>CM060902.1:727008054-732008054 GCA_030737815.1 Allium fistulosum | reverse complement strand
GATTGGCTTACTCGTTATGAAGCTCATATCCTATGTCCTGAGCGGACTATTTATCTCCGACATCCGCAATCTGTTAACCAGATTTCTATTATTCTTAATGATTCGGATTCCGCTTTGGTTGCATCTTTATATTCTTTAAACCCTCGTGATGATGATAATGATGATGAGGAGGATGTCATTTCTCTTATTCGCGTCGTTCGTGAATTTTCCGACATCTTTGAGCCCGTTTTAGGACTTCCACCTAAGCGAGCAATTGAGTTCAAAATTAATCTTATATCTGGAGCTCAACCTATTACCCGTCCTCCTTATCGCATGTCCAATAAGGAGAACGAAGAGATGCGTAAACAATTATCCGAGTTGGAGACGAAGCAACTTATTCGCTCTAGTTCCTCGCCTTGGGGAGCTTCAGCTATTTTCGTAAGTAAGTCCGATGGTACACTTAGGCTTTGCGTTGACTACCGCAAGCTTAATGATCTTACTATTAAGAATAGATATCCATTGCCTCGGATTGATGATCTGTTTGATCAACTTAGTGGGGCTAGAGTCTTTTCACAACTGGACTTGGCTACCGGTTTCCACCAGCTTCGTATTGCAGAGGATAGTATTCCTTTGACTTCGTTCCGTACGCGTTATGGATCTTATGAATGGCTAGTTATGCCATTCGGTTTAACGAATGCTCCGGCTTATTTCGTTGACCTTATGAATAGAGTTTTCAAAGATTTTCTCGATCGGTTTGTACTCATCTTTATTGATGATATTCTTGTGTATTCTAAAACCGAGGAGGAACACGAAAAGCACCTTCGAATTGTATTGGAAACTCTTAGGAGCAATCAACTAAAAGCAAAATTTTCTAAATGCCATTTTTGGCAATCTAGTGTGAAATTTCTCGGTCATATCATTTCCGAATCCGGAATATCCGTGGATCCTTCAAAGATTGAAGCGATTCAAAATTGGAAGAGACCGGAGAGCGTGACTGAAATCCGTAGCTTTCTCGGATTGGCAGGTTATTACCGCCGTTTTATAAAAGACTTTTCTAAGATTGCCGTACCTCTTACTGGCTTAACAAAGAAAGGTGTTAAATACATTTGGTCAGACAAATGTGAATCTTCTTTTCAGAAATTAAAAGAACTCCTTTCTGATGCTCCTATTCTTATTATTCCCGAAGGGAATCAAGACTTTTTCGTTTACACCGATGCTAGTCGCGTTGGTTTGGGTGCCGTTCTTATGCAAAAAGAACGTGTTATTGCTTATGCTTCTAGGCAATTGAAGCCGGCTGAGACTAGATATGCCACACATGATTTAGAACTCGCGGCTATCGTTTTCGCCCTTCGAATTTGGCGACATTATCTTTTGGGAGAAAAGTTTATACTTTATACTGATCATAAGTCTTTGAAATATTTATTTTCTCAAAAGGAACTTAATTTGCGTCAACAGCGTTGGCTCGAATTTCTTGCCTCTTATGATCTTGACATTCTATATACTCCCGGAAAGGGGAATCGTGTTGCCGACGCACTTAGTCGAAAACAACAAGCGGTTGTTTCCATGATGATATCTGAATGGAACGATCTCGAACTTTTATCCACTTGTGAAATTCGAGATCGCGTTTCCGATTTGTGTTCATCTCTTGTTTTATGTAGCCTTGAGGCTCGTCCTTCTTTATTAGACCGCATTCTTGAAGCTCAACAACTAGATCCTGAATTGGCTTTGCTTGGCCAAAATCTTAAGGATAAAACCGATATTGAAGGTTTGAAAGACTTTGATATCGACTTTCGTGGCGGCATTCGAAAATTTGGTAGACTTATCGTACCAAATATTAGTGATCTTCGTAGAGACGTTCTAGAAGATTCTCATCGTTCCAAGTATTCCATTCATCCCGGTAGCAGTAAAATGTACGTTGATATGAAGCGACTTTATTATTGGGAGGGAATGAAATCTGATATCGCTAACTTTGTTAAGTGTTGCATGACTTGCCAACTTGTTAAGGCTGAACATCAAAGGCCCGGTGGGTTATTGCAACCATTGGAGATTCCAGTATGGAAGTGGGATCAAATTTCCATGGATTTTATAGATGGCCTTCCCCGTTCTCGTTCGGGTCATAATAGCTTATGGGTGATTGTTGATAGACTTACTAAGTCTGCCCATTTTATTCCTGTTCGGTCGAACCGAACCGTTCCTCTTCTGGCCAAACTTTTTATTAAAGAAATTGTTAAACTGCATGGAGTTCCTTCTTCCATTGTTAGTGATCGGGATCCATTGTTTACTAGTGGATTCTGGAAGAGTCTTCAAAAAGCTTTGGGAACGAAGCTTAATTTTAGCACCGCTTATCACCCCCAGTCCGATGGACAAACTGAGCGTGTGAATCAAACACTTGAAGATCTTCTTCGTGCTTGTGTTCTTGACTTTGGTGGAAGTTGGGAAGACCATATTTCACTTGTTGAATTTTCCTACAATAACAGCTTCCAATCTAGTATTGGTATGGCTCCTTTCGAGGCACTTTATGGAAGGCCATGCCGATCTCCTTCTTGTTGGCTTGAGGCCGGTGAGAAACTGGTTTTAGGACCAGACTTTATTCGAGATTCCACAGAAAAGATTGAACTTATTCGACATAGGATGAAAGAAGCCCAGAGTAGACAAAAATCCTATGCCGACAACCGAAGAAGGAAATTAGAATTTTCTGTTGGTGATCTTGTATTTATTCGTGTTTCACCAATGAAGGGTGTTGTACGTTTCAGTCGATCGGGAAAGTTAGCGCCTCGATATATTGGGCCATTTCCTATCACCGAGCGTATTGGTTCCATGGCTTACCGCCTTTCATTACCGGCTCAGTTTTCTGCTATGCATGACGTGTTTCACGTTTCTCAATTACGGAAGTGCCTTCGGGATTCCGATTCTACTCTTGAGCCCGGTGTTGTGGAAGAGATTGAAGTTTCACCTAATTTAACTTATGAACAGCATCCTGTTCGAATTATTGCTTCGGAGATCAAACGGCTTCGAAATAAAGATGTTCCGCTGGTTAAAGTTCAATGGTCCTCAAATCCTAAGGATTGCTCTTGGGAAACTAGAGAATTCATCGAGCGTACACATCCGGAATTACTTTCTCATGCTCTTTGAGGTAAACTTCTTTATTCCAATTTCTTTTGTGTTAATATGCTTTTATGGTTGTTACTTTTATTTCCACCATATATATATTGCGAGGACGCAATTTCTTTAAGGAGGGGAGTCTGTAACAACCCGCATATCTATCAATTCTATATTTAAATATTTTATTTAAATATTCTATCGTTAGTCGGATGTTAGTCCGAAAAGCTACTTTTTGCATACGGTCAAATTAGGACTCGAGACCACCCCCATTGAGTTCAAAATGACGTTTGCGATCTTTTTGAGTGTAAACTTCGATATGTTTGGAGATAGTGAAATTTTCGTCACTTTTCCCGCTTGAGACTTTGGGTTGGACTGCACCTTCTTAACTCAGCCCACCCCCTCTTCTCTTCATCACTTCAAGCTTCTTCAAAAATGGTGGAGGGAAAGAGAAATTAAAACTCCCAAACACAAATTCCATTGCAAATCCGAGATTCAACATCAAATTCACGTTTAGACCATTGATTCAAGCTTGGTGGTGTTCTTGCCTTGCTCTCAAATCTCCATCTTCATCAAATTCCGTGAAAAGGTGAGATTTTTGATCTCACATCTTGCCTATATCTATCTTGGACTGTTGGGAATGATCCCCTATTGTATTTGCATCAACATTTGCATTTGGTTTGGATTGGATTGGCGAAAAACTTCGATTTTCAGCGTTTTGGTGATTTTTCTGGCCTTAAGTCGTTTCTGCCTTTGCTAAGTCGTTCGCGAGTTAAGGGCTTAAGTCGCGCGCGTTGAAAAGTCACCGCCTTTGTATTTCTGTTCGCCTGTGTTGAGTCGTTCACGAGCTAAAGGCATAAGTCGTTCAGGAGTTAAAGGCCTTAAGTCGTAGGTCGTTTTGCAGTTAGCTCGCTCGCCCTGGCCTTAAGTCGTAGGTCGTCCTCGACCTAACTCCACTAGGTCGTTCCAGCCTTAGCCCGTAGCTCGAATTGGAGCTTAAGTCGTAAGTCGTTCGTTCCACTAAGTCGTTCAAGGCTTAGGTCGTTAAGACATTCGTTTGCTAACTCGTAGCTCGTATTCAAAGCTTAAGTCTTTAGGTCGCGTGCCTTGCTAACTCGTTAGGTCGCATGCCCAGTTAAGTCGTATGACCTTAAGTCGTAGGTCGTTTCTGCCTTCGCTAGGTCGTTCGCGAGTTACTGGCTTGGCATAAGTCGTTCAGGAGCTAATGGCATAAGTCGTTAAGTCGTTAAAGGCTTAAGTCGTTAAGTCGTTCAAGACTTAGGTCGTATGACCTTATCCCCTTAAGTCGTAAGTCTCTTGCCTCCCTTAAGTCCTAGGTCGTATGACTCTTAAGTCCTAGGTCGTTGGCTTTAAATCGTTAAGTCGTAGGTCGCTGCTTCTCTTAAGTCGCTCGGCCATGCCAACTCCGCTAGCTCGCAACTGTTAGGTCGTATGACCTTAAGTCGTAGGTCGTCTCAGACCTAACATTCCCGCTGCTTCTCTTAGGTCGCTTGACCCTAAGTCGTAGGTCGCTTTACTTCGTTAAGTCGTAGGTTGCTCGACTTTGTTAAGTCGTAGGTCACCACCGACCTTACCCTTAGGTCGAATGACCTGTTATCTGCTAGGTCGTGTGGCATTCCTCTCTTAAGTCGTAAGTCGTTCGCGAGATTAGTACTTGGTCGTTTGACCTGTTCTTCTGCTAGCTCGCGTGGCATTCTCCACTTAGGTCGTATGACCTTATCCCTTAAGTCGTAAGTCGTTCGCGAGTTAGTACTTGGTCGTTTGACCGGTTTGGCTTCTCGAGACAGCTTGCCTTCACTAAGTCGTACTTTGATGGTTTTGGGATTGACTTCTTTGGACTTTACTCACGTCTTCGAACGTGAATTGATTTGTTCTACAATCGTTTTATGACTTGTCACTTTAAAGATATATGAAGGTTTCAATACTAATAGTAAATATCAAAACTCTTTCATCAAAGCGATTTCAACACTATTTTAAATATCAAAAGCTCGTTTTCTCAAACCGATTTTCAATCTACTAGTATATACAAGCCTTTACTTCACTCGAACGAGAAATCGACTTAAACGACTTAGTAAAACGAGTGGTATGAAACGCTTGCGTTCACTTCGTCGGTTAGCTCTTGGACTTGTTCGATTGAACCCTTTTCGTGACAATTTCCTAGTGAAGATTTACAGCTTGTTCGTAAATATTTAAGTTAAGCAAGTGGTTATGGGACATGAAGCTAAACTCATATATTTACTAGCTTGGTGTGATTGACACTTCTCGCTGATCATGATGATCATTTTATGATTTAGACTAGCAATTGTGCGATGTCTCTTTGTTTGCAAGGTAAGACTAGACCGCAATAGTGTGATTCCGACTCACACACATCTCTTTGTCCGAAAGGTTAGTCTAGGCCGCAGTAGTGTGATTCCGACTCACACGTATCTTTATGTTTGCGAGGTTAGGCTAGACACCACTTGTGTGATTCCATTCACACATACCTTTCTGCTTTTTGGTTAGCCTAGGCCTCAATCAGTGTGATTCCGACTCACACATATGGGGTAGCTCCCCATGGTCTTCGGACCATCATGTGATAGGCCTCTTTCTCTTTTTATGATTTCTGGATTTCTTGTTTTGATTTCTGGATTTTTATGTCATTAACTTGTTATGAGTACAAGTCTAGGGTATGATGCCCTCTTTGGATCTTTGAGAAGATTCTCGTGATATTGATCATTTCTCATCGGTTGATCTCCTGTTGATCATCATTTTCATACTTATAGTAGTATGTCAGTATGGATATTATATGTTTATGCCATATCTTTTATTCTATATCATGTCATCTGATATTTATAGTTAGACTGATCCGTTTATTATTTTCTTAAATAATACTCGGGTCAGACCGAGATGTTACAGGTGCTTCTGCTTGATTTCCTTCCGGGATTTGCTACTCTGACTTTTGGCTGACTATTTAGTTTAGCAGTTTTTGTTGTATACACTTGAGATATGGACTCATAGTTGTATTCTTTTTGTATAGCACAGGTTGCTATTCTTTTGTATTATTGTGGAACTTTTTGACCACTACTCTGATGTACACTTTCATGTGTTAGTTATATATTCATATCTTCTTCCGCCTTTGTGATATGGATGTCTGTGACTGCTTTGTGTTATGTTTATTTCTATGTTTGTTTCCGAAGATTATTTTATAGCCACCGTGTGATAATCAATTACATGGATGGTCGCTCCTCAACAGCCTTATTCTCCGTGCTAGTTGACAGCACTACATCGTAGTGTCCTTGGCTAGCGTGGGTATTGAGGTGGGGCGTCACAGATAAGGGGTTTATTGTAACAATATTTGAGCAACATTTGTTTTTAATCTCTTTCATTATATTTTAAAGTAAGTAACTTTGCTAAGCAATTCATGAATATACTTATATTGTTAAGGTATGTATATGAATACTTTTTGAAGTATAGAAAAGAATATAAATAAATAGTGAAATATTAGAATGCAAGTATACATCTTTTATAAAGAGAAATTAAATATTTATAAAGTTATAAAGTGTAATGACCCCAAATTTTATATATATTTAAATTTATAATTAATTGTATTTTTGAATAAAAATAGTAAAATAAATTGATTAAAGTGATGCGAGTTTCCCCGGATTCAAATATATTCTGTATAAATCATTTAAATTTAAAATATTATATATATATGTATATATGTGAATAAATATACATATTTGGGTATATATGAGTCAATTTGAAATTTTAAATATATGTATATATATATATATATTTAATTTGGATATAAATTGTAAATAAATGGTTTAAAAATAAAAATATATATGATATAAAAGAATAGAATAAATACATTGGATAAAAATCTAATAACAAATTAAAATCAAGAGATTCACTTATATTACCAAATGAATATAAAAATAATTAGTATTTAAGTTAGAAATAAATAATGGAGATAGAAATAAATTATAGAAAAAATACCTATAGTAAATACATTAAATAAATTATAACCACAACAAAACAAAAGAAAATACACATTCAAAAATAATAAAAGAAAATGATAAAACAAAACCAAATGCATATGAAATTATAAAGACAAGGTTAAGACAAAACAAATACATTTGAAAACAAATAAATATGAAACAAGTATACATATGAAACAAAAGCATGATAAAATACAAGTGTATAAAAGATTACAAAAGAAGGCACACCACTATCTCAAAATATTTTGTACAGCCGAACTAAAGAGGAAAAAAAATAAACATGGTACAAGGCAATAAATGCAAATATACATCAGCCTCTAAACCAAGAAAATATCCTATTTTCTTTGTACAAAATATTGTATCATCTTGTACAACATTTCATCTCAGCCTAATTAAACAATTCCACACACTGTAAACTCTCCTATATATCAATATCAACTTCTCGTTTCAGTTGCCTCTATTAAAACTGAGAAACTAAAACCATAGAAATATCATCATCATTCAAACAAATATCAATTTAAACATCTCAGAAAAAAAAATTATATCAAAGCAATCAAGGCCTGGGAATCAAGAAGCAAAGAAGCTTCAGTTATCAAGTTCAAAACCAGATTTCCTACCTTGCAAAGTTTAAAAGTCTTCAACTTTCAACCTGAAAACTCTGGAATAAGATGTTTAAGGTGAGTAGCAGTTAGTTTTTAAACTTGAAGATATGTTGCCATTGATCTACATGTAGACATGAATGCATTGCTGTGTATCTGTTCTTCCCTGTTCTTGTTTTTACCAGACCCAGATAGGTAAACAAATCTATTTCTCTTGATCTAATAACTGTTAGAATGTATAATATAAACAAATATTGTTCGTTAGATCATGAACTAAAGATTAAAAATTTATTTAAGTTAAAGCAACTTGTAAATACCTCTGGAAATCAATATAACTGGGCACAACTTAAACTTAGTTAAAATTCGAACTCCTCAATTCATGAATTAAGGTATGTAGATCGAACTCGTATGCTTTAACATAATTTTTAAAGCAAAAATTATAAGTTTAGATCATGGGGGTAAGAGCAGTTTTGGTTTGTTCAAATTTCATAGTTTTGGGAATTTTTGATGATCTACGAAGTTCTGGTGATCGGGATCGTGGCTGGTGGTAGTGGAGTGAACGTCGGTTGTAGGAGAAATATTGCGATGGTGTGTAGTTGGTCATGGCAGCGGCGGCAAGCTCTCGAAGTTTGTAAACCTAGTTTTAATGAGGCTGAGCTTTTCGTTTTGTTTATCGTCTTCAATCGACCGAGTGCATCGAGATTCTGGGTGATGGTAGGGGAGGTATCGACAAGTAGTTGGCCGAAGTTCGAGCGCCTCCGGTGGTCTAGGCAGCGAATTCAAGGCGCTGCCAGGTTTCGAGAGGAAGTCGCTCTCGAGTTTCCAGGTTTCAAAAAAATTTTCTCGAATTCGAATTCGAGATATAGGCAAAGTTCAGGTGGTAGCGAATCGATCTGGGGTTGATCGTCGACGTGTTCGACAACGCTGCGATGCCGGGAGATCGCCAGAGGCGATGTGCACGTGCACTCTGGTGCTTGAGTGTGTTGTTGCCTGGAAAGAGCAGAGGGGATTCACGCGTCGAACTCGAGGAATTCGATTCATTTACTCGAAGTAGGGACAAGGAAAACTCGGGTCAAATTCATGTTCCAGTTTTTTTAACCTGGAACCTGTTTTTCTGTTTTGAAATTTTAAACTGAATTTAAATTTTAAATTAAGGGTTTTTATAACTGAGTTTAAATCAAAATGTAAATATAAATTTAAGTTGAATTAGGAATTTAGTTTGAACATAAATAAGTTTTAATTTAAATTGTTTTAATAACTTAAAAGCAATTTAATATATTAAAGAGATTTGAGTTTGAAATGGATTTGAAATTTTAAATGGAAAATTTAAGCAAGTTGAAGCTAAAAGTTTAAATCTGGAATTAACTCTAAATCTGATTTCAAGGGTTTGAAATTTAATTGAGCTTTATAACTTAAGTGTTGAAAATAAGTTTAAAAATGAAATTTAAAAGAAAATTTGAACAATGTTTCAAACATATTGTGAATAATAATTAAATTATAAATATGATTGAACTTTGCTTTAAGTACTGAAGTTTAGTGATTTCTAATTCATTAACGAATGAATTTTCTATAGTGAATCGATTTATAATTAATAATGGTTAATGTGAGAAATTTTCTTTAAAAAGGTGATTAAAGAAATTTAATAGTTAATAAAGGTCATTAACTAAGATTATTTGAACAATTAATTAATGTGATAGTTTTAACAATAAATTAGATTATTTAATTTAATAATAATAAATTGTGGAACTATTAAGTAAAATTACTTAATGACAATAATTGTGGAATTAATTAGTCAGTATAATTAATTGAGTTAATTTGATTTGTTCGATTTAATTTCTTAAGTGAATTAATTTAGAATAATCACCTAATAATTTTGAAAATATAATTACTTAGAGAAGTTATTAATAGATAATTATTGAATGTAATTAATTGAATGATGATTTGAAATTTGAGTATAATTATTTGTCAATAATTAAAGGATTAATTAATAATTGTGATTAATTAAGATTTAATTAATAATTAAAGATCAATTAATTCATTAATTAAGAATTGATTAGTTAATAATTAAGGGTTAACTAATAAATTTGAAAGAAGATTTATTTCAAATAATTTATAACTAAATTATGATAATTAACCCGGATTTAAAATTGATACATCTAAATTGTGATATATTCTGATTTGTGTGTGACCTGTACTGTAGTTATTTATCTAGGATGAATGTAAATTATTATCTGTGATTTATATATCTGTGATCTATGATCTGTAAATAAAGATGCGCGTTATGGTATACCGCTTATCAACTATATTTCTGTATTCTGATTTGTGATGATTGAATGATGTTGCACTGCTATGTGAAACCCCTGGACTACACTATACACACACAAATATGGATTTCACGTGGAAATCAATTAAGTCGCAGATTTTTGATAATTTTAAAGCTTGAATTCTTGAATCCAAATAGTTTTGGGAATTGGAATTTAAGAGCTTTGCAAATGAGTTTCAAATGTAAAAGTTATTTTTAAATTAATTAATAAAACTTGATATTTAATAAATTGATTTAAATTTGAATTCAATATTTGAAATTGAACTCAATGATTTTGGAAACTAATTGTTTTCAACTGATAAAAGCTCTTATATAAGAAATGAATTTCCAATTTGTGTTAAAAAGAATTTCAAGTTTGAAGTAAAGATGGTTTTCCAAATTATGAATAATCTTTGGAAACGTGTTTTGAAAGCTATGAGTTAAATCTTTGTTTTAAAGATTTAACGAGTTAATTCAATTGGAATGGAAATTGATTTGGAAAATCTATAAATGAATCTTTGTGAAACTGGGTAAATTTTGTGATTTGAATCTTTTTATTAAAAATATTAAAATGGTAATGTGTTTAAACCATTTGAAAGGAAAGTTTTGGATAATCAGTTGTGACTTAATTGAAATCCATTATCCATATGTTTTTTTAAATATTGCGCTCATTATTCGGTTCAGCCGGGAGAGGACCTTTATGTCACATAACCCATTCCGAATAATGATACGTCGTATATGGATTGCAATTGAAGACTGGTGTTGAAGACCGGGTATTTGCGAGAACGATAGGATAACTTATCGATTGTCTCTGCACTAAGTCGTGCCGGTATAGAGATTTCCTAAGTGATGGGAAATCCGATCGGGATTGTGAATACCCGGATTGCAAGGGCTTCTTTGGAAGTGCCTTCGGTTCTGTTCGAACCCGGAACAGACTTGTATGGTTACATGTCTGACATTACAATTTGAGATATAAAGCAGATTTCTTTCAAATACATTTCTGTTTGGTGGCGGAGAATTTATTCTCTTAGCTTAACACCCTTCTCTGAGACGTACGAGCTCAGAGGTTATGTAGTTGAAGGTTATCAGTGATATACTCCCAATTTGGTAGTGTGGCATGCTGAGTGTTGCTGTGTGTTGTTGATCATTTGTTGATCAAAGCATGGCTTTCGTGTAAAGCGTAGCTTTGTGGACGATACCTCATCGAACCTCACAGACCGGAAATGGTCGAAACAGGAATGATGCGGCAAGGTTATGAGGGTCGCGCCCTTTAGGGTATGTCATTTCCTTTTGGAAAAGGGTGGTATCAGGTATGGAGCCCTGGTATTTAACCTATGTGGTTGCTCCAATCTCATTTACTCTGTGTGATTGTTGCTTTGTGATCGAGGGCCCTCGGATAAAGGTCCCAAAGGACCGGGAGGTGGCATATTCGTGTAGTAGTTACCTAGTTATAGAGGTAACCCGGCCTTGTGTTGGCAGAGAGCAGTTTTCTCTCGTGACGTCCATCCAGAGGCGTGCCCATGTGGCAGTAGGAAGTTCCTTAGCCTGACCATTTGTTGGAAATCCAATTTCCAATACGAACGCAGTACGGTTTTAGTTGTAGAACCTGCTATTTAACATAGCAGCTATAGTAGGCATAGTATAATGGTACCTAAGCTGGCTAAGATTAATATTATACTTTCGAAATGGCTTTTTACACTATGCACTAGTAATAATATGGAAAAGAAATTCTCTCGTATCAAGCATGTTTGACTATCATAAGAAGAAATCTCCTCCAATTCTGCGATTGCATTGTGTGTGTGGCGGGAGGTCTTATGGTAGTTTCATTTTCCAAAAGCATTGCAGATTTCAATGTTAAAATCTTTTTGTGTTTGTTTTAAAGATAAACTGTTTTTGTTACTCACACCAGTCCCACGACTGACTCGGAGTTTATTGTTCCCTTCCTAAACTCTAGGTGCCCATAATTTTCCACATGGGCAGTCTAGAGTTGGGTTTATTTTTCAAATTATCAGGTTCAGTTGACATTGGAGCTAGTTCAGTTTTGGAGATCACGACTGACATTGCTTAACTTTGTCTTACGTGATGATGGTTCGAGCTTGATGTTGGGGTTGTTGGACTCATTCTCTTTTGGGGATCATTTGGAATTATCACTTCTGATATTTCCGTTGTATCATTATTTAACTCTGATGTTGTTGTATCATATTGATATCATTGTTGTATATCATACTGGACATTGTATCCATTAGAGTTGTATATGATATCATCTATTTTTTATTCCGCTGTGTTATTATACTTAATGGTGTTATGAGTTCCGGTGAGCCAGATTCGGCGTTTGAATCTGCGACATCTTGAGTACAAGTAAAGTACGGGTGCCGATTTTCGAAGGCTGAGTTTTGGATCGCTACATTTTGGTATCAGAGCTGAAGGTTAAACTTTAGCTATGGAGTATAACACATTAAGTAACTCATTAGAGATAGGGTGAAGTATACCCTAGAATGAGTAATCCTTCAGATATCCGTCCGTAAGCCTTAGTAAATTCTCTTGCAATCCGCTAATAGTAAGTATGAGTGCGAGAAGAGGATGAGATAGGGGATAGGGGGATACGACTATAAATGGTCAATACCCTGCAATAGTGGAAACAACTTTTCTTTATCAGACTCTTTCGTTTGTCATCTTTCCTTAATTCTTCGATGATTTCTGGTAGATCCAGGAAGAGATTCAATATATTAATATGGGACATAAACTCCAGATGGACCAAAATTGTTTGTTTGAATAAATTGGTTGTTTTGTTTGTTATGGTTGATAGGTATAATTTAGTTCTAAACTAAAATTCTGAAATTGTATCCATCTATATATCTATTTCTTTGGGATTCCGAATATATTCTACGAATGGTTAGTTATCATTTTGAACTAACCAATATCACTCCATATTTCGTAGATCTGGATAACCCGAATATCTTGTGAAATGTTAAATAGATTCGTTCTCGTATCTATTGTTGATATTCTGATTTGGTAAGCCAAATGCAGAATAGATATTCAGTTTGATTTGATGAATCATCTTTCATATATTATATCTTGGATTTTGATTCTGATTGTAGAGAACCCATAGCATTAGCTGGGGCAGAGCAGCCTCAAAAGCCAGAAGAGTGGGTGATTATGCTTCATCCAGTAGGGTTCGGGATGATTTAGGTGAGTCGTCAGTTCATAAGGAGGTCCCAGAGGAGCCTGTAGAGCACCCACAACCTCAAGTAGAAGAACCCGAAGAAGAATTCAAAGCCGAAGAAGAATTCGAAGACGAAGAAGAATTCGAAGATGAAGAAGAATTTGAGGATGAAGAGGAATTTGAAGGCGAGGAAGAGGTGGTGTCAGAAAATGATGATGCGGTCATTTGGGATTTGGATAATGCAGTAGAAGACCCAGATGGTGTTGGGTATATTCCGGTAGAATCTGATCCAAAGGAGGTTTATGAGACAGACACTGAGGCGGAGGTTAGAGAGCTGTCAGGGCCTGAGAAAGGAAGCTCTGATAGTAAGGGTCTGTAGTTGGTTAGGTTGACTTCTTTTGGGATAGGGTGTGTTTATGTATGTATTTTGGATTTAGAATCGTAATGAATGTAGGATGTTGATAGGGTAATGTATGATTATGACATATGTATGAATATTATGAGTAGTATTTAATGTAAGATATATTGAGAATTAACCATAAGAATCTATGTGTTTACCGGTATAGTGAGTTGTCATTAGTCTATTCTGAGTGCGTGGATAATTTATAAAACGAACTGTGCAATTTCGAGGACGAAATTCTTTTAAGGGGGGAAGTCTATAAATAATTGTATTTTTGAATAAAAATAGTAAAATAAATTGATTAAAGTGATGCGAGTTTCCCTGGATTCAAATATATTCTGTATAAATCATTTAAATTTAAAATATTGTATATATAGGTATATATGTGAATATATATATATATATATATATATATATATATTTGGGTATATATGATTCAATTTGAAATTTTAAATATATGTATATATATTTAATTTGGATATAAATTGTAAATAAATGGTTTAAAAATAAAAATATATATGATATAAAAGAATGGAATAAATACATTGGATAAAAATCTAATAACTAATTAAAATCTAGAGATTCACTTATATTACCAAATGAATATAAAAATAATTAGTATTTAAGTGAGAAATAAATAATGGAGATAGAAATAAATTATAGAAAAAATACCTATAGTAAATACATTAAATAAATTATAACCACAACAAAACAAAACAAAATACACATTCAAAAATAATAAAAGAAAAAGATAAAACAAAACCAAATGCATATGAAATTATAAAGACAAGTTGAAGACAAAACAAATACATTTGAAAACAAATAAATATGAAACAAGTATACATATGAAACAAAAACAAGATGAAATACAAGTGTATAAAAGATTACAAAAGAAGCCACACCACTATCTCAAAATATTTTGTACAGCCGAACTAAAGAGAAAAAAAATAAACATGGTACAAGGCAATAAATGCAAGTATACATCAGCCTCTAAACCAAGAAAATATCCTATTTTCTTTGTACAAAATATTGTATCATCTTGTACAACATTTCATCTCAGCCTAATTAAACAATTCCACACACTGTAAACTCTCCTATATATCAATATCAACTTCTCGTTTCAGTTGCCTCTATTAAAACTGAGAAACTAAAACCAAAGAAATATCATCATCATTCAAACAAATATCAATTTAAACATCTCAGAAGAAAAAAAATTATATCAAAGCAATCAAGGCCTGGGAATCAGGAAGCAAAGAAGCTTCAGTTATCAAGTTCAAAACCAGATTTCCTACCTTTCAAAGTTTAAAAGTCTTCAACTTTCAACTTGAAAACTCCAGAATAAGATGTTTAAGGTGAGTAGCAGTTAGTTTTTAAACTTGAAGATATGTTGCCATTGATCTGCATGTAGACATGAATGCATTGCTGTGTATCTGTTCTTCCCTGTTCTTGTTTTTACCAGACCCAGATATGTAAAAAAATGTATTTCTCTTGATATAATAGCTATTAGAATGTATAATATAAACAAATATTGTTCGTTAGATCATGAACTAAAGATTAAAAATTTATTTAAGTTAAAGCAACTTGTAAATACCTTTGGAAATCAATATAACTGGGCACAACTTAAACTTAGTTAAAAATCGAACTCCTCAATTCACGAATTAAGGTATGTAGATCGAACTCGTATGCTTTAACATGATTTTTAAAGCAAAAATTATAAGTTTTAGATCATGGGGGTAAGAGCAGTTTTGGTTTGTTCAAATTTCATAGTTTTGGGAATTTTTGATGATCTACGAAGTTCTGGTGATCGGGATCGTGGCTGGTGGTAGTGGAGTGAACGGCGGTTGTAGGAAAAATATTGTGATGGTGTGTAGTTGGTTATTGCAGCGGCGACAAGCTCTCGAAGTTTGTAAACCTAGTTTTAATGAGGCTGAGATTTTCGTTTTGTTCGTCGTCTTCAATCGACCGAGTGCATCGAGATTCTATGTGATGGCAGGGGAGGTGTCGACGAGTAGTTGGCTGAAGTTCGAGCGCCTCCGGTGGTCTAGGCGGCGAGTTCGAGGCATTGCCAGGTTTTGAGAGGAAGTCGCTCTTGAGTTTCCAGGTTTAAAAAAAATTCTCGAATTCGAATTCGAGATATAGGCAAAGTTCAGGTGGTAGCGAATCGATTTAGGGTTGATCGTCGACGTGTTCGACAACGCTGCGATGCCGGGAGATCGCCAGAGGCGATGTGCACGTGCACTCTGGTGCTTGAGTGTGCTGTTGCCTAGAAAGAGCAGAGGGGATTCACGCGTCAAAATCGAGGAATTCGAGTCATTTACTCGAAGAAGGGACAGGGAAAACTCGAGTCAAATTCCTGTTCCGGTTTTTTTAACCTGGAACCTGTTTTTCTATTTTGAAATTTTAAACTGAATTTAAATTTTGAATTAAGGGTTTTTAAAACTGAGTTTAAATCAAAATGTAAATATAAATTTAAGTTGAATTGGGAATTTAGTTTGAACATAAATAAGTTTTAATTTAAATTGTTTTAATAACTTAAAAGCAATTTAATATATTAAAGAGATTTGAGTTTGAAATGGATTTGAAATTTTAAATGGAAAATTTAAGCAAGTTGAAGCTAAAAGTTTAAATCTGGAATTAACTCTAAATCTGATTTCAAGGGTTTGAAATTTAATTGAGCTTTATAACTTAAGTGTTGAAAATAAGTTTAAAAATGAAATTTAAAAGAAAATTTGAACAATGTTTCAAACATATTGTGAATAATAATTAAATTATAAATATGATTGAACTTTGCTTTAAGTACTGAAGTTTAATGATTTCTAATTCATTAACGAATAAATTTTCTATAGTGAATCGATTTATAATTAATAATGGTTAATGTGAGAAATTTTCTTTAAAAAGGTGATTAAAGAAATTTAATAGTTAATAAAGTTCATTAACTAAGATTATTTGAACAATTAATTAATGTGATAGATTTTAACAATAAATTAGATTAATTAATTTAATAATAATAAATTGTGGAACTATTAAGTAAAATTACTTAATGACAATAATTGTGGAATTAATTATTCAGTATAATTAATTGAGTTAATTTGATTTGTTCGAATTAATTTCTTAAGTGAATTAATTCGGAATAATCACTTGATAATTTTGAAAATATAATTACTTAGAGAAGTAATTAACAGATAATTACTGAATGTAATTAATTGAATGATGATTTGAAATTTGAGTATAATTATTTGTGAATAATTAAAGGATTAATTAATAATTGTGATTAATTAAGATTTAATTAATAATTAAAGATCAATTAATTCATTAATTAAGAATTGATTAGTTAATATTAAGGGTTAACTAATAAATTTGAAAGAAGATTTATTTCAAATAATTTATAACTAAATTATGATAATTAACCCGGATTTAAAATTGATACATCTGATTTAAATTAATCAGTTGATTAATAAATTCACTTGTGAATGTTTGGATTCTATTGAATGTTGAATTATTTGACATTCCTGATCTGTGATGCTTTGTGATATATTCTGATTTGTGTGTGATCTGTACTGTAGTTATTTATCTAGGATGAATGTAAATTATTATCTGTGATTTATATATCTATGATCTATGATCTGTATATAAAGATGAGCGTTATGGTATACCGCTTATCAACTATATTTCTGTATTCTGATTTGTGATGATTGAATGATGTTGCACTGCTGTGTGAAACCCCTGGACTACACTATACACACACAAATATGGATTTCACGTGGAAATCAGTTAAGTTGTAGATTTTTGATAATTTTAAAGATTGAATTCTTGAATCCAAATAGTTTTGGGAATTGGAATTTAAGCACTTTGCAAATGAGTTTCAAATGTAAAAGTTATTTTTAAATAACTTAATAAAACTTGATATTTAATAAATTGATTTAAATTTGAATTCAATATTTGAAATTAAACTCAATGATTTTGGAAACTAATTGTTTTCAACTGATAAAATCTCTTATATAAGAAATGAATTTCCAATTTGTGTTAAAAAGAATTTCAAGTTTGAAGTAAAGATGGTTTTCCAAATCTATTACTTAAAAAGGAAAGGAGAAACCAAGCAATTTATATGCCAACACGTGTCCTATTTATGAAATCCCTATTTATTCTGGAATATATCCGCAATCCATCTGTGCTAACCGCTGGTGTTCATTTCATTTCATTCCCCCAAATCCCATATTCGCTCCTTTGCCCTCATCTTCCCAATATGACAACCGTATTTCAGCGGACCCTAAAACTAGGGTTTTCTCAGGTTAGTAATTTGGTACATTTGTAATTAAAATCTAGGTTTCTATATAGATTTGATGGTTTACCCTGTCAGATGTGTGGTACAACATAATTTCATGATCTACTGTTATTCCTCTTTTAGGTCATGTTTGTTTTCCGTTTCAAACTAAAAATTATGCATAATTCGAAAGAGGTAATTGTTAGGGATTGTTTAGGTAGATATACCGATGATCTATTATACCGATAGATTTCAGTCTCCAACTAAGTGGCTTCACATATCAAGTATTTAAAAACTTCTATTTTTTGCAAACTTATTTAGTTCTGTTTTTTATAACAGTGGTTTCACGTGGCAGCCATGGTTATTTAACACTTAATTTTTAACAATATTTTCATTCTCTTTCAATGTGAACCTTTATCCATTTTTCTTCTAACCAAAATCTCATTCAGCAATACAAATAATCATTTCACCTATTTCTGAAACGTCATACAATTAAAACCCATTACATCAAATTTTGAATAGATATAGTACACATGGTTGATCAAATGATATCATGGTTGGTAGGCATAATTTGTTTACTGTGATTCCAAACAGTATTTTAGGCTATATTATTTGAAGTGTTTTTTTTATTTTCATTGATATAATAATTTTGAACAGTATTTGTTTTATTAAATTGTAAACAGTATTTGTTCTATTTGGATTCCATCCATGTATATTTGGATGTTGTTGTTTTGTTGACATGTATGTATACGAAGTTTCTTTCATAAATTTTATGTTTGATGAAGTAATTTGGTAAAAGACAATCTGTTGGATAAGCCCTATTTCATATGTTCGTATGGCAGGTTATTGATGGGTATGTAAATTGCTTTCTTACTCTTCGTTGTAAAATCTATTTACGTCAGGTTATTGACTGTTGAAATTTGAGTATTTTGTAGATTTACATTACCATTTGACAAAAGTATTGACCTATTATTCCAGAGTAAGTTATTTCAATTATTGTAGTAATATTTTAGAAGTATGTATGCAACACAATACCAAATACGGGTACAGTGAATAATGAAGCATGCCATTATTTTAGTCCATTGTATTGCCTCAACCCACAAACTAACATACAAGAAATAATTAATTACGTCAGTGTAATTATTTGGTAACATTCAAAATTTATTGCTCGAAAGTAACAAAAATTAACCAATCAAGCTTTATTTCAAACTATTTAGCCAACCATCTTCATGATATAGACCAAAAATATCTTATAGTTATTTTATAAAGGGCCATTTTATTATTATTTGCCAAACCAACTATTTAACATAACCATCTATGATCATGTTGTTTAAATGCATCAGATTCTTGCTTATGTTGTGTTATTACGACTTCCCCATGTACACAAACTGTATGAAGTTTCAACCTTTCTGTTACATCATCCAACCGCTTTGTTGTATTGTTATTTGTTGCTAGCTTGATAACCAATATTGTCAAACAATTCACACAAATATACGACTGAGTTTGTGAACAAAAACAAGAATATTAATTATGTTTGGTGCATACAAATAGATCAGCCCATGCATTCAGAAACATAAATACATAACATAGTAACAAACCTTTGTGCTTTTGCAAAAATTATGTGCATTCATGTTCAACCATTTGAATTAAATATTATACAGGAGCAATCATAGCATTTTTTCCAAATACTCATTTTTCTATTATTCCCGATATATACCTAGCCTTAAAGCTAAATGTCTTCCAAAATATCTTTTGACACGTTTACCGGTACAAACACAAAATGAAAAATCCTACACTACTATGAGCAAATATAACTCAACAAAAATAACAATAATAATATTTACATATAAATCTCATTCAAACATTTGACGTATAAAAATAAAAAATTCGACGTGGGGCGGCTTCGAATATATAGCCTCATATATACATTTGACATGTAAGTTTCGGGAATTTGCAGTTTCAAATATAAGTACAGTTCCATGTATATAGCAGGCTTTTAAATATACAAGTTTAGTGTCTGTGTGGGGAGTTTTGAACAAGTTTCAAAAGTGTCAGCTTCATGACTAAATATTAAACAGTTTAATATGAATACAGCATTGAATGTATATATGGAAGAATGCTTTGTATATGTTTCGAAAATATGGTTTCATTTGTGTATGATTTCGAGTATGCATGTTTTCCCGATTCAATTTTACGTGGTTTTATAATATATTTGGCTTTTGAAAATATAAGCTTCAATGGTTTCAAATATATAGAGATTCGTATTTATACATGTGTCAGGTTTATATATACCAGAGTTTCGAAAAGTATTGATTTCATACGTTTCTGCCTTCAAATATAGATTTTAGTTTTCAAATGTATGCATGAGTTGTTAAATATAGTGGTTTTGTATGTATCAGGTTTTACTTATGTCAGGCTTTTATAAGTACAGATATATAAGTTTTTGAAAATATATAAGGATTTTAAATATGCACATAACTAATTTTTTAATGAATACCAGTTTTCAAAAAAATAAAAAAATTTGGGTATATAAATAAGTTTGCATGAAAATGGTTTCACGTACAATAGTTTCACATGTATCATATTTTAAGGATCGGGTTAGTTTCAGAAAAACTTCAAACATATATCACTAATTTCAAAGATGTGAGGTTTCAAATGCGAAGGCTTTAGTAATATGAAGAACTTCATATATGCAGTTTCAGGAATATGGATGTCATAAGATATTTTAAGTACATATCTTCAGGTTTCGAATATATTAAGAATTGCACCTTAAATTCATCATCTTTCGAATGAATACATGATTTTAAGTATATGTATGCACGTATGGTTTCAAGGGTATATGTTTCAATGATTTTTAGTATACATTATTTCAAATATATAAATACATATACATGGATTCAGGATTTCTGAAGTGTATGGCTTAGTGTCACAAAGCTTTATGTGTTGGACTTGAAATACTTACAGGTTTCCCATGCATCTGTTTCCAAATGTAAGTGTCATTAAGATTTAAGTCTATATGACTTTATATATACATCCTACTTTCAAAGTTTTAAATATTCATGGATCCAAAGGTATATAATTTTGATTATACATAGTATCATGTATGTGCGGTTTTGTGTGTGAATGTGATTTTGTAAATAATTTTTTTTGAGTATGCACACAGCATGCTTTGAGAGTACATGGGTTCAAGTTATAAAGTTTATATGATTTCAAAAACCTGTAGTTTTATATATGTTGAGTATCAGAAACTGAAAGTTTTGAATAAATAGATGTGGGTTTCTAAAATATACCGTTTTGTGTATTTCAAGTATAAAACAGGTTCATTTGAGAAGGTTTTAAATATATACGTATCCATGTTTTGAGGTGTACATGATGTTAAATGTATGCTAATTTTGTATATGTTGGATTTTATAATATGTAAACTTTGAACAAAAGCAAGATTCAAGTATATATGATTACTGTATGATCTTGAATACACATATGTTTGGATTCTATATATATGCCAGTTTAAAAATATATACATCTTCAAATTTCAAATATGAACAATGATTCATGATCCCGAAAGTATAAAGCACTACATTTATATTTGTGATTTAATGTGAATTTCATAAAGGTTTCAAAGGTATATTGGCTTCTATGTGTACACAGATTTCGTATATACTATGATCTATTACTTAAATAAGAAAAGATAAACTGCACACTTGATATATCAACACGTGGTGTCAATATATACCCATGCTCAAAACAGCAGAAGAAAAATAAGTTGTTATGATTAAACGTAAAAATATCAAGTTTTTATAATTAGGTGAAAAATAAACTTTTGAAAGAGCATTATCGAAGGGTTTGCTGTTTTAACTGGAGTTAACCTTTGGGGCTTCTATATTTTGTTTATATCTATGAATAGAAGCTTCATATTGTTTATATATGAAGCTATGCCATAATGTTTTTGTACTTGAAGCTAATATCTTTCCCTAGGTAGAAAACAGTTTGCCAAATTTGCATTTCTTACCAGCAAGCACTGTCCACATGACTCCTCGCCATTGGGACCCACAGGACCGCAGAATGAGGTCGATCCAAACTGCTTTCTCCATGACAAAGGCTCATCTGCATCCCACGTAGCACAGTATGCTCCAACTGCACTGAGATCCCAATTGTTTTGCTCTGGATTAAATATATGATATGTTGCAACCACATCAGAGGCTTGCTCCGTGCATGCTTCAACAATGATACAGAGCACAATCAATGCCCAAAGATTTCTTTCCATTGCCATAACTTGAGTTTTGTTTCAAGGTAAGCAGTGACTTCTGGTTGTTGCTATGTGAAGGTTAGTTGTATGTTTTAAATCTGTTTGCTACATAATCTTAAGCTATGAACTTTATTTATATGTTAGCCTTTCGAAAATGTTGCTGTTGCATAGGATTCTATTCTTCTTTGTTACCTTTTAAACAAGGTAATTTGTCTTTACCATTGGATATTTTGAGTTGAAATATAAGTATTTGTTGTTTGTAGTTCAACTTCTCTCTGCTTCCTTTTTAACAACGTAAATTGTCTCTACCATTGGAAATAAGAGGACAACACTTTCAGATCTATCTTGTGGAAACCACACGTTAACACAACCGGAATTTGATTCTTTTTCCATTGGTTATGATGTTTTTGGAAATTGTAGTTTGGTGCTAACGTGGATTGTATAAGTTTCAATATGTAGATTTCAAACTATACAAGTATATTTCCAATTAGCGCAGATGCCAAGAAAATATCTTTCAGTAATGTGGTAAAATAAAAATAAAAAATTGTAAACATGGATAAGTATCAAAGTTGTTTATCCAATTGTAGTAGAATTTGTTATATAGATATTCTTTTTTTTAATGCTTGGTTTGATAGTATTTGTTATATAGATATTCTTTTGTAAGTAGTTACCGTAAAGTGTATGATCACAATTTTAATTTTTCAAAATTCATTACAGAAAAAACTAAAATATATGCCTGTAAATTGATTGTATCAATTTATCAATGCTTTCATGAGCACTAGGAATAAAAGATTTGATTTACTATGTTTTGACTATGTATATTTAACAAATGGTTACATTAAAATCAAAATTATGTTCAGCGGTCACTTCACATTTATCACTGCCTAATATGTAATTTTAATTTTTTTTGTTTGTAAGCTGAATATTTGTAGGACTACGAAATGTAAGGAGTATGTATATGTTCATTTTCATGTTATCAATCTTCTTATTTTTAATCAGCTTTATATATCAATGAGCAGTTTGTAACAATGATTTGATGAATAATATGATTTTTTTCCCCACGAATATAGGTTTGAGCAAGCATGCAGATGTAGAGGAAGAAAAAAATCAAACAGGTACCCTATTATTTTAAACTCTGTGCTCCTTTCGCCAACTTATTCATTTATGTATACTTTATAACAAGTTTTTGTCTACTTTATGTACGTTTTATGTTTACATGAAAAATAATAATTAACAAACTATTTAGAATATATTTTTTACTTAGGAGGATAGTTAAGTTGAACTAATTCAACCTAAAAAAGTGCAATCTAATAAATATTTGATTTATTTATATCATTACATGTTTGTTACATATTTAGGATTAGGAACATGAATTAAAAAATAGAGCAATAAATATTTTTATATAAGTAATGATATGCGCATGAGAATCGCTTTATGGAAGAAAAATCATACTATCTTTGACAGTGCTATTACATCAAAACACTTGCCATAAAACAACTTCAACCATGTAAAATGTGCTCTCTCCTGCCTGCCGTGTTGGAAGATGTTAAAGGATGACTATTGTTTTACATGTGCTAAGTGCAACATTAACATGGCCAAACCTGTTAACATATATAAGTAATGATATGCGCATGAGAATCACTTTATGGAAGAAAAATCATTTTATCTTTGACAGTGCTATTACATCAAAACACTTGCCATAAAACAACTTCAACCATGTAAAATGTGCTCTCTCCTGCCTGCCGTGTTGGAAGATGTTAAAGGATGACTATTGTTTTACATGTGCTAAGTGCAACATC
Source organism: Allium fistulosum (assembly GCA_030737815.1). NCBI lineage: Eukaryota > Viridiplantae > Streptophyta > Magnoliopsida > Asparagales > Amaryllidaceae > Allium > Allium fistulosum. Next base: position 731,984,205 of record CM060902.1, on the reverse strand, counting down.
AACATGGCCAAACCTGTTAACATGTATACATACTATGGTATTCAAACTACTTGACATGTAAAAACCATTTTAAAATATCATCTTACAGTAGAAGTTTTTGATCATGCTGCCTTTACAACTGTGATAGCTTTTTACAAAGAGACTGAATGCTTGATCAAAAGAACTTGGTTAGTAGAATGATACTGATGGATATTGTTCTTTTGATGCTGTAGTACGTCGTTTTTTCGCAAATATGTATTACAATTTTTCAAACATGTGTAGAAGTTAATCTTTTACTATTCAAAAGAATTCTCAGAATAATGTTAGAACTCACATGATTTTAAAAACTGTTATTTCTATAAATCTAACACTGATGCTGATTAAGATATAAAGTTAATTAATTGAATTGGAGATCTATTATTTGCAACCAAGGTTTTATTTACTATAAGAGAAGGGCACTGAAAAATTTCTAGAAGGTTAATAAGGAAATTCATGAGTGCAATAAGGCATAATGTAGAGATTACTTTTGTTCGTAACAAGATCATCTGTTAAACATACATAACAAGTTCAACCAAACATGTTATGGCTGTTATTTTATTATTCTAGACATGTGGAATTAATCTGAAAAGAATGTTTAATAGATTATTATATATAATATAATAGACTAGATACATAAATCATACCGCTGTTCCTTTTTAATCATAAGTTCATTCTCCCTTTTTTCACCTATATCATACAGTATATGAAACATAAACTCGATTGGTTAAAGTATATATAAATATAGTTCCACATCCCAGTTGGTAGGCTAAGGTGGTTGCACTGCGTCAAACTCAGTGCACAGCAGTGCACTAAGTCAAACTCAGTCCACACAGAACTGCCGGGTGTGCTTCAAGTTGAACTCAGTGCCCTGCCGTGCACTGAGTTGAACTCAGTTGCACACAGAACTCACATGAATATAACTGTCTGTGTACGGAATGATGTATATCTCTTTTTATATATTACTACATCTGCAGCTCATTGCTTGGGTACTGGGTTTTTGACTAATATTTTCCAGTTCCAAGGCCTCATTTATTATTTGAATCACAATTTATTGCTGGATCTTCTCTCTTTCACCTGTTAGCTGTCTAGAGAAAGCTGACGTGCCTTCTTCGCTTTCCCAGCTTCGTGTGGTATTGTTTACCGTTTAACTTCAGTTCTTAGAGATGAAGTTGCAAATATATTTAGATATTGCAAGCAAATACAACGTTGAGCTATGCAGTTTATATCAAATATCTGATATGCACACCGGATAAAATAGCACTCTGTCATGATCCATTTATTATATATAAAAAAGAATGTTCTACTTTAAAAGAAGTGCATTGAGGGTATTTGCTTCTATGTTCTGATACAGTTTTTCTACATGCTGGTGGTTACCATCATTTTCACGTCGTTACTTGATTCCAGTGCATTTATTAAAATCAATTTCAATCATTGATTCTCTGTGATGTGCAACTTTTTCCTTCATCTTCATAAGCATCCACCTTCTTTTTGAATGGGTAATGAAATTTAGGTCCGGAAATTAAATGTATAGTTTAGCGGGTTTGTTTGCAAATTTATTGTTTTAATGGAAGAGATGTCTGCAGTGGCTTATTCCTGATGTTTGCGGAGAAATATGTCTTCCTTAATCCTTCAACTTGATGAAAAGTAACTTATTTTCTAATTTCTCTATGTGGAATTTATCTGCTTTTCATTATGATTTAATTTTGGTAGTGTATATATTCTACCAAACCTTGCATAAATAATGAAATAATAAAGAAACTGATATGAGAGAACTGTTAAATACTAGAACTGGGTAATATTTCCTTGCAGCTTTCAGATACTAGCATACAAAAATGTTGTATAATAGTATATTATTATTTTAAATTCTGATCTGTGTTGTACTTTTAAATCATGCATCATGCATTAGATGTTTAGTAAGCTGCTATACATATATTCATTGATCGTGTGTGCATATCTATTAGAGCCTTATTAACTTTAGATATATGTTCAAAGAGAACTGGTATAGTAAATCACTCAAAAGCAGAGTGAAGCCGCACTCGCTGATATTTGTTGTCTATCTTTCATTATAGTCCAAAATCAAAACAAACAGGATATGTTGTAGCTGATTATGGACTAAAATAGAAAACAATGGACACGTGTCAGCGAGTTTGGCTTCACTTGCATTTGTAGCGACTCGCCGTAGTATTCTTGATGTAGAAATTATTAAATAGTTCACATGACCTAGGGACCATAGAACTCCTAATTCCGATGTTCAGTTAGATGTTACCCAATTTGAATTATTTTAAATCAATTTTAAGTACTAGGAACATAGAAATTTATTGTCCGCGGGTGCGGCGCAGTGGAAAGGAGGCTTGAGTTTTGATAAAAAGACGCATGTTCGATTCTTATCATGCGTTTTCCTATCCTATATAAATTTACCTGGGGGTATGGGGGCTTGGATCAGCGGACGGCTTTACTATACCCTCCTCAGGAGTTTACCGGTCCGCCAGGTTCTTCTGGGTTTTAAAAAAAACATAGAAATTTATTGACATATGATAGACGATGACATGTTAATTACTACACTTTTGAATCCAAGATCTAAAATTACAACTAACGTCGATCCATAATCCCTCAATTCATGAATTCTTGGAAGTGTGGCCCATTAATGAATGATATTTTTTTAACATATTTTAATCTGAAATAAGAAAATATTACCTTCATTATTTTATCAATATGCAACATATAAGAAATGGTGAAACACCATCTTGACTATTTGAGGGAGATCTAAATGTATGAAAAAAATATATTTAATACGTAAATTTGGATGAATTAAACTTGATCAACCAAACATAATTAATGAATATAGGTATGCCATTGAAGATATGAATGTGTACGTACAAACCATTGAGTCTAATTCATAATTTGTAAAAAAAAACATAGTATAACAATATATATTATGAAGTTCTTGAATCAACTTTATTTATAATGAAGTAGTTTTTACATTGAAAAAGTAGTCTATACTTTTAACAAAACAAATCAATCTAGAGTTATATACACTTCAGTATAAATTACGTTACTGTTTAATTGTTTTAGATATAACTTGCTTACACGATCCTTCTAATTAAAATTTGTGCAAAATTTAGTTATCAATTAGATTTTCCTATGGTTAGATGAATCAAATTTGGTCTAATGGTTTGTTTATCTTCAAAATTTCTATGTATGAGAATCCACTAAATGAAAAGGAAATAAAAATAATAAATTTATAACTACATGCTGTCCAAAATCTATGCGTTTGTAGCTTGGGTCTAATATTTAAGAGCATTGTAAGTTTTTATTAGTATTTGAAGTGGAATAACTATTATGCTATGCGTGGAGAGATAATTGTCTATAATGTAGTGAATCACACATCCCAAAAAATATCATAAGAGAATTTGAATCAGTTTCAAGTCCAATCGTTATTTTAATAAACAACAGAACTACATGTGCAATGAGAATGTATCTTTAGCTCTTCTTGATATTGGTAACCGTAAAACGATTTTGGGGAATGACATAAAGACATGGTTTTGAAACTATTTGTCTATGAGCTTTATGATGGGCCTAGGGTAGTAATTACTTTTGGGAAATATGTTACACAAAACTACATACGTAACCGTGATGTTGAAGTAGAACCTGATATTTCTCATCTTCTAGATTTGAAGTACATTTGTGCACTCTTTAGAAATCCTTAAGAATTGGGTAAATAAAGAGTCTTCTATGAGGATTATGTACATTGCGACGCGTTTGAAGAGTTTTTCAAAAATATACTAGAGATTTACATGGTAAAGCAAAAACTTTGAAGTATTAATGAATGCTGCTATTGATCGTGTTTGAAAAATTGGAACCTAATTTACATGATCATGTACATGAGCTTTTGTTAACAATGTTAGAACATAAACATTTAATTTTAATAACGTTATTTAGATTGCTTTCTAACTACCGTTGCTCCAAAATATTACATTTCTTGATGGATATACCTGGTTGAATCACATTTGAGTTTTCCTTTCTTTGCTCTCTTTTACGACATTTTTTGCAGAATGCCTCTCCAAATAAGGAATCACACAAATATTATGAAAATAATTCTCTCCTGAAGAGGATATAATCAATTTTGTATATTTGCAACGAAAAGTTTCAATGGGTTAAAACTTTGTGACTGATGGATATATAATACACACTGTTACTACAAGAAGGAAATAAAGAACAAAGAAAATTACAGTATTCGCGTCAGACAATACATAGCCTCACTTAGAAACTTGCAACTTCCCGTGTGTGAAGCACGGGCCACTTCCACTTCCCAGCCCTTGCTGTCTGTTTCGTATTTTTATTATAGCATGTAGTTTTATTTCAGTAAGTATGGTTATTTACTGTTTCACATGTTTGTACTTTGTTGGTTTGTAAATTTATTTCAGTATGGTTGTCATTGTTGTTAAGAAATAGCTGCTAAAGTGTACTTTCCTATTTTCTTTTTACTTTCAGTTTGGTCAACGTACACCTGTACCATGATCTGTTTGTGCTAATGCATTTCCCCAAAATGCTACTATGACCGAACTACATGTACTTCCGTCTGTATAACACACGGAACTGACTTTGCTATCATATTCGGTTAGGTTGTTTTTTTCCTAAGGAATATTTACTGCCTTTCAAGTATGTGATAACCAACAACTTTACTTTGGTTGAATAATTCAATTGGGCAGGCTGATACATTATATGCGAATACATGAGCTGCCTACTCACTTCTTTCTGAAACTAAAGTTTACCCATCCTCATGCTTTGATGAAAATTCATCCAATCAAGATCAACTATTTGAATTAATTACTATACAATGGTAATCATTGCATTTTTTCTAGAATAATTACTTCCCTATTATTTTCCAATACATAGTTGGTCATAATAAAACTTTAACTAAGACAAATTTGCAACATTGCTTTGATTACATGAAATGAAAATTCCTACAATACTTTGAGCAAATATAACATTACAAAAATAACATTAACAACATTTACATATAAATTTACTAATGAAAGAATGAGATAAATTAATCATATAATGAACATAAACTTCGAACTTCAACATCTACCCGTGTGCGTAGCACGGGCCACGCACTAGTTATGAATAATCTTTGGAAACGTGTTTTGAAAGCTATGAGTTAAATCTTTGTTTTAAAGATTTAACGAGTTAATTCAATTGGAATGGAAATTGATTTGGAAAATCTATGAATGAATCTTTGTGAAACTGGGTAAATTGTGTGATTTGAATCTTTTTATTAAAAAGATTAAAATGGTAATGTGCTTAAACCATTTGAAAGGAAAGTTTTGGATAATCAGTTGTGACTTAATTGAAATCCATTATCCATATGTTTTTTTAAATATTGCGCTCATTATTCGGTTCAGCCGGGAGAGGACCTTTGTGTCACATAACCCATTCCGAATAATGATACGTCGTATATGGTTTGCAATTGAAGACTGGTGCTGAAGACCGGGTATTTGCGAGAACGATAGGATAACTTATCGATTGTCTCTGCACTGAGTCGCGCCGGTATAGAGATTTCCTAAGTGATGGGAAATCCGATCGGGATTGTGAATACCCGGATTGCAAGGGCTTCTTCGGAAGTGCCTTCGGTTCTGTTCGAACCTGGAACAGACTTGTATGGTTACATGTCTGACATTACAATTTGAGATATAAAGCATATTTCTTTCAAATACATTTCTGTTTGGTGGCGGAGAATTTATTATCTTAGCTTAACACCCTTCCCTAAGACGTACGAGCTCAGAGGTTATGTAGTTGAAGGTTATCGGTGATATACTCCCAATTTGGTAGTGTGGCATGTTGAGTGCTGCTGTGTGTTGTTGATCAAAGCATGGCTTTCGTGTAAAGCGTTGCTTTGTGGACGATACTCATCGAACCTCACAGACCGGAAATGGTCGAAACAGGAATGATGCGGCAAGGTTATGAGGGTCGCGTCCTTTAGGGTATTTCATTTCCTTCTGAAAAAGGGTGGTATCAGGTATGGAGCCCTAGTATTTAACCTATGTGGTTGCTCCAATCTCATTTACTTTGTGTGATTGTTGCTTTGTGATCGAGGGCCCTCGGATAAAGGTCCCAAAGGACCGGGAGGTGGCATATTCGTGTAGTAGTTACCTAGTTATAGAGGTAACCCGGCCTTGTGTTGGCAGAGAGCGGTTGTCTCTCGGGACGTCCATCCAGAGGCGTACCCATGTAGCAGTAGGAAGTTCCTTAGCCTGACCATTTGTTGGAAATCCAATTTCCAATACGAACCCAGTACGGTTTTAGTTGTAGAACCTGCTATTTAACATAGCAGCTATAGTAGGCATAGTATAATGGTACCTATGCTGGCTAAGATTAATATTATACTTTCGAAATGGCTTTCTACACTATTTACTAGTAATAATATGGAAAAGAAATTCTCTCGTATCAAGCATGTTTGACTATCATAAGAAGAAATCTCCTCCAATTCTGCGATTGCATTGTGTGTGTGGCGGGAGGTCTTATGGTAGTTTCATTTTCCAAAAGCATTGCGGATTTCAATGTTAAAATCTTTTTGTGTTTGTTTTAAAGATAAACTATTTTTGTTACTCACACCAGTCCCACGACTGACTCGGAGTTTATTGTTCCCTTCCTAAACTCTGGGTGCCCACAATTTTCCACACGGGCAGTCTAGAGTTGGGTTTCTTTTTCAGATAATCAGGTTTAGTTGACACTGGGGCTAGTTCAGTTTTGGAGATCACGACTGACATTGCTTACCTTTGTCTTACGTGATGATGGTTCGAGCTTGATGTTGGGATTGTTGGACTCATTCTCTTTTGAGGATCATTTGGAGTTACCACTTCTGATATTTTCGCTGTATCATTATTTAACTCTGATGTTGTTGTATCATATTGATATCATTGTTGTATATCATACTAGACATTGTATCCATTGTATATGATATCATCTATTTTTTATTCCGCTGTGTTGTTATACTTAATGGTGTTATAAGCTCTGGTGAGCCAGATTCGGCGTTTGAATCTGCAGCATCTTGAGTACAAGTGAAGTACGGGTGCCGATTTTCGAAGGCTGAGTTTTGGATCGCTATATAAAGGAATTTTTAATTAATAAAAGAGTATTAATTAATAAAGGAAGTTTTAATTAATAAAAGAGTATTAATTAATAAAGGAAGTTTTAATTAATAAAGGAGTATTATTTAATAAAGGAAGTATTAATTAATAAAGGAAGTTATAATTAATAAAGGAGTTTTAATTAATTAGGATTTTAATTAATTTAGAGTTTAATTAGTTAGGAGTTTAATCAATTAGAAGTTTTGATTAATGAAAGAAGTTTTATTAGATAAAATGAGTTTTACTAATAAAAGAAGTTTAATTAATAATGGATTAGTTAAATAAAAAGGGAACTAGAAATCGTTTATGTGACTCAATCGTGCTTTGTGTGAATTAGTCGTGCTTTCTGTGTTTACTTTCTTACGGAAAGTATTTAGTCATGTACTTAGCATTAAAGCCGACAAAGTAGGCTTGTTTCTATCTGTGAGAGTTAAGAATGATGATTCGAGTAGGGTGTAGAAGTAATTATGCGCTAACCTACCGGGCTTCACTATCGGCCGAGGGATAGTGGAAACTGAGTAGGTCGGAAACGTAATAAGTATACTAGACTTAGTTTTCATATGCGATCATTCTCATTGTGTTAAATTAACCAAAATTAACTTAGGAAATATCTTGAAGAAACACGTGGATTATCCGGTATGGTTATTCACTCGGTGATGATATAACTTACGTATAAACTCGTCTTGCTCTACTAGGACGAATGATAAGGAAATCCGTCCGGATAGGAGATGATCTCCACTCTTGTGTATTGTTTGTTTATTTCTGAAAGAACCGAGGTTGTGTTAACTGAAAATCTATCGATTGGTGTTGGAGCATCCAGTAAGCGAGGGAGTGTAATTATATAAGTACTTGAAATCGTAACCAATGCAAAACAATATACATGATATATGCTTTGGAAGAGGTTTGTGATTTGCTCGAGAAGTAGGAATCTCTGTGGAGATTCGTGATCTGTTCAAGATGCTCGAATCCATGTAGAGATTCGTGATCTGTTCGAGATGTTGGAATATGTAACGATCCAAAAAATTTAACATTTCGAATTTGAACATTTAATTTATTTAAGTATTCAAATTCGATTCAAATGTAATAAAAATTAAGAAAATCAATTATTAATAAAATGACTTGATTCTTAATGACATATTTTTAAATGAATTTATGGGATTTTTCCATAATTTTTAATTTGGAAAATATTTAAATTAACGTTTGATGCATTTTGCGGCAAACGATGATATTTTTGAGAACTTCACATTATAAAATAACTGGTGTATTTTATTATTATTTTGTGATCATGTCGCTTGTCATGCATGATCATATTTTTATTTCTGCCATTCGCGATTCGAACGTGAATGTGATGTTGTGTAGCTTGGTGTCAAGAACTAATCAAATCTTGATATGATGGTTACTTAGATTGGAAGCTTTGTGTTGCCTTTATATCAACTCAACTCACACCGTGCTTCACTTCATTTCATTTCACTCACCTCACTTCTCTTCCTTTCTTCTTCTTCCCTTTTATTTTCATTTCCTGTAAAAGAAAACCACTCCTCCATCTAACTTCAAAAATCAATATCTCACAATCTATTCACTTTGAACCAAAAGTTCCAACATGAAAGTCGTTCGTCATCGTCCCTAGTATTTTCTAAAAATAGTTGCTATTTGTTTCGTCGTGTGGGGTGATGGATATTGGCTGATAACAATGGTTGTCAAATGATGATAGTATTTTGATAATCATGAAATGGAAATCGGAGATCGAGTTGTGTTGTATTCATAGCGGCAAGACGAGATTTTAGTGATGATCTCGAGATTTTTGGTGGCTGGAATCGTCGTGGGAAGGCAAATGGATGATTTCTGTTCATCTTGCAAATTCTGGTGATATGGTGGTCGAGGGGAGCAATGACGGTGCTGGAGGAAGCTCGAGGCAAGGTGGAGCTATTGGAGGTGGTCGAAGGATGTAACGACCCGCAAATTTGTACGATTCAAGCTAACAATAAACCACACATGTCCAACCCAAATTAAATGGAAAGACAGATAATTATGGGAAAGTAAGAAGAGAGAAGAAGAGAAAAGGAAACTGAAAATAACATAGAATCTCACAATCGCAACGGAACAACATATGATATAATACCAATGATCTTTACAAAAGAGAAACTGTAATATACATATATCCATCATAGTACAATAAAAAATCATAGCCATCAGCCTAGACAGTTATAACAACCCATCCTCACAAATGTTGATAATTTCAACAACAATGCAGCGGAAAATAAACATATACGTGAATACGTCTTAAAGACCTCCAGCTGGTCTCCTGAGCCCTAATGCATCTAAAGCAATCTATAAATATGCTCGGTCTGATCCGAGCATTATAAAAAATAACACTCGAGCCAGTCTGGTAAACCAACGTGAGAAAACACATCCAGTTAGATTTTTAAAGTTATCAAACTCTTTCAAAATAAAGGTATCTCGTAAGACCACGCCGCACATAAACACGGACGGGTTTTTACCTTATGATAACCAAAATATTTTTTTATAGAAAATCCATTAATATTATAATAATGTCTAGGTGTCACGCCCCACCTCTATACTCACGCTCGCCAAGGACACTACGGGGTAATGTCGTCGACTAGCGCGAAGAATAAGGCTGTTGAGGAGCGACCATCCGTGTAATTACTTTGTGCGAGTACCGATATGTCAGATAGTACAACATGCATTTCATTTCAAGAGGAAATCCGACAAACCAAATACAAACTCAAAGCTACCACACAGTGGCTATGTGGACCTCGGAAACAAATATAGAAATAAGCATAACATAAATCAATCACAGATGTTCATATCTCAAAGGCGGAAACAGATATGAATATAACACATAAAAGTGTACATCAAAGTAGTGGTCAAATAAGATCCACAATATCACAAAAGAATAGATACAAGTGCTAGACAAAAGAATATGTATACATCAAGGAGTCTCCATCTCATATGTATACAACAAAAACTACCAATCTAATGTAGTTAGACAAAAGTCAGAAGATGATCCCGGATAAGGAATCATGCAGAAGCACCTGTAACATCTCGGTCTGACCCGAGTATTATTTAATAAGAAAATAATAAACGGATCAGTCTAACTATAAATATCAGATAAAGAAATGAGATAAAAGCAGAGATATAATAAGAACGTATGGTGACAATAATGTCATACCAGGACAAATATGATTTAAACAACAACAAAATCATACAATATCTCAAAAATCTCAAAGCACCAAAAAGAATATGATATTCTTTATTTTATTCACCAAACTACAAATATTGACAAACATATCGTTGCCAACCACAAAAAGAGGTGAAACACAAATTCTAGAAATCATCAATTAGAATTCCAGAAATCACAAAGGGGGGAGGCCTATCACAAATGGGAGCATGAAAACTCACCAACATGTGTATCACAAACGGAACGCTATTCCATGGTCGCTAACCATAAATTTTGAGCCGAAGCTCCACAAACGGTCCGAAGACCACGGGTCGCTACCCCGCCAAATTGAACCGAAGTTCCACAAAAACGGGGTTTAGTCTCCCTCGCAGACAAATAGACATCGCACATCGCTAGTCTAAATCACAAAATGATCATCATCGATCAATAAAAAGTGTCGATTACACTAAGCTAGTAAATATATGAGTTTAGCTTCATGTCCCATAACCACTAGCTTAACTTAAATATTTACGAACAAATTTTAGATTCCCACTCGAAAATTGTCACAAGAATTCGAATCGAACAAGTCCAAAAATTAACCGACGAAGTAAACGCAAGCGTTTCATACCACTTGTTTTGCTAAGCCGTTTAATTAGATTTTCTCATACGAATGAGGTAAAGGTTTGTATATACTAATAGATTAGAAAACGGTTTTATAAACGAGCTTTGTATTAAAAATAGAGTTAAAATAATCTTTGTAAAAGTGTTTGGATATTTACTACTAGTATAGAAACCTTTGTATTTAGAAGTGACAAATCACAAAATGATTGTAGAAACAATCAATCATAGAAATCCACATTCGAAGACGTGAATTAAATCCAAAGAAATCGATACTGAATCCATAAAAATGGATATTCTTAAAAGTCTCGAAAAAGAAGTCATCAAAGTCAATAATAAATGATAACAATAAATTGGACAATAACGAATCGGTAAAAATTGGAATCCCATACAAAATGGGCAAATTGGACTGAGACAAACAGATTCAGACGTTTGAATTGTCTATTTAAGACGTCTGAAACTGGTGTTCAGGCCATACTTTGCTTAGGCCAAAAATGGCCAAATCATATCGAAATCAATTGGATGAGTGATGATAGCTAGGGGTTTATGCCTAACGGCTACCAAATCTTAGAGTCTCACCAATACACTCAAACCATCATGCCCAAACAACCATATAAGAATTTTGATAGATTTCGACTTCAAAACACCAAAATTGGAATGTTCACCAAATCAATTCAAATGGAAAGCAATGAACATAAATAAGTGTTAGGAATTCATACCTAACATCAAAGATAGATATAGACTTAGATGTGAGATAAAAATCTCACCTTTAAATCCAAAAACGATGAAGGAGAAGCTTGAAAGCAAAGGGAGATCAACTACTCTTCAACTTTAACTTTAGAAGCTTGAATCTAAGCTTAAAAGAAGAACATTTCCTAAGTTAAGTTTAGGAAATTTCTGAAATTAAAGAGAGAATGAGTTGGAGAAGAAGAAGGAGATGCTCACCTAAGCTTCTCTTTGAATTTTGGAGCTAGAACTTGAATTTGCAAAGAAGATTAAGGCTTATGATTTCTAATTCTTTTTCTCTTCCCCCATTTTTCTAAAGCTTGAGTGTTAGGAAATATTATGAAGGAGTGAAGAGGAGTGGAGTGGAGTTGGGTTGATATGTTGGGTTAATGGGTTGAAACCCCAAACCCAAAGCCCTAGTTGAAAATCTCGAAATTTTACCCAACTCAAAACATATCGATGTTTATACTTAAAAAAGTCGCAAACACTATTTTGAACTCAATGGAATTGGTCTCGAGTCCAAATTGTTGAATCTCAACTTCATTCTTGATTCAGACGTCTGAATTGTAGATTTCAAACGTCTGAAACTGGAAAAATGAGAGTTCTCAGAATTCATTCAGACGTCTAAAATAGAAGATTCAGACGTTTGAATCTGGAAAAATGAATGTTGTCTTAGAACAATATTCAGATGTCTGACTCGGGGATTTCAGACGTCTGAAAATAGCTATTTTAGCCTGTTTCCTTTCTGGATCGATTTGAACAATTTCAGACGTCTGAATTAGTCATTTCAGACGTCTGAATTTCTGGAAAAATGTGTGTTCAAGTAGGCACTTCCAAATAACACTATCCACATAGATTTTTCACTAATTCGACTGTTCTTCAACGAATAGTGACTTTTTCGGACTAAAATCCGACTAACGATGCTATATTTAAATTAAACATTTAAATATACAAATTGTAAAATATGCTGGTTGTTACAAAACATTTAAATATACAAATCGTAAAATATGCGGGTTGTTACACTAGGGGTCAAAGTAAAATATGAATATAGTTGAAATGCTTGCATCTCACGTTTCAGCATAGTTGGGCACAACCATATCCGTACGGCTCTTATTGGAGAATGGATTCCATACTATGACAAGGTAAGGAACTATCTTTCGATGGTACATCTCTAAATAAAATGCACCAGGGTCTGACAAGAACATCTTGTACCCATACCACGCAGGACTGGCCTACCACTTGACTAGTAGTACTGAATATGATCACCCCTTTCGTTAATGAGCCCTGAAGCATACATGAGTAGATAGTAATCGATCTGGATTTGGAATGAGCATACCCTGATGGAACGACCCACATGGCCTGTGACGCCCCACCTCTATACTCACGCTGGCCAAGGACACTACTGGGTAATGCCGTCGACTAGCACGAAGAATAAGGCTGTTGAGGAGTGACCATCTGTGTAATTGCTTTGTGCGAGTACCGATATGTCAGATAATATAACTTACATTTCATTTCAAGAGGAAATCCGACATATCGAATACAAACTCAAAGCTACCACACAGTGGCTATGTGGACTTCGGAAACAAATATAGAAATAAACATAACACAAATCAGTCATAGATATTCATATCACAAAGGCGGAAACAGATATGAATATATCACATGGAAGTGTACATCAAAGTAGTGGTCAAACTAGATCCACCACATCACAAAAGAATAGATACAAGTGCTGGACAAAAGAATAAGTATACATCAAGGAGTATCTATCTCAAATGTATACTAACAAAAACTACTATGCTAAAGTAGTTAGCCAAAAGTCAGGTGAAGGAAATAATAAATGGATCAGTCTAGCTATAAATATCAGATAAAATGAGATAGGATAAAAGATATGACAAAAACGTATGATAACAATAATGCCATACTACGACAAGTACACATCAAATAACAACAAAAATCATACAATATCCTAAATCATCTCAAACATCCAAAAAGAATCGCATTCTTTAAATTATTCACCAAAACAGAAATATTGACAAAACATATTAATGCCAATCACAAAAATCGGTGAAACACAAATTCTAGAAATCATCAACTAGAAATCCAGAAATCACAAAAGGGGGAAGGCCTATCACAAACGGGAGCATGAAAACTCACCAACACGTGCATCACAAACGGAACGCTATTCCATGGTCGCTAACCATCAATTTTGAGCCGAAGCTCCACAAACGGCCCGAAGACCATGGGTCGCTACCCCACCAAATTGAACCGAAGTTCCACAAACGGGGTTTTTCGTCCCCACACAATCAAAGAGACATCGCACATCGCTAGTCTAAATCACAAAATGATCATCATCGATCAATAAAAGTGTGAATCACACTAAGCTAGTAAATATAAAAGTTTAGCTTTATGTCCCATAACCACTAGCTTAACTTAAATATTTATGAACAAATTGTAGACTTCCACTCGAAAATTGTCACAAGATTTCAATCGAACAAGTCTAAGAATTAACCGACAAAGTAAACGCAAGCGTTTCATACCACTTCTTTTGCTAAGTCGTTTAATTGGATTTCTCGTACGAATGAGGTAAAGGTTTGTATATACTAATAGATTGGAAAACGGTTTATATAAATGAGATTTGTATTAAAAATAGAGTTGGAATCATCTTTGTGAAAGAGTTTGAATATTTACTACTAGTATAGAAACCTTTGTATTTTAAAGTGACAAATCACAAAAATGATTGTAGAAACAATCAATCACCAAAATCCACACTCGACGACGTGAATTAAAACCATAAAAATCGATACCGAATCCATCAAAATGGATATTCCCAAAAATCCCGAAAAAGAAGTCATCAAAGTCGATAAATGATAACAACAATTCAGATCATCAAAAATCGATTAAAAACCGGAAACCCACACAAAACTGCCTAAAATAGGCAAAAAGCAAATTTCACAGATTCAGTCAACTGAACCAGAAGGTCGGTCGACTGATACAAGGCCAGAAACTCTCGGGTTCCTGGCTCAGTCGACTGACCTTCTGGTTCAGTCGACTGATACAGGCCAAGAAACATTCGTTTCCCAATATCAATCGACTGAACCAAAAGGTTAGTCGACTGATACAGGGCCAGAGAATTTTCTGGTCCCTGGTTCAGTCGACTGAACTGCCATTTCCAGTATTTCTAGCCTAGCCCCCAAAAGGGGCAAAAATCCAAACGGGAGCGATCAGACGAGCATCGGAGACTAGGGATTTATGCCAAGCACAACCCAGTCTTATAGGCTCTTCGATACACCCCGACAACATGTTCAAGCATCAAAGATAGGATTTTTAAAGATTTGACTTCAAAACACCAAAAATTAGAATATTCATCAAACCAATTCAATTCAAAAGCAAATGAACAAGGAATAGATGTTAGGAATTACTACCAAACAACTATCAAAGATATAGACATAGATGTGAGTTCAAAAACTCACCTTTTCAACCCAAAACAACAAATGAGAAGCTCTAAAGCAAAGAAAAGATCGACTACTCTTCAATTTCAACTCTAGAAGCTCCAATCTAAGATCATAAGCAATATTTCCTAAGTTAGGTTATAGGAAATTTCTGAAATTGGATAGAGATTGAGATGGAGAAGAAGAAGAGGATGCTTACCTAAGCTTGAGTGTTAGGAAATGTTATGAAGGAATGAAGTGGAGTGGAGTGGGAGTTAGGGTATTAGATGGGTTGGGTGTTAGGTTATTGGGCTGAAACCCAAACCCAAAGCCCTAAATGAAAATATCAAAATTTCACTCAACTCCAAACATATCGATGTTTATACTCAAAAAGGTCGCAAACACCATTTTGGACTCAATGGAAGTGGTCTCGAGTCCTAATTCGACTGTCTGCAAAAAGTGACATTTTGGACTTAAATCCGACTAACGATGCTATATTTAAATAAAACATTTAAATATATAATCGTAAAATATGCAGGTTGTTATATGGCCCTGCTGCATGCCCGATTTTTATCATTTCTCAATTGATGAGGCTCGAGGCTATATTTTACCTTTATATAGCATTTCCCACTTGGAATGCTAACACTACCCTCCAAGCAATAATGCAATGCCAGTATTCATCCATACAAGTTCATTTTGAGACTGAACGAAACCGAGGGCACCACTTCTACCACATCCATTTTGGAATCATTCTCAGGATTAGTAGCAAGTAGCCCTTGTACTTCAAAAGCCCCATTTCAATTATCTTCAAGATATTTCAATTCGAAACGCTTATGTTGATTCAAAGTGATTTTCGGATAACATATCCGATCTCAGTTTATTAGATCTGACAACGTTAGTTTATAAATTGGCCAACATTTGATAGTCGGTTATTTAACTATCAAATAAATAAACAATCCAACCAGAGATCAAATTTTCAAAAGAAGCAACACTAGTTAAGCACCAAGCAACACTAAGCCTCTTTAATTAATCTTTTCATTAATTAAAACACTTTTTAAATATTTAATTCAAAATATCTTTATGAAGATATATTCTCAAATCCACTTTTAACCCTTCTATATTTGGAAAACATTTTCATATACTTATCTCAATGGTATAAGTATATTCACAAACCATTTCATTTCAAACATTTAGACGATGCCCCTATTTACTTAAGTTTGTAATGAGTATATTTACAACTTTGAGGAAATTCTATTTTTCCAAACACACTTTATTGGGTCAGAATGAATGTTGTGTAAAACATCGTTATGACAACCCAAAAACACTAGTATAGAGATCCAATTAATCATATTTAATATTAATTTTCGATGTCAAACTCAAACTATTTATTAGTTAACAATGAAGCCGATCAAGTTGGGTACTATTACCTCTCAGGCCTTAAATTAACGACATTCTTAACTTCAAAATGGATGTAAGTTACACACCTAGAGAACTTAACATCAAATATAGGATATAGATATAAATCCCGTATACTATAAAAACATCTTCTTCCAGTAATCATCTACTATAACAACAGTGTTATAGTCTATGTCTTCCTCACTTTCTCAAAAATATTTATTACAACAAAAATTTGAAATTCGCGTCTTCCTTCCACTTAACACAACTTAAATCACTTTTAGAACCATTAAACTCCATTTAAAAACATCACTTCCAACATTCCTTTAAAAGATTGTTTTAACTTTTAAAACATAAATATATTTCCTTAATAAAAGTCCATACTAAATTTCAACATAATCATTTTCATATTTAAAAACTATATTTATAAATCTCCTTCTATTTTATTAAATTTCCTTTTTTATAAAATCCCTTTATTTATAAACCTCATTTATAACTCTATCCCTTTATAATTCTCACTTGTTCATAATCCCATTTAAAACATCAATTACAATCTGTTTTTAACGTTGCTTCCGTATGTATAAATTTCCTTCATAAATTCCTTTCTATTTAACATCTCCAAATTTATCCTCACTTTTAATTTCCAAAATAGAATCAACTATTTTTTCTTCTAAACAACATTCTACATATTATTATAAATCCATAATTATGATTTATTTCTCCAATTTATGCAATGATAATAGTTTCCCTTTTGATTTATAAAACACCATTTATAAATCTATCCTTTATTTAATACAATACGATCTTATAAATCTTCACTTTATTTGTAAAATGTCACTTTTATACATTCATATCTATAAATTTCCACATTTATAAATAAATCTTAATATATGTATATATATAAATATATTACTTTACATAAAATGATTAATAAATATTTATACCAAAATATTTCTATCTTCTTTTTAAAAATGTATTCCTTTATTATAAAAGATGGACATTTTTAAGATTTTAAAAATATTTATTTTATAGTTCAAAAATCTCTATTTTAAAATATTTTATAAAACTATTAATTTATCATATCTAAAAATCATACCTTCTATTTAATTTAAAATAATTTCCCCCTTTTAGTAATTCAAAAATAATTTTTAAAATATATAAATTTTCGAAATCACTTAATATCCTTTAAAAAACTAAATCTTCATTTTCTAGTATTTCAAAATACTAAAAATATGGCCTAACGCCACTATAGCACAAAATAGAGAAAATTATCCAGGTCATCAAATATGATATCCAACACATCATATATCAAAATATATGAAAAGTAAAATCAACAGTGTGAGGAATCCAGTTGGGTCCCTCTAACATGTTCCCCTGCATCACATACAGTATATAATCAATAATATAAATCAACCGCTTCGAGGTGGGATCGTATACAAAGGGTCATCCACTCTTACACGAAAACGTAATAGGGTCTCATCCGCTCCAAGGGCTGGAATATATCCAAATCAACTAATAAAATAGTAAGTCATCCAAACAGTCAATAAACAATCAACAATAAAATTATCCACACCTATATAAAAATATAAGTGGGCAAGAGAGGTGAGTTAACTTACCTTGATTCCAGTTTTCGCCAAAACGCTCCGGTTTGAATTAAAATCGAATGGACATTCTGTAACGAACTGGATTTTTCGCGTTCGAAAATCGACATCCATACTTTACATCATACTCGAATGCCGTAGATTCGACCGTTCAAATCCGAGTCGTCGGAGCTTATAACATAATTAAGTAAATAACACAGCGGAAGAAATGAATAATACATTGATATACAATATTTGTTACAATAGAATGATACAATGAATATCAATATACATCAGAGATATGATAAAAGAAATAGCAGCGGAAAAGAAAACGATAACATCAGCAGCGGAATAAATAACTCTAAAATAGTCTTCAAGAGAGAACTCCAGCAGTAGCTCGTACTCCCAATAATGATGCACAAAGATAAGCAAGTGCAGTCATCAACTCCAATGGAATAAACTAGCTCCAGAAAATCTACTAATCCTGACTATCTGAAAATCCCAACTCTAGACTGCCAGTGTATAAATTTTTGAGCACCCAGAGTTTAGGAAAGAAACAATAAACTCCGGATCAGTCATGGGACTGGTGTGAGCAACAAAAATAGTTTATCTTTAAACACGAACAACAAGAGAATTTTTAAAGTCAATTCGTAATGCTTTTGGAAAATGAAACTACCATAAGGTCTCTCGCACACACACACAACGCAAACGCAGAATCGGAGGAGATTTCTCCTTATGATAGTCAAAGATGCTTACTACGCAAAACAAATCATTGGATATTATTACTAGTGCATAGTGCAGAAAACATTTTGAAAGTATAATATCAATCTTAGCCAGCATAGGCATTTCACGTTATGCCTATTATAGCTACTATGTTCAATAGCAGGTTACCGCCACATTCCATAGTAGGTTATACAACTAAAACCGTACAAGGTTCGTATTGGAAAATGGATTTGCCAACAAATGGTCAGGCTAAGGAACTTCCTATGCCACGAAAGAACGCCTCTGGCTGGACGCTCCTAGAGACAACCTGCTCTCTGCCAACACAAGGCCGGTTACCCCCTTCCCGGGAAGTAAAAACCTCAGATATGCCACCCCCGGTCCTTTGGGACATTTATACGAGTGATCGTCACCAACATCACACAGTAATAAATATAGTGTGTCCACATGAGTAAGTATCTGGGCTCCATACCATGATACTACCCTTTTCCAGAAGGAATGGCCATACCCTAGGGAAGCTACCCCTGAAACCTTGCTGCATCTTTCCTGTTTCGACCATTTCCGGGTTGTGAGGTCTGATGAAGTCTCGTCCACAAAGCTACGCTTTTTCACAAAGCCACGCTTTTTCACAAAGCCACGCTTTGATCACAAATGATCATCACACAGCAACACTCAGCATGCCACATTACCAAATTGGGAATATATCGCTGATAAATTTCAACTACATAACCTTTGAGCTTGTACATCTCAGAGAAGGGTGTTAAGCTAAGAGAATAAATTCTCCGCCACCAACAGAAATGTATTTGAAAGAAATCTGCTTTATATCTCAAAGTGTAATGTCAGACACGTAACCATACAAGTCTGTTCCGGGTTCGAACAGAACCGAAGGCACTTCCGAAGAAGCCCTTGCAAATCCGGATAATTTTCTAATCACGTCCGGACTTCCCATCACAAAAAGAGTGATATAAATCTCTATACCGGAGCAACTCGGTGCAGAGACATTCGACAGGTTGTCCTTTCATTTTCGAAAATATCCGGTCTTCACCACCGGTCTTCAATACGATCCATATCGCCGTATCACTAATTCGGAATGGGTTATATGACACAAAGGTCTTTTCCCGGCTAACCCGAATAGTGAGCACAATATTTAAAAACATATGGATATTGGGATTTCAATTAAGTCACAACTTATTACCCAAAACTTTTCTTTCAAATGGTTTAAACACATTACCATTTCAAATCTTTAAACAAAAAGATTCATTTCACAAAGTTCACCTAGTTAATTTCACAAAGATTCATTCATAGATTTTCCAAATCAATTTCCATTTTAATTTGGATTAACTCGTTAAATCTTTAAAACAAAGATTTAACTTATAGCTTTCAAAACAATTCTATTTCAAATGGTTTAAACAAATCATCATTTTAAATCTGTTAAAAATAAACAGATTCAATTCATAGCTTTCAAAAAGAATTCATTCATATCTTGGAAAACCCTTTTTTCAATTCAAACTTGAAATTCCTTTAACTTAAATTGGAATTTCATTTCTTATATGAAAGCTTTTATTTTTTTTAAAACAAACAGTTTTCATTTTGGAAATCTGATTCATTTATACGAGTTAAGGTTCTTGGGTTAAATCCAAATTCTCAAAATTATACTTTTAAAATGGTTTAACTTCATATAAACACATTTATACATTCTTAACCAAAATTTCCAAGCATAGAATTTAATTCCAAATATTGCATTCAAATTCAAATTGAATTATTTAAATTAGAAAACTTACCAAGTTATTCAAAATAACTTTCATCTTAAAAACCCCATTTCAAAAGCTTTAACATTTATCCCAAATCCATTACCAAAATCAATTGAAATTAAAATTTCAATTTCAAAACAACATTAAATTAAATTTATCTGTGACTTAACTGATTTCCTCATGAAATCCATATTTGTGTGTGTAAAGGTGTGGTTCAGGGGTTTTACACAATAGTGCAACATCATTCAATCATCACATATAAGAATACAGAAATATAGTTGATAAGCGGTATAATGATAACGCTTATCTTTTCATTCACCGATCACAAATCACAGATAATATATTACATTCATCCCAGATAAATAAACTACAGTACATGTCACACACAAATCAGAATATATCACAAAGCATCATAGATCAGGGATTATCAAACAATTCAACCATCAAGTCCAAACATTCATAAGTAAGGTCAATTTATTTATCCGATTAAATTAAATCAGATTAGTCACTAATCCTGGTTAATTAACATTAACTAATTACAATTTTATTTTAATTAATTAACCTTTAATAATAAATTAATTTGCCTCAATTAATAAATTAATTCATTATCATTTAATTAATTATCCTTAATTACAAAAATTAATTTATTAATCCTTAATTGATAATCATCCCTTAATCACTTTCAGTTATTAATTAACTTTTAATTAATCTAATTATTCTCAAATTAATTTCCTTAATTCATTTGTCACATTAATTAATTACCTTTAATTATAATAAGTGATTATTCTTAATTATCTTCATTGATATCAAAATCTTAAATTAATAACCTTATCAGTTATCATTATTAACACATTAATTTATTCAAGAAATTAAGGTTAATCAAAATATCAATTTATCTTAATTAATTCCATTATTTATTAAAAAAAATTAATTAAGAAATAATATCATAAATCAATTTAATTAAAACTTAATTACCTTCAAAATAATTAACTTAAACCTTTGCTAATCCCATTTCAAATAAAACAATTATTTTTAAAAGAATAATTTAAAACATGCTTAAAACTTGAATTTATTTTAAAACTTGAAAACTGTTTTAAATCTCCCCGAGTCAAACCTGAGCCAATTGCCCATTTACTTCGAGTTTTCCCCAAATCAACCCGAGGCACTTTAAATTTTGTTTTAAAATTTGTTTAAGTTATTTTTATACCCGATACAACTTAAAACTACTCGAGCCAAACACAATTTTCCCCGATCCATCCCGCTATCTCCCTGAGTACGACTTCGAGTCAAGTGCTTCTTCTCTGATTCGACACAACCACCCTTTTTCAGATACACACACTTACACGTGCACGTGCACCACCCATCGGAGCAACTCCGATCAACCACGCCATCGTCAACAAGTCGACCACTCCCTCCTCCGATGACCTGACCACCCAGTTCGCCACCACGAACCAAAATTCGAAAACGAGGCAATCTGCACAACTCCTGGAAACATAGCCTCGCCAGAAAACCCATCAAACTCACGACGCCGGCTACTATACCACTTGAAACTCCAGCCACATCACCGCAAATCTCCCACGCAACCATCCCCCTCGGTGCGATCGCTCCAAATCCTTCGTCGACGATGAAATTTGTTCGAGAATGACAGTAACCCAAACATACCCTTAAACCCAACCATCACGTCGATTAATCACCCCAACAATTTATAAATCTAACCACTATTTTTCTAATGATCCTTAGATCCCCGACCATCTCCAGTTCCAATCACATCGTTTGATTCATCGCCGATCGACGGCGATTTACGAAAAAACGAATTCCGTTCAACATTCAATTTCTTATAATTTATAAAACTAAAAATCTTGAAATGTTATTCTAAAATCATCGTTTTCCCATGCGAATCAGCTTATATAATTTAAACTTGAAATTAACATGGTTGGGTTTTCTGATATTATACATTTTGACTGTGATTTAAGATTTTCCAGTAAACCTTTTACTAATTACACTTATAACTATTTTTAAAATTAAGTTTACACTCCTACCATCATCTTTTATTTAGAGATCAAAGCCTAAAATTGATTGTATATAGAGAAGTTGAATTTATTTTGAGTGTGCTTGAGCCTGTGTACAACAGAAACATATGTATATATGTACATACAGGTTATATCATATTTATATACATACAACCTTATTACTTCATCCATGCAATCACATCCATAACATTATTTCAATCATTCATCACTTCCATAAAGATATAAACATATTAAGGGTTTTAAAAGTGATGTTTGCTTACCTTATTTTCCAGAAAGAAACAGAGCTTCCCTTTTTGTTTTGAATTTGTTTAAAGCTTCAAACAGGCTGCAGACTTCAATCTACATCTCCTTTCAAGTTGAATCTTCATTTTCTTTTCTTTTCTTTTTTTTTCCAGAGAAACTTGTTTCTCCCAGGTTTCTAGATTTAAATTTTCCTTCTTTGTTTTGATGTTTTAAACTAAAGTTTGTTTAAGTTTGAGATAACCTTACTTCAGGTTTGCTTTGTATAAATGGAAGAAACTGAGAGGAAGGAGGTTGATATATAGGAGATGATACATATAAAAGAGAAGTATGCAGTATATTGTTTGTACAATAAGCATGCTGAAGATGCTTGCATTAAATACATGAGGTATGTTGCATTAATTACCTTATGTACATATTACTTTGTTTATTCCTTTGCCTTGCATTTCTTTGTTTCGGCTGATATGATTGTAAATATGTCGTGTATTTGTTTTATGCTTTGTATTCTATTTTTCTCTTAACATGTTCTTTACTTTATTTGTTTCCTCAAGCATATACTTATCTTACAGGCAACATGATATTATGTACATCTATTTTGCTTTTCTAACTCTATAGGCTGCATATTTTATTTTGTTTTGTCTTCACACTTATATTTAAAACTTTGTTTTGTCATTGCTTTTGTTCCATTGTCTTATTTTATTAGCTTAAGTATTTTACACAAGTGCTTATTTTTATTCCTCTTTTATTTTAACTTAAATTATCAAATATTTAAGTACTTATTTTGTAAGTATAGCATGGTTGTATTTTATTTTATAATATTTATTTTTATAGTTATTTTTCAAACCATTTATTTAAGAGTTGAATTCAAATTCAATGTGTATATATATATACATATACAAATTTACTCATATATCACGTATACATATATATCCACATATATGTACAATATTCACAATACTTTTAAATGATTTAACACATTTTTATTTGATTTCGGGGAAACTCGCATCAACTTATCAATTAATTTTAAAATTTTAATTCAAAAATTCAATTAATTATCAATTTTAATTTTATTAAAATCCGGGGTCGTTAAAGACTTCCCCCCTTAAAAGAATTTTGTCCTCGAAATTGCCAAGGAGACAAAAAGATAGATGAAGAATATTTCATCAATTTAACTGAACATCTATTCTGCATTTGGCTTACCAAATCAGAATATCGATAATAGATACAAGAACAAATCTATTTGAATTTTTCATAAGATATTCGGGTTATCCAGATCTACGAAATATGTAGGGGCATCGGTTAGTTCGAAAGGATAACTAACCATTCGTAGAATATATTGGGACCTAAAAGAATAGATAGATAAATGGATACAATTTCAAAACTTTTAGTTTAGAATTAAAGTATACCTATCAACCATAGCAACCAAAGCAACCAATACATCCAAACAACAATTTTGGCTTATCCGGAGTTTATGTCCCATATTAATATATCGAATCTCTTTCCTGGATCTACCAGAAACTATCAAAGAATTAAGAAGAGATGACAAACAAAAGAGATTGATAGAGAAAAGACTGTTTCCTTGTTGTTACAGGGTATTGACCATTTCGTGGTGGTATTTCCCTGTCCCCTATCTCATTCTCTTCTTGCACTCATACTCACTATCAGTGGATAGTAACAGAATTTACTGAGGCATACAGACAGATATCTTAAGGATTACTCACTCTGGGGTATACTTCACCCTATCTCTAATGAGCTACTTAACGTGTTATACTCCTGAGCTAAAGTTTTACCCTCAGCTCTGATACCAAATGTAACGAACTGGATTTTTTGCGTTCGAAAATCGACATCCATACTTTACATCATACTCGAATGCCGTAGATTCGACCGTTCAAATCCGAGTCGCCGGAGCTTATAACACAATTAAGTAAATAACACAGCAGAAGAAATGAATAATACATTGATATACAATATCTGTTACAACAGAATGATACAATGAATATCAATATACATCAGAGATATGATAAAAGAAATAGCAGCGGAAAAGAAAACGATAACATCAGCAGCGGAATAAATAACTCTAAAATAGTCTTCAAGAGAGAACTCCAGCAGTAGCTCGTACTCCCAATAACGATGCACAAAGATAAGCAAGTGCAGTCATCAACTCCAATGGAATAAACTAGCTCCAGAAAATCTACTAATCCTGACTATCTGAAAAACCCAACTCTAGACTGCCCGTGTATAAATTTTTGAGCACCCAGAGTTTAGGAAAGAAACAATAAACTCCAGATCAGTCATGGGACTGGTGTGAGCAACAAAAAAAGTTTATCTTTAAAAAGGAACAACAAGAGAATTTTTAAAGTCAACTCACAATGCTTTTGGAAAATGAAACTACCATAAGGCCTCCCGCACACACACACAATGCAAACGCAGAATCGGAGGAGATTTCTCCTTATGATAGTCAAAGATGCTTACTACGCAAAACAAATCATTGGATATTATTACTAGTGCATAGTGCAGAAAACATTTCGAAAGTATAATATCAATCTTAGCCAGCATAGGCATTTCACGTTTTGCCTACTATAGCTACTATGTTCAATAGCAGGTTACCGCCACATTCCATATCAGGTTATACAACTAAAACCGTACAAGGTTCGTAGTGGAAAATGGATTTGCCAACAAATGGTCAGGCTAAGGAACTTCCTATGCCACGAAAGAACGCCTCTGGCTGGACGCTCCGAGAGACAACCTGCTCTCTGCCAACACAAGGCCGGTTACCCCCTTCCCGGGAAGTAAAAATCTCAGATATGCCACCCCCGGTCCTTTGGGACCTTTATACGAGCGCTCGTCACCAACATCACACAATAATAAATATAGTGTGTCCACATGAGTAAGTATCTGGGCTCCATACCATGATACTACCCTTTTCCAGAAGGAATGGCCATACCCTAGGGAAGCTACCCTTGAAACCTTGCTGCATCTTTCCTGTTTCGACCATTTCCGAGTTGTGAGGTCTGACGAAGTCTCATCCACAAAGCTACGCTTTTTCACAAAGCCACACTTTTTCACAAAACCACGCTTTGATCACAAATGATCTATAAATGATCATCACACAGCAACACTCAGCATGCCACATTACCAAATTGGGAATATATCGCTGATAAATTTCAACCACATAACCTCTGAGCTCGTACGTCTCAGAGAAGGGTGTTAAGCTAAGAGAATAAATTCTCCGCCATGAACAGAAATGTATTTGAAAGAAATCTGCTTTATATCTCAAAGTGTAATGTCAGACACGTAACCATACAAGTCTGTTCCGGGTTCGAACAGAACCGAAGGCACTTTCGAAGAAGCCCTTGCAAATCCGGATAATTTTCTAATCACGTCCGGACTTCCCATCACAAAAAGAGTGATATAAATCTCTATACCGGAGAAACTCGGTGCAGAGACATTCGACAGGTTGTCCTTTCATTTTCGAAAATATCCGGTCTTCACCACCGGTCTTCAATACGATCCATATCGCCGTATCACTAATTCGGAATGGGTTATATGACACAAAGGTCTTTTCCCGGCTAACCCGAATAGTGAGCACAATATTTAAAAACATATGGATATTGGGATTTCAATTAAGTCACAACTTATTACCCAAAACTTTTCTTTCAAATGGTTTAAACACATTACCATTTCAAATCTTTAAACAAAAAGATTCATTTCACAAAGTTCACCTAGTTAATTTCACAAAGATTCATTCATAGATTTTCCAAATCAATTTCCATTTTAATTTGGATTAACTCGTTAAATCTTTAAAACAAAGATTTAACTTATAGCTTTCAAAACAATTCTATTTCAAATGGTTTAAACAAATCATCATTTTAAATCTGTTAAAAATAAACAGATTCAATTCATAGCTTTCAAAAAGAATTCATTCATAACTTGGAAAACCCTTTTTTCAATTCAAACTTGAAATTCCTTTAACTTAAATTGGAATTTCATTTCTTATATGAAAGCTTTTATTTTTTTTAAAACAAACAGTTTTCATTTTGGAAATCTGATTCATTTATACGAGTTAAGGTTCTTGGGTTAAATCCAAATTCTCAAAATTATACTTTTAAAATGGTTTAACTTCATATAAACACATTTATACATTCTTAACCAAAATTTCCAAGCATAGAATTTAATTCCAAATATTGCATTCAAATTCAAATTGAATTATTTAAATTAGAAAACTTACCAAGTTATTCAAAATAACTTTCATCTTAAAAACCCCATTTCAAAAGCTTTAACATTTATCCCAAATCCATTTCCAAAATCAATTGAAATTAAAATTTCAATTTCAAAACAACATTAAATTTAATTTATCTGTGACTTAACTGATTTCCTCGTGAAATCCATATTTGTGTGTGTAAAGGTGTGGTCCAGGGGTTTTACACAATAGTGCAACATCATTCAATCATCACATATCAGAATACAGAAATATAGTTGATAAGCGGTATAATGATAACGCTTATCTTTTCATTCACCGATCACAGATCACAGATAATATATTACATTCATCCCAGATAAATAAACTACAGTATAGGTTACACACAAATCAGAATATATCACAAAACATCATAGATTAGGGATTATCAAACAATTCAACCATCAAGTCCAAACATTCATAAGTAAGGTCAATTTATTTATCTGATTAAATTAAATCAGATTAGTCACTAATCCTGTTAATTAACATTAACTAATTACAATTTTATTTTAATTAATTAACCTTTAATAATAAATTAATTTGCCTCAATTAATAAATTAATTAATTATCATTTAATTAATTATCCTTAATTACAAAAATTAATTTATTAATCCTTAATTGATAATCATCCCTTAATCACTTTCAGTTATTAATTAACTTTTAATTAATCTAATTATTCTCAAATTAATTTCCTTAATTCATTTGTCACATTAATTAATTACCTTTAATTATAATAAGTGATTATTCTTAATTGTCTTCATTGATATCAAAATCTTAAATTAATAACCTTATCAGTTATCATTATTAACACATTAATTTATTCAAGAAATTAAGGTTAATCAAAATATCAATTTATCTTAATTAATTCCATTATTTATTAAAAAAAATTAATTAAGAAATAATATCATAAATCAATTTAATTAAAACTTAATTACCTTCAAAATAATTAACTTAAACCTTTGCTAATCCCATTTCAAATAAAACAATTATTTTTAAAAGAATAATTTAAAACATGCTTAAAACTTGAATTTATTTTAAAACTTGAAAACTGTTTTAAATCTCCCCGAGTCAAACCTGAGCCAATTGCCCATTTACTTCAAGTTTTCCCCAAATCAACCCGAGGCACTTTAAAATTTGTTTTAAAATTTGTTTAAGTTATTTTTATACCCGATACAACTTAAAACTACTCGAGCCAAACACAATTTTCCCCGAGCCATCCCGCTATCTCCCTAAGTACGACTTCGAGTCAAGTGCTTCTTCTCTGATTCGACACAACCACCCTTTTTCAGATACACACACTTACACGTGCACGTGCACCACCCATCGGAGCAACTCCGATCAACCACGCCATCGTCAACAAGTCGACCACTCCCTCCTCCGATGACCTGACCACCCAGTTCGCCACCACGAACCCAAATTCGAAAACGAGGCAATCTGCACAACTCCTGGAAACATAGCCTCGCCAGAAAATCCATCGAACTCACGATGCCGGCTACTATACCACTTGAAACTCCAGCCACGTCACCGCAAATCTCCCACGCAACCGTCCCCCTCGGTGCGATCGCTCCAAATCCTTCGTCGATGATGAAATTTGTTCGAGAATGACAGTAACCCAAACATACCCTTAAACCCTACCATCACGTCGATTAATCACCCCAACAATTTATAAATCTAACCACTATTTTTCTAATGATCCTTAGATCCCCGACCATCTCCAGTTCTAATCACATCATTTGATTCATCGCCGATCGACAGCGATTTACGAAAAAACGAATTCCGTTCAACATTCAATTTCTTATAATTTATAAAACTAAAAATCTTGAAATGTTATTCTAAAATCATCGTTTTCCCATGCGAATCAGCTTATATAATTTAAACTTGAAATTAACATGGTTGGGTTTTCTGATATTATACATTTTGACTGTGATTTAAGATTTTCCAGTAAACCTTTTACTAATTACACCTATAACTATTTTTAAAATTAAGTTTACACTCCTACCATCATCTTTTATTTAGAGATCAAAGCCTAAAATTGATTGTATATAGAGAAGTTGAATTTATTTTGAGTGTGCTTGAGCCTGTGTACAACAGAAACATATGTATATATGTATATACAGGTTATATCATATTTATATACATACAACCTTATTACTTCATCCATGCAATCACAGCCATAACATTATTTCAATCATTCATCACTTCCATAAAGATATAAACATATTAAGGGTTTTAAAAGTGATGTTTGCTCACCTTATTTTCCAGAAAGAAACAGAGCTTCCCTTTTTGTTTTGAATTTGTTTAAAGCTTCAAACAGGCTGCACACTTCAATCTACATCTGCTTTCAAGTTGAATCTTCATTTTCTTTTCTTTTCTTTTCTTTTTCCAGAGAAACTTGTTTCTCCCAGGTTTCTAGATTTAAATTTTCCTTCTTTGTTTTGATGTTTTAAACTAAAGTTTGTTTAAGTTTGAGATAACCTTACTTCAGGTTTGCTTTGTATAAATGGAAGAAACTGAGAGGAAGGAGGTTGATATATAGGAGATGATACATATAAAAGAGAAGTATGCAGTATATTGTTTGTACAATAAGCATGCTGAAGATGCTTGCATTAAATGCATGAGGTATGTTGCATTAATTACCTTATGTACATATTACTTTGTTTATTCCTTTGCCTTGCATTTCTTTGTTTCGGCTGATATGATTGTAAATATGTTGTGTATTTGTTTTATGCTTTGTATTCTATTTTTCTCTTAACATGTTCTTTACTTTATTTGTTTCCTCAAGCCTATACTTATCTTACAGGCAACATGATATTATGTACATCTATTTTGCTTTTCTAACTCTATAGGCTGCATATTTTATTTTGTTTTGTCTTCACACTTATATTTAAAACTTTGTTTTGTCATTGCTTTTGTTCCATTGTCTTATTTTATTAGCTTAAGTATTTTACACAAGTGCTTATTTTTATTCCTCTTTTATTTTAACTTAAATTATCAAATATTTAAGTACTTATTTTGTAAGTATAGCATGGTTGTATTTTATTTTACAATATTTATTTTTATAGTTATTTTTCAAACCATTTATTTAAGAGTTGAATTCAAATTCAATGTGTGTGTATATATATATACATATACAAATTTACTCATATATCACGTATACATATATATCCATATATATGTACAATATTCATAATACTTTTAAATGATTTAACACATTTTTATTTGATTTCGGGGAAACTCGCATCAACTTATCAATTAATTTTAAAATTTTAATTCAAAAATTCAATTAATTATCAATTTAAATTTAATTAAAATCCGAGGTTGTTACACATTCAATTTTAATAGAAGTTCTTATAGCATCCAAATCCATCCAATCTAACTCCATAATGTAGATTACGCTGATACGAACGCTATGCAACTCGCCGCGTTCAAATCCAACCTCGTATGAAAATGTTATAGCATTTATAAGTCCCCGATTTTTAATAATATTAATTAATTACATCATTAGCGTTAATAAGTCACCTTATATAATCCTAATCCCCTCTTCACGAATTCAAAATCGTGGCACCAGGCAATAAATGTGCACGACATCAACCGAACACCACCACGCCTCCAGGCCATCGGCCTCCGCCTCGAGTTCATTAGTGATAGCCCTAACTCCAGCTTCCCAACGCCGGTAGTCTCGCGCCTTCGTTCGCCTCCGATAGCCTGAAAATGGCCAAAGAACTAACGCCAATGAACTCAATTTGCGCCACCACCAGACCTCCATACTCCGATCCACCACCATGGATACACTCGCCATCCTTAGCCGCTCCACTTTACTATAGGAAGTTTTGCCTAAATCCTCCCGATTGACGTGAACAAGATGGGCCATTGGATGGGGTCGAATTATAATGGCGGCTGATAACGTTTAGGGTTAGGGTTTCTCCAATTTGTGAAAGCTTGGGGTCCTATTTATAGCAAATTAAAATATCTAAACACTATCCACGTCGAAATATTTTGAACTCCAATCGAAGCATGCCAATTGGCATTCTATATGTAATACCCTATTCTGAACACAATGAAACTAATTCCATCATATACAGAAGTTAACTTTTCAAAATTGAATTATATTAAATTAAATTCCTTTAATTAATTTATATTCATTTCAAACTCACATGATCAAATGGTACGTTCGATTGCCACGAAATTCGACAGCATACTATAATTCACTATTACGGATCCAATGGAACTGGTTTCATTCAAATTCGAGATAGTGTCCCGAAAAGCTATTTTCACACGTTAATTAAAACGAATTATTATTAAAAACTGAATCTAATCATTCTAGTTGAAATTTAAAAGTTTACTATCTTCATTCTTATTCAAATAGAATTTAAATCAACTTTCGAAATCATTTTCATTCACATTAAATTCAAGATTCACTTATTTAAACAATTCCAAATATTCAAATAACCCTTATATTTGAAATATAGTTATTTAACTAATAAAATTAACTTTTCAATATTTAAATTCGATTAAATAATCCAAATTCAAATGACTGAAATTCTAGGTCGTCGTAGAGGAAGTTCGGTGATTGGAGGAGCTCGATCGAGCTCGATTTTGGGTTTCAGTGACCATGTGTTTTTGGGTTTGAAAATCATGTTGCTAGTGATGACATGGGGTGCCGAGTTGGCTGTGGGGTTGACTAGAGGTATGTAACGGTGCGGCGGAGCTAATGATGGTGGGGACGTGGGCTAGGTGTGGCTAAGGCAGCGACGGTTCTAAGATGGATGAGGCATTTTTATTTACCAGGGCGTGATATTTAAATTTAGGTAGGGAAGAAGCACTATTGAAGGCAGGTATGGTTGGGAAGTTTGTGTTGGGCCTTGTTTTGTTTTGGTGAGAACAAATTTTAATTTATTTGTTTAAATTATATATACTAAGTATGTTAAATTTAAAATGGGATATCTTGTTCATTTTAAATCCGTCTAACCCGTTGATTTTTACGTTAGACTTGTATTGATGGGTACAGCATTATGGTACAACTTGTTGATAGTTTTAATGAAGTATAAAATATTGATAAATTAACAGTGGTAAATATAACTATGTTGATTTAAATAATAATGTAGTTAAATTAATTATACTTCGCTTGTGATATCTATTTGGCAGAACAAAACACCGTTCTGTTTGGACATCTATTGAGCAAAATAAATTCTCATTCCGTGCTTGTAAAGTTAAATGATGATTTTTGAAGTTAATTAATATTTGGATTAATTAATATTAGATATTTATGGTTAACTATTGATTGTTAATTATTGAGTGCCAGAAGCTTTGTAGCTTGTCCATATTGGATCCGATTTTGATATGTCACAAAAAATGAATTCTTCTTATAATGAAAGCAGTGATAACATTGATTAAGTATATGGTAACCCTAGGCCCCATGTTAGTATTTCAAAAAACTATTATTTGTTGTTTTTTATATGAAAATTGATTTTGACTTGGAAGCTGATTGTAAATGTAACTTTGGAATTTTCGGCGACCTTTTATTAAGAAATGGTTTTTGAATATATTTATTTTGCTTCAACCTTTTTGTTACTCTTTTCTAACATATATGGAAAAGTTTTAAAAGTATTTTGGGAAGTATTTATTATTAGGGGTGAGCGTTCGGTCGGTTCGGTCGGTTTTGAGCTAAAAAATGTCAAACCGAATTGAAACCGAAAAAAATCAAAACCGAACCGAACCGAATTAATTTCGGTTAATTCGGCCGATAGCCGATTTAACCGAACTAAGAAAGCAAGTAAGAGAATTTATTATATGTTATTATTCAAATGATTGATTTAGTCAATGGAAAACATATATTTTTATTTATATAAACTGTTTTGAGTGTTTATTTTAAGTTTATAAGAAAAATTAACCTATTTTTAATAGGTAGCGTTTGTTTTTTATTACTAAACCAATTGTTAAGAGTTCCCAAAATAAAATTTGGTTAAACCTATTTTTAATAGATAAGGTTTGTTTTGTATTACTAAACCTATTTTTAATAGATAATGCTAAGAATTTGGATAATATAATAAAAGTTCGGTTAATTCGGTTAAACCGATAACCAAAATAAAATTATTTTACAAACCGGATTCAAACCGATATAATTTCAAAAACGAACCGAACCGATCGAAATGAACTGGTTTGGTCATTTAATTTGGTTCTAACCGAATATTTCTCACCGCTATTTATTATAATGTTTATTATAATGAAAAAGAGGAATTTACCTTTTATAATAATGTGATACTATTTCAAAAGAAGAAAGAAATATTTTGGAATAAATATTTCAAAAATGTTTTATATAAAATGTTGTATAGAAAGATAGTTTTATAAATTGTATTTTATAATTAAAAGAATAGATAAATAAATGTTATTTTATAAAATGGAAATGATATCATTTTGATAATTTGAAAAATGAATCATATTTGTGAATTTATAGTGAGATATGAAATGATCGTTTTATGGAAAATATTAGATTCTATCTTGAAACTGAAGATTTGTGATAAGTATATGTGATAAATAATTTTAGAGATTAATAAATTTATAAATAATTTTAGAGATTTATAAAAGAAGTTATACAAATTAATTTGGATATTTATGAAAGGACTTGTAAATATGGAATGGGTATATAAAAGGAATTTTATAAAAGGAATGAGATTTGATTTCTATAAACAATCGTTTTAACTTATGGTGGTAAGGAAAGTATTCTTTTCATGCTTAACACCAAAAGGGAAGTGGTTTGGGTTTATAGTAAACAATGTTTTAAATGATATTTTTTTGGCCCATTTAAATATGAATTTGGAAAGGAGAAAATCCTTAAGATTTGCTAATATACTTATACAGTTGAGATAAATATATGGATACATTTTCCAAGTATTGAAAGTGTAGTGTTTTGTGAATATACTTGTACCGTTGAGATAAGTATATCGATATTTTTCCAAACATTGAAAGAGTATAAATGAATAGTGAATGAGTATAATACATATGTATATGTTGTAAAAGTATTTTGATATATGTATTTACAAAGTGATTTTAATTAATGGAATGATAAATTAAAGTGGCTTAGGGCTGCTTATGTGTTTAATCATGCTTGGTTTCTTATGAAAATAAACCTCTTATTTGATTGTTTTGTTTATTTGATAGTTAAATAACTGACTATTAAATCTTGACCAAATATAACTCTGGAAATATCCAGAAGAGACACATGAATTATATGGTATAGTTATCTTCGATGATGTTATACTGTACGTGTAAACTCATTGTGTTCCCCTAGGACAAATGATTTATTTAAGATGTAGATGTTTGTGATCTATCCAGGATGTAGTTGTTCGTGATCTATCCAGGATGTAGTTGTTCATGATCTATTCAGAATGTAGGAATCCATGTGTGATATTAAGATATGTTGAGATATGGGAATCCATGTGGGGTTCCAAGATCTGTTAGAGTTGTGACTCATGTGCTGGAATGCTGGACGTATCCTCACCGGCGTATATGACTAAAACTAGAGACATGATGCATAGCCAAAGGGTTAGCAACCCATGAGGGTGTATTCGACTTTACCTTAGAGATACCTACGATTGTTATGCATGCGTGAGCGATGCACTCAGCTAGTTTGGCCAGCTATGTATTTCCTATGGTACATAAGCTAGGGATGTACGACACTTCGAAAGGATATATATTATCCTTGTGCAGGAGGACGGTCCTAGATGTTCTGAGGCCACCTCCATTGAATTCTACACAATCAGCGAACGTGCCTTAGTGGTTTTAATTGTATACTTATTATTGTTGTGTTGTACACTCACAAGCAACATAGTTATTTCTTATTTAATTTCAACCCTAAACATTATTATAATATCATTGGATTTTCTAATAGAAATGGTTTAGTTATCGTAAGGTAAAAACTCATCCGTGTTTATATGCAGCGTTGTCTTACAAGATACCTTTATTTTAAAGGGTTTAATAAATATAAAAATCCATATGATTTGTGTTTCTCACGCTGGTTTACCAAACTAATCCAGACGTTATTTTCTTATAATGCTTGGGTCAGCCTGAGCATATTTCCAGATTTTGTTACGGATGCTTTGGAGCTTCAAGAGACGAGCTGGATGCCTCTAAGATGTATTTACGTATGTTACAGTTTTCTTTTGTAAAGATCATGTGTATATTATATATTACTCATCAGGATATGAGATTCTATTTTGTCTTTTCTTTTTTTTACCCTAACAATCTTCCTTTCGACACATAGATGCTCAACGCATGAATAGCGTGGATGTATAGTGTCGACTTTTGAGGGTCGAAAAGGCCGGTTGTTATAGTTTGGTATCAAAGCTGAAGGATAAGCGAAAACCTTGGCCTTGGTGGGGTAGGCTCATTAGAGATAGGGTTCATAACAACCTAGAATGAGTTTGAGTGTATTATATACAAGAGCACATTTGGTAGTGCTATAAAAAAAGTTATTTGTGTTGATTGGTCTGTTGAGTGGCTTATGAATTCTGGTCGGTGCGCCTGATCCACGTTGTCGATGGAGGTTTCTATACACTTAAGCAAGGCAAACCGACATAGTATAGTTTTAAAATTGATGAATGAAATAATTTTACCTTGTATTATATTTTATATATAAAAGAATAATTTCTAAAAGTTTATATAATTTATGATATGGTTGTTTGTTAAGAAATGATAATAATCAATTATTATCATTTGTCACTTGATTAATTGTGCCCGGCTAATTTATGAATAGTTTCACCATTTCACTGCATGGGTTGGATAGATAGTTATTATGAGAATATTGAAACGAACACCTTGTATATCAAGTTTCACAGTTTGATTATAAAGCATTTGGTGATAATGTTGGGTTAAAATTTAATTTTAACAAATTTTTTTAATTTAATCGAAACAAAAATGTACATTTATGAAATGATTTTATATAAGAATGTGAAATTATATAAGTATGGTTTATAAATATGGTTTATAAATAAAAGGATTTAAAGTTGAGAATCTGAGAACTTAAATTCTAGTGTTTTTGAAAATTGCTTTTCAATGTTTTGGGGAAAATAATAATAGTATTATTTGAAAGTATTTATAAATAGAAACACTTTAAAAAAAATTAAACAAGATAGAAAGTACTTAACTCACTTTTGTAGCTGGAAAATAATTCCGACGATGACTGTAGCATCATCGGCTTTCGTTTTCAAGTTTCTAAGTGGGAAATGCATCCAAAGCAATTTGCTATAGAGTTGTTTTGGTAAAGCAAATTTTGTTTTAAATCCCAAAATTATGATTTGATATACAAAAGGAGATATATATATATTATATTATTATTATTTCAAAATGATTTGAAATAAAAACCAGGTTTTTAGTTCTTAAGTTTTTTGTTTATTTATTTTATGGATGCATGTATCCTATGCATTATGGTAGTTTGGCTTGTGCATCTCATTATGGTATGTTGTTTGGTACTTTCCATTTGTTGAAATGAAATGGAATTTTCAGTAATTTTGGATAGTCAAAAATTTCTAAATTAGTTGAGAACTTGAAGCTAAGTTTATTTGTGAAAATATAAAAGTAGAGTTTTGTAACTCTAGCATGGAAAGATAGTATGTCAAAACAAGTTTTAAATTTGTTGGACATCCTGGTTAAGTAAAAAAAATCTGATATTGTATATATACAATCAGGGTGTAGTAGGATATTATACAAGTTTAAGACTTTAGTTGTATTTTAATGAAATATTTTCACACATGATTTTTGAAGTAAAAATAAATTTGTATAGGTAAGAACCAATAAGAATAAGTATGTAAGTTGAATGTAGATCATTTCTTTGCATGGTTCTTGATCCAAGATTTGAGTATATGACTTCGAGGTGATTCACATCGATCCGGATAAGGATTTAGCGCTCGATTTTAGACGGCGAACACTTAGTGAGGGTTCTTGATATGTTATCGATGTTTTCTATCATAGTATATAGCTATGTAAGGAGAATGGAGGTTTCTAATCAAGGAGCCAGATCGGAGTGTGCACTAGGAAAGTCAAGTGAGTGATACTAGTTCGAAAGAGAAGTTTTTGCATTCGAGTAAATGATCAAATCGGATATTGCATATGGATGATCTATATACATCATACAGGCTTATGGAAAATGTTAAGTATTTATATGGGCTTATTTCTTTCTTGATTTGATAGTGATGAAATTTATAGGACGAAGTTCTTTTAAGGGGGAAGAATGTAACAACCTGGAATATTTAACGTTTCAAATTTGAATATTTAATTTATTTGAACATTCAAATTTTATTCGAATGTAATAAATAATAAGAAAATCAATTGTTAATAAAATGACTTGATGTTTGATGACATATTTTTAAATGAATTTATTGGATTTTTCCATAATTTTTAATTTGGAAAATATTTAAATTAGCGTTTGACGTATTTTGCAGAAAACATTCTATTTTTTAGAACTTCATAGAATAAGATAACTAGTGTATTTTATTGTAGTTTTGTGATTGTGTCGCATTATTGTGCACGATCGTATTTTTATTTCTGTCATTCACGGTTCGTAAGCAAACGTGATATTGTGTAGCATGGTACCCAAAAGTAACCAAATACTGATATGATGGTTCCTTAGCTTGGAAGCTTTGTGCTGCCTTTATATCAACTCACACCATACTTTAGTTTACTTCATTTCATTTCACTCACCTCACTTCTCTTCCTTTCTTCTTCTTCCATTTTCTTTTACATTTCCTGTAAAAGAAAACCACTCCTTTATCCAACTTCAAAAATCAATATCTAACAATGTATTCACTTTCAATGAAAACTTCCAACATGTAAGTTGTTCGTTATTGTCCCTGGTATTTTCTAAAAATATTTGCTCATTGTTTCGTCGCGTGGGGTGGTGGATAGTGGTTGATAACAGTGGTTGCCAAATGATGATAGTTTTTCGACAAACAAAAATGGAAATCAGATAGTTGGTTTGTGTTTGTAGTGATAGAACAATATTTTTAGTGATGATCTCGAGATTTCTGGTGGCTGGAATCATCATGGAGAGATGGATGAACGATTTTCTTTTATCTTGCTAATTCCGGTGGTGTTGTGGTCAAGGGGAGCAACAACAGTACTAGGAGGAAGCTCAAGGCAAGGCGGAGGCATTAGAGGTGGTCGAAGGAGCTCGGTCGAGCTCGATTTAGAGTTTCGATGGTCGTGTGATTTTGGGTTCAAAAATCATTGTGTTGGCAACAACGTAGGGTGCTGAGTCGACCGCGGGGTTGGCTAGAGATGTGTATGAGTATGGTGTAGCTAACGGTGGCGGCAGCATGGGCCAGTTGTTGCTAAGCTGGCGGCGGTCATGAGATGGACGTAGTGATTTTATTTGCTTGGGCATGATATTTGAATTTGGTGAGGGAAGAAGCACAATTGAAGGTGAGTAGGGTTGGGAAGTTTGGGCTAGGCCTTGTTTTTTTGGCGAGAATAAAATTTAATTTATTTGTTTAAATTACATAACCTAAGTATGTTGAATTGAAAATGGGATATTCCATGGATTTTTGTGTTAGACTCGTATTGACGAGTACAACATTATGGTATAACTTGTTGATAGTTTTAACGGGGTATAAAATATTGATAAATTAATAGTGGTAAATATAATTACGTTGATTTAAATAATAACGTAGTTAAATTAATTACACTTCTCTTGTGATATCTGTTTGGTAGAATATAACACTGTTCTACTATAATTAAATTGAATAGATTATTTTGGACGTCTATTGAACAGAATAAATCCCCGTTCTGTGCTTACAAAGTAAAATGATGCTTTTTGAAGTTAATTAATATGTGAATTATTTAATATTGGATAAATGATGGTTAACTATTGATTGTTAATTGTTGAGTGTCAGAAGCTTGGTGGTCTGGCCATATTGGATGCGATTTTGATATGTCGCAAAAGTTGAATTCTTTTTATAATGAAAGCAGTGACAACATTGGTAAATCGTATAGTAGCCTTAGGCCTCATTTTGGTATTTTGAAATACTATTATTTGTTGTTTTTGATTTGAAATATGGTTTTGATTTGGACATTGATTTTAAATATGAATTTGGAATTTTCAGTGATCTTTTATTTAGAAATGGTTTTTGAATATCTCTATTTTACTTCAACCTTTATGTTAGTCTTTTCTAACATGTATGTAAATGTCTTAAAGGTATTTCAGGAAGCATTTATTATAATGTTTATTATAAAGAAAAAGAGGAATTTAACTTTTAAAATAACATTATTTTATTTTAAAAAAAGAAAAAAAATATTTTGGAATAAATATTTGGGAAACATTTTATATAAAATGTTATATAGAAAGAAAGTTTTATAAATGGTATTTTATAATTAAAAGAATATATTTATAAATGTTATTTTATAAAAAGGAAATGATATCATTTTGATAATTTGGAATAATAAATCACATTTGTGATTTTATAATAATATATATGAAATGATCGTTTTATGGCAAATTTTAGATTCTATCTTGAAACTGAAGTTTTGTGATAAGTATATGAGATAAATAATTTTAGAGATTTATAAAAGGAGTTTTATAAATAATTTTAGAGATTTATAAAAGAAGTTGAATAAATAAATTTGGAGATTTATAAAAGGACTTGTAAATATAGAGTGGGTATACAAAAGGAATTTTATAAAAGGAACGAGATTTGATTTTTATAACGACCATTTTAATTTATGATGGTATGGAAAATATTCTTTCCATACTTAACACCAAAAGGGAGGGGTTTGGGTTTATAGTAAACAATGTTTTAAATAATATTTGTTTTTGGCCCATTTTAATATGAATTTGTAAAAGAAAAAATCTGCCTTAAGATATGTTAATATACTTATACCGTTGAGATAAGTATATTGATATTTTTCCAAACATTGAAAGAGTATAAATGAATTGTGAATGAGTAGTATACATATGTATATCTTTATAAAAGTATTGTAACGACCTGATTTTTCGACTTCCGAAAGTCGAAAAATCGGGTCGTTACAAGTGGTATCAGAGCAATTGGTTAAGCGACAACCTTGGCTCTGGTGGGGATTACTCATTAGAGATAGAGTCAGTAGTACTCTAGAATGAGTGTGAGTGTAATAATAGATATGAGCGTGTATTTATTAGTGAATATAAAAAAATTGTTTTGTATTGTGTTGACTTATCGGTTGATTGTTTATAGATTCTGGTCGGCTCAGTTTGGCCAACTGTATCGATAGGGGTTTCTAAACTCTTAAACAAGATAAACCGATACAGTATTGTTTTAAAATAGGGTAAATGAAATAATTTTACCCAAACTATTTTTGTATAGAAAAGAAATCATTTTCCATAAATTACTATAGTATATAGTTGCTTGATTGTTAGGAAGTGATAATATTAAATAATAATCATTGTTGTATGGAAATTAAATAAGGAATTGAAATCAAAACCAAGATTAAGAAATAAATTCATATATAAATGAAGTTTATAAATGTGAATTATAAATGTAATTTATAATTGAAAATGAAATAGAATTCCAGAGAAATATTTGAAAATAAATTGAAAGGATTTGAAATTTTGAGATTTGGGAAATTTAAATCCCTTTTTAATTTGAAAATGATTTTCAAAGGTTTTGGAAAATGTTTTGAAGGGATAAAAGAACTAAACTCTTTTCGGTCGCTGGAAAATAATTTCGGTGATGACTGCAGCATCATCGGTGTTCATTTTCAAGTTTCTAAGAGAGGAATTGCGGCCTAGTTTATTTTAAAAAAATTGAAGTTGTTTGCGAAATTGAGTTTGATTTTAGATATAATTAATTTCAATGATGATTTTGGAAAGACTCTGGAATCTTATTAAAAATAGTTATGGAATAATAAATAAGTTTGAAAACTTAGAAAATTCAAATTTAAACTGAAATTAACTTGAGTTAATTTGAATAAAGGTAAATTTGAGAAGTAAGTCTAGTAGACTAAATGGATTGGAATAAAATTTATTAAGGTGGAAAATTGTGACGACCCGGCTTTCTATCACCAGAAAGTCGTATCATCTTGAAGAAAGAAAGGGATAGAAAAGAGAAAAGATAGAGAAGAAAGAAGAAACAACATCAGAATCTCAATAGCGGAATGAATAAATTATATTAATCACATAAATATTACATAGTATACAACATCAATCAGAGTTACACAGATAATACATTACATACTAGACAGTTACAAACACCTGTCTAGTTATTACAACTTAAAAATAACTCAGAGAAAACAACACAGCGGAACACTATATATATCTACAACGCTGAAGCCTCCTGCTCCATTGCTCCTCCATAAATCGTCAAAGCTAACCTGAATCCCTTGGCTACTCGTAAAAATTTGAGTACCCAAGAGTTTAAGAAAACAGAAGTAAACTCTGGGTCTGACATGGGTCTAGTGTGAGTAACAGGTTAAAGTTGCTTAACTTTGAAAATCATTTGGAACAAAGGTATCACGTAAGACTTCCCACACATAAACACGGGTAAGTTTTTACCTTACGCTAACCAAAACATTTTTAGGAAATCCAATGATATTATAATAGTGTCTAGGGTTTTCAAGTAAATAAAAAAATAGCTGAAATTGTTACATGATTAAATTCCAGCATACTAGCCACAAAGTGGGTAATACAATCAAAACCGTAGGGTCACGTAGGAAGATTGGGTTTCCATCAATGGCAGGGCTACTGGGGTACCGCCCGTCACAGTACGTGGCCTAGATCAACGTACCGAGGATCACTCCCGACCCCCTGCAACACAAGGCCGGAACCATCCCTTACTGGACAGTCTCGAACAAGACAACCCCAACAGTTGGAGCTCATAACTGCCCACACAGCCGAATAAAAAGGGACCTCTAGACAGGGATCAATCTCGTCCTACTTGGGTGCTACCCACTTAGCCTTGCTGCATCTCCCCTATTTTAGCCATTCTCGGTTGATGAGGCTTGAGGCTACGATTACCTTTAGAGAACACATCTCTTAGAATGCTCATCGTCCACCTGACGATGTTCTGAAAGCATTCAATCGATACAAGTCTGTTTCGGGTTCGAACGAAATCGAAGGCATTATCTCGTTGCACTCATATTGGAATCACCCTCAGAGTTAACGACAATAACCCTTGCACTCTGAATCTTCATCTTCACTTGAGATTCACGACCTATCGTTAATTTGGATCGATGTGGTTTTCGGATATCCAAATCTGGAAACCCGATCCCGGTCTCATCAAAATCCAACACTCCATATTTTAAGGCCAAGTTGTTTTAAAGTTAAAACAATTCAATTCATTATCCATATACACACAGATAGATAATTCACAATATCATAATAGATAATCTACATTACCATCACCAATAGATAATTCACATTATCATTACAAGAGATAATCCATATTATCATCACACTTCAACCAAAGCATCCATATCACATAGCATTACTTATCTCATATCTGATATCTCAAACCACTCAAGGCAATCAATATCATCCATCCATTCATAAACAAGGATTAATAATCACACCATTTATAATTAATTTAAAATGAATTAAATTAATTACCTTATCTCTAATTAATTTAAAGTAAATTAAATTAATTACTTCATTCTATAAATCCTGCTTACTTAACCATTAATTAATTACAAATCAATTAATTAATCCTTCTTAATTTCCATCTTAATTAATCACCCTTGATTAATTATCCTTTAATTACATTCAAGTAATTATCCTTTAATTAATTCCACAAATTAATTATCCTTAACCAAATAAAGTAATTAATCTTTAATTACTTCATTAATTAATTAACTAAAATTAATTACATTAATCCTTAATTAATTACATTAATTAATTACTCTTTAATCCCTTAATTTTGATTAATTAGTTTTAATTAATCAATCCTTAATTACATCATTAATTATATAAATTAATGATTCCTAATTACACCTTTAATAAATTATTCTATTTAAATTAATTACATTAAGTAATTAATCTTTAATTAAACCATAATTATTAATCACTCTTGATTAATCACATCCAGTAATTAACTACCCTTAATTACTTTATTAAATAAATAAATTATTCCTTAATTAATTATCTTAATTAATCCCTTGATTAATTACACAAAGTAATTTAATCCAAATTACTTCCATTATTAAATCATCTTCAACTTATTACATCCAGTAATTACCATTAATTACTTCACTAAGTAATTACACTTCATTTATTACATTAAGTAATTACCTATCAAATCATCCACTGATTAATTAAAATTAATTAAACTTAATTAATTAACTTAAACTAATAAAATTTATTTAATTAATAACCTTGAGTAATTAATTCCTTTAATTACTTTCATTAAGTAATTATACTTAACCAATTTCATAATTAATTATCTTTAATTAATTAATATGATTAATTATTAAAATTAATCTTGAGTTAATGTCCTTCATTAACTATTAACAATTCTTAATTTTTTTTCTTAAGTAATTAAACTTAGATTAATCAATATTAATTACAAATTAATTTATCCTTAATAACCAATTAATTAACCTCTAATTATTTAATTAATTTAAGTTTTAACTGTAACTTAATTAATCTTTAATTACTTGATTAATTAATATTTAATCATTAATTTAAAATCTAATCTTATCAAATTAATGACCCTTAATTCCAAATTAATTATTCCTAATTAATTAACTTAAAACTTAATTAATTAGTTTAAAATTCATAATTACTAATTTAATAAATCCAAATCATTAATTGATTAAATAAATTAATTATCCATTTTAATTATCTTAATAATTTAATGAATCATAAATCATTAAATTCTATTTATCTTTCAGATAAAACTTTATTCTTATGAATGATTAAATTATCATTATCAAAAGCATTTTAAAAACAATTTACCTTTAAACTTACTTTTAAATTCTATTTTAAATTTAAGATTTAAAATGAATACAAATTAAACTTTAACAAAGTTTAAACAATTTAAAAACCTTTTAAATCTCATGTTAAAGAAATACTTACCTTATAAAAGAAGTTTAAAAGAATTTAAACCAAATTCATTTTAAAATCAAATCATTTTAAAATACACTTTAAACAATTAAAGTTGTTTAAAACATTTTAAATTTCCTTAAAACTTTAATTATTTTAAACTAGGATGCAAAAGTTAATTAGAATCCATATTTTAAACTGGATTTTAAAACTTGTTTAAATCTTGCTTCACAGTTTTAAATTCATTTTAAAAATTTAAAAACACTTATAGGTTTTAAACCTGTAACCATCAATTACCCGAGCCCATCCCTTATTGCTTCGAGCCAAACCCAAAGTGCTTCGAGCAAAACTCGAATTACTCGAGAGTTACTCGAGTTCAAAAACCCTGCAACACACCAATCTACACCAATAACGAACCACTGCACCGTGCATATGCACGGTGGCTCCGACCCTCTCCGGTCATCATCGATGGCCTCAACACATCAGCAAACATCCACGCAACCCATCACGATCATCAGATCGTGACCATCTACTCGAAATCGAATTCGAGTATGTTAACCAAACTTAGAACCAAAAGAGCAACACCTGAAAACCACTCGACCTCGCATCTCCGACCATCGTCACATTTGAGATTCTGACCAAACCATCGTCAACGTTCCAGCTACCACCTCCTTAAGTTCTATCGAACTCGATCACCCAGAGACATTGAGATGATCACAAATTCTTAACCCAGCCAAATTAGGTTTAGAAACTTCCCAGATCAACCAGCATCGCCACGGTCATCTACACACCCATCCATTATTTTTCCTCCACTCACCGATCATCCTACTATCACCGGAAGAAACCCCGACCTTCCAGATCCTCAGGATCATCAGAAACCTCTTAAATACCCATTTCTGGTCAAACCAGAAATGCC
The DNA here is from genome assembly GCA_030737815.1 of Allium fistulosum. Taxonomy (NCBI): domain Eukaryota; kingdom Viridiplantae; phylum Streptophyta; class Magnoliopsida; order Asparagales; family Amaryllidaceae; genus Allium; species Allium fistulosum. The sequence goes on along the minus strand of CM060902.1, from coordinate 731,939,239 downwards.
CTCAAATCCCACTACTAAAAATAGTAATTTTTGTTTCAAAAATCAAGTTTTAGTTTAAGCATTTGATTCATATACTTGAATCCATGAATCATGATAATTGAATTTTAACTTATTTAAGTTTGCACAGTTGTTTTATTATTTCCAGAGGCAATACAAATTATTTTAACTTAAACAAGTTTTTAAACTAAAATCTATGATATAACAAACATATTTTGTTCAAGACTTAAGTACTAATAAAGATTGGATCAAGAGCAATTGATTTATGATTAGATCTAGAACCTAGAAACTAAAATCAGAGAAAGCATCCAGACACATAGCAATGCACACAACAAAATATTCTTATATATACACACAGAGTTTTAAAATATATTCACAAACATACTTGTTTTCAGAGATGAACATGCAACATAATTATATACTTAAATTTTAAATAGTGATGTTACTCACCTGATTAGAAAAGGAAGAACAGAGCATCTTGATTTTGAAAACAGCTTTTGATACTTTAAAACTGGAAAATGCTTTGAAAGTTGCTAGCTGAAACCCTTTTTGATCTTCATGTTTGTGTTGAGTTGAATTGTTGTTATAGTTGAATTGTTATTTAAGTTTGTAGTGGTGCTTATTTTGATTTACTCAGCTTGGATGGACGAAAATGAAGTGAGGAGATTGATATATGTGTAACAAGTATACAGGTGATATTTTTGCTGGTACAACAAGGTCAGAGATTTTTCTTTCTTGGAGGCTGAAATGATCTTATTTGTGTGCTAGAGATTATAGCATTTAATGCCATTGTCTCCTTCATGTCTACATATTTTTTCTTTTCTTTTTGTCTTATTGCCTTGTATCTAAATGAATTCCTATAGTTAACATATTGTTAGAATTCATCTAATGTGTTTACTTACATTCTTACATAACCATGTATTTTTATTTCTATTTCTAACTTAAATACTTATTTTTATTTCTTTTAAAACTTAAACCACCAAACACTTCATTTACAGTTATTTATTTTTATACTTATGAATTACTTTTTAGAGAAAATAAAATAAAACTATTTATATATATACAAATAAAAGCTTATACAAATATCTTAAAAATCCAAAACATTTTAAATATCTACCCTTTTTAATTTCAAGACTTTTAAATTCAAAATAAATTCTAAAATCCAATTTTAAAATCAAGTTATATATATACATATATAACAACATATTTAATTTGAAAATAACACTTCTATTTTAAAATCTATTTATATTTATATATATGTTAACGTTAAAATGTGAACGCTAACACCCGGTGTGTGTAATAAGATCGTGAAAGCACCACCCGTGTGACGGGAACATAAATCGAGCAGGAAAATAGCAGAAATGCAGTAAAAGACAGCAATTTATAGTGGTTCGGCTTGAGATTCAGCCTACATCCACTTTGAATCTCTTTATTATTGAATCCGGTTACAAATCGATACAAATCTCTTATGAAAACAGTACAATTTGATCACAAGAAACAATCTTGACTACTAGCTCAATCTTCGGCGATGAAACTCGATGGATCCATGTCGGATGTAAGGAATTTCTCTCGAAGCTTGTTGTAGTGTCGCGAATGCTTGAAGGATCTTTGGTTGCTGGATGATTGGAGAATTCGACAGAGTAACGGCGCTTTAGAAATGATTTGCCAAAAGTCCCTTCCATGTTGGAAGTGATGGGGTATTTATAGGAGCTGATTTGGACTCTGGAAATTTTCCTAAGTCCTAAGTCGTCGCCGACTTAGTATAAGTCGCTGCCGACTTATGATAGGTCGCAGCCGGTTCATCAGTTCCAATACTTCCTAAGTCGCTGAAGGCTTAAGGTAAATCGGTGACGGGCTAAAGGTGTAATGCGTTCTGAGATCGTATACGACTTAGCATAAGTCGTAAGTCGGCGACGACTTAAGAGATAGGTCGTAGGTTCCAGACTCCCTTATCTCGTAGACTCTTAAGTCGTAATACTTCTTAACTCGGAGCATTTTATAACTCGGTGTTTGTTAGGTCGGAGCAGAGTTAACCTATAGGTTATTAAGCTGTTGAGTCGGAACCCCTTGTTAACTCGCAATTTGTTAAGTCGGTTGGTTTCCTTAAGTCGGTAGGCTTCTAGGTCGGCACACATCTTAAGTCGGCAGCTCCTCTTGATAGTTAGATCGGCAACTGTTGGGTCAGTGTTTTCTCTAGGTCGCAGTTTGTTAAGCCGGAGACCTTTTTAACTCGGAGCCTTTCCTAAGTCGGCATGTGTTTAGATCAGGGGCTATGCTAGCTCGTACACTGTTAAGTCAGACCGTTCCTTAAGTCGTCTTCTGTTAAGTCGCGAATCAGAGGGTTAACATTTGCCCCTCGAAGTGTGTGCCTAGGTCATATACTTCGATTTTCTTAACCTGCTCTTTGATTAGGTCGGAAACGAGTTAACAGAAGTCTTAGGTCGGCAGCGTGCAAGTCGACTCACCTTCCTGCGAATAAATAGTTGAGTCATCCTTCCCTGTCCTCACTCATTTCTCTTCTTAATTCAGCCATTGATGCAATTTCGAGCTCTCAGAGATAAATTCCATCCATCCAATCGTCGATCAACCTCCTGTTATACATCGTAAGTTAATCTGATCCGAGTTTACCCATGCCCACTGTCGAATCGCTGACTCCCCAATTTTCAACTTCCATTTGTTTGCCGCGGTTCATTGTGAAAACCCCTTCGACTGTTCCGCCATTGCTACCGATCACGTTGCAGTTGTGGTAGGGCAACAATACGTCAGATTCGCAACAATCCCGAGGCGATTCGGATTGGCTTTTTTGGGCGATCCAATGGTGTAATGGAATTAGGATCGTCACTGATTATGAGGTTATTGGGCTATCGAATTTAAAATTATGGAGGAGAGTGGGTTGATGTACTGACTCGGTCACAACTTAGTGATTTCACTGATTTAAGTCGGAACCGACTTAGCAATTTCACGTTTCCTAGGTTTTGAGTCGCTTCCGAGTTAGGATTTAGCGGATTTCTTGTTGCTTCGAACTAGTTTTGCTTCTTAATCTGGCCAAGACCCGGGAACTACTAGCTTTGACCCATAGGGAATTTCTCTTAAGTCGTCACCGAGTTAGCACTTAGGTTTTCGACGACTAAGCAGATGACTTTTGAACTTTGCCTTAACTTTGAACTGTTGAACTATGAACTGTGTTGCATGTATTTCTTTCTACAGATTGCTTCAATTTGCAAGTTAACAATCCTGTTTAACACAACATTTACAAAGTACTGGGACGAATATACTGTCACTGACTGCCCACATCAAATGACAGATTAGTTGGTAAAGAGAAAGTTAAATTGAATGAATATGAACGAGATGCTGTACAATAACCAATTCAAGTGAAGTATTAAAACAAAATCATAATAGTCAAATGAAACTGACTTGTCTGTATTAACACTGCACTTGATCATTGACAAGTTCTGAAATTCTGTAATCGATTGATTGTCAACTAATTTAATTCCAGTTATGCTTGTCTTTTATTTTCATTAGTTTTGCACAACACTTCACACTTTTTAGGGAACGTGCACCTTCACATTTGAACATTCAGCTGATTGTGTAGAATGTCTTCTCCACAAGAAGGAACAGAGCAAGTTGAAGATGCATTTCCAGTTGCTCTCCCGCTAAATGATCCTCCAGAGAGGACTCCTACTACTTTGAGCCATAAAGCCTTTCGTCAACTATGCATCCAGTTTGGCATTGCTAAAGCTGACGCTTTGCTTCCCGAAATAAATGATACTACTGACAGGCCGCCCCGTGGCTTTATCGCAGTTAACCGTCAAATGTGCTCAAACGGAGCTATCCCCCCATTCAATGACTGCATTCGAGAACTTCTTCTCCAACTATCTATCTCCCCTTTTCAATTACATCCCAATGGCTACGCCATCCTGCTGGGACTATGCGTGCTTTTTAGGAGAACGCTGGACCGCTTCCCTAGCTTCGGAGAAATTCGCTACCTTTGTACTTTTGCCAAAAATAAAGATCATCCCTCCATCATAGTCGTGAGGAGTGCGAGAAATCGTAAGTTGATCACCGGTATCCCTGAAAGTGTTCATAGTTTCCTGAGCCCGTTCTTCTATGTTCGCTGTCCCCCTGGGTTTTATGCTATTTGGAGAGTAGGGAGTAAGATCACTTGCATCTGTTTCTTATGTTCTTTCAAACTTACCGAAGTTCGAGTTATCAAGTGCTAACTTTGCCCTTTTTTCCTTTTCAGCACTTCCTCCTCCTTCTAAAGGTCCCGGTCACAAAGTGACTTTCAAGAGGCTTATGGCGGTGCCTGTAGAGGAGAGGAGTATCCAGTTTCTATTAGATGATGAGCTTTTGCACCAATTTGGGCTTCTACATCCTTCCAGGTCGACTCGAATTCATGAAATCTCCAGTTCTGATGCGGAAACGTTAGTTGCTTCAGGTTCCCAAGCAGAGGCCTCGAATGCCCCAGCTTCTGTAAAGGAAACTGCATCAGAAGCACCCGTCGCAGAGGCTGCTTTGATAAAATGCTCCGCATCCACCGATGCTGTAGGGTTAGTCAGCAAGTCGGCACTTGCCCCCATTATTGAGGAGGAAGAGAATCCTCGAGCTTCTGAAAAATCAATTAATACGGAAGTTGAAAAGGAGAAGTCCGCTGAGTACCAGGGTGACGATACCTTTGACGACTTGAGCGATATCATGATAACTTCTCGAGAGCTTTTCGGGGACAATAATTCAAAAGCGACTTCTCCCGTTGTCGAAGCGACTTCTACCTTTAAACAAACCCAGACGCCTACTACGCCAGTTGTCTCTGTTTCCACACTAAAGCGTGGTCTGTAGTCTGACGCATGTAGTTTGCACGCCACACACACTTAGGATTTTTTCAGCACTTATAAGCATTTATCCTCTTTCTCCTGGAAATTTCTAAACTTTACCCCTTTTCTGTTTTCAGGTTCTCCAATGGGACGTGCTGGTTCATATTATGATTCATTCAAGTACCGCAGAGGCCGCGGATCCTATGACTTTAGGAAATATCTTGATACCCCAAGAGAAACAGATGAAGAGAGGACTCGAAGGAAAGCCCAGGAGAAGCGGGATTACGATCAGCGGCAAAGAAGAAAAGATGCCGAGCGACATGACTCTTCCCATAGAAGTGACTACCCTCATAAGCGGAAATCTTATGATGAGAAGGGAAAAACTCAGATTGCTGAGGAACCGAGCAAGCGATCTAAACCGGTTGACGCGTCTGAAATTTCTGAAAAGACTGACGCTCCCATTTCTTCCGATATTCTGGCCAGCTCTCCTCCTCTGAAGAAATCTGACATTCAGACTATCATTAACAGGCCACAATATCAAGTCAAAGACGGCCCCCCAACACTTCAGAGCCGTTTTCCGAATTGGTGCCTAAAAGGGGTGCGCTTTGACTTGGACTTAGTTCCGATTGATAAGCAAGACATGCTCAGCGGTCTTGATGCAGTCAGGCTTAATATCGAAAGGATGTCGCAATGGCAGAAGCTTGTCGATGAACTCCAAAGGGTCAACCACATGAACCTTGAAAATATGTTGACTCTGGAGAACGATAAAGCTGAATGGGATAAATGGCGTAAACAGCATGATGCGGAGATGACGAGCATCGCAGACGACAACGCAAAGCTTGAATCTGAAGTCAAGCAACTCAAGGAGGATCTCGCCTCTTCTTCTGCAACTCATACCCAAAGAGAAGAAGTCCTTCAGAAGCAAGTGCGGGACGCACACGCTGCACAAAGGGATGCTGAAATGAAGATTGCAGCTAAGGAGAGCATTGTCGAGAAATATCGCATAGAAAATGCTGAATTACGGAATACAACCGCTTCTCAAAATGCGGAGATTGAGGTGTTAAAAGCTAGGCTTCTTCAAGTTGAAAAGGAGCGCGACGAGGCTGTTTCTGGTCAAGTTGCAGCTATTGCCGAGAAAGAAGCGGCCGAGCAAGCTCATGCGGAAACAAAAGCCAGTGTCAGTTCTACTTTATTTGACTTTTACCTACACAGTGTCCTGGGTCGTGGGAGCCTCGCCTTTCTGGGCCCTGACTATGAAATTACACTAGCTGAAGTGTGGGAAGTCGCACTTGACATGCTCGGCGGGGCCGGTTATGATGAATCGAAACTTGAGGAGCGCTATCTTGATGATGACGCTCGTGCTGCTCTTGCCATAGGAAGAGAACAACTTGCCAGAGCGCGAGCTGAGTCGGCGGGAGATGAATACCCGAAAGAGGAAGCTCCTTCAACTGCCCCTGTTCATGTATCAACTTCGGCCGATGCCAATATTATAGAATCCAGCTCTCATTCTCCACATCCAGCTAAAGTTGCTCAAGAAATTGCAACTACTCTTACTGAGGATGAGGCACCGGATGATATTGAAGCCGAGAAATTTGAGGTTGATCTTGCAAAGCCAACTTCTCCAGGTAATTTTGGCGTCGTCCCGGGCCTAATGAACCAGTCATTTGATTTAGCCGAATTCGACGACCTTCTTACTTGTTAGTTAAACTTTGGTGAACCGATGCCTTCTCTATTTTCGGGGGATGTTGATTTTAACTTCTTTTCTTCTACAGCGGAGGCACCAAACACTGCACAAGCTTTCACTCCTTCAGTTGCCGTTCCTCCGTCTTCCCAAATTACCCCTCCTTCTGCTTCTCAACCGGGATCACAAGCAGAGAAAATCGAAGCTCTTCAAGGCTTGGATGATCCGGCTGCTTCACAGGAGCAGAAGGCGGAGGATCCTGAAGACTTTGAGAAGACCCCGGAGCGGTCTCTTGATGACGATGTGAAGCTCTCAACATTTCTTACTACTCCGGGGAGTGAATCTTCTTCAAAGAGGAAGGGGAAGCGTGGCGTAAGGAAGAAGAAGAATACTCCCGTTGGAGGGGAAGCAGAAGCTGATCCGGCCGTACCTCTTTCTCCTTCTGCCCCTACCCGTTCGCAACGACTTCAAAAACTAATCATTAGACCAGGTAAGGGCTCCAAAGGTGGCGAGAAGAAGGAATAATCAAGCTGGATTTTCTACTTCTTATTTTTCTTTAATACTTTTTGCATGTATCGACCGGAGATTGTGCGGGTACCGGTCCCCGCTTTTGCTTTTTTGAGCTATCTGCACATGTAAAGAATTTTCATAGTACTAAATAAAGCAATTATTTTACTTGTACAAACTCTTGTGTATGTGAGAATGCATCTGCTTTTTATTTTTAGTGTAGAACAAACGATTCTTTTTACTTGTGCAAACTTTTTGTCTGCGTTTGAGAATGCATTTATTCCACATCTATTTTTCATAATGTTGTAATGAACTTGCGGTATGTTGCTTGTATATTATTTTGTTCATGTAACTGAATCGTATAGTATTGCCCCCATACCACAAGTGCCTTGCAACATTTCTAGCTTTTTCAAGACTGATACTCTTATTTCAGAGAATAACTATTCCTCTTTTAAGGGAAAAATCATTCTGCTTTTAATAGAGTATATCTCGTTTTTTAGAGAAGTTTTTACTTTCTCTTTCCTTCTGAAGAACACTCCAACTTTTGAGGATGATCACTTTTATTTGTTAAAAGCGAATTTTCCTACGCAGTGAAATGAGCTTCTGAAGAAGGTTTTGATTTTGTGCCCCAGTAAAGGGCTCATTTTTGAGGAATAGCATTTGGACTCCGAAGAGTAGCATTATGCTTTGTGAAGTATTGTTGTGCCCCCGGAGAGGTCTTGTGCTTCCGAAGAAGTCTTGTGCCTCCGAAAAGGGCTTGTGCCTCCGAAAAGGGCTTGTGCCTCCGAAGAGGGCTTGTGCCTCCGAAGAGGGCTTGTGCCTCCGAAGATGGCTTGTGCCTCCGAAGAGGGCTTGTGCCTCCGAAGAGGGCTTGTGCCTCCAAAGAGGGCTTGTGCCTCCGAAGAGGGCTTGTGCCTCCGAAGAGGGCTTGTGATTGCCTGGTAGTTACTTTCTCATGGTCGGAGGGATCTACGGGGCGAGCGCAAGTTGCTTGATTGGATGTTTGTTTGCACAAACGATCGCAATTAACTAACAAGGTGCCCCTTTGGTAGTCCCACCGATCTTTTTGATTGAGTAAAGCATTCCCATTTATTGGCGTGCCTCGTTAGAGGGCTTTGGTTGGTTGGTGTGCCAGGTAGGTTGCGTCTCAGGGGCAAGTGGATCCACGGGGCGGACGTAAGCTATCTGATCGGATGCATCACGACCAGTTAGCGAAAGTCCTGTTCCTTCCGCTGGGGAAGGTTTCCCTTTAGTGGATCTCCCGGCCTTCCTGTTGAGAGGCATACCTCCCTTTGTCTGCTTCTTTGTTTGCTTGGCAATTTTCTCTCATCATCTGCGCATTAGCGATCTCTTATTATCGTTTCCAAGCACATCTTCTTTCCTTTTACAAGTAAATTGCTTCATCCGGAGGAGTGGACTTCACTGTTGAATGACTTCACGAGACAAACGCAAGTTATCTAGTTGGATATCATTCATAATGACAATCTCAACTAGTGAACAAAGGTTTGTTACAGTGGAGTCGCCAACTTTTTATGTGAAGTTTTCCTTGCATAGGATTTAAGTTTGGAATTTTTTTTTTTGTCGCTTGGTTTTTGTGTAATAGCCGATTTTATAGAGGTCGCTTAGCTTTGTGACGAGCAAGCCTTGTTATAATGTCCTGCAATTTTGAATTGACATTTTAGCAATATTTTTAAAGCATTTATATATCGAAGTAAAACAGGCATTATGAAATAGTAAAGAACACAAGATTTATAGTGGTTCGGCCAAGAATCGGGCCTACGTCCACTTTATAGCTTTCATTCATTTATACTGATTTACAATGTTTCACAATACAATTGATACATTCATCATCATTTTACAACTTCGAGAAGGGCTCTTTTTCAAGTAAAATAAGGACGCAAGCGGTTGCTGTTCCAGGCTCTTGGAATTAGATCTCCTTCAACAGTTATGAGTTTGAAAGTGCCATCAAGAAGTTTGGTGCCTATGACATATGGCCCTTCCCAGTTTGGCCCAAACACACCAGTTGCTGTCATGATCCTTTTCAAAACCAAGTCCCCGATTTCAAAGCTGCGTTGGCGAACTTTAGAATTGAAATGCCTGGCAATTCTCTGCTGATGAGCTGAAACTCTGAGCCTAGCTTCTTCTCTTTTCTCATCAAGAAAATCAAGTGCTTCAAGTTGCAGTTTCTCATTTTCAGCTTCATTGAAATGAACTCTTCTATGTGAAGGAACTTCTACTTCCACTGGAATCATTGCCTCTGATCCGTATGCCAGTGAAAATGGAGTGTGCCCAGTCGCAGTTTTATGAGTAGTTCTGTATGCCCATAGTGCTAATGGAAGCTTATCAACCCAACCACCTTTTGCTTTTTCAAGTTTCTTTTTGATAGTTGACTTAATGATCTTGTTAACTGCTTCCACTTGCCCATTTGCCTGCGGATGAGCCACTGCTGAGAAGCTTTTTCGAATTCTGAACCGTTTGCAAAAATCCTGGAATTCTTCACTTTCAAACTGAGTTCTGTTGTCTGTGATTATCTTCTGTGGCACACCATATCTGCAAATGATATTCTTCGTTACAAAATTTATCATCTTTTTAGAAGTGATGGTGGCCAAAGGTTCAGCTTCAGCCCATTTGGTGAAATAATCAACGGCAACAATAGCATATTTAATTCTTGATTTAGCGATCGGTAAAGGTCCAATCAGGTCTATTCCCCAAATCGCAAATGGCCATGGACTGACCATCTGTGTGAGTTCGGTGGAAGGCGCTCTCGGGATTTTTGCAAATCTTTGGCATTTGTCGCACTTCCTGGAGTAAGCTGCAGCATCTTGATTAATATCCGGCCAGAAATACCCATATCGGAGAACTTTCTTTGCGAGTGTTTGACCACCTGAATGATCTCCACATTCTCCTCCGTGTACCTCTGCTAAAATTGTCTTAGCTTCTTCCTTGGTTACACATCGAAGTAATGGCATTGAGAATCCTCGCCTGTACAACCGACCATCCTGAATTACATATCTTGCTGCTTTTCTCAACAACTTTAGGCGTTCTTTAGAGTTTTCTGGTAATGAACCATTGAGCAAATATTCTTTGATTGTAGTCATCCATGATTCATGCTCTAGAGATGTAGTCATAATCCAATCAACATCCATTTCATCAATGCTTGGAGCCGACAGAACTTCCATGGGAACTAATCCCAGTAATTGAGCTTCCCCGGAACTTGAATACTTTGCTAGAGAATCTGCCTTCATATTCTCCTCCCGAGGTATATGGCTTATTGAATAGTGATCAAAATCATTGAGAAGTTCGGAAGTTTTTGTCAAATATGCAGGCAAATTCCCTCCTTTAGCTTGAAATTCTTTCTTCACCTGGCAAACAATAAGCTGAGAGTCGTTGAAAATCTGTATTACTTTGATGTTTAATTCCTTGGCGATTTTTAATCCGGCGATAAGGGCTTCATACTCTGCTTCATTGTTTGTCGAAGGAAATTCCAGTCTCAATGCATAACATAGTGATCGTCCTTCGGGAGTTTCGAGCACAACTCCTGCCCCAGAACAATAATCATTCCTTGAGCCATCAACATATAACTTCCACTGTATCGAAATGCAGTCAGTTGTTTCTTCCTTACTGTCACCTCTGTCAGTAGATTCCGCAATGAAATCTGCTAAAGCTTGTCCGTTAATTGCCCTTCGGGGATGGTAAGTGATGTCATATTGGCTGAGTTCTATGTTCCACTTCAACAGACGACCCGAAGTTTCAGGACGATACAGGACTTGCTTTAGAGGTTGATCAGTCAGGACTTTGATAGGATGAGATTGAAAATAGGGCCTCAACTTCCTGGAAGTGATTAACAGACAATAAGCAAGCTTTTCTATCTTTGAGTAATTCATCTCAGCCCCAGCGAACCGTTTGCTGATGTAATAAACTGGACGTTGTATTCTCGAATCTTCTCGAACGAGTGCTGCACTTAAAGCATGGGATGAAATTGCTAAATAGATGAAGAGATCTTCGCCATTACTAGGCTTGGAGAGGACCGGAGGAGTTCTCATATGATGAATCAGTTGATCGAAAGCATTCTGACATTCGGGTGTCCATTCGAAATTTTTCTTTCCTTTCTTCAGAGCATCAAAGAAAGGAATGCACTTGTCTGTAGCCTTGGAAATGAAGCGACTAAGAGCGGCAACCTTTCCATTGAGACTTTGCAGTTCTTTCTTTGTTCTAGGGGCCTTAACTTCTCTTAGAGCTGTGATTTGAGCAGGATTGGCCTCGATGCCCCTAGCGCTCACGATGAAACCCAGAAATTTCCCAGACTCTACTCCGAATGAACATTTCAATGGATTGAGCTTCATTCCGTACTCCCGAAGAATTGAGAACATCTCTGCCAAGTGATCCATGTGGTCTACTGCTTTCTTTGACTTTACTAACATGTCATCAACATAGGCTTCCATAGTTTTGCCAATCTGGGGTTTGAACATAGCGTTGACAAGTCTTTGGTAGGTTGCCCCTGCATTCTTCAACCTGAATGGCATGACTTTGTAACAGTAGAGTCCCACATCTGTAATAAAGCTTGTGTCTTCCTGATCTGGTTCATTCATCATAATCTGATTGTATCCGGAATAGGCATCCATAAAAGATAACAACTCATGTCCAGCTGTTCCATCTACCAGTTGATCGATTCTAGGCAACGGGAAGCAGTCTTTGGGGCAAGCTTTGTTCAAATCTGAGAAATCAATGCATACTCTCCACTTTCCATTTGCCTTCTTAACCAGTACTGGATTTGAAACCCAATTTGGATAAGTGGATTCTTTGATGAAATTATTCTCCAAGAGACGATCTACTTCTTCCTTTAAAGCTGCTGACCTTTCTGGACCTTGAGTTCTTCTTTTCTGTTTCACTGGTGTGAATTTCGGATCGATATTCAGAGTATGAACAGCAATTGTCGGAGAGATTCCACACATATCAGCATGACACCAAGCGAACACGTCCAGATTTGCTTTTAGAAATGATATCAGTGTATTTTGGACTGTTGTACTTAGTTGCGAACCCACATTAAGTACTTTGTTTGGGTCTTTTGAGTCGACAGGTATTGGTACCGTAACTTCCGCGGGCACCACTCTATTCTCCTCTGCACTGGATTTTCTGGGGTCCATTTCTTGCCTTGCACCGCTATGCTCTCCAGTGCAGGGACCACCCTGTATTTGCTATAAGGTTGGGTTTTTGATGCGGAGTGGAGCTGCCGCATCTTTACCCATCTCTCTCTTTCTGGCTTCTCGAAGCTCAATGAGATAACATTCGCGTCCAGCATTTTGATCTCCCTTGATGACACCAACACCATTTTCCGTAGGAAACTTCATAGTTAGGCACCACGGAGCCAAAATGGCCTTTAATGCAGCTAGAGTCGGCCTGCCTAGGAAAGCATTGTAGGCAGAAAATCCATCGACAATCACAAAGGTTTGCTTGCGAGCTACCCTTTTTTGCCCTTCCCCAAGTTCCACGAACAACTCAACAGTTCCAATTGGTTGCTGTGGTTCCCCAGTGAAACCAACGATCTTTTGTGACGAAGCCTGAACATCGGTCATTGGGATCTTCATCTGATCAAATGTTTTCTTGAAGAGTATATTGCAGGAAGCACCACAGTCAATGAGCACTCGTCTTACTATTGCCGGTCCAATTCCTGTAGAGATAACTAAGGGATCTATGGAGGGAGCTTCAATACCGATAGAATCCCTAGCCTTGAACAGAATATCATCATCTGAAATCTTTTGCTGTTTCAGGGGTGCAGCATTTTCTACAGCAAAAACATCTTCCTCTGCCGGGATATACTTTAAAGCACGAGCATATCGTTCCATTTCACCCCAGCTTCTACCCGCTGGGTGTGGGCCCCCTGTAATGACGTTGATAACGGGCCTCTCAGATTCATGTGCAGCAGTGCCTTTACCGGAACCTGATGGCTGATTAGAGGGTTGCTGCCTCTGAGTAGACGAAGTTGGGTCGCTTCTGTTTTTCTTGACATATTGCTGCAGCTTGTTTTCTCTCAATAATTCTTCAATTAAGCTTTTCAAGTGACGACAGTCATTAGTATCATGACCGGGTTGATTGTGAAAGCGGCAGAACTTTCCATTTCTCATAGCGCCCTTTCCCGGTTTTATCTCAGCCGGTTTGGGATAATCCACAGCATCTTTGGTGGCAAAGAAGATATTTTCCAGAGTGTCAGTCAATGGAGTGAAATCTGAAGGTTTGAAGAAGCGAGGTTTCTTTATATCCTTTTGTTTCTTCCCCTCGTGATTTTCCCTTTTCTGACCTCCGGAATCTTTCTTTACCGAAGCAGCAATATTATTTTCCATCTTCGCTGCCACCACTTTTACTGGTGCCGGAAGATTTTCCAAGCGTATGAATTCATCAGCTTTCTTGTAGAATTTCTCGAGAGAATTTGGCTCCTTCATCTTCAGCCATTTTCCAAATTCGCTCGATTTGTCGATAGCATGCATCAAATAGGTCAAGATCATTCGTGGCTCTGCGTTATCGACTTCTGCCAGAGCTAGATTGAAGCGGTTCAGAAATGATTTAATAGGCTCACCCGGATTCTGTTCAAGGCTGGACAATGACATTATGTCTTTTGCCTTTGAAGCGTATAGCCTGAATTGCTCTTTGAACTTTCGGGTCAGATCAAAGAACAGATCTACTGATCGGACAGGAAGCTTAGTAAACCAGAGAAGTGCCACTCCTTCCAAATACACTGGGAAATACCGACACTTAATTTCATCAGTTGCTCTTGCGCCGGTCATGTGCCAGTCATATTTATACAAGAATTGATTTGGATCACTTGTTCCCCGATAAGCAGGAATGGTGGGGGGAACAAACTTTCTAGGGAACTCAGCCTTTAGAATCTTCTCGGTAAATGGAGTTTTACTTGGTGCGAATCCCCATTCGCTCTCATCTTCACCTCTTTGCATGCTCTCTTTCATTATTTGCTTGATCATGCCAGAGAGGTATTCCTCATTGTTCAAAGATTTTGCGGAGTAGACTTCGGCCATTTTCTCAGAGGTTTGCCCAGGCAGATTTTCGCGGAAAATTGGCGATGGTCTAGATCCTTCAGCTTGAAGGGGTGCCCCTTCAGCAGCACCTGATCCCCCCTGAGGAATATTTCTCCCTTCAGAGTTTCGGAGAGCATCAGCGGTGTTTTCTTCATTACCCACTGGTCTTTGGTTGGCACCAAGCAGAGCATTCAGTTTTTCCATCATCAGATTGTTTTGAGTCTCAATCTGTTGGTATAGTCCGGATACAGCAGCGTCTAACTCTTGTCGCGTCACACCGACGCTCGGAGCTGCCTGATTTGGAGAAGCAGAAGTGGCAGTATCATCATGAACATCTTCAGATCTAACAACCTTTCGTTTTCTTCCAGGAGCCATTATGTCTGATAGACTTCTGGTTTTGTAGGAAATTTTTTCAACAAACTTGTGTGAAGCAATGGCGAATGGTATCCTGAGTTAAATTCTCAGTGAAAGCACCAAAATGTTAACGTTAAAATGTGAACGCTAACACCCGGTGTGTGTAATAAGATCGTGAAAGCACCACCCGTGTGACGGGAACAGAAATCGAGCAGGAAAATAGCAGAAATGCAGTAAAAGACAGTAATTTATAGTGGTTCGGCTTGAGATTCAGCCTACATCCACTTTGAATCTCTTTATTATTGAATCCGGTTACAAATCGATACAAATCTTTTATGAAAACAGTACAGTTTGATCACAAGAAACAATCTTGACTACTAGCTCAATCTTCGGCGATGAAACTCGATGGATCCATGTCGGATGTAAGGAATTTCTCTCGAAGCTTGTTGTAGTGTCGCGAATGCTTGAAGGATCTTTGGTTGCTGGATGATTGGAGAATTCGACAGAGTAACGGCGCTTTAGAAATGATTTGCCAAAAGTCCCTTCCATGTTGGAAGTGATGGGGTATTTATAGGAGCTGATTTGGACTCTGGAAATTTTCCTAAGTCCTAAGTCGTCGCCGACTTAGTATAAGTCGCTGCCGACTTATGATGGGTCGCAGCCGGTTCATCAGTTCCAATACTTCCTAAGTCGTTGAAGGCTTAAGGTAAATCGGTGACGGGCTAAAGGTGTAATGCGTTCTGAGATCGTATACGACTTAGCATAAGTCGTAAGTCGGCGACGACTTAAGAGATAGGTCGTAGGTTCCAGACTCCCTTATCTCGTAGACTCTTAAGTCGTAATACTTCTTAACTCGAAGCATTTTATAACTCGGCGTTTGTTAGGTCGGAGCAGAGTTAACCTATAGGTTATTAAGCTGTTGAGTCGGAACCCCTTGTTAACTCGCAATTTGTTAAGTCGGTTGGTTTCCTTAAGTCGGTAGGCTTCTAGGTCGGCACACATCTTAAGTCGGCAGCTCCTCTTGATAGTTAGATCGGCAACTGTTGGGTCAGAGTTTTCTCTAGGTCGCAGTTTGTTAAGCCGGAGACCTTTTTAACTCGGAGCCTTTCCTAAGTCGGCATGTGTTTAGATCAGGGGCTATGCTAGCTCGTACACTGTTAAGTCAGACCGTTCCTTAACTCGTCTTCTGTTAAGTCGTGAATCAGAGGGTTAACAATATATAACAATACATTAATAATGTTATTTGAAAATAATAATTTGTCAAATTTAAATAATTTATAAAAGAGATTATAAATTCCTTTTATTATTAAATGAATTAATATATCACATTTATTAAGCAATATTTTAAAACAAACCTTTTAATTAGTCTTAAACATAAGCTAAGATATGATTTAATCAATTAAACATTTATCTTAAATATTTTAAAACTATATATTTTAAATTAAATCATAATTTCCAAATTACCAAAATATATTAGAATTTGAAAACAAGATTTATTTATTTATTAAATTCAAACCAAAGATTTCTATTTACAATATATATAAATATATACACATTATAAATAGAAAATAATTTTTTAGCTTTTAAAAAGATAAAATCACCAATTAAATATTTATTAAAAGAAGATTATTAAATCAATTTAAATTTATCAACAAAAATTATCAAATCTATTTAAATTTCAATACAGATTATTAAATTGATATTGCCAAAAATTCCGGGATATCACATTCCTCCCCCCTTAAAAGAATTTCATCCTCGAAATTTAAAACAAAGGTAATTTAATAATCTCATTAATGATTTAATTTTAAAAACACAAGCATATATTAATCATATGCTAACAACCATAGCAACCAACTCATCCAATCAAACAAATCTAACTATCCAGACAAAATTGTGGATAGAATTTCCTAGAATTTTCCAAGTAGAAATACCGGGATACTCGCCCTACAGAACCCAAACAAAACTATACTACTAAGCTACAGAGCTCCTACTCATCTAGATCTACAAAACTAGACAGGATAGCAGACTATAGACAAGTCTGACTCAACAACCAAATCCTCTAGAACTGCTGGTTCCAAAACCAGAGATGGATCATACACGTACTCCCTCAGAGATACATGAAACACATCGAATCCCAGTTACCCAAACTGGCAATTCACTCCAGAAGACCAAACGCTTATCCTCACCAGAACATAGAGAAATCCAAAATACCTCGGAGCTAGCTTCCTAATCTTACCAAATTATATAGCTCCTTTTATTGGAGAAAACTTACTCAAAACCAAATCCCCGACTTCGAAACCCAAATTCCTCCGTCTTTTATCCACCAAACTCTTCTGACGATCCAGGGTTGCCTTCATCCCTACTGATCAGCTCAACCTTCGCTGAAGCCTCTCAAAACAACTTGGACCAAAATAATCAAGAACACAACCTCTACTATCATCAGTAGATAACAACTTCTCCTTTCCGGAAAAGAAAAACAGATACACTCCCAACTGCTTTCGCTGCACAACTCTGATCTGGAGTAGATGAAAATGCTGATGATACACACGAGCACAAACTGGACAACACATCCCAACAATATGGTTCAACGGATCCATAAATAGGAAATTCAGAAATTCCATGATATCCTGATCTGCTTTACCCAAAAACCCCTCTCCAGGAACCCTCCTTCAACTAGCTGGACCATCGGTACCACTCCTGGAATCCTAGTCGATATGAAAACTCAATCTCCAGATGCTAAGGCAAACCACTAACCTTTTCAAAGACATCCTGAAAGATCTCTAACAAACCAAGAGAACACTCAACTATCGCAAGTCACTTTTGCGATCAACCCAATCTAATATCCAAAGAAAACTGTTCTCTCTTTACCAATCAGAACAGCTTAAGCCTATCTAGCCAATCCATCGAAGAAATGGGTCCACATAGCTGCTGCTTCTGAACTTCACCTCTAGAAAACTGCTGACAGATGACCTCCTTGCCTGCACATAGAACAATCTGAGCTGCGACGCTGCCACTGATGCCAAAGACTTCCTAATCCAAACTCCTCGAGAAACTCAGGCCTCAAATCCAAGCACAAACACCCAGCTGAACTCAGCCTCAACACCGATGCAGACACACTTCCTTATCCAAAGCTCCTTGAGAAACATCTTCGGAAACAACCCATAGCCACTGCATCTCATCACACAACTACTACTTCCTGAGTTGCTAAGATACCATCACTAGCTTTTGCTCAACTGTCAGAATCCAAATTCTACTCATCCAAACTTGCACTTCAAAAATGGACTCCGAACCCCAACAGGTTTCCTTCAGAGATTGGTGAAATCCTTACACCACAACAAAAATTCACTTGTGACAGTATCAGGTCTACAGTCTCGACAGATACACTTCCAACCTCAACAAACTCCAACCATTGGTAGCCATGTTACACACACCACTACCCTATCTTCCTTTATATCTTATATTGGAAAACCCGAACAGGTAACCCAACAAATAGGTAAAAAATAAATAAATATATATATCAAATTTACAAATACGCTCTCTCAAGAAGGATAGAAATCACTCCAAAGCCTAGGTATTCACTCAACCTAGCGCTTTGATACCAACTGTGACGACCCGACTTTCTATCACCAGAAAGTCGTATCATCTTGAAGAAAGAAAGGGATAGAAAAGAGAAAAGATAGAGAAGAAAGAATAAACAACATCAAAATCTCAACAGCGGAACGAATAAATTATATTAATCACATAAATATTACATAGTATACAACAGCAATCAGAGTTACACAGATAATACATTACATACTAGACAGTTATAAACACCTGTCTAGTTATTACAACTTAAAAACAACTCAGAGAAAACAACACAGGAGAACACTATATATATCTACAACGTTGAAGCCTCCTGCTCCATTGCTCCTCCATAAATCATCAAAGCTAACCTGAATCCCTTGGCTACTCGTAAAAATTTGAGTACCCAAGAGTCTAAGAAAACAGAAGTAAACTCTGGGTCAGACATGGGTCTGGTGTGAGTAACAGGTTAAAGTTGCTTAACTTTGAAAATCATTTGAAACAAAGGTATCACGTAAGACTTCCCACATATAAACACGGGTAAGTTTTTACCTTACGCTAACCAAAACATTTTTAGGAAATCCAATGATATTATAATAGTGTCTAGAGTTTTCAAGTAAATAAGAAATAGCTGAAATTGTTACATGATTAAATTCCAGCATACTAGCCACAAAGTGGGTAATACAATCAAAACCGTAGGGTCACGTAGGAAGATTGGGTTTCCATCAATGGCAGGGCTACTGGGGTACCGCCCGTCACAGTACGTGGTCTAGATCAACGTACCGAGGATCACTCCCGACCCCCTGCAACACAAGGCCAGAACCATCCCTAACTGGACAGTCCCGAACAAGACAACCCCAGCAGTTGGAGCTCACAACTGCCCACACAACCGAATAAAAAGGGACCTCTAGACAGGGATCAATCTCGTCCTACTTGGGTGCTACCCACTTAGCCTTGCTGCATCTCCCCTGTTTTAGCCATTCCCGGTTGATGAGGCTTGAGGCTACGATTACCTTTAGAGAACACATCTCTTAGAATGCTCATCGTCCACCTGACGATGTTCTGAAAGCATTCAATCCATACAAGTCCGTTCCGGGTTCGAACGAAACCGAAGGCATTATCTCGTTACACTCATATTGGAATCACCCTCAGAGTTAACTACAATAACCCTTGCACTCTGAATCTTCATCTTCACTTGAGATTCACGGCCTATCGTTAATTTGAATCGATGTGGTTTTCGGATATCCAAATCTGGAAACCCGATCCCAGTCTCATCGAAATCCAACACACCATCTTTTACGGCCAAGTTGTTTTAAAGTTAAAACAATTCAATTCATTATTCATATACACACAAATAGATAATTCACAATATCACAATAGATAACCTACATTACCATCACCAATAGATGATTCACATTATCATTACAACAGATAATCCATATTATCATCACACTTCAACCAAAGCATACATATCACATAGCATTACTTATCTCATATCTGAGATCTCAAACCACTCAAGGCAATCAATATCATCCATCCATTCATAAACAAGGATTAATAATCACACCATTTATAATTAATTTAAAATGAATTAAATTAATTACCTTATCTCTAATTAATTTAAAGTAAATTATATTATTTACTTCATTCTATAAATCCTGCTTACTTAACCATTAATTAATTACAAATCAATTAATTAATCCTTCTCAATTTCCATCTTAATTAATCACCCTTGATTAATTATCCTTTAATTACATTCAAGTAATTATCCTTTAATTAATTCCATAAATTAATTATCCTTAATCAAATACTATAATTAATCTTTAATTACTTCATTAATTAATTAACTAAAATTAATTACATTAATCCTTAATTAATTACATTAATTAATTACTCTTTAATCCCTTAATTTTGATTAATTAGTTATAATTAATCAATCCTTAATTACATCATTAATTATATAAATTAATGATCCCTAATTATAACTTTAATAAATTATTCTATTTAAATTAATTACATTAAGTAATTAATCTTTAATTAAACCATAATTATTAATCACTCTTGATTAATCACATCCAGTAATTAACTACCCTTAATTATTTCATTAAATAAATAAATTATTCCTTAATTAATTATCTTAATTAATCCCTTGATTAATTACACAAAGTAATTTAATCCAAATTACTTCCATTATTAAATCATCTTCAACTTATTACATCCAGTAATTACCATTAATTACTTCACTAAGTAATTACACTTCATTTATTACATTAAGTAATTACCTATCAAATCAGCTAGTGATTAATTAAAATTAATTAAACTTAATTAATTAACTTAAACTAATCAAATTTATTTAATTAATAACCTTGAGTAATTAATTCCTTTAATTACTTTCATTAAGTAATTATACTTAACCAATTTCCCAATTGATTATCTTTAATTAATTAATCTGATTAATTATTAAAATTAATCTTAAGTTAATGACCTTCATTAACTATTAACAATTCTTAATTTCTTTTCTTAAGTAATTAAACTTAGATTAATCAATATTAATTACAAATTAATTTATCCTTAATAACCAATTAATTAACCTCTAATTATTTAATTAATTTAAGTTTTAACTGTAACTTAATTAATCTTTAATTCCTTGATTAATTAATATTTAATCATTAATTTAAAATCTGTTCTTATCAAATTAATAACCCTTAATTCCAAATTAATTATTCCTAATTAATTAACTTAAAACTTAATTAATTAGTTTATAACTCATAATTACTAATTTAATAAATCGAAATCATTAATTGATTAAATAAATTAATTATCCATTTTAATTATCTTAATAATTTAATGAATCATAAATCATTAAATTCTATTTATCTTTCAGATAAAACTTTATTCTTATGAATGATTAAATTATCATTATCAAAAGCATTTTAAAAACAATTTGCCTTTAAACTTACTTTTAAATTCTATTTAAGATTTAAAATGAATACAAATTTAACTTTAACAAAGTTTAAACAATTTAAAAACCTTTTAAATCTCATGTTAAAGAAATACTTACCTTATAAAAGAAGTTTAAAAGAATTTAAACCAAATTCATTTTAAAATCAAATCATTTTAAAATACACTTTAAACATTTAAAGTTGTTTAAAACATTTTAAATTTCCTTAAAACTTTAATTATTTTAAACTTGGATGCAAAATTTAATTTGAATCCATATTTTATACTGGATTTTAGAACTTGTTTAAATCTTGCTTCACAGTTTTAAATTCATTTTAAAAATTTAAAAACACTTACAGGTTTTAAACCTGTAACCATCAATTACCCGAGCCCATCCCTTATTGCTTCGAGCCAAACCCAAAGTGCTTCGAGCAAAACTCGAATTACTCGAGAGTTACTCGAGTTCAAAAACCCTGCAACACACCAATCTACACCAGTCATGAACCATTGCACCGTGCATATGCACGGTGGCTCCGACCCTCTTTGGTCATTATCGATGGCCTCAACACATCAGCAAACATCCATGCAACCCATCACAATCATCAGATCGTGACCATCAACTCGAAATCGAATTCGAGTATGTTAACCAAACCTGGAACCAAAAGAGCAACACCTGAAAACCACTCGACCTCGCATCTCCGACCATCGTCATGTCTGAGATTCTGACCAAACCATCGTCAACGTTCCAGCTACCACCTCCTTAAGTTCTATCGAACTCGATCACCCAGAGACATTGAGATGATTTCAAATTCTTAACCCAGCCAAACTAGGTTTAGAAACTTCCCAGATCAACCACCATCGCCATGGTCATCTACACACATATCCATTATTTTTCCTCCACTCATCGATCATCCTACTATCACCGGAAGAAACCCCGACCTTCCAGATCCTCGGGATCATCAGAAACCTCTTAAATACCTATTTCTGGTCAAACCAGAAATGCCCTCAAATCCCACTGCTAAAAATAGTAATTTTTGTTTCAAAAATCAAGTTTTAGTTTAAGCATTTGATTCATATACCTGAATCCATGAATCATGATAATTGAATTTTAACTTATTTAAGTTTGCACAGTTGTTTTATTATTTTCAGAGGCAATACAAATTATTTTAACTTAAACAAGTTTTTAAACTAAAATCTATGATATAACAAACATATTTTGTTCATGACTTAAGTACTAATAAAGATTGGAACAAGAGCAATTGATTTATGATTAGATCTTGAACCTGGAAACTAAAATCAGAGAAAGCATCCAGACACATAGCAATGCACACAACAAAATATTCATATATATACACACAGAGTTTTAAAATATATTCACAAACATACTTGTTTTCAGAGATGAACATGCAACATAATTATATACTTAAATTTTAAATAATGATGTTACTCACCTGATTAGAAAAGGAAGAACAGAGCATCTTGATTTTGAAAACAGCTTTTGATACTTTAAAACTGGAAAATGCTTTGAAAGTTGCTAGCTGAAACCCTTTTTGATCTTCATGTTTGTGTTGAGTTGAATTGTTGTTATAGTTGAATTGTTATTTAAGTTTGTAGTGGTGCTTATTTTGATTTACTCAGCTTGGATGGACGAAAATGAAGTGAGGAGATTGATATATGTGTAACAAGTATACAGGTGATATTTTTGCTGGTACAACAAGGTCAGAGATTTTTCTTTCTTGGAGGCTGAAATGATCTTATTTGTGTGCTAGAGATTATAGCATTTATGCCATTGTCTCCTTCATGTCTACATATTTTTTCCTTTTTGTCTTATTGCCTTGTATCTAAATGAATTCCTATAGTTAACATATTGTTAGAATTCATCTAATGTGTTTACTTACATTCTGACATAACCATATATTTTTATTTCTATTTCTAACTTAAATACTTATTTTTATTTCTTTTAAAACTTAAACCACCAAACACTTCATTTACAGTTATTTATTTTTATACTTATGAATTACTTTTTAGAGAAAATAAAATAAAACTATTTATATATATACAAATAAAAGCTTATACAAATATCTTTAAAATCCAAAACATTTTAAATATCTACCCTTTTTAATTTCAAGACTTTTAAATTCAAAATAAATTCTAAAATCCAATTTTAAAATCAAGTTATATATATACATATATAACAACATATTTAATTTGAAAATAACACTTCTATTTTAAAATCTATTTATATTTATATATATAACAATACATTAATAATGTTATTTGAAAATAATAATTTGTCAAATTTAAATAATTTATAAAAGAGATTATAAATTCCTATTATTATTAAATGAATTAATATATCACATTTATTAAACAATATTTTAAAACAAACCTTTTAATTAATCTTAAACTTAAGCTAAGATATAATTTAATCAATTAAACATTTATCTTAAATATTTTAAAACTATATATTTTAAATTAAATCATAATTTCCAAATTACCAAAATATATTAGAATTTGAAAACAAGATTTATTTATTTATTAAATTTAAACCAAAGATTTTATTTATAATATATACAAATATATACACATTATAAATAGAAAATAATTTATTAGCTTTTAAAAAGATAAAATCACCAATTAAATATTTATTAAAAGAAGATTATTAAATCAATTTAAATTTATCAACAAAAATTATCAAATCTATTTAAATTTCAATACAGATTATTAAATTGATATTGCCAAAAATTCCGGGATATCACAAAAATAAATTGTAAACAAATAAATAAATTTACAATTGTAAGTAAATGAAATTGAAACTGAATGTTGAAATTCGTTTTGAATTTGTAAGTAAATGAAATTGAAGCTGAATATTGGAAATTGAATTTGATCTGTGATAAACAAAGTGAATTGGAAAATTTGTCAAGTTGGATCAAATGAAGCAAAGAATTGAAATAAAATTAGTAAGCGAAACTAATTGAAGGAATGACAAATTTAATATGGTTTGAAATGAATTGAATTAAAGGTAAATTAAATTCATGTGGAATTGGAAATCCAGTTAAACATAAGTGGTTATAAACCAAAGTGGTGAATTGGAAGTAAATATAGGAAGTATATGAATTATTTATATTAAACTTAAGAAATAAATGGTGAAATTCTTAAGTAAAATTTAGAATTGAGGAAATATTCTAAGTTAATAAGTGAATGAAAAATTAAATTGGAAGTTGTAAAATGGTGATTGTAAATAAGTGGATAGAATTGAAAATAAATGTGAATAAAAGAAATGTATAAAATGATTTTGAAAACTATGATTGGAAATTATTGCTAGTGGTATACAGGTGTTTTAAAAGCAAAAGGAATTAGATTTTTGATTTCAGAAGGTAAAATTAATTTGCTCGACAAAAGGTATGTATTTAAATTTCAATATGAAATTTGATCCTTTTCTGATCTAGCCACTTGGCTTTTTTTTCTTTTGAAATCTAGGGGCCCGTTGTGGCATTTTGTAGTCGTACCGAGCTAGTCGCGCAAAGGAGACGTTGGCAAAAATTTTCGAAAATTTAGAGAGTTAGAAAAATTTTGAGAAAATTTTGAATTTGAATTAAAATTTGAATTGTTGAGAAAATAATATTGTTTGAAACTTATGGTTGAGTTTGGGAAGTTAATAAGAGGGCTAATGTGTCTTTAATAAAAAGATTTGTTCTGGAAAGTTGATAAAACTGTTTGGTTTTGAAAAAAATAATTAAACGGGTTATGGATCATTCTTCTTAACTAGTAATTTCGGGACGAAATTCTTTTAAGGGGGGAAGAATGTAACGACCCTGAATTTCTGAACATTTGAAATTAAGATATTTAATTGATTTTTAAATATTTGAAGATAGTTTAACTTGAATTTCAAATATCAGGATTTATTTGGTAATTAAATTATTAAATTTAATTATTAAAACTGGGTAAAATATTGTATCTTCAGTTTTGAGCTTGTTAAAAATAATTTGAAGTCTTGTAAAATCTATATTGATAATACTAAAGGTAATAGAACTTTTAAAATTGAATTTGAAACTGTTTTGTTCAGTTTGAAATTATATCGTTTAAATCGATATTTAAAAAATAGCCTTCCGAGGCAAAGTCTTGGAATTCGACAAAACCAATTCCATTGAATCCGTAATTATGTATTATTATTGGATTTCAATTTTCGTAACATTCGGAATTGTCATGTTATCGTACGATAAGTAAACGCGCTGAGATTTATATCGAAATTTAATATAATAGCTGGGTTCAAAAAGCTATCTTCTCCATACGATCGAATTTGAACTCGAAACCTTTTCTATTGTGTTTGGAATAGGGGTTTAACATTATAAATGCCTAGCGGCACGCCTCGATAGGATGTCGAGATTTTGAGTTGCGGAATCGAGATGATTTGAATTTGAATTTGAACTTGAATTTAGATTGAATATAAATATTCACATGCATAAGGCAAATAATACGTTGCTTCTTTCTTCAACACCTGGCGATTGTTATTAACATGTGTCTCTTTTGAAAAGAAAAAGAAAAATAGAAAAAAAAGGCCGAGCTTTTTATCGTTCAAATTAAAACCAAGACTTCATTTTCTTTAAAAATAATTTCGTTCAAAATCCAACACAGTAACTTCAAAATTAACAATGGCCGAACAAAATCATTTTCGTTCAACAATCGAAGAGGAGGCGTTTCGAGTCTAATTGCGTAAGGGGGATGGCCAGCAGTGTCGCAAGAGGAGTTGGGCTCGACGTCAGAAGTTGAGTCGTGGATCGTTCGAAGGGTGTTTCAAGAAGGGTTCGAGTTGAAGGCTGCGTTAGAGGGGCGGGGATCGACATGACGAATCTGGGTCCGTGCAAAGAATCGATCGAGGCTGTCATTTTAGGGTTTGGGATCTTCGATCGAAGGTCGTGAGTGAAGAGCGATTCTTGAGGGGTGGGTTCTTCTCAGGCATTGCTGCGAGGATGTTGGCAACTCGGGAGTAGGCTAGGGTTCACCGATGAGATTTTGGAGTCAGTAAGGTAACTTGTTGATTTGGCTAATTAGGAAAAGAATTTTTAAATGTGTATACAGATAGGATTTTGAAAAATAAATATATGCATACATTTTAAATTTACTAACTTATTTTAAAGCAAAGTATTAAGGTAATTAATTTGTTTAAATGGTTCGTTTAATTATTTTAGTTACCAAAAATAATCTATTAAAAGAAATTAGTTTAAGTTAAATTATTAGTTTAAAAAATTTAACAAATCATTTGTTAAGTAAATTATTAAATGAGATTCATTGTTCGATTATTTCGAATATTAATAAATCATAAATATTTATACAAGGTCTAAAATCGAGAAACAAGCTGGATTGGAAATGGATTGCAAAATAAAAGCAAAGGTGAGATCTTCTCACTCAAATTAAAATAATTGGAATTTCAGTTATTGATTGATTGTTTGGATGTGATAGTATATATAGTAGTGTATATATATATATTTGGAGTGATTGATTTCTCGCATTATATAGCAGATGAGACACTATGCGCCGCATAATAATGGATGATATTATATAATCCCATATACCGCGATATTACACCTCGAAGTGGAATTGGTATTTAATTGTTGTTCTAACATCTGTGGATGTAGAGAAATAAGTTGGAGGGATCCAACTGGATTCCTCACATTGTTGAATTTATTTGTATATGTTGTGATGTGATAATCTATGAATGATTATATTAGTGTGAATGATTATATTGATAAATGGAATTTATTTGAAGGCTATAGTTTAGCCGAATATATTTTTGGTATCGTAGGATACCAGAAATAAATAAAATTGGATTTTTGGAAATTAAAGTAGAAAATTTGTAGTAAATTAATTTTAGAAAATTGGATAAATTTAAAGGAAGTAATTTAAAAGTATAAAAGTTAATTTTTGTAATCCTATCAAATCAATTCCAAAATATGGGAAAACGATTTTAATAAATGGATTTCGAGTGATATTGTCTAAAAGTTGGAGAATTTATTTAAAATTTAGATTTTAAATAGTTTGGAAGAAATAAAGGAATTGGTTTTAAAAGATAATAAATTTAGAAATCAATTTGAAATTTGATTTGGTGTTTGAAATAAATTTGGAAATCAATTTTGAATTTGATTTGGTGTTTGAAAGTGAATATTTGGAAATCGATTTGAAAATCGTATATCAGTGGATATTTGGAAATTTAAATTCACAATGGGAATTTATAAAGAAAAGGGAGATTTGTTTTAAAAATAAATATTGGTTTATTTTAAAGAAAAGTGTGGAAAGAAATTACGGATTTGGAATGTAAATTGAAATAAGTCAAGAAGGATTTATTAATTGATTTAAATGGATCATTTTGAAATGGAAAGTGTATTTTCACTGGAAAGCCGAGTATGTTTTCAAAGTAGCTGATAAATATAAATTGAAAGTTTTAAGGATGATTTTAAAAAGGATTCTTTGGAGAAATTATTTTCTTAAGTTGTTTTTAAATCTTTAAAGTAAAGATTTATTTGGTTAATTATAGAAGTGATTATTTTAAAGATCAAATTGAGATTTGATTTAGAAAATGGATATTTAAATAATTATACTCTATCTAATAATTTCATTTTAAAAATTAGTTTGGGCTTGAAGTTTATATGAGATATTAGTATAATATTTTCATAACTAATATTTTAGATAAAGTGTTTAAAAATAGTTTTTATCTCAAGTGTTTCCAAATATACATATACTTTTGGATAAGTGTTTTAAATTATTTTAAAGTATTCAGACTCGGCAAATCTTCAGTGGAAATAAATAACATTTGGAAATTTATTCCGTAAAAGAAAAGTGATTTGAAATTGGTTTTCAAAGTGTTGAAGTGTTAAAATATATCTTGCGAAGATATTTTGAAAAAAAATTATTGGGGAAAAATTATTTAAATTTGATAATTGTTGTGAATATTGTTTGATAGTTAAATAACCAACTATCAGTATAAACAATTTGGGAAATTATTGAGGCTTGATGATTTGTTGTGAATGTTGTTTGATAGTTAAATAACCGACTATCAATATTGGCCTTTGAAACGACACTTGAATTTGTTTTCAAAACAAGCGTTCATTATTCGGTTAAGCCGGAAGAGGACTTTATGTCATAAAACCCATTCCGGATAATGATACGACGAAATAGGAATGCATTTGAAGATGGTGTTGAAGACTAGGTATTTTCGAAAACGAAAGGATTACCTGTCGAATGTCTCTGCACCGAGTTGCTCCGGTATAGAGATTTTATCACCCTTTGTGATGGGGAGTCCAGACGTGATAAGTGAATATCCGGATTGCAAGGGCTTCTTTGAAGTGCCTTCGGTTCCGTTCGAACCCGGAACGGACTTGTATGGATGTATGTCTGACGTTACACTTTGAGATGTAAAGCTGGTTTCTATCAAATACATTTCTGTTGGTGGCGGAGAATTTATTCTCTTAGCTTAACACCCTTCTCTGAGACGTATGAGCTCAGAGGTTATGTAGTTGATTGTTACTAGTGATATATTCCCAATTTGGTAATGTGGCATGTTAAGTGTTGCTGGTCATTTGTTGATCGAAGCATGTCTTTTGTGTAAAGCGTAGCTTTGTGGATGAGACTTTGTCGGACCTCACAACCCGAAATGGTCGAAACAGGAAGGATGCGGCAAGGTTGTTTGGGGGTAGCGCCCTTAGGGTATGTCCATTTCCTTCTGGAAAAAGGTGGTATCATGGTATGGAGCCCAGATACTTAACTTATGTGGTTGCTGCAAATTTATTACTTTGTGGTTGTTGGTGTTGAGGATCCTCGAATAAAGGTCGGTAACGACCGAGGATGGCATACTCGTGTGTGGAGTTATCTAGTTACAGCTTCATTACACCAGAAGCGTGAGGTAACTCGGCCTTGTATTGGTAGAGATCCGGTTAGGTTCTAGGGGCGTTCCTTCAGAGGCGTACCCATGTGGTGTAGGAAGTTCCTTAGCCTGACCATTTGTTGGAAATCCAAAGAAACAATATGAGCTCTATACAGTTTTAGTTGTATAACCTGCCATTTACTTATGGTAGTTTCATTTCCCAAAAGCATAGCGGATTTCTTTTTATTCCTTTGTGCAAATAACTGCTTTAAGATCTCACACCAGTCCCATGACTGATCTGGAGTTTATTGTTCCCTTTCTAAACTCTGGGTGCCCATAATTTTCCACATGGGCAGTCTAGAGTCAGATTATCAGGTTATTCTGGAATTCAAGAGATGCTGTGGAGCTCAAGAGGCGAGCTGGATGGCAAGACGTATCACTTATATTTTGTATTATCCGCTGTGTATTTAGTTTAGAGGACAAGTTTATATAACTGTCCAGTTGTGTGTTATTAAACTGTTGTACTCTGATGATGTAATGTAATGTATAAACTAATATAGTTCTTTTGTTTAAAAATTATTCATTTATCTATTATATATTGTTCCACTGTGAATGTGAGATTCTGTTATTGTTTGTGTTTCTTCTTCTACCCCTTTCTTCTTTAACCCTAATGATTTGATTTTCCGGCATTCGATGGTTCGGCATTTGATACAGTGGGCGTATTAATGTCGACTTTCGGAAGTCGAAAAATCAGATCGTTACAAGTATTTTGATATAAGTATTTACAAAGTGATTTTAGTTAACGAAAGGATTAATTAAAGAGGCTTAGGACTGCTTATGTGCTTAACCATGGTTGGTTTCTGTAACAATTCGTCTTTTCGACCCTCAAATGTCGACACTAATACATCCACGGTGTTCACATGTCGAGCACCCAAGTGTTGGAAAGATGAATTGTTAGGGTTAAATAAAAAGGAAAGGAAATAAAACAAGGAAGAAGAAACACAATATCAGAATATCACCATGAAAAGATAATATATAATATCAAATGACAGTATAAATTGTCGTTCTAAGAAAGGAAGTATCTCAAAGTTACCGTAATCAGCCTAGACAGTTATATCAACCTGTCCTCTCAAATGCCGATGATACAATAGTAATGCAACAGAAATAAATACTACAGTAGACAGTCATCTGACTCATCTGCATACTCTTCGAAGAGTCTAAAGCTAAATTTGGAAGCATACACGGGGCTGACCCGAGCATTATAAGAAAATAACACCCGGATCAGTCAGATAAACCATTGTGATAAACTCATGAAATATTAGTGACATGTAATAGTAACCATTGAGACCGTATGAATTCCCATAACGGTTTTCCCCTTAAAGAAACCAACCATTCATTTAACATATAGTGATATGATAGATAACATCTAGAGTGTAGCACATAAATCGTATAAATAGCTATTGTGTGAACGCCATAACAATAATAGATATATAATCAATACCGCTAAGGCGCGTTCGTATATGGATTGTTTTCCGCAGAGATGCCCCTAGTAAACTGAAGCGGATCTCCATGACAAGGATCATAAACTACCTTCAGAGCATATATCTCTAAATAAGATGTACTCTAAGGTAAACACAACTGGCCCAACGATGAACTGTGTAACACCAAGTATCAACAACTCTAGCACCCAACATATCGATAAGCATACCCTAGATATGGAGTTGATATACCCTCATGGGTAAGCTATATCCGAGACTGTGCATCCTTCTCTAGTTTTAGTCATTTTCGATATCTAGGCTACGTTTAGCATCTTTCACACGAGTCTTTTTCACTCAAACAGCCAACGAATCCCTAATTAGATTCCTTCATCTCGAACAGATCACAAATCACTACAAGAACTCAAGCATCTCAAACAGATCTTGAACCTCCACATAGGTTCCCTGCATAAGTCCTTTGACGAATGTTAACGCTATCCTCTCTCTTGGAATGCTCCTCGAGATAGACAGTCCCACACGATACCATCGTTTGAACTGTTAACGCTAACCTCTCCCCTGCACTTATCCTTAGGATAGACAGTTCAACTCCATAACATTCCACTTCATAACTGCTTATGGAACATAAATTGCGTATATGATTTTGAAGTGGTCTACTGGTTCGAGTCATCTCATATAAGTACACTCTTCCCACTTATCAGACGCTCCAAAACCAATCGATGAATTTTCGTAAACTTAACTCTAGTTCTTTTGGAAATAAACAGACAATGTATAAGAGCGGAGATCACTTCCTAATCGTTTAAGTGGACGAATTTCCTTATCATTTGTCCTAGAAGGACATAACGAGTTTATACATACAATGTAGCATCATTGAAGATAACCGTACCATATAATTCCCTTATTTCTTCTACATATTCCTAGAGTTAAATTTGGTTAATTTTGATAGTCGACTAATCGACTATTTGGTACAAGATAAATGTTTGTAGATGGAAACCAAGTCTAGTATACTTTCTATAAACAAATGAACGTACAAAACACTATCAAGTCATACAAAGCATGATCAAGCCACACAAAATTTGGTTAAGCTGCTTAATCCCTTCTATTTAATTAATCCTTTTAATAATTAAAAACTCCTTTATTAGTAAACTTCTTTTATCTAATAAACTTCTACTTTTTCTATCTTTTTCCAAAAGATTTCATACTTATAATTTCATTTAAAATATTCATTTTAAGGATCTAAGTACTTTTGCAAATCCATCCAAAAGGTTTAAGGCTAATGTTACTTAAACATTGTCACTACAAACCCAAGACTATTTCGCTTATGCTTATCTTTAAATCATTCTTTTAAAGATCTATTTGCGTCCCTAAGTATAATAAAAAAGGGCTAAAGACGAATGCTATTAACGCATTGTCACAACAAACCCAAAACCATTCTTATACTTGTTTCTATCTTTGAAAATATTTATTTTAAAGATCTAAGTTCATATTCAGACAAGTTTAGTATTTGACTAGTTAACTATCAAATTCTAAAGACGATTACTTATAGAAATCACGATTCATACTCTTAACTCATTTTCAACATTCCAGCTTAACTATTTCTCATTCAAGAGTGAATCTACATAAGTTAGGGCACTAGCTACATAAAGCCTTGCCTAGATACTTCATTCTTGAATCTCACAAATAGATAGTCTACTTCGTTGGCTTTTAGTGTTAAGTATAGTATTAATGATTTCCATAAACAAATAAGAAATCAACACGATTAACACATTTCCACCATTTTTTGACTTAACTATTCCTTGTTGAAGAGGGCAATCAGTAGGTTAGAGCTCTATTACTTTGTCCATAATCGACATCGGTCTTAACTCTCACAAATAGATAACCCGACTTCGTCGGCTTTTAGTGTTAAGCATAGTTAATTAATTTTCAAATAAGTAATTAAACAATTTAATCATTTGGACATTAAGTAATTACTAACCCCTTTCTAAACCTTTTGTACTTTTAAAACCCTTTTTAAAATGATATACACACACATATACGGTAATTTATTTACAAAACTACATATTAAATAAACCATTTTAGAAGATATTTATTACATAAGACATAAAATAGTCAACACGTTTTCTAAAAACTATATAGACTTAAAAATGCTTTTAAAATACTTTATAATACTTATAATCAGTTTTAAAACATTTACTAAAAATATTACTTGAAAATAACAAGTTTATAAAATCCTTAAAAACTAGAAAAGAACATGTTTTCTAGATATTTTAACAAAATATCTCTTCTTTAAAAATTCACAACTAATTCTTAAAAATTCATAAATATCTCAAACTACTTTTAAAATACTCTAATAATAGTTAGTAACCACTTGTAAAAATAATGAAACAAAATACATAAATGTAAATATCTTTTCAAACCTTTAAAGTTCAAAAATCAAGTCTAAACGGGGCAATTTTGCACAAGTGAAGTTTTGGCCACTTTTTGAGATGTTACTTAACTTTTTATTATTCAAGCTTTTAATAGAAACAAATATACATATAAAAAATATAAACATGGTGAGAAACGCCTAAGATCTCTCTATAATGTTCCATAGAAATCGCCGAAAATAAGGCAATTCCAAACTGCTTCTATAACCACTATCGCTATGAGTGCACTTTCAAATCTGTGTCCAATCTAAACCAAAGTCCATATATAACCTATGTTCTTTGTTCAAGATCTGGTCATATGTCATACAAGTCCATTCCAAGTTCGTTCAAGTTCATATACATGGATCACATGTGTCACTTACTTTCAAAGCAAGAATTCAAACCAATGTTTTAACATATGTCAACAACAATTCAAACAACATAAACACAACATATATATGTTATATTTTCCACTAAAAGTGAGATGTTAACTCATCTTTAACCCAACAAACAACCAAGATCCAAGCACCAAAGTCAAACCCCATCATCGCAACACCTTTCCCTTCCTCCTCCTTGCTTCCACCTTCTTTTGCCTCCATCTCACCCAAAGTGCTCACGGCCTATGCCTAGGGGAGAGCATAGCTATGATTCTTCAACTTTTGGCATGGTGGAAGGTATTCTAATATTGTACTAAGGCCTGTGGCAAAGTTTGATGTGATTTGGAGTTGCTACTATTTCCTTTAGAACATTTAGAGAAGAAGAAGAAGAAGCCATTAGAAAAGCTTGGTTTTGGTTTGTGAATTTGTGATTAATTCCTAAGGGTGTGCCCTTTCCCTTTATTGGATGAAAATGGTACTCTTTAAGCTTGCATTCACCCCCCCCACCCCCTCCAAGCCATGGAAGCCTTACTTCCCATCACTTCTCCTTTAAGTCACTTTTCCTTTATGCTAATTACTCTTATAACCTTCTCATGAGATTATCTCTTAACCATTACAACATTTTAGAACCTTCAAAGATTTATGAAGAGTCGTGTGTTAATTAATTGCTAATCTATTCATTTGATCATTAGACAAGTGCACAAGAGTTCGAACAACTTATATCAATTGAAAAGCTTTTTACCTATAAACCGATTTTCGATCACATTATCGATTTTTCTTGAAGAATATATTTTTGTTAAAACTTTTCCAAAACAAGTTTACCATCATTAGTTATGATATAAATGCAGACTAACAAAATTATTAAATCATTTTATAACATTAAATTCAAGATTCAAATATTTATATAATTCAGATATTTAAATACAAAGTGTTTGAAATTCTGGGTCTTTACAGTTTCTTATAAAATTAAATCTATGATTAATTATTTTTTTATTTCACAGTTAAATAACCGACTATCAAACCTTGACCAAATATAACTCTAGAAAAATCTAGAAGAAACATGGAAATTATATGGTACAGTTATCTTCGATGATGCTATATTATACGTACAAACTCGTTGTGTTCTCCTAAGACAAATCATAAGGAAATCCGTCCACTTAAACGGTGGGGAGGTGATCTCGCTTTTATGTATTGTCTGTTTATTTTCAAAAGAACTGGAGTTGACTTTACCTTAATCTATCGATTGGTTTTGGAGCGCCCGGTAAGCAAGGGAGTGTACTTATATGAGACGGCTCAAAATCGTAACCACTTCAAAACCATATACATGTTCTATGCTTTGGAAGAGATTCGAGATTGGTTTGAGATGATGGAATCTATGTGGAGATTCAAGATCTATTTGAGATGCTCGAACACATGTAGTTGCTCGTGATGTATTCAGGATGTGGGAATCTACGTGTGATTCCGAGATCTGTTGGGATATGGGAATCCATGTGTGGTTTCGAGATCTGTTCGAATTGTGACACATGTGCTGGAATGTCGGACATAGCCTCACCAGTAGATATGACAAAAACCAGATATAGGATGCATAACCGAAATGTTAGCAACCCATGAGGGTGCAGTTGACTCTACCTAGAGATACCTACAATTGTTATGCATGCGTGAGCGATGCACTCGGCAAGTTTGGTCAGCTACATATTTCATACGGTACATCAACTAGGGATGTACGATGATTTAGAAGGATATCTCTGATCCTTGTGTAGGAGGATCGTCCTAGATTTTCTCAGGGTACCTCCGTAGAATCCTACACAATTAGCGAACACGCCTTAGCGGTTTTGATTGTATACCTATTATGTTGTGTTGTACACTCACAAATAACACAACTATTTTTTTATTTATTTTCAAGCCTAGACATTATTAATCATTGGATTTTCTAATAGAATTGGTTTAGTTATCGTAAGGTAAAAACTCATCCGTGTTTATGTGTGACGTGGTCTTATAAGATACCTTTATTTTGAAGGGTTTGATAAAGATAAAAATCCATATGATTTTTGTTTCTCATGTTGGTTTACTAGACTGATCCGGGCATTATTTTCTTATAATGCTTGATTCAGCCCGGGCATATTTCCAAATTTAGTTATGGATGCTTTGGAGCTTTAAAGGACGAGCTGGATGCCTCTAAGACGTATTCAAGTATCTTTTATTTCCATTGTATTTCTATTATGTATTTATCAGCATTTGTAAGGATGGGCTGTTATAACTGCCTAGGCTAATTACTGGTTAGTTACTTTGATTGATGTATATATATTATAGTTTTCTTTTGTAAAGATCATGTGTATATTATATATTACTCGTCACGATGTAGGATCTTGTTCTGTCTTTTCTTTCTTGCACCCCAACAATCTGTCTTTTCTGCACTTGATTCTTGGCATATGAATATCGTGGATGTATTTGTGTCGACATTTGAGGGTTGAAAATGCCGGTCGTTGTAGAATCTATATGGAGATTCGTGATCAGTTCAAGATGCTTGAATCCATGTAGAGATTCATGATCTGTTCGAGGTGCTGGGATCCATGTGGGATTCATGATATGTTCCAGTGATGATGTCTCATGTGTTGAAATGATGAACATTACTTCACCATTAGTAATTATATAAATAAGAATTAGGATGCATATCTAAAGGGTTTGACTAGCCCACAGGCGCAGGTGACTACTCCATTCTTGTGTTGCTTACATATATCATGTGGGACTGATGCATTCGGTGCCACGTGTTCAGGTGTGGACCGGCTATATTTTTCCTATGGTACATTCCCTAAGATATACGCTACTTGGAAGGATATATCTGATCCTTATGCAGGAGGACCGTTCTCGATGTACTAAGGGCACCTCCATTGAAATCCTACATAATTATGCGAATGCATCTTAACAGTTTTGAATGTATACCTAATACTATTGTACTGTACAAGCAGCAAACCTATTTCTTACTTATATTCCACACCCTACACTTTATCTATTATATTGAAATATGTACTTAATATATGGTTGGCTCTTTTGAGAGAAAAAACCAATCCGGTGATTCATTGATCTCAAAAGGTGTTGTTATATGTCTCACATATTTCTTGAGTTTCTCACACTAGACTTTTGTCTAACTCGTGATTTTGTTCTTTCCTAATTTCCATGCGTGCTCTTTCTAGCAGTTTGAGGAAAGCAGGTTTTCATTGATGTTCATTGTGCTCTTGGAGAGGAGTTGATGATTTACGTATTGTAGTATTTATTTTTACTGCATTACTTTATGTACATATATCAGCAATTGTAAGGACAAGCTATTATAACTGTCCAAGCTGATGATAGTACTTAGATTAGTAGCTCTAAAATGCTATGTATATTAGAGTAACACTATGTACTATCTTTGGATATTATATTCTATCATTTCACCGTGAGAATCTGATGTTTTTGTTCTCCTCTTTATTATCCATTTTCTTTTCTTCCTTTTCTTTTACCCTAACAATCGGTCTTTCTGGCACTCGAGGGCTCGACATGTGAATACAGTGGATATATTAGTGTCGATATTCAACGTCGAAAAGGGTGGTCATTACATCATCCCTTTCCTGGCTCGGCATGACCTTGGCCCTCGGCTCTCAGCAATTCCCTATTCTTTTCGTGGTCCTAGAGGCCGACAAACTAATTCGGCCCGTCTCGCCACTTAGGCATATGGGAGTAAAGTGGTAGAAGGTACAACCAGGTGTGCCTACTCCTAACAAGAAGCATGTTCCATTTCCCCTAGTTTATGCCAAGGTACCAGTGCATTAAATGCAGTTGGAACCGGGCCAATCGGAAGAGGGTTAAATGGATGAATTTCAAAAAAAATCCATTTTTATCTTAGTTAAACCCATGAAGCCTAAATTGATTTTAGATCTAATCTAAATATTTTTGAATAAAATCTTTATTCTGTTACAATTGTTTAAAATTAGTTTAAGTTAATTTTAAATTGTTTGTATGTTATAATGAGTGCATCAAATGTACCCATGTGTAAAAGTGAAAGTGCAACATATGGGAGGTGCACATAGTTAATGTGAATGTTGTTTGGGTGTTGGGATTTACATCGCAACAGACACATTTCCCTTTTATATATGCCTTTATCATCTAAAACAAAAATAAAATATTAATAATATTAATTTTAGTATGATTGTATATGTGTGTGTGTATAGACTTAATTGTTTGTATTAGAATAGGCTTTAATTTTATAACAGGTAATAAATCGAAGTATACAATATAAAGTTAATTTTAATTAAAAGATAGTTCGAAACATTACAATTATATTTTACATAAAACCCTTTTGAAAACCTTGAGTTAAATACACACACACACACATAAGTATACATACATATATATCTGTGTGTAGTAAATATATATGTATATATACACAAACTAAATAAATGTTTTGAAATAAAACATAATTAAAATTATATTCAAATGGTTTGTAAATTAGAACACATACATTTTTCGACAATGGTCCTATTCTAGCCTAGATCCAATTGTTAAGATAAGAAACAAGTTAAAAGTTAAAAGTTTCCTTTTTTTGCAATAGCCAAATTTTATTTCAAAATAATATAGAAGACGAACATTTAAATCTCAATCTTGTGTTATGAACTTTGATCTATTAATGAAATTTTTCCAAGGTTTCATTCATATAATAATTTACATAGAAACATACAAATCACAATCTTATATTATGAAATCTAACTTATTAATAAGATTGTTTCAAAAAAT
Source organism: Allium fistulosum (assembly GCA_030737815.1). Classification (NCBI taxonomy): domain Eukaryota; kingdom Viridiplantae; phylum Streptophyta; class Magnoliopsida; order Asparagales; family Amaryllidaceae; genus Allium; species Allium fistulosum. Next base: position 731,901,457 of record CM060902.1, on the reverse strand, counting down.
TTATTTAAATAATAATTTAACAAAAAAGTTAGAAGACATAGGGATATATAAATTCGTGATAATTAGATCTAGATCTAAGTTAAATGCACAAAATGAGCAAACAAAGCAAATAATGATGAATCGAAATTAAGATTATTGATAACATATAAATAATGGAGAACATGACTTATAGAATTTCAAATATATGTTAGCATGATAAGAATATAGCTGGTTCAATGGGAAGAAATAAGATATTCAAATCATAATCCAAATTCACATAGATGAATATAAGGGAGAAGTGGAGAATCAAAGGAATGTAAGCATAATGAATTAATATATAAGTAAAACAAAGGATTACCTTTAAGGTGTAGCCAAGAGAAAACACCTTGGATGACAGAATAATCCCTAGATCTGGTAAATCAATCTCTAGGTCAACATCAATCAAGAGATAACCACATGTTTTTATTTAATTTTGTTTGAATAAGTTTTGGAATTTTGGAACTCCTCCCACCATGAAAATTCAGCTATGATATGTTCTGTAGAGAAGACAAAAATGACAGAGCAAAATCTAATTAAAGGAAGAAATAAATGTGTAATTAAGAAATGGTGATTCCTCTCCTTTTAATTAAGGTTGCCCTTTCATTTCAAAATAAAAAAAACCCATCCTCTTCTCCATACAATGATTGGCCAATACATGTGGACTTGGGTCCAAATTTAAAAAAAAATTCAATTAGTATTAACTCTATTTAAATCCAATTTAAATTTTCTATCGATATCGTATACCGATACGTGCGTTTATAACTTTTACATACGCGGATTATTTAATGCTAATGATAATCAAATAATTTTTTTATAACAATTAATATTTCACAAATATTAATTTATTTAAAGCCCTTTTTAGCATTTATTTAAATATAATTTAAAAAATTCTACCGACATCATATATTGATACGCGCGTTAATAACATTTATATATTCACTTTATTAAATAACAATGGCATTAAAACAAATTAAATAAAATTTAATAACAAATATTAATTAATTTAATTAATTTTAAACTATTAAAAATAAATTAAATCATGTGGTTCATTCGAAATATTCACCATTTCGGTTGTGTAACTCAAATGTGTAAATTCAGTCAACGATTAATATTGAACAATTCAAATATTAACGTCCACGCGTCACCTTAGCTGGTGTGACAATTTGGCTGAACTTATCACCTACACATCTTTTGGTAACATTCAATTTTACTTATTATAAGCGGTCCTTGGCAGTAACGATTATTTATACCAATTCTCTTCATCAAAACTATATCATATTAGGACTTATGGACTTTGGTTTTGGTCAAAATTCCAATATTTTCTACATTCAACTTCGTAAGTCCAAAAACAAAGCCCTTGTTCAATATTAAATTTTATTATTAACTATACTACTGTGGCCAGTGATTTCGACTTTGTGTTGACTATAGTTGACCATGATACTAACCCTATATAACTAGGGAGACCAATCCTCTATTAAATAGTGTTCTACTTTCAATGCTTTAACTTAAACTATGGGTGAGCATTCGATCGGTTCGGTTGGTTTTGAAGTAAAAAATGTCAAATCAAAAAAAATCAGAACCGAACCAAACCGAACCGAACCGAACCAAATTAATTTCGGTTAATTCGGTTAGTAACCGATTTAACCGAACTAAAAAGGAAGTAAGATAAATTACCATAGGTTATTATTCAAATATCGATTTACTTAAAGGAAAACATAAATTTATGTTTAGAGAAACTATTTCAAGTACTTTTTCAAGTTTATAAGAAAAATTAACATATTTTAAATGGATAAAGTTTGGTTTTTTTACTAAACAAATTATTAAGAGTATTACAGTGCTATGTATTTGGATAATATAATAGAGTTCGGTTAATTCACTTAAACCGATAACTAAATAAAATTATTTTACAAACCAAATTCAAACTGATACAATTTCATAACCAAACCAAACCGACGGAAATAAACCGGTTTGGTTAGTTAATTCAGTTTGAATTGAATATTGTTCACCCCTAACTTAGACCCAACTGTAGTCATTCAATGGATGTCATGCCATGATGTAACTATAATCAAAGAGGAGTGTCCATATTTAAGTTTAACGGCATTCTCAAGTCAAAAGAACTGTGTAATATCGTCACTTCAAGATTCTCAATTTGACCTTACTTATATTAATCAAAATAAAACTTTTGAGTGAGTCATTCCATAGTTATCCAATAACTATCAGTATGTAACCCTTTGGAGCCCCTAGCAGTCATGAGTAATTCACTGCCCAACCTTTAGAGAGCATCACACTCTCTAATCTCAATGGATACAGTGATATCCAGCCTCGATACATCTTGACTAGGAATATTTAAAATGGTGTGTTTATTCAAATTATGATAAAATAATCATGATTACAACATCTTGTAATTACTATCACAAAACACATCATTTATGGATTTTCTGTTAAATATATTCAAATTAAACGATTAATTGATTATAACATATTATAACAAATATATAACAAAAAGGAAACATCTTTTATTATGAACGTGAATTGATTATAGAGTTAATAATTAACAATAAATTACAGAATTGCCTCTGGGCGTTATCCTAACTCTATCAAATGTGAGATAAGGCAGGGCATACTTCTAGTACAGTTCTCCTATTAACATTCATCTCAGCCACACATACCTTTTAATTAGCTCACCATCTCTCGTCAAGCCCATTCAACCAAATCAACAGCCAGACCTGCTTCCTGCTTGTTTTATCGCACAATCTCAGCCATCCAAACATCCGTTCAACTACTATAAGATCCCCATGCATCACCATATTATAGTGGTGGGTTGGTGAGTTGGCCAACAACATCATGCATTACCACCACGAGGAGGTTGGTCAGAGAACACATGACCAGCTACACACCACTAAAGGGTCTTTTACTCAGCAAACCGTTAAGATTAGCCGCTTCATAAGTCTTAAGTGTATCTATTATTATAATTCCATTATAATTCTTTGTAATTGTAAGAGAGCCTTATAGTAAAAGAGCTTCACAGTGGATGTAGGAAGCTTTGCCGAATCACTTTACATCTTGTGTCATTTACATTTAAATGCTCGTTTTCCCATTGTTTTCTTCCTCAAGCATACCGATTAGCAAGTAACCTTTTCTCTTTGCGACACACATAGAAGGATGGCCAACCTTTGAATTTGTGGTTAACAACTACACACTCTAACTCATGGTGGACATCAACATCTTGGAGTTAGAACCAATAACTAAGCAAGATTCCCTTGAGAAGTTGGACGACAATCTCCATCTAGCTTCATGTTGTGTGTTGCCACAGTTTGTGCACACTCCCTTATATTACTACTGTTATCAACCAAGCTATGAAGGTCACGCAAATGTTCCACATAAGGATCGCGCCAACCATCGAAGGCCAAGTTCATCCACCCCCTGATTTCATTAAGTGGCATCGGCCATACCAATGTAAGCAGTGTCCCCTCCCTCCTCCCACCCGGGAGGAAGGGGAGGGGGCAGGGATGCATGTCTCTCACCTATAAGAATGCTCCCTCATACAAGAATGCTCGGGCCGGTCCGCGCTAGCGGATAAACTCGAGGGTAAAACAACAAGCCTAGCAATCAAGGCCACCTGCCGCGCCACCCTCTCAAAAAGTCCTTGGGCAACTCAGCACTTCGAGTTATGCCTGGATTAGCCCCGCTCGGGCTATCAAGCAACCCCCACATTCGACTTTGCCTACAGCCAAGTTCGAAAGTCGTCGGACACCTGCTGACATGTCGGAAGATGTCCGAGCTTAGCGACCAATGTCCTTCTCAAGCAAACTTACAAGCTCGGCCTAACAGCACAGATAAGTCCTTGCTTCTGATAATAAGTTCAACTATTTGCCAAATTCTTATGAACAACGGCACTTTTCATCCATCTCACCATTTAACATAAAACTTTTATAAAGTGCTCAAACCAGCCATGTGCTCCGGTTCGAGCTAGGACCTAAAGTCATCGTACGATTGGCTTGTGTCACCCATGAGAACACTCGAGCTCTCATGCGATCCAATTTGAGCCGAGCCCATCTGCCATTCTGCACAAGATTGCTTATCGCCCAAGAGAACCAGTAGGCAAACATGCGCTCTCACTTAACACTAGTTCATCTGCCACTCAACACTTGGTCATCACTTGTTTCATATGAATGTCTGGGCTCAGTCCGCTATATGAGAATGTTGCTACTTAGCAGGTCTTAAAAAGAAGAAACTTTTTTCTGAAATAATATAGAAACTCCTCCTTACAGCGTATCACCTAGGAGAATCTCTAGCCACTCAACGCTCAGGTTCATGCCAGGACCAATTAACAGCAAAACTATAGAATGAGGCTTAATTATCATACGTCAGTCTTAGCACCTAACGAGTAACCAAGTTGCTCGGTCAATGCTCGCACCCGAGTGCGTTGACCAGCCCGGCATATCAACTAAAATATATTGATCAATCCAGTACAAGGGACCACATTAGCGATCTAAAGTATATATTCTACAAGCCAAAGCAACAAATTCAAACAACAATTTGCAACAAAATATTTGTTTCATTTAGTTCAAAGATTACGGAGGCACAAGCCCGCCTCGCTAAGCTTACAAAGACTTTTCATTACTAAATAGTTAAAAAAAGAAAATAAGAAAGAGAAGGAAAGGCATGTGCCTTGGGGCCTTTTAGAAGAGCCTAGCACCCCAATCGATCGGTATTTTGCTATGCAAGTAGGGGGGACCGCCTTTGCAGCATTCCATGTCAAATATCACAAGAGGTATCGAAAAGCTTCCAAACAACGTCAAGGAACTGACCAAGACTTCAGCCGTGACATCGAAAGCAGAGGCGACAACCACTACTCTTTCTGTAACATTCCAAAATTTTATCATTTTGATTTTGAATATTTAATTAATTTTAAATATTGAGATAATTGGGTTTTAAAGTTTAATAACTTGAACTCAAATATAGTGATTATTTAAATATTTGAGTTGTGTACTAAATATTAATTAAATGGATTTAACAACCTTATTTAACTTCTTTTAATTAGTAAATAACAATGACGAACTTATTTTGTAAATTTATTTACAATAATAAATGGTTCGAATAAATAATAAGGAAATTAATTGTTATTATAATGACTCAATTTTTATTGTTGTATTTTTAATTTAATTTATTTGATATTTCCATAATTTTTAATTTGAAAAATATTTAAATTATCATTTGACGATTTTTCGACAAACGATAGCATTTTTGAAATTTTATAGGAATAGATAATCAGTGTATATTATTATTGTTTTGAGATCGTATCGCATGTGTGATCATAGTTTTGTTTGGTCGTTCGCGGATCGTAGGTGAACAAAAATTCTATGTGGCGACGTACTGGAAATTGCAAAATAAACATAACCCATAACTTATACAATTCAACACCCTTACTTTTCTTTTCCTTTTCACTCTTCTATTCACTATTTCCTAAAAAACAAAAACAAGAAAATCCATCTCCTTTAAAAATTCATAACAAAAGATTTACAGCTCGAAAAAAGGTAAAGTTTAAATCTATGAACTCGTGGGGAGTAGATCCACATATCTATGTTAACATTAGAGGTTTCGGTTATGTTTGAGGTGATGAGCGTGAAGGGTAGTGAGTTAAGGTTTGATTTTTCTTAATTTATGGTCGATGTTTGGCGAATCGGATGGTGGCACGTTGATTCTTGTTCAAAGGAGCATCATTTGGTAAAAAAATGGTAGGGTGCAGTTGAGTTTTATGGGTCATGATGGTTTCCTATACCAATTGAGGGATGATGTTGCGTTTTACTATGATGGGTCGAGCGTCAAGCAGAAGTGGGGGATGTGATGAGGAGATGGAGTGTGGTTCGTCGGTGGTGTCGATTTTGGATTTCATTGAGCATGGATGCAGCGGTGTTATGCATGCACAGTGGGGGATATGAGAGTGTACAAGGGAGGAAGTGAGTTTGGGAAGAAGGATTAGAGAAGATGTTTGAGTGGGTAATTATATTAAACTATGTAATTAAGGAATTAATTATATTATAAAAATCCAATAACTTATAAAATGCATATCTTTCTCATACGAGGTCCAATCGAGGCGAGATTTTTTGCATTACACTCGTAATAGCATTAGCTATACAATGAAATAGTTTGTTTTGAATTTGGAGCAAGTGAAATTTTGGAACGTAATTCAAACTAGAATGCCTAAGCGTCTACTGAAATTTCGATGAGTTAAGCTAACGTTTTTGGATAATCGGTATGATGTATAGTATAAACAATTATTGTTTGGGCTTAAATGATTTATTAGTTTGGTTGGGTTAAATATCTGCTGTTGGAAAGCGAATGACTTTTTAAAAATGAAATACATGGAATTTGGTTAAGAAATCAAGATTTCTCACCATTGTAAATTTTTAATTTCGGTTATATACATGTTGATTTTAATTTCTATTATATAGATTGTTAAATGTCAAAATTTGATAGTTTGGTCATATTAGATGTGACATTAACATATGTTAAAAGTTGAACATTTTTAGTGAAAAAGGTAGTAATAGCATTGGCTAAGTGCTATAGTAGCAATTGGTCTCATTATAGTATTTTGGAAATACTATTAATTGCCGCTTTGATTTGGAAATGGTTTTGATCTGGGTAATGATTTTTAAATCCGACTCTTATGGAATTTCTATGATATTTTAATTAAAATGGGTTTTGAACTTCTCTATTTTACTTCACCTTCTTAAATTATTCTTTTCTCATATATGTATATATGTAGATGTTTTAAAATTATTTTGAAAATACTTATTTTTATAGAAAAAATTATTATAATAAATAATGTTTATTTTAAGGGACAGTTTGGCTAAAGTCCCTAATAAGTTTCAAAATACACCAAACATCCTTGCCAAAAAAAGTATGTAAATTAGATCCCTAGAATTAAGTATTGAATAGTTACATACATTTATGCAATTATTCAGTGAATAATTGCAGACATTTATGCAATTAGATCAAAAAATTATAGACATTTCCATAATTATTCACTGAAAAATTGCATAAATTTCCGCAATTATTCACTGAAAAATTACGGAAATTTCCGCAATTTTTGGATATAATTGCATAAATGTCTACAATTATTCACTGAATAATTGCATAAATGTATGCAATTATTCATTAACTTAATTCTAGGGACCTAATTTACAATCTTTTTTTGGGGAGAAGTTTTCATGTATTAAGTTTGATTTTAAGGACCTAAGCCTAATATTCACTTATTTTAAAGGAAATAATAGGGGTTTATCTATTATTTTAAAGTGATCGTATTTTAAAAAAAAGATAGAAATATTTTGAGATAAATATTTATGGAACATTTTATATAAAATGTTGTGATAAAGGACCAGATGTATAAATTGTATTTTATAAATTAAAAGGAGATTTATAAGTGGTATTTTATAAATAAAAGTATAGGTTTATAAATGGTATTTTATAAAAGGTATTTTATAAAAGGAGAATGATACCATTTTGAGGGATTAAATCACATTTGTGAATTTACAACGACTGATCGTTTTATGGAAAGTATTTAGTTCAATTTTGAAATTGAAAGTTTGAGATAAATTTAGAGATTTATAAATGGTATTTTATAAATAGAAATGAATTTACAAAAGGATTTTATGAATATGAAAGAAGTATTTAAAATGATTTTTATAATTATGAAAGGAGATTTATAAAAGAGTTATAAAAGGAAATGAGTTTTATAAAAGATATTTTATAAATGAATTTAGAGTTTTATAGTTACACTTTGAGATTTACAAAAGGAGATTTATATATGAAATTTTGTAAAGAGATTTATAAATGAAGTTTGTAAGTATAAACGAGGTTTATAAAAAGAGTTTTATAAAATGGAATGAGATTTGATTTCCATAAATGATTTTTTTATAAATGGTGGTATGGAAAGTATTCTTTTCATACTCAACACCAAATTTCAAGATATGGAAACTCGTCTCCATCTTGAGAACTAAGAATGTGTGTCAAGGTAAGGATAGATTTATAACTTATCTGATTTCATTGTTAATCGAGAGATAGTATTATTTGAAATTAGAAAGTGGTGTTAACTATATTTGGTCTAATTTCTATACGATCTATTTACTTACACCAAAATGAAAGTGTTTTGGGGTTTATTATTATCAATGTTTTAAATGACATTTGTTTTAACCTGATTAAGTATGGTTTTAGAAATGAAATCTTTCTTAAGATTTGTGGATATACTTATACTGTTGAGATAAGTATATGGGTATATTTTCTAAGTATTAAAGGTGTGGTGTTTTGTGAATATACTCATGCCATCAATATAAGTATATGTAAAAGCTTTCTGGTTATTGAAAGTAAAATGTTTTTTGAATATACTTATACCATAGAGATAAGTATATGAATACTTTCTAAGTATTGAAAAGAGTAGAGGAGACTTGTGATTATATCTTTATAAAGGTATTTTAATATAAGAATTTACAAAGTGGTTTTAATTAATGAAATGATTAACTAAAGAGGCTTAGTGGTTGCTTATTTGCTTAACCATGCTTGGTTAAATCACTGATTTGATTGTTTGTTTATTTGATAATTAAATAACTGAATATCAAGTCTTCACCTGTTTTAAAATTTTCATTATCAACTCGAAGAAATCGAGATTAGATAGATTATCCCAAAACCATTTCGAACCGACATAAGCATTCGAATTGGAGACATCTTGAAGATAATCGAAGACGGGGTTCTTTGAAGTGCAAGGATAACTTGCTACCAATCCCAAGGGTGATTCCAAAAAGGATGTAATAAAAATAGTGCCTTCAGTTTGTTTATATCCTGAAAAACTTGTATGGATGAATGCTGGCATTGCATTGTTGCCTAGAGGGCGGTGTTAGCATTCCAAATGGGATTGCCATAAAAGGTGAAACATAGCCTTAGGCCTCACAACCGGTAATGACTAAAGCATGAACGTATCGTAGGGCTAAGTGGGTCACTCACATTAGGGTATGATCATCACTTGCATATAGATCAATATTTTCTGATTATGTATGCTTGTGGCCACGAAAATGGTTTGTCAAGTTGACAACCGGGGAGTGATCATATTCGGTACTATCCAGGAAGGGGTAGGCCGATCTCGAGTACTAGAGATGTAAATTAATGCAGCCATGGTACATTTTATCTAGAGGTGTACTATACGGATGGTAGATCCTTACCTTCTTATGTATGGAATTCTCCAATAAGTGTCATTCAGATTTAGTTGTATACCTATTATGATGCGATTTAATTAATGTAACAATTTCGGCTAAGATTCAATATTTATTTTAAACCCTAGACATTATTATAATATCACAAGATTTTCTATGAAATTGCTTATTTATCGTAAGGTAAAAACTCGTCCGTGTTTATGTGTGGCGTAGTCTTACAAGATACTTTTGTTTTGAAAATTTTTATAACATTAAAAATCCATATGATGTATGTTTCTCACGCTAATTTACCAAACTAATCCAGGCGTTATTTTCTTATAATGCTTGGGTTAGCCCGAGCATATCTCCAGATTCAGTTATTGATGCTTTGGAGCTTCAAGAGACAAGCTAGATGCCTCTAAGATGTATTCACATATATTTTATTTCTGCTACATTGGTTATTTAATATTTATTAGCATTTGTGACGACATGTTATCATAACTGTCCAGGTTGATGATAGATAGTTACTTTGATTGATGTATGTATATTTCAGTTTTCTTTTGTAAAGATCTATTGTTTGCTATATATTACTCATCACGATGTAAGATTCCTGTCTTGTCTTTCTTTTTCTCCAACAATCCTTTTTTACGGCACTTGGATGCTCGGCACGTGAATACTGTGGATGTATTAGTGTCAACTTTTGAGGGTCGAAAATGCGGGTTGTTACACTTTCCAACAAAGCAAGTGGGCTCCCAAGCCGACCTTGATTAAGGAATGTCAGAGCAAGATGGCAAGGAAGTCCATCAGCAACAACTGCATCATTAGCTCGAAACCAACAAATAATCACCATCTGTAAGATAGCCAGAAAACATGACCCCAAGACAAGCAACTAAGAAAGATCCATGTAACACCCCTAATTTTTAGTTAACATTATTCAGGACATTTAATTGGATAGATTAAATAGAATAATTTATATAATTAGGAAGAATGAGATTTGGTTAATTAGTGTGGTTGTGCCGAACTTAATGAACTAAGTAAGATTGTTTTAATTAATACACATAGAAGAATACATGGGAGTTGAAAAATAGGCATAGATAAACCCTTCATTCATTAAACCCTCACCTCGTATATCATTCTCATATTTACAACAAAAACAACCAAAAAGAAAGCTCAATCAAGGCCGGCCATTAGAAAGCAACATGGAGATTGAAATTTAGGATTCAAGGGAAAGCAAGCTTAGGATTAAGAGCTACACCAAATCTCAACTCCAACCATTAATCTAAGGTGAATAATAACACTTATCGTCTCTTAAATCTTTGTTTTGATTCGGTTATGGGTAATACCCGAACTTTATGTGTTTGATTGATCAAGTTATGATCTAATAATCATTTTTTGGATAGAATAATGGTTAATGGGAATTTTTGGAATTGGTTAGAAACTGTTTAATTTGGTTTTGGGATTAAATCTGAATTCTTATCACCTAAATGCTTTAAAATTTAGATATGTGACGTGAAACAACGTATTGAAGATGAGTTTTTAATTTGATAATTTTCTAAAGTGATAAGAATTTATTATGAATCTCCTAAGGTTAAATAGGCATAAATTAAGGTTTAATTTATTAATGATAATTAAATGGGGGGTTTTGGACCCAAATATTTTATATGGCAAAAGAAATATAATTTTGCAATTTATGTGAATTTTTGGGATTTTTTCCCATGTAGTTTTGAATTATAGAGAATTATTTACGCTAGAATATATATATATATATAAGTTTAATCAATCATGGTTGGTAATTAATTATTTTAAATAATGTTTTGGATCATGGAAATAGGGTGTGATAGTTTTTCAGTAAAGAAAATTGATAAAGTTTTGCGAGCCAATAAGCTTTTGACAAATTATAGAGGTTTGATGAAAAGTAATATCTTTTTATAGTAATTTGGAAGTTTTTAAGTTAATTACAGTTTTACCATGTCAACATTGGCTATGTCGAGTCATCACTCACCACATTATAGTGTTATCGATGCGAAACCAAACAATGTCGCGTGAGGTCAACGAGTTTGACATGAAGTAGATGGGTTTTGGTTCTCGTCGGGGTCAACAACAAAAATAAAGAGATGGTCTTCGATATGACGATATCGATGCTTATACATGCTGAGTTTTATAACAAGAGGCTTATTGCCGCGTTTTATACTAGAAAACATGCTACTGCATATACCATTCTATGTTTTTGCCCCATCGTCCCAAGTGTTGTTGAGCCTAGCCCTTACCACTTTTAAACTTGTCACCGAGTTTACCTCATGCCGATTTTAACTAGTCATCGAGTTTTATAAATAGACGGATAACCTATGTACTATGAGGATCGATGACTTCATTGTCATTGAGGCACGATGCCGCATGTTTAGTCTTCGAGTTTTAATAGGCAGAAAGCCTTACACTTTTACATCGACATAAGATGGATGTTGATGCTAATACACATCGAGCATATAAACAGCGGAGAGCCATTTGCTACATGATTTTAAATTACAACCTTACGGACACTGAGGTGTATCTAAATGAGTATGACTTGAAACCTTTTAGGGGTTACCAATGTATGTCACTATAAAACTTAAATAACCACAAAAAGAAATAAGTTATACATGTGGGTAACATGGATTAATGTTGAACACGTAGGTAGCATAGAGTAAAGTTAAACATGTGTGCAACATAGGATAAATAGAAACATGTGGATAACATAAATTAAATGGCCAAGTGATGAGTTTATAGTCATCCTAGGAAAACTATGAGATGTATGATGGATAGTCTGTATCATGACGAAGATGGATAGTATATAATTGGTTAATTTAAGGGTTCATAGTTATCCTAGAATAACAATGAGATGTGATATGGATAGTCCACATTAGTTTAAATGATATAATATAAGATGGATAGTCCAAATTAATTTAAGTAAAATAAAATGTAGGATGGTTAGTCCATATGAAAATAAGACGGATAGTCAATAAGAACTTAGATGGGTAGTCTAATAAATGGGGGATGGGTAATATAGTATGACATGTTTATACACTGTCATATTATTCTATTATAACCACTGTGGATGCAGGAGCATAGTATATGCTTAAGATTTTAATTGGGTACTAGTGAGGGGAAACCCATTCCGTATAGCGACGTAGTCTCACTAGATATCTATTAGTTTGAGACGGTAGATTATTATTCACACTAGACTTTTTGTTTGACCCGAAGTTTTTATTTTCACCTTAAACTCTCGGATACTCATTTGAGTAAGTTAAGAGTAAGGGCTTTTTAGGTTTCCTTTAGACGAATAAGCTTCCGGAGACATGCAGGTGGCAATCTAGCTAGTAGGAGCTATATATCTATTTTCTACTGTGTTTGATTCTGCTTTTGTGTTGTAATGCCAAGTTATATTAAATGCTAGATATTTGACTCTGATCATCCAAGCGAGCATCTTCATATGCCACTCTTGGAAGATGTTGTAATAGTTATATTTTCTCTGAATGTGGTTTGCAAATTGGGATTACATAATGAAATTGAAATCTTATTGTGAAATGATATGAGAAAATTTATTATAAAAATTGTGTTGAATTTCCATATTTATGTGTTTCTGGTATTATCAAAATGATTAACATGGCCGCATTTTGTCACCGGAAATTAATAACTATAGATGACTGCAGCATCCCTAACACTTAGTTTCGAGCCTCAAAATGAGGAATGTTACAGTTTGGTATCAGAGCAAAGTTATGTAAACTTAAAAGGAATTTAAACCTAAAAGTTTTGTAAACATAAACCAATGAATCAGAGAATAAGATTGGGGTTGGGATAACGCAAAAAAAAGTACTTGTATTTTGCTTTATATAGGTATGTATTTCCCTCCCCCTTAGACCGTTCTTCTATATCTTACTAAGGCTCTATGTAGATTTATGAGAAAGAACGGTATGGAATCAGGAAACGAAAGAGTGAATCTAGGTGGAGGAAGCACCACAACTAATGAAAATGCTCGACCTAATACCAGGAAAACCCAGGGTCGGCAGGCAAATGCTAATCAAAATGCAAATGCCAACGTAGGTGCTGGAACCCCACCAATAGATATGGAGATGATGTATCAGTTCTTCATTAACTTAATGCAAGCTGGAGCAGTTGTAGGATTAGCTAGAGGAAATGTTGAGAATGCGGAATGAGTAAATCCCGTGGCGCCAGTTGACAATAACTATGCTAAGCTAAGTCGAGATTATAGCAGTTTGGGTAGGAAGCCTTTTTTTGGGATTGAAGATGTTATAGAAGTGGAAAATTGGGTTTTTCATTGCGAGAGAATTTTTGCTAATCTTGGTTTGGACGATGAGCAGAAGAGAAAGATTGGATTCGAGGCAATTGCAAGGTGGAACATTGTTCTGGTAGAATGGAGTTACCGTGGGTGTGTTAGAGGAAGAGTTAACTTGGGCAGATTTCCAAAGGAGATTCGAGGAGAGATTTTTATCTGAGGTAGCTAAGTCCACTTTGTTTAGGAAATTTATGGATTTGGAGCAGGGGGAGATGTTAATGTTGGAGTATTCTTTAAAGTTTGATGAGCTGTACAGGTATGGACATGGCACTATGGACACTATCATCATAAGGAACGATAAATTTATTCGGGGGTTAAGGCTGGAAATCGCTAGGGCAACTATCCCACATCTCCGAGATCCATCAAATGTAGTAGTGGAGATGACGATTAGAAATGAAGAAATGCTTTCTACCTTTAGGTAGGAGAAGTCAACGGAGACTTAGGAATCCTCGAATAAGAAAAGAAAATTCTTTAAGAAGAAGGATGCTCAGAAAGGAGGAGCAACTAAGAAAGGGAAGGCATATATTGTCTGTTATAAGTGCGATAAGAAGGGGCACTATGCTAATGAGTATCGCTCGGATGATGGAAAGGTGGTTGTGGGGAAGCAGAATGTGAAGTGCTTTCACTTCGACTAAGTGGAGGATTATAAGAACAAGTGTCTAGAAGCAGCCAAGGCTGATAAGGGTAAAGTCTATGCTTTGGAACCATCATCCTCTAGACCAACAGCAGCTGAGAAGGGAAAAATTATGATGGAAGGTACACTTTTGATCCATAGTATACCAGTTAGGATACTATTTGATACCGGTGCATCGCATTCATTTATATCTCAGTGTTTCATAGATAAGTTATGCTTAGAACCTACATACCGAGTTATTTCCTTAAGGGTTGCGAATCCAATAGGATGGTATCTGGAGATGAGATGTGACCGATTAGAACTTGATTTTTTAGGTCATAAGTTTGCATGCCATTTGTATGTCTTTGATTTCATAGGCTTGGGGATTATATTATGTATATATTTATTAGATAGATATGATGCTAGGATATTTTGTTAGAATAGGGAAATATCGTTGAGACATCCCAGTAGTAGTGACCGAATAATATACTCAGTCGAGAATTCAAGTCTAGGAATTTGTGCTTTGCCGAATGCTATGGAAGCAAAAGAAGAGTTGAATTAGGTTTTGGTAGCAAGTGAATTTGCGGATGTTTTTGAGCCAATCACAAGACTACCACTGAAACAAGCTATCGAGTTTCGAATAGATCTTTTGCTAGGAGCATAACCCATAAGTAGACAACCTAGCAGGATGACACCTACCGAGATAAAGGAGCTAAAGGTGCAGCTAGTGGACTTAAAAGGAAAGAACTTTATCAGACTAAGTAGTTCGCCTTGGGGAGCGACCACGGTATTTATGAAGAAACCGAATGGGTCGTTAAGGTTGTGTATCGACTATCGTAAGTTGAATAAGAAGACGATTAAGATTAGATATCCTTTGCCGAGAATCGAAGACTTATTCGATCAGTTGAGTGGAGCCATAGTGCTTTCCTAATTGGATTTGGCTACAAGGTTCCATCAGCTAAGAGTGGCGGAGGACAGTATTCCGTTGATGACGTTTCGAATGAGATATGGTTTATACGAGTGGTTAGTAATGCCATTCGGGCTAATGAATGCATTAGCTTTCTTTTTAGATTTGATGAGCCAGATTTTTCGAGAGCACTTGGATAGGTTCGTATTGGTGTTCATAGACAACATTTTGATATATTCTAAGGATGAAAGAGAGCATGAGGTTCATGTTAGAATAATGTTAGAGACACTGAGACAGCACCAGATGAAAGTGAAGTTTTTGAAGTGTCATTTCTAAAAGAAAGAAGGAAAGATTCTTGGCCATGTAGTCTTAGGAGAAGGGTTATCAGTTGATCCAGTTAAGATTGAAGCGGTTAATAGTTGGAGGAGACCCGAGACAATGACCGAGACAAGAAGTATTTTTTGATTGGTTGGATATTACCGAAGATTTATCAAGGATTTTCCATGGCTAGCAGCATCCCTGACTAAGCTAGCCAGGAAGGATGTTAAGTTTGTTTGGTCCGATAGATGCAAGGAAGCATTCCTTAAGTTAAAGCATTTATTGACCAATGCGCCCGCGTTAGTTGTGCCAGACGGTAATTAAGGATTAGTAGTGTATACAGATGCATGTGAGACTGAATTATGAGCTGTGTTGGTATAAAAGGGTAAGGTAATTACCTATGCTTCTCGATAGCTCAGACTGCATGAAGTAAGATATTCAATCTATGATTTAGAGTTGGCAATAGTGATCTTCATATAGAAAGTGTGGAGACATTATTTTTAGGAGAAGATTTGTTTTGTATATAGATCATAAGTCTTTAGGTATTTATTCTCTCAAAAGGAGTTGAATATGAGATAGTAAAGGTGACTGAAGTTTTTATCAGCTTATGATTTCGGTATAGAGTATACATCAGGGAAAGGTAATAAAGTAGCGGATGCTCTTAGAAGAAAATATCAAAATATGGTGTTATCTATGTTGGCAGAATGGAAGGATCTTGAGGCATTGACTACGTGTAGTGTGCAGTTAAGATCGACTACTAGTTCTAGTTAGAGTACTGCCATGATATCCCATTTGGAAGTTCGATCAGTTTTGATCAAAGAATTGCTTCTAAGCAGAAAGATGATCCATCGTTGGTCGAGAAGATTAGAAGAATCGAGATTGGGACTGAGATTGATGATTTGAGAGATTTTAGCCTTGACCAGAAGGGATGGTTGAGAAAGAAAGGACGATTGTGTGTTCCAAATGTTGGGACCGTAAGGCATGAAGTTCTTAGGGAATGTCATCGATCGAAGTTTACGATTCATCCTGAAGGAACCAAGATGTATCAGGATAGGAAGAGAAGTTTCTTCTGGGAAGCTATGAAGATAGATGTTGGCTTATGGATAAAGCAATGTTCGAATTGCCAATAAGTAAAAGCCGAACATCAAAAGTCGAATGGGTTTTGCTTCAGCCTTTAGATATACCAGTTTGGAAATGAGATTCGATATCCATGGACTTTATTGATGGGTTGCCACGGTTGAATTGAAGAAATGAGAGTATATGGGTCATAGTGGACAGATTGATCAAGAGCGCCCATTTCATTCCCTCTAAGTCAAACTGGACGACACCTATTTTGGCTAAGTTATTTATGAAGAACATAGTTAGACTGCATGGGATTCCTAATAGTATAGTCAGTGGCAGAGATACATTGTTTACTAGTGAGTTCTGGAAGAGTCTATAGGAAGTGTTAGGTACCAAGCTTAAGATGAGTACCGCTTATCACCCTCAGACAAATAGGTAGACGGAGAGAGTCAATAAGGTACTCGAGGATTTGTTGAGAGCTTGCATACTAGATTTTGGTGGATCATGGGAAGACCACCTACACTTGGTTGAGTTTTCCTATAATAATAGTTATCAGACTAGTATAGGAATGGTGCTTTTCGAAGCTTTGTATGGAAGGCCATGCAAGTCGCCAGTACGTTGGTTGGAAACTAAAGATAGGTTAGTCTTAGGTCCAGATTTGGTGAGAGAAGCAATAGAGAAAATTGAGTTAATATGAGGTAGGATATGAGAAGCTCGGTCTAGACAGAAAAGTTACACGGACAGAAGGCATAAGGATCTAGAGTTCTCAGTTAGAGATATGGTTTTCATTAAAGTATCACCGATGAAAGGTGTGGTACATTTTGAAAAATTAAGGAAACTAGCAGCGAGATATGTTGGACCGTTCCTAGTTATAGAGAGGATCAAAAAGCCCGCATATCGAGTAGATTTACCGAGCAGTTTGGTATGCGTCCATAACGTTTTTCGTGTTTTTCATCTTCAGAAGTATGTGCTTGGTCCAGAGACTACTATCACTTCGACTGCATTGGAAGATTTAGTAGTAGAACTGGATCTGACTTTTGTTAGGCAACCGGTTCGTATTATAGTGAGAGATGAGAAGAAGTTACGGAACAAGACATTCAAGTCGGTGAAAGTTTAGTGGAGCGACAACGAGGAAGACTGTACTTGGGATACAGAGGACATGATTAGAGATACTTATCCTAAGCTGTTGTGAGGGTATGTTCTATATTCGTTGTATATAGATTTTATGGTTGGTAGGATATACTAGCTTTGGTTGCATGTTTGTTATACTTATTTTATAGTTCTTACTGAATTTTGAGGATGAAACTCTTTAAGGGGGAGCCTGCAACACCCCTATTTTTTAGTTAACATTATTCAAGACATTTAATTGGATAAATTAAATAGAATGATGTATATAATTAGGGAGAGAGAGATTTGGTTAACCAGTGTGGCCATGCCAAACTTAATGAACTAAGCATGATTGTTTTAAATTTAATACGCATAGAAGAATATATGAGAGGGGAAAAATATGCATCAATAAACCATTCATTCATTAAACACTCACCTCCTACATTATTCTGATATTCACAACAAAAACAACCAAAAGGAAAGCTCAATCAAAGCCGACCTTTAGGCAGCAATAGGGAGATCGAAATCTAGGATTCAAGGGAAAACAAGCTTAGGATTAGGAGCTATACTAAATCTTAACTCCAACCATTAATATAAGGTGAATAATAACACTTATCATCTCTTAAACCTTTGTTTTGATTCGGTCATAGGTAATACCCGAATCTTATGTGTTTGATTGGTCAAGTTATGATCTAATAATCATTGTTTGGATAGAATAATGGTTAACGAGAATTTTTGGAATTGATTAGAATTTTTTTAATTCGGTTTTGGGATTAAATCCAAAATTCTTGTCCTCCAAATGATTTAAAATTTAGATATGTGACGTAAAACAACATATTGGAGATGAGTTTTTAATTTGAGAATTTTCCAAAGTGATAGGAATTTATTATGAATTTCCTAAAGTTAAATAGATATAAATTCGGGTTTAATTTATTAATAATAATTAAATGGGGGGTTTTTGACCTGAATATTTTACATGTCAAAAGAAATATAATTTTGGAATTAATGTGAATTTTTGGGAATTTTTCCCCTGTAATTTTGAATTGTGGAGAATTATTTATGTTAGAATATGCATATAACAGTGGTGTGCGACCTAAAGGTAATAAGGACCAATGACCTAAGCAAGGTCGAGCGACTTAAGAGGTCATGCGACCTAACAGAAATAAGGTCTAACGACCTAATGGTGCAAACGACCTAACTGAGGCAAGCGACCTAAAGGATGAAGCGACCTAAGGCCAGCGACCTAAAGGAGGAAGCGACCTAAGGGATGAATGGTCATGCGACCTAATCGAGTGTGCGAACTAAAGGGTGCGCGACCTAACTGGTACGCGACCTAACGAAGTACAGAGGCGAGCGACCTAAGGAGGACTCACGACCTAACATGACCGACCTAAGTGCAAACGACCTGAGTGGTCAAAGGGACGCGACCTATCAAGTCAACAGGACGAGCGACCTAACATAAGTGGCTGAGCGACCTAACTAGAGCGACCTAGTGGTCATGCGACCAAACTGGAATGGCAGAGCGACCTAACGACCTAAGTGGTTCGAACAAGCCGAGCGACCTACGACCTATCTTTGCCGCGACCTAACGCCAGAAGTAATAGCGAGCGACCTAAAGCCGGAGCGAGCTATTGACACCCTGCGACTTTTCCACGCGCACGATCTAGCACGGCCAGAGCGACCTAAAAGCGACAAAGCGACCTATGTGCAGAAAAATACTAAATCACACGAAATTTGGAGTTTTTCACCAATTCAATCCAAACCAATTGCAAATGATGATGCTAAAGTGATAGGGAATCATTCCCAACAACCCAAGATGGTTATAGGCAAGAATGTGAGATAAAAATCTCACCTTTTCACGGGAATTGGTGGAAACCGAGCTTGAAAGCAAAGTGAGACAGTCCCAAGCTTGAATCAATGTCTTCTTCTTGAATTTGGAGTTGAATGTTGGATTTGCAATTGAATTTGAGTTTGGAGTTTTAATTTCTCATTCCCTCCTCCATTTTTGATGAAGCTTAGATGTTTTAGCAAAGAGTGAAGTTATGAAGGGAAGAGGGTTGGGCTGAGCTAAAGAAGGTGCAGTCCAAACCAAAGTCACAAGCGGGAAAAAGTACCGAAAATTCCACTAACTCCAAACATATCAAAGTTTATACTTAAAAAGATTGAAAACGTCATTTTGAACTCAATGGGAGTGGTCTTGAGTCCTAATTTGACCGTATGCAAAAAGTAGCTTTTCGGACCAAAATCTGATTAACGATAAAATATTTAAATAAAATATTTAAATATAAAATCGACAAATATGCGGGTTGTTACAGACTCCCCTCCTTAAAGAAATTGCGTCCTCGCAATAAGTAAGATGGAAATATAAAGTAACAACCATAAAAGCATTTACATAGTTAAAAGACGTGGAAAACGTCTAGAACAGCAGTAAATTGAGCCGGAGCAACGGCGTAGTACAAAATGGTACGCCCAAGAAACGAGAATCTCGAATAATTTGGAACACCGACGTAGTACAAAAACGGTACGTCCAAGTGAACCGAAAAGTCGGGACATCGATGTAGTACAATAACGGTACATCCGATGAACCGATAACCATAGAAGAACATCGGACGCTAGTCCATAAAGGGAATGAGATGAAACTCAATAAAACGAAGTATATTGAAACGTCCGATGTTGGAAAGTTGATCATTCCATTTGGACATCATCAAAGAAACAACCACTTGTTGCTTATGACAAAGTGCATTGGCAACACAATTCCCCTTTTTGGGAATATACAAAGAATATCAAGATCATTAGATGCAAGGAACTCGGTCCAATATTAAGTTCCTTATGAGAAAATGAATATTCCAAAGATTTAGGATCAGGGCCAAGAACAAATTTCTCACCCAAAAATAATGATGCCAAAAATAAATGAGTGGCATATCTAGTCTCAATAGGCATTAATGATTTAGAAGCACAAGAGATGGCACGTTCTCTTTCGCGAGAGAACGGCATCCCAACCAATACGATTAGCATTGGTACCAAAGATAAAGTCTTGGTTCCCTTCGGGAATCTCAAGAATAAGAGTATCGAAAAGAAAGAATTTCTTCTTTCCTAAAAAGCTAAAACTTTCAAAATTACATTTATCTTTATGTAATAATCTTTCCAGAAAAATTTACATTTTTACAAGTCAATTTATTATGTCAAATTGTCTCATCAAAGCGTTTAGGAGATTCCTATCGATAACGTTGATCAAGCGCATCGACCAGAATTCTTAAAGCACTGAATGGGCAATACAATCACAAAATCGTTTTCTATATGATAAACATATTTCTTAAAAACCTTTAAGAATATTCTTTGCTCATTTAAGAGCGAAAATCAAATTGTACTTATAAATAGATCTTATGAAAAAGATTTACAAGATTTTAAATCGCTATTCCCATCCAAAATCAATGAATACAAGAATGGTCTCATCGAAATATTCATAGAATACCCGATTTACAAAATGGATGAAATAACTGGATAAACTGAATGACATAATAAGTCATTCATAAGAATCATAACGAGTACGGAACGCAGTAAATGGAATGCTAACTCCCGCAATTCGTAGCTAAAGAAAACTGGTGGTAAGGTCGATCTGAAAAGACCTTATCACCACTCAAAAGACTGCTTAGGTGTTAATCCTAAGACAAACTCAAAAATACTGGAAATTTCTCACACTACATGAATGAGAGAAATAACACTCTCCTCATCATGTGAGCTTAAAGAATAAAATGATGCCATCAAATTGGAATCAAATTTACAAAAGAAAAACAGAAATCTGCTTAATAGATTGAAGATGTCGAAGATGAATAGTCCATACGGGACAAAGGATATGACTTCATAATAATTAAGCCAATCCTTACCAAAGTCAATTCCGAAGCATAAGTAAAAATTGGCTAGGAAAGAAAATCACATAAAATAATTTCGACATAAATAAAAAGCAAATGGAGTGTTGCGGGTCCACCAATCCGGATTCGCAATCCTCAAAGAAGTCCTCAAGCCCAGAAATGTTTTAAAGAAAAAGAATCACAAGTTCTTTTGATATAAAATACTGAGATGAAACCCATATCACAAAGAACTCGAATAAGATAATCTCAAAAGAAATATCGTCAAAGATAGAAGGAGAATTACCTTAACCAAGAGAAGTGTCACTGGGGGCTTGAACAACATTTAGCTCTCCCTCTCTCCTACTTTTAAGAATGGGACATGTAGATATAAGATGACCCGAACTTTTGCAATAACGGCAAAAGAGAGGTTTCGGGCATTCCCTTGCATAGTGGTCCGTAAGACCACAATTGTAGCATCGTCCACGACTAGAGGCATGAGCCTTTGCTACCGGAGTTTGTTGCCTCCCTTTCTTGATGGGATTGGGGCCTGTGAATTTAATAGACTTTTTCATGTTGTCGTTGAAGTTCTGTTTGGCACGCGCAACTTCAATATCGCTTTCTCTATCGGCCTCTTCAAGACGAAGAGCGATGTCAATAAGCTGATCAAACGAAACTTCTAGTTTCAGAAGTAATGGCTTCTTGAGGTTCTTATTCAACCCATAGACGAACCTCTGATTTTTCTTCATCGGGGTATTAATATACTCAACCCCGTATTTAGAAAGATATTCGAAGGATGCGACATAATCTGTCACAGAAGATTCACCTTGAACAAGGTCTATGAAGCGCCGTGCTAAAGTTACTTTCTCAGCCTCCGACACAAATTTCAATTCGAATCTTTCCTGAAATTGCTCCCAAGTAAGATCCGCTTCAACGATTTTGGAAATTAAAAGCTCATACCAATCCAATGCTCTTTCTTGGAGCATGCTTGAAGCCACCTGGACTCGATGTAGATCAATAAGGTTCATGCGAGAAAAGATGCGATCGCATGATTTGAGCCAAGCTTGAATTTCGATAACACTCTCGGATCCCCGGAATGGCCTTCCACCCAAATCGGTATAATCTCTACACAAGCGTGCAAAACCGGATCTAGGATGAGTAGGCTCTGGAATGGGTCCGATAGCTTCAGCATTCTTAACAAGATCTAGAAGCTGCTGGGCAGACATAAGTACTCCCTCCTGAGGAGTAGTACTAGATTGACCGGCACTGGGACGGCCAGGTCTAACCATTTCTTTTCTTAAAGAAAGAAAGAAAAGAGAAAAAGTTTAATCTCAAAATGAATATCAAACAAACTTGATTGATAAAACAAGAAATCATAAAAGAAAATAGGATAGAATGGTACGAAGACTCGAATCAAATCCTATGGCACGATTCCTAAGAAAGACTTAGGACAATGATCCTTGCTAGATTATTCTATATTGTTTTGAAGTTTGGCTCTGATACCCAGCTGTGACGCCCCACCTCTATACCCACGCTAGCCAAGAACACTACGGTGTAATGTTGTCAAATAGCACGGAGAATAAGGCTGTTGAGGAGCGACCATCCATGTAAACTTCTTTGAGCGAGCACCGATATGTCAGATAGTATAGAATGCATATCATTTAAGGAGGAAATCCGACATACCGATACAAACTCAAAGCTATCACACAGTGGCTATATATGATCTTCGGAAACAATCATAGAAATAAACATAACATAAATCAGTCACAGACATCCATATCACAAAGGCGGAAGAATATATGAGTATATATATAACACATGAAAGTGTACATCAGAGTAGTGGTCAAAAAGATCCACGATAATACAAAAGAATAGCAACACGTGCTATACAAAAGAATAAGTACACAACATAGAGTCTATATCTCAAATGTGTACAACCAAAAACTACTAATCTAAGTAGTGCCAAAAGTCAGAATAATCCTGAAGAGAAGTCAAGCAGAAGCACCTGTAACATCTCGGTCTAACCCGAGTATTATTTATAAGAAAATAATAAACGGATCAATCTAGCTATAAATATCAGATGATATGGTATAAAGTATTAAAAAATGACATGAACATGTAATAACCATAGTGGCATACTACTATAAGTATGTAATTGAAAATCAATAAGAGATTAATCAATATCACAAGAATCTTCTCAAAGATAAAATAGGGTATCATACCCTAAACTTGTATTCATAACAAGTCAATGACACACTAATTCACCAATGCACAAAAATTGATAAAACATATCAATGAAAATCACGATAAAGCGGTGTAGCACAAATTCCAGAAATCAACACACGAAATCCAGAAATCACATAAAAAGGAGCAACGACGTCGTACAGCGTAACGTCCGATGATCCAGAGGCACAATAAATAGGAACAACGATGTCGTACAGCGTAACGTCCGATGATCCAGAGACACAATAAAAAGGAGCAACGATGTCGTACAGCGTAACATCCGACGATCCAACACATAGTGAAATGGAGCGACGACGTCGTACAGCGTAACGTCCGATGATCCAGAGACACAATAAAAAGGAGCAACGATGTCGTACAGCGTAACATCTGATGATCCAACACATAGTGAAATGGAGCGACGACGTCATACAGCGTAACGTCCGATGAACCAAATCACGATAATACGGAACAATGACGTCGTACAGCGTAACGTCCGATGAACCGAATCAAAAAGACATCGCACATTGCTAGTCTAAATCACAAAAATGATCGTCATTGATCATAAGGAAGTGTCAATCACACTAAGCTAGTAAATATATGAGTTTAGCTTCATGTCCCATAACCACTTGCTTAACTTAAATATTTACGAAAAAACTATAGATCTTCACTAGGAAATTTGTCACAAAAAGGTTCAATCGAACAAGTCCAAGAATTAAGCGACGAAGTAAACGCAAGCGTTTCATACCGCCTGTTTTGCTAAGCCGTTTAATTAGATTTCTCATCCGAGTGATGTAAAGGCTTGTATATACTAATAGATTGGAAAATGGTTTGAGAAAGCTTTGTAATAAAATAGTGTTGAAATCGAGTTGATAAAGGAGTTTTGATATTTACTACTAGTATTGAAACCTTAATATTCTTAAAGTGACAAGTCACAAAACTGATCGTAGAAACAAATCAATTCACTAAAATTCACATTTGAAGACGTGAATAAAATCCAAGGAAATCAGTTCTAAAACCATCAAAGTTGAAGTACCCACGCGACCTAATCATGGCCGAGCTAAAGTGCTACGACATAAAGAGGTAGCGACTTAAAATATGATAGGTCAAGAGACCTAAATGAAGTAGGTCCAACGACCTAAAGAAAATAAGGTCAAGCGACCTAGAGGGAATAAGGTCCAGCGACCTAAAGGAAGTAAGGTCAAGCGACCTAAAAGAGAACAGGTCAAACGACCTAGTGGAATCGAGGTCTTGCGACCTAAAGGAAATGAGGTCATGCGACCTAAAAGTAATAAGGTCTATCGACCTAAAGGAAGTAAGGTTGAACGACCTAATAGAAATAAGGTCTAGCGATCTAAGTGGTACGCGACCCAAGGTGGTACGCGACCTAAAATGGAACGACCTACCAAGCACGCGACCTAACAGTGGTGTGCGACCTAAAGGTAATAAGGACCAACGACCTAAGCAAGGTCGAGCGACTTAAGAGGTCATGCGACCTAACAGAAATAAGGTCTAATGACCTAATGGTGCAAACGACCTAACTAAGGCAAGCGACCTAAAGGATGAAGCGACCTAAGGCCAGCGACCTAAAGGAGGAAGCGACCTAAGGGATGAATGGTCGTGCGACCTAATCGAGTGCGCGAACTAAAGGGTGCGCGACCTAACTGGCACATGACCTAACGAAGTACAGAGGCGAGTGACCTAATGAGGACTCGCGACCTAACATGACCGACCTAAGTGCAAACGACCTGAGCGGTCAAAGGGACGCGACCTATCAAGTCAACAGGACGAGCGACCTAACATAAGTGGCCGAGCGACCTAACTGGAGCGACCTAGTGGTCATGCAACCAAACTGGAATGGTAGAGCGACCTAACGACCTAAGGTCTCACGACCTAAGTGGTTCGAACAAGCCGAGCGACCTACGACCTATCTTTGCCGCGACCTAACGCCAGAAGTAATAGCGAGCGACCTAAAGCCGGAGCGAGCTATTGACACCCTGCGACTTTTCCACGCGCACGATCTAGCACGGCCAGAGCGACCTAAAAGCGACCGAGTGACCTAAGTGCAGAAAAATACTAAATCACACGAAATTTGGAGTTTTTCACCAATTCAATTCAAACCAATTGCAAATGATGATGCTAAAGTGATAGGGAATCATTCCCAACAACCCAAGATGGTTATAGGAAAGAATGTGAGATAAAAATCTCACCTTTTCACGGGAATTGGTGGAAACCGAGCTTGAAAGAAAAGTGAGACAGTCCCAAGCTTGAATCAATGTCTTCTTCTTGAATTTGGAGTTGAATGTTGGATTTGCAATTGAATTTGAGTTTGGAGTTTTAATTTCCCATTCCCTCCTCCATTTTTGATGAAGCTTAGATGTTTTAGCAAAGAGTGAAGTTATGAAGGGAAGAGGGTTGGGCTGAGCTAAAGAAGGTGCAGTCCAAACCAAAGTCACAAGCGGAAAAAGGTAGCGAAAATTCCACTAACTCCAAACATATCAAAGTTTATACTTAAAAAGATCGCAAACGTCATTTGAACTCAATGGGAGTGGTCTCGAGTCCTAATTTGACCGTATGCAAAAAGTATCTTTTCGGACCAAAATCCGATTAACGATAAAATATTTAAATAAAATATTTAAATATAAAATCGACAAATATGCGGGTTGTTACAGGTAATATAATAAATTCAGTTGAGTGTGTTTCTCACGCTGGTTTACCAGACTGATCCGAGCGTTCTTCCCTTTCAATGCTCTGGTCAGACCTAGTATATTTACAGGTTTAGAGTTGGTGCTTTTGGAGCTTCAGCAGGAGAGCTGGAGATCTTCATTTTCGTATACACGTATCTGTTTTGATTATCCGCTGCTTAGTTGTTGTATATTATCGGAAATTGTGAGGACAGGTTATTATAATTGTCCAGGCTGATGATTAGTGATTGATTGTTGAACTCTGGTTGATGTATGTATATACAGTTTCTGTTTTTTGAAGATCATTGATATGATATTATATGTTTTCTGCTGCGATGTGAGATTCTGTATTGTTCTGTTTGGTTCTCACTTCTTTCTTCTCTTCTCTTCTTCTCTTTTCTTTTCTTTCTCATGACTTTCTGCCAGTCTTTGCTTTTTGGGTCGGACATGTGTGGATTATTGTCGATTCAAAGGGTACGGATTTGCGGGTCGTCGCATTTGGTATCAGAGCTTAGATTTTGTATATTCCTAGGCTTTGATGTGTACTCAATATAGATAGGGATAGTAGCTCCCTAGATTGAGTTTGAATGTATTATATATATGAGCGCGTATTTGTTAATGGATATAAAATATTTTATATTGTGTTTGTTTATCCGTTGAGTTGTTTGTGAATTCTGGTCGGTATGTGGGATGCCATGTTATCGATAGGGATTTCTAAACACTTAAACGAGGCAAGTCGACATGGTATTATTTTAAATTGGGTAAATGGATAATTTTACCTCGATTATATTTTATATATCAAGGAAACAATTTTTCAGAAATTATGAAAGTGTATATAAATTGATTGTTTGGTTGTTTGAAAATGTAAATATATATAAGTTAATAAAAGCTATTTGAATAATCTAAATAAAAACAACAATAGTGGAAGAATAAATTATATAAGCAAATGAATTATAAAGTATGGAATTATAATTAATATGATTTAAAATTGCATATAAAAAATGAAACTACATGAATATATTTATAAATATGGGTTATAAATAAAAATGAATTTAAACTAAGAATTTGAAATTTTAAATCCCATTGATTTTGGAAGTTATTTTTCAAATTTTAAAGAGATTATATTATTATAAATCTAAATAAGATAAATAAATTTGGAATGAATCTTATATGAGTAAAGTGAACGAGTGAAATTATATAAGTATGAATTTATGAATGTGATTTATAAAAATAAAAGAGATTTTTTAAAAGAATTTAAAGTACTGAATTCACTACTGTTACTAGAAAATAATAAGGGTGATGACTGCAGCATCATCAGTATCATTTTCGAGTTTTTGTATAATTGATTTGCTACCAATATTAAATTAAAAATTGAAGTTTTGTTGCGATAAACAAATTTGAATTTAAAATCCAAGTTGAAATTAATAAATATAGGTAAAATGAGTTTGGACTTATAATATGAAATAAAATAAAAAAAATAATTTTAGTAAAGTTAAATAAATTAAATTGGATTTATAAGTAGAAATTTGAGTTAAGTCAAATAGAATGAAATGTTGTGAAGAAATTTAACTTAAGTGATGTTAAATTTGATAAAAATGAATTAATAAAGTGAGCTGATGAACCGAAGTAGTTAAATGAATATGAATTTGAGCTATAAAATGAAATTCAACTTTAGTTGTAAAATGAATTAGCAATTGAATTAATGAATAAATTGAATTGGACTAATGAGATAAATTAGTAAATAAAATATGAATTGAATGTTAATCAATTGAATGTAAATGAATTGATAGGGAATATGAATGTAAGTGTTAATTCATAAAAAGCTAATGAAATTAGGAATTGAATAATTGAATGAAA
The DNA here is from genome assembly GCA_030737815.1 of Allium fistulosum. Lineage (NCBI taxonomy): Eukaryota > Viridiplantae > Streptophyta > Magnoliopsida > Asparagales > Amaryllidaceae > Allium > Allium fistulosum. Next base: position 731,873,311 of record CM060902.1, on the reverse strand, counting down.
ATCAATTAGATATTAAACCAATTGAAATTAAAAACGTGTTAAAGCAAATTGAATGTAAACGAAGTAAATATGAATGTTGAGTGTAAATTAAACAAATTTGGTAATGTTGGATATGCGTGGTTGTTAGATGGTTGTTAGTTGATTGTATAGAAATTCATATGGAATTGAATAAATGAAATTGAAAGCTAAAATAATTGAATTCAAATTGGAAGTGAAGTAAATATAAATAGAATTTAATTTAATTTGATTTGGAAATGAACTGAAATGAATGTAAATTAGTGAATGTAAACTAATTGGATATGAATAAATAAATGTTAGTAAAATCCAATGTTAATGAATAAAATGTGAATAAATTGAAAATCAATTCAATGAATATTAATGAGAATGAATTTATATTGATTTGATTATGGATTGATTGGATGGTTGTTGGATGTTAGTTGGATGATAGATGTTGGATGGTTGGATTTGTTGCTTTAGATTGCATTTGCTATATTGGTATATATAGTTGTTGTGGTTATATATGTTGTATATTGATATTACTTTTCATATATATGTTTCTCATTTATTTGTTGAGTGTTTAGTAGGTGCGGATGGCGTATGCTTCGCATTTGGAGCTCGCTTTCGCGCTATATTAGCCGTATATGCTCGCTAATAATATATAAGGTACATATCTCGGATTACATATCGTACTTTTATATTTTTTCCCTATGGGACGCTTCATCCTCGAAGACGAGATGTATATTTGTGATATATAAATGTTGTGATTTTACTACGATCGAACTTCGCAAAGGAGACTATGGTGAATTTTTCTGAAAATTTAAGGTGTTAGAAAATTTTGGAAAATTGGAAAAAAAAAAATTATAACTAAAATTTTGATTTTGAGTTAAAGGTTAAAGGTTAAAGGATATTAGTTGGTTTTTAAAAGATAACTATAAATGGATTTGTAAACTCAGAGAAGTTTTATAAGAAGTTTAACAAATGGATTTTGGAAAAGTTAAAATGTTTAAATGAATTTGATATCTAGTTTTAACGATTTGTTTTTGAAAAGTAAATGATTTTCTGACTTTTTCTTGCTTGGAAATTTCGAGGATGAAATTCTTTTAAGTAGGGGAGAATGTAACGACCTAGAATTTCGGTCATTTGAAATTCGTATATTTAATTGATTTTAAATATTCACAAGTAAATTTTATAAGTTGAATAACTTATATTTCAAATATAAGGATTTAATTGTATAATTAAATTATTAATTTAATATTTGAAATTGTGTAAATAATTGAAATTTGAATTATACGTAATGAAAAATGATTTAAAATAAATTCTATTTGAATTAGAATAATGTTGGTAAACTTTTAAAATTGAATTAGAAGTTAATTTGTAGAAATTGAATATTTTAATATGTAATTAACGTGTAAAAATAGTCATTTTCATACAATCTCGGATTTCGACGAAGCTAGTTTCATTGGATCCGTAATGTTATATTATTGTAGGATTTCAAATTTCATGTCAATCGGACTTACGGTTTAATCGTGGCAAGCTAAAACGCATAGAAATTTGTTTAAGTGAATTTTAAATTTAAATAAGTCGATTCGAAAACCTATCTTCCAAATAGGATCGAACTGGTCTCCGATATATATTCCATTGTGTTCGGAATTGTGGTAAAATATTATAAACGCCAGGCGGCACGCTTCGTTTGGAGTTCAAAAAAATTTCGGGTGAATAGTGTCGCGAAATTTTCTATAAAAGGACTTCAAAACTTTGTTTTTTCACAAAACCCTAATAGAGCTAGGGCTAGTCACCAGTTCTACTTCAATGGCCGAAATTTTTTGATTCTTTTCCTCTTAATCTCTCTCAATCCATTCCCTTTCACGAAAAATGTTCAACTGCAATGTTGTAGAGATCGTCGAGTACTTTGAATCCATACGGCGATGATCGAAAACAATGCATTGGATCGACGACAATCCTCGCTCAAAGGCACAACGTTCACGCACACATTTCGAGGCTGAGATGGAGCTGAGTTCGACCTGGTTGTCGGCGATGGTGGAGCTTGCTTCGGCGCTTCGTGTGGCACTCGCCGATCATCTTCAAATGCATCGAGGTGTTCGTGAAAATTGATGGTAAAGGGCGGCTATATGGGTTTCATCACCCGAGATGGTTCGAACGAGGAAGAAGCAGGATTCATTGGCCTAGATCTGATGTTGCATAGATAAGCGGGCATGATTGAGTGAAGGTTAAAAAAAATAAAAAAAAAATTGAAATTATATTCTTTTAATTCGTATAAACTTTAAAAATGCATAACTTTCTCATACAAGGTCTGTTTTTGATGAAACAAGTTGCGTTGGGTCCGTTTTAACAAGCATTACATTTTATAGCTAGTTTGGAGTTGATTGGAGCTAGTGTAAATTTTGGGTAATTTTATTTGGAATAAAACACTGCAACTGCTATTGAAATCAATGTGAGTACAACTCACTCTTTCTGACTCGCTTATACTTTTGTATAAGTGAGAATAAATTTATTTATGCTGATTGATGATTGTTTGGATGATATATTATATATATATTGATTGGTATTTGGATATATTCCTGCCTATTGGAGCAGATGAGACCATATACGTTCCCGTGTATGAGCGGATGACCTTTTGCATGCGCATCTGCCTCGAAGCGGACATTGTGCATATTTTCTAATATGTATATTTGTTGCAGGTGACAGGTTGGAGGGATCCAACTACATTCCTCTCCAGTATTGGTTTATTTACAGATATTGATATATATGTTGTTATCATGTGATGTATGATGTTTTGGATGTTTTGATTGATGTATTTAGTGTTGTTGCAGCATTGGGCCTATTTTTGGAAATTTAAAAATATTAAAGTGACGATTTCAAATTAAAAAGGATTTTCAACTGATTTTGAAAATATACGTTTTATTGAATTTTGAAGTGTTAAGGAAATGAATTTATTTCTAATAAATAAATGTTATAATTTTTATGCTACAATAATTATGACTTTTGTGAAATATATTGAAATGTGATTTTTGAAATATGGAGTTAGCTATTTTGTTAAAATAGTTTAAACTGAGAATTTTGAATTTATTATAAATGGTATGTATATAAGATTTATAAAATTGAATTTTTATAAATCAAAGTAATGGAATTATAAAGGAGTTTTATAAGTGTTAAAATGAAGTTATAAATGGATTTTATAAGTGAATAAGATTTATAAGTTTATGAAGTTATAGAAAGAATGAATTTGCAAATAGATGATTTATAAGTAAATTTACTTATAATCGGATTTTGGCATATTAATGAAATATAAATGTGATTTTTTAATAAAGGAATTTTGTATATGGAAGTTTTTATAAAATAGAAATGGAATTTATAAACACTATTTTATAAATCCAAAATCAATTGAATTTGATAAGTTAAATATGGAAGCTTATTAAAGGAATTATATTCACGATTTTGGACAGTGCATAATCCTTTAATAAATATGCAGAAGTAATGAATTTGGCAAAGGAGATATATTCACGATTTTGGACAGTGAACAGTCTTTTAATTTAAATGAATGTTTTGAAAAGTGATCTTTTAAATGGAGTTAAATGATTTGAAGATGTTTTAAAATATGTTAAGTATCGAATACATAGATTTCAACATTCATTGTTGAAATAGACATTTTCAAGAAGTAAGGAAAGCCTGGACTATAACACTGTTGTTATAGTAAATGATTTTCGAAAAGAGATGTTTTGTATAGTATATGGGATTTATATATCTATCTTATTTTCGAATCCCTATACTAGTGATTTTTGGTTTGTCGTAACGATGTTTTACGCAACATTCGTTTTGACCCAAATAAGTATGTTTTAAGAGAATGTTTTCCTTACAGAACAAATATATACTTAATCCAGATTTAAGTATATGTAATATTTTCTAAGTGTTGAAAATAAATTGATTTGTGAATTACTTATTATTAAATAAGTATATGGAAATGTTTTCCAATTTTGAAATGCTTTTGGAATTATATCTTTTTAAAGATAATTTGAAGTGAATATTGGCAAGTGATTTAATTAATTAAAAAGGCCTAGTGATTGCTTATGGTGCTAAATATTTGTTTGTTTGCTTTGATAGTTAAATAACCGACTATCAAATTTACCCAAATTTTAGTTCCTCGACTTGATGTGGGAACTATTTAGTCATACACTTAGTACGTAGCGATCTGTGTAGGCTTAATTATCGTTTGTGTTGAGGATGTTGATTCGTGTAGTGTGGAGTATTACTCCAATCTATCGAGTTTCCTTCTTGGCCGAAGGATGGCAAGTTGAAAGTTAGAGACGTGATAAGTCTATGAGACTTAGTTTCTATATGAGGTTGAGAAACGCTTTTGCGTTGTTGGTGCGAAGAGACCAGGATCAGATTTATCTGAAAACCACTTCAGACCAACATTTATACGACGACTGTCTAGGTTGGCCGATGATATTGATGTTTAGGATTTTCATTGTGAAGGACTGCTTGTTGATCGTTTGGGGTTAAAATCCCAATATACATCCAGTAGCAGTAGTCTCTTCGTTATGAAATATCCAATGCAAGGACTATTCGCTATTAATCCTAGGGATTTCCCGACAGGATGTGGTAGGAAAGTACCATCGGTTTGAACTGTTCTTGGACAACTTGTATGGATGAATGTCTGACATTTGCATTTTCTAAGATTACGTACATTGGTTTTACAAACGTACATCTGTTTAGTGGCGGAGAAGGCAACTTCTCTTAGCTTAACACCCTTCCTTGAGACGTACGAGCTCAAGGGTTGTATTTTTGTGAAAGACAATTAGTAGTCAACATAAATGGCCATGTGGCATTAAAAGTGATGTAATTGTGATTTGTGAAAGGTAATCGTTACCTCAGGCCTCATCAACTGGAAATGACCGAAATAGGGTTAGATGCGGCAAGGCTGAGTGGGTCGCTCCTATCAGGATATGTCATCCTCTTCTAGATATATCTTTACATGCTATGACGTCGTGTCTCTGATTATTGTGGTTTGTATGCTATTAGGGCCCTCGAAAAAGGTCGGTAACGACCGGGGGATGATATATTCGGTACTACCTTGTTATAGAGGTAGGCCGATCTTGTGTTGGTAGAGGATCCTTTGTGATGGTCCTCGGTACATTCCTCTAGAGATGTTCTACCGGAAGGTAGTCCCTTCACCTGGTCATTTGTATGGAAATCCAAACTCCACTACGTGCTTGCCATTTTGATTGTATTACCCATTTTGGGCTATATGCTGGAATTTAATCATTGTAACAATTTCGGCTACGGTTAATATTATTTGTATACTAGACACTAGTATAATATCAGATGATTTGATATGAATGGTTTTAGTTATCGTAAGGTAAAAACATGTCCGTGTTTATGTGTGGACGTGTCTTACGAGATACTTTTGTTTTGAAAGGAAAAGTTTGGTAATTTAATAAATTCAGTTGAGTGTGTTTCTCACGCTGGTTTACCGGACTGGTCTGGGCATTCTTCCCTTTCAATGCTCGGGTCAGACCGAGTATATTTACAGGTTTAGAGTTGGTGCTTTTGGAGCTTCAGCAGGAGAGCTGGAGATCTTCATTTTCGTATACACGTATCTGTTTTGATTATCCGTTGCTTAGTTGTTGTATATTATCGGAAATTGTGAGGACAGGTTATTATAACTATCCAGGCTGATGATTAGTGATTGATTGTTGAACTCTGATTTATGAATGTATATACAGTTTCTGTTTTGTGAAGATCATTGATATGATATTATATGTTTTCCGCTGCGATGTGAGATTCAGTATTGTTCTGTTTGGTTCTCTCTTCTTTCTTTCTTCTCTTCTCTTCTTCTCTTTTCTTTTCTTTCTCATGACTTACCATCAGTTTGTGCTTTTTGGGTCGGACATGTGTGGATTATTGTCGATTCAAAGGGTATGGATTTGCGGGTCGTCATAGTTGTGTCTTCCTAGCTTCAAAAGTCCAATAATTTTGTTTACAGCGTAGGGTGAACAATAATTTAATAATAATTTTAGTAAAATTGATCTTCGGGTTGCTCAAATCTAAGGGGTTTAATGGGATTATCACTTGCCCAGCCATGAATATAATGTGCAAAAAAAGATTAATTTATATGAATAAATTATGAATTATTTTCACTTATTTACAACAGATGATCAAAATAGGCATTCTGGACCAGTTGATTGTAGTAGCAATGATGAAGTAAGGCAAAATATAAAAGTATTTTCTTATAAAATTGCTTGATCATAATTACCACTTTAAATATATATTTCTATTATAGTTTTGTTTTTTTAAGTATTTTTAAGCTGACTTTATGAATTGGTTTTCATTTTTGTATAATCTAATCTATGCTAATATTACTACAACTAAAAATAAAAGAAATTCTATAATTATAAAATATGAAATCTAATTAATTAAGTAATAGTACCTCTTATACATATGTTCCCATAATCATATATCCATATTTTGATTGTTAGAAGAACACTCGGCGGTTTGAGAGTGGGCACCGCTGATTTCTAAATTGCTAATGTCCTCTGTTAACTCTTCAAGCTTAGGTGGCAAAGTAGTAGCACCTGTCAAGTTATTAAATTTTTAGAAAATAAAATTTTATGCAGTAGAAAATACAAACTAGAGTAAGAAAGTTAACCTCCATCTCCAAATATCCAATCTCGTGTGCATATGATTGCCTCAACAACTTCGGGCTTAAGTGCACTTCGGTATTGATCAAGAACTCGACCACCTACACTAAATGATGCAACCGTAGATATAGGAATGGGTAGCACATCACGATCAATAATAGACAATTCTCAAAATCTAAACCGATTATCTTTCCAATATTCAAGAATATCCAAATTTGTCTTCCTATCCAATTTTGGCTCATCCAAGTACAATTCCAATTGAGTTTTTTGAGCTGAAAGGGTAAATTCTTCACTCTCAAAATTGTCAAAGTCTTACATATATGTATGATATAGTAAATACTAAATTGTGTAATAGAGGAAAAATTGTAAAGTTTAATGCGTCATTATATAAAGTTTACCTTCATAACATCCAAGCATTCTTTAGAAACTAAGATATCACCAGAAGAAGATTGACTCTGACTACTAGAAGTATGTCTGTTTCTTTACCATATATTTGCATGTAAATTTCAAAAAGTGCAAACAAAGTTTCACGAACTTTATTCATTTCTACAGAACCACCACCATAAAGCTTCTTATACCAAAACTCCACAAACTGAATCTTATATCTAGGATCTAGAATAACAGCAATCGAGAGAATAAGACTGTATGCCTTCCAATACTTCTCAAATTTTCCAATCATACCACATGCAATCTTACTCATAAAACTATCGCTGTCAGCCCTAGCTCTTTGTAAAGTGTCTTAAACAACAAATACTTGAGGAAAATATAGATTTTTCCATAGTATATTTGGAGCCAGAAAAAGCACAAGTCACATCATAAAATACCTTCAAAAACTTACAAATTTGTTCCACTTTCACCCATTCAGATTGAGAAAGAGTGTGCTTATAGTTAGAATCACTTAATTGTAAATGGTAGAAAGCACGCTGATAATAAATACCACTCTCAAGCATGAAAAATGTGGAATTCCATCTAGTAGGAACATCCTAACGTAAACCTTTTTACACTCCAAAAAAACATGAGATATGCACTCTAAATTTTTTTGCTTTCCTTGTTTGTGAACCTCTTACATATTTAATGCTCTCCCTAATGTTAGACACACATATATCAACTTCTTTTAGCCCATCTTGCACTATAAGATTAAGAATATGAGCACAACATCTAATGTGAAAAAAATACCATCCATCACCAAAGACTCCCTCAACAAAAGCTGCTCCTTCAACAAATTAACAAATACATCATTTGCACTAGTATTGTATAAGGTAATGGAAAATATTTTTTTGTCAATGCCCCAATTAGTCAACAAGTTATAAAAAAATTCGGACAAAGCAACTCCAGTATGTGGAGGAGGTATACCACAAAAATTTAACACTCTTTTTTGAAGGATCCAATAAGCATCGACAAATGAGCAGTCAAACAAATACACCCTTCAGTTGCTATAGAGAAGTCCATAAATCAGAAGTCAAAAAAATTCTCCCTAGAATTGAAACTAACACGTCTTTAAGTCTCAGTTTTTCTCTTTCGTACATTTTCATCACATCAGCTCTAGCGGTATTTCTAGAAATCAACTTAACATCCGCACAAACAGAAGAAAATAATTGTCTAATTCCAGCATACTCAACAAATTGAAATCGTAAATCATGCATCAATATTGACATTACCAATAATTCTCTAAACTTATCCGGATCAAATTTGGAAGAGCTTGTTATAATAGAGTCGTCGGCCCGACTTATAAGCAATTGACCTAGATCCCGATCAGTAGTTTTGGAACAAGTTTTAATATGACGTTTTAGGTTTCCAGTGTCATAAGTACTATCACATAAATAAACATCACCACATTTCATACACTTAGCTCTTTGCTTTCCATCATTTTGCAAGGGAATAATTTCAAACTTAGTCCATACCTTAGAAGTAAGTTTCCTATGTCTCTTACCAACAACTTTTGCACCTTTTATTTCTACGTTGTCTAATTCCAATGCTTTCATATTTGCATCTCCAACTTGTTCACCACTCTCACTACTTGGTGTAAAAGGGTTGATCTCTTTTCTGCAAAATTAAAGAAAAGAAAACTCATCACTCTGACTACTATATTATTTAATTGCCACGATTAATGAAATGAAAAAAGCAAAGAAAAACATAGTTACAGCATTAAGTAAACGATTCTTAAACAAAATAGATTATATATACATCTTTTATAAAAACAAATCAGTTTGTATAAAACTCAAAACCAAATAGATTGTTGTATATACAAATCAATGGAAAGAAATGTGCAACTCTTGAAAGAGGTCAACGAAGAATGGACTAAAAAAAGAATGGACTAAAAATATATTTGCATGTATTGCAACTACAATAAAAATATACACGACTTTGATTTGTAAATATATGTTTTAAACCAATAACTCAAGTTGCTCATTATAACCAATAACTCCAAAAAAGTGTTCTAGTAAAAGAGAGCAATTTTTCAAAACTGCACCAACTTAGAGCAATGCAATGCATGTAGCAGCTCATACATACATGTTATAAATTGTTGGGTACCAAAAAATAAGTTTCGGTTCAGTTATGGAGATGATGTCTTTATAATTGAACCACACCAAGTTGAGTCCAAAGGCAACATAAATAAAATTAAAAACCATGTGTCATATTCATCCAAAATTACAAAAGGTTTATCAAAATTAAAACATACTTGCATTCTGTTATTAGGGAGATGCAATACAAAAGGATATAGATAAAATGCTTAAGTCAATGTACTTATGTTAGTATAATAAATAATTTAAACACCTTAAGTCTATCCTACACTTTGAAATGGAAAACTAATAAAAACAATAATCAAAGTTAATACAATCGAAGAATAATAAATAAAAAATCAACAACCCGCTAAATTAGCACATTTCTTAGTTTTTTGGCATGAAAATAGCAGGACCGATTCCTAATAATAGGCATATTCCAACATGACATGTCATATATGTCAGACTCTAATATTTGGTAAAAACCCCATTCTATCATTTTTCTTTTCAAAACTTTAGGAACTTCAGAAAATACAAGTATTTCCTTCGATGTTTACACCTGGGTGTAAATTAAGAAATTACTAGTATAACCGCACAACGGTGGGGAAATCGACCGTTGTGATATTTGATATCAAAGAAAAACTTTTTTGTCGTCTACCATATGATATGTCAGTTAACAGTACAAATGTATGTCTATGTACTCTACGATGTTTATAATTTAGCATTTATTGGAATTTCTAGTAAGTCTTATGCCTTAACAAATCTAATTTGTTTAACAGAAACTTAAAAATCCATTTTGTTCTACTATCCTCCAATAGAATCAAAACTGTGCAAATGGTCTATATGACTTAAAAGGTTTAAAATCAAATTCATCTCGACCGAAATCTCGTTTAGCGTATAGGCAATTTGAAACGTATGATTTAGCGTAAATCTTGTTCAAACCGAACCTCGGCCGGGAATTGTAAATCTCATCCAAGATCTCAGTCGAAATCTACTTGCAAGATCTCGGTCAAGTTCATGATTTTATAACAAAAGCTGATGTTTCCAAAAGAAAATTTGTAGATACGCCACTAAAGCCATACTTAATTAATAAAACAAATTTCATGTTTAACCTAACCTGAAACAAGTTTCAAAATACTCCATCATACCCAAATCACGTTACTAATACGAAAACCTTCTTGCTGTTCTATTTTCATTTTTCTGGTCAGTCAATTTCAATGTCAATAATTCTATGTGTGGTTAACTGAATCCAAGTTCATAAGTTCATTCTGAAGGATTCAAGGTTTCTGGCAAGAATTTATATTATTATACCATGATATTGAGCAATCATAAATGGTTTACTACAATTAGCACTTAACAGACACATTGTGTGGTACCATGAGTTAACTGAAGCCACACCAAGTTTTTTCATAGTGAGCATAAATTCACTAATGTAATATTTATTTCAGCTAATAAATAAAAAAGTTATTTATTTCTTTATATAAATATCTCAAGACTAACTAGCTTTGTCCCCATATAGAACACACTCTATATCATGAGAGGTAAGCTAGCAAAGATTCCAAAACGAACCTCTAAAACTGTAGTAAGCAGCAATTTGTACCAGTGAGTGCCGCAATTCGAAACAAAGCAAGTTTCTGTACCAAGCAAGTTTCTGTACCAAGCAATTTGTACCAGTGAGTGCCGCAATTCGAAACAAAGCAAGTTTCTGTGCCGCAATTCTAAATATACCTACTTCGGCTCTTTCTGTACCACAATGAACGATTTACTGCTGAAAATGAACAATCTAAATTCAAGTAAAGACAAATTAGCAACTCAAACCACTATATTAAATCCATCACGTAATATATTAATTCCCGCTATATCAAATTCAAACTCTAACCGCTATAATAATTCCTAAAGTAAACACATGATTCACTAGGATTTAAGGCAACTGCTTGTGAAGCATAGGGTGTTCCCTACTGGGATGAAGTCAAAGTATTAATATTAGTATATACGAACCTTAACTAGAAGCATGACATCGTGTACTGAGAAGACATGACTAATCAAATAATTCAAAGCAGCAAGCACCATAGAGTCGTTCACAACAGAGTATATATAAAAACCCAAGAAAAAATAACTGTAGCATAATTTATTTATTTCAAATGTAACAGTAAAACTAGATAAAGTTTACCTGTAGAAAATAATATCAGTTGCCTCGTGGTTAATTTTGAAATGAATTTGGTGACATCTTCATGAATCTGCAAGCATTAGCAATGGGCATGATTAAAGCTACATAGAGGGATCTTATCCCATAGGCTACAACTATATAGACAATAGGCAAACAGTCTCTGAACGCAATGGTACCGGGAAACAAGATTAAAAGTGTTGTACAAAGAACTGCAATTATTTTGACAGCTATTATTTAGGTTGATTACTTCTGAACTTTTAATTTCGTCCAGCATATCTTGAACCTGATTTAGAATATAGATAACAAGCTCAGCATACATCACGAGAAAATCAATTTTCAGATAATTCCAAGATGAAATACCCCTTAAATTAGAAGCCGAATTCACTTTCCCTTTAAACGAAAGCGAGCTTCAGGATTCAAGCAAATGATTTAAGCAAATAATTTATACGAGAGGTAGTCACACTCACAGTCGCTGCCAAACTATAGTAAGAAAGCGCTTCATGATGAGGCGGCACCTGATCTGGGGTGAATCGATGTTTGTAATGAGGCGCCTTGCAACGTGAAGAAGTAACAAAATATCGACGAATTAGAAACGGATCTGGGGTGAATCGAGGTTTGAGATGAGGAGCGTTCGAGAAGAAGGGCGTGTCGAACAAGATCTGGCAGTGGATTTGGGTTTTATTTAGTTTAGGGTGAAACGGAAGGGAAAGATTGACCGACGAAATCGGAAGCGAAATTTTGGAAGGTGGAATACGCGGTCAACGAGAGAAAATTTGGGGGACGAGAAGCATAGCGCAAATGAAGGAGAAACAGCGGTAGTGATTTTTTGGCTTCAGGAAAATTGATTTTGCCTAGTAGAAGTAGGCAAACCTCCCTACGGTCGGTTTGATTAAATAAGAAAACATTCTATGAACTAAGTTTATACTAATTTATTTGCTACTCATTTCATCCCATTAGTAAATAATCCAAATAGTAAATCATATCAACATCCATTACTAAATATAGTTGTGTGAGAAGAAATTCTCACCTTGAAATCAATATGAAGAAGCGCATGCTGAATTTGATGAAGCTAACACTAATCTTCTTCTAAACTCTTAATTCAAGATTTCTTCTTCTTCACTTGTTCCCTAAAATACAAATAACCCTTGGCGCTTTCTAATTTATAGAATTTATTTTGAATTGACAAGGATTAATTTAGGGCTGAAGTTGAATTTTGTTTCTTTCATTTACTTGGCTGTAGATCAGAATGTAGCGATAATTTTAGGAAGAAGGTTTTTGATTAGAGAATCAGCTAAGGGGTTGAGGTATTAAATATTGGGTTAGTGGGCTTGAGAAAAGGTTAAGGCCCAAGAAATGGATTTAAAAGAAATAAACAAATCCTTCTTCAATTTGCTTTACTTAACAATTTAAACCAACTTAAATTTCAACAAGAATTCAAATTCTAATTATCCTGATCTCCAAAGAATATTTCATTACATATTTTAAATTTGACATCTATTGATATTAATTATTAATATCAAGATTTCGTATAAACTTCCTTTATTAAAATTAACGATTTCAAAAAGATTATTCAAAATTCAGATTTAATTTCTCAGTTAAATCATTAATTTCACAAAATTAAAATTTATTAAATAATCATTAATCAGATGATTAATAATAAGGTTGTTACAGACTCTCCCCTAAAGGAAATTGCATCCTCGCAATTCCTATTTAGAAGAATCTATAACGATGTTTAATATTCATAATTATATAACTAAATTCAAACAAGAAATAAAAGAATTTACCTTAATCACGGCTCAGAAAATAACTCAAGATGAATCCGCTGCATATATTCACGAGTCTCCCAGGTACAATCCTTAGGATTCCCAGACTACTGCACTTTACTAAGTGGAACATCCTTGTTTCTGAGTTGTCTAATCTCTGTAGCCACTATCTGGACGGGCATCTGAGAATACGTCAAGTCAGGATAAATCTCGATTTCCTCGATCTGTCGAGGCTCTAAAAGTGACTCAGAATCTCTAAGGCATTTTTGAAGTTGAGATACGTGAAACACATTGTGTATTCCAGATAAATGATCAGGCAAAGCAACATGATATGCTACAGTACCAATGCGCTCAGTAATAGAATCGGACCAATGAATCTCGGGGCAAACTTCCCAGATCTACTGAATTGCATCGCTCTCTTTAGTGGAGATACTCATACAAAGACACGATCTCCAATAGCAAACTCCAAGTCCTTTCTCTTCTGATCTGCATAATACTTCTATCGACTCTGAGCTTCTCTCATCTTCTTCTTGATAATCTCTATCTTCTCTGAAGCTTCACGGATAGAATCTAGTCCAAGATAATCACCCGCATAAGAGTTGAGAAGCCACCACTCAAAAATCACAATATCAGCTTTAGATATCCAACTAAACAATAACCCCATAAGAGTTGAGAAGGCTCAATCACCCGCATAATGATTCACTGATGATAACTTCACAAATTGGGCTCTTTGTAGTAACAAAGATCTTAATGGATACTGGAAGTGTAGAGAACGTCATCTTCAAGCATGATTTCGATCAAATGGGTATTCCAAAAGAGAAATTAGAGCCAAGCTTTGAGCCTATTTTCGCGTTCAATGATAAAGGATCCACTCCAGTGCGGTTGATTAAACTTTTAGTGTAGATGGGGATTCCACAATATTCGAGAACTTTCAAAACTTTGTTCATCACAATGGAGCAACTCTCCTGCTACGATGCCTTCTTTGGAAGACTAGCCCTAGATGAAATAGATGTATTTGTGTCACTATAGTATCTGATGATGAAATTTCTAACTAAGAGTGGATGGAGGATGATAAGAGTAGAGCAATTCAACTCTTAAGAATTGTATTTTGCTACGCTCGATTAATGCAAAAAAGATAGCATGTTATGATTTAAAGAAAGGCGAATCAATCAAAACTGAAATCCAAAAGCTCTTGGATGATGGTCCTCCAAGCCAACCATCCAAGGAAAATGAGAAGATAAGGATAACCGAGGAAGCTAAGAATGTGTTAAAAAGATTCAACGTTTCCAAGTGGAAAAGAAAAGGAAAATATTCAAACCCGATTGACGAAGAAATAGATGGTGAAGAAATTGTCACTGAATTAGATTGTAGAAATAGATAGAAAGAATAAAGCCAACCGATGACCTAGAAGAGGTAAGCCTGGATTCGCTTGATCCGATAAAAACAATGAAGATCGAAAAGGATTTAGGCGACAATCTCAGGGCGAACTTATTCAAATTCTTCAATTTAGCAAGGATTTATTTTCCTAGACCTAATTTGACATGGTTGGAATAGATCCAACAAATCATGAGTCAGGTCCTAAACATAGATCCAAATATTACTTCTATCCGACAAAAGAAAAGGCAGTTCCACAAGGTTCGATCTAATGAATTGAAAGTGGAAGTCAAATAACTGCTTGAAAATAGATTCATCAGAGAAGTTTTCTATCCAAAATGGTTGGCCACTCTCGTGCTAGTCAAGAAATCCAATGGAAATTGGAGGACATGTGTCGAGTATATAGATTTGAATAAGTCATGCCTTAAAGATTGTTACCATTTGCCTCGAATGGATCAACTGGTTGATGCCACAAGTGAACAAAAACTGTCATCTTTTATGGAGGCATACTCAGGGTATAATCAAATCCACATGTTCAAACCATATGACGAACGCATGATTTTTATAGATCATCTGGGAAGTTCTTGGGACATATTGCCATTGCTAGAGGAATAGAGGTCAATCCTGACCAATTTAAAGCGATTAGGGATATGGCAGAACCAAAGACAAGAAAAGGTGTGGTGAGCTTAAACAGGAGAGTAACAACTGTGAATAGATTTATTTCTGAAGCCACCGTTAAGTGCATATCGTTCTTTGATGTGTTCAAAGAAAATCTTTGAATGTGGGGAGGATTTTCAAAAGGCCTTTAAAGAGCTGAAAAATCATCTTGAAAAGCCTCCAATCCTATTTAGCCTAGTTATTGATGATAAATATCGTCAACACCCCTATTAGTGCTTCGGATCGTTGATCATGTTTAGGTATTTCAACCCTTGGTATGATCAATGAATAAAGCATGCAAAAGAAGGCAAAGCAAGAATTATTAATGAAATGGTTTGGAGAATATTGAGTTTGAATTCAATCATGAACTTTAATATCTCCATCATGACCCCTTTCATATCCAGCGAAACCCATGTGTTTCGCTAATTCATGATAGCAGAAAGGAAGGAGTGATGTAACCCCCCTTTTGTCTTTGACGAATTTTCTGTATTTGATGGATAGAAAGGTGTTGGAGTTGAAACCCCTCTTGACCTCATGGGAACCTCCTTCATTTGCCTTTTTATTAGGTTTCGAAAAGATCACAACGTTGTATTCATGATCAAATTCTTCCTCCTGGAAGGTACTCATTTTGCCGTTTAAAGGTGGACATCTTCGAAAGGCACCCCTTCCAAAAGAGTAGACCTTCTTGATGGTTATTTGGCGATTTGAATCCCTTTCGAAAGGTATGCATCATTCAAGCATGTTTAAATAAAAATAAGAGTTGATATGATATGTCACGGAACCGTATCAAGGATTTGACATTGTATGTTTATTGAGTCACAAGTTATATTTTCCTTACATGGTCGAAACCATGAATTTACTATATAAGGAAATAAAATTAGTGGAAATATCCCATGATGGTTCCATGACATATAATTGGAATGAACGAAGAAGATAAGAAATAAATCATGTATGATCGGCTGTTAATGTTGATTAACGCCTGATCATGATCATCCCCAAATTCAAAGTTGATCGGAAGCCATAATCCTCTTTATTTTCTCATAATAAAGTTTAATACAAAGTTTGAGAATCAAATCCCTAATTAGATTTCTAAATTAGGCCTACAAATGTAGTAAGAGGGAGCAGAAGTTGTAGAATGAGAGCAGAATGGGAAGATCGGATCCCTAAAACTGGACCGCTTGGGTCTTATTTATAGATGCAAGTGGCCCTCCTTTCGACTCCATGCTTTCGAATGAATCGAAAGGTCACCTTTTTATATGCAGTTGTAAACCTTTTGAATTTGTCGAAAGGTTTGCCCTTCATTAGCCATTATAGACCTTTAGACATTGTCAAAGGGTTTGCTCCACTTCATGCCTTCATGAACTTTTCATCTTTGTCGAAGGGTTTGCCTTCTATATGCCATTGTGAACCCTTCGACCTTGTCGGAAGGTTGCTATTTCACTTGATTGTGATGAACCCTTCGACCTTTTCGGAAGGTTGCTCTTTCACTTGACTGTTGTGAACCCTTCGACCTTGTCGGAAGGTTGCTCTTTCACTTGATTGTTGTGAACCCTTCAACCTTGTCGGAAGGTTGCTCTTAACTTGATTGTTGTCGAGAGTTGTGCTTCCCGTCAATGTTGTCGGAAGGTTGTCTTTTATTCTTTGTTGACTTATGAATGCTGCTTTCTTCATAAACCTTGTCTATAGGTATTTTGTATGTGTTCCAACCGGTTCAAAAGTCTTGCTATGCTTTCGAAAAGATTATTATAGAGTTGCTTGCTCTTGCTTTGACTTCTCCACCCTCTTCGAAAGGTTAGAACTCTTTGAATGTTGAGAGATGAAACCTTTCGTCCCCTCCGAAAGGTCGGGGATTGCTATAAACTATTGATTGCATCGAAAGATTTGATCTGAACTCCTTTTCTTTAGTCTTTGTTTTATGATGAATGGTTGCAGAACTATTCTCCTATCCCAGACGGAAGGTGCTTGGAGATTCCGTACCTAGTTGCTTCATTGTGCCTTAGAATTCTTTATTTCATGCATGTAGAAGCCTTGCTCCGAAGTTTTTATGTGCTTTTCTTTACTAGCGTTGAACAACCCCTTCCAAACCATCGAAAGGTGGTTTTACCTGCTACTCTTTATTCATGTAGAAGCCTTCTAAAAGGCCTTCTTGATCCTTATTCATATTTTATGGTTAACATTTAGTCCCCCTTATATAAAGAAGGCTTTTGTTTTTTTAGGACAAAAATTCCAGGATTACCAAATAGTCCCTGTATTCCTACAATACATCTAGTAATATTTGCATGGTTAGTTCATATGCAAGTACCTTTTCATTTTTGTTGACCTTTAACTCCGATTTTATCTTAGCGAAAGATTCATTCTTTGAACATTCAAAACCTGTAATGATAAATATTTGAAGCCCTAGATTTGGGTCTTAATGATCGGAATCTATCAGTTTCTTGTCAGAAAGTAATTATTTCCCCTTTTGTCATGAATGATAGAAGTTCTAGAAGTCATAATAAAGGACCCATATCTCCATGCTAGATGGACCTTATTAGTGAGAGTAGGTGTTTAGAAACTTACTCTTAATAATAGAATGTCAGAAGACCATACATAGACAATTTAGAAGTTCATATCCTACGACAATAAAGGCTGAAAATACCACATCAAATAATAATGGGGAGACTAGAATCATCTTGATCATCATAATAGAAGGCTAAAATCGCATATCAACCCAGTAATAATGAGAGAGGACCAGAATACCAATCAGATTGTCCGTTCTGATATTAATAATGAAGGTCCAGGAGATTATCTTTGGTTGTGAATGTTAGAGGTTCAGATGACTTGTTTTGTCATTCAATAATAGAAGGTCATAAGACTATTTTTGGAGATAAGCAGTAGAAGACCATAAATCCATATCTGATAATAAGTAATGGAAGACTAACAATTCATAGCTGGTAATAAGTAGTAGAAGGCCAGAATACCCACTCTTGGTATTTAATAGTAGAAGGCTGAAATACCATTCTAGATAATTAATGATAGAAGACCAGAATGCCACTTCCAGAAATCATTTCTGATAGTTAATAATAGAAGTCCTGAATACGATTTTTGGTAATTAATAATAGAAGACCAGAATACCATTTCTGGTAATCAATAATAGAAGACCAGAATACCATTTCTGGTAATCAATAATAGAAGACCAGAATACTATTCTGACAATAAGTTATGGAAAACCAGAAAACCAATCTGACAAAAAGTAATGGAAGACCAGAAAAAAATCTGGTAGATTTTCATGAGGAGAAGTCGGGTAATTCTTTCTGATTCTTTTGTCGAATGTGCTATCTTCAGGCTTTGATGATATCTTGCATGCTTTTTCTTTCTCGGGCTCGAGTTTTATTTATCCGTTTGTTTTGGCCTATTTCAGGCTAGGACTCTTTTGTACAATCTCATGCTTATTTCAAGTAGTGCCCATTTCAGGTTGTTGCCATTTTAGACCTTACCAATTTCTGGCGGTTGCCATTTTAGGCGGTACCGGTTTCTAGCAGTGCCCATTTCAGACAGGAACTTTTCTTAGTCTCCGGACATTTCATTTGTATTTTCTGTACGCTCGGCTAGCTTATTCTCAAGTAGGGCCCGAGGACTTACCCGACCTCCCTCTAGGAGGCGCCTTAACCTGGCCACAGCATGATGCGGCTAAGGGCTTGTTTGGTACCTTGGATAGGTCATAGCATGGCGGGACCAAGGGATTACCCATCCTCCCTCCAGGAGGCGCCTTATCTTGGCCATAGCATGACGCGGATAAGGGCTTATGCTGCTTTAACCTGGCCATTTCTGACTTTGGCACGACTAAAGGCTTACACCCTCCCTTCAGGAGGTGCCTTGACCTGGCCATCTTGGTGCGACCAAGAGCTTTCTACCGTTATCGGTAACCTACCATTTTAGGTAGTCCAAGTTTAAGGAGAATTTTACTCCCGACCATGTAGACTTTTCTTAGTGAATCATAATAGAGACATTCTTGAAAATGATTCATTCATTCAGAGTCGAAAAATATGGTTTCAAATGTTCTGTGTTCCAAGTTCTGAGTACCATCACTACTACAAAACAGGCCATTTGCATCGCCTCATTTGAATCGGTTGAAGTAAAAACTGATGCAAATAGAACTATTTGCATCAGTTCTGTCTTAATAACCGATGTAATTGGTACATAGAAAGCAATAGGTAATAAAAAATCAAATTTGCATCAGTTGTCACCAACAACCGATGCAAATACGTCGATGCAAATAGTTGTAGTTGCATCTATTTTAAAGTCAACCGATGCAACTAAATTAATTTGCATCCCTTTCGGTACACACTTTCGTTAATTCCCGCCATCCCAATTTTTTCTGCCGCCGCTTATTTTCCCATTCGTTTCCAGTATTTCGTCCGCTTCCAAAAAAAAAAACCCTAGACCTTAACCAAATCCATGACTTAATCAACCAAATTCCTCTCCAATTTTCTCCTTCACCTTCTTCTCCTCTCTCTCATCTCAAACCCTAATTTCCTCTAATTAGAAGAAAAAACCCAATGAAGGTAAGAGAGATATAGTTATGGGCAGATCTTTGGGCCCGATACCTTCATATTTGGAAAAGCAAGCCGGTAATTACTTAGCGAAAGGTCGTTAGAGTTGTTTTATTCCGTTTTGGATGTCCTTCGGAAGAAGGCTGAGAATTGTGATTGCTTGCAATGTGAGTTTCAATTACATTTCGATTATTACATTTCACTGAGAATTGTAAAAACACGGTAACTTTCTGCTTTCTCCACTCTTTCTGATTTCTTCACAAAATTAAGACCAGACCACAAATCCAATGAATTGAATGTTCGTAATATGAACATCACATATTTAACTTTCTGCTTTCTCCACTCTTTCTCCGTTGAGTACCTCTACTGGTTTTACCTCTTTTCATGAATTGATCCTCCTTGATTTCAGTAGAAGTTTATATTTTGATTAATATCCATCTCGTAAAACAAAAGCCCAAATCTGCAAAAATCGATATAATGGCTTCTTTGCCTGCCCGCCAAACATCAAGCTCTGAAGAAGACCCAAAAAAGAGAAAGAGAATGGTCTCAAAAAGAGAGTCAGCTCGTAGATCTAGAATGAGAAAGCACCAACATTTAGATGATTTGATTAAACGAGTTGCTCAACTCAAGGACGAAAACGCTAAAATTGCTATGCAAATCAATGTTTGCACGGAGCAGTATTTGAAAGTGGATGGGCAAAACACGATTTTGAAGGCACAGATTGATGAATTGGCTGGAAGGCGTAGATCTTTTGTTTCCGTTCTTCAGTTCATTGAAGAATTCAGTGGGATGCAAATGGATATTCCTGAAATTCCTGAACCGATGGTAGAGCCGTGGCAGTTTCCTTTCCCGAATCAACCCATTATTGCTTCTACAAGTATGTTTGAATTCTGATTTAAGCTTATTGCTAGATTCTTGTAGGAATTTGAGTATTTAGCTCTGATGTTTGCGTCTTTAGTTGTATTGTCATGTTGATTCGCATTACATGTTGCATTTGGTATGAACTTGTTCCCCTATATAATATATTGTATGTTTTAAACCCTTTTTAGATATGTATTTTCAGCGTATCAGGTTGATTATGTAGTTCTATCACATGATTATATGAGAATTTCTGCTGTTGTTCGAATTGCATAATCAGTTGTTTGTATCGGCACGGGCTGTATAAATTTGAATTTATCATACATGATACGTTGTATGATGTAAATGTTAAGCCTGCTAAAGTTTAAGCTGTATTACAATACACATCTTTACAGCTATTCATACGAATTGATTATGTATCACTCTATTGTCTACATAGACCCATTTTACACCAATCAACCCATTTGAAAGTATCATTGTACTCTTTTCAACAAAAAGAACTGTTGGCACACCTTTGTTCAGGTAGCACGCTGGGCGTCTGCTCATCTTTTGTAATCCTTCATCTACCCAAACTCGCATGACATCGTATTGAACTAGAAAATTTTGTTTCAATTTTTAGTAACATTCGTTGATTATCTATTCCTTGTAATAAATAAATGGTGGAATAATCCGATATTTGGTATGTAGTTCTTTGAGGTGCGTTGGGTGTCACAAGACGTACTTATGGAGTGACAGTCAATAAAGCATTTGTTCACGAACATAAGATCGGTAGGCCTAATTTTTGAAATTCAGTCAAACTGCTTCTCTACTTTTTGTTTTTTCTACATAATTTAAGGCTAATATTGGACCAGAAATTAGATCTCCATAGTCAATAATCATTTAATTTATATTTTGTTCAAACTATTACTTTCGGATTGATTTATTAGTATCCAAATCGTTCTAGAATTGGTAACATTTTGAAATTAGCATACATATATTGTGATTTTTTCACTTCTGCGACATGGGTTTCCGAAATTCAATTGTTGATTTAAATATGTTTTACTCTTAAATTTGTTTTTAAACTGCTCGATTTTGTCCTGTTTACTGCAATTTTGCTATATGGGTTTCCAAAATTAAACTATGCTTGAGTTTGCATCGTAATCTTGGAAGAGTATAACAAATTAGTATTACTGCAAACTTGAAACACAAATAATAAGATTAGTTAGAATGCTAATTGTAGTAAATTTATTTAATAGATGAATTTATAACTATACCTAATAATCTATACCGAAACATTCATAAATTTTGCTAGGTCAAATGCTGATTGTCGATTAACTTAGTAGCAACCTTCCCACTTTGATCTCCAAAGCCTAGATTATACATTACAGAATACCATTTAAAGTATCTACCCATTTATCATGCAATACATTTCCTTTTACCTAACTTAGTTTGTGACATTTTTTAATGCAGATGATTGTATACTTTTGGTTTCATGTTGCCAACCTTGAAAAATTGTAGTTAGAATATCTGACATGTTATACGATTTTAAAACACATATTCATTGCCATATGACATTCAAAGGGGGATTGGTGCTTCGCTGGTAATGTTTTCATTTAGTTTCTGTAATTTAATAGTGGGATGCTTCCAAGTGATGAGCATGACAGTAAAGAGGGCGATGAATTCACAAGCTATTCATTTTAGACGTAGTTCTGACTTTGATATAACACAATGGACACAAAAGAAGAGATGGGTTTCCATAGTTTTGAAATTTAATGAAATAGTTCATGTTCTTTAATTGTTCACGTTACTTCTACTTCTACTAGATTTACAGGTTCATTTTTGAAGCCACGAGAATTTTTAATGATTATATCCAGTAATACATATTGAGTTTTGTTTATTTATTTCCAAGTTCAGGTTTTAATAGGAATCTTTTATATGCTACAACTATTAGTCCATTTGCTTATTTTTCTTATTACTGGACCATGCAGTTACTTTCTGTTTATCTCACTATAATTTGACCATTCTTTTATATCTCATACGAACTAAATTTTGAAGTCCTGTGCAATTCCCAAATTATCTACTTTGGGTTTCTGTTTGTATTTTAATCTTTTGATTATAAAATTATATTACGTTAAACTAAATTATCTACTTTGGGTTTCTGTTTGTATTTTAATCTTTTGATGTACACCTTCCTCACAAGTGTCTTAGCTTTGTCCACATCCAGTTATAAAACCAATGCAAAACTGTCGAAGCAATGGAAGACCAGATAAAGAGTACAAAAACTGCAGATGGAAACCTGATCAATGCGACCTCCCTCGTTCCTTGCTTTTCATTTTATGGCAGGCATGTTACTTCCTTTATAGCTATTCTTACCATTTACATTCAATTGTTACAAAAGAACTGTATGTTTTATCCTTTGTTATGCTTGCATATATTGCGTTTGTCAATGTTTTCATACACTAGTTAAATCAAATAAAAGGACACAACTCAAATGGAATAAATAGCAGCACAACCCAAAAGAAATAACTCTACAAATGAAGTGTTAATAAAAAAAAACTTCTTCTAACATCCCTGATTTTTTATCAATGATTCTCTAAAAATTGCTTATGGATATAGGGACGGTTCCTAAATAGAGAACTACTAAGGATCATGAGCAAGAAAACATGTTGGTTTTGGTGGCGTAGAAAGCGAGTAGTGTGGAAGTTTACACGCATTGCGTCTTGCCGAACAGTTTATTAGAAAACTGTTCCAGGATAAACATGTTGGTTTTGGTGGCATCACTACCCATTATATATTTCTTTTATCATATTTCTATTGAGAAATGCAGGCTTTAAGATAAACTGGGCAAAGTTAAATCGTATAAGGACTATATTTTGAAATATAACAATAACGGTGTCCTTAAATTAATTATTAAGTAATTTTCTAAAGGTATTTCTGAAAAAGCAGGATAAGACCGCAATATTTGACAATATCAATCAAGTATATAATAGTGTTTCGGTTAAATTGATATTATTCCAGGATATATTTAGTTAGAAACCCAAATTCCCAAATTCCCAAATTAACTACCGTTTGGTATTTGCATATTGCTACTTTTATTTGTTATCCGACTTGACTGCATCATTGTGCAGGGCTCATGATTCAACGATAACCTTTCAATTTTGCACTCACCCATTTGATGAAATAGCAAACAGTATTGACCTTCAACTACAACATAGTGAAAGGTTAGCTGACTTATTAAAAAGGTAAACACTGTACATATGAACTTGCTTTACAGCCAACGTAGTTTCCCTTTTTAATACTCTATTGACAGAGACAATGTACAGCACCAAGCGGTTGCTAATTATAATTCTTATTTATATCATGATTTCATGAGATTGACTTCACTTTTGTTCACTCAATGTATTATTGGAGTGTTCCATGGCTTACACATCGATGTTGTATTGTTGTTGCTGTCAGGTGGAAGAATGCAGCAGGCACTGAAGGTGACAGTGTAGAAGAGGAGCAGGCATTGGTTGTTTGGATGGAACAGCTCAACTTCAGGTAGCTCAAGTATAGGATGAAGGTTTGTGCATTTGAAGACCATCTTCTGCTTAATTTATCCACTGTCAACGATACATTCTCTTCTCTGTATATATGTATTTTTGTGTGTCTACATATAACACGCTGCATTTATTTTTTACTACCGACTGTCTGATTATGTACTATGGAATTTATTTATATTTTTCATTCTTTTGTAGAATTATTAAATTTGATTATGTATTTGCCATCAAATTTAATTTTGAATGATTGTAATATTGCATGCAATAATTGTTTGTTATAATCAATAATATATATATAGTCTATTTGAGTACTGTAATAATGGTTTCTGAGAATGGTTTTTTTTTGCATCAGGTATAAATAGTTGATGCAATAGAGGGATTAGTTTGCATCGGTTGTTATAAAAAATCGATGCAATAGAGGGGCTGTATCCAAGCAACCAACCATGATATTTTGCATCAGTTGTTAGTAACAACCGATGCAAAAAAGACCTTTTTGCATCGGTTTCAGAACTGATGCAAAAGTGTTAAGCCTGTTGCATCGGTTGCATATGCATCGGTTGTTGAACTGATGCAAAAGGGGGTAAACAACTGATGCAAATGGCATGTTTTGTAGTAGTGCATATTACCATATGGATGACATAACTTGTAAGCCCCTAGGGGATTTCCTTGAAAATTATTAGTGGACCTTCCCAATTTGGTCCCAATGACCCATCTGGTGGGTTTCTCGTATTGGCCATTACTCTTCTAAGTACCAAATCTCCTTGTTTGAATGTCCTCATTTTTACCTTTGAGTTATAGTACTTTTATTCTCCTTTGGTATTCAGCCGTTCTTAATGCTGCTTCATCCCTTAGTTCGTGAATCAAGTCAAGTGATTCCTTTTTTAATTCTTGATTTGGGTTAAAGGCGTAGGCAATCCTTCGATGAGAAGGTACTTTAATTTCTACCGGTAGCATTGCTTCACAACCATATGTTAGCGAATATGGGGTATGACCTATGACCCGTTGTAGTGCTAGTGGATGTTCTACAAGCCCACAAAACTAGGGGTAATTCTTTTACCCAATTCCCCTTTGCCTTATTTAGTCTCTTTTTTAAGATCCTCTTTATTGTTTTGTTTACAGCCTCAACGGCTCCATTGTCCTATGGGTGAGCGACAAAAGAGAAGCTTTTTACGATTCCATTCTTATGGAAAAATCGTGAAAATTCTTCACTTTCAAATTGGGTTCCATTGTCGGAGATTATCTTGTAGGGTCTCCCAAACCTTGTGACAATGTTTTTAATGACAAATCTTAGCACTTTCCCAGAGGTGGTCTTTGGAAGCGGTTACACTTTGACCAATTTTGTGAAGTAATCAATTATCGCTACAGCATACTTCGTCCCACCTTTGGAGATAGGAAGAGGTCTGATTAAATCCATTCCCCACCCAAACATCGAATGGCCATGGGCTGGTGATGTGGGTTAGTTGACTCGGAGGAAGACGTGGTATCTTCGAGTAGCGTTGGCACTTTTCACATCTTTTAACATATTCGATTGCTTGGTTGGTTAATTGTGGCCAGTAAAATCCTTGTCTCATTATCTTTTTGGCCAATTTAATCCCATTGGAGTGATCTCCACAAAGTCTTTCGTGGGCTTCCTTTAATATCCTTAATCTGGATTTTACACATCGCAAATAGGGAAGGGCATATCCTTTCTTGTATAGAACTCCATCCATAATGGTAAAATTTTGGTCTTGCCTCTTTAGCCTTCGTGCCTCTGTTTTATCCGCAGGTAGTGTCCTATTGACAATATAACTCATAATCGGGGCCATCCAAGTGTTTTCATAGTATTCCTCCGTTATTGGAGCTGTGGATTCTTTACTTGGCATTTCTTGATCCCTTTCCACTACTTCTTGTGCCATAGCCCGTGATCGGGTCAATACCAGTAGCTCATTAGTTTTCTCTTGTTTATTTTCCTCAATATTGGGATTAGCATGAAATCCCACAGGCATAATTCGAGTCTTAGGGACCCCTCTTGAACTTGCCAACTTAGCCAATGAGTCTGCTTGGGAATTGTCCCCTTGGTATTTGGTGTATAGAGAAATCTTCGAAAAGTATGAGAATTTTTATTACCTTTTTCACATACTGATAGAGTTTGGGATCTTTTGTTTGGTATACTTGTTTGATTTGATTGACCAATTTAGGAATCACTGAATACTTGAATCCTCAGGATTTTGAGTTGTAAAGCAAGGGTCAATCCTGCAACCATAGATTCATATTCTACCATGTTGTTAGTTACCGAAAACCCCAATTTCATAGTATAATGAAGTCTGTGTCTATCAGAAGTAATTATTACGTATCTTGCTCCGGCCCCTTGTTCATTTGAGGCACCATCCACAAATAACAGCCACTTGGGTTCTAAGTCCTTTTCCTTTTCGGATTCCTGTGAAAATGAATCCCGTACATTCATTAATGAAGTCAGCCAATGCTTATCCTTTTATAGCCGCTCTGGGTTGATATTCTATATCATATTTACTTAGCTCAGTTCCCCACTTAATCAATTTTCTAGAGGTTTCAGGTTTGCTAAAGACTTGTTTCAATAGAAAGTTGGTCAACACTCTCACTGGGTGTGCCTGAAAGTAAGGTCTTGTAGGTTATGGGTTTTCAGACCCTAAGGCATCAAAATAAGGGCTACTTGAATAAAGTGTCTTTTTATATATATATGTGTGTATATGTGTGTATGTGTATAAAAGCACTGAGAATAACTTTATACTTAAATTATTATCGCATTTTACAATGCGCTAAAAGAATTATTGTTGATGGTGTCTGGTTTGACCCTTTGGGTTAATTGTAAATTTTGGGTCGACGTTAGAGCGTGGGTTAGCTACACATACCTGACACTGGACATTTTTAGGTAAGACCAATCATCTGCAATTATAAACTGAGTTCGTAATTTCTATCAGATACTAGACCGATGAAAAATATCATTAATATCGTTGTTATTTATACTTCTGAAGCTGATAATTCCTAGCTTTGGTTGGACAGTACGAACTCATGTTTCAGTGCAACATGTGGATATTAATATTACTAAAAAAATAAAAAGATTGATTTTCTTTCACACGGATGTTTTTTCTTGATAAGAATTTTGTAAAAAGACAAGTACTTCATCGTATTTCTGAGCAAACAAATTAAAACAATCACAAAAATAGTTAATATATCTAAACTTCTTTCTCCCTTTCATGTCATACAGTGATTAAATCAAAACATAAACTAATGCCAGTAATCAATGACATGACAAAATCACCATTAATCCTAAATATTTCTTAAAAGTGGTACATTCCGGTCGCATTAGCACAGCAAATTTAGCACGTGCATAACATCATCTGTGCTTTTAGCAATAATAAGACATACATATACATGTATATTAAAAGAATATATTGTGAAGAAAATAATGCACTAAATCGTAGAAGAATAATAATTCTGATAAAAAATACATACCCAAGGTATTAGACAAAAATGTAGGCCACAAGGGAGTAGCAGGAATGATGAGTAACTTCGTTATCAACCATAGATATCTAGTAATAATATTATTATTTTTCATGTATATAGATATATAAATTATATGGGAGAAGCGGTTCATGTTTTGTGCATGTTATCATCTTGGGCAACAGTGGTAGAAAGTGTAGAAGATGATGAAATAGCTGCTCGATATGATGAGGTTCCCAGTTGCGCAAGAGCAGGAACAGCACCACCTGTTAACAAATTTAACAACAACAATGTCAATTTGCTTTCAAATCTCACCTAGCCAAAGAAACAATCATTCCACAGCGAGTGCACACTCGCACGCACATATAAATTATGCGCCTGTGTGTATGTCCATGCATGCATGTATATATGTTATATATGTGTATTACAAAAGACTGAAAAAGGACATATTACCTGCCAATCCAGCACATGCAGAAGAGAAGACTATCACTGGAGGAGCCTATAAAAACGAATAAAGGAAAATATTAAATATATTAACTGCAAAAATAACAAAATACCCATCTGATAGTTCGAACATAAATGATATATAAGTTAGCTCTTACTAATGTCTTCTTCAACTAGTTCAAAATGCTTCTAAAGCTCACATGCATGGTTGATTGCATTGAAGCATGTGTAGCATAACATTTTTGGGTAAAAAAGAGGAAGCAAGGAGGGTTATTCAGTCAAAGAACTGAAAATTAAGCACAGATTTGAAAGGAGTGGAAATTTTTGCTCCAGAATATTGTAATAGGTCAAATTAGAATAGCATCATTTCAAAAACTAGATCATTTTTCACTGTGACATGATTTATGTAAATTAGAAGATACAACTTAATAGCATGATGTGGGAGCATGCAAGGTGCTCACAAATAACAGCAAATGATAACCATATACATATGTGAAATCTCACTAGTATGTAAATTCAAGTGCCAACTTTTTCAATGTATTTTCTTCCGGATGTTTGAATGAATGGTCAAAAAAAGGGTATACATGTGCATAGTAGTTAAGTGCGTCTCCAAAGGTGAGCATACAGATTTCAATTATGTGATTTAAACCCAAAAATTGCTTCCAACAATTGATAACGGGGTGCAAGTCACAAAAATAGAGATAAAGAAATTTATAATCAAGCTTTTAAATCTCGGATTTCGGACATAATCTTGGACTGACATCTCGGTCAGCTTCAGATCTTAAGATCTCGGATGAGATGGCTGTCAACCAGTTAAGAATCGTGTTTGAAATCTTGTCTCGTCCAAGAGCAAAAGGTGGATCTCGAAGGATATGAAGGAGATTTAAAACTATGTTTATAATCTCATTGTGGATCTATTGAACAGGCATCCGCCTCGGTTTTTGTTTAGGTGCATGTTCAATGGGCATCTGGACGCTGAGACTTTTTCCCACCATGGGCATCTAGACACTGAGATTTTTTCCCACCATCTAGACGATAGTTGAACAGGCATCCACCTCAATATTTATTCAGGCACTTGTTCAACATATAATCTATGCTCATTGTTGGAGGGGTACTGACTATGGGTGTGATATTACAAACATGTCATTATAATCATAAGCAGCCGCGGAAGATGCTTTAAAAGAAGAAGAAACCAATGTTGCGCTCACCCCAATGAAATAACGTATCCACATTGGCCCTTTCACATATTTATTTACAATTGGCATAGCTGCAAGAAAAGTAAACAAGGAATTGTTGCTGATTAGTGCTAATTTTGGTATAAAATGGGAATAATTTCACTTACTTTTGGATGAAAGTTGAAACTGTAATAACAACTCTTAAAATTTTCAATTTTTATATGGGTTGCTAGAGAAAGGTACTGAAGTTCAACCAAGAACCATGTTAGAAGTTTTCATCGTAAACTCCAGCATCCAAATACAGCATAAGCTATGATTTAAATAAAAAGTTAGAAATTTCTCATAATATGCATTATGCATGGTAATTACATAATCCGATGATTTTTTTTTTACCGATTAATGTTTTATTAACGAAAGCCTTCGAATACCTTACTATCAAAATGTAACCATTCATGATTGAAGGTATGTTTAAATTGTATCCAACTCAGAGCATATCGTCCATCAGTAAATAAGAATAACACCAATAACTTCAACATACAAGGTCTGAATTAGTCAGAAATATATACCATGATTAAATCCAACAAACACGCTTGCTATTCCACCAATTCCAGAGGCAATCTGCAATAATAAACAGTCACTTTTTACAAGTTCTCTCTTTAAGACAATAAACTTGTGTTGAATCAAATAATAAGATGGTAGAGTTATTAATGAGTAATATACCATTGATGAGCTATCTCTTATAAAAGGGGAAATAGTCCAACTGCTTGTTTTCTACAAAACAATTTGTTCATCATATTAGTTTAAGGGGGAAGAGAACATGAAAATAAAACTGATATTTAGTACAAACCATGTCTTTGGAAAGAGGAGCTGCACAATGATGACAAACTGATCGGTTAGAGTGCTGATCTGCCATGTCCACCAATCTAATATGGTACTTGTTATTATTCTCACTTTATTGTTGTTTCTGTAAGAAAAATAATGATAAGACAAATTAAGAAGAGAGAGATGAATATAACAAGTTCTTGCAAGTAACTATGCAATACTGCAATGCAAATACAAAGTACTTCTGATTTATTCACTATAACACTGCCAAAAGTGGGGATAAAAACAATATTTATTAAACTTCTATAGAATCGGTCAATGTTATAGTGCTACATTTATGTGGCTAAACTTGCAACCACAGATAATATGAGTTGAGTCCAAGTACTTTGATTACTGAAATAAGCTTATTAGTCATGCCACCTGATTCTTGCAGGTACCTTATCAGAAATTATCCGATGATTCCATCCATTTTAGTCCGGTTCCGGCGTGGACTGGGACAGAAACTGGGTAAAAATCTGTTTATGGATTTATGCACTAGCATCAAATCTCCAATCTCAGTAAATATGAAATTTCAATTCAATTCATCTACTGATTGAAAGCAATCACGTGGAGGAAGAGGAGGAAAAAAATAACTTTTAAACTTTAAATCGAATCAAAAAATCGTCGGCGAGTTAAACAAACGCAAAACATACCACGTCGAAATCCAGCAGTGGGTATCTTCCGATCGGGCGCAGTTTTTCTACCTTCAATTCGATCGAGCAAGCAGCAGGTTTCTTTGTTATGAAAAGATGTTGTAGAGATTTTGGGAATTTGTGTAATTGTGTCAATGAATGTGATTGCACTGTTAAGTTATTTGATAAAGATATTGGGTAACTGGATATTAAAGAGGCCCATCTTTTTAATGAAAAATAATTTACAAAATTCAATTTTAAAGAGGCCCAATTGGGGCCGGCTATTTGAACAGATGATCTAAAATATGTGAACTGTTGAATAATAATATTTTTATATAAAGTGTATTTTTTTTTCATAAACATATTTATAATATCTTAATATACATGTACATATATTAATTAATAATATAATTTTTTTAACTAATTTCAGATCGTATGTACAGCATCTTAAAATTTTATTATTGATTGTTTTTTTTTTAAATGGGTGCTCCTCCTTTCAAGGAGGACAGCATTCATACACTTGTATCCTAAACTCAAAAAAGGAGCTGTCAACAAGTCTGGTAGGCAGCTATTCTTTATGATCCCATGCATCAACAATATAAATAAAAAACAGACCCCAATCCTAATGGCTAGAGTCCATTTTCACATATAATAATACAAATCTAATTCCTAATTGACCTAGAGTACAAATAATGTAAAAACCATAATATAACAATATGCAAATGAGCAACTCAACATTGCAGTAAAAAGTAATACCAAGATAGTAACTATCCACATCAGCAAGATCAGAACACACCCAAATAAACATAAGAACCGATCAACCGTAAAATCCCAATAACAATATAATAACAGCTTCTTATTAGTAATGAAAATATAATATAATGTGAATTATTATTTAGAAAACACCTTGTAAATTTCGAGTTACTTTAAATATCAAATTTGAAATTTAATCAAATATCTAATCTGACTATGTAAGAAGAATTCAAATTTAAAACTAGAACTGAGATCCACTTTAATAGCCTTTGAATATCTTAATTTGACTCTGTTACTTTGAATATCTTAATAGCTATATACAAAGTGAACTAATATATGTAACTATATCCAAAGTGATGTCAAATCACTTAGTTCTTTAATTGAATGAACAAGCATTTTGAATTCTACTTAAAAGCTGGAAAGGTTACTAACATTTCAAGGCAAGATATATTATATATATATATATATATATATATATATATATATATATCAATATAGTACTATGTTTTGAAGGAAGACTACCGAATCATATAAAGGTAGGAACGAAATTTCAATATAGTACTGTCTTTAAGTGATGTCAAATCACTTAGTTCTTTTAAATGAATGAACAAGCATTTTGAATTCTACTTAAAAGCTGGAAAGCTTATTAACATTTCAAGGCAAGATATATATATCAATATAGTACTGTGTTTTGAAGTAAGACTACTGTGTTTTGGACAAGTACTTCATCGTATTTCTGAGCAAACAAATTAAAACAATCACAAAAATAGTTAATATATCTAAACTTCTTTCTCCCTTTCATGTCATACAGTGATTAAATCAAAACATAAACTAATGCCAGTAATCAATGACATGACAAAATCACCATTAATCCTAAATATTTCTTAAAAGTGGTACATTCCGGTCGCATTAGCACAGCAAATTTAGCACGTGCATAACATCATCTGTGCTTTTAGCAATAATAAGACATACATATACATGTATATTAAAAGAATATATTGTGAAGAAAATAATGCACTAAATCGTAGAAGAATAATAATTCTGATAAAAAATACATACCCAAGGTATTAGACAAAAATGTAGGCCACAAGGGAGTAGCAGGAATGATGAGTAACTTCGTTATCAACCATAGATATCTAGTAATAATATTATTATTTTTCATGTATATAGATATATAAATTATATGGGAGAAGCGGTTCATGTTTTGTGCATGTTATCATCTTGGGCAACAGTGGTAGAAAGTGTAGAAGATGATGAAATAGCTGCTCGATATGATGAGGTTCCCAGTTGCGCAAGAGCAGGAACAGCACCACCTGTTAACAAATTTAACAACAACAATGTCAATTTGCTTTCAAATCTCACCTAGCCAAAGAAACAATCATTCCACAGCGAGTGCACACTCGCACGCACATATAAATTATGCGCCTGTGTGTATGTCCATGCATGCATGTATATATGTTATATATGTGTATTACAAAAGACTGAAAAAGGACATATTACCTGCCAATCCAGCACATGCAGAAGAGAAGACTATCACTGGAGGAGCCTATAAAAACGAATAAAGGAAAATATTAAATATATTAACTGCAAAAATAACAAAATACCCATCTGATAGTTCGAACATAAATGATATATAAGTTAGCTCTAACTAATGTCTTCTTCAACTAGTTCAAAATGCTTCTAAAGCTCACATGCATGGTTGATTGCATTGAAGCATGTGTAGCATAACATTTTTGGGTAAAAAAGAGGAAGCAAGGAGGGTTATTCAGTCAAAGAACTGAAAATTAAGCACAGATTTGAAAGGAGTGGAAATTTTTGCTCCAGAATATTGTAATAGGTCAAATTAGAATAGCATCATTTCAAAAACTAGATCATTTTTCACTGTGACATGATTTATGTAAATTAGAAGATACAACTTAATAGCATGATGTGGGAGCATGCAAGGTGCTCACAAATAACAGCAAATGATAACCATATACATATGTGAAATCTCACTAGTATGTAAATTCAAGTGCCAACTTTTTCAATGTATTTTCTTCCGGATGTTTGAATGAATGGTCAAAAAAAGGGTATACATGTGCATAGTAGTTAAGTGCGTCTCCAAAGGTGAGCATACAGATTTCAATTATGTGATTTAAACCCAAAAATTGCTTCCAACAATTGATAACGGGGTGCAAGTCACAAAAATAGAGATAAAGAAATTTATAATCAAGCTTTTAAATCTCGGATTTCGGACATAATCTTGGACTGACATCTCGGTCAGCTTCAGATCTTAAGATCTCGGATGAGATGGCTGTCAACCAGTTAAGAATCGTGTTTGAAATCTTGTCTCGTCCAAGAGCAAAAGGTGGATCTCGAAGGATATGAAGGAGATTTAAAACTATGTTTATAATCTCATTGTGGATCTATTGAACAGGCATCCGCCTCGGTTTTTGTTTAGGTGCATGTTCAATGGGCATCTGGACGCTGAGACTTTTTCCCACCATGGGCATCTAGACACTGAGATTTTTTCCCACCATCTAGACGATAGTTGAACAGGCATCCACCTCATTTTTTATTCAGGCACTTGTTCAACATATAATCTATGCTCATTGTTGGAGGGGTACTGACTATGGGTGCGATATTACAAACATGTCATTATAATCATAAGCAGCCGCGGAAGATGCTTTAAAAGAAGAAGAAACCAATGTTGCGCTCACCCCAATGAAATAACGTATCCACATTGGCCCTTTCACATATTTATTTACAATTGGCATAGCTGCAAGAAAAGTAAACAAGGAATTGTTGCTGATTAGTGCTAATTTTGGTATAAAATGGGAATAATTTCACTTACTTTTGGATGAAAGTTGAAACTGTAATAACAACTCTTAAAATTTTCAATTTTTATATGGGTTGCTAGAGAAAGGTACTGAAGTTCAACCAAGAACCATGTTAGAAGTTTTCATCGTAAACTCCAGCATCCAAATACAGCATAAGCTATGATATAAATAAAAAGTTAGAAATTTCTCATAATATGCATTATGCATGGTAATTACATAATCCGATGATTTTTTTTTTACCGATTAATGTTTTATTAACGAAAGCCTTCGAATACCTTACTATCAAAATGTAACCATTCATGATTGAAGGTATGTTTAAATTGTATCCAACTCAGAGCATATCGTCCATCAGTAAATAAGAATAACACCAATAACTTCAACATACAAGGTCTGAATTAGTCAGAAATATATACCATGATTAAATCCAACAAACACGCTTGCTATTCCACCAATTCCAGAGGCAATCTGCAATAATAAACAGTCACTTTTTACAAGTTCTCTCTTTAAGACAATAAACTTGTGTTGAATCAAATAATAAGATGGTAGAGTTATTAATGAGTAATATACCATTGATGAGCTATCTCTTATAAAAGGGGAAATAGTCCAACTGCTTGTTTTCTACAAAACAATTTGTTCATCATATTAGTTTAAGGGGGAAGAGAACATGAAAATAAAACTGATATTTAGTACAAACCATGTCTTTGGAAAGAGGAGCTGCACAATGATGACAAACTGATCGGTTAGAGTGCTGATCTGCCATGTCCACCAATCTAATATGGTACTTGTTATTATTCTCACTTTATTGTTGTTTCTGTAAGAAAAATAATGATAAGACAAATTAAGAAGAGAGAGATGAATATAACAAGTTCTTGCAAGTAACTATGCAATACTGCAATGCAAATACAAAGTACTTCTGATTTATTCACTATAACACTGCCAAAAGTGGGGATAAAAACAATATTTATTAAACTTCTATAGAATCGGTCAATGTTATAGTGCTACATTTATGTGGCTAAACTTGCAACCACAGATAATATGAGTTGAGTCCAAGTACTTTGATTACTGAAATAAGCTTATTAGTCATGCCACCTGATTCTTGCAGGTACCTTATCAGAAATTATCCGATGATTCCATCCATTTTAGTCCGGTTCCGACGTGGACTGGGACAGAAACTGGGTAAAAATCTGTTTATGGATTTATGCACTAGCATCAAATCTCCAATCTCAGTAAATATGAAATTTCAATTCAATTCATCTACTGATTGAAAGCAATCACGTGGAGGAAGAGGAGGAAAAAAATAACTTTTAAACTTTAAATCGAATCAAAAAATCGTCGGCGAGTTAAACAAACGCAAAACATACCACGTCGAAATCCAGCAGTGGGTATCTTCCGATCGGGCGCAGTTTTTCTACCTTCAATTCGATCGAGCAAGCAGCAGGTTTCTTTGTTATGAAAAGATGTTGTAGAGATTTTGGGAATTTGTGTAATTGTGTCAATGAATGTGATTGCACTGTTAAGTTATTTGATAAAGATATTGGGTAACTGGATATTAAAGAGGCCCATCTTTTTAATGAAAAATAATTTACAAAATTCAATTTTAAAGAGGCCCAATTGGGGCCGGCTATTTGAACAGATGATCTAAAATATGTGAACTGTTGAATAATAATATTTTTATATAAAGTGTATTTTTTTTTCATAAACATATTTATAATATCTTAATATACATGTACATATATTAATTAACAATATAATTTTTTTAACTAATTTCAGATCGTATGTACAGCATCTTAAAATTTTATTATTGATTGTTTTTTTTTAAAATGGGTGCTCCTCCTTTCGAGGAGGACAGCATTCATACACTTGTATCCTAAACTCAAAAAAGGAGCTGTCAACAAGTCTGATAGGCAGCTATTCTTTATGATCCCATGCATCAACAATATAAATAAAAAACAGACCCCAATCCTAATGGCTAGAGTCCATTTTCACATATAATAATACAAATCTAATTCCTAATTGACCTAGAGTACAAATAATGTAAAAACCATAATATAACAATATACAAATGAGCAACTCAACATTGCAGTAAAAAGTAATACCAAGATAGTAACTATCCACATCAGCAAGATCAGAACACACCCAAATAAACATAAGAACCGATCAACCGTAAAATCCCAATAACAATATAATAACAGCTTCTTATTAGTAATGAAAATATAATATAATGTGAATTATTATTTAGAAAACACCTTGTAAATTTCGAGTTACTTTAAATATCAAATTTGAAATTTAATCAAATATCTAATCTGACTATGTAAGAAGAATTCAAATTTAAAACTAGAACTGAGATCCACTTTAATAGCCTTTGAATATCTTAATTTGACTCTGTTACTTTGAATATCTTAATAGCTATATACAAAGTGAACTAATATATGTAACTATATCCAAAGTGATGTCAAATCACTTAGTTCTTTAATTGAATGAACAAGCATTTTGAATTCTACTTAAAAGCTGGAAAGCTTACTAACATTTCAAGGCAAGATATATATATATATATATATATATATATATATATCAATATAGTACTATGTTTTGAAGGAAGACTACCGAATCATATAAAGGTAGGAACGAAATTTCAATATAGTACTGTCTTTAAGTGATGTCAAATCACTTAGTTCTTTTAAATGAATGAACAAGCATTTTGAATTCTACTTAAAAGCTGGAAAGCTTATTAACATTTCAAGGCAAGATATATATATCAATATAGTACTGTGTTTTGAAGTAAGACTACTGTGTTTTGGACAAGTACTTCATCGTATTTCTGAGCAAACAAATTAAAACAATCACAAAAATAGTTAATATATCTAAACTTCTTTCTCCCTTTCATGTCATACAGTGATTAAATCAAAACATAAACTAATGCCAGTAATCAATGACATGACAAAATCACCATTAATCCTAAATATTTCTTAAAAGTGGTACATTCCGGTCGCATTAGCACAGCAAATTTAGCACGTGCATAACATCATCTGTGCTTTTAGCAATAATAAGACATACATATACATGTATATTAAAAGAATATATTGTGAAGAAAATAATGCACTAAATCGTAGAAGAATAATAATTCTGATAAAAAATACATACCCAAGGTATTAGACAAAAATGTAGGCCACAAGGGAGTAGCAGGAATGATGAGTAACTTCGTTATCAACCATAGATATCTAGTAATAATATTATTATTTTTCATGTATATAGATATATAAATTATATGGGAGAAGCGGTTCATGTTTTGTGCATGTTATCATCTTGGGCAACAGTGGTAGAAAGTGTAGAAGATGATGAAATAGCTGCTCGATATGATGAGGTTCCCAGTTGCGCAAGAGCAGGAACAGCACCACCTGTTAACAAATTTAACAACAACAATGTCAATTTGCTTTCAAATCTCACCTAGCCAAAGAAACAATCATTCCACAGCGAGTGCACACTCGCACGCACATATAAATTATGCGCCTGTGTGTATGTCCATGCATGCATGTATATATGTTATATATGTGTATTACAAAAGACTGAAAAAGGACATATTACCTGCCAATCCAGCACATGCAGAAGAGAAGACTATCACTGGAGGAGCCTATAAAAACGAATAAAGGAAAATATTAAATATATTAACTGCAAAAATAACAAAATACCCATCTGATAGTTCGAACATAAATGATATATAAGTTAGCTCTTACTAATGTCTTCTTCAACTAGTTCAAAATGCTTCTAAAGCTCACATGCATGGTTGATTGCATTGAAGCATGTGTAGCATAACATTTTTGGGTAAAAAAGAGGAAGCAAGGAGGGTTATTCAGTCAAAGAACTGAAAATTAAGCACAGATTTGAAAGGAGTGGAAATTTTTGCTCCAGAATATTGTAATAGGTCAAATTAGAATAGCATCATTTCAAAAACTAGATCATTTTTCACTGTGACATGATTTATGTAAATTAGAAGATACAACTTAATAGCATGATGTGGGAGCATGCAAGGTGCTCACAAATAACAGCAAATGATAACCATATACATATGTGAAATCTCACTAGTATGTAAATTCAAGTGCCAACTTTTTCAATGTATTTTCTTCCGGATGTTTGAATGAATGGTCAAAAAAAGGGTATACATGTGCATAGTAGTTAAGTGCGTCTCCAAAGGTGAGCATACAGATTTCAATTATGTGATTTAAACCCAAAAATTGCTTCCAACAATTGATAACGGGGTGCAAGTCACAAAAATAGAGATAAAGAAATTTATAATCAAGCTTTTAAATCTCGGATTTCGGACATAATCTTGGACTGACATTTCGGTCAGCTTCAGATCTTAAGATCTCGGATGAGATGGCTGTCAACCAGTTAAGAATCGTGTTTGAAATCTTGTCTCGTCCAAGAGCAAAAGGTGGATCTCGAAGGATATGAAGGAGATTTAAAACTATGTTTATAATCTCATTGTGGATCTATTGAACAGGCATCCGCCTCGGTTTTTGTTTAGGTGCATGTTCAATGGGCATCTGGACGCTGAGACTTTTTCCCACCATGGGCATCTAGACACTGAGATTTTTTCCCACCATCTAGACGATAGTTGAACAGGCATCCACCTCAATTTTTATTCAGGCACTTGTTCAACATATAATCTATGCTCATTGTTGGAGGGGTACTGACTATGGGTGTGATATTACAAACATGTCATTATAATCATAAGCAGCCGCGGAAGATGCTTTAAAAGAAGAAGAAACCAATGTTGCGCTCACCCCAATGAAATAACGTATCCACATTGGCCCTTTCACATATTTATTTACAATTGGCATAGCTGCAAGAAAAGTAAACAAGGAATTGTTGCTGATTAGTGCTAATTTTGGTATAAAATGGAAATAATTTCACTTACTTTTGGATGAAAGTTGAAACTGTAATAACAACTCTTAAAATTTTCAATTTTTATATGGGTTGCTAGAGAAAGGTACTGAAGTTCAACCAAGAACCATGTTAGAAGTTTTCATCGTAAACTCCAGCATCCAAATACAGCATAAGCTATGATATAAATAAAAAGTTAGAAATTTCTCATAATATGCATTATGCATGGTAATTACATAATCCGATGATTTTTTTTTACCGATTAATGTTTTATTAACGAAAGCCTTCGAATACCTTACTATCAAAATGTAACCATTCATGATTGAAGGTATGTTTAAATTGTATCCAACTCAGAGCATATCGTCCATCAGTAAATAAGAATAACACCAATAACTTCAACATACAAGGTCTGAATTAGTCAGAAATATATACCATGATTAAATCCAACAAACACGCTTGCTATTCCACCAATTCCAGAGGCAATCTGCAATAATAAACAGTCACTTTTTACAAGTTCTCTCTTTAAGACAATAAACTTGTGTTGAATCAAATAATAAGATGGTAGAGTTATTAATGAGTAATATACCATTGATGAGCTATCTCTTATAAAAGGGGAAATAGTCCAACTGCTTGTTTTCTACAAAACAATTTGTTCATCATATTAGTTTAAGGGGGAAGAGAACATGAAAATAAAACTGATATTTAGTACAAACCATGTCTTTGGAAAGAGGAGCTGCACAATGATGACAAACTGATCGGTTAGAGTGCTGATCTGCCATGTCCACCAATCTAATATGGTACTTGTTATTATTCTCACTTTATTGTTGTTTCTGTAAGAAAAATAATGATAAGACAAATTAAGAAGAGAGAGATGAATATAACAAGTTCTTGCAAGTAACTATGCAATACTGCAATGCAAATACAAAGTACTTCTGATTTATTCACTATAACACTGCCAAAAGTGGGGATAAAAACAATATTTATTAAACTTCTATAGAATCGGTCAATGTTATAGTGCTACATTTATGTGGCTAAACTTGCAACCACAGATAATATGAGTTGAGTCCAAGTACTTTGATTACTGAAATAAGCTTATTAGTCATGCCACCTGATTCTTGCAGGTACCTTATCAGAAATTATCCGATGATTCCATCCATTTTAGTCCGGTTCCGGCGTGGACTGGGACAGAAACTGGGTAAAAATCTGTTTATGGATTTATGCACTAGCATCAAATCTCCAATCTCAGTAAATATGAAATTTCAATTCAATTCATCTACTGATTGAAAGCAATCACGTGGAGGAAGAGGAGGAAAAAAATAACTTTTAAACTTTAAATCGAATCAAAAAATCGTCGGCGAGTTAAACAAACGCAAAACATACCACGTCGAAATCCAGCAGTGGGTATCTTCCGATCGGGCGCAGTTTTTCTACCTTCAATTCGATCGAGCAAGCAGCAGGTTTCTTTGTTATGAAAAGATGTTGTAGAGATTTTGGGAATTTGTGTAATTGTGTCAATGAATGTGATTGCACTGTTAAGTTATTTGATAAAGATATTGGGTAACTGGATATTAAAGAGGCCCATCTTTTTAATGAAAAATAATTTACAAAATTCAATTTTAAAGAGGCCCAATTGGGGCCGGCTATTTGAACAGATGATCTAAAATATGTGAACTGTTGAATAATAATATTTTTATATAAAGTGTATTTTTTTTATTCATAAACATATTTATAATATCTTAATATACATGTACATATATTAATTAACAATATAATTTTTTTAACTAATTTCAGATCGTATGTACAGCATCTTAAAATTTTATTATTGATTGTTTTTTTTTAAAATGGGTGCTCCTCCTTTCGAGGAGGACAGCATTCATACACTTGTATCCTAAACTCAAAAAAGGAGCTGTCAACAAGTCTGGTAGGCAGCTATTCTTTATGATCCCATGCATCAACAATATAAATAAAAAACAGACCCCAATCCTAATGGCTAGAGTCCATTTTCACATATAATAATACAAATCTAATTCCTAATTGACCTAGAGTACAAATAATGTAAAAACCATAATATAACAATATGCAAATGAGCAACTCAACATTGCAGTAAAAAGTAATACCAAGATAGTAACTATCCACATCAGCAAGATCAGAACACACCCAAATAAACATAAGAACCGATCAACCGTAAAATCCCAATAACAATATAATAACAGCTTCTTATTAGTAATGAAAATATAATATAATGTGAATTATTATTTAGAAAACACCTTGTAAATTTCGAGT
This sequence comes from Allium fistulosum, assembly GCA_030737815.1. Taxonomy (NCBI): domain Eukaryota; kingdom Viridiplantae; phylum Streptophyta; class Magnoliopsida; order Asparagales; family Amaryllidaceae; genus Allium; species Allium fistulosum. The sequence goes on along the minus strand of CM060902.1, from coordinate 731,831,975 downwards.
TACTTTAAATATCAAATTTGAAATTTAATCAAATATCTAATCTGACTATGTAAGAAGAATTCAAATTTAAAACTAGAACTGAGATCCACTTTAATAGCCTTTGAATATCTTAATTTGACTCTGTTACTTTGAATATCTTAATAGCTATATACAAAGTGAACTAATATATGTAACTATATCCAAAGTGATGTCAAATCACTTAGTTCTTTAATTGAATGAACAAGCATTTTGAATTCTACTTAAAAGCTGGAAAGGTTACTAACATTTCAAGGCAAGATATATTATATATATATATATATATATATATCAATATAGTACTATGTTTTGAAGGAAGACTACCGAATCATATAAAGGTAGGAACGAAATTTCAATATAGTACTGTCTTTAAGTGATGTCAAATCACTTAGTTCTTTTAAATGAATGAACAAGCATTTTGAATTCTACTTAAAAGCTGGAAAGCTTATTAACATTTCAAGGCAAGATATATATATCAATATAGTACTGTGTTTTGAAGTAAGACTACTGAGTCATATAAGGGTAGGAACGAAATTTTCATTTGTACGGTGAGCATATATAGGATTTCGAATGGAAGCTAATATCTCAACTAAAATTTTTGAAATTTGTAGAGGTGCCAATGTGTATTGATAGCTTGCAAGCACTAAAATATATATATAATGCTATTCTTATATAAACTAAACCTATCAATAAGGAGGTACTTATAATTCAATGCACATGAATAAGCTAATTAAACTTGCCAGGGATGAAAAAAACAAAAGCAAGTAGCCTTGCTTTTGACTATTCTCCAAAAACGAGTATAATAAAGGACGTGACATCGCAGCATTCTCAACAAAAGAAATGCAAAATATGGTACAAGCTGAAGTGACAGGGACAAAGTAGTGAAATAATTTGCTAACCCAAATTAATATAGCAGCAAGGATGAAATGAATTGAATAAAGCAAGAAAATGAATTTCAACCACACCAACTTGTCAGTTCAAACCAAAAGGACGGTTCCAAGCAACAATATAATTTCATTCTCACTTAACAGTGTATGCTTCTATTTAACAGGGCATGGGCAAATAGCCTTGGTAAATAATTCAAGGCAGCTGTTCAGGAAATAGTATAACTGATAGGGACGAAATTAATTCTAGGCCTTTCTATAAGTTACAGAAAAACACTTCAGAAGGCAGGAATAAAAATACTAGTATAACCGCACAACGGTGGGAAAACCGACCGTTGTGATATTTGATATCAAAGAAAAACTTTTTTGTCGTCTGCCATATGATATGTCAGTTAACAGTACAAATGTATATCTATGTACTCTACGATGTTTATAATTTAGCATTTATTGGAATTTCTAGTAAGTCTTATGCCTTAACAAAATCTAATTTGTTTAACAGAAACTTAAAAATCCATTTTGTTCTACTATCCTCCAATAGAATCAAAACTGTGCAAATGGTCTATATGACTTAAAAGGTTTAAAATCACGTTCATCTCGACCGAAATCTCGTTTAGCGTATAGGCAATTTGAAACGTATGATTTAGCGTAAATCTTGTTCAAACCGAACCTCAGCCGGGAATTGTAAATCTCATCCAAGATCTCAGTCGAAATCTACTTGCAAGATCTCGGTCAAGTTCATGATTTTATAACAAAAGCTGATGTTTCCAAAAGAAAATTTGTAGGTACGCCACTAAAGCCATACTTAATTAATAAAACAAATTTCATGTTTAACCTAACCTGAAACAAGTTTCAAAATACTCCATCATACCCAAATCACGTTACTAATACGAAAACCTTCTTGCTGTTCTATTTTCATTTTTCTGGTCAGTCAATTTCAATGTCAATAATTCTATGTGTGGTTAACTGAATCCAAGTTCATAAGTTCATTCTGAAGGATTCAAGGTTTCTGGCAAGAATTTATATTATTATACCATAATATTGAGCAATCATAAATGGTTTACTACAATTAGCACTTAACAGACACATTGTGTGGTACCATGAGTTAACTGAAGCCACACCAAGTTTTTTCATAGTGAGCATAAATTCACTAATGTAATATTTATTTCAGCTAATAAATAAAAAAGTTATTTATTTCTTTATATAAATATCTCAAGACTAACTAGCTTTGTCCCCATATAGAACACACTCTATATCATGAGAGGTAAGCTAGCAAAGATTCCAAAACGAACCTCTAAAACTGTAGTAAGCAGCAATTTGTACCAGTGAGTGCCGCAATTCGAAACAAAGCAAGTTTCTGTACCAAGCAAGTTTCTGTAGCAAGCAATTTGTACCAGTGAGTGCCGCAATTCGAAACAAAGCAAGTTTCTGTGCCGCAATTCTAAATATACCTACTTCGGCTCTTTCTGTACCACAATGAACGATTTACTGCTGAAAATGAACAATCTAAATTCAAGTAAAGACAAATTAGCAACTCAAACCACTATATTAAATCCATCACGTAATATATTAATTCCCGCTATATCAAATTCAAACTCTAACCGCTATAATAATTCCTAAAGTAAACACATGGTTCACTAGGATTTAAGGCAACTGCTTGTGAAGCATAGGGTGTTCCCTACTGGGATGAAGTCAAAGTATTAATATTAGTATATACGAACCTTAACTAGAAGCATGACATCGTGTACTGAGAAGACATGACTAATCAAATAATTCAAAGCAGCAAGCACCATAGAGTCGTTCACAACAGAGTATATATAAAAACCCAAGAAAAAATAACTGTAGCATAATTTATTTATTTCAAATGTAACAGTAAAACCAGATAAAGTTTACCTGTAGAAAATAATATCAGTTGCCTCGTGGTTAATTTTGAAATGAATTTGGTGACATCTTCATGAATCTGCAAGCATTAGCAATGGGCATGATTAAAGCTACATAGAGGGATCTTATCCCATAGGCTACAACTATATAGACAATAGGCAAACAGTCTCTGAACGCAATGGTACCGGAAAACAAGATTAAAAGTGTTGTACAAATAACTGCAATTATTTTGACAGCTATTATTTAGGCTGATTACTTCTGAACTTTTAATTTCGTCCAGCATATCTTGAACCTGATTTAGAATATAGATAACAAGCTCAGCATACATCACGAGAAAATCAATTTTCAGATAATTCCAAGATGAAATACCCCTTAAATTAGAAGCCGAATTCACTTTCCCTTTAAACGAAAGCGAGCTTCAGGATTCAAGCAAATGATTTAAGCAAATAATTTATACGAGAGGTAGTCGCACTCACAGTCGCTGCCAAACTGTAGTAAGAAAGCGCTTCGTGATGAGGCGGCACCTGATCTGGGGTGAATCGATGTTTGTAATGAGGCGCCTTGCAACGTGAAGAAGTAACAAAATATCGACGAATTAGAAACGGATCTGGGTGAATCGAGGTTTGAGATGAGGAGCGTTCGAGAAGAAGGGCGTGTCGAACAAGATCTGGCAGTGGATTTGGGTTTTATTTAGTTTAGGGTGAAACGGAAGGGAAAGATTGACCGACGAAATCGGAAGCGAAATTTTGGAAGGTGGAATACGCGGTCAACGAGAGAAAATTTGGGGGACGAGAAGCATAGCGCAAATGAAGGAGAAACAGCGGCAGTGATTTTTTGGCTTCAGGAAAATTGATTTTGCCTAGTAGAAGTAGGCAAACCTCCCTACGGTCGGTTTGATAAGTTAACTAGAAATTATCATTCATCGCCTATTTGTCATAGATATAGCGACATAGTTTATATTCACAGATATTCAAAAAATAAACTAATTGGTTTATACCAAAGTCTAAATGTTAGTAGAGTGTGTATGTGATGTAAGTTATATTTTTACTGATTAAATTTTCTAAACACAAGTAAATAAAAGATTAATGAAGTGGGCATAGCAGAAAACTGTTGTTTGCGTGAAATTAGAGGCAAAGGTGAAGTGCAGTTTAAGCATTGAAAAAGGACTTACACACGAAGCTGCAGTTTCAAACCTAAACTATATACATATTGGTGGCTCTAAAATTCAATCCCAAAAGTAGATTCATCCCAAATGTTTACCATTAATTAAATTCTTTACTGCCTATTAATATGGCAATTCACCTTTATATTCATAATCTCCAAAATTAATCAGATCTAATGGTATGTTCAATTGAATACAACAAGAAAAAATACTTTAGAATAAAGTCGGAAATAAGTTATTGGAGATCCATCGTTGAATTAATTGAAGGAACATCTACCTTCACTCTGTAGTCTTCTTTCACCGTGGATGGACGATAGGGGCGTAGGGGCCAGGGCGCGATGCAAGTGGATGGACGGCGCAGGCGCGAGCGAATAGGGGGGCAAGTGGAGACAGCAGACACGAGCGATTAGGGGTCAGCCACCAGGACGCGAGTAGAAATTAGAAACAGAAAAAGAGAACGAAGGAAAACGTAGTAGTAAACATTAGAAATGAAAAGTCTGAAAGAAGATACCCTAGCTGCCTGTGTGCAGAGGAAATGACTCAAATTAGGAATGGACGAAACCAAAGTCATGGGCCAACCCGAAATAGCCCAAGTTGAAAAAAATTTAAAAAAAACATTTTATAATAAATGGGTTTGGCGGGTCAAAATCGGGCTCACGGGTCAACCCGAAACCCACCCGTTTATTAAATGGGTTATGGCCGATTGACCCGAAATTGACCCTCCTGTGTTATCGCGTCACCCAAACCCGCCAATATTCATGTCATCTTTGAGTCGTGTTTCGGATCGTGCTAGAAATTGACATTCCTAAATACGACCTAGTATTAAGTGATGTTGTTATATTGTCATTTATGAAGTGGAAAGCAAATAATTTTTGTGATTGAGTTTGTTTTGCAAGTTAGTTTTGCTCATGTGCATCCTTGATTAATTATATCTTAGAGTAACCCCAAGTCTCTTTTTGTATAATTGTAATAGCCAAATGAGGCATAATGTTCAAAAATTATTTTGTGAAATGCCGTTAGTTTTGTATTTTACCTTTTTAAGTTTCATTAAGTCCAAAATAGACACAAGAACAAACTTTGAAAAAAAATTAGCCTGAAGGACAACAAGTTTCATTTTTGGACCGAAGGATAAACTTTGAAAAAAAAATAAACTGAAGGACAATGCTAATTATAACTAGCATTTTGTGCAGTGTAAAACTGAATATAATGCCAGTTATAACTAGCATTTTGTATAGTGTAAAAACTGAATATAATGCTAATTATAACTAGCATTTCATTCAGTCTAATTTTTTTTCAAAGTTTGTCTTTCAGCCTAAAAATGAAACTTGGTGTCCTTTAGTCTAATTTTTTCCAAAGTTTGTCCTTCTTCCTAATTTCCTCTTTCATTAATTTCTAGAGTAACGTGGAATATGAAAAAAATAGTTCTTGTTCGTCATTCATTTTCACATTATCCTAATGCTCACAAATGTTAAAAAAATAGAAAAAAATGGTGCTTTATTGCTAAAACCAACATATGCTTTAATGATATGTTTTATCAGAACCTTACGATCCCTAACTTAAATAAATGGGTACCTTACCTGGAAAGAAACTGCAACCCCTAACCTAAATAAATGGATAACTTACATGGGAAAAGATTACAAATTATATCCATATATTTACTTGCAATATCTTTGTTATGTACATCTACAAAATAATGCCATTAAGAAAAAACATGTACTAGCATAAATTTAATCTACATAAAAAGATTTTTTTTTCCTCTTTCCAGCAAGGTGTATAGTAGTTATGTTTGATTGATGAAATGATACTGGTAGCACAGCCAGTGCCTTACAAAATTTACCAAATTTAACATTATTTTTGTTTTAATATATTATTTCTTTGATATATTTTTTTGGTTGTATTATAGATTTGTTACAAGAAGTGTTGTCTAGTACTTTTATTGTTTTATGTTTTATAATTTTTATTTTTTCTAAGTATTTTGTCACTTGATTGAACTTAAAGGTATGGTTTTAATGTTTGGAATTATGTATATTACTTTTGAAATATTTTGAAATGATTAATTTGTTTGTGATGATTAACTTGATTGTCATTAACCAAAATAAAGTACTTTTAATTTCTGGTATCTTATTATGCTGTGATATCTTTTTATGTCGTGACTATGATGATTAAATTGATTGTCATTTTAAGTCAATTTTGTGCTGCTTGAATAGTCAAAAACTAGTTCAAAATATTAGATATTGTACATACTATTGGCTGAAAATTTATGTATTTTGAAGGTATAAATGGCATTGCCATTAAGATAAACTGACTCAAGGTTGCAACCTTCCCACTCAAGCTTTGTAACTTCGTCTTCATGGTCGGGGCAGTCACATTCCATAAGGCATTAATCTGCTTCGGATTGGCCTCTATGCCTCTTGAATTCACGATAATTCCTAGAAACTTTCCCGATGCAACTCCAAAAGAACATTTTAACGGATCTAACTTCATTCCATATTTTTGTAGTACTTCGAACATCTCCAAAAGATCATCCTATTGATTCCTTGATACCCATGACTTCACAAGCATATCATCCACATTTTTTTCATCATTCATCCGATTTGATTCTTGAACATAGAATTCACCGATCTTTGGTATTTAGCTCCTGCGTTCTTTAAACTGAACGACATCACTCGATAACTATACAATCCTAAATCTGTTATAAAGCCGATGTGCTCCTTATCCGGTACATGCATCGATATCTGGTTATAGCTAGAATAAGTGTCCAAAAAAGAGAGTAACTTATGTCTTGCAATCCCATCTACCCGTTAGTTGATTCTAGGCAAAGGAAAGCTATCATTTGGGCATGCCTTATTCAAGTCCGAATAATCAATATATATCTGCCACTTCCCATTCAATTTCTTGACCAAGACAGGGTTTGATATAAATTCAAAGTACAAAGCGTCGGGAATAAATCCTTTTGCTTTTAGCTTATCTACTTCCTCCTTCAATGCAACGAATTGCTCTGAACCCAAAGTGCGCCTTTTCTGCTTTATTGGTGTAAATTTCAGGTCTCATTCAGTGCTTGGCATGCTATCTCTAGTGATATCTCGCACATATCTGATTGTGTCCAAGCAACACATCTAAGTTTGCTCATAGAAAACTGACCAACTCCTTCCTCAATCTTGTGCTGGGTTGAGATCCAATCTTAAGAGCCCGAGTAGGATTGTCCATATCGATCAGAACATTGACCGTCAGATTAGTCGTGGCCACCCCGCAATTCCTCTAACTTCTTCTTAGGAACCATTGACTTATCGAACCTACTATGGTTCCTGAGCTAGGACTTGGCATTTAGTTGCTATGCTTTCGAGTTCATAGCGCATAGAGCTCTCTCCACATTCTTGCCTTTCTCCTATCGCTTTGCCCATCTTAGCTCAGCGACATAACATTCCCAACCTGGACTTTGGTCTCCTCTAATTGATTCGACCCTATTTTCTAAGGATAACTTCATCATTAAGCACCAAGGAGCCAGTGATATCCTAAAATTAGCCAAGGTCAGTAGGCCCAAAAAGGCATTGTATGATGAATACTCATAAATAAATAAATTGGATGAATTAAATTAAATAAGGTAGGGGTAAAAATGGTAATTTTGTAAAAGTCGAAATCTGACCACAAAAGTTATGTCATTGCATTCGTGGCCAAATTCTGATCAATTTTCATATATAATATGTTGAAAACGGAGCTCAAATGGAAAAGTTATGTACGTTTGAAATTTAATTAGAATTTAAATTCAAATAATTAAATAATTCATAAATTTGAAATTCAATAGTTAATAGTATATAGACTTGGAGATTAAGAAATGTTAAAATTAACATTATCGTTAATTTTAACATAATTAAGGAATATAATAAATATATAAAACAATGGCACAATTCCTTTCCAAAATAGACAGAGAGGTCAAACCCTAACCTCTACCGATTGACCGCTAGTGGCATATGAGTGGTTGACCGCTCCATATCAGGTGGCCGCTAAGGTTTTTATTTTTGGACACTCTGGATTTAATTATTTAAATCCGATGGTTCTTGTGCTTTTTCACCACTATAAATAAGACCCTAGACCTCTCACTTTTATTCACAAAATATTTTGGAACCCTAGCAAAGCTTTGTCAGTTCAGCTCTTCAAGATTTAGAAAACTCCATTAGGGTTTCATGTAAGTAATCTTATATATCTATTTTGTTTTAATTTTGCAACCTATTCTTCTCCAATTTTCTGAACCTAATATATATATATATATATATATCCCTTATTGTACATATATCTAAAAGAAGAGATCTTATGGAGATTGACAAAGGCATGTCAAATCCAAAGGAGGCAAAGCTAAGGCTATACTGCGAGTGGAAATCTTAGCTTTTATATTTTAGTAGTTGATTAGTATAGTTTGGGTTTAAATATGCCTTAGGGAGTTTTGGTTTGCGAAAACATTATATTATAAACATCCAAAACTCCTTCAATGCCAAATGTCAATTCTAGGTTGAAATCTCAATTTGTTTATGTCAAAATAATGGAAATTGTATTGATTTGGAGTTTTTATAATTTTACCTTCTATTCCACTCCTTATCCTTTTTCTTTGAATTTGATTAAAGGATTTTGATTATCGAATATTGTGTAAAGTACGAATTTTATTTGTAGTTTGCACTACTGATCCCCTCAAATTAAATAGAAATCCCTTCATTTATTTTAATACGAAAAAGTAGTCAAATAGAGTGTAAAAGTTAGAATTGTAAGTTTCTATTAGATGTATATTTCATTATTTTGATGTAATAAGTTAAGTTTAAATTTTAATTATTTACAAGTCTATTAATTAACTCAGTCAGTGTAGTTTTCTATGCAGCCTGTCTCAAGCCAGAATAAAGGAGGAGAGTTGTGATAGGCTTGGCGAGCCAACATAAAAACCATAGCCTCTCTTATGGAAATGGTACCATACTATATTTCGTTGGAGTGTAACCCTCTTAGCAACGCGCCATATCAAGGCTCGGATATGGTGATAAATAAGCAAGAGCTAGGTCACCACCTCCTTAGTGGCATGCCCTGTCGTGGCTCGGGTATGGTGATAAGTATGCAAGGGTTGGGTCGTCACTCCCTTAGTGGCGTGCTACATCGACGCCTCGATGTAGTGATAAATGAGCAAGGGTCTTTGCACTTTACTCGGCGGGTGCGAGGGACAAGGAAGCTAGTCGATGAAAGTAGGATTCGGTTAGGTAGTTGGAATGTTGGGTTCTTAATAGGAAAGTCAAAAGAGATAGTTTATAATATGACTAGGAGACGTGTAAATATCTTATGCGTTCAGAAGACCAAATGGACGGGCTAGAAGGCGAAGGAGGTGAAGAACACAGGCTTCAAGTTATGGTACACGGGGTAAAGAATGTAACAAGAATGGGGTATGCATCTTATTGAGAAGAACCACAAAAATGGAGTAGTCGACGTTAGGAGACCAAGGGACAGGATCATACTAGTCAAGTTGGTAGTTGGTGATATGGTCCTGAACGTCATTAGTGCCTATGCCTCACAAGTAGGTCTAAGTGAAGCCGCCAAGAGGAATTCTGGAAAGAACTAGATGTCATGGTTAGAGATGCACCTAGTAGCAAGAAACTCTTCATAGGAGGAGATTTCAACGGTCATGTTGATACAACTAGTGGGGGGTTTGAGAGAGTGCATAGTGGTTTTGGATATGGCAATAGGAATGAAGAAGGAGAAGAAATATTAAATTTCGCTATTGCTTATGATCTTATGATACCTTCTTTAAAAAGAGACAATCGCATTTAGTAGTGGCCAACACTCTAGCCAAATTGACTTTGTCCTTACTAGAAGAGATGACAAACGAGCTTGTGTAAATTGCAAAGTCATACATGGAGAATGTGTCATCCCACAACATCAGCTTTTGATGTATGAGTTTTGTCTTCAAATACGTGTTCGATAGGATAAAGGAGCTAAGATTAGTCGGACGAAATGGCTGAAGCTCGAAGGAGAGACCTTACGGGTGTTTAAGGATAGAGTGATGGAAGAAGGGGCATATAATATGGAAGGAGAAGAAAATGACTTGTGGAATGAGATGGAAATGCACATTCAAAAAGTGGCTACTGAGGCGTTTGGGATATCAAAAAGAAATAAACACGAACCTAAAGATTCGTGGTGGTGGAATAGTGATGTGCAAAAGGCTATCAAAGAGAAGAAGGAATACTATAAATTCTTGTATCATCACAAGAGCGAGGACAACATGTAAAAGTACAAAGCGGCAAAGATGAACGCAAAGAGAGTGGTGAGTGAAGCAAGGGGTCGGGTGTATGAAAGTCTATATCAAAAGCTAAGTACAAAAGAGGGTGAAAAAAGGTCTGTAGGATAACTAAGCTCTGCGAGAGGAAGACGAGAGACTTCAACCAAGTTAAATGCATCAAGGATGATAATAATAGACTTTTGGTGAATGATGATGAGATAAAAAATAGATTGAGAGAATACTTCGATAAGAAATTCAATGAAGAATGTGATAGCATTACGATCGAGCTGGACAACTCTTTTGATGACACCAGTAGACATTTTGTTTGGAGAATTCAAGAGTCCGAGGTAAAGGAGGCGCTAAAAAGGATGAAAGTAGACAAGGCGTTAGGGCCCGATGACATCCCCATTGAGGTGTGGAGATGCCTTGGAGATGCAGGGATAACCTGGCTAACTAAGTTGCTTAATAATATTTCCAAATCAAACAAGATGCTAGATGAGTGGAGGAGAAGCATATCAGTTCCAATCTTCAAGAATAAAAGAGATATTCAAAGTTGCACAAACTACATAGGAAATTAAGCTTATGAGTCATACAATAGAGCTTTGGGAGAGAGTCGTTGAACATCGATTAAGAACGATGAAAAGCATTTCAAAAAACCAATTTGGTTTCGTGCTTGGAAAGTCGACCACAGAGGCGATTTTCTTAATAAGACAACTTATGGAGAGATTTAGGGAGCAAAAGAAGGATTTACACATGGTATTTATCGATTTGGAGAAAGGTTATGATAAAGTATCGAGAAAGATTATGTGATGGGCTCTGGAAAAGAAGAGAGTCCTAACAAAGTACACTACCCTTATCAAGGATATGTACGATGATATTGTGACTAGTGTCAGAGCATGCAATGGTGAAACCGGAGACTTTTCCATTAACATAGGTTTACATCAAGGGTCAGCTTGAGCCCCTACATTTTTGCCTTAGTGATGGATGAGGTTGCGAAGGGTATACAAGGTGGGATTTCTTAGTATATGCTCTTTGCTGATGATGTTGTGCTAATTGACAAAAGTGGGATAGGGGTTGCTAGACAACTGGAGCTGTGGAGACAGACTTTAGAATCAAAGAGTCTTACGCTTAACAGAACTAAAACATAGTATATCAAGTGCGAGTTCAGCAGTGTTAGGTCGAAAGATGAAGATGTCACTCTGGTCAGACAAGTAGATTCTTAGAAGGAATCCTTTCGATATTTAGGATCAATGTTGCAGTATGATGGTGAGATTGATGAAGATGAATTTTTTAGAATTCAAACAGGACGGGTGAAATGGCGACTAGCGTTTAGCATTTTCTATGACATGAAAGTCCCACAAAAGATTAAAGGAAAGTTCAACATAATGGCAATCAGGCCTGCGATGTTGTATGGTGGAGAATATTGGCCTACTAAAAGACAACACGTCTAAAAGGTAAGTGTAGCAGAGATGCATATGCTGCGATGGAGCTGTAGTCATACAAGATAAGATCGAATTAAAAATAATAATATACGTGACAAACTTAGGGTAGCACCAATTGAAGAGAAGCTAGTCCAACACTGCTTAAGATGGTTTGGACATCTCCAACAGAGGTCTCCCGAGGCACTTGTGCATGTTAGAATTATAGGCCGCATCGAATGCTCAAAGAGAGGTAGAAGTCGACCAATATTGACATGAGAAGTAGTAAAAGGAGACTTAAAGGATTGGAATATATCCGAAGAGTTGGTGTCGGACAGGAGCGCGTGGAAGTTAGCGATCCACGTACCAAAACCATGAGTTAGGAATTTTTTGCTTAGGATTGGTTTAGGGGTAGTGTTATAAGTTTTGGTTTATAGGAATACTAAATAGGAGCCTAGGACGTAGTGTTTGGTCTTTTTAATTTCTATTGTAGCATTACTACTACTACTATTATTGGTATCATAGTTTTTTTTTAATTTCTTTATATATTTACTTTTAACTTTATATTTATTTTTATCTTTATTTTTATTTTGCTTATTTATTATTATTATTATTATTGTATTATTATTTCTTTAATTATTTTACTTTTTTTTATTATTATCATGGTTTATTATTGTTGTTGTTGTTCTTACTTTTAAATTGATTTTGTTATTTAGTTTTGGGTTCCATCTTTAGCCAACCCCAACTTGTTTGGGAATAATGGCTTTATTGTTGTTGTTGTATACAAGTCTATTAATTGGAATTTTTGACTGTGAAGATTGGAATTTTGGTATTGATAATATGGAATGTGACTTGTATAATTGCTTAAAGAGTTGATATTTAAAAGCTAGTTTAGGGCATATATTCTGCATGCTTAGAAATTACTAGGAAAATACACACACACAAATATATATATATATATATTAGCATAATTAACGTATAATTGCATAGATAAATAGGTTATTAATCTTATGAAATCCCCCTTAGAAAGGTAATTAATGTTAAAGGAGAAATAAGAAAAAATTCTTATAAGGCCTTGATTATGGAAACAGTGAGATGTGTGATAATATATGTAGAGTGTGATATAAATTATGACTAAGTTATAGGGATGCACAGTCAGTTAAAAGCACATGGAAGTCTGTCTAGCTAATCTGGCTACCAGCAATATGACTTTGCGGATGATATGAGACATTGCCTATAATAAATAACTACAAGGATGCGAGGTTAATCCTAAATTTTGTAGGATAAATCTGCTCAGCTGATCTAGCTGCCACTAACTACAAAATAGTCAGACAAATGTGAGACGTCAACGTGATTATGGGTCATAATACAAAAGACCTGCTTCAAAGATTGAAGATATTAAGTGGTTGTGTGAGGGCCCTCTTCTTCTCTGTGTAGAAAGTAGTAAATAGTCGAGGTTATATGTTAGGCATGGTAGAGGATATCCCAGTAGAAGGCCCGGTTCAATAGAAGTGTTAAGTGGCTGAAAGGATTCCGTGCAATGTCACATAGATAGTTACTAGTGAGGAGTCCGCCTTGGGATTATAGGTCATAAATGATGTGGACCTGCCTTATATAAGGTAGTAAATGGTCGAAGTCTGCCTAATTCCCATTAAAAGTTATTAAGTGACTATTGCATTATCCCTTACATTGATAGAACATTATTGATGGTATATATGGGTTATTGGGATGATAGCAAGCTAGCTATGAGCTTATATTTGGAAAGCCTTTTATTTTTGGGAAAAGCCTTTGGGCTTATATTTAAAAAGACTTATGTTATATATGGTACATATTCCTATTTAAATTATACTGCCTAAGTACTAATATAGTAAGGCTCGAGATTTTTATTCACCGGACATATGTTGTTCTAACTCCCTCCTTATTACAACACAGGTTAAGAAAGACAACGATGTTGCAGGCAAAGGCATGGAGAAACTTGTGGCAGTTTACCTATTTATCTACTTATGTTATTTTCTGATGTACCCACTAGAGTATAACGATGTATTTTGAAAATGTTATGCTATGGATATGTATTATGTTATGTATTTTATGACATTTTTAAGTTGAACAAAATGGTTACTATTGTTATTATATTTTATCCTTTCATTATGAGATGTGAATTTGTAGATAAATAGCTCTATATAGTTCTTTTTACCAACCAACAGCCAGCTTCGAGATGGGTCTAAGTTTCTATAGGTCTTTTCTGGGTCGGAATTTAGGTCTGTTTTGGGGTAGATGGTTACAACTATTATCAGAGCTTAGATTACCAGATCAATAAGGATAGGTATACGTATAAGTGGCATACTTGTTATTTTTGAAAATGTTTTTCAAAATTTTTACTATATATTAATATATATATATATATATATACACACACACACACGCACTTATTTTGAACTTGCGTAAGAATAATAGGCAAATCTTTACCTCAATGTATAGTACTATCTTAGGAAATGTAGATGGAAAGGATTGTAATTCCAAGGTTAATAAGGCAATAAAGGTGCAATAAATTAAGAGTTACAAGAAATTAATAGGAATATAAATGGATCAATTAAAGAGAGTGTTTGAGTGATTATGGAAAGGTAAGGAAGGTCTAATAGGAAAATTTTGAATGAACAAATAAATGTCTTTAAAGATTGTCCGTTAGAATACAAATCATTTATTATTATAGAAATAGCAAATAAACATGTTAGATAGTAATTAAATATTATAAGGCAATTGTAACGATTTCAATCTTTCGACGCTCGAAAGTCGACATTAATACGTCCACTGTATCAAATGCCGCGCAATCCAATGCTGGAAAACCGAACCATTAGGGTTAAAAAGAAGAGGTAGAAGAAGACAGAAGAAAAGAAAGAACAGAAAAACAGAAACAGAAACAATATCAGAATCTCACATTCGCAGAGGAACAATATATAATAGATAATCACTAGTCTTTTAAATAAAAAACTATATCAGTTTATACAATACAACAATGAGAGTCAATATACAACTCAATACAACAATGGACAGTTATATAAACCTATCCTCATACAGAATACATAGCGGAATAAATAAACAAGTACGGGAGTACGTCTCGCCATCCAGCTTGCCTCCAAAGCTCTAGAATATCCAGAATATCCCGATAACATAACTCTAGGCTGCCCGTGTGGAAAATTATGGGCACCCAGAGTTTAGAAAGGGAACAATAAACTCCGAGTCAGTCATGGTGACTGGTGTGAGATCGTAAAACAGTTATTTTCACAAAGAAAATAAAATTAATTTGCAATGCTTTTGGAAAATGAAACTACCATAAGACCTCCCACCACACACACAATGCAAACGCAGAATTGGAGGAGATTTGTTCTTATGATAGTCAAAGATGCTTACTACGAAAAATCAGTTGATATTATTATTAATGTCTAGTGTGGAAAACATTTCGAAAGTATAATATAAATCTTAGCCAGCATAGGCATTTCGCACTTATGCCTACTATAGCTACTATGTTCAATAGCAGGTTACCGCCACATTCCATAGTAGGTTATACAACTAAAACCGTACAGGGCTCGCATTGTTTCTTTGGATTTCCAACAAATGGTCAGGCTAAGGAACTTCCTACTACCAATGGGTATGCCTCTGGATGGACATCCCGAGAACTAACTAGCACTCTGCCAACACAAGGCCGGGTTACCCCTTACACTAAGTAACTACTACACGAATATGCCATCCCCCGGTCCTTTGGGACCTTTATTCGAGGCGCCTCGATCACAAAGCAACAACCGCAAAGAAATGAGATTGGAGCAATCACATAGGTTAAATATCAGGGCTCCATACCACCCTTTTCCAGAAGGAAATGACATACCCTAAAGGGCGCGACCCTCATAACCTTGCCGCATCATTCCTGTTTCGACCCATTTCCGGTCTGTGAGGTCCGAAGAGGTCTCGTCCACAAAGATACGCTTTTTCACAAAGCCACGCTTTGATCAACAAATGATCAATAAATAATCATCACACAGTAACACTCAGCATGCCACATTACCAAATTGGGAATATATCGCTGACAACCTTCAACTACATAACCTATGAGCTCGTACGTCTCAAAGAAGGGTGTAAAGCTAAGAGAATAAATTCTCCGCCACCAAACAGAAATGTATTTGAAAGAAATCAGCTTTATATCTCAAAATGTAATGTAAGACATGTAACCATACAAGTCTGTTCCGGGTTCGAACAGAACCGAAGGCACTTCCAAAGAAGCCCTTGCAATCCGGATATTCACTAATCACGTCCGGACTTCCCATCACAAAAAGAGTAATATAAATCTCTATACCGGAGCAATTCGGTGCAGAGACATTCGACAGATTGTCCTTTCATTTTCGAAAATACCCGGTCTTCACACCGGTCTTCAATTGCAATTCATACACGTCGTATCATTATTCGGAATGGGTTATATGACACAAAGGTCCTTTCCCGGCTAAACCGAATAATAAGCGTTTGTTTTAAAAACAAATTCAAGTGCCATTTCAAAGGCAATATTTATAGTCAGTGATTTAACTATCAACAACATTCACAACAATCATCAGATTTAAATAATTTTCCCAAATTATTTAATTTCAAAATATCTTCACAAGATATATATTTTTCCACACTTCATCATTTTAAAACAAATTTCAAATCACTTTTCACTTTTCAACTTTTGAAAATAAATTTCAAATAAATTTCCTTACGCGGAATATATTTCCAAATGTTTCTTTTAAAAACCAACTTTAGAACCTTTAATTTATATTTTTAAAAGCTACTTTGGAAATATACTCGGCTTTATAGTGAGAATACACTTCCACTTCAAAACGGTCCATTTAAACCAATTAAATAAATCCTTATCGATTTATTTTAAATTTACATCCCAATCTGTAAATTTATTTCCACACTTTAAAAATAAATCAGTGTTTACTTTTAAAACAAATTTCTCTTTCCTTTATAAATTCCCATTGCGAATTTAAATTTATAAATATTCACTTTTATACGATTTTCAAATCGATTTCTCAAATATTCACTTTCAACTCCAAAATCAAATTCCAAATTGATTTCTCAATTTTATTTCAAACCCCAAATATATTCCAAATTGATTTCAAATTTACATTACAACATCGAATCAATTCTAAATTGATTTCTAATTTCCTTTCAAGCACCAAATCAATTACAAATTGATTTCTAGGTTTAACTTCAATAAAGCAGAACATTGCAAATTTATTTCTAAATTTATTTCCAATTACCAAATCATTTTTACAAATCGATTTCCAAATTTATTTCAACACAAAATCCATTTTTCATTCAACACCAAATAAATTTTTATATCAATTTCCCAGAGATTTATTTTCAAATACTAATCAATTATCAAATTGATTTCTAAAAATTTATTACCTTTTAAATAAATTCCTTCATTCTTTCTAAATCATTTAAAATTCCAATTTCAATAAATTCTTCAACTTTTAAACAATATTACTTAAAATCCTTTGCCATATTTTTGGAATTTATTCGATAAGATTACAAAAATTAATTTTTATACTTTAAATTCTTTCTTTTAAATTTATTAAACTCTTAAAAATAAATTTACTTAAAGTTTTCCACTTTAATTTCAAAATTCCAATTTCATTTTTTTCTGGTATCCAACGATACCAAAAATACATTCGGCTAAATTTTAGCCTTCAACAATTTCAATCACAAATATAATCATACACAGATTATAAACAATCACATCATAATATATGAAACAAATTCACATAATTTGAGGAATCCAGTTGGATCCCTCCAACCTGTTTCCCTGCATCCACAAATGTTAGCACAATACCAATTCCACTTCGAGGTGGAATATCGCGGTATATGGGATTTATAAAAATATCATTTGCTATTATGCGGCGCAATAGGGTCTCATCCGCTATATAATGCGGGAAAATCAATCACCAATATATATATATATATATACCAATATATATATATATATATTGCTATATACTACTATATATACTATCACATCCAGGCAATCAATCAATCAATAACTGCAATTTGAATTTTTATTAGAGTGAGAAGATCTCACCTTTGCTTTTTATTTTGCAGTCCATTTTTATTCCAGCTTGTTTTCTCGATTTTTAAACCTTGTATAAACAATTTATATGATTTGATTAATATTCGAAATAAATCGAACAATTAAATTTGCCATTTAAAAATTTTAATTTGACTAATAATTTTTTAGTTTATTTCATTTTTCCCTTTACTGTACAAATATCCATATAACCAAATTTTCTGTTTTCTTATAGTCAACAACAGCAATATACAATAAATTAAAAAAAAACTGCATTATATATATACATTATCTTTATTAGCCAAAATAATTGATTAATCCAGTTAAACAATTTTCCTTATTAATAAATTGGTAAATTAAAAATATACATTTTTTTTCTTTTGAAACTTCATATATATATATATATACTCATAAAAATATCCTATATAATTTCAATAAATATACTTTATACGTATATATTTTCCATTTCTAAACTGCATATAGAAATAATCCATATAGGCTTAAAAATCTAATTTTTTTTCTATTAATAAATTCTAAACTTGTTAAGTAAGTTTAATAAAATAAATTAAACATCTTACTGTAATATTTCCTTTTTTTTATAAAATCTATCTGTAAAATTTCTCTGTTTAATCTACAATTAAAAATAGGCAGGTATAGATATATCAACATTTATATTAAAAATTTATATATGTATAAACATTCTATTTACCCAGTTAAAATCAAAACAAAAGAAATTGCAATACCTCATTGTTCTTCGTTTCGACTGCAGCTCTACACCCTCGCCGCGCCGAGCTCCGCTCATCACCACGTCGTTCTACTACTTGACTTCGGCCTCGACATCGTCCAGCCTCCTCGACAACCACGATCGCCAGTCGCGAACTGAACTTGTGGCCACCAAAGTCCATTTGCCCTTTGTCATTCACGAGGTAACGAACCTCGACAAATCGCCTCCTTCAACTTGCACGTGAGTTCGAGCCCAATTGAAATTTCCAAAATCGATCGGCAAACCCTCCTGACTTCACTAACGAATGCGGTACCAAGCCCCAGCCCTATCTCGCCTAGATCGAGAGTGCGACCAAACCCCCTAACTCATGTCGCGCGCGCAGGTATTGATTTTGATCTTTTATTTTATGTATGAACTTGATTGAAACTGAAGATGAGGAGAACTAGATTTCTAGGGATTTTGATTTGAAATGGAAGAGCTCGGCAATTCCTTTTGAACGAGATTTTAAGAGAAGGGCGGCCATTATCATTCGATTTCGAACGAAGATAGTTTTTTTCGTTTATTTCTTCAAATGCTCGGTTGTAAATAATTAAAGAGGAAGGAGACACGATGACGTTGGCGTGTACGAGTGGAGATAGTGATTTGAAAGAAAAAAGTTGTGATGTGAATGAAATACAGCTATGGTTGGACTAATATAAATATCCAATTTAAATTCAAATTCAAATCGTTCCGATAAATGCATCTCAAAATCTTGACCTCATATCAAGGCGTGCTGCTAGGCATTTATAATGTTATACCCCTATTCCGAACGCAATGGAAAAGGTTTCGAGTCCAAATTCGATCATATGGAGAAGATAGCTTTTTGGACCAGTTATAATATTAAATTTTCGATTTAATTTCAGCGCGTTTGCTTATCGTACGCTCACACAACAACTCCAATCACTACGAAAATTGAAATCCGATAATAATATAATATTACGGATCCAATGGAACTAGTTTCGTCGAATTCCGAGATTGTGCCTCGGAAGGCTATTTTTAAATTCAATTTAAACAATAAAATTTTAAAACTGAACGAAACAGTTTCAAATTCAATTCTGAAGCTTCTATTATCTTCAGTATTATTAATATGAATTTCCTAAGCCTTGAAAATATTTTTAATCAGCTTAAAACTGAAGATACAAATTTTTACCCAGATTTAATAATTAAATTCAATAATTTAATTACCAAATTCATTTTGATATTTGAATTTCAAATCAAACTGACTTCCAGATATTTAAAATCAATTAAATATCTTGATTTCCAATATCAAAAATTCAGGGTCGTTACAATCTTCCCCCCTTAAAAGAATTTCGTCCCGAAATTGCAAGTCAAGAAGAATGATCCAATCCCCGTTTATCATTTTCCCAAACCAAACAGTTTTTATCAACTTTTCAAAACAAATCTTTTTATTAAAGATTCGTTATCACTTCAGCTAACTTTCCAAATACTTTCATAGTTTCAAACAACTTTTATTTTACTTCACAATTCAAATTCAAATTTTAAATTATCCAAATTTCTCAAAAAATTTCTAACTCTATAAATTTTCGAAATTTTTTGCTAGCGTCTCCTTTGCGCGGCTAGCTCGGTACTACTACAAAATGTCCCTACGGACTCCCAATTTCCAAAAGAAAACAAAATGCCAAGTGGCAAAATCAGAAACTCATCAAAT
The DNA here is from genome assembly GCA_030737815.1 of Allium fistulosum. Classification (NCBI taxonomy): domain Eukaryota; kingdom Viridiplantae; phylum Streptophyta; class Magnoliopsida; order Asparagales; family Amaryllidaceae; genus Allium; species Allium fistulosum. The sequence goes on along the minus strand of CM060902.1, from coordinate 731,811,848 downwards.
TTCATACTGAAATTCAAATACATACCTTATTGTCGAACTATTTCAAATTTACCTTCGAAATCAAAATCCAATTCCATTTTCCTATAGCCTTTACAATCCCTGTATACTTTATTTAACAACAATGTCCAAATTTACTTATTGGATTCCCAACACCCATTTTACTTAAGAATTTTACCATTTAAGTTCGTTATAAGTATTTACATACTTATATTAATTTTCATTTCACTAACAAAGTCATATATTTATTTCCATTCAACTTTGCATTTTTAATTCTATTTGAATTCAATTTACCATTTCAATTCTATTTGAATTCATTTTATCTTCAAAAACTAAAAATTCACTTTTCTAGTTCAATTCTTACATTTCCATTACAATTTGAAAATCAATTTTCCGTTGACAAAATTTTCCAAAAATTTTCAAAATTTTTCTAACTCCCAAAATTTTTGGAAAATTTTGGCGGAGTCTCCCTTGTACGGAGGAGCTTTTGCAATTTGACAAGGGATATAAATATATATAAATCGACCCACACGGTCGGAAAAGCAAAAACAGTTCATATTTCCTATTTTGTATTGCGTAGGCGTACCTTTTTAGCATTTTTAAGCAAAGCAGTTATTTATTAGCTTATTAACGCAACCAAATCCAGCCAAACGACACCCCTGCTACCTGTACTTACTCAATTTAAACACGTAAGTGACATATATATGAAATCTATTCACTTTCACTTGTTTTCAATAACAAACATGTAGTTTTTCATAAGTAAATTATTCAAAACAAATTCCATTAGCAATTTATAAAGTTTCAATACAAATTTTAATTGCTTACAACTACAACACATCATTTCCATTCAATTTCAATGGGTCACAACACACTTTCATTGCATTTAAAATTCAAATCCATTCACTTACATTTCATTTTATTTTCAATTGATTCCATTCAATTCAATTTGCATTTCATTTGAAACCATCCCACAAAACTCGATAACAAATCGTTTCACAATTTTTTTTACTTAAGTCGAGCTTTTATCCAATATTTACTTAAGTTTTTTTTTTCAATTCAAACTCAATTTTATTTTTCCTTGTAACACTTCCAAATTTAAATCCTTGATTTCATTTTCATTTATCAAATTCATTCCATCTATTAATTTAATTAAATTAGTTTTATTCACTTATTCATAATGATTCATTTTACAATTTCCAGTTTAATCTTCATTCAATCATCAACTTAGAATATTTTCAATATCAAATTTACTTAAGAATTTCACACTTATTTCTTAAGTTCAATACAATTATTTTCCATACATTTTTTTATATTAATTTTCAATTACCACTTGGTTTATAACCACTTATATTTAAACCGGATTGTCAATTCCATATAAATTCAATCAATCTTTCATTTATAATTATTGAATTCAATTCATTTCAAACCTTATTCATTTGGTCAATCTTCAATTAGCTTCACTTACTAATTTACTTTAATACTTCACTTAGTTTATCACAAATCAAATTCAATTCCAGTTCTATTTACTTACAAATTCAAAATGAATTTCAACATTCAATTTCATTTTCTTGCACTTGCAATTGCAAATTTATTTATTCATTCACAATTTATTTTCCAACTTAATAATTTTATTCCAATCATTTAGTCTATTAGACTTCTAAAATTCACATTTATTCAAATTAACTCAAGTCAATTTCAGTTTAAATTTGAATTTCCTAAGTCATCCAAACTCATTTATTATTCCATAAACATTTTAATAAGATTCCAGAGTATTTCCAACATTCAAAAATCATTCTGAAACCAAATCAAATTATCTTTTGAATTTCCAAAACCCAAACCCAGTTTTGCAAACAACTTCCATTTAAAATAATTCGGCAACAATTCCTCTCTTGGAAACTCGAAAATGAACATCGATGATGCTGCAGTCATTACCGAAGTTATTTTCCAGCGACCGAAAAGAGTTTAGTGCTTTTATCTCTTCAAAACACCTTTTTCAAAACTTTTGAAAAATCATTTTCAACTCAAAGGGAATTTAAAATTTTCACCAAAAAACTTTTAATTTTCAAAACCTTTCAATCTACTTTCAAATAATTCTCTAGAATTCTATTTAAAATTATAAATCACATTTACAATTTACATTTACAAATCTCATTTGTATATGGATTTTATTTCTTAACCCTTTGTTTAACATTTTAATTTCTCATTCAATAATGGTAATAGTTTAATATTTACCATTCCCTTAACAACCAAAAACCATATACTATAATAATTTATGGAAATCATTTCCTTTTATATACAAAAATAATTTTCGGGTAAAATTATTTCATTTACCCTATTTTTAAAACAATATCGTGTCGATTTGTTCTGTATAAGTGTTTAGAGATACCTATCAATAGAGTTGTACAGACTATACCGACCAGAATTCATATACCACTCAACAACCCAATCATCACAATATAAAACAATTTTTATATTCACTAACAAATACGCGCTCATATCAATTATTACACTCAAACTCATTCTAGAATACTACTGACTCTATCTCTAATGAGTAATTCCTAACAGAGCCAGGGTTGTCGCTTAACCAACAGCTCTGATACCATATGTAATGATTTCAATCTTTCGACGCTCGAAAGTCGACATTAATACATCCACTGTATCAAATGCCGCGCAATCCAATGCCGGAAAACCGAACCATTAGGGATAAAAAGAAGAGGTAGAAGAAGACAGAAGAAAAGAAAGAACAGAAAAACAAAAACAGAAACAATATCAGAATCTCACATTCGCAGAGGAACAATATATAATAGATAATCACTAGTCTTTTAAACAAAGAACTATATCAGTTTATACAATACAACAATGAGAGTCAATATACAACTCAATACAACAATGGACAGTTATATAAACCTGTCCTCATATAGAATACACAACGGAATAAATAAACAAGTATGGGAGTACGTCTCGCCATCCAGCTTGCCTCCAAAGCTCCAGAATATCCTGATAACATAACTCTAGGCTGCCCGTGTGGAAAATTATGGGCACCCAGAGTTTAGAAAGGGAACAATAAACTCCGAGTCAGTCATGGTGACTGGTGTGAGATCATAAAATAGTTATTTTCACAAAGAAAATAAAATTAATTCGCAATGCTTTTGGAAAATGAAACTACCATAAGACCTCTCGCCACACACACAATGCAAACGCAGAATTGGAGGAGATTTCTTCTTATGATAGTCAAAGATGCTTACTACGAAAAATCAGTTGATATTATTATTAATGTCTAGTGTGGAAAACATTTCGAAAGTATAATATAAATCTTAGCCAGCATAGACATTTCGCACTTATGCCTACTATAGCTACTATGTTCAATAGCAGGTTACCGCCACATTCCATAGCAGGTTATACAACTAAAACCGTACAGGGCTTGTATTGTTTCTTTGGATTTCCAACAAATGGTCAGGCTAAGGAACTTCCTACTGCCAATGGGTACGCCTTTGGATGGACATCCCAAAAACTAACTAGCTCTCTGCCAACACAAGGCCGGGTTACCCCTTACACTAGGTAACTACTACACGAATATGCCATCCCCCGGTCCTTTGGGACCTTTATCCGAGGCGCCTCGATCACAAAGCAACAACCACAAAGAAATGAGATTGGAGCAACCACATAGGTTAAATATCAGGGCTTCATACATGATACCACCCTTTTCCAGAAGGAAATGACATACCCTAAAGGGCGCGATCCTAATAACCTTGCCGCATCATTCCTGTTTCGACCCATTTCCGGTCTGTGAGGTCCGAAGAGGTCTCGTCCACAAAGCGACGCTTTTTCACAAAGCCACACTTTGATCAACAAATGATCAGTAAATAATCATCACACAGCAACACTCAACATGCCACATTACCAAATTGGGAATATATCGCTGACAACCTTCAACTACATAACCTCTGAGCTCGTACGTCTCAGAGAAGGGTGTTAAGCTAAGAGAATAAATTCTCCGCCACCAAACAGAAATGTATTTGAAAGAAATCAGCTTTATATCTCAAAATGTAATGTCAAACATGTAACCATACAAGTCTGTTCCGGGTTCGAACAGAACCGAAGGCACTTCCAAAGAAGCCCTTGCAATCCGGATATTCACTAATCACGTCCGGAATTCCCATCACAAAAAGAGTAATATAAATCTCTATACTGGAGCAATTCGGTGCAGAGACATTCGACAGGTTATCCTTTCATTTTTGAAAATACCCGGTCTTCACACCGGTCTTCAATTGCAATTCATACACGTCGTATCATTATTCGGAATGGGTTATATGACACAAAGGTACTTTTCCGGCTAAACCGAATAATAAGCGTTTGTTTTAAAAACAAATTCAAGTGCCATTTCAAAGGCAATATTTATAGTCGGTGATTTAACTATCAACAACATTCACAACAATCATCAGATTTAAATAATTTTCCCAAATTATTTAATTTCAAAATATCTTCACAAGATATATATTTTTCCACACTTCATCATTTTAAAACAAATTTCAAATCACTTTTCACCTTTCAACTTTTGAAAATAAATTTCAAACAAATTTCCTTCCGCGGAATATATTTCCAAATGTTTCTTTTAAAAACCAACTTTAGAACCTTTAATTATATTTTTAAAAGCTACTTTGGAAATATACTCGGCTTTATAGTGAGAATACACTTCGACTTCAAAATGGTCCATTTAAACCAATTAAATAAATCCTTATCGATTTATTTTAAATTTACATCCCAATTTGTAAATTTATTTCCACACTTTAAAAATAAATCAATGTTTACTTTTAAAACAAATTTCTCTTTCCTTTATAAATTCCCATTGCGAATTTAAATTTCTAAATATTCACTTTTATACGATTTTCAAATCGATTTCTCAAATATTCACTTTCAACTCCAAAATCAAATTCCAAATTGATTTCTCAATTTTATTTCAAACCCCAAATATATTCCAAATTGATTTCAAATTTACATTACAACATTGAATCAATTCCAAATTGATTTCTAATTTCCTTTCAAGCACCAAATCAATTACAAATTGATTTCTAGGTTTAACTTCAATAGAACAGAACATTGCAAATTTATTTCTAAATTTATTTCCAATTACCAAATCATTTTTACAAATCGATTTCCAAATTTATTTCAACACAAAATCCATTTTTCATTCAACACCAAATAAATTTTTATATCAATTTTCCAGAGATTTATTTTCAAATACTAATCAATTATCAAATTGATTTCTAAAAATTTATTACCTTTTAAATAAATTCCTTCATTCTTTCTAAATCATTTAAAATTCCAATTTCAATAAATTTGTAACAACCCGGAAATTTTCGATCCCGAAAAATTCCAGATAGTTAGATAAGAAGAAAGAGATAGAAGAAGAAGCAGAAACACATCACAGATTCTCACATTCGCAGCGGAATAAAATATAATATCAAATAATAATAGTTTACGAAAGAATACTATATCTGTCAATTTCATTTTAATACATCAGAGTTATAATCATATACACAACCACTGGACAAATACAACCAAATATGTCATATATAAACAGAAATAATAGTCATAGCGGAAATACTCCATACGTCCTATCATCTAGCTCGCCTCCTGGGCTCCAGAACGTCCTTACCTAAAAAATCCTGTAATACTCGATCTGACCCGAGCATTACGTCAAAGTAACACCCGGGTCAGGCTGGAAACCAGCATGAGTAAACCCATATAAAGTAAAATACTAAGTTCAAATCATAAAAGAAGACCCGAGTAACTCGTACTTCACCACGAGTTCATTACTTGCCATATTCAAATATACCCATCTTACACTCATATCTAAGTATCCCTACTCAGATTAGTTGACCAAATCTACATTATTTATTCCATAGTACAATTCATAAAGATTTATTGTAGATTACAGTCGAAGTGATTTCGGGTATTTACTGACACCCGACCCAGTCTCTTCGAATCTAATATTATCAAAAAAACAAAGTTGTTTAAGCTGAACCAATTCCATTTATGTCCAGAATTACATATTTTCATAGTCGTTTATCACCAATAGACAAAACATGTTATCATCGTTCAACCCAACATATCACATCACATAGTATCCCAAATCACACATCAGATATATCTTACTAATCTAAGGCATATAATATTATTCAATCATCTATAAGCAAGATTTATTTAGTCACACCTTTTCTAATTAATTTAAATAAATTAAATTAATTACTTTAATCACCTTTAAAATCCTGCTTTCTTAACACTAATTAATTACAAATACAATTAATTAATCACCCTTTAATTAATCATCCTTAATTACTTTTTCATAAACTCCATTAAGTAATCGTCTTATAATTAATTCCTTAGATAAATTAGCCTTATTCATTTTCATTAATTAATCCTTAATTAATAAATGATATTTACTTATGTTCCTCTAATCACTTCCAGTAATTGATCAATCTATCAAGAATCTTTAATTAATTACATTAACCTCATTCAATAATCAAACATCCTTTAATTACTTACATAAATGAATCAATCATTAATTACCAAAAATCTCAATTGATTTAAAGATAAACTATTTGTCTATATAAATCACTTTAACTATCCTTAATTACCTTTATTTCTTAATCCTTCTTAGAATAAATTAAATTAGATAATCAACTTAATTTATTATATAATTAAATAAATCACCTTGATAAATCCTTAATTCTTCACATGGACAACTATCTTGTCTGATACTAAATCTTTAAAACTTAGTTTTATATCATTCTAAACTTCGTTAAATTTTCAAACACAGAACTCGGCCCAAAATTAAGAATGCTCGCATCAAAACCCAGGGCAATTCACTTCTTTGAAAATCTCGAGTTCATCACCGTGCCCAAACCAGTTTTCCCCGAGCAAAATTCCATCTTCCCAAACTCAACCCCTGTGCACAAATTTCTGGTGCACATGCACCGATCTCAGGCGATGCTCCGGCATCCCTGGCCACCACAAATCTCCACTGGCACCCTCAAAACACCAGATCACCCAATTTAGTAAATCGAGTGCCAGATCGAAACTTCACCACTCGCACGAAATCCTGGACCAAACTCCAGCCAAAGAATCAACCCGCAACCACGACTCCGACCACCAGAATCTCTGAGCCTCCGGCCACAAACTCGGCAACCCCTATACAATCATTCCCCAAGGCCACGTGCAACTCGAAGCACGAACGAATACACCTCGATAAATTTTCCGACCACTGCCAAAACTAAGTTTAAAAACCAAACTAACCCTTCACCGATGCCTCAGCCATCAAGCACCCTCACCACCATTTTTCCCGACTACCATGATCACTCACCTAGCCTCAGCCCAAGCCCCGATCACGATAGAGCCTCCGACCACCGGAAATTGATCGAAACCCAATTTCAGTTCATCCCAAAACTGCTCTCAATCCCACTTCTAAAAATCTCCAAACTTATCTTAAAAATCCTATTTTCGAACGACACTTCATATTGAGTAATCGAATCAAATATTTGTGATGTTCGAATTTATCATATTTTTGTGTTTCACTGTAAAAATCAAATTCGTAAAAGCTGTTCATCACTGTCCAGCCTAAAAATATTTTTTTGATCTTACCGCAAGTGTAAACAACATATTTCATTTGAAACGCAAAGCCTAAAAGTGTCTAGATTAAAAGAAATTGAATTTCCTTTGGTTGGTTGCACCCTGTAACTCATAAAACAGAGAAGAACCAATGATAATCTCAGCACAGTCAAATATGTCTATATATGCAGAATTTTATACTTAAAATATATACACAAAACACTATATATCCGTGCAACAATTAAATGATACTAGAGTATTATAAAATTCGTTTACTCACCTAAATTTAAATTGAACAGAGCACTTCTTGGATTTGAGAGGAAATTGTTTTGGTTTTTGCTTGTCCCAGACTTCCAGTTTGATTTCCAAGCTTAATTTTTTGATGATATTTTAGTTGTTGTTGATCTGGTTGTTAAGTTTCAGGTTGTATCTTGCCTTTTTTATATATATATATATAATACTCAGTTTTTGATTTATGAACGAAAATGAAATGTATAAGATGATATATAGAAAAGTATACAGGCTGTTGATATTGATACTAGATATTCTAATGTACTAACAATATATATTTTTAAAATTTTGCCAGAGATTTTTTTTTATTTGTTGGCTGAAATGAAAAAGAATGTGTGCTGCATTAATTACATTTGTCTTGTTTTAGAAGCTAATATATCTTCTTTTGATCGTATATTGTGTACACTTGTATTCATCCTATACATATATATATACTTGTCTTTATTTTTCTTTTTGTTACTTGACTGTTTTGCTTTCATGAATCTTTTGTGCTTTATGATGTTATTATATTTTAGTATTGTCTTAAATGTTTATGTTATAGTTTACATAACAATAAATTTTATTTAAAATATTGTTTGTTACTAATATAAATACTTATCCTTATCTCTTTCTAAAGTTAAACTATCAACATTTACTTGCTTATTTATTATTTGTTTTCATACTTCTATTCATTTCACACTTCTAGTTATGATATATATATTTATTTTTGTTTATAACTATGTTTTGTTTATACTTATGTTTTAGATTTATAAGATTTATTTTTGTGAATAAGCTAGATGTTTATTTCAAATTTTAAGGTGCATAAGCTAAATTTTATTTTAAATATTAAAAACCCCCATTTTATACTTATTCCATCATGTATTTGATTAATACCTATGTTAATTTATAGTTTATTTTTATATTTCACTTAGCCACAATTTATTTGAGATATCATTCATTGTTAATAAAATACTTATTTTATTTTTTTATTCCTTTTAAATATTAGCTACCCACATAAATTTACTTATCTATTATTTATTTGATATTCCAGACCATATTTTATTTCACTCGTGTTTAAATATTGATAAAGTATATTTTATTTACATTATAATACATATAAATATCAGTTTTGGAAATAATACGTCTATATTTCATTCAATCTGATTAAATTCTAATTAAAATAATATTGCTAAATTTCCGGGATGTCACAAAATTCTTCAACTTTTAAACAATATTACTTAAAATCCTTTTATTAAAAATCCTTTGCCATATTTTTGGAATTTATTCGATAAGATTACAAAAATCAATTTTTATACTTTAAATTCTTTCTTTTATATTTATTCAACTCTTAAAAATAAATTTACTTAAAGTTTTCCACTTTAATCTCAAAAATCCAATTTCATTTATTTCTGGTATCCAACGATACCAAAAATACATTCGGCTAAATTTTAGCCTCAACAATTTCAATCACAAATATAATCATACACTTTGTTTCATGAAGAATTGGATTTGTTCTAGAAGCTTCTAGAAGGGGACAGGAGGAGTGATTTAAGGAGGGATTAAGGAGGGAATCATGGAAGACTTTTCCAAGGCATGGTTGTGTAAGGTTGGTACATGGTGGGGTGGTTGAGCTTTCTTGGCCGTGAGTTTGAGAGGATAGTGGGGGTGAGGCCACCACTCAAGCCTATATAAGTAGCCTTACATCACATAGAAACCCTTTGGCCTTTTTAGCAAATTACAACTAGCTCTTCATTTCTATCCTCTTCATAAAATTTGTAATGATCCGCCTTTTTGACCCTGAAAGTCGACACTAATACATCCATGGTATTCAGATGTCGAACACTCATGTGCCAGAAAGACAAATTGTTAGGGTAATAAAAGAAACAAAATAAGAAAGAATAAACACGATATCAGAATCTCACAGCGGAATGGTAACATATAATATCAAAAGATAGTACAGACTGTCACTTTAAGATACATAACATTTCAGAGTTACAATTCTAAATACTATGTCAGTCTGGACAGTTGTAACAACCTATCCTCACAAATGATGATATATATATTAGTAGTAATGCAGCGAAAATAAGAATACCGCGGTAGGTGAAACATCTAGCTCGTCTCTGTGACGACCGCCCATGACTCCTGCACCGAATCTAGAGATAGTGCGCTGTAAAGTGTGCCAGGCGACCATGGACGATAGTCAAGGTAAATTAGAATAACAGAATCTATCGTATTACTCACAGCGCATAGATAAAATACAATAGAAAATATATATAGAGAAGCTTCACAGAATAGAATGCCATCATATAAAACATCATAATAGTTGAATACAAGCATCTGAATAGACAATACAACAAGCCTCACTACATATCACTCAGAGAATACAAAGCAGCGGAACATCCAGTACATATAGTAAGAAATAATATGCAATACTCCAGCTCGTCTTCGATATCAGCACCGTGAAAAGCAAGATCAGCACCTGTCACCTGCTACCTAGTCTGCCCGTCCCAAAAATGGACGAATAGCCCAAGGCAATAAGAATTAAAACATAAAGCCTTGAGTCAGACAACAGTCTTAGTGAGCAGTAAATTAACTAACAACATACCAAAAGAGCATAAAGGAAAAGGAATAGGAATACAACCCTCCCACTCCAACCTCTTTCTACAGTGATAGCCCCCAGACACACATTAAGCAGAAGCAAACATAGCAGAGCATACAATTTAAAGTAAAGCAATTATCACTCGAGTCAAGGGCGATGTTTTCCAAGCACAAACCCCCAAGGCCTAAACCAAGATCAGATAAGCACCCAGAAAATACCGCTCTTGAGACCGAATGACGATACAACTAAACATCCATGACTCTGGCTATCACTGTTATCATTGCTTCGGTTTCACCGTTAATTGAATGACCGACACATTCTTTCAGCCGTCCGTCAAGGGCTAATGAAAACCCCGATTCTAGACAGTACTCCGCACGTCGTCGCAGCCCGTGCCTAGGACTATCGAATCTGCCCAGAGTACTCGACCATCAACAGTTGGCCATTGGGACTATTGAATCTGCCCAAACGTACTCTTGCTTTGAGCATGTTAGAACCTTCAACAACGATGGGACCCAAGCCTCCTAGTCATCCTCCTCGACGACTATTCTCATATCCATTCATTATCTTCAACTCGAATCATATCACCGAGTTATCAACATGCTTGGAATGATCCCGTCTGGATTAAACCAAGTCTTCATCACATGATTGCCTCGCTTCATCACATCCTCGCAAAGCCTCATCTCAACATTACATCGTCAAATCTATGCATAAGAGCTTCATCATCCCGCTACATATGCCACGAGCAGCTTTCCCAATTCAAGAGCCTTTCCCTTAGCTTTTGAATTATCTTCGGTCTAAATCAAATCATCAATCATCTAATTCATAACAATCAATCAAATCAAACATTAATCCAAGCAATCAAGTATTCAAATATGATCTAAGTAGACATTTATAACAATAATGGCATTTTCGTAATTAAAGAGTTGAAAGTCCAACAAGCATGAAAACATGAACAATATCTCTACAAACTTGATGAATGAACTTGCATAGGTTAACATATGATAAAATGGATGTAACATCATCATGAACAATGGATCTATATGGATCTACACTTAGGATGAAGAAAATGCATGGAAATCACTATTTTAACACCAAATCGAGCCAACAATCCGATATACTCCTTTGGATCCGTGTGAGAGATAATCACCACTCACCAAATCACCAAAACAAACCCAAAACAACACGCTTCAGATCTGGACAGCAAAGGATCAAGCTCGATCTATCACCAATCCGCTTCAAACGATGAAATCTCTCTTGAAAAGATGAAGATCTTCAATCTAAGCTCTTGAATCTTCAATTTGATATTCAACTTGGATGGATGGAAGCACTAGATTAGAGTGGAGAAAAGAAGTGTAGAAGTCGAGCTCTCAAAATGGCAGCACTTCGTCGCTTCGAAATCCGGATCCCAAAAAGTGAGAACAACCTTCCTATTTATAGCAGAAATTCCTTAAGTCGTAACTCGGCTATCTCCATAAGTCGTCTCCGACTTATAACCTTCCGACTTAACGTACTACGACTTAGTGATCTCACGACTTAAGACTTAGCAGCTAACCCTTAAGTCGGTTGCGACTTAACACACACGCCTATAAGACCTAACGACTTATACGACTTAACAGCTGCTCCGCCTAACACATACGCATACGACCAGACTACTAAGGTACGACTTAAGACAATGCGACCTAACACTTAGCATTCTCCTTAACACGGCCACGACTCAACTAGGCTACGACTTATCACCTTCACACGACTTAACGGCTTACTGGGATACGACTTAACTGGTTAGACGACTTAGCGAGATAACCCATCCTACGACTTAACAGTGTTACGACCTAACACTTAAGAGGATACGACTTAGTACAACAGCACACCCAAGTCTCTACGACTTAAGACTTAACTCCAACGCAGATTATTCATCCTAACTCTTAAGTCGTCTACGACTTATCAACCCTAAGTCGTCTACGACTTATCAACCCTAAGTCGTCTATTTTCTTAAGTCACCAATTCTCCTAAGTCGGTCAGTTCCTTAGGTTGTCTATCCCTTAGGTCATTAACTCACCCAGTCGACTTAACTTGGCAACGACTTAAACACTTAACTCGGTCAAAACCTTAAGTCGTTCAAACGACCTATCTCCAAGCCCTGGGTCACTCCTATCTCCTAAGTAGTATACGACTTACGACCTATACTAAGTCGTGAACGACTTAGGACTTAGCCATTTTTGCCTAAAATCTGAAATGGCTCAACAACTCTAAAATTCCAGATTTTGACAAACTTTTCGATCCGTAAAAATACGGGTCGTTACATTCTCTCCCCCTTAGGAATTTCGCCCCCGAAATTCCAAACAAACAAAGCAATCAAAACTATTCTGTACGCCTACCATCCTTAACAATCAGCAAACCATGCATCCAATTCTAGCTTAGCGTACAGAATTCTAAGACTTAGAACAAGTTACAATATCGTGAGATGAGACGACACCTTAGGGCCATACCTCGAAGATTTCAGGATGAGCTGCTTTCATCCTCTCTTCCACCTCCCACGTACAGTCGTTATCATCTTCACTCCATTGTATCTTGAGCAACTTAACTACCTTCCTCCTAAGCTGTTTCGTGTCGGTTTCCACAACACGAAGCGGCTTACGAGGTCTTCTATCGACTGGATCAACTTCGAAATCTTCACAGCTATCAGCAGAAACCACCGTATTCGAGTCGTGCACATACTTCCGTAGATATGATACATGAAAAACATTGTGCACACCCGACATCTTCTCCGGTAATACCAATCTATAAGCGAGCTTTCCAATTCGCTCGATAATCGGAAATGGTCCAACAAATCTCGGAGTCAATTTCCCTTTCTTCCCGAATCGGATAACATTCTTCAGTGGAGAAATCTTCACAAAAACCATATCTCCTACGTCGAATTCCAAATCTTTTCGACGCTTATCGGCATAACTCTTCTGACGGTCTTGGGCTGCCTTCATTCGTTGCCGAATGATCTCTATGGAATCTGAAGTCTGACGAATCATCTCTGGCCCAAGCATCAGCTTTTCTCCTGTCTCTAACCAACATGTCGGAGAATTACACGGTCTTCCATACAATGCCTCATACGGTGCCATACCAATGCTTGACTGGTAACTGTTGTTTTATGCAAACTCCACCAAATGAAGGTGATCTTCCCATGATCCTCCGAAATCCAAAACACAAGCTCTGAGGAGATCTTCCAAAACTCGGTTGACTCGCTCGGTCTGACCATCTGTCTGTGGGTGATAGGCTGTACTCAAACATAACTCAGTCCCCAAAACTTCCTGGAAGCTCTTCCAAAATCCACTAGTGAACAATGGATCTCGATCGCTCACTATACTCTTCGGAATACCATGAAATCGAACTATCCACTTAACATACAATTCAGCCAACTTTGATGCAGTCCTAGTCGATCGAACAGGAATGAATCTCGCACTCTTAGTCAAACGATCAACGATGACCCAAATTCCTTCATTTCCCGTTCTGGTTCTAGGCAATCCATCAATAAAATCCATCGACACTTGTTCCCACTTCCATGTAGGAACTTCTAATGGCTGAAGTAATCCACCTGGCTTCTTCTGTTCGGCTTTTACCAACTGGCAGTTCATACATTTGGAAATGAAATTTCCAACATCCTTCTTCATACCTTCCCAGTAGTAGGTTCTCTTCATATCCCGATACATCTTATTTCCACCTGGATGAATTATCAACTTAGAGTGATGACTTTCCTTCAGAACTTCATCTCTCAATCCATCTATATCGGGAACAACTAGTCGTCCTTGCTTTCGAAGCCAACCTTCTTGATCGACCTCGAATCCTTTATCATTTTCTGGTTCCAATCCAGATTCCGAATCACAGATAATCTTGACAAGCTTATCATCTCGCTTTTGACTCTCGCCAATTCTCTCCACAAGAGTCGGTCTTATCGATAAGTTTGCCAACATCTCAGGTTCCAATTCACATCTAGGCCTGAAGTCAAAACCAGCTAAATACTCGAGATTCTTCCATTCTGAAAACATGGCTCCCAATCCTGCATGTCTTCGACTTAACGCATCTGCCACTGCGTTACCTTTTCCCGGAGTATAAGCTATACCAAAATCATATGATGCTAAAAACTCTAGCCACCGTTGCTGCCGAAGATTCAAATCCTTTTGGGAGAAAAGATACTTCAACGACTTATGATCCGTAAACAACTCGAATCGAACACCCAATAGATAATGCCTTCACATCTTTAGAGTAAATACAATCGCCGCTAACTCTAAATCATGAGTCGGGTAATTCCTTTCGTGCGGCTTCAGTTGTCGACTGGCATACGCAACAACTTTATCCCTCTGCATCAGCACTGCTCCAAGTCCAGTACCACATGCATCGGTGTAAACCACCATCTCATCATTCCCACTTGGAATAGTCAAAACAGGAGCACTCGTCAATCTTTCTTTCAGGATTCTGAAAGCTTGCTCACACCTATCATCCCATTTGAACACTAGGTTCTTCTTTGTCAATCCTGTTAACGGTGCAGCTACCTTGGAGAAGTCTTTGATAAACCGTCGATAATATCCTGCTATTCCAAGAAAACTTCTCACATCCGATGCATTCTTAGGCCTAACCCAATCCTGGATTGCTGCCACCTTAGCGGGATCAATCGCTATTCCATTTCCAGAAATAACATGGCCTAAGAACCTCACTTCACTCTTCCAGAAGTGACACTTCGAAAACTTAGCCTTCAGCTGATGTTTCCGCAAGGTTTCCAAAACAATACGCAAATGCGTCTTGTGCTCTTCTTCAGTCCTGGAATAAATCAGAATATCATCCACGAACACTAGCACAAACTTGTTCAACTGATCTCTGAACACTCTATTCATAAGATCCACAAAATATGCTGGCGCGTTAGTCAATCCAAACGGCATTACCAGCCACTCAAAGAAACCGGATGGTGTCCTAAAAGCAGTCTTCGGCACACTATCCTTAGCCACTCTCAACTGGTGAAATCCCGTTGCCAAATCCATCTGAGAAAACACCTTAGCTTCGTGAAGCTGATCAAACAAGTCATCTATCCTCGGCAATGGATACTTGTTCTTCTTAGTCACCTTATTCAGCTCACGATAATCCACACACAATCTCAACGATCCATCTGCCTTGGTTGCGAACACAACTGGTGCACCCCACTCGGACACACTACGCCGAATGAATCCTTTCCGTAAAAGGTCATCAACTTGCACCTTCAACTCATGTTGTTCCCTAGGCGCCATCCGCCTAAGAGGCATCACCACGGGTCTGGCTCCTTCAACTAGATCTATACGAAACTCGATCTCTCTATGCGGCGGCAACCCTTTGACTTCGTCAAAGACATCCTCGAATCCATTCGCGATTGGCACAGATGACAGTCCATCCCGTGGAACAACAAGCGAATACATGAAGCTCATGAAGACGCCTTCTTCATTCTTACATCGTATCACAATCTTTTGCCCCTCCACATTCTCGACTGTCACTTCCAACCTCTCACAATCAACCTTTGCCGCATACTTCCTAAGCCAGTCCATACCCAGAATAATTCCAAACCCCGCAAAGTTCAGAACAAAGCAATCACAAACAAAAGAGCAACCATGACTCGACACAATCAGACCACGGCATAACATACACAAACAAGACGAACCCCCAACTGGATTAGTCACAACCAATGGCCTATCAACAATATCCGGTTCCAAACCCAACCGGTCTACAAGTTCACTACAAACAAACGAATGCGACGCTCCAGTATCAAACAGAACTCTAACTGGAACACCACATAGAAAAAGAGTACCTTGAACCACCACACTCTTCCCCTTTTCTTCAGCAGTAGGAGCTTTCGAAGACGACGGAACAGCTCCCAAAGCATAAGCTTGCACAATCTGCTTGTCCCTCCTCGGTTCTGGACAATTCTTCCTGAAATGCCCCGGCTTGTCACAGTTGTGACACTTCATCGGCGCTTTCGGATTCTTGCAATCCTTAGAGAAATGGCCCTTCTGCTGACAATTGTAGCAGGTCACTTCGCCCTTCGGCCTCTTCTGGCCATCCTTACCCTTCTGCTGCTGCTGCTTCCTTTTCTTGTTTCCACCCTGCTGTGGTTTAGACTCTTCCCTGGTCACAGCAACAACAGATCCTTCCTTAGGAAACAGACTCTCGTACCTGAGAGCTTTCTCCACAAGCTTCTCAAACGAATCGTCTAAATGATCCACCAACTGTCTCCCAAGATAACTGTCCAAGCCTGTCACAAACTTCTCATTCTTCTGATAAGCAGATTCAATATATGACCGGGCATACTTGGACAAGGCTTCAAACTCAGAAACATACTCAAGAACTGGTCTACCTCCCTGCTTGAGCTCCACAAACTTCTTGAACAGAACAGACTTCTGAGCTGTAGAAATGAACTTAGCTTCAAATCTGACTTGGAATTGCTCCCAAGTAATCTCTTCCTCCGGAGTAGTGATGGTAATAGAATTCCACCAATCAGAAGCTCTCCCTTGAAGCTGCCTTGATGCCAACTTCCTCCTAGTTGCATCATCAATTCCCAAATCACCAAAGATCCTTCTACAAGCATCTATCCATCTCTGGACTTCAATAGTTGATTCTGTTCCCAAGAAAACCTTTCCTCCAAGAGCAGTATAGTCCTTACACAACTTAGCAAAGTCCACCGGCTTTGGAGCCTGAACCTGAATTCCAACATCAACTGCTGTCCCTGGAACTGGTATCCTTCTCATGATCGAAGTCATCATAGCTTCGAACACAGCTGCATAATCAGCAGTTCCCTCAGTAGCACGGCCTTCCCTAGCAACTAGTCTCCCTCTTCGACTCATTCTCAATATCTATAAAAAGGAATGATCAGAACATCTAGAGAAACAACTGCATAAAGGACTCAAACTCTACTAATCTACTATATTATATATAGTAGCCATCCATCAAAATTACAATTACGTCTCTCATACGTAGTTACGTCAGCGAGCGTTGGGTAAAATCGATTAACCAATGCTCTGATACCAAATGTGACGACCGCCCATGACTCCTGCACCGAATCTAGAGATAGTGCTGTAAAGTGTGCCAGGCGACCATGGACGATTGTCAAGGTAAATTAGAACAACAGAATCTATCGTATTACTCACAGCGCATAGATAAAATACAATAGAAAATATATATAGAGAAGCTTCACAGAATAGAATGCCATCATATAAAACTTCATAATAGTTGAATACAAGCATCTGAATAGACAATACAACAAGCCTCACTACATATCACTCAGAGAATACAAAGCAGCGGAACATCCAGTACATATAGTAAGAAATAATATGCAATACTCCAGCTCGTCTTCGATATCAGCACCGTGAAAAGCAAGATCAACACCTGTCACCTGCTACCTAGTCTGCCCGTCCCAAAAATGGACGAACAGCCCAAGGCAATAAGAATTAAAACATAAAGCCTTGAGTCAGACAATAGTCTTAGTGAGCAGTAAATTAACTAACAACATACCAAAAGAGCATAAAGGAAAAGGAATAGGAATACAACCCTCCCACTCCAACCTCTTTCTACAGTGATAGCCCCCAGACACACACTAAGCAGAAGCAAACATAGCAGAGCATACAATTTAAAGTAAAGCAATTATCACTTGAGTCAAGGGCGATGTTTTCCAAGCACAAACCCCCAAGGCCTAAACCAAGATCAGATAATCACCCAGAAAATACCGCTCTTGAGACCGAATGACGATACAACCAAACATCCATGACTCTGGCTATCACTGTTATCATTGCTTCGGTTTCACCGTTAATTGAATGACCGGCACATTCTTTCAGCCGTCCGTCAAGGGCTAATGAAAACCTCGGTTCTAGACAGTACTCCGCACGTCGTCGCAGCCCGTGCCTAGGACTATTGAATCTGCCCAGAGTACTCGACCATCAACAGTTGGACGTTGGGACTATCGAATCTGCCCAAACATACTCTTGCTTTGAGCATGCTAGAACCTTCAACAACGATGGGACCCAAGCCTCCTAGTCATCCTCCTCGACGACTATTCTCATATCCATTCATTATCTTCAACTCGAATCATATCACCGAGTTATCAACATGCTTGGAATGATCCCGTCTGGATTAAACCAAGTCTTCATCACATGATTTCCTCGCTTCATCACATCCTCGCAAAGCCTCATCTCAACATTACATCGTCAAATCTATGCATAAGAGCTTCATCATCCCGCTACATATGCCACGAGCAGCTTTCCCAATTCAAGAGCCTTTCCCTTAGCTTTTGAATCATCTTCGGTCTAAATCAAATCATCAATCATCTAATTCATAACAATCAATCAAATCAAACATTAATCCAAGCAATCAAGTATTCAAATATGATCTAAGTAGACATTTATAACAATAATGGCATTTTCGTAATTAAAGAGTTGAAAGTCCAACAAGCATGAAAACATGAACAATATCTCTACAAACTTGATGAATGAACTTGCATAGGTTAACATATGATAAAATGGATGTAACATCATCATGAACAATGGATCTATATGGATCTACACTTAGGATGAAGAAAATGCATGGAAATCACTATTTTAACACCAAATCGAGCCAACAATCCGATATACTCCTTTGGATCCGTGTGAGAGATAATCACCACTCACCAAATCACCAAAACAAACCCAAAACAACACGCTTCAGATCTGGACAGCGAAGGATCAAGCTCGATCTATCACCAATCCGCTTCAAACGATGAAATCTCTCTTGAAAAGATGAAGATCTTCAATCTAAGCTCTTGAATCTTCAATTTGATCTTCAACTTGGATGGATGGAAGCACTAGATTAGAGTGGAGAAAAGAAGTGTAGAAGTCGAGCTCTCAAAATGGTAGCACTTCGTCGCTTCGAAATCCGGATCCCAAAAAGTGAGAACAACCTTCCTATTTATACCAGAAATTCCTTAAGTCGTAACTCGGCTATCTCCATAAGTCGTCTCCGACTTATAACCTTCCGACTTAACGTACTACGACTTAGTGATCTCGCGACTTAAGACTTAGCAGCTAACCCTTAAGTCGGTTGCGACTTAACACACATGCCTATAAGACCTAACGACTTATACGACTTAACAGCTGCTCCGCCTAACACATACGCATACGACCAGACTACTAAGGTACGACTTAAGACAATGCGACCTAACACTTAGCATTCTCCTTAACACGGCCACGACTCAACTAGGCTACGACTTATCACCTTCACACGACTTAACGGCTTACTGGGATACGACTTAACTGGTTAGACGACTTAGCGAGATAACCCATCCTACGACTTAACAGTGTTACGACCTAACACTTAAGAGGATACGACTTAGTACAACAGCACACCCAAGTCTCTACGACTTAAGACTTAACTCCAATGCAGATTATTCATCCCAACTCTTAAGTCGTCTACGACTTATCAACCCTAAGTCGTCTACGACTTATCAACCCTAAGTCGTCTATTTTCTTAAGTCACCAATTCTCCTAAGTCGGTCAGTTCCTTAGGTTGTCTATCCCTTAGGTCGTTAACTCACCCAGTCGACTTAACTTGGCAACGACTTAAACACTTAACTCGGTCAAAACCTTAAGTCGTTCAAACGACCTATCTCCAAGCCCTGGGTCACTCCTATCTCCTAAGTAGTATACGACTTACGACCTATACTAAGTCGTGAACGACTTAGGACTTAGCCATTTTTGCCTAAAATCTGAAATGGCTCAACAACTCTAAAATTCCAGATTTTGACAAACTTTTCAATCCGTAAAAATACGGGTCGTTACAGTCTCCACGAGCTCTAATGAACATCCAGCTAAAACCTGCCTTTCTCATACTGCTCGAAAGAGCACACGAGAAATTTAGGGAAAACAAAAACCATGTATCGGATCTAAGTTTGGCATGAGAAACTCAAGAAATATGTAGCTAGCATATAACAGTACTTTTGAGACCGTTCAAAAATGGTTATCCCCTCATAGAACCACCATCTAATAAGTACATAAGATGAAATAATAGATAATGTCCAGGGTGAAGAATATAAATCAATAAAATAGTTATGATTCTTACATTGATCACACCACTACGATATTGAGGGTATAATCAAAACCGTTAAGGTACGTTTGCATATGGATTTTCCGTTAAAGACATCCCTAGACAAATTGAGGCCAGCCTTCTGGCAAGGGTTAGAAAATACCTTCTGAGCGTCGTATATATCTAGATAAAATATACCATTAAGATAAACACAACTAGCCGACACATGAACCTATAGAACCACGTTGAACCGAGTACCATTAACTCCAACTAGTATCATTGATAGGCATACTCTAGATAATGGAGTTGATATACCCTATCGTAGGTTAGCAACACCCTAGGCTATGCTCCTACTCTATTTTTTGTCATTTTTGATGTTGATGACACATTCGACATCTCTCATATCATCACTCAAATAGAACACGAATCCCCAAATGGATTCTAGCATCTCGAACAGATCATAAATCTCTACATTGATTCAAGCATCTCGAACGGATCTCAAGTCTCCACATAAGTTCTTCGACGAATGCTAACACTGGCCTCTTCCTAGGATTTAGCCTTAGCATAGACTGTTCAACTCTATAGCATTCCACTTCACAACCACTTCCAAAACATAGAACTCGTATATCAGTTTTGAAGTGATTTTCATTAAGTAAAACACTTACTGAACCCCATCTCTTCAAAACCAAATTGATGGATTTATGATCAAGTTCGATAGGCGACTAATAGACTATTAAGTTCAAAATCGGCGAGCGCATATAGAAACCAAGTTTCATATACTTATCACATTCCCGAACTTTTCGTCTCATACTATCCCTCGGTCAAGAATGAAGCCGATAGGTTAGAGCACCGTTGCTTCTACACCCAACTTGAACAACAATCTTAACTCTCATAAATAGACAGCCTCCTTCATCGGATTTTAGTGCTAAGTACACGACTATATACTTTCTATAGACGGATAAACACACAAAGCATGATCAAGCCACACAAAGCATAATTAAGTCACCTAAACAACTTCTAGTCCCCTTTTTATTTAATTAATACTTTTATTAATTAAAACCTCTTTTATTAGTAAAATTTCTTTTATCTAATAAAACTTCGTCTATCAGTTTCTATTATTCATTTGTACCATTTCAATACTTCAAAAATTATTCATATACTTATCTCAAATGGTGTAAGTATATTTACAAATTATTAACAAGATTTCTTGCTTTAAACCTTTACTTTTTTTTAAATCTTTTTCCAGAAGATTCCATACTTATAATTTCCTTCAAAATATCAATATTAAGGATCTAAGTACTTTCACAAATCTATTCAAAAGGTTTAAGACTAATGTTACTTAAACGTTGTCACTACAAACCCAAAACCATTTTACTTACACTTAACTTTAAAACATTCTTTTAAAGATCACATTCATAAGTATAACCAAAATAGGTTAAAGGCGAATGTTATGAACACATTATCAAAACACACCCAAAACCATTTCATACTTATATTATCTTTAAAATCATTCTTTTAATAATTTAAGTTAATATTTGGTTAAGTTCGGTATTTGACAAGTCCACTATCCAGTTCTAAAGGCAATCTTTTATGGAAATCAAGGTTTGTATACTTAACGCCTTTTCGATATTCCAACTTATACTATCCCTTACTCGAGAGTGAAGCCAGGTAAGTTAGAGCACTTGTTTTATATCAAAGCCTTACCTAGACACTTTATTCTTGACTCTTACAGATAGACAAGTCTACCTCATCAGCTTTTAGTGTTAAGTATAGTATTAATGACTTTCATAAATGAGTAAATAAACAACATAACTAATAGGTTTCTGACATTTCCGACTTAACTATTCCTCGGTCAAGAGTAAAGCCGTTAGGTTAGAGCATAATTGATTCTAAACCTTACTCGAACATCAATCATAACTCTCACGAATAGTTAAGTCTACTTCGTCGGTTTTTAGTGTTAAACATAGTTAATTGCCTTTTTTAAATCTTCTATATATAAATATTTTAAAAATATTTAAAAATAAGTTTTAAATATCTATTTAAAATATTACTTGAAAATAACTAATTTATAATTTGATGAAAATAATTTAAAAACATGTTTTGTATTAAATACCCGTTTACTTCAAAAATTCATACATAATTATTAAAAATATATTCAAACTTCAAACCAACTTTTAAATACTGAAAAATATGTTAGAAAATATCCCTAGAAATATTAGAGAAAAATACTAAACTTAAATATCATTTTTAGGCACTTAAACCCTCAAAGGACTTACTACGGCACTTATAAATGTTGTAAAAGTCTTGTACAAAGAACAACATAGAAAATCTTAAACTTTGCGTCCAGTTTTAACCACTTAAACAAATGATTTAAGACTTGAAAATTTTATAATAAGTACTACCCTTAGAGTACTTAAAAACCATGGAAAGAAACCCCTATGCGTATTTTCCAATTTATTTATAAAAATTCATGAAAACAACGTATTTCAAAGTGCTCATATAGTGACCTTCGCTATAACCTTTTGCAACTTTGTTCTACAAGTTAGTGAATGATTTAAACTTCCATATTTTTTTAGTAATAAATAGACTTATAATACTTATCAGAAATGCAAAGAAGCCCCTAGGATTCCTCTCAAAGTCGACTTTGAAAATCGTCGAACACTGGGCATTTTCAAAGTGCATCCATGGCGACCTTTTTGCTTCTAACTTTCACAACTTTATTTCACTGTTTTATAATTTTCCAAACTATTTCTTTACTATATCATACTCCAAAATATGTGTAGTGAATAATTAAATAAAATTATCCCAAGTTAAGTTCATAAATCTTCCATTAGACAAGTTAAAGTTAAGGGATATAGAAGTGCACTTATAGCGACTATTCTCACTTCAAATACTTTCAAACATACTTCAATTCAACACACAAGCTAACAAAACATGTAAACATAAAGTCTAGGCCACGCCACATATTATAGAAGATAGTAGAAGTGAACTTATATAATATAAAGTTGTCATTTGCTTTCAAAAGCAAGAGGGCTCCAAAGTTTATAACTTTAATTAGGTAATGTCACTTTAACTTTATATTTGCACACACACACATATACACAAAATATATACATAAAAGATAACAGTGTGACTCACTCAATTCCAAGCCAAAAAAAGCTTAATCACACCCAAACTCAAGAACCACTTCGTACCATCTTCAAAAGCATAAAAATCCAACCTTTACCTCCAAAATCACAAAGCCAAGCTTCTCCATTCCTCCTTTGCTCACGGCCTCATCGAGATCCTTATTTTTCTCATCTTTCTTCCACTTTTATTTAGATCCATGCTGCCTAAGGTGTTCTAAGGTGTTGGTGAAAGTTTGATGGAGTTTGGAGAAGATTTGAACTAATTAGATAAAGATTGGTGAAGAACAAAGTGGACTAGTACTAATCCACTTCTATGATTTTTGAGTTTTTATTACTTTTGAAGCTTTAGTGAATTATGAAGTGTATACACATGGCTTGCCCACTCCTTTACATTGCTAAGACCCTTCTTATGTGCCTTGCATGCTTATTTTATGTAATGAACCATAAATTTTGATGGTTTTAATAATATATTTAACTGAATTTTTGGGAAATTTTAAATATTTGAATTTTGAAATATAAATTTGATATTTGGATTACGTCTATTTAAATATAGCTAATGGTAAATTTTCATCTGATAATATTGAAGTTTATTTTCTTGTGTAATTTTATTTCCATTTAAATCAGTTAAAAATTAATGATAATAAATTATTTTCCAAACCTAAATATTTTTACATAATAAATTTGTAAATCATCTTTTGAGTGAGACGTCATATTTCGTTTCTTCAAATTTGGACTGTTGTTGCTCTGTTTATCTTATTTCTTGCAGATTTGCAGCATTTTCGGTATCGATTATCGACTTTTGATAGGATGATCGTACCACTGATATCTGTATACCGTTTTGATGGTCTCGTCATGCTGATCTCCACAGTATATTCAATTGTATATTTCAGAGTCTGGTACGCCACGAAATCAATAAAACAATCACCATATTGGTAATTGTTTTTGAACCTTTTGACTTTCGTGGCCCTTCATTTGCCTACCAGCTGAAATTAAATAGCCACTTGTTGTCAATATTTCAGCCATTCAAATTCTGACTTTTATTATTCAATTGTTCAATTCATATGTTGGTTCGTTTGTTCTATTTCTCATCTCCTTCATTTTGTTCCGTGCTTCTCATTTGACAATAATATAATTAAAGTTATTATACATATTTATCTTTCTGAAGCTTTTCTATGGAAACCTGTTGCCATTTTATTTCCTCCTTCCTGTTGTTATTCACTTAGCCTTCTTTCTTTTGCCACTATTACCTATATGAAGCCTCCACGTGAAACTCAAACCCTTCCCTCTTGCTCGGCATTCTCCCTTGCCTCCGCCCACCACACACGCGACCCGGCCTCCTTCACCCTCACCTTTGCCACGCGAGACCAACGACCTGCCACTTCCAAAGCCCGCTTTTCCCCTCCACGTTGAAGCTACCCTCCCCACGTCGGCAACCCATGCGAGCACTCTTCCTCCATTCCTTCTGCTTGCCTTGCCATCTTCTACCCTCTGATTTCTATTATAAAGTAAGTTATATTTATAATATGTGTTTAGTTTGTTTATTTATAATGTACGTAAGCTATTTGTTTACATATAATATGTTTAAATTGCATATATATGATGGTTATATATATATATGTTAGTTTATAGTTGAAGTTTATGTTGGTTCATAACAGTACAAGTATATATGCATATATATCTTATATATATTAAGTTTTATATACAAGTATTTATAAAAGTTTTGTTATATATAAAGATATGCATGTTGTTGTGTGTGTGTATATATATATAAATATGCTTCCCATCTCTTATAAGTTTATTTATCTAAAACTCATTGTCATGGGTGTTATATATATATTATTATATAAGGTCTATATATATTAGTACCCACTGTTCTGTTTTAAGATTTATATATATATATATATATTAGTTATAAAAGTTACAGATCAGCTATATATTTGCTATATATTTATATATTGTTGAGTCGAAGTGTACATGTATATTGGATTTTAGTAATATTGATTTTTCCATTGTGTGTGTATATATAAAACTATATAATGTAAATTCATATTAACATATGTATATATAAAGTTATATGAGTTTGTATAATTTGTATATATATAACAGTTTACATATATTTGAAATGTTTGGGGTTTTACGTATAAGTTATAAAGTTTATATATATTGTTATCTAAAATTTTATTAACTCGGACTATTGTTTTAAAGCCTGCAATTCTCTTTTCTATGTACATAAGTTTATTTTATATATATCAGTTTATATAGGTATATAAGTTATATATTAGTATTTTATTTATTTCATAAAGGAATTTGGATCATTGCAATTTAGTGTATAGTTTATAATGATTGGTTTTATATATATATATAGATATATATATATATATATTACATATAAGTATCACATATTTGATATTGGATATTGGTTTGAAAGATATTTATGTTTATTTATGTTTCATACTAATGTATAAAAATCTTAACTGTATATAGTATATTTTGGTTATTAGTTGAGCAAGATTTTTGTTTTGTTTTTGTTTGTAATAAGTTTGTTTTAAAAAAAATGGTTTGTTTGTTTTATATATATATATATAAAGGTTATACATATGTTTATATAAGTTTATATATGTTTACAATATAGGTTTATATATATGTTTGTATATTTGTATGAACCTATGTGCTGCAACATCGGGTTATATATCTAAAAGTTTATACAGTTTATATATTATCCGTTGTAAATTTTAATTGATATGTATGTACAAGCCCATATTGGTATTGTATTTTATCTGTTTGCAATTTTAGTATTATATATATATGTCTACTACACATACGTATACTTGAGTTTGATTTTAAAATATATTATATATGTGTTTAATTTAAAACAATGGTTTTGAAACGTATATATATTTAATATAAAATGTGTTTAAATTTAGAATATGTTTTATATATGTAAATAGTTATATATAGTTATATATATATAAGTTCACTTATACCAATTATCTTCATCGATCCAGTTCTGATTTGATTTCGTCTATTCCTATTTATCAGCTTTGTTCGTCGAATCGTTTCTATGTAGCATTGCTTGGGAATTCGCAGCTCATTTCTTTGTCAAATCTATCTAGCCTCGAAAGGTGAGCAATCACTCACGATTAACATCCTTATATTTATTAAATTTGATTTTAATTGAAACAACAATTTGTTGATTCATGAGTTTTGATTCATGACACAAGCTTCAGAGACCATACGACGAAATACAAAAAGAATACTATATGAAAGCGACAAAAAGAGAATAAAACGTATATTGTGAAACTACAAAGGAGATAAGACTACAATCCAGAGATTAGTATGAATATTTTATTTTATTGAGTCTTAGAATATTGTTAAAATCATTCCTCAAATAGTCACACACACACAAAACAATTTATATTAAAAACTGTGTACACTGTGCAAGTAACACCACGTCGGCCGACCGACCAGGATCCTCGGTCAACCGACCCTGTGTTATGTGCACAGTGACTTTCTGTTTTATATACGATCTCAAACTCAGCTGACCGGCCAGGTTTTCCGGTCGACCGACCAGAGAATAACGGCTAGTTTACTGAAGAGATGCGATCATTTCATGAAGAGGAATGTCCTCTATTTCAAGAGGTATGGACACAACTGTTAACTAAAACTCTTCATGAAAGATTACAACTCTTCTACAACTATATAAACATATTCAATTCACTTCTACAAGGACTGATTCTTGTTTATATTTCTGAAATCTAATCTCTATTCATTTCTGCAAATAAAAGTTTTCATTCTTAATTAATATCACTAGAATCCTTGTTTTAATTCATATACTTCGATTCTACGTGATTATCTTCCTTCTAAATCTTCACACACATACATACTCTTAAGGATTTGATTATAGGAAAGTTGTACTATCAAAAGACTATCAGTGTTATTTAGAACACATTCGTCAACAAACAATTTGTATTAAGTTGAAGTCCTCTTCGGCTGTTGAGGCGGAAAAATTCCCGTTCGGCTGCTCAGGTGTCGTATACCTATTCCTCCGGGTTAAGTGAGGGGTTTAGTTTAAATCCAGAGGGTATTCTGGGACTGGACGTAGAACGGGAAGTTCGAACCAGTATAAAAATTCCTGGTGTGCTTACTTTAATTTTTACTTTACTGTTATTACCAGTTTCCGCATTAATATACCATATTACACGATCCTTAGTACTACACGTACACTTTCATTTGGTATCAGAGCAAGGTCATCCTATAACCATCACAAAGTTATTTGATATTTATTTCTAGTAATATGGCAACCACACAAATTAACGATGTTAACACTCACACTAATTCTAGTTTCACAGAAGGTCAATCGACTTCACGACCTCCACTTTGCAATGGTATAAATTACAATTATTGGTCAACTAGAATGAGAATCTATATGCAATCAAGTGGATTTGATATCTGGAATATTATACAAAGTGAGTACACAACTCCTACTGGAGAATACTCAACTTGGAGTAACACACAAAAACTAGATGCTACATCAAATGCTAAGGCTATGAATATTTTATTTTGTGCATTAGATAGAAATGAATTCAATAGAGTTAGCATATGCACTTCCGGTTATGAAATTTGGAGAACCCTTAAAGTTTCACATGAAGGAACAAACAAAGTTAAATTAAGCAAAATTTCTATGTTGAAACATCAATTTGAAAATTTTAAAATGAGGCCAAATGAATCTATAAATGACATGTACTCTAGATTTCAGGATATTTATCATGCTTTATTATCACTAGAACAAAAGTTTACTGATTTTGATGTTGTTACAAAAATCTTAAATTCTTTAACGGACGAATGGGAACGAAAAGTCCTAGCTATTGAAGAAGCGACTGATTTGTCAACATTAAAACCAGAAGAGTTGATAGGTAATTTAATGTCCTACGAAGTAAATTTGCAGGCAAAACAAAATGGTGCACAGGAAAAGAAAAATGTGGCATTCCAAGCAGAAAAAGATGATTCCGACTCAGATAATGAAGATATGGCAATGATCGCTAAAAATTTCAAAAAGTTTTTGAAATTCAACAGAAACAAATTCAAGGGAAACAAAAATAATTCCAACAACAATTCCAATAGCAGCAAACCATCATCTTCAACAATGGAATGTTATGAATGTCACAAGAAAGGACACATGAAGAAGGATTGTCCAGATCGTAAAAAGAATAA
Organism: Allium fistulosum; assembly: GCA_030737815.1. Lineage (NCBI taxonomy): Eukaryota > Viridiplantae > Streptophyta > Magnoliopsida > Asparagales > Amaryllidaceae > Allium > Allium fistulosum. Next base: position 731,782,982 of record CM060902.1, on the reverse strand, counting down.
CTCCAAGAAGGATAAAACCAAACGAAAGGCTTTTTTAGTCACTTGGGACGACATTGACTCATCATCCTCATCAGAGAGTGAAAGTGATAATGAACAAGCAAATGTATGCTTCATGGCTTCGTCAGACGATGTAAGTGATTTTACTTTTGAAGATTTAATTGAAATAAATTCTGAATTAGTAAATTTAACAAAACAACTTAAAAAGAAAAATAAAGAATTACAAAGAAAGTTAGATAGAACAGTTTTAGAAGTAGATATGTTAAAAGATGAGAAGATAATATTAGAAGAAGAACTTGAAATTTCTCAACAATCGAATTCTAACTTATCTTCTCAAATTACGTCAATATCTGAAGAACTAGAAATTCAGAAAAATAAAAATGATATTTCACTTTTCGAAAATAATAGTTTAATATCTAAGATTAAGGATTTAGAGTTAGAAAAATCTAGTCTGAAAATAAAATTTGATGATATTTCTAAAAATGTTTCTAATTTCAATAAAGGAAGAGAAAATCTTTCTAGTATACTAGAAAACTCTCAATCCTCTAACAATAAATCTGGACTAGGATTTAAGAAACAAAATAATTTTGCTAAAAGTAAAATTAATAATAAAATTAAGAAAGATATTAAGAAAACAGTTTATTCAAATACTAAAACTATTAAGATATGGATTCCAAAAACAAATAATATATTGATAAGGAATAAACATATCAAATTTTTTATGGAAACTGTTCATAATAACCAAAATTATGTTTATAAAGGGAATTCTGAACCCGTATGGGTTTGGCTTCCTAAGATCTAACTCTTAGGACCCTAAAAAGATTGGGTACCAACTTTTTATAAACTTTTTGCAGGTACCACATAAGAAGAGAGGAAAATGGATTTTAGATAGCGGTTGCTCAAAACATATGACTGGAAACAAAGAAATGTTGTCAAACATTATATACTCAAATGAAGGAGCAGTCACCTTTGGAGATAACTCAAAAGGATATATCATCGGCAAAGGCAATGTCAATAGCAACGGTACATCTAATTTACCTCTCATTACTGATGTTTTATTAGTTAAAAATTTAAAACATAATTTATTAAGTATTAGTCAACTTTGCGATAAAGGTTTTAATATAACTTTTTCAGAAAATAAATGTAACATTTTTGATAAAAATCATAACATTATTTTCGAAGGAAAAAGAGATAAAAATATTTACATCTTAAATATGAACGTTAATAATAATTCAAATCTGTGTCTAGTGGCTAAAGAAAACGATTCTTGTCTTTGGCACAAAAGATTTTGTCACATCAATTATAATACCATCAACAAACTAGCTAAAAATAAATTAGTTAAAGGTTTACCCAATATAAAATTCGAAACTAACATATTTTGTGATGCATGTAAATTAGGAAAATTAACAAAATCTTCTTTTAAATCAAAGAAAATAATATCTACAGAACAACCACTTGAACTTTTACACATGGATCTTTTTGGTCCAACTCAAGTGCAGTTTATTAATCATAATAGATATGTTTTTGTTATTGTAGATGATTTCTCTAGATATACTTGGATTTTCTTTTTGAAAAATAAAAGTGATACTTTTGATAATTTTAAAGTGTTTGTTAAAAGAATTCAAAATATTAAAACATTGAAAATTAAAAATATAAGAAGTGATCATGGAGGCGAATTTGAGAATGAAGTTTTTGAACAATTTTGTAACAAGAAAGGTATTAACCACAATTTTTCGTTTCCTAGAACACCACAACAAAATGGAGTTGTAGAAAGGAAAAATAGAACGTTACAAGAATGTGCAAGAACTTTACTAAATGGAACAACTTTATCGAAACATTTTTGGGCAGAAGCTGTAGCTACTGCTTGTTATGTACTGAATCGCGTTTCTATTCGACCATTAACTAAAAATACCCCATATGAACTTCTAAATGGAAGAAAACCAAATATTTCATATCTAAAAGTTTTTGGTTCCAAATGTTTTATTTTAAATACTAAAGATCAACTAGGCAAATTCGATCCAAAATCCGATGAAGGAATATTCATTGGATATTCGGAACGAAGCAAGGCTTATCGAATTTATAATAAACAAACTCAAATTATTGAAGAAAGTTTACATGTTTCTTTCAACGAAAATTTTAAAAATATAAATCCAAGTGTTACTATTGATTCTGATGATGAATCTACTCAGAATGAAAATAATAATACAAATGAAAATCTTGATATTCATGAAACCAATACAAACGTTACTTCTAATATAATAAAATCTCCACCTAGAATTTTAAGAGATCATCCTGTGCAAAATATAATTGGAGAAGTTAATACGAATGTTAAAACCAGACATCAATTAAATCAAGTTGGTCATGTAGCTTTTCTCTCTAACATAGAACCTAAGAATATAAAAGAAGCTTCAACTGATGACTATTGGATACTTGCCATGCAAGAAGAATTAAATCAATTCGAACGAAACGAAGTTTGGGAACTCGTTCCTAGACCCAGTGATCAATCAGTCATCGGTAGTAAATGGGTTTTCAAAAATAAAGCAGATGAACTAGGAAATATAACAAGGAATAAAGCTAGATTAGTTGCACAAGGATATAATCAAGAAGAAGGAATTGATTACGAAGAGACGTTTGCTCCAGTCGCCCGACTTGAAGCAATACGAATATTATTAGCTTATGCGTGTTTTCATAATTTTAAACTATATCAAATGGATGTTAAAAGTGCATTTTTAAATGGATTCATAAAAGAAAATGTTTTTGTTGAACAACCACCTTTGTTCAATCATGAAAAATTTCTGGATCATGTATATAAACTTAAAAAGGCGTTATACGGTTTAAAACAAGCACCACGTGCTTGGTATGATCGTCTTAAAGGTTATTTATTAGAATCTGGTTTTGAAATCGGTAAAGTAGATCAAACACTCTTTATTAAGAAAACTAATAAAGATATTTTAATAATTTAAATATATGTTGACGATATTATTTTCGGCTCGACAAATGAAAAACTATGTCAAGAATTTTCAACTATAATGACAAATGAATTTGAAATGTCTCATATGGGAGAATTGTCATATTTTCTTGGATTACAAATTAAACAAATTGAAAATGGAATTTTTATTAATCAAGAAAAATATTGTTATAATTTAATCAAACGTTTTGGTCTGGAAAACACTGCTGCCAAACCAACTCCTATGAGTACAACGATTCATCTCGATAGAGATGAAGATGGCAAAAGTGTTGATCAAAAGTTATACCGTAGTATGATAGGTTCTTTACTTTATTTAACAGCGAGTCGACCCGATATTATGATGAGTGTTTGTTTATGTGCTAGATTTCAAGCAAATCCCAAAGAATCACATATGAGAGCAGTTAAACGCATTATTCGTTATCTAACTAAAACCAAAGATTTCGGACTATTTTATCCGAAAGAATGTCCTTTCGAATTAGTTTCCTATAGTGATGCTGATTTTGGAGGAAGTCGGACGGATCGAAAAAGTACGAGCGGAACGTGTCACTTCATTGGACGTTCCTTAGTTTCTTGGTTTAGTAAGAAACAAAACTGTGTTTCTTTATCAATGTGTGAAGCAGAATATATATCTGCTGCTTTGGCATGTGCACAAGTCGTATATATGCAACAGACACTACAAGATTTTAATTGTCATCTTGAAAAATCAATAATTTATTATGATAATACTAGTGCAATAAATCTTTCTAAAAATCCGGTCAATCACTCATGAACAAAACACATTGATATTCGTCATCACTTTCTTCGTGATTGTTTGGAAAAAGGATTAATAAATCTAGAATTTATCAACACTGAAAATCAAATAGCTGACATTTTTACTAAACCGTTAAATGAAAATACTTTTATAAAACTAAGACGTGATTTAGGTATAATGTCGTTTAAAGACTTATGAATAAAAATATGCAAAAATATGGAAAAACAAAAATTATTTTATTTCTGACCAAAGCGGAACTCGAACTCATGACCTTTGACTTATATGTTAGATGTTGTATTATAGCCACTTGAGCTATGGGTGTTTCTTGTTCCAGCTCTATTTACAATCTGTACCATTAACCTTAATTTCAGAACAAACTATTTTTGACTCTAAAGCATTATATATCTTACAATTACAAACAGTTTTTGTTTAAAAAGTTCCGTGATTAAAATTAAAATTTGTTTTAAACCACTATTTTTTTTTGGAAATAAATGGTTATATATATTTACTATGTTTATTGAATAGAACATATAATACAAAAATCTTCTTACAAAACAAAACTTGAAACAAAAATGTCTTCTAACAATGACGTCTACAATTCTGAAAATTCCCATCTTTCATACACATCTCCGGACGACGACTGTTCTGATCGCATCCCCGAAAATGGTCCCTATCCTACTTTTCCAATGCCTAACCGTGTTCTAGAATTCTCCTCTCCAGATAATGACCCCCGACACAGGTGGAAACCATGGGAAGACTCCCATACAGGCTATACACCTGACAAAAAGAAAGGGAAAAATGCAATGGTAGTATCTCCATCAACCAAACAAAAGATTGATGAAATACATCACTACCAACAACAGCAAATGAATATGCAACGGGAACTCTATTACGAACAAAAAGTCACGGCAAGACGTTTAAGTTTTCTTGAAAAGATTGCCATGAAAATTTGTTCATCTAAGAAGGATGATGTTGCTGAACCTTCTTACAGAACTCCATCTCCTTCAGACCATGTTCAAACTCCAATAGCTCCAATATGGTCACCGGTAGAAAATGTTCCGTCTCCAAACTCATGGGAACGTAGATGCTGAAGAACCATGGCTATAATTTAATAATATATATGTTATTATTTTCAATAAGATGTATAGATATAAATGATGTAATAATATAATTTATATTTCTATATTTCTTTTTGAAAAAAAAAACAGCAGAAACTTGTTTATTCACATACCTCGGTCGACCGAAATTCCTGAGTCGGTCAGCCGAACTTGTTTCCCGAAAATCAACTAGAACATTTTTTAAAGTCAGTCAACCGAATACCCTGCCTCGGTCGACCGAAGCTCTTCCCGAAAGTTTCAGCACTGCTCTGAACCTCAACTCGGTCGACCGACCTATGTCGCTCAGCCGACCGAGCCTGCTATTCTGTTGAAATTGCCTACATATTTTAACCCATCCACTCACCTTTTTATCTCACCTCTTCACTTTTACTCTTCCAAAACAGATTTTAACCCTAGCCCCCATTGTAATCTACCCAAATTTCTTCAAATTCTTCAAACAAAAATGGCCCCTAAGAAGAAATCTAAGACTAATGCTGGCTCATCTTCATCAACTCCTGTAGACTCTCAAATTGCTTCTTGGCTAGTAAGTGACAAAGCTTTAGAAAGATGGATAAGGCTTCAAGATGCCAAAATCTTTGAGGAGTCCTTTGTAAGTTATCCTGATTTTACCTCCTACGGTGTTGAAAATGCCGCTCTTGAAAGTGGTCTTGATGCATTTCTTGACCATAGGAAAAACAACTTGAAAATTAATCATTTGTTTACACTTTTGAGTATTAATTGTGAACAATAAGCTTATTATTAGATGTTGTGAAACTATGAACGTATTTCTATCTTGTTTAAACTTTGTAATATTTAAAACTTGTTGTTCCCTTACTGGTGTTTACATGTTCCATAATTTTTTATTACATCTAATAAGTATTCCTTTTTGTCGATGACAAAGGGGGAGAAAAATGTATGAGAGCTAACATATTTTTTGCAGAAAAGTCGCCATATATTCAAGGGGAGAATTATAAAATAGATAAGTTTTACTTCGTCACATAAGTATTGTCATCAATCAAAAAGGGGGAGAATGTTGATTCATGAGTTTTGATTCATGACACAAGCTTCAGAGATCATACGACGAAATACAAAAAGAATACTATATGAAAGCGACAAAAACAGAATAAAACGTATATTGTGAAACTACAAAGGAGATAAGACTACAATCCAGAGATTAGTATGAATATTTTATTTTATTGAGTCTTAGAATATTGTTAAAATCATTCCTCAAATAGTCACACACACACAAAACAATTTATATTAAAAACTGTGTACACTGTGCAAGTAACACCAGGTCGGCCGACCGACCAGGATCCTCGGTCGACCGACCCTGTGTTATGTGCACAGTGACTTTCTGTTTTATATACGATCTCAAACTCAGCTGACCGGCCAGGTTTTCCGGTCGACCGACCAGAGAATAACGGCTAGTTTACTGAAGAGATGCGATCATTTCATGAAGAGGAATGTCCTCTATTTCAAGAGGTATGGACACAACTGTTAACTAAAACTCTTCATGAAAGATTACAACTCTTCTACAACTATATAAACATATTCAATTCACTTCTACAAGGACCGATTCTTCTTTATATTTCTGAAATCTAATCTCTATTCATTTCTGCAAATAAAAGTTTTCATTCTTAATTAATATCACTAGAATCCTTGTTTTAATTCATATACTTCGATTCTACGTGATTATCTTCCTTCTAAATCTTCACACACATACATACTCTTGAGGATTTGATTATAGGAAAGTTGTACTATCAAAAGACTATCAGTGTTATTTAGAACACATTCATCAACAAACATTTTGTATTAAGTTGAAGTCCTCTTCGGCTGTTGAGGCGGAAAAATTCCTGTTCGGCTGCTCAGGTGTCGTATACCTATTTCTCCGGGTTAAGTGAGGGGTTTAGTTTAAATCCAGAGGGTATTCTGGGACTGGACGTAGAACGGGAAGTTCGAACCAGTATAAAAATTCCTGGTGTGATTACTTTAATTTTTACTTTACTGTTATTACCAGTTTCCGCATTAATATACCATATTACACGATCCTTAGTACTACACGTACACTTTCACAATTGAAATATACTGCTAAATTGAACTGTTAATTATATGATTGCTATATATGATATGTTATTATCTGAAATTGTTCACCTGTGGAATATGACACCATATCTTATTGTTGATATTTTATTTAATTTGTTATTGATGATATGTACCTATTGTTGATATGTTATATTATTATCATAATTGTTTTCACTCTGTGTGACGACCCACCTTCCTACACCCAGGAAGGCGTATCATCTTTAAGAAAGAAAGGGGTGAGAAATAGAAAAGATAGAGAAGAAAGAAGAAACAACATCAGAATCTCAACAGCGGAACGAATGAAATATAATATATCACATAAGATATTACATAGTATCATATACATAAAAGTTACACAGATAATACAACACATACTAGACAGTTATAAACACCTGTCTAGTTAATACAACTCAATATACAACTCAAACAAATAACTCAGAGATACCAACACAGCGGAACCACACACACACACACACACACACACACACACACACATATATATATATATATATATATATATATCTACCATCGCTGAAGCCTCCTGCTCCATTGCTCCTCCAGAATCCATCAAAGCTAGCCTGATCACTTGGCTACTCATAAAAATTGAGTACCCAACAGGTTATGAAAAACAGAAATAAACTCCGGGTCAGACATGGGTCTGGTATGAGTGACAGGTTAAAGTTGCTTAACTTTAAAAATCATTTGAAAACAAAGGTATCACGTAAGACTCCCCACACATAAACGTGGGTAAGTTTTTACCTTATGCTAACCAAAACATTTTTATAGGAAATCCAGTGATATTATAATAGTGTCTAGGGTTTTCAAGTAAAGCTAGAAAATAGCTGAAATGCTTACATCTCACATTCCAACATAGTTGGGCACAATCAAAACGTACAGCGCTTATTGGAGATTGGATTCCATACAATGGCAGGGCTACTGGGGTACCGCCCATCACAGTACGTGGCCTAGATCACCGTACCGAGGATTACGCCCAATCCCCTGCAACACAAGGCCGGAACCATTCCTTACTGAACAGTCCCAAATAAGATAACCCTGCGGTTGTAGTTAGCAACCGCCACACAGCCGAAATAAAGGGACTCTAGACAGGGATATATCTTACGCTCAAGTGGGGGCTACCCACGAAGCCTTGCTGCACCTCCCCTGTTTTAGCCATTCCCGGTTGATGAGGCTTAAGGCTACGATTACCTTTAGAGAACACATCTCTTAGAATGCTCATCGTCCACCTGACGATGTTCTGAAAGCATTCAATCCATATAAGTCCGTTCCGGGTTCGAACGAAACCGAAGGCATTATCTCGTTACACTCATATTGGAATCACCCTTAGATTTAACGACGATAACCCTTGCACTCTGAATCTTCATCTTCGCTTGATTAACGACCTATCGTTAATTTGGATCGATGTGGTTTTCGGACTTCCAAATTTGGAAAACCCGATCCCGGTCTCATCGAAATCCAAAACGTATCTTTTAGGTCCAAGTTGTTTTAAAGTTAAAAACAATTCAATTCAATATTATCTATATACACATAGATAGAAAATTCATAATATCACAATAGATAATTAACATTATCATCATAACAGATAATCCATATTATCATCACAAACAGATAATCCATATTATCATCATACTTTAATCCAATATCCAAAGCATAACTCATCTCATATCCGAGATCTCAACCCATTCAAGGTAAATAATATCATCCATACACACATAAACAATCACATCAGCTATAATTAATTTAAAACGAATTAAATTAATTACTTCATCTCTAATTAATTTAAAGTGAACTAAATTAATTACTTCACTATTATTAAACTTGCTTATATCACTATTAATTAATTATCAATCAATTAATTAATCATCATCCAATTATTCATTTTAAATTAATCATCCCTGATTAATTATCTTTAATTACATTTAAGTAATTATCCTCACAATTTAATTATCTTTAGCCAAATATAGAAATTAACCTTTAAATTACTAAAATTAATCACATTACTTTCTTAATTAATTACATTAATAAATCAATTCATTTATTAATTATTTCCAAATAAATCCATTCTCAATTACATCATTAATTATAATAATTAATGATTTCTAATTACATTAATTACATTAAGTAATTAATCTTTAGTTAAATCAAATTGATAATCATCCTTGATTAACCCCATTCAGTAATTAACTACCTAATTACTTTATCAAATAAATTAATTACTCCTTAATTAATGATCTCTAATTAATTCCTTGATTAATTTCACAAAGTAATTATACTCAAATTACTTTCATCATTATATCATCCACAGTTAATTACATTCAGTAATTATCATTAATTACTTCCCTAAGTAATTATACTTATCATATTATCAAATGGTTATTTAAATTAATTAATTAACTTAAACAATTCATATTAAACTTGATTAATTACAATGAGTAATTAATTTCCTGAATTACTTCCATTAATTAATTTCTTAAACAATTTCATAATTGATTATCAATTAAATTTATTAATCTAATTAATTATTAGAAATTACCACATTAATTAATTATTAAATAATCTTGAGTTAATGACCTTCATTAATAATTTATTAATTACTTCTCTTAAGTAATTAATTCAAATTAACCATTATTAATTTCAATTTAATTACCTTAACCTTATGTAAATAATTAAACCCTTAATTCCTTAATTAAATAAATTAATTAATGATCCATTTAATTACCTTCTAATTTAATGAATCACTATTCTTTAAATCTTTATTAACTTCTAAAATAAGAACATTTCTTATAAATGATTACATTCTTTTAACAATACAATTTAAAACAGTACTTTTAAATTTTGTTTCAAATCTCATTTTAAAATTAAGATTTTAAAAATGAAATCAAATTTAACTTCAACAAAGTTTAAAACCATTTGAAACCCTTTTAAATCCTTATGCTAAAGAATTACTTATTTTATAAGAAGTTTAAAAGAGTTTAAAACCAAATTCATTTTGAAATACAAATTATATTTAAAATACAACTTAACTTTCAAAGATATTTAAACACTTAAATTTAAAAAGCTTCCTTTATTCCCAAAATTTTGATTCAAATTTGGATTTGAATCCAGATTTTTATATCAGGTTTAAATCTCTATTTTATTAAAAACTTTACTTTTAAATTTTGAACTATTTAACAATTAAAGTTGTTCAAACAAATTTAAATTTTTAAAACTTTATTTTATTTAAATTGAGATTCAAAACTAACTTGAACCAGTTTAAACTTGGACTTAAACTTATTCAAACCCTTGCTTTACAATTTTTAACCCAGATTTAAAAATTATAAAATGTTACAGGTTTAAAACTGGGATATTTCAAACTACTCGAGCCAACTAAAACTGCCTCGAGTCAATCACCCAAAATCATCGAACAGAACCTGGAACCACTCGAGTAAAACTCGAGATCAATTCTTCTGAACACAACAAAGTTCATCAGAACTTTAAATTGCACGGTGCACATGCACCGTGGCTCTGGCCATCTTCGGCCATCCGTCAGGTCTTCCCCACTTCGCCAACCATCCACTAACCCGATCACGACCATCAGAATCCACTACGGCAGCTCAAATCAAAAATCGAGCTAGCTACCCAACCTGGAAACTCGACACAGCAAACATCCCAAAACCTGTCATCAGCTCGAACTCGCCTCTTCGATCACCAGAGAACCATCACTACCGGACAAAGCTTCGTCAATGCTCTAGCTAACATCCCCTTGAATCCCGATGCACTCGATCCACCAGAGTGATCGACCTGACCAAAAAATTCAACCCACGCAAAAATTAGGTTTAGAAAAACCTTCTGGCCAACCACAATCCTATGATCAACCCTCACCCATTTTTCCTGGCCTCTTTGATCACTCATCTACCGCCAGAAAGAACCACAGCCACTCCGATCAACTGTATTGCCAGAGGCAACCCAAAATTCCCTAATTAATCAAAACAGTAATGTATATCCAATACTTAACTAAAAAATGAGATTTAGTTTTTAAAAATCCTAATTTTGATTTAGTAATTAGTTTATGATCCTGAATCATTGATTTACCAAGTTTGAATTTTTGATAAATACTTAAGCATTACTGTTCTTAAGGTTTTTCCAGAGAAAACTAATTTATTTTAGCTTAAATAAAATTTTAACACTTCCTTTGTAATCAAACAGACAGATCTTATTTTGATCCTAAGTCCTAGAAATAAATGGATCAAGAGAAAATGATTTAGCATTTAAACCTGGGTTTGCAATTTATAAACAGGGTATTTTCCAGCTAACAAACATGTAGATATCATATATACTCAAAATTGCATAAGTATTTATACATATAAACATACCCATTTTAGACATTATTCAAGCAACAAATATAAATATATTAAAGCATTTTTTTTAAGCAAGAAGTTACTCACTGGTTTAAAGAGATGGACAGAGCATAGCTGTTTTGAAAACAGCTTGAACTTTTAACTGGAAATGCTTTGCTTTGATCTTCCTCCTAATCTTCTTGCTTTTGTTGTTTGAAGAAGTTATTTAAGTTTGTAAAAAAAAAGCTTACTATTTCCTGGTTTTCTATGTTGAACGAATTAGAACAAAAAGCACTGCAAATATAAAGAAGACAGGTTGTATATATAAAGAAGAGTTTGTATAGGAGGTAGGTGTTACTGGTTTAGGAAAATGCAGGTACAATACTATTATCTATTGATCAGAGGATTTCCATATGGGGGCTGAAAGGATTTTTAAAAAAAATTCGAATTGACTTATGTTTTGCTAGCATTTAATGTTTAAGTACTTTATGTACATAGATATATTTTACTTCTTGTCTTGCCTGCATACTTTATTTACAACCACAAACATATTTTACTTGCCTTTGTTTATTTGCCTGCATACTTATTTACAACATATTTATCTTGCTTGCTTTACATAACTACTTACAGGTTTCATTCATATTTACTTGTCTAGTTTGCTTTTAGTCTTTGTTATTTGAATGCTACTTATTCTTTTTACTTTACTTTGCTTTTATACTTTACATACATATTATAAAATTGTTTTAGTCATTTGTTTTAGTTTATTACTTAATTTATAAGATTTTTTTATTTTAAATATTTTGAAAGATTTTATTTTAAATTTACAAATCATAGCTTTCTTTCAAAAAAAAATACATATATATAAATAAATTTGAAATAACCATTTCTATTTATAAAAATCCATTTGTAAAGATATTACATTATTAATATAGCTCATTATTAAATTTTAAAATAATTTATAAAAGAAGTTATCTTTTTATTAATAAATTACTTATTTTATCAAGATATTAAAACAACCTTTTGTTTAAATTTAAACTTAAGCCAAAATCATTTTAAACAAATTAAACTTTTACCTTGAGTATTTTAAAGCCATATGGTTATTTATTCAATATTAAATTAAATCAATTTTTCAAATTACTAAAAATATTAGAATTAGAAAACATGCCCTTATTTATTAAATTTAAAACAAAGATTATCTATTTACAATATATACAAATATATATATATATATATACATTATAAATAGAAAACAAATCAAATTGGCTTTTAAAAGACAAAATCTCCTAAATTAAATAATTATTAAAGAATATCATTAAATCAATTCAAATTTATTATTAACAATATTATCAAATCTATTTAATTTTAACACAGATTATTAAATTTATATTGCCAGAAATTTTGGGATATCACACTCTACAAGTTCCCTGGTAGTATGGAATTCCCTATGGGTTGAAATGATACATACCCGAACGATCTTATATAATAGGAGAAAATCGTTATGGGTTGAAATGATAAACCCAAGCGATTTTCATTGACTTTGAATTTGGGATTGCGGGTTGAAATGATATATACCCGTAGATAATTAAATTACGGATTGAAATGATATATATCTATATCACTTGACCATAGGATAGATATACAGACACCGTTGGTCTATATATTTTGAAAAATGATTTCCAAGGTTTTGAAAGGAAACATATGGGTTTTATTAAATATTAATTTTTTTTAAAATAAAATATGTATAAATTTTATATTTTAAATTATATTTTTTGGGAATTTTAAATTTATAAGTTTGTTTTGAAATTATAAATTTTAAGATTTTTCTTATAATTTTATTTTCTTAAAAATATATATAATAAGATTTAATTTAATTAGCATATAATATGTTTTAAAATATTTATTTAAATTTATATTAATATTTTAAAATAGATTTTATAACTTTAATAATAAAGGTTGGAATGATAAATTAATGTTGACTTGGAATTTAAATTGGATAATAATTGAATTTAAGAAAGAATTGATTTAACTTATTAGTTTTGAGATTTTGAAAAGATATGATTATAACTTGGTTTATAACTTGATTCGGTAAAAGTGATCAAATGAATATTCTCAATTTTGAATAAAATTGAGATTGAATATTTAATATTGATTTAAATATATATTGGGATTTAAATAAATTGTTATAAAATTGGTTAAGGGAATAATTTCCAATTTGGATAAATTTAAAGTTAAAAGTTGAAATATAAATGAAATTTATATTGTAAATGTTTGAATATTTAAACTTGAGTCTTTGAACTTTAAATTGAAATGGTTAAACTGGAATGGATTCAAATTGAATTTTGGAATTTAAGATGATTTAAATCGATTTGCGAAATTGGAGGAACTAATTTTATTATATAAAGTATTTTAATATATATAAACTATTTTAATTTATAACTATTTTAATATATATACTATTTCAATATCTAAACTGTTTAGGTGGAACTACTATGATTTTTAAAGTGTTATGATTTCCAAAGTGTTATGATTTCAAAGTGCTATGATTTCGAAAGTGCTATGATTTTTAAAGTGTTACGATTTTGGAAATGAATATTATTTAAAGTGAATAATGATATCGAATTGATATGGTTTTGAAATGAATATGATATTTTGATATGAGGTATAAACTGTTTGAAAAATGAAATGACCACGGTGTTATAATAACGTTTGGTTGTTAAAGAGACCAAGATCGGATATTGTCATACTCTCTGTCAATACCGAAAATGACTTTAACAACTGTGTATGTGGTGGAGATTCCAGAAATGAAGTAGGATGGTTGGCGAACGATTTCTGTATAAGGTATGACATGACCCTGACTCCCGTGAGTCAGCATAGATGTGACTAAAACAGGAGCTATACCTGGGCCAAGTGAGGTCATTCCTCCGATCGGACATGCTTCTTTGATACCATTTTATTGCTTTTGTGATTTGATTAGGTGCGCCTTTGATTTTGGGAGTATGTTTCGAGGGGGGTGGTAGTAGCTGCTATGCGTTACCACCAGCCCGGTTCTACAATTAGTAAATCTACCCTGGCATTGCCTCGAGTGCTATGTTCACATGCCCTAGGGCGCCTTTTACAAGTTTGGTTTGTACCATACCTATGGAGTGCCCTCTAATAGCCCTCCAGTTTACGGAGGAACTACGGTACTGTATAGACTATGGGAATATATAAAAATGTGTTAAAGGGGATACGGGTAACGCCTTAACGCTATTTTAATAGTTTACTTTACTATAGACATATTGTAATAGCGTATATTACTACATAGTAGATAGTTCCACGGATCCTTAGAGGATGGAAATCCAAAACATCCTTTAAGTTACTTGTATTTCAGTGGACATTTCACTTGAGTTGAATTTATTAATACAAGACTGTTAATCCTGACTCGAATTTTTTGTGTTTTGATTTACGCTCAGGTCAGACTGAGTGTCACAGCATTTGAGGCTCACCTTTGGAGCTTTGGAGCTTTGCCTGAAGATCCATCTATATCTGTTCAGCTTTCAGCTATCCGGTTGTTTTGTTCAGACTTGTCATATGTTTATATTCGAGACTACATTGTATTGGAGATATTCTGTTGTATTTTATTTCAAACTCTGATGTTTATATGGTAGCTTCATGAACTACTATTTATCTATTATGCTGCTTATTGTTTTAATACTCTGTGTCTGTGATTCTATGATTAATTTATTTACTGTGTATGTTGAGTTTTGCCAAATATAAATTAACAATCCGATATTTTGAGCAATTCAAGTCCGACATGTACGGATGCGAATGGCACGAAATACCGGGTCGTTACATTTTACTTTACACCTTTGCATCTTTTACTTAACACATTGCATCTTTTACTTAACACTTAAGACTTTCCATAAAAGCTCATTTCCAAAATATCTTCCTATAACATCACCCATGACATCATCAATATTTTATTTTACATAGATTGAAAATATTTTTATTTCATATTATTGGTTTCTTAAGTGTTTTATGTAAAAAAGTTTTAACAACTTTTGACGAGCAAAAAGATGTTTGTTGATAAAACGATTTTCGATCACATTATCTATATTTCTTCAAAGTATCATTTTTGTAAATATTTTTTTAAAACTAGTTTACCATCATTAATTATGATATAAATGGGGGTTAATAAGGTTATTAAACCAATTTAATCACATTTAATCCAAGATTCAAATATTTAAATAATCCAGATATTTAAATACGAAGTATCCGAAATTCTAGGTCGTTAAAAAATTCCTATGCAAAATAAATTCAAATCAACTCCTTTCTCTTCAAAACTCTAGGTATATTACTTAGAACATCATGTCAACACCTTCTATAACTCAAAGATAGAAGATTTAGAGCATAAGCCCTCGAACAAGCTAATGTCGTGAGCAAATAGGTGGCTTTTGGGCCTTGGCCATGAGCTTTGGGTGAAGGTAAGAGGAGTTTGGGTGCTTGCAAGGTTGAGATAGGAAGGTGGTGGATTAAGTTTGGTTGTTCGCTTGTGTATGGGTGAGTTTACTCACTATATAAATGAATATGAAGTGCTTATATTATTGGTTGAAACTATAATATGTTGCTTGACTTTATATTGTAATGTTTGATTTTTATATTTGCTTAGGAAAGCAAACGACATATGTAATTGATGGATATGAAATTGTATGACTTGTTTCATAGCCTTGAAACAAAGCACATAAGGTTTGGTTGGAGATTGAATTGAAACGGTTTTATAGCGACTAGTAGCTATAGAAGCACTTAGGAATTGCCATATGTTCGATAATTTCTCTAGAATTTTTTAGAGAGATCCTTAGGAGTTTCTTACCATATTTGTAACGACCTGGGTTTTTCTATCGTTGGTTGTGAATATTTAAATGCTTTTAAATATTGAATTCAAATTATAGATTGGTTTTGAATATGGAAGTTTGGTTTTTATGTATAAAATAAATTCAGAGTTTAAAATATAGCGATTTACTGGATAATTTAAGTATTGAATTTTATGATTAAATGTTGGATAAATGATCGAATCTTGAGTTTTTAGCTTGTTAAAAATAATGTAAAGGCCTGTGAAATTTATATTGGTAATAATAAAGATAATAATAGTTTTAAAATTGAATTTCAAAGTAATTCGTTCAGTTTTAAAAATATATCGTCCAAATTGACTTTTAAAAATAGCCCTCCGAGGCACAGTCTTGAAATTTGACGAAACTAGTCCTATTGGATTCGTAATAGTATATTACTATCGGATTTCAAACTTCATAACATTTGGAGTTATCGTTTGATCGTACGAGATATAAACGCGTTGAAATCTATATCGAAATTCAATATAATAATTTGGGTCCAAAAAGCTATTTTCTCCATTCGAGCGAATTAGGACTCGAAACCTTTTCCATTGTGTTCAGAATAGGGGTATAACATTATAAATGCCTAGCGGCACGCCTGGATAGGAGACTGAGATTTAGGTTACGAGATCGAGATGAGTTGAAAATTTTATACAATATATATATATACATATATATACATACATATATATATATACATATATATATATATACATATATATATATATATATATTCTTTTGAGTCAATATTCCCACCAGCCACTTTCCTTTTCCATCAATCCACTATAGCCTTTTTTCCCTTATACGCCATCTCCTGCTTTTAAATCAAGACCTTCCCTCTCCTTTCAATCAGTTGGAAATGAACGAGAAAAAAAAAACGAAATCAACTCAAATAAAATCTTGGGACGTTCTGCTTTTAAAAACCACGATGCTCCATTTCATCCTAATCGAATTTCCTGAGCGAAAGAGCGGAACAAAGGCGAATTCAAATCGAAATCGATTGGAAAAAAATAAAAAATAAAAATAGCGATCGAATGTAGAAGGGCAGCCAGCGACTCAAGCTTCGATCGGCGACGCTTCTTCGATCCTAACTCCAACGACTACGATGGCATTGGCAACTCCAAGCTCGGCGGCTAGGGTACAACATTCATCTTTGAATCTTCCATCGTGGGTTGTCGACGACGAGGCAACGCTGTACGAGGGAAGAAGATGTTGACTAGGACGAATTGGAATCGTGCTAGGTTGGGGAGATGGTGGCGATGTGGAGGGCTGCGGCGAGGCGAATGATGTGAGTGATGAGGCGAAAGCGCATATGCAGGTGATGTGGGGTTTCGCGATCAGCAAAGTATGAGGCTGAGGTCGAGGGTTTTGGCCGAACAAGAGAGGAAGATGGTGTCGTGAGCTCGGTTGTAGTGTGAGGGAGGAGAGAATCTCGGCGAAGTTAGAGAGAGGTATTTTTTTTTTAAATTTCTTTGATGATAATCATGTTTAGCAGTTAATTAAAATAACTTTAGCTGCAAATGAAAAAGAAAGAAAGAGAAATTAATATGGTAAATTATTTTATAAGTTAAGAAATTTATCAAATAAATTTATAGTTGGAAACCGATAATTGAAAATTTAATAACTTTGCTATTCGAGGTCAAAATCATGAAGTCGTCGGTGTTGGATCCGAAAGGATGTAGGCTGCATTCTGGAAAGTGGTTTGGAATTTTTCAGAGTCTATTGGGATTTTAAATTAAATCGAACGATGTTCGATTTAGTTTAAAATATGAATATTCAGCAAATTAAAAGCAAGGTGAGGATTTCTCACTCATTTGGATTACTCTGCTTAATTTTAATTGTTTAAATTTAAAATTTGTTGGATGTTTGATTGACTGATAAATTTATAATTGTCTGTTGACCGATATAATATATATAGTAGTATATATATTAGTATTGAGTGATATGCCCGCATTTATATAGCGGATGAGACCCTATACGCCCCGCATAATAGCGGATGACCCTATATACCGCGATATCCACCTCGAAGTGGGATTGATATTTATTTTATATGTATTAACATCTGTGGATGCAGGGAAAACAAGTTGGAGGGATCCAACTGGATTCCTCAAATATATTGTTTATTTTTCATATATAGTGATATATGGTTTGTGTAGAATAATCCAGTATAGATTATTGTAGTGATTGGAATTATTGGATGTTATTGTAGATCTGGCCTGAATTTTGATAAATTTTAAAACTATAAATATATTTTAAAATTTATGGAATTGAAGAGAATTCGATAATAATATATATATATTGGGATTGGAGTTATTTTAAGGAAAATGAATTAGAAAGAATATAATTGATTTG
Organism: Allium fistulosum; assembly: GCA_030737815.1. Taxonomy (NCBI): domain Eukaryota; kingdom Viridiplantae; phylum Streptophyta; class Magnoliopsida; order Asparagales; family Amaryllidaceae; genus Allium; species Allium fistulosum. The sequence continues at coordinate 731,764,536 of CM060902.1, read as the reverse complement.
GCTATACTTGACTATTTCGGATAAATAAATGGAGATTTCTAAAATGAATTATATTAGAGAATTTAAAAATGATATTCCGGAGATATAAAAAGGAGTCAAAATCAATATTGAAATAGATTGGGAGTATTAATGGAGTTTATAAGAAATAAATTTTTATAATGAATTTTTATAAATAGATTTGTTTTTTAAAGAGGAAAAACCAAAAGGGCTTATAAAATTTATAAACGATGTTTATAGTGAAGAAATTCGATATCAGGTGATAATCGAGGATATAGATTCATAGAAGGAATTTATATTAGAATATGGAAACAGGGTTGATAAAAATGGAAAATCCTATTTTTGAAATGAGAATTATTGGGAAATCGACGATGAATCGATATGTTGTGTAATCGAGAGAAAGTTATAAATCAAATTGTTTTTTTGAGATTTTAAATTAAATTTTAAATTTTTAGAAGTGAGTTGTTTTTAAAAGGAGATTTTATTATTTAAAACTATGTAATTTTAAACTAGTTAAGATTTAAATACTTGGTAAGTAGATCTTTAAATATGAAGTACTTATTTTGGTAAATTCTAACCTTAAAAATTAGTTTTGAAAATTATTTATTTAACGAAAGATGAGTTATTTATGTTATAAAAGTGTCTTCGATATTTTAAATAATTACTTGAACATATTTCTAGAAAAATAAATAAATAAATAAATTATTAATCTTTTAAATACTTATTATATATATAGAGTTTTAAAGTAATTGGAAAAAAATTATTTTATGAATTCTCTCGAGATTCGAAAAAGGGCTTATAAAAGAATATGGTTTAAGGAGAGGAAATTTATTTGCGGTTCCGGAGATTTTGGAAAATAAGTTACGGATTAATTTTCTAAAATGTAAATATTGAAAGAATTTTAGGAAATAAGACGGGTAATATTTTCCTAAGTATAGAAAATAGAAATTTGGGAATATTTCTAAATTTGAGGTGTTATGGATTTAAGTATTTGAAAAAAAAAGGTTTTTTCAAATGTTGGAAGGAACTGATATATCTTTTAGAGATATTTTGAAAGTAAATGTTTTTGGAAAAATTATAATGAGGCCAAATGATTGCTTATGGATGTTAACTTGATAGTTAAATAACCGACTATTAATATTTGGCCAATTTCGAATGTTGTTTTCGAAGAGACCGGGATCGAATTTGCTTGCTGCATGATAGGGGGTTTTCGCTTCGTGTTAGGTAGCGAACGGATGACTCTTACCCCTACATGTCCCTGAGTGGTTGGTTGTAGTTGAGAGGCTGGCCATAAAAGCAAATTCGACATACCAGTGTAAGCTACGACAGAAAGTGGCCGCTGTCGATGGTTGAAATGCCTAGACCGTTACACTTGTTATCAGAGCTGAAGGTTAGGCGAGAACCTTGGCTCTGGTGGGGATTACTCATTAGAGATAAAGTCAGTAGTACTCTAGAATGAGTTTGAGCGTATTAATAGATATGAGCGTGTATTTGTTAGTGAATATAAATTGTTTTATATTGTGTTGATTTATTGGTTGAGTGAAGTATAAATTCCGATCGAATAGTGGGACGCTGCTAATTCGATAGGAGTTTCTAAATACTTAAGTACGATAAACCGACACCGTATTATTTTGAAGCGGGTAAATGGAATAATTTTACCCAAATTATATTTTCATATAAAAGGAATAATTTTCTAAAATTATTATGGTATGATAGGAGTGTTTGGATGATAATATTATAATCAAACTGAGATTATAAATAGTTATGTAACCGAATAGACATTATATAAATATGGATTAGACAATTGGGTTAGAAATTAAACATGAATTCAAGTTAAAATTTGAAGATTTAAATCTCAGAAATTTTTGGAAATATTCTCCAAAGTGTTTGAAATAAATAATAGTAATATTATTATTGAAAGGATTTCGAATAGAAAATCAATTTTAAATGGATTTTGAAGATGGTATAGCACTAAAATCGCTTCGGTCGCTGGAAAATAATTCCAATGATGATCGCGACATCATCGATGTTCATTTTCGTATTCTAAGTGATGGATTGCTACCGTGGACGTTGTTTTGGATTATTTTGGGGAAAACAAGTTTGTTTTGAAAATTCCGGAGGGAATTTGTTTTGGATAGAAAAAAAAACAGGGTTGGTTTAAAAATTTAAAAGGGTGTAATTTGGAATATTGAGATTTCAAAACGATTTAAAATAAATACAGGGTGTTTAAAAAAAATTCTGAAATCCTTATTTAAATAATTTAGTGATCATCGGGATATAGGTTATAAACTTAAATGGTGAATGATTTTGAAGAAATATGGAGATTGAATTTTGGGATTAAAATTTAAAGTGGAAAAGTTAAAATAAAATTTAACTTAGATTAAGTTGGAGAAATTAAATTTTTGGAATTTAAATTGATGGTGATTTGAATGAAATAAATTAGTGAAGTAGACGAGTTAAATGGATTGAATTGGGATGTGAATGAATTGAATTGGAAAATAAAATTGAATTGAGTTTAACTTAAATAAATAAAAGTAAGTTAAAATTTAATTGAAATAAAAGATGCCTGGGCTATAAATAAGTGTAAGTCTTAAGTTAAAATTGAATGTGAAGATACTCGAGTATAAAATAGATGGAAAAGTGAAAATAAGTATGGGACTTATAAAAAGTTAAAAATTGAAAATAGGAAACCTAAAATAAAATTGTTGATATTTTGGTGTAAAAAAAAAGAATCCAAACTCGAGTTATAAAATAAAATTTAATCCAAGTAAAACAGTTGAAGTGAAATTTGAAAAAAAAATCTAATGTTGATTTAAAAATTATAAGTGAGCTAATTGGCTAAATAAATTAGTTGATTGGATATGTTAATGGAATTTAACTCGGTCAAATAAAATTGGATTATCAATTAAAAATGGATTTTTGAAAAGAAGTTGAGTTATGAACAAAATTCGACACATAGTGCAAGTGAATTAAATATAATTGGAATAGTATCGCATGAAATGGAACCGGATTAGAATGGAAATGGTTGGAGTTGCAAATAAATCCAATCAAAGTATAAATTAATTAATTATGGCCTTGGACATTATTTTAATGGATTCGAATATGGGAATTAAAAATTAAAGTGGATGAAGTGAATGAATTAATCAAATTTATTAGTAAATGGAAGGTGATTTGATTGAATAAGAATCAATTTAAATGGAAAGGAAATTGTTGCAAAAAGAAGTGAACTTAAGTTTTTGGTTAAGATGGTTGAAATAAATAACTTAAGTTAATTTTGAATGGAAGCTCGGCTTAAATAAATTTGTGAAATGGTTATTTAATATAATATGGAATGTTGTCGAGCTAAATAAAATGGATTGGAAAACAATGGAAGTGGATTTGAATGAAATGCAAAATGAATTGGATTAGAATTAATTAGAAATGGAATGGGATTAAATATAAATTGATTTGAAACCAATTTAAAATAGTGATAAACTGAAAGGGTTATTTTATTAATCGAATGTCATCAAATTTGCATGGGAAATAATTGTCGTTTGTCGTAAACTAAAATAAATAAAATTCTATGAATTAATGGAGAATGAATAAAATTGATTTTTAAATCAATTAGAAGAATATGGCTTTGTTGGGTTTATATATATAAATTGAATGCATGTAAAGTGAGTAGTAAATCACTCAAATTGAATGAGAATGATATATGAGTGGGTTGAAATCAATTAAAGCGTAATAGAACCTTATAAGTTGCTTATAAATATTGTTAATCTGCATGGCTTATGAAAATTATGTGTTTAGGTATTTGAAATAAGTGTAATTTCATATATTTGGTACTTACGTGTTTAAATTGAGTAAGTACAGGTACTTGGAGGCCGTTTGGCTAGACTTTGGTCCTACTAATTGCTAAATAAAATAAGGCGCTTGCTAAATATGCTAAAATAAGGTACGTTTACGGATTAAATACTGCGAAATATAAAATATTGTTATATATTTTGTTTTCCGACCGTGTGGGTCGATGTATATATATTTATCTCTCTTGTCATATTGCAAAAGATCCTCCGTACAAGGGAGACTCTGCCAAAAAATTTCGAAAATTTGGGGTGTTAGAAAATTTTTGAGAATTTTTGCAAAATTTTGTTAACGACGAGTTGATTTGAAATTGTAATCGAAATAAAGGATTTTAATTAGATTTGAAACCAATTGTTTTGGTTGAGATTAAAGGATTTGAAAGGTGACATATCGAGATCTCACTAAAGTGGGTCTGGAAAAGTTAATGGGTTTGGAGCATTCTTCTGCCTTAGCAATTTCGGGGATGAAATTCTTTTAAAGGGGGAGGAATGTAACGACCCGAGTTTTTCTGTCGTTGGTTGTGAATATTTAAATGATTTTAAATATTGAATTCAAATTATAGATTGGTTTTGAATATGGAAGTTTGGTTTTTATTTATAAAATAAATTCAGAGTTTAAAATATAGCGATTTACTAGATAATTTAAGCATTGAATTTTATGATTAAATATTGAATAAATTATCGAATCTTGAGTTTTAAGCTTGTTAAAAATAATGTAAAGGCTTGTAAAATTTATATTGGTAATAATAAAGATAATAAAAGTTTTAAAATTGAATTTAAAAGTGTGATTCGTTCAGTTTTAAAAATATATCGTCCAAATTGACTTTTAAAAATAGCCCTCCGAGACACAGTCTCGGAATTCAACGAAACTAGTCTCATTGGATCCGAAATAGTATATTATTATCGGATTTCAAATTTCGTAACATTTGGAGTTATCGTTGATCGTACGGGATAGAAACACGTTGAAATCTATATCGAAATTCAATATAATAAATTGGGTCCAAAAAGCTATCTTCTCCATTCGAGCGAATTAGGACTCGAAACCTTTTCCATTGTGTTCGGAATAGGGGTATAACATTATACACGCCTGGATAGGAGACCGAGATTTATTTTACGAGATCGAGACGAGTTGAAAATTTTATACTATATATATATATATATTCATTTGAGTGACAATATTCCCACCAGCCACTTTACTTTTCCATCAATCCACTGTAGCCTTTTTTCCCCTACACGCCATCTCCTGCTTTTAAATCAAGACCTTCCTCTCCTTTCAATCAGTTGGAAATGAACGGAAAAAAAAACAAAATCAACTCAAATAAAATCATGGGACGTTCTGCTTTAAAAACCCACGATGCTCCATTTCATCCTAATCGAATTTCCTGAGGGAAAGGGCGGAACAAAGGCGAATTCAAATAGAAATCGACTGGAAAAAAAAAATAGCGATCGAATGTAGAAGGGCAGCCAGCGACTCAAGCTTCGATCGGCGATGCTTCTTCGACCCTAACTCCAACGACTACGATGGCGTTGGCAACTCCAAGCTCGGCGACTACGGTATAGCGTTCATCTTCGAATCTTCCATCGTGGGTTGTCGACGACGAGGCAACGCTGTACAAGGGAAGAAGATGCCGGCTTGGACGAATTGGAATCGTGCTCGGCGGGGGAGATGGTGGAGATGTGAAAGCGCATATGCAAGCACTATGGGGTTTCACGATCAACGAAGTACGAGGCTGAGGTCGGGGGTTTTGGCCGAACAAGAGAGGAAGATGGTCTCGTGAGCTCGGCTGTAGTGTGAGAGAGGAGAGAATCTTAACGAAGTCAGAGAGAGGTATTTCATTTTTTTAAAACAAAAATTCTTTGACGGCAATCATGTTTAGCAGTTAATTAAAATAACTTTAGCTGCAACTGAAGAAAAAAAAGAGAAAATAATATGGTAAATTATTTTATAAGTTAAGAAATTTATCAAATAAATTTATAGTTGGAAACAGATAACTGAAAATTTAATAACTTTGCTATTCGAGGTCAAAATCATGAAGCCGTCGGTTTGGATCCGTAGGGATCTAGGCTGCATTCTGGAAAGTGGTTTAGAATTTTTCAGAGTCTATTGGGATTTTAAATTAAATCGAACGATGTTCGATTTAGTTTAAAATCTGAATATTCAGCAAATAAAAAGCAAGGTGAGAATTTCTCACTCATTTGGATCACCCTGCTTAAATTTAATTATTTAAATTTAAAATTTGTTGGATGTTTGATTGACTGATAAATTTATAATTGTCTGTTTACTGATATAATATATATATATAGTAGTATATATATTAGTATTGGAGTGATATGCCTGCATTTATATAGCGGATGAGACCCTATGCGCCCCGCATAATAGCGGATGACCTTATATATTGCGATATCCCCCTCGAAGTGGGATTGGTATTTATTTTATGTGCATTAACATCTGTGGAAGCAAGAAAAAAAGGTTGGAGGGATCCAACTGGATTCCTCAAATATATTGTCATTTTTCATATATAGTGATATATGATTTATGTAGAATAATCCAGTATAGATTATTGTAGTGATTGGAATTATTGGTTGTTATTGTAGATCTGGCTTGAATTTTGATAAATTTTAAAACTATAAATATATTTTAAAATTTATGGAATTGAAGAGAATTCGATAATAATATATATATTGGGATTGGAGTTATTTTAAGGAAAATGAATTAGAAAGAATATAATTGATTTGGCTATACTTGACTATTTCGGATAAATAAATGGAGATTTCTAAAATGAATTATATTAGAGAATTTAAAAATGATATTCTGAAGATATAAAAAGGAGTCGAAATCAATATTGAAATAGATTGGGAGTATTAATGGATTTTATAAGAAATAAATTTATATAATGGATTTTTATAAATAGATTTGTTTTTGTAAACCGGAAAAACCGAAAGGGGTTATAAAATTTATAAATGATGTTTATAGTGAAGAAATTCGATATCAGGTGATAATCGAGGATATAGATTCATAGGAGGAATTTATATTAGAATATGGAAATAGGGTTGAGAAAAATGGAAAATCTTATTTTTGAAATGAGAATGGTTGGGAAATCGACGATGAATCGATATGCTGTGTAATCGAGAGAAAGTTATAAATTAAATTGTTTTTTTGAGATTTTAAATTAAATTTTAAATTTTTAGAAGTGATTTGTTTTAAAAGGAGATATTATTATTTTAAACTATGTAATTTTAAACTAGTTAAGATTTAAATACTTGGTAAGTAGATCTTTAAATATGAAGTACTTATTTTGGTAAATTCTAACCTTAAAAATCAGTTTTGAAAATTATTTGTTTAACGAAAGATGAGTTATTTATGTTATAAAAGTGTTTTCGATATTTTAAATAATTACTTGGACATATTTCTAATAAAAAAAATTATTAATCTTTTAAATACTTATTATATATAGAGTTTTAAAGTAATTGGAAAAAAACTATTTTATGAATTCTCTCGAGATTCGAAAAAGGGCTTATAAAAGAATATGGTTTGAGGAGAGGAAATTTATTTGTGGTTTCAGAGATTTTGAAAAATAAGTTACGAAATAATTTTCTGAAATGTAAATATTGAAAGAATTTTGGGAAATAAGACGGGTAATATTTTCCTAAGTATAGAAAATAGAAATTTAGGAATATTTCTAAATATTGAGGTGTTATGGATTTAATTATTTGAAAAAAAAGGTGTTTTCAAATGTTGGAAGGAACTGGTATATCTTTTAGAGATATTTTGAAAGTAAATGTTTTTGGAAAAATTATAATGAGGCCAGATGATTGCTTATGGATGTTAACTTGATAGTTAAATAACCGACTATCAATATTTGGCTAATTTCGAACGTTGTTTTCGAAGAGACCGGGATCGGATAAGTTATCCGAAAACCACTTCGATCAAATGAGTACGTTTTCGATGTGAAGACAAGAGCTTGGAGTCGAAGATGGAGCAATGAAGTGTAAGGGCTAATCGCTACTAATCCTGAGGGTGATTCCAAAATGGATGTAGTAGGAATAGTGCCTTCAGTTCCGTTCGGACCGGGAACAGACTTGTATGGATGAATGCTATCAGTACGTCGTCATTGGAGGACGATGAAAATTCTAAGTGAATGTGTTCTAAAAGGTAATCATAGCCTCAAGCCTCATCAACCGGGAATGGCTAAAATAGGGGAGGTGCAGCAAGGCTAAGTGGGTAGCTTCCTAGTAGGGTAAGGTCATCCCTGTCTAGAGTCCCTTTATTTTGGCTGTGTGGCGGTTGCTGATCCCAACCGCGGGGTGATCTTATTCGGGCTATCCAGTAAGGGGTAGTCTGGTCTTGTGTTGCAGTGGATCGGGATTGGTCCTCGGTACGCTGATCTAGGCTAGGTACTGTGACGGGCGGTACCCCAGTAGCCCTGCCATTGTATGGAATCCATTCTCCAATAAGCGCCGTATGGTTTTAATTGTGCCCAACTATGCTGGAACGTGAGATGCAAGCATTTCAGCTATATTCTATTTACTTCTATAGACACTATTATAGTATCAGACGGATTTGATAAAAAAAATGTTTTGGTTATCGTAAGGTAAAAACCCAGCATGTTTATTTGTGGCGTGGTCTTACGGATATCTTTTTTCCAAATGATTTTTGAAAATATAATAATAATTCAAATTGAGTGTGTTTTCTCACGCTGGTTTTCCAGACTTTCTCGGGTGTTATTTTATTATAATGCTCGGGTCAAACCGAGCATTACAAATTCAGGATAGGATGCTATGGAGTTCAGGGAACAAGCTGGATGGCAAGACGTACTACCGTACTTGATTATTATTCCGCTATGTAAGGACAAGTATTAAACTGTCCAGATTTGATGTATTGGATTGTTGTACTCTGATAATGGTATGTATATTAACAGTACAGATCTTGTATTTAAAATCTGTTATTATATATTATATTTTGTTCCGTTGCGAGTGTGAGACTCTGATGTTGTTGTTTTTCTTCTTCTTCTTCAACCTCTTTCTTCTTAACCCTAATGATCCGTATTTCTGTACACTTTGAGTTGAATTGATGTGGAATATTGTCGGCTCAAAGGGGTACGGATTTGCGGGCCATCATAATATTTGTGTTTTATTATGAGTATAATAGTTTTTGTAATAAAATTAGACTCTAAAAAGTTTGATAGCTCATCAAAAATCGACAAAACTTGAAAGTATGTAAAACTGCAAATTTCAATAGCTATAATAGTACTTAAAGTGGCACTTTAAAATACTGTAATTATTGTTCTTAACTTTAAATACTTCAAATTGACTTTAAACTTAAGTATTCTTCTCCAATATTTTTACAAGTATAATCTAACATATATTAGAGTATTTTAAAAGTGGTTTTGAATTTTTATGAATTATTAAAGTAAGTGGTTTATTTTTACATAAAGGAAAACATGTTATTTTCGAAGTTTTAAGTAAATTATAAAATAGATATTTGAAGTAATATTTTTAATGAAGGTTTTAAATGATATTATAAGTATTTTAAAGTATATTTTAAGTATATATAATTTTTAGAGAACTTGTTAATTATTTTATTAATATTAAAGCTTATGTAATACAATATATTTCCAAGTTGCTTTAATGATTAAATTTCTTACCTTACAAATAAATTAGTGTGTATATATGTTTATATCGTTATAAAAAGGTTTTTAAACCTTGAAAAAATGTTTTACAAAGTAGTTTACAAGTGCTTAGTGGCTTAAGCGTGTGTGTTTATTTAACTTGTTTATGGAAATTCATTAATATTATACCAACACTAAAAGCCGACTAAGTAGGCTTATCTATTTGTGAGAGTTAAGATTAATATTCGAGTAGGAATAGGAACAATATTGCTCTAACCTATCGGCTACCCTCTTGATTGAGGAATAGTTAAGTTAGGAAGGTCGGAAATGTGTTAAGTATACGAACCTTGATTTCTATAAGCAATCATTTTTAGAACTAGGTAGTTGATTAGTCGACTATCGAACTTGACCATATAATATAAGTAAATAGATTTGGGTTGTAGTAAATAATGTTTAAGTAACATTTATTTTTAACCCTTATTAATTATGATTAGGACTATGATTAGGAAAATAATTAGTACTTTAATAAGGAATACTTTAAGGATAATTACAAGTGAATAGTTTTGGGTTTGTTGTGACAATATTTGAGTAACATTTGTCTTTAACCCTTGTAAGTATAACTAAATCTTTAAAGAAGCAAGTTTTAAAGATAATGTTTATAGTATGAAATGTTTTGGGTTTATTATGACAATGTCTAAGTAACACTTGTCTTAAACCCTGATAATTAGATCTTTAAAAGAGAGTTTTAAAGATAACGATTAAGTATGAAGTGTTTTGGGTTTGTAGTAAGCAATGTTTTAGTAACATTATTTTTAACCCTTGAATTTTATTTTAAAGTGGAAAAATATTATTAAATAATTATGAATATACTTAGATCTTTAATAATAGAATTTTAAAGATAATAACAGGTATGAAATCTTTTGGAATAAAGATAGAAAAAGTATATGTTTAAAAGTATAAAAGAGATAAGGGGTTTATTGTAACAATATTTGAGCAACATTTGTTTTTAATCTCTTTCATTATATTTTAAAGTAAGTAACTTTGCTAAGCAATTCATGAATATACTTATATTGTTAAGGTATGTATATGAATACTTTTTGAAGTATAGAAAAGAATATAAATAAATAGTGAAATATTAGAATGCAAGTATACATCTTTTATAAAGAGAAATTAAATATTTATAAAGTTATAAAGTGTAATGACCCCAAATTTTATATATATTTAAATTTATAATTAATTGTATTTTTGAATAAAAATAGTAAAATAAATTGATTAAAGTGATGCGAGTTTCCCCGGATTCAAATATATTCTGTATAAATCATTTAAATTTAAAATATTATATATATATGTATATATGTGAATAAATATACATATTTGGGTATATATGAGTCAATTTGAAATTTTAAATATATGTATATATATATATATATATTTAATTTGGATATAAATTGTAAATAAATGGTTTAAAAATAAAAATATATATGATATAAAAGAATAGAATAAATACATTGGATAAAAATCTAATAACAAATTAAAATCAAGAGATTCACTTATATTACCAAATGAATATAAAAATAATTAGTATTTAAGTTAGAAATAAATAATGGAGATAGAAATAAATTATAGAAAAAATACCTATAGTAAATACATTAAATAAATTATAACCACAACAAAACAAAAGAAAATACACATTCAAAAATAATAAAAGAAAATGATAAAACAAAACCAAATGCATATGAAATTATAAAGACAAGGTTAAGACAAAACAAATACATTTGAAAACAAATAAATATGAAACAAGTATACATATGAAACAAAAGCAAGATAAAATACAAGTGTATAAAAGATTACAAAAGAAGGCACACCACTATCTCAAAATATTTTGTACAGCCGAACTAAAGAGGAAAAAAAAATAAACATGGTACAAGGCAATAAATGCAAGTATACATCAGCCTCTAAACCAAGAAAATATCCTATTTTCTTTGTACAAAATATTGTATCATCTTGTACAACATTTCATCTCAGCCTAATTAAACAATTCCACACACTGTAAACTCTCCTATATATCAATATCAACTTCTCGTTTCAGTTGCCTCTATTAAAACTGAGAAACTAAAACCATAGAAATATCATCATCATTCAAACAAATACCAATTTAAACATCTCAGAAAAAAAAATTATATCAAAGCAATCAAGGCCTGGGAATCAAGAAGCAAAGAAGCTTCAGTTATCAAGTTCAAAACCAGATTTCCTACCTTGCAAAGTTTAAAAGTCTTCAACTTTCAACCTGAAAACTCTGGAATAAGATGTTTAAGGTGAGTAGCAGTTAGTTTTTAAACTTGAAGATATGTTGCCATTGATCTACATGTAGACATGAATGCATTGCTGTGTATCTGTTCTTCCCTGTTCTTGTTTTTACCAGACCCAGATAGGTAAACAAATCTATTTCTCTTGATCTAATAACTGTTAGAATGTATAATATAAACAAATATTGTTCGTTAGATCATGAACTAAAGATTAAAAATTTATTTAAGTTAAAGCAACTTGTAAATACCTCTGGAAATCAATATAACTGGGCACAACTTAAACTTAGTTCAAATTCGAACTCCTCAATTCATGAATTAAGGTATGTAGATCGAACTCGTATGCTTTAACATAATTTTTAAAGCAAAAATTATAAGTTTAGATCATGGGGGTAAGAGCAGTTTTGGTTTGTTCAAATTTCATAGTTTTGGGAATTTTTGATGATCTACGAAGTTCTGGTGATCGGGATCGTGGCTGGTGGTAGTGGAGTGAACGTCGGTTGTAGGAGAAATATTGCGATGGTGTGTAGTTGGTCATGGCAGCGGCGGCAAGCTCTCGAAGTTTGTAAACCTAGTTTTAATGAGGCTGAGCTTTTCGTTTTGTTCATCGTCTTCAATCGACCGAGTGCATCGAGATTCTGGGTGATGGTAGGGGAGGTATCGACAAGTAGTTGGCCGAAGTTCGAGCGCCTCCGGTGGTCTAGGCAGCGAATTCAAGGCGCTGCCAGGTTTCGAGAGGAAGTCGCTCTCGAGTTTCCAGGTTTCAAAAAAAATTTCTCGAATTCGAATTCGAGATATAGGCAAAGTTCAGGTGGTAGCGAATCGATCTGGGGTTGATCGTCGACGTGTTCGACAACGCTGCGATGCCGGGAGATCGCCAGAGGCGATGTGCACGTGCACTCTGGTGCTTGAGTGTGTTGTTGCCTGGAAAGAGCAGAGGGGATTCACGCGTCGAACTCGAGGAATTCGATTCATTTACTCGAAGCAGGGACAAGGAAAACTCGGGTCAAATTCATGTTCCAGTTTTTTTAACCTGGAACCTGTTTTTCTGTTTTGAAATTTTAAACTGAATTTAAATTTTAAATTAAGGGTTTTTAAAACTGAGTTTAAATCAAAATGTAAATATAAATTTAAGTTGAATTAGGAATTTAGTTTGAACATAAATAAGTTTTAATTTAAATTGTTTTAATAACTTAAAAGCAATTTAATATATTAAAGAGATTTGAGTTTGAAATGGATTTGAAATTTTAAATGGAAAATTTAAGCAAGTTGAAGCTAAAAGTTTAAATCTGGAATTAACTCTAAATCTGATTTCAAGGGTTTGAAATTTAATTGAGCTTTATAACTTAAGTGTTGAAAATAAGTTTAAAAATGAAATTTAAAAGAAAATTTGAACAATGTTTCAAACATATTGTGAATAATAATTAAATTATAAATATGATTGAACTTTGCTTTAAGTACTGAAGTTTAGTGATTTCTAATTCATTAACGAATGAATTTTCTATAGTGAATCGATTTATAATTAATAATGGTTAATGTGAGAAATTTTCTTTAAAAAGGTGATTAAAGAAATTTAATAGTTAATAAAGGTCATTAACTAAGATTATTTGAACAATTAATTAATGTGATAGTTTTAACAATAAATTAGATTATTTAATTTAATAATAATAAATTGTGGAACTATTAAGTAAAATTACTTAATGACAATAATTGTGGAATTAATTAGTCAGTATAATTAATTGAGTTAATTTGATTTGTTCGATTTAATTTCTTAAGTGAATTAATTTAGAATAATCACCTGATAATTTTGAAAATATAATTACTTAGAGAAGTAATTAATAGATAATTACTGAATGTAATTAATTGAATGATGATTTGAAATTTGAGTATAATTATTTGTCAATAATTAAAGGATTAATTAATAATTGTGATTAATTAAGATTTAATTAATAATTAAAGATCAATTAATTCATTAATTAAGAATTGATTAGTTAATAATTAAGGGTTAACTAATAAATTTGAAAGAAGATTTATTTCAAATAATTTATAACTAAATTATGATAATTAACCCGGATTTAAAATTGATACATCTGATTTAAATTAATCAGTTGATTAATAAATTCACTTGTGAATGTTTGGATTCTATTGAATGTTGAATTATTTAACATTCCTGATCTGTGATGCTTTGTGATATATTCTGATTTGTGTGTGACCTGTACTGTAGTTATTTATCTAGGATGAATGTAAATTATTATCTGTGATTTATATATCTGTGATCTATGATCTGTAAATAAAGATGCGCGTTATGGTATACCGCTTATCAACTATATTTCTGTATTCTGATTTGTGATGATTGAATGATGTTGCACTGCTATGTGAAACCCCTGGACTACACTATACACACACAAATATGGATTTCACGTGGAAATCAATTAAGTCGCAGATTTTTGATAATTTTAAAGCTTGAATTCTTGAATCCAAATAGTTTTGGGAATTGGAATTTAAGAGCTTTGCAAATGAGTTTCAAATGTAAAAGTTATTTTTAAATTAATTAATAAAACTTGATATTTAATAAATTGATTTAAATTTGAATTCAATATTTGAAATTGAACTCAATGATTTTGGAAACTAATTGTTTTCAACTGATAAAAGCTCTTATATAAGAAATGAATTTCCAATTTGTGTTAAAAAGAATTTCAAGTTTGAAGTAAAGATGGTTTTCCAAATTATGAATAATCTTTGGAAACGTGTTTTGAAAGCTATGAGTTAAATCTTTGTTTTAAAGATTTAACGAGTTAATTCAATTGGAATGGAAATTGATTTGGAAAATCTATAAATGAATCTTTGTGAAACTGGGTAAATTTTGTGATTTGAATCTTTTTATTAAAAATATTAAAATGGTAATGTGTTTAAACCATTTGAAAGGAAAGTTTTGGATAATCAGTTGTGACTTAATTGAAATCCATTATCCATATGTTTTTTTTAAATATTGCGCTCATTATTCGGTTCAGTCGGGAGAGGACCTTTATGTCACATAACCCATTCCGAATAATGATACGTCGTATATGGATTGCAATTGAAGACTGGTGTTGAAGACCGGGTATTTGCGAGAACGATAGGATAACTTATCGATTGTCTCTGCACTAAGTCGTGCCGGTATAGAGATTTCCTAAGTGATGGGAAATCCGATCGGGATTGTGAATACCCGGATTGCAAGGGCTTCTTTGGAAGTGCCTTCGGTTCTGTTCGAACCCGGAACAGACTTGTATGGTTACATGTCTGACATTACAATTTGAGATATAAAGCAGATTTCTTTCAAATACATTTCTGTTTGGTGGCGGAGAATTTATTCTCTTAGCTTAACACCCTTCTCTGAGACGTACGAGCTCAGAGGTTATGTAGTTGAAGGTTATCAGTGATATACTCCCAATTTGGTAGTGTGGCATGCTGAGTGTTGCTGTGTGTTGTTGATCATTTGTTGATCAAAGCATGGCTTTCGTGTAAAGCGTAGCTTTGTGGACGATACCTCATCGAACCTCACAGACCGGAAATGGTCGAAACAGGAATGATGCGGCAAGGTTATGAGGGTCGCGCCCTTTAGGGTATGTCATTTCCTTTTGGAAAAGGGTGGTATCAGGTATGGAGCCCTGGTATTTAACCTATGTGGTTGCTCCAATCTCATTTACTCTGTGTGATTGTTGCTTTGTGATCGAGGGCCCTCGGATAAAGGTCCCAAAGGACCGGGAGGTGGCATATTCGTGTAGTAGTTACCTAGTTATAGAGGTAACCCGGCCTTGT
The DNA here is from genome assembly GCA_030737815.1 of Allium fistulosum. Classification (NCBI taxonomy): domain Eukaryota; kingdom Viridiplantae; phylum Streptophyta; class Magnoliopsida; order Asparagales; family Amaryllidaceae; genus Allium; species Allium fistulosum. Next base: position 731,748,990 of record CM060902.1, on the reverse strand, counting down.
GTTGGCAGAGAGCAGTTTTCTCTCGTGACGTCCATCTAGAGGCGTGCCCATGTGGCAGTAGGAAGTTCCTTAGCCTGACCATTTGTTGGAAATCCAATTTCCAATACGAACGCAGTACGGTTTTAGTTGTAGAACCTGCTATTTAACATAGCAGCTATAGTAGGCATAGTATAATGGTACCTAAGCTGGCTAAGATTAATATTATACTTTCGAAATGGCTTTTTACACTATGCACTAGTAATAATATGGAAAAGAAATTCTCTCGTATCAAGCATGTTTGACTATCATAAGAAGAAATCTCCTCCAATTCTGCGATTGCATTGTGTGTGTGGCGGGAGGTCTTATGGTAGTTTCATTTTCCAAAAGCATTGCAGATTTCAATGTTAAAATCTTTTTGTGTTTGTTTTAAAGATAAACTGTTTTTGTTACTCACACCAGTCCCACGACTGACTCGGAGTTTATTGTTCCCTTCCTAAACTCTAGGTGCCCATAATTTTCCACATGGGCAGTCTAGAGTTGGGTTTATTTTTCAAATTATCAGGTTCAGTTGACATTGGAGCTAGTTCAGTTTTGGAGATCACGACTGACATTGCTTAACTTTGTCTTACGTGATGATGGTTCGAGCTTGATGTTGGGGTTGTTGGACTCATTCTCTTTTGGGGATCATTTGGAATTATCACTTCTGATATTTCCGTTGTATCATTATTTAACTCTGATGTTGTTGTATCATATTGATATCATTGTTGTATATCATACTGGACATTGTATCCATTAGAGTTGTATATGATATCATCTATTTTTTATTCCGCTGTGTTATTATACTTAATGGTGTTATGAGTTCCGGTGAGCCAGATTCGGCGTTTGAATCTGCGGCATCTTGAGTACAAGTAAAGTACGGGTGCCGATTTTCGAAGGCTGAGTTTTGGATCGCTACATTTTGGTATCAGAGCTGAAGGTTAAACTTTAGCTATGGAGTATAACACATTAAGTAACTCATTAGAGATAGGGTGAAGTATACCCTAGAATGAGTAATCCTTCAGATATCCGTCCGTAAGCCTTAGTAAATTCTCTTGCAATCCGCTAATAGTAAGTATGAGTGCGAGAAGAGGATGAGATAGGGGATAGGGGGATACGACTATAAATGGTCAATACCCTGCAATAGTGGAAACAACTTTTCTTTATCAGACTCTTTCGTTTGTCATCTTTCCTTAATTCTTCGATGATTTCTGGTAGATCCAGGAAGAGATTCAATATATTAATATGGGACATAAACTCCAGATGGACCAAAATTGTTTGTTTGAATAAATTGGTTGTTTTGTTTGTTATGGTTGATAGGTATACTTTAGTTCTAAACTAAAATTCTGAAATTGTATCCATCTATATATCTATTTCTTTGGGATTCCGAATATATTCTACGAATGGTTAGTTATCATTTTGAACTAACCAATATCACTCCATATTTCGTAGATCTGGATAACCCGAATATCTTGTGAAATGTTAAATAGATTCGTTCTCGTATCTATTGTTGATATTCTGATTTGGTAAGCCAAATGTAGAATAGATATTCAGTTTGATTTGATGAATCATCTTTCATATATTATATCTTGGATTTTGATTCTGATTGTAGAGAACCCATAGCATTAGCTGGGGCAGAGCAGCCTCAAAAGCCAGAAGAGTGGGTGATTATGCTTCATCCAGTAGGGTTCGGGATGATTTAGGTGAGTCGTCAGTTCATAAGGAGGTCCCAGAGGAGCCTGTAGAGCACCCACAACCTCAAGTAGAAGAACCCGAAGAAGAATTCAAAGCCGAAGAAGAATTCGAAGACGAAGAAGAATTCGAAGATGAAGAAGAATTTGAGGATGAAGAGGAATTTGAAGGCGAGGAAGAGGTGGTGTCAGAAAATGATGATGCGGTCATTTGGGATTTGGATAATGCAGTAGAAGACCCAGATGGTGTTGGGTATATTCCGGTAGAATCTGATCCAGAGGAGGTTTATGAGACAGACACTGAGGCGGAGGTTAGAGAGCTGTCAGGGCCTGAGAAAGGAAGCTATGATAGTAAGGGTCTGTAGTTGGTTAGGTTGACTTCTTTTGGGATAGGGTGTGTTTATGTATGTATTTTGGATTTAGAATCGTAGTGAATGTAGGATGTTGATAGGGTAATGTATGATTATGACATATGTATGAATATTATGAGTAGTATTTAATGTAAGATATATTGAGAATTAACCATAAGAATCTATGTGTTTACCGGTATAGTGAGTTGTCATTAGTCTATTCTGAGTGCGTGGATAATTTATAAAACGAACTGTGCAATTTCGAGGACGAAATTCTTTTAAGGGGGGAAGTCTATAAATAATTGTATTTTTGAATAAAAATAGTAAAATAAATTGATTAAAGTGATGCGAGTTTCCCTGGATTCAAATATATTCTGTATAAATCATTTAAATTTAAAATATTGTATATATAGGTATATATGTGAATATATATATATATATATATATTTGGGTATATATGATTCAATTTGAAATTTTAAATATATGTATATATATTTAATTTGGATATAAATTGTAAATAAATGGTTTAAAAATAAAAATATATATGATATAAAAGAATGGAATAAATACATTGGATAAAAATCTAATAACTAATTAAAATCTAGAGATTCACTTATATTACCAAATGAATATAAAAATAATTAGTATTTAAGTGAGAAATAAATAATGGAGATAGAAATAAATTATAGAAAAAATACCTATAGTAAATACATTAAATAAATTATAACCACAACAAAACAAAACAAAATACACATTCAAAAATAATAAAAGAAAAAGATAAAACAAAACCAAATGCATATGAAATTATAAAGACAAGTTGAAGACAAAACAAATACATTTGAAAACAAATAAATATGAAACAAGTATACATATGAAACAAAAACAAGATGAAATACAAGTGTATAAAAGATTACAAAAGAAGCCACACCACTATCTCAAAATATTTTGTACAGCCGAACTAAAGAGAAAAAAAATAAACATGGTACAAGGCAATAAATGCAAGTATACATCAGCCTCTAAACCAAGAAAATATCCTATTTTCTTTGTACAAAATATTGTATCATCTTGTACAACATTTCATCTCAGCCTAATTAAACAATTCCACACACTGTAAACTCTCCTATATATCAATATCAACTTCTCGTTTCAGTTGCCTCTATTAAAACTGAGAAACTAAAACCAAAGAAATATCATCATCATTCAAACAAATATCAATTTAAACATCTCAGAAGAAAAAAAAATTATATCAAAGCAATCAAGGCCTGGGAATCAGGAAGCAAAGAAGCTTCAGTTATCAAGTTCAAAACCAGATTTCCTACCTTTCAAAGTTTAAAAGTCTTCAACTTTCAACTTGAAAACTCCAGAATAAGATGTTTAAGGTGAGTAGCAGTTAGTTTTTAAACTTGAAGATATGTTGCCATTGATCTGCATGTAGACATGAATGCATTGCTGTGTATCTGTTCTTCCCTGTTCTTGTTTTTACCAGACCCAGATATGTAAAAAAATGTATTTCTCTTGATATAATAGCTATTAGAATGTATAATATAAACAAATATTGTTCGTTAGATCATGAACTAAAGATTAAAAATTTATTTAAGTTAAAGCAACTTGTAAATACCTTTGGAAATCAATATAACTGGGCACAACTTAAACTTAGTTAAAAATCGAACTCCTCAATTCACGAATTAAGGTATGTAGATCGAACTCGTATGCTTTAACATGATTTTTAAAGCAAAAATTATAAGTTTTAGATCATGGGGGTAAGAGCAGTTTTGGTTTGTTCAAATTTCATAGTTTTGGGAATTTTTGATGATCTACGAAGTTCTGGTGATCGGGATCGTGGCTGGTGGTAGTGGAGTGAACGGCGGTTGTAGGAAAAATATTGTGATGGTGTGTAGTTGGTTATGGCAGCGGCGACAAGCTCTCGAAGTTTGTAAACCTAGTTTTAATGAGGCTGAGCTTTTCGTTTTGTTCGTCGTCTTCAATCGACCGAGTGCATCGAGATTCTAGGTGATGGCAGGGGAGGTGTCGACGAGTAGTTGGCTGAAGTTCGAGCGCCTCCGGTGGTCTAGGCGGCGAGTTCGAGGCATTGCCAGGTTTTGAGAGGAAGTCGCTCTTGAGTTTCCAGGTTTAAAAAAAATTCTCGAATTCGAATTCGAGATATAGGCAAAGTTCAGGTGGTAGCGAATCGATTTAGGGTTGATCGTCGACGTGTTCGACAACGCTGCGATGCCGGGAGATCGCCAGAGGCGATGTGCACGTGCACTCTGGTGCTTGAGTGTGTTGTTGCCTAGAAAGAGCAGAGGGGATTCACGCGTCAAAATCGAGGAATTCGAGTCATTTACTCGAAGCAGGGACAGGGAAAACTCGAGTCAAATTCCTGTTCCGGTTTTTTTAACTTGGAACCTGTTTTTCTATTTTGAAATTTTAAACTGAATTTAAATTTTGAATTAAGGGTTTTTAAAACTGAGTTTAAATCAAAATGTAAATATAAATTTAAGTTGAATTGGGAATTTAGTTTGAACATAAATAAGTTTTAATTTAAATTGTTTTAATAACTTAAAAGCAATTTAATATATTAAAGAGATTTGAGTTTGAAATGGATTTGAAATTTTAAATGGAAAATTTAAGCAAGTTGAAGCTAAAAGTTTAAATCTGGAATTAACTCTAAATCTGATTTCAAGGGTTTGAAATTTAATTGAGCTTTATAACTTAAGTGTTGAAAATAAGTTTAAAAATGAAATTTAAAAGAAAATTTGAACAATGTTTCAAACATATTGTGAATAATAATTAAATTATAAATATGATTGAACTTTGCTTTAAGTACTGAAGTTTAATGATTTCTAATTCATTAACGAATAAATTTTCTATAGTGAATCGATTTATAATTAATAATGGTTAATGTGAGAAATTTTCTTTAAAAAGGTGATTAAAGAAATTTAATAGTTAATAAAGTTCATTAACTAAGATTATTTGAACAATTAATTAATGTGATAGATTTTAACAATAAATTAGATTAATTAATTTAATAATAATAAATTGTGGAACTATTAAGTAAAATTACTTAATGACAATAATTGTGGAATTAATTATTCAGTATAATTAATTGAGTTAATTTGATTTGTTCGAATTAATTTCTTAAGTGAATTAATTCGGAATAATCACTTGATAATTTTGAAAATATAATTACTTAGAGAAGTAATTAACAGATAATTACTGAATGTAATTAATTGAATGATGATTTGAAATTTGAGTATAATTATTTGTGAATAATTAAAGGATTAATTAATAATTGTGATTAATTAAGATTTAATTAATAATTAAAGATCAATTAATTCATTAATTAAGAATTGATTAGTTAATATTAAGGGTTAACTAATAAATTTGAAAGAAGATTTATTTCAAATAATTTATAACTAAATTATGATAATTAACCCAGATTTAAAATTGATACATCTGATTTAAATTAATCAGTTGATTAATAAATTCACTTGTGAATGTTTGGATTCTATTGAATGTTGAATTATTTGACATTCCTGATCTGTGATGCTTTGTGATATATTCTGATTTGTGTGTGATCTGTACTGTAGTTATTTATCTAGGATGAATGTAAATTATTATCTGTGATTTATATATCTATGATCTATGATCTGTATATAAAGATGAGCGTTATGGTATACCGCTTATCAACTATATTTCTGTATTCTGATTTGTGATGATTGAATGATGTTGCACTGCTGTGTGAAACCCCTGGACTACACTATACACACACAAATATGGATTTCACGTGGAAATCAGTTAAGTTGTAGATTTTTGATAATTTTAAAGATTGAATTCTTGAATCCAAATAGTTTTGGGAATTGGAATTTAAGCACTTTGCAAATGAGTTTCAAATGTAAAAGTTATTTTTAAATAACTTAATAGAACTTGATATTTAATAAATTGATTTAAATTTGAATTCAATATTTGAAATTGAACTCAATGATTTTGGAAACTAATTGTTTTCAACTGATAAAATCTCTTATATAAGAAATGAATTTCCAATTTGTGTTAAAAAGAATTTCAAGTTTGAAGTAAAGATGGTTTTCCAAATCTATTACTTAAAAAGGAAAGGAGAAACCAAGCAATTTATATGCCAACACGTGTCCTATTTATGAAATCCCTATTTATTCTGGAATATATCCGCAATCCATCTGTGCTAACCGCTGGTGTTCATTTCATTTCATTCCCCCAAATCCCATATTCGCTCCTTTGCCCTCATCTTCCCAATATGACAACCGTATTTCAGCGGACCCTAAAACTAGGGTTTTCTCAGGTTAGTAATTTGGTACATTTGTAATTAAAATCTAGGTTTCTATATAGATTTGATGGTTTACCCTGTCAGATGTGTGGTACAACATAATTTCATGATCTACTGTTATTCCTCTTTTAGGTCATGTTTGTTTTCCGTTTCAAACTAAAAATTATGCATAATTCGAAAGAGGTAATTGTTAGGGATTGTTTAGGTAGATATACCGATGATCTATTATACCGATAGATTTCAGTCTCCAACTAAGTGGCTTCACATATCAAGTATTTAAAAACTTCTATTTTTTGCAAACTTATTTAGTTCTGTTTTTTATAACAGTGGTTTCACGTGGCAGCCATGGTTATTTAACACTTAATTTTTAACAATATTTTCATTCTCTTTCAATGTGCACCTTTATCCATTTTTCTTCTAACCAAAATCTCATTCAGCAATACAAATAATCATTTCACCTATTTCTGAAACGTCATACAATTAAAACCCATTACATCAGATTTTGAATAGATATAGTACACATGGTTGATCAAATGATATCATGGTTGGTAGGCATAATTTGTTTACTGTGATTCCAAACAGTATTTTAGGCTATATTATTTGAAGTGTTTTTTTATTTTCATTGATATAATAATTTTGAACAGTATTTGTTTTATTAAATTGTAAACAGTATTTGTTCTATTTGGATTCCATCCATGTATATTTGGATGTTGTTGTTTTGTTGACATGTATGTATACGAAGTTTCTTTCATAAATTTTATGTTTGATGAAGTAATTTGGTAAAAGACAATCTGTTGGATAAGCCCTATTTCATATGTTCGTATGGCAGGTTATTGATGGGTATGTAAATTGCTTTCTTACTCTTCGTTGTAAAATCTATTTACGTCAGGTTATTGACTGTTGAAATTTGAGTATTTTGTAGATTTACATTACCATTTGACAAAAGTATTGACCTATTATTCCAGAGTAAGTTATTTCAATTATTGTAGTAATATTTTAGAAGTATGTATGCAACACAATACCAAATAGGGGTACAGTGAATAATGAAGCATGCCATTATTTTAGTCCATTGTATTGCCTCAACCCACAAACTAACATACAAGAAATAATTAATTACGTCAGTGTAATTATTTGGTAACATTCAAAATTTATTGCTCGAAAGTAACAAAAATTAACCAATCAAGCTTTATTTCAAACTATTTAGCCAACAATCTTCATGATATAGACCAAAAATATCTTATAGTTATTTTATAAAGGGCCATTTTATTATTATTTGCCAAACCAACTATTTAACATAACCATCTATGATCATGTTGTTTAAATGCATCAGATTCTTGCTTATGTTGTGTTATTACGACTTCCCCATGTACACAAACTGTATGAAGTTTCAACCTTTCTGTTACATCATCCAACCGCTTTGTTGTATTGTTATTTGTTGCTAGCTTGATAACCAATATTGTCAAACAATTCACACAAATATACGACTGAGTTTGTGAACAAAAACAAGAATATTAATTATGTTTGGTGCATACAAATAGATCAGCCCATGCATTCAGAAACATAAATACATAACATAGTAACAAACCTTTGTGCTTTTGCAAAAATTATGTGCATTCATGTTCAACCATTTGAATTAAATATTATACAGGAGCAATCATAGCATTTTTTCCAAATACTCATTTTTCTATTATTCCCGATATATACCTAGCCTTAAAGCTAAATGTCTTCCAAAATATCTTTTGACACGTTTACCGGTACAAACACAAAATGAAAAATCCTACACTACTATGAGCAAATATAACTCAACAAAAATAACAATAATAATATTTACATATAAATCTCATTCAAACATTTGACGTATAAAAATAAAAAATTCGACGTGGGGCGGCTTCGAATATATAGCCTCATATATACATTTGACATGTAAGTTTCGGGAATTTGCAGTTTCAAATATAAGTACAGTTCCATGTATATAGCAGGCTTTTAAATATACAAGTTTAGTGTGTGTGTGGGGAGTTTTGAACAAGTTTCAAAAGTGTCAGCTTCATGACTAAATATTAAATAGTTTAATATGAATACAGCATTGAATGTATATATGGAAGAATGCTTTGTATATGTTTCGAAAATATGGTTTCATTTGTGTATGATTTCGAGTATGCATGTTTTCCCGATTCAATTTTACGTGGTTTTATAATATATTTGGATTTTGAAAATATAAGCTTCAATGGTTTCAAATATATAGAGATTCGTATTTATACATGTGTCAGGTTTATATATACCAGAGTTTCGAAAAGTATTGATTTCATACGTTTCTGCCTTCAAATATAGATTTTAGTTTTCAAATGTATGCATGAGTTGTTAAATATAGTGGTTTTGTATGTATCAGGTTTTACTTATGTCAGGCTTTTATAAGTACAGATATATAAGTTTTTGAAAATATATAAGGATTTTAAATATGCACATAACTAATTTTTTAATGAATACCAGTTTTCAAAAAAATAAAAAAATTTGGGTATATAAATAAGTTTGCATGAAAATGGTTTCACGTACAATAGTTTCACATGTATCATATTTTAAGGATCGGGTTAGTTTCAGAAAAACTTCAAACATATATCACTAATTTCAAAGATGTGAGGTTTCAAATGCGAAGGCTTTAGTAATATGAAGAACTTCATATATGCAGTTTCAGGAATATGGATGTCATAAGATATTTTAAGTACATATCTTCAGGTTTCGAATATATTAAGAATTGCACCTTAAATTCATCATCTTTCGAATGAATACATGATTTTAAGTATATGTATGCACGTATGGTTTCAAGGGTATATGTTTCAATGATTTTTAGTATACATTATTTCAAATATATAAATACATATACATGGATTCAGGATTTCTGAAGTGTATGGCTTAGTGTCACAAAGCTTTATGTGTTGGACTTGAAATACTTACAGGTTTCCCATGCATCTGTTTCCAAATGTAAGTGTCATTAAGATTTAAGTCTATATGACTTTATATATACATCCTACTTTCAAAGTTTTAAATATTCATGGATCCAAAGGTATATAATTTTGATTATACATAGTATCATGTATGTGCGGTTTTGTGTGTGAATGTGATTTTGTAAATAATTTTTTTTGAGTATGCACACAGCATGCTTTGAGAGTACATGGGTTCAAGTTATAAAGTTTATATGATTTCAAAAACCTGTAGTTTTATATATGTTGAGTATCAGAAACTGAAAGTTTTGAATAAATAGATGTGGGTTTCTAAAATATACCGTTTTGTGTATTTCAAGTATAAAACAGGTTCATTTGAGAAGGTTTTAAATATATACGTATCCATGTTTTGAGGTGTACATGATGTTAAATGTATGCTAATTTTGTATATGTTGGATTTTATAATATGTAAACTTTGAACAAAAGCAAGATTCAAGTATATATGATTACTGTATGATCTTGAATACACATATGTTTGGATTCTATATATATGCCAGTTTAAAAATATATACATCTTCAAATTTCAAATATGAACAATGATTCATGATCCCGAAAGTATAAAGCACTACATTTATATTTGTGATTTAATGTGAATTTCATAAAGGTTTCAAAGGTATATTGGCTTCTATGTGTACACAGATTTCGTATATACTATGATCTATTACTTAAATAAGAAAAGATAAACTGCACACTTGATATATCAACACGTGGTGTCAATATATACCCATGCTCAAAACAGCAGAAGAAAAATAAGTTGTTATGATTAAACGTAAAAATATCAAGTTTTTATAATTAGGTGAAAAATAAACTTTTGAAAGAGCATTATCGAAGGGTTTGCTGTTTTAACTGGAGTTAACCTTTGGGGCTTCTATATTTTGTTTATATCTATGAATAGAAGCTTCATATTGTTTATATATGAAGCTATGCCATAATGTTTTTGTACTTGAAGCTAATATCTTTCCCTAGGTAGAAAACAGTTTGCCAAATTTGCATTTCTTACCAGCAAGCACTGTCCACATGACTCCTCGCCATTGGGACCCACAGGACCGCAGAATGAGGTCGATCCAAACTGCTTTCTCCATGACAAAGGCTCATCTGCATCCCACGTAGCACAGTATGCTCCAACTGCACTGAGATCCCAATTGTTTTGCTCTGGATTAAATATATGATATGTTGCAACCACATCAGAGGCTTGCTCCGTGCATGCTTCAACAATGATACAGAGCACAATCAATGCCCAAAGATTTCTTTCCATTGCCATAACTTGAGTTTTGTTTCAAGGTAAGCAGTGACTTCTGGTTGTTGCTATGTGAAGGTTAGTTGTATGTTTTAAATCTGTTTGCTACATAATCTTAAGCTATGAACTTTATTTATATGTTAGCCTTTCGAAAATGTTGCTGTTGCATAGGATTCTATTCTTCTTTGTTACCTTTTAAACAAGGTAATTTGTCTTTACCATCGGATATTTTGAGTTGAAATATAAGTATTTGTTGTTTGTAGTTCAACTTCTCTCTGCTTCCTTTTTAACAACGTAAATTGTCTCTACCATTGGAAATAAGAGGACAACACTTTCAGATCTATCTTGTGGAAACCACACGTTAACACAACCGGAATTTGATTCTTTTTCCATTGGTTATGATGTTTTTGGAAATTGTAGTTTGGTGCTAACGTGGATTGTATAAGTTTCAATATGTAGATTTCAAACTATACAAGTATATTTCCAATTAGCGCAGATGCCAAGAAAATATCTTTCAGTAATGTGGTAAAATAAAAATAAAAAATTGTAAACATGGATAAGTATCAAAGTTGTTTATCCAATTGTAGTAGAATTTGTTATATAGATATTCTTTTTTTTAATGCTTGGTTTGATAGTATTTGTTATATAGATATTCTTTTGTAAGTAGTTACCGTAAAGTGTATGATCACAATTTTAATTTTTCAAAATTCATTACAGAAAAAACTAAAATATATGCCTGTAAATTGATTGTATCAATTTATCAATGCTTTCATGAGCACTAGGAATAAAAGATTTGATTTACTATGTTTTGACTATGTATATTTAACAAATGGTTACATTAAAATCAAAATTATGTTCAGCGGTCACTTCACATTTATCACTGCCTAATATGTAATTTTAATTTTTTTTGTTTGTAAGCTGAATATTTGTAGGACTACGAAATGTAAGGAGTATGTATATGTTCATTTTCATGTTATCAATCTTCTTATTTTTAATCAGCTTTATATATCAATGAGCAGTTTGTAACAATGATTTGATGAATAATATGATTTTTTTTCCCCACGAATATAGGTTTGAGCAAGCATGCAGATGTAGAGGAAGAAAAAAATCAAACAGGTACCCTATTATTTTAAACTCTGTGCTCCTTTCGCCAACTTATTCATTTATGTATACTTTATAACAAGTTTTTGTCTACTTTATGTACGTTTTATGTTTACATGAAAAATAATAATTAACAAACTATTTAGAATATATTTTTTACTTAGGAGGATAGTTAAGTTGAACTAATTCAACCTAAAAAAGTGCAATCTAATAAATATTTGATTTCTTTATATCATTACATGTTTGTTACATATTTAGGATTAGGAACATGAATTAAAAAATAGAGCAATAAATATTTTTATATAAGTAATGATATGCGCATGAGAATCGCTTTATGGAAGAAAAATCATACTATCTTTGACAGTGCTATTACATCAAAACACTTGCCATAAAACAACTTCAACCATGTAAAATGTGCTCTCTCCTGCCTGCCGTGTTGGAAGATGTTAAAGGATGACTATTGTTTTACATGTGCTAAGTGCAACATTAACATGGCCAAACCTGTTAACATATATAAGTAATGATATGCGCATGAGAATCACTTTATGGAAGAAAAATCATTTTATCTTTGACAGTGCTATTACATCAAAACACTTGCCATAAAACAACTTCAACCATGTAAAATGTGCTCTCTCCTGCCTGCCGTGTTGGAAGATGTTAAAGGATGACTATTGTTTTACATGTGCTAAGTGCAACATCAACATGGCCAAACCTGTTAACATGTATACATACTATGGTATTCAAACTACTTGACATGTAAAAACCATTTTAAAATATCATCTTACAGTAGAAGTTTTTGATCATGCTGCCTTTACAACTGTGATAGCTTTTTACAAAGAGACTGAATGCTTGATCAAAAGAACTTGGTTAGTAGAATGATACTGACGGATATTGTTCTTTTGATGCTGTAGTACGTCGTTTTTTCGCAAATATGTATTACAATTTTTCAAACATGTGTAGAAGTTAATCTTTTACTATTCAAAAGAATTCTCAGAATAATGTTAGAACTCACATGATTTTAAAAACTGTTATTTCTATAAATCTAACACTGATGCTGATTAAGATATAAAGTTAATTAATTGAATTGGAGATCTATTATTTGCAACCAAGGTTTTATTTACTATAAGAGAAGGGCACTGAAAAATTTCTAGAAGGTTAATAAGGAAATTCATGAGTGCAATAAGGCATAATGTAGAGATTACTTTTGTTCGTAACAAGATCATCTGTTAAACATACATAACAAGTTCAACCAAACATGTTATGGCTGTTATTTTATTATTCTAGACATGTGGAATTAATCTGAAAAGAATGTTTAATAGATTATTATATATAATATAATAGACTAGATACATAAATCATACCGCTGTTCCTTTTTAATCATAAGTTCATTCTCCCTTTTTTCACCTATATCATACAGTATATGAAACATAAACTCGATTGGTTAAAGTATATATAAATATAGTTCCACATCCCAGTTGGTAGGCTAAGGTGGTTGCACTGCGTCAAACTCAGTGCACAGCAGTGCACTAAGTCAAACTCAGTCCACACAGAACTGCCGGGTGTGCTTCAAGTTGAACTCAGTGCCCTGCCGTGCACTGAGTTGAACTCAGTTGCACACAGAACTCACATGAATATAACTGTCTGTGTACGGAATGATGTATATCTCTTTTTATATATTACTACATCTGCAGCTCATTGCTTGGGTACTGGGTTTTTGACTAATATTTTCCAGTTCCAAGGCCTCATTTATTATTTGAATCACAATTTATTGCTGGATCTTCTCTCTTTCACCTGTTAGCTGTCTAGAGCAAGCTGACGTGCCTTCTTCGCTTTCCCAGCTTCGTGTGGTATTGTTTACCGTTTAACTTCAGTTCTTAGAGATGAAGTTGCAAATATATTTAGATATTGCAAGCAAATACAACGTTGAGCTATGCAGTTTATATCAAATATCTTATATGCACACCGGATAAAATAGCACTCTGTCATGATCCATTTATTATATATAAAAAAGAATGTTCTACTTTAAAAGAAGTGCATTGAGGGTATTTGCTTCTATGTTCTGATACAGTTTTTCTACATGCTGGTGGTTACCATCATTTTCACGTCGTTACTTGATTCCAATGCATTTATTAAAATCAATTTCAATCATTGATTCTCTGTGATGTGCAACTTTTTCCTTCATCTTCATAAGCATCCACCTTCTTTTTGAATGGGTAATGAAATTTAGGTCCGGAAATTAAATGTATAGTTTAGCGGGTTTGTTTGCAAATTTATTGTTTTAATGGAAGAGATGTCTGCAGTGGCTTATTCCTGATGTTTGCGGAGAAATATGTCTTCCTTAATCCTTCAACTTGATGAAAAGTAACTTATTTTCTAATTTCTCTATGTGGAATTTATCTGCTTTTCATTATGATTTAATTTTGGTAGTGTATATATTCTACCAAACCTTGCATAAATAATGAAATAATAAAGAAACTGATATGAGAGAACTGTTAAATACTAGAACTGGGTAATATTTCCTTGCAGCTTTCAGATACTAGCATACAAAAATGTTGTATAATAGTATATTATTATTTTAAATTCTGATCTGTGTTGTACTTTTAAATCATGCATCATGCATTAGATGTTTAGTAAGCTGCTATACATATATTCATTGATCGTGTGTGCATATCTATTAGAGCCTTATTAACTTTAGATATATGTTCAAAGAGAACTGGTATAGTAAATCACTCAAAAGCAGAGTGAAGCCGCACTCGCTGATATTTGTTGTCTATCTTTCATTATAGTCCAAAATCAAAACAAACAGGATATGTTGTAGCTGATTATGGACTAAAATAGAAAACAATGGACACGTGTCAGCGAGTTTGGCTTCACTTGCATTTGTAGCGACTCGCCGTAGTATTCTTGATGTAGAAATTATTAAATAGTTCACATGACCTAGGGACCATAGAACTCCTAATTCCGATGTTCAGTTAGATGTTACCCAATTTGAATTATTTTAAATCAATTTTAAGTACTAGGAACATAGAAATTTATTGTCCGCGGGTGCGGCGCAGTGGAAAGGAGGCTTGAGTTTTGATAAAAAGACGCATGTTCGATTCTTATCATGCGTTTTCCTATCCTATATAAATTTACCTGGGGGTATGGGGGCTTGGATCAGCGGACGGCTTTACTATACCCTCCTCAGGAGTTTACCGGTCCGCCAGGTTCTTCTGGGTTTTAAAAAAAACATAGAAATTTATTGACATATGATAGACGATGACATGTTAATTACTACACTTTTGAATCCAAGATCTAAAATTACAACTAACGTCGATCCATAATCCCTCAATTCATGAATTCTTGGAAGTGTGGCCCATTAATGAATGATATTTTTTTAACATATTTTAATCTGAAATAAGAAAATATTACCTTCATTATTTTATCAATATGCAACATATAAGAAATGGTGAAACACCATCTTGACTATTTGAGGGAGATCTAAATGTATGAAAAAAAAATATTTAATACGTAAATTTGGATGAATTAAACTTGATCAACCAAACATAATTAATGAATATAGGTATGCCATTGAAGATATGAATGTGTACGTACAAACCATTGAGTCTAATTCATAATTTGTAAAAAAAACATAGTATAACAATATATATTATGAAGTTCTTGAATCAACTTTATTTATAATGAAGTAGTTTTTACATTGAAAAAGTAGTCTATACTTTTAACAAAACAAATCAATCTAGAGTTATATACACTTCAGTATAAATTACGTTACTGTTTAATTGTTTTAGATATAACTTGCTTACACGATCCTTCTAATTAAAATTTGTGCAAAATTTAGTTATCAATTAGATTTTCCTATGGTTAGATGAATCAAATTTGGTCTAATGGTTTGTTTATCTTCAAAATTTCTATGTATGAGAATCCACTAAATGAAAAGGAAATAAAAATAATAAATTTATAACTACATGCTGTCCAAAATCTATGCGTTTGTAGCTTGGGTCTAATATTTAAGAGCATTGTAAGTTTTTATTAGTATTTGAAGTGGAATAACTATTATGCTATGCGTGGAGAGATAATTGTCTATAATGTAGTGAATCACACATCCCAAAAAATATCATAAGAGAATTTGAATCAGTTTCAAGTCCAATCGTTATTTTAATAAACAACAGAACTACATGTGCAATGAGAATGTATCTTTAGCTCTTCTTGATATTGGTAACCGTAAAACGATTTTGGGGAATGACATAAAGACATGGTTTTGAAACTATTTGTCTATGAGCTTTATGATGGGCCTAGGGTAGTAATTACTTTTGGGAAATATGTTACACAAAACTACATACGTAACCGTGATGTTGAAGTAGAACCTGATATTTCTCATCTTCTAGATTTGAAGTACATTTGTGCACTCTTTAGAAATCCTTAAGAATTGGGTAAATAAAGAGTCTTCTATGAGGATTATGTACATTGCGACGCGTTTGAAGAGTTTTTCAAAAATATACTAGAGATTTACATGGTAAAGCAAAAACTTTGAAGTATTAATGAATGCTGCTATTGATCGTGTTTGAAAAATTGGAACCTAATTTACATGATCATGTACATGAGCTTTTGTTAACAATGTTAGAACATAAACATTTAATTTTAATAACGTTATTTAGATTGCTTTCTAACTACCGTTGCTCCAAAATATTACATTTCTTGATGGATATACCTGGTTGAATCACATTTGAGTTTTCCTTTCTTTGCTCTCTTTTACGACATTTTTTGCAGAATGCCTCTCCAAATAAGGAATCACACAAATATTATGAAAATAATTCTCTCCTGAAGAGGATATAATCAATTTTGTATATTTGCAACGAAAAGTTTCAATGGGTTAAAACTTTGTGACTGATGGATATATAATACACACTGTTACTACAAGAAGGAAATAAAGAACAAAGAAAATTACAGTATTCGCGTCAGACAATACATAGCCTCACTTAGAAACTTGCAACTTCCCGTGTGTGAAGCACGGGCCACTTCCACTTCCCAGCCCTTGCTGTCTGTTTCGTATTTTTATTATAGCATGTAGTTTTATTTCAGTAAGTATGGTTATTTACTGTTTCACATGTTTGTACTTTGTTGGTTTGTAAATTTATTTCAGTATGGTTGTCATTGTTGTTAAGAAATAGCTGCTAAAGTGTACTTTCCTATTTTCTTTTTACTTTCAGTTTGGTCAACGTACACCTGTACCATGATCTGTTTGTGCTAATGCATTTCCCCAAAATGCTACTATGACCGAACTACATGTACTTCCGTCTGTATAACACACGGAACTGACTTTGCTATCATATTCGGTTAGGTTGTTTTTTTCCTAAGGAATATTTACTGCCTTTCAAGTATGTGATAACCAACAACTTTACTTTGGTTGAATAATTCAATTGGGCAGGCTGATACATTATATGCGAATACATGAGCTGCCTACTCACTTCTTTCTGAAACTAAAGTTTACCCATCCTCATGCTTTGATGAAAATTCATCCAATCAAGATCAACTATTTGAATTAATTACTATACAATGGTAATCATTGCATTTTTTCTAGAATAATTACTTCCCTATTATTTTCCAATACATAGTCGGTCATAATAAAACTTTAACTAAGACAAATTTGCAACATTGCTTTGATTACATGAAATGAAAATTCCTACAATACTTTGAGCAAATATAACATTACAAAAATAACAATAACAACATTTACATATAAATTTACTAATGAAGGAATGAGATAAATTAATCATATAATGAACATAAACTTCGAACTTCAACATCTACCCGTGTGCGTAGCACGGGCCACGCACTAGTTATGAATAATCTTTGGAAACGTGTTTTGAAAGCTATGAGTTAAATCTTTGTTTTAAAGATTTAACGAGTTAATTCAATTGGAATGGAAATTGATTTGGAAAATCTATGAATGAATCTTTGTGAAACTGGGTAAATTGTGTGATTTGAATCTTTTTATTAAAAAGATTAAAATGGTAATGTGCTTAAACCATTTGAAAGGAAAGTTTTGGATAATCAGTTGTGACTTAATTGAAATCCATTATCCATATGTTTTTTTAAATATTGCGCTCATTATTCGGTTCAGCCGGGAGAGGACCTTTGTGTCACATAACCCATTCCGAATAATGATACGTCGTATATGGTTTGCAATTGAAGACTGGTGCTGAAGACCGGGTATTTGCGAGAACGATAGGATAACTTATCGATTGTCTCTGCACTGAGTCGCGCCGGTATAGAGATTTCCTAAGTGATGGGAAATCCGATCGGGATTGTGAATACCCGGATTGCAAGGGCTTCTTCGGAAGTGCCTTCGGTTCTGTTCAAACCTGGAACAGACTTGTATGGTTACATGTCTGACATTACAATTTGAGATATAAAGCATATTTCTTTCAAATACATTTCTGTTTGGTGGCGGAGAATTTATTATCTTAGCTTAACACCCTTCCCTAAGACGTACGAGCTCAGAGGTTATGTAGTTGAAGGTTATCGGTGATATACTCCCAATTTGGTAGTGTGGCATGTTGAGTGCTGCTGTGTGTTGTTGATCAAAGCATGGCTTTCGTGTAAAGCATTGCTTTGTGGACGATACTCATCGAACCTCACAGACCGGAAATGGTCGAAACAGGAATGATGCGGCAAGGTTATGAGGGTCGCGTCCTTTAGGGTATTTCATTTCCTTCTGAAAAAGGGTGGTATCAGGTATGGAGCCCTAGTATTTAACCTATGTGGTTGCTCCAATCTTATTTACTTTGTGTGATTGTTGCTTTGTGATCGAGGGCCCTCGGATAAAGGTCCCAAAGGACCGGGAGGTGGCATATTCGTGTAGTAGTTACATAGTTATAGAGGTAACCCGGCCTTGTGTTGGCAGAGAGCGGTTGTCTCTCGGGACGTCCATCCAGAGGCGTACCCATGTAGCAGTAGGAAGTTCCTTAGCCTGACCATTTGTTGGAAATCCAATTTCCAATACGAACCCAGTACGGTTTTAGTTGTAGAACCTGCTATTTAACATAGCAGCTATAGTAGGCATAGTATAATGGTACCTATGCTGGCTAAGATTAATATTATACTTTCGAAATGGCTTTCTACACTATTTACTAGTAATAATATGGAAAAGAAATTCTCTCGTATCAAGCATGTTTGACTATCATAAGAAGAAATCTCCTCCAATTCTGCGATTGCATTGTGTGTGTGGCGGGAGGTCTTATGGTAGTTTCATTTTCCAAAAGCATTGCGGATTTCAATGTTAAAATCTTTTTGTGTTTGTTTTAAAGATAAACTATTTTTGTTACTCACACCAGTCCCACGACTGACTCGGAGTTTATTGTTCCCTTCCTAAACTCTGGGTGCCCACAATTTTCCACACGGGCAGTCTAGAGTTGGGTTTCTTTTTCAGATAATCAGGTTTAGTTGACACTGGGGCTAGTTCAGTTTTGGAGATCACGACTGACATTGCTTACCTTTGTCTTACGTGATGATGGTTCGAGCTTGATGTTGGGATTGTTGGACTCATTCTCTTTTGAGGATCATTTGGAGTTACCACTTCTGATATTTTCGCTGTATCATTATTTAACTCTGATGTTGTTGTATCATATTGATATCATTGTTGTATATCATACTAGACATTGTATCCATTGTATATGATATCATCTATTTTTTATTCCGCTGTGTTGTTATACTTGATGGTGTTATAAGCTCTGGTGAGCCAGATTCGGCGTTTGAATCTGCAGCATCTTGAGTACAAGTGAAGTACGGGTGCCGAATTTCGAAGGCTGAGTTTTGGATCGCTATATAAAGGAATTTTTAATTAATAAAAGAGTATTAATTAATAAAGGAAGTTTTAATTAATAAAAGAGTATTAATTAATAAAGGAAGTTTTAATTAATAAAGGAGTATTATTTAATAAAGGAAGTATTAATTAATAAAGGAAGTTATAATTAATAAAGGAGTTTTAATTAATTAGGATTTTAATTAATTTAGAGTTTAATTAGTTAGGAGTTTAATCAATTAGAAGTTTTGATTAATGAAAGAAGTTTTATTAGATAAAATGAGTTTTACTAATAAAAGAAGTTTAATTAATAATGGATTAGTTAAATAAAAAGGGAACTAGAAATCGTTTATGTGACTCAATCGTGCTTTGTGTGAATTAGTCGTGCTTTCTGTGTTTACTTTCTTACGGAAAGTATTTAGTCATGTACTTAGCATTAAAGCCGACAAAGTAGGCTTGTTTCTATCTGTGAGAGTTAAGAATGATGATTCGAGTAGGGTGTAGAAGTAATTATGCGCTAACCTACCGGGCTTCACTATCGGCCGAGGGATAGTGGAAACTGAGTAGGTCGGAAATGTAATAAGTATACTAGACTTAGTTTTCATATGCGATCATTCTCATTGTGTTAAATTAACCAAAATTAACTTAGGAAATATCTTGAAGAAACACGTGGATTATCCGGTATGGTTATTCACTCGGTGATGATATAACTTACGTATAAACTCGTCTTGCTCTACTAGGACGAATGATAAGGAAATCCGTCCGGATAGGAGATGATCTCCACTCTTGTGTATTGTTTGTTTATTTCTGAAAGAACCGAGGTTGTGTTAACTGAAAATCTATCGATTGGTGTTGGAGCATCCAGTAAGCGAGGGAGTGTAATTATATAAGTACTTGAAATCGTAACCAATGCAAAACAATATACATGATATATGCTTTGGAAGAGGTTTGTGATTTGCTCGAGAAGTAGGAATCTCTGTGGAGATTCGTGATCTGTTCAAGATGCTCGAATCCATGTAGAGATTCGTGATCTGTTCGAGATGTTGGAATATGTAACGATCCAAAAAATTTAACATTTCGAATTTGAACATTTAATTTATTTAAGTATTCAAATTCGATTCAAATGTAATAAAAATTAAGAAAATCAATTATTAATAAAATGACTTGATTCTTAATGACATATTTTTAAATGAATTTATGGGATTTTTCCATAATTTTTAATTTGGAAAATATTTAAATTAACGTTTGATGCATTTTGCGGCAAACGATGATATTTTTGAGAACTTCACATTATAAAATAACTGGTGTATTTTATTATTATTTTGTGATCATGTCGCTTGTCATGCATGATCATATTTTTATTTCTGCCATTCGCGATTCGAACGTGAATGTGATGTTGTGTAGCTTGGTGTCAAGAACTAATCAAATCTTGATATGATGGTTACTTAGATTGGAAGCTTTGTGTTGCCTTTATATCAACTCAACTCACACCGTGCTTCACTTCATTTCATTTCACTCACCTCACTTCTCTTCCTTTCTTCTTCTTCCCTTTTATTTTCATTTCCTGTAAAAGAAAACCACTCCTCCATCTAACTTCAAAAATCAATATCTCACAATCTATTCACTTTGAACCAAAAGTTCCAACATGAAAGTCGTTCGTCATCGTCCCTAGTATTTTCTAAAAATAGTTGCTATTTGTTTCGTCGTGTGGGGTGATGGATATTGGCTGATAACAATGGTTGTCAAATGATGATAGTATTTTGATAATCATGAAATGGAAATCGGAGATCGAGTTGTGTTGTATTCATAGCGGCAAGACGAGATTTTAGTGATGATCTCGAGATTTTTGGTGGCTGGAATCGTCGTGGGAAGGCAAATGGATGATTTCTATTCATCTTGCAAATTCTGGTGATATGGTGGTCGAGGGGAGCAATGACGGTGCTGGAGGAAGCTCGAGGCAAGGTGGAGCTATTGGAGGTGGTCGAAGGATGTAACGACCCGCAAATTCGTACGATTCAAGCTAACAATAAACCACACATGTCCAACCCAAATTAAATGGAAAGACAGATAATTATGGGAAAGTAAGAAGAGAGAAGAAGAGAAAAGGAAACTGAAAATAACATAGAATCTCACAATCGCAACGGAACAACATATGATATAATACCAATGATCTTTACAAAAGAGAAACTGTAATATACATATATCCATCATAGTACAATAAAAAATCATAGCCATCAGCCTAGACAGTTATAACAACCCATCCTCACAAATGTTGATAATTTCAACAACAATGCAGCGGAAAATAAACATATACGTGAATACGTCTTAAAGACCTCCAGCTGGTCTCCTGAGCCCTAATGCATCTAAAGCAATCTATAAATATGCTCGGTCTGATCCGAGCATTATAAAAAATAACACTCGAGCCAGTCTGGTAAACCAACGTGAGAAAACACATCCAGTTAGATTTTTAAAGTTATCAAACTCTTTCAAAATAAAGGTATCTCGTAAGACCACGCCGCACATAAACACGGACGGGTTTTTACCTTATGATAACCAAAATATTTTTTTATAGAAAATCCATTAATATTATAATAATGTCTAGGTGTCACGCCCCACCTCTATACTCACGCTCGCCAAGGACACTACGGGGTAATGTCGTCGACTAGCGCGAAGAATAAGGCTGTTGAGGAGCGACCATCCGTGTAATTACTTTGTGCGAGTACCGATATGTCAGATAGTACAACATGCATTTCATTTCAAGAGGAAATCCGACAAACCAAATACAAACTCAAAGCTACCACACAGTGGCTATGTGGACCTCGGAAACAAATATAGAAATAAGCATAACATAAATCAATCACAGATGTTCATATCTCAAAGGCGGAAACAGATATGAATATAACACATAAAAGTGTACATCAAAGTAGTGGTCAAATAAGATCCACAATATCACAAAAGAATAGATACAAGTGCTAGACAAAAGAATATGTATACATCAAGGAGTCTCCATCTCATATGTATACAACAAAAACTACCAATCTAATGTAGTTAGACAAAAGTCAGAAGATGATCCCGGATAAGGAATCATGCAGAAGCACCTGTAACATCTCGGTCTGACCCGAGTATTATTTAATAAGAAAATAATAAACGGATCAGTCTAACTATAAATATCAGATAAAGAAATGAGATAAAAGCAGAGATATAATAAGAACGTATGGTGACAATAATGTCATACCAGGACAAATATGATTTAAACAACAACAAAATCATACAATATCTCAAAAATCTCAAAGCACCAAAAAGAATATGATATTCTTTATTTTATTCACCAAACTACAAATATTGACAAACATATCGTTGCCAACCACAAAAAGAGGTGAAACACAAATTCTAGAAATCATCAATTAGAATTCCAGAAATCACAAAGGGGGGAGGCCTATCACAAATGGGAGCATGAAAACTCACCAACATGTGTATCACAAACGGAACGCTATTCCATGGTCGCTAACCATAAATTTTGAGCCGAAGCTCCACAAACGGTCCGAAGACCACGGGTCGCTACCCCGCCAAATTGAACCGAAGTTCCACAAAAACGGGGTTTAGTCTCCCTCGCAGACAAATAGACATCGCACATCGCTAGTCTAAATCACAAAATGATCATCATCGATCAATAAAAAGTGTCGATTACACTAAGCTAGTAAATATATGAGTTTAGCTTCATGTCCCATAACCACTAGCTTAACTTAAATATTTACGAACAAATTTTAGATTCCCACTCGAAAATTGTCACAAGAATTCGAATCGAACAAGTCCAAAAATTAACCGACGAAGTAAATGCAAGCGTTTCATACCACTTGTTTTGCTAAGCCGTTTAATTAGATTTTCTCATACGAATGAGGTAAAGGTTTGTATATACTAATAGATTAGAAAACGGTTTTATAAACGAGCTTTGTATTAAAAATAGAGTTAAAATAATCTTTGTAAAAGTGTTTGGATATTTACTACTAGTATAGAAACCTTTGTATTTAGAAGTGACAAATCACAAAATGATTGTAGAAACAATCAATCATAGAAATCCACATTCGAAGACGTGAATTAAATCCAAAGAAATCGATACTGAATCCATCAAAATGGATATTCTTAAAAGTCTCGAAAAAGAAGTCATCAAAGTCAATAATAAATGATAACAATAAATTGGACAATAACGAATCGGTAAAAATTGGAATCCCATACAAAATGGGCAAATTGGACTGAGACAAACAGATTCAGACGTCTGAATTGTCTATTTAAGACGTCTGAAACTGGTGTTCAGGCCATACTTTGCTTAGGCCAAAAATGGCCAAATCATATCGAAATCAATTGGATGAGTGATGATAGCTAGGGGTTTATGCCTAACGGCTACCAAATCTTAGAGTCTCACCAATACACTCAAACCATCATGCCCAAACAACCATATAAGAATTTTGATAGATTTCGACTTCAAAACACCAAAATTGGAATGTTCACCAAATCAATTCAAATGGAAAGCAATGAACATAAATAAGTGTTAGGAATTCATACCTAACATCAAAGATAGATATAGACTTAGATGTGAGATAAAAATCTCACCTTTAAATCCAAAAACGATGAAGGAGAAGCTTGAAAGCAAAGGGAGATCAACTACTCTTCAACTTTAACTCTAGAAGCTTGAATCTAAGCTTAAAAGAAGAACATTTCCTAAGTTAAGTTTAGGAAATTTCTGAAATTAAAGAGAGAATGAGTTGGAGAAGAAGAAGGAGATGCTCACCTAAGCTTCTCTTTGAATTTTGGAGCTAGAACTTGAATTTGCAAAGAAGATTAAGGCTTATGATTTCTAATTCTTTTTCTCTTCCCCCATTTTTCTAAAGCTTGAGTGTTAGGAAATATTATGAAGGAGTGAAGAGGAGTGGAGTGGAGTTGGGTTGATATGTTGGGTTAATGGGCTGAAACCCCAAACCCAAAGCCCTAGTTGAAAATCTCGAAATTTTACCCAACTCAAAACATATCGATGTTTATACTTAAAAAAGTCGCAAACACTATTTTGAACTCAATGGAATTGGTCTCGAGTCCAAATTGTTGAATCTCAACTTCATTCTTGATTCAGACGTCTGAATTGTAGATTTCAAACGTCTGAAACTGGAAAAATGAGAGTTCTCAGAATTCATTCAGACGTCTAAAATAGAAGATTCAGACGTTTGAATCTGGAAAAATGAATGTTATCTTAGAACAATATTCAGATGTCTGACTCGGGGATTTCAGACGTTTGAAAATAGCTATTTTAGCCTGTTTCCTTTCTGGATCGATTTGAACAATTTCAGACGTCTGAATTAGTCATTTCAGACGTCTGAATTTCTGGAAAAATGTGTGTTCAAGTAGGCACTTCCAAATAACACTATCCACATAGATTTTTCACTAATTCGACTGTTCTTCAACGAATAGTGACTTTTTCGGACTAAAATCCGACTAACGATGTTATATTTAAATTAAACATTTAAATATACAAATTGTAAAATATGCTGGTTGTTACAAAACATTTAAATATACAAATCGTAAAATATGCGGGTTGTTACACTAGGGGTCAAAGTAAAATATGAATATAGTTGAAATGCTTGCATCTCACGTTTCAGCATAGTTGGGCACAACCATATCCGTACGGCTCTTATTGGAGAATGGATTCCATACTATGACAAGGTAAGGAACTATCTTTCGATGGTACATCTCTAAATAAAATGCACCAGGGTCTGACAAGAACATCTTGTACCCATACCACGCAGGACTGGCCTACCACTTGACTAGTAGTACTGAATATGATCACCCCTTTCGTTAATGAGCCCTGAAGCATACATGAGTAGATAGTAATCGATCTGGATTTGGAATGAGCATACCCTGATGGAACGACCCACATGGCCTGTGACGCCCCACCTCTATACTCACGCTGGCCAAGGACACTACTGGGTAATGTCGTCGACTAGCACGAAGAATAAGGCTGTTGAGGAGTGACCATCTGTGTAATTGCTTTGTGCGAGTACCGATATGTCAGATAATATAACTTACATTTCATTTCAAGAGGAAATCCGACATATCGAATACAAACTCAAAGCTACCACACAGTGGCTATGTGGACTTCGGAAACAAATATAGAAATAAACATAACACAAATCAGTCATAGATATTCATATCACAAAGGCGGAAACAGATATGAATATATCACATGGAAGTGTACATCAAAGTAGTGGTCAAACTAGATCCACCACATCACAAAAGAATAGATACAAGTGCTGGACAAAAGAATAAGTATACATCAAGGAGTATCTATCTCAAATGTATACTAACAAAAACTACTATGCTAAAGTAGTTAGCCAAAAGTCAGGTGAAGGAAATAATAAATGGATCAGTCTAGCTATAAATATCAGATAAAATGAGATAGGATAAAAGATATGACAAAAACGTATGATAACAATAATGCCATACTACGACAAGTACACATCAAATAACAACAAAAATCATACAATATCCTAAATCATCTCAAACATCCAAAAAGAATCGCATTCTTTAAATTATTCACCAAAACAGAAATATTGACAAAACATATTAATGCCAATCACAAAAATCGGTGAAACACAAATTCTAGAAATCATCAACTAGAAATCCAGAAATCACAAAAGGGGGAAGGCCTATCACAAACGGGAGCATGAAAACTCACCAACACGTGCATCACAAACGGAACGCTATTCCATGGTCGCTAACCATCAATTTTGAGCCGAAGCTCCACAAACGGCCCGAAGACCATGGGTCGCTACCCCACCAAATTGAACCGAAGTTCCACAAACGGGGTTTTTAGTCCCCACACAATCAAAGAGACATCGCACATCGCTAGTCTAAATCACAAAATGATCATCATCGATCAATAAAAGTGTGAATCACACTAAGCTAGTAAATATAAAAGTTTAGCTTTATGTCCCATAACCACTAGCTTAACTTAAATATTTATGAACAAATTGTAGACTTCCACTCGAAAATTGTCACAAGATTTCAATCGAACAAGTCTAAGAATTAACCGACAAAGTAAACGCAAGCGTTTCATACCACTTCTTTTGCTAAGTCGTTTAATTGGATTTCTCGTACGAATGAGGTAAAGGTTTGTATATACTAATAGATTGGAAAACGGTTTATATAAATGAGATTTGTATTAAAAATAGAGTTGGAATCATCTTTGTGAAAGAGTTTGAATATTTACTACTAGTATAGAAACCTTTGTATTTTAAAGTGACAAATCACAAAAATGATTGTAGAAACAATCAATCACCAAAATCCACACTCGACGACGTGAATTAAAACCATAAAAATCGATACCGAATCCATCAAAATGGATATTCCCAAAAATCCCGAAAAAGAAGTCATCAAAGTCGATAAATGATAACAACAATTCGGATCATCAAAAATCGATTAAAAACCGGAAACCCACACAAAACTGCCTAAAATAGGCAAAAAGAAAATTTCACAGATTCAGTCAACTGAACCAGAAGGTCGGTCGACTGATACAAGGCCAGAAACTCTCGGGTTCCTGGCTCAGTCGACTGACCTTCTGGTTCAGTCGACTGATACAGGCCAAGAAACATTCGTTTTCCAATATCAGTCGACTGAACCAAAAGGTTAGTCGACTGATACAGGGCCAGAGAATTTTCTGGTCCCTGGTTCAGTCGACTGAACTGCCATTTCCAGTATTTCTAGCCTAGCCCCCAAAAGGGGCAAAAATCCAAACGGGAGCGATCGGACGAGCATCGGAGACTAGGGATTTATGCCAAGCACAACCCAGTCTTATAGGCTCTTCGATACACCCCGACAACATGTTCAAGCATCAAAGATAGGATTTTTAAAGATTTGACTTCAAAACACCAAAAATTAGAATATTCATCAAACCAATTCAATTCAAAAGCAAATGAACAAGGAATAGATGTTAGGAATTACTACCAAACAACTATCAAAGATATAGACATATATGTGAGTTCAAAAACTCACCTTTTCAACCCAAAACAACAAATGAGAAGCTCTAAAGCAAAGAAAAGATCGACTACTCTTCAATTTCAACTCTAGAAGCTCCAATCTAAGATCATAAGCAATATTTCCTAAGTTAGGTTATAGGAAATTTCTGAAATTGGATAGAGATTGAGATGGAGAAGAAGAAGAGGATGCTTACCTAAGCTTGAGTGTTAGGAAATGTTATGAAGGAATGAAGTGGAGTGGAGTGGGAGTTAGGGTATTAGATGGGTTGGGTGTTAGGTTATTGGGCTGAAACCCAAACCCAAAGCCCTAAATGAAAATATCAAAATTTCACTCAACTCCAAACATATCGATGTTTATACTCAAAAATGTCGCAAACACCATTTTGGACTCAATGGAAGTGGTCTCGAGTCCTAATTCGACTGTCTGCAAAAAGTGACATTTCGGACTTAAATCCGACTAACGATGCTATATTTAAATAAAACATTTAAATATATAATCGTAAAATATGCAGGTTGTTATATGGCCCTGCTGCATGCCCGATTTTTATCATTTCTCAATTGATGAGGCTCGAGGCTATGTTTTACCTTTATATAGCATTTCCCACTTGGAATGCTAACACTACCCTCCAAGCAATAATGCAATGCCAGTATTCATCCATACAAGTTCATTTTGAGACTGAACGAAACCGAGGGCACCACTTCTACCATATCCATTTTGGAATCATTTCAGGATTAGTAGCAAGTAGCCCTTGTACTTCAAAAGCCCCATTTCAATTATCTTCAAGATATTTCAATTCGAAACGCTTATGCTGATTCAAAGTGATTTTCGGATAACATATCCGATCTCAGTTTATTAGATCTGACAACGTTAGTTTATAAATTGGCCAACATTTGATAGTCGGTTATTTAACTATCAAATAAATAAACAATCCAACCAGAGATCAAATTTTCAAAAGAAGCAACACTAGTTAAGCACCAAGCAACACTAAGCCTCTTTAATTAATCTTTTCATTAATTAAAACACTTTTTAAATATTTAATTCAAAATATCTTTATGAAGATATATTCTCAAATCCACTTTTAACCCTTCTATATTTGGAAAACATTTTCATATACTTATCTCAATGGTATAAGTATATTCACAAACCATTTCATTTCAAACATTTAGACGATGCCCCTATTTACTTAAGTTTGTAATGAGTATATTTACAACTTTGAGGAAATTCTATTTTTCCAAACACACTTTATTGGGTCAGAATGAATGTTGTGTAAAACATCGTTATGACAACCCAAAAACACTAGTATAGAGATCCAATTAATCATATTTAATATTAATTTTCGATGTCGAACTCAAACTATTTATTAGTTAACAATGAAGCCGATCAAGTTGGGTACTATTACCTCTCAGGCCTTAAATTAACGACATTCTTAACTTCAAAATGGATGTAAGTTACACACCTAGAGAACTTAACATCAAATATAGGATATAGATATAAATCCCGTATACTATAAAAACATCTTCTTCCAGTAATCATCTACTATAACAACAGTGTTATAGTCTATGTCTTCCTCACTTTCTCAAAAATATTTATTACAACAAAAATTTGAAATTCGCGTCTTCCTTCCACTTAACACAACTTAAATCACTTTTAGAACCATTAAACTCCATTTAAAAACATCACTTCCAACATTCCTTTAAAAGATTGTTTTAACTTTTAAAACATAAATATATTTCCTTAATAAAAGTCCATACTAAATTTCAACATAATCATTTTCATATTTAAAAACTATATTTATAAATCTCCTTCTATTTTATTAAATTTCCTTTTTTATAAAATCCCTTTATTTATAAACCTCATTTATAACTCTATCCCTTTATAATTCTCACTTGTTCATAATCCCATTTAAAACATCAATTACAATCTGTTTTTAACGTTGCTTCCGTATGTATAAATTTCCTTCATAAATTCCTTCCTATTTAACATCTCCAAATTTATCCTCACTTTTAATTTCCAAAATAGAATCAACTATTTTTTCTTCTAAACAACATTCTACATATTATTATAAATCCATAATTATGATTTATTTCTCCAATTTATGCAATGATAATAGTTTCCCTTTTGATTTATAAAACACCATTTATAAATCTATCCTTTATTTAATACAATACAATCTTATAAATCTTCACTTTATTTGTAAAATGTCACTTTTATACATTCATATCTATAAATTTCCACATTTATAAATAAATCTTAATATATGTATATATATAAATATATTACTTTACATAAAATGATTAATAAATATTTATACCAAAATATTTCTATCTTCTTTTTAAAACTGTATTCCTTTATTATAAAAGATGGACATTTTTAAGATTTTAAAAATATTTATTTTATAGTTCAAAAATCTCTATTTTAAAATATTTTATAAAACTATTAATTTATCATATCTAAAAATCATACCTTCTATTTAATTTAAAATAATTTCCCCCTTTTAGTAATTCAAAAATAATTTTTAAAATATATAAATTTTCGAAATCACTTAATATCCTTTAAAAAACTAAATCTTCATTTTCTAGTATTTCAAAATACTAAAAATATGGCCTAACGCCACTATAGCACAAAATAGAGAAAATTATCCAGGTCATCAAATATGATATCCAACACATCATATATCAAAATATATGAAAAGTAAAATCAACAGTGTGAGGAATCCAGTTGGGTCCCTCTAACATGTTCTCCTGCATCACATACAGTATATAATCAATAATATAAATCAACCGCTTCGAGGTGGGATCGTATACAAAGGGTCATCCACTCTTACACGAAAACGTAATAGGGTCTCATCCGCTCCAAGGGCTGGAATATATCCAAATCAACTAATAAAATAGTAAGTCATCCAAACAGTCAATAAACAATCAACAATAAAATTATCCACACCTATATAAAAATATAAGTGGGCAAGAGAGGTGAGTTAACTTACCTTGATTCCAGTTTTCGCCAAAACGCTCCGGTTTGAATTAAAATCGAATGGACATTCTGTAACGAACTGGATTTTTCGCGTTCGAAAATCGACATCCATACTTTACATCATACTCGAATGCCGTAGATTCGACCGTTCAAATCCGAGTCGTCGGAGCTTATAACATAATTAAGTAAATAACACAGCGGAAGAAATGAATAATACATTGATATACAATATTTGTTACAATAGAATGATACAATGAATATCAATATACATCAGAGATATGATAAAAGAAATAGCAGCGGAAAAGAAAACGATAACATCAGCAGCGGAATAAATAACTCTAAAATAGTCTTCAAGAGAGAACTCCAGCAGTAGCTCGTACTCCCAATAATGATGCACAAAGATAAGCAAGTGCAGTCATCAACTCCAATGGAATAAACTAGCTCCAGAAAATCTACTAATCCTGACTATCTGAAAATCCCAACTCTAGACTGCCCGTGTATAAATTTTTGAGCACCCAGAGTTTAGGAAAGAAACAATAAACTCCGGATCAGTCATGGGACTGATGTGAGCAACAAAAATAGTTTATCTTTAAAAACGAACAACAAGAGAATTTTTAAAGTCAATTCGCAATGCTTTTGGAAAATGAAACTACCATAAGGCCTCTCGCACACACACACAATGCAAACGCAGAATCGGAGGAGATTTCTCCTTATGATAGTCAAAGATGCTTACTACGCAAAACAAATCATTGGATATTATTACTAGTGCATAGTGCAGAAAACATTTTGAAAGTATAATATCAATCTTAGCCAGCATAGGCATTTCACGTTATGCCTATTATAGCTACTATGTTCAATAGCAGGTTACCGCCACATTCCATAGTAGGTTATACAACTAAAACCGTACAAGGTTCGTATTGGAAAATGGATTTGCCAACAAATGGTCAGGCTAAGGAACTTCCTATGCCACGAAAGAACGCCTCTGGCTGGACGCTCCTAGAGACAACCTGCTCTCTGCCAACACAAGGCCGGTTACCCCCTTCCCGGGAAGTAAAAACCTCAGATATGCCACCCCCGGTCCTTTGGGACATTTATACGAGTGATCGTCACCAACATCACACAGTAATAAATATAGTGTGTCCACATGAGTAAGTATCTGGGCTCCATACCATGATACTACCCTTTTCCAGAAGGAATGGCCATACCCTAGGGAAGCTACCCCTGAAACCTTGCTGCATCTTTCCTGTTTCGACCATTTCCGGGTTGTGAGGTCTGATGAAGTCTCGTCCACAAAGCTACGCTTTTTCACAAAGCCACGCTTTTTCACAAAGCCACGCTTTGATCACAAATGATCATCACACAGCAACACTCAGCATGCCACATTACCAAATTGGGAATATATCGCTGATAAATTTCAACTACATAACCTCTGAGCTTGTACATCTCAGAGAAGGGTGTTAAGCTAAGAGAATAAATTCTCCGCCACGAACAGAAATGTATTTGAAAGAAATCTGCTTTATATCTCAAAGTGTAATGTCAGACACGTAACCATACAAGTCTGTTCCGGGTTCGAACAGAACCGAAGGCACTTCCGAAGAAGCCCTTGCAAATCCGGATAATTTTCTAATCACGTCCGGACTTCCCATCACAAAAAGAGTGATATAAATCTCTATACCGGAGCAACTCGGTGCAGAGACATTCGACAGGTTGTCCTTTCATTTTCGAAAATATCCGGTCTTCGCCACCGGTCTTCAATACGATCCATATCGCCGTATCACTAATTCGGAATGGGTTATATGACACAAAGGTCTTTTCCCGGCTAACCCGAATAGTGAGCACAATATTTAAAAACATATGGATATTGGGATTTCAATTAAGTCACAACTTATTACCCAAAACTTTTCTTTCAAATGGTTTAAACACATTACCATTTCAAATCTTTAAACAAAAAGATTCATTTCACAAAGTTCACCTAGTTAATTTCACAAAGATTCATTCATAGATTTTCCAAATCAATTTCCATTTTAATTTGGATTAACTCGTTAAATCTTTAAAACAAAGATTTAACTTATAGCTTTCAAAACAATTCTATTTCAAATGGTTTAAACAAATCATCATTTTAAATCTGTTAAAAATAAACAGATTCAATTCATAGCTTTCAAAAAGAATTCATTCATATCTTGGAAAACCCTTTTTTCAATTCAAACTTGAAATTCCTTTAACTTAAATTGGAATTTCATTTCTTATATGAAAGCTTTTATTTTTTTTAAAACAAACAGTTTTCATTTTGGAAATCTGATTCATTTATACGAGTTAAGGTTCTTGGGTTAAATCCAAATTCTCAAAATTATACTTTTAAAATGGTTTAACTTCATATAAACACATTTATACATTCTTAACCAAAATTTCCAAGCATAGAATTTAATTCCAAATATTGCATTCAAATTCAAATTGAATTATTTAAATTAGAAAACTTACCAAGTTATTCAAAATAACTTTCATCTTAAAAACCCCATTTCAAAAGCTTTAACATTTATCCCAAATCCATTACCAAAATCAATTGAAATTAAAATTTCAATTTCAAAACAACATTAAATTAAATTTATCTGTGACTTAACTGATTTCCTCATGAAATCCATATTTGTGTGTGTAAAGGTGTGGTTCAGGGGTTTTACACAATAGTGCAACATCATTCAATCATCACATATAAGAATACAGAAATATAGTTGATAAGCGGTATAATGATAACGCTTATCTTTTCATTCACCGATCACAGATCACAGATAATATATTACATTCATCCCAGATAAATAAACTACAGTACATGTCACACACAAATCAGAATATATCACAAAGCATCATAGATCAGGGATTATCAAACAATTCAACCATCAAGTCCAAACATTCATAAGTAAGGTCAATTTATTTATCCGATTAAATTAAATCAGATTAGTCACTAATCCTGGTTAATTAACATTAACTAATTACAATTTTATTTTAATTAATTAACCTTTAATAATAAATTAATTTGCCTCAATTAATAAATTAATTCATTATCATTTAATTAATTATCCTTAATTACAAAAATTAATTTATTAATCCTTAATTGATAATCATCCCTTAATCACTTTCAGTTATTAATTAACTTTTAATTAATCTAATTATTCTCAAATTAATTTCCTTAATTCATTTGTCACATTAATTAATTACCTTTAATTATAATAAGTGATTATTCTTAATTATCTTCATTGATATCAAAATATTAAATTAATAACCTTATCAGTTATCATTATTAACACATTAATTTATTCAAGAAATTAAGGTTAATCAAAATATCAATTTATCTTAATTAATTCCATTATTTATTAAAAAAAATTAATTAAGAAATAATATCATAAATCAATTTAATTAAAACTTAATTACCTTCAAAATAATTAACTTAAACCTTTGCTAATCCCATTTCAAATAAAACAATTATTTTTAAAAGAATAATTTAAAACATGCTTAAAACTTGAATTTATTTTAAAACTTGAAAACTGTTTTAAATCTCCCCGAGTCAAACCTGAGCCAATTGCCCATTTACTTCGAGTTTTCCCCAAATCAACCCGAGGCACTTTAAATTTTTTTTAAAAATTTGTTTAAGTTATTTTTATACCCGATACAACTTAAAACTACTCGAGCCAAACACAATTTTCCCCGATCCATCCCGCTATCTCCCTGAGTACGACTTCGAGTCAAGTGCTTCTTCTCTGATTCGACACAACCACCCTTTTTCAGATACACACACTTACACGTGCACGTGCACCACCCATCGGAGCAACTCCGATCAACCACGCCATCGTCAACAAGTCGACCACTCCCTCCTCCGATGACCTGACCACCCAGTTCGCCACCACGAACCAAAATTCAAAAACGAGGCAATCTGCACAACTCCTGGAAACATAGCCTCGCCAGAAAACCCATCAAACTCACGACGCCGGCTACTATACCACTTGAAACTCCAGCCACATCACCGCAAATCTCCCACGCAACCATCCCCCTCGGTGCGATCGCTCCAAATCCTTCGTCGACGATGAAATTTGTTCGAGAATGACAGTAACCCAAACATACCCTTAAACCCAACCATCACGTCGATTAATCACCCCAACAATTTATAAATCTAACCACTATTTTTCTAATGATCCTTAGATCCCCGACCATCTCCAGTTCCAATCACATCGTTTGATTCATCGCCGATCGACGGCGATTTACGAAAAAACGAATTCCGTTCAACATTCAATTTCTTATAATTTATAAAACTAAAAATCTTGAAATGTTATTCTAAAATCATCGTTTTCCCATGCGAATCAGTTTATATAATTTAAACTTGAAATTAACATGGTTGGGTTTTCTGATATTATACATTTTGACTGTGATTTAAGATTTTCCAGTAAACCTTTTACTAATTACACTTATAACTATTTTTAAAATTAAGTTTACACTCCTACCATCATCTTTTATTTAGAGATCAAAGCCTAAAATTGATTGTATATAGAGAAGTTGAATTTATTTTGAGTGTGCTTGAGCCTGTGTACAACAGAAACATATGTATATATGTACATACAGGTTATATCATATTTATATACATACAACCTTATTACTTCATCCATGCAATCACATCCATAACATTATTTCAATCATTCATCACTTCCATAAAGATATAAACATATTAAGGGTTTTAAAAGTGATGTTTGCTTACCTTATTTTCCAGAAAGAAACAGAGCTTCCCTTTTTGTTTTGAATTTGTTTAAAGCTTCAAACAGGCTGCAGACTTCAATCTACATCTGCTTTCAAGTTGAATCTTCATTTTCTTTTCTTTTCTTTTTTTTTTCTAGAGAAACTTGTTTCTCCCAGGTTTCTAGATTTAAATTTTCCTTCTTTGTTTTGATGTTTTAAACTAAAGTTTGTTTAAGTTTGAGATAACCTTACTTCAGGTTTGCTTTGTATAAATGGAAGAAACTGAGAGGAAGGAGGTTGATATATAGGAGATGATACATATAAAAGAGAAGTATGCAGTATATTGTTTGTACAATAAGCATGCTGAAGATGCTTGCATTAAATACATGAGGTATGTTGCATTAATTACCTTATGTACATATTACTTTGTTTATTCCTTTGCCTTGCATTTCTTTGTTTCGGCTGATATGATTGTAAATATGTCGTGTATTTGTTTTATGCTTTGTATTCTATTTTTCTCTTAACATGTTCTTTACTTTATTTGTTTCCTCAAGCATATACTTATCTTACAGGCAACATGATATTATGTACATCTATTTTGCTTTTCTAACTCTATAGGCTGCATATTTTATTTTGTTTTGTCTTCACACTTATATTTAAAACTTTGTTTTGTCATTGCTTTTGTTCCATTGTCTTATTTTATTAGCTTAAGTATTTTACACAAGTGCTTATTTTTATTCCTCTTTTATTTTAACTTAAATTATCAAATATTTAAGTACTTATTTTGTAAGTATAGCATGGTTGTATTTTATTTTATAATATTTATTTTTATAGTTATTTTTCAAACCATTTATTTAAGAGTTGAATTCAAATTCAATGTGTATATATATATACATATACAAATTTACTCATATATCACGTATACATATATATCCACATATATGTACAATATTCACAATACTTTTAAATGATTTAACACATTTTTATTTGATTTCGGGGAAACTCGCATCAACTTATCAATTAATTTTAAAATTTTAATTCAAAAATTCAATTAATTATCAATTTTAATTTTATTAAAATCCGGGGTCGTTAAAGACTTCCCCCCTTAAAAGAATTTTGTCCTCGAAATTGCCAAGGAGACAAAAAGATAGATGAAGAATATTTCATCAATTTAACTGAACATCTATTCTGCATTTGGCTTACCAAATCAGAATATCGATAATAGATACAAGAACAAATCTGTTTGAATTTTTCATAAGATATTCGGGTTATCCAGATCTACGAAATATGGAGGGGCATCGGTTAGTTCGAAAGGATAACTAACCATTCGTAGAATATATTGGGACCCAAAAGAATAGATAGATAAATGGATACAATTTCAAAACTTTTAGTTTAGAATTAAAGTATACCTATCAACCATAGCAACCAAAGCAACCAATACATCCAAACAACAATTTTGGCTTATCCGGAGTTTATGTCCCATATTAATATATCGAATCTCTTTCCTGGATCTACCAGAAACTATCAAAGAATTAAGAAGAGATGACAAACAAAAGAGATTGATAGAGAAAAGACTGTTTCCTTGTTGTTACAGGGTATTGACCATTTCGTGGTGGTATTTCCCTGTCCCCTATCTCATTCTCTTCTTGCACTCATACTCACTATCAGTGGATAGTAACAGAATTTACTGAGGCATACAGACAGATATCTTAAGGATTACTCACTCTGGGGTATACTTCACCCTATCTCTAATGAGCTACTTAACGTGTTATACTCCTGAGCTAAAGTTTTACCCTCAGCTCTGATACCAAATGTAACGAACTGGATTTTTTGCGTTCGAAAATCGACATCCATACTTTACATCATACTCGAATGCCGTAGATTCGACCGTTCAAATCCGAGTCGTCGGAGCTTATAACATAATTAAGTAAATAACACAGCGGAAGAAATGAATAATACATTGATATACAATATCTGTTACAACAGAATGATACAATGAATATCAATATACATCAGAGATATGATAAAAGAAATAGCAGCGGAAAAGAAAACGATAACATCAGCAGCGGAATAAATAACTCTAAAATAGTCTTCAAGAGAGAACTCCAGCAGTAGCTCGTACTCCCAATAACGATGCACAAAGATAAGCAAGTGCAGTCATCAACTCCAATGGAATAAACTAGCTCCAGAAAATCTACTAATCCTGACTATCTGAAAAACCCAACTCTAGACTGCCCGTGTATAAATTTTTGAGCACCCAGAGTTTAGGAAAGAAACAATAAACTCCAGATCAGTCATGGGACTGGTGTGAGCAACAAAAAAAGTTTATCTTTAAAAAGGAACAACAAGAGAATTTTTAAAGTCAATTCACAATGCTTTTGGAAAATGAAACTACCATAAGGCCTCCCGCACACACACACAATGCA
Organism: Allium fistulosum; assembly: GCA_030737815.1. Taxonomy (NCBI): domain Eukaryota; kingdom Viridiplantae; phylum Streptophyta; class Magnoliopsida; order Asparagales; family Amaryllidaceae; genus Allium; species Allium fistulosum. The sequence continues at coordinate 731,711,365 of CM060902.1, read as the reverse complement.
AACGCAGAATCGGAGGAGATTTCTCCTTATGATAGTCAAAGATGCTTACTACGCAAAACAAATCATTGGATATTATTACTAGTGCATAGTGCAGAAAACATTTCGAAAGTATAATATCAATCTTAGCCAGCATAGGCATTTCACGTTTTGCCTACTATAGCTACTATGTTCAATAGCAGGTTACCGCCACATTCCATATCAGGTTATACAACTAAAACCGTACAAGGTTCGTAGTGGAAAATGGATTTGCCAACAAATGGTCAGGCTAAGGAACTTCCTATGCCACGAAAGAACGCCTCTGGCTGGACGCTCCGAGAGACAACCTGCTCTCTGCCAACACAAGGCCGGTTACCCCCTTCCCGGGAAGTAAAAATCTCAGATATGCCACCCCCGGTCCTTTGGGACCTTTATACGAGCGCTCGTCACCAACATCACACAATAATAAATATAGTGTGTCCACATGAGTAAGTATCTGGGCTCCATACCATGATACTACCCTTTTCCAGAAGGAATGGCCATACCCTAGGGAAGCTACCCTTGAAACCTTGCTGCATCTTTCCTGTTTCGACCATTTCCGGGTTGTGAGGTCTGACGAAGTCTCATCCACAAAGCTACGCTTTTTCACAAAGCCACACTTTTTCACAAAACCACGCTTTGATCACAAATGATCTATGAATGATCATCACACAGCAACACTCAGCATGCCACATTACCAAATTGGGAATATATCGCTGATAAATTTCAACCACATAACCTCTGAGCTCGTACGTCTCAGAGAAGGGTGTTAAGCTAAGAGAATAAATTCTCCGCCACGAACAGAAATGTATTTGAAAGAAATCTGCTTTATATCTCAAAGTGTAATGTCAGACACGTAACCATACAAGTCTGTTCCGGGTTCGAACAGAACCGAAGGCACTTCCGAAGAAGCCCTTGCAAATCCGGATAATTTTCTAATCACGTCCGGACTTCCCATCACAAAAAGAGTGATATAAATCTCTATACCGGAGCAACTCGGTGCAGAGACATTCGACAGGTTGTCCTTTCATTTTCGAAAATATCCGGTCTTCACCACCGGTCTTCAATACGATCCATATCGCCGTATCACTAATTCGGAATGGGTTATATGACACAAAGGTCTTTTCCCGGCTAACCCGAATAGTGAGCACAATATTTAAAAACATATGGATATTGGGATTTCAATTAAGTCACAACTTATTACCCAAAACTTTTCTTTCAAATGGTTTAAACACATTACCATTTCAAATCTTTAAACAAAAAGATTCATTTCACAAAGTTCACCTAGTTAATTTCACAAAGATTCATTCATAGATTTTCCAAATCAATTTCCATTTTAATTTGGATTAACTCGTTAAATCTTTAAAACAAAGATTTAACTTATAGCTTTCAAAACAATTCTATTTCAAATGGTTTAAACAAATCATCATTTTAAATCTGTTAAAAATAAACAGATTCAATTCATAGCTTTCAAAAAGAATTCATTCATAACTTGGAAAACCCTTTTTTCAATTCAAACTTGAAATTCCTTTAACTTAAATTGGAATTTCATTTCTTATATGAAAGCTTTTATTTTTTTTAAAACAAACAGTTTTCATTTTGGAAATCTGATTCATTTATACGAGTTAAGGTTCTTGGGTTAAATCCAAATTCTCAAAATTATACTTTTAAAATGGTTTAACTTCATATAAACACATTTATACATTCTTAACCAAAATTTCCAAGCATAGAATTTAATTCCAAATATTGCATTCAAATTCAAATTGAATTATTTAAATTAGAAAACTTACCAAGTTATTCAAAATAACTTTCATCTTAAAAACCCCATTTCAAAAGCTTTAACATTTATCCCAAATCCATTTCCAAAATCAATTGAAATTAAAATTTCAATTTCAAAACAACATTAAATTTAATTTATCTGTGACTTAACTGATTTCCTCGTGAAATCCATATTTGTGTGTGTAAAGGTGTGGTCCAGGGGTTTTACACAATAGTGCAACATCATTCAATCATCACATATCAGAATACAGAAATATAGTTGATAAGCGGTATAATGATAACGCTTATCTTTTCATTCACCGATCACAGATCACAGATAATATATTACATTCATCCCAGATAAATAAACTACAGTATAGGTTACACACAAATCAGAATATATCACAAAACATCATAGATCAGGGATTATCAAACAATTCAACCATCAAGTCCAAACATTCATAAGTAAGGTCAATTTATTTATCTGATTAAATTAAATCAGATTAGTCACTAATCCTGTTAATTAACATTAACTAATTACAATTTTATTTTAATTAATTAACCTTTAATAATAAATTAATTTGCCTCAATTAATAAATTAATTAATTATCATTTAATTAATTATCCTTAATTACAAAAATTAATTTATTAATCCTTAATTGATAATCATCCCTTAATCACTTTCAGTTATTAATTAACTTTTAATTAATCTAATTATTCTCAAATTAATTTCCTTAATTCATTTGTCACATTAATTAATTACCTTTAATTATAATAAGTGATTATTCTTAATTGTCTTCATTGATATCAAAATCTTAAATTAATAACCTTATCAGTTATCATTATTAACACATTAATTTATTCAAGAAATTAAGGTTAATCAAAATATCAATTTATCTTAATTAATTCCATTATTTATTAAAAAAAATTAATTAAGAAATAATATCATAAATCAATTTAATTAAAACTTAATTACCTTCAAAATAATTAACTTAAACCTTTGCTAATCCCATTTCAAATAAAACAATTATTTTTAAAAGAATAATTTAAAACATGCTTAAAACTTGAATTTATTTTAAAACTTGAAAACTGTTTTAAATCTCCCCGAGTCAAACCTGAGCCAATTGCCTATTTACTTCAAGTTTTCCCCAAATCAACCCGAGGCACTTTAAAATTTGTTTTAAAATTTGTTTAAGTTATTTTTATACCCGATACAACTTAAAACTACTCGAGCCAAACACAATTTTCCCCGAGCCATCCCGCTATCTCCCTAAGTACGACTTCGAGTCAAGTGCTTCTTCTCTGATTCGACACAACCACCCTTTTTCAGATACACACACTTACACGTGCACGTGCACCACCCATCGGAGCAACTCCGATCAACCACGCCATCGTCAACAAGTCGACCACTCCCTCCTCCGATGACCTGACCACCCAGTTCGCCACCACGAACCCAAATTTGAAAACGAGGCAATCTGCACAACTCCTGGAAACATAGCCTCGCCAGAAAATCCATCGAACTCACGATGCCGGCTACTATACCACTTGAAACTCCGGCCACGTCACCGCAAATCTCCCACGCAACCGTCCCCCTCGGTGCGATCGCTCCAAATCCTTCGTCGATGATGAAATTTGTTCGAGAATGACAGTAACCCAAACATACCCTTAAACCCTACCATCACTTCGATTAATCACCCCAACAATTTATAAATCTAACCACTATTTTTCTAATGATCCTTAGATCCCCGACCATCTCCAGTTCTAATCACATCATTTGATTCATCGCCGATCGACAGCGATTTACGAAAAAACGAATTCCGTTCAACATTCAATTTCTTATAATTTATAAAACTAAAAATCTTGAAATGTTATTCTAAAATCATCGTTTTCCCATGCGAATCAGCTTATATAATTTAAACTTGAAATTAACATGGTTGGGTTTTCTGATATTATACATTTTGACTGTGATTTAAGATTTTCCAGTAAACCTTTTACTAATTACACCTATAACTATTTTTAAAATTAAGTTTACACTCCTACCATCATCTTTTATTTAGAGATCAAAGCCTAAAATTGATTGTATATAGAGAAGTTGAATTTATTTTGAGTGTGCTTGAGCCTGTGTACAACAGAAACATATGTATATATGTATATACAGGTTATATCATATTTATATACATACAACCTTATTACTTCATCCATGCAATCACAGCCATAACATTATTTCAATCATTCATCACTTCCATAAAGATATAAACATATTAAGGGTTTTAAAAGTGATGTTTGCTCACCTTATTTTCCAGAAAGAAACAGAGCTTCCCTTTTTGTTTTGAATTTGTTTAAAGCTTCAAACAGGCTGCACACTTCAATCTACATCTGCTTTCAAGTTGAATCTTCATTTTCTTTTCTTTTCTTTTCTTTTTCCAGAGAAACTTGTTTCTCCCAGGTTTCTAGATTTAAATTTTCCTTCTTTGTTTTGATGTTTTAAACTAAAGTTTGTTTAAGTTTGAGATAACCTTACTTCAGGTTTGCTTTGTATAAATGGAAGAAACTGAGAGGAAGGAGGTTGATATATAGGAGATGATACATATAAAAGAGAAGTATGCAGTATATTGTTTGTACAATAAGCATGCTGAAGATGCTTGCATTAAATGCATGAGGTATGTTGCATTAATTACCTTATGTACATATTACTTTGTTTATTCCTTTGCCTTGCATTTCTTTGTTTCGGCTGATATGATTGTAAATATGTTGTGTATTTGTTTTATGCTTTGTATTCTATTTTTCTCTTAACATGTTCTTTACTTTATTTGTTTCCTCAAGCCTATACTTATCTTACAGGCAACATGATATTATGTACATCTATTTTGCTTTTCTAACTCTATAGGCTGCATATTTTATTTTGTTTTGTCTTCACACTTATATTTAAAACTTTGTTTTGTCATTGCTTTTGTTCCATTGTCTTATTTTATTAGCTTAAGTATTTTACACAAGTGCTTATTTTTATTCCTCTTTTATTTTAACTTAAATTATCAAATATTTAAGTACTTATTTTGTAAGTATAGCATGGTTGTATTTTATTTTACAATATTTATTTTTATAGTTATTTTTCAAACCATTTATTTAAGAGTTGAATTCAAATTCAATGTGTGTATATATATATATACATATACAAATTTACTCATATATCACGTATACATATATATCCATATATATGTACAATATTCATAATACTTTTAAATGATTTAACACATTTTTATTTGATTTCGGGGAAACTCGCATCAACTTATCAATTAATTTTAAAATTTTAATTCAAAAATTCAATTAATTATCAATTTAAATTTAATTAAAATCCGAGGTTGTTACACATTCAATTTTAATAGAAGTTCTTATAGCATCCAAATCCATCCAATCTAACTCCATAATGTAGATTACGCTGATACGAACGCTATGCAACTCGCCGCGTTCAAATCCAACCTCGTATGAAAATGTTATAGCATTTATAAGTCCCCGATTTTTAATAATATTAATTAATTACATCATTAGCGTTAATAAGTCACCTTATATAATCCTAATCCCCTCTTCACAAATTCAAAATCGTGGCACCAGGCAATAAATGTGCACGACATCAACCGAACACCACCACGCCTCCAGGCCATCGGCCTCCGCCTCGAGTTCATTAGTGATAGCCCTAACTCCAGCTTCCCAACGCCGGTAGTCTCGCGCCTTCGTTCGCCTCCGATAGCCTGAAAATGGCCAAAGAACTAACGCCAATGAACTCAATTTGCGCCACCACCAGACCTCCATACTCCGATCCACCACCATGGATACACTCGCCATCCTTAGCCGCTCCACTTTACTATAGGAAGTTTTGCCTAAATCCTCCCGATTGACGTGAACAAGATGGGCCATTGGATGGGGTCGAATTATAATGGCGGCTGATAACGTTTAGGGTTAGGGTTTCTCCAATTTGTGAAAGCTTGGGGTCCTATTTATAGCAAATTAAAATATCTAAACACTATCCACGTCGAAATATTTTGAACTCCAATCGAAGCATGCCAATTGGCATTCTATATGTAATACCCTATTCTGAACACAATGAAACTAATTCCATCATATACAGAAGTTAACTTTTCAAAATTGAATTATATTAAATTAAATTCCTTTAATTAATTTATATTCATTTCAAACTCACATGATCAAATGGTACGTTCGATTGCCACGAAATTCGACAGCATACTATAATTCACTATTACGGATCCAATGGAACTGGTTTCGTTCAAATTCGAGATAGTGTCCCGAAAAGCTATTTTCACACGTTAATTAAAATGAATTATTATTCAAAACTGAATCTAATCATTCTAGTTGAAATTTAAAAGTTTACTATCTTCATTCTTATTCAAATAGAATTTAAATCAACTTTCGAAATCATTTTCATTCACATTAAATTCAAGATTCACTTATTTAAACAATTCCAAATATTCAAATAACCCTTATATTTGAAATATAGTTATTTAACTAATAAAATTAACTTTTCAATATTTAAATTCGATTAAATAATCCAAATTCAAATGACTGAAATTCTGGGTCGTCGTAGAGGAAGTTCGGTGATTGGAGGAGCTCGATCGAGCTCGATTTTGGGTTTCAGTGACCGTGTGTTTTTGGGTTTGAAAATCATGTTGCTAGTGATGACATGGGGTGCCGAGTTGGCTGTGGGGTTGACTAGAGGTATGTAACGGTGCGGCGGAGCTAATGATGGTGGGGACGTGGGCTAGGTGTGGCTAAGGCAGCGACGGTTCTAAGATGGATGAGGCATTTTTATTTACCAGGGCGTGATATTTAAATTTAGGTAGGGAAGAAGCACTATTGAAGGCAGGTATGGTTGGGAAGTTTGTGTTGGGCCTTGTTTTGTTTTGGTGAGAACAAATTTTAATTTATTTGTTTAAATTATATATACTAAGTATGTTAAATTTAAAATGGGATATCTTGTTCATTTTAAATCCGTCTAACCCGTTGATTTTTACGTTAGACTTGTATTGATGGGTACAGCATTATGGTACAACTTGTTGATAGTTTTAATGAAGTATAAAATATTGATAAATTAACAGTGGTAAATATAACTATGTTGATTTAAATAATAATGTAGTTAAATTAATTATACTTCGCTTGTGATATCTATTTGGCAGAACAAAACACCGTTCTGTTTGGACATCTATTGAGCAAAATAAATTCTCATTCCGTGCTTGTAAAGTTAAATGATGATTTTTGAAGTTAATTAATATTTGGATTAATTAATATTAGATATTTATGGTTAACTATTGATTGTTAATTATTGAGTGCCAGAAGCTTTGTAGCTTGTCCATATTGGATCCGATTTTGATATGTCACAAAAAATGAATTCTTCTTATAATGAAAGCAGTGATAACATTGATTAAGTATATGGTAACCCTAGGCCCCATGTTAGTATTTCAAAAAACTATTATTTGTTGTTTTTTATATGAAAATTGATTTTGACTTGGAAGCTGATTGTAAATGTAACTTTGGAATTTTCGGCGACCTTTTATTAAGAAATGGTTTTTGAATATATTTATTTTGCTTCAACCTTTTTGTTACTCTTTTCTAACATATATGGAAAAGTTTTAAAAGTATTTTGGGAAGTATTTATTATTAGGGGTGAGCGTTCGGTCGGTTCGGTCGGTTTTGAGCTAAAAAATGTCAAACCGAATTGAAACCGAAAAAAATCAAAACCGAACCGAACCGAATTAATTTCGGTTAATTCGGCCGATAGCCGATTTAACCGAACTAAGAAAGCAAGTAAGAGAATTTATTATATGTTATTATTTAAATGATTGATTTAGTCAATGGAAAACATATATTTTTATTTATATAAACTGTTTTGAGTGTTTATTTTAAGTTTATAAGAAAAATTAACCTATTTTTAATAGGTAGCGTTTGTTTTTTATTACTAAACCAATTGTTAAGAGTTCCCAAAATAAAATTTGGTTAAACCTATTTTTAATAGATAAGGTTTGTTTTGTATTACTAAACCTATTTTTAATAGATAATGCTAAGAATTTGGATAATATAATAAAAGTTCGGTTAATTCGGTTAAACCGATAACCAAAATAAAATTATTTTACAAACCGGATTCAAACCGATATAATTTCAAAAACGAACCGAACCGATCGAAATGAACTGGTTTGGTCATTTAATTTGGTTCTAACCGAATATTTCTCACCGCTATTTATTATAATGTTTATTATAATGAAAAAGAGGAATTTACCTTTTATAATAATGTGATACTATTTCAAAAGAAGAAAGAAATATTTTGGAATAAATATTTCAAAAATGTTTTATATAAAATGTTGTATAGAAAGATAGTTTTATAAATTGTATTTTATAATTAAAAGAATAGATAAATAAATGTTATTTTATAAAATGGAAATGATATCATTTTGATAATTTGAAAAATGAATCATATTTGTGAATTTATAGTGAGATATGAAATGATCGTTTTATGGAAAATATTAGATTCTATCTTGAAACTGAAGATTTGTGATAAGTATATGTGATAAATAATTTTAGAGATTAATAAATTTATAAATAATTTTAGAGATTTATAAAAGAAGTTATACAAATTAATTTGGATATTTATGAAAGGACTTGTAAATATGGAATGGGTATATAAAAGGAATTTTATAAAAGGAATGAGATTTGATTTCTATAAACAATCGTTTTAACTTATGGTGGTAAGGAAAGTATTCTTTTCATGCTTAACACCAAAAGGGAAGTGGTTTGGGTTTATAGTAAACAATGTTTTAAATGATATTTTTTTGGCCCATTTAAATATGAATTTGGAAAGGAGAAAATCCTTAAGATTTGCTAATATACTTATACAGTTGAGATAAATATATGGATACATTTTCCAAGTATTGAAAGTGTAGTGTTTTGTGAATATACTTGTACCGTTGAGATAAGTATATCGATATTTTTCCAAACATTGAAAGAGTATAAATGAATAGTGAATGAGTATAATACATATGTATATGTTGTAAAAGTATTTTGATATATGTATTTACAAAGTGATTTTAATTAATGGAATGATAAATTAAAGTGGCTTAGGGCTACTTATGTGTTTAATCATGCTTGGTTTCTTATGAAAATAAACCTCTTATTTGATTGTTTTGTTTATTTGATAGTTAAATAACTGACTATTAAATCTTGACCAAATATAACTCTGGAAATATCCAGAAGAGACACATGAATTATATGGTATAGTTATCTTCGATGATGTTATACTGTACGTGTAAACTCATTGTGTTCCCCTAGGACAAATGATTTATTTAAGATGTAGATGTTCGTGATCTATCCAGGATGTAGTTGTTCGTGATCTATCCAGGATGTAGTTGTTCATGATCTATTCAGAATGTAGGAATCCATGTGTGATATTAAGATATGTTGAGATATGGGAATCCATGTGGGGTTCCAAGATCTGTTCGAGTTGTGACTCATGTGCTGGAATGCTGGACGTATCCTCACCGGCGTATATGACTAAAACTAGAGACATGATGCATAGCCAAAGGGTTAGCAACCCATGAGGGTGTATTCGACTTTACCTTAGAGATACCTACGATTGTTATGCATGCGTGAGCGATGCACTCAGCTAGTTTGGCCAGCTATGTATTTCCTATGGTACATAAGCTAGGGATGTACGACACTTCGAAAGGATATATATTATCCTTGTGCAGGAGGACGGTCCTAGATGTTCTGAGGCCACCTCCATTGAATTCTACACAATCAGCGAACGTGCCTTAGTGGTTTTAATTGTATACTTATTATTGTTGTGTTGTACACTCACAAGCAACATAGTTATTTCTTATTTAATTTCAACCCTAAACATTATTATAATATCATTGGATTTTCTAATAGAAATGGTTTAGTTATCGTAAGGTAAAAACTCATCCGTGTTTATATGCAGCGTTGTCTTACAAGATACCTTTATTTTAAAGGGTTTAATAAATATAAAAATCCATATGATTTGTGTTTCTCACGCTGGTTTACCAAACTAATCCAGACGTTATTTTCTTATAATGCTTGGGTCAGCCTGAGCATATTTCCAGATTTTGTTACGGATGCTTTGGAGCTTCAAGAGACGAGCTGGATGCCTCTAAGATGTATTTACGTATGTTACAGTTTTCTTTTGTAAAGATCATGTGTATATTATATATTACTCATCACGATATGAGATTCTATTTTGTCTTTTCTTTTTTTTACCCTAACAATCTTCCTTTCGACACATAGATGCTCAACGCATGAATAGCGTGGATGTATAGTGTCGACTTTTGAGGGTCGAAAAGGCCGGTTGTTATAGTTTGGTATCAAAGCTGAAGGATAAGCGAAAACCTTGGCCTTGGTGGGGTAGGCTCATTAGAGATAGGGTTCATAACAACCTAGAATGAGTTTGAGTGTATTATATACAAGAGCACATTTGGTAGTGCTATAAAAAAAGTTATTTGTGTTGATTGGTCTGTTGAGTGGCTTATGAATTCTGGTCGGTGCGCCTGATCCACGTTGTCGATGGAGGTTTCTATACACTTGAGCAAGGCAAACCGACATAGTATAGTTTTAAAATTGATGAATGAAATAATTTTACCTTGTATTATATTTTATATATAAAAGAATAATTTCTAAAAGTTTATATAATTTATGATATGGTTGTTTGTTAAGAAATGATAATAATCAATTATTATCATTTGTCAGTTGATTAATTGTGCCCGGCTAATTTATGAATAGTTTCACCATTTCACTGCATGGGTTGGATAGATAGTTATTATGAGAATATTGAAACGAACACCTTGTATATCAAGTTTCACAGTTTGATTATAAAGCATTTGGTGATAATGTTGGGTTAAAATTTAATTTTAACAAATTTTTTTAATTTAATCGAAACAAAAATGTACATTTATGAAATGATTTTATATAAGAATGTGAAATTATATAAGTATGGTTTATAAATATGGTTTATAAATAAAAGGATTTAAAGTTGAGAATCTGAGAACTTAAATTCTAGTGTTTTTGAAAATTGCTTTTCAATGTTTTGGGGAAAATAATAATAGTATTATTTGAAAGTATTTATAAATAGAAACACTTTAAAAAAAAATTAAACAAGATAGAAAGTACTTAACTCACTTTTGTAGCTGGAAAATAATTCCGACGATGACTGTAGCATCATCGGCTTTCGTTTTCAAGTTTCTAAGTGGGAAATGCATCCAAAGCAATTTGCTATAGAGTTGTTTTGGTAAAGCAAATTTTGTTTTAAATCCCAAAATTATGATTTGATATACAAAAGGAGATATATATATATTATATTATTATTATTTCAAAATGATTTGAAATAAAAACCAGGTTTTTAGTTCTTAAGTTTTTTGTTTATTTATTTTATGGATGCATGTATCCTATGCATTATGGTAGTTTGGCTTGTGCATCTCATTATGGTATGTTGTTTGGTACTTTCCATTTGTTGAAATGAAATGGAATTTTCAGTAATTTTGGATAGTCAAAAATTTCTAAATTAGTTGAGAACTTGAAGCTAAGTTTATTTGTGAAAATATAAAAGTAGAGTTTTGTAACTCTAGCATGGAAAGATAGTATGTCAAAACAAGTTTTAAATTTGTTGGACATCCTGGTTAAGTAAAAAAAATCTGATATTGTATATATACAATCAGGGTGTAGTAGGATATTATACAAGTTTAAGACTTTAGTTGTATTTTAATGAAATATTTTCACACATGATTTTTGAAGTAAAAATAAATTTGTATAGGTAAGAACCAATAAGAATAAGTATGTAAGTTGAATGTAGATCATTTCTTTGCATGGTTCTTGATCCAAGATTTGAGTATATGACTTCGAGGTGATTCACATCGATCCGGATAAGGATTTAGCGCTCGATTTTAGACGGCGAACACTTAGTGAGGGTTCTTGATATGTTATCGATGTTTTCTATCATAGTATATAGCTATGTAAGGAGAATGGAGGTTTCTAATCAAGGAGCCAGATCGGAGTGTGCACTAGGAAAGTCAAGTGAGTGATACTAGTTCGAAAGAGAAGTTTTTGCATTCGAGTAAATGATCAAATCGGATATTGCATATGGATGATCTATATACATCATACAGGCTTATGGAAAATGTTAAGTATTTATATGGGCTTATTTCTTTCTTGATTTGATAGTGATGAAATTTATAGGACGAAGTTCTTTTAAGGGGGAAGAATGTAACAACCTGGAATATTTAACGTTTCAAATTTGAATATTTAATTTATTTGAACATTCAAATTTTATTCGAATGTAATAAATAATAAGAAAATCAATTGTTAATAAAATGACTTGATGTTTGATGACATATTTTTAAATGAATTTATTGGATTTTTCCATAATTTTTAATTTGGAAAATATTTAAATTAGCGTTTGACGTATTTTGCAGAAAACATTCTATTTTTTAGAACTTCATAGAATAAGATAACTAGTGTATTTTATTGTAGTTTTGTGATTGTGTCGCATTATTGTGCACGATCGTATTTTTATTTCTGTCATTCACGGTTCGTAAGCAAACGTGATATTGTGTAGCATGGTACCCAAAAGTAACCAAATACTGATATGATGGTTCCTTAGCTTGGAAGCTTTGTGCTGCCTTTATATCAACTCACACCATACTTTAGTTTACTTCATTTCATTTCACTCACCTCACTTCTCTTCCTTTCTTCTTCTTCCATTTTCTTTTACATTTCCTGTAAAAGAAAACCACTCCTTTATCCAACTTCAAAAATCAATATCTAACAATGTATTCACTTTCAATGAAAACTTCCAACATGTAAGTTGTTCGTTATTGTCCCTGGTATTTTCTAAAAATATTTGCTCATTGTTTCGTCGCGTGGGGTGGTGGATAGTGGTTGATAACAGTGGTTGCCAAATGATGATAGTTTTTCGACAAACAAAAATGGAAATCAGATAGTTGGTTTGTGTTTGTAGTGATAGAACAATATTTTTAGTGATGATCTCGAGATTTCTGGTGGCTGGAATCATCATGGAGAGATGGATGAACGATTTTCTTTTATCTTGCTAATTCCGGTGGTGTTGTGGTCAAGGGGAGCAACAACAGTACTAGGAGGAAGCTCAAGGCAAGGCGGAGGCATTAGAGGTGGTCGAAGGAGCTCGGTCGAGCTCGATTTAGAGTTTCGATGGTCGTGTGATTTTGGGTTCAAAAATCATTGTGTTGGCAACAACGTAGGGTGCTGAGTCGACCGCGGGGTTGGCTAGAGATGTGTATGAGTATGGTGTAGCTAACGGTGGCGGCAGCATGGGCTAGTTGTTGCTAAGCTGGCGGCGGTCATGAGATGGACGTAGTGATTTTATTTGCTTGGGCACGATATTTGAATTTGGTGAGGGAAGAAGCACAATTGAAGGTGAGTAGGGTTGGGAAGTTTGGGCTAGGCCTTGTTTTTTTGGCGAGAATAAAATTTAATTTATTTGTTTAAATTACATAACCTAAGTATGTTGAATTGAAAATGGGATATTCCATGGATTTTTGTGTTAGACTCGTATTGACGAGTACAACATTATGGTATAACTTGTTGATAGTTTTAACGGGGTATAAAATATTGATAAATTAATAGTGGTAAATATAATTACGTTGATTTAAATAATAACGTAGTTAAATTAATTACACTTCTCTTGTGATATCTGTTTGGTAGAATATAACACTGTTCTACTATAATTAAATTGAATAGATTATTTTGGACGTCTATTGAACAGAATAAATCCCCGTTCTGTGCTTACAAAGTAAAATGATGCTTTTTGAAGTTAATTAATATGTGAATTATTTAATATTGGATAAATGATGGTTAACTATTGATTGTTAATTGTTGAGTGTCAGAAGCTTGGTGGTCTGGCCATATTGGATGCGATTTTGATATGTCGCAAAAGTTGAATTCTTTTTATAATGAAAGCAGTGACAACATTGGTAAATCGTATAGTAGCCTTAGGCCTCATTTTGGTATTTTGAAATACTATTATTTGTTGTTTTTGATTTGAAATATGGTTTTGATTTGGACATTGATTTTAAATATGAATTTGGAATTTTCAGTGATCTTTTATTTAGAAATGGTTTTTGAATATCTCTATTTTACTTCAACCTTTATGTTAGTCTTTTCTAACATGTATGTAAATGTGTTAAAGGTATTTCAGGAAGCATTTATTATAATGTTTATTATAAAGAAAAAGAGGAATTTAACTTTTAAAATAACATTATTTTATTTTAAAAAAAGAAAAAAAATATTTTGGAATAAATATTTGGGAAACATTTTATATAAAATGTTATATAGAAAGAAAGTTTTATAAATGGTATTTTATAATTAAAAGAATATATTTATAAATGTTATTTTATAAAAAGGAAATGATATCATTTTGATAATTTGGAATAATAAATCACATTTTTGATTTTATAATAATATATATGAAATGATCGTTTTATGGCAAATTTTAGATTCTATCTTGAAACTGAAGTTTTGTGATAAGTATATGAGATAAATAATTTTAGAGATTTATAAAAGGAGTTTTATAAATAATTTTAGAGATTTATAAAAGAAGTTGAATAAATAAATTTGGAGATTTATAAAAGGACTTGTAAATATAGAGTGGGTATACAAAAGGAATTTTATAAAAGGAACGAGATTTGATTTTTATAACGACCATTTTAATTTATGGTGGTATGGAAAATATTCTTTCCATACTTAACACCAAAAGGGAGGGGTTTGGGTTTATAGTAAACAATGTTTTAAATAATATTTGTTTTTGGCCCATTTTAATATGAATTTGTAAAAGAAAAAATCTGCCTTAAGATATGTTAATATACTTATACCGTTGAGATAAGTATATTGATATTTTTCCAAACATTGAAAGAGTATAAATGAATTGTGAATGAGTAGTATACATATGTATATCTTTATAAAAGTATTGTAACGACCTGATTTTTCGACTTCCGAAAGTCAAAAAATCGGGTCGTTACAAGTGGTATCAGAGCAATTGGTTAAGCGACAACCTTGGCTCTGGTGGGGATTACTCATTAGAGATAGAGTCAGTAGTACTCTAGAATGAGTGTGAGTGTAATAATAGATATGAGCGTGTATTTATTAGTGAATATAAAAAAATTGTTTTGTATTGTGTTGACTTATCGGTTGATTGTTTATAGATTCTAGTCGGCTCAGTTTGGCCAACTGTATCGATAGGGGTTTCTAAACTCTTAAACAAGATAAACCGATACAGTATTGTTTTAAAATAGGGTAAATGAAATAATTTTACCCAAACTATTTTTGTATAGAAAAGAAATCATTTTCCATAAATTATTATAGTATATAGTTGCTTGATTGTTAGGAAGTGATAATATTAAATAATAATCATTGTTGTATGGAAATTAAATAAGGAATTGAAATCAAAACCAAGATTAAGAAATAAATTCATATATAAATGAAGTTTATAAATGTGAATTATAAATGTAATTTATAATTGAAAATGAAATAGAATTCCAGAGAAATATTTGAAAATAAATTGAAAGGATTTGAAATTTTGAGATTTGGGAAATTTAAATCCCTTTTTAATTTGAAAATGATTTTCAAAGGTTTTGGAAAATGTTTTGAAGGGATAAAAGAACTAAACTCTTTTCGGTCGCTGGAAAATAATTTCGGTGATGACTGCAGCATCATCGGTGTTCATTTTCAAGTTTCTAAGAGAGGAATTGCGGCCTAGTTTATTTTAAAAAAATTGAAGTTGTTTGCGAAATTGAGTTTGATTTTAGATATAATTAATTTCAATGATGATTTTGGAAAGACTCTGGAATCTTATTAAAAATAGTTATGGAATAACAAATAAGTTTGAAAACTTAGAAAATTCAAATTTAAACTGAAATTAACTTGAGTTAATTTGAATAAAGGTAAATTTGAGAAGTAAGTCTAGTAGACTAAATGGATTGGAATAAAATTTATTAAGGTGGAAAATTGTGACGACCCGGCTTTCTATCACCAGAAAGTCGTATCATCTTGAAGAAAGAAAGGGATAGAAAAGAGAAAAGATAGAGAAGAAAGAAGAAACAACATCAGAATCTCAATAGCGGAATGAATAAATTATATTAATCACATAAATATTACATAGTATACAACATCAATCAGAGTTACACAGATAATACATGTAACAACCCGGCATTCCGTACCCATTTTCTTATCGTCTCTTGACGATTTAATCTGGGAACGAATAGCTTCTGGCATTTTAATCAAATTGAAATTCAGGGATAAAATTTTTGTTATTCGCTATTTGGAATTTTTAAAGCCGTTCTAAATGTTAAACGAGCTTTAGAAAGATTCGTTAAGTGTCGTTTGGGTTTAAACAATAATCTCGGCCCATGATTTTTTGTTTTGAAACCGTGACTTCACTCAACACACAAACAACCCATCCCCATTCCCCTTCATCCATTCAAAAACCCTAAGCCCAAAATCGAAGAAAACATTAAAATGGCGGTCTCGTATCTTCATCCCCCTGGCGATTTAGGGTTTCGAGACCTCGAATCGACGCCGCTTAAAAAGTGTTTGCCGAGCTCGTCTTCGCTTCGCATGCTAAAGCCTTGGCTTAACTTCGTTCGTCGTCCTCACCGCCTCAGCAACGTCTTCGCTTCCATGGCAAAGGTGAGTTTATCTCACATCTAATTCCAGCTCCAGTTCTTTTGTTTTGATTTTTGTTAAATTGCTTTGCCGTGATGACCACGGCTTTGATAATGTTGCTCCGTGAATTCCTTGCTCTGACCTGTTCGACTTTGGCTTCGATCATTTATAACTTTGTTAATGTGATGTTGTTTACGACTTGGTTCGTTTTCGTGATTGCTATGACTTTGATTTTGGGAATTTCTGGTCTTGTGATGTTCACGGCTTCACCTTTCTGTAGCATACTGAATGAAGTCCATATGCTTACTTTCCCATATCTATTCCATTACAATCTGTACGTGTGCAAACTCGAGTCTAGTTGTCACGAGCACACTCTTGCCTACACTTCAGTTCACTGTCTAGAACTTCTGGCCAGATTCAGTTTGCAAATAGTTTTGTATATTTTTATAACTTGAACCTTTGCTTGAATTGGTCTCGGCCTTGATTTGAAACTGTTTAGTCGACTTCAATTACTTTTATTTGTGATACCATTCCGGTTGAACTTTTGATGTTCATTGGCCTTGAGTTGAACCTATTTTGAGACTTGGGTTTGACCTTGGTTTGATGTGTTAGCTGAGCTTATTTGTGTAGTCTTCATCTTGTTCCCTGTAGCATTCATGCTTAATTGTGTAATTCTTTTGCCATTCACGTGTACATGTATGATCAGCTGCTTTGATACCTGAAATTGACCCTTTTTCTTTGTAGCTTCAACATTGATTTTTGAACTGAACATACTTTATGACTTAGCCTTTGTTCGAACTTAGTATTGCCTGGATTTGAATTTTGACTCTATGATTCTGGCACTGTCACTGCTTGGTTTATCTATGTTCATTCACTAACTTTGTTTCAGATCTGATGTTAAGGCTTTGCCTCGGTGGTCTGCTCTTGCATGCTACTGCTTGTTGCACTTAGTATCACTTATGACTGTAGACATTGTGTCCTCGAGTCTGACTATTTTTGTGTTCATTTCTGAGTGATTTCCAGACTGGTCTGCATCTCAGTGTATTACCATTGACTTAGAGAACTTTCTTAGTTGTTTTAGATCATTTCATTGAAGCTGTACATGTTAAAAGTGTAGGCTTACATATCCATATTGCATATGTACTGATCTGGTCTATCTCCTTATGAAATTACTGTTTGGACCCGGTTGTGCTTATGCACTTCATTTGTATCACTTGGTACTTCCCTGACCTGTTGCATTTGTTGTCTTGGCACATCTCTGGTTCATGCCTGTTTCACTGTTGTAGCTGCTGTATATAAGTTCTGCCAAACTTTGGACTTGACTTCATTCGTTCGTATAGCCTGTATGATTCCAGTTTTACTTGAACTGTCGTTGTTGCAGTATAATGTGACAGGCTCTATCACTCGAGATTGCCTGCTTGGTAGCTTTTGATGTTGTCCAGTTTGTACTTGCCTTGTTGAACTTGTACACGCATGTGTCTTGTTGCTGTGGCATTCTAGATTGCATTATTGCTGCTACTTGAATTTGTAGTTGTTCTATTGCCTTCTGATTCTCTTGACCATTTGTATACATACTTTCAAGTATGTATTCAGATGTATGTTCACTTTTGCATATCCATGTGTCATTTTCGCTTGCATCTGTTCATCCCTGAGCACTTGCTGACCTGCTGCATTTTCGTAGCAGTTTTACCCTTGTCCCTTGTGGTGACTTTATACTCTGTTGTGGCGAGGCAGTGCACGCGTGCGTGCACTGCAGCCACACGGAATTGACAGATTTTAATCGATATTTTCTTTTATTCTTAATTCATCGACCTGTTGCGTAATTCGTAGGCTGTATTGGCGAGGCAGTACACGTTAGCGTGTACTGCAGCCAATTAGCATTGATATTTTTAAATTGACATTTCAATTGTTTAAACTGCTTTGGACTTCTGTTTTGTGGATTAACACTGTTTAGTGTTATATCTGCCGTTATCCAATTCTCGTATCGAGAGTTGGATATACGAGATTTCTGTGACTGTCATCTATATTGAGATTGATTATTATTGCTTCTATGCTCTAATAACTGATTTTGAATTAGACTGATCCGAGTATTATTTTCTTTTGAATGTAATACTCGGGTCAGACCGAGTATTTACAGGTTGTAGATTTTTAGCTTTGGGTTGCTGCTAGAGCTATGAAGACTTTTTTTTACATCATTTGAAGTGGTCTTCGTCTTGTTGTAGTAGCCTGTGTGTCTGTTGTAAGATGATAATGTATTCATGTATATTAGTCGATAATGTACTTGTATATATAACTTCTTGAGTCGACAATTGTAGTTGTATCATTTGTATTGTGTCAAATGTATTGTAACTGATATCAGTTATTGTATATATGAGACTTTTCGTTCCATCTTTATTCCGCATTTATGTTATCTGTGTTATTTTTATATCTATTGTCCTAAACTTTTATAGCCACTGTGTAGTAGCTTTGAGTTTGTATCGGTATGTCGGTATTCCTCTAAAAATGAAATGCAATGTTTTATTATCTGACATATCGGTGCTCGCACAAGGCAATTACATAGATGGTCGCTCCTCAACAGCCTTATTCTCCGTGCTTGTTGACAGCACTACACCGTAGTGTTCTTGGCTAGTGTGGGTATAGAGGTGGGGCGTCACAATACATTACATACTAGACAGTTACAAACACCTGTCTAGTTATTACAACTTAAAAATAACTCAGAGAAAACAACACAGCGGAACACTATATATATCTACAACGCTGAAGCCTCCTGCTCCATTGCTCCTCCATAAATCGTCAAAGCTAACCTGAATCCCTTGGCTACTCGTAAAAATTTGAGTACCCAAGAGTCTAAGAAAACAGAAGTAAACTCTGGGTCTGACATGGGTCTAGTGTGAGTAACAGGTTAAAGTTGCTTAACTTTGAAAATCATTTGGAACAAAGGTATCACGTAAGACTTCCCACACATAAACACGGGTAAGTTTTTACCTTACGCTAACCAAAACATTTTTAGGAAATCCAATGATATTATAATAGTGTCTAGGGTTTTCAAGTAAATAAGAAATAGCTGAAATTGTTACATGATTAAATTCCAGCATACTAGCCACAAAGTGGGTAATACAATCAAAACCGTAGGGTCACGTAGGAAGATTGGGTTTCCATCAATGGCAGGGCTACTGGGGTACCGCCCGTCACAGTACGTGGCCTAGATCAACGTACCGAGGATCACTCCCGACCCCCTGCAACACAAGGCCGGAACCATCCCTTACTGGACAGTCTCGAACAAGACAACCCCAACAGTTGGAGCTCATAACTGCCCACACAGCCGAATAAAAAGGGACCTCTAGACAGGGATCAATCTCGTCCTACTTGGGTGCTACCCACTTAGCCTTGCTGCATCTCCCCTATTTTAGCCATTCTCGGTTGATGAGGCTTGAGGCTACGATTACCTTTAGAGAACACATCTCTTAGAATGCTCATCGTCCACCTGACGATGTTCTGAAAGCATTCAATCGATACAAGTCTGTTTCGGGTTCGAACGAAATCGAAGGCATTATCTCGTTGCACTCATATTGGAATCACCCTCAGAGTTAACGACAATAACCCTTGCACTCTGAATCTTCATCTTCACTTGAGATTCACGACCTATCGTTAATTTGGATCGATGTGGTTTTCGGATATCCAAATCTGGAAACCCGATCCCGGTCTCATCAAAATCCAACACTCCATATTTTAAGGCCAAGTTGTTTTAAAGTTAAAACAATTCAATTCATTATCCATATACACACAGATAGATAATTCACAATATCATAATAGATAATCTACATTACCATCACCAATAGATAATTCACATTATCATTACAAGAGATAATCCATATTATCATCACACTTCAACCAAAGCATCCATATCACATAGCATTACTTATCTCATATCTGATATCTCAAACCACTCAAGGCAATCAATATCATCCATCCATTCATAAACAAGGATTAATAATCACACCATTTATAATTAATTTAAAATGAATTAAATTAATTACCTTATCTCTAATTAATTTAAAGTAAATTAAATTAATTACTTCATTCTATAAATCCTGCTTACTTAACCATTAATTAATTACAAATCAATTAATTAATCCTTCTTAATTTCCATCTTAATTAATCACCCTTGATTAATTATCCTTTAATTACATTCAAGTAATTATCCTTTAATTAATTCCACAAATTAATTATCCTTAACCAAATAAAGTAATTAATCTTTAATTACTTCATTAATTAATTAACTAAAATTAATTACATTAATCCTTAATTAATTACATTAATTAATTACTCTTTAATCCCTTAATTTTGATTAATTAGTTTTAATTAATCAATCCTTAATTACATCATTAATTATATAAATTAATGATTCCTAATTACACCTTTAATAAATTATTCTATTTAAATTAATTACATTAAGTAATTAATCTTTAATTAAACCATAATTATTAATCACTCTTGATTAATCACATCCAGTAATTAACTACCCTTAATTACTTTATTAAATAAATAAATTATTCCTTAATTAATTATCTTAATTAATCCCTTGATTAATTACACAAAGTAATTTAATCCAAATTACTTCCATTATTAAATCATCTTCAACTTATTACATCCAGTAATTACCATTAATTACTTCACTAAGTAATTACACTTCATTTATTACATTAAGTAATTACCTATCAAATCATCCACTGATTAATTAAAATTAATTAAACTTAATTAATTAACTTAAACTAATAAACTTTATTTAATTAATAACCTTGAGTAATTAATTCCTTTAATTACTTTCATTAAGTAATTATACTTAACCAATTTCACAATTAATTATCTTTATTAATTAATATGATTAATTATTAAAATTAATCTTGAGTTAATGACCTTCATTAACTATTAACAATTCTTAATTTTTTTCTTAAGTAATTAAACTTAGATTAATCAATATTAATTACAAATTAATTTATCCTTAATAACCAATTAATTAACCTCTAATTATTTAATTAATTTAAGTTTTAACTGTAACTTAATTAATCTTTAATTACTTGATTAATTAATATTTAATCATTAATTTAAAATCTAATCTTATCAAATTAATGACCCTTAATTCCAAATTAATTATTCCTAATTAATTAACTTAAAACTTAATTAATTAGTTTAAAATTCATAATTACTAATTTAATAAATCCAAATCATTAATTGATTAAATAAATTAATTATCCATTTTAATTATCTTAATAATTTAATGAATCATAAATCATTAAATTCTATTTATCTTTCAGATAAAACTTTATTCTTATGAATGATTAAATTATCATTATCAAAAGCATTTTAAAAACAATTTACCTTTAAACTTACTTTTAAATTCTATTTTAAATTTAAGATTTAAAATGAATACAAATTAAACTTTAACAAAGTTTAAACAATTTAAAAACCTTTTAAATCTCATTAAAGAAATACTTACCTTATAAAAGAAGTTTAAAAGAATTTAAACCAAATTCATTTTAAAATCAAATCATTTTAAAATACACTTTAAACAATTAAAGTTGTTTAAAACATTTTAAATTTCCTTAAAACTTTAATTATTTTAAACTTGGATGCAAAAGTTAATTAGAATCCATATTTTAAACTGGATTTTAAAACTTGTTTAAATCTTGCTTCACAGTTTTAAATTCATTTTAAAAATTTAAAAACACTTATAGGTTTTAAACCTGTAACCATCAATTACCCGAGCCCATCCCTTATTGCTTCGAGCCAAACCCAAAGTGCTTCGAGCAAAACTCGAATTACTCGAGAGTTACTCGAGTTCAAAAACCCTGCAACACACCAATCTACACCAATAACGAACCACTGCACCGTGCATATGCACGGTGGCTCCGACCCTCTCCGGTCATCATCGATGGCCTCAACACATCAGCAAACATCCACGCAACCCATCACGATCATCAGATCGTGACCATCTACTCGAAATCGAATTCGAGTATGTTAACCAAACTTAGAACCAAAAGAGCAACACCTGAAAACCACTCGACCTCGCATCTCCGACCATCGTCACATTTGAGATTCTGACCAAACCATCGTCAACGTTCCAGCTACCACCTCCTTAAGTTCTATCGAACTCGATCACCCAGAGACATTGAGATGATCACAAATTCTTAACCCAGCCAAATTAGGTTTAGAAACTTCCCAGATCAACCAGCATCGCCACGGTCATCTACACACCCATCCATTATTTTTCCTCCACTCACCGATCATCCTACTATCACCGGAAGAAACCCCGACCTTCCAGATCCTCAGGATCATCAGAAACCTCTTAAATACCCATTTCTGGTCAAACCAGAAATGCCCTCAAATCCCACTACTAAAAATAGTAATTTTTGTTTCAAAAATCAAGTTTTAGTTTAAGCATTTGATTCATATACTTGAATCCATGAATCATGATAATTGAATTTTAACTTATTTAAGTTTGCACAGTTGTTTTATTATTTCCAGAGGCAATACAAATTATTTTAACTTAAACAAGTTTTTAAACTAAAATCTATGATATAACAAACATATTTTGTTCAAGACTTAAGTACTAATAAAGATTGGATCAAGAGCAATTGATTTATGATTAGATCTAGAACCTAGAAACTAAAATCAGAGAAAGCATCCAGACACATAGCAATGCACACAACAAAATATTCTTATATATACACACAGAGTTTTAAAATATATTCACAAACATACTTGTTTTCAGAGATGAACATGCAACATAATTATATACTTAAATTTTAAATAGTGATGTTACTCACCTGATTAGAAAAGGAAGAACAGAGCATCTTGATTTTGAAAACAGCTTTTGATACTTTAAAACTGGAAAATGCTTTGAAAGTTGCTAGCTGAAACCCTTTTTGATCTTCATGTTTGTGTTGAGTTGAATTGTTGTTATAGTTGAATTGTTATTTAAGTTTGTAGTGGTGCTTATTTTGATTAACTCAGCTTGGATGGACGAAAATGAAGTGAGGAGATTGATATATGTGTAACAAGTATACAGGTGATATTTTTGCTGGTACAACAAGGTCAGAGATTTTTCTTTCTTGGAGGCTGAAATGATCTTATTTGTGTGCTAGAGATTATAGCATTTAATGCCATTGTCTCCTTCATGTCTACATATTTTTTCTTTTCTTTTTGTCTTATTGCCTTGTATCTAAATGAATTCCTATAGTTAACATATTGTTAGAATTCATCTAATGTGTTTACTTACATTCTTACATAACCATGTATTTTTATTTCTATTTCTAACTTAAATACTTATTTTTATTTCTTTTAAAACTTAAACCACCAAACACTTCATTTACAGTTATTTATTTTTATACTTATGAATTACTTTTTAGAGAAAATAAAATAAAACTATTTATATATATACAAATAAAAGCTTATACAAATATCTTTAAAATCCAAAACATTTTAAATATCTACCCTTTTTAATTTCAAGACTTTTAAATTCAAAATAAATTCTAAAATCCAATTTTAAAATCAAGTTATATATATACATATATAACAACATATTTAATTTGAAAATAACACTTCTATTTTAAAATCTATTTATATTTATATATATGTTAACGTTAAAATGTGAACGCTAACACCCGGTGTGTGTAATAAGATCGTGAAAGCACCACCCGTGTGATGGGAACATAAATCGAGCAGGAAAATAGCATAAATGCAGTAAAAGACAGCAATTTATAGTGGTTCGGCTTGAGATTCAGCCTACATCCACTTTGAATCTCTTTATTATTGAATCCGGTTACAAATCGATACAAATCTCTTATGAAAACAGTACAATTTGATCACAAGAAACAATCTTGACTACTAGCTCAATCTTCGGCGATGAAACTCGATGGATCCATGTCGGATGTAAGGAATTTCTCTCGAAGCTTGTTGTAGTGTCGCGAATGCTTGAAGGATCTTTGGTTGCTGGATGATTGGAGAATTCGACAGAGTAACGGCGCTTTAGAAATGATTTGCCAAAAGTCCCTTCCATGTTGGAAGTGATGGGGTATTTATAGGAGCTGATTTGGACTCTGGAAATTTTCCTAAGTCCTAAGTCGTCGCCGACTTAGTATAAGTCGCTGCCGACTTATGATAGGTCGCAGCCGGTTCATCAGTTCCAATACTTCCTAAGTCGCTGAAGGCTTAAGGTAAATCGGTGACGGGCTAAAGGTGTAATGCGTTCTGAGATCGTATACGACTTAGCATAAGTCATAAGTCGGCGACGACTTAAGAGATAGGTCGTAGGTTCCAGACTCCCTTATCTCGTAGACTCTTAAGTCGTAATACTTCTTAACTCGGAGCATTTTATAACTCGGTGTTTGTTAGGTCGGAGCAGAGTTAACCTATAGGTTATTAAGCTGTTGAGTCGGAACCCCTTGTTAACTCGCAATTTGTTAAGTCGGTTGGTTTCCTTAAGTCGGTAGGCTTCTAGGTCGGCACACATCTTAAGTCGGCAGCTCCTCTTGATAGTTAGATCGGCAACTGTTGGGTCAGAGTTTTCTCTAGGTCGCAGTTTGTTAAGCCGGAGACCTTTTTAACTCGGAGCCTTTCCTAAGTCGGCATGTGTTTAGATCAGGGGCTATGCTAGCTCGTACACTGTTAAGTCAGACCGTTCCTTAAGTCGTCTTCTGTTAAGTCGCGAATCAGAGGGTTAACATTTGCCCCTCGAAGTGTGTGCCTAGGTCATAGGTCATATACTTCGATTTTCTTAACCTGCTCTTTGATTAGGTCGGAAACGAGTTAACAGAAGTCTTAGGTCGGCAGCGTGCAAGTCGACTCACCTTCCTGCGAATAAATAGTTGAGTCATCCTTCCCTGTCCTCACTCATTTCTCTTCTCAATTCAGCCATTGATGCAATTTCGAGCTCTCAGAGATAAATTCCATCCATCCAATCGTCGATCAACCTCCTGTTATACATCGTAAGTTAATCTGATCCGAGTTTACCCATGCCCACTGTCGAATCGCTGACTCCCCAATTTTCAACTTCCATTTGTTTGCCGCAGTTCATTGTGAAAACCCCTTCGACTGTTCCGCCATTGCTACCGATCACGTTGCAGTTGTGGTAGGGCAACAATACGTCAGATTCGCAACAATCCCGAGGCGATTTGGATTGGCTTTTTTGGGCGATCCAATGGTGTAATGGAATTAGGATCGTCACTGATTATGAGGTTATTGGGCTATCGAATTTAAAATTATGGAGGAGAGTGGGTTGATGTACTGACTCGGTCACAACTTAGTGATTTCACTGATTTAAGTCGGAACCGACTTAGCAATTTCACGTTTCCTAGGTTTTGAGTCGCTTCCGAGTTAGGATTTAGCGGATTTCTTGTTGCTTCGAACTAGTTTTGCTTCTTAATCTGGCCAAGACCCGGGAACTACTAGCTTTGACCCATAGGGAATTTCTCTTAAGTCGTCACCGAGTTAGCACTTAGGTTTTCGGCGACTAAGCAGATGACTTTTGAACTTTGCCTTAACTTTGAACTGTTGAACTATGAACTGTGTTGCATGTATTTCTTTCTACAGATTGCTTCAATTTGCAAGTTAACAATCCTGTTTAACACAACATTTACAAAGTACTGGGACGAATATACTGTCACTGACTGCCCACATCAAATGACAGATTAGTTGGTAAAGAGAAAGTTAAATTGAATGAATATGAACGAGATGCTGTACAATAACCAATTCAAGTGAAGTATTAAAACAAAATCATAATAGTCAAATGAAACTGACTTGTCTGTATTAACACTGCACTTGATCATTGACAAGTTCTGAAATTCTGTAATCGATTGATTGTCAACTAATTTAATTCCAGTTATGCTTGTCTTTTATTTTCATTAGTTTTGCACAACACTTCACACTTTTTAGGGAACGTGCACCTTCACATTTGAACATTCAGCTGATTGTGTAGAATGTCTTCTCCACAAGAAGGAACAGAGCAAGTTGAAGATGCATTTCCAGTTGCTCTCCCGCTAAATGATCCTCCAGAGAGGACTCCTACTACTTTGAGCCATAAAGCCTTTCGTCAACTATGCATCCAGTTTGGCATTGCTAAAGCTGACGCTTTGCTTCCCGAAATAAATGATACTGCTGACAGGCCGCCCCGTGGCTTTATCGCAGTTAACCGTCAAATGTGCTCAAACGGAGCTATCCCCCCATTTAATGACTGCATTCGAGAACTTCTTCTCCAACTATCTATCTCCCCTTTTCAATTACATCCCAATGGCTACGCCATCCTGCTGGGACTATGCGTGCTTTTTAGGAGAACGCTGGACCGCTTCCCTAGCTTCGGAGAAATTCGCTACCTTTGTACTTTTGCCAAAAATAAAGATCATCCCTCCATCATAGTCGTGAGGAGTGCGAGAAATCGTAAGTTGATCACCGGTCTCCCTGAAAGTGTTCATAGTTTCCTGAGCCCGTTCTTCTATGTTCGCTGTCCCCCTGGGTTTTATGCTATTTGGAGAGTAGGGAGTAAGATCACTTGCATCTGTTTCTTATGTTCTTTCAAACTTACCGAAGTTCGAGTTATCAAGTGCTAACTTTGCCCTTTTTTCCTTTTCAGCACTTCCTCCTCCTTCTAAAGGTCCCGGTCACAAAGTGACTTTCGAGAGGCTTATGGCGGTGCCTGTAGAGGAGAGGAGTATCCAGTTTCTATTAGATGATGAGCTTTTGCACCAATTTGGGCTTCTACATCCTTCCAGGTCGACTCGAATTCATGAAATCTCCAGTTCTGATGCGGAAACGTTAGTTGCTTCAGGTTCCCAAGCAGAGGCCTCGAATGCCCCAGCTTCTGTAAAGGAAACTGCATCAGAAGCACCCGTCGCAGAGGCTGCTTTGATAAAATGCTCCGCATCCACCGATGCTGTAGGGTTAGTCAGCAAGTCGGCACTTGCCCCCATTATTGAGGAGGAAGAGAATCCTCGAGCTTCTGAAAAATCAATTAATACGGAAGTTGAAAAGGAGAAGTCCGCTGAGTACCAGGGTGACGATACCTTTGACGACTTGAGCGATATCATGATAACTTCTCGAGAGCTTTTCGGGGACAATAATTCAAAAGCGACTTCTCCCGTTGTCGAAGCGACTTCTACCTTTAAACAAACCCAGACGCCTACTACGCCAGTTGTCTCTGTTTCCACACTAAAGCGTGGTCTGTAGTCTGACGCATGTAGTTTGCACGCCACACACACTTAGGATTTTTTCAGCACTTATAAGCATTTATCCTCTTTCTCCTGGAAATTTCTAAACTTTACCCCTTTTCTGTTTTCAGGTTCTCCAATGGGACGTGCTGGTTCATATTATGATTCATTCAAGTACCGCGGAGGCCGCGGATCCTATGACTTTAGGAAATATCTTGATACCCCAAGAGAAACAGATGAAGAGAGGGCTCGAAGGAAAGCCCAGGAGAAGCGGGATTACGATCAGTGGCAAAGAAGAAAAGATGCCGAGCGACATGACTCTTCCCATAGAAGTGACTACCCTCATAAGCGGAAATCTTATGATGAGAAGGGAAAAACTCAGATTGCTGAGGAACCGAGCAAGCGATCTAAACCGGTTGACGCGTCTGAAATTTCTGAAAAGACTGACGCTCCCATTTCTTCCGATATTCTGGCCAGCTCTCCTCCTCTGAAGAAATCTGACACTCAGACTATCATTAACAGGCCACAATATCAAGTCAAAGACGGCCCCCCAACACTTCAGAGCCGTTTTCCGAATTGGTGCCTAAAAGGGGTGCGCTTTGACTTGGACTTAGTTCCGATTGATAAGCAAGACATGCTCAGTGGTCTTGATGCAGTCAGGCTTAATATCGAAAGGATGTCGCAATGGCAGAAGCTTGTCGATGAACTCCAAAGGGTCAACCACATGAACCTTGAAAATATGTTGACTCTGGAGAACGATAAAGCTGAATGGGATAAATGGCGTAAACAGCATGATGCGGAGATGACGAGCATCGCAGACGACAACGCAAAGCTTGAATCTGAAGTCAAGCAACTCAAGGAGGATCTCGCCTCTTCTTCTGCAACTCATACCCAAAGAGAAGAAGTCCTTCAGAAGCAAGTGCGGGACGCACACGCTGCACAAAGGGATGCTGAAATGAAGATTGCAGCTAAGGAGAGCATTGTCGAGAAATATCGCATAGAAAATGCTGAATTACGGAATACAACCGCTTCTCAAAATGCGGAGATTGAGGTGTTAAAAGCTAGGCTTCTTCAAGTTGAAAAGGAGCGCGACGAGGCTGTTTCTGGTCAAGTTGCAGCTATTGCCGAGAAAGAAGCGGCCGAGCAAGCTCATGCGGAAACAAAAGCCAGTGTCAGTTCTACTTTATTTGACTTTTACCTACACAGTGTCCTGGGTCGTGGGAGCCTCGCCTTTCTGGGCCCTGACTATGAAATTACACTAGCTGAAGTGTGGGAAGTCGCACTTGACATGCTCGGCGGGGCCGGTTATGATGAATCGAAACTTGAGGAGCGCTATCTTGATGATGACGCTCGTGCTGCTCTTGCCATAGGAAGAGAACAACTTGCCAGAGCGTGAGCTGAGTCGGCGGGAGATGAATACCCGAAAGAGGAAGCTCCTTCAACTGCCCCTGTTCATGTATCAACTTCGGCCGATGCCAATATTATAGAATCCAGCTCTCATTCTCCACATCCAGCTAAAGTTGCTCAAGAAACTGCAACTACTCTTACTGAGGATGAGGCACCGGATGATATTGAAGCCGAGAAATTTGAGGTTGATCTTGCAAAGCCAACTTCTCCAGGTAATTTTGGCGTCGTCCCGGGCCTAATGAACCAGTCATTTGATTTAGCCGAATTCGACGACCTTCTTACTTGTTAGTTAAACTTTGGTGAACCGATGCCTTCTCTATTTTCGGGGGATGTTGATTTTAACTTCTTTTCTTCTACAGCGGAGGCACCAAACACTGCACAAGCTTTCACTCCTTCAGTTGCCGTTCCTCCGTCTTCCCAAATTACCCCTCCTTCTGCTTCTCAACCGGGATCACAAGCAGAGAAAATCGAAGCTCTTCAAGGCTTGGATGATCCGGCTGCTTCACAGGAGCAGAAGGCGGAGGATCCTGAAGACTTTGAGAAGACCCCGGAGCGGTCTCTTGATGATGATGTGAAGCTCTCAACATTTCTTACTACTCCGGGGAGTGAATCTTCTTCAAAGAGGAAGGGGAAGCGTGGCGTAAGGAAGAAGAAGAATACTCCCGTTGGAGGGGAAGCAGAAGCTGATCCGGCCGTACCTCTTTCTTCTTCTGCCCCTACCCGTTCGCAACGACTTCAAAAACTAATCATTAGACCGGGTAAGGGCTCCAAAGGTGGCGAGAAGAAGGAATAATCAAGCTGGATTTTCTACTTCTTATTTTTCTTTAATACTTTTTGCATGTATCGACCGGAGATTGTGCGGGTACCGGTCCCCGCTTTTGCTTTTTTGAGCTATCTGCACATGTAAAGAATTTTCATAGTACTAAATAAAGAAATTATTTTACTTGTACAAACTCTTGTGTATGTGAGAATGCATCTGCTTTTTATTTTTAGTGTAGAACAAACGATTCTTTTTACTTGTGCAAACTTTTTGTCTGCGTTTGAGAATGCATTTATTCCACATCTATTTTTCATAATGTTGTAATGAACTTGCGGTATGTTGCTTGTATATTATTTTGTTCATGTAACTGAATCGTATAGTATTGCCCCCATACCACAAGTGCCTTGCAACATTTCTAGCTTTTTCAAGACTGATACTCTTATTTCAGAGAATAACTATTCCTCTTTTAAGGGAAAAATCATTCTGCTTTTAATAGAGTATATCTCGTTTTTTAGAGAAGTTTTTACTTTCTCTTTCCTTCTGAAGAACACTCCAACTTTTGAGGATGATCACTTTTATTTGTTAAAAGCGAATTTTCCTACGCAGTGAAATGAGCTTCTGAAGAAGGTTTTGATTTTGTGCCCCAGTAAAGGGCTCATTTTTGAGGAATAGCATTTGGACTCCGAAGAGTAGCATTATGCTTTGTGAAGTATTGTTGTGCCCCCGGAGAGGTCTTGTGCTTCCGAAGAAGTCTTGTGCCTCCGAAAAGGGCTTGTGCCTCCGAAAAGGGCTTGTGCCTCCGAAGATGGCTTGTGCCTCCGAAGAGGGCTTGTGCCTCCGAAGAGGGCTTGTGCCTCCGAAGAGGGCTTGTGCCTCCGAAGAGGGCTTGTGCCTCCGAAGAGGGCTTGTGCCTCCGAAGAGGGCTTGTGATTGCCTGGTAGTTACTTTCTCATGGTCGGAGGGATCTACGGGGCGAGCGCAAGTTGCTTGATTGGATGTTTGTTTGCACAAACGATCGCAATTAACTAACAAGGTGCCCCTTTGGTAGTCCCACCGATCTTTTTGATTGAGTAAAGCATTCCCATTTATTGGCGTGCCTCGTTAGAGGGCTTTGGTTGGTTGGTGTGCCAGGTAGGTTGCGTCTCAGGGGCAAGTGGATCCACGGGGCGGACGTAAGCTATCTGATCGGATGCATCACGACCAGTTAGCGAAAGTCCTGTTCCTTCCGCTGGGGAAGGTTTCCCTTTAGTGGATCTCCCGGCCTTCCTGTTGAGAGGCATACCTCCCTTTGTCTGCTTCTTTGTTTGCTTGGCAATTTTCTCTCATCATCTGCCCATTAGCGATCTCTTATTATCGTTTCCAAGCACATCTTCTTTCCTTTTACAAGTAAATTGCTTCATCCGGAGGAGTGGACTTCACTGTTGAATGACTTCACGAGACAAACGCGAGTTATCTAGTTGGATATCATTCATAATGACAATCTCAACTAGTGAACAAAGGTTTGTTACAGTGGAGTCGCCAACTTTTTATGTGAAGTTTTCCTTGCATAGGATTTAAGTTTGGAATTTTTTTTTTTTTTGTCGCTTGGTTTTTGTGTAATAGCCGATTTTATAGAGGTCGCTTAGCTTTGTGACGAGCAAGCCTTGTTATAATGTCCTGCAATTTTGAATTGACATTTTAGCAATATTTTTAAAGCATTTATATATCGAAGTAAAACAGGCATTATGAAATAGTAAAGAACACAAGATTTATAGTGGTTCGGCCAAGAATCGGGCCTACGTCCACTTTATAGCTTTCATTCATTTATACTGATTTACAATGTTTCACAATACAATTGATACATTCATCATCATTTTACAACTTCGAGAAGGGCTCTTTTTCAAGTAAAATAAGGACGCAAGTGGTTGCTGTTCCAGGCTCTTGGAATTAGATCTCCTTCAACAGTTATGAGTTTGAAAGTGCCATCAAGAAGTTTGGTGCCTATGACATATGGCCCTTCCCAGTTTGGCCCAAACACACCAGTTGCTGTCATGATCCTTTTCAAAACCAAGTCCCCGATTTCAAAGCTGCGTTGGCGAACTTTAGAATTGAAATGCCTGGCAATTCTCTGCTGATGAGCTGAAACTCTGAGCCTAGCTTCTTCTCTTTTCTCATCAAGAAAATCAAGTGCTTCAAGTTGCAGTTTCTCATTTTCAGCTTCATTGAAATGAACTCTTCTATGTGAAGGAACTTCTACTTCCACTGGAATCATTGCCTCTGATCCGTATGCCAGTGAAAATGGAGTGTGCCCAGTCGCAGTTTTATGAGTAGTTCTGTATGCCCATAGTGCTAATGGAAGCTTATCAACCCAACCACCTTTTGCTTTTTCAAGTTGCTTTTTGATAGTTGACTTAATGATCTTGTTAACTGCTTCCACTTGCCCATTTGCCTGCGGATGAGCCACTGCTGAGAAGCTTTTTCGAATTCTGAACCGTTTGCAAAAATCCTGGAATTCTTCACTTTCAAACTGAGTTCTGTTGTCTGTGATTATCTTCTGTGGCACACCATATCTGCAAATGATATTCTTCGTTACAAAATTTATCATCTTTTTAGAAGTGATGGTGGCCAAAGGTTCAGCTTCAGCCCATTTGGTGAAATAATCAACGGCAACAATAGCATATTTAATTCTTGATTTAGCGATCGGTAAAGGTCCAATCAGGTCTATTCCCCAAATCGCAAATGGCCATGGACTGACCATCTGTGTGAGTTCGGTGGAAGGCGCTCTCGGGATTTTTGCAAATCTTTGGCATTTGTCGCACTTCCTGGAGTAAGCTGCAGCATCTTGATTAATATCCGGCCAGAAATACCCATATCGGAGAACTTTCTTTGCGAGTGTTTGACCACCTGAATGATCTCCACATTCTCCTCCGTGTACCTCTGCTAAAATTGTCTTAGCTTCTTCCTTGGTTACACATCGAAGTAATGGCATTGAGAATCCTCGCCTGTACAACCGACCATCCTGAATTACATATCTTGCTGCTTTTCTCAACAACTTTAGGCGTTCTTTAGAGTTTTCTGGTAATGAACCATTGAGCAAATATTCTTTGATTGTAGTCATCCATGATTCATGCTCTAGAGATGTAGTCATAATCCAATCAACATCCATTTCATCAATGCTTGGAGCCGACAGAACTTCCACGGGAACTAATCCCAGTAATTGAGCTTTCCCGGAACTTGAATACTTTGCTAGAGAATCTGCCTTCATATTCTCCTCCCGAGGTATATGGCTTATTGAATAGTGATCAAAATCATTGAGAAGTTCGGAAGTTTTTGTCAAATATGCAGGCAAATTCCCTCCTTTAGCTTGAAATTCTTTCTTCACCTGGCAAACAATAAGCTGAGAGTCGCTGAAAATCTGTATTACTTTGATGTTTAATTCCTTGGCGATTTTTAATCCGGCGATAAGGGCTTCATACTCTGCTTCATTGTTTGTCGAAGGAAATTCCAGTCTTAATGCATAACATAGTGATCGTCCTTCGGGAGTTTCGAGCACAACTCCTGCCCTAGAACAATAATCATTCCTTGAGCCATCAACATATAACTTCCACTGTATCGAAATGCAGTCAGTTGTTTCTTCCTTACTGTCACCTCTGTCAGTAGATTCCGCAATGAAATCTGCTAAAGCTTGTCCGTTAATTGCCCTTCGGGGATGGTAAGTGATGTCATATTGGCTGAGTTCTATGTTCCACTTCAACAGACGACCCGAAGTTTCAGGACGATACAGGACTTGCTTTAGAGGTTGATCAGTCAGGACTTTGATAGGATGAGATTGAAAATAGGGCCTCAACTTCCTGGAAGCGATTAACAGACAATAAGCAAGCTTTTCTATCTTTGAGTAATTCATCTCAGCCCCAGCGAACCGTTTGCTGATGTAATAAACTGGACGTTGTATTCTCGAATCTTCTCGAACGAGTGCTGCACTTAAAGCATGGGATGAAATTGCTAAATAGATGAAGAGATCTTCGCCATTACTAGGCTTGGAGAGGACCGGAGGAGTTCTCATATGATGAATCAGTTGATCGAAAGCATTCTGACATTCGGGTGTCCATTCGAAATTTTTCTTTCCTTTCTTCAGAGCATCAAAGAAAGGAATGCACTTGTCTGTAGCCTTGGAAATGAAGCGACTAAGAGCGGCAACCTTTCCATTGAGACTTTGCAGTTCTTTCTTTGTTCTAGGGGCCTTAACTTCTCTTAGAGCTGTGATTTGAGCAGGATTGGCCTCGATGCCCCTAGCGCTCACGATGAAACCCAGGAATTTCCCAGACTCTACTCCGAATGAACATTTCAATGGATTGAGCTTCATTCCGTACTCCCGAAGAATTGAGAACATCTCTGCCAAGTGATCCATGTGGTCTACTGCTTTCTTTGACTTTACTAACATGTCATCAACATAGGCTTCCATAGTTTTGCCAATCTGGGGTTTG
The DNA here is from genome assembly GCA_030737815.1 of Allium fistulosum. Lineage (NCBI taxonomy): Eukaryota > Viridiplantae > Streptophyta > Magnoliopsida > Asparagales > Amaryllidaceae > Allium > Allium fistulosum. Next base: position 731,677,061 of record CM060902.1, on the reverse strand, counting down.
AACATAGCGTTGACAAGTCTTTGGTAGGTTGCCCCTGCATTCTTCAACCCGAATGGCATGACTTTGTAACAGTAGAGTCCCACATCTGTAATAAAGCTTGTGTCTTCCTGATCTGGTTCATTCATCATAATCTGATTGTATCCGGAATAGGCATCCATAAAAGATAACAACTCATGTCCAGCTGTTCCATCTACCAGTTGATCGATTCTAGGCAACGGGAAGCAGTCTTTGGGGCAAGCTTTGTTCAAATCTGAGAAATCAATGCATACTCTCCACTTTCCATTTGCCTTCTTAACCAGTACTGGATTTGAAACCCAATTTGGATAAGTGGATTCTTTGATGAAATTATTCTCCAAGAGACGATCTACTTCTTCCTTTAAAGCTGCTGACCTTTCTGGACCTTGAGTTCTTCTTTTCTGTTTCACTGGTGTGAATTTCGGATCGATATTCAGAGTATGAACAGCAATTGTCGGAGAGATTCCACACATATCAGCATGACACCAAGCGAACACGTCCAGATTTGCTTTTAGAAATGATATCAGTGTATTTTGGACTGTTGTACTTAGTTGCGAACCCACATTAAGTACTTTGTTTGGGTCTTTTGAGTCGACAGGTATTGGTACCGTAACTTCCGCGGGCACCACTCTATTCTCCTCTGCACTGGATTTTCTGGGGTCCATTTCTTGCCTTGCACCGCTATGCTCTCCAGTGCAGGGACCACCCTGTATTTGCTATAAGGTTGGGTTTTTGATGCGGAGTGGAGCTGCCGCATCTTTACCCATCTCTCTCTTTCTGGCTTCTCGAAGCTCAATGAGATAACATTCGCGTCCAGCATTTTGATCTCCCTTGATGACACCAACACCATTTTCCGTAGGAAACTTCATAGTTAGGCACCACGGAGCCAAAATGGCCTTTAATGCAGCTAGAGTCGGCCTGCCTAGGAAAGCATTGTAGGCAGAAAATCCATCGACAATCACAAAGGTTTGCTTGCGAGCTACCCTTTTCTGCCCTTCCCCAAGTTCCACGAACAACTCAACAGTTCCAATTGGTTGCTGTGGTTCCCCAGTGAAACCAACGATCTTTTGTGACGAAGCCTGAACATCGGTCATTGGGATCTTCATCTGATCAAATGTTTTCTTGAAGAGTATATTGCAGGAAGCACCACAGTCAATGAGCACTCGTCTTACTATTGCCGGTCCAATTCCTGTAGAGATAACTAAGGGATCTATGGAGGGAGCTTCAATACCGATAGAATCCCTAGCCTTGAACAGAATATCATCATCTGAAATCTTTTGCTGTTTCAGGGGTGCAGCATTTTCTACAGCAAAAACATCTTCCTCTGCCGGGATATACTTTAAAGCACGAGCATATCGTTCCATTTCACCCCAGCTTCTACCCGCTGGGTGTGGGCCCCCTGTAATGACGTTGATAACGGGCCTCTCAGATTCATGTGCAGCAGTGCCTTTACCGGAACCTGATGGCTGATTAGAGGGTTGCTGCCTCTGAGTAGACGAAGTTGGGTCGCTTCTGTTTTTCTTAACATATTGCTGCAGCTTGTTTTCTCTCAATAATTCTTCAATTAAGCTTTTCAAGTGACGACAGTCATTAGTATCATGACCGGGTTGATTGTGAAAGCGGCAGAACTTTCCATTTCTCATAGCGCCCTTTCCCGGTTTTATCTCAGCCGGTTTGGGATAATCCACAGCATCTTTGGTGGCAAAGAAGATATTTTCCAGAGTGTCAGTCAATGGAGTGAAATCTGAAGGTTTGAAGAAGCGAGGTTTCTTTATATCCTTTTGTTTCTTCCCCTCGTGATTTTCCCTTTTCTGACCTCCGGAATCTTTCTTTACCGAAGCAGCAATATTATTTTCCATCTTCGCTGCCACCACTTTTACTGGTGCCGGAAGATTTTCCAAGCGTATGAATTCATCAGCTTTCTTGTAGAATTTCTCGAGAGAATTTGGCTCCTTCATCTTCAGCCATTTTCCAAATTCGCTCGATTTGTCGATAGCATGCATCAAATAGGTCAAGATCATTCGTGGCTCTGCGTTATCGACTTCTGCCAGAGCTAGATTGAAGCGGTTCAGAAATGATTTAATAGGCTCACCCGGATTCTGTTCAAGGCTGGACAATGACATTATGTCTTTTGCCTTTGAAGCGTATAGCCTGAATTGCTCTTTGAACTTTCGGGTCAGATCAAAGAACAGATCTACTGATCGAACAGGAAGCTTAGTAAACCAGAGAAGTGCCACTCCTTCCAAATACACTGGGAAATACCGACACTTAATTTCATCAGTTGCTCTTGCGCCGGTCATGTGCCAGTCATATTTATACAAGAATTGATTTGGATCACTTGTTCCCCGATAAGCAGGAATGGTGGGGGGAACAAACTTTCTAGGGAACTCAGCCTTTAGAATCTTCTCGGTAAATGGAGTTTTACTTGGTGCGAATCCCCATTCGCTCTCATCTTCACCTCTTTGCATGCTCTCTTTCATTATTTGCTTGATCATGCCAGAGAGGTATTCCTCATTGTTCAAAGATTTTGCGGAGTAGACTTCGGCCATTTTCTCAAAGGTTTGCCCAGGCAGATTTTCGCGGAAAATTGGCGATGGTCTAGATCCTTCAGCTTGAAGGGGTGCCCCTTCAGCAGCACCTGATCCCCCCTGAGGAATATTTCTCCCTTCAGAGTTTCGGAGAGCATCAGCGGTGTTTTCTTCATTACCCACTGGTCTTTGGTTGGCACCAAGCAGAGCATTCATTTTTTCCATCATCAGATTGTTTTGAGTCTCAATCTGTTGGTATAGTCCGGATACAGCAGCGTCTAACTCTTGTCGCGTCACACCGACGCTCGGAGCTGCCTGATTTGGAGAAGCAGAAGTGGCAGTATCATCATGAACATCTTCAGATCTAACAACCTTTCGTTTTCTTCCAGGAGCCATTATGTCTGATAGACTTCTGGTTTTGTAGGAAATTTTTTCAACAAACTTGTGTGAAGCAATGGCGAATGGTATCCTGAGTTCAATTCTCAGTGAAAGCACCAAAATGTTAACGTTAAAATGTGAACGCTAACACCCGGTGTGTGTAATAAGATCGTGAAAGCACCACCCGTGTGACGGGAACAGAAATCGAGCAGGAAAATAGCAGAAATGCAGTAAAAGACAGCAATTTATAGTGGTTCGGCTTGAGATTCAGCCTACATCCACTTTGAATCTCTTTATTATTGAATCCGGTTACAAATCGATACAAATCTTTTATGAAAACAGTACAATTTGATCACAAGAAACAATCTTGACTACTAGCTCAATCTTCGGCGATGAAACTCGATGGATCCATGTCGGATGTAAGGAATTTCTCTCGAAGCTTGTTGTAGTGTCGCGAATGCTTGAAGGATCTTTGGTTGCTAGATGATTGGAGAATTCGACAGAGTAACGGCGCTTTAGAAATGATTTGCCAAAAGTCCCTTCCATGTTGGAAGTGATGGGGTATTTATAGGAGCTGATTTGGACTCTGGAAATTTTCCTAAGTCCTAAGTCGTCGCCGACTTAGTATAAGTCGCTGCCGACTTATGATGGGTCGCAGCCGGTTCATCAGTTCTAATACTTCCTAAGTCGCTGAAGGCTTAAGGTAAATCGGTGACGGGCTAAAGGTGTAATGCGTTCTGAGATCGTATACGACTTAGCATAAGTCGTAAGTCGGCGACGACTTAAGAGATAGGTCGTAGGTTCCAGACTCCCTTATCTCGTAGACTCTTAAGTCGTAATACTTCTTAACTCGGAGCATTTTATAACTCGGCGTTTGTTAGGTCGGAGCAGAGTTAACCTATAGGTTATTAAGCTGTTGAGTCGGAACCCCTTGTTAACTCGCAATTTGTTAAGTCGGTTGGTTTCCTTAAGTCGGTAGGCTTCTAGGTCGGCACACATCTTAAGTCGGCAGCTCCTCTTGATAGTTAGATCGGCAACTGTTGGGTCAGAGTTTTCTCTAGGTCGCAGTTTGTTAAGCCGGAGACCTTTTTAACTCGGAGCCTTTCCTAAGTCGGCATGTGTTTAGATCAGGGGCTATGCTAGCTCGTACACTGTTAAGTCAGACCGTTCCTTAAGTCGTCTTCTGTTAAGTCGCGAATCAGAAGGTTAACAATATATAACAATACATTAATAATGTTATTTGAAAATAATAATTTGTCAAATTTAAATAATTTATAAAAGAGATTATAAATTCCTTTTATTATTAAATGAATTAATATATCACATTTATTAAGCAATATTTTAAAACAAACCTTTTAATTAGTCTTAAACATAAGCTAAGATATGATTTAATCAATTAAACATTTATCTTAAATATTTTAAAACTATATATTTTAAATTAAATCATAATTTCCAAATTACCAAAATATATTAGAATTTGAAAACAAGATTTATTTATTTATTAAATTCAAACCAAAGATTTCTATTTACAATATATATAAATATATACACATTATAAATAGAAAATAATTTTTTAGCTTTTAAAAAGATAAAATCACCAATTAAATATTTATTAAAAGAAGATTATTAAATCAATTTAAATTTATCAACAAAAATTATCAAATCTATTTAAATTTCAATACAGATTATTAAATTGATATTGCCAAAAATTCCGGGATATCACATTCCTCCCCCCTTAAAAGAATTTCATCCTCGAAATTTAAAACAAAGGTAATTTAATAATCTCATTAATGATTTAATTTTAAAAATACAAGCATATATTAATCATATGCTAACAACCATAGCAACCAACTCATCCAATCAAACAAATCTAACTATCCAGACAAAATTGTGGATAGAATTTCCTAGAATTTTCCAAGTAGAAATACCGGGATACTCGCCCTACAGAACCCAAACAAAACTATACTACTAAGCTACAGAGCTCCTACTCATCTAGATCTACAAAACTAGACAGGATAGCAGACTATAGACAAGGCTGACTCAACAACCAAATCCTCTAGAACTGCTGGTTCCAAAACCAGAGATGGATCATACACGTACTCCCTCAGAGATACATGAAACACATCGAATCCCAGTTACCCAAACTGGCAATTCACTCCAGAAGACCAAACACTTATCCTCACCAGAACATAGAGAAATCCAAAATACCTCGGAGCTAGCTTCCTAATCTTACCAAATTATATAGCTCCTTTTATTGGAGAAAACTTACTCAAAACCAAATCCCCGACTTCGAAACCCAAATTCCTCCGTCTTTTATCCACCAAACTCTTCTGACGATCCAGGGTTGCCTTCATCCCTACTGATCAGCTCAACCTTCGCTGAAGCCTCTCAAAACAACTTGGACCAAAATAATCAAGAACACAACCTCTACTATCATCAGTAGATAACAACTTCTCCTTTCCGGAAAAGAAAAACAGATACACTCCCAACTGCTTTCGCTGCACAACTCTGATCTGGAGTAGATGAAAATGCTGATGATACACACGAGCACAAACTGGACAACACATCCCAACAATATGGTTCAACGGATCCATAAAGAGGAAATTCAGAAATTCCATGATATCCTGATCTGCTTTACCCAAAAACCCCTCTCCAGGAACCCTCCTTCAACTAGCTGGACCATCGGTACCACTCCTGGAATCCTAGTCGATATGAAAACTCAATCTCCAGATGCTAAGGCAAACCACTAACCTTTTCAAAGACATCCTGAAAGATCTCTAACAAACCAAGAGAACACTCAACTATCGCAAGTCACTTTTGCGATCAACCCAATCTAATATCCAAAGAAAACTGTTCTCTCTTTACCAATCAGAACAGCTTAAGCCTATCTAGCCAATCCATCGAAGAAATGGGTCCACATAGCTGCTGCTTCTGAACTTCACCTCTAGAAAACTGCTGACAGATGACCTCCTTGCCTGCACATAGAACAATCTGAGCTGCGACGCTGCCACTGATGCCAAAGACTTCCTAATCCAAACTCCTCGAGAAACTCAGGCCTCAAATCCAAGCACAAACACCCAGCTGAACTCAGCCTCAACACCGATGCAGACACACTTCCTTATCCAAAGCTCCTTGAGAAACATCTTCGGAAACAACCCAAAGCCACTGCATCTCATCACACAACTACTACTTCCTGAGTTGCTAAGATACCATCACTAGCTTTTGCTCAACTGTCAGAATCCAAATTCTACTCATCCAAACTTGCACTTCAAAAATGGACTCCGAACCCCAACAGGTTTCCTTCAGAGATTGGTGAAATCCTTACACCACAACAAAAATTCACTTGTGACAGTATCAGGTCTACAGTCTCGGCAGATACACTTCCAACCTCAACAAACTCCAACCATTGGTAGCCATGTTACACACACCACTACCCTATCTTCCTTTATATCTTATATTGGAAAACCCGAACAGGTAACCCAACAAATAGGTAAAAAATAAATAAATATATATATCAAATTTACAAATACGCTCTCTCAAGAAGGATAGAAATCACTCCAAAGCCTAGGTATTCACTCAACCTAGCGCTTTGATACCAACTGTGACGACCCGACTTTCTATCACCAGAAAGTCGTATCATCTTGAAGAAAGAAAGGGATAGAAAAGAGAAAAGATAGAGAAGAAAGAATAAACAACATCAAAATCTCAACAGCGGAACGAATAAATTATATTAATCACATAAATATTACATAGTATACAACAGCAATCAGAGTTACACAGATAATACATTACATACTAAACAGTTATAAACACCTGTCTAGTTATTACAACTTAAAAACAACTCAGAGAAAACAACACAGGAGAACACTATATATATCTACAACGTTGAAGCCTCCTGCTCCATTGCTCCTCCATAAATCATCAAAGCTAACCTGAATCCCTTGGCTACTCGTAAAAATTTGAGTACCCAAGAGTCTAAGAAAACAGAAGTAAACTCTGGGTCAGACATGGGTCTGGTGTGAGTAACAGGTTAAAGTTGCTTAACTTTGAAAATCATTTGAAACAAAGGTATCACGTAAGACTTCCCACATATAAACACGGGTAAGTTTTTACCTTACGCTAACCAAAACATTTTTAGGAAATCCAATGATATTATAATAGTGTCTAGAGTTTTCAAGTAAATAAGAAATAGCTGAAATTGTTACATGATTAAATTCCAGCATACTAGCCACAAAGTGGGTAATACAATCAAAACCGTAGGGTCACGTAGGAAGATTGGGTTTCCATCAATGGCAGGGCTACTGGGGTACCGCCCGTCACAGTACGTGGTCTAGATCAACGTACCGAGGATCACTCCCGACCCCCTGCAACACAAGGCCGGAACCATCCCTAACTGGACAGTCCCGAACAAGACAACCCCAGCAGTTGGAGCTCACAACTGCCCACACAACCGAATAAAAAGGGACCTCTAGACAGGGATCAATCTCGTCCTACTTGGGTGCTACCCACTTAGCCTTGCTGCATCTCCCCTGTTTTAGCCATTCCCGGTTGATGAGGCTTGAGGCTACGATTACCTTTAGAGAACACATCTCTTAGAATGCTCATCGTCCACCTGACGATGTTCTGAAAGCATTCAATCCATACTAGTCCGTTCCGGGTTTGAACGAAACCGAAGGCATTATCTCGTTACACTCATATTGGAATCACCCTCAGAGTTAACTACAATAACCCTTGCACTCTGAATCTTCATCTTCACTTGAGATTCACGGCCTATCGTTAATTTGAATCGATGTGGTTTTCGGATATCCAAATCTGGAAACCCGATCCCAGTCTCATCGAAATCCAACACACCATCTTTTACGGCCAAGTTGTTTTAAAGTTAAAACAATTCAATTCATTATTCATATACACACAAATAGATAATTCACAATATCACAATAGATAACCTACATTACCATCACCAATAGATGATTCACATTATCATTACAACAGATAATCCATATTATCATCACACTTCAACCAAAGCATACATATCACATAGCATTACTTATCTCATATCTGAGATCTCAAACCACTCAAGGCAATCAATATCATCCATCCATTCATAAACAAGGATTAATAATCACACCATTTATAATTAATTTAAAATGAATTAAATTAATTACCTTATCTCTAATTAATTTAAAGTAAATTAAATTATTTACTTCATTCTATAAATCCTGCTTACTTAACCATTAATTAATTACAAATCAATTAATTAATCCTTCTCAATTTCCATCTTAATTAATCACCCTTGATTAATTATCCTTTAATTACATTCAAGTAATTATCCTTTAATTAATTCCATAAATTAATTATCCTTAATCAAATACTATAATTAATCTTTAATTACTTCATTAATTAATTAACTAAAATTAATTACATTAATCCTTAATTAATTACATTAATTAATTACTCTTTAATCCCTTAATTTTGATTAATTAGTTATAATTAATCAATCCTTAATTACATCATTAATTATATAAATTAATGATCCCTAATTATAACTTTAATAAATTATTCTATTTAAATTAATTACATTAAGTAATTAATCTTTAATTAAACCATAATTATTAATCACTCTTGATTAATCACATCCAGTAATTAACTACCCTTAATTATTTCATTAAATAAATAAATTATTCCTTAATTAATTATCTTAATTAATCCCTTGATTAATTACACAAAGTAATTTAATCCAAATTACTTCCATTATTAAATCATCTTCAACTTATTACATCCAGTAATTACCATTAATTACTTCACTAAGTAATTACACTTCATTTATTACATTAAGTAATTACCTATCAAATCAGCTAGTGATTAATTAAAATTAATTAAACTTAATTAATTAACTTAAACTAATCAAATTTATTTAATTAATAACCTTGAGTAATTAATTCCTTTAATTACTTTCATTAAGTAATTATACTTAACCAATTTCCCAATTGATTATCTTTAATTAATTAATCTGATTAATTATTAAAATTAATCTTAAGTTAATGACCTTCATTAACTATTAACAATTCTTAATTTCTTTTCTTAAGTAATTAAACTTAGATTAATCAATATTAATTACAAATTAATTTATCCTTAATAACCAATTAATTAACCTCTAATTATTTAATTAATTTAAGTTTTAACTGTAACTTAATTAATCTTTAATTCCTTGATTAATTAATATTTAATCATTAATTTAAAATCTGTTCTTATCAAATTAATAACCCTTAATTCCAAATTAATTATTCCTAATTAATTAACTTAAAACTTAATTAATTAGTTTATAACTCATAATTACTAATTTAATAAATCGAAATCATTAATTGATTAAATAAATTAATTATCCATTTTAATTATCTTAATAATTTAATGAATCATAAATCATTAAATTCTATTTATCTTTCAGATAAAACTTTATTCTTATGAATGATTAAATTATCATTATCAAAAGCATTTTAAAAACAATTTGCCTTTAAACTTACTTTTAAATTCTATTTAAGATTTAAAATGAATACAAATTTAACTTTAACAAAGTTTAAACAATTTAAAAACCTTTTAAATCTCATGTTAAAGAAATACTTACCTTATAAAAGAAGTTTAAAAGAATTTAAACCAAATTCATTTTAAAATCAAATCATTTTAAAATACACTTTAAACATTTAAAGTTGTTTAAAACATTTTAAATTTCCTTAAAACTTTAATTATTTTAAACTTGGATGCAAAATTTAATTTGAATCCATATTTTATACTGGATTTTAGAACTTGTTTAAATCTTGCTTCACAGTTTTAAATTCATTTTAAAAATTTAAAAACACTTACAGGTTTTAAACCTGTAACCATCAATTACCCGAGCCCATCCCTTATTGCTTCGAGCCAAACCCAAAGTGCTTCGAGCAAAACTCGAATTACTCGAGAGTTACTCGAGTTCAAAAACCCTGCAACACACCAATCTACACCAGTCACGAACCATTGCACCGTGCATATGCACGGTGGCTCCGACCCTCTTTGGTCATCATCGATGGCCTCAACACATCAGCAAACATCCATGCAACCCATCACAATCATCAGATCGTGACCATCAACTCGAAATCGAATTCGAGTATGTTAACCAAACCTGGAACCAAAAGAGCAACACCTGAAAACCACTCGACCTCGCATCTCCGATCATCGTCATGTCTGAGATTCTGACCAAACCATCGTCAACGTTCCAGCTACCACCTCCTTAAGTTCTATCGAACTCGATCACCCAGAGACATTGAGATGATTTCAAATTCTTAACCCAGCCAAACTAGGTTTAGAAACTTCCCAGATCAACCACCATCGCCATGGTCATCTACACACATATCCATTATTTTTCCTCCACTCATCGATCATCCTACTATCACCGGAAGAAACCCCGACCTTCCAGATCCTCGGGATCATCAGAAACCTCTTAAATACCTATTTCTGGTCAAACCAGAAATGCCCTCAAATCCCACTGCTAAAAATAGTAATTTTTGTTTCAAAAATCAAGTTTTAGTTTAAGCATTTGATTCATATACCTGAATCCATGAATCATGATAATTGAATTTTAACTTATTTAAGTTTGCACAGTTGTTTTATTATTTCCAGAGGCAATACAAATTATTTTAACTTAAACAAGTTTTTAAACTAAAATCTATGATATAACAAACATATTTTGTTCATGACTTAAGTACTAATAAAGATTGGAACAAGAGCAATTGATTTATGATTAGATCTTGAACCTGGAAACTAAAATCAGAGAAAGCATCCAGACACATAGCAATGCACACAACAAAATATTCATATATATACACACAGAGTTTTAAAATATATTCACAAACATACTTGTTTTCAGAGATGAACATGCAACATAATTATATACTTAAATTTTAAATAATGATGTTACTCACCTGATTAGAAAAGGAAGAACATAGCATCTTGATTTTGAAAATAGCTTTTGATACTTTAAAACTGGAAAATGCTTTGAAAGTTGCTAGCTGAAACCCTTTTTGATCTTCATGTTTGTGTTGAGTTGAATTGTTGTTATAGTTGAATTGTTATTTAAGTTTGTAGTGGTGCTTATTTTGATTTACTCAGCTTGGATGGACGAAAATGAAGTGAGGAGATTGATATATGTGTAACAAGTATACAGGTGATATTTTTGCTGGTACAACAAGGTCAGAGATTTTTCTTTCTTGGAGGCTGAAATGATCTTATTTGTGTGCTAGAGATTATAGCATTTATGCCATTGTCTCCTTCATGTCTACATATTTTTTTCCTTTTTGTCTTATTGCCTTGTATCTAAATGAATTCCTATAGTTAACATATTGTTAGAATTCATCTAATGTGTTTACTTACATTCTGACATAACCATATATTTTTATTTCTATTTCTAACTTAAATACTTATTTTTATTTCTTTTAAAACTTAAACCACCAAACACTTCATTTACAGTTATTTATTTTTATACTTATGAATTACTTTTTAGAGAAAATAAAATAAAACTATTTATATATATACAAATAAAAGCTTATACAAATATCTTTAAAATCCAAAACATTTTAAATATCTACCCTTTTTAATTTCAAGACTTTTAAATTCAAAATAAATTCTAAAATCCAATTTTAAAATCAAGTTATATATATACATATATAACAACATATTTAATTTGAAAATAACACTTCTATTTTAAAATCTATTTATATTTATATATATAACAATACATTAATAATGTTATTTGAAAATAATAATTTGTCAAATTTAAATAATTTATAAAAGAGATTATAAATTCCTATTATTATTAAATGAATTAATATATCACATTTATTAAACAATATTTTAAAACAAACCTTTTAATTAATCTTAAACTTAAGCTAAGATATAATTTAATCAATTAAACATTTATCTTAAATATTTTAAAACTATATATTTTAAATTAAATCATAATTTCCAAATTACCAAAATATATTAGAATTTGAAAACAAGATTTATTTATTTATTAAATTTAAACCAAAGATTTTTATTTATAATATATACAAATATATACACATTATAAATAGAAAATAATTTATTAGCTTTTAAAAAGATAAAATCACCAATTAAATATTTATTAAAAGAAGATTATTAAATCAATTTAAATTTATCAACAAAAATTATCAAATCTATTTAAATTTCAATACAGATTATTAAATTGATATTGCCAAAAATTCCGGGATATCACAAAAATAAATTGTAAACAAATAAATAAATTTACAATTGTAAGTAAATGAAATTGAAACTGAATGTTGAAATTCGTTTTGAATTTGTAAGTAAATGAAATTGAAGCTGGATATTGGAAATTGAATTTGATCTGTGATAAACAAAGTGAATTGGAAAATTTGTCAAGTTGGATCAAATGAAGCAAAGAATTGAAATAAAATTAGTAAGCGAAACTAATTGAAGGAATGACAAATTTAATATGGTTTGAAATGAATTGAATTAAAGGTAAATTAAATTCATGTGGAATTGGAAATCCAGTTAAACATAAGTGGTTATAAACCAAAGTGGTGAATTGGAAGTAAATATAGGAAGTATATGAATTATTTATATTAAACTTAAGAAATAAATGGTGAAATTCTTAAGTAAAATTTAGAATTGAGGAAATATTCTAAGTTAATAAGTGAATGAAAAATTAAATTGGAAGTTGTAAAATGGTGATTGTAAATAAGTGGATAGAATTGAAAATAAATGTGAATAAAAGAAATGTATAAAATGATTTTGAAAACTATGATTGGAAATTATTGCTAGTGGTATACAGGTGTTTTAAAAGCAAAAGGAATTAGATTTTTGATTTCAGAAGGTAAAATTAATTTGCTCGACAAAAGGTATGTATTTAAATTTCAATATGAAATTTGATCCTTTTCTGATCTAGCCACTTGGCTTTTTTTTCTTTTGAAATCTAGGGGCCCGTTGTGGCATTTTGTAGTCGTACCGAGCTAGCCGCGCAAAGGAGACGTTGGCAAAAATTTTCGAAAATTTAGAGAGTTAGAAAAATTTTGAGAAAATTTTGAATTTGAATTAAAATTTGAATTGTTGAGAAAATAATATTGTTTGAAACTTATGGTTGAGTTTGGGAAGTTAATAAGAGGGCTAATGTGTCTTTAATAAAAAGATTTGTTCTGGAAAGTTGATAAAACTGTTTGGTTTTGAAAAAAATAATTAAACGGGTTATGGATCATTCTTCTTAACTAGTAATTTCGGGACGAAATTCTTTTAAGGGGGGAAGAATGTAACGACCCTGAATTTCTGAACATTTGAAATTAAGATATTTAATTGATTTTTAAATATTTGAAGATAGTTTAACTTGAATTTCAAATATCAGGATTTATTTGGTAATTAAATTATTAAATTTAATTATTAAAACTGGGTAAAATATTGTATCTTCAGTTTTGAGCTTGTTAAAAATAATTTGAAGTCTTGTAAAATCTATATTGATAATACTAAAGGTAATAGAACTTTTAAAATTGAATTTGAAACTGTTTTGTTCAGTTTGAAATTATATCGTTTAAATCGATATTTAAAAAATAGCCTTCCGAGGCAAAGTCTTGGAATTCGACAAAACCAATTCCATTGAATCCGTAATTATGTATTATTATTGGATTTCAATTTTCGTAACATTCGGAGTTGTCATGTTATCGTACGATAAGTAAACGCGCTGAGATTTATATCGAAATTTAATATAATAGCTGGGTTCAAAAAGCTATCTTCTCCATACGATCGAATTTGAACTCGAAACCTTTTCTATTGTGTTTGGAATAGGGGTTTAACATTATAAATGCCTAGCGGCACGCCTCGATAGGATGTCGAGATTTTGAGTTGCGGAATCGAGATGATTTGAATTTGAATTTGAACTTGAATTTAGATTGAATATAAATATTCACATGCATAAGGCAAATAATACGTTGCTTCTTTCTTCAACACCTGGCGATTGTTATTAACATGTGTCTCTTTTGAAAAGAAAAAGAAAAATAGAAAAAAAAGGCCGAGCTTTTTATCGTTCAAATTAAAACCAAGACTTCATTTTCTTTAAAAATAATTTCGTTCAAAATCCAACACAGTAACTTCAAAATTAACAATGGCCGAACAAAATCATTTTCGTTCAACAATCGAAGAGGAGGCGTTTCGAGTCTAATTGCGTAAGGGGGATGGCCAGCAGTGTCGCAAGAGGAGTTGGGCTCGACGTCAGAAGTCGAGTCGTGGATCGTTCGAAGGGTGTTTCAAGAAGGGTTCGAGTTGAAGGCTGCGTTAGAGGGGCGGGGATCGACATGACGAATCTGGGTCCGTGCAAAGAATCGATCGAGGCTGTCATTTTAGGGTTTGGGATCTTCGATCGAAGGTCGTAAGTGAAGAGCGATTCTTGAGGGGTGGGTTCTTCTCAGGCATTGCTGCGAGGATGTTGGCAACTCGGGAGTAGGCTAGGGTTCGCCGATGAGATTTTGGAGTCAGTAAGGTAACTTGTTGATTTGGCTAATTAGGAAAAGAATTTTTAAATGTGTATACAGATAGGATTTTGAAAAATAAATATATGCATACATTTTAAATTTACTAACTTATTTTAAAGCAAAGTATTAAGGTAATTAATTTGTTTAAATGGTTCGTTTAATTATTTTAGTTACCAAAAATAATCTATTAAAAGAAATTAGTTTAAGTTAAATTATTAGTTTAAAAAATTTAACAAATCATTTGTTAAGTAAATTATTAAATGAGATTCATTGTTCGATTATTTCGAATATTAATAAATCATAAATATTTATACAAGGTCTAAAATCGAGAAACAAGCTGGATTGGAAATGGATTGCAAAATAAAAGCAAAGGTGAGATCTTCTCACTCAAATTAAAATAATTGGAATTTCAGTTATTGATTGATTGTTTGGATGTGATAGTATATATAGTAGTGTATATATATATATTTGGAGTGATTGATTTCTCGCATTATATAGCAGATGAGACACTATGCGCCGCATAATAATGGATGATATTATATAATCCCATATACCGCGATATTACACCTCGAAGTGGAATTGGTATTTAATTGTTGTTCTAACATCTGTGGATGCAGAGAAATAAGTTGGAGGGATCCAACTGGATTCCTCACATTGTTGAATTTATTTGTATATGTTGTGATGTGATAATCTGTGAATGATTATATTAGTGTGAATGATTATATTGATAAATGGAATTTATTTGAAGGCTATAGTTTAGCCGAATATATTTTTGGTATCGTAGGATACCAGAAATAAATAAAATTGGATTTTTGGAAATTAAAGTAGAAAATTTGTAGTAAATTAATTTTAGAAAATTGGATAAATTTAAAGGAAGTAATTTAAAAGTATAAAAGTTAATTTTTGTAATCCTATCAAATCAATTCCAAAATATGGGAAAACGATTTTAATAAATGGATTTCGAGTGATATTGTCTAAAAGTTGGAGAATTTATTTAAAATTTAGATTTTAAATAGTTTGGAAGAAATAAAGGAATTGGTTTTAAAAGATAATAAATTTAGAAATCAATTTGAAATTTGATTTGGTGTTTGAAATAAATTTGGAAATCAATTTTGAATTTGATTTGGTGTTTGAAAGTGAATATTTGGAAATCGATTTGAAAATCGTATATCAGTGGATATTTGGAAATTTAAATTCACAATGGGAATTTATAAAGAAAAGGGAGATTTGTTTTAAAAATAAATATTGGTTTATTTTAAAGAAAAGTGTGGAAAGAAATTACGGATTTGGAATGTAAATTGAAATAAGTCAAGAAGGATTTATTAATTGATTTAAATGGATCATTTTGAAATAGAAAGTGTATTTTCACTGGAAAGCCGAGTATGTTTTCAAAGTAGCTGATAAATATAAATTGAAAGTTTTAAGGATGATTTTAAAAAGGATTCTTTGGAGAAATTATTTTCTTAAGTTGTTTTTAAATCTTTAAAGTAAAGATTTATTTGGTTAATTATAGAAGTGATTATTTTAAAGATCAAATTGAGATTTGATTTAGAAAATGGATATTTAAATAATTATACTCTATCTAATAATTTCATTTTAAAAATTAGTTTGGGCTTGAAGTTTATATGAGATATTAGTATAATATTTTCATAACTAATATTTTAGATAAAGTGTTTAAAAATAGTTTTTATCTCAAGTGTTTCCAAATATACATATACTTTTGGATAAGTGTTTTAAATTATTTTAAAGTATTCAGACTCGGCAAATCTTCAGTGGAAATAAATAACATTTGGAAATTTATTCCGTAAAAGAAAAGTGATTTGAAATTGGTTTTCAAAGTGTTGAAGTGTTAAAATATATCTTGCGAAGATATTTTGAAAAAAAATTATTGGGGAAAAATTATTTAAATTTGATAATTGTTGTGAATATTGTTTGATAGTTAAATAACCAACTATCAGTATAAACAATTTGGGAAATTATTGAGGCTTGATGATTTGTTGTGAATGTTGTTTGATAGTTAAATAACCGACTATCAATATTGGCCTTTGAAACGGCACTTGAATTTGTTTTCAAAACAAGCGTTCATTATTCGGTTAAGCCGGAAGAGGACTTTATGTCATAAAACCCATTCCGGATAATGATACGACGAAATAGGAATGCATTTGAAGATGGTGTTGAAGACTAGGTATTTTCGAAAACGAAAGGATTACCTGTCGAATGTCTCTGCACCGAGTTGCTCCGGTATAGAGATTTTATCACCCTTTGTGATGGGGAGTCCGGACGTGATAAGTGAATATCCGGATTGCAAGGGCTTCTTTGAAGTGCCTTCGGTTCCGTTCGAACCCGGAACGGACTTGTATGGATGTATGTCTGACGTTACACTTTGAGATGTAAAGCTGGTTTCTATCAAATACATTTCTGTTGGTGGCGGAGAATTTATTCTCTTAGCTTAACACCCTTCTCTGAGACGTATGAGCTCAGAGGTTATGTAGTTGATTGTTACTAGTGATATATTCCCAATTTGGTAATGTGGCATGTTAAGTGTTGCTGGTCATTTGTTGATCGAAGCATGTCTTTTGTGTAAAGCGTAGCTTTGTGGATGAGACTTTGTCGGACCTCACAACCCGAAATGGTCGAAACAGGAAGGATGCGGCAAGGTTGTTTGGGGGTAGCGCCCTTAGGGTATGTCCATTTCCTTCTGGAAAAAGGTGGTATCATGGTATGGAGCCCAGATACTTAACTTATGTGGTTGCTGCAAATTTATTACTTTGTGGTTGTTGGTGTTGAGGATCCTCGAATAAAGGTCGGTAACGACCGGGGATGGCATACTCGTGTGTGGAGTTATCTAGTTACACCTTCATTGCACCAGAAGCGTGAGGTAACTCGGCCTTGTATTGGTAGAGATCCGGTTAGGTTCTAGGGGCGTTCCTTCAGAGGCGTACCCATGTGGTGTAGGAAGTTCCTTAGCCTGACCATTTGTTGGAAATCCAAAGAAACAATATGAGCTCTATACAGTTTTAGTTGTATAACCTGCCATTTACTTATGGTAGTTTCATTTCCCAAAAGCATAGCGGATTTCTTTTTATTCCTTTGTGCAAATAACTGCTTTAAGATCTCACACCAGTCCCATGACTGATCTGGAGTTTATTGTTCCCTTTCTAAACTCTGGGTGCCCATAATTTTCCACATGGGCAGTCTAGAGTCAGATTATCAGGTTATTCTGGAATTCAAGAGATGCTGTGGAGCTCAAGAGGCGAGCTGGATGGCAAGACGTATCACTTATATTTTGTATTATCCGCTGTGTATTTAGTTTAGAGGACAAGTTTATATAACTGTCCAGTTGTGTGTTATTAAACTGTTGTACTCTGATGATGTAATGTAATGTATAAACTAATATAGTTCTTTTGTTTAAAAATTATTCATTTATCTATTATATATTGTTCCACCGTGAATGTGAGATTCTGTTATTGTTTGTGTTTCTTCTTCTACCCCTTTCTTCTTTAACCCTAATGATTTGATTTTCCGGCATTCGATGGTTCGGCATTTGATACAGTGGGCGTATTAATGTCGACTTTCAGAAGTCGAAAAATCAGATCGTTACAAGTATTTTGATATAAGTATTTACAAAGTGATTTTAGTTAACGAAAGGATTAATTAAAGAGGCTTAGGACTGCTTATGTGCTTAACCATGGTTGGTTTCTGTAACAATTCGTCTTTTCGACCCTCAAATGTCGACACTAATACATCCACGGTGTTCACATATCGAGCACCCAAGTGTTGGAAAGATGAATTGTTAGGGTTAAATAAAAAGGAAAGGAAATAAAACAAGGAAGAAGAAACACAATATCAGAATATCACCATGAAAAGATAATATATAATATCAAATGACAGTATAAATTGTCGTTCTAAGAAAGGAAGTATCTCAAAGTTACCGTAATCAGCCTAGACAGTTATATCAACCTGTCCTCTCAAATGCCGATGATACAATAGTAATGCAACAGAAATAAATACTACAGTAGACAGTCATCCGACTCATCTGCATACTCTTCGAAGAGTCTAAAGCTAAATTTGGAAGCATACACGGGGCTGACCCGAGCATTATAAGAAAATAACACCCGGATCAGTCAGATAAACCATTGTGATAAACTCATGAAATATTAGTGACATGTAATAGTAACCATTGAGACCGTATGAATTCCCATAACGGTTTTCCCCTTAAAGAAACCAACCATTCATTTAACATATAGTGATATGATAGATAACATCTAGAGTGTAGCACATAAATCGTATAAATAGCTATTGTGTGAACGCCATAACAATAATAGATATATAATCAATACCGCTAAGGCGCGTTCGTATATGGATTGTTTTCCGCAGAGATGCCCCTAGTAAACTGAAGCGGATCTCCATGACAAGGATCATAAACTACCTTCAGAGCATATATCTCTAAATAAGATGTACTCTAAGGTAAACACAACTGGCCCAACGATGAACTGTGTAACACCAAGTATCAACAACTCTAGCACCCAACATATCGATAAGCATACCCTAGATATGGAGTTGATATACCCTCATGGGTAAGCTATATCCGAGACTGTGCATCCTTCTCTAGTTTTAGTCATTTTCGATATCTAGGCTACGTTTAGCATCTTTCACACGAGTCTTTTTCACTCAAACAGCCAACGAATCCCTAATTAGATTCCTTCATCTCGAACAGATCACAAATCACTACAAGAACTCAAGCATCTCAAACAGATCTTGAACCTCCACATAGGTTCCCTGCATAAGTCCTTTGACGAATGTTAACGCTATCCTCTCTCTTGGAATGCTCCTCGAGATAGACAGTCCCACACGATACCATCGTTTGAACTGTTAACGCTAACCTCTCCCCTGCACTTATCCTTAGGATAGACAGTTCAACTCCATAACATTCCACTTCATAACTGCTTATGGAACATAAATTGCGTATATGATTTTGAAGTGGTCTACTGGTTCGAGTCATCTCATATAAGTACACTCTTCCCACTTATCAGACGCTCCAAAACCAATCGATGAATTTTCGTAAACTTAACTCTAGTTCTTTTGGAAATAAACAGACAATGTATAAGAGCGGAGATCACTTCCTAATCGTTTAAGTGGACGAATTTCCTTATCATTTGTCCTAGAAGGACATAACGAGTTTATACATACAATGTAGCATCATTGAAGATAACCGTACCATATAATTCCCTTATTTCTTCTACATATTCCTAGAGTTAAATTTGGTTAATTTTGATAGTCGACTAATCGACTATTTGGTACAAGATAAATGTTTGTAGATGGAAACCAAGTCTAGTATACTTTCTATAAACAAATGAACGTACAAAACACTATCAAGTCATACAAAGCATGATCAAGCCACACAAAATTTGGTTAAGCTGCTTAATCCCTTCTATTTAATTAATCCTTTTAATAATTAAAAACTCCTTTATTAGTAAACTTCTTTTATCTAATAAACTTCTACTTTTTCTATCTTTTTCCAAAAGATTTCATACTTATAATTTCATTTAAAATATTCATTTTAAGGATCTAAGTACTTTTGCAAATCCATCCAAAAGGTTTAAGGCTAATGTTACTTAAACATTGTCACTACAAACCCAAGACTATTTCGCTTATGCTTATCTTTAAATCATTCTTTTAAAGATCTATTTGCGTCCCTAAGTATAATAAAAAAGGGCTAAAGACGAATGCTATTAACACATTGTCACAACAAACCCAAAACCATTCTTATACTTGTTTCTATCTTTGAAAATATTTATTTTAAAGATCTAAGTTCATATTCAGACAAGTTTAGTATTTGACTAGTTAACTATCAAATTCTAAAGACGATTACTTATAGAAATCACGATTCATACTCTTAACTCATTTTCAACATTCCAGCTTAACTATTTCTCATTCAAGAGTGAATCTACATAAGTTAGGGCACTAGCTACATAAAGCCTTGCCTAGATACTTCATTCTTGAATCTCACAAATAGATAGTCTACTTCGTTGGCTTTTAGTGTTAAGTATAGTATTAATGATTTCCATAAACAAATAAGAAATCAACACGATTAACACATTTCCACCATTTTTTGACTTAACTATTCCTTGTTGAAGAGGGCAATCAGTAGGTTAGAGCTCTATTACTTTGTCCATAATCGACATCGGTCTTAACTCTCACAAATAGATAACCCGACTTCGTCGGCTTTTAGTGTTAAGCATAGTTAATTAATTTTCAAATAAGTAATTAAACAATTTAATCATTTGGACATTAAGTAATTACTAACCCCTTTCTAAACCTTTTGTACTTTTAAAACCCTTTTTAAAATGATATACACACACATATACGGTAATTTATTTACAAAACTACATATTAAATAAACCATTTTAGAAGATATTTATTACATAAGACATAAAATAGTCAACACGTTTTCTAAAAACTATATAGACTTAAAAATGCTTTTAAAATACTTTATAATACTTATAATCAGTTTTAAAACATTTACTAAAAATATTACTTGAAAATAACAAGTTTATAAAATCCTTAAAAACTAGAAAAGAACATGTTTTCTAGATATTTTAACAAAATATCTCTTCTTTAAAAATTCACAACTAATTCTTAAAAATTCATAAATATCTCAAACTACTTTTAAAATACTCTAATAATAGTTAGTAACCACTTGTAAAAATAATGAAACAAAATACATAAATGTAAATATCTTTTCAAACCTTTAAAGTTCAAAAATCAAGTCTAAACGGGGCAATTTTGCACAAGTGAAGTTTTGGCCACTTTTTGAGATGTTACTTAACTTTTTATTATTCAAGCTTTTAATAGAAACAAATATACATATAAAAAATATAAACATGGTGAGAAACGCCTAAGATCTCTCTATAATGTTCCATAGAAATCGCCGAAAATAAGGCAATTCCAAACTGCTTCTATAACCACTATCGCTATGAGTGCACTTTCAAATCTGTGTCCAATCTAAACCAAAGTCCATATATAACCTATGTTCTTTGTTCAAGATCTGGTCATATGTCATACAAGTCCATTCCAAGTTCGTTCAAGTTCATATACATGGATCACATGTGTCACTTACTTTCAAAGCAAGAATTCAAACCAATGTTTTAACATATGTCAACAACAATTCAAACAACATAAACACAACATATATATGTTATATTTTCCACTAAAAGTGAGATGTTAACTCATCTTTAACCCAACAAACAACCAAGATCCAAGCACCAAAGTCAAACCCCATCATCGCAACACCTTTCCCTTCCTCCTCCTTGCTTCCACCTTCTTTTGCCTCCATCTCACCCAAAGTGCTCACGGCCTATGCCTAGGGGAGAGCATAGCTATGATTCTTCAACTTTTGGCATGGTGGAAGGTATTCTAATATTGTACTAAGGCCTGTGGCAAAGTTTGATGTGATTTGGAGTTGCTACTATTTCCTTTAGAACATTTAGAGAAGAAGAAGAAGAAGCCATTAGAAAAGCTTGGTTTTGGTTTGTGAATTTGTGATTAATTCCTAAGGGTGTGCCCTTTCCCTTTATTGGATGAAAATGGTACTCTTTAAGCTTGCATTCACCCCCCACCCCCCCACCCCCTCCAAGCCATGGAAGCCTTACTTCCCATCACTTCTCCTTTAAGTCACTTTTCCTTTATGCTAATTACTCTTATAACCTTCTCATGATAATATCTCTTAACCATTACAACATTTTAGAACCTTCAAAGATTTATGAAGAGTCGTGTGTTAATTAATTGCTAATCTATTCATTTGATCATTAGACAAGTGCACAAGAGTTCGAACAACTTATATCAATTGAAAAGCTTTTTACCTATAAACCGATTTTCGATCACATTATCGATTTTTCTTGAAGAATATATTTTTGTTAAAACTTTTCCAAAACAAGTTTACCATCATTAGTTATGATATAAATGCAGACTAACAAAATTATTAAATCATTTTATAACATTAAATTCAAGATTCAAATATTTATATAATTCAGATATTTAAATACAAAGTGTTTGAAATTCTGGGTCTTTACAGTTTCTTATAAAATTAAATCTATGATTAATTATTTTTTTATTTCACAGTTAAATAACCGACTATCAAACCTTGACCAAATATAACTCTAGAAAAATCTAGAAGAAACATGGAAATTATATGGTACAGTTATCTTCGATGATGCTATATTATACGTACAAACTCGTTGTGTTCTCCTAAGACAAATCATAAGGAAATCCGTCCGCTTAAACGGTGGGGAGGTGATCTCGCTTTTATGTATTGTCTGTTTATTTTCAAAAGAACTGGAGTTGACTTTACCTTAATCTATCGATTGGTTTTGGAGCGCCCGGTAAGCAAGGGAGTGTACTTATATGAGACGGCTCAAAATCGTAACCACTTCAAAACCATATACATGTTCTATGCTTTGGAAGAGATTCGAGATTGGTTCGAGATGATGGAATCTATGTGGAGATTCAAGATCTATTTGAGATGCTCGAACACATGTAGTTGCTCGTGATGTATTCAGGATGTGGGAATCTACGTGTGATTCCGAGATCTGTTGGGATATGGGAATCCATGTGTGGTTTCGAGATCTGTTCGAATTGTGACACATGTGCTGGAATGTCGGACATAGCCTCACCAGTAGATATGACAAAAACCAGATATAGGATGCATAACCGAAATGTTAGCAACCCATGAGGGTGCAGTTGACTCTACCTAGAGATACCTACAATTGTTATGCATGCGTGAGCGATGCACTCGGCAAGTTTGGTCAGCTACATATTTCATACGGTACATCAACTAGGGATGTACGATGATTTAGAAGGATATCTCTGATCCTTGTGTAGGAGGATCGTCCTAGATTTTCTCAGGGTACCTCCGTAGAATCCTACACAATTAGCGAACACGCCTTAGCGGTTTTGATTGTATACCTATTATGTTGTGTTGTACACTCACAAATAACACAACTATTTTTTTATTTATTTTCAAGCCTAGACATTATTAATCATTGGATTTTCTAATAGAATTGGTTTAGTTATCGTAAGGTAAAAACTCATCCGTGTTTATGTGTGACGTGGTCTTATAAGATACCTTTATTTTGAAGGGTTTGATAAAGATAAAAATCCATATGATTTTTGTTTCTCATGTTGGTTTACTAGACTGATCCGGGCATTATTTTCTTATAATGCTTGATTCAGCCCGAGCATATTTCCAAATTTAGTTATGGATGCTTTGGAGCTTTAAAGGACGAGCTGGATGCCTCTAAGACGTATTCACGTATCTTTTATTTCCATTGTATTTCTATTATGTATTTATCAGCATTTGTAAGGATGGGCTGTTATAACTGCCTAGGCTAATTACTGGTTAGTTACTTTGATTGATGTATATATATTATAGTTTTCTTTTGTAAAGATCATGTGTATATTATATATTACTCGTCACGATGTAGGATCTTGTTCTGTCTTTTCTTTCTTGCACCCCAACAATCTGTCTTTTCTGCACTTGATTCTCGGCATATGAATATCGTGGATGTATTTGTGTCGACATTTGAGGGTTGAAAATGCCGGTCGTTGTAGAATCTATATGGAGATTCGTGATTAGTTCAAGATGCTTGAATCCATGTAGAGATTCATGATTTGTTCGAGGTGCTGGGATCCATGTGGGATTCATGATATGTTCCAGTGATGATGTCTCATGTGTTGAAATGATGAACATTACTTCACCATTAGTGATTATATAAATAAGAATTAGGATGCATATCTAAAGGGTTTGACTAGCCCACAGGCGCAGGTGACTACTCCATTCTTGTGTTGCTTACATATATCATGTGGGACTGATGCATTCGGTGCCACGTGTTCAGGTGTGGACCGGCTATATTTTTCCTATGGTACATTCCCTAAGATATACGCTACTTGGAAGGATATATCTGATCCTTATGCAGGAGGACCGTTCTCGATGTACTAAGGGAACCTCCATTGAAATCCTACATAATTATGCGAATGCATCTTAACAGTTTTGAATGTATACCTAATACTATTGTACTGTACAAGCAGCAAACCTATTTCTTACTTATATTCCACACCCTACACTTTATCTATTATATTGAAATATGTACTTAATATATGGTTGGCTCTTTTGAGAGAAAAAACCAATCCGGTGATTCATTGATCTCAAAAGGTGTTGTTATATGTCTCACATATTTCTTGAGTTTCTCACACTAGACTTTTGTCTAACTCGTGATTTTGTTCTTTCCTAATTTCCATGCGTGCTCTTTCTAGCAGTTTGAGGAAAGCAGGTTTTCATTGATGTTCATTGTGCTCTTGGAGAGGAGTTGATGATTTACGTATTGTAGTATTTATTTTTACTGCATTACTTTATGTACATATATCAGCAATTGTAAGGACAAGCTATTATAACTGTCCAAGCTGATGATAGTACTTAGATTAGTAGCTCTAAAATGCTATGTATATTAGAGTAATACTATGTACTATCTTTGGATATTATATTCTATCATTTCACCGTGAGAATCTGATGTTTTTGTTCTCCTCTTTATTATCCATTTTCTTTTCTTCCTTTTCTTTTACCCTAACAATCGGTCTTTCTGGCACTCGAGGGCTCGACATGTGAATACAGTGGATATATTAGTGTCGATATTCAACGTCGAAAAGGGTGGTCATTACATCATCCCTTTCCTGGCTCGGCATGACCTTGGCCCTCGGCTCTCAGCAATTCCCTATTCTTTTCGTGGTCCTAGAGGCCGACAAACTAATTCGGCCCGTCTCGCCACTTAGGCATATGGGAGTAAAGTGGTAGAAGGTACAACCAGGTGTGCCTACTCCTAACAAGAAGCATGTTCCATTTCCCCTAGTTTATGCCAAGGTACCAGTGCATTAAATGCAGTTGGAACCGGGCCAATCGGAAGAGGGTTAAATGGATGAATTTCAAAAAAAATCCATTTTTATCTTAGTTAAACCCATGAAGCCTAAATTGATTTTAGATCTAATCTAAATATTTTTGAATAAAATCTTTATTCTGTTACAATTGTTTAAAATTAGTTTAAGTTAATTTTAAATTGTTTGTATGTTATAATGAGTGCATCAAATGTACCCATGTGTAAAAGTGAAAGTGCAACATATGGGAGGTGCACATAGTTAATGTGAATGTTGTTTGGGTGTTGGGATTTACACCGCAACAGACACATTTCCCTTTTATATATGCCTTTATCATCTAAAACAAAAATAAAATATTAATAATATTAATTTTAGTATGATTGTATATGTGTGTGTGTGTATAGACTTAATTGTTTGTATTAGAATAGGCTTTAATTTTATAACAGGTAATAAATCGAAGTATACAATATAAAGTTAATTTTAATTAAAAGATAGTTCGAAACATTACAATTATATTTTACATAAAACCCTTTTGAAAACCTTGAGTTAAATACACACACACATAAGTATACATACATATATATCTGTGTGTAGTAAATATATATGTATATATACACAAACTAAATAAATGTTTTGAAATAAAACATAATTAAAACTATATTCAAATGGTTTGTAAATTAGAACACATACATTTTTTGACAATGGTCCTATTCTAGCCTAGATCCAATTGTTAAGATAAGAAACAAGTTAAAAGTTAAAAGTTTCCTTTTTTTGCAATAGCCAAATTTTATTTCAAAATAATATAGAAGACGAACATTTAAATCTCAATCTTGTGTTATGAACTTTGATCTATTAATGAAATTTTTCCAAGGTTTCATTCATATAATAATTTACATAGAAACATACAAATCACAATCTTATATTATGAAATCTAACTTATTAATAAGATTGTTTCAAAAAATTTATTCAAATAATAATTTAACAAAAAAGTTAGAAGACATAGGGATATATAAATTCGTGATAATTAGATCTAGATCTAAGTTAAATGCACAAAATGAGCAAACAAAGCAAATAATGATGAATCGAAATTAAGATTATTGATAACATATAAATAATGGAGAACATGACTTATAGACTTTCAAATATATGTTAGCATGATAAGAATATAGCTGGTTCAATGGGAAGAAATAAGATATTCAAATCATAATCCAAATTCACATAGATGAATATAAGGGAGAAGTGGAGAATCAAAGGAATGTAAGCATAATGAATTAATATATAAGTAAAACAAAGGATTACCTTTAAGGTGTAGCCAAGAGAAAACACCTTGGATGACAGAATAATCCCTAGATCTGGTAAATCAATCTCTAGGTCAACATCAATCAAGAGATAACCACATGTTTTTATTTAATTTTGTTTGAATAAGTTTTGGAATTTTGGAACTCCTCCCACCATGAAAATTCAGCTATGATATGTTCTGTAGAGAAGACAAAAATGACAGAGCAAAATCTAATTAAAGGAAGAAATAAATGTGTAATTAAGAAATGGTGATTCCTCTCCTTTTAATTAAGGTTGCCCTTTCATTTCAAAATAAAAAAAACCCATCCTCTTCTCCATACAATGATTGGCCAATACATGTGGACTTGGGTCCAAATTTAAAAAAAAATTCAATTAGTATTAACTCTATTTAAATCCAATTTAAATTTTCTATCGATATCGTATACCGATACGTGCGTTTATAACTTTTACATACGCGGATTATTTAATGCTAATGATAATCAAATAATTTTTTTATAACAATTAATATTTCACAAATATTAATTTATTTAAAGCCCTTTTTAGCATTTATTTAAATATAATTTAAAAAATTCTACCGACATCATATATTGATACGCGCGTTAATAACATTTATATATTCACTTTATTAAATAACAATGGCATTAAAACAAATTAAATAAAATTTAATAACAAATATTAATTAATTTAATTAATTTTAAACTATTAAAAATAAATTAAATCATGTGGTTCATTCGAAATATTCACCATTTCGGTTGTGTAACTCAAATGTGTAAATTCAGTCAACGATTAATATTGAACAATTCAAATATTAATGTCCACGCGTCACCTTAGCTGGTGTGACAATTTGGCTGAACTTATCACCTACACATCTTTTGGTAACATTCAATTTTACTTATTATAAGCGGTCCTTGGCAGTAACGATTATTTATACCAATTCTCTTCATCAAAACTATATCATATTAGGACTTATGGACTTTGGTTTTGGTCAAAATTCCAATATTTTCTACATTCAACTTCGTAAGTCCAAAAACAAAGCCCTTGTTCAATATTAACTTTTATTATTAACTATACTACTGTGGCCAGTGATTTCGACTTTGTGTTGACTATAGTTGACCATGATACTAACCCTATATAATTAGGGAGACCAATCCTCTATTGAATAGTGTTCTACTTTCAATGCTTTAACTTAAACTATGGGTGAGCATTCGATCGGTTCGGTTGGTTTTGAAGTAAAAAATGTCAAATCAAAAAAAATCAGAACCGAACCAAACCGAACCGAACCGAACCAAATTAATTTCGGTTAATTCGGTTAGTAACCGATTTAACCGAACTAAAAAGGAAGTAAGATAAATTACCATAGGTTATTATTCAAATATCGATTTACTTAAAGGAAAACATAAATTTATGTTTAGAGAAACTATTTCAAGTACTTTTTCAAGTTTATAAGAAAAATTAACATATTTTAAATGGATAAAGTTTGGTTTTTTTTACTAAACAAATTATTAAGAGTATTACAGTGCTATGTATTTGGATAATATAATAGAGTTCGGTTAATTCACTTAAACCGATAACTAAATAAAATTATTTTACAAACCAAATTCAAATTGATACAATTTCATAACCAAACCAAACCGACGGAAATAAACCGGTTTGGTTAGTTAATTCAGTTTGAATTGAATATTGTTCACCCCTAACTTAGACCCAACTGTAGTCATTCAATGGATGTCATGCCATGATGTAACTATAATCAAAGAGGAGTGTCCATATTTAAGTTTAACGGCATTCTCAAGTCAAAAGAACTGTGTAATATCGTCACTTCAAGATTCTCAATTTGACCTTACTTATATTAATCAAAATAAAACTTTTGAGTGAGTCATTCCATAGTTATCCAATAACTATCAGTATGTAACCCTTTGGAGCCCCTAGCAGTCATGAGTAATTCACTACCCAACCTTTAGAGAGCATCACACTCTCTAATCTCAATGGATACAGTGATATCCAGCCTCGATACATCTTGACTAGGAATATTTAAAATGGTGTGTTTATTCAAATTATGATAAAATAATCATGATTACAACATCTTGTAATTACTATCACAAAACACATCATTTATGGATTTTCTGTTAAATATATTCAAATTAAACGATTAATTGATTATAACATATTATAACAAATATATAACAAAAAGGAAACATCTTTTATTATGAACGTGAATTGATTATAGAGTTAATAATTAACAATAAATTACAGAATTGCCTCTGGGCGTTATCCTAACTCTATCAAATGTGAGATAAGGCAGGGCATACTTCTAGTACAGTTCTCCTATTAACATTCATCTCAGCCACACATACCTTTTAATTAGCTCACCATCTCTCGTCAAGCCCATTCAACCAAATCAACAGCCAGACCTGCTTCCTGCTTGTTTTATCGCACAATCTCAGCCATCCAAACATCCGTTCAACTACTATAAGATCCCCATGCATCACCATATTATAGTGGTGGGTTGGTGAGTTGGCCAACAACATCATGCATTACCACCACGAGGAGGTTGGTCAGAGAACACATGACCAGCTACACACCACTAAAGGGTCTTTTACTCAGCAAACCGTTAAGATTAGCCGCTTTATAAGTCTTAAGTGTATCTATTATTATAATTCCATTATAATTCTTTGTAATTGTAAGAGAGCCTTATAGTAAAAGAGCTTCACAGTGGATGTAGGAAGCTTTGCCGAATCACTTTACATCTTGTGTCATTTACATTTAAATGCTCGTTTTCCCATTGTTTTCTTCCTCAAGCATACCGATTAGCAAGTAACCTTTTCTCTTTGCGACACACATAGAAGGATGGCCAACCTTTGAATTTGTGGTTAACAACTACACACTATAACTCATGGTGGACATCAACATCTTGGAGTTAGAACCAATAACTAAGCAAGATTCCCTTGAGAAGTTGGACGACAATCTCCATCTAGCTTCATGTTGTGTGTTGCCACAGTTTGTGCACACTCCCTTATATTACTACTGTTATCAACCAAGCTATGAAGGTCACGCAAATGTTCCACATAAGGATCGCGCCAACCATCGAAGGCCAAGTTCATCCACCCCCTGATTTCATTAAGTGGCATCGGCCATACCAATGTAAGCAGTGTCCCCTCCCTCCTCCCACCCGGGAGGAAGGGGAGGGGGCAGGGGTGCATGTCTCTCACCTATAAGAATGCTCCCTCATACAAGAATGCTCGGGCCGGTCCGCGCTAGCGGATAAACTCGAGGGTAAAACAACAAGCCTAGCAATCAAGGCCACCTGCCGCGCCACCCTCTCAAAAAGTCCTTGGGCAACTCAGCACTTCGAGTTATGCCTGGATTAGCCCCGCTCGGGCTATCAAGCAACCCCCACATTTGACTTTGCCTACAGCCAAGTTCGAAAGTCGTCGGACACCTGCTGACATGTCGGAAGATGTCCGAGCTTAGCGACCAATGTCCTTCTCAAGCAAACTTACAAGCTCGGCCTAACAGCATAGATAAGTCCTTGCTTCTGATAATAAGTTCAACTATTTGCCAAATTCTTATGAACAACGGCACTTTTCATCCATCTCACCATTTAACATAAAACTTTTATAAAGTGCTCAAACCAGCCATGTGCTCCGGTTCGAGCTAGGACCTAAAGTCATCGTACGATTGGCTTGTGTCACCCATGAGAACACTCGAGCTCTCATGCGATCCAATTTGAGCCGAGCCCATCTGCCATTCTGCACAAGATTGCTTATCGCCCAAGAGAACCAGTAGGCAAACATGCGCTCTCACTTAACACTAGTTCATCTGCCACTCAACACTTGGTCATCACTTGTTTCATATGAATGTCTGGGCTCAGTCCGCTATATGAGAATGTTGCTACTTAGCAGGTCTTAAAAAGAAGAAACTTTTTTCTGAAATAATATAGAAACTCCTCCTTACAGCGTATCACCTAGGAGAATCTCTAGCCACTCAATGCTCAGGTTCATGCCAGGCCAATTAACAGCAAAACTATAGAATGAGGCTTAATTGTCATACGTCAGTCTTAGCACCTAACGAGTAACCAAGTTGCTCGGTCAATGCTCGCACCCGAGTGCGTTGACCAGCCCGGCATATCAACTAAAATAGATTGATCAATCCAGTACAAGGGACCACATTAGCGATCTAAAGTATATATTCTACAAGCCAAAGCAACAAATTCAAACAACAATTTGCAACAAAATATTTGTTTCATTTAGTTCAAAGATTACGGAGGCACAAGCCCGCCTCGCTAAGCTTACAAAGACTTTTCATTACTAAATAGTTAAAAAAAGAAAATAAGAAAGAGAAGGAAAGGCATGTGCCTTGGGGCCTTTTAGAAGAGCCTAGCACCCCAATCGATCGGTATTTTGCTATGCAAGTAGGGGGGACCGCCTTTGCAGCATTCCATGTCAAATATCACAAGAGGTATCGAAAAGCTTCCAAACAACGTCAAGGAACTGACCAAGACTTCAGCCGTGACATCGAAAGCAGAGGCGACAACCACTACTCTTTCTGTAACATTCCAAAATTTTATCATTTTGATTTTGAATATTTAATTAATTTTAAATATTGAGATAATTGGGTTTTAAAGTTTAATAACTTGAACTCAAATATAGTGATTATTTAAATATTTGAGTTGTGTACTAAATATTAATTAAATGGATTTAACAACCTTATTTAACTTCTTTTAATTAGTAAATAACAATGACGAACTTATTTTGTAAATTTATTTACAATAATAAATGGTTCGAATAAATAATAAGGAAATTAATTGTTATTATAATGACTCAATTTTTATTGTTGTATTTTTAATTTAATTTATTTGATATTTCCATAATTTTTAATTTGAAAAATATTTAAATTATCATTTGACGATTTTTCGACAAACGATAGCATTTTTGAAATTTTATAGGAATAGATAATCAGTGTATATTATTATTGTTTTGAGATCGTATCGCATGTGTGATCATAGTTTTGTTTGGTCGTTCGCGGATCGTAGGTGAACAAAAATTCTATGTGGCGACGTACTGGAAATTGCAAAATAAACATAACCCATAACTTATACAATTCAACACCCTTACTTTTCTTTTCCTTTTCACTCTTCTATTCACTATTTCCTAAAAAACAAAAACAAGAAAATCCATCTCCTTTAAAAATTCATAACAAAAGATTTACAGCTCGAAAAAAGGTAAAGTTTAAATCTATGAACTCGTGGGGAGTAGATCCACATATCTATGTTAACATTAGAGGTTTCGGTTATGTTTGAGGTGATGAGCGTGAAGGGTAGTGAGTTAAGGTTTGATTTTTCTTAATTTATGGTCGATGTTTGGCGAATCGGATGGTGGCACGTTGATTCTTGTTCAAAGGAGCATCATTTGGTAAAAAAATGGTAGGGTGCAGTTGAGTTTTATGGGTCATGATGGTTTCCTATACCAATTGAGGGATGATGTTGCGTTTTACTATGATGGGTCGAGCGTCAAGCAGAAGTGGGGGATGTGATGAGGAGATGGAGTGTGGTTCGTCGGTGGTGTCGATTTTGGATTTCATTGAGCATGGATGCAGCGGTGTTATGCATGCACAGTGGGGGATATGAGAGTGTACAAGGGAGGAAGTGAGTTTGGGAAGAAGGATTAGAGAAGATGTTTGAGTGGGTAATTATATTAAACTATGTAATTAAGGAATTAATTATATTATAAAAATCCAATAACTTATAAAATGCATATCTTTCTCATACGAGGTCCAATCGAGGCGAGATTTTTTGCATTACACTCGTAATAGCATTAGCTATACAATGAAATAGTTTGTTTTGAATTTGGAGCAAGTGAAATTTTGGAACGTAATTCAAACTAGAATGCCTAAGCGTCTACTGAAATTTCGATGAGTTAAGCTAACGTTTTTGGATAATCGGTATGATGTATAGTATAAAAAATTATTGTTTGGGCTTAAATGATTTATTAGTTTGGTTGGGTTAAATATCTGCTGTTGGAAAGCGAATGACTTTTTAAAAATGAAATACATGGAATTTGGTTAAGAAATCAAGATTTCTCACCATTGTAAATTTTTAATTTCGGTTATATACATGTTGATTTTAATTTCTATTATATAGATTGTTAAATGTCAAAATTTGATAGTTTGGTCATATTAGATGTGACATTAACATATGTTAAAAGTTGAACATTTTTAGTGAAAAAGGTAGTAATAGCATTGGCTAAGTGCTATAGTAGCAATTGGTCTCATTATAGTATTTTGGAAATACTATTAATTGCCGCTTTGATTTGGAAATGGTTTTGATCTGGGTAATGATTTTTAAATCCGACTCTTATGGAATTTCTATGATATTTTAATTAAAATGGGTTTTGAACTTCTCTATTTTACTTCACCTTCTTAAATTATTCTTTTCTCATATATGTATATATGTAGATGTTTTAAAATTATTTTGAAAATACTTATTTTTATAGAAAAAATTATTATAATAAATAATGTTTATTTTAAGGGACAGTTTAGCTAAAGTCCCTAATAAGTTTCAAAATACACCAAACATCCTTGCCAAAAAAAGTATGTAAATTAGATCCCTAGAATTAAGTATTGAATAGTTACATACATTTATGCAATTATTCAGTGAATAATTGCAGACATTTATGCAATTAGATCAAAAAATTATAGACATTTCCATAATTATTCACTGAAAAATTGCATAAATTTCCGCAATTATTCACTGAAAAATTACGGAAATTTCCGCAATTTTTGGATATAATTGCATAAATGTCTACAATTATTCACTGAATAATTGCATAAATGTATGCAATTATTCATTAACTTAATTCTAGGGACCTAATTTACAATCTTTTTTTGGGGAGAAGTTTTCATGTATTAAGTTTGATTTTAAGGACCTAAGCCTAATATTCACTTATTTTAAAGGAAATAATAGGGGTTTATCTATTATTTTAAAGTGATCGTATTTTAAAAAAAAGATAGAAATATTTTGAGATAAATATTTATGGAACATTTTATATAAAATGTTGTGATAAAGGACCAGATGTATAAATTGTATTTTATAAATTAAAAGGAGATTTATAAGTGGTATTTTATAAATAAAAGTATAGGTTTATAAATGGTATTTTATAAAAGGTATTTTATAAAAGGAGAATGATACCATTTTGAGGGATTAAATCACATTTGTGAATTTACAACGACTGATCGTTTTATGGAAAGTATTTAGTTCAATTTTGAAATTGAAAGTTTGAGATAAATTTAGAGATTTATAAATGGTATTTTATAAATAGAAATGAATTTACAAAAGGATTTTATGAATATGAAAGAAGTATTTAAAATGATTTTTATAATTATGAAAGGAGATTTATAAAAGAGTTATAAAAGGAAATGAGTTTTATAAAAGATATTTTATAAATGAATTTAGAGTTTTATAGTTACACTTTGAGATTTACAAAAGGAGATTTATATATGAAATTTTGTAAAGAGATTTATAAATGAAGTTTGTAAGTATAAACGAGGTTTATAAAAAGAGTTTTATAAAATGGAATGAGATTTGATTTCCATAAATGATTTTTTTATAAATGGTGGTATGGAAAGTATTCTTTTCATACTCAACACCAAATTTCAAGATATGGAAACTCGTCTCCATCTTGAGAACTAAGAATGTGTGTCAAGGTAAGGATAGATTTATAACTTATCCGATTTCATTGTTAATCGAGAGATAGTATTATTTGAAATTAGAAAGTGGTGTTAACTATATTTGGTCTAATTTCTATACGATCTATTTACTTACACCAAAATGAAAGTGTTTTGGGGTTTATTATTATCAATGTTTTAAATGACATTTGTTTTAACCTGATTAAGTATGGTTTTAGAAATGAAATCTTTCTTAAGATTTGTGGATATACTTATACTGTTGAGATAAGTATATGGGTATATTTTCTAAGTATTAAAGGTGTGGTGTTTTGTGAATATACTCATGCCATCAATATAAGTATATGTAAAAGCTTTCTGGTTATTGAAAGTAAAATGTTTTTTGAATATACTTATACCATAGAGATAAGTATATGAATACTTTCTAAGTATTGAAAAGAGTAGAGGAGACTTGTGATTATATCTTTATAAAGGTATTTTAATATAAGAATTTACAAAGTGGTTTTAATTAATGAAATGATTAACTAAAGAGGCTTAGTGGTTGCTTATTTGCTTAACCATGCTTGGTTAAATCACTGATTTGATTGTTTGTTTATTTGATAATTAAATAACTGACTATCAAGTCTTCACCTGTTTTAAAATTTTCATTATCAACATGAAGAAATCGAGATTAGATAGATTATCCCAAAACCATTTCGAACCGACATAAGCATTCGAATTGGAGACATCTTGAAGATAATCGAAGACGGGGTTCTTTGAAGTGCAAGGATAACTTGCTACCAATCCCAAGGGTGATTCCAAAAAGGATGTAATAAAAATAGTGCCTTCAGTTTGTTTATATCCTGAAAAACTTGTATGGATGAATGCTGGCATTGCATTGTTGCCTAGAGGGCGGTGTTAGCATTCCAAATGGGATTGCCATAAAAGGTGAAACATAGCCTTAGGCCTCACAACCGGTAATGACTAAAGCATGAACGTATCGTAGGGCTAAGTGGGTCACTCCCATTAGGGTATGATCATCACTTGCATATAGATCAATATTTTCTGATTATGTATGCTTGTGGCCACGAAAATGGTTTGTCAAGTTGACAACCGGGGAGTGATCATATTCGGTACTATCCAGGAAGGGGTAGGCCGATCTCGAGTACTAGAGATGTAAATTAATGCAGCCATGGTACATTTTATCTAGAGGTGTACTATACGGATGGTAGATCCTTACCTTCTTATGTATGGAATTCTCCAATAAGTGTCATTCAGATTTAGTTGTATACCTATTATGATGCGATTTAATTAATGTAACAATTTCGGCTAAGATTCAATATTTATTTTAAACCCTAGACATTATTATAATATCACAAGATTTTCTATGAAATTGCTTATTTATCGTAAGGTAAAAACTCGTCCGTGTTTATGTGTGGCGTAGTCTTACAAGATACTTTTGTTTTGAAAATTTTTATAACATTAAAAATCCATATGATGTATGTTTCTCACGCTAATTTACCAAACTAATCCAGGCGTTATTTTCTTATAATGCTTGGGTTAGCCCGAGCATATCTCCAGATTCAGTTATTGATGCTTTGGAGCTTCAAGAGACAAGCTAGATGCCTCTAAGATGTATTCACATATATTTTATTTCTGCTACATTGGTTATTTAATATTTATTAGCATTTGTGACGACATGTTATCATAACTGTCCAGGTTGATGATAGATAGTTACTTTGATTGATGTATGTATATTTCAGTTTTCTTTTGTAAAGATCTATTGTTTGCTATATATTACTCATCACGATATAAGATTCCTGTCTTGTCTTTCTTTTTCTCCAACAATCCTTTTTTACGGCACTTGGATGCTCGGCACGTGAATACTGTGGATGTATTAGTGTCAACTTTTGAGGGTCGAAAATGCGGGTTGTTACACTTTCCAACAAAGCAAGTGGGCTCCCAAGCCGACCTTGATTAAGGAATGTCAGAGCAAGATGGCAAGGAAGTCCATCAGCAACAACTGCATCATTAGCTCGAAACCAACAAATAATCACCATCTGTAAGATAGCCAGAAAACATGACCCCAAGACAAGCAACTAAGAAAGATCCATGTAACACCCCTAATTTTTAGTTAACATTATTCAGGACATTTAATTGGATAGATTAAATAGAATAATTTATATAATTAGGAAGAATGAGATTTGGTTAATTAGTGTGGTTGTGCCGAACTTAATGAACTAAGTAAGATTGTTTTAATTAATACACATAGAAGAATACATGGGAGTTGAAAAATAGGCATAGATAAACCCTTCATTCATTAAACCCTCACCTCGTATATCATTCTCATATTTACAACAAAAACAACCAAAAAGAAAGCTCAATCAAGGCCGGCCATTAGAAAGCAACATGGAGATTGAAATTTAGGATTCAAGGGAAAGCAAGCTTAGGATTAAGAGCTACACCAAATCTCAACTCCAACCATTAATCTAAGGTGAATAATAACACTTATCGTCTCTTAAATCTTTGTTTTGATTCGGTTATGGGTAATACCCGAACTTTATGTGTTTGATTGATCAAGTTATGATCTAATAATCATTTTTTGGATAGAATAATGGTTAATGGGAATTTTTGGAATTGGTTAGAAACTGTTTAATTTGGTTTTGGGATTAAATCTGAATTCTTATCACCTAAATGCTTTAAAATTTAGATATGTGACGTGAAACAACGTATTGAAGATGAGTTTTTAATTTGATAATTTTCTAAAGTGATAAGAATTTATTATGAATCTCCTAAGGTTAAATAGGCATAAATTAAGGTTTAATTTATTAATGATAATTAAATGGGGGGTTTTGGACCCAAATATTTTATATGGAAAAAGAAATATAATTTTGCAATTTATGTGAATTTTTGGGATTTTTTCCCATGTAGTTTTGAATTATAGAGAATTATTTACGCTAGAATATATATATATATAAGTTTAATCAATCATGGTTGGTAATTAATTATTTTAAATAATGTTTTGGATCATGGAAATAGGGTGCGATAGTTTTTCAGTAAAGAAAATTGATAAAGTTTTGCGAGCCAATAAGCTTTTGACAAATTATAGAGGTTTGATGAAAAGTAATATCTTTTTATAGTAATTTGGAAGTTTTTAAGTTAATTACAGTTTTACCATGTCAACATTGGCTATGTCGAGTCATCACTCACCACATTATAGTGTTATCGATGCGAAACCAAACAATGTCGCGTGAGGTCAACGAGTTTGACATGAAGTAGATGGGTTTTGGTTCTCGTCGGGGTCAACAACAAAAATAAAGAGATGGTCTTCGATATGACGATATCGATGCTTATACATGCTGAGTTTTATAACAAGAGGCTTATTGCCGCGTTTTATACTAGAAAACATGCTACTGCATATACCATTCTATGTTTTTGCCCCATCGTCCCAAGTGTTGTTGAGCCTAGCCCTTACCACTTTTAAACTTGTCACCGAGTTTACCTCATGCCGATTTTAACTAGTCATCGAGTTTTATAAATAGACGGATAACCTATGTACTATGAGGATCGATGACTTCATTGTCATTGAGGCACGATGCCGCATGTTTAGTCTTCGAGTTTTAATAGGCAGAAAGCCTTACACTTTTACATCGACATAAGATGGATGTTGATGCTAATACACATCGAGCATATAAACAGCGGAGAGCCATTTGCTGCATGATTTTAAATTACAACCTTACGGACACTGAGGTGTATCTAAATGAGTATGACTTGAAACCTTTTAGGGGTTACCAATGTATGTCACTATAAAATTTAAATAACCACAAAAAGAAATAAGTTATACATGTGGATAACATGGATTAATGTTGAACACGTAGGTAGCATAGAGTAAAGTTAAACATGTGTGCAACATAGGATAAATAGAAACATGTGGATAACACAAATTAAATGGCCAAGTGATGAGTTTATAGTCATCCTAGGAAAACTATGAGATGTATGATGGATAGTCTGTATCATGACGAAGATGGATAGTATATAATTGGTTAATTTAAGGGTTCATAGTTATCCTAGAATAACAATGAGATGTGATATGGATAGTCCACATTAGTTTAAATGATATAATATAAGATGGATAGTCCAAATTAATTTAAGTAAAATAAAATGTAGGATGGTTAGTCCATATGAAAATAAGACGGATAGTCAATAAGAACTTAGATGGGTAGTCTAATAAATGGGGGATGGGTAATATAGTATGACATGTTTATACACTGTCATATTATTCTATTATAACCACTGTGGATGCAGGAGCATAGTATATGCTTAAGATTTTAATTGGGTACTAGTGAGGGGAAACCCATTCCGTATAGCGACGTAGTCTCACTAGATATCTATTAGTTTGAGACGGTAGATTATTA
This sequence comes from Allium fistulosum, assembly GCA_030737815.1. NCBI lineage: Eukaryota > Viridiplantae > Streptophyta > Magnoliopsida > Asparagales > Amaryllidaceae > Allium > Allium fistulosum. The sequence goes on along the minus strand of CM060902.1, from coordinate 731,638,325 downwards.
TTCACACTAGACTTTTTATTTGACCCGAAGTTTTTATTTTCACCTTAAACTCTCGGATACTCATTTGAGTAAGTTAAGAGTAAGGGCTTTTTAGGTTTCCTTTAGACGAATAAGCTTCCGGAGACATGCAGGTGGCAATCTAGCTAGTAGGAGCTATATATCTATTTTCTACTGTGTTTGATTCTGCTTTTGTGTTGTAATTCCAAGTTATATTAAATGCTAGATATTTGACTCTGATCATCCAAGCGAGCATCTTCATATGCCACTCTTGGAAGATGTTGTAATAGTTATATTTTCTCTGAATGTGGTTTGCAAATTGGGATTACATAATGAAATTGAAATCTTATTGTGAAATGATATGAGAAAATTTATTATAAAAATTGTGTTGAATTTCCATATTTATGTGTTTCTGGTATTATCAAAATGATTAACATGGCCGCATTTTGTCACCGGAAATTAATAACTATAGATGACTGCAGCATCCCTAACACTTAGTTTCGAGCCTCAAAATGAGGAATGTTACAGTTTGGTATCAGAGCAAAGTTATGTAAACTTAAAAGGAATTTAAACCTAAAAGTTTTATAAACATAAACCAATGAATCAGAGAATAAGATTGGGGTTGGGATAACGCAAAAAAAAGTACTTGTATTTTGCTTTATATAGGTATGTATTTCCCTCCCCCTTAGACCGTTCTTCTATATCTTACTAAGGCTCTATGTAGATTTATGAGAAAGAACGGTATGGAATCAGGAAACGAAAGAGTGAATCTAGGTGGAGGAAGCACCACAACTAATGAAAATGCTCGACCTAATACCAGGAAAACCCAGGGTCGACAGGCAAATGCTAATCAAAATGAAAATGCCAACGTAGGTGCTGGAACCCCACCAATAGATATGGAGATGATGTATCAGTTCTTCATTAACTTAATGCAAGCTGGAGCAGTTGTAGGATTAGCTAGAGGAAATGTTGAGAATGCGGAATGAGTAAATCCCGTGGCGCCAGTTGACAATAACTATGCTAAGCTAAGTCGAGATTATAGCAGTTTGGGTAGGAAGCCTTTTTTTGGGATTGAAGATGTTATAGAAGTGGAAAATTGGGTTTTTCATTGCGAGAGAATTTTTGCTAATCTTGGTTTGGACGATGAGCAGAAGAGAAAGATTGGATTCGAGGCAATTGCAAGGTGGAACATTGTTCTGGTAGAATGGAGTTACCGTGGGTGTGTTAGAGGAAGAGTTAACTTGGGCAGATTTCCAAAGGAGATTCGAGGAGAGATTTTTATCTGAGGTAGCTAAGTCCACTTTGCTTAGGAAATTTATGGATTTGGAGCAGGGGGAGATGTTAATGTTGGAGTATTCTTTAAAGTTTGATGAGCTGTACAGGTATGGACATGGCACTATGGACACTATCATCATAAGGAACGATAAATTTATTCGGGGGTTAAGGCTGGAAATCGCTAGGGCAACTATCCCACATCTCCGAGATCCATCAAATGTAGTAGTGGAGATGACGATTAGAAATGAAGAAATGCTTTCTACCTTTAGGTAGGAGAAGTCAACGGAGACTTAGGAATCCTCGAATAAGAAAAGAAAATTCTTTAAGAAGAAGGATGCTCAGAAAGGAGGAGCAACTAAGAAAGGGAAGGCATATATTGTCTGTTATAAGTGCGATAAGAAGGGGCACTATGCTAATGAGTATCGCTCGGATGATGGAAAGGTGGTTGTGGGGAAGCAGAATGTGAAGTGCTTTCACTTCGACTAAGTGGAGGATTATAAGAACAAGTGTCTAGAAGCAGCCAAGGCTGATAAGGGTAAAGTCTATGCTTTGGAACCATCATCCTCTAGACCAACAGCAGCTGAGAAGGGAAAAATTATGATGGAAGGTACACTTTTGATCCATAGTATACCAGTTAGGATACTATTTGATACCGGTGCATCGCATTCATTTATATCTCAGTGTTTCATAGATAAGTTATGCTTAGAACCTACATACCGAGTTATTTCCTTAAGGGTTGCGAATCCAATAGGATGGTATCTGGAGATGAGATGTGACCGATTAGAACTTGATTTTTTAGGTCATAAGTTTGCATGCCATTTGTATGTCTTTGATTTCATAGGCTTGGGGATTATATTATGTATATATTTATTAGATAGATATGATGCTAGGATATTTTGTTAGAATAGGGAAATATCGTTGAGACATCCCAGTAGTAGTGACCGAATAATATACTCAGTCGAGAATTCAAGTCTAGGAATTTGTGCTTTGCCGAATGCTATGGAAGCAGAAGAAGAGTTGAATTAGGTTTTGGTAGCAAGTGAATTTGCGGATGTTTTTGAGCCAATCACAAGACTACCACTGAAACAAGCTATCGAGTTTCGAATAGATCTTTTGCTAGGAGCATAACCCATAAGTAGACAACCTAGCAGGATGACACCTACCGAGATAAAGGAGCTAAAGGTGCAGCTAGTGGACTTAAAAGGAAAGAACTTTATCAGACTAAGTAGTTCGCCTTGGGGAGCGACCACGGTATTTATGAAGAAACCGAATGGGTCGTTAAGGTTGTGTATCGACTATCGTAAGTTGAATAAGAAGACGATTAAGATTAGATATCCTTTGTCGAGAATCGAAGACTTATTCGATCAGTTGAGTGGAGCCATAGTGCTTTCCTAATTGGATTTGGCTACAAGGTTCCATCAGCTAAGAGTGGCGGAGGACAGTATTCCGTTGATGACGTTTCGAATGAGATATGGTTTATACGAGTGGTTAGTAATGCCATTCGGGCTAATGAATGCATTAGCTTTCTTTTTAGATTTGATGAGCCAGATTTTTCGAGAGCACTTGGATAGGTTCGTATTGGTGTTCATAGACAACATTTTGATATATTCTAAGGATGAAAGAGAGCATGAGGTTCATGTTAGAATAATGTTAGAGACACTGAGACAGCATCAGATGAAAGTGAAGTTTTTGAAGTGTCATTTCTAAAAGAAAGAAGGAAAGATTCTTGGCCATGTAGTCTTAGGAGAAGGGTTATCAGTTGATCCAGTTAAGATTGAAGCGGTTAATAGTTGGAGGAGACCCGAGACAATGACCGAGACAAGAAGTATTTTTTGATTGGTTGGATATTACCGAAGATTTATCAAGGATTTTCCGTGGCTAGCAGCATCCCTGACTAAGCTAGCCAGGAAGGATGTTAAGTTTGTTTGGTCCGATAGATGCAAGGAAGCATTCCTTAAGTTAAAGCATTTATTGACCAATGCGCCCGCGTTAGTTGTGCCAGACGGTAATTAAGGATTAGTAGTGTATACAGATGCATGTGAGACTGAATTATGAGCTGTGTTGGTATAAAAGGGTAAGGTAATTACCTATGCTTCTCGATAGCTCAGACTGCATGAAGTAAGATATTCAATCTATGATTTAGAGTTGGCAATAGTGATCTTCATATAGAAAGTGTGGAGACATTATTTTTAGGAGAAGATTTGTTTTGTATATGGATCATAAGTCTTTAGGTATTTATTCTCTCAAAAGGAGTTGAATATGAGATAGTAAAGGTGACTGAAGTTTTTATCAGCTTATGATTTCGGTATAGAGTATACATCAGGGAAAGGTAATAAAGTAGCGGATGCTCTTAGAAGAAAATATCAGAATATGGTGTTATCTATGTTGGCAGAATGGAAGGATCTTGAGGCATTGACTACGTGTAGTGTGCAGTTAAGATCGACTACTAGTTCTAGTTAGAGTACTGCCATGATATCCCATTTGGAAGTTCGATCAGTTTTGATCAAAGAATTGCTTCTAAGCAGAAAGATGATCCATCGTTGGTCGAGAAGATTAGAAGAATTGAGATTGGGACTGAGATTGATGATTTGAGAGATTTTAGCCTTGACCAGAAGGGATGGTTGAGAAAGAAAGGACGATTGTGTGTTCCAAATGTTGGGACCGTAAGGCATGAAGTTCTTAGGGAATGTCATCGATCGAAGTTTACGATTCATCCTGAAGGAACCAAGATGTATCAGGATAGGAAGAGAAGTTTCTTCTGGGAAGCTATGAAGATAGATGTTGGCTTATGGATAAAGCAATGTTCGAATTGCCAATAAGTAAAACCCGAACATCAAAAGTCGAATGGGTTTTGCTTCAGCCTTTAGATATACCAGTTTGGAAATGAGATTCGATATCCATGGACTTTATTGATGGGTTGCCACGGTTGAATTGAAGAAATGAGAGTATATGGGTCATAGTGGACAGATTGACCAAGAGCGCCCATTTCATTCCCTCTAAGTCAAACTGGACGACACCTATTTTGGCTAAGTTATTTATGAAGAACATAGTTAGACTGCATGGGATTCCTAATAGTATAGTCAGTGGCAGAGATACATTGTTTACTAGTGAGTTCTGGAAGAGTCTATAGGAAGTGTTAGGTACCAAGCTTAAGATGAGTACCGCTTATCACCCTCAGACAAATAGGTAGACGGAGAGAGTCAATAAGGTACTCGAGGATTTGTTGAGAGCTTGCATACTAGATTTTGGTGGATCATGGGAAGACCACCTACACTTGGTTGAGTTTTCCTATAATAATAGTTATCAGACTAGTATAGGAATGGTGCTTTTCGAAGCTTTGTATGGAAGGCCATGCAAGTCGCCAGTACGTTGGTTGGAAACTAAAGATAGGTTAGTCTTAGGTCCAGATTTGGTGAGAGAAGCAATAGAGAAAATTGAGTTAATATGAGGTAGGATATGAGAAGCTCGGTCTAGACAGAAAAGTTACACGGACAGAAGGCATAAGGATCTAGAGTTCTCAGTTAGAGATATGGTTTTCATTAAAGTATCACCGATGAAAGGTGTGGTACATTTTGAAAAATTAAGGAAACTAGCAGCGAGATATGTTGGACCGTTCCTAGTTATAGAGAGGATCAAAAAGCCCGCATATCGAGTAGATTTACCGAGCAGTTTGGTATGCGTCCATAACGTTTTTCGTGTTTTTCATCTTTAGAAGTATGTGCTTGGTCCAGAGACTACTATCACTTCGACTGCATTGGAAGATTTAGTAGTAGAACTGGATCTGACTTTTGTTAGGCAACCGGTTCGTATTATAGTGAGAGATGAGAAGAAGTTACGGAACAAGACATTCAAGTCGGTGAAAGTTTAGTGGAGCGACAACGAGGAAGACTGTACTTGGGATACAGAGGACATGATTAGAGATACTTATCCTAAGCTGTTGTGAGGGTATGTTCTATATTCGTTGTATATAGATTTTATGGTTGGTAGGATATACTAGCTTTGGTTGCATGTTTGTTATACTTATTTTATAGTTCTTACTGAATTTTGAGGATGAAACTCTTTAAGGGGGAGCCTGCAACACCCCTATTTTTTAGTTAACATTATTCAAGACATTTAATTGGATAAATTAAATAGAATGATGTATATAATTAGGGAGAGAGAGATTTGGTTAACCAGTGTGGCCGTGCCAAACTTAATGAACTAAGCATGATTGTTTTAAATTTAATACGCATAGAAGAATATATGAGAGGGGAAAATATGCATCAATAAACCATTCATTCATTAAACACTCACCTCCTACATTATTCTGATATTCACAACAAAAACAACCAAAAGGAAAGCTCAATCAAAGCCGACCTTTAGGCAGCAATAGGGAGATTGAAATCTAGGATTCAAGGGAAAACAAGCTTAGGATTAGGAGCTATACTAAATCTTAACTCCAACCATTAATATAAGGTGAATAATAACACTTATCATCTCTTAAACCTTTGTTTTGATTCGGTCATAGGTAATACCCGAATCTTATGTGTTTGATTGGTCAAGTTATGATCTAATAATCATTGTTTGGATAGAATAATGGTTAACGAGAATTTTTGGAATTGATTAGAATTTTTTTAATTCGGTTTTGGGATTAAATCCAAAATTCTTGTCCTCCAAATGATTTAAAATTTAGATATGTGACGTAAAACAACATATTGGAGATGAGTTTTTAATTTGAGAATTTTCCCAAGTGATAGGAATTTATTATGAATTTCCTAAAGTTAAATAGATATAAATTCGGGTTTAATTTATTAATAATAATTAAATGGGGGGTTTTTGACCTGAATATTTTACATGTCAAAAAGAAATATAATTTTGGAATTAATGTGAATTTTTGGGAATTTTTCCCCTGTAATTTTGAATTGTGGAGAATTATTTATGTTAGAATATGCATATAAAAGTTTAATTAATTATGGTTAGTAATTAAATATTTGAAATAATATTTTGGATCTTGGAAATAGAATGCAGTAGTTTTTCAGTAAAGAAAATTGATAAAGTTTTGCTAGCTAATAAGCTTTTGACAAATTATAGAGGTTTGGTGAAAAGTAATATCTTTTTATAGTAATTTGGCAGGTTTTAAGTTAATTATAGCTTTACCATGTCGACATTGGCTATGTCGAGCCATCACCGCATCATAATATTATCGACGCAGAACCAAACAATGCTGCATGATGTCAATGAGTTTGGCATGAAGCGAATGAGTTTTGATCTTGTCGAGGTCATAGCAACAAAGATAAAGAGATGGTATTCGACATGACGATGTCGATGTTTATACATGCTGAGATTTATACCAAGAGGCTTGTTTCCGCGTTTTATTCTAGAAAGCATGCTGCTGCATATGCCATTATATGTTTTTGCCTCACTAACCCAAGGGTTGTCGAGCCTAGCCCTTACCGCTTTTAAACTTGTCATTGAGTTTACCTCATATCGATTTTAACCAGTCTTCGAGTTTTTAAATAGGCGAATAACCTATGTATCATGAGGATCGACGACTTCATTGTCATTGAGGCATGATGCCGCATGTTCAGTCTTTGAGTTTTAGTAGGTGGAAAGCCTTATGCTTTTACATCGACATAAGATGGATGTCGATGCTAATACACATCGAGCTTATAAACGACGGAGAGCCATTTGTTGCATGATTTTAATTTCGAACCTTAGGAGCACTAAGGTATGTCTTAATGAGTTACATGAAACCTTTTGGGGGTTACCAATGTATGTCACCGTGAAATTCAAATAATGAAGGGGATATAACTTAATTGGGGACACCAATAGAAATAAGTTATATATGTGGATAACATGGCTTAATATTGAATACGTGGGTTGCATAGAGTAAAGTTAAACATGTGGGTAACATAGGATAAATAAAAACATGTGGATAACATGAATTAAATGGTCAAGTGATGAGTTCATAGTCATTCTAGGAAAACTATGGGATGTATGATGGATAGTCTGCATCATGCCGAAGATGGATAGTTTCTAATTAGTTAATTTAAGGGTTCATGGTCATCCTAGAAAACCTATGAGATGTGAGATGGATAGTCCGCATCAGTTTAAATGATAAAATGTGATATGGATAGTCCATATTAGTTTAAGTAAATAAAATGTGGGATGGGTAGTCCACATGAACATAAAACAGGTAGTCATTAAGAACTTAGGTGGGTAGTCTAATAAATGAGGGATGGATAATCCAGTACATATGACATATTTATACACTATCATATTACTCTGTTATAACTATTATGGATGCATGAGCATAATATATGGTTAAGATGTTTAATTAGGTACTGGTGAGGGGAAGCCTGTTCCGCATAGCGGTATGTTCTCACTAGATATCTATTGGTTTGAGATGGTAGATGATTATTTACACCAGACTTTTTGTGTGATCCGAAGTTTTTGTTTTTCCCTTAAACTCTTTGGTACTCATTTGAGTATGTTGAGAGTAAGTGATTTTTAGGTTCCCTTTAGACGAATAAGCTTACGGAGACGTATAGGAGGTAATCTAGCTAGTAGGAGCTATATATCTATTTTCGATGTGTTTTGATTCTGCTTTCGTGTTGTAACGACAAGTTGTATTAAATGCCAGATATTTGATTCCGATCATTCAATGGGCATCTCCATATGTCGCTTTTGGAATATGTTGTCATAATTATATTTTCTCTGAACGTGGTTTGCGAATTGGTATTACGTAATGAAATTAAAATCTTATTGTGAAATGAGATGAGAAAATTTATTTTAAAAATTGTGTTGAATTTACATATCATGTGTTTCGGGTATTGTCAAAATGATTAACATAGCCGCATTTTATCACCAAAAATTAATAACTATAGATGACTACAACATCCGTAGCAAATAATTTTGGACCTCAAAATGAGGGATGTTACAATCCATCTTAAGAAGTAGAAATTCAAACAGTAGTCCGAACTACAATCAACAAAAACAATTCGGCATCCAAAAATTTTCTTCCTTTCTTTTAACTCCAAACAAGTTTGACAAAACCGAGGGCGCTTAAGAGCATTTGGAGTGTAAGAAGAGGGCGAAGTTAACTATTTTCACCAATAGAAAACTAAGCAAGGTTTGAGTTCTTTGAAGAAATTACATGAAAAAGCTCCATGAGTGCAAAGTGGAAGAAAAAGAGGTATTTATATACCTCTCCTTTCAATCGCAGCCGTTATGCTCAAAATGACAAAAAAGAATCTCAACGATATTTATAATCAAGTGTTGTGTCACACCATTCGTATGGAGAAGTGACACCTCTCTGCCACGTCTCGAAAAGCACAACCGTTGCCACCAATAGCGCAATGCTATATGGAAAGTGCATTAAAATAAAGTAGAGCCGTCTATCGATGGAATATTTGTTATTTAAGAAGCCCGCGCATGCATGCGGGCACAGACTTAGGGGGTAAAATGTTACTCAGTTTTTTCGTAAGTAAGGAGATATAGTAATCAAGTCTCCTAAGCCAAGCTCGATCTGGTCCAAGGCAGCTCGGGTCTAGGCTAGTCTCCCTTAAGCCAACCAAAAGTCGAAGGCGAGCCAACATAGCTACTTTCGGCTACCACCTCCGATCCAGGCTAGACCCATATAAGCCCGTCTACTCATGCCGACCTCGCAAAGCATGAGGATCGGTACAGCTCTGCAAAGCATAAGAACGACTTCCCATCTCGCTTGTGACCGACCCTCTTATGCCAGCCTGCTTTCAACATGACACTGAGTCTGCTCGTCTGCCTAAGCATCTCTCCCAACTGTTTGCTGACAGGCCCAACTCAAGGTCGACTTCAACATGACTCATCATTTGATCCAGTTTCAGTATAGCCACATACAATTTACAGGTCATCTCGTCATCCCTCGCCTGGCTTGGCATGACCTCAACCCTTATCTCTCAGTAGTTCCCATCCTCTTCATGGTACCAGCGACCAACAAAACAACTCAGCTTATCTCGCCACCTAGGCATACGGGAGTAAAGCAATAGAAGGTACAACTAGATGTGCCTAATCTTGACAAGAAACATGTTCTACTTCTCGTAGCTTACCGCCACGGTACAAATGCATTAAATGCGAGGTAGGACGGGGCATACTTTTGGTGCATTTCTCTTGTTGACGTTTATCTCAGCCACACATTCCTTCATTTAGCCAGCTGTCTCTTGTCAAGCCGGCTTAGCCAAATCAACGGCCAGGCGCGTTTCCTGTCTATTTTACCGCATGACCTCAATTATCCCAGCATCGGTTAAGTTTCTATAAGAACTCCATGCATCGCCACATTAAAGTGGTGGGTCGATGAGTTGGCCAACGAAATCATGCATTACCACCTCGAGGAGGTTGGTCAGAAAAAGCATGGCCATGTCATCGGCTACACACCACTAAAGAGTCATTTACCACCACGTAAGTCCTTGTAATTGTAAGAGAACCATATAGTATGAGAGCTTCACAGTGGACGTAGGCAGCTTTGTCGAACCACTCTATATCTTGTTTCGTTTACCTCTAAATGTTTTTCCCATTATTTCCCGTCCTTAAGCTTATCGATTAGCAAATAACCTTTGCTCTTTGTGACGCACCATCATGATTCCGAGGTTGACGAAAAATATGATCAACCGTGCCTATTTTGATTCTCATCTTGAATACGTTGTGCCAACAAAAACCCAAAAGAAATAGGGCAGAAAATCATGATAGACACTAGAAAGTTCCAATATTTCCTTCTATGCCCAACAAATTCACCAAATTTTATCCAGCCTTGTAGTTTCTTACCTTGAATACTGGTTCCTTTCCTTTAACGTCCCATACGTTCATTATTCCATTCCCATCAATCCAGATTTGTCGACAAAATATATTATATTATATTTTATCAGTCATTACTTCTATTTCATTGAATTATTTCTCTTGCTTCAATTCTTCATAGTGGTATGCAATTTTTAATTATTTTTCTAGAATATTTTAAAGGGGGAATTAATTTAAAGGACAAAGATTTGTATATTTTTTGCCTCAAGGACACAAGCTCAATATTTTTACCACAAGGACAAACATTCTCCTAAAAATTATTCATAAGGACAAATATTTTCCAAAATTATTCATAAGGACAACAAAACTGCTACCAAGCTAAAAACTGATACCTAAAAACTGCTACCGGTAACTACAAACTGATACCTAAAAACTGCTATCAATAACTACAAACTGATACCTAAAGAAAGTTGTCCTTCAGGATAAAATATTGAAGGCCTGTCCTTGAGGCAAAAACGCTTAGAAATTTTGTCCTTCACAATAATTTCCTGTATTATTTTTTAAAATACCCTTTTAACTTATGCTGTGATTTGCTGTTGTTATGCCTTTGGATATTAATTCAATTCAGAAGTTTCAAGTAGTATTTTAAATTTGTAAACTGTAATATAGTTTGTCAATGTTTGAAGGTTTGGGGATTTAATTGTGAAGGGAGGGAGAGGTGGTAGAAGGGGCCGGAGGGAGGGGGGCTTTAGGAGGATGAAACTTAAGATCTTTTGGACGACTGAAAATAAGGAGCTTTATTGCTTTTTAAAAGCCAAGGATCCAACAAAAAAATTGGGCTTTTACCATTCCATTTTGTTTTTTTGCTTTCGGAAGTCCACATTCGGCCGCACTTCTTACAATTAGGGTTTCTCCTTCGAAGGCGATCTTTTCTCATTTTTCATCCGCCGAAATCGCCGACTATCTTCGATAATTTTGATAAAGGTACTCTTTTTCTTCTTTAATTCGTTATTGCTGTTTCAAATCAGCAATCGTTTCGTTCATTGATTTGATTTTCCGCGTAAGATTAGATCAAAATAATAATGAGAAAATAACAACTACCACCTCCACCACAGTTCGTTACTTCCTCCTAGGCATTATTGATTTTAGTATGAAAAGATGAAGAAACGTAGATTCTGGATTGAGTAATTTATTACATATGGTGCATAAAGCTAAATTTTATTATCTTGCATAATACTTCTGAGCAACTTTTCTCCACTGATTGCTTGAGTTTTAACAATCGGAGAAGTACCAATAATGCTTGAAAACTGTTTGTCTTATTGCCTAAAACACAAATGATAACTTCCTATATCCATGTGATTCATAGGCTGCTATATATGTAATATTAGGTGCACATATTTTTCATGTGTGCGCATATTAGCTGCTAATTAGAACAGTGTAGTGCACTCTAAGACCTGCCCCTTAATTTTCTCAATAGTCTGTTTTTAGTAATTATGATGGAACATGCTGAATGGTTTTAATGGAAATGTAAAGCAATATAAATGTATATTTGGTAAGTAGAAAGTTGTGACTTGTGAGGTTTGAGACATAGCAAACCACTGTTAAACAAAAAATATTTGGTTAAGGTGCAACCTACAATGTTAGCAAATTAAAACTGTTAGCATTTTTGATGTAGTGCATGGGCAAACTAATGACTATAATAACTTGACTGGGAACAAATTCATTGCGATATGGAGTTTTGAGTTGGTATGAATTGTGTTAGTCTTTTCACAAAAAAAACATCTCAAATCCGAGCTAATTTTATTGCTAGAATTGGAACGGCGAGGTGAATAAATCTGAAATTAGCTAATAGGTGTTACTTAGCATCCATCCACCTACCTATGACCCTGATTAGTAAACATACTTTTGCTGTATGTGATCATGTTCAGGAACTGTTGCTAAGAAATGTGGATTATCATTTAATATGATGTTAATAAAGTACATTTTTTTTCAAAAAAATGTGCATTATTATTTAGGAAATAAAGTAGCTATCTTTTAGACTTTTCTTATAAGAACATTATTATGGATAGTGATTGTTGTTGGTTGTTATTAGTATGCTGAAGCTGTCATTTGCAAATTATTGGTGTTGGTGTAATGATGTTAAAAATGCAAATTCTGAAATTTTAGCAGAATACCAAGACAATGATACTATATTTACTGAAGAAAGAAATTTTGAATCTAATCAAAGCTCAGTTGGAGTGATTCAACTCAAGGATTAAGACATGATTCCAACAACAAAGAGAACAAATACGTTGAAGTATGGCATTATATTATCATTTGCCCTTATAGGTGTAGCATAGTTTTAGAAATCATATTGTCCTTTTATATTGTTATGATGCTTGGCTTTTGTATAAAAATTTAATATGCATCCGTTGTGTGATTTATTGCTTTAACTTTGTATCTCAAATTCGATTCAAATTCATATACTTCTTTAATTACGTTTCAATATATAAATTGTTTTGTAATTCTTTCATTTCGTTAATCGTTGTAAATATTTGAATTATCACGCATGCATTTTGTTTCAAATTTCAATGTAAAAGCCAAAAAACTAAAAATATACATCCACATTGACTTTTTGTTTTTTTGACATATAAGTCATTATTATGCCAAACAAACTTTTGACTTTTTAAAAGTAGAAGAGCTTATGAAATAGGCAAAATCACTTTTGCTTTAGGTTGCCAAAGGGGCCCTTAGGATATTGCCAAAGGTTCCCCATTCGGTTAATTAAGCAATTTCGTGTGTTTTAGTAGAACAACTAGGGGAAGAAGAGGAGGGGAGAATGTGGGTAAAAATGCCATTTAGGGTGATAAAAGCAGAATTCAGGTTGGGGATTCAAAAAGGCATGGTTAAAGGGACTCATGAAATGAATAGGGTGATTTAATGGTCTGAGTGCCTCTAAAATGTAGTTATAAAAATGCCGAAAAATGTCAAGGGGAGTCCAAAATATGCTCTCTCTTATCTATCTCCGGAGTCCCTTTAATAATGCCGTGCAAAAATTATCTCACAGCCACGTAATTTAACTGGCTGCCCATTCGGTTGATTAAGCAATTTCGATATGTTTATTTGGATGAACTCAAATATATGTTTATTTCTCTTTTACGGTTAATTGTTTTCTTTACTTTTACATGCCCAACTATCTTAATTTGTTATAGTTAAAACTAACTTTCAGTATAAAAATAGCAATCAAAGTTACTGATTATGATGTAAATATTTCAATTTGCTAATGTTTGGATCTATTATTTGTCTACAATGGATTGGAAATGCATTGTTTCCCAAAGTCCAAGCGTGGAATATGGACAAGGGGTTTTAATGATAAAATAAAAGGGGGATTTATTGTAAAGGACAAAATATCCAAATAATTTATCCTCAAGGACACATGCCTATAATTTTATCCTCAAGGACAGGCCCAAAGCCCATTTTTTCTCAAATGCACAAATCTCTCTTCCCCGTGCCCATTCAATCCCGTTTTCAGCTCCGACCACCTTATCCCGCGTCAACGCCACCTCCTCACCAGCGCCGCCGCCTCCTCACCAGCGCCACCATTGCTACCTCCTCCTTCATACGTTTTGGAGCAACCACCTCGTGCCACCTCCTCCATCCGTTTTGTGTTCAGCATCGCCGCAGCGTCACCTCCTCACCAGCGTCGTGCAACTACCCCATGTCACCTCGTCCACCCGCCAACGCCACCCCCTCACCAGCACCATGCTCTTAAAAGCTGATACTGATACCAGTTTTTAGGTATCAATTTTGAAATTTTAGATATCAGTTTTGAAATTTTAGGTATCAGTTTTGAAATTCCTTATGATGCAAACCGTACCCATCGCTTCCAAATACCACACACTATACCACCACCTTCACCGTTTCGTCAAACCAATAACCCATCAGAAATTTTCCACCACAAATCCATAATATTTCCTAAACCACCACAAATCCATACTATTTATTTTACTAAAACTGATACCACATCGCATACAAAACTGATACGGTGTTATTTTATTAAAACTGATACCACATCGCATACAAAACTGATACTGTGTTATTTTATAAAAACTGATACCACATCGCATACAAAACTGATACCCAAAAACTGATACTGTGTTATTTTATTAAAACTGATACCACATCGCATACAAACTGATACCCAAAAACTGAACACAGTATTTCGAAATCCTCACTCACGTGCTTGATCTCCATCCCTAACTTTTCACGGTCGCTCTCCGCTTCCTCGCGTGCTCTTTTCTTCTCCGCGAGCTCCTTCGTCTTAGATTTTTTCACAGACTCCATCTTCTTCCAAATTTGCCTCTCGAGCTCGAACTCCGCGCGCAGGTCCTTAATTTCTGCCAAGGTGTTGTCGAGATCTGAGAGGTCGACGTCACGGTCGGAGTTTATTGGGTTGGAGAAGGAAGCGATGGTGTGAGTTTTGTAGCAAGATCTGGAGTTGGAGAGGCAAGTTGCAGTGATTTGTCCTTGAGGATAAAATTTTAGCGGGCTGTCCTTGTGATTAAAAAAACCCTAATTTTTGTCCTTTACATAAATTTCCTCAAAATAAAATTGGAAATAAAAATAACATGATAGAAAAACAACAGGGGTCCATCGATAATTTTTGCATTTGTGTGTATGTGTGCGTGTGTGTACTTGCGTGTCCAGATGCTACGAGTTTGCAAAATTTTAACTACATGTTCCTTAACAGCTTGGATCTTCTGGGCGATTAATTACATGGCATTTAAATATACAACAAAATAACAGGCGGGAACACAAGTAAAACATAAACATTTCTTCAATCATCATCATCAACTTGCAGCTGAACTACCATATTCTTCACCTCTAGCCTTAAAAGTTTCAACCTCAGCAGCATCCATGAATTGAATTTTCTAATATCTCCATTATTAGCCTCTTCAATCATCTGAACCTTTCACTGCAACAACCTGTTGTCTCTCCATGTAGTCCCCTTCGATGCTCATTATTTGCATATATTTCCTTTTTAGTGTCTCTGTCCACAGTTCTACTTAGGTTACAATTGAACTATTGTTATTCTATTATTATTATGCTTAGGATTCTGTTTACACACTCTTAGGTTTCTTTTAAATCAAATGTACCAATACCAAGAGAGATTCAAGACATCAATCAAATGCCTATCACTAGAATAGAATTGTTGAATTTTATCCATTTCCCCATAATCAGATCGATTGTGAATGATAACATCAGGATCGAGATTAAAGTAAAGCATTCCTTCCTAACTATGTCCAGTATCATTACACAAACTGTACAAATGCTCCAAATTTTCCTTTTCCATATTGTAGGAAGAAAAAAAAACATTCATTAGGGCACATTTTTAAGCTTCAACCATAATGAAACATTGAAAACTGAATTCCCGGCCATCTAAACTAAATCCCATCTAAACTAAATAAGTTCTACATAGAATGAACTGTGGATCTTCCGTTTGATGAATACCCTAAACGAGCTGATCACTTCTCATTTCTAAAGTAACCAAATTCAACATGGACACCAATTCACAGTATTGATGTATCGTTTCTCCTTCCAACATCCTATTAAAATTTTAAATTAATTTACTCTCGATAGCATCTGCCATGTATTCAGAAGCCAAAGCATGTCAATCATTAACAATAGAACATACTTTATGAACTTCCGTCTTTTAAAGGCATGCTGCTGGACCATGGATCATGCCAAAAAGAGCGTATTACATCCATCAACACTTTGCATTCATAATTCTCAATTTTGTAAGTGTATATCGTGCATTCCAATCGAAGTTTTTGGATTTCGCAGTTATGTTACATGTTTTTACTAAGTTACCGACCCCTAAAAAATCATCATGATACAACCATGGATTTTGATGTTCCATGGTTGTTATACGATACATACATATATACACAAAGATACATATGCATCAGCATATGCATATGCGTATACATATACATGTATGTATGGGAAGGTTTAGCTACACCCCTCTATGGTACATCCCATCACACCACTACAATTTTTTCAAGCTATACAATTGGAAATCAAATTGAAATTTGCCGATACGTTATTTTATGCCTCCAGCTCCTTATCCTTTAAATCCCTTCTCGTCCTTCTTCGTCATTTTGTGAGTCAAAGTGGATTGTTGTAGATATGTTTTATTTTTTAGCAAGATCATCTATACATGAAATCGAATATTTTCTTAAAAACCGCAAGTGAATATGAAACATCGAATTTTCTATATTAACCGTCGATCTGAATGTAATTTTGAAGGGATTAAATTATCAAAATGATTCAAATTTTTTTGTAGATGATCCCACTAACATATACAACTAATTTACAAAATTCTACTTCATTCTAGATGCTTCTTGCATAAATAGATGAAGAGGATGTGCGGGTGATTTATAAGGAGGGGGCGTGGATCATTTTGCATAGATGCATAAACTATTAGGTAGTGTTTGGCTTGTAAACTAGTTTTGTGTTTTATGTTCTCAATATGTATGTCAATGACGTGGGAGAGGAGGATATGGAAAATCCTAGTCATTAATACAAATGAAAGAAATGGAATAGAGAAGATGGTTTTTGATATTTCACAAAAGGCGAGAAGCAAGAAAAAGCCATTTTCAATTTTAAAGCACATGTTGAAAACACAAAACTCGTTTTCAAACCGAACGATACCTTAGTTTTTATGCTGATTGGTAGTTGATGTTATGTGGAAAACCTAATAAGATGTTGTGTGTGCTATAATGAACAAAACTTAATTAAATAGAGTATAACTCAACCTTTTTTTTTACCACAGCTTGTTTTATGCGGATGATTCTACCATGGAGAAGAAAAAGATAATCCCTCCTCCCAAGAGAAGAAAGATTGAATCTGAAGGAGGGTACATATACTGTTGATATCTTTAAATATTAAATAGTTTTAAGTCCTTTAAGTTCTTTACTGTTTATTTGTATCTTAGTGCCTATATCTCTCAGGTACTTTTCTTGTTCGGTTTAAAGAAGTTCAATATTCGATCCTTGCTATGATTTGTTTAACTGCATAAAGTCTGGAAACTTTTCATGTTCAATTACAAAATGCTTGTGTTAGTTTTGAATCCCTAACGTGGTGCACAATAAAATCTTCCAAGTAACCAGTCCAGATAATATAATTTGACTTCTGTTAATGCTCTGCTGGAGAACTTTGCTTTCCAGAAACTCCAGAAACAGTAAAGAAACATACTCGCGAATCTGAGAAATTCCAGTCACAATGCTTTGGTGATTGTATTGCATAAACACTCAAATCTGTACTGACTTGTATATTTTTTTAAAGCCTCCAAAATCTCTAATCCAAAACTTGTTATTAAATGTCCCGCTAAATTCTGTAGGAGTTTTTAGTTTCCTTGGACATTATAGTAAGATCGTTTTCAGTTTTGAAGGATGATGATATTAACTTGGACAAAACCTAACTAGATAACGGTCTTCTTTCCATCCTGTGAAATGTCATCTGGGAAGCTTGACAAGTTTTTATTTGAACCTCTTATCTTTTTCTACCCTCTGTGTTGTAATCTTTATGTTGATTTCATTTTTCTTGCTGGCACATGGTGCTCGCAACTTTTGCTCAATTATTCAATGATATTTGATAGAAAATTTTGCATCTATACAGTTGGGTGATGAATGATGAAGATCATCTAATTTTGATTTGATTTATTCTTGGTTGTAAATCAGACTAAATACATGGGTTGTATTTTTTAGAAAAGTAGGAAACACTTCATAACAATGAACTACTGCATTTGAATAATCTTACTTTTAAAAGCTAAAAAAAAGAGATTTTTTTGAGTATGCATCAAGGCAGTCATTTAACAAAACACAGAAAGGTGCAAGACTTGCACCTAGTTGCTTGTTTTTCTGGAAAACTGCAAACACTAATTTGTTAATTTTATCATGTCCAGTCAAAGGCTTTTTTTTTAGTTTTTTAAATTTTGTGTAATTGCTTCTCTAAGTAGTTGAGGAGTAAAAATTTGGACTTGGATCAGAATGGTATAAAATCAGTGTAACAGGATTAATATCATTTAGATGGGAAAATATCATAAAACATATAAAATAAAAATAATTTTATGAACTCAAAAGTAAAATATAATAAATCTTTCCTCCAATCAATTTTAGCCTCAGAGCAAACCTTTCTAGCAAAATTTGAATAGTTCAATGACAAGGGGGAGTGGAGTTTCCCTACCATAATATTTCTTGGCATAGAAAAGGATTCGAGAAGAAAAGGACAAAAAAAGAGACCCAAAAAAATGCAAAAAAATTTGTTACTGTAATCACTTATTCTGAAGGTGTAAAAAACGCATCTTGCTCCTTTTTAGCTTTTTGCAAAAAAGGAAAAAGAAAAACGCACCTTGCTCCTTTTTAGCTTTTTGCAAAAAAGGAAAAAGAAAAAAGCACACATGCTTTCTTATACCTTTATTAACACTTGAGCCTTTGGAAGTAGAAAAGTGCAGTGGTCACACCTTGAGCCTAAGCACTCTTAATCCCATCCCTGGACGGACAACCAGTGAGCTGAATATACCAGAAGAGAATGGAAACTAAAATCTGATAATTATATGCAGACTATTTAGGATTTTACGCGACTAAGTTCCATTCGCTTTTTTGTGAGTAAATGTAATTTTTTTAATTTCTTTCTTATTCCGAAAAAAGAATGTGTTATTTTTTTTTCCAAAATAGGGGAAAACAGACGGGTTTCTTTTTTGCGTCGTGTGCCATGCCTGTTTAGTACACTATTTGATGTACATTTTCGTTTGTGTAGTGCCATATGAGCAAAATATGTTATTGTTGCATCTCGTTGCACCCTGTGCTATGAAGTGTCTTTCATAACTATGATTCTACTAGTGGGTATAAGTTCAAAGCAATCTAAATGTGATTGATTGTTCGAAATACAGATGAACATCCTAGTAATCCTATAAGTTGTAAAATAGCATCAGCCTGCAAAATATTTTGGGACATCTGTAGAGAACATGATTGCCCTACCAACTTCAAGTAAATGATATCTTTTTTTAGTTCTGCTGTTTCATTTTATTGTGTGGTATCATGACAAGTGGATGTGTGAATGATATTCTTTTCCTTGCTTACTCCTGAAAAGTGTTAAAATATTTGGTACTGTTATCCGTATGGAGTAGGCTTATTTTTTGTTTGAAATTGATTTTCGATCGTGTTATAAAAATAATTTAAGTATCCTTTTACTACAGATATATCTCATCAAGTAAACCCAAAAAAAAATCAGTGTTCATGATTATATAAAAATTGCAAACCATTTTCTTTCCACCAAAGTAGCTATTGTTTAACATTAAGCACTGGTATTATATACTTGAGCAGGAATTTAGGTTCACTTGCCAATAATGAACAGAACAAGTTACCGTTGCCCAGCAATCATGTATGCTTGCGCTTCTCCTTTTATCACTGTTACAGTATATGAATTTCTTCTAATTGCTCTCTTATATTTAATTGCAATTACAAACACAGATCCCAATGATGTCAGTTGGTATAAAAGATATGCAAATACAACAGGCCAAGAATTATGCATTAACAGAAGCAAAATTAGAAGGTTGGCTTGGAAACTTCAGAAGCTTTAATTCACCATTTGGGAACTTTCTTGTGCCTGTTATCCCAACTCAGGCTGACTTGTTTCAGTATGTACATTAGCAGCGCCATATTTATATTTCATAATGTAATCGGAGAATTAGATATATTGATGAAGCCTTCTTGCCAAACTTCCAAAACAAACCTGTTTAAGAAAACCATGTGAATTTTGTAACTTAACAAAGTAGTTGTCTTTTGATAGTTTCTCAGTAATTTTACTATACACTGAACTTCCAAAAATACTCATTTTGCATATTTTGGATAACTTTTAAGGGCTCACGTGCAATACACACACACGCATGCCCAGTTTCTTATTGTTGAAAATAAATATATATAGGAACGGAATTTTGATGAAAATTGCAAAACTGTCCATTTTTTTTTCAACAGTTGTCAAAAGTATTTCCTTTTATGATAAATTTTATATAAAAAGAGAAACCAGAAATTTAAATTAAGCGAAAGAAAGAGATGAAAAATGAAAATTTGAGGAAAAAAGAAAGATTTTTGTTTCCTTGATGTGTATTATTTGATGAGTAGCACAATCGTTCAGGGTAAGGTTTCTGACAAAAGGTTGAACATTATTCATGTTAAAATCATTTGTTTTCTCTTGAGCATACTCATTAATGATATCACCCTTCTAAAAAAATGTTGATTTCCTTTCATATGTTGAATGTTTCCGTCTTTAATTTGGATGTTAAGCCAAACTCTTGTCGTCTTTTATTTATCAAAAGCTTGATTAAGATAATTGTAGTTTAGTTTTCCAAATTTCTAGTCTTTCTGTCTCTCAAAGTTAAACTTAGAAAATTGACCAATGTTCTGATACCAAAGCGATAGACTATGAATTGTGTGTAAAGTTTATTCTATAATTTTTTATTTTTATTTTACTTGTGGCCATGAACATGCTAATTGACTCATTTATTATCGTAGAAAATTACCATTCTAATAATTAATGTACAAATACAAAAACTAACATTAAATCACTAAAATTAGATAAAAAATTCATAATTCTGTCAATATTCTCCACAATCCAACAACTAACTAATGTTGTTAATTTCAATGGCTTGAGGTATAAAAATCTTTGTTCATAAATGTTACTTAGAGTCGTTAAATTTGTTTGAGTTCTGTAAGAAAATTACCATTGATCTCTTAAAGTCATGATAGGGTATTGATGTACGTGAAAAATGCGACTATCAGAGAAGTACAGAAAATAACATGTAAGCCAAGATCCTGGCCATATAACAATAGAAAATTTGAATTTTTTTTTCTTGTCATTTGATATTTCATTACATGTAAGAGCGTCTTTAAATCGTTTGAGTAACATGATGATTAGTTAGTACTCCCCAAGTCAAACATCAACCCAAAATTTCGTTATTGCAGCACGGTTTTTCATTATTACCGGTTTTAGCGGACCAGTAAATCAAAGTTGAAATGTTTAAACCATAAATTTGGATTTCCTCCTAGCTTTGGGAAATAGTGGTATAAATATGCGTGGTCCTTTTGTTAATAACATGTTATGTAGTTCTTAGTGATCCCATTGACAGTGTGAATATGTTATGGTAACTTATTATACCTAGGAAAACTTAAATGTTGGCTGGCTATATTTGAGATTGAAAATTTAGCAAGTTTCTCATTTGCTTTTACTTGGCCGCATAGCTTGAACCCATCACCAGAACTTTGACTCGATTAACAGTTGATTGTTTACGTCATATTATTTTATATTTTTTATTTATGAAAAATAATGTTGTTGATATGTACGAATGCTTTGATTTGGCTACTGAAACATTTAACGTGCTTCATGCAACAGAAAAAAAGAGAAATTAGTTACCACCTACTTTAACATAACTTACAAGTAAGATTCCAAATCATTCTTCACTATAAGATTCCTTTTGATTTTACGCTTCGGTGTAGAACAATTGGATTCTGTCATTGTGATATTACCATCTTTTTTGCTAATCAACCATTTCTTTATTTTGAAAGGATGGCCCTACAAAGAATTCATAGAAGACAATGGGATTCATTGTGGGATGACTTTGTTGATGAAAGGTATTTACCATCCATATGTATTGTATATAGTTGAGCACACATTTATCCTTTAAATTTTCCTCGTTCATATTATGTCTCAACAAGTTTGTGTCACTTATGGACATAATTCTTAGTACCGGTGTGTATGTATACACAAGAAGTCACAAAAATCAAATCTTTGAAAAAAGCAACTTTTTGGAAACTTCCAAAATATCTATAACTTCATGATTTTTTCCTGCAGCAAATCCAATTTTTTTTGAAAAAATTAAAATTTCTGATAAATTCAAAAAATTAAGCTATTTAAGAAAAGATTGCCAAAGGTTTCATACAATTTCAATCTTTTTTTTCAAAGGTGCAGACAATTCAAAATTTGGAAAGAACTCAAACTTGAGAATTTCTACTTTTCGTTGTTCTTTTTGAACTTATGTGTTAAAAAAAAAGATAACAATTTATATGGCCTTTTATACTTTTCTCTTAGGTTATTGAGTTGAAGTTGAATATAAAAAAATACTACAGCAACTGATGTACAATCATCTACCCATCATTTAAGCTTCACTTGCACTGCTACACCAACAAATTTCAAATTATTTAATTATTGATGTAACACTATACATGTGCAATAAATAATAGGTGGATCTCATCTGATAGGTAGGACCTACATGTTATTTTGATTTTGCATTTTTGAAGTGTTTTCATGTTATTGTCAGTTTCTTTTTCTATCGATTCACCACTAAGATACATTATCAAAATCAACTCATATTTAGTTTCATTTATGCTATATGTATATGGCGATACTAATAGATCGTTGATTTCTGTTCTGTTTTGGTCATTTGAGGGTTCATGTTGCATCAATGTTGCAAATGATATACCATCATTATTGCATTGATATAGGTTCATGTTGCATCAATGTTCTACAATTTTAGTTTTCGGTTCTGTTTTGGTCATTTGAAGGTTTCGAAATTTTTGTTCCATGCTGGAATTTCCATTTCAGTTCTAGCTTTAGATTTAGGTAATGAATATAATTAGCATGCATAATATTTGATAGTGGTCAAGCACTATTTTCTTTTCTTTTTTGCAAAAAGTGGGAATGTTTAATTCACAACCAAGTATAACAATCCTATTTTCATTTTATTTCCGAGTCCAATTAACAAGCCTAATGCATAATATTTGGATTCAATATGTTTTTCAATCCATTGCCCAATATACCAAAGTCCAAACAATTACCTTGGAAGCTTTGTATAATTTGGTTTCTCCCTAAAGCCATACGTTCCATTTTTTTTCCTTTTGCAATCATCAAATACATTTGGAGTTCTAAATCTCCATTTTTTTAGTTTAGTTCGAAATGTGAATAGAAATACACTTGCTCAATTAGTATTTGTTGCTATTGTTTCTTTTACTCTTTCTCTCTCTCAAATAACTGTTCTTTCGAGGTCCCTTTTGTTTTGGTTTCTTTGTTTTAATTTTCATATAGACTAGTGTGTACCTTGTGTATTACACATGTTAATGTTGTAAAAAGTTATTTAAATTTGAAATATATTGTTAGAATATACAATGCAACAAAGGTGAATTTGTTGAGACAAATTACTATAAAGTTGAACTTGTCATTTTTGTTTAAATGTTTATTGGCGCGACTATGAGTTGCACAACTTGTTTTCTTACCAGCGCAACTCATAGTTGCGCCTAAACAATAATGCTGCCCTATAAAGACAGCAGCAACCCATACGCCCACAAGTCGATGCTGCCTTATTTTTTGGTTGTAATGTTTATTTATTGTTTGATGTGTTACTTTGTTGTTCCACGTTACGTACTGTGGATATAACGTACAAAAGCTGCGTACAAATAAATCAATGTTATAGAACATAGCAACTGACATAAATGTTCGACCGAAGATAATTTGTAATAACAAAGTAGATTACAGAATAAAAATAGAAGTTCTACAGTACACGAATGACATAAGTAGTAAAAACAATCAAATTAGTTATTGCTTCCCGCACGTTCTTCTCCTATGACCCAAGTTATCGCGTTATCGCGTTGTCCATATCTGTCTTGTCTTTGTCTTCCATTTCGTCCATGACTCCCCTAATACTTGACTCCCCTAATACTTGTGGACCTGTGTCTTCCTGTATTCCTACGTGTTGGCGGTGGGTGTATATAGTTGGGCCTTCATGTACATCTCAATCTCTACTGTCGGGCACATGATGAAAAACCGAAGAATAACTATGTCTATAACTGTCTGCTGTAAACCAAGACGAAATAAGATCATGGTAAGCTCTGTTCTCTCCTCTACATCGTGCACATGCAGCCAAAATATGAGAACAGGAAAATGGGCAAGAATAGGAATGTTGCATGAACAGCTGCAGTTGTCATTGGCCATATTTAATGTGTAGTCACATGCGTTTGTGTTTATTACTTGCCACTTCGTCAAGATGAACCTGTTAATGCTCATATTGCGTGCTTCTGCTGCATATTTTCCATCATTTTTTCATAAGTTGGCATGAGCGCAGCTGTGTACTCCAGCCCATCTGTAGGTCTTCTGTAGAAGTAGCTATTAAGACGATGAAAGGTACGTGCTACTAATGCCTTTACCGGTAACGATCTTGCACCTTTTAGAAATCCATTGAAACTCTCCGAAGTATTGGTAGTCATCATACAAAAACGTTCACTGTTGTCCTTGTAAAGAGCCCACTGTTCATCCTTATGTTTGAGACTTCCGTCAATCCATCTGTCAACAGTCGGACTTGTATTTTTTAGTTGCTCTCTTAGTTCTTTGTATGTTACATCGTCTCTTGCTTCAGCACAAGCATGAAATAAGTTTTGCAAAATCTTACTACCAAAACCAACCTTTTTGAAGTTTGCTTTCAAATGACGAAGGCAGAAGCGATGATGATGCGGTCTTTTCCATTTCTCTTGCAAAGGCGATTGGAATTGTTTTCATTCTATTAGAAATGAATGTAATACATCTTGCATTTAAAGATGGAATTAACTGTCCCATGCATAAAAAACCATCCCCAAGTCTTTGTCGATTCGGTTCGTACAATAGCAAATGGCAATGGAAAAAGAGAGTTGTTTGTATCAACTCCTGTAGCCACAAGCAACGTACCTTGATATTTACCATAAAGATGTCATCAATAGAAAGAACATGACGACAATGCTTGAAACCTTCAAAGCTCCAAATGTCCGGAAAGTGTGACGACTCGTCCTTTCGACCCTTGAAAATCGACATAAATACGCTCATTGTATAACATGTCGAACGATCGAGTACTGGAAAGATAGATTATTGAGGGGAAAGAAAGTAGGTAGAAGAAAGAAGAAACTAAACAAAAGAGAATCTCATAGCGGACTGAATAACATATAATATAAATAGTTTTTACACAAATCAAAACTGTAATATACATATCTCACATCAGAGTACACAAATCAATAATTATCAGCCTGGACAGTTATAACAACCCGTCCTCACAATTTGCTGGTAATTTCAACAAACATTGCAGCGGAATAAAACAAGTACGAGAATACGTCTCGGTCTCCAGCTCGTCTCCTGAGCTCCATAACATCCTAACCTGAGCCTGTAATACTCGGTTTGACCCGAGCATTATAATAAAATAACACCCGAGTCCGTCTGGAAAACCAGCGTGAGAAAACACACTCAATTTGAATTATTAAAGTTTCAAAATCCTTTGAAAATCAAAGGTATCTCGTAAGACCACGCCACATATAAACACGACGGGTTTACGATAACCAAAACATTTCATATCAAATTCTCTGATATTATATTAATGTCTAGGTACAAATACTTATTCAAATAGCTGAAATTGTTACATTAATTAAATTCTAGCATACTAGGCTCTACAACCAAAACCGTAAAGGTTACCTCTTGGAGAATGGATTCCATACGAATGACTAGGCACTGAGGTACCACCTGTCACAGTACACTCTAGAAACAGCGTACCGAGGACCACGTCGGGATTCCCTGCAACACAAGACCGGACTATCTCTAACCTGGATAGACCGAATATGCTATCACCCCGGGTGTTCCCACCCTCTCTCGAGCTCCTTCCATATATCGTAGAAATAAAGTAATATTCGAGGGTATCTAAAAAGGTGATAAACATACTCTAATTGGGTGCGTTCCACTTAGCCTTGCTGCATCTCCCATGCTTTTCACTCATTTTCGGTTGATGAGGCTAGAGGCTACGATTACCTTTTTAAAGGAATATTCACTTAGAATGCTCATTGTCCTTCAATGACAATGTACTGATAGCATCCATCCATACAAGTCCGTTCTGGGTCCAAACGGAACCGAATGCACTGTTCCTACTACATCCATTTTGGAAAAATCCTCAGGATTAGTAGCGATTAGCCCTTGCACTTCACTGCTCCATCTTCGACTCCATGCTCTTGTTTCCTTTCGAAAACGTACTCGTTGGATCGAAGTGGTTTTCGGATAATTTATCCGATCTCGGTCTCTTCGAAACAACGTTCGATATTTTCGATAAACTCAACCCTGATTCTTTATAAAATAAACAGACGAAAATAAGATCGGAGATCACCTTCTAACCGTTAGTGGACGGATTTCCTTATTAACGTCCTAGAAGAACGAAACGAGTTTATACCAAGGTTCGAAAACTCGGTTTCGGTCTCGGTCATTTGAAATTTTGTTAGTTTCAGATGATTTCGTAAATTTCGGAAGTTTTGGTTTTGTTTCGGTTTCGGTCCAAATTTTGGTTTTCAGTAGTTTGTTAATAAACTTGTGAACAATCAGTGTACAAAGAAATATAATACAACATACAACATCATAAATTTACTAAATCCAAAAACTATTTCTCGGTGCTGTATATGGATTGTTCTTACAATTTTCTTCATCCACTTGTGTCGTATGGTATGGCGGATAACCATATTGTATTTGTCCTGTACCTAGAAACGTTGCCAACATGTTATCAAATGAGGAGGGTTCGTCATTCTGTGTTGTACATGTAGTCTGACTATTTGGATCGCTTGATATATCACTGTTATATATCTCGTTTGCTCCGTGATAATAATAGCCATCGACGTAGTCAGAAGTAGAATGTCTGTAGTTAGGTGGATCATTTGACGTATACAAATTATTAGCATAATCATAATTTTGTTGTTGTCCATATTCAACATTCAAATTACTGTCTCTTCTGTCACGATTGCCCATCACACCTCTTCTTCTCACGTACGGTATAGTTGGTCTATGCGAACCACCACCAGCAGTAGAACCAAGGCCATAATTACTTGCTAAACTGATACCGTTACCACCAGTATTGCCATTATCACCATTTGAGGAGCCACTACTATTTTCAGTGCTTTGACTTGCCACTGTTTGTGCAGGTATGCCATCCACTACAGCAATGACATCATTCATCATATTAACCATCAAAGGATCGTCATCAAGCAACCGTGGTTCAACTTCAGTAGTCCACTCTGCTAATGGATCCTCATGAAATATATAATTCAGATCAATCAATTGATCATTTGTATCGTGACGTTTATCATTCTTTGCTCGTAATCTCATATTGTAATGTACATATACTAGTTTTTCTAGATTTTCCATTTTGATTCTATTTCTCAATTTTGTATGAATCATGAAAAATGTAGTCCAATTTCTTTCACAGTTTGAAGAAGAAATCGTCTGACTTAGGATATGCATTGCTAAGCGTGTTAGATTTGGAGCATCCTCTCTACCAATTATTGACCACCACTGAGCAGAAGAACAACTATTTATAGCTGATTTTTCTTTTGAAGAGCCAAATGCGCCAACTTTCATTCTGTAATTGTCCACCCGTGGATATAAAAATTAAATATTGGATCTATATTTTGAATAAAACATTTGTGCAATTTACCTCTTTTTCAATCTCGATTTGTGTTAATATGTCTGAGATCATTCTTTCAACAACGTTGTTGAATCCATTTAACACTTCACTATCGTTTACCGCATCACTATATTGAATGATAGGATTAAGAAAATAACCTATATTTTAAACAGTACGAACATGAGTGTTATGAATTTTAACTATTTGTAAGGTAATAATTTAAAATACCTGCCGCATGAATTGGCCGGTGTAGTTGTTTT
Source organism: Allium fistulosum (assembly GCA_030737815.1). Taxonomy (NCBI): domain Eukaryota; kingdom Viridiplantae; phylum Streptophyta; class Magnoliopsida; order Asparagales; family Amaryllidaceae; genus Allium; species Allium fistulosum. The sequence continues at coordinate 731,610,563 of CM060902.1, read as the reverse complement.
TCCCATCTTTTATCTATAATGTCCCACCATTTTTTTGATTGCCTTGAGCCAACGTTTTTCCTAATTGACTCTTTCGCGAGATCCATTGCTTCATAAATGTAGCCCATGTCTGCTTTATCATCACTATCCACCATTCTTAATACTTTGACTAGTGGTTCAAATACAAGAATGATGGAAGCAGCGGCAGTCCAAAAAGTATCATTGTAAATCAGGTCGGGGACATTGGTTGCAGTTCTTTTGTCCTTAACAGCGAGTCTAGGCATTTTAGATGCCCATTCCCTCGTAGCAATCATTCTTCTCAAGTCATTTTTGTGTTTATAAATAGAGTCTAATGCAATGAAATGAGTGGCAAACCTAGTCACTGCCGGTCTGATCAATTCTTTGTCATTTGTCTCTTTTCTCATTATGGAAAGTAACCAACCATGATTGTATATAAATGTCGTTATTAATTGACAATTTGAGATGATAGATGTTACCTCTGGTTCTTTCGAGATATCTTCTAGGATCAGATCAATGCAATGTGCTGCACATGGCGTCCAATATAAATGTTTTCTTTTCTGCATCAACAATTGACCGACAGCTTTATAGTTGGCGCCATTATCTGTCACTACTTGCACTGCTCTATTTTCTCCAATAGTCTCTACAACTTCGTTCATCAATCCACATATATATTCACTGCTTTGAAATTCATTAGTAGCATCTACAGATTTGAGAAATATCGTCCCATGGGTGGAGTACACAAGAAAATTTATAATTTTTCGTCGATTCTGAGTACTCCAACCATCACACATCAACGTACAACCATATTCATCCCAAAAATTATGAAAAGTGGTAATATATGATCGAACTTCTTCTAATTCCATTTCCAAGTATGAATGTGATAATTCATATGCGGTAGGTGGATCTATTCCACGACCGCATTACGCAACCGCATCAACCATCGTTGCATAATAAGGACTATTTGCAACGTTATGTGGAATGTGATTAAAGTAAAAGAATTTAGCAATTGCATGACCTATGTGCTTTTTAGCATTTTTAATGCATTTTATTGCAGACTTAATAGAAGGTTGAGAAATACCTTCTTTTTTCTACATGTATGAATCAATCCTTGCAACAAAGCGAGTTTCAAAATCACTCTCTAGTCTCGTAGATCTACTACGTACATTCCGCTCTGGTTGACTAGAACCGACACCTGATTGTTTGTAAGATCTTTGCATCTCCTGTTCTCTAAATGTATCTTTGCTTTCTCGCATAACACGACAAACATCTCTATCATCTTCGTTTTCATCATCTTCACTGTTCGAGTCATGTTGTTGAGGTCTACTCATCAATTCTTGTTGTACAAGTTGTTTTTTTAGTTTTCCTTTAGTACGGTCATTTTTCTTTCCAACAATATGAGCTCGTACTAATTTTTTGACATCTTGAGGAACGTTTGAACATGCTATTACATTGCCGCCTACACCTGCCAAATGTTCTTTCAAACGCGTTATACCGCCATCGTTGATTTGTTTACTACAAAAATTGCATTTTGTTTTTCGAACATTTCCATCGATTGGGGTACCATAATTCCAACCGATCTCTGTAGTGTTTGCTTGATTTTCCATAGCTTACCTATAAATTGTGAATAATATCATTAGAAACAGTTGAATAAACTTAGGTTAGAATTACAGTAATTTCTTCCCAATATAACTTCTCCGCAATATAACTTAAATTCTCTCCAATATAACTTAAATTAAGCTCCAAATAAAATTAAAATAAAAAACATGCTTCTCTGCAAGTAAAAAAAACTGCAGTTCATAAAAAGGAGAAGCCGAGCCCAATTATTGTCAAAAACATGCTGAAGTAAATAAAAAACCTGCTGAAGTAAACCAGCAGTCCAACTTCCCTCCATCAGCCCAATATAAGTTTAAGTAAATTAAATGACACCCTAAATAAAAACAAGCAGCCCAATACCCTAAATTAAATGACACCCTAAACCTTTTTTTTTATGCTTGAATGACGTGTTTGATTTTTTCTGCCCTAAATCTGTTTGTCGTTCCTTCAAAAGTAGCAAAATCGCGTTTTTTTCTGAAAAAAAAAGGTGCGATTGTTTTTTTACTGCCCTAGTCCGGAACCGATTTTTAATGTCGGTTTCAGACCGTTCATCAACGAGACCGGTCCGGTACCCCCGAAATTTCGGGGTACCGGCCGAAACCTCATTCCTTGGTTTATACGTACAGTATAGCACCTCTAACGGTAACTGTACCACATAATTCCCGTATTTCTCCTAGATATTTCCAAAGTTATATTTTGGGTCCAGATTTGATAGTCGGTTATTTAACTATCAAATAAACAATCATTCAACCAAATATTCCATTTTCCAAACACTAAGTCTTATTCAATTTAAATTTCAATCACTTAAATCTCTTTATCCAAAATATATACTTTCTTACCGAATTTAGTATATTCACAATCTTTTTGTAAAAGGATTTCTGAAAACCTTTAAAATAATCTGGAAAGTACCACCGCGGTATCAAACCATGGATTCACAGCTCAATGGTTACGTCTCTATCCCAGAGAAATTCAAGACTTAACTGCAGGCACTCACTGCCTTCGATTTCGCCATGCGGATATACCATTACTTCCCGAAAACTTTATTTAATAATTATCTCAAAATAATGCTTATAAGTTTCTAAAATAAATTTCCAAGTTTAATCTAGGCAAATATACTTAAATAAAAGTTATTATACAAAGCCATATTAATATTTAATAATTTATCTTTTAAAACAACAATGCTGACTAATTCTTAAATAATAATAAATCTTTAACAATCATTATAAGGTGACTAATTAATAATTAAATATGCTTTAAACAATTTAAAACAATCAAATAACTAGTTTTCAGAATATTTTTAACACTTTTAAAGTTACCTAGTTAATAATTAAAAAATCATCTTTTTAAAACAAGCCCAATCTCTCGATTCTAATTTCATTTCGTAAATTTGGAAACCTTACTTGAGCTCCAGTATAACCAATTTTATACTTATTTCCAAATTCACTTCTATCCTTCCAATCTATTAAAAATCTCGATTTTAAAACCTCTTACAAAGTACCACTTAAGAATTTATTATTTAAAATCCTTTTATATATTTTATCCCAAAATCTCTATTTTCAATATCCCGAAATAGTTAAGTACAAATTTCAAAACCATTATTTTATCAGATCAATTAACCCAAAATTCGATATAAATATTTTTCTTCAAAAATCCCTTCAAAATTCTTTTCCAATTCAAACCACATATTATTGGTATTTAAAAATACCAAAATCTAGGCTAAAACTGCCATAGCATCCAATCAATTCAAATCACACAATAATCTATCACAGATTATTCCAACAAAACATATATTAGTATATATGAAATTAAATTCAACATTTTTGAGAAATCCAGTTGGATCCCTCCAACCTGTTTTTCCGGCATCCACAGATGTTAATACAACATAAAAATACCAATTTCGCTTCGAGGCGGAATATCGCGGTATATAAGGTCATCCACTATTATGCCGAACCGACCGAACGCTCACCCCTAGGAGCAGTCCATGAATACAAGCGCAACTTTGAGTTGCGCCCATAATGAAACAGGTTAGAGCAAATTTGAGATGCACATATCTTTGATGTGATGGAGGGCAATTCAAATTTGCTCTACTCTGTGTCCTTATTGGCGCAACTTTGAGTTGCACCTGTAACTTACTGTCGATCTCCAAAAAGCAGCTCACATGCATTTCGTTGAAAACCATCATATTTCAAGCAAATATAATTCTACTATATATACGAAAACAAGTTGTAAACCCACAAATCTATTAAACAACGTACATATCTTGGTTGTATATTAACAAAAGTTCATCTTCAAATTTGAATACGAGTTCAAAACAACATAATACAACTTCAAACGCGAAAGCAACCAACCTACAAACCATCATAATACCTAATTTCTTAAGTTTCTAAGTTCACATGGTGTTCTTTATGTTTGAGTTGGAGGCGGTTGAGATGGTCCAGCTTGAACTATGTCCTATCCCAGTTGACTGCCTTGTGAAGAACCACCCATGACTTTAAAACATCTTCTTTGGTATGTACGAGCAAAAGCTGGGGCGGACGAGGCACATACGGCGGTAGTCGTTCAAGCTTACATCTACCAAGAATTGACTTGATAATTTCTTTGATTTTTAAACACTTACCTTTACTCGATCTTCATCTGCAGGATCTGTAAGAACGTCATCAACTTCATTTGAAATGAGGTACATCCCTTGAACCTAAAACAAAAGAAGTATTGACGCAAGCGTGGTTTTAAATCTCCTATATATCGTCCGAGATCTCCTCCGAGATCTCCTTTTCACACTTAAACGAGACGAGACATCAAATTTCCTCCATATCTTCCTCGACACTCATCTCGTCCGAGATATTCAAATCTCACCTGAAATATGGATCAAAATCTCAATCCGAGATCTCACCCGAAATTATACATTTATCTTATTTTGCATAATATTTTTTATTTTCATATTGATTCAAAAGAAACTATTCAATCCAGTTATAATTTACCAACTTCTTAAACATATTCTTTACTTTTTATCTTAATGAGTCATAGCGAAAGGTTTCACTTCTTTATTATGTTCAAATAAAAGGATATTATTCAATCACTACCAAATCAATTAAGCTAATCAAGCTACCACTCTTCTAAAAACATTCCTTTTTCCATGTAAATCAAGTATGTTACCATTTTATTTTTACTAAGAAAGTTATAACCGTTAAATAAATTTTTGACACATCAATTTTAGACACATAAGTACATCCAAGATATTCCCGAGATGCATTATAAGGTCCGAGATGTTAATCCGAGAAGTACACCCGATATGTATTCATCTCGTTCGAGATCTCCTCCGATATGAGATAACTTGTGTAAAAATTCCGAGATGAAACGTGATCGAAATTCGATTTTTAAAACTTTGGACGCAAGTAAGTAAAGTTAGTTGAAGGAGTTAAGATATGAAAACTTATAAACACGTATCAAGTCACGTTCCACTGGTTCCCGTGGAGCATATCTAGACAACATAGTAGACGGTTCTTTAAGAACAAATCGTCGCGTTATATGCCAGTACCAACTGTAGTATTGTTCGCTGTTGATTCTTGGTACGCGTTCAACTTGAATATGATCCAACCTATGATCCCATCTTGCTACGTACGTGTTATACAAATCTATGTTCCAACTGTGTGACAAAATTTGCTCGGCTGCATTTAGTATATGTTGATGAAGGTCAAATTGCCTAATTACTCTATCTGGGTTGTGCATGGCCATACTTTGCAAGCAAATGATTTAGGTTCTTGAATACCAAGTCCGTTCTCCATTCAAGCAAATTGGTGGCAAATCTTGTACAATCTCAATCATGTATGGCTCCCAATCAACATTATGCTGCTTCATAACATCGAACTCATTGCGATAGAATGTGGGATGACGGGCCGTATTATCTCTCCAACGTCTATCTCCAGTTCATCTACAATCAAGAACAAAATAATGTGTGAATATTGTACTAAAATAGAAAGTTTTCAATAGAAATTACTAGCGGTGTTTACTTGGTCCGTAAGTTAATCTGGGAACGACATTGGCACAAACATTTGGACGACCAATAGAAATACGCGTCCATGACCATATCTGCACATTATCAGTGTTAAAAAAAGTTTTTCAAAATATTAGTACACTTATAAGTCAAAATTGATATATCTGCAGAAGGATTAGGCAACCTGCTAATCCGTTCGACTTCCTTAGTACCACATTATCCAACTTCTTATATAATGCGCATAAAACCGCGCAACCTCATGAATAATCAGAAATAGTGGCAAAGTCTTGTAGCATGTACAACCATTTGACACTTGCTCGACCCTTCGAATGGTTTGGAAAAAGTCGGGATGCTATAAGAAGCAATGTAACAACCCGTAAGAACTGTTCTAACTCCTTAACAAATGAATCGACAGTTATCTTCCGACCGATTATAAGGTCATTTATCCATTTGACCTTCAACTCTCTTCTATTAACCACTGTTTCTTGGAGTGGAATTTCACCAAGCAAACGGTGATAAACATCATCGAAGTCCACGTTACCATCGTAATTCAGAACTTCTATATGATGGTCGAGCAAAGTAGAAACATCTTGCAAAGTAATTGCCATTTCTTCAACGGAAAAATGAAAGGTGTAAGTCTCGGGTCTTCATCTATCGCATAATGGTGCCAGTAAAGACCTACCAAATCTGATATATTTTATTTGCATGAAATATTAGAAGTCTGCTTGATGAAGTAATTGTTAAACTCGGTGATCATCAACCATCTCCATCAGATCTTTGAAACTATGCGAATGATCTAGATAGTCTACGTGTTTTAAACTGTACAAAACAAAGAATTATAACATATAGTTAATTCAAAATGCTAAAAATCTTAAACTATTTACTATATTTACAAAATAAAAAATATTACCCTCATCTTCAAAATTTGTGCGGCGATTATCCTGCAAATATAGCACGGTACCATCAACGGGTCCGCTTTCCTGTTTTGCAAAGTTCATTCAACAAAAGCCCAAATTTTTAACATCGTTTACAAGAAATGATTGATTCAACTCTATGAATTAGATCACTAACACCTATAAATGCTAATTGACAATGTTTCTAGCAAATATAAACAAATAATATGCAAATTAATTAATAAAAAAACTAGGGTTTAGATATTATCAAAATCGTATCGTGTTGAAGATGATTCGCTTCCATTGTTATAGATTTGTTCTAATCGAAGATTGGTGAAGAAATTTGTAATTCTTGGTTTTTTTCCGTCAATTTCTCTCAAATTTTTACTAATTTCTTCACCAATCTTCGATTAGAACAAATCTATAACAATTGAAGCGGAATCTTCTTTAACACAATACGATTTTGGTAATCTTTATATTCTAGTTTTATATTAATTTGTAACTTGCGTATTATTTGTTTATATTTGTTAGAAACATTGTCAATTAGCATGTTCTAGGTGTTAGTGATCCAATTCGTAGAGTTGAATCAATCATTTATTGTAAACAATGTTAAAAATTTGGGTTTTTGTTGCATGAACTTTGCAGAACCGGAAAGCGGATCCGTTGATGGTACCGTGCTATATTTGCAGAATAATCGCCGCACAAATTTTGAAAATTTAATGAGGGTAATATTTTGTAAATAGTTTAAGATTTTGGCATTTTGAATTTTAACTATACGTCATAATTCTTTGTTTTGTAGAGTGTAAACTCGTAGACTGTTTGGATCATTCGCATAGTTTAGAAAATCTGATGGAGATGATTGATTCACCGAGCTCAACAATTACTTCATAAAGCGGGCTTCTTGTATTTCATGCAAATAAAGTATATCAGATTTGATAGGTCTTTACTGACAGTATCATGCGATAAATGGAGACCTGAGACTTACATCTTTCATTTTTTCATCGGAGAAAAGACGATTACTTTGCAAGATGTTTCTATTTTATTCGGCATTCCTATAGAAGGCGTCGTTCTGAATTGCGATGGTAACGTGGACGTCGATAATGTTTGTCACCGTTTGCTTGGTGAAATTCCACCCCAAGAAACGGTGGTTAATAGAAGAGAGTTGAAGGTCAAATAGATAAATGACTTTATAATTGGTCGAGAGATTACTGTCGATTCATCTGTCGAGGAGCTAGAACAGTTCACACGTGCTGTTATAGCATTCCGTCTTTTTCTAAAGCATTCGAAGGGTCGAGTAAGTGTCAAATGGTTGTACATGCTACATGACTTTGCCACTTTTTCTGATAATTCGTGGGGTAGCGCGGTTTTATGCGCATTACATAAGACGTTGGATAATGTGGCACTAAAGAAGTCGAACGGGTTTGCAGGTTGCTTAACCCTTTTGCAGGTATAACAATTTTGACTTATAAGTGTACTAATATTTTGAATAACCTTTTTTAAAACTGATAATGTGCAGGTATGGTCATGGACGTGTGTTTCTATTGGTCGTTCAAATGTTTGTGCCAATGTCGCCTTTGGATTACCTTACGGGGCCAGGTAAAAACCATTAGTAATTTCTATTGAAAACTTTATGTTTTAGTACAACATTCACACATTATTTTGTTTTTGATTATAGATGGACTGGAGATAAACGTTGAAGAGATAATCCAGCCCGTCATTCCACATTCTATCGCAATGAGCTCGATGTTATGGAGCAACATAATGTTGATTGGACGACATACACGGTTGAGATTGTACAGGTTTTGCTGCCAATTTGCTTGGATGGAGAACGGACTTGGTATTCAAAAATCCAATCATTTGCGTTCAAAGTGTGGTCTTGCACTATCCAGATAGAGTGATGAGACAATTTGGCATTCATCAGCATATACCAAATGCAGTCGAGCAAATTTTCCCACACGGTTGGAACAGAGATTTATATAACACGTACGTAGCATGATGGGATCACACGTTGGATCATGTTCGAGTTAAACGCGTATCAAGAATCACCATCGAACAATATTACTGTTGGTACTAACATATAACACGACGATTTGTTCTTAAAGAATCGTCTACTATTTTGTCTAGATATGCTCCACGGGTACCAGTGGAATGTGACTTGATACGTGTTTATAAGTTTTCATATCTTAACTACTTCAACTAGCTTTATTTGCGACAATACTTATTTTGTTTTAGGTTTAAAGGTTGTACTTCATTTCAAATGATGTTCTTGCTGATCCTGCAGATGAAGATCGAGCAAAATGTAAGTGTTTGAACATCAAAAAAATTATCAAGTCGCTTCTTGGTAGATATAAGCTTCAACGACCACTGCTATATGTGCATCGTTCGCCCTAGGCTTTTGCTTGTACATACCAAGAAGACGTTTTAGAGGCGCGGGTGATTCTTCACAAGGCAGTCAACTGAGGCAAGACATAGTTGAAGCTGGACCATCTCAACTGCATCTGACTCAAACACAAAGAACACCATGCGAACTTAAGAAATTAGGTGTTATGACGGTTTGTAGGTTGGTTGCTTTCGTTTGAAGTTGTACTATGTTGTTTTGAACTCGTACTCAAATTTGAAGATAAACTTTGTTAATGTACAATCAAAATATGTACGTTGTTTAATAGATTTGTGGGTTCGCAACTTGTTATTGTTGTTTTCGTATATATGGTTGAATTATATTTGCGGGAAATATGATGGTTTTCAACGAAATGCATATTTTGTTTCCTATGTAACTGCTGTTTGGAGATCTGCAGTAAGTTACAGGTGCAAAGTTGCGCTAATAAGGACACAGTAGAGCAACTTTGAATTGCGCTCCATTATATTCAAGAAATGCGCATCTCAAAGTTGCGCCTGTATTCATGGGCTACTTCTATTGGCCCAAGAGCAGCTTATAACCCCTTAACTCCTGTCCACTTAAACAGAACTTCTCAAACTCATCATATTTTAAAAATCCCAAACTTCATTGCTCTTACTACAACTCAGCTAAAAATATAACAAATTCACTCAAATTCTTTTAAATCGACAAAGATCAACGCAAGATTTCATTTTCATCTACAGTTGAGGTAACTTTTGACATCCTTCTATGCTAATTTTGTTAGATCTATTATTGAAATTTAATTTCTTGAAATTTACTAGGTTTATGTCTACCGTGCCGATTATTTGTCACTATGGCGGTGGTTTAATTATTGACGAAAATAGCAAGCCAACCTATGTTGGCGGAAAACATAAAGAATCTAAAGTGAGGAAGGTTTATAATTTTCTTGAGTTTAAAATGGCAATTTATAAAGCTACAAAGATTAATTCTATCGAATTCGACATCTCGTTGTTAAGTAAATGGGTAAGGGATGATGGCTCGATTGCTATTGAGGTGTACGATGCTGACGACGTCGATTTTATGTTTTGCGTGGGGATGAAAGTAATCGAGTTGTATGTTAAAAAGAAGAGGGTGGTACAAATATCTGAAAAAGAAGCTCATATTTTTTTATTATGCAAGCCAACCAGGACTGAGTAATACTGCCTAGCAAAGTCAAATGTATTACCCATACAACTCCTACCGGTCATCGAACATTTATGCACAAACAACCAGGTATGGTTTCATATGATGTATGTATGTTTCATTCATGTTTTATGTAGTTTACAGGTCGTATACACAAACATTGTGATGGATATGGCATGTTATCCGGGTTTGGTGTCATGTTGTATCCTCCATAGTCAATTCCAACTCCGAATTCAAACGAATACTTGCAAGAAATTGAAGATGAAGATGTTGAAACTGAAGATATGGAGGGTGGAAATGCTGATAATGAAATTTCACATTTGGATAGCACGTACGTAAATCGTTGCTTCACTTGACGAGTGAGATATGGATTGATGCTATGAATGTTAACAATGATGCTCCTTTAGATGATATTCCAAAGGAAGTTGATAACATTGACAAGCATATCGAGATGGAAGAACCGTTAGTGGATGAACAATGCAATGACACAATCATGGAAAGAATATTATGCAAAAAGTTCAATTAACCAGGGAAATGTTTGGACTGGAATGTGTGGAGAAAGGCCTTCGAGTTGGTATGGTTTTTAAATCAAAAGAATCTTTAATTGAACATATAAGTGAATGATCGATAACATGTTTAGTTTCATTCAAATAAATAATGTCTCGTGCTAGAGAGTTCGCTGCTATATGCGATATTGATGCTAATTGTACATGGCGGCTTCATGCTATTGTTTCTAAAAGAGATCATGCTGGGTGGTGGGTGATAAAAAAATACGTTGGTAATCACACATTCTCAAATACAATCATCAACTTGAACCACAAACAAGCAACAACCAAATTCATCTGTATCAAAGTCTTTCCACATATTTGATCGAACCCAAGTTACACTGCAAAATCTGTTCAAGGCTTATGACAAATACGTACAAAATTCAAATAAGCTACGTGAGAGCGTGGAAAGGACTAAACAAAGCCATGTCTAAAAATATTTAGCGATTGAGAATCTTTATATAATGACTTGTCAATGCTTGTTCGTGCAATGCAGAAATGCAATTCAGGCACCGCTTATCATGTTTATACATAAGGCGTTCAATTTGGGGGGCTTTCTGGGCATTTGGACTGAGCATTGAAGGTTTCAAGCATTGTCGTCCTATTCTTTCTACTGATGGAACACATCTTTATGGTAAATATCAAGGTACGTTGCATGTGGCTATAAAAACTGAGGCAAACAACTTTTTTTTGGCATTTGCTATTGTACGAACCGAATAGGCGATGGTTAGGGATGGTTTTTTCATGCATGAGACATTTAATTCCATCTTTAAATGCAAGATGTATTACATTCATTTCTGATAGAATGAAAGGAATCCCAACCGTCTTGCAAGAGAAATGGAGAAGACCGCATTATCATCGCTTGTGCCTACGTCATTTGAAAGCAAACTTAAAAAAGGCTGTTTTTGGTAGTAAGATTTTGCAAAACTTATTTCATGCTTGTGCTGAAGCAAGAGACGAGTTAACATACAAAGAACTAAGAGAGCAACTTAAAAATGTAAGTCCGGCCGCTGACAGATGGATTGACAGAAGTCTCAAACATAAGGATGAACAGTGAGCTCTTTACAGAGACAACGATGAACTTTTTTGAATGATAGCTACCAATGCTTCAGAGAGTTTCATTGGAGTTCTAAAAGATATAAGATCGTTACCGGTAAAGGCGTTAGTAGTACGTACCTTTCATCGTCTTAATGGCTACTTCTACATAAGACGTACTGATGGACTGGAGTACACAGCTGCGCTCACGTCAACATATGAAAAAATAATGGAAAATATGCAGCAGAAGCACGCAATATGAGCATTGACAAGTTCAGCTTGACAGAGTGGCAAGTAACAGACATACGCATGTAACTACACAGTAAATATTGCCAATGACAACTGCAGCTGTTCATGCAATATTCTTATTCTTGTCCATTTTCCATGTTCTTGTTTTGGGTGCACAATATAGAGGGGCGAACATAGAGCTTACCATGATCTTATTTTGTCCTGGTTTACAGCAGATAGTTATAGACATAGTTATTCTTCGGCTTTTCGTCCTGTGCTCGACAGGAAATATTGGAATGTACATGAAGGCCCAACTATACATCCGTCGCCAACACGTAGGAATACATGAAGGCCCAGGTCCACAAGAATTAAGAGAGTCATGGACGAGATGAGGGACAAAAGACATGAAAGAGTGGACAATGCAGTAACTTGGGTTATAAGAGTAGAAGGTGCGGGAAGCAATAACTAATTTGGTTGTTTTTACTACTTATGTCATTCGTGTACTTTATAATTTCTATTTTTATTATGTAAGCTACTTTGCTATTACAAGTTATCTTCGATCGAACATTTATGTCAGTTGCTATGTTCCTTAACTTCGATTTATTTTGTATGCAGCTTTTGTATGTTATATCCACAGTACGTAACGTGGAACAACAACAAAGTAACACATCAAACAATAAATAAACTTTACAACCAAAATACAAGGCAGCACCAACTTTTGGGGGTGTGAGTTGCTGCTGTCTTTATATGGCAGCATTATTGTTTAGGCGCAACTATGAGTTGCGCCGGTAAAAAAGCAAGTTGCGCAACTCATAGTTGCGCCAATAATTTAATACTATTATTTGATTTGACTCAACTAAGAGTTTTGCCTTGTTTGATAATAAGTTTCAAAACCAGCACCGATTGCGAAATTGTTTTGAAAACTAGCCCACTTCAAAATTTTGTCCAAAAATATATCATTATTGCTCTTTAGTTTGTTTTGTGGGAAAATAATATTTTATTATAAAATAGTTACAAATAATATTTCTTGAAATTAAATAATTTATATTGTATGTAATACTGAATTAATTTTTAAATAGTTACAAATAATCCGCTATCATTTTTTTTCAGATTCTAATCATTCAAAATGATTTATTTTGTTTTAAATTAGTTTTAAAATAATATTTTTGAAACTTCAATAATCATATGTTAAATATATAATGTTTAACTAATTTATAGATATTAAACAAATATAAATAAATTTGTAATTTTTTGTTTATTTTAAATCTTCGTGTTTGTTGGAATTTAATAAGTTATATATTAAATATAGTAATTTACTAATATATATGTGTTAAATATTTGTTTACTTATATATATTATTATTTTCTAAATTTAAATATTACAACAATATATGTTTATTCTAAAATATTTTTAATTTCTATGAACTTGTGCATAGACTAATTGGTCCTTGGGTCATCGTTCTATGTCAAAGCGGTTTTCACGGGTGTAGGTTTGGCTATACTAATCATGACATGATATTTCTAGGATGTTTAGGAAAATCACTTCGCTAGCTTCCTTTCCTTGGTTTAGAAACTATATATATACACGTGTGTATATATTAGTGTAAGTATTACTTATAATGCTTGAATTAAGAAAAAATGACGAGGATTGGAATTTTAAGCTGTAACAAGTTTATATGTAAAAATAATAGAAGATAATTAAGGAGGGATACCAATGGTTTTCACTAAAATCGCAAGGGACTCGATGCCAAAAAAACTGAAAGAATTATGGAGAAAAGATAATATGAAAGAATTATGGAGAAAAGATAATATGATAGAATTATGGAGAAAAGAGTTTTTTTTGCATTACTATTATTTAATAGGTAGATTAATATGATAGATTGTATATATACACATACTCAGATAATAAACATACAAGTAATACTTTTTATTTTAAAACATTTTTAAAATAATACTTTTAAAATTAAAATATATTAGTCATTAATTATAATATTTAACTAATTTATAAGCATTAAATAAATATATTTAGTCGATAAAAATATTTTATTATTTTTGTGGATTTTCCTTTCTAAAAGCAATATTTTGTTATTATGAATTATTTAAACTAATACTTTTGAAATTAAGTAAATTATACATTAAATATCGTTCTTAATTAATTTATACATTTTAAATAGTGACAATTGTGTGTGTGTTGAATTCTGCTCATTCAACATGATATACTTTGTTATGAATTAGTTACATAATAATATTTTTTGAACTTTAAGTGATTTAGATGCTAAATATTATTAACTAATTTATATATATTAAATAAATACAAATAATTATGAAAAATATTTGTATTATTGTTGCCTTATGATATTCATGTTCTGAAACAACATTTTCTAATTATAAAATAATGTCTTGAATTTTGATAAATTATATATTAAATATAATACTTGATCAATTCATATATATATATATTAATTATTTACAAAATAGTGATGTGTGTGTTATTTTCATGTTTCCAATATTAAAAGTAATATATTTTTATATTAAAATAACTTCGAAATTTTTTCATGAATATGCATATATATAAAAATTCTTTTTGAACATAATCTAGTGACAAAAAAAATCCGACACAAGCGATTAGAATTTCCTTTGATTTTCACTTTCCATACAAAGGCCAAAAAAAAATCTAATGCTACTATTTGTTGGGTCAAGTTTTGTGTTTTATTTCGTCTTAATAGCCGCTCCCATGTATGTATGTATGTATAAGTACAATTGATAAGTTGTTTGAATGTGAAATTACAAAATTGGTGAGAATTATAATTTTAAATTGTCACACTTATATGTAGAAATAATAAAAGATAATTAAGGAGAACACCAATTATTTCTGGTTCATAAAATCGGTGGACTTGATGACAAAATAAGAGATAATTAAAGATAAAAAACGATACGAGAGAATTAAGAAAAAGCTTTACTATTTATCTAGTAGATTGATAGATTTTTTTTCAATATATTTGATTAAATAAATGATATAGATATATAGAGACTTTGTTTAGATATTCTCTAAGATGGTGGTAAACGTATTTAAAACTGGATGTGTAATAACAATGTGTCGATCCGTTTTTATTCATTTTGAAGCTTTATGTGTTTTATTCATTTTGAAGCTTTTTACGAAGTTTTGTACATTTCTATTTATTTTGAAGCTTTGTAACAAATATTTAAATATTCTTCCAAAATGAATACATGGTACAATCAACCTTATTAATCGAATATTTGATTGCAGATCAGAAAATTTTGAACATGGAAGCAAGAATTAGAATGCGAGAAACTGTATTGTTATCTTATTGTGTTAAAAAATAATTTATTTTTAATGTGTTAATTCATATTTTAATAATTTTCCTTGTGATACAACTTCGAGTAGAAACAATCAAACATTTATCTCAAAATAACAGTTAACAAGTGTAAACCTGATTTATGTATATACTAATTGTAAATTGCCTAGATTAGAAATTTAAATAAGTGAAATATAAATAAATACATGATAATATTTCCATGATTAAATGTAAAGAAAATTATGCTTGATAAGGAAAAAACAAAAGTGAATATCAATATAAATAGTTGAAAGGGGAAATAAGAATTAAAACGTGAGAAATTGAATAATTTTATTAAACAATATTTTACTTTATAACCCCATTATTCGTATTTCAATAATTTTTCTTTGTGATGCAAATTAAAGGAAATATAATCAATCATTTATCTCAAAATATGAGTTAGCAAGTTTTTGTTTTTCTTGAATAATAATGATCCTATTATCAAGGAAACCACTAATTGCAAGTGTAAATTTACTATTATGGTTTATTCTAATACTTTAAAAAATAATTGTAAAAGTTAAAATGTAAAAGAGTGAAATTTAAATAAACTATCATATTTGTATGATTCAATGTAAAGAAAATTACTTCGTACTATGGGAAAAAAAACAAAAGTGAATATTAATGTGTAGTTAATAACTTGAATGACAATTTTAAATTGTACGGGCTATTATGTAATATAATTGGAGAAATGTAAGAAAAGCAAAGCAAATTTTTTTACTTTACTACTATTCAATAGATGTTTAGATACGTTTGTTGTTTATATTGGAATATAATTTTTTGGAAATTTTTTATATACATTTGAATATAAAACAATGCGAAAGAATTAAGGAGAGACTTATAAATTGTAGAATCAAGGAAAGAACTTTAAATTCTACTGCTTTACGACTATTTAATATATTTTCATAATTTTCCTCTTTTTATCCAATGAAAACAAGTTTGATTACGTGGTTGATCCGGAACCGGATTTTCCAGCGAAATCTGTCTTGATTGGTGTGAAAACCGAGATGAAATATTTAGAGTTTTGATGTGGTGGACGGAATCTTGAACCTTGTTTTAAAACTTGCTTATGAATTTTATTTTACTAAACATCACATACGTGAACCATGATATTTTTATATTTAATGATGTAGGTATAGTTTTTATTTCGTACGAATAAAACCTGTACATCTCATATTGTTACTCCGACTTTTGACCATCTTTTATTTTTGATGTGGGATATTAAGTGTCAATTTATGAACATTCCGACCATAGCAAGAAAAAGCGGTCGCATCCATTGTAAGCATGCGTCAGACATTCACTTTTCGATGTAAAGCTTATGCCATCATTTGGGACCATGGAAGTTAAAACACTCTTAAATTATCCCTTGGTAAATGGAAGCTGGCATATGGTAGAAAACATATTATGGTACAAAATGGCATACATTATATTAGAAACTGAAAAGAACATATAGACATGCATGCATTGTTCTAAAATGCAAAAGCGCACATGAGGCGTTTTCAGGTATGTGAGGCTAGGCGTAAGCCTCGAAACGTTAATGCGCAAGCTTTTTTACGTCTCGAAACGTTGAGGCGTAAGCTTTTCGGATAAAAATAAAACACAAAATATATAATGATATTTGACGTTTTAAATTAACTTATGCAAAACCGAAGAACAAATCATTCGGCTTTGACTCTGAACAAGTATACTTCTCTTATTTATTTAAAAAAATTTAAAAATAAATAACCGAAATCCATATGATTTCAGGTTCAACTCCGCCTAATTTACTGGGAGATTCTGCAAAATTCCATTTTCTATTCTTTCAACCAATTCAAATCAATCCGCAAAGTTTATTTGGAGATTCATAGAAATCTTGAAATCTTCTTCTTTAAATAGCAATGATAAACCTATTACATAACTCTTGATCATTCTTTCAGAAACAATCGTACTTAATCATGTCGATATTGAAATTGAAAAGTAAAAAACATCAACTTTTGTTTTCTTAAAATTTTGTTCTTTTTTATTTCCATTAGATAATTGAAGTATAATAACTTGTGTTAGTGTCACTATTTGCAATTAAGGGTAAAATGATTATTGAGTCGTATGCCTCATCAGTTTAAGGCGTGCGAGACGCGCGCTTTGTACGTTTCGTATGCCTCAAGTTGTCAAGGTGTAAGTTTTAAAGGTAAAAAACCTTTTGGAGAAAGCCTCAAGGCGCTCCCCGAGACGAGTATCGAGGCGGGTTTTTTAAAACAATGCATGCATGTAACACATGTATAGAATATCACATCGCTCGTTCAAAATCTGACATGACATGAAATTTCATTTCTTGTTTCATGATGGTACATTAAGGGTCATGGATAGTTAAAACAACGCCTTTAGCGATTTAAAGTTCATGAAAACGAAATATGCATGTTCATTCATATTTTGTTCGCATATGGTTTTTTAAGCATTAATATCACTGATATATATATGTATGTATGTGTGTTGATATATGAGAAGGGATCGGCTACACCTCTCTTATTTTTCAACCTACACAGTTCGAAATCGAACAAATTTTTGTACATATGTTCTTACATAATTCAAGACCATCTCTACAAAATTTGTTATAATTTGAGTAATCCAAACATGTTCAAATAATGTTTCGAATCAACGGTTAGGATTCTAATGGTCGATATTCGACTTAACAGTTTGAACACGGTAGAAGTTTTGAAATGATCTCATTTTTTGTAGACATGATGTTCATAATGTAGATTGAACTTTCAAAATTTCTTTTGAAATAGTAGTATCAAAAATTGTTGACATGTAAAATAACGTGTAGCGAAAGTGAGGTGTAGCGGATCCTTACCCATTGAGATATATATATATATATATATATATATGCGTGTGTGCTTGTATGCGTGTGTATTGGAAATTTCCGCTACACGTCATCCACATCCCATCGATACTCCTTCAAATTTTTGATCCGCACAATTTTCGATACCCCATCCCATTTTTTATGTACAAGATGTTGGTCAGAATTATAAGATATTGTATGTAATATAGGTAGACCCGATTTAGTTCGGGAAGAGTAAGTTGATTTATCTAGGAAATTGTGAATCCGGTCCAATACATTGGAAATCAAGAGACTGCTAGGTCCTATGATTGAGACAATTGATTGAATCTCGTGAAACTATTTCATAGTAGTCCATTAATACCTTTTTATAAAGCAAATCAACTCAGATTCTTGAGTGATCCGCATCACTCACAGATAACCAACCTGTAATGAATAAGGAACGTATGGTATAACTATGAATCACCCAATATCAAATACGGGTAATCATATTAACAAAAGAATGCTCTTCTGTGCTTAGAAATCCGAAAATTCTTGTTATGAATTTAGTAAATCCTCTTAGGAGTTAGGAGGCCACCAATGACCATAGGTTGAACCATCCTATTTTTATAGTGGGATGATTAGCTATTCACGAAATAGCAAAGCCCTATACTTTTCGTTATCAAACGAATAAACCGAAAAAAGATGGTTTCTTTTATGAAAGAATCTCTAAACCTGTGAAGTTGCACGTGTGATTCATGTGATCATGGTTGTAGACTCTGTTGTAGGAATCCTTTTAGGCCTCCTTGTAGGCCCCATCTAGGCACTCGCGAGGCTTACCACATAGCCATCCACCTAGGCCCACACAAGCAAGTCTTACTGTTGCATCTAAGAATCTAAACTGGTATCTAGGGACATATAGAAATTAGTTTAGGCTTGATGCCTTAAATAAGCATCTATGTGTGATTTTTAGGCGGTCTTGCTTCCTTGGCTGTTGTCAAGCCTATCCAAACCCTCAAATTTCCTATTTTAATCTATTAATACTAATCGAAATATTAAAATTATACCCAAAATATATGAGTTGTCAAAAACGCTTGGCCTCCGATTGATCCCCGATTAATCTTCATCTAAACGATTAATTCTTAGCCTATACTTGCCACCTTGTGTCCAATCAACGATTTTTGCAACATCGGTTGTAGAAAGGTTAGTCATTGGGAAATTTTCAAACGAACAATTTCAGCGATAAAATTAATCATTGGGAAAGATTAATCAAAGTCTTATGGTCCCTTCTCATGCATAGATTTATAAAAAATTATTCTTAAGATTTTTTTTGATAAATCATTGGGAATTTTCAAACGAACAATTTCAGCAATATAGTACATTAAATGTGCAGAAATTGCTACAATCATTGTTTCTTCGAGAAAAGAAGCTCATGACCCGTGGGCCTTCTACTTCCACGTGACATTGCTCCATCAAGCTTTCGCTCATTGCGAAAAATTCCTTGTTGCTACCTCCCGTAGAAGTCGGCCGTGTCTCAATCCCAATGTGGTTGATCATCCTCTCGAATATGTTATTGATCAAAATCTAAAGATTTTCAAACTTAAAGAGAAATTTGTTACAAAGATGAATCTTTCCTCATGTAGAGCCTCTAGGAGAGAAGGATTCAAACCTTCGAATAATGGGACAAAACCCGTTGCCTTACTATTAGGCCACGTCCATTTCAATATCAAAGGGAATTATCTATCCAAGGATCGTGAAAGGTGTTACACTAGAAATATTCTTGTTATTGTTTCGGCTTATATTCCCCTAAAAGTGGATCCTACTCTAGTAGCTTTGAAAAATTAAATCCATGCATTGACATACGAAGACTTCTTAGATTGAACATCCCAAATGTTTTATTTGATTTAAAATAGTGTAACACTGAAACATAATAGTGCAAAATAAGGTGCAATGGATCTTTACCCTATACGTACACACACACACGTAGGGAGAGATTGACTAATCCCTGACACTACTTGTTAATTAGTTTACGAGGTGGACAATCCAAAATAAAACAAACCTTTAGGGATATGTTTTTACATAATTAAAGATCATGTTCACAAAATTTTGGCTTATTTTAACATTTTTGAGAATAATATTTGAGATTTAAGGTCAATTCGATGGTTAACATTGAACTTAATATTTTGAACATGCTAAAAGTTTTGAAATGATCTCATTTTTTGTGGATATTATGTTTATTACGTAGATTGAACATCCACAATGTTTCATCTGATTTCAAATTCTGTAGCTTAAAAAACCATAGGCATGTAAATATGATGTAGAAAAGGTGCGGTGTAATAGATCCTTACCGTACACACACATAAAGGTGAGAGGATGCCTCATTATTTTCTTATGAGATCACATATGTGGAAGGTTGCAATTGATTGCTAAAAGTATATCATAAATTCAATAACGAATTGCAACCTTTCACATAGGCGACCTCCCGTTAACGATAATGAGTTGGTTTCTCACTTACACTTCTCTCATATGTACATATACATTTATGAAGGGTTCCGCTACTCCCCCTCTCAGTTTCACCCCATCTATTTATAAAGCCACACATTTGAAAATCAACTTTTTTTAACTAATACTAATTTCTACATTATTCAGGAAAATTTTCACAAACTATTAGCTAATTTCGACAATCATAACATATTCAAAATATTTTACGAGTCAGCAGTTTAATTTTCTTTTTGATAGTTCATATCACCTTAATATTTTGAACATGTTAGAAGCTTCAAATGATCTGCATTTTCGAAGTTGTGGATTGAACACACTAATGTTTCATTTAATTTTGAACTGTGCAACTTTAAGAACCGTAGTAGTGTAGCAAAAGAGGGGTGTATTATACACACATAATATATACATATATGAGGGGTGTAGCAAAGTTTCAAAAGGATTTCAATGTATGGCACTTGTGTGTGTGTGTATCATGGGTTGTTACATATAAGGTCGAATTTGTTTGTTGTTGTGAGATGTATGTGGTAAATAAAAAATTATCATGGCAATAATATGCACATACTATAGTATAATGAACAATGTTTCACATTATCATGTATAAATATTACAAACTCTCTACTAACTGTAGGTTTAAAATCAATTTCTTTTGAAAATATACGCAGAGATCAGCTAAAACTCTTACCACACCTTGATCATTTTTGAGTTTGACAATTCAAAATGAAACAAAACTTCAGAGATATGTTTCTATGTAATTCACAAAATATTGGCTTATTGGATAATTTCAATTTTTTTAGAAATAATATTTAAAATTGAAGGTTAAATTTGACGACGAATATTTAACTTAATATTTTGAATGTGGTAGAAGTTTCAGAATGATCTCATTTTTTGTGGATATGATGTATATTATATGGATTGAACATCCACAAAATTTCATCTAATCTCGAAATTTAACTCTAAGAACCATAGAGGTTTAGGTGTGGTATACGCACATAAAGGGGGAGAGAGGGTGCCGTAAACACACATATTACAAATTGGCTGTTTCATGTACTTTCGTATTTGTACACTTATTTTTTAAATTATCACGACAGTATTTTAGTATAATGATCACTTTATCATAAATATATTACACACTCTCTGCCGAGCCAAGGTTTAAATCTAATTTCTTTAGAATGAATTCTATAAACACCGTTTAGCGCTAACATTATCTCAAATTTTCATGTGCATGCAACATGTTGTCTGACAGGACCTGGGTTTATATTTATTAATCCAGATAATTTTGTTATGCAGTGTGCAACCTGCAACGATCCAGTTATCCATCACTGCCTATTCATCAGGATATGATATGAGTTTGAGCTTATGAGCTATATTATGTTGATCGAGAAGTGTACCACAAAATTATATTTATCTTTGATTATTCCTTTTTGTTATTTTATAGTATTGTAACTATGTCCTGTTAAGCTAATTTTTTTTTTATATTCGACTCACTATCAAATAATATATATAATCTTTATTATCCAGTGTATTGGATGTATTTGAATGTTTGGATGTGGGATGTTGAAATGTTATGTATCATATAGGTTTCGTTCTATAAATATTTGTCATGTTTAACATGTCCAGACAATTATTAATCGCTTGAAAATGTGTGGTTGGAACACCTTATAAGCGTTTCAATAGTTTGCAATCTCTCCTTTTCGGCATTATTACTCCATGCCAAAAAGTAATTGCAACACTTAATTTTCTTTTCAAAGGTACTGTTTTGATGTAGTGTTATACACTTGATCATCAGGTTTTGATTTTGCTTTATACGTCTACTTTAAGCCAACATGTTTTACATTTATGGAGAGAAGCTAGTTAGGTACCGTTGACAGTCATTTTTTAATCAGTTACCGTTGGTGACGCGTCGGATGTCACAACGTTGTTAATGGGCTAACTGCCCCGTTGCGTTTGGATTATCTAATAATGTTAATTATTAAAATTATATTTATACAAATTTTTAAAATTCATAACGTGTGCAAATGAGATTCGTTTGAGATGCGGCTTTTTGCGTTGCGATTGTACTAAAGTGCTTTACATTATGAAGTTGATTCGAATTGAATCGGAACAATTTATAACTTTATAATTTATTTGTTTATTTTTGTAAATTATTGCCATATATTATTTATTAAAAAAACGATAATTAATTAATTGAATATAAATCAATTAAATTAAAAACCACAACTTAAATATCTTGTTCAAATACCCCGTTCAAATACCACATTCGTAATTTCAAACGCATTCTTCGTTTATTTAACTTTCACGTTTAAATGACACGTTCAAATGTCCTGCTTGGATGTTCCGTTTTCCTTCGTTGCAAACGCACCTGTATCTGTTGTTATATATGGGTGAAAATTTTGCAACCATAGTTAAATCTTTCCATGTTCTATCGCTTGTTCAAAGTTTACCGAGTTGGAATATGCAGAAGGCCAAAGAAAAGAAATGTTCTCAGTAGAAACATCTCCATCAATCATTAAAACAAAAATTGCAGTACGTTATTAGTAGTACAAGAATAATACTAAGTGTAAGGTTTGAGTCATTTAAACAAACATTGCAGCACATTAGTAATAGTACCAGAATAATACTAAGTGCAAGACTGAGTTATTAAAACTACATTATTAATCAAGGTATGGTATATACTCCAGGAGGACAAGAATTGTACTAAGAGGTTAGAAAGTCATCTTTATAGGGGGATAGGATGTTAGATATAATGAAGAGTTAGTTCACGATAGTAAGATTGCAACCATTGTTTTAAAAAACACGTGATACTCGCCTCGAGGAAATTAGAGATAAAACGTCTTGAAGTTTTTTTCAAAAGGCTTTTTATATTTAAGGCTTACATCTCAACAACTTGAGACTTTCGAAGCGTACAAGGTGTTCACTTCGTACGTCTCAAATTGTTGAGGGATGCGACTTAAATTTCTTTTACCCCTAGTTGTAAATACTGATGCTAACAGAAGTTATTGAAGTTCAATCATTTAATGAAAAAAAAAGAGTAAATTTTAAATGGAAATCAGTGTTTTTTTACTTTTCAATTTCAATATCGACATAATTAAGTAAGTTTGTTTTTGAAAAAAGATTGATAACTACATAATGCATTTTCTCATTGGTATTTAATTTTTTTTCTAAATAGACATTACTGAATCTTTAAATAAATTTTGCGGATCGATTTGAATTGATAGGGTGAAAAATAAATAAAATAATTACTTGTATTATTTTCTACTCTTCGTAAGTGAGATCGATTCCATCAGAATTGATCAAAGATCATTTTTAAAATCTAGAAAAAATTTGAAGATAAATAGAAAAGAAAAAAAATAAATACCAATTTAAGTTGAAGGACACCAAGTTTTATTTTTAGGCTGAAGAACAAATGCTAATTATAATTAGCATTATATTCAACTTTTACACTGTACAAAATGCTAGTTATATCTAGCATTATATTCAGTTTTACACTATACAAAATGCTAGTTATAACTAGCATTGTCCTTCAACCTAAAAAGCAAACTTGTTGTCCTTCAGCCTAAATTTTTTTCTAAGTTTTTCTTTGTGCCTATTTTCCTGTATAATATATTATTTGGTGCTTTCACCAATATTCTTTTCTCCTAGTTATCCTCCTCTTTGATCACAAAACACCATGACTGAATTTGATGAAGCTCTACAACAAATTCGAGACACCACTTCCACTAACCAACAAGCTATCGAAACCATTACAACAACACAAATCTTCCATAACCTCCTCCTCAATTACAACAAAACCAAATCACCAAAATCCAAACTATTCTACAATACCATGGCTCTTCCCTTGAACAAATCCCAAAAAGCTTAACCAAAATCACAACCAAACTCTCCGCCACGTCCACATCTCCTTCTTCATAATCAATAACCTCACCACAGCCTAATTCTCAAACAAACCGCCAACTACCTTTACTACCCACTCCTATTATACCCTCACAAGACCACCTAAATGCGAGCTAATGACATTCGACGACTCAAATCCATTTGATTAGATATTCCAAATAGCGCATTTTTTTTTCACATACCATGCCACATCCGAAGAGCAATAGATGGATCTCGCAAGTTTTCTCATGACCGAACAAGTGTTGACTTGGTTCCAATGGATGTATAGGAACCAACAAATTTCATCATGGTAATCCATCACCAAGGCATTAGAACAACGCTTCGACTCTCATCATTCACCAACCCTTAAGCAGCTCTATCAAACCACAATAAACCTTTTTCGTCGAGCAATACCAATCAACCTTCGAAACAGCCAACAACTGTATAACAAACTTACCCCATGTGCCTTGTTAAGCCGTTTCATTTTAGGGCCGAAACCTTCCATCAAACATGAAATGTTGCTCCTTAAACAAACCACTTTAATGATGACATTGATATGGTGAAAGTAGTAGAAAATAAATAAGCCGAATCTCGCTCGTATTATGGTCCCACCTCTCCCTTCAAACAACCCATAATTCCACTACTAAATAATTCTTCACCTTCCTGAAATTCCTCATCCTCTAATTCACCATACCCAACAAAGTGATTAATTCAAGTAGAACAAGATCAACGTTGATACAATTCTCAATGTTTTCGTGATTATGAATTAATAAAATTAAGTGATATTAATCTTGCCTTTTTGAGAAGTAATTATATTATTTTTAATGTTCACGTAATTATGCATGGAAATATTTGAAATATTAGAAATCAGTTTGTTATCTCGATACTGATGCAGATAAAATAAAAATTACAGTAAAATAAAGTACTTGAAATAATAAAAAACAAGGGGAATTTATGTGGCTCGGATGTTAAAGAATCCTACGTTTACGGGTAAATTATCACTATCTTCCTTCTTGATTCTTAGTGCAAACAAAAAGGGGAGAGAGTACAAGTATTTCGTTTTGTATGTCCAAAAAGAGTAAAGTTAAATTCCTTCCTTTTTGCTACAGTACCCTATTCATTATAGCACATAAAGATTCACGTGTATCGCCAACGCCATCCTTCCACTCTCTTGATTCTTATCGTTAGACCGCACCTTGTATTAAACATCCATTTCACTTATTCGATATGCTTGGATTGCTAACGTGGCCTTTGGTGGGAACTTGTGATTTGAGCGGTTGGACTTTGAACTTTGGCGGGAAACTTGAAATTCAAGAAGAAATTGTAACGATCCACTTTTTCGTACATTTCAGATTGACAATGAACTACACATGTCCAATCCAAATTATAAATACTTGGATCCGGCTTGGCATACCAGCGTGAGACATGAATTATAAATATATATGATAGTGTCATAGGTCGACTTTGATGTCAAACAAAACCTTTGGAAAGAAGAGTATCTCATAAGACCAAGTCGGACATAAACACAGACGAGTTTTTACCTTATGATAGCTAAAACATTTTTATCAAATCATTTGATATTATTTCTAAGGCACTGCTTTGAAAACACTTTTCAAATAACATATTAAAATAGTCGGAATTGTTGCATTTGTTAAATTCGACAACATATTCTGGTGTACAATCAAGTCCGTAAAGGTACGTATTGGAGAATGGATTTCCAACAATGACAAGGTAAGGGACTACCTTTCGTACAGTACATCTCTAGAGGAATGTACCGAGGCACAACCCCGCTGCCCTCAACCAACATAGAACCGGCCTACCTCTACCAATGATAGTACTGAATATGTCATCACCCCGGTCGTTCTCGACCTATCTGTCGCCACAACATACACAACAAACCCGATATATAGAGGGAAATCTTAAAAGGTGACGACCATCTTCTAATGGGTGCGACGCACATAGCCCTACCGCATCTACCTTGTTTTTGCCATTACCGATGTGTGAGGCTTGAGGTAACGTTTTATCTTTCACATGAAAAATCCTACTTTGAATGCCACATTGTCATTTTCGACAACACACTAATTGGTTTCTACAAAAGTACAACCCCCTGAGTTCATACGCCTTAGGGAGGGGTGTTAAGTATAAGATGAGTTTCCTCCTACACCACCAAACTGATGTACATTTGTAAAAACCAATGTACGTGGTTGTTGAAATGCAATATCAGACATTCGTCCATACAAGTTGTCCAGGAATAAGACAAACCGAAGGTACTTCTACTACATCATGTTTGGGAATCACCCCTAGAATTAGTAGCAAGCAGTCCTTGCATTGAAGATTTCAAAATGAAGGTACCACTGCAACCATATGTATATAATATGGGAATCACGAGGTTAATGGCAAGCAGCCCTCCACTATGAAGATCTCCGTCTTCAAAATCATTGTCTTCAACGTGTCTTCACTTTCGAACGCGTATATTGGTTCGAAGTGGTTTTTGGATAGAAATCACCATCCGATCCCAGTCTCTTCGAACCAATTATCGATAGAAAAGATGTTAGGTACGTGGGTGATTGGTGATCATCATTCCATCAATTTATATCTTTATGTCCAATAAACAACCTTTAGAGATATATTTTAAACCATTTCTTCTTGGTATATATAGATTTATTTAACCATTTTTTTAACTTCGAAGATACCAAATCATATCCTTTAAATTATTTAGGAAAAATGTTTCAATCTTCTATTATTGCTATAATTTCAATCTTAATGGAGATTACTTATTTCCAAAACATATCTTTTAATGGGTTAAAAACAATGTCATTTAAGACATTATTTACTGTATACCTAAACCAATTAGTACCGAGTAAAAAGGATTCATCGATTTTAGATTAATTATACTCAATACTAATTTCGGCATTCAACTTGTACTATTCGTCGAATAACGGTGAAATTATCTTTTAAATTCACACGGTAATATGGGTTCCCTTGTCGGGATTTAATACAGAGTTTAACTAGAACGTTCTCTTTACCATCAATATTCTATTTTAATCTTGTTGAAATTTAAAAAAAACTCCCAATCTCTTTTCTTTTATCTTAGGAAAAATGCGGTTCAAGTAAATCAAATTAACTATCCCCTCCTTCAGGCCGGTCCAGATAGCTCGGGGAGCAGGCAACTGGTTTCCCAAACTCTAGCCTAGAAACCATCTCTCTGTCACCCATAAGGTGGCCAGGTTATTTGATCTACTCTAAACTTTTAAAAGTATTTTATTTATCATTTGAAAAACATTTCAAAAAGATTCGGGAAGAAAACCCAAGTTCAAATCATTTATTCAACGGTTACCCAATTCCATTGCTAAATTGTCGGTGAATTGTGATTTTAAAGATTTACAAATTAAAACACTAATTTATTACATATATGCCCATTTTTATAATTAAAATTCCTTTTAAAACATTTTAACATATTTATGGAATTTATTTCATATTTTTAAAGATTTGAAAACATCCATTTTAAAGAGTTGAAAACAGTATTTTATGAACTGGCAAAACGCGACGATTTTGAAAACTTGATTTGGACATATCTCAAACTTTACTAAACGAAATATTGATTTTTCTTTTTCATTTGAAAACCATTCCCATCTGGGTTCGGAAAATTCTTATTTCAATAAATTCTGACTTATATTTCATTCTGCACATTGATTTAATTTTTTATGGCGCGAAATCGCAAATTGCCGCTATGCGACGAGCCCGTTTTTTTATACTCAATTTCCCAACCTTTTCAAACTTTGTCGAAATGAGTTTAGTGTTTATAAAAAATTTATAAACCATTTTTATCCATTTTTAAAGAGGTTAACAATGCTGTATATACCATTATAATTTATAAAGGGAAGTGGTTCCTTTGTGTAAATTCGACGTGTATTTTACCATGAATCATTTCCATATCAAGCAAGCATATTATCAACCAATCATCTAATAATCAATCATTTTAGGATCCAAACTATGCTAACCAACCAAGTATACTTGCATAGCATAAATCATAGATAATTTTATGATAAAATTAAATAAGATGGAAGTAGTGTTTTCACTTTCATGCTATTTGACCTAAGTGTTTTTTTAATCGACGAAACGATCCATTTCTCTATGCCGAAGCTTATGGAACTTTCTCCCGGACCTTAGTGATGCTTAGACAAGCTTGTGTGGAGGTGGAAGCTCGGCTTTGAGATGGTGGTGGTGTGGGCCGTGAACTTTAGTGAGGAAGAGGTGAAGTTTGACTAACTTTTTGAAGCGATTTGATATTGTATGTCTATGGAAACAATTTTAGCAGAACTTCGAAGTCGTGTTGAAATATTTTTACTATTTAGGAAGCTATTGAAGAAGAGCTATTAGAGAGCTCAAGAAGAAGAAGAGGAGAAGTGAATTTGTGAAGAAAGGAAGAGGATATGCATGTGTTTTATAGGGTAGAAATTCCTGTGCATGGAATTACCAAAATACCCCTCCCATCCCATCATAACTTCGGCCGAACCCCCCTCCACGTGCCTTCCATCACTTAATGATGTCTTAGGTGTGTAGGTGTGTAGGTGTTATATACAAACCTTTACCTCATTCGTATGAGAAAATCTAATTAAACGGCTTAGCAAAACAAGTGGTATGAAACGCTTGCGTTTACTTCGTCGGTTAGTTTTTGGACTTGTTCGATTGAAATTCTGGTGACAAATTTTGAGTGGAAATCTACAATTTGTTCGTAAATATTTAAGTTAAGCTAGTGGTTATGGGACATGAAGCTAAACTCATATATTTACTAGCTTAGTGTAATCGACACTTTTATTGATCGATGATGATCATTTTGCGATTTAGACTAGCGATGTGCAATGTCTATTTGTTTGTGTGGGGATTACAATCCCTGTTTGTGGAACTTCGGTTCAATTTGGCGGGGTAGCGACCCGTGGTCTTCGGGCCGTTTGTGGAGCTTCGGCTCAAAATTTATGGTTAGCGACCATGGAATAGCGTTCCGTTTGTGATACACGTGTTGGTGAGTTTTCATGCTCCCGTTTGTGATAGGCCTCCCTCCCTTTGTTATTTCTGGATTTCTAGTCGATGATTTCTAGAATTTGTGTTTCACCTCCTTTTGCGATTGGCATTAATATGTTTGTCAATATTTGGGGTTTGGTGAATGAAATAAAGAATATGACATTCTTTTTGGTGCTTTGAGATTCTTTAGATATTGTATGATTTTGTTGTTATTTAAATCATATTTGTCCTAGTATGACATTATTGTTATCATACGATCTTATTATATCTCTGCTTATATCTCATTTCTTTAATGATAATTGTAGCTAGACTAATCTGTTTATTATTTTCTTATTAAATAATACTCGGGTCAGACCGAGATGTTACAAGTGCTTCTGCTTGACTCCTTATCTGGGATCATCTTTTGACTTTTGTCTAACTACATAGTTTTGTAGTTTTTGTTATTATACATTAGAGATAGAGACTCCTTGATGTATAATTATTCTTTTGTCTAGCACTTGTATCTATTCTTTTGTGATATTGTGGATCTTATTTGACCACTACTCTGATGTACACTTTTATGTGTTATATTCATATCTGTTTCCGCCTTTGAGATATGAACATCTGTGACTGATTTATGTTATGCTTATTTCTATATTTGTTTCCGAGGGTCCACTTAGCCACTGTGTGGTAGCTTTGAGTTTGTATCGGTATGTCGGATTTTCTCTTGAAATGAAATGCATGTTATACTATCTGAAATATCGGTACTCGCACAAGGCAATTACACAGATGGTCGCTCCTCAACAACCTTATTCTTCGTGCTAGTCGATAGCATTACCCAATAGTGTTCTTGGCTAGCGTGAGTATAGAGGTGGGGCGTCACAGCTTGGTATCGGAGCCAAACTTCGAAACAATGTAGAATAATCTAGCAAGGATCATTGTCCTAAGTCTTTCTTAGGAGTCATGCCTTAGGATTAATTCGTGTCATTGCACCCGTTCTATCCTATTTCTTTTTATGATGCCGTGTTTTATCAATCAAGTTTGTTTGATATTCATTCTGAGATTAACTTTTTTCTCTTTTCTTTCTTTCTTGAAGAAGAGAAATGGTTAGACCTGGCCGTCCCAGTGCCGGTCAATCTAGTGCTACTCCCCAGGATGGAGTATTTATGTCTGCTCAGCAACTTCTTGATCTTGTGAGAAATGCTCAAGCTATCAGACCCACTCCAGAGCCCACCCATCCTAAATCTGGGTTTGCACGCTTGTGCAGTGATTACACCAGTCTGGGTGGAAAGCCATTCAAAGATTCCGAGAGCGTTATAGAAGTCCAGGCTTGGCATCGAACATGCGACCACATCTTTTCTCGCATGAATCTTATAGATCTTCATCGAGTCCAAGTGGCTTCTAGTATGCTCCAGGAAAGAGCATTAGACTGGTACGAGCTTTTGATCTCTAAAATTATTGAAGTGGACCTTACTTGGGAGCAATTCCGGGAAAGATTCGAGTTAAAATTTGTGCCAGAAGCTGAAAAAGTATCTCTAGCTCGACGCTTCATTGACCTTGTTCAAGGTGAATCTTCCGTGACGGACTACGTCGCTTCTTTCGAATCTCTATCTAAATATGGGGCCGAGTATATTAATACCCCATTGAAGAAAAATCAGAGATTTGTCTACGGGTTGAATAAGAATCTCAAGAAGCCATTACTTCTGAAATTGGAAGTTTCTTTTGATCAGCTTGTTGATGTTGCTCTTCGACTCGAAGAGGCTGATAAAGATAGTGATGCTGAGGTCAAACAAAACATCAACAAGAAGAGACCTTTTAAATTCAAGCCTAATCCCAACAAGATAGTGATGCTGAGGTCAAACAAAACATCAACAAGAAGAGACCTTTTTACTTCAAGCCTAATCCCAACAAGAATTGGAAATTTCAGACGTCTGAATGAAGATTGAAATTGAGATTCAACAATTTGGACTCGAGACCTATTCCATTGAGTCCGAAATGGTGTTTGCGACTTTTTTGAGTATAAGCATTGATATGTTTGGAGTTGAGTGAGTTTTGCTAGTTTTCACTTAGGGCTTTGGGCTTGGGTTTGGGTTTCACCCAACTCATCTTAACACCCTAGCTCAGTCCACCTCTCCTCTTCACTTCATTCTTATTTTCCTAAGATCCTAGCTTCAGTAAAAATGGGGAGAGGAATGGGAAATTAAAATTCAAAGCCCTGGATTCATTTGCAAATTCAAGTTCTAGCTCCAAAATCAAAGAGAAGCTTAGGTAAGCATCTCCTCCTTCTTCTCCAACTCATTCTCTCTTTAATTTTAGAAATTTCCTAAACCTAACTTAGGAAATGTTCTTCTTTTGAGCTTAGATTCAAGCTTCTAGAGTTGAAGTTGAAGAGTAGTCGATCTTCCTTTGCTTTCAAGCTTCTCCTTCATTGTTTTTGGGTTTAAAGGTGAGTTTTTGGAACTCACATCTATATCTATATCTTTGATAGTGTTAGGTATTAATTCCTACCATCTATTTCTTGTCCATTTTCTTTTGAATTAAATTGGTTTGATGAATATTCCAACTTTGGTGTTTTGAAATCAAAATCTATGAAAATCCTTATATGACGTTTGGACATGTTAGTCAGAGAGTATTGGTGAGTCTTTAGGGTTGGGTAGTCGATTGGCGTCGACCCCTAGCAATTGTCACTCATCTGATCGCTTCCGATATGATTTGGCCATTATTGGCCTAGGCAAAATATTGCACGGAGCTTCAGGTTCAGACGTCTGAATTATTCATTTCAGACGTCTGAATCTGCTTGCCCCGGCCCAATTTGCTTAATTTGTGTGGGTTTCCAATTTTAATCGATTTTAGTTGATTCGGATAGTTGTTATCACTTACTATCGACTTTGATGGCTTCTCTCTTTGGATTTTTGGGAATATCCATTTTGATGGATTTGATATCGATTTCTATGGTTTTAATTCACATCTTCGAATGTGGATTTTTGTGATTGATTTTTTCTACAATCATTTTGTGATTTGTCACTTTTAAATACAAAGGTTTCTATACTAGTAGTAAATATCCAAACACTTTTACAAAGATGATTTTAACTCTATTTTTAATACAAAGCTCGTTTATAAAACTGTTTTCTAATCTATTAGTATATACAAACCGTTACCTCATTCGTATGAGAAAATCTAATTAAACGACTTAGCAAAACAAGTGGTATGAAACGCTTGCGTTTACCTCGTCGGTTAATTTTTGGACTTGTTCGATTGAAATTCTAGTGACAATTTTCGAGTGGAAATCTACAATTTGTTCGTAAATATTTAAGTTAAGCTAGTGGTTATGGGACATTGAAGCTAAACTCATATATTTACTAGCTTAGTGTAATCGACACTTTTATTGATCGATGATGATCATTTTGTGATTTAGACTAGCGATGTGCGATGTCTATTTGTTTTTGTGGGGATTACAATCCCCGTTTATGGAACTTCGGTTCAATTTGGTGGGGTAGCGACCTGTGGTTTTCAGGCCGTTTGTGGAGCTTCGGCTCAAAATTTATGGTTAGCGACCATGGAATAGCGTTCCGTTTGTGATACACGTGTTAGTGAGTTTTCATGCTCCCGTTTGTGATAGGCCTCCCCCTTTGTGATTTCTGGATTTCTAATTGATGATTTCTAGAATTTGTGTTTCACCAACTTTTGCGATTGGCATTATTATGTTTGTCAATATTTGTAGTTTGGTGAATAAAATTAAGAATATGATATTCTTTTTGGTGCTTTGAGATTCTTGAGATATTGTATGATTTTGTTGTTGTTTACATCATATTTGTCCTAGTATGACATTATTGTTATCATACGATCTTATTATATCTCTGCTTATATCTCATTTCTTTAATGATAATTGTAGCTAGACTGATCCGTTTATTATTTTCTTATTAAATAATACTCGGGTCAGACCGAGATGTTATAGGTGCTTCTGCTTGACTCCTTATCTGGGATCATCTTCTGACTTTTGTCTAACTACATAGTTTTGTAGTTTTTGTTATTATACATTAGAGATAGAGACTCCTTGATGTATAATTATTCTTTTGTCTAGCACTTGTATCTAATCTTTTGTGATATTGTGGATCTTATTTGACCATTACTCTGATGTACACTTTTATGTGTTATATTCATATCTGTTTTCGCCTTTGAGATATGAACATCTGTGACTGATTTATGTTATGCTTATTTCTATATTTGTTTCCGAGGGTCCAGTTAGCCACTATGTGGTAGCTTTGAGTTTGTATCGGTATGTCGGATTTCCTCTTGAAATGAAATGCATGTTATACTATCTGACATATCGGTACTCGCACAAGGCAATTACACAGATGGTCGCTCCTCAACAGCCTTATTCTTCGTGCTAGTCGACAACATTACCCAATAGTGTTCTTGGCTAGCGTGAGTATAGAGGTGGGGCGTCACAGCGATATTCTATGTTGTTTAGTTTTCTTCTTATCTTCTTTCTATTTCTTTTCCCTAACTATTCGCCTTTCTATTCAATATGGGTTGGACATATGTGGTTTATTGTCGGCTTAAACTGTACGAAAAAGTGGATCGTTACATTTTTAGTATCAGAGTGCAAGGTTATCTGAGAACCTTGACTTTGGTGTGGATTACTCATCTCCACTATTAATAATGTAAATTAATTACACTAATTTCAACGGTGTCCTTTTGAACTACCTAAAGCGCCCTTCCGATCTATACGTCACACATTATCTCTCCTCGTTCGCTCTTCAAATAAAATCCCTAATTTCCGATGCTTAAAAAATCATCGATAAAAAAAGAAAAAGAAATCCATAATGGAGTTTCAATGAATCTATCCTCGCCATCGATGGAAAATCAAATGGAAAGGACAGAAGAGCAAGCAAACATCTATACGATGGTTGATGGATTCAGCACTTATCTCGCTGTAGAAACAAAAAAAATGAAATCCATAATGGAGTTTCGATGAATCTATCCTCGCCATCGATGTAAAATCAAACGGAAATGACAGAAGAGCAAGCGAACATCTGTATGATGGTTGATCGATTCAACACTCATCTCGCTATAGATGCTAAGATCAGTATGTTCGATCAAAATACTAATCCAAGAGCATGGTTAACATCTTAGATTCTCTCTCCTCTGAGGTATTGTAATTATTTCTGATAACCCTTTAATTTGTAGAGAAGACTCATCCCATTATATTTATTTTTGGTTTTTGTTTCATTGATTGAAACACTGGCTCCGATTAATTTCTATTCTTTGTAACCAACTTCCTAATTATCATGATCCAATTAATTTTATAATGGAGCCTATCAACTTTAGGTTTGGTTTTATTTTCTTCATCTTAGATCTTAGACTGCATTTGGTTTTGTTGAATTTTATGATTTGTCCATCAGGTTTTATTTTATACTTAATCAACTTGATGTAATGTGTTGTAACTTAAAAATAGTTATCATAATTCAGCAAATCCTATTAACAACTTTGAAGCTTCATTTTCTAATTAGAATAGTCTTTTGTGTGTGTGTTGTGTACAACAAACTGATTAACACTTGAACATTAGACTTTTTGAAACCACTTTAAAAATTCATGGGCATTGAGTCTTATAGTTCAAGAAAATTTAACGCGGGTATACTTTCACTTAAATTCTCTTATTATATTTTAGTTGATTCTTCCAGTTATATTGACTGGATAAAAACTATTTGGGAATGAAGCCATGTAAAGCTGGAAAATAACAGTTAAACCCATGTAAACTATCAATTTCTCTATTTATTGGACATATCCGTGTACATTTAAACAATGCATAAGATTTTTTAGTTGTCATATAATTTTGACGTACATTAACAAACATTAACACACGTTTTCAAAAATTTACCTACAGAGATACATGCAACAACACAATGAGATAAAGTTATCTACCCTGGCATGCGTTTGTAATTTATCTTTTTTTATTTCTAAAACAATAATATAGTAATTTCTAGAGAGAGTATTTTAAGGATTGTATAATGAATTCCCATCGAATTCATAAGATGTATTTGCCTTACATTTCATAATTATAAATAGACAGAATATATCGTGCAATTTGTTTCAGCAATTGGCATAGTTGTGTTAAAACTGATGAGATTTTCAAAACATTGGGCTTGCAATTGAGAAGAGTAAGGACTTTCTATCTTTAAATCTGATATTAATTTTAAAGCCATTTGAACTTCAAAGTTCAAATGTCACAACCATTTGGATTTGCTTCATATATTTTTTTCATTAACAGATGATGATGCTTTGGAAATAGCAATGATAGATGGTTTATGTCTTGCCGGAGAAGGTGACATACACGATGATTATGTTTGGATAGGGGCATACTCTCTTGCTTCCCACTACTTGATACATTGTCCTGTGACATTTACACAGTATCAAATAAATAGAGAGTAATATTACATCCACAGGGAAGTCGATGAAGCTAATATGCAACTGCAGATAAGACTTTAACTGTGTTTTACTAAAGGTTTACACATTTGGACTCCTAGGATGTATAAGTTTTTCATGTTGAATGTGGGACTATGCTTACATTGTTCATAGTTTCTTAGATACATATTTGAAGTGACTTGTATAAATTGTTGCATCAAGTTAAAAAAATGCCTCAGATATGATAACAGAAGTGAGAAACTGGTGAGATGCTTACAATCATGTTAGTGCATCAGTACCATTGCCTCAATGAAAATAAGCTGGAAACATAAATATGAAACCTCTTACAATCATGTAAGCTAGAGGAGCATTAGGGATTATATCTAAATGAAAATGATAGTTTGACTCATGGTTAAAGATTAAAGGCAAGAGTGTTCTTTATTCTTTAAGTTTTACTAAACATATGATTTGAGAAATCCGATAACCAACAT
Organism: Allium fistulosum; assembly: GCA_030737815.1. Taxonomy (NCBI): domain Eukaryota; kingdom Viridiplantae; phylum Streptophyta; class Magnoliopsida; order Asparagales; family Amaryllidaceae; genus Allium; species Allium fistulosum. The sequence goes on along the minus strand of CM060902.1, from coordinate 731,574,331 downwards.
AAAGTTAAGAAAAAAATCAGTATATTATTTCGTTGTTGCACATCTGAAATATCTTGCAACCATATAACCAAATTTAACACACATTATAAGTATTAAAAGCAAACGCATACCGACAGTGCATCAACACCACACCTATGAGAAGTATTACTTGCTCAATAACTATATGTAGATTATCAAGTGCTGGTAATCCTCTTGTAGTCGATGATTGATTTTCAATTGGAGTTCCACCTATATATGACCAATGAACTCATAAAGCATTGCCAAAGAATCAGGAACATTCTGAAAGGAAAATTTGGTATTAAATTAAAAGGTTGATAATGTTGCAATATAAATAGTAAGTGATGGAGAGTGTTGTATTACTAAATTTGCATGAAAGCTTTACTTTCATCTTCGAATAATTACTTTAAATTTGGATGAGAAAAAGTTGATGATGTTGTTATCGCCTTTTCCCTTTTTTATTCTTTACACACTGAGTAATTGATCATTATACAACTTATATTTTGAGGCTTCAAGATTTTGGCATGAAATTTTGTTCTTTTTTCTTGCCGGTCTTGATGTGATTGATGTTATGGTAGGACAAGTCTATCAAATTCCAGGTTTGGGTCAAACTCTAATCTTTTTTATTTTTCCAAAATAATAGATTTCATGGTTATATTAGTTGAACTTAAGAGTTTTTCCCATGTTAAGTATTGGGAATAAGAATTGACAACAATCTTCTAAATTCATACCGATGGCAATAAAGGTATATTGAATAATATTCTAATCGAGCATTATAATTAACGCACAAATTGTGCGTGCTGCTATACTAGTTATAGATAGGGTCAATAACACCTTAGAATGAGTTGAGTGTATATATATGAATGCGTATTTGTTAGTGATATAAAAATGTTTTATATTGCGTTGATTGATCTATTGAGTGGCTTATGGATTCTAGTCAATGAGTAATTAATGTTATTGATGGTGATCTCTAAACACTTGAACATAGCAATTCGACACGATATTGTTTTGAAATTGGGTAAATAAAATAATTTTACCTTGACTATATTTCCTATATAAAGGAATAATTTTTCAAAAATTATTATAGTATATTGTATGTTTGGTTATTAGTGAATGACAATATTTGATTATTATCATTTGTTGTTTGTTGTTTGTGTTCTAATAAAAGTTGTTATTATATAATGTAAACAATGATAAACAATTAAGGGATGGTTTTATATAACAAAGTGAAATTATATATATTAGGGAAATTATAAATAGGATTTGTAAACAAAAAGGATTAAAAGCTTAGAATTTGAGAATTTAAATCCCGTTGATTTTAAAATTATTTTTCTAGGTTTTGGAAAATAATAATAATATTATTTGGAAAATATTTTTGAATGGTAATATTTTAAAAATGGAATTTAAAAGTGTTAAAAAAGCACTAAACTCACTTCGGTCGCTGGAAAATAATTTTGATGTTGACTACAGCATCATCGACGTTCATTTTTGGGTTTCTAAGAGAAGAATTGCTACCACTGGAGTTTTTTTTGTAAAACAAGTTTTGATTTTAGAATCCAAAGTTTAATTTGATATATATATGAGAAAATAAGTAAGTTAATTTTTTTTTAAAATTGTTAAATATGAATGTTAAGAAAGGTAAATTTGAAATTTGAACTATGAAATGAAATTTAACCTAAGTTAAGTTAAATGAAATGATATTTGAAATGAAATTGGTTGTGGTTTGAAATGAATTAATGAACTAATTAAATAAATTAGTGAATTGAATATGGTTTAAAATGTCGTTTGATAGAATTGAATAATGAAGTGAATTAATGAAATTGGCTTTGATTTAAAACAAATATGAACTTAAGTTGTTAAGTGATAATAAAAATGAGTTGTGTTGTATATAAATGTTTATAAGAAACTTAACTAAAATTTTATGGAATGTTTCTTAAGTGGTATTAGTATTGAAAGAAATATATAAAGTAATAAATGAATGTGAATAAAGCAATGTGAATAATGATTATAAATAAATGAATGTAAATAAAATAATTTGAATAATAAGAAACCAACTGAAATAAATATGTAAGTTGTACGTATATTATTTTATTCACATGACTGTATGATCCAGATTCGAGTATACGATTTCAAGATGATTTACATCGGTCCGCGTTAGAATTTTTCACTCGGTTCTCGATAGCGAACACTGGATTATGGATTTTTAATTGGTTCTAGAGTTCTCTATCATTGTATATGGCCATGAAAGGAGAATTGCGGTTTCTAATCAAGGAACTATATCTGAGTCCGCACTAGAGCAGTCGTGTGAATGATACTAGTTCTGTAACGACCCAGAATTTAATCACTATTTAAATGAATATTTAATTATATTTTTAAATAATTAATGAATGTATTTTTATTAACAAATAAACTCATTTTTAATAATAACTAATGATGATAAAATCATTTTCAAATTATGTTTACCAATTTATTTAGTTCATTGTAAAATAGAAAATGTGACCGGAACTCGTTTTCCAAAATTTCGAATTTCATTGGTTAAAAGTATCTAAAATGTTAAAACACTATTGTAAACACATATATACACATTACAAACTATTTTACAATGATGGATACATGTATTTATGCATGTGTATATTCTCTTATTTAAGTGTATATATATATAAGATAAAAGAAAACCTTTATATAAAAAAGGTTACGTATTTTATTATATAAAATGCTTTTTTCAACACATAGTACATAGGATCATGGCTTAAATAGTTGCATGAACATGGGGAGTACATGAAGGGGGCGGATCATGGGGGAGGAGTATGGTGATGCATGCATATGTATATATTAAATTATAACCACTTTAAGTTTTTAAAATATTTTCCTAAGCCTATAAATACCCCTTCCATTTCATAATTTTCACTTTACAACATCTCTTCTTCATGTCAAATTTCCTAAAGCTTGAGAAAGTATTCATGGCTACCTACATATTTTCCATGTTATAAAAATCTCACATTTCCACTTTAATATTCCTTCCATAACTTGTTAAAAACATTCTTCATCCATTTCTTCACTTCACATTCAAATACAAGCACCATCATCCACCTAACCCTACATGGTCGAGCCCAAATAGTGCATGGCCGAGCCCAAATTGTCCAAGGCCGAGCACATTTTGAGTATGTAGGCATCCAAAGTCTTTATTTTGCAAAATTCTAGCTTATGTTGAAGTTTTAGCAAAATTTTGGTTTGAATTAGTAATCTTCAGTGAGTAAAATTCTTATTTTAGGAAAAGATATTGACTTGATTATATTGAACTATTTGTTGTAAAAATATAATGCTTGTTGTGTTGAAATATCATGTTGTTTTGATGACATGTGGTTACAAGTTTGTGGTTGAGCTTGGATTTGTAATTTGGATGTTAAATGATATGTTTGGATATGGATATGTGAAAGGTTGGTTATGATATGATGGTAGTGTTTGAGGAGCTAGCGAGATATGGCTTTGCTACGGTTGATACTGTTATTAAGAGGAATGAAAAGTTTATTCGGGGTTGAAGCTTGAGCTTGCTAAGGCCATGTTATCGCACATTAGTGATCCATGTGATGTTGTTGTTGAGATGGCCTTGAGGCATGAGGACATGCTTGCTTATCTTGAAGGAAATAAGGCAAAGGAAGCTCAAGGAGGGAAGAGTCAGAAGAGGAAGTTTTTCCACAAGAAAGGAGCTCAGAAGGGTGGAGCTGCTAAGAAAAAGAAGACAGAGGTTGTCTGTTATAAGTGTGACAAGTAAGGACATTATGCTCATGAATGTCGGGCAGGCAAAGGAAAGAAAGCTGCTGAGAAGCAAGGGGTGAGGTGTTTTAATTGTGATCAGATTGGGCACTATAAGAACCAGTGCAAGCAGCGAGCCAAGGATGGAAAAGGCATAGTGTTTGCATTGGAACCAGCTACCTCGAGACCAACAACAGAGGAGAAGGGAAAAGCTGTGTTGGGTGGTACGCTTTTGATTATGGTGTCTCTGTTAGAGTTCTATTTGATATGAGTGCATCGCATTTTTTTATATCTCATTGTTTGGTAGATAAGCTTAACCTAGAACCCTCATACCTAGTTAATTCCTTAAGGGTTGCAAATCCGACGGGAGGTTATGCGACTCTTGGGATGAGATGTGACCACTTAGAGTTTGAATTGTTAGGTCATACCTTTGTTTGCAGTTTGCATGTGTTTGATTTTGTAGGGTTCGGAATTATTTTGGGTATGGCTTGGTTAAGTAAATACGATCCTAGGATATTTTGCCATGATAGGAAAATATCGCTTAGACACCCCAACTGTAGTGATCAGATAGTATACTCCGTAGAAAACCCTAGTTTTGAGGTTAATACTTTGTTGGTGTGGTGGAGGTAGAAGACCAGTTGAATCGAGTTTTCATTGTTAGGGAATTCGTAGATGTCTTTGAACCCGTAGTGGGATTGCCACCAAAACGAGCTATTGAGTTTCGAATAGATTTGGTACCAGGAGCAGAACCGGTGAGCAGACCGCCAAGCAAAATGACACCTACCGAGATGAAGGAGCCAAGGTGCAGTTGGTGGATTTGGAAAGTAAGAATTTTATCTGACCAAGCAGTTCGCCATGGGGAGAAACCGTAATGTTTGCAAAGAAACCGGACGGATCGTTAAGGTTATGTATTGATTATCATAAGTTGAATGAGAAGATGATTAAGGATCAATATCTGTTACCTAGAATTAACGATTTGTTCGACCAGTTGAGTGGAGCCAAAGTATTTTCCCAGTTGGATTTAGCAACAAGGTTCCATCAGCTTAGAGTGGCAGAGGATAGTATTCCTTTGACGGCTCTTAGAACAAGATATGGATCATACAAATGGTTAGTAATGCGGGTTGGACTAACCAATGTATCAGCATTCTTTGTGGATTTGATGAATTGATTTTTCCGAGAACACTTGGATAGGCTCATGTTGGTATTCATAGATGATATTTTGATATAATCTAAGGATGGAAGAGAGCATGAAGTTTATCTTAGAGGGGTGCTTGATACGTTGAGGCAGCATCGGTTAAAAGCAAAATTTTCGAAGTGTCATTTCTGGAAGAAGGAAGTGAAGTTTCTTGGTTATATAGTCTCAGAAAAAAGTTATTTGTAGATCCGACTAAGATCGAAGTAGTGAATAATTGGAAGTGACACGAGACAGTGACTGAGATAAAGAGTTTTCTTGGATTAGCTGGGTACCATCGGAGATTCATTAAGGATTTCTCGTGGATAGCAGCACCGATGACCAAGCTAACAAGAAAGGATGTAAAGAGCATTTGGACCGTTAAGTGCGAGGAGGCATTCCAGAAACTGAAAAACTTATTGACTAACGCACCTGTGTTGGTTGTTCCAGAAGGGAATCGGGATTTAGTAGAGTACATAGACGCATGTGGAACAGGGTTATGAGCTATGTTAATACAAAGAGGTAATGTGATTGCTTATGCATCTCGACAGCTTAGACCACATGAAGTTAGGTATCCAACGCATGACTTGGAACTAGCTACGGTAGTTTTTGCATTAAAGGTGTGGAGACATTACCTTATAAGAGAGAGATTTAAGCTATATATGGATCATAAATCGCTGAAGTATTTATTCTCTCAAAAGGAGTTGAATATGAGACAGCAGAGGAGGTTAGAGTTTTTAGCCGCTTATGATTGTGGTACTTAGTACACACTAGAAAAAGGTAATAAGGTTGCAGATTCACTTAGCAGAAAACATCAGAATGCAGTTTTGGCAATGATAGCTGATTGGAAAGATTTAGAAGCATTGACTACATGCAAGGTACAATGGAGATATGGGACTAGGTCTAGTAAGGAAACTGCTATGTTGGCATGTTTAGAAGTTCGACCGGTGATGATCGAAAAGATTGATGCTAAGCAGAAAGAGGATCCAGTGTTAGTCGAGAGGATTAGAAGGATTGAGATTGGAACCGAGATCGATGATCTAAAGGATTTTAGTCTTGACCATAAGGGATGGTTGACAAAGAAGGGAAGGTTGTGTGTTCCGAATGTTGAGGACTTATAGAAAGAAGTTCTTGGGGAATGTCATCGATCCAAGTTTTTGATTCATCCTGGAGGGACCAAGATGTATCAAGATATGAAGAGAAGCTTCTATTGGGAAGGTATGAAGAGAGATGTAGGCTTATGGGTGAAACAGTTTTTGAACTGTCAACAAACAAAAGCTGAACATCAGAAACCAAGTGGGTTACTTCAGGCTTTAGATGTTCCAATATGGAAATGGGATTCTATCTTAATGGATTTTATAGACGGGTTGCCAAGGTCAAATAGAGGAAATGAAAGTATATGGGTCATAGTGGACAGATTGACAAAGGGTGCCCATTTCATTCCAGTTAAGTCAACCAGAATGGCACCTGTATTAGCTAAGTTATTTATGAAGAATATAGTTAGACTTCATGGAATTCCTAGTAGTATAGAAAGTGATAGAGATTCCTTATTCACTAGTGAGTTCTGGAAGAGTCTACAGGAGATTTTAGGTACCAATCTCAAGATGAGTACCACTTACCATTCGCAGACCGATGGGCAAATGGAAAAAGTTAACAAAGTCTTATAAGATTTGTTATAAGCTTGTGTACTATATTTTGGGGGATCATGGGAAGACCATCTACACTTAGTTGAATTTTCGCATAACAACAGCTATCAGGCTAGCATATGGATGGCACTGTTTGAAGCTTTGTATGGAAGGTCATGCAAATCTCCAGTTTGTTGGTTAGAGACTGGGGATAGGTTAGTTCTTAGTCCAGGTTTAGTTAGAGAAGCTGCAGAAAAGATTGAGTTAATTAGAGCTAGAATGAAAGAAGCTCAGTCTAGGCAGAAGAGTTATACCGATAAGAGATGGAAAGACTTAGAATTCTCAGTTGGAGATCATGTTTTCATCAAAATATCACCAATGAAAGGTGTGATCAGGTTCGAGAAATTGGGAAAGTTGGCGGCGAGATTCATTGGACCATTTCCTATTATAGAGAGGAAGGGGAAACTCGCAAATAGAGTGGAGTTACCGAGCAGTTTGGCAGGAGTCCACGATGTTTTTCATATTTCTCATCTAAGGAAGTGTATTCGAGATCCGGAGACTACTATAGCACTGACTGTGTTAGATGACTTAGTAGTGGAACCAAATTTGACTGTAGCTAGAAAGCCAGTTCGTATAATCGCGAGAGATGAGAAGAGGCTAAGGAAAAAGATAGTCAGATTAGTTAAAGTCCAGTGGAGCGACGACGAGAGAGACTGTACTTGGGAAACTAAGAGCAGGATTAGAGATGCTTATCCTGACTTGTTTCATGGTATGTTTTTCCTTTATGATTGACTTTGATGAGTACCATATCGTAATTTCGAGGATGAAATTCTTTAAGGAGGGTAGTCTGTAACGACCCTAATTTTGATTAACATTATTTAGGACATTTAATTAGTTAAATTAAATGAAATAATGAAAATGGTGAAAGGATTGAAATTTGTGTAATTAGAGGGGTAGCCGTGCCAAATAACCTAATGAATAAGAAAGGAATTAAAATGAAATAAGTAAGGGTAATAGATAAGGGCAAAATAAGAATAAGTTATATTCTTATACCCTAAACCCTCATACCACTTCATTTTACATGTTCGCAAACTAAAATTAAAACATAAAAGAGGCCGACCACCATTAGGGGAAAAGCAAGAAGAAGATAAAGCTAGAAACAAAAGAAGGAAGCTTAATCAACTTAATCCAAGATCAAATCTCAACTCCTTAACAAGCAAGCTAAAAGTGAATAATATGTTACATCTCATATTTTTGATGTTTTCGGTTTCTAGATCAGACCTGAATATTCTTGCAAAGTATATTGCCATGTTTTGAATGTTAAATAGATATATATATATATATATATATATATATATATGCATGTTGATGAATTATGCTTATTCATATTGATTTATATAACAAGTTTTGATTTGAAAAACCTAACAAATGACATCCAAATGCCTTACTGTCTAGATATATGGTCAGAAATAATATTTTAGGGATGGGATTCAAGTATCATAATTTTCTGAATTAATGTGGATTTATTATGAATTTTCTAATGAAGAAAATGGTTAGTTGGGTTTAAAATTAATTGCGATTATTTTATATTGGCCTTGGGTTAGAAATTTATATATATTGGAAAACATATTAAAATTAATATATGGGAATTTTTGGAGAATTTCCCTAGGTGTTTTAATAAGTATATAAAATTATTTGAGGCATGGGACTTAAATGTTTTATATGTTTATAAAAAGGAGAAGAGGCAATTTGTAAATGTTTTAAATTATTAATCTCTGAAATTTGGTAGCATTTATAGAAAAGATTTTGGAAAAGTATTGGCAACCAATCATACGTTGACAAACAAAGCAGGTTAGTTGAAAAGAAATTGCTTTTTAAAGTTAAAAATCAGTTTTAAAGGCTTTTGTTGTTTTGCCACTTTCGGCAGCCACCTTTCGACCATATACTTTTGCCTCCACCATAGTCGAAACAAACACACATGGTATCAAAAGCCTAGGTACGTAGTGGATTGGGGATAGGCGAAAGGTATAGAGCCGAAACAGGGGTTCCAAAGGGCTCGAAACCTTGTTTTGCTTTCAAAAGAAATGCACTTGCTTTGCTTTCTAAAAGAATTCTTTCATATAAGATAGCTTTCGACTTGGTCAAATGGTTTTGAAAGGAAAAGAGCTTTCAAAAGAGGTTGCACCTTTGTTTTAAGAGATTGCTTTCGAAGGGCTCGAAACTCCAACCTGTCGTCTTTTACCTTTCGCAGCAGTGCGACCTTCAAAAGGGTTCCTTTATTTTAAAATAAGAGTCGCTTCTCCAATGCTTTCGAAGGGATTGGTTTCGATACCATCCTCTTCTTTTACTTAGGAAATTGCTTTCGAAGGAGTTGCTTTCGACTTAATTCTTTTAAGACCCATCTTAGATTTTGAAAGTTAGACCCAAAGGTTTCGAAAGGAATGGTTTTGAATGGTTTCAAAAGGTTATTCCACATGTTTTTACTTGAACCCAATGCTTTCAAAAGGTTTGTTTTAAGTGGAAGACTTTAATGCTTTCGAAAAGTATATGATAAAGGTTTCGAAGGGGTGGTTCTCCAATGGCTTCGAAAGGTTTACCTTAGTGTTAAATGAGGGTCTCAAAAGTTTTTGAAAGGCATGTTTAAAGTGTTTTGAAAAGAGGATGTTTAAGGTTTTATAAAGATTACGAGAGGATACTTTCAATGTATTCGAAAAGTCTATTGTAAATGGTTTCGAAAGGTATGTTTTCGCCTTTTGGCCTATGGTTATAAAGTAAAGTAGCTTACTTGTATCGAAAAGGGTACTTTCAATGGTTTCAAAATTGGTACTTTCAAAGGTTTCGAAAGAGATTGTTTAAAGGTTTAAACAAAGATTTTGAATGTTTTCATCAACAATGTTTTGTGTAAAGTATATATATAACATGAAAAAATGACTTGAGTAAAGCATACAATATATTTTCTTTGTTTAAGTATGATTTAAAGGGTTAAAACAATTTGAAAAGGTTTTCAAGGAAAATTTAAAGGGTAGTTAACCCTAAGTAAATGACTCAGATATTAGGATACCAGATGGGACCGGTATAAGGTCGCGCCCTAAACATTAGCTATAGCCCCTAGCTATAGTCCAAAATTCCAGTGTGTAGGGCTTAGTCATAGGTAAGACTTAAATGATGGTTACACAGAAGGGAATATATATAGAGAAGGAGGATAGGTTATTGGGGAGCCCGCAAAACCATTATGATCAGGTGACCCTGAGAGAAGTAAGTTAAGGACAGACCGTCCAAAAGTTTGTCTAACAGATGTAAATTATTTATTTTGTTTGGTGGCTCGAGTCAGCCAATGGTTAGTAGTTAGCCAAACAAAACTATATTATACGGACAGATGGCCCATTTATTACTTGATTTTGAGTATATATGATACTGCTATTATTGTTATAATTAGTTTGATTAACCAGTTTGGTTGTAGGATTTTGATTTGCAAAAAGACATATTTTAAAGGGATATTAGTGAGGGGAAACCCATTCCGCTGAGCGGCGTGGTCTCACTTAATATCAATAAACCGAGATGTAATAGTATTATTCACACCATGTTTTATGTCTGACTCGAAGTTTATATTTTTCCCCTTAAAATCTCAGATTCTCAAAAATTAATTTGAGTAGATTGAGAGTTGAGGATTTACAGGTTTTAGTAGGTGGATGAATAAAGCTTCCGGAGACGAGCAGGAGGCTGATGTTAGCTATTTAGGAGTTGTTATGTTTTTATTTCCGCTGTGATGTATTAAGATAGTTTATGTCTATTTAGTACTCTTATCACCCAAGGGGGCATCTTCGTATGTCGCTCCTGGTGTAATTTGTAATAATTATATTTTTTCAATACTCGGGAAACATTTGGGATTATGTAATTGGATATGAAATATGTTTTGGTGAAATGTAATCGGAAAAGTTATTTTAATCTGTGTTGATTTTATTTCATATTCATGTGCTTCTGATATTATTGATACCATTAACATTACCGTATTTTGTCATCGGAAGCTAATATTATAGATGACTGTAGCATCTATAACGCTTAGCTCTGGGCCTCAAGATAGGGGATGCTACATTACTCGAAGCATGTTTATACACGTATATAATCAATCACACAAATATAATAATTCATTCACAAATAAACAACCATTATTAACAATTCCAATTACAATTCAAGAATTGTATTTATTATTATATTGCTCCAAATGCACGTATACGCATACTTAACCATATCCATATGCATACACATATATTTGGATAACAATTCAATTATTTAATAATCGGATCTTACTTCTATTTATCAAATCATTTCCATTAAAGTTAATACCGTTGCCTATTATTTATAAAATTATCCCATTATTTTGTAAAATACAAAACTAGCTTATAAATCATTTTAAACTCTTATAATACTTAATTCCTTCATCAATAATTAAGTATTTGTCTATAATTATCTTATAAAACCATATATCCACTTTATAAAATAAAAACCATATATCCACTTTATAAAATAATTCCTTCATACTTTTATAAAATCTCATGCTTTTACAAAATACTTCTTTTATATTATTTTATATAAAACCTTATACTTTTATAAAATACACCATTTATACTATTTGATAAAATCTCATTATATTTTATAAAAGAGTAAATTAGTTTAAAGGAAGAAGTTAATTAAATTTTAATTTCCACGGACGGTAAAAATTAACTTCCGTCTCAAGGACAAGCGCACATTATTCGAATTTTCATGATCATTTCTGCTTTTTCACTCTCTTTTCCTCTGAAAACAAAATTTCATCAGTCTGTCCTCCTTCATCTAACAATGTCAACAGAAACCGAAATCATTTTTCTTCCCCAAACTAATTTACAAACGCAATCGACTTCGGAAGCTAAGTCGATGGACTTAAATCCACATATTTCAACAAAACCTGAACCAGTAATCAATGAACCTAGGGTTTCCAAAACTAGGGTTTCGAATTCTATGCCTAAAGAAACAAAGACAAGATGAAAAACTAGGGCATCGACCGCTATTGATTCGAATGCTATTCCTGAAGAAACAAAGATGACGAGAAAAACTAGGGCAGTAAACACTATGAATGAAGACGAAATGGAGAAATAGAAGCTTTGTGATGAAATCATCAGTAGAAAAAGAAAAACAACGATATAACATCTGATTTTTTTAAAATAAAAGATAGTTTTAGAATGATAGTTGAATATATCATTTTTAATGATATGATTTTTTGTCAAAATAAAAGATAGTTTTAGAATTATAGTTGAAAACATCATTTTAATCGTAAATAGTTTTATAACGAAAGTTGTTGAATTGGTAGTCATATAGACAGTCTTAGAATGATAGTTGAATATATCACTTTTTTCATTATATGTATTATGTTGAAATGATAGGTGAAAATAGCATTCCGATTTTTGATAAATGTTAGATGATAATTAGATTGATAATTACAGAATAATAGTTGAATATATCACTTTATTGTTGTATGCGTTATGTTGGAATGATAAATGATAAATTGAAATAGCATTTCAATATTTGATAGATGTTAGATGATAATTAGATGGATAGTTATAAAATGATAGATGAATATTTCATTTGGTTTGTTGCATGTATTATGCTGGAATGGTAGATGATAGATGAAAATATCATTTCAATTTTTAGTTGATATTAATTGATAATTAGATGGATAGTTATAGAATGATAGTTGAATATATCATTTGATTTGTTGTATACGTTATGTTGGAATGATAAATGAAAATAGCATTTCAATATTTGATAGATGTTAGATAATAATTAGATGGATAGTTATAGAATGATAGATGGATATTTCATTTGATTTGTTGCATGCATTATGCTGGAATGGTAGATGATAGATGAAAATAGCATTTCAATTTTTAGTTGATATTAGTTGATAATTAGATGGATAGTTATAGAATGATAGTTGAATATATCATTTGATTTGTTGTATACGTTATGTTGGAATGATAAATGATAAATGAAAATAGCATTTCAATATTTGATAGATGTTAGATGATAATTAGATGGATAGTTATAGAATGATAGATGAATATTTCATTTGATTTGTTGCATGCATTATGCTGGAATGGTAGGTGATAGATGAAAATAGCATTTCAATTTTTAGTTGATATTAGTTGATAATTAGATGGATAGTTATAGAATGATAGTTGAATATATCATTTGATTTGTTGTATGCATTATGTTGGACTGATAAATGATAAATGAAAATAGCATTTCAATATTTGGTAGATGTTAAATGATAATTAAAGGATAGTTATAGAATGATAAATGAATATTTCATTTGATTTTTTGCATGAATTATGTTAAAATATTGTATGATAGATGAATATAGCATTTCAATTTTTGACAAATGGTAATTAGATGATGAATAGATGAATAGTTATAGAATGATAGTATAATATATCACTTGATTTCTTACATGCATTATGTTGAAATGATAAATGATAGATGATAATTATATTTCAATTTTTGATAGATATTAGATGATAATTAGATGTATAGTTATACAATGATAGTTGAATATATCATTTGATTTGTAGCATGCATTATATTGAAATATTAGATGATAGATGAACGTAGCATTCAATTTTTGACAGATGGTAGAAAATAATAAGATGGATAGTTATATAATGATAGTTTAATATATCACTTGATTTATTTCATATATTTAAAATGAAGAATGATTGATGAATACAGTATTTCAATTTTTGAACTGTAAAAGCATGCGTTAAAAAAGAGTAATGATAGACAAATACATCATTTAGATGAATATAGCACTAGAAAATTATTCATTGATAGTTGAAAAAATTGATAGATGAAAATAAGAATGCATTAAAAAATGATAGATGAAAATAGCATTATAGTTTGTTAAATACAAAATTATTCATTGATAGTTTTTTGTACAGGAATCCAAAGGTAAAAGATCAAAGAAAGCAAAAACAAAAGAAGAACAAAAAAAATCAAGGAAAGGATCTCAAGAGAAAATTTAGTATAGATGCAGTTTGCTTCCAATGATAAAAAATTTCAGGAAAATAAAGGAAAGAGGAGGTTATCTTATAGATCAACTGAATTATCTAAAACAAACCCCCTTTGAAAACTTCATGCTTGTGTTTTTCAAAGAAATTTTAACCATATCTGCTTTTACAAAATCATCAACACATTAGATGATATCATAGACACATTTTCTATCGATGAAGAAGCTTTTAAGGTTGGGAATATTTTTTTTAAATCAAACCTGAAGGCATTTCAATTCTCTTTAGCTTACCTTTATCTGGAACTAATATTTTTCCATTACCTAAAATGAGTATACAAAGCATTCCAGATAATTGTAAAGGTTTTGTACTTAGAAATTTTGGTACAGTAGATCATATCACAAAGGATCTAATGATTTCAAGGATAAACGATGTACTGCAACAACAATTTCATAATGAAACTGATTTTCCAAAATTGATTATTGTTCTTGCAACGATAACCTTCTTCTTTCCGGACAACCAAAGATACTTACCATGGGGATATATTCCTTATATCCTTGATCAAGAAAAAATGAACCCGGTATCTTGGCCGATTTCAATTCATCATTCGTTGTTAGAGCTTTGACGACTTTCAAAACAAAGTCGAGAAATATGCCCGGTTGTTCCATGCTCCCAATCGTAAGTACAATATTCTAACTTTATGTTAATGTATCCATCTCTATAATTTAAATAATATACATTATATGTTTTAACTAGTAATATTTTATTTGTAGTTTTTCCTATGTGAGCATGTGAATTTGATATCTTCATTTGCAACATACTGTTCTACCTTACCTAGATTTGGGAGGTGGAATATCGAAAGCTTGAAAAAGGTGATTTCAAGAGAAGCTCTTACGAACATGGACAATAGAAAGGTATCATTTCTCACACAAGTACAAGAAATATATAATGATAGATAAATATATCATAACATAATGTATATTACCAGTTTTTATGTTGTTATTATACAACCATAAATTGAATGATAGTTACATATATCATTACTACATAAATACAATTTATGTTGTTGTTACTAAAGAATGATAGTTAGATATAACATTATATGAAAAATGATAGTTATATATAGCATTAGTTCATTCATTGTCTGTTGCTCATTCATTACTATTTTATGTTATTATATAGATTTTTGTTGAAATAAGAAACCTGACTGAAAATGAAAAGGAGCTTCTTCAACAAACAAGCCAATGAAAATTTATTCTGCTGGATACCAATGAGAATGTTGGAACAGAAAAAAAGAAAACATGGAAGCAACATCAGAAAAGCAAGTCCGCTCACTACAGCAGTACATTATAGCTGTGGAAAAAAAGTTGAAGAAGACTGAAGAGGAATTAGAAAAAGAGAGACAAAAAAGAATAGAAGGAGAAGGCATTATAATACAGTTGAAAAAAGAAATCAAGATTTGGGAATCAAAAGAAAGAGAGGAAATAAAACCACCATCATTTGATCTTAATATAACTCAGCACATTAAGATGATGCATGAAGAAAAAAAACAACAAGATCAAAAGAAACCCTCCGAGGCAGCACAAAAATCCCCAACATTGCATGAAAAAGCACCAAAAAAACCAAGCTCGTTAATTTTGAGGGTTAAAAAGCGCCAAAGAAAGAATAAAATTGATGCTGATTGCCAATATGAAATTGTTCATTACAGAAAAACAGAGAAGAAAAATAATGACAATGCAGAACAAAAGGAACAAACTGAAACAGAAGAAGGTGAAAAGGAAAATACAAGTGAACAAGAACAAAATGAACAAAATGAAGGAACTGATTCCGAAGAGGAAACTAAAACAAATGAACATGTCAACACAGTTGATAATGAAGAAATTATTGATGTTGATGGGTACTCTCCATCAAGCAAAGCTTATAAAAATAAAGATATAAGAAAAAGCAAAATTCTACTATTGCTGAATGAAGAACAATAGAACAAAGTTCTAACTTTCTTCAAATTCAATGAAAATGAGAAGTAAGATTTCTGACCTTTTTTCTTTCATTATATTTGTAATTAAATAAAATTGAAAAAAATAACTTGTCAATTATTATTTTTCAATTACAACACTATAGCTTATGAAAAGGATGAAGGAAATAAAGGAGGAATTACAATAGTCAAATCTATGCTGGAAGCTGTTCTGTTTGAGGAGGTCATAGATGGACAGGTATACATCAAATGAGAAATATGACAGTTAAAAAGTTAATATAAATGTATAAAATGGGAGAATGATAGTTAAACCTAGCATTCAACGCTTCAAAGTGCATATAAATGAATTGAATGGGAGAATGACAGCTTAAAATAGCATTAGTATTTGTAAAGTGCAGATAAATGTATAGAATGGGAGAATGATGGTTAAAACTAGCATTCATATTTTTTAAGTGCATATAAATGTATAGGATGAGAGAATGATAGTTAAAACTAGCATTCAAAGTTTCAAAGTGTATATAAATGTACTGAATAAGAGAATGGCAGGTAAAAATAGCATTGGTATTTGTAAACTGCATATAAATGTATCGAATGTCCAAAATGATTGTTTAAACTACCATTTGCATTTTTTAGTGCATTCAATGCAAAAAACATGCAAATGATAGTGAAAACTAGCATTAATGTTTCTAGTTCAAAAATATAGAAAAAATTAATTATTCCATAAAACTTACAACCTTCTTTGTTTGGTTAAACAGCTTATTGATTGGTTTTATTACAATCAAGAGATGTATGAACACGGTTACTACTTCACTACAATGATGATGGTAAGTATAAGCTTTTAATTATTAATGTTAAAAAATAATATAAAGTATTCTAATACATGTGAATATGCAGAACGCTTTAGTACATGGTCAAGAAACTGTGATCAATGACATAGTCATACCAACAATAGATGTCATTGTGAAGGATGAATTTATAGAGAAGAATTTCTTCCCTCCACATTACATAAACCATTGGAGCTTACTGATGCTAAACTATGAGACAATGCAGTGGAGTCATTATGGCTCAACCAAACCAAAGACCAAATCAACAAGGACATCAAACCCCAGCTATAACCAAGCCCTGATTCTTATAAGAAAAATATAATTTTTAAATCACTCTAACATTAATATACAACACTAATTTTTCTTCTTTCAGAAAGATAAAATTGAATTGATGTTCAGGAAGAAATTAGCAGAAGTAGGAATACTCAACAAAGAATTTTACAAACCTAAAGTGTTGCAACCAAAAAGTCCACCATAGGATTCTGATTTGTAAGTTACTAATTTCATTTCTTCTCTTGTCATTTAAGTTTGTATATTCATCCAACTTTTGTTTTTTTAAACAAAATACAATGGAATACATCTAATGATGAAAATGATAGTTAAACCTAACAATGAAATTTATTTTTATTTTTTATTTTTTGAAATGGTACTTAGATCCAACATGTCATTGAGACAACAAACCACAAATCATGTGTCAATAAATGTTCGAATCATGCTACACAAGTTTTGAACTTGTGACCTCTCGCACCATAGTCGAATCACTTAACCACTGGGACAATGGTGCTTGTTAGCACTGAAAATTTTAAAGTGCTTAAAATTGGAAAAATGAAAAAAATGACAGTTGAAACTATCATTTATATTTTTATAGTGCATATAAATTTATAAAATATCCAAAATGATTGTTTAGACTAGCACACGTATTTTTAAAGTCTATTGGACTAAACTAAACATGCAAATTGATAGCCAAAATATCATTTGTATTTTTAAATTGCAGTGGAATGCATTAAATATGAAAAATGATAGTAAAAGCTAGCATTGTTAATTGACAGTTCATTGGACTGCATCTATTGAACAAAAAGATTATGTATAAGGTGCACATTCCAGACGCAGGAATGGTGTCTTTATGAATGTATTAATTAATATTGTCATCAAAATATAATGCTACATTTTAGAATTCTAGTGTAAAGAATGCTATCTTATTTTAGCATTAGATTATACTGTAATATTAACTAATATTTCTTTATCTAAAACAGACTTGATTGTGCATTCTTTATGATGGCAAACATGAAAAAACTTGACAAAGATGAGATGCTAGCAAAATATGTAAAGGAAACAATTAGAAAACTAAGAGCAGCAGTGGTGTATAACATACTCAATGATCCATAATATAGTTGGTCGGTGGAGAAGTCCTACAAAACTCTACATAAGACTAGCTATTGCATTTAAACCTCTTAGAACTTTGGATTTTATTTGAACTGAACCACAACTTGTAATTAAACTGCGATAGAGTCTTATATGTTTTCTAATGCTTGTATTTTGTTCTTAGTGTACAAATTGCAGTGATGGATTTGAACTTCTCAATTTGAATTTGATTCGATTATAGTTATCTGTTTTCAGTGCATTAACTACAATGGATAAACTATGGATATATTCAAGTGTCATTTTTATGTGCTTTTTGATGCTTTTACTGTGTTTCTGAAGTGGTGATAATGTTTATACTGAAATGCTAGATAGAACTATCATTATGCAAAAAATACATGTCTCAGTGATTGAACTGTGATGAATAAAGTGTGAATTTATCCATATAGCATTTTTATATGCTTTTTAATGTTTGTACTCTATTTCAAGTGTGATAAATATTGTTTATACTATAATGCTAGTTATAACTAGCATTTGATTGAAATGATAAATACAACTATTGTTCAACTGAAATGTTTGTATGCTTACCTATCGTACCTACTTAGACTTTTGATATGCATACTATAAGCTAACGTCTACACTTTACATTCATGGAACATCAGCTTTGCAGTCCATTTTTTTTCACTTGCCCCTGTTCCATTTGGGTTATGATACTCTACTACCAAATTATAGTGATTCTTCAGTTTGATTGAATAATACTTCAGCAGCTGCTCTTCACCAACATTCTATTGTGATTGTTCAACTAATATATAACTGCTATTTCTTTTTAATTTTTTAATTTTTCTGTTGCAATCTCTACATCCATTGCCAGAGTTTTCTAGATGTTGATTGGTACTTGAATTTTTAACTGATACTCACTTCACCCTTTCATCACCTCATCATCAGTTCGGCAGCTCATCACAGAACCACTTATGTAATCTCATCAGCTAATCATATAAACATCAGATCATCATCATCATCAGATCCTTCGTTCTTGCATAACAACTTACTCAGTTCTATACAATGACAGGTTGTGGTTTTCAATGTTCAAATTGTATTCCAGGTGTAACGCATACTGCTTATAATGAAATGCTAGTTAGAACTAGCATTCGACTGAAATGCTAAATACAACTAGCATTGAATTGAAATGTTAATACTGAAGTGCAGCTCATGTAATTCTTATTAAATATTTTGCAATATGAATAAATAATAGATTCCTAAAAAAAGAACTTCACCAATAATGGAAAATATAGGAACTGCTGATATTAGAAATTAAAATAAAATAACCAAAACATTTCACATTTTATTTTCTAACGATTTCACATAGTCTGACTTCATTCTTCTATAAACTTTAGCAGCTTTACACTTAAAAAACTACTCCATTACACTAACAAAATACATAAAAAATATAACTTTTTGAAGAAGCAAGACAATTCCTTTTGTTGTGCCCAACTTCATTACAATGACTACATCTGTTTCTTTTACTTTGAGAATATCCAAATCCACCACGCCTCTTTGTAGTTGGTCTTCCTACACCAAAACCTCTTTATGAGGCCTAACCAAAACATCATTTTCTACAACAACTGGCTTATCAAAATCTAAAATTGGATTGATAGCATTAGCATACGAAGATCTGAAAGCATTAACAGTAAAATAGCCCTCCACATAATCATAAACTGATAACCTAGACTTGTTAATGCACTTAATTGCATGGGCACATGGAAAACTAGTAACTCTCCATTGATTACAACTACATAAATGATTTTGAAGATCAATAACCTATGACTTAGGAGATTTAACTTCAAACACAAATTCCAAAGACTTATAAACATCCCAACCAAAGCCATCATCGACTAACTTAGACAAACATTCCTCCATAATAGGACAAAGATTCGTTGTCCACAAATGACATTCCTCTCTTCGTCTAGCCATTTGCTCCATTACTTTCACTCGAATACCATCCAAACAAGAAGTTATTGGCATAACACTATCTTTCAAAATCCATGAGTTGGAACTTTCTGTAACATTAGAAGAATATTCACCATAACGCTTTCCTTGAAAAAATAAATCTGCCCAATGGTCAAAAGGTTTATCTCATAGATTTTTTTTATGGATGTACCCCCAATATCCTTAAATTTAGAAAGATATCGCTCAAAATCATACATATAAGAAGCTCTAGCACAAAGTTTGAACAACTTGACAATTGATGAATCGCCTTTAGCTGCCTTAACAATAGTACCAATATTTTGTTCCATGTGAAGTAAACAATAGCTATGATATGAAGAAGGAAATATTTTCAGAACACCTAAAATGAGACCCCATTTACGATCAGACATAAAAACTAAAGACCGATCTTCATGACGCATTTCTTTCAAATAGGACAAAAACCAAGACCGATTTGCTTCGTTTTCATGTGAAATGATACCC
This sequence comes from Allium fistulosum, assembly GCA_030737815.1. NCBI lineage: Eukaryota > Viridiplantae > Streptophyta > Magnoliopsida > Asparagales > Amaryllidaceae > Allium > Allium fistulosum. Next base: position 731,554,130 of record CM060902.1, on the reverse strand, counting down.
ATTGCAAGAGGAAAGAAACCTACAAAATAAATAATTAATGACTGCTTAGTAGGAAGGAACATGAATCATATTATTATACATAAAACCTGTATTAAATACTAATATTTTCTATTATACACAATTGAATTAGGTTCAAAATGATATATGAATCTAGCATATGTTATTTTAAAGTCTTTTAGTTACCGTTCCATAAAATTTTAGTTCTTGTTTTTGTAAACATTTCTACTATAAACATTTCTAGTGTAAACAACTCTACCGTTGAATAAAATAGAGCAAACAATTCTAGTGTAAACATGTCTGCATTAAAAATTATGTACTGGTTTGAACAATGATACTTGAATATATAATTTGCCAGAAAAATAAATAAGTAAATAAAAAAAATAAAAATGAAACTCATACCTTGGTTACCATTTTTAGAAGTAGCAGCTAACAAAACACCCGGTCTTCCCTTTAAAGCAACTGCATCTATAAATATTAATGGCCAACTGTGCTTAAATCCAAGTAGGCAAGCACCAAAACCAATACAAACTCTTTTAAATTGATTGGTTGAAGGATTAACTTCCATAGCCACATAACTACCAGGACTATACTTTTGCAGCGCCTCCAAATACCAATTTAAATCATTATATGACATAGCATCATCCTCATATATTTCTTTCAAAGCCAATTGTTTTCCGCTATATGCATAATAATATGAAAGATTAAAATTGTACTCTCTTCTGAATTCCTTCATAATATCTTTTGGCTTCTTCATAGAAACATCTCGAATTTGATCAATAATCAATGATTTAACAAATCTACTTGAAATATTAACTCTATTAACATCTCTAAGACTGGCTCCACATGAACGATCAAAATTGTAGGTTATAATAAAAAACCGAGAAAGTAGACCATGATCCGAAGAAGCATTAAGATGAAACTTACAACCATCCTTCAACTAAGGGCAATTAACCGAAATTCTATTGGGAGAATTTCTAACAAAAATCAAATCATAACCACTTTTTATTTAATATGCAATTAAAAACTCCCTAAAATCCTCAGCTCCATTAAAACAAAAACCAAGAAAATTCACAATAGTTTTTTGAGAACCTTTCTTCAACACATCTTTCAAATAATAAGAAGAATCGGCATGTGAAGCACTATTTGTAGCAAAATTACTACCAATTTAATTGCTTTGAACACTTGCATGGCCTAAACCACACCACCAATATCAGCTTTCATAGCACAAACATTTTCCTTAACAGTAAACTTAAAATATCCACTCTTCTTGAAAATTAGAAAGCACATAATACTAATCAAATCTGAATCAGTATCAATGATTATATTCTTATTCTCAAGAACATAAGATATCTCAGTAGAAAACGGACTAAGATGTAGCCAAACTTCACAAATTTCAGTCTTAACACCAAAAACTGAAGAGCAAAATAATAATTCTCATTATGTTCAAAAATAACTAGTTTCTTCATCATTGTAGATATCAGTACTGCAAAAGAAATTAAAAAAACCAATTAGCACACTTACTTAATCTTATGAATACAACAACAATTGAAAATGCTAAATTAACACAGCATAACAAATGAAAAGCAAAATAAGTTAATTATCAATACAACAAATGCAAAATTAACATAGAATAACAAAAAAAGCAAATGATAAATGTTAAGTGGTAAATGAAAGCAAAATAAATTAATTAAAAAGCAAATGCTGAATGAACATAGCATAATCAAATTAAAACAAATTATGAATACAACAACAAAGAATGCTATATAAACATAGCATAACGCAACAAACTACATATAAAATTCACTAGAATGATATATGAACAGTAAAATTGTACAATAATAAACAATGTTAAATAAACATAATAGTACACAACAAATCTTACTTTGCCACTGAAACAAATCTAAAACCAGTACCAAAATCTGGAATTTGACAAAGTGTGCAACCTAGAAAAACCAAAATATACTTAATAATCGAAAGATATTATATCAGAGGAAGATAAGAAGAAGATCGAAACAAATAAAAGCGATATAATTGGAACTGGAAATTGTTCGATGAAGATCGAGAGCATGATGAAGATCGACAGAGAATCGAGAAGATCGAATACAAAAATAATGAAACACGCGTCCTTGAAACGAAGATCGATGCACTAAGATCCGCAAGATCAGAATGAAGATCAAGAAGAAAAAAAGAAGCAAGAAGATCGATGATAATGAACGGTAAGTTTAAATTTTACAAAAGTATGTCCTTTGAACAAAAAAATAAAGCCCGCGTCCTTGATTTGAAAAATAAAAATCCGCGACCGTAGGTCCAAAAAAAGAAATAAAAAGTTCCTCCAGCCCATTTCCCTGTACTAATTAAGCATCAATAAGCTTGTAATCACTTTAGTAATAAGTGTAGAGCACCTAACTCACTTAATTAGCTTACTAACTTCTCCAAACATCATTCAAATAGTTTGATAAATGTTTTTAATGACATGCACTTCATTATACTACTTAATTAATCATAAATCAAACTATAACATCACAATAATCATTCAATTAGCTCTATATCAATTCTAGGGCTTGCTAACTTTTCAAAACATGATCTTTAAGGTCCCTAATAATTAGTGCGATGATCCAAACATGTTTAAGCCATAAATATAAGCCTAATTACATTAGTGGCATTCTCTAAATCATTCCATATCACTTCATAATCACTAATTAACAAATATATGAAGTATAACATGTCAATCAAAAAAGAGAATGATCCCACTCTCTTCTTCCCTAAACCAAGCTCCGAATAACCAAAAACCAAATCAAAGCTTACTTTAAACTTCAGATTCCCATCCAAACTCCACTTCATGCTAATTCCATTACGGGTTTTGTAGAGAAATGGGAAAGCGGATTTATGGTGATTTTTATTTGATTTTAGAAAAATTATTTGATGGTTTAGGGCTTAGGGATTAGAAGTGGATTAAGAGGAGATTTGGAAAAGATTAGGAGAAGAGGAAGAAAATGAACGTGAATGAGAGAATGAAATGAAAGTGGGAATAGATTAGCCGCTTATAAGCTAACTTATGAGCTAAGCCCAAATTCATTCATTTCTCCAAAAATCACTATTCACTCAAAAAATCACCAACTTTAAACATGGTCGAGTTTATACTTATTTTTCGCACGTCAGAAAAAGTAGTTCAACTATGGGTCTCTCAAGACCCAATTCCTATGTCTCTGAAAAATTGAGTATAATGGATGTTTTGTCAATTAACAATAAAATATTTAAATAAATCGTTTAAATATTCAATCGTTAAAATTACGGGGTGTTACATAACCTGTCTTCTATTGACCGCTCCAGGACTGATGATGCTCTCAACCTATGTGTACAGCCCTACTCCTCATATATACGGTACCAACCTTGCTGATATAACGCCGAGTGTACGCTCATCATCCCATTTAGATTGCCTAGTGAAATCAAGGAAATTCCCACTTGTTACTTGTTATCCCTTATAAAGATTGAAGTAGACCTAACTTAACCTTTTAAGACTTCAAACCGAGCGAACCCACTTTGGTATATTCCCTTCACCTATACTGGAATGTATATTCCCACGGTTCCTACAATTGAAGATGTCTCACATCAGTACAATGCATACACAACCGTTAGTAACCTCTTTCAAAGGGCAGACTTCTATTGTGTAGGACTGCTGACCTTACATCCAACCCTTCCTAATGACCGCATCATTCCTAATTAATTTAGTTAATTTGCTTGATCCAATAATTCAGACCTATCATAAATGTAATGATCCGCTTTTTTGACCCTCGAAAGTTGGCACTCAATACATTCACGGTATTCAAATGCTGAGCGTCCAAGTGCCGGAAAGACAGATTGTTAGGGTAAAAAAAGAAAAAAAATAGGGAAAATAGAATCTCATAGTGGAACGACAATATATAATATAACAAAGACAGTAAAAGCTATAACTCTATAATACACGATATATCAGAGTTAAACAAACCTCATCAGTCTAGATAGTTATAACTTCCTGAACTTACAATTGCTGATGGTTATGTATAATAATACATGGTAAAATAAAAATACTACGCCCAGTGAACATTCAGCTCTACTCCATGAGCTCCATGTCCCACCAACGATAAGCTAGAAAATATCTTGGTCTGACCCGAGCATTATAATAAAATAACATCCAAATCGGTCTGGAAAATCAGCATGAGAAAACCAACTAATATGGCGAATGTATAATAATTCTGTGAGACCGTGCCGCTAAACGCGGAATAGTTTTTTACCTCACAAGAACAACATCCATAGATGAAAGAATGGTAATAAGTCAGAATAAAATCAGATTTGAAGGAATGGAAACACATAATTAAACATTGAGAAGAGCTTGGGGCATTTCTCGATGCAATTAAGAAAATGATTCAAAGATTTGAATAAAATAAGGAAAGGGAATTTTCCAATAATGACTAGGAGGGTGCGCCCCTTTACTGAAAGTACACCTCTAGAAATATACTTGAGAACTATGATGGCTCTCGGAAACCTCCAAGCCGGACCTCGCCAACCTTACAGAGAATCTGAGTATTTCATATTAGCATAGATGTGAAAATACCTTAATGGGAGAAATCCCACATAGCTTGGCCCCGTTAGCTCTTTTGTTTTAGTCATTTCTAGCAAAGGATATCAATGCTCAAAAGTGCAACAAATCATCATGAATATACAAAACATAAAGTAGATAGTAAAATCGAAATTGATAGTTAATAATCAACTATAAGGAATAACAGAATGATTGTATATGGAAATTTAATCCCATACACCTATCACCAATAAATGAATCAAGCATTTAAAATATTTGACTCACACTTATGCTTATTTTCACATCATAAATATTTGTAAAACACTTTTAAAACATCCTTTAAAAATATTCTTTTCAAAGAGCTAATTATATTTCTAAGTGTATTAAAAAGAAGGGTAAAAAAATGTCGTTAAAACATTATTTGTTATAAACCCAAAACAATTTACACTTAACTTTATTTTCAAATAATTCCTTTTAAAAGATTCTCATTTATAAACTATCATTTATAAATTTCAAACGACATTTATTATCCCGGAAGAAAATAAATTAATTAAAATCCTTTTATAAAATTTAAAACAATGCTAATCATCCTGAAAGATAATTGATATAATTCTTTTATAAATTTAAAACAACATTAATTATCCCAAGAGGAAATTAAGCAAATTTGTAACTCTTTTAATAAATCAATTAATTAACTTTAAACACCTTTATTAAATTAGTTAAACTAACTTTAATCATTACTATTAAACCAGTTAATTAACTTTAAAGAACTTTTTTAAAACAGTTAATTAACTTTAAAACACTTTTATTAAATCGGTTAATTAACTTTAAACCTCATTAATAAATTTATTAATTAGCTTTATTATGTTAAATAATAATTAAGAATGTATTTAAACCTCCAACTCTTTTCACATACTTATACAATCTTTACAAATCCGTTTGAAAAGAATTTACAAAATATTCAAGGTAAATAACCTTTATAAATTTAAATAACTTTGATTATCCTGAACAATAGTTCAATTTATAATCTTTTATAAATTTAAAACAACGTTATTATCCCAAAAGATAATTAATTAAATTTATAACTCCTTTTATAAATTTTAATCAACACTTATCTTTTATTTTCAAAATTCTCAAAGTACTTGAAAATATAGTCTAAATAACTTTCAAAGTGCAAAAACACGACCAAACGTTTATTTTGTAAAAATAAAAGCTCAAGTTCAATACACGATAAGTGTTTAAGGAGATAATATTTCATAAGTGACGTTACAAGTGAAAATCGCTATAACGACACTTACATAAATCGAACAGTAGGTCATTAATATTTCAACCCAAATATTAATATGAGCAATATAAGAATATGAGTAAGATGCATATAATAGTAAATTAATAACGGTGAGAAACCCCTTAGAGTCTCTCTACAAATGTCCCATACAAAACAATGGTTATTTATACAATCCGCTATTTAGGCGGGAATTCAAATCCAAACAAACAATTAACCAATAATAACAAACATATTAGTATCAATAATATACAATCAATAGGTAAAATATCATTTATTGATTAATTCACATATTAAGTAACTTCAAAAATAATACTTTTACTTTGTAGGCATAGAACGGTGATTTATTCTACTCGATAGATGTTCCAAAATAATCTATTCAATTTAATTATAGCAAAACGGTGTTTTGCTCTGGTAACTAGATACCACGACAAAGTAAAACTAATTTACCTACGCTAAACGCGATTAAATTAAATCACTATAATTTTATCATTAATTTATACTTTATCAAAACTATTAACCATCATCCAAGCATTCGACATCTATAGCAACACAAGTATCATATAATTTATTTAGAGGTGAGTAAAATCACCAAAATTTTAGCTGATCCTTTTGTGTTTCAGTTTAGCCTAAAATTGAACGATGTTCGATCATAGACTAGAATTCTACTAGCTCCAAATCAACGAAATCTATTCCAGCATGTAGATAATGTCGATATGAGTCAACTGATTGTGTTCAAATCCAACCTCGTACGAGAGATATTGATTTTATAAGTTTCTCAAAATAAAATATTTTTTAATTAAGTAATTAACTTAATTACCCTCTAATAATCCTTCTTCCCAAATTAAAAAACAAAGCCACCTGTACAAGAACGAAAATGCTCAAATATGCATGCAACCTCCCTCCTCCTCTCTCATTCGTTTCCCAACGAAATCGACTCCCGTCACTTGCACTTCACACTTGGCTCTTCTGTCCTTGATGCGCCCTATACGGTCGAATGCGACAAAGGAGATGTCGCATTATGCCAGGCTCGATCGCACGCCTCTAGATTTCCACCTCTTACTCCCCTTCACATAAGAAGCACACTCTTACACTCAAACTCCACTAACTCCACCTAGATTTCCCACCGTCTCAATACCTTTCCATGCCCAAAACAACCAAACTGCCAACCATCACCACAACCCACAAAATGCCTATAGAGGTGTAGATCTCTTCACCATTTTGTTTGGTTTTGATTTTTGAAAGTGAAAGCTTGTGTGTACTTTATTATGCAATTTTTAGGGCATCGCTACACAAAATTTCATTTGAGTGCGAACCGTGAACGACAAAACAAAAATATAGTCGTGCACAAAAACGTGATACGATCCCAAAATGATAATAATATACATATGTTAGCTTATTTTGAAAAATTATAAAAATACCAACATTTGTAGGAAAATCGTTAAACGATAATTTAAATATTTTCCAAATTAAAAATTATGGGAAAATCAAATAAATTCAATTAAAAGTACTACAATAAAATCAAGTCATTTTATTAACAAATTTATTTTCCTGTTATTTATTCAAACTCTTTATTATTGTAAATAAATTTAGAAAATTATTTCACCATTATTGTTTATTAATTAAAAGGTGTTAAATAAGGCTACTAAATCCATTTAATTAATATTTAATTCACAATTCAAATATTTAAATAATCCCTATATTTGAATATAAGTTATTAAACTTTAAAAACCAATTATTTAAATATTTAAAATTAATTCAATATTCAAAAATCAAAACGATAATATTCCATGATGTTACATTCGCCCCTCTTAAATGAATTTCATCTTCGAAATTCCCAAAGGAATAAAAGGTCCCCAAACCTTTACGGGTTAAAAGCTATTAATTAAAATGAGTTATTAAACTTTTTAAGCCCCTTATGTTATGGAAAATTTCGGTAACACCTTCTTTGTGGGGCTAAATCCAAAAAACTACAACTTGCCACAACTGGCCTAAATCAACAAAAGCAAACAAAAGCCAAGTGGCCTCCCATATCTGGGGTATAAAATCATCAATAAATCACCAATTATTAAATCTACTATGTATCACTTTTGCATTTGATTTATATTTTTGCAAGCAACTCACTATCTAAATGCAAATGCATGTGTGCAAGAAATCAAATGGTAAACTCTTGCATTCCTATACCTATCTTGTACCTACATAATTAAAAAGAGAATCATGTTAACAAAAGGGCAATAAACTAACTATTTCTATCATAAGCACAAGCAACATAAACAACATAACATCCATATGCAACAAGGCAATATGATGCAACTGGTAATATTGATGCAACTCTAATGTGATATAAAGCCACATGCTACCAAGAGCAATACGACAACCATATGAAACAAAAGTACAGAGAATACTCTGTAATAGAATATAAGCATCCAACCTTTTTAAAAGATAGTTTTAGAACTAAATGCCTGGGTTTTTATATTCAAAATATATTATCAAATTACCCTAAATAGAAATATATCAAAACAAAATCAATTATGATAAGGAGGGGGTACCTCCTACCAAAGTATGGTATAACTCTAGAATTAAAACAACACAGAGCATCCAGTGGTATTTTGGTTCCTCCAAAACAACAACTCGAGTAAACAAATATACCTAGCAAGTCTTCCAAATCAGAAAACCTTCGATCGCCTAACTTTAGTCATAACCAAAAATATTCAAAAAACCACTTCGCAAAAACTTTTTCAAATATCCTGCAACAATAATATTTCACCAAAATTTTCAATATAATAATAATATTATTTCTTTCATAAATTCTTTCAAAATCACTTTTTATTCAAAAGCACCGGGATTTAAGTCCTAATAAACAATAACTTTATAAATTGTAGTCAATAAAATCACACTATCAATCAAATCAAATTCCGTAAGGGAATAAACTAACACTTAATATTATTAATATGTTAAATAACTAACAAACAAGATTTATAAATTTTGCTTAGGTTTACAACTTTCTCGATCATCCAAGGATATAGATAATTTTTCTAAGAATACCATTACGCTCATCAGCCTTTGATTATTTCTTAGAAGATTATCTAAGCTCCCTCAAACAAAATTGAAATTCACTCCTTAAACTTTCCTAAGCTACATAACAACTCATACAAATATACTTAAGCCTATATGATGTATATAAATCATCCGTATGTGATATCTGATCTGACCACTTGTTCGGATAAATAAACTTCACTTCTGAACTGGTATCGCTCACTCGACCTCCCTAGTGCGGAATTCGATCAGGTTCCTTGATTGGTAACCTCCGTTCTCCTTACATAGCGATATACTATGATAGTTAACCTAAATATCATATCAAGAATCCGAATCAAGTGTTCACTGTAAGAATCAAGTGAGAAATCCTTTTTCGAGCTGGTGTGAATCACCCCGAAGTTATGTAGTTGAACTCTAAATCAAGAACCATGTGAATAAAATGATTTACTTATAACCTACGTACATAATCCTGTTGGTTTCTTAACTACACTAATTTCTTTCTAAACCATTTGCAAATTTTCAGTTACAGTATTTCAATTAATAATAAAATTATTTATGAATTATTTCATAAATTTTCAGTTAAGTTTATAAATGTTTTTATAAAGATATTTCTCTATAAAACATCAAATAAAAACTTACTCCATTTTATATACTTATATAATACTTTTATATACCCTAAGAGTATATACAATATGTCAATTTTATTTATTTTTCAAAATTCAAATAGAGGCCGAAACAAAATATGGGTCTTAAAACTGAGTCGACTACCTCGACCTCTTTACCTATCTAGTTCGGTAAGTAGCTAGGAAGAGTAGGATGCCAGTATCCAAACATAATCCCAGAGTCTGCTTTCCTTAGACATCTATAAGGTAAAGATGTTTATTAGTCGGCCTAATAACATCAAATAGTTTATCCGACTTAGATGTTTTAACAAAATTATGGTTTTAATAAAACAATGCTTATTAAAACCTTCCTATCCAATTTAACCTATTTAAAAACTTGAGTTAAATTATCTCTTTTCTATTCAAGGGTTTAAAATTTTCGTTTATCAAATTATTATTTAGAATAACTTTTATTTTAAATCAATTTTCTTTAAGGAAACTTAGACTAAATACCCGGTTTTTATTTCAAAATACTTTTGAAAATCATACTATATGTATAATAATTTTAATAATTTATTCACTAACACGCACTTTGGGTTCGTCCGAACTTGAACACATTTCGATCATACAATAATATAGAGAATAATTTACTAAGTATAGTACAATGTTCGCCTAAGCAAACATCGATCTTTACTTAGAAGATTATTCAGATTACTACAAAAATAATCGAGATGTTTTCCTCGAACCACCCAAAGAAAATGTATCATTCATAAGAATTCTCTTTGAAATATTTAGACTTGTAAATACTTCCAAGAAATTCCACCGTTACTTTTCTCAAAAATTTTTGAAATCATTTCAAGTATTACCGGGATTTGAATTCTCAAAAACTCTTTTTATGTATAAAACACCCTTTTTAAATCATATAAATCATTTTATATGTCATATTCATATAAAATGCACTTTTAAAACCATCTTATAGTATAATAATTTTTCCTTTATTATAATAAACTTTTCACAAATGTTTATCCTTTAAATGTCTTATCTTCCTTTTTAGATTATATTAACAACTTTTATGAAAAGTTTATTTTTAACTCAACATTATTAAAAGATGACTTTTAACTTAACAATTTCTCCAAACACCTTATAGTCAAATTGTGAAACTTAATCCACAAGTGGTTCATTTCAATATACTCACGATTATCAATAAATGCTCACAAACTAGTCGAGCATAAATTAACAATCAACAAACAATAGCCAGTGCTCCTAAACTATCCGAGCATGACAAATCAAACAATAATGGTAATAAATAACTATTATCATTTTCAAACAAACAAACACAGCATAAATAACTATATCAACTCAAAATTTATTCCTTTATATATATAATATATAATCCTAGGCAAAACATTTCATTTAACAACTTTTCAGAAGTCAATACCATGTCTGTTTGCCTTGTTTGAATGTTCAGAAATCTCTATCGACACCGTGACATCCTACGTCTTGACCATAATTTATGAACAACTCAATAGACCAATTAACATAATACGTTTTTATAGCAATAACAAATAAGCTCTCATATATATAATACTCTTAAATCATTCTAGGGTGCTTACCCTATCTCTAATGAGTTTACCCCACCAAAGCCAAGGTTCTCGCTTAACTTTCAGCTCTAATCTAAATGTAACGACCCGCTTTTTCGACCCTCGAATGTCGGCACTCAATATGTCCATGGTATTTAAATGGCGAGCATCCAAGTGTCGGAAAAACGTATTTTTAGGATAAAAAGAAAAAGAAAAAAATAGAGAAAATAGAATCTCACAGCGGAACGACGACATATGTAACGTCCCGGATTTTCGACTTCCGAAAATCGACATTAATACGTCCACTGTATCAACTGCCGAGCAATCGAATGCCGGAAAACCGAATTGTTATGGTTAAAAAGAAGAGGTAGAAGAAGACAGAAAGAAAGAAAAAGAAACATAAACAATATCAGAATCTCACATTCGCAGCGGAACAACATATAATAGATAAATGAATAATCTTTAAATCAAAGAACTATATCAATTTATACATTTCATCATCAGAGTCAATATACACACAATACATCAATGGACAGTTATATAAACTTGTCCTCATACAGAATACACAACGGAAAAAAAAATCATATACAAGTGATACGTCTCATCATCCAGCTCGCCACTTGAGCTTCACAGCATCTCTTGAATCCAGAATGACCTGAAAATCTGACTCTTGACTGCCCGTGTGGAAATTGGTGGGCACACAGAGTTTAGGAAAGGAACAATAAACTCCAGGTCAGTCATGGGACTGGTGTGAGAACTAAAACAGTTATTATCTTTAAAACAACAACAACAAAGGAAGTAAAAGACATTTGCAATGCTTTTTGGAAAATGAAACTACGATAAGACCTCCCGCCACACACACAATCCAAACACAGAATTGGAGGAGATTTCTTCTTATGATTGTCAAACATGCTTACTACGCAAAATCATTGGATTATTATTATTAGTGCATAGTGTAGAAAAACATTTCGAAAGTATAATATTAATCTTAGCCAACATATAACCATTATTGTATGCCTACTATAGCTACTATGTTCAATAGCAGGTTACCGCCACATTCCATAGCAGGTAATACAACTAAAACCGTACAAGGTTCGTATTGTTTCTTTGTATTTTCCAACAAATGGTCAGGCAAAGGAACTTCCTTACACCGAAATGGAAACACCTCTGGAAAGACGCTCCGAGAACCTAACCGGATCTCTGCAAAAACAAGGCCGACGCTACCTCACGCTGTACAGCTGTAACTAGGTAACCAACACACTGACACTACCTCACGCTGTACAGCTGTAACTAGGTAACTAACACACAAGTATGCCATCCCCCCGGTCGTTACCGACCTTTATCCGATGATCCTCAACCACAAAGCAACAACCACAAATTATAATAAATTTGCAGCATCAACATAGGTAAAATATCTGGGCTCCATACCATGATATCACCTCTTATCCAGAAGGAAATGACATACCCTAGGGGCGCGACCCCTAACAACCTTGCCGCAACATTCCTGTTTCGACCATTACCGGGTTGTGACGCTCGACGAAGTCTCGTCCACAAAGCTACGCTTTTTCACAAAGCCACACTTTTTCACAAAGCCACGCTTTTTCACAAAGCCACGCTTTTTCACAAAGCCACGCTTTTTCACAAAGCCACGCTTTGATCAACAAATGATCAACAACACTTCGTATGCCACATTACCAAATTGAGAATGTATCACTAGTAACCATCATATACATAACCTTTGAGCTCGTACGTGTAACGACCCGACTTCCTACTCCTAGGAAATCGCATCATCAATAAGAAAGAAAGGGGTAGAAAATAGAAAAGAAGAGAAGAAAGAAAGAAACAACAACAACGATCTCACAGCGGAACGAATAAATTATATTAATAACATAAACTATTACATAGTATACAACAATTTACAGAGTTACACAGCATATACATCACTTACTAGACAGTTATAAACATCTGTCTAGACATTACAACTCAAATACAAGACAAGACACTATCACATATATCAACACAGCGGAATACTATATCTACGAACGCTGAAGCCTCCTGCTCCATTGCTCCTCCAGAATATTCGTCAAAGCTAAACCTGAATCCCTTGGCTACTCGTAAAAATTTGAGTACCCAAGAGTTTATAAAACAGAAATAAACACTTGGGTCAGACATGGGTCTGGTGTGAGTAACAGGTTAAACTTGCTTAACTTCAAAACCTTTAGAAAGAAAAGGTATCACGTAAGACTCCCCACAAATAAACATGGGTAAGTTTTTACCTTACGCTAACCAAAACATTTGATAGGAAATCTGATTTTATTATAATAGGGTCTAGGGTTTTCAAGTAAATTACAGAAATAGCTGAAATGCTTACATCTCACATTCCAACATAGTTGGGCACAACTAATACGTACGGCACTTATTGGAGTTTGGATTCCATACAATGGCAGGGCTACTGGGGTACCGCCCGTCACAGTACGTGGCCTAGATCACCGTACCGAGGAGTACGCCCGCTCCCCTGCAACACAAAGCCGGAACCATCCCTTACTGGATAATTCCGAACAAGATAACCCCGTAGTTGGCGCGACCAACCACACACTAAGCCGAATAAAAGAAAAGGGACCTCTAGACAGGGATCTATCTTGCTCTCAGTGGGTGCTACCCACGAAGCCTTGCTGCACCTCCCCTGTTTTAGCCATTCCCGGTTGATGAGGCTTGAGGTTACGATTACCTTTAATCAGAACATATCACTTAGAATGCTCATCGTCCGCCTGACGATGTGCTGAAAGCATTCAATCCATACAAGTTCGTTCCGGGTTCGAACGAAACCGAAGGCATTATCTCGTTACACTCGTTTTGGAATCACCCTCAGAGTTAACGACAATAACCCTTGCACTCTGAATCTTCATCTTCACTTGAGATTCACGACCTATCGTTAATTTGGATCGATGTGGTATTCGGGTCTCCAGACCTGGAATCCCGGTATACGGAAACCCGATCCCGGTCTCATCGAAATCCAAAACGTATCTTTTAAGGGCCAAGTTGTTTTAAAGTTAAAACAATTCAATTCTTATCTATATACACAAAGATAGATAATTCACAATAGATAATCTACCTTATCATTTCAATTCAACCAAACATCCATATCATATATCAACACATATCTCATCAGAGATATCAACAATGCAAAGCATTCAATATCATTCATCCATTCTTAAGTAATGATTTATCATCTCTAATCAATTTAAAGTGAATTAAATTAATTACCTCATTTTATAAATCCTTCTTACTTAATCATTAATTAAACCAATTAATTAATCATTCTCTAATTACCTTTTCAATTAATCATCTTTGATTAATTATCTTTTAATTACATTCAAGTAATTTATCCTTAATTAATTACTTAAATTAATTATCCTTAACCACTTATAGTAATTAACCTTTAATTACTTTATTAATTAATTAACTAAAATTAATTAATCAACTATAATTAATTATATTAATCCTTAATTAATTACATTAATTAATCACTTCATTTATCAATTATTACTTAATTAATCAATCTTAATAACATCATTAATTATATTAATTAATGATCCTTAATTACAACTTAATTATTAATTACTTAATTAAATTAATTACATTAAGTAATTAACCTTTAATTAAACAACATTTATTAATCACATTGATTAATCTTCAATCAGTAATTAATTACCCTTAATTACTTTCATTAACTAAATTAATTACTCCTTAATTAATTCTTTAATTAATCCCTTGATTAATTTTTTCAAAGTAATTAACTCAAATTACTTCTATTAATAAAATCATTTATTCAACTAATTACTTCCAGTAATTATCATATTATTTACTTCCCTAAATAATCTTATTTTAATAATTACATTAAGTAATTATTATCAAATCATCTCTTGATTATTCTAAATTAATTAAACTTAATTAATTAATTTAACTAAATCAAATTAACTTCAATTAATTACAATAAGTAATTAATTCTTAATTACTTCCAATAAGTAATTACATTTAAACAAATTCTATAACTGATTATCTTCAAATTAATTAATCTAATTAACCATTAAAATTAATCTTATTAATTTATTATTTAATGATCCATAGTTAATGACTTCATTAACTACTATTTAATTACTTTCCTTAAGTAATTAACTTATACTAATTATTATTAATTCTAAATTAATATTAATAAATCTTAATAACCAATTTATTAATCTCTAATTACTAAATTAATTAAGTGTTAATCATAACTTAATTAATATTTAATTACTTATTAATTAATTCCTAACCATTAATTTATACTCTAATAATTAATCCCTAACTACAAATTAATCATCCCTAATTAATTAATCTTAATCATAAATAAATTAGTTTAAACCTTTAATTATTTAATTAATTAATCCAAATGATTAATTAATCAAACAATTTAATTATCCATTAAATTTCCTAATTAATTTAATGAACACAAATCTTTAATTACTTTAAGATAAACTTTGTTCTTATTGAAAATCAAGTTATCATTTACAAAGTATTTTAAATCAATTTACTTAAATTTTATCTTCAAAATTTCATTTTAAATTTAAAGATTTAAAATGAATACAAATTATCTTTAACAACGTTTTAAACATCATTTCTAAAACTCTTTTATTTACAAGTTAAAGAAATACTCATCTTATAAAAGAACTTAAAGAATTTAAATTAAATTTACTTTTAAATTCTAACCATATAATATACATTTTAAACAATTAAAATTATTAAAACAATTTAATTTAAAAACTTTCTTCCATTTCAAATCTGAGATCTAGATTTAAATTAGATTCCAGATTAGCTCAGATTTAAATCTTTTGTTTAAATATTTCTTTACAAAATTAAATTCAGTTTAAAACTTTTAAACATACAGGTTTTAAAACCTGGCAACACTATGAACTCGAGCCTACTCAAAAATGCTTCGAGTCGATACCCTAACTGCTCCGAGTTTCACACGCCTGAAAACTCGAAAATCTCGAGTAGCTTTTCCCTGTCACTTGAGTCCAACACACCCGAGCTCTCTTCACAAATATTTCGATTCAACACTCCAGTGCTTCGAGCAAAAACACGATTCTACTCGAATAACTCTCGAGTACCTTCTTCCCCAAATCACATCTGACACAATACTATCACCGTGCACCTGCACTACCGTCGCCATCAACGTAGACCACTCGCGACCACACACGCAAGTCGGCGATCACCTCCCGATCTATTTCCGACCATTCAATCTTCGATCTAGAAGCGAAATCAAAATTCGAGCCTAAAATCAAAACTGGGACACAGACTACAATTTCCAAAGCCTGTCAACACCCCTCGTCTTCGAAATCCCGACCACCAGAGCTTCTGCAACGCCGACCACTACTTCATTAACGACCAAGCTTCCCTCCCTAAAAATCTTGAAGCACTCGATCCACTAGATATACCACAGTGATCAAATTAACAAGACTCGTTAAAACTAGGGTTCTAGCAAATAATCCACTACTGCTACCTTAATCTTGAATTAAACACTTTCCAGATAATTTTCCTACCATCACCATTCATTCCTCTATCATTTTTGAAGAATACAACATTTCAAACCATAGAGATCAACAGAACTACCCAAAAATCCATTTTTAACTTAAACCAGAACTGCACCTTCAATTCTAAACTAAAAATTGTGATTTTAATACTAAAAATCATGTTATAGCTTATGCATTCCATTTAAAATCCTGGATTTCCGAATTTCAATGTTTGGGTTTTCACTTATATATACATGCACTTGTTGTTTTTGTTTTACAGAGATACTTGGTTTAAAGTTTGACTTAACTAAAATTTTTAAACATTCTTCTATGATAATCAACAACTTTTGTTTATAAGTTTAGTCCTAACAAGAACTAGATCAATTAGTAAGAGATTTAAAAGAAATCCTGGAGTCTGGGCAACAAAACAGAACAGGGAACAATATCATACATGCATACAATTCATCCATTGTTCTCACAACAAATTTAACTTGCACATACAAACAATACATATTTATCACAAGAATTTAACATGCAATCTTATTCATAACCTAAACTTTTAGAAATAGTAATGTTACTCACCTGATTTGAAATGAACAGAGGCAGTTTAACTTTGTAATAGCTTTTAGAAATTTTAAACTTGAAACTGAGAACTTGAATGCTTTTGCTTTTGTTTATTTGAGTTAAAACTTGAATGATTTCCACTGAATCTTGCATGCATGCTTCTGAAACTTTGAATTGCTTTAATCTACATGCATGTTGCTTCCATGTTGAAGAAAAATGAAGGCAGACAGACTTTGATGTTGAAAAGAATTGCAGGCTGGCTTTGAGTTGTTTCCAAATTGAAAATGAAGACAGGCTTTTTGAAGATGATGCAGATTTGAAAAGAATGCATCAGGGTTTTGATTTCAGATTGCAACTTGGTTACAGGGATTTGATTTCCCTTGAATTAGAAAATTGCAGACTGGTTTCTTTGTCTTGAAAAAGAATTACAGTTTTGATTTGAAGAAGAATGTTGGCTGGAGTTCCAGATTTGAAAAGAATGAACTACAGATTGATTATTTGAGTTGCAAGCTTGATTACAGGTTTTATTTGAAGAAGAATATTACAGGCTTTGAAATATATTTGGTTTGAGGCAATTTGATTTGTATAAGTTCAAATCTGAAAGTTATATTGATTTTCAGATTTCCATTAGAGAAAGAGTTTTTGAGTTTCTTGTTTTGAAAAGGAAAATAGAAAGAATGAAATAGAGGAATGCATACGTATATGTAAGTAGATTTATGATAAATAAAAATAAAAGAAAATAAAAATAAATGAAGACACTTGTCATTACATTGATTACTTAAATTACACATGTTAAAACAAAGACTTTAGATAATGACACATGTCTTTTAAGTAATTACTCATATTTTTATTTATTTTAAAAGTAAATAAAATGCCTTTTTCTTAATTTATTAAATACTTATCTATATATAAATTACTTTTTAAAGAAACAAAACTAATTATATTTATAAAAATAATACATTATACTTATTATTTGAAAATAACATATTTGATAATTTAAATAATTTATATAAGAGATCATATTATCAAGTAATATTTAAAAAGAAATAAAACAAGCCTTTTTGTTAAATCTTATTTATATTTTAAACTTAAGTTAAAATATCTCT
The DNA here is from genome assembly GCA_030737815.1 of Allium fistulosum. Classification (NCBI taxonomy): domain Eukaryota; kingdom Viridiplantae; phylum Streptophyta; class Magnoliopsida; order Asparagales; family Amaryllidaceae; genus Allium; species Allium fistulosum. The sequence goes on along the minus strand of CM060902.1, from coordinate 731,535,856 downwards.
TAAACAATTAAAACATTTATCCACAGTATTTTAACTATAGAGTTATTTATTTAAATAACTTTGAAAAGTTCATATTAAATTAAATCTAAATTCCCAATTTACCAAAGCTTTTCTATTTACACTATATACAAATAAATATATATATTACAAATAGAAAATATCTTATTAGCTTTTAAAAGATAAAATTCAATTAATACTAATTTAATCAGATTATTAAATTAATTTCAAATCTTATTATCAAAGATCATCAATATCAATTTAATTGTTTAACAGATTATTAAATTGATATTGTTAAAATTTCCGGGATATTACATTCCTTCCCCCTTAAAATAATTTCGTCCCCGAAATTTAAACAAAGGTAATTTAATAATCTATTTAAGATTTTAATTTTAAATCACAAGCATATATTATCATCCATATGCTAACAACCATAGCAACCAAATCATCCAATCAAACAATTCTAACTATCTAGACTAAATTCTAGATAGAATTCCTCGAGTTTCCTTAAGTATATATATATACCGGGATATTCGCTCTATAAACAATCTAAACAATCAATGCTACTAAGCTATAGATCTCCTACTCATCTAGATCTACAGAACTAAACAGGAAATCAGACTACAGACGAGTCTGACTCAACTACCAAACTTCCTGAACTGCTGATTCCAAAACCAGAGATAGATCATACACGTACTCCCTCAGAGATACGTAAAACACATCGAATCCCAATTATCCAAACTGGCAATTCAAGCTTGAAGACCAATTACTTATCCAAATCAGAACATAGAAGAGGTCCAAAACACAACTCTACTTCAGAATTATTAGTAGATTCCAAACTTACTTCTCCTATCCAGAGATACACTCCAAACTGCTTTCGCTGCTCAACTCTGATATGAGGTAGGACACAAGCACAGACTGGACAACTCATTCCAGAAATAAGGTTCACTGATCCATAAAGAAAACTCGGATACTTCAGCAAAACTTGAGCTGCTTCACCAACTCCCTCTCTAGGAAACATCCTTCCACTAGACTGAACCACTGGTATCACCCCTGGAATCCAGTCGATAAGAAAACTCAACCTTCAGATGCGGACAAACTTCTGACTTCTCTGAAGACATCCAGAAAAACTCTGACAACCCAAGAGAATACTCAAACTATCGCAAGTCACTTTTGCGATTAACCCATCCTAATTCCAAACAGACTGTTCTCTCTTTACCAATCAGAACAGCTTACACTTATTTATCCAATTTATCGAAGAAATGGATCCACTCTGCTGCTTCTGATCTTCACTTCCAGAAAAACTGCTCATCCAGAAAACTTCCTGCCATCACAGAACACTCCGAGCTGCACTGCTGACACTGATGCTCTTATCCAAAGCTCTTCGAGAAACTCGGACTCCAAACCAAAGCAGAAACTTCATGCTGAACTCAGCCACAACACCGAAGCATTCACACTTCCTTAATCTTGTTCCAAAGAAAACATCTTCAGGAACATCCATCGTCACTGTATCTCATCATACAGCTACTATTACCTGAGATATCAAGGTACCATCACTCGCTTCTGCCTCATCGACAGATCCAACTCTACTCATCCACACTTCAAAGATAAACTCCGAACCATTACAGTTTCCTTCGGAGATCGATAAAATCCTTCACCACAGCAAAGCTTACTCGAGACAGTATTAGGTCTACAGTCTCGACAGATACACTTCCAACCTCAACACTCAGACTTCTAATCCTAGATGATAAATTATTATCATCTCAACCAATCAATACAAATACCATATACATTTAAAATGATACATTTTTTTTTTATAGAAATTATTTCTGGGTAAAATTATTTCATCTACCTCTTTAAAACAATATTGTGTCCGTTGGCCTGGTCCAAGTGTTTAGAGATCCCTATCAATAACGTTAGCTACTCGTATTGACCAGAATCCATATACCACCCAACCGATCAATTAACACAATATAAAACCATTTTATATAACTAACAAATACGCGCTCTCGTATATATATATATACACTCGGACTCAAACAGGTTGCTACAGATCCTATTTCTAATGAACAATCCTTCCGAACCTAGGTATTCACTCAACCTAGTGCTCTGATATTCACTTAACCAAAAGCTTAGGCATTCGCTCAACCTATGCTCTGATACCACTGTAACGACCCGACTTCCTACTCCTAGGAAATCGCATCATCAATAAGAAAGAAAGGGGTAGAAAATAGAAAAGAAGAGAAGAAAGAAAGAAACAACAACAACGATCTCACAGCGGAACGAATAAATTATATTAATAACATAAACTATTACATAGTATACAACAATTTACAGAGTTACACAGCATATACATCACTTACTAGACAGTTATAAACATCTGTCTAGACATTACAACTCAAATACAAGACAAGACACTATCACAGATATCAACACAGCGGAATACTATATCTACGAACGCCGAAGCCTCCTGCTCCATTGCTCCTCCAGAATATTCGTCAAAGCTAAACCTGAATCCCTTGGCTACTCGTAAAAATTTGAGTACCCAAGAGTTTATAAAACAGAAATAAACACTTGGGTCAGACATGGGTCTGGTGTGAGTAACAGGTTAAACTTGCTTAACTTCAAAACCTTTAGAAAGAAAAGGTATCACGTAAGACTCCCCACAAATAAACATGGGTAAGTTTTTACCTTACGCTAACCAAAACATTTGATAGGAAATCTGATTTTATTATAATAGGGTCTAGGGTTTTCAAGTAAATTACAGAAATAGCTGAAATGCTTACATCTCACATTCCAACATAGTTGGGCACAACTAATACGTACGGCACTTATTGGAGTTTGGATTCCATACAATGGCAGGGCTACTGGGGTACCGCCCGTCACAGTACGTGGCCTAGATCACCGTACCGAGGAGTACGCCCGCTCCCCTGCAACACAAAGCCGGAACCATCCCTTACTGGATAATTCCGAACAAGATAACCCCGTAGTTGGCGCGACCAACCACACACTAAGCCGAATAAAAGAAAAGGGACCTCTAGACAGGGATCTATCTTGCTCTCAGTGGGTGCTACCCACGAAGCCTTGCTGCACCTCCCCTGTTTTAGCCATTCCCGGTTGATGAGGCTTGAGGTTACGATTACCTTTAATCAGAACATATCACTTAGAATGCTCATCGTCCGCCTGACGATGTGCTGAAAGCATTCAATCCATACAAGTTCGTTCCGGGTTCGAACGAAACCGAAGGCATTATCTCGTTACACTCGTTTTGGAATCACCCTCAGAGTTAACGACAATAACCCTTGCACTCTGAATCTTCATCTTCACTTGAGATTCACGACCTATCGTTAATTTGGATCGATGTGGTATTCGGGTCTCCAGACCTGGAATCCCGGTATACGGAAACCCGATCCCGGTCTCATCGAAATCCAAAACGTATCTTTTAAGGGCCAAGTTATTTTAAAGTTAAAACAATTCAATTCTTATCTATATACACAAAGATAGATAATTCACAATAGATAATCTACCTTATCATTTCAATTCAACCAAACATCCATATCATATATCAACACATATCTCATCAGAGATATCAACAATGCAAAGCATTCAATATCATTCATCCATTCTTAAGTAATGATTTATCATCTCTAATCAATTTAAAGTGAATTAAATTAATTACCTCATTTTATAAATCCTTCTTACTTAATCATTAATTAAACCAATTAATTAATCATTCTCTAATTACCTTTTCAATTAATCATCTTTGATTAATTATCTTTTAATTACATTCAAGTAATTTATCCTTAATTAATTACTTAAATTAATTATCCTTAACCACTTATAGTAATTAACCTTTAATTACTTTATTAATTAATTAACTAAAATTAATTAATCAACTATAATTAATTATATTAATCCTTAATTAATTACATTAATTAATCACTTCATTTATCAATTATTACTTAATTAATCAATCTTAATAACATCATTAATTATATTAATTAATGATCCTTAATTACAACTTAATTATTAATTACTTAATTAAATTAATTACATTAAGTAATTAACCTTTAATTAAACAACATTTATTAATCACATTGATTAATCTTCAATCAGTAATTAATTACCCTTAATTACTTTCATTAACTAAATTAATTACTCCTTAATTAATTCTTTAATTAATCCCTTGATTAATTTTTTCAAAGTAATTAACTCAAATTACTTCTATTAATAAAATCATTTATTCAACTAATTACTTCCAGTAATTATCATATTATTTACTTCCCTAAATAATCTTATTTTAATAATTACATTAAGTAATTATTATCAAATCATCTCTTGATTATTCTAAATTAATTAAACTTAATTAATTAATTTAACTAAATCAAATTAACTTCAATTAATTACAATAAGTAATTAATTCTTAATTACTTCCAATAAGTAATTACATTTAAACAAATTCTATAACTGATTATCTTCAAATTAATTAATCTAATTAACCATTAAAATTAATCTTATTAATTTATTATTTAATGATCCATAGTTAATGACTTCATTAACTACTATTTAATTACTTTCCTTAAGTAATTAACTTATACTAATTATTATTAATTCTAAATTAATATTAATAAATCTTAATAACCAATTTATTAATCTCTAATTACTAAATTAATTAAGTGTTAATCATAACTTAATTAATATTTAATTACTTATTAATTAATTCCTAACCATTAATTTATACTCTAATAATTAATCCCTAACTACAAATTAATCATCCCTAATTAATTAATCTTAATCATAAATAAATTAGTTTAAACCTTTAATTATTTAATTAATTAATCCAAATGATTAATTAATCAAACAATTTAATTATCCATTAAATTTCCTAATTAATTTAATGAACACAAATCTTTAATTACTTTAAGATAAACTTTGTTCTTATTGAAAATCAAGTTATCATTTACAAAGTATTTTAAATCAATTTACTTAAATTTTATCTTCAAAATTTCATTTTAAATTTAAAGATTTAAAATGAATACAAATTATCTTTAACAACGTTTTAAACATCATTTCTAAAACTCTTTTATTTACAAGTTAAAGAAATACTCATCTTATAAAAGAACTTAAAGAATTTAAATTAAATTTACTTTTAAATTCTAACCATATAATATACATTTTAAACAATTAAAATTATTAAAACAATTTAATTTAAAAACTTTCTTCCATTTCAAATCTGAGATCTAGATTTAAATTAGATTCCAGATTAGCTCAGATTTAAATCTTTTGTTTAAATATTTCTTTACAAAATTAAATTCAGTTTAAAACTTTTAAACATACAGGTTTTAAAACCTGGCAACACTATGAACTCGAGCCTACTCAAAAATGCTTCGAGTCGATACCCTAACTGCTCCGAGTTTCACACGCCTGAAAACTCGAAAATCTCGAGTAGCTTTTCCCTGTCACTTGAGTCCAACACACCCGAGCTCTCTTCACAAATATTTCGATTCAACACTCCAGTGCTTCGAGCAAAAACACGATTCTACTCGAATAACTCTCGAGTACCTTCTTCCCCAAATCACATCTGACACAATACTATCACCGTGCACCTACACTACCGTCGCCATCAACGTAGACCACTCGCGACCACACACGCAAGTCGGCGATCACCTCCCGATCTATTTCCGACCATTCAATCTTCGATCTAGAAGCGAAATCAAAATTCGAGCCTAAAATCAAAACTGGGACACAGACTACAATTTCCAAAGCCTGTCAACACCCCTCGTCTTCGAAATCCCGACCACCAGAGCTTCTGCAACGCCGACCACTACTTCATTAACGACCAAGCTTCCCTCCCTAAAAATCTTGAAGCACTCGATCCACTAGATATACCACAGTGATCAAATTAACAAGACTCGTTAAAACTAGGGTTCTAGCAAATAATCCACTACTGCTACCTTAATCTTGAATTAAACACTTTCCAGATAATTTTCCTACCATCACCATTCATTCCTCTATCATTTTTGAAGAATACAACATTTCAAACCATAGAGATCAACAGAACTACCCAAAAATCCATTTTTAACTTAAACCAGAACTGCACCTTCAATTCTAAACTAAAAATTGTGATTTTAATACTAAAAATCATGTTATAGCTTATGCATTCCATTTAAAATCCTGGATTTCCGAATTTCAATGTTTGGGTTTTCACTTATATATACATGCACTTGTTGTTTTTGTTTTACAGAGATACTTGGTTTAAAGTTTGACTTAACTAAAATTTTTAAACATTCTTCTATGATAATCAACAACTTTTGTTTATAAGTTTAGTCCTAACAAGAACTAGATCAATTAGTAAGAGATTTAAAAGAAATCCTGGAGTCTGGGCAACAAAACAGAACAGGGAACAATATCATACATGCATACAATTCATCCATTGTTCTCACAACAAATTTAACTTGCACATACAAACAATACATATTTATCACAAGAATTTAACATGCAATCTTATTCATAACCTAAACTTTTAGAAATAGTAATGTTACTCACCTGATTTGAAATGAACAGAGGCAGTTTAACTTTGTAATAGCTTTTAGAAATTTTAAACTTGAAACTGAGAACTTGAATGCTTTTGCTTTTGTTTATTTGAGTTAAAACTTGAATGATTTCCACTGAATCTTGCATGCATGCTTCTGAAACTTTGAATTGCTTTAATCTACATGCATGTTGCTTCCATGTTGAAGAAAAATGAAGGCAGACAGACTTTGATGTTGAAAAGAATTGCAGGCTGGCTTTGAGTTGTTTCCAAATTGAAAATGAAGACAGGCTTTTTGAAGATGATGCAGATTTGAAAAGAATGCATCAGGGTTTTGATTTCAGATTGCAACTTGGTTACAGGGATTTGATTTCCCTTGAATTAGAAAATTGCAGACTGGTTTCTTTGTCTTGAAAAAGAATTACAGTTTTGATTTGAAGAAGAATGTTGGCTGGAGTTCCAGATTTGAAAAGAATGAACTACAGATTGATTATTTGAGTTGCAAGCTTGATTACAGGTTTTATTTGAAGAAGAATATTACAGGCTTTGAAATATATTTGGTTTGAGGCAATTTGATTTGTATAAGTTCAAATCTGAAAGTTATATTGATTTTCAGATTTCCATTAGAGAAAGAGTTTTTGAGTTTCTTGTTTTGAAAAGGAAAATAGAAAGAATGAAATAGAGGAATGCATACGTATATGTAAGTAGATTTATGATAAATAAAAATAAAAGAAAATAAAAATAAATGAAGACACTTGTCATTACATTGATTACTTAAATTACACATGTTAAAACAAAGACTTTAGATAATGACACATGTCTTTTAAGTAATTACTTATATTTTTATTTATTTTAAAAGTAAATAAAATGCCTTTTTCTTAATTTATTAAATACTTATCTATATATAAATTACTTTTTAAAGAAACAAAACTAATTATATTTATAAAAATAATACATTATACTTATTATTTGAAAATAACATATTTGATAATTTAAATAATTTATATAAGAGATCATATTATCAAGTAATATTTAAAAAGAAATAAAACAAGCCTTTTTGTTAAATCTTATTTATATTTTAAACTTAAGTTAAAATATCTCTTAAACAATTAAAACATTTATCCACAGTATTTTAACTATAGAGTTATTTATTTAAATAACTTTGAAAAGTTCATATTAAATTAAATCTAAATTCCCAATTTACCAAAGCTTTTCTATTTACACTATATACAAATAAATATATATATTACAAATAGAAAATATCTTATTAGCTTTTAAAAGATAAAATTCAATTAATACTAATTTAATCAGATTATTAAATTAATTTCAAATCTTATTATCAAAGATCATCAATATCAATTTAATTGTTTAACAGATTATTAAATTGATATTGTTAAAATTTCCGGGATATTACATTCCTTCCCCCTTAAAATAATTTCGTCCCCGAAATTTAAACAAAGGTAATTTAATAATCTATTTAAGATTTTAATTTTAAATCACAAGCATATATTATCATCCATATGCTAACAACCATAGCAACCAAATCATCCAATCAAACAATTCTAACTATCTAGACTAAATTCTAGATAGAATTCCTCGAGTTTCCTTAAGTATATATATATACCGGGATATTCGCTCTATAAACAATCTAAACAATCGACAGGTTGTCCTTTCATTTTCGAAAATACCCGATCTTCACACCGGTCTTCAAATGTTATCCATATCGTCGTATCACTTATTCGGAATGGGTTATATGACACAAAGGTCTTTTCCTGGCTAACCCGAATAGTGAACACAATATTTTAAAACATATGGATATAGGGATTTCAATTAAGTCACAACTTATTACCCAAATCCTTTCCTTTAAATGGTTTAAACAAATTACCATTTCCAATCTTTTAAACAAAAAATTCATTTCAAAAACCTTCAATGGTTTAAACAATTCCCACACTTTTAATCTTTTAAACAAAAAGATTCAATTCACAAAGTTCACTCCGTTCACAAAGATCCATTCATGGATTTCAAAATAATTTCCATTTCAATTGGATTAACCCGTTAAATCTTTAAGTCAAGATTTAACTTATAGCTTTCAAAACTGGTTTCCAAAGATTCATTCATTGCCTTTCAAAACAATTATATTTCAAGTTGGATTAACTCATCCGGTCTTTGAATCAAAGACTCATTTCATAGCTCTTAAAACATTTCAATTCCATCTCAAACTCAAAAACTTTCAACACAATTTGGAAATCCTTTCTTAAAATGAAAGCTATTAATATTTGAAAACAAGTAGTTTTCGTTTCGGAAAAATCCAGTTATATTTACACGAGTTAAAACCCTTGAATTAAATTCAAATTCCTAAATCAATACCTTTAAAATGGTTTAACCCATATATAACTTGTACAACATCTTTAATCCCTAGTTTCAAATCATAGAATTCAATTTCAAACTTGAATTCAAATTTAAATCAAATTATTTAAATTCCAAAACTTAATCAAGTTATTCGAAAATAAGTTTTATCTTTGAAATTCTATTTCAAAAGCTTTTCACTTTAAACCCAAATTCCCAATTTCACGTGAAATCCACATTTGTGTGTGTATTGTGTAGTCCACGGGTTCAACACAATAGTGCAACAACATTCAACCATCACAGATCAATTATAACAATATAATTGATAAGCGGTATAAACTATAATGCTTATCTTTCATTCACCGATCACTGATATATATATATATATATATATATCACAGATAAACAAATTACAGATCACAACACAAATCAGGATATATCACAAAGCATCACATATCCTTATAAATTTCCAATGAATTTACAAAATCATTTCCTTTTTAAATAAATTTCTTTATCTCTTCAAATCTATTTAAAAATACAAATTTTAAATAAATCTTCAACTTATAATAATATTACCCAAAATCCATTTATTAATATCTTTTCCCATATTTCGGAAAAAAATCGATAAGACTACAAAAAATCAACTTTCTATACTTTTAAATTCCTTCTTTCAAATTAATTCAATTCTTAAAAATAATTTTCCAAAAATCCAATTTTATTAATTTCTAGTATCCAACGATACCAAAAATACATTCGGCTAAATTTTAGCCTTTAACAATTTCAATCACAAAGATAATCACACAGAGATTATAAACAATCAACACACAACATATGAAACAAATTCAAATGTTTGAGGAATCCAGTTGGATCCCTCCAATCTGTTCCCTGCATCCACAGATGTTAGCACAATACCAATTCCACTTCACGGTGGAATTATCACGGTATATGAGATTTATAAATATTATCCGCTATTATGCGGTGCAATAGGGTCTCATCCGCTATATAATGCGGGAAATCAACTCCAAATACATATATAATACCAATTCCACTTCACGGTGGAATTATCGCGGTATATGTTTTTAATAAATAACCTCCACTTAATATGCGGCGTATATGGTCTATTCAACACAACAGTAACAATCATCATTCAATCCAGACAATCAAGCAATTTTAAATTTAACTATTTTAAATTTAAATCGAAACACAATTCGATTGAGTGAGAAGTTCTCACCTTGCTTTCAATAACGGTTGCAGTATTTTATTTCGAATAAAATTAAACACGCGTTTAATTTTACCCAAAATTATCACTAGCTCCAATCGACTCCATAGTGCTCGTCAAAAAAAACCCAACGCAATTTGTTTCGTCAATTTTCGACTTCGTATGACAAAGTTACACAGTTTTAAAGTTTGAACGAATTTCATATACAATTTTTTTCAATTTTTTTTTATTTTTTTATTTTATAACCTTATCAAAATCTGGCCGTGTGTTTCCCCTGCCCTAGATCTGGGCCGCCTATCCTATTTCTTCTTCCATGCGTGAAAACTCCCAGGCCATCACGAAACCCATGCCGCCATCTAGGGTTCGAATTTATCGCGACCACCTCTTCACTTTGACGATGATCAGAGGTCGTCGTTCGAAGCGCCACTCTCGACTCCACCTACGCCAGAGATCCGGCCCCACTCGGCTGCCCCTACGCCTCACAATTCGCATACAAATGCAACCCCTTCCCGCTTGATTTCCGGCCACCTCGTCGAGTTCCGTGCCACTCCACCGTATGGATGTGAAGCTCTCGTGAAGCTCTTCATCTTTCGTGTTGGAAGTTTTTCCTAATTGCTGATGGATTGGCAAAAAAATGAGGAGGAAGAAACGAACGATATCGGCCATTGAACGTTAAACTGGCGGCCAGGGCTTTGAAATGAAACCCTAGTTTTTAGTTTGCAAATGTGAATGTTGAGGTCCTTATATACAAAATTCTCAAAACACTATTCATCCGAAATTTTCCGAACTCCAAACGAAGCGTGCCGACTGGCGTTTCTAGGGTTTTACCCGCGTTCCGAACACAATGGAATGTGTTTCGGGAGCCAATTCGATCGTATGTGCGAGTTACGGAATTAAACGATCAAATTTAAATTAAATCGATTAAAACAATTTCTATGCGTTTTAACTTGCCCCGAACAAACCGTACATCCGATTGATACGAAATTTGAAACCTTACAATAATTTCACATTACGGATCCGATGAAACTATTTTCGTCGAAATCCGAGATCATTTGAAAAATGATTATTTTCACTCGTCAATTAAATATTAAAATATTCAATTTTCACAATTTAACTTTTAATTTAATTTTAAAAGTTCTATAACATCATTCTAACTCTAATATGATTTAATATAACTTTATAAATCATTTTCAATCACATTAAACCCAATTATCAATTATTTCTAGAATTTCAAATATTAAATTGTCGATTTAATTAAACAATTAAATCTCTATATTCGAATTTAAATTATTCGACTTACAAATCTTACTTGTTAATATTTAAAATCAATTAAATATTTGAATTTCAAATGACAGAAATTCTGGGTCGTTACAGACTTCCCTCCTTAAAAGAATTTCGTCATCGAAATTGCAAAGTAAGAAAAAGTTACAGAATCCATTAACTTTTCAAACAATTCGTTCAAATTAGATTCCAAAATCACTTAAGTGTACAACTTCCCCAAAATCCAATAGTTAAACTCTTTCAAAAACTTTACTAAGTTTTTTTTTTCAAATCTATACTTAGTTATACTTTTCAAAACAAACTATATCGTTTAACTTTTAACTCCAAATCAAAAATTTAGTTTCCACAAATTTTCCAAAATTTCCCGAAAATTTTCTAACGCCTTAAATTTTTTTTAAAAATTCGCCATAGCCTCCTTTGCGCGGTTCGATCGTAGTAGGATTACAATAGACATAAATATATATACATCGACCCACACGGTCGGAAAAGCAGAAAAACAGTTCATATTTCCTATTTTTATTGCGTAGGCGTACCTTTTTAGCATTTTTAAGCAAAGCAGTTATTTATTAAGCCTATTAGCGCAACCAAATCCCGCCAAACGGTAGCCCCGGCACCTGTACTTATTCAATTTAAATATGTAAGTGACATATACAAGAAATTTATTAACATTTCACTTGTTTTTAATAGCAACGCATAGTTTTTCATAAGCAATACATGTGATATTCATTCATAAGCACATATTCAAGGTTTTAACACTAGTTTTAATTTGTTTGCAACCAAATTATATACCATTCAATTTCACTAATTCAATTTCATTAACACTTAATGAATTATATACAATCAACCAACAATCATATAACAACCAAATCATAACCAACATAACCAAATTCATTCAATTTACTTTACTTCACATTCAATTTGGTTCAACATTTTTAATTCCAATTGGTTTAATATTAAATTGACTTCCATTCAATTCATTCAAATTCCAATTCTAAAGTAAATTCTATTTAACTTTTACCAAAGCTAAATTTCATCAATTATTCAAATCCATATCTCATTTTGCTTAACAAAATTGTTTAACCACTTTAATAATTGGTTTCACTTACCTTTACTCATTCTATAAGTTATACAACTTATATATTTAAACTTCCAAATTCATATTATAAGTTCAAAAATCATTTCACTTATATTCATCAATTACAACTTGGATTTTAATTTCAAATATGTTTATCACAACAAAACTTAAATTTTCAATTTACTATGGCAGCAAATCCATCACACAGAAACTCGAAAATGATACTGATGATGCTGCAGTCATCACCCTTATTATTTCCCAGCAACACTAGTGAAATCAGTGCTTTTATATTCTTTCAAAATTTCCCTTTTATTTATAAATCACATTTATAAATCTTTTTCTCATATAATTTCACTATTTTACTTTTCTTATACAAGATTATTTCACAATTGTAAATCATATTAATTATAATTCCATACTTAATAATTCATTTGCTTATATACTTCATTCTTTTACAATTGTTGTTTTTATTTAGATTATTCAAACAACTTTTATTAACTCATATATATTCTTACATTTTCAACAACCAAACAATTAATTTTATATACACTTTAATAATTTTGAAAAATTATTTCTTTATATACAAAATATAATCGAGGTAAAATTATTTCATTTACCCAATTTAAAACCATACCATGTCGGATTATCTCGTTCAAGAGTTTAGAAACCCCTATCGATTACAGTTAGCTAGACTGCACCGACCAGAATCTATAAACAATCAACGGATAAGTCAACACAATACAAAACAATTTCATATTCACTAACAAATACGCGCTCATATCTATTATTACACTCACACTCATTCTAGAGTACTACTGACTCTATCTCTAATGAGTAACACCCAACAGAGCCAAGGTTATCGCTTAACCATATGCTCTGATACCACATGTAACGTCCTGGATTTTCGACTTTCGAAAATCGACATTAATACGTCCACTGTATCAACTGCCGAGCAATCGAATGCCGGAAAACCGAATTGTTATGGTTAAAAAGAAGAGGTAGAAGACGATAGAAAGAAAGAAAGAAAAAGAAACATAAACAATATCAGAATCTCACATTCGCAGCGGAACAACATATAATAAATAAATGAATAATCTTTAAATCAAAGAACTATATCAGTTTATACATTTCATCATCAGAGTCAATATACACACAATACATCAATGGACAGTTATATAAACTTGTCCTCATACAGAATACACAACGGAAAAAAAATCATATACAAGTGATACGTCTCGTCATCCAGCTCGCCACTTGAGCTCCACAGCATCTCCTGAATCCAGAATGACCTGAAAACCTGACTCTAGACTGCCCGTGTGGAAATTGGTAAGCACCCAGAGTTTAGGAAAGGAACAATAAACTCCAGGTCAGTCATGGGGCTGGTGTGAGAACTAAAACAGTTATTATCTTTAAAACAACAACAACAAAGGAAGTAAAAGACATTCGCAATGCTTTTTGGAAAATGAAACTACCATAAGACCTCCTGCCACACACACAATGCAAACGCAGAATTGGAGGAGATTTCTTCTTATGATAGTCAAACATGCTTACTACGCAAAATCATTAGATTATTATTATTAGTGCATAGTGCAGAAAAACATTTCGAAAGTATAATATTAATCTTAGCCAACATATAACCATTATTGTATGCCTACTATAGCTACTATGTTCAATAGCAGGTTACCGCCACATTCCATAGCAGGTAATACAACTAAAACCGTACAAGGTTCGTATTGTTTCTTTGGATTTTCCAACAAATGGTCAGGCAAAGGAACTTCCTTACACCGAAATGGAAACGCCTCTGGAAAGACGCCCCGAGAACCTAACCGGATCTCTGCAAAAACAAGGCCGACGCTACCTCACGCTGTACAGCTGTAACTAGGTAACCAACACACTGACACTACCTCACGCTGTACAGCTGTAACTAGGTAACTAACACACAAGTATGCCATCCCCCCGGTCGTTACCGACCTTTATCCGAGGATCCTCAACCACAAAGCAACAACCACAAAGTATAATAAATTTGCAGCATCAACATAGGTAAAATATCTGGGGTCCATACCATGATATCACCTCTTATCCAGAAGGAAATGACATACCCTAGGGGCGCGACCCCTAACAACCTTGCCGCAACATTCCTGTTTCGACCATTACCGGGTTGTGAGGCTCGACGAAGTCTCGTCCACAAAGCTACACTTTTTCACAAAGCCACGCTTTTTCACAAAGCCACGCTTTTTCACAAAGCCACGCTTTTTCACAAAGCCACGTTTTTTTACAAAGCCATGCTTTGATCAACAAATGATCAACAGCACTTCGTATGCCACATTACCAAATTGGGAATGTATCACTAGTAACCATCAACTACATAACCTCTAAGCTCGTACGTCTCAGAGAAGGGTGTTAAGCTAAGAGAATAAATTCTCCACAACCAACAAAAATGTATTTGATAGAAACCAACTTTACATCTCAAAGTGTAATGTCAGACACACATCCATACAAGTCCGTTTCGGGATCGAACAGAACCGAAGGCACTTCCAAAGAAGCCCTTGCAATCCGGATATTCACTAATCACGTCAGGTCTTCCCATCACAAGAAGAGTGATATAAATATCCATACCGGACCAACTCGGTGCAGAGACATTCGACAGGTTGTCCTTTCATTTTCAAAAATACCCGGTCTTCACACTGGTCTTCAAATGTTATCCATATCGTCGTATCACTTATTCGGAATGGGTTATATGACACAAAGGTCTTTTCCTGGCTAACCCGAATAGTGAACACAATATTTTAAAACATATGGATATAGGGATTTCAATTAAGTCGCAACTTATTACCCAAATCCTTTCCTTTAAATGGTTTAAACAAATTACCATTTCCAATCTTTTAAACAAAAAAATCATTTCAAAAACCTTCAATGGTTTAAACAATTCCCACACTTTTAATCTTTTAAACAAAAAGATTCAATTCACAAAGTTCACCCCGTTCACAAAGATCCATTCATGGATTTCAAAACAATTTCCATTTCAATTGGATTAACTCGTTAAATCTTTAAGTCAAGATTTAGCTTATAGCTTTCAAAACTGGTTTCCAAAGATTCATTCATAGCCTTTCAAAACAATTATATTTCAAGTTGGATTAACTCATCCGGTCTTTGAATCAAAGACTCATTTCATAGCTTTCAAAACATTTCAATTCCATTTCAAACTTGAAACCTTTCAACACAATTTGGAAATCCTTTCTTAAAATGAAAGCTATTATTATTTGAAAACAAGTAGTTTTCGTTTCGGAAAAATCCAGTTATATTTACACGAGTTAAAACCCTTGAATTAAATTCAAATTCCCAAATCAATACCTTTAAAATGGTTTAACCCATATATAACTTGTACAGCATCTTTAATCCCTAGTTTCAAATCATAGAATTCAATTTCAAACTTGAATTCAAATTTAAATCAAATTATTTAAATTCCAAAACTTAATCAAGTTATTCGAAAATAAGTTTTATCTTTGAAATTCTATTTCAAAAGCTTTTCACTTTAAACCCAAATTCCCAATTTCAAAATCAATTGAAATTAAAATTTCAATTTCAAAAACATCAAATTTAAATCATCTGTGACTTAACCGATTTCCATGTGAAATCCACATTTGTGTGTGTATTGTGTAGTCCACGGGTTCAACACAATAGTGCAACAACATTCAACCATCACAAATCAAATATAATAATATAATTGATAAGCGGTATAAACTATAACGCTTATCTTTCATTCACAGATCACACACACACACACACATATATATATATATATATATATATATATATATCACAGATAAACAAATTACAGATCACAACACAAATCAGGATATATCACAAATCATCACATATCCTTATAAATTTCAAATGAATTTACAAAATCATTTCCTTTTTAAATAAATTTCTTTATCTCTTCAAATCTATTTAAAAATACAAATTTGAAATAAATTCTTCAACTTATAATAATATTACCCAAAATCCATTTATTAATATCTTTTCCCATATTTCGGAAAAAATTCGATAAGACTACAAAAAATCAACTTTCTATACTTTTAAATTCCTTCTTTCAAATTAATTCAATTCTTAAAAATAATTTTCCAAAAATCCAATTTTATTAATTCCTAGTATCCAACGATACCAAAAATACATTCGGCTAAATTTTAGCCTTTAACAATTTCAATCACAAAGATAATCACACAGAGATTATAAAAAATCAACACACAACATATGAAACAAATTCAAATGTTTGAGGAATCCAGTTGGATCCCTCCAACCTGTTCCCTACATCCACAGATGTTAGCACAATACCAATTCCACTTCACGGTGGAATTATCACGGTATATGGGATTTATATATATTATCCGCTATTATGCAGCGCAATAGGGTCTCATCCGCTATATAATGCAGGAAATCAACTCCAAATACATATATAATACCAATTCCACTTCACGGTGGAATTATCGCGGTATATGTTTTTAATAAATAACCTCCGCTTAATATGCGGAGTATAGGGTCTATTCAATACAATAGATAACAATCATCATTCAATCCACACAATCAAGCAATTTTAAATTTAACTATTTTAAATTTAAATCGAAACACAATTCGATTGAGTGAGAAGTTCTCACCTTGCTTTCAATAACGGTTGCAGTATTTTATTTCGAATAAAATTAAACACGCGTTTAATTTTACCCAAAATTATCACTAGCTCCAATCGACTCCATAGTGCTCGTCAAAAAAAACCCAACGCAATTTGTTTCGTCAATTTTCGACTTCGTATGACAAAGTTACACAGTTTTAAAGTTTGAACGAATTTCATATACAATTTTTTTCAATTTTTTTATTTTTTTTTATTTTATAACCTTATCAAAATCTGGCCGTGCGTTTCCCTTGCCCTAGATCTGGGCCACCTATCCTATTTCTTCTTCCATGCGTGAAAACTCCCAGGCCATCACGAAACCCATGCCGCCATCTAGGGTTCGAATTTATCGCGACCACCTCTTCACTTTGACGATGATCAGAGGTCGCCGTTCGAAGCGCCACTCTCGACTCCACCCACGCCAGAGATCCGGCCCCACTCGGGTGCCCCTACGCCTCACAATTCGCATACGAATGCAACCCCTTCCCGCTTGATTTCCGGCCACTTCGTCGAGTTCCGTGCCACTCCACCGTATGGATGTGAAGCCCTCGTGAAGCTCTTCATCTTTCGTGTTGGAAGTTTTTCCTAATTGCTGATGGATTGGCAAAAAAATGAGGAGGAAGAAACAAACGATATCGGCCATTGAACGTTAAACTGGCGGCCAGGGCTCTGAAATGAAACCCTAGTTTTTAGTTTGCAAATGTGAATGTTGAGGTCCTTATATACAAAATTCTCAAAATACTATTCATCCGAAATTTTCCGAACTCCAAACGAAGCGTGCCGGCTGGTGTTTCTAGGGTTTTACCCGCGTTCCGAACACAATGGAACGTGTTTTGGGAGCCAATTCGATCGTATGTGCGAGTTACGGAATTAAACGATAAAATTTAAATTAAATCGATTAAAACGATTTCTATGCGTTTTAACTTGCCCCGGACAAACTGTACATCCGATTGACACGAAATTTGAAACCTTACAATAATTTCACATTACGGATCCGATGAAACTAGTTTCATCAAAATCCGAGACTGTTTGAAAAATGACTATTTTCACTCGTCAATTAAATATTAAAATATTCAATTTTCACAATTTAACTTTTAATTTAATTTTAAAAGTTCTATAACATCATTCTAACTCCAATATGATTTAATATAACTTTATAAATTATTTTCAATCACTTTAAACCCAATTATCAATTATTTCTGGAATTTCAAATATTAAATTGTCGATTTAATTAAACAATTAAATCTCTATATTCGAATTTAAATTATTCGACTTACAAATCTTAGTTGTTAATATTTAAAATCAATTAAATATCTGAATTTCAAATGACAGAAATTCTGGGTCGTTACAACATATAATATAACAAAGAAGGTAAAAGCTGTCATTATTAAATATACGTGGTATATCAAAGTTAAAAACAAACCTCATTAGCTTGGGCAATTATAACTTCCCAACCTTACAGTTGCTGATAAGTATATATAATAATACAGGGTAAAATAAAAATACTACGGCAAGTGAACATCCAGCTCTACTCCATGAGCTATATGTCACACTAACGACAACTAGAAAATTTACTCAGTCCGACCTAAGCATTATAATAAAATAACACCCAGATCAGTCTGGAAAACCAGTATGAGAAAACTCAAGTAATATGGTAAACATACAATAATTCTTTCAGACCGCGTTGCTAAATGCAAAATGGTTTTTACCTCACAAGAACAAAATCCATAGATGAAAGAATAGGAACAAGTTGGAACAAAATTAGACTTGAAATAATGGAAGCACATAATTAAACATCAACAAGAGCTCCTGGCACTTCTCAATGCTAATTAAGAAAATGATACAAAGATTTGAATCAAATAAGGAAAGGGAATTTTCCAACAATAACTTGGGGGTTCTCTCCACTTACCAAAAGTATACCTTTAGAAATACACTTGAGAACTACGATGGCTCTCGGAAACCTCCAAGCAGCCGGACCTACCCAACTTTACCGAGAATCCGAGTATTTCACTTATTAATGCACATAAAATTAAAACCAGTATAGTGTAGATGTGAAAATACCCTAATGGGAGCAACCCCACATAGCTTGGCCTCTACTTGCTCTTTTGTTTTAGTCATTTTCGGCAAAGGGTATCAATGCCCAATAGAGCAACAATGTGATGACCCACCTTCCTGACCCCTGGGAACGACACCTAATTTATCCACGGTATTCATATTCGTTGCTCAAGCATCGGAAAGAAGAGTTGTCATGGGGTAAAAATAAAGCATAGAATAAAAAATCTCATAACGAAACTGTTAAATAGAACATAGAAGTAATATAGTACATAAGGTTACTCCCTAACTTGGAGTTATTAAAGTTACACAAAAGTACTACAATCAGCTTATGCAGTTATATTAACCTGCCTTTACATACGCATGAATAAAATACACTACAAGAACTAAACAAACAGTGGAAATAGACAACTAAGTAGATAAAGGCCTCCTATTCGGATATCGTCATCAAAGAGCTCATAAAAGAGCTGCTACTCTTAGACTACTCAAATATAAATGAGCATCCGAGAGTTTAGTGAAAACAATCAACTCGAGTCATACAATATGTCTGGTATGAGTAAAACATTAGATAATAAGTGTAATTAAACAACAACATGTGAGACCACGCCGCCAAACTGAACGAGTTTCCACTTATAAGAACAACATCCAAATGTAAAGGGTGGATACAAATAATTAAACATCACGAAGAATGCCTGATGCTATAAAGGAAAAAAAATTCAAAGGTTCAAATCAACAAGGAAAATGAAATTTACCAACAATGACTAGGAGGGTGCACCCCCTTTACCGAAAGTATACCTCTATAAATATACTTGAGAACTCCGATGGCTTTCAGAAACCTCCAAACCAGACCCCACCAACTGTTATCGAGTATCCGAGTATTCCACATCACAATGCGCAAAACCGAATCCAATCTAGAGTGGATGTGAAAAATACCCTAATGGGAGCAATCCCACATAACTTGGCCCCCACCCGCTCTTTGGGTTTAGTCATTTCCGCCAAAGGATAACAAAGCTCAAGTGAGCAACACATCACCTTAGAGTGATGAAATACAAAGAAGGATGAGATAATTGATAGTCGAAAAACCGACTATCCAAGATAAAAAAATGATCATGTATGGACAGTAAACCACATATTCCAACCACTACTCGTCGATTTCAAACTTGTACTATTTCTTGGTTAAAAATGAAGTTGGGCAAGTGAAGGTAGTATTACCTCTAGGCATTGCCTTGACAATAATTTTAACTTTCGAGACAATGACAAGTTTTCATACCTCGATGTTTAGCGTCAAAAATATGGCTAATTTTTTTCCATATAAGCGATGTTGTTTATGAAAACTTCTTTTCCATAACCAAATTGAACTTTTACTTTTAAAACCAAACTCGTGCTTGGGCTTCTCATTACCAATGTTTAACACTTTAAACATCTTTATAAAAATGGTTTACTGAGTTTAAACACCATTATAAAAAGGATTTAATAACCTAAAACATTATTATTAAATTGATTAATCATCTTTAATTGTCATTAATAAGAGTGATTAATTATCTATGAACATTGTTAATTAATGCGATTAATTAACTTTAAATACCCATAATTAAAAGGGTTAATCACTTAAAAACATCATTAATTAAATTAATTAATTAATTTTAAATCTCATTAATTAATTTGATGAGTTAATTTTAAAACATCATTTATTAAAAAAGGATTAACTAATTTAAAATATCATTAATGGAAAAGATTAATTAAATTTAAACCGATTAATTACTTTAAAAGTAATTAACTAAACATGATTAATTAATTTTAAACACCATTATTAAAATGATTAATTAACTTTAACCCGCCATTGTTAAATAAATAATTAACCTAAACATCAGTAAATAAAATGATTAATTAAGTTCAAGTATCATTAACAAAATACTTAATTAACTCTAAACACATCATTATTAAGTTAATTAATTAACCGTAGTCCTCTTAATTAACATAATTAATTAAATTAAAATCATTATTAAATTAATTTCAAATCCATCCTTATTGAAAAACCTAATTAACTTTGTAAAACCCAAGCTCGAAAGTAAAACAAAAGATGTCGAAGAGATGGTATTTTCCGAAAGTGCAGATATAACGATAGTCGTTATTCGGACACTTCGAGAACTACTTTCATGACATACTGATTTTCAACCATGCATCAGATCACATAACATAAGTGAAGCATATATATACAAGGTCCATAACAAATCATACAACTTATAGAGAGCATCACTTATAATATATTTAACCTTTTATACTAACTTTTCATGTTGCTTGCTAAATACTAAGATGTCATCTTTCCAAAGCATAAACCAAACCAACAACTATCACATTACCTGTAACATCCCGTATATTTGGACCATTTAAATTGACAAAAATCCACACTTGTCAACTTAAATAATACAAAACACAGAACATTATGGGATTATAAGTACATAAATGTAAATGAGAATCAATACAACATCACAGACTCAGAACAGTCACAGAATAATGCAGCGGAAAATACATCGTCATAATAGTAGTTCATGAAGCTACTACAGAGAATACAACAATGTCTCAACATAAAGCGACTGAAAAGAGATACAAGATGTCCAATACATAAGTACATCAAATACTGAAAATAAAATGATATAGATAAAACTAAGCCTTCAGCATCTTCGACCAACCTTGACCAGCAACGGAGTAGCTTCAGACTGACCCGAGCATATGCAAAAGAACCACTCGAGTCAGGACTCAAAATCTTATACAGGATAATCAAATGCATATAATAAAGTCCATAACTCAAAGGTGAATATAAACATCATTAAGGGATCGATCAACTACCTACAAAATACGCTAAATAGATAATGTCTAATCCATAAAGTAAGATATTAAAATAGGGTTAAGCAGGGCCCATACACCTCTTAACCTGTTTATTCCCAAAAGCATATACAAGACCGTAGTTTCCCCAAAACCGGAAGTCACCAGAGGGCAATCCATATACTAAAGGTACAAATCAAAATCGTAGTGGTCTCGAATAGGATAATCAGTATGACAAGGTACATGAGGCGATACCAACTAGGATACTAGTAGTTGCGTGATCCGGACTGATGTTGGGCATAGCAGCTACTATCCCAACACCGCGAAACAACACTCCCAAATCAAGGGGTGCACCCAAATCGAATCACATAAGTAATAGATAAGGTATCGAAGAAGTGTGTCCGCTAGAGGTAGCGAACCTCAATGGCCCGGCGCGGCTCCTGTTTTAGTCATGTCAGGGGTCATCCAAAATCGTTCTCTTTCTTCAGTCAACGCGTTCATCAAAACCATCCACTTCGTTCTGGATCAACACTTCGCGTATATTAGTTATTAAAGTGGTTTTCGGTATCGACAGAGAGTATGTCCATAATCCGATCCCGGACTCTTTAATAACTACGTATTAATTACCCAACAGTCAACTTTTTATTAAAGTTAAAACAAATCAAATCCAAAAGTCAAGTTGCAAATTTGACTTCCAAATTTGATATTTCATAATTCGATTCGTTTCAATTACTAAAATCATATTTCGAAAAGAAATTCTAGTTCGAGCCCTTTAGTTATCAAAATTTAAGTATTCACGTTGAATCAACATTTCACTTGTTATATCAATTCAAATTCATGGATTACATGAATAGTCAATCTTAGTTCAACTTATTAAATCAAGTTTTATTCTTTAAATCCGTATTTACCTTCCTAGGTTCATTACTATATCAATTTCATTTACTACGTTCACTTTGTCAAAACTTCGTTTATTCATTTATCAAAACTCGAAATTTAATCACTTTATCTTCTAACCTATTTACTTCTTAAATCTCATTTCGATTAACTTTGTCAAAACACTTTGTTTAACCAAATAAATTCACAAATCCGTTTCAATTCAATACATTAATTTGTTCTCATTTATTTCAATTCATTTCTATATTCCAACAAATCTAATTTATTTAATTCAATAAAATCCATTTTATTTATTTCAAACAAGCTCATTTATTTCATTCAATAAAATCATTTTATTTATTTCAAAACAAATTCTTTTATTTCATTCAATTTAATAAAATCAATTTTATTTATTTTAAAACAAGTTCATTTATATTTACGTTACCAAATTTCCATATAGTTTCCTAAGTTCATTCCATGATTCCAAATAAGTCTCAATTTCAAAACGTTCTTTGTTGACCGTTTGGTTTCTTATTTTAATTATCTATCCTAGGCCAATTCATTCAATTGGGTATTTATCATTTCAACCCAAATCTATTTAAATTCAAAATCAACATACAAAGGGAACTTGCAGTGTGATAGCTGGGATGGTGTCAAAGTAAATAAACAAGCAATAGCATCCATTTGTAACAATTCAACAATTTCAAATAATCCCGAAATAATCGTATTAATTCGCGTCTGTTATTTACGCCAATTAATATAACTATTTCTAGAATCTACACTATCATTTCGTGTAGATTAAAGATTATACCATTTCAGTTTCACTTGGTCGTTCAATTTCAATTACAACGGTTAATTCAATACGCTCAGTAGTCTAAAGTGACACTTATCAATTCCACAAGTCAAGCAATTTAAAGGGTCAATTTAACTATTCAATATTCATCATATAAGAGGTCAAGTTTAACATATGTCATTCGGAATTTTATATCTATTCTATATCAAATTCAGTTTCAAATTTATTATTAATTACAATAACAACAAATTTAATATCACATAGTAAATTGGTGTCATAACTATTTAACATACTAACTTCAATTCAATTTTTAACATCAATCAATTTAACGTTCAGATTACATTCATAACATCCAACATCTAATTATCATAGTATAAGAGATATTTGAGTCGTGAATAGAAAATATTCACCTTGCGTGGTTAGAGATTTGACGACGAAGCACGAAGACGAATAGATACGAGACACTAACAAGCTCAATGCAAAATGAACGCAACAACGATGAAGCAAGACAGATCTGACAAGCTGAAGGTAACTTAGGACTCCGAAGCAGAAGCTGGAAATAAAACATAGCAGCAACGTGAGCAACTAGAATGCTAAGAATTTCATTGCTATGTAATATACAGTTTCCCATATAAACTCGTATATAAAAAAAACAAAATCAGTTATGGCCAAGTCGAAGTGGATGAAAGCGATGGTGCTGGTTGGCGACGGAGGCTGTCAGAGGAGTAGGCGAACTGGTGGTGGACTGGCGGGTGTAGGCTGTCGGTGAGTGGACTGGGCTGGCGGGTTTGGAGGTTGCTGGTTGGACTGGCGGACGGCAGTGGGCTGACGGAGGGCTGGTGGTGGCAGAGCTGGCGAAGGCGAGTGGGGCAGTGGCAGAACTGGGCAGGGTAGGGGAGGCGGAGTGGGGTCAGGGCGGAACTGGGCGGGCAAGGGGAGGCGGAGGGGTCAGGGCGGAACTGGGCGGGCAAGGGGAGGCGGAGGGGTCAGGGCGGAACTGGGCACGGGGTCTGGGCGGGTCTGGGTCTGGCGGTTCGGATGGCAGGGGTTCGGGTGGGGTCTGGGCTGGCAGGGGTTCGGGTGGGGTCTGGGCACGGGTCTGGGGCGGGTCTGGGCACGGGGGTCTGGGCGGGTCTGGGTCTGGCGGTTCGGGTGGCAGGGGTTCGGGTGGGGTCTGGGGCTGGCAGGGAACTGGGACGCGGGTCTGGCAGGCGGAGGTCTGGGGCGGAGGGCCTGGGGTGCGGACATGGCTGGGGTGGCGGGTGCAGCCTGGGCGGGTCTGTCAGAGCACGGGACTGGGCGGGGTCGGTGGCTGGGCGTGCGTCTGGCGGAGTAGGGGAGGCGGGTTGGTGGTCGCAGGTTGGGCAGGGCTATCGGCGGAGGTAGGCGGAGGCGGGTTGGTGGGGCTGCTGAGGCAGAGGCTGTAGTTTCATTAGTTGGTGGAGGGAAGAAATACAACAGAGAAGAAGAGAAACAAAATATGTAGAGGAGGAAGAACGAACCAGAAAATGAAATGCTAAACAGTGAATTATGAATTGGAGCCTGGTTTATACGCAATAGTACAGAATTGAAAAGTCTTTAATTGATTGTATATGTACACTAAAAGACTGTTGGAGTTTCAAGGAGTAATTACTGATCAGGAGATGCCTCGAATTCCACTCCCTAGTGAAGCCTAATGGACACAGGTTTAATAGTGTAACGGACAGGTTTCAAACCGTTAACAATTGTAACTTTCAACTCCGAACTCCGAATGATGCAAACGAATATACCATTTTGATCAGCGCGACGGTACGCTTCCAACGGTATACAGATTATTGCGATACGATGATTTTATAAAATTTGTATTTACGCCGCTTAAATTGTACGTTTTGCAAAATAAGATAAACGGAGTAGGCGATGACTGTTTTAGACGAAACGAATCATAAAATCTTGATCAGAATAATTTTTACAAGCGGACTGTGTAAAAATATTTGGATTAGGAAGATAAATTTTTCGCAGCTTTATATGGACTGATATACAGTAAAACGCGCACGGACTTTACTGTAATATTTTTCAACGAAACTTTTTCTATGTCCATATCTAGCTAGACGTATGTCACAAATAAAGTTTGGATGTAAATTTAGATCGTTTAAAATTTCAAAATTTTTTTATTGAAACGATAAATTTAAAATTTTAAATTGGGTTGAAAATTTGGGTCGTTACAATCTCCCCCACTCAAAACTTTTCGTCCTCGAAAAGGAACGAGACGAGTGAAGTAGAAATGAAATAAGTAGAAAAGTCACGATAGATTTCAAGAAATTTGAAGAATACCTGAAATTAATAGTTCGGGGTTTGAATCTCGAATGCTATCCTCAGTTTCCCACGTGCAATCCCGCTCATCTGCACTCCACTGTACTTTGACGAGATTTACCGATTTCCTTCTGAGTTGCTTTGTCTCACGATCGACTATCCGAAGTGGCTTCCGCTCAATAGTCAAGTCAGGCTCAATAACTATTTCATCCAACTGAGCAGTAGGGATGGTCATAGATGGATCGTGTACAACCTTGCGAAGGTGTGAGACGTGGAATACGTTGTGAACACCAGCGAACTTTTCTGGTAATGCAACTCTATATGCCAATGTTCCAACTCTTTCTGTAATCTCAAACGGACCAACGAATCTGGGAGCTAATTTCCCCTTCCTTCCAAATCGAACGATATTCCTCAAAGGCGACACCTTCAGAAATACTTTGTCTCCTATACTGAATTCGAGGTCTCTTCTCCTTTTGTCGGCATAGCTTTTCTGTCTATCCTGTGCCGTCTTTATCTTCTTCCTGATTTCTTCGACCTTTTCAGAAGCTTCCATAATCATTTCTGGTCCAAGCACTAATCGATCTCCCGACTCAATCCAACAAGCTGGCGATTTGCATGGCCGTCCATATAAGGCTTCGAACGGTGCCATACCAATGCTTGCCTGGGTTTTTAAAGGGATAATTAATTCAAATTCAAATATTCTTATTCAAATTTGAAATTCGAATTCTTTACCTGGTAACTATTATTATAAGTGAATTCAACCAAGTGAAGATGGTCTTCCCAGGATCCACCAAAGTCGATAATACAGGCTCGGAGAAGATCTTCCAAAATCTGATTTACCCTCTCAGTTTGGCCATCGGTCTGAGGATGATAAGCTGTACTCAGATTCAGTTTGGTGCCCAAAGTATCCTGGAATGCTTTCCAGAATTTACTGGTGAAAATAGGATCTCGATCGCACACAATACTAGATGGTACACCATGAAGTTTAACAACTTCCCTCATGTATATCTCGGCCAAACTAGAGGCTGTACGAGTGGTCTTGACTGGAATAAAGTGAGCGGACTTTGTCAGTCTGTCAACAATCACCCATATGCTTTCGTTACCCTTTCTAGTCTTTGGTAGCCCATCAATAAAATCCATAGAAATTTGCTCCCATTTCCAACCTGGAATCTCTAGCGGTTGGAGCAATCCTGCTGTCTTTCTGTGATCAGCTTTAACTTGTTGGCAAGTGGTGCACCTGCTAACATAGATAGAAATATCGCGCTTCATTCCACTCCACCAATATAGTTTCTTCATATTCTGGTACATTTTGGTAGCACCGGGATGAAATGAAAGCGAAGACTTATGATTTTCACGCAGCACTTCCTGTCTAAGACCATCGACATTAGGAACACAAATACGATTGTCGATCCTCAAAACTCCATCACTATCAACTTGTGCACCCACTTTGTTGTCGGCATTACTTACTCTACCCATAACTAATTCCTTCATACGATAGAGCAAAGTGTCTTCATATTGCTTAGCTTTAATGCGATCCATAAGAGATGGAGAGATACTAAGCTGGAATAACATGCCTTCGATAAGATTGCAACAAGACAATGCTTTGCTGCGGCTCAAAGCATCTGCTACAACATTTGCTTTCCCCGGTGTATAAGTGATGTCGAGGTCGTATGCAGCTAAGAATTCAAGCCATCGGACTTGCCTCTGGTTCAAATCCTTCTGAGAAAAGATATACCTCAAGGACTTATGATCAGTGAATAGTTCGAACTTTGTTCCCAAAAGATGATGCCTCCAAAGTTTCAAAGCAAATACAACAGCAAGAAGCTCAAGATCATGAGTGGCATAGTTCAATTCATGGGTCTTCAACTGACGACCAGCATAAGCAATAACCTTTCCATTTTGCATAAGAACAGCGCCTAAACCTTCTCGGCAAGAATCTGTATAAACAGTCAATCCTTCACTTCCATCGATGACTGCAAGAACTGGGGCTGAAGTTAATTTACTCTTCAACTCATTGAAAGCTGATTCGCACTTCTCACTCCAAATAAACTTAACATCCTTCCGAGTTAAAGCAGTAAGTGGGGCAGAAATCCGGGCAAAGTGCTCAATAAATCTGCGATAATATCCGGCTAAACCCAAGAAACTACGAATATCTGTAGGAGTTTTAGGAGTCTCCCAATCCTGTAGAAAATTTCAAATTAGAAAGTGATAAGAGGAATTGAATAGAAATAGCGAATAGGGTGGAACTTACATTGATTACGGCGATCTTAGCTGGATCGACCGAAATTCCATTTTCAGAAACTATGTGGCCCAGGAATCTCACTTCATCTCGCCAGAAGTGGCATTTGGAGAATTTGGCCTTAAGTTGATGATTTCGGAGAGTTTCCAGAACATAAGCAAGGTGTGTCTCATGCTCCTTCTTGTCTTTGGAGAAGACGAGAATATCATCAATGAAAACAAGAACAAACTTGTTAAGCACATCACGGAAAACTCGATTCATCAAGTCAACGAAATAAGCAGGTGCGTTGGTCAAACCGAATGGCATAACCAACCATTCATAGAATCCATTCTCAGTACGGAAAGCTGTCTTATGAACACTATCTTCAGCAACTCTGAGTTGGTGGAATCCGGTGGCTAGATCAAGCTGTGAGAAAACCTTAGCACCATGAAGCTGGTCGAATAAATCGTTGATGCGGGGCATCGGATAACTATTCTTGAGAGTGCGTTTGTTCAGTTCCCGGTAATCAACACACATGCGAAGAGATCCATCTGATTTTGTGACAAATACAACTGCGGCGCCCCATTCAGAGCAACTTCTTCTAATCAAACCTTTAGCAAATAGATCATCAATTTGGGTTTTTAGTTCAGCTTTTTCTTTAGGAGCCATCCTTCGGTGTGGGAGAACTACGGGCGTAGCTCCAGGAATAAGATCAATACGGAAATCGATTTCCCGTTTGGGCGGTAGAGAGTTAACCTCTCCAAATACATCGGGAAATTTCTGAACAATAGGGGTAGTACTAAGATCATCCGGATGAGCATCAAGAGAGAATATGAAGCTTCCGGCATATTTCTGAGGTGATTTGCATTCAATGACAAGCGGTAGGCCCTTGTCATTGACTAGAGAAACAGAACGAGCTTTGCAAGAAATAACAGCATCGAATTTTCTTAACCAATCAGCACCTAACAAGATGTCAAATGCTGCGAAGCCAAGTACATAAAAATCCCAAGTGAATCGATATCTTCCATATAAGAGCACGACCTCTTTACAAATTCTACTGAGGTTGGCAAGTCCTCCAATAGGGTTGGAGACGCATAGGGAAGTAGTAGCAAGAGTAGGTTCTAATTTGAGCTTATTACAGAGATCAATAGATATGAAGCTATGAGAAGCACCAGTATCGAATAATACCCTAATAGGTAAATCATGTAAAGAAAAAGTACTTCGCAAGGTACCTTGGTCATCCTGAGCAGGTGGTGGAGGTGGTGTAGGAGTGGTGATAGCAAATACTCCAGATGGTGTGCCACGCTTATACATTGGGCATTCTTTCTTGAAATGGCCCGGCTGGAGGCAGACATAGCATAAATCTTTCCTAGTCGTAGAAGGTGGTGGAATAGCAGCTCCGGTAGATGGACAACTATTGGCATAATGGCCCTTCTTATCGCACTTGAAGCATGTGATATTAGCAAGATCGATAGGGCTTTTCTGAGCATAACCCAATCCAGTAGTCTTCTGCCAAGCTTTCTTTTGTTGATCAAAGTTCATCTTCCTCTTCCCAGGCTGGCTAGAAGAGGGCTGAGTAGGGGCAGCCTTGGCAGTGGATCCCTTAGGCTTCGACTCATATCTAAGAGCAAAATCAATAAGCTCTGTGAAAGTGGAGCGAATGTGTCCGGTAAGCAGGTCATAATATTCTGGTCTAGCTCCCAAAATGAATTTCTCGTTCTTCAAAAGTGGTGTATCTATCAAACCCGGTCCAAACTTGGAGAGTTCATTAAATTTCCTCTCATACTCAGAAATAGTCATACTGCCTTGCTTAAAATCCATGAAAGCTCTATAAAGTTGGGTTTTCCCAGCAGCTGGCATCCATTGTGCCGAGAAGGTATCCCTAATCAAAGATAGACAAGATGAAAAACATTCTAAAGATAGAAGGAAGAATTTAAACCACTAGAATCCAAACTATTCATAC
Source organism: Allium fistulosum (assembly GCA_030737815.1). Taxonomy (NCBI): domain Eukaryota; kingdom Viridiplantae; phylum Streptophyta; class Magnoliopsida; order Asparagales; family Amaryllidaceae; genus Allium; species Allium fistulosum. The sequence goes on along the minus strand of CM060902.1, from coordinate 731,505,729 downwards.
CTAAACTGGGCCCAAGTGATGGTGTCCTCCTCGATACGAGAAGTAACGGATTCCCACCAATCTTGCGCGGCATCTTGGAGTTGCCAAGCAGCAAGCTGACGCTTCTGAGCATCAGTAATTTCCAATCCAGAAAATATCTTCTCCAAACTCTTAAGCCATTGCTGAGCCTCTATGATGTTCTCGGATCCAGAAAATTTAGTACCTCCCAGTTGCGAATACTCCTTGCTAAGAGTAGTGAATTTGACAGGAGCTGGAGCGGCAGGTGCAGCCTGGGCAGGACCATTTCCTCTTCCACCTCTAACATTTCTTCTGGTACTCATCCTGAAATACCAAAAGAGATTTAGAACCAAAGATAAGATAATAGAATGCTAAGAAAACTAATCAACGAATCAAAGGAGCTTGAACTTTTTGAAAGGATTTGGATATTGAATCGATTCTCCTCATTCTAGAGTATTGCTACTCTATCTCTAATGAGTTTCTTAATAATCCCGAACTAAGGTTTTTAGGAAACCAGAGCTCTGATACCAACTGTAACATCCCGTATATTTGGACCATTTAAATTGACAAAAATCCACACTTGTCAACTTAAATAATACAAAACACAGAACATTATGGGATTATAAGTACATAAATGTAAATGAGAATCAATACAACATCACAGACTCAGAACAGTCACAAAATAATGCAGCGGAAAATACATCGTCATAATAGTAGTTCATGAAGCTACTACAGAGAATACAACAATGTCTCAACATAAAGCGACTGAAAAGAGATACAAGATGTCCAATACATAAGTACATCAAATACTGAAAATAAAATGATATAGATAAAACTAAGCCTTCAGCATCTTCGACCAACCTTGACCAGCAACGGAGTAGCTTCAGACTGACCCGAGCATATGCAAAAGAACCACTCGAGTCAGGACTCAAAATCTTATACAGGATAATCAAATGCATATAATAAAGTCCATAACTCAAAGGTGAATATAAACATCATTAAGGGATCGATCAACTACCTACAAAATACGCTAAATAGATAATGTCTAATCCATAAAGTAAGATATTAAAATAGGGTTAAGCAGGGCCCATACACCTCTTAACCTGTTTATTCCCAAAAGCATATACAAGACCGTAGTTTCCCCAAAACCGGAAGTCACCAGAGGGCAATCCATATACTAAAGGTACAAATCAAAATCGTAGTGGTCTCGAATAGGATAATCAGTATGACAAGGTACATGAGGCGATACCAACTAGGATACTAGTAGTTGCGTGATCCGGACTGATGTTGGGCATAGCAGCTACTATCCCAACACCGCGAAACAACACTCCCAAATCAAGGGGTGCACCCAAATCGAATCACATAAGTAATAGATAAGGTATCGAAGAAGTGTGTCCGCTAGAGGTAGCAAACCTCAATGGCCCGGCGCAGCTCCTGTTTTAGTCATGTCAGGGGTCATCCAAAATCGTTCTCTTTCTTCAGTCAACGCGTTCATCAAAACCATCCACTTCGTTCTGGATCAACACTTCGCGTATATTAGTTATTAAAGTGGTTTTCGGTATCGACAGAGAGTATGTCCATAATCCGATCCCGGACTCTTTAATAACTACGTATTAATTACCCAACAGTCAACTTTTTATTAAAGTTAAAACAAATCAAATCCAAAAGTCAAGTTGCAAATTTGACTTCCAAATTTGATATTTCATAATTCGATTCGTTTCAATTACTAAAATCATATTTCGAAAAGAAATTCTAGTTCGAGCCCTTTAGTTATCAAAATTTAAGTATTCACGTTGAATCAACATTTCACTTGTTATATCAATTCAAATTCATGGATTACATGAATAGTCAATCTTAGTTCAACTTATTAAATCAAGTTTTATTCTTTAAATCCGTATTTACCTTCCTAGGTTCATTACTATATCAATTTCATTTACTACGTTCACTTTGTCAAAACTTCGTTTATTCATTTATCAAAACTCGAAATTTAATCACTTTATCTTCTAACCTATTTACTTCTTAAATCTCATTTCGATTAACTTTGTCAAAACACTTTGTTTAACCAAATAAATTCACAAATCCGTTTCAATTCATTACATTAATTTGTTCTCATTTATTTCAATTCATTTCTATATTCCAACAAATCTAATTTATTTAATTCGATAAAATCCATTTTATTTATTTCAAACAAGCTCATTTATTTCATTCAATAAAATCATTTTATTTATTTCAAAACAAATTCTTTTATTTCATTCAATTTAATAAAATCAATTTTATTTATTTTAAAACAAGTTCATTTATATTTACGTTACCAAATTTCCATATAGTTTCCTAAGTTCATTCCATGATTCCAAATAAGTCTCAATTTCAAAACGTTCTTTGTTGACCGTTTGGTTTCTTATTTTAATTATCTATCCTAGGCCAATTCATTCAATTGGGTATTTATCATTTCAACCCAAATCTATTTAAATTCAAAATCAACATACAAAGGGAACTTGCAGTGTGATAGCTGGGATGGTGTCAAAGTAAATAAACAAGCAATAGCATCCATTTGTAACAATTCAACAATTTCAAATAATCCCGAAATAATCGTATTAATTCGCGTCTGTTATTTACGCCAATTAATATAACTATTTCTAGAATCTACACTATCATTTCGTGTAGATTAAAGATTATACCATTTCAGTTTCACTTGGTCGTTCAATTTCAATTACAACGGTTAATTCAATACGCTCAGTAGTCTAAAGTGACACTTATCAATTCCACAAGTCAAGCAATTTAAAGGGTCAATTTAACTATTCAATATTCATCATATAAGAGGTCAAGTTTAACATATGTCATTCGGAATTTTATATCTATTCTATATCAAATTCAGTTTCAAATTTATTATTAATTACAATAACAACAAATTTAATATCACATAGTAAATTGGTGTCATAACTATTTAACATACTAACTTCAATTCAATTTTTAACATCAATCAATTTAACGTTCAGATTACATTCATAACATCCAACATCTAATTATCATAGTATAAGAGATATTTGAGTCGTGAATAGAAAATATTCACCTTGCGTGGTTAGAGATTTGACGACGAAGCACGAAGACGAATAGATACGAGACACTAACAAGCTCAATGCAAAATGAACGCAACAACGATGAAGCAAGACAGATCTGACAAGCTGAAGGTAACTTAGGACTCCGAAGCAGAAGCTGAAAATAAAACATAGCAGCAACGTGAGCAACTAGAATGCTAAGAATTTCATTGCTATGTAATATACAGTTTCCCATATAAACTCGTATATAAAAAAAACAAAATCAGTTATGGCCAAGTCGAAGTGGATGAAAGCGATGGTGCTGGTTGGCGGCGGAGGTTGTCAGAGGAGTAGGCGAACTGGTGGTGGACTGGCGGGTGTAGGCTGTCAGTGAGTGGACTGGGCTGGCGGGTTTGGAGGTTGCTGGTTGGACTGGCGGACGGCAGTGGGCTGACGGAGGGCTGGTGGTGGCAGAGCTGGCGAAGGCGAGTGGGGCAGTGGCAGAACTGGGCAGGGTAGGGGAGGCGGAGTGGGGTCAGGGCGGAACTGGGCGGGCAAGGGGAGGCGGAGGGGTCAGGGCGGAACTGGGCGGGCAAGGGGAGGCGGAGGGGTCAGGGCGGAACTGGGCACGGGGTCTGGGCGGGTCTGGGTCTGGCGGTTCGGGTGGCAGGGGTTCGGGTGGGGTCTGGGCTGGCAGGGGTTCGGGTGGGGTCTGGGCACGGGTCTGGGGCGGGTCTGGGCACGGGGGTCTGGGCGGGTCTGGGTCTGGCGGTTCGGGTGGCAGGGGTTCGGGTGGGGTCTGGGGCTGGCAGGGAACTGGGACGCGGGTCTGGCAGGCGGAGGTCTGGGGCGGAGGGCCTGGGGTGCGGACATGGCTGGGGTGGCGGGTGCAGCCTGGGCGGGTCTGTCAGAGCACGGGACTGGGCGGGGTCGGTGGCTGGGCGTGCGTCTGGTGGAGTAGGGGAGGCGGGTTGGTGGTCGCAGGTTGGGCAGGGCTATCGGCGGAGGTAGGCGGAGGCGGGTTGGTGGGGCTGCTGAGGCAGAGGCTGTAGTTTCATTAGTTGGTGGAGGGAAGAAATACAACAGAGAAGAAGAGAAACAAAATATGTAGAGGAGGAAGAACGAACCAGAAAATGAAATGCTAAACAGTGAATTATGAATTGGAGCCTGGTTTATACGCAATAGTACAGAATTGAAAAGTCTTTAATTGATTGTATAGGTACACTAAAAGACTGTTGGAGTTTCAAGGAGTAATTACTGATCAGGAGATGCCTCGAATTCCACTCCCTAGTGAAGCCTAATGGACACAGGTTTAATAGTGTAACAGACAGGTTTCAAACCGTTAACAATTGTAACTTTCAACTCCGAACTCCGAATGATGCAAACGAATATACCATTTTGATCAGCGCGACGGTACGCTTCCAACGGTATACAGATTATTGCGATACAATGATTTTATAAAATTTGTATTTACGCCGCTTAAATTGTACGTTTTGCAAAATAAGATAAACGGAGTAGGCGATGACTATTTTAGACGAAACGAATCATAAAATCTTGATCGGAATAATTTTTACAAGCGGACTGTGTAAAAATATTTGGATTAGGAAGATAAATTTTTCGCAGCTTTATATGGACTGATATACAGTAAAACGTGCACGGACTTTACTGTAATATTTTTCAACGAAACTTTTTCTATGTCCATATCTAGCTAGACGTATGTCACAAATAAAGTTTGGATGTAAATTTAGATCGTTTAAAATTTCAAAATTTTTTTATTGAAACGATAAATTTAAAATTTTAAATTGGGTTGAAAATTTGGGTCGTTACATTACCATACATATACAACAAGCATTTAAAAGCTACAAAGATGATTAATATTAAAGTTGAAAGCTTTTGGCTTTAAAAGGTGAGATTTTACTCACCGAAAGTCGATAAAATAAACCAAGCTTGTGCTATAACTTGAATATGCCCTAGAACTTCACTTTACCTTTCTAAAAATGATAACTTTATGAGTCTAAGGATGTAATGGGCTCGACTAAGGGGCTTTAGTGTTCATCCTATGTTGAATAAGAGGTGTATGGGCTTGCTTTGGCAAGAGAAGAAGTGTAGTGGAGAAAGAAGTTGTTTTTAGTGAACTTGCTTAAGGAAGAAGTGAAAAGAAATGTTTTTTTTACTGATTTAGAAGTATTTGGAGATTTAGAAGTATTTGGAGGCTATAGGAACTTAAGAAGGAACTTGAATGAAGTTTTGGAAGTGAAGATATAAATGAGAAAAATGAGAAAAGAATTAGGAAATTGGCTTTTATATTAATGAATAAATCAAATTACAAAACTAACCTTATGGTACATGCCCTCCACTTATAAAATGCCACATCAGCACCCTTGTCTCCCCCATGCATTAAACTCCTCTAAGATGCCCTTTCTTCATGAGACACAAACCAACATGCATTTATCACTTGTGTACTAAATGTCTAACATGGTATCTTTTCATGTTTCTTGTTTTAAATTTGAATTAAGGTTACATCTTATCTTTATATGTCTCAAGTATACATGTATGTACCAATATATATATACACACTAATTTATTTGTAAATGAATGAGAATATTTATACTAAAGAGATTTATAACATTTTGGACAACTTTTAGATGACGAAAAGTCGAAAATTCGAAATACGATTTTCGGTCATATTTTTTATCTTTCTTCGTACTAAATATTTTGTAAACAAATTTTAAAAAACATTTCACCATCACCATTTATTATTTAAAAGAATTTTATTTTAATTATAAAATTTACTATTTTTAATATTTAAAATTAATTAAATATTCACAAATTAAAGCAGTGAAATTCCGAATTGTTACACACTCGACCTTAAATAAATTCATCCCCAAAATTAACACTTTATGAACCAAAAATAACTCAAAAAGGGCATATATTATATCAGAAAACCAATACAATAAACATAAACTAAGCAACTATATCACAACTGTGCACAAATAATATATACAAACAAACAATTATCCTAACATCAACTCAAGATAAGCTTCCCTCATACTAGATTCCCAAGTGTAATCCCTATCATCCTCACTCCACTAAATCTTAACAAGATTTAGAACCTTTGTCCTCAATCTCTTTATATCTCAATCGATGATCTGAATAGGCCGCCCAAGAATGATTAGGTTAGGCTAAACTTCCAAATCCTCATGTTGGGTTGGTTCCACTATCGTTAAAGGGTCATGTATATACTTAAGTAAATGAGATATGTGAAATAGTTTGTACACAACCGATAGTCTATCTGGTAATTTCACTCTATAAGAAAGTCTACCAACCCTGTTTAGAATGGGAAAAGGGTCAATAAATCGAGGGGCTAGCTTCCCTGATTTCCCAAACCTACAACACTCTTCAATGGAGAAACCTTCACAAACACCGAATCTCCCGCTGAGAACTCAAGATCCCTATGCCTTCGATCCGCATAACACTACTACCAATCTTGTGCCTCCTTCATCTTCCTTCGGATATCAGCTACCTTCTCACTTGCTTCTAAGGTCATGTCAGGTCCAAGAATAATTTTATCACCAGACCCAATCCAACATGATGGAGAACGGCATGGACGACCATAAAAAGCATCAAAATGGGCCATGTCGGTACTTGCCTGATAGCTATTGTGGTAAGTAAACTCGATCAAGAGTAAATGACCTCCAAGAACCTCCGAAGTCGAGAATGCATGCACGCAACAAACCCTCCAAGATCCGAATCACTCTCTCCGTCTGCCCATCTGTCTGGGGATGGTAAGTTATACTAAGACCCGGTTGGTCACTGAGGCAGTTTGCAGTCCCTTCCAGAGGCTGCCAGTGAATACTGGATCTCCGTCACTTACAATACTACAAGGAATACCATGAAGCCTCACAATCTCCTTCACATACAAACTAGCCAAACTCTTAGCAGTCCTAGACGGCTTAACAGGAATGAAATGAGCACTCTTGGTAAACTGATCGACGATAACCCAAATGCCTTCGTTCCCTCTTCTAGACCTAGGAAGTCCATCATTAAAGTCACTATAAATCTGCTCTCTCTTCCACTTCGGAATCTCAAGCGACTTAAATAGTCCAGCTGACTTCTGCTGGTCACTCTTAACCTACTGGGAGTTTGCACACTGACTCACAAAGATCGAAACATCTCACTTCATCCCCTTCCACTAGAAACCTCTCTTCATATTCTTGAACATCTTGGTCGCTCCCTGATGGAAAGATAACTTTAAATGGTGACATTCAGCTAACACTTCTCTTTTAAGATCATTAATATTCGGAACACAGATACCCTCGTTCATTCTTAATACTCTTTGGGGATCAATCTCAAACTAGAAACAATAGCTTCTTGGACATCCTTATTGAGTCGAGCTAAAATAGGATCTTCTTCTTGACTAGCTAAAATCCTCTCCATCAATACTCGCTTGACTTCTAAGTTAGCAACCATCACACATTCCTACTCAATGCATCTATCACAACATTTGCTTTCCCAGGGGTATAAAGTATATTTAGATCATAAGAAGTGAGAAACTCCAGCCATCTTTGCTGCCTTAAATTCAAATCCTTCTGGTTAAAAAGATACTTTAAAGATTTATGGTCCATATATAACTCAAACTTTTCACCCAAAAGATAATGCCTCCACATCTTTGATGTGAAGACAATTGCCAAGAACTCCAAATCGTGCGTAGCATAATTTTTCTCATGTGGTTTCAGCTATCGACTCACATATGCAATGACTTTTCCATTCTACATCAGCACTGCTCCCAATCCATATTTGCAAGCATCCGTATCTACAGTTAGCCCTTCGCTCCCATTTGGAATAGTTAAAAAAGGAGCACTGATCAATTTCTCCTTCAATTCGTTGATTTTTTTATCACACTTAGGTACCAAACAAACATAGCATCTTTCTTCATCAACTTCGCCAGATAAGAAACAATCTTCAAAAAATCTTTGATGAATCTTCTATAAAATCCAACCAATCCCAAGAAAACCATTCGAATAGGAGATGATCTCCACCGATAATTATCTGAACATATATTAGATGAAGCAAAAGTATTATATATTTTATAATAAATATAGAAACCATTAGGGAATTTGACAAATAACAGTAGCTTACAGTCATCAAAGGGAAGAACCATTGTCATGTGGGACATCATTTGTGGTTTGCTGCTCTGGTAGAGAAAGATGGTCAGTTTATTTAATGTCACCTAAAAAATGGAGGTCTTGAATTTGTAATCGGTGTTGTGTATGGATCAAATGAAGTTACTGAAAGAAGAAAATTATGGGCATATATATAATACAGATCATATCAACTTTTCTAACTATCGTATCGATAATTAGATATTGTTATTTCTGTTGCTTCACTGGCTTGAGTTTTGCTTTGGCCACTTGTTGTTAATTGCTGTTTGGGAAATTCTGTTGTTTTCTAAATTATCTTCATTGATAATCTTTTTATTTATCTTTGTTGATGATTTGAATTTGCTGATTTGATGTTTTATCAATTATAATACGTATCAACTTTTATAAGAAAACCGATAAAGCTTCCCTAGCAATAGTATATATTAGAAATAGTATATCTGGTTAACAATCACAATATATAAATATCTTTTTCTTTTGCTTCATCTAATATATGTTCAGATAATGCCATATAAGAATCACTTGTGGGCTATCCATCTTCATTTTCTTTCATGTGTTTGATCTCAAGCCTTATCAATGGTTATGATGTTGTTTCATTATTTCACATACTTTGCAATTATCATTGAAAAGTGTTTTTGAGGTTTTGTCATCTGCATCATAGTTACGTTTTTGTGCATTTTAATGTTTTATCTTGTATCTCTATCAATTATAATAACGCACATATAAAATCATATCAACTTTTATCATCTTATTTGATTTTACTTTTTTCATATACAGACAAACCCAAGGGCTGCTGCAGATATCAAAAGATACTCAGTTGGTGCATCTTGACTTCAATGAGTAACAATTGCTACCTCTATTTAAAATTATATTTCTGAAACTTTTAGTTAATTATATAACATATATGGGTTTTACATATTTTTTATTTATGGATAAACTGTTCATGCTATTATACTTAAATTGTTCAGTGTGTAATGTTTGTTTCCTGTTCTGATAAATGAAGCTGCAGTAGAAAATGTAGAATAGCAATTATCTAGCATATATGCGTAGAGTGACTAGAATTTGTGCTCTCCCTCATTATTAATTTTTGGAAATAATTTTGCAGATCAATGGTCAACTGAAGATTTTGTTTGAAGGTATTTTTGTTCTTTACCTGTGTGCTTTTCTTTCTTTCTTCCTGAAACCCACAAAGAAACCCAAATCATAATTCTAACTTGTGCTATATTGATATATTTACATTCTTTGATGAATCTTCTATAAAATCCAACCAATCCCAAGAAATTCATTCGAATAGGAGATGATCTCCACCCTTATGCATTGTCTATTTATTTCTTAAAGAACCAGAGTTAAGTTAACTGAAAATCTATCGATTTTTTTTAGGCTTTCGGCAAGTGAGGGATCATACTTATATGAGATGACTTGATACCATAACCACTTCAAAAATGATATACTTGTTCTATGTTTTTGAGGTGGTTGTGAAGTGAAATGTTATAGAGTTGCAATTTCTATCTTATGGTTAAGTCCAAGGGAGAGGTCAGCGTTAATATTTTAAACGATGCTATTATGTTGTACTGATTATCTTAAGGATGATTCTAAGAGAGAGGACATCGTTAGCATTCGTCGAAGGACTTATTGGAATCCATGGAGAGATTATTGAATGTTCAAGTTGTTGGAATCCATGTAGAGATTTGAGATATGTTCAAGATGTTGGAATCCATAGAGAGATTCGAGATCTGTTCGAGGGATGAAGACTCATGTGTTGAGTTGCTAAATATGACTTCACCATCACCAATGAAAGAAACCAGAATAGGATGCATAGTCGGTGGGTTTAGCTAACCCATGATATATCAGCTCTATTCTAGAGATGCTTATAGATTACTAGTGGGAGCAATGATATTTGGTATCACGTGTTATAGGTATAAACCAGCTATGTTTACCTTATGGTATATTTTATCTAGAGATATATGTTGCTTAGAAGGATATTTCTGACCTTGTCAGGAAGCTCGTTCTCGACGTACTGAAGACACCTCCAATGGAATCCACATACGAACGAACACTACAAGAAAATATATTATTAATAACGCCATTTAATAATGCATTATTCTAAAGCGTTATTGTTTGCTTTTAATTATTTGTTTTTTTACTCTTTTTGTTTTGTACTGTTCACATGTAACGCCTTCAATAAGCGCGAAATCTCCTAATTATTTCGTGGCCGCGGTTTTCTCAAATTATTTCCCTCCCCCTCTTTCCTCTTTCATTTTGTTCCATCTTTCCTTAGTCTCCCATACCAGTGGAATCAAATCCCTAAATCACTCCATCAGATCCATTCCTCCTTCATAAACCCTAATCGGATCCAGTTAAACCCAATGTAGCTCCATCTTTAATCGACAGCGTCAATGACTCGGACTTCGAGTGGGTGGCACATAATCGATTCCAACTACTACAACGGCATCGACAACTCCAAGCTCAGCACAGCTAGGGCACAACACAAACATCCACCAAATTCTAATCTTCCATCTTCGGTAATAATCCGTTGTTACTTACGTAGTTTCTGTTCATTTACTTTCGCAAATACCGCCTTAGTTTAATTTAAAGCTCGATAGGGTTCAATTGCTTGATTAAATCAAATAAATGAACACAATAAAGTGTTGCTTGACTGTTTTTTTGTTAGAAAAGCAATTTTTTTGTTATTGGGACAATCTCTATCCACATTTAAGACGAAAAATAAAAAAATACCTATTAGTTACGAGATTGGATAGTGTTAGGATATTTTAATTTGGATTTTATTTTTTATTTAGTTTATTTTATTTATTATACATCCTTTCTTGATATATTTTCCCTGAATAGTAGGTTATGGCTATTTACTGCTCAGTACTGGATTATAAGAAGATATGGGCAGTTTAATAAGAATCAGAAGCACTCCTTGAGTAAGTCTTGAGGAGTTTCCCTCGATTAAACCAAAATTCTTGTTTTAAATTTACCCATTTGAATTAGATTAACTAAATTGTATCAATCAACATCAGAGCATTAAGTATTCTGTATTGATTTTACCATAGATATTGCTCATCATTCAGTTAGTTTGATCGATTTTAGCTAATTTGCCAATTTGCTGCTTTACAGCTTGCTGTTGAAATGGATTAAAGGCACAAAGGTACTTAATTTTGGACATTTTTATGTTCTAATTTTTTAGTTTAGTTAGTTGTACTTTTATTGTAATTTGTAAACAACATTATGTTAGTTAGTTTTGATCAGCTTTTACATAGTTTTATAAAAAGTTGGTAGCTTTGTTAGATTTGATATTGTTTGAATTGAACATTGGGTTTGTGATTTTTCTTTGTCCCCTATTTTAATTGACATTGATATAGTAAGATACATGTAGTAATTTGTAGGTGTAAACGATGTATTCTGATGGTAGTTTTGTTATTGAGTTAGAATCTGATCCTTTTTCTTCTTAGTTGCTGCATCACGTTGATTTTGCCAGTAAATATGTGCTTACATTTGTATCGGTACAATTGAAGTGTATTTTTAGCTTAGTGTTGCTACGGATGTTTCAATTAAAATCAAGTGTTAAAAAAATCAGTCTACAGTGGGTTATTGATTGAATTACCTCTATTGAATAGAAAACCAACCCCGTAGTAAAGTAGCTAATGGACAGTGAAAATATTTTCAGACATAGGTGGTTAATGCAATAAGTTTGTTTTATTTTTGTAAAGGTGATAAACTCACTCTTATGTTTGCTAATCTCATGTTTACTTTGTAACTTATGCATTAGCTTGATTAATATTTCTCTGTATTGCTAGTGTGGGAATAAATCAAAACATCTATCCATTTTTAACATTTAATTTATGCATGTATGTACCTGTTTCTGCATAAAACTTGCCATGTCTTATGGAGTTTGGTTGTTAAGTAATTTAAAATGTATTTTTATACCCTCTAATGGCTTCTTTCTTAATCGGCATACAAGCAGATTCATTACTGAAGTAGAAATGTCAATGTTAGCAGTTAATTTCTATTTGAATGTTATAAAATATTTAAAATACACCAAAAATCACACAGTACTTTAATATACACCACATTTTACATACACCAGTTGAATCATTATATCACAATAACATTCCTAATTAGCTCATAAAGAAAACAACTCTTGTTCTTTTCTTACTCTTAATTCACTAAAACTCTAGATACCTATCGCAAACTGATTTAGCCGCGAGCCCTTTAATTCAGATTTTATACTTGACAATGGGCAGATTGTCGAATATCTGGAAATAGGAGCAAATAATTTAGTGAAAATCTTTTACAATTCACATTTGTCAGCAAGGATAGTGATGGGTTAGACATTATAAGCCTTGCAGTATAGTTGAATCCATTTAGACTTCAGCAACTGTGAACAAAGTTGCCATTGTTACCTGTAGCAATTTTTCTTCATTTTCAAGGTTAAGGTATAATACAATTCAGTAATATAAATCTGAAACTTTGTCGAGTAAGTTTGAAAATTGAAAAAAAAATACTAACATCGATGTCTTCCATTCTATTCCGGATTCTCAATTTCTATTATAAAATCTGAAGATGGCTGTTATGGTATTTGTTTTAGTTTAAGTGTGTAGCCACCGGACAATTTTGCATCACAATTCTCTTTAAGGAGAATGTAAGTTTTGGTCTGCAAATAGAAGTTTTTTTTAAATCCATTATTTTATTGTATATGTAATACGTATGTACGTACGTACCTATATAACTTGTGTTTTACATTGTAAAATATTGCTGTCTTTATCGGCCGTGTATGTGGAAACCAACAGGGTTGATTAGGAAGTATGAGATCATGTGCTGCAGGCAATGCTTCAGAGAAAATGCCAAAGGGATTGGCTTCGTCAAGGTATATTTACATTCATTTAAACTTGTGCTATATTGATATAACTATATGTTATTTTCATATATTCTGAATGCTTGTGATAAAATATGTATTATATATATCCAACCAATCCCAAGAAAATTTGTAATCGGTGTTATATCTCTATCAATTATAATAACGCACATATAAAATCATATCAACTTTTATCATCTTATTTGATTTTACTTTTTTCATATACAAACAAACCCAAGGGCTGCTGCAGATATCAAAAGATACCTAGTTGGTGCATCTTGACTTCAATGAGTAACAATTGCTACCTCTATTTAAAATTATATTTCTGAAACTTTTAGTTAATTATATAACATATATGGGTTTTACTTATTTTTTATTTATGGATAAACCGTTCATGCTATTATACTTAAATTGTTCAGTGTGTAATGTTTGTTTCCTGTTCTGATAAATGAAGCTGCAGTAGAAAATGTAGAATAGCAATTATCTAGCATATATGCGTAGAGTGACTAGAATTTGTGCTCTCCCTCATTATTAATTTTTGGAAATAATTTTGCAGATCAATGGTCAACTGAAGATTTTGCTTGAAGGTATTTTTGTTCTTTACCTATGTGCTTTTCTTTCTTTCTTGCTGAAACCCACAAAGAAATCAAGCCTAGATGTAAATGCCAGTGCTTCAAATTTTTGACACGAAGATCCTCATCCTGTTTTTTAAGCAAATTATCTCTCACCCGGTGGGGCAGATATTTATTTATCTAGTAATAGAGGCTAGAATGCTCATAATGAAAGTCAAATTGGAGTAAATTTATTAAATCATCATTATTTATTCGGACCAAATTGGGTATGAAGTCAAAAAGTCGGTTGAATGTGCTCATAATGAACATTTGATACCCGAATAATTAATTATAAAGGGTCTGGAAAATTAGGCTACGCTTTTACTCATTTTGCACCAAGTGTTTTTTTACAATATCAATGATTATTGTTCTGGTGGTAGTTCCTTTTTGGTTTATGTGAAGAATATAACCATTAGTGCCTTCCTCGAATTGAGGAACGCTATACACTTACATTCTGGATTACTTCTCGAGTTTCATTTATTCAATTAATTATTAGAGTGCTTTTTGTAGGTGTGCCTAAAATATGATTCTCAATTCACTGGTAGGGCGTGCAACCTTCAAGTTTGTTAGTGTGTATCGTTATATTTATTTGGAGTTTACAAGTGCTTTTCGCTTAGGATATTTAATATGAAACACTATTTGATTTCTAAATTTTTATATTTTTTGATATATTGGTTGTTTGTCCTTGAAAACAAACAAAATTTAGTAGATGTGTGGATGTTTATAACATGCTGTTCTGAAATATTTAACTTTGCCGTATGAAGAATGAAGATAGTGGACCTCATTTCTTAGCTAGAGTGAGGTTAACGTGGTTCTCATTGATTAATTAATGCGAGCGATGCTGAAATGATTGTTTGCTATTTACAAATCAAATTTCGTCGGTGTTTTATTCATATTCATTCCTAATGTAAATATTTATCTTATTTGCAGGTGTGTGAAAGAAGAAGGATGCGAAAGTTGTGGTCTTCTTTTTAATGCAAACATGTACTTGTTTTTTGTTAAACTTTACTATTATTTTTTGGGGTGTGCTTAAAACATTTGTTATTACGTTTTGATTTATGTGGTTTAAGCTCTAAGATATTACGTGTATGAATATTTGATATGTTTAATGTAATGTGTTACATCTCTATATTTATTATATTTTATGATTTTTTCGTTATTTAAATGATTTTATGTTTAAAATGATTATTATTGTGCATTTTGATATTGGTATTTAATATTGTAGTTTATGAATAGGATGCATAAATTTTTTGAATTGGGAAACTAAACCATAGCACTTGAAAACCGCTATAAATATTTAATAGCACCGAATAAGCGCTATTAAATCTGTCAATATTACAGATGCATAATAGGAAAAGCACTATGGTATTATAAAAAGTGCTATAAAAGAACATATCATAACAGAGTATAAGCGCTATTGTAGCTGAATCTTTATAGTGGCATATTGGGGTTGTGACAAGTCAACATTTACAATAACGTGTCCATATACAACGCTCATAATCCGCTATTAATACTTTTTATAGCGCATTATTAGTGCTATTTTAGAAAAGTCAAAAGTATTTTGTGGCTAGTAACGAATTTCATAGCGGACAAATAGCGCTATTAGAGTAATCAATAACACATAATTTGCTGCTATAAAAATGTTTAACATAGCGGATTTTTAGCGCTATTATATTATTACTTTTTATAGCGCTTATTACGCGCTATAAATTGTTCACTGTTTTTAATAACATGTCGTTATACAACATTTATTAAACCGCTATTATAGGCATTAATAGCGTTTTTTGGCGCTATCGTAGGGTCTTTTTGTTGTAGAGGAACCATAGCGGTTTTGATTATATACTAAAGCTTGTTGTGTTGTACATGCAACACAACTATTTTTTTGATTTATATTCTATACCCTAGGTGTTATCTATTATATCGCCCTATTTACTTATTAAATTGTTTGGTTCTTTTGAGGGGAAACCATTCTGGTGATTCGGTTGGTCTCAAAAGATACTGAATGCATCATTTTGCTTGAGTATCTCACATCAGACTTATGTCTAAATCATAGTTTTATCTTTCCCTCAATTCCTCAATTGCTCTTTCAAGCAGTTTGAGAATGGTAGGTTTTAGTTGGATATTCTCTGGTGCTTGAGGAGACAAGCTGTAACAACCTGTGATTTCACATCAATTAATTATCATCATTAAACGATTAATGGTGATAGCTAATTGCTGTTGGGCGTTTTAATCGGTTGAAATTCTTTTAATTATTTGTTGAAGGTTATGTGGGCTTTAAAATCTTGGCCCACGTTTTAGTTTGTTTTTGGTACCACAATAATTATCAAAAGCAACTGTTCCTCCTTTATTCATTTTCGCAAGCCCATCAAAACAAACGAAAGTAAATAAAAATGGCTGCTAGGGTTTGTCTTCGCTTGATCCCTAAATCGCCACGGCTTGACTTGAAGCGGCGATGTATTCTCTGATTTCTTGAGTGCCACGGCTTCGACTCTGAATTGTTCGATCTTTGATTTCGGCTGCGAAATTGGGTTTGGATTCTTCGAATAAGGTGAGTGATTTCACTCACATCTTTAATTCACTCTTAGTACTATGCTCGGCAGTTTGATTTTGTTTTGTTGTTGGTTGTTTCATTGACTTTATCAGTTTCGTATGATTTGATAAGGGCTTGTTTATCACGGCTTGCGTTCGTGACTATTACAGCCTTTTTGATTTAGTTTCTTTTGACCTCGATCAATTGATTTGTGTAAGGCTGTGAGTTTGTTCGCTTTTGTCTCGTTGTTGTTTCCTTCTTGACTCTGGCACAGTTAGATTGAACTGCTGATGACTTTGTGCATTTTTCTGTTGTCATCGGCCTGAACTTGAGTTTGCACTGTCTCTGAACTTTTTGGCACTTCTGGTCATCTCTGTAGCATTTGAGGTTGCTGTGCACTGTGAATTAGATAGCCTCGAGCCTGCCGTAGTGTTGCAGTCTCCAACCTGTACCCATTTAAGCTGATACATTGCATTGATGCATTGTATTCATTTGCATTTGGTCACTGTGTTTCACTGGTGACATCATTTTCATTTGAAGCTTCTCTGTGCCTTTTACTTGTTGGTCCGTAGCTTCGTGTTGCATTCACTTGCATACCTGTTCATCATGTAGTTCCCTGTATTGGGTTTCGCACATGGCAATTTCATTATTGAGGCCGCTGCACATGTAATCCTTGCTTGCATATATGTGTCAGTTGAAATGTTGGGTCTGTGGTTCAGTTAGCTAGCCGAGTTATGTTGGTTTGGAACTTCATCATATTGTTGCTAATTGATGTTATGTAGGTTCAGTCTGCATTTGAGTTGAGTCAGTGTAGCAGTGACTTGACCTTTGCATTGTGTTTGTGGTATGGTGCCATTTGATTCTCCACTGAGCCTTGCTTTTTGTTGTAACTGCTCTAGTATCACTTGTTGGCATTTGGTCTTGTTTACATGTGCACTGCACCATCTTTATATTACATAGTCTGTTCCTTTGAACTTTGTTTGCATTGTTTGATGTCGTTCCTTTGGTGCAGTTTTATGTTGCCACCTCTGTTTGCTTTCACCACTTTGCACTGTGGTTTCTCTGACCAATCTGGGTTGGACATTTTGATTTCTTGGTTTATCATTTGCTGTTAATATTTGGAGTTGTGCTGATATCATATGCTGTATTGGCGAGGCAGTGCGCGCGAGCGTGTACTGCAGCCAAACAGAATTGATGTTTTAATTGACATTTTAATTGCTTGAATTGTTTCGTATGCCCAATTCAATATATTTTGATTTGGTTTAAATTGATTATTTTGTTGCTATCTAATTATCTACTAGATAATTAGATTATATGTTTTCTAATTATCGTATCGATAATTAGATATTGTTGTTTCTGTTGCTTCACTGGCTTGAGTTTTGCTTTGGCCACTTGCTGTTAATTGCAGTTTAGGAAATTCTGTTGTTTTCTAAATTATCTTCATTGATAATCTTTTTATTTATCTTTGTTGATGATTTGAATTTGCTGATTTGATGTTTTATGCTGTTTCGTGTTATATCTACCGTTATCCGATTCTCTTATTGAAGGGTTGGATATACGAGATTTATTGTGACTGTCGTCTAATTGTTATTTAATTATTATTGCTTCCGTGCATTAATAACTGAGTTTGAATTAGACTGACCCGTGTATTATTTTATTTTGAATTAATACTCGGGTCAGACCGAGTTATTTCAGGTTGTTGATATCTTGCTTTGGGTTGCTGCTTGAGCTATGAAGTCTCTTCATATCTTTTGGAGTAGTCATTGTCATAGTATAGGATGATATGTATTCATGTATATTATTTACAATAATGTACTTGTATATGTAACTTCCAGTGTCGACAGTTGTAGTTGTATCATATGTATTGTATCACATGTATTGTAACTGACTTCAGTTATATATATATATATGAGATTTTTATATTATCTGTGTTCCGCATTTAGTTTATCTATGTTATTATTATATATGTTGTCCTAAACTATTATGAACCATCGTAGTTCGTTTTATACTAGAATTGAATATGTCGATGGGAGTAAATAAACAAAGATTAAAGAGATGAAAGAATATATACTACTCCTATCGAGATAATCAATATTAGTGTAAGGCCTAACTATGGATGGTCGCTCCTATCCAGCCTTATTCTTCGTAATAACAGACAGTATTTCCTTTTAATGCTCTTTGTTATTGTGAGCATAGAGGTGGGGCATCACACAAGCCAGATGTTTTCACCTACCGTAGTATTTAATTTCCACTGCACTACTAGTATGTATATATCGGCATTTGTAAGGATGGGTTATTATAACTATCCAGGCTGATGATAGTAATTAGGATTATGACTCTGAAATGTTATGTGTCTTAGAGTAACACTTTGTAATGTCCTATGATATTATATGTTATCTTTCGTTGTGAGATTTGGTTGTTTTGTTCTCTTCTTTCTTATTCTTTTTCTTTCTTCTTTCTTTTTCTAGTCTACCATTCTGGCTTTTCGACCCTTGAGTGTTCGACGTGTGAATACCGTGGATGTATTAGTTTCGATGTTTGGGGGTCAAATAGGTGGGTCGTTACAATGTTTTATCTAGGGATATCATCGCTTAGAAAGGTAATTTCTGTCCTTATTAGGAAGTTAGCCTCAATATATCTAAGGACGTCTCCAGTGGAAGCCATCACACGAATGCACCCTTAGTGGTTTTGATTGTATATCTTATATTGTTGTGATGTGAAATGCAAGCATCACAGCTATTATCTTATTTATATTTCATACCCTAGACATTATCTAATATATCGCCTTATTTATTAGCTGGTTTTGGTTCTTTTGAAGGCAGAATGATTCTGGTGATTCGGTTGTCTTAAAAGATACTATTATATGTGTTCGGATATTTCTTGATTTTCTCGCACTAGAGTTATGTCTGACTCGTGGTTTTATCTTTCCTTAATTCTCGGGTGCTATTTCGGGTAGTATGAAAAAGACAGGTTTTTGTTGATATTCTTTGGAGCTCTAGGAGATGAGTTGGACGCTCTCGCTGGATAACTTGGGAAATATCTAAAATAAATATGAGATTTATATGGTATGGTTATCCTCTTGGTGATGTTATACCCTATGTATAAACTCGTCTTGCTCTTCAAGGTCAAGTGGTAAGGGAATCCGTCCAAATAAGTGATGATCTCTACCATATGTTGTTTGTTTATTTCTAAAAGAACCAGAATTAAGTTAACTGGGAATTTATCAATTTGGTTTTGAAGATTCCAGTAAGTGGGAGAGTGTACTTATATGAGATGACTCGAATTTGTTACCACTTTAAAACCGATATACGGGTTCTATGTTATGGAAGCGGTTATGGAGTAAAATATTATAGAGTTGAACTGTCTATCCATAGGTTAAGTTCAAGGGAGAGGTTAGCGTTAACATTTCAAATGATGCTAGCGATGGTATTATCTATCTTGAGGACGATTCCAATAAAGAGGGCAGAGTTAGCATTCGTTGGACAATTTATGTTGGAATTCATGGAGAGATTCGTGAACTATTCGAGTGATGATGGCTCATGTGTTGAGATGTGTTGGAATCCATGGAGAGATTCAAGATTTTTCAAGTGATGGAAACTAGTGTGTTAAATGCTGAAAATGACTTTACCATCGGAAATGACAGAAAACAGAGTAGGAGCACAACCAGTGGGTTTAGCTATCCCAAGGGTATATCAACTCCATATCTAGAGATGCTTACAGATATTACGCACTGAAGTTGATGATATTCAACATCGCTTGTTCGGGAGTGGCTTAGTTGTGCTTACCTTTATAGTACATTTTATCTAGAGATATACGTCACTTCGAAAGGTATTTTCTTACCCTTGTCGGGAGGCTGGCCTCCGTGTATCTAGGGAAGTCTCCAATTAAACCTATTATGCGATCACCGTTAGCGGTTTTGATTGTATACCTAATATTGTTGTGATATGAGATGCAAGAAGCATAGCTATTTTATGATTTATATTCTACACCCCAGACATTATCTATTATATTGCCTTAATTACTTATTAGATGGTTTTGGTTCTTTTGAAGGAAAAGCCATTACGGTGATTCGGTTGATTTCGAAAGATACTATTATATATGGCCGCATATTTCTTAAGTTTCTCACACCCTCATGGTTTTATGTTTCCCCTAATTCCTCGGGTGCTCTTTCTAACAATCTAAGAAAGGTAGGTTTTCATTGATATTCTTTGGAGCTTCAGGAGATGAGATGGATTGTCACGACCTATTTTTCTGTACCCTTTGAATCGACAATAAACCACATATGTCCAACTCAAATTGCACGAAAATACGGAACATGAAGGGTAATAAAGAAAAATAGACAGAACAGAATCTCACACGAACGGAATAACATATAATATTGAACCAATATCTTTACAGTGGAAAACTTTTAAATACATATATCAGAGTCGAACCTAAATTCAGCTTGGACAGTTATAAACATATGTCCTTACAATTGCTGACAAACATCAATTAAAACAAACTAAGTACAGCGGATAATAGAATAAGTCCATACGTAGATGAATATCTCCAGCTCTCCTCTGGAAAACTCCAATCATCTTCAATTAAACCTGAAACTACTCGGATCTGACCCGAGTATTGAAAATACCCGGATCAAGCTTGATAAACCAGCGTGAAAAAACTCAATATTAAACGACTGTGTCATATATCAGCCGTTGGATAAAATCCTTTGAAGAAAGAGTATCTCATAAGACCACGCCCACACATAAACACGGATGGGTTTTTACCTTATGATAACTAAAACACTTTTATATCAAAACATTTGATAATATTTTTAATGACATCTCTTTGAAAACCTTTGCAAATAAACTTATTAATCTTATCCGAAATGGTTACCCATATAGCATTTCGAGGCTATTCATTATGCCAATACAAACAAAACCGTAGGTTCTTATTGGAGAATGGATTTCCATACAAATGACCAGGTGAAGGATCTACCTTCCGAAATGGGTACACCTCTGGATGGATGCGCCGAGGAACAACACAAAGGAACCTCTACCAACACAAGACCGGTCTACCTCTGTAACTAGATAGTACCGAATATGTCATCCCCTGGTCGTTACCGACTTTTAACCGAGCGCTCATTTCCATACACCACATTAATTTACATCCCGAACGTTATAGCGGAAAGAAATATATCTAGAAGGGGATGGTCATTTCCGTTGACTACTAATTGCCTTCCACAAAAATACAACCCTTGAGCTCGTATGTCTCAAGGAGAGTGTTAAGCTAAGAGAAGTTGCCTTCTCCGCCACCACTGATGTACGTTTGTAAAAACCAATGTACATAATCTTAAGAAATGCTATGTCAGACAAACGTCCATACAAGTTGTCCAGGAATAGGACAAACCGAAGGCACTATCCTACTACCACTAGTAGCGAGTAGTCCTTGAAATCCGAAAAAATCTCCACAATGAGGAGTCCACTGCTATATATAACTCTGTAATGGGTGCAACACCGAGCAAATCAACAAGCAGTCCTCACGCTATGAAGATCCACGGTCTTCAATAATCTTCATCTTCAATAAGTCTTCACGTTCGAACGCATACATTGGTTCGATGTGGTTTTCGGATAGGAATCACCCAAATCCGACCCTGGTTCCTTCGAAATCCAATTATCGATAAAAAGTGAATATGGGTATACAGGATTTATTAAGTCTCTTTTCACTTTAATTCTTTTTGGATGATTTCGAAATCTCTTTCATTTGACTTAGAATAATTCTAAGTAATTCATCCTTTTTCTTTGGAAAATATCTCGAATTTCAACACTTAACTCTTTAATCCAAATTCCTTAACTTTTAGGCGGGTCAAAAATAATGTTATTTAAAACGTCGTTTACTATAAACCCTAAAATAACTCTTAGTAAATATTTTTGAGTAAAAAGGATCATAGAAATCATTCATTTTGAAGATTGCTTAAATTTTGGATAATACTAATCTTCTTTTATTTTGGAAAACTTAACATAATCTTTTTATGTAATAGCATCCGGGCTTTCCTTTCGATCTGTTCCACACCTCGCCTAAGAAAAGAAAATATAGGCCAGGTAAGTTCAGGGCACTGGTTGCTCCATCCCTAACCTTAGTTAAACACCTTGTTTTATTTTCCTAGATCTCACAGGCGGGACAAATGTACTAGTCGTTTCCGCATACTCAGATATCAATTTTATTTTGGAATTGATCATAAAGATTCCAAATTATCGTTTAAACACTTAATTTTCTTTTTATAAACGTTCTCAATTGATTCAGGGAAAAATTGTTACATTTAAACTTATTTTAAAAAGTTATACCATTCGCAGCATAAAAGTGCTACGGAAAGTGCTATAAACTTATTTGTTTAAATCAACTTTTAAACATTTTATAACTCATATTTTTCAATTCAAATCATTTAAATAGATTTATCAAATTTATTTAATATTTTTCCATAATTAAAAACGTTCATTTAAACAGATTTCCTACTATGGTCACTTAACTGCACTAGCGCAACTTTTCTAGAAAATTGATTTGGACTTAATTCAAAATCTACAAAACGAAATCTTGATTTTCTTTCTTCGTTTAGAAGATATGGATATAATAGTCCGGAATTTTCTTGTTTCGAATAATTCCGAGCTATATTCCACTCTACACATTCATTTGAACTTTTCGGCGCGAAATCGCGAACTACCGTTGCGCGATGCACCTAGTTTTAACTTATTTTTCTATATTTGAAATAATTTATTCCAATTGAATTCTATCACTTATAAAATCATTATAAATCAATATTTTCACCTTTTAAAGTATTTAAAATATATTTTCACTATTACCATATTATAATATTATCATATTCACATTATTTTAATATTCAATTTTTAAATCTCAATTTCAATTCAATTTCAATTCTAACTTCAAATTAAACATACTTAAAACTTAGATTTCAAATCTAATTTCAATTTAAACTTCAATTCAACCTTAATCTCAACTTCAAATTTTCAAAATCGATTTTAATTTCAATTTCACTATTCATCTTAATTTCAATTTCTATTTAACTATCCTTTTCAAATCCATTTCACTTCAAATTCAAATTTTCTTTTATTTTAACTTTAATTTCACTTCTAAATGAAAAGAGACTTATTTTTCCAAAATATTTCATATCACTAAAATATGGTCTTATTAACAAAGGATCACTTAATCAAAATGAACATAACCAATATCCATATTCATCACTAACATAACATCCATTCAACAAATCACATAACATATGATTTCAAATCCAACATTCATTATTAATATCATAACGAGACATATTATCATAATTAAATTAATTAACTAACTATCAAATCATCCATATTAACAATCAATTTGGTATAAACATTCATATGTCATAAGGGTGTAAATGTGATTGTTTTAACATAACCAAAATATAAATTCAAAAGCGATGAGAATTTCTCACTTAATTAACTATGGTTAATTACTAATCATTTCTCTTATCATTTATCAAACCAAGTTATCATCCATATCACAAACATATAATCAACCATAATATCAACCAAGTTATCATCCAATAAATCATCCAGCATATACTAAACTTTTCATGTAATTAAATTGAAATATTTTTAGAAATTAGTAACTTTAAAATGTGAGTACTCACCTTTAACCAAACCGATTAACTTCCTACCAACATTCTTACTAACAACACTTCACTAACTACTTCAACTAATCAACTTCTACTCCATTTCTTTTGCTTTATGCTATCGACCTCTTCTTCCAAACTCCCGAAAATCCGGCAGAGCTTCCGCAGTACCTTGAATTTGCTCCAAGCTCCTTGGAATGAAATCGGCGGCACTTCCTTCTCTTTTTCTCGCTCCGGAGCTTCACGAACTTCCTCCGCTTCCTTGATAGGTTCGGCCATGCCTTATTCCACTCCTTCCTCCATCATTTCTTGACTTCTTAGATGCTAAATCATGTTCTGATGGTATTCTAAGGTCTTTGGCAAATTTTGGTTGTGTTTGGAGTTGATTTGATATGGTTTTGAAAAAGTTAGTAAGGAAATGGAAGAAGAAGAGGAAGCCATTAAAGAGAGCTTCAAGGAGGAAGAAGAAGAAGATAGAAATGTGTAAAGAAAGTGGAAGAATGGTGGTCTTATTTATAGAAATTTTTTTGGATTAAAATAATAATTTGTAAAAAGACCAAAATACCCTTACTTACTTATAATGTAATCTTATTTTTTTCAATACTTAACATCACATTTCAAATCATTACTTTATGTCATTTTCACTTAAGTATTAAGTAAAGAAAGTAATAATTATGTTTCTTTGATTTGATGTTTTACTTTTTGCTTTGAAATGACATTTTTGTCTTTTTGTGCTTACTTTTTCTTAATTATATTCTAGAATTTTCTAAGTATTTTTAGTAAAAGTAAAATTGATTAGTGAATTAATTAATACTTACACTATTTGAATATATGTTCCTATATAACAAAATAAAGGTGCGACGTCGTTGCGACAACTTTTAATCGACAAAACGTTGATTTTCGACAAAATGTTTTACGGTCACATTTTGACGTTTTGGTTAAACCATTTATTTATGTAAACCAAATTAAAAAATAAATTTGTATAATGTTATTTAAAAATATAAACACTCATAAATTAATTAAAATAATTTATTTAACCATTGAAACTTACTTTTCTAAAATCAACATTTTATCACTTTTGTCGATATAGACAAATGTTACTATTTTTGTGTATACTTTTCTTCCCAAACCCTATCCAATTTTGTTTGAATCATATAACCTTACTTAATTCATATTTAAAATCACTTTAAATTGTATATTTTAAAGTGGTCAAATTCTGGGTCGTTACATTCTCCCATACTTAAAAGAATTTCGTCATCGAAATGAAATCAAAGATAAAGGAACCAACCTCATACTCGTATTCTCAAATATTTTGACTTATTTATACTGATGATAGAAAAGAAGAAGGTCGATATCATAACAACACTAAAACAAATGATGCCAAACATACATACAGAGATTCCCCACACTAACCCGAGTACTTATCACGTAATTAATGTTATATATACATACATCAAGTCAGACTTCTATCGTACCCATCCTAGTGCATACTACACACTTAAGATAATATATCCAACAACCAAACAAGATTATACATCAAAAAATAATCACACTGATACTGTATCAATATAAATGAATACATCCAACATAACTCATTCCCTGGCCTGAGCATGTACTACACCTGAGGTTTATATATATACACATATCAAAACATAAGTCTAACCCCTATATCTTAGTGTCTAAGATAACTATCTAACTACTATGTAGACAGACCCTAAACATCATGCAATATGTGATATTTGATTCGATCTACTATTCGAATCCACAACTTTACTTCCGAACTAGTATTGATCCCCTGATTTTCTAGTGCAGACTTTGATCAGACTTTCTAATCACAAACCCTTGCTTTCCTTGCATAGCTCTCAACTATGATAGAAAACTTGTGTACATAATCATAAACTCTCATTAATGCTCGCCGTCAAGAATCGAGTGACAAATCCTTTTTCGGATTGGTGTAAACACCTCAAAGTTCTGTACTCAAATCTTAGATCAAAAATTTATGTGCCGAAATGATCTACGTTTAATTTATGTACTTATTCACATTCATTTTTACCTAACATATTTTTCAAAATTTCTATTAATCCAAGTTTATTTCACAACCATTTACTTTTTACTAAACCCATTATTACTAAAGCATACAAATATGACTCAAACTTGTATAATATACCTTTACTTTCTAAGAGTATATATACATATCCCTAAACATTTAACCTTCATTACTTCAATTAGGGTGTTCAACATGTGGAATTCTACTATTATATCAAATTAGTAAGTTATAAAACTTAATCCTTAGTTTTATTTACCTAAGGTCTTGATTTAGCTAACATTGTTTATCTTATCCATATATTAATAAGACAACTTTACAAAGTGTACATCTTTTTCTTACTAATTCTATGATTATCCACTTAACTTATTTACCTATCTATTTTCTAAATCAAATTTCTTAACCTTAAATCCATCAAATACCTTATGGTCAATTTGTGAAACTCAATTCACATGGTATTTGTTATTTAAACATTTTCGTCCAACAATCAACATACAAACCATATTATTCAAAACTATCCACTTCTAATCTTACTTTATCATGAATTACAAATGTTACCCAAAATGTATCACTAATTCAAAGTTTTATATTAGGATGATATTCCTTATCACTTATTCCTAAATTTCACTTGATTTTTAACCTAATCAAAGTGTCTAAATTTCAAATTACCTTATCTCCTTTATAAGTTATAGAACTTACACTTTCATATTATATTTACCCAAAATCTCAATTTAGGTTTATCTTTTTTTTCTCCAATTACAACTTCTAGCTTCAATATTATCGTCAAATATCTTATAATCAAATCGTGAATTTTACTTCACAAGATACTTGTACTTAGCTTTTAAATCCATCCATTATGAAAATCACTTAATCATTATTATTTCTTAATACTAAATACCTAAGGGTATATGATTAATGTTCTAAATTCTAGTTTTCAACTAATTGATTCTATATGAAATATCTTATAGTCAAATCGTGCAATTCTAATCACAAGATATTCATATTTTAGTTTTACTAGGCTAAATTACAATCAATCCTTTATCTCTAACCAGAAATAATATCCTCTTTGTATATTTGAAACATAAACCCAAGGTAAAATTATTTCATTTACCAATTTTTTTTTAAAAAAACAAAATTATTTTTATAAAATTAACAAATACGTGCTCATATATATAATACTCTCATAACTCATTCTAGGATGTTACTAACCCTATCTCTAATGAGTTACTCATCCTAGGATATTACTAATCCTATCTCTGATGAGACTTTACCTATAACAAAGCCAAGGTTCTC
The DNA here is from genome assembly GCA_030737815.1 of Allium fistulosum. Classification (NCBI taxonomy): domain Eukaryota; kingdom Viridiplantae; phylum Streptophyta; class Magnoliopsida; order Asparagales; family Amaryllidaceae; genus Allium; species Allium fistulosum. The sequence goes on along the minus strand of CM060902.1, from coordinate 731,478,560 downwards.
GCTTAACCTTCAGCTCTGATACCAAATGTCACGTTCTTTTTTTCCGTACCCTTTGAATCGACAATAAACCACACATGTCCAACTCAAATTGTACGAAAATACGGAACATGAAGGGTAATAAAGAAAAATAGACAGAACAGAATCTCACACGAATGGAATAACATATAATATTGAACCAATATCTTTACAGCGGAAATTTTTTAAATACATATATCAGAGTCTAACCTAAATTCAACTTGGACAGTTATAAACATTTGTCCTTACAATTGCTGACAAACATCAACTAAAACAAACTAAGTACAGCGCATAATAGAATACGTCCATACATAGATGAATATCTCCAGCTCTCCTTTGGAAAACTTCAATCATCTTCGACTAAACCTGAAACTACTCGGATCTGACCAGAGTATTGAACATACCCGGATCAGGCTTGATAAACCAGCATCAAAAAACTCAATATTAAATGACAGTGTCATATATCAGCCGTTGGATAAAATCCGTTAAAGAAAGAGTATCTCATAAGACCACGCCCACACATAAACACAGCCGGGTTTTTACCGTATGATAACTAAAACACTTTTATATCAAAACATTTGATATTATTTTTAATGACATCTCTTTGAAAACCTTTGCAAATAAACTTATTAATCTTATTTGAAATGGTTACCCATATAGCATTTCGAGGCTATTCATTACGCCAATACAAACAAAACCGTAGGTTCTTATTGCAGAATGGATTTCCATACAAATGACCAGGTGAAGGATCTACCTTCCGAAATGGGTACAACTCTAGATGGATGCCCCGAGGAACATCACAAAGGAACCTCTACCAACACAAGACCACCTACCTCTGTAACTAGATAGTACCGAAAATGTCATCCCTCGGTCGTTACCGACCTTTAACCGAGCGCTCGTTTCCATACACCACATTAATTTACATCCCGAACGTTATAGCGGAAAGAAATATATCTAGAAGGGAATGACCATACCTTACTTGGGAATGACCCACTTAGTCTTGTCGCATCTAATCATGTTTCGGTCATTTCCGGTTTGATGAGGCTTAAGGCAACTATTACCTTTTCACATAGCACATATCACATCTCTGAATGCCACATTTGCCATTTCCGTTGACTACTAATTGCCTTCCACAAAAATACAACCCTTGAGCTCGTATGTCTCAAGGAGGGTGTTAAGCTAAGAGAAGTTGCCTTCTCCGCCACCACTGATGTACGTTTGTAAAAACCAATGTACATAATCTTTAGAAATGTAATGTTAGACAAACGTCCATACAAGTTGTCCAGGAATAGGACAAACCGAAGGCACTCTCCTACTACCACTAGTAGCGAGTAGTCCTTGCAATCTGGAAAAATCTCCACAACGAGGAGACCACTTCTATATATAACTCTATAATGGGTGCGACCCCGAGCAAATCAACAAGCAGTCCTCACGCTATGAAGATCCACGGTCTTCAATAATCTTCATCTTCAACAAGTCTTCACGTTCGAACGTATACATTGGTTCGAAGTGGTTTTCGGATAGGAATCACCCAAATCCGACCCCAGTTCCTTCGAAATCCAATTATCGATAAAAAGTGAATATGAGTATACAGGATTTATTAAGTCCCTTTTCACTTTAATTCTTTTCGGATGATTTCGAAATCTCTTCTTTTTGACTTAGAATAATTCTAAGTAATTCATTCTTTTACTTTGGAAAATATCTCGAATTTCAACACTTAACTCTTTAATCCAAATTCCTTAACTTTTAGGCGGGTCAAAAACAATGTTATTTAAGAAGTTGTTTATGATAAACCCTAAAATAAATCTTAGCAAACATTTTTGAGTAAAAAGGATCATAGAAATCATTCATTTTGAAGATTGCTTAAATTTTGGATAATACTAATCTTCTTTTATTTTGGAAAACTTAACATAATCTATTTATGTAATAGCATCCAGGCTTTCCTTTCGATCTGTTCCACCCCTCGCCTAAGAAAAGAAAACATAGGCCAGGTAAGTTCAGGGCACTGGTTGCTCCATCCCTAACCTTAGTTAAACACCTTGTTTTATTTTCCTAGATCTCACAAGCGGGACAAATGTACTAGTCGTTTCCGCATACTCAGATATCAATTTTATTTTGGAATTGATCATAAAGATTCCAAATTATCGTTTAAACACTTAATTTTCCTTTTAAAAACGTTCTCAATTGATTCAGGGAAAAATCGTTACATTTAAACTTATTTTAAAAAGTTATACCATTCGCAGCATAAAAGTGTTGCGGAAAGTGCTATATAAGCTTATTTGTTTAAATCAACTTTTAAACATTTGATAACTCATATTTTTCAATTCAAATCTCTTTCAAATCATTTAAATAGATTTATCAAATTTATTTAATATTTTTCCATAATTAAAAACGTTCATTTAAACAGATTTCCTACTATGGTCACTTAACTGCACTAGCGCAACTTTTCTAGAAAATTGATTTGGACTTAATTTAAAATCTACAAAACGAAATCTTGATTTTCTTTCTTCGTTTAGAAGATATGGATATAATAGTCCGGAATTTTCTTGTTTCGAATAATTCCGAGCTATATTCCACTCTACACATTCATTTGAACTTTTCGGCGCGAAATCGCGAACTACCGTTGCGCGACGCACCTAGTTTTAACTTATTTTTCTATATTTGAAATAATTTATTCCAATTGAATTATATCACTTATAAAATCATTATAAATCAACATTTTCACTTTTTAAAGTATTTAAAATATATTTTCACTATTACCATATTATAATATTATTATATTCACATTATTTTAATATTCAATTTTTAAATCCCAATTTCAATTCTAACTTCAAATTAAACATACTTAAAACTTAGATTTCAAATCTAATTTCAATTTAAACTTCAATTCAACCTTAATCTCAACTTCAATTTTTCAGAATCGATTTTAATTTCAATTTCACTATTCATCTTAATTTCAATTTCTATTTAACTATCCTTTTCAAATCCGTTTCACTTAAAATTTCAAATTCTCTTTTATTTTAACTTTAATTTCACTTCTAAATGAAAAGAGACTTATTTTTCCAAAATATCTCATTTCACTAAAATATGGTCTTATTAACAAAGGATCACTTAATCAAAATGAACATAACCAATATCCATATTCATCACTAACATAACATCCATTCAACAAATCACATAACATATGATTTCAAATCCAACATTCACTATTAATATCATAACGGGACATATTATCACAATTAAATTAATTAACTAATCGTCAAATCATCCATATTAACAATCAATTTGGTATAAACATTCATATGTCATAAAGGGTGTAAATGTGATTGTTTTAACATAACCAAAATATAAATTCAAAAGCGATGAGAATTTCTCACTTAATTAACTATGGTTAATTACTAATCATTTCTCTTATCATTTATCAAACCAAGTTATCATCCATATCACAAACATATAATCAACCATAATATCAACCAAGTTATCATCCAATAAATCATCCAACATATACTAAACTTTTCGTGTAATTAAATTGAAATATTTTTAGAAATTAGTAACTTTAAAACGTGAGTACTCACCTTTAACCAAACCGATTAACTTCCTACCAACATTCTTACTAACAACACTTCACTAACTACTTCAACTAATCAACTTCTACTCCATTTCTTTTGCTTTATGCTATCTACCTCTTCTCCCAAACTCCCAAGAATCTGGTAGAGCTTCCGCAGTACGTTGAATTTGCTCCAAGCACCTTGGAATGAAATCGGCGGCACTTCCTTCTCTTTTTCTTGCTCCGGAGCTTCACGAACTTGCTCCTCTTCCTTGATAGGTTCGGCCATGCCTTATTCCACTCCTTCCTCCATCATTTCTTGACTTCTTAGATGCTAAATCATGTTCTGATGGTATTCTAAGGTCTTTGGCAAAGTTTGGTTGTGTTTGGAGTTGATTTGATATGGTTTTGAAAAGTGGAAATTAGCCACAAGGGCCTCTTTAGCTAGTGCAATTAGTTTTTAGGATGCACAACTGAAATAATTACTTTTAAGGACAAAATGCAAAATAATTAGTTTCTAAGGCCTAAAAACCTATGAAATTATGTCCTTGAAAGTAATTAGATTGCTGACTTTGTCCTTAAAAGTAATTATTCTGCTGACTTTGGCTTTGAAATTAATTTGTATGGATGTGTGTCCTAGAAACTAATTGGACTGCAAAGTTTGTCCTTCTAGTGAAATGACCCTTTTGAAAAAGTTAGTAAGGAAATGGAAGAAGAAGAGGAAGCCATTAAAGAGAGCTTCAAGGAGGAAGAAGAAGAAGATATAATGTGTAAAGAAAGTGGAAGAATGGTGGTCTTATTTATAGAAAAGTTTTTGGATTAAAATAATATTTTGTAAAAAGACCAAAATACCCTTACTTACTTATAAAGTAATCTTATTTTTTTCAACATTTAACATCACATTTCAAATCATTAATTTATTTCATTTTCACTTAAGTATTAAGTAAAGAAAGTAATAATTATGTTTCTTTGATTTGATGTCTTACGTTTTGCTTTGAAATGACATTTTTGTCTTTTTGTGCTTACTTTTTCTTAATTATATTCTAGAATTTTCTAAGTATGTTTAGTAAAAGTAAACTTGATTAATAAATTAATTAATACTTACACTATTTGAATATATGTTCCTATATAACAAAATAAAGGTGCGACGTCGTTGCGACAACTTTTAATCGACAAAACGTTGATTTTTGACAAAATGTTTTACGGTCACATTTTGACGTTTTGGTTAAACCATTTATTTATGTAAACCAAATTTAAAAATAAATTTGTATAATATTATTTAAAAATATAAACACTCATAAATTAATTAAAATAATTTATTTAACCATTGAAACTTACTTTTCTAAAATCAACATTTTGTCACTTTTGTCGATGTAGGCAAATGTTACTATTTTTGTGTATACTTATCTTCCCAAACCCTATCTAATTTTGTTTGAATCATATAACCTTACTTAATTCATATTTAAAATCACTTTAAATAGTATATTTTAAAGTGGTCAAATTTTGGGTCGTTACATGGATGCTCTCTCATATCTATGTATTTTATTTATGTTGCTCCACTAGTATATATATCAGCAATTGTGAGGACATGCTATTATAACTGTCCAAGGTGATGATAATACTTAAGTTAGTAACTCTGAAATTACATTGTATCTAGGAGTAACCCTTTATATTGTTTTGATATTATATATTATCATCCCATTGTGAGATTCATATGTTTTGTTCTTCCCTCCTTACTATTGTTCTTCTTCTTTTTATTTACCTAACAGTATGTCGGCACTTAAGTGCTTGGCACGTGAATTCCATGGATATATTAGTGTCGACATTTGGGAGTCAAAAAAGCCGATTATTACAGTATTATCGAGTATTTATGAAATACTAGAAAATTATTTATAGAAACAACGAACTCCTTATAAAGGAGTACTCAGACTCAAACTTCATAAGTGATATCGAGTATAGTATGTGAATTCTAAATTCACGTTCAAACCTAAGTAAAGGAACCATAAATTGGAAATGTTCCAAACGAAGGGTGGTGGCTAATTCAACTGAAAAGCTAAGTAAATCACCTTGAATATCACCGCAACCAAATATTATACATTAGTGCACAAATTTATAAATTATCTAAGGACGATTCCAAATGTTGAGAACCATGTAAAATTATTTTATGAAAACAATGTCATGATACAGATTGCGAAAAACCTAAGGCTCCCAAGGTGTCTAGACACATAACTCTAAAAGTTCCACATAATAAATGAAGTTTATCAACAACGGAGAGATGTTAGGTGATGAATTAGATAGTAAAGACAATATAGCAGATCCACTAAGGGACTAGCTCAATCAGTTCTAAGAAAACTGATCGAAGTGATGGAATTAAGATTCCATAATTAGCCCCAAATGCAAGTGGGAGACCGAGACAGTTAGATGTATGTCCTACGGGCAATTAGGTAATTTGTTACATATACCTAACTCTGTAACCAATCTCGTTTAAAATAAAAAAAATCTCTGTTATATACTTGTTATATTATGATATATATTTATTAAGTAATTAATTTAAGTGCATTAAATAGAAAATCCTTAAATGGTATGTTATGTGATAATAATTACATGGTGTTGTAGTCATGAGAAAATTATCAAAGTTATAAAATAACATGTTATTTTAAATATTTCTGGTCAGGATGTTTCAAGAAAGGATATTGATATATCCATTGAGATCAGTGTACGTAATGCTCTCTAAATATTAGGCATTGTATTGTTCATGGCTGACAAGTGCACCAAGGGGTTACATACTGATGGTTATTGGATAACTACTCCAAAAGTTGGGTAGTGTATTATTTTCAGTCATACTTAGTTTTAAATTATTTATTTTATAATTTTTAAATAATAATATTAATTTTTAATTATTTGAAATGGTCGTTTGCTAATTTTAATTCAGTTATGTAAATGTACTATGTTTTAACCTTAAAATTAGTTATATATAATATAGGTTTCGAGTTTAAAAAAATGATATTTTTATACCGTACATGTATACTAATGTATATTTTTTTAAATGTTTTATATTTAATGATTTAAAGTAATGTTTATATTAGTTGAATATAAATATTTAAATATATATATTATACAAAATTAAAAATAGTTTTGGATCTAATAAAATAAATTGTTATTGACGAAAAGAATTTAATACATAATATTTATCTTTAATGTTTATTTTATAGCAATAAACATATACTTTAGTTTATTATGCAATTTGAAATTATTTATGAATTCAAAATTTTATTTCAGCAACAAACTAATTTTATAATATATATATATATATATATATAATTAAAAGATATTTTATTTTGTATTTTGCAGATCTAAATTTGGAATCAATTTGTTTTAATATGTCAACATTAGATATTTTAAATATTAAAATTGAATTCAAATTTTATTGACTTAGTCAAAATATATTTAGATATTAAAAAAATGTTTAATATGAAATAAAATTTGAAATTTATATATATATATATATAATATTTTGAGATAGCCAATGCGTATATAAATGGCCATTGCATATGTTATAGATGTAAATCCACCATCATATATGTAAACATTAACTATGTACACATTATTATGTTGCACATGCACATTATACACATTGCAGTCTAAACTAGTCATGCTAGGCTTAACTATTAAGCTCGTGGCCCAAAAGTTATCCCTAACAGAAATTCCCAAATTTAAATTGGGCCTTGGGCTAATTTTCAAAATTGTTTAAATTATAAGATTTTAAATTTAAAAGTTCAATTTAAAATAAGATATATAAATGTTATAAAAGTTATAATATGATAAAAAAAATTCAAAATGTTTGAAAATAAATATTAATTTCAAAAGTTTAAAATTTATTAATCAAATTAAATAGATAAATTAATTAAATAAGTTAATTAATTAATAAATGTACACATGTATTATATATTATGATATATGTTATGTTGTTTTAAAATGTTTAAAGTAACATAAGTAAACATGTATGTATATGAATTAAATTTTGCAATTAATATAATTTAATTAAAAATTTTTAACTAAATAAATTAATTAAAGGTTATATAATTCAATAAATAAATTAAAAGTTAAGTAATTAAATTAATTAATTAAAGGTTAATTAATTAAATGAATATACATATATATAAGATATATGTGTAATACTATAAAGGTTATAGTATGTACTAAATATTTTATACAAATGTTATATTAAAATGATATGAAATTAGTTAAAATGTTAATTAAGTAAAAATTAATTAAATAAGATTTAATTAATAGAATATTATACGTAAGACTATTATATATATAAGTAGTATGAAATATAAAAGTTATATACTGATAAAACTTATATAATATAAATGTATAAACTAAAGTGAATATTAGGCTCAAGTCCCTAATAAGTTTCAAAATACACAAAAGTGAATATTAGGCTCAGGTCCCTAATAAGTTTCAAAATATACAAAAACCCCAGTAAAAAAAAGTACGTAAATTAGGTCCTTGGAATTAAGGCACTAAGTAATTGCATACAGTTATGCAATTATTCACCGAATAATTGCAGACATTTATGCAATTATATCCAAAAGTTGCATAAATTTATGCAATTTTTTCGGTGAATAATTGCGGAAATTTCCGCAATTTTTTTGGTGAATAATTGCGGAATTTTCCGCAATTTTTTGAAAAAATTGCGTAAATTACCACAATTTTTCAGTGAATAATTGCGAAAATGTCTGCACTTTTTTGATATAATTGCATAAATATCTGCAATTATCCACTGAATAATTGCATAAGTGTATGCCATTATTCAGTAACTTAATTCTAGGGACCAAATTTACAAACTTTTTTTTACTGGGGTTTTTGTGTATTTTGAAACTTGTTAGGGACCTGTGCCAAACTGTCCCTACACAAAAACCCCAGTAAAAAAGTATGTAAATTAGGTCCCTAGAATTAAGTTACTAAGTAATTGCATATAGTTATGCAATTATTCACTGAATAACTCCAGACATTTATGCAATTATATCCAAAAATTGCATAAATTTCCGCAATTTTTTCGGTGAATAATTGCGGAATTTTCCGCAATTTTTCAGTGAATAATTGTGGAAATGTCGGCAATTTTTTGATGTAATTGCATAAATGTCTGCAATTATTCACCGAATAATTGCATAAGTGTATGCCATTATTCGGTAACTTAATTCTAGGGACCTAATTTACAAACTTTTTTTTACTGGGGTTTTTGTGTATTTTGAAACTTATTAGGGACCCTGTGTAGTTAATGCCCCGCTATATCCCCGCTATAACTCCGATATATCTTATAGCGGATTCCTACCGCTACGATTTTTCCATATATCCCCAGCATATAGCCTTTCCACTTTAATCTCCGCTATTTCCGCTATATCCCGTTATTTCCGCTATATTCCGCTATTTCCGCTATATCTTCTATAAAAAATTGGATTGAAAAATGATATTTATACGCTATAAAAATTATGAAATTAATTAATTTCATTGAATTTTTGATATATGTTTAGAAATGATAATACTCTAATATTCTACTAAATTAAATTAAGTTATATAACAGTTTTACGTTCATTTACAATACATTTGCACATATTTTTATTTAAAATTATTTTTGTATTAATTATAATTCAATTGAATGTTAATTTTTCACATAATTACTATCTATATATTTGTAAAAACAACAAGTATGGGATTTATATGCTATTTTAGAGTAATCCGATATATCCCGCTATATCTTCGCTACATCTCCGCTATGACTTTTTGCACATCTACCGCATTGAATCCACCGAGCGCTTTAACTGCACAGTAGGGACCTATGCCAAACTGTCCCTAAACTAAATATGGAACATTAAAGAAACCATAAATAGACTTAAGGAATAAACACCTACATCATTATACGTATATTGTGATTTATGATGTGTCCGAGACTTGAATCACGAGAGTATTTCATAAGAAATACATTATTCCATAAGTCGATGTCACTCAATATAATATATTGAAGATAGTAAATCTTCAATATAATGTTGTCCTCTCCCATATATATATTAATAGATTACTTGCATACTCCTTAGTTGTTGAGCAAACTTAAGCTAGGGATGTGATGTGTAGTATTATTAATATATTGAATAGACGAGGTAAGATAACTATATGTATTTGTTAAGAAAACTCAAGGTACATATATTATACTTGGGTCGTCGTGATATGGTAGATACGAGTGAATAATTTCATTTTGATTTGTTGAGCAAATTCAAGGTTGAAATGAGATTATGATAAGGAACCATGGGTTAGGAGTTGCATGTGACACAACCGATAAGGACTTATCCATCGTTTGTGGGGCTATGATTTGTTGAGAAAACTCAAGGTCGGAATCCCAAGACAAACGAGTCCTAATACCCACTAGTGACGTCAAAAGACTTCTATGTTTCATCTTAGGGTTTAGAGAAACATAAAACTCTAGTGGGAGCCTTATTAGAAAAATGAAATGATAAGATTAATCCTTACCGATATTGTAAAAGCATATGCTATGTAATAATAATCTACATTTATAAATTTGTACATTTAAAATGATTGAGAAAACGTTCATCGATTAAGATATACAAATTAACTGAATTGAAGATTGACAAATAGAAATATAAAATATACTTACTAATAAAATGCTTATTGCGTGTTAACGTTTCAACACTCATGCAAGCGGCTGATTTTACAACTACTTAATACGTTCGTAATTTTGGTCACTTACGCATTTATTTGGTCAAGACCATGAATTACATTCTATAAGTTTCGAACTCTAAAAGCAATACAAGGCTATGGATATTTGATCGTATACTATCGCATATAAGTGTTATATGGGGAACATCACATTTCATAATGTACGATACTTCGATGAAGTTAGTTCATTTAAAATAAGCCAATAAACAATATAGCGATATCGAGTATTCAATTTGGTTGATTACAAAAGGATCATATTATGTTAAATGTAACACTAGATCAAACTACAAGAAAGATCTAAGAATTCAATCATTGAAATGTCAAATTAATTAGTTTACGTAAGGTGCATCATATTTGACATCCTTAAATGTTAAGGATGATCAAATGCATCTTTTAAAAGAGTTTGTTATGATGTTGTAGTAAGGGTTTTCATTTGAATAGTTGACCATTTAGAAAGGAAAATGAATGTACAAGAGTACATGTGATTTAAGGTACAGTTGGAATGAAGGGAGTGAATAGTCACTTCTGCTTTATAAAGAAACATCGGAAACAAAAATGTATTCTCATATAGAAAATTGTTTTAAATGAGATTTATTTATCTGAGTTCAAGATATTTCATTAAAGAGCTCTCTGTTGTAAACTAGTTGTAGTACGTCAAATAAATAATCTACATTAAGTGAATGATGAACCTCCAAATTTAGTACGCAGTTATAGTAATGGCGAAAATAGTAGGAGCATGCCATATAGCACTTATTCATTGCATCAAATTACGAAAATTGTTTTTGTAAAACATACCAAACATTATTTATGAAATAATGACTATTTTTCAGTGTCGATTGAAAACTAGACATAATTGTATTTCAATATGAATATTATGAATATTTGTTGTGAAATAAAATTGTAATGTGGTATTTGTTTTCACAATAAAAGCGATGCATTTAAAATATGGAAGTATCTAAAATTATTTACAATTATTTTCGAAGTATAGACTAAGTCGTAGTTTTTAGAAATAATTTTTATTATATGATTATGAATAATATGGTACTAGTTAATTATATCTCAAACATTCAAGGGCAATGCACCATTTACTGGGAGCGTCATAAGAGTTGATGAACTCTTTGGATTAATACATATAGATATATGCAATCATTAGTCTATTAATACCAAAATAGTTCCATGTACTTCATCATATTCATCGATGAGTCATCAAGGCATGGACAGGTAAATTTGATACGCATGTATAAATGTAAGGTAAGCTCATAGAATATAAAATGGAAGAAAAAAATGTAACATACGATAGAAATGATTTGATTTGATCGAATGGATGAGTATATTGGAAGGAGTTCCACATGTACCTAACATGAATAAAGATTTTGTCTCAAAAGGTTGTCCTCCCGATGATATGTAATGATGTATTTATAAGGAGTAATCGAACTTTGTTAGACAAAGTACGATTAATTATGAGTGAAGTTGAGTTAACTTCTCTCTAAAAGGTCATGTACTTCAGAGTAGTACACAAGGTTAATATTATTTAATGTAAATAACAGTTTAGAAAATCATACGAGACAAGGGTTTATAAGAAACCCCAATATATCCTAGGCCAAGGAGTTGGTAGGTTGTGTAAGTCGAAAGTCTACACATAATAATTGTTCCTAAGGGATTTTGTATGAATCGCCCACAGCCAGTTTGGGTACATTAGTCATTGGATGACTAACCTATGATGTGAACATAAATACATTGTGAACTAATGCAAAATCAGTTTTAAAATGTTTATGATTGAACATTCCATTACATAGAGAGATAACTGTTGTTTTAAAAATACCAACTTTATAGTGAAGGAATTTTTTTAAGAAATTATTGGTATAAAAATGGATTTGGATACATCCAATGATAAAACTGATTACAAGTAATGAAGTTAAATTGACTGAACCTAAATGAACACAAATACTTTAGAACATCTAATGAGTATTCTTGTACATTAAAGGGAAACTGTGAGTTTCTTATCGATATCAAGAATAAATAATCCTCGGTTGTTAATCAAACCATTACAAGTGTTGACTCTATGATATGGTACGATGCGCAAATTTGAAATAGATTCCAAATACATTATCAAAATATGATTTTGATAGTTGTATCTGAATGGATACGATCCTTTTGGCCGCAAACGTGTCTTTAAGAGAAAGACAAATGCAGTTGGAATATAGTGAGCCATACTGATAAGAATAATACCATAAATTTCGATTGTTGAAATTAACGCAATAGATTAACCATTCGATGTGCTCAAGTAGGTTCAGATTTTACTCACAAAATTATCGCTTAGTATGACTTTGTGTATTGGTACGTATATGTTGAAACAGAAAATTCGAAATAATGATTTTGAGTAAACTATTTACACATAATAACCAAAAGCATCTTGAAGTCAGTGGAGCGATATTGGAGTTTTTGGATATGACCCAAGAACAGATATGAAAGTGTCATCCAGCAAGCATCAAAATTGAACAAATGCTTTGATAAGAATATCAAATGGTTTGATTGTCAATCAAAATGCAAATGAAGTGTGTGCTCATAAGAAAGACAGTTAAAAAAAGGTACACACTTTATTCACATTTATAATACTTGACTTTGGATTTATAAACCAGCTTTAAGTTGTTTTAATACTTGACGTTGGATTTATAAACGATGTCTTTTATAGTAAGCATAAAAGATGTTGGGAATGTCCCACAACAATGTGCAAAAATACCTTATTAAAATGTTTAATACAGAGCATGTAAGATGAATTCCTTATGATTGGGAATAAGAATTATCATACAGGTTATATGTCAATGATATTATGATTTGTTTATGTATTTGATACATGAAGCAAATGTCAAATCTAAAATGATTTCAATAAATGGTTATTTGATGTATTCTTATGTATTTATGAAATACTAGAGAATTGTTTACACAAACAACTGACTCCTTATTAAGGAGCGTTCAAACTCAGATTTTCATAAATGATATTGAGTATAATATGTCAATAATAAATTTAAGTTAAGAACCTTTAAGTTGGAAATGTTCCAAATGAAAGACTGTGGCTGATTCAATGAAAAAGATTAAGTATACCGCCTTGAATAGCGCCACAATAAAAACAATGTATATAAATATAAATGCACGAATTTATAACTAAGCTGGGGTGGTTCCAAATGTTGAAAATCCTATAACATTGTTATATGATAACAATGTCATGATATAGTTCGTAACAGAACTTAGAGCTTATTAGAAGTCGAGAGAAATACTCTGAATTGTTCCACTTGATAAAGGTAGTTTATCAGCGTCAGAGAAAGTTGATCGACAAAGTAGATAATTGAAACATAATAGTATACCCGTTCATTGAGGGTCTAACCCAATTGGTTTTGAAAAAAAACTGATCGGAGAAGTTGGAATAAGATTGCATAATCAATCCCAAGTACAAGTGGGAGATTAATAGAGTTAGGGGTATACCCTAGGGACAATTATGTAATTTGTTATATATATATAATTCGTTGACCAATCTTGTTCAAAATAAAGGTGTTTTCTTTCTATTATATATTTGATATAATTTGTTATATTGATTAATTAATTTAATTAAAAGTATATTTAATAGAAAATCCAGAAATGGTATGTTTCATGATAATAGTTACAAAGTGTTGTAATCATCACAATGAAAACAAATATATAATTTTAAATGTTCCTAGTCAAGATGCATCGATAGGAGATATCGATGTATCCGTTGAGACTAGAGTACGTAACACTCTGCAAATGTTGAGCAGTGTATTACTCATAACTATTGGGGGCACCTAGGGTTTACGTACTAATAGTTATTGGATAACTATGAAATGACTCACTCGATAGTTTTCTGTTGGTTAATATAACTAAGGCCAAAAATATATATATATCAATGTGATTGATTTACATGGTTCTCTTAATTTAAGAATACTGTAGATCTTCAATACGACAGTTCCAATTTGTTTATAGTGACATCAGGGCATGGTGAACATCGAGTGATTATAGTTTGATCGAATGGAAGTATTGGAATTGAAGTACTATTCAAAAGAGGATCCGTCTCCTTGGTTATATGAGGTTAGTACCATGGTCAACTAAAGTCAACTAAAGTCAACTCAAAGTCTCTGGCCAGAGCAGTTTAGTTAATAATAATTGTTATTATTGAACCAAGGACTTTGTATTTGGACTATAGAGTTGAATATGGATGATATTAGAATTTTAATCATTACCAAAATCCATAAGTCCAAAGTGATATAGTTTTGACAAGAAGAATTGATGTAAATAAAAATCACAACAGTGTAACGCTTAACAAAGTGAAATTGGATTTTACCAAAACCAAGTAAGCGATAAATTTGGCCAAAATGTCACACCACCTGCTAAGTGACGTGTGAACGTTAATATTTGAATAGTTTGATATTACTCGGCGAGCAAATTTTCACCTGACGAGTCACACAACCGAAATGATGAATTCTCTTATGACCAAATGATTTAATTAGTTTATAAATGTTATAAATTAATTAAATTAATTAATATATATGAAATATTAATTATAAAATTTTGATTATGATTTGAGGAATAAAAATTATTAAATATATCTATAATAGTTATAAATATATCAATCGATAAACGATTAAATTAGATTTAATTAAATAATATTTCTTTGGTCTTAAATGAGATTTTGGTCCATCCTGATGGTGAGAATTTCGACTGCAATATGGCAATAAGGGGCGGCTCAAATTAGGGTTTAGGTGTTGGATTTGGATGACTTAGATTGACGGAGAATTGGTACGAGATGTGATACACTATTTTCTCTCTTCCATCCACTATTTAAACATCCTTTACCCTAATTGAAAATGACTTTTTGGCCGCCACTCCATTCCATCTGTGCCCGAAATCACTCCTTAGGTACTCCATCATATCAAGCTCAAATCAATTCAAAGTCGATCACTATCCGATAGTCGAAGATCAACGGTTCAAGGACTAGCAATCCGTCGAATTGAAAAGTTTCCAAATGAGAGAGTTCATCATTTCAAGGTGGATTCAAGGCATTTTTTCTTAGGTATGTTTACATTAAATTATATTTTATAATTTTCTGAGCAATATTTGATTATATATTATTATTATTATGTTGTTGGTTAGACGACAATTCTGATATGTATTAATGCCATCATAATCTAGATTGGTTATATGTATGTATTCATTTAAAATAAATAAATAAATAATTTTTTTTATATGCTAGACTAGATAGATCTGTACAACCACCTATTTTAGATATAATTAGTTATTATTATTATAATATATATATACACACACACATTATCTAATTATACATATATGGTTTATAATTAATACAATATTTTTATATGGTTAAAATAGATAATATAATTTTATAAATGTATCTTTATAGCAATAAAAATTTTTAACTGTAGTAAAATAATTTTAATAATCATTAATTATTATTTAAATCAGTATACTATCTAAATAAGTCAAATAAAATTAAATATGTCTCAAAAATTATTTTTAAATTTTTTTATCATAATATAAGCTCTCAGCCAGAAAATTAAAATTAAAAAAAAAATCAATTTTTATATTTTTGAAATATTATTATAATAATCGGTAGAAAAGCAATTAATTAATAAAAAATATAATTTGATCGAGAAAAATTATGAAAAAATATTTTAAACTTCAAAATATCATATATGATTTATGGAAATATAAATTTAGTAAAAACATTTTAAAAATAATTTTTTATTATTATTTTATGTATTTTCATAAGAATATTCAATTAATACGTATTTTAAAATAACTAAAATTAATAATAAAATTTTTGTGTTGTACATACGATCTCAAATATAAAAACCATTTTATTTTATTTTATTTTGTTAATTAATACATACATATATATATACACACACATATTTAGATATTATAAATGTAATTATGAATATATATATATATTATTTAATTTTTTTATTTTATCTGTATATTTATATATTGATTCATACATTATTCATGTAAAATAAATTATTATATATATATATATTATTTATTATAATAATATGCATATATATATATATATTATATATTTATAAATTTCATATATATACGGACATACATATAATTATTTATTTAAATATTTTCATTTACATAAATTTCATATATATATATAGACGTACATACATATATTTATTTATTTAAATATTTTCATTTATGTTGTTTAAACAAAATTAACATATACATATGTATATATATGTAGATGTAGATGTATATGTATTTGTGTGTGTGTGTATTTATAATATTTATATAAGTAACAAGTTTAAACACATACATATATTTGGACAACATACAATACATATCTGATGAGCTAACGTGTTTGTTGCGATGTAAATCCCAACATCTATACACAAGCATGTTATACCTTGCATGGGTTATCATGTTACACATGCACATACATACGTATATGTATATGTATTAATATATAAATTAAATAAAACTATATAATTTATAACTTTAAATAAAATAAGAGATTTTATTTAAATAGAATTTTGAAATATTCAAAATAAATTAGACTTCATATGCCCAATATAGACCCCAATAAGGATTTTTTTTTGAAATTTATGCATAACTTGCACCCCGGGTTGTCCTAGTTCCATCAAAATTACGGATCCTGGGAATTGTACAGAAATTATCTACGCTACAGTGGCTTCTTCTCCGGTTTAACTCAAAGATTTAGTGGTTGGGAATAGCCCTGCCAATGGTACAGGTCTGGCCTAAACCCAACCCGAACCTGCCTTATTAAGGCGGGCACAAGTTTAGCTCTAACTACCTAAGTCCTACACAAGTACGACCCGGTTACTATTAGGGTCGGGTACAATTTCATCACAATCTGATCCGATTTAGGTCCGACCCGATTATTACTTTTTCATAGTACAAAAATACAAGTGTGTATGTTATTAGTTTACCATTTTGTTAGTGTGCATATAGATGTTTTTGCATATGTTGATTATGAACTTGGCTTCATGACAAATCAATTTGTATCTTAACATTGTTTGTCTATAGATTTTTTACAAAAACGACAAATTTAAAATATGATTTTAGCATAAATATTATTTAATATGTTTAAAAAGCTTGACGGGCCAGACTCAGATATTATGTAACGACCCAGAATTTTGAACGAATTAAATTGGAAATATTTAATTAATTTTAAATATTTGAACGATAATTTAATTTGAATCCCGAGTAAAACTTTGAAATTTGCGGTTAAATTACAGAATTTAATCTATTGATAGTCGAATAAAAATTTGTATCTTCGATTTTAAGTTGAAGAAAAATATTTCGAAAACTTTTAAAGTTCGTATTGATAATACCGAAGCTAATCGAACTGTCAGGATTGAATTTGAAACTGTTCTGTGCAGTATTTAATTGAATTGTTCGAATCGATATTTAAAAATAGTCAATTTTTCAAACAGTCTCGGAATTCGACGAAACCAGTTCCATTGGGTCCGTAATATCGAATTATTATCGGATTCCAAATTTCGTATTTTTCGGAGTTCGTATGTGAGAATACGACATGAAAACGCATTGAAGTTTTTATCGAGATTTAAATTTAAAATTTAAATTTTAAATTTATGGTCAAAATCATCACCACGTTCTCCTCCCTAAAATCGCGCCTGTAATCACGAGACAAATCGTGCACCCCATCACGAAATCGTCTTCTTTCGTTTCAATACTCCTCTCTTCCTCATTCCTCAGTAAAAAATCCCAAACGAGAAAAAAAGAATAATAAATGGCCGCTTCCCTTATGCTCGAAATCGCGATCGAACAGAGGGCACGCGCGCGATGGGTCGGCGTCGCGATGGCGGTCACGAGGCTAGACGACATTTGGATCTCGCGATAGTTTTTGGGCACGGCGAGTTTCGCGAGCATCGCGAGGAGGCAGGCGATTGAAGTGTGGAGTTCGATCGATGGTGGAGGGCAGCTTCACGGGTTCGTCGCTGTCGATCGCAAGAGCTCGCGTACGAGCAGGGGTCAATCGCGATTGCGGAGGAGGCGCGTCGCGATTCATCGCGTGAGGTGGAGGCGCGCGCAAGTCAGGCGATGGCTGGGGTTTCGCGAGCGCGAGTTGGATCTCGCGGTTCTGGGTGGTCTTCGATGCCACGTGAGGCAGGGGGTTTCGCTAGGAGGCGGCGACTGGATCGTGAAGTTTGATTTGAGGTGCTCGCAGCTGACGAAGCCGAGCTCGATTTCGAGCATCTCGAAGTGAAATTGGGGTCGAGGAGTTAGCAGGGGCAGTTCGAAGATGGATTCGTTATCGAGTGAGAGGGTCGTGGGCAGTGCAGTCGATCTGGGTTCGATTTTCACAGTAAGGTATTTTCTTCATTCGATTTATTCATGCATATAGAAAAATTGTGAACCCAGTATTTAAATTTAGTTTTAAAATTTAATTCTACTTAGGTAAAATTGTTAAAAGTAATCTGTTTAAAATTTATAGAAATTCAGTTTAAATTTAATTTATTTAGGTGAAAGAAAAATTTGTTGGAATAAAATAATTTGTTAGGATAAATTTTGTTAAAGGAGAATAAATTTTGAATTTAAATTTTCTTATGGAATCAATTTATTAAAAGGAAATAGTAATGAAGTGTTCAGTATATTTAAATAGTTAATAGGGAATTTGTTTAAAATAAATCATTTGATAAAAAAAATTAAAGAATTGATTTAAAGAAAATTAACAGACGATAATTTATTGTCAATTTATTCGAATATTAATGGATTGTATAAATATTTATACAAGGTTAAACCGTGAAGAAATGATCAAAAAAATGGAAATGGACTGCAAATTTAAAAGCTAAGGTGAGATTTTCTCACTCAGATTTATGATTAAATTTCAGTTATTGATTGATTTGTTTGAATGTGCTATTAGATATGATAGGATATATCTATATATATAGCAATATATACATATTGGCATATGTATATATTGGATTGATGATTTCCCGCCTCGTATAGCGGATGAGACCCTATTGCGCCGTTAGTAAGCGGATTTATAAAAACCTATATACCGCGATAATTCCGTACTGGAGCGGAATTGGTATTGTGCTAACATCTTTGGATGCAGGGAAACAGGTTGGAGGGATCCAACTGGATTCCTCAACTGTATTTATTTATTTACAAATGTTGATATATATTCTGTTGTCATATGTTGAGATATGATATTGACTGTTGTGATTGACTAATTGATGCGTTGCATCATCGGATTCAAATTTTGAAATTTAAAAATAACGATGTTGATTTTAAAAGTGAAATTTTAAAAGTGATCTTTGAAAATATACGTTTATTTAAATTGTTGAATTGATTTACTTTAAAAAGATAAACGTTAAAACTTTTAAGTTATAAAAATTGAGATTTTGTGAATTTTAACAAAAAGTAATTTCTTTTGAAATAAAGGGTTAAGAAATTTATGAAATGGTTTAAGTTGAGATTTTTGAATTCTTAAACCCATGTATATAAAAAGATGTATCAAATTGATATTTATCAATTAAAGTTATTGGAATTTTAAAATAAGTTTTATAAGAGATATGAAATTTATAATTATAAAATGTGAAGATATGAAATTTATAATTATAAAATGTGAAGATACGAAATGTATAGAATTATAAATTGTAAAGATATGAAATTTATAGATTTATAAAGAATGAAGTTGTAGAATGAATGATTATAAGAAAATTTACTTATAAATTGGATTTCTGCTTTTAAATGGAATATTGATCGGATCGTTAATGAAGAAGATTTATAAATCAAAGTTGTTAAAAAAATATAGAAATAGGATTTCTAAACGTTGTTTTATAAATTCAAAATCGATGGAGTTTGATAAATTAAATATAGAAGATTTTTAAAGAAGATATATTCGCGATTTTGGATAGCGAATCTTTATTGAAATAAAACGTGTAGAGATGGCTGAAATTTAGTTAAGTGAATTATATTCACGATTTTGGACAGTGAATATACTCTTAAGGAAAATGGATATGTTCTGAAGAAACGATATTATAAAATGAAGTTAATTGTTTAAACGATGTTTTAAATTATATTGAATATCGAAATCATAGATTTCAACATTTATTGTTGAAATAGACGTTTTTGAAAAATAAGGAAATGGTGGACTATAACACTGTTGTTATAGTAAATGATTTCCGAAAGGAAATATTTTATATAGTATTGGGATTTATATATCTATCTAAATTTCGAATCCCTATACTAGTGATTTTGAGTCGTCGTAACGATGTTTTACGTAACATTCGTTTTGACTCAAATAAATGTTGTTATAGTAATGTTTTCCTTAAAGAATGAATTTATACTTAAATTTTGATTTAAGTATATCGAATATTTTCAAATGTTGAAAATAAATGATTTGTGAAATACTTATTATTAAATAAGTAGGAAAATGCTTTTCCATTATGAAATGAAATGGTTTTGAGAATTTATCTTCTTAAAGATAAATCGAAAGTGAATATGTGAAATCGATTGAAAATCGTATATCAGTAGATATTTTGAAAGATATAAATTCACTATGGAATTTATAAAAGAAATGGGAATTTGTTTAAAAATAAATATTGATTTATTTTTGAAGTGTGGAAATTTTATATCTAGTAAAGATATTTTTGAAGATGAAATAATTTGGAAAATTATTTGGAATCTGATGATGTCGCGCATCTTTATTGATAGTTAAATAAACGACTATCAATAATTACCTTTAGATAGGTATTTGTTGTGAATTGGATGAAATTGAATGCCACACTTATTTTTGAATAATCGCTCACTATTCGGGTTAGCCGGGAAAGGACCATGGGGTCGTATAACCCATTCCGAATATGTGATACGTCGTTATGAATCGCATTCGAAGATCGGTGTTGAAGACCGGATATTTTTGAAAACGGAAGGATTACCGTCGAGTTACTCTACATCGACTGATCTTCGATTTAGAGGTTTTATCACCCTTAGTGACGGGAAGTCCTGACGTGATTGAAAATTATCCGGATATGCAAGGGCTTCGTGAGAAGTGCCTTCGGTTCTGTTCGATCCCGGAACAGACTTGTATAGATTGTGTGTCTGACGTTACAATTTGAGATATAAAGCTGATTTCTTTCAAATACATTTCTGTTGGTGGCGGAGAATTTATTCTCTTAGCTTAACACCCTTCTCTGAGACGTACGAGCTCAGAGGTTATGTAGTTGAAATTTATCAGCGATATATCCCAATTTGGTAACGTGGCATACTGAGTGTTGCTGTGAAATGATCGGTGTTTGATCATTTGTGATATGATCATTTGTTTGATCTTATATCTTTATGATCATAGGTTGATCATTTTTGTTTGACCCGAAGCAGGGCTTTTTGTAGAAAGCGTAGCTTTGTGGACGAGACTTCATCGAGCCTCACACCCCGGAAATGGTCGAAACAGGACGAATGCGGCAAGGTTCTAGGGAGTAGCGCCCCTTAGTGTATGTCATTCCTTCTGGATAAAGGTGGTATCATGGTATGGAGCCCAGATACTTAACCTCTGTGGTTGCTGCACAGTTATTATTACTTTGTGGTTTGTTGGAAATCGGGGATCCTCGGGAAGATCGGTGACGATCGGGGGATGGCATACGCGTGTCAGTAGTTACCTATTTTTGCAGAGGTAACCCGGCCTTGTGTTGGCAGAGATCTAACCGTAACGTTAGATTCTCGGGTCGTCTATTCCAGGGACGTACCCATCGTGGATAGGAAGTTCCTTAGCCTGACCATTTGTTGGAAATCCAAAGAAACAATACGTGACGTGTACGGTTTTAGTTGTATTACCTGCTATGGAATGTGGCGGTAACCTGCTATTGAACATAGCAGCTATAGTAGGCATACGATACTGGTCGTATGTTGGCTAAGATTAATATTATACTTTCGAAATGTTTTCTACACTATGCACTAATAATAATATCAAAAACGATTTGATTTTGCGTAGTAAGCATCTTTGACTATCATAAGAAGAAATCTCCTCCAATTCTGCGTTTGCATTGTGTGTGTGGTGGGAGGTCTTATGGTAGTTTCATTTTTCAAAAGCATTGCGATTTGACTTTAAAATTCTCTGCTGTTTATTATAAAGAATAACTGTTTTACGATCTCACACCAGTCACCATGACTGACTCGGAGTTTATTGTTTCCCTTCTAAACTCTGGGTGCCCACCAATTTCCACACGGGCAGCCTAGAGTTATATTATCAGGATATTCTGGATATTCTGGAGCTTGGAGATAAGCTGGATGGCGAGACATAGTATTTGTATCTGATAGTATTTATTCCGCTGTGTATTCTGTATGAGGACAAGTTTATATAACTGTCCATTGTTGTTTATTGACTCTGATGATATGATGTGATGTAATGTAATAACAGATATAATTCTTTTGTTTTTAAATGATATTCATTTATCTATTATATATTGTTCCGCTGCGATATGTGAGATTCTGATATTGTTTTCTGTTGCTGTTCTGTTGTTATTCTTCTCCTTTCCTTCTATCTTCTTCTTCTTCTACTTTTTCTTCTTTCTAAAACCCTCACTATTGGAGTTTCCGGCCTTCGATTTCTCGGCAGTCGATAAAGTGAGTATCGATGTCGAATTTTCGAAAGTCGAAAATTTTGGGATGTGACAAAGTGGTATCAGAGCATATGGTTAAGCGACAACCCTGCTCTGTTGGGTGTTACTCATTAGAGATAGAGTCAGTAGTACTCTAGAATGAGTTTGAGTGTAATAATAGATATGAGCGCGTATTTGTTATTGAATATAAAATTGTTTTATATTGTGATGATTGGTTTGTTGGGTGGTATATGAACCTTCGTCGGCACAGTCTTGCAAAACTGTATCGAAGGGGTTTCTAAACGCTCGAATAGAACAGTTCGGCACAGTATTGTTTTAAATAGGGTAAATGAAATAATTTTACCCAAAGCTATTTTTGTATAGAAAAGAAATGTTTTTCTATGGAATACTATAGTATATGGTTGCATGGTTGTTAGAGGTGATAATATTAATCTATTGTCATTAAAATTAAATAAGGAATTGGAATTATAACTCAAAAGTTAAGAAATAAATTCACATACGAATGAAATTTAAGAATGTAAATTGTAAACGTAACTTATAATTTAAAACGGAATTCCAGAAAAGTTTTTGGAAATGTTTTGAAAAGAATTTGAAAATTTTTGGAAATTTGGAAGTTTAAATCTTTTTGGATTTGAAAATGAATTTCAAAGGTTTTGAAAAGTATTTGGAGAGTTGAAAGCTCTAAACTCTTTTAGGTCGCTGGAAAATAATCCTGATGATGATGGCCACATCATTAGAATTCATTTTCGGGTTTCCAAAAGAGAAATTGCTGTCAAATTGTTTTAAATAGGAGTTGTTTGGAAAATTTGGATTTTGTTTTAGAAAATTCAAAGGATGATTTGAATTGTTTTCAAAAAAATGATTTTTGAAAATGTTGAAGAGACTCTGGAATGCTATATAAAGATATTTATGAAATATTATTAAGTTGATAACTTATGCAATTTGAATATTGATAGAATAAATTCAATTTAAAGATTGGAGTTAAATTAAAGAAAGTATAAGTGAATCAATGTAATGAAAGTAAAATTGAAAGTTGAGATTCATTGCGAATCTGTAAGCGATAGAATTGAAATTGGAAATGAAATGAGACTTGAATCCGAATAAGCTACTTTGATAATTTATTAATTCACGAAATACAGAAATTGAAGTTGAATTAGTTAAATTGAAACTTGAATTGTGAACTAAATAAAAGAATGGTTCGGAATTGCAAATAAATTCAAGTAAGAAGAAATAAATTTCAAATGAATGGAATTTACAATTGTAAGTGAATAAAATTGAAACTGAATGTTGAAACAAATTTGAATTGTGTGAAATAAAATGAAGCTTTAAGATTAGTTTGAAGTGAACTAAAGATAATTGATGAAATTCAATATTCAGAAGTAAACTGAATCTAAATTAGATTGAAAGTGTAAATTAAATTCAAATGAATGTGAAATGTGAAATTGAATGATAATGGATATAACATCAATAGTAAACTAGAAATGGTATAAGAAGTTGATATTAGAAGTTTGTAATAAAATTTGCAAAATAGTTGGATGTTATAACTAGATATTATGGCTAGTAGATATACAGGTATAAAGGGAATTGAATTTGATTTCACAGATAGTTTGAATTTCTCGACAAAAGGTAAGTGTTTCAATTTGAATATGAGATTTGATGACTTATTTCTCTAGCCGCTTGGCTTTTTCTTTTTCTTTTTGAAATCTGAGAGTCCGTAGGGACGTTTTGTAGTCGTACCGTATTAGCCGCGCAAAGGAGACGCTGGCGAAATTTTTCGGAAATTTAGGGCGTTGGAAAATTTTTGAGAAATTTTGAAAGTTTAAATTTGGAATTTGAATTTAAATTTGAATTGAAGTAAAGCAATGTTGTTTGAAACCTATAATTAAAGTTAGAAA
The DNA here is from genome assembly GCA_030737815.1 of Allium fistulosum. NCBI lineage: Eukaryota > Viridiplantae > Streptophyta > Magnoliopsida > Asparagales > Amaryllidaceae > Allium > Allium fistulosum. The sequence goes on along the minus strand of CM060902.1, from coordinate 731,453,730 downwards.
GATAGTTGGAATGATAACGAATCTTTAGTAGGAAGATTTGTTTTGATAAATTGATAAAAATATTGAATGTTGAAAAATGATAGACGAGTTAAGGACCACTTTTCCTAACTTGTAATTTCGAGGACGAAATTCTTTTAAGGAGGGAAGTTTGTAACGACCCAGAATTTTGAACGAATTAAATTGGAAATATTTAATTAATTTTAAATATTTGAACGATAATTTAATTTGAATCCCGAGTAAAACTTTGAAATTTGCGGTTAAATTACAGAATTTAATCTATTGATAGTCGAATAAAAATTTGTATCTTCGATTTTAAGTTGAAGAAAAATATTTCGAAAACTTTTAAAGTTCGTATTGATAATACCGAAGCTAATCGAACTGTCAGGATTGAATTTGAAACTGTTCTGTGCAGTATTTAATTGAATTGTTCGAATCGATATTTAAAAATAGTCAATTTTTCAAACAGTCTCGGAATTCGACGAAACCAGTTCCATTGGGTCCGTAATATCGAATTATTATCGGATTCCAAATTTCGTATTTTTCGGAGTTCGTATGTGAGAATACGACATGAAAACGCATTGAAGTTTTTATCGAGATTTAAATTTAAAATTTAAATTTTAAATTTATGGTCAAAATCATCACCACGTTCTCCTCCCTAAAATCGCGCCTGTAATCACGAGACAAATCGTGCACCCCATCACGAAATCGTCTTCTTTCGTTTCAATACTCCTCTCTTCCTCATTCCTCAGTAAAAAATCCCAAACGAGAAAAAAAGAATAATAAATGGCCGCTTCCCTTATGCTCGAAATCGCGATCGAACAGAGGGCACGCGCGCGATGGGTCGGCGTCGCGATGGCGGTCACGAGGCTAGACGACATTTGGATCTCGCGATAGTTTTTGGGCATGGCGAGTTTCGCGAGCATCGCGAGGAGGCAGGCGATTGAAGTGTGGAGTTCGATCGATGGTGGAGGGCAGCTTCACGGGTTCGTCGCTGTCGATCGCAAGAGCTCGCGTACGAGCAGGGGTCAATCGCGATTGCGGAGGAGGCGCGTCGCGATTCATCGCGTGAGGTGGAGGCGCGCGCAAGTCAGGCGATGGCTGGGGTTTCGCGAGCGCGAGTTGGATCTCGCGGTTCTGGGTGGTCTTCGATGCCACGTGAGGCAGGGGGTTTCGCTAGGAGGCGGCGACTGGATCGTGAAGTTTGATTTGAGGTGCTCGCAGCTGACGAAGCCGAGCTCGATTTCGAGCATCTCGAAGTGAAATTGGGGTCGAGGAGTTAGCAGGGGCAGTTCGAAGATGGATTCGTTATCGAGTGAGAGGGTCGTGGGCAGTGCAGTCGATCTGGGTTCGATTTTCACAGTAAGGTATTTTCTTCATTCGATTTATTCATGCATATAGAAAAATTGTGAACCCAGTATTTAAATTTAGTTTTAAAATTTAATTCTACTTAGGTAAAATTGTTAAAAGTAATCTGTTTAAAATTTATAGAAATTCAGTTTAAATTTAATTTATTTAGGTGAAAGAAAAATTTGTTGGAATAAAATAATTTGTTAGGATAAATTTTGTTAAAGGAGAATAAATTTTGAATTTAAATTTTCTTATGGAATCAATTTATTAAAAGGAAATAGTAATGAAGTGTTCAGTATATTTAAATAGTTAATAGGGAATTTGTTTAAAATAAATCATTTGATAAAAAAAATTAAAGAATTGATTTAAAGAAAATTAACAGACGATAATTTATTGTCAATTTATTCGAATATTAATGGATTGTATAAATATTTATACAAGGTTAAACCGTGAAGAAATGATCAAAAAAATGGAAATGGACTGCAAATTTAAAAGCTAAGGTGAGATTTTCTCACTCAGATTTATGATTAAATTTCAGTTATTGATTGATTTGTTTGAATGTGCTATTAGATATGATAGGATATATCTATATATATAGCAATATATACATATTGGCATATGTATATATTGGATTGATGATTTCCCGCCTCGTATAGCGGATGAGACCCTATTGCGCCGTTAGTAAGCGGATTTATAAAAACCTATATACCGCGATAATTCCGTACTGGAGCGGAATTGGTATTGTGCTAACATCTTTGGATGCAGGGAAACAGGTTGGAGGGATCCAACTGGATTCCTCAACTGTATTTATTTATTTACAGATGTTGATATATATTCTGTTGTCATATGTTGAGATATGATATTGACTGTTGTGATTGACTAATTGATGCGTTGCATCATCGGATTCAAATTTTGAAATTTAAAAATAACGATGTTGATTTTAAAAGTGAAATTTTAAAAGTGATCTTTGAAAATATACGTTTATTTAAATTGTTGAATTGATTTACTTTAAAAAGATAAACGTTAAAACTTTTAAGTTATAAAAATTGAGATTTTGTGAATTTTAACAAAAAGTAATTTCTTTTGAAATAAAGGGTTAAGAAATTTATGAAATGGTTTAAGTTGAGATTTTTGAATTCTTAAACCCATGTATATAAAAAGATGTATCAAATTGATATTTATCAATTAAAGTTATTGGAATTTTAAAATAAGTTTTATAAGAGATATGAAATTTATAATTATAAAATGTGAAGATATGAAATTTATAATTATAAAATGTGAAGATACGAAATGTATAGAATTATAAATTGTAAAGATATGAAATTTATAGATTTATAAAGAATGAAGTTGTAGAATGAATGATTATAAGAAAATTTACTTATAAATTGGATTTCTGCTTTTAAATGGAATATTGATCGGATCGTTAATGAAGAAGATTTATAAATCAAAGTTGTTAAAAAAATATAGAAATAGGATTTATAAACGTTGTTTTATAAATTCAAAATCGATGGAGTTTGATAAATTAAATATAGAAGATTTTTAAAGAAGATATATTCGCGATTTTGGATAGCGAATCTTTATTGAAATAAAACGTGTAGAGATGGCTGAAATTTAGTTAAGTGAATTATATTCACGATTTTGGACAGTGAATATACTCTTAAGGAAAATGGATATGTTCTGAAGAAACGATATTATAAAATGAAGTTAATTGTTTAAACGATGTTTTAAATTATATTGAATATCGAAATCATAGATTTCAACATTTATTGTTGAAATAGACGTTTTCGAAAAATAAGGAAATGGTGGACTATAACACTGTTGTTATAGTAAATGATTTCCGAAAGGAAATATTTTATATAGTATTGGGATTTATATATCTATCTAAATTTCGAATCCCTATACTAGTGATTTTGAGTCGTCGTAACGATGTTTTACGTAACATTCGTTTTGACTCAAATAAATGTTGTTATAGTAATGTTTTCCTTAAAGAATGAATTTATACTTAAATTTTGATTTAAGTATATCGAATATTTTCAAATGTTGAAAATAAATGATTTGTGAAATACTTATTATTAAATAAGTAGGAAAATGCTTTTCCATTATGAAATGAAATGGTTTTGAGAATTTATCTTCTTAAAGATAAATCGAAAGTGAATATGTGAAATCGATTGAAAATCGTATATCAGTAGATATTTTGAAAGATATAAATTCACTATGGAATTTATAAAAGAAATGGGAATTTGTTTAAAAATAAATATTGATTTATTTTTGAAGTGTGGAAATTTTATATCTAGTAAAGATATTTTTGAAGATGAAATAATTTGGAAAATTATTTGGAATCTGATGATGTCGCGCATCTTTATTGATAGTTAAATAACCGACTATCAATAATTACCTTTAGATAGGTATTTGTTGTGAATTGGATGAAATTGAATGCCACACTTATTTTTGAATAATCGCTCACTATTTGGGTTAGCCGGGAAAGGACCATGGGGTCGTATAACCCATTCCGAATATGTGATACGTCGTTATGAATCGCATTCGAAGACCGGTGTTGAAGACCGGATATTTTTGAAAACGGAAGGATTACCGTCGAGTTACTCTACATCGACTGATCTTCGATTTAGAGGTTTTATCACCCTTAGTGACGGGAAGTCCTGACGTGATTGAAAATTATCCGGATATGCAAGGGCTTCGTGAGAAGTGCCTTCGGTTCTGTTCGATCCCAGAACAGACTTGTATGGATTGTGTGTCGGACGTTACAATTTGAGATATAAAGCTGATTTCTTTCAAATACATTTCTGTTGGTGGCGGAGAATTTATTCTCTTAGCTTAACACCCTTCTCTGAGACGTACGAGCTCAGAGGTTATGTAGTTGAATTTTATCAGCGATATATCCCAATTTGGTAACGTGGCATACTGAGTGTTGCTGTGAAATGATCGGTGTTTGATCATTTGTGATATGATCATTTGTTTGATCTTATATCTTTATGATCATAGGTTGATCATTTTTGTTTGACCCGAAGCAGGGCTTTTTGTAGAAAGCGTAGCTTTGTGGACGAGACTTCATCGAGCCTCACACCCCGGAAATGGTCGAAACAGGACGAATGCGGCAAGGTTCTAGGGAGTAGCGCCCCTTAGTGTATGTCATTCCTTCTGGATAAAGGTGGTATCATGGTATGGAGCCCAGATACTTAACCTCTGTGGTTGCTGCACAGTTATTATTACTTTGTGGTTTGTTGGAAATCGGGGATCCTCGGGAAGATCGGTGACGATCGGGGGATGGCATACGCGTGTCAGTAGTTACCTATTTTTGCAGAGGTAACCCGGCCTTGTGTTGGCAGAGATCTAACCGTAACGTTAGATTCTCGGGTCGTCTATTCCAGGGACGTACCCATCGTGGATAGGAAGTTCCTTAGCCTGACCATTTGTTGGAAATCCAAAGAAACAATACGTGACGTGTACGGTTTTAGTTGTATTACCTGCTATGGAATGTGGCGGTAACCTGCTATTGAACATAGCAGCTATAGTAGGCATACGATACTGGTCGTATGTTGGCTAAGATTAATATTATACTTTCGAAATGTTTTCTACACTATGCACTAATAATAATATCAAAAACGATTTGATTTTGCGTAGTAAGCATCTTTGACTATCATAAGAAGAAATCTCCTCCAATTCTGCGTTTGCATTGTGTGTGTGGTGGGAGGTCTTATGGTAGTTTCATTTTTCAAAAGCATTGCGAATTGACTTTAAAATTCTCTGATGTTTATTATAAAGAATAACTGTTTTACGATCTCACACCAGTCACCATGACTGACTCGGAGTTTATTGTTTCCCTTCTAAACTCTGGGTGCCCACCAATTTCCACACGGGCAGCCTAGAGTTATATTATCAGGATATTCTGGATATTCTGGAGCTTGGAGATAAGCTGGATGGCGAGACGTAGTATTTGTATCTGATAGTATTTATTCCACTGTGTATTCTGTATGAGGACAAGTTTATATAACTGTCCATTGTTGTTTATTGACTCTGATGATATGATGTGATGTAATGTAATAACAGATATAATTCTTTTGTTTTTAAATGATATTCATTTATCTATTATATATTGTTCCGCTGCGATATGTGAGATTCTGATATTGTTTTCTGTTGCTGTTCTGTTGTTCTGTTGTTATTCTTCTCCTTTCCTTCTATCTTCTTCTTCTTCTACTTTTTCTTCTTTCTAAAACCCTCACTATTGGAGTTTCCGGCCTTCGATTTCTCGGCAGTCGATAAAGTGAGTATCGATGTCGAATTTTCGAAAGTCGAAAATTTTGGGATGTGACATATTAGGTTTGAAATATACATCGAGTTCAGGCCGGGGTCGGGTCCGGTTTTAAAATCCGCAAACTGAACCGGCCTGTTCCATTGGCAGATCTGAGTAAAGATTTTAATTCATTTCCAAAAAATACGCAGAATGCTTTCCGAAAAAAAGAGCATTGTTAATGACACTCCAAAAATGGTTAAGTGGGGGTTCTATTTAAAAAATAGTTTTATTAAGGGGGGTACAAATAAAGATATCCCCCCATAACAAATTAATATAATATTACCAAATTACCCGTTAAACCCTAGTTCTAACTACATTAATCTCTTCTTCCTCCTTAATCAAAATCATTAGTCTAAAATCATGAAGAAATTAAACGTTAATGAAATTTCCTCACAAGAGAAAGAAAACAATATGATTCTGACTCAAGAAAGTGAACGGTACATTAATTTGTTCAACCAAACAATGAAGAGGTAATTTTTTCTTTTGGTTAGGGTTTATTTAGGTCTTAACATGTACTTGCCGTTTTAAGATTTATATTTGTAATTCGGCGTGTACTTTCCGATTTTAGAGTTGAAATTCAATTTGTTCATGTTGAAATTAGCAAACTATTGATCCCTCTCGATATCGGAGCCTACGGGCCGAAATAAAGGAAAATGTTCGGCATTTTAGTGTCGAGTTTACGAAATACAAGGTGAACATAACAATCGATGCCACATTGCCGATAATATTAAATGAATTCGGTGGTCTTTTGCAGAATATTTATGGTTGCCTCAATTTTATTTTTTAATGTTGAGATTTTGATTTTTTTCGTTATAGATACCCGAGCATGATTGGACGAATGAAGTGGATAATTGCAAAGTATTGGAAAACGATGAAAATGGTTATTGCACTGAATCAAATGAAGTGGACAATTGCAATGAATTAGAAACCGATGATGGCACTAATGACCAAAATGAGGAAGTCGCCATGTCGCCCTTCGATTACCCCGATTTAATGTCTCATTTCACTACTGATGTGGTACGATAAAATATTAAATATATCTTCATTTTTTTTATGCCTGTTACTAATTTATGATGCAGTTGTTCGAATTGAAGGAAAGTGTACGAGATTGGTGCATGGAATGCAGGATAAGTCTAAATTGCATTGTTGTGACTAAAAGAACAAGAATGAGAAATGTGTTATGCAACGGAAAAGGATCTTGGATGGTCCTTGTTTGTGAAAGAAGTGGAGAGTATGTTGACCATAAAGCAAAGACTTATGTTCCAAAAATTCAAAAAAAACGGTGAAGGCCGGGAAGTAGAAAATGTGGATGTCCATTTGAGTTAAGCACTCGTTGTACAAATAATGGAAGATGGCTATTGAGTGTGAAGAATGGACTAGGCTGAAAGATCATGAAGTTAAGACCGTTGAAACAATGACAAATAGTGGTGTTAGGCCTCAAAATATTTTAACTGCTATTAAAATTGACAACCCGAACAACCAGTCAACCATACGAAATGTTTACAATGCAAAAGTTAAGCTTAAACTACATAAAACGAAAGGTAGATCGATTATGCAGCAGTTTATGAAAATGGCTTCTAGTTACCATTACATGGTTCACCATAGAGTTGATGGTACAACCAATGAAGTTTTCGACTTATCCTTTAGTCATCCTAGATGCGTTGTTCTTGCGCAATGTTTTCATCAAATATTGTTCTTGGATTGCACGTTCAAAACAAATAGATAAAAGTTACCGTGTTTTCATATGGTGTGGCAAACATCAACGGGGGCATCTTTACTGTGGCACTTGCTTTTATCAGTCGTGTGACTACGAAATCCTATACATGGGCGCTTGATTGTGTTAGAAAGTGTTATAGAGATAGAGAAATTCCAGGTGTTATCATCATAGATGCCGAAATTGCTCTTACGAATGCAGTAGCTACGGTGTTTCCATCGGCATGTCATATTCTATGCGCATGGCATATTTCGAAGAATGTTCAAGCAAATTGTAAACCCAATTTCATAAAAAAGAAATGTGTTTTGATTGGGGATAAAGAGGTAGTGTGTGAGGATGAGGAAGGAAAAAAGGAGTATGAACAATTTTGAGATGGTTGGATTATTGTGATTAACTCATTGTCCATAGAAGAGTACCATCGGAACTTAAAATTGTTTCGTGATGCATGGGTTGCGAAACAGAAAAATTCTCTCACATATGTAATGAAAAATTGGCTTAGTAAGTACAAGGAAATGTTTTTTTTGGCTCGGACCAACAAAATAAAACACTATGATAATGTCTCTACTATCGTAGTTGAAAGTGCACACCATCGTTTGAAATTGTATTTCGATTCAGCTGCAGGTAGCTTTGTGCAATGTTGGATTAGTGCACATCTTTGTTGTGAGAATGAATTAGTTGCAATCGAACATGCATTTGAAATGAATACATCTAGGACAATGCATAGATTTTGAAGTGGGCCAATGTTTAGAGAACTTTTGGGATTTGTATCTCACAAAGCACTAGATTTACTAGTACATGAATTAGGTAACATTTCAAACGTCGGCTTGACTATCGACAATTGTGGTTGTGTTTTATGGCAAGTTAATGGACTACCATGTGCACATATGCTGGCAGACTTTAGACATTCACATGGTTTCATACCGTTAAACGTTATAGATTCTTATTGGAAGCAATTATCTTGCACTCCTCCTGCATTGCATTGTTCAACTCTTGCTTTTGATGACTTGCCCGAAATAAAAGCATTAAAAAGTAGGTATGATGAATCGCTTGATAATGTGAGACTTGTTATACAACAAGATTTGAAATTGTTAGCATTCCCTCAAACAACCACTATTTTAGAACCCCCCCTCCCCCCCCCCCCCCCCCGTAGCAACAATTAAAAAGGGTAGACCATCTAAAAAAGAGAAGTCAAATAAACGAGAGCCATCTTATTTTGAACATGTTGAAGCGTCGTTGTCATGTAGCTCCAATCTTACTTCGGTTGGTCGTTACTTAAAGAAGCTTGGCTTCAAAAGTAAGGCATGTGAGAACAATCAAGTTGACGATGAATTTTGTTGCAAATGCCCAAATGTATGACACCCTACACAGTTGGTATAGAAGATATCCCTAGTGATTGTAATTCTGGTTATTGGGTTGTGGTTAATCAATTAAATCTCCATAATCGAAGACCGGATAATCCTTGTAAGTTTGTACGTGAGTCTATGGTTGAAAATTTAGTGCTACATTATGCAATGTACAAAAGAATGTAGGATGAATGTGGTTTTGAAGAAATGAAGACAAGGATACATTGTACGAATGTAGTTGGGTTTAGTGAATGGATGCAGATGCCGGAATCAGGATTTATTATAGCTGAAACATTTGGCATTGTGGTTGTTTTGTTAAGCAAGCATATAAGTTGTACTTTTGTTCCCATAACAGTATGTGCGACCATGTTAAACCATGACAGGATGGTAGTTATGGGGCATGTGAACAGCTCTCATTCTGTTGGTATTAAACTTAGTTCCGACTCTCTTTTGCCTCCTACACCTCACTTTTCGTATTTTCAACAGTTTTATAATATTGACGTGGAAGATTGGATCAGACCGTATATGGAAAGAGTGAATAAGTACTTTGCTTCTTCAGAAGACCATGCTGATGAAGGCAGTGTAGTTTGGAAACAATACAATAATTGGTTTTCGAATTTGTAAACTTAATTCGACAAAATGGTGTCATATATGATCTATGGACAATTAACAACTAATACTATGGTCAATTCGATGAGCTATCGTCGATTGAAATATTTAATTTCGACCCCGCATTATCGTTCCCGAGAGTTCATCACATATACGATGTAGATTCATCGTTTTAATTTCCAAAAGTCGATAATAGCTTGGCGTTCCTACTACAAGTAAGTGCATGTTGTTTAGAAAAGAAATTTCGATACCATTCATCGATTTTTTTGCTTTTGTTCGTTGTTGTCGTTACTGCTACTTAGAACTATAGTACAATCAATTCGATGGCTACTTGTCGACTACGGTGTATAGTTTCGACATACATATGCCATTCCCGAGAGTTTTTTCTACTTTCGAAAATTCAGCATCGTTTTCGTCCCTTTTTTCCGACAATAGGTTGTCGTTCCTGCTACTACATGGTGATTGAGCACATCTTTTCGACACCATTTATTCAAGGTTAATTTTTTTTGACTTACTTATGTTGTTACTGTTACTTACCATATTTATATGCCATATCAATATCATGTTAAACTATATAACCACCATATCGATACCTTCTCTATACCGTATCAAACTACATGAATACCATATCAAAGAATATCAACACCATATCAATACCTTCTTTATACCATATCAAACTACATGAATATCATATGAAAGTACATCAACACCATATCAATAACTTCTCTATACCATATCAAACACCATATCAATACCATATAAGACAATATGAAACCATATCAAATCACATGATTACCATAATAATACCACATCAAACAATATCAAGACCATATAAAACTATAGCAAACCATATTAAACAACAACAATACGACAAATATCAGTACCACAAAACATCGATACCATAGTCACTAACATAAAAGTCAGAATACACGAGTTCAAACAATAACGTCTCTTTTGTTCCTGCTCTTCTTCGCCTTTGATCCTTCAACTTGTTCGCCTTCTTCTTCTTGTACGTTCACTTGTTCGCCAAAAATATCAAGTGGTTCATCTTCGTCAATGTGTTCTATCCTTCCGAGCACTTGTGCCATTTACTCGCTAGGAGCACAAGACTTAATGAAGTCCACAATGTGTCGATGTCTCCGTTTTTGCAAATTAAAAAAATTCAAAGGAATGATCAAAGAAACTGTAAGCCAACAATAAGTTGAATAAAAGTAGGCACTTACAATACAGACAACAACTGAATTATTTTCGCTAACTTGCATTGGCTCCGTAAATCGTGCTCGTGGATTGGCAACAATAGGATGTGAAACAGATAGATCCACTACATGTACGTTGGATCGCATTTCCCAGGCTGTGTTACACAGGTTGATGTTAGACTTTGATTCAGAAGATGGTTTCGCCACTCGCTCCAGCTAAAATCTCCTAAATTTGAATATGCTGCCTTGTATGATTTTTCCGATGAATTCATTTTTTTCGTCTCCAAAGCGAAATTTGTTACGAGTACTGGTTGAACATAGCCAAACTGACGAAGGATTCATTGTGGAAGATACAACTCCACTGCTTCAAAACACACAATTGGTCCATTATACAAGGCACACTGTTGAAACGGGTAGTGATCTCTCATATCCTTTAAGCACTCCCAAACAACATCAGTAGCTTGAAGGTCATCTAATTTCTCCCTGAGAGTCACCAATTCATAAGACAAGTTGGTGCTCGTTTCCATAGCAAAGTAAAAAACTCACCTAGGATCTCCAAGTTAGGCACGTGCATTTTGATTGTGTCGTCTTAACACTGGGAAGTGCTCAAATATCCAAACCTAGACAAGAATTATCAATTATATGCACAAACATTGCAAGCAATTTTATTTTTATAATTTGATTCAAACCTGAAGCAAAGTCATGCAACCAGCAATTTGACGTACACATTTTCTTGTGCCCTGCGCCAAATTATAAAACAACCAACTCAAGCATGTTGTGCCCCAAGAATACGTGTTCACTTGCCTTAACACCCGTAGACATTGCAAAAAATGTACCGAGACCTTGTTTCCATATTTATCACCACAAACTAGCACACCAATGGTATATAGTAAATATGTGATTGCACATTGCCGTTTACGTTCCATGGTATCAGAATCTTGACTGCCAGAAAATGTTATTCTCAACCATTCCAGACGCACTTTTTTCTCACCGCCCAACAATTCGTCAGCCGCTTGTTCTTTAATGCCAAGACACTTATCTAACAACTCATAAACATCATCATCACTTATTCCCCTTGATCCTCCAAGTGGCCCCGTAACCGTTTTTCCTTCGACAGGAAGACCAGTGATGTGAAACGCTTCATCTATACTTACTGTCATCTCCCCAAACGGAAGATGAAAAGTGTTGGTTTCTGGATACAATTGCTCAATAAAGGCATTGATCAGCACCCTATCAACTTTGTTATGTGCATGTTTTATTATATTAAAGAATCCCAATTCGGCTACCGCATCCTTAACAAAATCACACTCGTTGTTTAAATCCCACCGTCTATGAGTCCCTACATGACTATGAAGCTTAACAATTCTTGCTTCTTCCTTTGGTGCCTACATTACCAACACAATATTCAAAACCTATACTTATATTGTCTACAATTAAATATGCTATTCCATATGGATTCAATATTCAAAACATATACTTATATTGCCTACTTATATTGTCTACAATTAAACATGCTATTCCATATGGATTCAATATTCAAAACATATACTTATATTGCCTACTTATATTGTCTACATTTAAATATGATATTCACAACAAAACAAAGAATAATGAACTTATTGACATACCAAAGAATTCCATATGGTAGAAGCTATATGATCTTTAAATGCAAACAATAATGTTGATTGTTCTTCACTTTCCGTCGATTGACTTGGTTGTGCCATTAATTGTTTTCCTTTCTTTTTCCTCTTCAATTGTTGTATCTCTGTATCAGTCTCCTCTTCGGTGTCGTGAGATGGGTCAACCTCCTTTTCAACCTCTTCTACTTGATCCTGACCCCGTTTTTTTGTTTCAACAACGTGATCCTCTTGCCTTCCTTCCTCCTCACTCGAACCGCTGTTTACATTGTTAGTGCCCTCGTCGTCTACAACAGCCTCGTCAATAATTTTTCTCATTCGCTCCAACTCTAATCTCTTGCGATTTGAAGCAGTTTGTGGAATGCGGATGGTTGAAGATGAAGTTGAAGATTTTTTGCTGTAAAAACAAAAAATTGTTCATCAATATATGTTTAAAATCCAACAGTAGACGTATAAAAACAAAAAAAATGAAAACTAGCAATGAACATGTGATTCTGTGTTAAATCGACAACAATATATCGAAAAAATTTAAAATTTTCAACCATCCATCATCGAACTGCATTCAAACACTTTATTAGTTTAAATCGACAGTGAAATATCGAACAAAATCCAAAATTTCGACCATTAATCATCGAATAGCATTCAAGCATTTTATTGGTTCAAATTCGACAATTCAATGTCAAAAAAATATAACAATTTCGACCACTTACAACGAATTGCATCAAAACACTATGCTTTTTGAGAACTCGACATCACAAAACCAAAAAAATATATTTAACAATCATAAACTGAATTGCATCAAAACACTAAGCTTGTTGAAATTCGTCACTACAGCATCGAAAATATATAATTAGTTCGTCCAACTATCATCAAATAACCCCAAACGATAATATAAAGCCAAAAAAACAAAAGTTTCGATTTATTATCACCGAATAACTGCAAACGCCTAAACCCTAATAGATAAATCTTTTATCTACAGATCGAAATCTCAAATCGCGAAGCAAAAATTGATTATTAGTGACCACTCACCTTGCCAATACCTTCTCAATCAGCTTCAGGTCTGGGTTTTTGGATCGAGCGCAATTTTTGATACGAACCATTGTAGAAAGCTTTTGAAAATCCTGAACTTCGAAAAGAGAAGAACGAACAATGGAATGATTCAGTTAGGGTTAGAGCGGTAGGGTTAAAATTATGGGGGGTAGAATAGGAAATCTTTGTTTTACTTTATAATACAAGTGTCATCCCCATAGTAGTTTATTTTTGAGTGGAGTGAGAATAAAAAAAGACCCCCCAACTAGGGCTGTTTATTTTGTACGAGTGTTCGATGTCTGTTCATGTCCGTAACCAAAATACGTCTGTCCAAGTCCATTCGATTTTCATTCAGGACACGAGCTGGGACAACAAAATTTGTACGAGCAAAAATATTGTCCGGTCCGAGTTCGTTCGAATTTCTTATAATTCAGTATATCTGATGGAAATTCTATTAAACAACATAAAATTTGATGTAAATAGTAATGTCCTTCTGTGTCCGTGTCAGAAAAATGTATGTACGAGTCCGTCCGATTTTATTTAGGACATGAGCTAGGACAACAAAATTTGTACGAACATAAATCTCGTCCGGTCCATGTCCGGTCCGATTTTATTTAGGACACGAGTTAGGACAACTAAATTTTTACGAACATAAATCTCGTCCGATCCATGTCCGGTCCGATTTTATTTAGGACATAAACTGAACACACCTCCGTCTGGTCCGGTCCGACCGATTTACACCCGTGCACCTAGCCATTTTTGGAGTGTCATTGACCGTGCTGCATTGACAATGCTAAAAAAAATACCCGTCCCTACGCATTATTCATTTCTAAAATACATTAATGTCCCTAAAACAAAACCTTTCCCCCACTTACCGGATCTAAGATAAACCCTAATATGCATTCCCCGTTTTGTTCCCCCCAAGTCGACGTCAGCCGCGTGTCCGCCAACATCTGGTCAAGCGCTTAACCGCTCACTTTGCAATTTCGAATCTCTCGCCTTTTGAATAGATTCAATTTGGATATTATCAAGGTACAATCGAAGAAATATTTTTAGGTAATGTTTATTGATTTGTGGATTCTTTGTGAATAGAAACTGAGTTTTCAATCACTTATGGTATAAAATACTTGAGGACATTTTCGATGCTATTCTTTCACCATTTATTGTACCCAATTTCGCTTCTAAAGAAGACGATTTGAATTCGATAGGAATTTCATGTTCTTGATAGATACTGTAATTTGCAACAACAGTGACGCCATGGCTTCTTTTATGGGCTAGAGTTACATCAGCCTTTTCAAGCTTTTCCTCAAAGTGCGTGGCTAGTAGAAATTCCTTTGATTTTGGTTTTCTACTGGCCAACTGTTAGTAGTATTAAGAGGCAAAATTATTTAGGTAGCAATGAAGATTTTAATTGATCATTGTAGAAGTTAATAAATATGTGTTACCTTGTGGAGTAGAAGTTTGATGTCTGCGACTTGTAATGTAACTGCAGCAAATACGATATTTCCGAATCTCCTTTTTATAGAATTTGGAGTAATAAACTCCTAAATATGGTAAACTCATTATATGATGCTAAAGTGATTATGCATAATAATTATATAAAACTATATTACATTTCAATAACATAAAATACAATGCAATAAAGTTCACTAGTTTAATTACTGAGGCATTTGTAGTATTTTGCATCACTAATGGTAACAGTATCGTTAATAACACTATGCATATGGCTAGGTTTGTTTACCATGCCTTTTGGTACCCATGATAAAAAGTTATATACTTCTTGCAAAGTAGAGTTGATGAAAAAAGGTATAATATTGAAATACCCTTCTATGGTTATACTTAGTTTTAATGCAAGGCAAAAATCTCCTTGGCGAATTTAACATTTTTACTCAAGCAAAATAAGAAAAAAACCGAAGTTTTAAAATCATAAAACATTGACCGTAAATAGAAAGATATGGGAAAAAATGGAATGGAATGAAAACCCTCTTTAGATTACAAGTTTAAAGACTGCCTGATAGAAAATTAGGATGGAATGAAAACCCTCTTTTCATTCCAATCCATTTTTTCTCCAAACTCCACGAATATGGTTGATTTTGATATTTACTTATTTCCCTCTTCATTCTAACCTCTTTAGATCCAATCTTCGTTAAGATTGATGGAGATTTTCTTTTAGATTTATAAATCATGGTTTAGGTTTTTGGTTTGTTACGTTTGGGAAGAAGAAGCCTAGACGTACTTCTCTTTAGGCCATGCGACTTATTTCTTTACATAATGGGTAGTAATGGGCCTTAGGACCGGCTTAGCCCGATTAAATTTCAATTCAATATTTCATTATAACTTCTAATCCATTTATCTGATTCATACATTCTTATAATAAAACTCGACTAGCAAAATGTGATCTAGGTAACAATACATATTTAATTTCTTAATTCATTAGTTTTTTCTAAAAAATAAAATCCAATTTAACCTTTTTAGTAAAATTATTATTTTACCCTTCATTAATAGCTGATTTAATTATCCAAAATTTATGGAGTGTTAAATTCTCCCCCTCAAAAGATTTCTTCCTCGAAATTCTAAAGGATAGAAATGTAACACGCTTTCTATTCTATCACGCATACCATGCAATCAATACACAACATACATACATAAATACATTCAAAACTCAATACAACATACATACAAATCAGCCAACATAAATATTGGAGCATGAATGATGTACATATAATGATAAAAAAGGCAAGAATGTAATTGTCAGTCTCCTACATGTATGCAAATGTCATCTCATATAGGACGTATCCATAAAATTCTAATATAAAGCATGTGAGTTTTATATGAATTGAAGTCATACATCGCATCAAAGCATCAAATATACATTTCCTATGTAGCTAAACATGGTCTAGAATACTATAGTCCTAACTGCTATGCACACAATTCAAATAACCAATCCAAAACACTCGCAAAAAACAATCAATCATCTAAAACAATTGACCTAACCTAAGTAATCTAGACTATTTAAATTGAAACATACTAGTAAAGAGTTCGGGATGCAAAACACGAATCTTCACCTCTAGTTCTTAAGTACTCTCTACTGGATTGCTTCCCCACTGTACTCAGAACAACTTTACTTCTTTATTTCGAAGTCTCTTCACACCACGCTCTACAATAAAAATAGGTCCATGGGATGTTATAGACTCTGACTCCACTTTCACATTCTCTTATTGTTTCTGCTTGACTATGATGGTTGAATCATGAATACACTTCCATATATATGATACAAACATTATGAATGCCCGCAAACTTTTCAGGACGATCTACTTTATAAGAAAACTTCCCTACTTTCTCTAATATCGAAAAAGGCATAATAAAACAGGACACTATTTTTCTCGAACTACCAAAACGCATGACATGCTTCAATGATGAGAACTTCACAAATACCATATCACGTACTATGAATTCCAGCTCTGTACGTCTCCTATCAGCATATAATTTATGTCTATCATGTGTAGTCTACATTCTCTTTCATACCAACTCCACTTTCGCGGAAGTGTCTCAAATTATGTATGGCACAAGTATAATATTATCATTTATCTCACGCCAATAAGACATGATTTGCATGACCGTCCATGTAAAGTCACGAGTGGTTCCATGCCTATGCTCACTCGGTTGTTGTTGTTATAAGTAAACTCTACGAACGGCAAGTAACGTTCCCAAGCTCCTCCAAAATCTAGAAAGCATGCCCTTAATAAATCTTCCCATACTTAATTCACCCTCTTAGTTTGTCCATCTCTCTGTATATGATAAGTAGTGGTGAGACTCAACTCTTTACCTAAAGCATCTTAGAGGCTCGTCCCAAACCCACTATCAAAAAGTGTATTTCTATCACTACTATGCTCATTGGAAGTCCATGCAATGTAATCACCTCTCTCACCACAATATAGCCAACGTTGTTGCTTCACTTGAACTCCGTACTAGAATGAAATGAGCACATTTTGTCAGTCGATTGATTATGACCCAAATGCTCTCATTTTCTCTTCTTCTCCTAGGTAGTCCATCTACAAAGTCCATTGATATATTTTCCCTCTTCCACTATGAAACATATAGCGGAAGTAATAGTCCACTTCGCTTCTTCTGCTTAGTATTGACCTGTTAACAAGTAAAGCATCTGGCAACATACTCCACCACCTGTCCCTTCATCTTCGACCAATAGAAAAATCTCTTCGTATTTATGTACATCTTGTCACCTTTGGGATAAATAGTCATCCTAGAACGGTGAGACTTAGATAAAAACTCATCAATCGTCTCCTTAATTTCTATTTGCACTAAAATTGGGTAAAAATAAGTTGAAATACTTGAGTAGTGTTATACAACTAGTCAAGAATGCTGATCACCAGTTGGTAGGTGTTAGCTTTGCACCCTTGAGATTCCATTATGCAATTTCTTTATTGTCTAGGTTCCTATTCACAAGATTACAAATCATGGATGGCATGATCAGCCATTATATCTCTCTATTCAAGCTTTTTATACAAGATGGAAGAAAAATAAAAATGAGAAAGAAGATAAAGTCAGAAAATTCATCCTCTTTTGAGGGGGTACCCCGGTATTTATAGAGGATTCCAGCTGTTAGATTGGCACCATGTGTCTCTTAGGGTGATCAAATAGTGTATGGTGACCTTCATGTGGAAAGGGTGGCATCGTGAGGAGATTGACATGCGATGACTTTAATGAACTTTTGGCGAAAGCTCTGTTGCATTGCTTTGCGATAGATTTAATTGATTTTCTTCATGAAGGCTTTATGGAACTTCCTACAATGGTAATTTACTTAATAAATCTTCATAATTGCTTAGGAAGGAAACTTCCTAAGTGATAGCTTTTTGAAAGACTTTTAGCAACAACTCTCAAGACGACTCTTGGTGATAGCTCTTTGAAAGACTCTTAGCGACAACTCTATGGATAACTCTTAGCGATGGCTTTTTGAAAGACTCCTAGCAATGGCTTCTTTGATGACTCATAGCGATGGCTCTTTGAAGGACTCTTAGTGATGAATCTTTGGAATACTTTTAGTGATGGCTCTTTGGAAGACTCATAATGATGGCTCTTTGAAGGACTCTTAACGACTGCTCTATGGATAACTCTTAGCGATGGCTTTTTGAAAGATTCCTAACGATGGTTCCTTAGATGACTCTTAGCGATGGCTCTTTGAAGGACTCTTAGCGATGACTCTTTGGAAGATTCTTAACGATGGCTCTTGTTAATCATTTGAAGACTATCAACGACTGCTAAATATAACTTCTTGCGATAGCCTTATAAGGCCTTTCACATAATCTTTATTAGACTCTTCGTGACAACTCAATTTTCCCATTTGGAGATAGATCGCGATGGTTAGGTTGGATTACTCACGGTGGCTTTCTGTCTTGTTAAGCGACCGCTTCAAGATTTATCGCAATGGTTTTATTCTTTCATGCATAATGTTATCACTTAGAAGCTTTTTGCATATTGCTTTATAGAACTTTTCTTGATGGCTTTGTTTTTACTCTTGAGGGTTAACACACGATGACCTTCATAAGTTGCCTTGCGATGGATTAGTTTGCTAGTGATGACTTCCATTTTCGTATGAAGACTTCAAATAAGGCTTGATGACTTCAAATTTGTTTTTGGAATTTCATGTGCAACACTTGCCCCCTTTGTATGAAAAGCTTCTTATGCTTTAGCTTAAGTAGACTTCTTGCCTTGCATTGTTCTTTGATTATTCTTGGAAATTTACTCTTCATTACTGATTTCTTATGCTACTCAATCTTTCTTTTTAACATTGTGATTTTTTTAATAAAATATTTCACCACTTTGTTTGGAATTCATTTGAAGTAAGAATCGAATATATATACCTAGTAAAGTAAGGTTGTTTGAAAATGAATTTTTGTAAGTGAGGGAGTAAGCTGGTGTTGTGATAAGATGGAAACTTCCTAGGTTTTAGGAAAATGCATTTTGCCCTTTTCCCATTCCGATCTTAGTTGTTTATTTAATCTGAAATTCATTCGATTACATTTCTTTGGTTTTTTCTATAAACTTTGTTTGATCGTAGAATCTTCATTTGTCATTTTCTTTGGATTTTGCTTTGACCAGGCCCGACGGCATAATCAAACCCTTTAATTGACCATCACTCTTTGGATGGTTTCTTTTGCCAAGCCTAAAGGGGAAATCAAAGGCTTTCCGTCCATCTCCCTTTGACGAGTGCTTTAACCTGGCCGAACGAGGGGATCAAAAGCTTAATTAATCATCACCCTTTGAATGGTTGCTTTGGCCAGACTCGAAGGCGTGACCAATGGCTTTCCGTATATCTCCTTTGAATAGGTACTTTGACAAGGCCCGATGGGGGGATCAAAGGATTAATTGGCCATTACTCTTTGGATGGTTCCTTTGACAAGGCCCGTAGGCAGGACTAGAGGCTTTTCTTTCATCTCCCTTGATGGGTGCTTTGGTCAGACCCGACGGTGGGATCAAAGGCTTAATAGACCATCACTCTTTGGAAGGTTGATTTCGCCAGGCCTAAAGGCGGAACCGAAGGATTTTCTTCCTTCTCCCTTGGATGGGTGCTTTGACCAGCCCCACGACGGGATCAAAGGCTTAATTGACAATTACTCTTTGGATGGTTGCTTTGGCCAGGCCCGAAGGCGGGACCAAAGCCTTTTTGTCTATCTCCCTTGGATGTGTGCTTTAACCAGGCCCAACAATGGGATCGAAGACTTAACTAACCATCACTCTTTGGATGGTTGCTTTGGCCAGGCTCGAAGGTGGGACCAAAGGTTTTTCATCCATCTCCCTTGGATGGGTACTTTGACCAGGCCCGATGGCGTGATGAAAGGCTTAGTTGACCATCACTCTTTGGATAGTTGCTTTGGCCAGGCATAAAGGAGGGACTAAAGGCTTTTGTCCTCTTTCGGATATAAAGGATCACTTTGTTCAACAAAACTTACCAACCTCGTCGAGTCGAAAGTTAAGTTTGAACACGTGCCCTTCATCCTCGAGGCAGTAATATTAGATAGGATTCCACTTTTTCTTGTCCAATAAGTCATTCCAAATAAGTTTCTTTATACATTTAATATCATAAAATATAGCCTTAAGTGTTCATCATTCCAAGTCCTTCGTATCACATTCCCGTCGGATTCACTTAATTGGTATGTTCCTGGCGGTATTACTTTGTGAATGACAAGGAACCTTCCCAATTTGGTCCAAGGGGACCATCTGCATGGTCTTTTTTGTTTGCCATTATTTTCCTTAAAACTAAATCTCCCTTTTTGAACGTCCTTTGGGTTATGATATTTCGTGTTCTTGCGTTGGTATTCTGCTATTCGAATAACAACTTGATCCCTCAATTCATCAAGCAAGTCAAGGGATTCCCTTTTCAATTCTTGGTTTGTCTCATAGGTATATGCAATTCTTTGACATGAGGGACTTTCAACTTCAACTTGTAACATTGCCTCAAATCCATAGGTTAAGGAGTATAGTGTATGTCTTGTAGCAGTTTTTGTCGATGTTCGGTATGACCATAAGACAAAACGAAGTTCATTTACCCAACTCCCTTTGGATTTTCCTAATCTTTTCTTCAAAATGTTCCTTATTGTTCTGTTTGCCGCCTCTACTACTTCATTGGCCTTCGGATGAGCTATTGAAGAAGTTTTCTTTGTGATTCCATTATTTTCATAGAAGCGAGTGAATTCCTCACTTTCAAAATGAGTTCCATTGTCAGAAATAATCTTATTTGGAAGCCTAAATCTTGTTATTATATTTTGGAAATCAAACTTCAGAACTTTTTCGATGGTTATGTTAGGTAGGGGTTTAGCTTCCACCCACTTGATAAAATAATCGATTGCAACCACAACAAATTTTGCTCCTCCTCTTCATACTGGGTGGGATCTGATCAACAATTCCCCATACGTCAAAAGGCTATGGACTGGAAATGGTAGTTAGGTTGCTTGAGGGGTGTCGTGGAATTTTAGAGAATTTTTGGCATTTATCGCACCTTTGACATATTTCATGCCTTCATATGTCATCCGAAGCCAACAATTCTCATTACCTTTTTTAGCAATTTTTACCCCGTTGGAATGATCTCCATAAAATACTTCATGTGCTTCTACCAGCAATCTCATACCCATTTCGGGTGTAACACTTTTTAAGTAAGGCATTGGATATCCCTTTTTATACAATATTCCATCAACTATTGTGTATGAGGCGGTTTCATACCTTAATTTGTGCTTCTTTCTTTCTTTTGGTAAGATTCCCCTTTTCAATATATTCGACCAAGGAAGTCATCAAATTACCGACGTATGGATTTTCGTGAGTGTCTATCCTTTCCGGATCCTTCCTAACATTACTATTCCCCTTGGGATTTTCTTCATTACCTGATTAAAAACTAACTTAAAACCTGGTTAGGACCAGAGTTTCTTTGCAAAGTTCATCTTTCTCTTCTCCAGTACTTGGGTTTGGTTGAAAGCCAACGGATATGATTTTGACTTTCGATGCACCTCGTTAACTTACTAGTTTTGCCAAAGAATCTACTTGTGCATTCTTTTCCCTTAGTATTTGTTGTATGGAGAAATCTTCAATATGAATCAATAGCTCATGGATTATGTTGATCTATTGGGCTAGTTTAGTGTCTTTAGTTGTGGATATCATGTTCAATTGGTTTACCATTAGTTGTGAATCGCTGAATATTTCAATTTTAGGAATTTTGAGTTGTTGTGCCAAGGTTAACCCTACAATCATTGATTCATACTCCACTATATTGTTGATTGTTAGAAATACCTAATTTCATAGCATAGTGGAGTCTATGCCCATCAGGGGTAATTACAACATATCCTACTCCAACAACTAGCTTGTTTGATGCCACATCAACGTATAACTGCCATTTTGGTTCGAGTTTCTTTTCTTTCTCTGATTGTTACTCGATGAATCCTGTGCACTCTATGATGAAGTATGTTAAGCTTGTTCTTTGATTAACGTCCTGGGTAGGCATTCAATATCATATTGGCTCAACTCCATTCAATATAAAAATGTTAAATTCGCCAAGGAGATTTTTGTCAACCTTCCTGATACTTTGGGTTTACTCAGAATTTGCTTAGTGGATAGTTGGTTAGAACCTTGATGGGATGAACTTGGAAATAAGACCTTAGTTTCTGTGATGATAACAATAAATAATATTCTAACTGTTCTATAACCGGGTATCAATTTTCAGCATCTTTTAATCTTCTACTTGTATAGTAAACTAGGAATTGGATTCCATCTTCTTCCTTTACCAAAACTGAGCTGATGGCATATTCTGATACAACCAGTTACAAAAATAAGTCTTCTCCTTCTATAGGGCTTGAAAGTATGGGTGGTGATTCTAAATGATTTTTCAACTCCTGAAAAGCTTTCTAACATTCCTCCATTCATTCGAAGGTCTCTTTTTCTTAATTACGTCAAAAAATGAATGCACCTATCCATTGCTTTGGTCATAAATCGATTGAGGGTTACGACCTATCCATTTAATCCAGTCACTTCCTTGCATGTTTAAGGGGTGCCATATGTTTAATTGCTTTGATCTGGTCTGGGTTGATTTCAATTCCTTTAGCACTCACAATATATCCTAAGAATTTCCCAGGTTCGATTCTGAAGTAGCACTTTTATGGATTTAATTTCATCTTATACTTTCTTAACATCCCAAACAACTCGCTCATATCTTCTATATGATTTTCCTACTTCTTAGACTTCGCCAACATATCATCAACATATACTTCCATGTTTCTCCCTATCTGATTGTTGAACATTCTGTTAACGAGTCACTAATAAGTTGCCACTGTATTCTTTAGCCCAAATAGCATGACCTTATAACAGTACATCCCCTAATCCATGATAAAGTTTGTGTGCTCCTCATCGGGTTTAAACATCGAAATCTGATCATATGCTAAATTAGCATCCATGAAAGATAGTAATTTGTGACCACTGGTTGCATATACTAATTGATCAATTTTGGGTAGTGTATAACAATCTTTTGGACATGCTTTGTTGAGATCCGTATAATCGACGCATTTCCTCCATTTCCCATTGGATTCTTTACCAATACTGGATTCGTCAACAATTTTGGGTATAATACGTCTCTTATAAACCCATTCTACAAATTCTTTTTCAATTCTTCCTTTAATGTCACAGTGAAGTTTTATCGAACAACCTATTATTTTGTCGTATGGGGACAAATTATGGGTCAATATTAAGCACGTGGCACATCATAGATGGATCTATCGCTTCCATGTCTGCATGGGTCCATGCAAACACATCTACGCTTGATTGTAAGAATGAAATCAGCCTTTCCCTAGTTTGCTTATTCATCCCATTACCAACTTTTACTACTTTGGAGGAGTCTTGAGGGTCTAATTCTACTTCTTATAATCTTTCCATCGATTGCGCATTCTCTCGTTCACTTCTTGAGTCATTTGCTGGAACTGTTTCCTTCAAAACTTCATTTTCTTCACTTTCTATTTGGTTTATTCCAACATACTTCCTTTTTCTAGTTTTAAATCCACCCTTATGGTTGGTCTCTTGAAGTGATTTTGGAGGGAAAATTTAGGTTGTTTCCCTTAGACACCAGTTCTTTCAGACTGATATGCAAGGGCTTTGGGTTTTGATTCATCTATTTGACTCAGGTACATAACAAGATCCTCTCACTTTATTAAACTGTTCAAGGGTAGCAAAGTACATCTCATGGGAATTAAACACTCACCACAGATAGTTCCCCATTCCGTTTTGTAGAGAAACTTGACAAACAAATGATTTGACGATACAAAAGCATCATCTCGTCCAGAACTGGCCTTCCAAAGAAAGCATTGCAATATGAAGGTTGGTCTATGATCATAAATGTCTCAACATTCTTAAACGTAGAGTAGGGCAGATTTGAACAAAAAATTTAATCTAACCCACTGGAGTGGAGCCTTTATTATTGAATCCAAAGATTGGCTCCAGGCTAGGTACAAGCTTTTCCTCCGGAATTCCCATTTTCCCAAAAGCGCTTTTGAAACTAACATTTATGGTGCTGCCAATGTCTATTAAAACCTTGGATATGAGTGAAAGTTCAATCTGAGCAGTGATCAATAAATGGTCATTATGGGGGTGTCTAACTCTTCTCAGCTCTTGAGGAGTGATCACCAAGTCCAATATTTTGATTGCACTTTTGAAAGATTTTAATGGAGGCTCATTGCTTATCAAGTAGATTCCCTCTTTAGACTCCTTCACATATCTTCTTCTCGACCTCTTACTTAAACCCGCAATGTGTGGTCCTCCGTGGATCACATCAATGTGGTTCATCGATTGTAGTAATCCCTACAGAATCTCGTTTTTATGATGTTAGTGTTATTGATGGGTAGCTTTTCATTACGAATAGGCTTTTGTTCGACTTTCATGTATTCATTGAGGACCCCCTTTCTGATCTTATTCTAGATAATCCCCACCAAAATTCTATATTCGTCCATTTTCTAGTCGTTTACCTTGTGTTAAGCACACTAATATCCTCCTCTATTTGGCTCTATGCAGCGACCCGTAATTTCGAACACTTTGTAATATCGCAACTTTTCGAAATATAGTTAAGTGTTATAAGTATGACTTTATAACATTATTAAACATCTATTATTTAATGAATAACGATAAGAAACTTGTTTTTAAAATCTGTGTATAAAAATATGTACTTCAAAGAAATATTGATAATGTGACCGAAAATCGCTTTATCGATAAACAACTTTTAACCAATATAAGTTGTTTGAACTCTTTTGTACTTATCTAACGAACATATAAAGATAATAGAAACTAATTAACATACTTTGCTTCATAAAGTAATTATAATCTTCTAGAAGATAAGGTGATATTTTGTGTAAGAGATAGTTTGATCATTTGTTAAAGAAAGGAGATGTAAATGAAAAGTGATGGGGCATGTTGGGGGTAGTGGGTGAGCCTTCCATGACAAGCCGAGGTGGGGGGGGAGGGGTGAGAGCAAGGGTAGGGAGCATCACTTCATGCCTATAAAAGTGGGTGCATACCCCTTGAATTCATTTCACTAATTTACACAAAAAGTTATAAGCTCTTTCATCTCTCTCTTCATAAATTTCCTAAAGAAAATAATTACAAAACAACTCCAAATCAACTCATACTTGGCCAAGGACCTTCAGAAAACTTCACAACTCCTTCTAACAACTTGGGTCTTGAAAATAAAAAGCACAACTCGTCCCATAATCTTGGGAAGTGAGCAATATATAAGAAATATTACCGAAGAACTTGAAACAAAGCAAGGAGAGTTAGGAAGTTGGTGAAAGTATGGTGCGGATCGTGCAATATGGAATAGTATAAAAGCAGTGCGGAATAAAAGAACAATTAGCAGATAATAGTAAATAATAAACGAGCACACCAGGAATTTTTATACTGGTTCGAACTTCCCGTTCTACGTCCAGTCCCAGATTCCTTCTGGAATTTCACTAACAACAATCCTCACTTAACCCGGAGGAACAGGTTTACAACAACCCTTGAACAGCCGAACAAGGGACCTGAGCAACAGAACAGGATTTTGCCTCAACAGCCGAAGAGGACTTCACACGCCTGAGCAGCAGAACAGGACTTCAACTTATACAAAGAGTATTTGACACAGTGTGTTCTTGATAACACGAATTTGTCTCTTGATAGTACAACCTTCCTATAATCTTCTCCTTTATGATATATAGTTTGATGTGCTTTGAGAATAGTGGAAGATAGAGTGATCAACGATCAGAGAATGTAAGCAGTTTGAGTGCAGTTTGAAAATAGAGAATAGATAAGAATTCAAGAATATTAGAATTAGATTCGGTTAATTGTTTGTTGAATTCTGTAATCTATTTATAGTGTATAAAGAGTTGCAACTATAGATGAAAAGTTATATTGAAAAGAACAGTTGCAACCATTGATTTTGAAAGAGTTTCTCTTAGGTGAAGAGAAGTGTCTTTTCACAAAAATAGCAGTTGTAAAGATTCAGCCGTCTGAAAATAAATTTTAGACTTCTGAAATTTGAAGCGTGCAAAACAGAAAGAAAATAGGCTATTTTTATCTATATTCAGACGTCTGAAATAACAGAACCAGACGTCTGAATATTGTTGAAAAAATGAATTTTATCTTCAGTTTCAGACGTCTGAATAGGTTATTTCAGACGTCTGAATTCAGTCTGAAATTGAGTTTTATTCTTAGCACTGGTGTATATATATATATCTTAGAGGAGAGTATTTCACAATATTTTAATACTAAACAAAGACCCAAAACAACATATATGCAGCATGGAGATAATATGAATCCAGTCTTGTGGCTATTCCTGCAAAACATATGTTAGTACATAATGTATATAGTTGTCGTTTGTCAAAATTCATAGTAGACATCGAAACCGAGGTCTTAACATTCTCCCCCTTTTTGACGATGACAACTATATACTAAAACTCCCCCTGTCAAAAAGAATTAACACCTTTTTATCAACTATATACGAAAGCTCCCCCTGTTAAAAGGAATTAACACCATATTCTCCCCCTTTGTCATTGCAAAAAGGTAATCAGTAATCTTACAAGATAGATCAAAGTAAACATTAATTAAAGAAGTTGCACAAGATAGTTTAAGATACATAACAAACAACATAAAAGTCACATAATAAATAACATAAAAGAGCAAAAAAGATCAGAATCTAGGACTGGAGTCACTTCCAACTTCATCATCATCATCACCACTAATTCTATTCTCTGAACTTGATGACCATTGAAAAGGAGTGGGGTTGAAAACATCGGTAGATGAAGAGGTTGAACAACCAATACGTTCCCAAATTTTGTTAAGAAAGCCTCGAATGGAATTAAAACGTTTTTCAGATTTTCGTTCTATTGATTTCATTCGGGTTTGAAGTTTTGCTTGATTTTGGGAAAGAGTTACCAAGGCATTCCTTGAGTTAGAGTCGGGAGAAAGAATCACAATATCATTATCATCTTCTTCTTCCGATGGAGGGATAGAAGATTGAGTATGAGAATCGTGCCGACGAGGTTGTGGCTGGTTTTGATCACGGTTGGCAACCCATTCTTGGAAAGAGATATATGCTAAACTTTCCGGGCGTTTTGGCAATCCCATAAGACCTAATGTTTTAGACCCAAGTTCTTTGATCGAAGAGAATTCGGACTCAGGAAAAGGAATGTTAAAATTTTGAAGTATTTTCATAATATAAGCACCATAGTGGAAGGTCTTATATCGTCTCCTATGATTGACATCCATGAATTCTTCCAAAATTATTTGAGCCCAATTTATAGGTTGACCGGAGTATACAGCATATAAGGCTTGAAAATTTCTTTTATTAACTATCTCATAACTTCCTGTCCTTGGAATAACTGAACGAATTAATGCTCTATGAAGAATGCGAGCTTGAGGACGAAGTTGAATAGATGTGAGACGATTAATATCATCATTCAGGAATTGATGTGAAACTTCATCTCTATTAGTTAAATCCAAAGACACATCAATCTCATCTAAATCAATTCCGGTTGATGGACAACGTAGAATTTCACCAAGCCTTGATATTGGCAGATATATTTTAACTCCACAAACCAAGGTCCAAATACAATCATTGCGATTGTGAGGAGTATGATGGTCTAGATTCATGTTTGCAAAAAATAATTTAACTAAAAGATGATTAATTTTGATATTGTTGGCATCAAAAGAGACTAGAGACTCTAACCCATTTGCTCTTACAATTTGATGAATACGATAAGCGCTGAATTCTTCGAATCTGATAAAGGCTCCAGGAAAAAAATTGGATCTATTCATTTGAGCAAATCGTTGCCTTGCTTGGTCGTTCCATAGCCACTGATCAATGTTTGGAGTAGATGAAGAGGATGATGGTCTTGATCTTTTTGATTTAGGTGCCATTTGAGTTGTTTGTGAAGGAGGTGATAACAATGGAGAAGAGAGGACTGAAAGAAGAAGATGAAGAAAAGCAAAAAAACAAAGGACGGGAGGAATAAAAGGGTTTGGTGTCTTGAAATTCGTGTAATTTTAATTTAAAAAAAATTTCCAGTTTTCAGACGTCTGAAAAATACTTTCAGACGGCTGAATATAAGAAAATGGAAACAGAAAGAAAACAGTGCAAAAATGCCTATTTTAAGACGTCTGAAATCATAGTTTCAGACGTCTGAAACTGTTATAAATTTTATTCTCTTACACTGTTCAGACGTCTGTTATAAAGAGTTCAGACGTCTGAAATTTTTCTTTTTACAAGAAAAATAGGAATACACAAAATATAAAAAGAAGCTATAAGAAATTATTTATCCGAGTCACTTGGAGTTTTACATTCTTCTGGTTCGATCTTGGTTATCTCTGTGTATGGTCGCAAGGGAGACCAATATGGTTGACGTTCCCAAGAGTTTTGTGGAACCGAAGGAGTTTGTGGACTCGGCTCCCATGAATTCCATCCAGATGAAGTTATTTGCTGAGATGTTGAAGGTTGAACTACATCTTTCTTAGGAGATGTACCACAGAATTTCAAAGCCACTTGTTCAATAAAACTAAGTCGTTTGGAATTAACTTTTTGTTCGTAATACATCTCTCGTTGTAAATCCAACTGTTCTCTTTGGTAATGATGCATCTCTGATATTTTCTCTTTGGTTGATGGAGAACCAAAGAAAAGAAACCGGCGAGATTTCTTTTTTTCAGGAGTATAGCTAGAACGTTCACGAGAAGGACAAGGTCTATTTTTCTCATGAGGTGTTGGAGTTACTAAAATTTCAAGAGATGATGTAGAATAAGATGATGGAGAATCATCGGATTCAGAAGCCATGGAGAGAAGTAGTATGAACAAGTTGATTTTCATTGTAGAGGGATTTTTCTATAGGAAAACAGAAAATAGAAATGACTTTGATGAAAAAGAAGATTAGAATTGAACAATTTATAATAAGATAGAAAGTTCAAATATAGTATAAAAGGAATGGCTGAAACTCATTTGTTAGTAATATCCCTCCGTTAAAACAAAAGATAAAAATAGTAAAAAGGATATTAGCCATAAAAAAAAATTTAAATAGTATAAAAAAATCATAAATTTTGAAGAGACATAATACCAAGTTCTCGCCTCAGTTTAACAAAAATATTTTCTAGAAGAGGTTTTGTAAAAATATCAGCTAACTGATTTTCAGAAGAAACAAAATCTAAAATAATTGTCCCTTTTTCAACATTATCACGAAGAAAATGATGACGAATGTCAATATGTTTTGTTCGTGAATGATTAATAGGATTTTTAGATAAGTTAATAGCACTAGAGTTGTCACAATATATAGTTGAATTTGATAGATTTATATTTAAATCTTTGAGTGTTTGTTGCATATAGATTACTTGAGTACAAGCCAAAGCAGCAGAAATATATTCTGCTTCACATGTAGAAAGAGAAACACAATTTTGTTTCTTACTAAACCAAGATACAAGTGATTTTCCAATAAAATGGCACGTACCACTTGTACTTTTTCGGTCTGTTCGAGAACCACCGAAATCAGCATCACTATATGAAACTAATTCAAATGGACATTCTTTAGGATAGAATAGACCAAAATCCTTTGTGTTTGTTAGATAACGTAGAATACGTTTCACTGCTCGTAAATGTGATTCTTTTGGATTGGCTTGGAATCTAGCACACAAACAGACACTCATCATTATGTCAGGACGACTTGCAGTTAAATATAGTAATGATCCAATCATACTTCGGTATTGTTTCTGATCAACACTTTTGCCATTTTCATCTTTTTCAAGATGTGTTGTCGTACTCATAGGAGTTGGTTTGGCAGAAGTATTTTCCATTCCGAAGCGTTTGATTAGATTATTACAATATTTTTCTTGATTAAAAAATATACCATTCGGTAATTGCTTAATCTGTAGACCAAGAAAGTATGATAATTCTCCCATATGGGACATTTCAAACTCCTTAGTCATAATATCCGAAAAATCCTGACATAATTTGTCGTTGGTGGAACCAAATATGATATCATCAACGTAGATTTGAACTATTAAAATATCCCTTTTTGAATGTTTAATGAATAATGTTTGATCAACCTTTCCAATTTGAAATCCCGAAGAGATTAGATAGCTCTTAAGTCGTTCGTACCAAGCACGTGGTGCTTGTTTTAAACCATATAGAGCCTTCTTAAGTCTATATACATGATTGGGATATTTTTCATGAGCAAATAAGGGAGGTTGTTCAACATACACATTTTCTTTAATATATCCATTCAGAAAGGCACTTTTAACGTCCATCTGATAAAGTTTAAAATTATGAAAACACGCATAGGCCAGTAGTATTCGAATTGCTTCTAGTCTTGCTACAGGAGCGAATGTCTCTTCATAGTCGATACCTTCTTCCTGATTGTATCCTTGAGCCACCAATCTTGCTTTATTTCTAGTGATATTTCCTTGTTCGTCCGCCTTGTTTTTGTAAACCCATTTTGTTCCAATAACAGTTTGATTACTTGGTCTAGGAACTAATTCCCAAACTTCATTGCGCTCAAACTGATTTAGTTCTTCTTGCATTGCAATAATCCAGTATTCGTCGGTAGAAGCTTCCTTTGGGTTCTTTGGCTCGATAGTAGATAAGAATGCTACATGGCCCATTTGGTTTAATTGATTCCTAGTTCGAACGTTTGAATTAATTTCTCCAATAATGTTTTGAACAGGATGATCCCGTAAGATATGTGGTGGAGATTTTAATTCATTTTGAATATTATCGTTCTCATTAGGATTATCAATTTCGTTTTCATTTATTTTAACATTTTCAGATTCTGTATTTATGATGTTATCATCATCATCATTATTTATACTTGTTATTTGTTGAAAATTTTCATCAAACGATACATGTAGAGTTTCCTCAACAGTATTTGTTCTTTTATTAAACACTCGATAGGCCTTGCTTCGATCCGAATATCCTAGGAAGAAACCTTCGTCAGATTTCGCATCAAATTTGCCAAGCTGATCTTTAGTGTTTAATATAAAACATTTTGAACCAAAAACTTTGAAATAGGATATGTTTGGTTTTCTGCTATTAAAGAGTTCATACGGAGTATTCTTAGTGAGAGGTCGAATGGAAACCCTGTTTAAAACATAACAGGCAGTTGCTACAGCTTCTGCCCAAAAATGTTTTGGAAGTGTGCTTCCATTTAACAAAGTTCTTGCACATTCCTGTAAAGTTCTATTCTTTCGTTCTACAACTCCATTTTGTTGTGGAGTTCTAGGAAACGAGAAATTATGAGAAATTCCTTTCTTTTTACAGAATTGTTCAAAAGCTTCATTTTCGAACTCTCCTCCATGATCACTCCGAATATTCTTAATTTTTAATTCCTTCAAGTTTTGGATTCTCTTGACGAAAATTTTAAATTGATCAAAAGTATCACTTTTATTTTTCATAAAAATTGTCCAAGTATATCTAGAAAAATCATCGACAATTACAAACACATATTTGTTATGATTTATGGATTGCACTTGTGTTGGTCCAAATAGATCCATATGAAGTAACTCTAGTGGTTGTAATGTCGAAATGACCTTTTTAGATTTAAATGATGATTTTGTTAATTTACCTAATTGACAGGCATCACAAATATGATCTACTTTAAAGTTCATTTTTGGTAACCCCTTTACTAAGTTATTTTTCGATAACTTATTAATGGATTTGAAGTTAATATGACAGAAACGTTTGTGCCATAACCAAGGATCATTTTCATTAGCTATTAAGCACATATCTGAATTATGATTGACTTTCATATTCAGAACATATATATTTCTGTTTCTATTACCTTCAAATATGAGATTTCCACTGTGATCTAAAATGCTACACTTATCTTCGGAAAAAGAGATTTTGAATCCTTTGTCACACAATTGGCTGATACTCAACAAATTGTGCTTCAGGTTTTTAACAAGTAAAACATTAGAGATAAGAGGAGTATTAGAGTTACCGAAGTTGCTCACATCGCCTTTGCCGATGATATAACCTTTGGAATTATCTCCAAATGTGACTGAGCCTTCATTTGTGTAGGTAATATTTGTCAGCATACTTTTGTCTCCAGTCATATGTTTAGAGCAACCACTATCTAGAATCCACTTTCCTCTCTTTTTAAGTGGGACCTGCAAAAAATAGAATTAAGACCATTGGTACCCACCTTTTTATAGGGTCCTAAGAGTTAGATCTTAGGAAACCAAACCCATTCGGGTCCGGTATTCCCTTTGTAAATATAATTCTGACTTTTATGAACAGTTTCCAAAAAGGATTTTATATATGTATTCCTAATCAAACTATTGTTTGTTTTAGGAACCCATATTTTTATGGTTTTAGATATCTGTATCCTTTTTGGTTTATGTATAGAAGCTTTCAGTTCTTGATTTCTTTTAGATTGAACTGATGTGGATTTTGATTTAACAAACTGTCTCCAATTATTTTGAGGAGCTATTTGTTTCTTAATATATCCTAGTCCCTTTTTACTGGTCGAAGGCTGAGAGTTTTCAATTATCTTAGATAAAGTTTCTCTCCCCTTATTAAAATTAGAGATATTTTTAGAAATATCTTCTAATTTAGCCTTTAATCCAGTATTTTCCAACTCAATCAGTTTGACTTTAGATTTTAGCTCATGATTTTCAGAAGACAAAGCATCGTTCTTTCCTTTTTGAGTTTCAATTTCTTGACTCAAGAAGGTTAATTGAGAATCATTATTAGAAGATGAAAGTTGAATTTTCTCTAATTCTTCTTCTAATATTTTCTTCTCGTCTTTAAGCATATCTCTTTCGAATTCTGCTTTGTTCTTTTGTTCAACAGCTTCTTTATACTTTTTCTTGAGATTTTTCATAGTACTAATTAATTCAGTATTAATTTCTACCATATCATCGAAGGTAAAATTTGATACCTCATTTTCAGTAGCCATGAAGCATAGATTAGCTTGTTCATTTTCGCTTTCACTGCTACTATCAGAAGACGAAGAGTCTGAATCATCCCAAGTGACAGAGAATGCTTTCTTCTTGATCTTGTCCTTCTTAAACTTGTTGTAATTCGATTTCTTCTGGTCTGGACAATCTTTTTGCATGTGTCCTTTCTTGTGACAGTTGAAGCATTCTAGAACAGATGAAGAAAGTTTATTAAAGTTCCTTTTTCCATTTTTTCTATTTCCCTTTTTGTGTTTGAGAAACTTTTTGAAATTTTTAGCAATAAATGCTAAATCTTCATCATCTGATTCTGATTCATCTTTTTCAGCATGGAAGGCTATATTCTTCCTGTCTTGAGTTTGAACTCGTTTTGCCTGCAGATTGACTTCATATGACATTAGATTTCCTATCAATTCTTCTGGCTTCATTTCGGAAATATCGTTAGCTTCTTCAATTGCCAAAACTTTTCTTTCCCATTCGTCAGTTAGAGAGTTTAGGATTTTTGAGACAACATCTGCATCTGAATATGTTACACCAAGTCCGATCAAGGCATGATGGATATCTTGAAATCTAGAGTACATATCATTTATGGACTCGTCTTGCTTCATTCTGAAATTTTGGAACTGATTTTTGAGCATAGATATCTTGCTTTGCTTGACTTTGCTTGTTCCTTCATGAGTTGTTTTTAATGTTTGCCATATTTGATATGCAGTGGTGCATATGCTAACACGATTGAATTCATTTCTATCTAGAGCACAAAACAACATGTTCATAGCCTTGGCATTTAAGGTAGCTTCTGCTTTTTGGGCTGTCGACCAAGTAGTATATTCAGTGGTTGGTGCAGTATATTCGGCTTGTGTGATATTCCAAGCATCAAAACCATTAGCCTGCATATAAATACGCATTCGTGTCGCCCAATAGTTATAATTTAATCCATTGAAGAAAGGAGGTCGTCCAGTGGCTTGTCCTTCTATGATGCCAGAGTTAGTGACAGGATTTGGAATAGCGTTGTTATCCATGTTGGCCATATAAGCAGATTATCAAATAACTGTGTAACGGTTATTAGATTCTCGCTCTGATACCAAATGAAAGTTCGGTGCGAATCGTGCAATATGGAATAGTATAAAAGCAGTGCGGAATAAAAGAACAATTAGCAGATAATAGTAAATAATAAACGAGTACACCAGGAATTTTTATACTGGTTCGAACTTCCCGTTCTACGTCCAGTCCCAGATTCCTTCTGGAATTTCACTAACAACAATCCTCACTTAACCCGGAGGAACAGGTTTACAACAACCCTTGAACAGCCGAACAAGGGACCTGAGCAACAGAACAGGATTTTGCCTCAACAGCCGAAGAGGACTTCACACGCCTGAGCAGCAGAACAGGACTTCAACTTATACAAAGAGTATTTGACACAGTGTGTTCTTGATAACACGAATTTGTCTCTTGATAGTACAACCTTCCTATAATCTTCTCCTTTATGATATATAGTGTGATGTGCTTTGAGAATAGTGGAAGATAGAGTGATCAACGATCAGAGAATGTAAGCAGTTTGAGTGCAGTTTGAAAATAGAGAATAGATAAGAATTCAAGAATATTAGAATTAGATTCGGTTAATTGTTTGTTGAATTCTGTAATCTATTTATAGTGTATAAAGAGTTGCAACTATAGATGAAAAGTTATATTGAAAAGAACAGTTGCAACCATTGATTTTGAAAGAGTTTCTCTTAGGTGAAGAGAAGTGTCTTTTCACAAAAATAGCAGTTGTAAAGATTCAGCCGTCTGAAAATAAATTTTAGACTTCTGAAATTTGAAGCGTGCAAAACAGAAAGAAAATAGGCTATTTTTATCTATATTCAGACGTCTGAAATAACAGAACCAGACGTCTGAATATTGTTGAAAAAATGAATTTTATCTTCAGTTTCAGACGTCTGAATAGGTTATTTCAGACGTCTGAATTCAGTCTGAAATTGAGTTTTATTCTTAGCACTGGTGTATATATATATATCTTAGAGGAGAGATTTTCACAATATTTTAATACTAAACAAAGACCCAAAACAACATATATGCAGCATGGAGATAATATGAATCCAGTCTTGTGGCTATTCCTGCAAAACATATGTTAGTACATAATGTATATAGTTGTCGTTTGTCAAAATTCATAGTAGACATCGAAACCGAGGTCTTAACAGTTGGTGTTTACAAGGTTAAGGTAGGAAGTAGTAGCTTAGACTTACTTTTTTACTTGGTTAAGGGTGAGCTAACTCACCATTGAATGAATATAAATGTGTATATGTGCTTGTGATTGATTGTTTATTTGTTGCTTGAATGAATATTGATATATGTTGTGATATTGATTTTGATTCTTGCTTTGCAAGAAAATGACATAAGCAATCCATATGCGTGGGCTTGAATGGACTTATTTGACTTGTTGCATAGCCTTGAAATAAAGCACATAGGTTGTAGTTGAACTTTTGTTTGAATTGGACTTGGATATAAAAGTGCTCTTACAGCGATAGTCGCTATGGACGCATTTAGGAATTGCCTTGTGTTTGGCAATTTCTAAGGAATTTGTAGGGAGATACTTAGGTGTTTTTCACCGTATTTGTGATATATATTATGTATCTTAGTTGTTATAAAAAGTTTGAATGTTGAAAATTTAAGTAACATATTGAAAAGTGACCATACTTCCACTTGTGCAAAACTGCACCATTTTAGCCATTGTTCTAAACTTTAAAGGTACGAAAATGTATTTAAATTTAGGTATTTTATTTCATTCTTTGTAAAAGTCATTGATAATTCTTATTAGAGTACTTTAAAAGTGGTTTGTAATTTTTATATTTTTTTTAAGAATTAGTAATGAATTTTTATAGTAGATGGTATATTTTTAAATACAAGGAAAACATGGTTTTTCCAAGTTTTTAAATATTTAATAAACTTGTTATTTTAAGTAATATTTTGCATGAATGTTTTAAAACCTATTATAAGTATCTTAAAGCATTTTGAAAGCATTTTTAAGTAAAAGTAAATTTTAGAAGATTAGTTAATTATTTTATTAAAGTATTAATTTCTTATGTAATATAATGTCTTTTAAATTGTTTTATTAAACATCTAGCTTTATAAATAACTTAGTATACATGTACACAAATACATACATATATATATATATATGTATATATCATTGTAAGAAGGTTCTTAAATTATAAACGAACGATTTGAAAAGGGGTTAGGAATTACTTAGTGGCTAAATCGTTATTTGTTTGAAAAGTAATTAACTGTGCTTAACACTAAGAGCCGATGAAGTAGGCTTATCTATTTATGAGAGTTAAGATTGATGTTCAAGTAGGAATAGTACGATAGTGCTGTAATCTACCAGCTTCACTCTTAATCGAGAAATAGTTAAGTTGGGAAGGTTCGAAACGTATTAATCGTGTTGATTACTAACTTGTTTATGAAAATTCATTAATATTGTACTTAATGCTAAAAGATGATGAGGTAGACTTCTTTATTGTGAGAGTTAAGATTGTTGTTCGAGTAGAGAAGGAAGCAATACTGCTTTAACCTACCGGTTTCACTCTTG
Source organism: Allium fistulosum (assembly GCA_030737815.1). Lineage (NCBI taxonomy): Eukaryota > Viridiplantae > Streptophyta > Magnoliopsida > Asparagales > Amaryllidaceae > Allium > Allium fistulosum. The sequence goes on along the minus strand of CM060902.1, from coordinate 731,417,019 downwards.
ACCGAGGAATATTAAGTTAGAAGGTCGGAAGTGTGTTAAGTATATGAACTTGGATTTCTATAAGCAATTATTTTAAGAACCAGATAGTCAATTAGTCGACTATTGAACTTGACCAAATATAACTTAAGAAGTACCAGAAAGCTTCACGGCTTCATATGCTTTGAGAACCCCCGAGGAGGAGCATTCGTATGAAATATTTCTAGCTTTTTCTTACTTCTCAAAGAACCAGAACTGAACTAACCAGAAATTCATTGATTGGTTTTGGAGAATCCAGGATCGATAAGTGTCTTACTTACATAATATGACTTCAAAACTAGTATACAAGTCTATGTTGTATGAAGGCAGATTGAAGTATAGTTTATATAACAACCCGCCTTTCACAACCCTTTGGTTCTATGCCCAAATCAACACATAAATCCCAAGGATCGTAAAAGGAGGATCATTATGGTAAAATGTGAAATAATAATACATAAGCTATATACTTTAACTACACTTTCTGAACTCGCAGAGGAAGGAAAAAATAAAATAGTATTCATAAAATAAATATCTAGATTAAACCAAAAATAAACATAGCTATTATTACATAAATTCAAACAGTACTTTAGAATTCTTGGTTCAACATAACATAAGTACTGAATAGTAAACAGCATATAAATAAATAGTTAAGGAACTCCAACATCTCCATTTTCTCTGCCTCGCACCCAGTATTCCCTAACCCATGTCAACCTAACATATACAGGAAGAATGGAAATATAGAGTGGGTCAGACATAATCATGCTGATTGAGAAAACACCTCTAAGTATATAACACTATCATACTAATAAAAAGTCACTAAAGGCTAATACTACTCTTATCATTTCAGAGTTACCTGTTTAGATATTTTAGCCCATCTTCATATTATATCAATTTCTAACCATTCGATAACATCATATATACTTGGTAAATATACTAAATTAAGAAAACTACATATACAATTAATATTCCATGTCCGTTCCATTAGTAGCGACCATATGTCGTATACACCCGTGTTAGATCATTTAGACGACAATCTTTTTTCATATACAACTTCTGATCCCATAAGACAACAGCCTTGCATTTATATTCCACATGATGTTAAGACAATAACCATCCATATAATAAGGTAATGAACATATCTCATGTACACCACGATGTATTGTTAAGGCAACTACCATTCCATTATATAAACCCAACAATCTATCTTTCGAAAGGGCAACGACCATCCTGTCGTATACACGATCACATTTAACTTTAATTCATTGCTAGCCTACACATATCAACGTAAGTAACAACATCTACTTTTTGTTATCGTTCCATATTTATCGTATAGGCATCATACAGTGCTTTAACATTGTTAATAGTCAAGATAAAATAACCATAATCATTCATATTGGCCCCAACGGCTCCAGGTTTGACTTATGCTAGCTGCAGGTATTTGGTTCATTGTTAAATTACTATCAGTCGATCATTTGTTTGTGTTACTTTTTTCCTATAATAATAGATCAGTCGACTAACCAGAAGGGATGAATCGACCGTTTGCCTATTCTATCGACTAATGACCCTAGTTTAGTCAACTATTTTAATCCTATTTTGCACTATTTCCTTTCAGTTTTCTTCTATAAAAATTTAGTCGACCGATGGGATTTGATCAGCCGACATTTGCCTATTATTGCATTTGTGTGTGTTTTTAATGCATTTTTCTCTTACCCATTCGTCTGGCTTCATTTTGACAGTAATATTACTTCCAATTGTTATAAAATGCAGAAAATAGAAGCCATTAGAGAGAACAGTTTTATTCATGTAGAGATTGATCATCAATTTACATTACATAGTCTCCTTTATATAAAGGCTTTGCAGCTTGGTACAAAACTTATTCCACGATGTGGGACTAAACAAAATAACAGAAAAGCATATTCACTTCATTATTTACATATATTATAACACTCCCCTTGAATATGCGTCTTCAAAATCTTGAATGCTCTGATAACTTGAAATTGTCCCTTCTGAAACGTGTATGTGATTGCTCCCCCTCATTATTATCTTGCTTGCATTTATCCATTCAGTCGATATAGATATTGTATGTTGCCTCATTAAAAACCTCTGCTAGGAAAACCCAGTGGGAAAAACCTTTGAACGAGGAAAAAAGTGCAACTTGTAAAATCATATTAAAAATGATATTCTTTCTAAAAGTTTGTGATACTTCGGGATCAAAACAATGCCTCATTAAAACCTTACTAAGAAAAACCCTATGGGAAAAATCTTAGTGAAGGAAAAAGAGTACAATAACATATTTTATTATCTCATTTCATCAAATGAAGTTTGATACTTCAAGATCAAACTAATGCCTCGTTAAAACCTTACTAAGAAAAACCCAATGGGAAAAATCTTAGTGAAGGAAAAAGAGACATTATGATATATTTAGGTATTCTCCCCCTGATTTTATATTTTTCCATTTAAATACATATATTGATAATCCAAATCAACTACAAATACTTTTGATCCATATATGTGTAACATAGCTTAGACAAGCATTAAGAAAAATAAAAATCAGGAGACAATAATTCTTCTTTTCCTCCTTTCATCATTTATAAATAGTTGCCTTTGATATGATCAATTTTTCTAAGATTATTTCTTTCAAATATTGTTTGCATTTTATGCACTTTATATGCTAATTTTATGAAAAACACTTCGTGGGCTTTCATTTTTGATGCATCATATCAGCTTTGCTTATTGCAACTATATCTTCGATGTAAATTAAGAGTTTCATTACAACAGTACTTAAAAACAGGAAGTAATCTACTCATCATGAATTATATCAAGATTTTCATTACAACAACATTTAAAAGAAATTTGTAATCTACACCCTCTATTCTTTGCATTCTTTATAAGCAGCAAAGTAATTTATATTCTTCGAGAACAACTTTCATCATTTAGTATGATTTAACCAATATTCATACCTTCAGGGTATTTTAAGTGTTTCAAACACTTTCACTACTTCAGTCAATTCAATTATTTATAAAAACATCATGCCTAAAGCATTTAACATGATGTAGCACTACATGTGCTTCAGTATTTTAGTGTGTTTTTCTACTTTATATATATATATATATATATATATATATATATATATATATATATTTCTAATTATATTTTGCGAACTACAGGTTCACATTTCTTATTTAGGAGAATTTCATGATGGCCAATCATGTTTTTCTCTAATCCAGGATCTTTAATCCATTTATAAACATAAGCGCTTTATTTACCATATTAAATCATGTCAGTTCTACATATGATTTATTGAGATCTCTTTATTTATCATATTTTAGGTACCTAAACCACTTCTAGGGTTATTTGACAATCATGTCATGGACTCTTTCAGAGCATCCTTAAGTGTTTCTTCAAGAGCACTTGTCTTCTTTATTTGGCATCTTTATCACTTACTCCAAAAATATTTTAAACTATCTTTTAAACCACATTTCAGATGCGGTTTACACGTTTTGATCCTTCAGGGATTCAAATCTATATTGGAGAAAGTTTACTAGGGATATTATCGAAAATTATTTAATATTTGCATCATTGTATATGTTAATAAATATTTAATCTTGATAATCAAAATGAACTTGTATCACTTTTATCCTCTGGCTCTATTATTGCTACAATGAACTAACTTTTGCCGATAACGCTACAGCTATTATTGCTTTTTTTTTCAATAATTATTACCATAGTGTTATTTATGAGAAATAAAAAAAAATGTTAGTTTATCATATTTTGGCCAAACTTCAAGATACATAATAGTCGGTGCTTGAGTTCAATATTCAAACCCAGGCAGCAGCAGCCCAAGGTAACTTTGCACTACATCTGTCCCTGATCCTAATAATTGTATAGTTGAGCTCATTCATTCATCTTTTGGCAACTTAAACACACACAAAAAAATGGGCATTATAACAAGTTACTTGGTGCATGAGGGCTTTTCTTTGTTGGCATTATTTAAGCTGGGTTCACAACAAAATGGCACTTGTAGCCTGTTTGTCAACAGCTTCTATAAAGATGACATTTTAGAAGCCAAATCAATTACAAAAATTGCTTTTACACTTCAATTTACTCTTAAAGCCAAAACACGACCTATTGTCAAAAACAAAATCAGGAAAACTACCCAAAATATATTTTTAACCACAAAGCATTTCACAGCCTTGGTGACATTTTCAGGCCTCGGTAATATAGATATTGGCTGACTGTTACTCTGGCAAATAAATTCATGCATAATCCAACAATAATGAGTTTGCTCGAATTTCATAATGCAGCACATTTCAGTAGCATATGAACTAATCATGAATTTAGTATATGTGGCTTAGGGTATATATGTACTGAATTTAGAGGCTTCAGGTAACAGGTATATATAATAGCTAAAGGATCTAAGGACTTGAACAAACTTTATCAATTACATGTTGGTAAATGGCAGCTTCAACTGATTTCATATGAGCTTCTGACTTATCCATGGAATTGATAAATGATTTCAAATTATAAAAATAGAGAAGACAGATGTTTAAGAAAAACGAGACCTATTGTAACTTTCTACAGAAAACTTACTTATGCTCGAGATTTAGTTCAAGCGCATACCTGGAATGATGTTAAAGCCTTATTGCACCTGAAGTGGTTGAAATCTGAGAATTGAGATCTGAAGTGGCTGAAATATGAGAATTGAGATCTGGAGTAGCCGAAATCACCTAACTAACGTCTCCCTAACTCGAGCCAAATCCATGCTTAATTCCTTCCAAACTGCAGCACAAGTGCAGCGCTACAGTAACGAACGAGCAGAGTCTGAGCCAGCCCCACCATCGTTGCAGTTTGCCATCGAGCGACTTATTCTCTCTCTCTCTCTAGACGAAATAGGGTATTTCTACAGAGATTAATGAAATAGGGTATTTCTAGACGAAGAGGTAATGGGATTGTGGATCTGGAAAACAATGGCGTATATGGGGCATTATTCAATCGTGCTGATAACGTGTTATAAAATGCAGAAAATAAAAGCCATCAGAGAGAACAGTTTTATTCATGTAGAGATTGATCATCAATTTACATTACATAGTCTCCTTTATATAAAGGCTTTGCAGCTTGGTACAAAACTTATTCCACGATGTGGGACTAAACAAAATAACAGAAAAACATATTCACTTCATTATATTTACATATATTATAACACCAATTTGATTATAATAAGATTATATTATATTTCAATGGTCGTTTACCCTCACTCTTCTCTTTGTATTTAATGTTTTCATTACTTTTATTGTTTTTCTTATATTTAATTATCTTCTCCAATTATCAATCGATCAAATTATACCCAAAACCATTGTTAAATGATTTCACTACCAATTTATCATCAATCTACTTTTTTATTATTAATTAGGTTGTTATTCATTTTGTATAACTTGTATATATCATTTCAATTATTCTTATTTTATCAATAAACGTTCTAATCAAATTTCATTGGCCAATTATTTTCTCCAAACCCAATTTACAATATTTATATCTCAATTTTATACCCTTATGGGTTACTTTTATATAAAAAATCCAACCTTTATTTATTATTAACAATCAATAATGAATTAATATCATGAATAAGATCTTATAACATAGAAAATAGAATCCCACTTACAGTTTAACCCAAATAGCCTATAAACCTAATTTCTCTCTTGCTCTCCATATTTGCCCCAGCTTCCAAAGCCCATAAAACGCTGAGATGTTTATATATTTGGGAATCTCTTTTATTTCTCTTCTGTTTAGACTGTTTATTTATCGAAATTGATAAAGAATTGTTGATTTTATTTTGGATTTAAGATTTTAGATCAAAGGTTTGTCTAGAGGAGGCTAAGAAAATGAAGAATGAAATGAACGTATAGTTCTGTCTCTACCAAGGAGGGATATTTATACGTTAATTGGTACCAACGGTTGTTAGGTCTAACAAGCCTGTTTTCTCATAATCTATTCTTTTATTTATAGTTTCTTAATCGTATCTTTATTTTCAATGTATTTATAATGAAACCTAACCAGAAAAATACACTCTACGTAATGTGAAAGTTTCATTGTTTAATTCTTTCATTTGCCTCTTCAAAAAAAAAAATTCTTTCATTTGCAAAATTTATATTTGTACGTTTTAGTAAAATTACCATTCTAACCTTTAATTGATATTTTAATTTATTATCAAAATTTACAGAGTGTTACAGTTAGGCACCTCTTTACATACCGCTTAGTATATTGTTGGAGTTATATTTGTATATTGGTAATCATATAGTTAGTGATAATTTCTTTTCACCATACTTTGTGTCTGACCATTTCTATATTGTTTCTTTTGTGATCTATTCTTGGAGTAGGTTGACCTGAAAGAGCGGATACTACTTGCCATAGGTGAGTCTTAGAGCTATTACTATTATCGTTATTTATTTACCTATCCAGTATATTTGGGTATAGACATGTCTGACTATTCATGTATATGAGACTTATTATATTATGGGATTTGATGTAATTATTAGACTTCACATGTTAGGAGAATTATGAACTATGACAGTATTCTTCATGTCTCAGTCATTTATATATGATGCCTCTTAGTCTTGAACTAGTATGTTGATATATTATATTTTATTACTTCCCCTGTGAGATATTATTATGAACCTGTGATAAATATATGCTCTGTTTGGTTTTGACAACTACCTTACATTTCGTCATCCGTGTCACTTGTGGATCCAATATCCATCTGCGCATGGATTCCAAGTGTTATGATTGATGGGTCCTTATATACGGTATCATATCTTAGGTCACCTGAGCAGCATAGATTGGGAAAGTTTAGAGAGCTTATTTGTATTTTGTTATACTTATATATAGTACTTAGGCGCACACACCTTAATCTCTAGTATTTTGACTACGTTTGGGAATTTACTAATGAATCCCATTTATAGATAACCACCATGAGTCATGCAACTAGAGCAAAGACCACTAATGACATTGCTAATGCTCTGATACCGTTATGGTTTCAGAGATACTTAGAGGCATAACATAGGATAATGCACCTCCAGCGAAGCTTTGCTTATTCCTGCCTTAAGGCAGCTTCATGGAGGGACATTGAGCAAGTGGAATATAGTAGCATGAGAAGTTGATGAATAGACTATTCCCTAGGAAGAGTTCAAATGAAGGTTTGAAGTTCAGTTTGTTTTTTATTGAAAAAAGGGGATACAAGTAGGGAAGTTCATCCACTTGTGGCAAGGTGACTTGCCAATTAAAAAATATGTGATTCAGTTTAATTTATTGGCAAAATTTGCAAAGATACGATGAACACTCAATTCAAAGAAAGCTATGAAGATTTCTAAAGGATTTAACAGGCCATTTAGGGATCTCACACTTAGCCATACCTATAAAGTTAGCTTCAAGAATCTCATAGAAATGTCCCTTACACATGAGATTGATCGTGCTAATTCTAAGGAAGTGATGCCAAGGATGGAGGATAGAAGCCAACATGGATTTAAAGGGAAGAGGAAGCCATCTTAAGATGACAATGGTGGGAAGGAAGGCCTTCTATGTAGGTCATGCATATTGAGGGGACACTCTCCTAGGGATTGTGGTGTAGATAACCCCATAAGAAAGTGCTTCATCTACAACTAAGGCACTTTAAAAGGGATTTTCCAAGGGTACCAATTAAAATGAGTTGAGGAGAGCTTACATTATTTATGAATATGCATATAGTTGCTTAAGCAGTACTGTAGGCTTACTAGTATGTTATAGTTAGTTGTATGTTAATGAATTTTTTGAGTATAACTGGTTTGATGATGACGGTGTACTCATTTCTCATTCAGTGAGCTATATCTCGTAGTGGAGCAAATATTTATGGAAAGTACAATAGATGGGGACACATACCTCTTGGTACTGTCACTAACTATTGTAATCGAATTCAGAGGTTTCTCAGTATATAGAGGTGTGTTGTACTTCCCTTAGGTGAGTCAAACTATGCGGATGACTATTATATTACATATATCAACAAAGGAGCAGTACCATGATGACTTGAAGAATATTACTGTATGGATTCTCTAGTAGAAGCACTTAAACATCAGTTTGGTTATGGTTGATGTCACAAAACCAATAAAGGATACGCACATACATCAACATTAACTACAACAGGTATTTGCCTCACACTCTTATGTTGGTGCGGACATATGTGTCTGGATTGTAGTATGCTATTTTTGAGATTTAATGAATAGATAGTAATTGTTGCGTTGGTTCAGATATCTCTTGAGTTGTGTGGATTATTCGAAGGGAAGTTTTTCATTTTCCCTTGGACAGTTGGTGTCACCCGAGATGTTTCATCCTTCTTTACCTAGCAAAATATTGGGTTTACTGATAAGAGTTTAAATGCTAGTGCGCTAGAACTTGCTAGCTAGCGTGGGTCGTTGTCGGACCATCATTATGTAAGTGTGGGAAAAAGTAGATCAACGGAAGACCACTAGAAGTTTAGGAGATACGTTGGGGGTTGGGTGGTGTCGTTTAGACTCACCAAAAGCCAACGGCCTTAGTGGAACCAAGAAGTTATGCCTTCGAGACCAGTGTAGTGTGTTGTGCCTATATCCATGGAGCACATTTGGACTTTTGAATTCCAAAGGGAAAAGTAAGGTAGTGGGTGGTTGTAAACCATGGACGAGGAGGTATAGTGGTCACGAGGTTCATCAAGTCCGTTGTTTCGACAGGACCATAATACTATTGGTGATGCTTTGACCTACATGGATGGGTTGTAGGCATAACATTGAGGAAAAGATTGGTGGTTTGGAGAATAGGTTTAGATGTTTGATAGACTTGTCCAATCGTCCTTAAGATTGATAGTTGCCTCCTTAAACCGATAGCCTGAGGAAGAGGCTGGTGTATGCATGATGCATAACCCATGTCGCATGCACATGGAAACATGCACACTCACATTTCCATCCCACCCGAATTTTGGATTTGAGTAATGTAGGACTTTTAGTTCATCAAGATTGTGGTGTGTATGTTGTGTCCATTTGGAATATGCTAGAGTGCAATGATTGATTGACATAGGATTAGTAGTTGATCTCTTTATTTACCAATACATGTAAACATGTGTTGTATAATGGATTTAGTGATGGGTCGCCAAGAAATCAAAGAAAGAATAGTGGCATTTAGGTCTTAACTAAGTGCGTCCATTTTTATTTTGATAGAAGTTACGAGAACCGCTCTAGCCTTGGCTACATAGTATGCAAATAAAGTAGAAAGGTTGCATAAATACCTTCTATTATGGTGAATGATCATGATATTCTCTTCATGGGCATAAAGTAAAAAAGGTTTTCGACATGCATTGGGCATGGGGTCGAGCCGAGCATGAGTTACCATTTCAACTTGATGGTGAATAAAGTGCTTGGGAATTGATTTTTTTAAGCTTGTATCCTTAAGGATAAAGGATAACAAATGAGATAATTTACAATTGGTTGGATTTGCATATAACGATAACTATCAACGTAAGAATAGGCATGACACCATTTGAAGTTGATATAGGTGAACGCATGAATCTCTTGTTTATTTATGAGCAGTTGCCAATGAGGTAACACTTGGGACAGATGGATCGGGGAGATTTCCTGAGAAGTTGGTTTGATATGGAAATGAATAAAGATGCCTTGAGATTGGTAAAATTCTTTTTGACAATAACAGATGAATTGACTCAAATTTTTCCATAGGTGAGATGGTGTTTGTGAAAACACCGCCTTTGATGAGGATTGTATGGTTGGCAGTTCAAAAAAGCTTACCCACATGCTTTATGTTTTGCACTTGTGAAAGTTCATACATGATTCAAACTAGATTTGAGCCAAGCTAATTGGAGGAATTAGATATGGAGTCATGATTTTTAGTGCTTAAGGAATCTACATGGGCTATGAGAGTTAGATCAAGGGACTTCAGACAAAGTCTTAAACTTGTTTGGTTCCTATGGGTGTGGAATACATCTACTAGTAGTGAAGTTGGATTTGATAGGGTTGTTTGAATAATGTAAACATAAGAAGTTGCTATAATTTGTTATGCTTAGTGGTGCATAAAAGGGTGTTATACTATGTGTTAGATATACTGGGGTATGTTGGCGTATGTTTGATGCTTTGTTCCACTTGTTAATTATTTCGGTATGAAATCCATTTTAAGGTGGAGAATGCAACACTCTTTATTTTTTTTACATAGAGTAATTATTGTAATGAATCGATTTGAATGACTAATCGGAAGTAAATTAATTCAGACGAACCAATGATTTAAAAAGTGAAAATTTAAAGTTATGATCCAAGACTTATCGTATTGCGTTCGTAATATCATTTACACTCGACGAACATATAAATTTTGTTAAATCGGATAAAGGGATAAAAAATAGGAAATGAGGAGCTAGTGGCATAATCGTAAATATAACATAAAGTTTCTTATATCACTTTTGAAATGCCTACTCCTCCTTCGTTCTCCTTTTTCTATTTTTGAAAATAAAACCCTAGGGCATGAAATCTCCATAAATCCCCCTAAAATCTCAATGAGTAATTCGAAATAAATACTCTAAATTTAAGTTAGAAGACTACCTACAATACCAATATCTTCAATTTGATTAAAAAAGGACGGTTTGATCCGTACTTTTGAAATCAAAAGCTTGCTAAGTGAATTTTTCTTAGTCTAGGGATTTTTTTTTAAACGAGTGAGTGGGAAATACTTACTATTATGATCACTTATATGCTTATATTGCCTGTTCAATTGCTAAGATGGGTTAGGGATGGAGCAGAGAAGTTTAAGATAGGATCTTATAATGAATGTATGAAAATAAGCTAATAATGACATGAGGTTAATAACATGTAAACTGGATGGAATCGAGTTAAAATAACATTGTTTAAACCATGCTAAATATCTCTAAGATGATTGGAATTGGGTTGGTTGAATGATTGGTTGAGTTTGGATGATAGTTGAGTAATTGGACTGCTCTGCATATTTGATTGGCACTCAAAGTCTCAAAGTATTTCTTAAGTTACCATAGAGAAGAGATAATCGTTTGAGAGGTGAATACTTATAACAAAGAATTGTATACGAGTAGTGAGACGTGCATGCGAAGTGTGGCATTTATGCACCTTTTGTGTTTGATTGGAATTAAATCACATCAAAAAGTGTAGGAATTTGTGATATGAGATATATAAAATGAAAAGAATTTTTTAACGAGTGCAATGGAAGAAACGACGAGTCATTTGGAGCTACGGATCAAAATATGTGGACCTTTGAAGTTAAGGTTCACAAACAGGCTAGAAACAGCAAATCGGTCGACTGGTAGGACCTACAAGTCGATTGGTCGGCCCCAGAATAAAAGCCGATCACTTTTAGTGAACTTTAGAGGGAGTTCGATAGATTATACAAGGTAACCAGTTGACTGAATTGTTGTCTAGTTGAGTGATAACCCCGCCCAGTTGATTGACAACCCCGCTCAGTCGAATGTTCGGCTATTCATCGTTGGGTTCAGCTGAAACTACAATATGCAATGACTTTCGCATATGAACTCAGATTGGGGGTATGGTTTGGACTAATATTTATCATTTATATAGGTCTACAATCCATTAAACATTAGTGGATTCTATATTATTTTGATTTTGGGGCTCAAGTGGGACCCATTTGGATAAGTACTCAAAACTAAAGACTTAGGAGAATCCGAGAGGGTGCATTGGTGATGCTGGACAAAAAAGAGATCATAAGTAATACATATGATGCATTTTAGTTTGTATTATGATTCCAATGGATTCACTCGATGGTTTCGGTACAAGGCGGCTAAGGTATTCAGATATATGCTCATAAGATATATTCTGTATATGGAAATGAGTTCATGTTCCTTGTCCTCGACCTTGGACTTGGATATTAATATTGGATTACTATGTTATGGTTATGCACATCCAACGGTTAAAGATAAGGTGTGTGAGGCACTGATTGATGTGTGATATACTTGGAGGTAGTGGTGTAAATTGGTTTGGGCATCATTGCCTAGTACATTGGTGGTTACAATATTTGTTTAGTCTTGGCCTTACCAATAGACCCAGGTGGCTCACTTACCTATAGTATAGTATTTATTTTACATACAAGGCCTTAGTGATTTATGCAGTTCAATGCTTTTCACACATTGTTTAGCAGTACAATAGAATGTGCTAACTCGTTGAATGCAGGAGAAGATGCCCGATTAAGATATACTTTAGTCACCTCTTTAGATACTGGTTGATATATTGTTGGATTTATATTTGTATATTGATAATCATGTAGTTAGTGATATTTCCTTTTCAACAGACTTTATATCTAACCCTTTCTATATTTTCTCTTTTGTTATTTATTCTTTGAGTAGGTAAGCTTAAAGGAGGGGATACTGCTAGCTAGAGGTGAGTATTAGACTATAGTTGTTATCGCTATTTATTTATCGATCCAATATATTTCGGGTACAGACATGTCATGCTATTTCATGTATATGAGACCTATTATACTATGGGATTTTGTGTATTCATTAGTCTTTCTCATGTTAGGAACATTATGCATTATGACAATTGTGACAACCCCCTTTGTGAAAGCCCTAAATCGAAGCTGAATGACATCAATCGATAATGAGCGACACAAGCAACAAACCACACATGGTCATATAAAATTTTAAAAAAACTAAACTGCAAAATCGTGATGTAATGATAATATCTCATAGTGGAACAATAACGTATGATATATTGAAAATGTACGAATATAAAAATATGATACATAAATGATATATCACTACACTACCATGACAAATATACATATCAATTGCATAAAATCATAATACAACAACTCTTGCATATAAAGTTCTGAATATAACATCTGATAATACAAGTCTCATTCATACAAATAGGTCTGTTATGTCATAATATACATATGCATTTAGTATATAACAAAATATCGACACCATGCTCCAGTGAAAATTCACTAGTGTTGATGTGTATCTCTACATGCACCTAATCCTCAGTCTACACAGTCGAGTACCCAAGAATTGTCAACAACAAATAGACATAGAAAAAACAAGGGTCGAACATAAGCCTATTGTGAAGGGAACTATCTCAAAATATAGTATACATTGTAGGTAAATACAAAGGCACAGTCGGACTTCTAAATAAACATGGCTCGGGGGTAGTCTGAACTGGCTATATACAAGTATAGTAAACATTTACCTTAACATGCCCTTCTTATGTATCCAAAGAATCGATCCATCATAAATATAATGCTATGACTGTGAAGTAGCATAGATAACAATGTAATACAAATCACATCATGGTATACATGATAGGGTAATACTACGCACTCCCTAGATTGGTGATGATATAGGTATCCTAATATAGGTCTACCTCTAATGTCAAGTAAATAATACAAGCATACGAGAACTTCATAATAGAACCATACCACCCACTATCCATCACAAATCGTCTACTATACAAATACTACGAATTGTCTACCATATGATATAACACAAATCGTCTACAATATGATATACCCACCAATCGATGGCCGGCGAACTCCTTAGGACATCCTAGGTGATCAACCTTCCACTGACTACCCATTAGGGAATAAACAAAAATATGTTAATATCTAAATATACCATAGACTCCAAGTTGCATCATAATGCAATAAACACGTATAGATCTCACCTCGATCTCTACGATCGACATGGGTGATATGTGATCTATTTTAGATAATCGTCACCATTTCTCTCCGAACATGCTCCAGGACCTTATATGCAAGTCATGCGATTCTCCTGTGGTATCATAGATTGCTTATATAATTTATTATCCATACCACATATGAATAACGGTCGTATCCCACATAATACTTTTCCGATGCCTTGAGTTGGCCCTCCAAAGACGTATAAAACATATATCACATCATGAGAGTCTATATACAACTATAGTCCCGCCTAATGCAACAACATAGTCTTGTCACTTCCTTGGTTCTTCGAACGTTCTCTTGAGCTTATCTCGAGCTCCATTGAATTCTCTAGACTTCATCGAACAAAAACATTCATCTTTCCTTGCTTTTGATGAATCCAAGGTCTCAACATGTTTAAGCCAAGGCCGGAATGAGGTTCAGCCCGTGTCGTCGCTCTACGAGGATGCATGCTCATACTACTGCAGCAACAACAGTGTCGGGTGAACTGCTGCAAATGTAGTAGTGCTGGGTGCATTGCTACATAAGCAGAAGTGCTTACTTGTACTACTGAATCACAGCAGTGCATACTTTCACTACTGCACATGCATAAGTGCAAACTCGAATTGTTGCACTGCCGCAAGTCTAGTATTGTTGTACTGATGTGATGCAGTGGTGCAATGCAAGTGTGCACTATTGCAAGTGCGGTAGTGATGAAGCTACCGGCTTTAGTCTAGGCATCGTCAAGCTCCAACAAGGTCCGAAGCGAGGTTCGAGTCGTGCTTCTTTCCTCATTTGCTTTATTCTTCGCCAAGAAGTCCTTAATCCATTTTATTAAGTCTCTTTTCATGTTTAATAAATTCATTAACTCATACAAATACACTCTCCGAATATCTTACCTAGCATAGTATATTTTTATGGCCTTAAGATTTAATATCTCGCCTACTCATTGATGCATACACACCCTTTTGCATACTCTACACATTCAATCACTTTAATTTGCCAATGTTTTACACACAATTTCCTACTTTATACAAACCACCAAACAATTCACATAATAAATTCAAGAAAGCCCATTCATTCAAACAATTAATCTAGCAATCACAAACATTAATTTAACATCAAATGTATATTCCAAAATCTCATTTTTATTATCAAACTTCTTAAAATAAATTCATGTCTTTTGCATATCATTCTATGATATCCCTTACGATATTTTATAAAACCATGCACTTATATATTTTACTTTAAATTATTATACGACCTAATTATTATTTTTAAATCAAGTTTAGCCTCATAATTAATTCCCAAACCATACTAACTTTTCCAAACTACCTTTATAAAACCCTACATTCAGTGTATCAACATATAATCATGTCTTACATATATTATATAAGCTCATACAAGCCTCATATGAAATCTTGATAATCTTAAATCACTTTTACAAATCAAACGATCATAGTTTTAAGCGATTAGAAGTATGGATGAGATAAAAGACACTCCCACTCACCTCATTACCAAGAGCAAATCAACACTCCAAGCTTTCCCTTCTCTTGAAATTTCAGTACTAGGGGAAAGTGATCTGACATAGGTGATTAGATTTTAGGATATTTTGTCATGAATTTAGGGAATTTAAATTAGTGCGCTTTTAGGAATTTGAGTTTAGGAATGAAGGGGATTAGGGATCCGAGATGAAGATGAAAGTTATGTGAGATGAAAAGTGAAGAGGAGGGAAAAGAGAGACATAACAAATATATGCCTAACAAGCCCAAAGCCCAACACACTTTCATTCCTTTCCATAAATCACTATTCATCGTCTGAAATCTCAAACTCTAAACATAGTTAAGTTTATACTCATTTTGCTCGTATTAGAATTTCAGACATAATGGCGAGGGCCATAAGTCCTAATTCACTCGTATATAAAAGTCGGCTATTTCAACTTCTCATTTGAGCATATCGCTTAATATTTAAATCTATTATTAAATTCTAGTGGCTCAAGAATGCAGTTGTTACATTCTCCCCTCCTTAAAAGAGTTTCATGCTCGAAATCTCAAAGAACAAATTAACTATACCAAATTTTAGTAACCAACACTACCAACCATGCATACATGCAATCACGAGCAACCATGAAATAATTTATGCAGCTCTAACATGCATCCTAACTTATTATAAAAGACAACAACAAAATTTTATTTGTAAATGTAGGCATACCGGTAAAAAGTTCGAGATAATAAGCTCACATTCTCTCCTATGACTCCTAATCACTATCATTGGGATCTAAGCCCCATTGGACTCGGACAAGATGGACCCCTCTCCTACGAGTACTCCTAGTCTCCCTGTTCAAAATACAAATGGGTTTACGAGGTCCAGCTACAACTGGTGCATCATCTAGCTGACTTGGCCCAATAATAGTACAATAATCATGCATACATCTATGCGAATGCAAAATAGAGAATATGTTATGCACACCTGCCATCTTCTCAGGAAGATCAACTAGATAAGCTAGTGTCCTAATCCTCTCCAAAATAGGAAATGAATCTTGGAGCCAACTTCCATGAAGTCTCGAATCTGACCACAGGTCTCAATGGAGATACCTTCACGAAAATCGTATCTCCAACCAAAAATGATAAATCAATGCACCTTTTATTCGCATAATTCTTCTGGTGGTCCTATGTCGCATTCATCCTCTTTCGAACAATGTCAACCCTCTCAGAAGTCTCACGAATCGTATTAGGTCCAAGTAAAAGTTTATCGGTCACCTTCGACCAACAAGAAGGTGACTTTTATGGTTACCCGTACAAAGCCTCAAACGGTGTCATACCAATACTCGCTTGATAACTGTTTGTTATATGTGAACTCTACTAATGGTGTATGGTCTTCCTACAAACCCTCAAAGTCAAGGATACAAGCTTGTAGTAAATCCTTGAGCATGCAGTTCACACTGCTAGTCCGACTATCGGTGTATGGGTGACATGCGGTGCTCAAGCTCAATTCTATTCCCAGACCTTGCTCCAAACTCTGTCAAAATTGGCAAGTAAAGAGCAGAATCTGATCGCTAACTAGGTACATAGGAATGCCATGGAGCCGAATAACATCCGACACAAAAAGTGTTGCCAAAGAAAAAGTCATCCTCGTATTTCTAATAGAAATGAAATGAGCGCTCTTCGTCAGTCGGTTTACAATAACCCATATACTCTCGTTTCCTACCTACTTTGAAGTAACCCATTAATAAAATCCTTGGAGATATGCTCCTACTTCCACTGCGGGATGTCTAATAGAAGCAATAGTCCACTCAGCTTCTTTTGCTCAGCCTTGACTCTCTGATAAGTCAAGCATCGAGTGACGAACTCAAAAACATGGCGCTTCATCATCCTCTAATAAAAGGAACATCTAATGTCATGATGCATCTTGCTACCATTAGGATGAATAATCGTCCCAAAACGATGGCACTCTCGAAGTACATCACTAATAAGATCATCCACATCGAAAACATACAACCTCCCATCACAATGAAGCCATGTAATCTAATCAATAAAATACTAGTCCAGGTCATTGGACTTTGCCCTAAGCTTTAACTACTGAAAAATGGCATGCTCTTACGAAGAAAGAGGTATGTAAGATAGTTAGTATAGATATAATGGATATATATGTCTATATGTCCTCAAATATGAGATGCTTCAGATATGAGATGTATATATATGTTTTTTTGGATTTTTTCGAAGCTAGCTAAAGATCCATCACTCAATCACATTCTGATAGCGTCCATATCTGAGTGTCTAATGGAGATGGCTCTTCTTCATGAGAGAACCCATGAAGGGCTGAAGGTGGTGGTGGCCAAGGAAGGAGGTAAGAAGAAGTTGTTCGGATAAAGGAAGGGCTTCATTGGGAAGCCCGATCAGAGTGACCTGAAGAAGGCTAGTATTATTTATCGATGATGTAACTTAAAGGTATGGCTCATATATTTTCTTATCCAAATATCAAAATGATTGGTTTAAATATTTAATCGATTATTATTTCAAAGGTAATGTGGAAAGGATTGCAGGGTCGATATTTCTCACAAGCGATGCTATGGTTGCAACCACCTTGGACATCTGAAATAACATTGTCTTCCGCTTGCAAAAGGTGGTCGAGTAGGGAAAGTATATGCTTTAGATGTGGTTTTGTTTACCAGCAGACCTACAACACGCATAGTGAAGATTTTATTCAATATTTTCACATAATTTTTGGTGTGGAGAAGATATATTTGTAAATTTATGTTTCAGAATGAAAATAGAGTATAGAATAAAATGATGAATGTGTTTTCTAGAAGAAATAGACTTATACAAAAGTAGAAAGTCATTTGGAATGAATGGATGGATGAAAATTATTTCTGTTTTGAAATTTAAAAAATTTACTTTTTGGCCGTTATTTTTCATTACCTATATTTTCAAAATTAAAGTATTTGTTATAGGATTTTTTTAATCTTTTACTATTATACATTTATGACACCCGTATACTAATGAACAATATAGAACCTTAATAGATATTTTTCATTACTTAGAATTTGAAGGATACATGGATTTTATTCGAAATAAAGGAAAATACACAAAAAAGCTAGATAACATAAGTAAGCAACTAGATAAGTTTCGAAGGATGTAGATGATGATGATGATGATGATGATGAAGAGCCACAAAGCTTGTGAATGACCTTTCCAAAGAATTTGTCCATTTTCTTGGAAAGAGAAGTGAATTTATTTACTAAAAGAACACTTAAGCTTCTTTTGGTTTTTAAGAAGCTTCTCTTGGTTCCTTGGTATTACTTTATTGGTAGGGTTGGATGGTTTTTTGAAACTTTCCAAAGAAGAATCCATTTCTTCCTCCTCTCCTCCTCTTCTTCTTCCACTTCCATTTCATCACCTTCTTCCTCCTTTTGTTGTTGAATCTCTTATATTTCTTCCCATGCCAATCTTTGCTCTTTTTTGGGAAGAGTCTCATAAGGTTTGAAAAATGGTGGAATGTGCATAACTGAGATATTTAGTTTGTCGAAAAATTTTCGAGGAATGAATTTTTCTCCTCTTAAACCCACACCAAAATATAAGAAAAATCTATTATGATACACACCATGAAAGAGTGTGTTCTCATGTCTAGAAATGTTCTTTTGAACAAAGTCATCTATAATGACTTGTGTCTAATTTATATTGTAACGACCATAAATGGCAAAAGGAGCTTTGAAAACCTTTTGCGTAGGGTTATTATAATTACCTGTCTTCAGAGTAATACTTTGTTGTAAAATGAAACTCATAAGTGTCGATTCTAGATGAAGATTTTTGTGTTTAAATTCAAAATCATCATCATTTTCGAAAAGATCATGAAAAACTTCACGGTTTTGAACATCAATTTGAAAAGTAGAGAGGACAATTCCACTAGACTTACAACTAAGAATATGACCCAAAAGTTCACAATTTAAAACTATTTGGATGCCATTAACGCTACTCCAAACTTGACTTCTTCTCCTTGATAAAATTTTCGGTTTAAATTCATATAAAACATTTTGACTAAATCGGGATAATAAACAAAATCATTTTGAGAAGATTCAATCAAACTAAGAATATTATTTTCAAAATAGAGGTCATGTAAACCATAAGAAGTAAAATCTTTGAATTTAGTAAACCTTCAGGGAGAAACTTTTCTAGAAGTAGTATATTCCATATAGGCTTCAATTGCATCTTTCTCATTGAAGAGAAAACATTTTGTTTTCTTAGAAAGCCAATGGTTTTTTAGTTTTTTGAAGAGATATGAGAGTGAAATGATATTTGGATTTTGAAATAAAGAGGATGAAATGATAGGATAGAGATGTAGTAAATAAGTAGAGAATCAAAGGACATATTCTTTGATCAGAAAGGCATCTTTTCTAAACATAGGAGTAAGTGTAAAAGGAGAGGAAAGTTTGAAATTTGAATTTTTAATTCAAATTTCAACTTTCAGTTCTCTGGGATGTATGCCGACATATGTCATGGGGGTATGCCGACATATAGCCCGAAATTTCCAAAAATAAAACTATGCTAATATATTCCTATACACACACGCGTGCGCACACACACACACACACTTATGTACTTATATTCATCCAATATTATTATTAGTCTATATGTTATTTTTATCCATATATAGCAACCCATAAAAATGTAAAGCATACTGATTTTTGTTGCTTTTTTGTTAATCAGTTTTGACTAGTCTGTTGATGTCATGAAACACATATTCACATTTTTAATATCAGGTTCATTATCGCTAGAGGAAGTGTCTGAATCATCCAAAGTTGTTGTGTAAGCCCTTTTTCTTTTTATGGATGAATCATTTGCTGGTGAGATCATTGATTTATTCGGATGCATGCAGTCTCTTTGAAAATGACCGGGTTCATCATAGTTGAAGCATCTAGTCGTAGTTCTAGTTCCATTGGTCTTTTTTTAAGTACCCGAAAGTTGTTCATTTTTCTATACTTCAGAAATTTTTTGAATTTTCTAGGCATGAAAGCAATTTCTTCATCATTGTCATCGTCAGAATCCTGATCATCATTTGCTACATTGAAATAGATGGATTTCTTTTCTGCTACCTTGCTTTCCCTTCTACCCTGCATTTGTGCTTCATAGGACATTAAATTTCCTATTAAATCTTTAATTTTTAGAGAACTAATATCATTAGCCTCTTCTATTGCTAGTGTCTTTTGATCCCATTTTGAAAAGAGTGAATTGAGGATTTTTCTAACTTGATCCTCTAATAATTAAATTTTCTATTAAATCTTTAATTACACATTAAATTGATGAATAATCATCCCAAAAAGCAATTAGTGACGAACTCAAAAACATCTAGTGACGAACTAAAAAACATGGCTCTTCATCATCCTCTAATAAAAGGAACATCTAATGTCATGATGCATCTTGCTACCATTAGGATGAATAATCATCCCAAAACAATGGCACTCTCGAAGTACATCACTAATAAGATCATCCGCATTGAAAACATACAACCTCCCATCACAATGAAGCCACGTAATCTAATCAATAGAATACTAGTCTAGGTCATTGGACTTTGCCCTAAGCTTTAACTACTGAAAAATGGCATGCTCTTGCGAAGAAAAATCCTCAATTCACTCTTTTCATAAGACATTAAATTTCCTATTAAATATTTAAATTTTAGAGAACTAATATCATTAGCCTCTTCTATTGCTAGTGCCTTTTGATCCCATTTTGAAAAGAGAACTAATATCATTAGCCTCTTCTAATTTTGAATTCATCATACACGAACAACTTGTGACATGCACAATGTATCACTGTACATGTCACAAGGCCGTGCACACCGTTATACACTTGATAAAAATTACAGGGACAGGTGAGCACAAGGTCAAACCCAATTAAAAGTCTGGTTCAACTCAAGTGCAATACAAATAAAGTCAAGACACAAGCACAAGGTCAAACCTGAGCTGCAAGCTGGATTCAACACAGGTGAAATCAAAATGTACAAGTTCAAGAAAATGGTCAAGACAACTAAAATAAGCCTTGACCAAAAAGTTCGGTGCTATACACATGAAGTCAACATGAAACAAGAACAAACAGTCTTCAACATATGCTACAGAGATGTGTGGATACACAATAACCACAAGCTTGAACTCAAAAGAAAAGGCCTTAAAGACAATTTTAGTCAAGTCCACTTAAACATATATACATATGATTGTGCACATGTATACACACGCGCACTCTCACACACAGATATATATATATATAGGTACAACCAAACAAAGTTCAAGCAAGGGAACTAAAATGTAGACAAGTTCAGAGGCAACCAAACTGAAGTATAGAGCATAAGCATATATCAATAAACTGGTCAGAACAAAGGCATGAATGTAGACAACAAGTATACATGTGCATAAGGACCAGACTCAAAGCAACTCGAGCTAGCTCAATGAACCAGCTCACAAATCAAACTGAAGTACACACATGCATCTCTACCAAATGTATATGATCACAATGCAACAGTCAAAAATCAAAAATGAACAAACTACATATGCAAGCAAGACCACAAATCCAGACCAGACGTCAAGGGGATAGCAGAGTATCAAGGCAACCAAAGCTTCACAAGAACACATACATATACAGGGATGCAGCGTTCAAGGTTGGGACATAATCAAGCAAAGTAACAGTTTAAAACAAAGTCAAGGCCGCAATTAAATCAAGGTACAAGTCGAGTATGCTACAGGGATGAACATACATGACAAAGTCCAGAAATCATTTCAAATAACCAAAGTCAATTTTAAAAATGTCAGTGATTCAAAACGGTGGTAGCAGTTCGAAGAATGCAAAATCAAGAAACCGTTGTCGACATAAATTTCAAACCGAAGTCAAAAGTCTAGCAAATTCAAAGCCGTGGTGACCAAGGAGCAAGCCGTGATAATCAAGCAACGAAAAGAACGAATTGAACAAGTCAGATCAATCTCAAGCATTCAAGCAAAATCAATGGCCGAGTTAAATTAAATGACAAATTCAAACGCACGAGAAAATAGGAATTCGAATCCTATATAAATGTTTAACATCATCGGCTACAAAATCATTGAGTTTAAGGAAATTAACCAATAAAGCAAAGAGCTTAAGATCACATACCAATTTATACTGAACTCGATCAAATTGAAGGAGCCGTGTGCGAATTGAAGGAGCGGTCGATTACCGAAGCAAATCAGAGGAATAGTCATTGTAATCGACCAACAAACAATCGACTAATTCAATTACCACAAAACCCTAGTTTTCGCACAAAGGAACGAACGAGTAAAGGAAGAAGAAACCATTTTTATAGAAGCAAAGCGGGCCAAAGAAATATAGAAAGAAAGCAAAAGGGGTATAACACTTAGTCTTTTGGGTCGATTTTTTTTAAATTCATATTGGGCTTTAAATTTTAAAACTAGGGTTTCATTGTTTTTAATTGTTTTTATTGTATTTTTCTTTTAATCTTTTGTATTTTCTAGTCGTGTGACTAGGGTACGAACTCCGGTGGTGTAGTTCGAGAATTCGCAACTCAGTGGCTGAGTTGTGGTAGGGTTTTGATCGTAGAGTTAGGTTAGTCGATAGCGGGTGTCACGAGTTTACGTGTGTAAGTGTCTGACTACTTAATTTCTAGTAGAAACCTTGGGGGCAGCACGTTGGTAAGATTTTGCCGAAGCTGGGTAAATCTGTGTGTTCTATTTTCTGCTTTTTATATTCTGTCATTATCTGTGCTGCTATTATTCTGCTGTGATCAGCGCTGCAATTATTTTATATAAACTTCCGCAATAATTTTTTATAATTAATAGTATCACCCTATTCACCCCCCCCCCCCTTTTAGGGTGAAATCGATCCTACAATAAACACTGAATGAATGAATGGGAATTTTTTTTGTAAGAGATAAATGTAAGTTAAAGGAATAATCCTTGTATGAATGAAAAGAAAAAGCAAAAAAAAACAGTAAATGTTGTGAAAGAAATTTAATAAGAATAACTCAAGTACATTGTAAATTATTGTTTGTTTTGGTTTATGGGTTGTTTGGGATATGATACTTTTAATTGTTTAAGATGTATGAATAATCTATTAAGTTCATCTAAGACTGTTGAGTAAATAGTACACTCGGTAGTTTATTTGTCATTCTAGGTGGTTAAAAATTTCTGAACCCGAACAAACCATTTGTTTATTTGTTATGGATGGATAATTGATTTGTATTGATTTCATATGATGATTGTATGTTGTGATTGCAAGTGATTGTTGTTTTGTGTTGATTTGTTTGTTAGTGGTTGAAACAACTTTAAATATTTCATTTTATATAATTATTAACTCTGTTTGGATTGTATAAGTGAAATACATGTTATGGAAGTAATTGCTACTGCTTTTGGTTTCATAATTAAGCGTTATTTGCCCGACAAATAGGTACGTTCTCGGATTACGGTTTTCTAGCGGCATTATATATTTTTCCCGCTGTTGAGAATATTATTTTGAAAATTTATGATATATATTGTTATTTTGATATTACTATTTCTCCCAGACCTCTCTGTACAAAGGAGACTCTGCCGAAATTTTTTGTGAATTTAGGACTTAGAAAATTTTGAGAATGTTTTCCAAACTTTATTAGTTTGAGTATAAAAGGATATAACTGTTTATAAATTGATATATTTTATTTAAATTATTTAATTTTGTAAATTTATGTGTTATAAAATTTAATATTTTAAATAAGATATATATTGATTTCTTAATTCCCTCTTTCCCTTCTTTTTTCTTTTCGGGGACGAAAAGTTTTGAGTGGGGGAGAGTATAACGACCCGTAATTTTCGATAATAAATTTGTTAATTTGATAAGATTTTGGTAATTTAATATTGAAAGAAATAAAAATTTGTAAATTAAAACTGAAATAATAACCGAGATGAAACGTAACAATGTTAATTAAAGTTAATTATTAGAGAATTGAATGAAGTTCTAATCAATTGAAATAATGTAGATGTTATACTTAGTTATAAAGTGAATATGAGAAAACGAATGTGAATATTGAATTAACCAATGAAATAATACATATTAAATGGTAATTGAATAAAATTGGTGTTATTTAAGTATTTATAACCTTTGTTTGAAATTAATAAACTTATAGTGTAATAAAAAGCTAACGGTAACAATTATTGTATATTACCTATTTATTTAGCCTGTTAATTTAAATTGGAAATCAATTACAATAATTATAAGATAATATTATGTTAATGTAAATTAAGTCAATATTTGGAAATAATGTTAATTTTATTCATAATCTGATAATTGGGAATATAAAGAATGGAAATCAAGATTTATTAATTTATTGGAATTCAAAATATAATAATTGGATTAATTGCAAATAAATGAAATTAAATATTTAAATATTATGTTAATAGAGATTAAGATGAAATTTGAGAATATTAATGTAATAGATCATGAGACAATGTTAATTTCATCCATTTGATAATAATGGATTGAATAATAGGATGAAAGGTCAATTAAATGGAATTATTCAAAATTTAATTTATAATTTCTGAATTTAATGAAATTGAAATTAAACACTGAAATTGATATATTAATCAACTTTAAATTGACATCTAAATTTGTTTAAATTATTATAAATGATTAAGAAATCAAAAATGATAGAAGTTGTAAATTTTTAAAATTTAAAATGAAGAAAAAAGTGACTTAATTCATTTAATATTAATTTACTTAATTAACGTGAAAATAGCCATTTTGACCAGTGACTCGGATTTCGACGAAACCAGTTTCATCAGGTCTGTAATGGTGAATTATTGTAGGATTTCAAGTTTCGTAACGATCGGACTTGTCATTTGGTCGTACGGGCTCGAAACGCTTAGAAATCAATTTAATTGAAATCAATTTGAAATAAGCTAATTTTAGCATAACTTCTTCATACAATGGAATTAGAACCTAAAACCGGTTGCATTGAGTTTAAAATATTTGAAAACATCTATTTTGATATATGGGTTGACCCATTTTCATTCCGGAGGCAGAACGGGCTTTTCGGGTCGTGTATCGTTCAATCAATCTTGTCCATTTATTCTATTTTTCAGCTTTGCCTATAAATAGCTCTTTATAAACCCAAGGTTGTTTCTATTCTCATTTGTCTGTACGTATGTTTCTTTCGCAACTCCTCTTTCTAATGGCAGACAAATCAAAACTCTAATTCCCCAATTGTAATTTTAATTCAAAATTCAACTTCAAAATTTAACTCCTCCAAACCTTAGCAAATTATATACTGTTTGGAGCTCTCGATGAGCACATCTCAATTCTGTGATTCATTTTTCAATTCAATGCACCGTTCGTCCAGAAATCGAGGATGAATCGCAGCCATCCATACTAGGTTTTGGACGATCCAACGGTGGATCGTCGTCCGATCGACGATCGGGGAGTGGCGTTGGAAAGAGGATGGAGAGCAGGCCCTATGGTAACGTTCACTCGACTTGAAGTCATCGGAGTTCGTCGATTTTAGGCATTTTACGTTGGTGGCGGCGCAATTGAACTCGAGAGGCGGAGGGACCGAGGCGACCATCGCCATGGTCGGCCTGGAGAGTGCTGCTCGATGGCAAGCTCTGATCTAGGTGAAATCAAGCAAGATGGTCTACGTTTTGGATGGAAGTGGCGGCTGTAGATGGTTGCCGATCGAGATTAGGGTTTACATGAATGGTTAGCTCGGGTGACGTGGCACCGCGGTATTGGTTCGTCCCTTTTCATTTTAATTTTTTTATTTACCTTAAAGTTTAAACGTTCTAACGTGAAAAACTTTTGCATACGAGGTCTGTTTCATGCGCGGTTTCTTGCGTTGGGATCGTATTAAAATTCCGGACATTTTGACGCTGGTTTGGACGAATTCTGAGACCATTCAAATTTTAGGCTTAATTCGAATTTAAATTCAAAGGTGAGTGTTTTAACCCACTCACGACTTCTAAAATTTCTTATGTTTGTTAAATTAAATTTATGATGTGAGTAGAAATTTATTTATGACTGTTTGGTATATTTTAAATCATCATCTCAGTTAATTTGAATTTATTTGAATTAAATCGTTATTAAATTTATTATTGAATATAAATTGCTAGTTAAATACCTGTTATTGATTATCAGTTCTATATTGATATTTATTGATTGATCTGGATGATGTTTGTAATGGATGTTGATTGTTGATATTGGATGAATGGATGTTTCATTTTATATCGTTATAAACTGCAAGTTCACTATGGGTTGAAATGATACATACCCGAATGATCTATAGATTAAGGAATAATCGTTATGGGTTGGAATGATAGACTCGAGCAATTTTATGAATTTTATTATTAATTCGGGATTGCGGTTTGAAATGATATACAACCGTAACATTGTAATTGCGGATTGAAATGATAAATATCTGTATCACTTGACCATAGGGTAGAGAATTATATACGGACACCGGATTGGTTAAATTTAAATGATTTTGAATCCTTAAATTTTGCATTGAGTTAAATGATATTTTGAAATAAAATTTGGGTTATATAAATCGAATTTTATCGAACTTCGAGTTTTATATTAAAATCGAATTGTTTTGAAAGATTTGTTGAAGGAATAAAAATTGAAATTTCATAGTGAATTTGAAATATAAGTGAAGTTTATCGAAATTGAGTTATTAAAATTGTTGAAGTATAACTTTGAAATTTGAGTAATTAAATCAATGTTTCAACATGGATTTAAGCGATATTGAATTTAATATTTATTTAGAATTCTGAATCGGAAAATTTGAAATTGGGTTTTGGGACATTGTAATGGTCAAAATGTGTTGGAATGAAATAAATAGTTTAAATTGATATAAATTTCAAATTCATATTTTTCATATAAACTGTTTGAAATATATTATTTTAACAGACTTTAATTATTAAGATTTTCAAAATTTTAAACTAATTAAACCATTTAACTTATTTTAAATCTAATTAATCTATTTTAAAGCTATTTAATCTATTTTAATTATATTTAATCTATTTTAAAAATCTATATTAACTATTTATAATTATTTAAAACTATTTTCTTCTAAATTCCAAACTAAGTAAAATGGATGGGTTTATATTCAAATTCTCGATTTTTAAAGTGAATGTGGTTAAGCGACATTATAACCTAAGTTGGGATTTAAATAGCATATTTGGTTTAATATGATAATTGTGAAATGAGAGTTTAACCTATTTTGGAAACACGACTTTTGAAAGGAAATATAATTTCGAACTATGATTTCAATGTGATATAATTTCGGAAGTAAGTAATGATTTCGAAAGTGATATGATTTGAATTGAATATGATATTTTGATATCTATTATGAAATGATTTTAGGAAATGTAAAAGAATCATCTGGTGTGTAATAAGCGATTGGTTGTTAAAGAGACCGGGATCGGATATGGGCATACTCTCTGTCGATACCGAAAATCACTTTGACAACTGTGTACGCGGTGGAGATTCCAGAATGAAGTAGGATGGTGGCGACGATCCTAAAGGTATATATGTGGACCTGACTCCCATGAGTTAGCTTAAGATGGCTAAAACATGAGAAATTGACGGGCTAAGTGAGGTCATTCCTTCGATCGGGCACATTCCATCGATACTATATTCTGACTTCGCAATTTATTTGGTGGGCACCCCTCGAATTTTTTGATTCGGGAGTGTGTTCTGAGGTGGGCGGTAGTAGCTGCTATTTGTTACCACCGGTCCGGAAGTGTAATTGGTATATGATATATCTACCCTAGCATTGCCTAGTTGTGTCGTGTCACCTACCCTAGCATGCCTTCTACGAGTTTGGTTTGTACCATACCTATGGAGTGCCCTCTGACGGCACCCGGTACGGGTGGGATTACGGTACTGTATAGACTATGAGAAATAAAAATGTGTTAAAGGGAAAAATGTAACGCCTTAACGCTATTTTAACAGTTTATATTATTGTAGACATATTATAATAGCGTATTGTACTACATAGTAGATAGTTTAACGGATCCTTAGGAGATGTGAATCCCGAACGTATCTTAGGTTACTGCACTCACGTTAGACACTGGATAAGAGATGTCAAACCCCATAAACACCTCTGATGCCGTTTACACTCATATTTATTTACCGTTATTTTAACTTACATAAGATCTTTTAGTTCTAACTCGAATGTTTTGTCTTTTCAATTCGCTCGGGTCAGCCTGAGCATTTCAGGATTTGAAGACCTTATTTCTGGAGGACGAAGATGAAGATTTATACTACTATTATTTACTATATTTATTCCACTACATTTATACTATTCCGTTGCATTATTATTTGTTTATCTCTGATATGTGTAACTCTGATTCTGTATTATATAAGTATAATCAAATGTTTTGAAACAGCTTCACGAACTGTATTTGATTATTATATTTTGTCATTCCGCTGCGAGATTCTGTTTTTTTATTTCTTTCTCTTTTTCTTATTTACCCCAAATAACAATCCGTCCTTCTGTATGGTTTGAGTTGGCACGTGTGTCTGCTTAAAGCATACAAAAAGGCGGGATGTTACAATCACACCCAATTGATTTGAACGGGCTACAATCACACCCACGCAAATACAACTAGAGTTTGATGGTTTTTCCAAAGACAATTCTTGATCTTTGGTTACAATTGATCCTATAGCCTCTTAGACAACACTTTAATCTTTGATTGAGAAAGAGATGAGTGAAATCAAAGAGTAAATAGTAAAGAATCAATATAATGAAGATTGAATTGATTTTGGTTAGAAGTTGAGAAGTTTTAAATAAATTTTCACTTGAAATTTTGGAAGAGTAAGAGGAGAGAAGATAATAAGAAAGTAGTTGTTAAAAAATTCATTTGAAACCTTCTATATATATAGAATAAACAAACACGTCCATTCCCGAAGAGTTACGACGAATATACACTTCATTTCAAAATTTGAATTTCAAATTACCGGCATGTATGTCGACGTATCATTTGCCTATATGTCGACATAAGCTAGTGTATTTTGAAAACTTGTTTATTTTAAAATGTTTTGAAAATCTTTTGCTTTGTAAAATGTTTTGATACTTTGTAAAATAATTTAAACATTGTTTATAAACATTTTAAACTTTAAAAAACTTTTATAATATATTTTTAAATATATTTTAAAAATATATTTTGTTTTAAAAATAAAGAATAAGAAAATGAGCAGATAGAGATCAAAGATTGCTACTAGGAATTTTAACAATATTCTATGACTCTATATACTATACCATAGCCTTGAGATCTTCGTATATTGATCTTTATACTCATGAGTCTTCATATCCATTTTTTGAGTCTATATATTGTATAGTCTTCGATTTAATACATGTATAATATCCTACATTATATTCTATATAACTTGACAAAAACATTAGTAACCATATTTTATATGAATGTATTATTGTTACTAAGGTGTTTATCATCAAAATCAATAACTGCGGTATTAACAATTGGTAGAGAGGTTTGAGCTATTCACTGACCAAAAATCATTGAAATATCTCTTCTTCGAAAGAGATCTTAACCTTCGACAATAGCATTGGTTGGAATTTGTTGCCTCTTACAACTTTGATATTGCGTGTACTTCGGTGAAGTGGAATGTAGTGGCAGATGCGCTCAACTAGAGGCCTTCTACGTGGGGCTTGATACTTGTAGACTGGCAGAGACTTGAGTATGTTATGGAATTTGATTTCCGACTCCTTATGATATTGTCATTTGGTTACTAGCGACTCTGGAGGTAAGCAATCAACTCATACCTTTTCATTTTACTTGTTAAAATTTGAAGCTTTATAAAATTATATATACAGGTGAGAACCCATTCTTATTGATCATATAGGTTCTTGCTAGAGGCGTGATGTAGATTATGCAAGTATTTTTAACCAGTTAGAGCTTAGGGCAAAGTCTAGTAACCTGGACCATTATTCTATTGACCGGATTGGGTGGCTTTATTGTGATGGGAGGTTTATGTTCCCGATGTGGATGATCTTATTGGTGAGGTACTTTGAGAGTGCCATCTTTTAGGATGACTATTCATCCCGATGGCAGTAAGATATATCATGACATTAGATATTCCTTTTATTATAGGAAGACGAAGCACAATGTTTTTATGTTTGTCGCTAGATGCTCGACTTATCAAAGAGTCAAGGCTGAGCAGAAGAAGCTAAGTGGATTATGCTTCTGTTAGACATCCCATAGTGGAAGTAAGAGCATATCTCCATGGATTTTATTGATGGGTTACCTCGAAGTAGGTTAGGAAATGAGAGCATATGGGTTATTGTAGATCGATTGAAGAAGAGTGCTTATTTCATTTCGGTTAGATCTACAAGGATGGCTTTATCTTTGGCAACACTTTATGCGAGGGAACTTAATCGGCTCTACGGCATTCCTACAAGCATAGTTAGCGATCAGATTTCCCTCTTTACTGGCCAATTTTGGTGGAGTTTAGAGCAAGCTCTAGGCATAGAATTGAGCTCAAGCACCGTGTGTCACCTGCTGACCAATGGTCAAACTGACAGTGTGAATTGCATGCTCAGGGATTTTCTATGAGCTTGTATCCTAAACTTTGGAGGTTCGTAGGAAGACCATATATCGTTAGTAGAGTTCACATATAACAAATAGTTATCAGGCGAGTATTGGTATGCCATCGTTTGAGGCTTTGTACGGGCAACTGTGAAAGTCACTTTGTTGTTGGTTGAAGGTAATCGATAAACTTATACTTGGACCTGATACGATTCATGAGACTTCTGAGAGGGTTGACATTGTTTGGAAGAGGAAGAATGTGGCATAGGACCACCATAATATTTATGCGAATAGGAGATGCATTGATTTATCGTTTTGGTGATGGTAATAAGGAAGGATCAGGAAATGGCAGTAGTGGATCGAGGAGCCATGACTTAGGCCCATCTGTTTATGGTATTGGTTTTCCCGATCCTCTTGAATCCCGGAACATTCCTCAATAAGACATCTCATCAAAAGAATCAAAAGATGCCCCTCCCCTTGGATATCAAGTAAAAGAGAAAACTGAACCTATCGTCCCACAGCTCCTACGGTGCAGGTATAAAACTAATTATTTTTAGATGCTTATAACTACTCATTAGCTTTAGTTAATAAGTTTGCTATTTTAGTTAAGGAAAATAAATAAATATCATTTTGAGATTTTGCATGAGAGAAGTAAGAGAAAGGTGCTGCGGTTAAATAGAGAAATTGAGAAGCCGACTGAAGAAAATAATAGTTTATCTGACAAGTATAGAAGTTTTATCGTTTATGCTAATCGTTTGAATGATTTTAAAGAAAAACAGGTAGCCCGACTCTTGGAAGGTCATGCCTTCCCTGGGAAAGGGTTCTAAAGGAGAACGCGGAGTTAACCACCTCTTTTGGATGCTTATTGAAGATAGGGACACGTAAGTGGAATTTCTCTACAATGTTTATTCAAGAAATGTATTGATCGACTTTTCCTTCTTAGGGAGAAGAGTGGGGGTTTATTTTGGCATCTTTATAGTAGGTATTTAGATAATCATGAGACCGATTCCCATCCTAGGGAATGCTAGAATCTTCCCAGGTTGCGACCGTCCCACTTTCTCCTAATATTCTTCCCCTTAAGAAGGTCAAGTTCAATAAAGAGAAATTCATTTTTAAGTTTTATGAAGGGTCCATATTGTATGAACGTAAGTGATTTCATTATCGTATTATGTAATTCGTACAATCTTTATAAATTTCGATGTTTGTATTTTTGCAGCTTATTTTTTTCTTCTTAAAATATACATGTTAAGGTACCATTGGGCATTTCTATTTCAAAAGAACTCTTGAGTAAATTTGTCAAGCTAAAAAGGGATTTTAGGGAGAATATATTGAACCTCAAAACCTCTCTACTTGTAACCACCCTAGATTTTAATTTAATTTAAAGTGATAATTAAATGGATTTTTGAACAAAAATTGTGATATAATTAGTAATTAATATAAAAATTCTGGTTATAAATGTTTAAGTTAAATTAGAATTTAATATATATACAAAATGTACTTGCAAAATAAATAATAAAATATATATGTAAAAAATGCAAGATAATAAATATACTACAAAAATAAACAAATATACAAGAAAATTTATATGTAAGGAAATTTAAATACTTAAGTTAGAAATATAATTATAACAACATATTAACTATAGAACCTCATTTATATCCCTAAGTAATTAAGCAGTGTACAAAGCAAACAAACAAAAATATAAGTATAAAGATGAATAAAATGAAACAAGTGTGTATATACGAAAGCAAGAAACAAAGTATATATCCAAACCTGAAACCAGCAAAAATATGTGAACAATGAAAAGTCAAAGCACTTTAAAAAAAATTATCTCCATATATAAAAGTACAAGACAGTAAAACAAAGACAAAGAAAAGGTAAGTGTGAAAACAAAGACAAGTATGTATATCTTTAAATCTTTGTGCAGCTGAAATAAAGGAGGGGAGGATGTAAATTGTACAAATTTAATTAATGAAAGCATGCTAAAGATTATCATCAGCAAGCAAAAGAAGTGAACAGTCTCCACCTATTGTGCAAAATAGCATGATCATTTGTACTAAAAGAAAATATAATATACAACCTGTATACCCCATTTCCATATATTATCATCAATTCGTTCCACAACTTAAGCAAATCAAAACCAGAAAAGAAAAACTGAAGTGAATATTAACTTAAATAAAATTCAGTTTAAAAACATCAAAATAGATCAATATAAAATAGGGATCAAAGAAGCAAGATTTTAGCAAGCAATTTCAAAAAAAAACTGTGTCAACATGAAGAAGTCTCTGTTCTTCTTCTCAGACCAAGTGAGTAACATTTTTTTATCTAAAGTATGAACCTGTTTGAATATATCTATGAATAAGTATGGTTGAATCTATATATACATATATGAATTCTTTGTGAATAATGTTGTGTGCAGTCTGTTTATCATTGTCTCTGTTCTTCTATTACCCCTCTGCTCTGTGCATAATCAGGTGAGCAAACTCCTCTTTATCAGACCTTAAGCCTACATATCTTGATGATCTTTGAATGGTGATGTGGATTTGTTTGCATGTTGGCAAATGTATGAGTGAATATGTGTGTATGGGAAAATAGGGCTCTGTTGTTATCACGTTTCAACCTACTAAATAAAATTCAATACCCCCTCATACAATTAATTTTAGGTTATGATTCGTGAAAGAAAAATGTTTATAACATTGTAAAGTTATTTTATAAAAAAATATATAGAGTAAAAATATATTATAAATAATTTAAAAATGTAGGATTTACAGAGAAATTACTCAAACAGAAAATTCAAATGATGTAATTCTAAATTCTGATCATTTTATCATATTCGTTTTGCTAAATACTGATTTTTGAAAGAAATTTCATGATTTGTAAGGATGGAAATATGGAGTTTTCTTGAATTGAACAGTCTTTGGGTTTTTATCAAAAACCTGATGATCAATGTAAAATCGAGCTTCAAAATTCGTGTCAGAGGAAGCCTAGAGGTTGACGAGTCAAGGAAAAATGCTCGTTGATTTTCTATTTCATCGTGGATGATGAACGAAAACGATTTAGGGTTTTATCCCTTAGTTTAATCAAGGTCAGTATCTCGTCGCCATGGCATCTCCGATGAACCGAGTTGCAGAAGACGGTGGGAATATCAGCGTGTGGTCAAGACGAAGCTCTGACGAAGTTTTCATGGCCTCCGATGGCCAGAGGTGGGAGGACGAGGTGTTTTCTGGTGGGTTGGTTTGTTGCAGTCAGAGGTGTGATGTTCGATCGCGAGTTCGTCGATGTTTGGGGTACCTGAGTGCTTGTGAGGGTCAGGTTAGTTGCCGTCGACTTGATGGTGGCTGCAGCTTCGACCAGTAGTGATGTTTTCGATTGTCCAGGTGCATGAACTTCTGATGGGTATAGGTGGTATACGTTTGGAGAAGAAGGCTATGAGCTCGAAGAAGGCTTCGGGAGAATCATGTATTGGCTTGATTTTTGTCTCGAGTAAATTTTGAATGCGTAGGGGTAAACACTTAAGAAAATTTTAAGTTTGAAAAAGAATTGGAGCACGGGTTAATTTGTGGTGAAACTCGAAGTAGGGTGGCATTTTGATTGGGTGTAACTCGAGCAAGTCTCGGGTTTTATGTTTTCTAGATTTGAACTTTAACAAATTTAGTTAAATAAATTTCTAAAATTATTTCTTTTTATAAACGATAATTTTATTGTTCGTTTATAATTTTATTGTTAAGTTAGAAGGTTGAAATTGAAGGTTTTGAAATAAATGATCTTTAAAACAATCAAGTTTTAAGAATGTTTTAAACTTGTATTCTTAGCAGGTTATTTTAAATAAAACTTGATAAAGTGGTTTAGGAATAAATCAAATGTTTTAAAATGTTAATTAACATTGAAGTTTTTAAGGTTCGTAATAATTTGATTTCAAAGTTATTAAAGAAGATTTTAAAATGTTAATTAAGATGAATTATTATTAATTAATTGTTTAAAAAGGTAATTAAGAAGAGTTAATTAATTTATAAAGGTAATTAATTAAGTAATTAGGGGTTTATCAATTTGCAATTTAAGATTGGTAAATTAATAATTAAGTTTCTAATTTATTTGTGATTAAGGATTGTTAATGATAATTAATTAAAAAGAATATAATTAAAGATTTTTGATAAGTTAGTGATTAACGAAAGGATAATTACTT
The DNA here is from genome assembly GCA_030737815.1 of Allium fistulosum. Classification (NCBI taxonomy): domain Eukaryota; kingdom Viridiplantae; phylum Streptophyta; class Magnoliopsida; order Asparagales; family Amaryllidaceae; genus Allium; species Allium fistulosum. The sequence continues at coordinate 731,382,079 of CM060902.1, read as the reverse complement.
ATGGGTGTTTGGATAATTAAGGAAAATCAATTTCAGGATTAAGGTTAATTAATTACATAATTAAGGTCAATTAAGTATTGATTAAAAAGTAATTAATTAATTAAAGTTGATTAAGTGATTAGGGATAATCACTTATTGTAATTAATTAAGAATAATTAATTAAATGGTAATTAATCAAGGGTTAATTAATTAATATAATTAAAGGTTAATTATTTAATAATTAAAGGATAATTATTTTAAATAAATAAATGGTTAAAGGACAATTAATTGAATGATTTGAAATTAATTAATGTTAATTAACCATGATTGATGACTTATCTGATTTAAATTAATCCGATAATTAATTGAGCTTACTTATGAATGATTGTATTGTATGAGATGCCTTGAATTGATTGTCCAATCTGACCTGTGATATTTTGTTCTGTGGATTGAGCTGTGTATAATTTATTCATTTATTTGTGATACATTTGTATATTATCTGTGAATCTGTGAATGAACGATAAGCGTTATAGTTTATACCGCTTATCAAATATATATATTGTTGTATTTAATCTGTGATAATTGAGTGATGTTGCACTACTGTGTGAAACCCCTGGATCACACCTTACACACAAATATGGATTTCACGGAGAAATCGATTAAGTCACAGATTTTGAAATAATTTAAAAATCTGAATATTTAAAAACCAAATGTTTTGGAAATGGATTGAGTTTAAAGTGAAAAGCTTTTGAAATGGAATTTCAAAGATGAAATTTATTTTGAGTAACTTGATTGAGTTGTGAAATTTAAATATTTGATTTAAATTTGAATTCAATATTTGAAATTGAATTCTATGATTTGAAACTAGGGATTAAAGATGTTATACCAGTTATATAAGGGTTAAACTATTTTAAAAGTATTGATTTTGGAATGTGAATATAATTCAAGGGCTTTAACTCGTGCAAATATAATTGGATTTTTCTGAAACAAAAACTATTTGTTTTCAAATAATAACAGCTTTCATATAAGAAGTGAACTTCCAATTTGTGTTGAAAGGTTTCAAATTTAAAATGAAATTGAATTGTTTTGAAAGGCTATGAATGAATCTTTGGGAACGAGTTTGAAAGTTATAAATTAAATCTTAATTTAAAGATTTAATGAGTCAATCCAATTAGAATGGAAATTGTTTTGAAATCTATGAATGGATCTTTATGAAACTAGGTGAACTTTGAGAAATGAATCTTTTCGTTTAAAAGATTAGAAATGGTAATTTGTTTAATCCTTTTAAAAGAAAGGTTTGGGTAATAAGTTGTGACTTAATTGAAATCCCATATCCATATGTTTTAAATATTGCGCTCACTATTCAGTTTAGCCGGGAGAAGACCTTTGTGTCATATAGCCCATTCCGAATATGTGATACGTCATTATGGATAGCATTTGAAGACCGGTGGTGAAGACCGGATATTTTCGAAAACGAAAGGATAACTCGTCGAATGTCTTTGCATCGAATGGTCCTCGGTATAGAGGCTCCATATGTGATGGGAAGTCCGGACGTGATTAGAAAATTATCCGGATTTGCAAAGGCTTCTTCGGAAGTGCCTTCGGTTTTGTTCAAACCCAGAACAGACTTGTATGGATTGTATGTCTGACATTACAATTTGAGATATAAAGCAGATTTCTTTCAAATACATTTCTGTTGGTGGCGGAGAATTTATTCTCTTAGCTTAGCACCCTTCTCTAAGACGTATGAGCTCAGAGGTTATGTAGTTGAAGGTTATCAGCGATATATTCCCAATTTGGTAATGTGACATGCTGAGAGTTGCTGTGTGATGATCATTGTTTGATCATTTGTGATATGATCATTTGTTTGATCATTTATCTTTGTGATCATTACTTTGATCATCTGTTGACCCAAAGCATGGCTTTGTGCCAAAGCGTAGCTTTGTGGACGAGACTTCGTCGAACCTCACGACCCGGTATAGTCAAAACAGGAATCGTGGCAGCAAGGTTATTTGAGGGTAGCTCCCTCTGAGGGTATGTCATTTCCTTCTGGATTATGGGTGGTATCATGGTATGGAGCCCAGATACTTACTTTATGGTTGCTGCGAATCTATTACTTTGTGATTGCTTTGTGGTTGTTGGATTAGAGGTACCTCGGATAAAGGTCGCTAACGACCGGGAGGTGGCATACTCATGTCAGTAGTTACCCAGCTAGGAGTAACCCGGCCTTGTATAGCAGAGATCCGGTTAGGATTCGGGAACGTCGCTCCAGAGGCATTCTATTTTATTTGGGAAGTTCCTTTGCCCGACCATTTGTTGGAAATCTAATCAAACAATACGAGACTTGTACGATTTTAGTTGTAGAACCTGCCATTTAAAATGGTAGCTAAAGCGGGCATAATATAATGGTACCTATGCTGGCTAAGATTTATATTCTACTTTCGAAATGTTTTCTACACTATCCAGTAATAATAATCAAATGATTTGATTTTGCGTAGTAAGCATCTTTGACTAACATAAGAAGAAATCTCCTCCAAGTCTACGTTTGCATTGTGTGTGTGGTGGGAGGTCTTATGGTAGTTTCATTTTCCAAAAGCATTGCGAATTGACTTTAAAATTCTTTTGCTATTTGTTTTTAAAGATAAACTGTTTTTGTTGCTCACACCAGTCCCATGACTGATCCGGAGTTTATTGTTTCTTTCCTAAACTCTGGGTGCTCAAAATTTTCTACACGGGCAGTCTAGAGTTGGGTTTTTCAGATAGTCAGGTTCAGTAGATTATCTGGAGCTAGTTCAGTCTTTGGATATGGACTGCACTTGCTTATCTTTGTGCATCGTTATTGAGAGTTCAAGCTATTTCTAGATTGGCGTTTTTGAGATGGAGATTATCCGCTGCTGGAGTTATCGTTTTCTTTTCCGCTGCTATTTTCTTGTATCATATCTCTGATGTATATTGATATTCATTGTATCACTCTGTTGTATCTGATATTGTATTAGATATTGTATACCAATGTATTATTCTTTTTCTTCCGCTGTGTTGTTTACTGAATTGTGTTATAAGCTCCGGTGACTCGGATTTGAACGGTCGAATCTACGACATTCGAGTATGATGTAAAGTATGGATGTCGATTTTCGAGCATGAAAAATTCGTGGACGTTACACTACTAACAAGATATTTCTTCCTTAGGGACCTTGAAGAAGTTTACATACAACTCAGCCAGTTGTATTTTGATTTCTTAAGCGACGAAAATGATAGTTCACTTAAAGAAATCCGGTCTAGTTACACTAAACTGTTATGTTGTGATTCTAGTCCTCTGCCAAGAGATGGGATTATCATCAACTTTCCCAAGTTGTTACTCCTTACGGGCTTAACATCTCCTTGGATTCTGTTTTCCCTATGGCTGTAGGTTCGCTCAAAAAGCACAAACTGTTATTTGTAAACTTAAGAGTTGAACGTATAAAACTTGAATTTTGAATGTAATTTGAACTTGTTCATGCTTGTAAACTCTGTTGTTATTAATAAAAGAATATATTTTTCTATGTATTGATTTTATTTATTTTTAATAGGAAATCCAACTAACACTTGCGTCTAATGGCCCTGAACTCTTTTCTCAACTGGAAAAACTTAAAACTAGACTGATATTGGATGTTGGAAAGCGCTCTTTTTAAAGTACTTCATTATACAATTTTCAAACAACCCAGAGGCATGCAAATGGTATAACAAATATTACAAGTTAAGATCAATGTTAAGTAGTGTAAATGAAATGCCTTCGAGTTTAGAGGAGAAAATAAAGAGAAAAACAAAGAGTTTGAAGAGCAAAGAAAGAATATGGCTAAAGTTGGTCGATTTAGACCTTCAGAACAAAGGATTGAGGTTGATGTAGAAATGATTCCATCAAGCGATTGAGGACCTTGTAGTAGACTTGTTAAAAATTCAAGTATCTTGTCAATCACTTGAACTTATTGTAAGTGGAGATGATTCTAGCCTTCCCACTCCTACTCCTATAAGAACGACTAGGTCCCAATCCTCAGTCAACCAAAGGAAATTCTCTTCTTTGGAAAATACCCCTCCAGGTTTGGATGAAGGATAAAACTCCAAATGATGCCAACAGTTTAGATATTTATGCATCCAATTTCTAAAAGGAAAATGGGATGAAAAAGTTTCTAAATATCTCGATAAATATCAAAGTCAAGTCGAGGAGATAGGATGTGAGAAATACGCTCTTGAGCATAAAGTTAAGAAATTATAGAGCAAGAACAAAACTCTTAAAGGGGCTAATAAAACACTTGATTATGAATTTAAGATTCAAATTGATTCTATTAACGACACAAATATTATCCAAAAGAAGTAGAAGAAATTCAAAGAACTTCTGGATGTACTGATTCGTCATATCACCGAACCTTCTTCAGCTATTGAAGTTTTGAAGGAGAAAGTGAAGGACCTTGAATCCCAACTAAAAATAACCGAGGTGATGTTGCTTGAAAACTCTCAATTGGATTCTCTTGTTGATTACATTCTTGAAATAATAGTTGCCTTTGGTTCAGAAACTAACTATTGCTTCTTTGGTCCAAAAATGAGCCAGAGGCTGAGCAGAGCAGTGGAGGTGGGATACAGATGCTATCAACATTTCTTCTTGTATGGTTTCTGATTATCTTAAAAATATTGGAGGCTCTCTTTTTTGGCTTCGAGATGCCTCTGCTTCAAGTGAAAATTAACCATGCCTTCTCGAGGTTGAGGGGAAAGGGAAGGAAAAAAATATACCAATATTATCCGCTTCCTCAACCTCCTTTTCAAGAAGATTAAGATGATTTTTCTTGACATTTGTAATTTTTTTGTATGTAAATCTAGCAACTAACTTTGTACCTAAATAATTGATATTTTGAATAAACCTTGTATTTCTCTTTCTTATTCTGTTCTTGGATCTAAACTCATTGAGCTTGTTTGAGATTTGTGACTTTTTTAGAATTTTGATTTGATTTCATATGATCCATGGTCTTTGATAGATTTGTTTGCTCTTTGCATCTTCAAAGAATGCTTTTAGTTAGGCTTTGATTTGAGAGTTTCTCATTAGATGTTATAGTACTTGTTTACCGCCTTCCTTAGTGAGACTTTCCCTTTTCTTCTAGAAAAGCATAAACTACTATGATTTCCATAATTTCGAGAAATTGTTTTTTTTCATATCATTTTATTTTATAAATCCAAAGAAATTTGTGAAATTTTTTTCTTATTGATCTTTAAAACATTGAAAGTTTGGTTTTGAAATTTATTTCTTGGAATAATTAATGAATCAGTAGAATTTCAGATGAATCGGATTATTTTGTCTCCTTATTTTCTTGATTGAATGATTTCATAAATGGATCCTTATTGCTTAAATTTTCTTCCCTCTATGTGGGTTTCTTGGATGGCTATTCGATGACTTTTCTTTATCATATAAGATTTATAAGCATGAAAATTTATGTATCAGTTTAACAGAAGACCAGAACTTTGCTTGATAAGAAGACCATGAACTCAAATGGTAAGATGATCAGAAATTAATTTGATAAGATTCACATTTCAACTAATTGGAGACTAGAAATTTGACCAATAATGGAGATTCCCGCTATGTGATAGAATATTTCTTAAAAAGAGATTTAGAATTTCTCGGATGTCCATATTTGACGCCGAGATGCTAGGTTCTGGGTAATATATAGTTCTTGACCTTTCCTTCGAAGGATGCTTTAATTTTAGCTTGGAGCTAGATTGGTCGTGTTTAATTACACTTCCTTTTTAAAAAACTTGATGTGATTCAGATGAAATTACGCTTGCTTGATTTATCTCTCTTGCCCCTTATTACCTTTTAGGTAATGATTTAGCCTTTAATCCTCTTTTTCCCCTTATTACCTTATAAGTAATGATTTAAGCTTTGGATCTCTTTTGTCCCTTATTACCTTATAGATAAGGATTTAGGCTTTAACCGAGCCTCTTATTACCTTATAAGTAATGATTTAGGCTGGTCATTATGTTTGGTTAGTAATCTTAGACGGAACCAAAGTCTTACCCATCCTTCCTATAGGAGGCGCTTTGATCAGGCCTTATAGGCGAAACCGAAAGCTGGTCGGTGCTTTGGCGAGGCCATCTTAGGTGGGACCAAAGGCTTACTCAGTCCTCCCTCTAGAAAGTGCTCCACCAAGCCATATAGACCGGACCAAAGGCTTGCAATGCTTTGACCAGGCCATCTTAGGCAAGACTAAAGGCTTACTCTGACCTCCCTCTAGGAGGCGCTCCGACTAGGCCACGTAGGCGGGACCGAAGGCTTGTAGCGCTCTAGCCATGCCTTATAGGTAAGACCAAAGACTTTCTCTACCCTCCCTCTAGGAGATGCTTTGACCCAGCCCTTGTAGCAGGATCAAAGGCTTTTCCTTTATTTTATAAATCCTTTCATGAAGCATTTCTCTCTATGAAGCACTTTATCTTTGTAGATACATTTGAACTTTTGCTTAAATCTTGTTAACAAATTCTTGAAGTTTCCCATTTCGCAAGAAATTCTCAATCATACATTTAAGGGCCCGACACTGATTAGTTTCATATCCATTCGCTCGGTGATATTGGCAATAAGCACCCACCGAGATTTATTTCATTCCATTGTTGCTTCTTCTTTGAAGGTCAATAGTCCAACCTCTTTTTGGTTTGAAGTTAGATGTTTTCATAGGAGGTGGTAAGGGAACGGACTCTTACAGATCGGAGATTCCTAAGGGATTGTGTCTTTGGTCCTCATTTGGCTTTCTTGTAACATTAGGTAGGCTCTTCGGTTCTAATGACAAGTTTTCTCTTTAAAAATTCTCGAGTTTTCATTGATGCAGGAGAGCGATCGATTACTCCTTTCTACTTTTCGGAAAACTTATTGAAATCCTTTGTTATTTCATTTTCAAAAATAGTTCCTTTAGCTTGGAGATGTGTGGTTTTTTATTTTTGAGAACAGATCACTCCTTTTTTTGTTTGCTTTTCTTAGAGTAGGATAATAGACAAAGACTAGGGTAGGTCCTATATGGAATAGGTTTATGCTCCAACTATTCGGATCGTAAGGAGTTACTCATCTTTTTTCAGCTAGATTCATCAGTGCCAATTCTCTTAATACTTGTTCCATATGGAATTGAAGATTGTGGGTCACTTGATAAGCTAACTTAGGAAAGTAAGGCAAGGATCCTTGTTCAGAGGTAATCATTATGCAATTTAATATGTTATGCAAGATGAAAAATCCTCAATAGGAATATGGTGGATATGGAGAGTCCTTAAAGTCCTCATTAGGGATGTGTAGGAAATGGAATGTCTCTAAATTCCTATGTAGGGATATGCAAGGAGTCGGAGAGTTCTTTATAACAATATGCAAGAGAGTGGATGTTCGAGCTTTCCTTCTAGTGCCAAAATGTTAACAAATTTCTTTGCTAACTGAATATGCATTGCATGCTCAGATTGGTTTGGATGAGGGCTTAAGTAGCCTTATGCAAGCTTGGGATAATATGAAAGTCCAGTTCGAGTCCAAGTAAAGTCATATGCATGTTTGTTATTCTAACTCAAGTCCGAAAGATGGTCATATCCTTCTCCATAGTTCAATAATAGTCAAAAATAGTCATTCGAAAGAAGTATGCTATGCAAAAAGTATATTGTCCAAGTCCCTTATGTGTAAAAAGTTCACAAGTTACAATCGTCTCTAAAATTCCCAAATCAATTTAGGATTTACAGCTTTAAAAATTAAGGAAGAAGGAAAAATTAGTCGTCCCTTTCAAGTAGCAGATGGGTGCCTATTTATAGAGGTAGTGGTAGGCGGATTGGCTGCTATGTGTCCACTTGTCTTAATGTTTACTATCTTTTCAAATTGTTTATATTCAATATACCCTCTTTCTTGGAGATTCGGCATCCACTCTACATGGATGAAGCTCGACATCGCTTACTCTTATAAGTTCGACTAAGTTCGGCAATACTGTCTTCCTTTGGTAGCTATTCAATAGCCTTTATTATGGTAGGTGTCCGACAACAGTTATCGTACTAATAGCTCGGTGACAGTTGGTGTAGCATGGACTTATTACCTCTAGAAGCTCGACATCTTCATTCTAAGACTAAATGCTTGACATCTTCCTTTTTACTTCTTCTTCAACACTCCTTGTTGAAGTGGTTTGATATCTTCCTTTCATCGTTATCAACCTGGCTATCTCTAGGCTCGATAGCTTTTGCTTTATAGAAGCTCGATATTTATAAGTGTCTATTGATTCGGCACCATCATTATCTTGTAAGCTCGACACCTTGATTTGTTATTGATGTTCAACATCACTTATAGTTTTTGAGACTCAACACCTTTTCCACCTTACATGCTCGACAACCTTTATGGTTGTTGAGGCTCGATACCTTATTTTTTCTTTATTCAAACTCAACAACTCTTATATTTTCTAAACATATAGAGCTTGGCATCTTTAGAGGTTCGATACCTTTTTATATCTGTTAATTACTTGAGTATGCGACATCCTCTTATCATAGAGATTCGAAAAACCTTTGCTTTTAGACGTTCGACATCTCTTTGTAAGTGTTTGAAACTTGCTATCCTTTGCTAAATGTTGAGTGCTTAATGACCCAACTCTCTTCTGGTTCAACACCCCTTATGATTGTCAAACTCGATACATTCTCTTTAGAAGCTCGACATGCATATTTATATTAATAGTTTCTAACTCCACATCCTCCAACTGACTAGGACTCCACTACTGTAGCCGAGTCATGTATGCATTTTCACAAATGTGACACATGGAATATATTATGAACTCCAGCTATTTTATCTGGTTACTCTACTTCATAAGCTAATCATCCTCTACACTCCAACACATTAAATGGTCCAACAAATCTTGGCGCCAACTTTACAGAGCCTCTAAACCTCATCACATGTTTAAGAGGCGACGCTTTTATAAACACATGATCACCAACTGCAAATTCCAATTCCTTTCACCCTTTATCAGCATATGACTTATGTCTATCCTGTGTTGTCTTCATTCTTTTCTTTATCAACTCTACCTTCTCTGACGTATCCTTTATCAACTATGGTCCAAGTATCACCTTATCTATCAACTCCCACCAAAAAGAAGGTGATTTACACAGCCTACCTTATAATGCTTCGAATGGTGTCATCCCAATACTACTTGAGAACTGTTATTATATATGAACTCTACTAATGGAAAATGGTCTTCCCAAGCACCTCTAAAATCTGGAGTGCACGCCCTCAATAAATCTTCTAACACTCTATACACTCTCTCGGTTTGTTCGTCTGTCCATGGATGATATGCCATGCTCAAACTCAATTCCGTACCCAAGCTATCCTGTAGGCTCCTCCAGAACTCACCCATGAAAAGTGGGTCCTGGTCACTCACAATATTCACAAGTATACCAGACAATCTCACTACTTCCTTAATATATATAATGTAGCTAAAGATGTTGTCGTCATTGTGCACTTTACAGGAATGAAATATGCGCACTTCATTACTACCCAAATACTCTCATTACCTCTTCTACTCCTCCGCAACCCATCTATAAAATCCATTGAAACGCTTTTCCATTTCCACTGTGGAACTTCTAAAGGCATTAGTAATCCTCTCAGTTTCCTCTACTCGGCTTTAACTCTCTGACAAGTGAGGCATCTAGCCACATACCTCACCACATCTCTCTTCATCCCTGGCCAATAATAAACTTCTTTCATATCCCTACACATCTTATCACCACTAGGATGAATAATCATCTTAGAATGATGACATTCCTCTAATACCTCATCGATTAACTCCTTCAACTTTGGAATATACAACCTTCGCTTCGTTGTTTCAAATAAATTCTTCTTTAATTACCACATAACACTTGAATTCACACTACACTATGGTACTTATTTATTTTACTTTAGTACCCATTCAATCTAGTACGTCTCTTCTTCAATTCCAAAATTCAGGTTCATCTCAATAGCTCAAATCCATTATTGATATCCTTTATCTATATAAATCTAAAATATTTCTCATATAATCCTTATTGCCAATCCATACTGGAATGTCTTTTCTAAACAGAAGTTACAATTCTCCACAACCCTTCATTCTCCAAATTGTATCCATATATGAAATTCCAAAAACTTCATTCTGTTCATTAATAATACCAAATAAAATTGATGATATCCTTTAAAACAAAAGTCCAAATTAATTACTTTTCATAACCAAAATCCATACTTAATTCTTTTCCTAATAATAACCAACAGATAATTCTTTTCCCATATATCACTTTACCGACTTACTGCTCTTCTATTTCATGGACGAAACAACTCAATAGGGAGAGTGCTTTGCCATTTAAATCAAATCAACAAAATAATTATGAATATCTTACTCCCATAACTTATATCTTGGAACATCGAAACAAGGGATGATGTCCTAACATAGTGAATATGACATTAAACTCACGTCATACCCAATCCAAATTATATCCTCGCAATCACATCTATTACTCAAGTATTAGCAACCTAGATCCATCGCCCAATTAGTGAGGGTACTACCATCCTTCCTAATATCTTGGCCATCATCACATATCCAAATCGAATGAAATAACATGGCTCATCCAACCATCCCAAATTTTATACTTCATTATATCAAACCTTTCCTTTTTATAAATTAGTTTCTATTGAACCAACACACACAATTTTATATGATTTTATATAAATAATCATATGCACATAGCAATAAACATGCAGTTCCTAACACATATCCTCTTAACAACAATTTCAATATTACGAGCACTTAGCCCAAGACTCACAGTCCCATATTATGAGCACCTAGCCTGTAACACATAGTTCCATCTTTAAACCATTTGTTAATATAAAATTTCTTAGTTATCCATCAACGTCCTAACTTTATAATGATATCAAATAATAAAGTATTCTAAATATCATTCCCTTCCATCTCCAATCATTACCGTAATGACACAGAACAAAAGGATGTGAATGTTCATCATTTCAATTTCAGTACTACGGATTGATCACTGAATCAGATCACATAGTATCATCATTTGGTCACCAAGACCCTATCCTAAATAAATTCTAGTCCATTCAACTAAAATCTTCATCCACATCTCAAAGTATTTTTAATCAATTGGTTAACGGGATCCAATCAATTGGCTAACGGGATCCAATCATTTGAAACTCCAATATCATTCATTTCTCCTTTACTACCAAATTTTTTGAAGTTAACTTTACTTCGAATATGTCTTAAAAAATTTCCCATATCAAATAAGTATAACTTAGGACCAATTCCTTTTCATATGAATTTTAAACAATTTATTCTGCTAATAGGTCAACATCTTTTCTCTATTTTTTTCTTCATTAAGCCAGTTTAGATTACTTTTTCGCTTTCTAACTATAATCAAAATCTTTCTTTCTTTATTCACTTCCTTGCAACTATCGTGATCAAGACTTATGACAAAACCGCGCCCAGTCCATTAATCCTTAAAAAGCCACATTTTTATCTGCATCTAACATCTTTCCATAATGAATCATTCAATCTAATACAAATCGATCAATTTACGCACTATGTGAGAATTACTCCTAAACTATTTACCACCCAATTTCCTATCCAAAATCACAACTAATTTCTAACTCACGGTTCATTCTCCTTTCTTTATAGTCAATGATGGGATATTAGCACTAGAGGCCACTTCCATAACCTTTCTCTTACTTGTTTTCATTTTAAACATTAAATAAATTTTAAATTTGACCATTCAAAATTCCTTTTTACACTTTATAATTGTAGTAAAAGATTTGTTGTCGGAAACTTATCATATATCCAATTTAAAAACTTCCATTCGCTTTTAAAATACACATCACTTTTCAAAATATTGCTTTAACCAAAACATCTCATTACTTAAAACCAATAGATAAAACCTTTTCATCAAACATTTACTTCGTCTTTATAACTTAACTCCAACACCAATTACATCTTTACCTTCAATGATTTAATATTAACCACTTAAAATATATTTAAACTTTTAATAAACTATAGTTATCCTCAAAAATATATTTTCTTTAATTCAAAACATCACTTCAAAATAGTTTATAATGAAATTATCATATATATATATATATATATCAGTAAATATAAATTTCATTTTGTAAAATAGAAAATTTCTAACATCTTTAAATAACACATCTTATGAAAATATACTTTAAAATTCACTCTAGCTACTCACCTTATTTATATAAATTTAGAAAATCATTTCTGCGACTTTTAATCATATTTACTATAAATGTGTTTAAAATTTTCATTTCACAACTCCTTCAGTTTATTATTCAAAAATGAATATAAATTATAGTTACTTTTAATCAAGCTTTAAACCTCAAAAATCATCCAAATACCCATTTATATAAATATAATATCAATTTATAAATTTTCTGATAAACGAAATTTATAATCCCACTTTCAATACTACTTTACCTTTTGAACATTATCTTTAAATTTCCTCTCTTAAAATATTTTACATTCCAAACTCGATCCTCTTACCATTGTAAGTAGCCAACTATCCAGTACATCCCTCAAATTTAATCCAAATGATCACATATGCTCTCATAAGTTCTTAGCCACATTCCCAATGCCAATTGGGGTTCACTTCGAACATAATACTAAGAATCGCTCTTCATAAACCAAATGCAGGTACTGTGGGGTTTACACTGGTATCATCACTTATAGATACTAGTGGAACCGAACTTGGACGTTCACATTGCAATATCCCTAAATCAATTCAAGTACCATTTCCACTTTCGCCTTACCCTACCAATATCTATCGATGTTCCAATTTCCACCCTTATCGACTTACTCATCCTCTACGATCCGTAATTACGATTAACTATCAACTTACTAATAGATAGATAGATAGATAGATAGATAGATAGATAGATAGATAGTTCAACTGAAGTAACTATGAACATATTCAACTCCTAATATATATATATATATATAATATACAAATACGCTCTCTCAATACGTTCTTAATCTAATAACTTATGCTCTGATATCAAATGTAGAAGCCTTATACTATCACAACAAGTCTTTCATGTACACTTTAATTAAAATATATACATTATATACAAGTTTTATCTCCAGTTTCGTCGCGGCTCCAGACTCTAACCAATTGAAGAATACAGATAGAAAAATATATGAGTGGCTTAGACATATGTTTGCATGAGTGAAGCAAATACAAGTATACTACTGTGACAATTATATAACATGATTTAAGCCCAAGTATAATATCTTTTATACCCAACTACATCGAGCCACATGACGATATTATACTATGTAAATAATCTTAAATGTAATTCGGTCTTGCCCTTTGCGGTAGAGGATTACACATCTATAACCATCCGGTCTCGCCACGTGTGGTAAGGGATAATTACGAATTGGACTCACTCCTGGTTCCACCACGTATAGGTCCATTGTTGTCCACATCATCACTTTTGGACTAGTCGCTATGCTTTAAAGGAGAACACCATGCCAACACCATGAATCAAGGACCCGCTGCACGGGCTACAAGACTCAGGTATTCATATCGCCAACTATACATCTATACATTTCAAAGACTACAATATCCATAGCCATACACACTATATTCATTTTTCATCGTTTTCATATGGATCTTACATACTTGCTTGATCGTCGAACTACATACTTAAATGTCGAGCCTCGCAATCATCAAACTACTAGCTATACTTGCTTAGAGTAATCAACTATAATTCCAAAGCACATGTACCACCTACATAAATCGATATATGCATCCAAACATCAACCAACCAAACTAGAAAAGTTTTAAGATAACCCTCAGAAATCACCATGCAAAGTAATTGAAGCGACACACGTTAACTTAGAAAATTAAATTTCCTAAAATCCCAAATCTAGGTGTTCACCGGTTAATTGGTGGTGCATTCACCGATGCACCAATGAGACATCGAGAAACGAATTTTTGTTTTTGCGTTTTTATATTTAGTTTAACAATTTCATTTTATTATTGTTTTTGATTATTCTTAAGGTTATACTTCATATATACACACTATTATTTGAGTTCCTAAGGCCTTAACATATGTATACATTAATATAGGTTTAGATCAAGTTATAATAGAAAATTTGGTGTCAAGTTTGTTAAATTTACTTTTCTAAAAACAAACTACGTTCTTTTTCAATACTTCTGTTTTTAACCCTACTGTCAAGTTTATACATGTCAAATTCATATCCTAGATTAGCCCTAAACCAGTTTATATCAATATCAAAGGATTATATTGAGACTGGAGGAAAAACAGTCATTGAATCTAGCCAAGAGAACCCAAATTTGCATGCTGTCCCAAATTTGTAGAAACTGCAATCTTCAAATTACCCTTCAATTCTTACTCCAAATGATAAAGAACTCCGCTACGAATCTAATGCAACCTGTCTTGTCGAATTCCATTGAGAACTGTAAACTATTTGTTGAGATGATTAAAGAGGAAGCAGATGGAATAAGGTGTTTTCAAAAATAAGAAATTTGAAGATGGGAAACTGAAATGTACGTACTCTTTAAACAGGCTTTAGAAGGCAAAACCTGAATCGACACCTAAATTTGAATTCAAACTATGGGCTTGGCCGAACTTAGCCCGAAACCTCACCCACTTAAATAGAACTTTGTTATCTCACTCATATGTCATCCAATTTAGATAAGTGAATACTCCAACTTAACCAAAAAAATGAGAGCTATGCAATGGTGCGACTCGCGTCAACTAATCCAACCGCTTGTAAAGTTACTATTTTGCCCTTTTATTAAAATTTACCAAACTATCCTCGAATTAAATTCAAATATTATTTATTATTAATTATAATCATTATTTAATTTATATACGAATTTTTAGGGTATTACAAATACTGTATAATAATTCTAGGTTTGTTGGTTGAATGATATATGTTAGTAAACATGAATTGAAAGTTATTATAATCTGGATTAGGATTTAAGTAGTATTTAAGTCACTGGAATGAACTATAGCAATGTAAATTTCTATAATTATCCAGTTTATAAATATGAATAAAAGTTATCGTTTGAAATAACAAGGAATATTCCTAAAAGAAAGAGATGTATAAAATAATGATGTTTACAGTATTTTGTACCGTCTATTTCAATAATAACCGAAAATATAATTCCTTGTAATTCCAAAGAAAACACAAGTCCTCTTTTAGGTAAGTTATAGAAAATTACAGTCCTAACATTTCCTTTTAGGGAAGATGTAATTTAATGCTTTAAATTGCAGAACTCCCTAAGTATAAATCAAATATTGTAAGTTGAGATAATAACAATAATTTAATTGTAAATCTAATATATGTGATGCAAGGTAAGTTAGAAAATAAATAATAAGTGATGAAGTTATACTAATCAAAAAAGACGGTATTAGTTAAAAATGAGTAGTGTAATATATTTAATAGTATCAAGTGAAAGTCTAGCAATAAAATATGTTTAATCTATTAATTAGTAGTAAGCAGCAAAATGCCATTAAAATGACATTAATGAAACAAGAAGCAAGTAGTGTAAAATAACTAAATACCAATAGGAAACCATAGGAGACATAGTGATTAAATAAATTTATGTAGCCTCAAGTATGTGTTTATGGCGAGTATGAATTATTGGATCTAGCCAATTACTTTAAATAAATTAATGATGACGTAGTCATTAGTATGGGTTGGGATGCGAGGTCGGTAATGTTTCACAATAGAATCTACCCTCCAATAGAGGTACTAGTGGTTGTGTATACATTATACTGATGTAAGACATCTCCAACTTTAGGACCCGGGTGATCATACGTTCGCGTATAGGTAAATGGAATATAAAAAAGCTAGTTCGCCTCGGTTTGAAGTGTCAAAAGGCCAAGTAGTGCCTGCTTCAATCCTTATGGGGGATATTAAGTAATAAGTGGGCTTTTCCTTGATTGCAATAGGTAATCTAAATGGGACGGTGAGTGTAGGCTCAGCTCTATGTCAGCAAGTTTGGTACCTTATATATAGGGAGTAGGGCTGTAAACATAGATCGAGAGCGTCATCGATCCTGGAGCAGTCAGTAAAAGACAGAGGTTATGCCTTGGCGGAGTACATCTCCTACTAGTGTTGGTGCCATATAGGAAACGCACTGCCTTAAATTTTTTATTTCATTTATAGTTAGGAGTAAGGTTGCAAAAATCGCTAGGCGGATACTAGGCGGAAAGCGTGGACAATGAATTAATCATTTAGGCAAGAATTAATCGAAGATTAATCGAGTTAGGCGTTTTTGATAAACACGAGCATTTTGGGTAAAATTTTAGTATTTTGTTTAGTATTAACTGATCTAAGATAAGATTTTATCGGTTTGGTCATTCTGGAAGCAAACATGGACGCAAAACAGCTTGAATCAAACATTTTGATGCTTATAAGAGGAACCAAGCCTAAATTAGTGCATAAGCGATGCCTATAAACTCATTTACATGCTTAAATAATACGGTAAGTCTCATCTAGGCAGATTAGGCAAATAGTTAGACGGAAAAGCTAACCTAGCGCCTAGGCGGGAGCTGTAACAACCCGTATATTTGGACCATTTAAATTGACAATAATCCACACATGTCAACTTAAATAGTGCAAAACACGAATCATTAATGGAGTATAAGTATATAAATGAGAGTCATCACAGAATCACAGAAAAAATAACATAACATAATAGTGCAGCGGAATTACAACAATGTCATAATAGTAGTTCATGAAGCTACTAAGTAAATACAACAATGTCTCAAATAAAAGAAATACAACAATATAGATGTCCAAATAGTCCAAATGGAAAGAACAATACTGATAAAGATAAGATAGTCTTCAAGTCTTCAGCTCCAAGTAAGCAGCAACAGCAATCCTCAGTCTGATCCGAGCATATGCACAAACAAACACTCGAATCAGGACATATATTCTTATACAGATAATATGGTTAAAAATTTGAAATAACAATAACTCAAAGATGGTTGGAATAAGCATCTTTCAGGATCCGATAAACTATCTATATATAGTAGAGTACGATAAGTAGATAATGTCTATCAATAATATAAAGATATCAAAATAGTGTTAAGTCATGGCCCATTCCACCCTTAACACATTTTTATTCCCAAAAGCATATACAAGACCGTAGTTTCCCCAAAATCGGAAGTCACCAGAGGGCAATCCATATACTAAAGGTACAAATCAAAATCGTAGTGGTCGCGCATAAATGGAATACAAGTATGACAAGGCACATGAGGCAATACCCAAGGTAGTGACACTACCGTTCGCCTGATCCGGACTGGTGAGAACACAACACCGCAGCGCCCGCAACACCGTGAAACAACACTCCCAAATCAAAGGTGCGCACCAAACAATCACAAAGTAAATGAATAGTTTACGAAGAAGTGTGTCCACTTGAGGTAGCTAATCCTCCATTGGCCTGGCACAGCTCCTGTTTTAGTCATTTCCAATTTGACACAAGTGTCAAGGCTATCCATTATCGTTCACTTTCTTCAGTCATCGCGTTCGTCAATCCAACCACTTCATTTTGGATCATCACTTCGCGTATAGTTATTAAAGTGGTTTCCGGTTTAGACAGTGAGTATGTCCCAAACCGATTCCGGTTCCTTTAATAACCTTCGTGATTTTAACACCGATTGGTCGTTAATATATTTCAAAACCAAATCAATTCAATTTCAATTGGAATTCGTAAATCGACAATTCGTTAGTCTTTCGAAATCAATTTCCAAAATTACGTTTCAAACTTTCCAATTTCAATTTCAACATTTCTATAATTCAATTTCAAAGTTTCAATTAAAACAATCGAATATCCATTTCATTTCGTATATAAGTTCGTTCCAAAATCATTTAACAATTTAACGTTCAAAACGATTTAAACTCGATTATCGATTTCATTCGATATTCATTTAATCAATTTATCATTAAACAATTTCAATTAAATTCCAATTCATTACGTTACGTCTTAAGTTCGATTTCATTATCAAAGTTTACAACTTATTTACAATTACACTTGTAAAATCCAATTCTTTAAATTACAAGTCTTTCATTTGTTTCGATAAAGCGCATTCTATTTCTTATCAAAGAAATTCCTTTCAAATTTCAAAACTTAGTTAAAGAAACTTAGTTCACTTGTTCAAAAATTCAATTTCTCTTAATAAAGATATTCAATTTAATTAAAATTCGATTTCATCAAATTTCGATAATTTCTAATCTTAATTATTAATTATTTTCAAACTCATTCATTTATAATTCCAAACTTAATTGTTAATAAATTAAGAATTTAATTATTAACTATTTCAAACTTCGTTATTAATAATTTCACAACTTAACTATTAATAATTTCAAAAGTTAATCGTTAATAATTTCAAAACTTAATTATTAATAATTTCAAAAATTAATTATCAAATAATTCTAAATTTAATTATCAAATAATTAAATTTTAAACAATATTCTTTTTGTCAATTACTACGCTAATATTTGTCTTCAAATTCAAATACTCACATTTACATTCATTCGAATTTAAATTCCAAATTATTCAAAACTTTGTTATTCGTCAAATAAAACTTTATTTTATTTAAATCAAAAACATTTGACCAATCGGGTTTTATTTTAATTTTCTATCCTAAGTCAAAATTATTTGGGTATTTATCATTTCAACCCGATTCCATTTCAATTTGAAAATCAAAACATACAAAGGGAACTTGCAGTGTGATAGCTGGGATGATGTCAAAGTAAATAAACAAGCAATAACATCCATTCACAACAATTTTCAAATAATCCCGAAATAATCGTATTAACTCGCGTTTGTTATTTACGCAAATTAATATAACTATTTCTAGAATCTACTCTATCATTTCAAGTAGATTAAAGATTATAACATTACGGTTTCACTTGTCGTTCAATTTCAATTACAACAGTTAATTCAATACGTTCAAAAGTCCAAAGTGAAATTTTATCAATTCTACGTGTCAATTAACTTACAAATTTAAAGGGTCAATTCAACTAATCAAATTTAACATATGAAGGGGTCAGGTTTAGCAAATCAGAATTTAACACATATAATCCAAATTAAATTCGTTAACTATCCTATATCAAATTTACTTGCAAATTATTTGTCACTTTACACTAGCAATCAACATTCAATTCAATCACATAGCAATCATTCAACAATACCACTAGCATAAGAATATAGTCGTGAAAATTAATTCACCTTCCGTGGATAAAGAAATTTGGCGGCGAAGCACGAAGAAGCAGAAAAGAGACGGTACAGCACAAACAACGGACACTGTAATATCGACAAAAGCAAACGATATTAATACAATGAACGTTTGTATATAATTTATAAATTTATATAAATGCGCTTACCGACGATGGAGAAAAGAACAAAAGCTGAAGATTGACGATGCTGCAAAAGACGCTCAAACGGGTGCTTCTGCACACAACGAAAAGAAAAATCGGTTACTAACAATCCAACAAATTCGATACCGTTCAATTTCTTTTTTTTTCTTCTTTTTTTTAGTAGGCCGTGACTTCATAGAATTGTACACGTTGCCCACACATGCATTCTCCCATTTGCAAGCTACAACTAACGCTTTTTTTAGCTCATGCACGTGACTCCACCCTTGTGCAAACATCACACACAACTCTTCCTTTATATTTTTTTCCTCAAAGCCAACATGCGCAGCTCATCATCATCTTTCTTTACGCACACAGCTTCACCCACTTTTCCCTTCAACATGCATACATGTTTCACATACGCATGGCCAATGCAACTATAAAACATGGCCCTCAAGTTCACATTATTTTCTTTCTAAAAGCAACCTGAGAATTCATGCTGCATCCAACCACTCACGTACACACACTGTACATCCATGTACACGCACCGCACACGCGGCCCACTTACACACACGCGCTCACGCCTAAGGAAGGTGATGGCCAATGTTCGGGTGTAGGAGAGGGATGCGGTGGTGGACTGGAGGGTGGTGTGACAGGCGAGGTGGTTATGAGTTCCGGGTCTAGGAGCTTGGTCGGCGATAGGGCGTGGGTTTAGGGGAGTAGGTGTTAGGGAGAAGGAGTTCACGGCTGGAGTTTTGAGACAAATGAATGGCGGCCGATGATAGAGGAGAGGGAAGGGTGCGTGCTTTGCCCGGCTATCCTCTTTGTTTACATTAATATTTTAATTTTTATTTTTGCTGAAAGAAGAATGGGTAGAAGGGAAGAAGGATTACCTGAAGTGATTTTTTTTTGGAATGACGTAAAGTGCAACAGTGAAGATGAATGGAGATATACTTCCTTACTCTACCGCCTCGTAGTACTGATTTTCATCATCGAATAATGAAACGTCATACCCTTTTCCAATACCATCTCTCAGCTTCCAACTACTATATTAATTCCACCGGCTGAGAAAATTGTTTTTAAATTTTAGTGAATACGGGTTAAAGATATGGGCTGGAATTGTTAACCGGTCCGTCTGGAACGGTCAATTTTAACGCGACGCTTTGCGACTGATTCTGATTAACACGAATAAGTATACCGTTTTGATCAGTGCGACGACGCACTTCCAATGGTATACAGATAATAGATGTACGATTTGTATTACAAAATTTCGAATTTTATATTATCGGAAAAATGCAAGAAAACGTCGAAAAATAAGATCGACGGAGCTAAAGAAGTCCGAATTTTGAAAAACGAAAAATGACGCCTTGTTCAGAAGATGGTTTAGAATTTTTCTATGTAAAAATATTCGGGTTCAGAAGATAAAAATTTTCGCGTTTTAAAATGAACTGTTATACAGTAAAACGCGAACGAAATTTTCAGTGATATTTTACGACGAAACTTTACCACTATCAATAACCCACTAGGCGCATTTTATAACCAAAGTTTGGATGTAAATTGAGATCGTTTAGAAATTTCAAAATTTTATATTAAAACGTTGGATTTTAAAATTTTAAATTGGGTCGGAAATTCAGGGTCGTTACAATCTCCCCCACTCAAAACTTTTCGTCCTCGAAAAGGAACGAGACGAGTGGAGTAGGAATGAAATAAGCAGAAATGTCAAGATAGATTTTTAGAAATTTGAATTATACCTGAAATTAGTAATTCGGGGTTTGAATCCCGAATACGATCCTCAGTCTCCCATGTACAATCTCGCTCATCTGTACTCCACTGTACTTTGACGAGATTTACCGACTTCCTTCTGAGTTGCTTTGTCTCACGATCGACTATCCGAAGTGGCTTTCGCTCAATAGTCAAATCAGGCTCAATAACTATCTCTTCTAACTGAGTAGTAGGGATGGTCATAGAAGGATCGTGTACAACTTTGCGAAGGTGTGAGACGTGGAACACGTTGTGCACACCGGCGAACTTCTGTGGTAATGCAACTCTATATGCTAATGTTCCGATTCTTTCTGTAATCTCAAATGGACCAACAAATCTGGGAGCTAGCTTCCCTTTCCTTCCAAATCGAACAATATTCTTCAAAGGCGACACTTTCAGAAATACTTTGTCTCCTACACTGAATTCGAGATCTCTTCTCCTTTTGTCAGCATAGCTCTTCTGTCTATCTTGTGCCGTCTTTATCTTCTCCCTGATTTCTTCGACTTTTTCAGAAGCTTCCATAATTATTTCTGGACCAAGCACTAATCGATCTCCAGACTCAATCCAACAAGCTGGCGATTTGCACGGCCGTCCATATAAGGCTTCGAACGGTGTCATACCAATGCTTTCCTGGTTGATTAAAGACGATTAATTCAAATTCAAATATACTTATTCAAATTTGAAATTTAATTTCTTTACCTGGTAACTATTATTATAAGTGAATTCAACCAAGTGAAGATGGTCTTCCCAAGATCCACCAAAGTCAATAATACAAGCTCGGAGAAGATCTTCCAAAATCTGATTCACCCTCTCAGTTTGGCCATCTGTCTAAGGATGATAAGCTGTGCTCAGATTCAGTTTGGTGCCCAAAGTATCCTGAAATGCTTTCTAGAATTTACTAGTGAAAATAGGATCTCGATCGCATACAATACTAGATGGTACACCATGAAGTTTAACAACTTCTCTCATGTATATCTCGGCCAAACTCGAAGCTGTACGAGTGGTCTTGACTGGAATAAAGTGAGCGGACTTCGTCAGTCTATCGACAATCACCCATATGCTTTCGTTACCCTTTCTAGTCCTTGGCAGCCCATCAATAAAGTCCATAGAAATTTGCTCCCACTTCCAACCTGGAATCTCTAGAGGTTGAAGCAATCCTGCTGTCTTTCTATGATCAGCTTTAACTTGTTGGCAAGTGGTGCACCTGCTAACATAGGTAGAAATATCGCGCTTCATCCCACTCCACCAATATAACTTCTTCATATTCTGGTACATCTTAGTGACACCGGGATGAAATGAAAGCGAAGACTTATGATTTTCTCTCAGCACTTCCTGTCTAAGACCATCAACATTAGGAACACAGATACGATCATCAATTCTCAAGACTCCATTACTATCAACATGTGCACCCAGTTTATTATCAGCATTTTCAACTCTGCCAAGAACTATTTCTTTGATGCGATAAAGCAAAGTGTCCTCGTATTGCTTGGCTATAATACGATCCATAAGAGCTGGGGAGACGGAAAGCTGGAATAACATTCCTTCAACAAGATTACAACATATCATAGCTTGGTTTCTGCTCAAAGCATCGGCTACGGCATTTGCTTTCCCCGGAGTGTAGTTAATATCAAGATCATATGCAGCTAGGAATTCGAGCCATCGGACTTGTCTCTGATTCAAATCCTTTTGCGAGAAGATATATCTCAATGACTTATGGTCAGTGAATAACTCGAATTTTGTTCCCAATAGATAGTGCCTCCATAGCTTAAGAGCAAATACAACCGCAAGAAGCTCTAAATCGTGGGTTGCGTAGTTTGTTTCATGGGTCTTTAACTGACGACCCGCATAGGCAATAACTTTTCCTTTCTGCATTAAAACTGCTCCAAGTCCATCTCGACAGGCATCTGTATAGACGGTCAATCCTTCGCTACCATCAATAACTGTAAGAACTGGGGCAGAGGTCAACTTTCGCTTCATCTCATTGAAAGCTGCTTCGCACTTTTCGCTCCAAATAAATTTCACATTCTTTCTGGTCAGTGCGGTAAGTGGTGCGGCAATACGGGCAAAGTTTTCTATGAATCTGCGGTAATAGTCGGCCAAACCCAAGAAACTGCGGATATCTGTAGGAGTTTTGGGAGTCTCCCATTCCTGCAAATTCCAAAGATTCGAATTAAGAAATTGATAAGTTGTTTTTGATAGAATTGATAAGTAAGGATAGAACTTACATTGATTACGGCGATCTTAGCTGGATCGACCGAAATCCCATTCTATGAAACAATATGGCCAAGGAATCGAACTTCATCTTTCCAAAAATGGCATTTTGAAAACTTGGCTTTAAGCTGATGACTGCGTAGAGTTTCAAGAACAAAAGCCAAATGTGACCTATGCTCTTCCTCATCCTTAGAGAAAACGAGAATGTCATCGATGAAAACAAGAACAAACTTGTTAAGAACATCCCGGAAAATCTATTCATTAAGTCAACGAAATAAGCTGGAGCATTAGTAAGACCGAACGGCATAACCAGCCATTCAAAGAAACCATTCTCAGTGCGGAATGCTGTCTTAGGAATACTCTCCTCGGCAATTCTGAGTTGGTGAAAGCCAGTAGCCAGATCGAGTTGAGAAAATACTTTAGCTCCATGAAGCTGGTCGAATAGATCGTTGATGCGGGGCATCGGATATCTGTTCTTGTGTGTGAGCTTGTTCAGCTCTCTATAGTCCACACACATTCTGAGGGAACCATCTGATTTTGTGACGAACACTACTGCAGCACCCCATTCTGAATGACTTCGCTGAATCAAGCCTTTTGAAAATAAGTCTTCAATTTGAGCATTCAGTTCAGCTTTTTCTTTAGGAGCCATTCTTCGAGGAGGGAGAACTACTGGTCGGGCACCAGGAATAAGGTCAATGCGGAATTCGATTTCCCACGGTGGTGGTAGAGAATTGACTTCTCCAAACACATCAGAAAAGGATTGGACCACTGGAGTAGAGCTTAGTTCATTTGGATGGGAGTCAAGTGAAAATATAAAACTCCCAGCATATTCTTGAGGTGATTTGCCTTCTATAACCAAAGGCATGCTCTTATCATCGATGAGAGAGACTGTTCGAGCTTTGCATGAGATATTGGCTTCGAACTTCCGTAGCCAATCAATGCCTAATAGTATATCGAATGCTTCGAATCCGAGGACATAGAAATCCCAAGTGAAGTGGTGAATGCCATGCATAAGAGTGACATATTTACAAACCCTTTTAAGGTTAGCGGGCCCTCCAATAGGGTTTGATACACATAAGAAGGTAGATGAAAGAATGGGTTCCAAACCAAGTTTATTGCACAAATCAATAGATATGAAACTATGTGTTGCTCCGGTATCAAATAGAACTTTAACTGGTAAAGTATGCAACATAAAAATACCCTGTAATGTACCTTGGTTATCAGTAGGAGCAGGTGGGGTAAGTGGATCACGGGTGGAAGAAGTCATAGCAAATACTCCAGCCGTCTTTCCCTTTTTGTACATAGGACAATCCCTCTTGAAATGGCCCGGCTGTAGACATACGTGACAGAGGTCGTTCCTGGTATTCTGAGGGGGCGGAACAGCGGCACCGGCAGATGTTGGACAGCTGTTGGCGTAGTGACCCCTATGGTCGCACTTGAAACAAGTGATGGAGGATAAGTCAATAGGCTTCTTCTAAGAATAGCCAAGCCCGGATTTCTGCTGCCAATTCTTCTTCTGTTGCTCAAAATTTTGCTTCCTCTTTCCCGACTGATTAGCTGGTGTCTGAGTAACTGGAGCTTTGGGGACAGATGTTCCCTTAGGCTTTCCCTCGTATCGAAGAGCAAAATCCATCAACTCAGTGAAAGTTCCATGGACATGAGCGGTGAGGAGCTCATAATACTCTGGGCGTGCGCCATGTATGAACTTCTCATTCTTAAGCAGAGGTGTGTCAATCAAGCCAGGTCCAAACTTAGATAGTTCGTTGAATTTCCTTTCGTACTCAGTAAAGGTCATATTGCCTTGCTTAAGATCCATGAAAGACCGATAGAGTTGGGCCTTCCCAGCAGCTGGCATCCACTGAGCCATAAAGGAATCCCTATTACAAGTGATATGAAACGAATCAAAATTATGACGAGATAAGAGAGAAATTTATTTAGTTGGAATTTAGATAGATTACTACCTAAACTGGGCCCAAGTGATGGTTTCCTCATCAGTTCGAGAAGTGACTGACTCCCACCAATCTTGTGCAGCATCCTGAAGCTGCCAAGCGGCCAACTTGCGCTTCTGAGCATCTGCGATCTCTAAGCCAGAAAAGATCCTTTCCAAACTCTTTAGCCATTGTTGTGCTTCAATAATACTCTCGGAGCCAGTAAATTTGACTCCTCCAAGCTGAGTATACTCCTTGCTAAGAGTGGAGAATCGGACTGCGGGAGCTGGAGCATGTGGACCAGGAGCATTTCCACCCCTGCCTCTAACATTTCTTCTGGTAGCCATCCTGGAATACCAAAAGTGATTTAGAATCAAAGATAGAAATTTTATAGAACTTAAGGAAATTCTATTCAACGATTTCAATGAGAAAGACGAATGAAAGGATGTGGATTCTGCAATGATTCTTCTCATTCTAGGGTATGTTTACCCTATCTCTAATGAGCTTTAAACTCCACAGGCTAAGGTTATCGGGAACCAAAGATCTGATACCAACTGTAACAACCCGTATATTTGGACCATTTAAATTGACAATAATCCACACATGTCAACTTAAATAGTGCAAAACACGAATCATTAATGGAGTATAAGTATATAAATGAGAGTCATCACAGAATCACAGAAAAAATAACATAACATAATAGTGCAGCGGAATTACAACAATGTCATAATAGTAGTTCATGAAGCTACTAAGTAAATACAACAAAGTCTCAAATAAAAGAAATACAACAACATAGATGTCCAAATAGTCCAAATGGAAAGAACAATACTGATAAAGATAAGATAGTCTTCAAGTCTTCAGCTCCAAGTAAGCAGCAACAGCAATCCTCAGTCTGATCCGAGCATATGCACAAACAAACACTCGAATCAGGACATATATTCTTATACAGATAATATGGTTAAAAATTTGAAATAACAATAACTCAAAGATGGTTGGAATAAGCATCTTTCAGGATCCGATAAACTATCTATATATAGTAGAGTATGATAAGTAGATAATGTCTATCAATAATATAAAGATATCAAAATAGTGTTAAGTCATGGCCCATTCCACCCTTAACACATTTTTATTCCCAAAAGCATATACAAGACCGTAGTTTCCCCAAAACCGGAAGTCATCAGAGGGCAATCCATATACTAAAGGTACAAATCAAAATCGTAGTGGTCGTGCATAAATGGAATACAAGTATGACAAGGCACATGAGGCAATACCCAAGGTAGTGACACTACCGTTCGCTAGATCCGGACTGGTGAGAACGCAACGCCGCAGCGCCCGCAACACCGTGAAACAACACTCCCAAATCAAAGGTGCGCACCAAACAATCACAAAGTAAATGAATAGTTTACGAAGAAGTGTGTCCACTTGAGGTAGCTAATCCTCCATTGGCCCGGCACAGCTCTTGTTTTAGTCTTTTCCAATTTGACACAAGTGTCAAGGCTATCCATTATCGTTCACTTTCTTCAGTCATCGCGTTCGTCAATCCAACCACTTCATTCTGGATCATCACTTCGCGTATAGTTATTAAAGTGGTTTCCGGTTTAGACAGTGAGTATGTCCCAAACCGATTTCGGTTCCTTTAATAACCTTCGTGATTTTAACACCGATTGGTCGTTAATATATTTCAAAACCAAATCAATTCAATTTCAATTGGAATTCGTAAATCGACAATTCGTTAGTCTTTCGAAATCAATTTCCAAAATTACGTTTCAAACTTTCCAATTTCAATTTCAACATTTCTATAATTCAATTTCAAAGTTTCAATTAAAACAATCGAATATCCATTTCATTTCGTATATAAGTTCATTCCAAAATCATTTAACAATTTAACGTTCAAAACGATTTAAACTCGATTATCGATTTCATTCGATATTCTTTTAATCAATTTATCATTAAACAATTTCAATTAAATTCCAATTCATTACGTTACGTCTTAAGTTCGATTTCATTATCAAAGTTTACAACTTATTTACAATTACACTTGTCAAATCCAATTCTTTAAATTACAAGTCTTTCATTTGTTTCGATAAAGCGCATTCTATTTCTTATCAAAGAAATTCCTTTCAAATTTCAAAACTTAGTTAAAGAAACTTAGTTCACTTGTTCAAAAATTCAATTTCTCTTAATAAAGATATTCAATTTAATTAAAATTCGATTTCATCAAATTTCGATAATTTCTAATCTTAATTATTAATTATTTTCAAACTCATTCATTTATAATTCCAAACTTAATTGTTAATAAATTAAGAATTTAATTATTAACTATTTCAAACTTCGTTATTAATAATTTCACAACTTAACTATTAATAATTTCAAAAGTTAATCGTTAATAATTTCAAAACTTAATTATTAATAATTTCAAAAATTAATTATCAAATAATTCTAAATTTAATTATTAAATAATTAAATTTTAAACAATATTCTTTTTGTCAATTACTACGCTAATATTTGTCTTCAAATTCAAATACTCACATTTACATTCATTCGAATTTAAATTCCAAATTATTCAAAACTTTGTTATTCGTCAAATAAAACTTTATTTTATTTAAATCAAAAACATTTGACCAATCGGGTTTTATTTTAATTTTCTATCCTAAGTCAAAATTATTTGGGTATTTATCATTTCAACCCGATTCCATTTCAATTTGAAAATC
Organism: Allium fistulosum; assembly: GCA_030737815.1. Classification (NCBI taxonomy): domain Eukaryota; kingdom Viridiplantae; phylum Streptophyta; class Magnoliopsida; order Asparagales; family Amaryllidaceae; genus Allium; species Allium fistulosum. The sequence continues at coordinate 731,354,098 of CM060902.1, read as the reverse complement.
AAAACATACAAAGGGAACTTGCAGTGTGATAGCTGGGATGATGTCAAAGTAAATAAACAAGCAATAGCATCCATTCACAACAATTTTCAAATAATCCCGAAATAATCGTATTAACTCGCGTTTGTTATTTACGCAAATTAATATAACTATTTCTAGAATCTACTCTATCATTTCAAGTAGATTAAAGATTATAACATTACGGTTTCACTTGTCGTTCAATTTCAATTACAACAGTTAATTCAATACGTTCAAAAGTCCAAAGTGAAATTTTATCAATTCTACGTGTCAATTAACTTACAAATTTAAAGGGTCAATTTAACTAATCAAATTTAACATATGAAGGGGTCAGGTTTAGCAAATCAGAATTTAACATATATAATCCAAATTAAATTCGTTAACTATCCTATATCAAATTTACTTGCAAATTATTTGTCACTTTACATTAGCAATCAACATTCAATTCAATCACATAGCAATCATTCAACAATACCACTAGCATAAGAATATAGTCGTGAAAATTAATTCACCTTCCGTGGATAAAGAAATTTGGCGGCGAAGCACGAAGAAGCAGAAAAGAGACGGTACAGCACAAACAACGGACACTGTAATATCGACAAAAGCAAACGATATTAATACAATGAACGTTTGTATATAATTTATAAATTTATATAAATGCACTTACCGACGACGGAGAAAAGAACAAAAGCTGAAGATTGACGATGTTGCAAAAGACACTCAAACGGGTGCTTCTGCACACAACGAAAAGAAAAATCGGTTACTAACAACCCAACAAATTCGATACCGTTCAATTTCTTTTTTTTTCTTCTTTTTTTTAGTAGGCCGTGACTTCATAGAATTGTACACGTTGCCCACACATGCATTCTCCCATTTGCAAGCTACAACCAACGCTTTTTTTTTATTTTATTTTTAGCTCATGCACGTGACTCCACCCTTGTGCAAACATCACACACAACTCTTCCTTTATATTTTTTTCCTCAAAGCCAACATGCGCAGCTCATCATCATCTTCTTTACGCACACAGCTTCACCCACTTTTCCCTTCAACATGCATACATGTTTCACATACGCATGGCCAATGCAACTATAAAACATGACCCTCAAGTTCACATTATTTTCTTTCTAAAAGCAACCTGAGAATTCATGCTGCATCCAACCACTCACGTACACACACTGTACATCCATGTACACGCACCGCACACGCGGCCCACTTACACCCACGCGCTCACGCCTAAGGAAGGTGATGGCCAATGTTCGGGTGTAGGAGAGGGATGCGGTGGTGGACTGGAGGGTGGTGTGACAGGCGAGGTGGTTATGAGTTCCGGGTCTAGGAGCTTGGTCGGCGATAGGGCGTGGGTTTCGGGGAGTAGGTGTTAGGGAGAAGGAGTTCACGGCTGGAGTTTTGAGACAAATGAATGGCGGCCGATGATAGAGGAGAGGGAAGGGTGCGTGCTTTGCCCGGCTATCCTCTTTGTTTACATTAATATTTTAATTTTTATTTTTGCTGAAAGAAGAATGGGGAGAAGGGAAGAAGGATTACCTGAAGTGATTTTTTTTTTGGAATGACTCGTAGTACTGATTTTCATCATCGAATAATGAAACGTCATACCCTTTTCCAATACCATCTCTCAGCTTCCAACTACTATATTAATTCCACCGGCTGAGAAAATTGTTTTTAAATTTTAGTGAATACGGGTTAAAGATATGGGCTGGAATTGTTAACCGGTCCGTCTGGAACGGTCAATTTTAACGCGACGCTTTGCGACTGATTCTAATTAACACGAATAAGTATACCGTTTTGATCAGTGCGACGAAGCGCTTCCAATGGTACACAGATAATAGATGTACGATTTGTATTACAAAATTTCGAATTTTATATTATCGGAAAAATGCAAGAAAACGTCGAAAAATAAGATCGACGGAGCTAAAGAAGTCCGAATTTTGAAAAACGAAAAATGACGCCTTGTTCAGAAGATGGTTTAGAATTTTTCTATGTAAAAATATTCGGGTTCGGAAGATAAAAAATTTCGCGTTTTAAAATGAACTGTTATACAGTAAAACGCGAACGAAATTTTCAGTGATATTTTACGACGAAACTTTACCACTATCAATAACCCACTAGGCGCATTTTATAACCAAAGTTTGGATGTAAATTGAGATCGTTTAGAAATTTCAAAATTTTATATTAAAACGTTGGATTTTAAAATTTTAAATTGGGTCGGAAATTCAGGGTCGTTACAATCTCCCCCACTCAAAACTTTTCGTCCTCGAAAAGGAACGAGACGAGTGGAGTAGGAATGAAATAAGCAGAAATGTCAAGATAGATTTTTAGAAATTTGAATTATACCTGAAATTAGTAATTCGGGGTTTGAATCCCGAATACGATCCTCAGTCTCCCATGTACAATCTCGCTCATCTGTACTCCACTGTACTTTGACGAGATTTACCGACTTCCTTCTGAGTTGCTTTGTCTCACGATCGACTATCCGAAGTGGCTTTCGCTCAATAGTCAAATCAGGCTCAATAACTATCTCTTCTAACTGAGCAGTAGGGATGGTCATAGAAGGATCGTGTACAACTTTGCGAAGGTGTGAGACGTGGAACACGTTGTGCACACCGGCGAACTTCTCTGGTAATGCAACTCTATATGCTAATGTTCCGATTCTTTCTGTAATCTCAAACGGACCAACAAATCTGGGAGCTAGCTTCCCTTTCCTTCCAAATCGAACAATATTCTTCAAAGGCGACACTTTCAGAAATACTTTGTCTCCTACACTGAATTCGAGATCTCTTCTCCTTTTGTCAGCGTAGCTCTTCTGTCTATCCTGTGCCGTCTTTATCTTCTCCCCGATTTCTTCGACTTTTTCAGAAGCTTCCATAATTATTTCTGGACCAAGCACTAATCGATCTCCAGACTCAATCCAACAAGCTGGCGATTTGCACGGCCGTCCATATAAGGCTTCGAACGGTGCCATACCAATGCTTGCCTGGTTGATTAAAGACGATTAATTCAAATTCAAATATACTTATTCAAATTTGAAATTTAATTTCTTTACCTGGTAACTATTATTATAAGTGAATTCAACCAAGTGAAGATGGTCTTCCCAAGATCCACCAAAGTCAATAATACAAGCTCGGAGAAGATCTTCCAAAATCTGATTCACCCTCTCAGTTTGGCCATCTGTCTGAGGATGATAAGCTATGCTCAGATTCAGTTTGGTGCCCAAAGTATCCTGAAATGCTTTCCAGAATTTACTAGTGAAAATAGGATCTCGATCGCATACAATACTAGATGGTACACCATGAAGTTTAACAACTTCTCTCATGTATATCTCGGCCAAACTCGAAGCTGTACGAGTGGTCTTGACTGGAATAAAGTGAGCGGACTTCGTCAGTCTATCGACAATCACCCATATGCTTTCGTTACCCTTTCTAGTCCTTGGCAGCCCATCAATAAAGTCCATAGAAATTTGCTCCCACTTCCAACCTGGAATCTCTAGAGGTTGAAGCAATCCTGCTGTCTTTCTATGATCAGCTTTAACTTGTTGGCAAGTGGTGCACCTGCTAACATAGGTAGAAATATCGCGCTTCATCCCACTCCACCAATATAACTTCTTCATATTCAGGTACATCTTAGTGACACCGGGATGAAATGAAAGCGAAGACTTATGATTTTCTCTCAGCACTTCCTGTCTAAGACCATCAACATTAGGAACACAGATACGATCATCAATTCTCAAGACTCCATTACTATCAACATGTGCACCCAGTTTATTATCAGCATTTTCAACTCTGCCAAGAACTATTTCTTTGATGCGATAAAGCAAAGTGTCCTCGTATTGCTTGGCTATAATACGATCCATAAGAGCTGGGGAGACGGAAAGCTGGAATAACATTCCTTCAACAAGATTACAACATATCATAGCTTGGTTTCTGCTCAAAGCATCGGCTACGGCATTTGCTTTCCCCGGAGTGTAGTTAATATCAAGATCATATGCAGCTAGGAATTCGAGCCATCGGACTTGTCTCTGATTCAAATCCTTTTGCGAGAAGATATATCTCAATGACTTATGGTCAGTGAATAACTCGAATTTTGTTCCCAATAGATAGTGCCTCCATAGCTTAAGAGAAAATACAACCGCAGGAAGCTCTAAATCGCGGGTTGCGTAGTTTGTTTCATGGGTCTTTAACTGACAACCCGCATAGGCAATAACTTTTCCTTTCTGCATTAAAACTTCTCCAAGTCCATCTCGATAGGCATCTGTATAGACGGTCAATCCTTCGCTACCATCAATAACTGTAAGAACTGGGGCATAGGTCAACTTTCGCTTCATCTCATTGAAAGCTGCTTCGCACTTTTTGCTCCAAATAAATTTCACATTCTTTCTAGTCAGTGCGGTAAGTGGTGCGGCAATACGGGCAAAGTTTTCTATGAATCTGCGGTAATAGCCGGCCAAACCCAAGAAACTGCGGATATCTGTAGGAGTTTTGGGAGTCTCCCATTCCTGCAAATTCCAAAGATTCGAATTAAGAAATTGATAAGTTGTTTTTGATAGAATTGATAAGTAAGGATAGAACTTACATTGATTACGGCGATCTTAGCTGGATCGACCGAAATCCCATTCTCTGAAACAATATGGCCAAGGAATCGAACTTCATCTTTCCAAAAATGGCATTTTGAAAACTTGGCTTTAAGCTGATGACTGCGTAGAGTTTCAAGAACAAAAGCCAAATGTGACCTATGCTCTTCCTCATCCTTAGAGAAAACGAGAATGTCATCGATGAAAACAAGAACAAACTTGTTAAGAACATCTCGGAAAACTCTATTCATTAAGTCGACGAAATAAGCTGGAGCATTAGTAAGACCGAACGGCATAACCAGCCATTCAAAGAAACCATTCTCAGTGCGGAATGCTGTCTTAGGAATACTCTCCTCGGCAATTCTGAGTTGGTGAAAGCCAGTAGCCAGATCGAGTTGAGAAAATACTTTAGCTCCATGAAGCTGGTCGAATAGATCGTTGATGCGGGGCATCGGATATCTGTTCTTGTGTGTGAGCTTGTTCAGCTCTCTATAGTCCACACACATTCTTAGGGAACCATCTGATTTTGTGACGAACACTACTGCAGCACCCCATTCTGAATGACTTCGCCGAATCAAGCCTTTTGAAAATAAGTCTTCAATTTGAGCATTCAGTTCAGCTTTTTCTTTAGGTGCCATTCTTCGAGGAGGGAGAACTACTGGTCGGGCACCAGGAATAAGGTCAATGCGGAATTCGATTTCCCGCGGTGGTGGTAGAGAATTGACTTCTCCAAACACATCAGAAAAAGGATTGGACCACTGGAGTAGAGCTTAGTTCATTTGGATGGGAGTCAAGTGAAAATATAAAACTCCCAGCATATTCTTGAGATGATTTGCCTTCTATAACCAAAGGCATGCTCTTGTCATCGATGAGAGAGACTGTTCGAGCTTTGCATGAGATATTGGCTTCGAACTTCCATAGCCAATCAATGCCTAATAGTATATCGAATGCTTCGAATCCGAGGACATAGAAATCCCAAGTGAAGTGGTGAATGCCATGCATAAGAGTGACATATTTACAAACCCTTTTAAGGTTAGCGGGCCCTCCAATAGGGTTTGATACACATAATAAGGTAGATGAAAGAATGGGTTCCAAACCAAGTTTATTGCACAAATCAATAGATATGAAACTATGTGTTGCTCCGGTATCAAATAGAACTTTAACTGGTAAAGTATGCAACATAAAAATACCCTGTAATGTACCTTGGTTATCAGTAGGAGCAGGTGGGGTAGGTGGATCACGGGTGGAAGAAGTCATAGCAAATACTCCAGTCGTCTTTCCCTTTTTGTACATAGGACAATCCCTCTTGAAATGGCCCGGCTGTAGACATACGTGACAGAGGTCGTTCCTGGTATTCTGAGGGGGCGGAACAGCGGCACCGGCAGATGTTGGACACCTGTTGGCGTAGTGACCCCTCTGGTCGCACTTGAAACAAGTGATGGAGGATAAGTCAATAGGCTTCTTCTGAGAATAGCCAAGCCCGGATTTCTGCTGCCAATTCTTCTTCTGTTGCTCAAAATTTTGCTTCCTCTTTCTCGACTGATTAGCTGGTGTCTGAGTAACTGGAGCTTTGGGGACAGATGTTCCCTTAGGCTTTCCCTCGTATCGAAGAGCAAAATCCATCAACTCAGTGAAAGTTCCATGGACATGAGTGGTGAGGAGCTCATAATACTCTGGGCGTGCGTCATGTATGAACTTCTCATTCTTAAGCAGAGGTGTGTCAATCAAGCCAGGTTCGAACTTAGATAGTTCGTTGAATTTCCTTTCGTACTCAGTAAAGGTCATATTGCCTTGCTTAAGATCCATGAAAGACCGATAGAGTTGGGCCTTCCCAGCAGCTGGCATCCACTGAGCCATAAAGGAATCCCTATTACAAGTGATATGAAACGAATCAAAATTATGACGAGATAAGAGAGAAATTTATTTAGTTGGAATTTAGATAGATTACTACCTAAACTGGGCCCAAGTGATGGTTTCCTCATCAGTTCGAGAAGTGACTGACTCCCACCAATCTTGTGCAGCATCCTGAAGCTGCCAAGCGGCCAACTTGCGCTTCTGAGCATCTGCGATCTCTAAGCCAGAAAAGATCCTTTCCAAACTCTTTAGCCATTGTTGTGCTTCAATAATACTCTCGGAGCCAGTAAATTTGACTCCTCCAAGCTGAGTATACTCCTTGCTAAGAGTGGAGAATCGGACTGCGGGAGCTGGAGCATGTGGACCAGGAGCATTTCCACCCCTGCCTCTAACATTTCTTCTGGTAGCCATCCTGGAATACCAAAAGTGATTTAGAATCAAAGATAGAAATTTTATAGAACTTAAGGAAATTCTATTCAACGATTTCAATGAGAAAGACGAATGAAAGGATGTGGATTCTGCAATGATTCTCCTCATTCTAGGGTATGTTTACCCTATCTCTAATAAGCTTTAAACTCCACAGGCTAAGGTTATCGGGAACCAAAGCTCTGATACCAACTGTAACAACCCGTATATTTGGACCATTTAAATTGACAATAATCCACACATGTCAACTTAAATAGTGCAAAACACGAATCATTAATGGAGTATAAGTATATAAATGAGAGTCATCACAGAATCACAGAAAAAATAACATAACAGAATAGTGCAGCGGAATTACAACAATGTCATAATAGTAGTTCATGAAGCTACTAAGTAAATACAACAATGTCTCAAATAAAAGAAATACAACAACATAGATGTCCAAATAGTCCAAATGGAAAGAACAATACTGATAAAGATAAGATAGTCTTTAAGTCTTCAGCTCCAAGTAAGCAGCAACAGCAATCCTCAGTCTGATCCGAGCATATGCACAAACAAACACTCGAATCAGGACATATATTCTTATACATATAATATGGTTAAAAATTTGAAATAACAATAACTCAAAGATGGTTGGAATAAGCATCTTTCAGGATTCGATAAACTATCTATATATAGTAGAGTACGATAAGTAGATAATGTCTATCAATAATATAAAGATATCAAAATAGTGTTAAGTCATGGCCCATTCCACCCTTAACACATTTTTATTCCCAAAAGCATATACAAGACCGTAGTTTCCCCAAAACTGGAAGTCACCAGAGGGCAATCCATATACTAAAGGTACAAATCAAAATCGTAGTGGTCGCGCATAAATGGAATACAAGTATGACAAGGCACATGAGGCAATACCCAAGGTAGTGACACTACCATTCGCCTGATCCGGACTGGTGAGAACGCAACGCCGCAGCGCCCGCAACACCGTGAAACAACACTCCCAAATCAAAGGTGCGCACCAAACAATCACAAAGTAAATGAATAGTTTACGAAGAAGTGTGTCCACTTGAGGTAGCTAATCCTCCATTGGCCCGGCACAGCTCTTGTTTTAGTCATTTCCAATTTGACACAAGTGTCAAGGCTATCCATTATCGTTCACTTTCTTCAGTCATCGCGTTCGTCAATCCAACCACTTCATTCTGGATCATCACTTCGCGTATAGTTATTAAAGTGGTTTCCGGTTTAGACAGTGAGTATGTCCCAAACCGATTTCGGTTCCTTTAATAACCTTCGTGATTTTAACACCGATTGGTCGTTAATATATTTCAAAACCAAATCAATTCAATTTCAATTGGAATTCGTAAATCGACAATTCGTTAGTCTTTCGAAATCAATTTCCAAAATTACGTTTCAAACTTTCCAATTTCAATTTCAACATTTCTATAATTCAATTTCAAAGTTTCAATTAAAACAATCGAATATCCATTTCATTTCGTATATAAGTTCATTCCAAAATCATTTAACAATTTAACGTTCAAAACGATTTAAACTCGATTATCGATTTCATTCGATATTCTTTTAATCAATTTATCATTAAACAATTTCAATTAAATTCCAATTCATTACGTTACGTCTTAAGTTCGATTTCATTATCAAAGTTTACAACTTATTTACAATTACACTTGTCAAATCCAATTCTTTAAATTACAAGTCTTTCATTTGTTTCGATAAAGCGCATTCTATTTCTTATCAAAGAAATTCCTTTCAAATTTCAAAACTTAGTTAAAGAAACTTAGTTCACTTGTTCAAAAATTCAATTTCTCTTAATAAAGATATTCAATTTAATTAAAATTCGATTTCATCAAATTTCGATAATTTCTAATCTTAATTATTAATTATTTTCAAACTCATTCATTTATAATTCCAAACTTAATTGTTAATAAATTAAGAATTTAATTATTAACTATTTCAAACTTCGTTATTAATAATTTCACAACTTAACTATTAATAATTTCAAAAGTTAATCGTTAATAATTTCAAAAATTAATTATCAAATAATTCTAAATTTAATTATTAAATAATTAAATTTTAAACAATATTCTTTTTGTCAATTACTACGCTAATATTTGTCTTCAAATTCAAATACTCACATTTACATTCATTCGAATTTAAATTCCAAATTATTCAAAACTTTGTTATTCGTCAAATAAAACTTTATTTTATTTAAATCAAAAACATTTGACCAATCGGGTTTTATTTTAATTTTCTATCCTAAGTCAAAATTATTTGGGTATTTATCATTTCAACCCGATTCCATTTCAATTTGAAAATCAAAACATACAAAGGGAACTTGCAGTGTGATAGCTGGGATGATGTCAAAGTAAATAAACAAGCAATAGCATCCATTCACAACAATTTTCAAATAATCCCGAAATAATCGTATTAACTCGCGTTTGTTATTTACGCAAATTAATATAACTATTTCTAGAATCTACTCTATCATTTCAAGTAGATTAAAGATTATAACATTACGGTTTCACTTGTCGTTCAATTTCAATTACAACAGTTAATTCAATACGTTCAAAAGTCCAAAGTGAAATTTTATCAATTCTACGTGTCAATTAACTTACAAATTTAAAGGGTCAATTTAACTAATCAAATTTAACATATGAAGGGGTCAGGTTTAGCAAACCAGAATTTAACATATATAATCCAAATTAAATTCGTTAACTATCATATATCAAATTTACTTGCAAATTATTTGTCACTTTACACTAGCAATCAACATTCAATTCAATCACATAGCAATCATTCAACAATACCACTGGCATAAGAATATAGTCGTGAAAATTAATTCACCTTCCGTGGATAAAGAAATTTGGCGGCGAAGCACGAAGAAGCAGAAAAGAGACGGTACAGCACAAACAACTGACACTGTAATATCGACAAAAGCAAACGATATTAATACAATGAACGTTTGTATAAAATTTATAAATTTATATAAATGCGCTTACCGACGACGGAGAAAAGAACAAAAGCTAAAGATTGACGATGCTGCAAAAGACGCTCAAACGGGTGCTTCTGCACACAACGAAAAGAAAATTCGGTTACTAACAACCCAACAAATTCGATACCGTTCAATTTCTTTTTTTTCTTCTTTTTTTTTTAGTAGGCCGTGACTTCATAGAATTGTACACGTTGCCCACACATGCATTCTCCCATTTGCAAGCTACAACCAACGCTTTTTTTTATTTTTTTTTAGCTCATGCACGTGACTCCACCCTTGTGCAAACATCACACACAACTCTTCCTTTATATTTTTTTCCTCAAAGCCAACATGCGCAGCTCATCATCATCTTTCTTTACGCACACAGCTTCACCCACTTTTCCCTTCAACATGCATACATGTTTCACATACGCATGGCCAATGCAACTATAAAACATGGCCCTCAAGTTCACATTATTTTCTTTCTAAAAGCAACCTGAGAATTCATGCTGCATCCAACCACTCACGTACACACACTGTACATCCATGTACACGCACCGCACACGCGGCCCACTTACACACACGCGCTCACGCCTAAGGAAGGTGATGGCCAATGTTCGGGTGTTGGAGAGGGATGCGGTGGTGGACTGGAGGGTGGTGTGACAGGCGAGGTGGTTATGAGTTCCGGGTCTAGGAGCTTGGTCGGCGATAGGGCGTGGGTTTCGGGGAGTAGGTGTTAGGGAGAAGGAGTTCACGGCTGGAGTTTTGAGACAAATGAATGGCGGCCGATGATAGAGGAGAGGGAAGGGTGCGTGCTTTGCCCGGCTATCCTCTTTGTTTACATTAATATCTTAATTTTTATTTTTGCTGAAAGAAGAATGGGGAGAAGGGAAGAAGGATTACCTGAAGTGATTTTTTTTGGAATGACGTAAAGTGCAACAGTGAAGATGAATGGAGATATACTTCCTTACTCTACTGCCTCGTAGTACTGATTTTCATCATCGAATAATGAAACGTCATACCCTCCAATACCATCTCTCAGCTTCCAACTACTATATTAATTCCACCAGCTGAGAAAATTGTTTTTAAATTTTAGTGAATACGGGTTAAAGATATGGGCTAGAATTGTTAACCGGTCCGTTTGGAACGGTCAATTTTAACGCGACGCTTTGCGACTGATTCTGATTAACACGAATAAGTATACCGTTTTGATCAGTGCGACGACGCGCTTCCAATGGTACACAGATAATAGATGTACGATTTGTATTACAAAATTTCAAATTTTATATTATCGGAAAAATGCAAGAAAACGTCGAAAAATAAGATCGACGGAGCTAAAGAAGTCCGAATTTTGAAAAACGAAAAATGACGCCTTGTTCAGAAGATGGTTTAGAATTTTTCTATGTAAAAATATTCGGGTTCGGAAGATAAAAATTTTCGCGTTTTAAAATGAACTGTTATACAGTAAAACACGAACGAAATTTTCAATGATATTTTACGACGAAACTTTACCACTATCAATAACCCACTAGGCGCATTTTATAACCCAAGTTTGGATGTAAATTGAGATCGTTTAGAAATTTCAAAATTTTATATTAAAACGTTGGATTTTAAAATTTTAAATTGGGTCGGAAATTCAGGGTCGTTACAGGAGCCTAGAAGGATTTTTACAACAGAGGTTAGGAATAAGCCTTAGACAAGTCTTCAAAGCAAGTAGAACATGACAAATAGTTGTAATGCAGTTAGTAGAAACTAATGGGAATATCCTTAATGTACGTGAACAATTCGGTCTAGACACAATGATGGATTCCTGGCGTAGGTGTAGAGTTACGGATACTAGCGAAGAACGTATCCTGGTCCAAAGGAGGACTTAGCACTTATACAAACACAGATACACACACACACGTATGTAGTTCTTGTATACCTCGAGGGGGTGGGCGTATCATACACATACATGTAGTCAAGACGAGTAAGTTTAAATAATAGACATAACTGAAAGTGACAGTGCTATAGGATCGAGTAATATGGAATATATAATAGATAACTAGTGCGGAAAATAACTGTAAAATAAAATAGCAGTAAAGTAAAGTGACACCAGGAATTTTTATACTGGTTAGCACTCCTGTTCTACGTCCAGTCCCAGATTCCTTCTGGAATTTAAACTAGCAGCCCTCACTTAACCCGGAGGAATAGGTTTACACCGCCTGAGCAACAAAACAGGACTTGACCGCCTGAGCAACCGAACATTACTTGATTACAAAGTAGATTGTCTTGACCATGTGTGTTCTAATAACATGAATTTGTCACTTGTAGTACACCCTTCCTATAATCTTTTCCTCAAGAATGATGTGTATGATTGTGAGTGTATGAATTATAGGAAGTTTAGAATTGCTTGTAAGATATGGAAGTGAGATCGTAAGCAATGAAAATATGAAATCAAGTAAGCAGTAGAATCGAAGTACATAATTCAAGTTAGATCAAGAGAGAGAAGTAAATTAAGTGATTTGATCAATGAAACTCAAGTATATTTATAGTAGATAAGGAGTTGCAACTACTGGTCAAGAGAGCTCTACGAATAGCAATGGCTGCAACTCTTAGTGAGAAAGAAATCTTTTCAAAAAGGAAGTGTCTTTTCAAGAATATGACAGTTATATAGTGTTCAGTCGACTGACTTGGTGGCTTCAGTCGACTGAATTCAAAATGTGAACATGCATTTGAAAATGCACATATTCAGTCAACTGAATGATGCTATCAGTCGACTGATCCATGTAAATTTAAAAAAAATTATGCACAGGTTCAGTCGACTGAGGGCATCAGTTCAGTCGACTGAACTGTGTATTTCTTGAAGCCTAAATGCAAGTAAGTTAAAAAATGGTAATTTTAAAACGAATGCTATGCATGTGAATATATGAGAATGAGTGATGATTCTTGAGGACAGATTTTAACAAAGCAACTAGATTTGACTCTAATATATATAGTACTTGACTCTAGATTAAATATATAGTATATATGAACCATACATCGAGTCGTTGAGTCCGGTCTTCATAGTTGTCGCAGATTCATGAATTATTGTGTCGCTTGAAATTCTTGTCAGCAATCAAAACTTAAAATCCAACTTTCTCCCCCTTTTTGATGATGACAACTCCATTTGATATGAATGAATCTTGACAAGCCTTGTTATTCTATATCTCCCTCTGAATAAATGCTAGCCACTATGCTTGTTGTTTCTCCCCCTAAATCTATGCTTCTATTTCCCTGTAAATAGTAATATAATATCTTTCTCCCCCTTTGTCATCGCCAAAAAGGAGAGTTTTCAAACTGATAATATTTATAATCTAAGAGCATATACTGAACATGGATAATGATATAAACATTCAGAAACCACAGAGAATCATAACTACATTGTCACATAAATATTACATAGACAACATAAAGAGAATACCTACAATTGTTTGCAAAATAACAACATATCAGTTTAAATTATTGAAACTAGAAAGCAAAACAACTTACTCATTACCGTCTTCCTTCTTCTTCATCGGAGCTATCTTCTTCCTCACCCCCCTCGGTTTCTCCTTCTTCACCACTGGAATCTCCTTCTTGATTTCCCACTTCTTCCCCTTCCTTTTCTTCTTCCCGTCCTTCTTCAGAGGTCGACCAAGTAAAGTGTGGGCAAGGTCGTTTTCCTTGAGATGTAGGAACATGAACGGATGTAGAAGAGGGTTGTGCACACGAAATTGCTTCCCAAATATTGTTTAAGAAACCTTTGATATGATTGAGCTTTTTGGTCACCTTTGTTATAGATTTCCAAACGCGAGAGACATTCGTCTCGACATGATAAGACGTTGATATAGAAATCTTTGATTTCTGGAAATGATGGTCAAGGCCTCTTGTGGTCGAGCTTGCAAACCAATTTTTCGTATCTCAATAAACTCCCTTTGAGGTGGTGGTGGTTGAGAGGAACTTATAGCTTCAACATGGGGAGCTTGTTTCCTAGAGGATGGTTATGGTTGTCTGAAAGCTTGGTTCTCTAGCTAATGCTCAAAGGTGATAATCGTATGATCACGATATTGTTTCGGGAGACTCATTAAGCTTAGTGTTTTGGTATTCAATGATCCAATTGTAGAAAAATCTGAGTCGGGGAATGGAACTTCGAAATGCTTAATTATCCTCGTGATGTATGCACCATAATGAATTGTTTTCATTCGTCCTTGATTAAAAGTTTGAAATTCTTCTAGAATTACCTTGGCCTAGTTGACGTGACGTGCACCCCATATAGCATATAACGATTGGAAATCGCACCTATAAACCTTTTCATAGCTTCCAGTTCTTGGGTTGATGGAGTGATTCAATGCACGGTGCATAGTTCTTGCTTTAGGTCTAAGCGCAACAGCCTTAGGTTCTATCATATCATCGGAGAGGAATAGGTGGCTAGTTCGATCTCTCGACTCCATATTTACTGAAATTTCAGCCAACTCTTCTCCTTCGGACGGACAATTGAGAATTCTTCCAAGTCGAGCTAGTGGTAAGAAGATCTTTACTCCACAGACAAGAGTCCAAATACAATCATCCGTATTCTAAATAGTATGGTGGTCTAGGTTGAGATTGGCGTAGAATAGTTTGATGAGGAGATGGTTGATTTTGATGCTATTTGCATTGTAATCTATCAAAGACTCCAATCCACTCCTTCTAGCGAGATCTTGGATAGCGTAAGAAGAAAAATCAGGAAATTTAACAAAGAACCTTCAAATATTCTAGAGTTCTTTATCTTGTCAAATCTTTGTGCCGCTCTCTCAATATATAGCCAACTATGAATCTGAGAATCTGAATGACCAGCGGAGGATAAAGAAGCCCTTGCTCTCTTTGGTGCTATGGTAGGGTTTAGGGTTTTTGAGAGAAAAAGTGAAAAAAGATGTGGAAATTTGCGAGTTTTTTAGAGTAGAGACAGAGAGATAATGGACGAATATAAGTAGAAATGAAGAAATGTGAAAAAATATAAGTTTATATTGATATTTGAAGTGTCTTTTGGCCAAAACATACACGGTTTACCTGTTTCAGTTGACTGAAGTTGCAAAACCAGTCAACTGACTGGGGTTTTAAAAAATATATAACTGAGTTCAGTCGACTGACCTATGGATTCAGTCAACTGAATCATTCCTGAAAGATTATAGTGTAATTTTGTGCTATTCAGTCGACTGAATTTCTGGGTCAATCGACCGAGTTGCAGGGACAAATTTAGTTTAAAATTTTCATTCAGTCGGCCGGTTGCCTTGTTTAGTCGACTATTTCTATTGGAAAAAAATGAAGAAATGATTTTTATTAAATATTGAAAAGAACATACATAAAAATAGCTTAAGGAATAGCATAATAAACAATAGAAAACAAATATAAAACATTTATTCAGATGACTCAGAAGATTTCGGAGTCAAGCACTCTTCCGGTTCGATTTTGATTATTTCTCTTGCCAATTGAATAGCCAAACGATCCCATGAACTAGGCGAGTATGGAGGCCTCAGGGAGATGGTTGATGAACATATTTATTCGATGGAGGTGAACCACAAAATTTGAGTGCAAATTTCTCCATTAAGCTGAGTCTCCTACTGCGATTTTTCTACTCATAGTACATTTCCCGTTGAATGCCCAACGATTCTCGTTGATAATGATGAATATCATCAATCTGACGAGCAATCGATGGGGAGCCAAAGCTCTGATTTCTACAAATGCGTTTTGAGTTGGGTGTATATCCGGTGTGATACCCGGGAGGCACAATGGGCATAGGTTTGTAGATTGGTGTTGGTGTGTGTAAATTTGTCGAGCCAGAGCTGGGTGAAGAAAAGTCAATGGAAGAGTACTCCAATGATTCATGAGACGACATGTTTAAAAGTGAAGAGACTTTTAGAGAAAAAAATTTCTTTTGAAAACAGAATTGAATATATAAAACTTTTTGATAAGGAAAGGTATATATAGGCTAATAAACATCAAATATAGTAAAGAGGTTTGTGGTGAAATACATTTAAACCAGATATAAATGTTTGGTTTAAACAAAATAAAAATGCAAGGTTGAAAATAATTTTTAAGAATAGAAAAAAAATTGTAATAGGAATTGCAAAACTGAATCTGGTGTGAATAAGACAATAGTAAAGTGGTATAACTTGCAAATAAGGGAACAGAGTTCGAGTCTTGGAAATTTGATTTTTGAAAGAAAAAAATTTGGGTAAAATATATAATAATTATAATTCTTTTAATGATAAAATTCCTAATTCTCTTCTTAGCTTTATAAAAATATTTTCATTTAAAGGTTTTGTAAATATATCAGCCAGTTGATTTTGAGAGCATACAAATTCTAATTTGACTATATCCTTTTCAATATTATCAGGAAGAAAATGATGACGAATGTCAATATGTTTAGTTCGTGAATGATTGACGGGATTTTTTGATAACTTTATAGCACTTTTTTTATCATAGAAAATAGTTGATTTAGATAAATTTATACCAAAATCTTGAAGTGTTTGTTGCATGTAAATGACTTGTGCACATGCTAAAGCAGCAGAAATGTATTCTGCTTCACACGTCGATAGTGAAACACAATTTTGTTTCTTGCTAAACCAGGAGACTAAGGACTGTCCAGTGAAGTGGAAACTCCCGCTCGAACTTTTTCGATCCGTCCGACATCTTCCAAAGTCAGCATCACTATATGATACTAACTCAAAAGGACATTCTTTTGGATAGAAAAGTCCAAAATCTTTGGTTTTGCTTAGATAACGTAATATTCATTTCACTGCTCGCATATGTGATTCTTTAGGATTTGCTTGAAATCGAGCACATAGACAAACACTCATCATTATGTCAGGTCTACTAGCAGTTAGATAGAGTAATGATCCAATTATACTACGATATAATTTTTGGTCGACACTCTTTCCATCTTCATCTCTATCGAGATGTATTGTTGTACTCATTGGAGTTGGTTTGGCAGAAGTATTTTCCATACCAAAGTGTTTAATTAGATTATTACAATATTTTTCATGATTAATAAAAATTCCATTTTCTAATTGTTTAATTTGTAAACCAAGAAAATTAGATAATTCTCCCATATGTGACATTTCAAATTCTTTGGTCATTATATTAGAAAATTCCTAACATAACTTTTCATTTGTAGAACCAAAAATAATATCATCTACATAAATTTTAATAATTAAAATATCCTTTTAAGTTCGTTTAATAAAAAGAGTTTGATCAACCTTTCCAATTTCAAAACCAGAATCTATAAGATAGCTCTTAAGACGTTCATACCAAGCACGTAGTGCTTGTTTTAGACTATATAAGGCTTTCTTAAGTTTATAGACATGGTCTGGAAAGTTTTCATGTGCGAATAAAGGAGGTTGTTCAACATAAACATTTTCTTTTATATATCCATTTAAAAATGCACTTTTAACATCTATTTGATAATGTTTAAAATTATGAAAACATGCAAAAGCCAGTAAGATATGTATTGCTTCTAGTCGTGCGGCTGGAGCAAATGTTTATTCATAGTCAATTCCTTCTTCTTGATTATATCCTTGTGCAACTAATCTAGCTTTATTCCTAGTTATATTTCCTTGTTCATCTGCTTTATTTTTGAAGACCCATTTAGTACCAATGACTGTTTGATCACTTGGTCTAGGAACTAATTCCCAAACTTCGTTTCGTTCGAATTGGTTTAGCTCTTCTTGCATAGCTATAATCCAATAGTCATCAATAGAGGCTTCTTTGGCCTTTTTAGGTTCAATATTAGAAAGGAATGCTACATGGCCCATTTGATTAAGTTGATTTCTAGTTTCAACATGTGAATCGATTTCTCCTATGACATTTTATACTGGGTGATCTCGTAAAATCCTAGGAGGAGATCTTAATTCATTTTCATTATGAACAATGTTTTCATCTTCTTCAAAATTATAAACAGTGTTTTCATCTTCTTCAAAATTATTCTGGGTAACGTATTTGTGACCGTCTTAGTGATTATCTCATCATCCTCAAAAAATTTATAAAATTTAAAATTTTCGTCAAAGGAAACATGAAGTGTTTCTTCGATTATTTTAGTTCTTTTATTAAAAATTCGATAAGCCTTGCTTTGTTCCGAATATCCTATGAAAATTCCTTCATCAGATTTTGGATCGAATTTTCCATGCCGATCTTTTGTTTTTAAAATAAATCATTTCAAGCCAAAAACTTTAAAATATAAAATATTTGGTTTTCTTTGATGAAATAGTTCATATGGAGTGTGTTTAGTTATTGGTCTGATGGAAACACGATTTAGAACATAGCAGGCAGTTGCTACAGCTTCTACCCAAAAATGTTTTGGTAAAGTGCTTCCGTTTAACAAAGTTCTTGCACATTCTTGTAAAGTTCTATTTTTCCTTTCTACAACTCCATTTTGTTGTGGTGTTCTAGGAAAAGAAAAGTTATGATAAATTCCCTTTTTATTACAAAGATGTTCAAAAGCTTCATTTTCGAATTCACCTCCATGATCACTTCTAAAAAAATTTATTTTTAATTTTTTGAAATTTTGAATTCTTTTAGCAAAAATTTTGAAATTTTCAAAAGTATCACTTTTATTTTTCAGAAAAATAGTCCAAGTATATCTTGAGAAATCATCTACTATAACAAACACATATTTGCTATGATTTGTAGATTGAACTTGAGTTGGACCAAAAAGATCTAAATGCAATAGTTCAAGTGGTTGTATAGTAGAAATATTTTTCTTTGATTTAAAAGATGATTTTGATAATTTTCCTAATTGACAAGCATCACAAATATTGTTTACTTTAAATTTCATTTTTGGTAAACCTTTTACTAATTCATTTTTAGATAATTTGTTTATAGCTTTGAAATTAATATGACAAAATCTCTTGTGCCATAGCCAAGGATCATTTTCTTTGGCTATTAAACACATGTTAGTATTGTAATTTATATTCATATTCAAAACATATATATTTTTATCTCTAAAACCTTCAAAAATAAGATTTTTATTGTGATAAAAAATGCTACCTTATTTTTGGAAAAAGAATTATTGAATCCTTTGTCACACAGTTGGCTGATACTAAGTAAATTATGTTTTAAATTTTTAACTAATAAAACATTTGTAATAAGAGTTAAATTAGATATACCGTTATTGCTCACGTCACCTTTGCCGATGATATATCCTTTGGAATTGTCTCCTGTAACGACCCGTAAATTTAACCGGTTTTAATAACGTTATTAATTGAAATTTTAGGAAATTTTAAACTATAAATTTTTGAAATATAATTCGATATTTGGAATGCGTCTAATTAAACATAGCAACTGGTAAATTTTCGTCCGAAAATATGAAAGTTTATTTCGTACGTAAATTCACTTCAATTTAATCAGTTAAAAAGCGATGAAAATAAAACATTTTCGAAACTTAAATATTTTTACGTAGAAAAATTCTAAATCATCTTCTGAGCAAGATGTCAGTTTGTAGTTTTTCCAAATTCGGACATCTTTGGCTCCGTCGATCTTATTTTTCAGCGTTTTTCTTGCATTTTTCGCTATTAGAAAATTCGAATTTTTATAATTCAATCATACCACTGACATCTGTGTACCGTTTTGATCGTCTCGTCGTGATGATCTCTACGGTATATTCAATTGTCAATTTCGGAGTCCGGTGCGTAGTCAAACCGCGATCCGGTTTGTCGTACCGGTTCTGTAATTTGGGTTTTTGGGTTTCCAATGCCTTTTCATCTATCTGCCGTCTCAATCAATAGCCATCTGCTCTATTTAAATTCATAATTTAATACTCTGACCCTCACTTTTCTCTATTGCCCAGTACTATTCCCGGTTCATTTTTCGATGTCACTTTCCGTTCATACCTCTGTGAAGAAAAGAAAATAAATATGAACAGTATATATTACTAAAGCCTGTGCATTCTTATCTGTAGCCAGTTGTTCACTTTTTTTTGAAACTCATCATCTTCTTATCGTTTGCCTACTCAGTTCAAGCATCTGCTCTCCTTCTTCTTGTTTATATTTTTTTTTGTTTGGTTCCACTGTACTTCGCTAAAAAATAAAACGGAATGAATTTCTGCTTTCGTATATGTATTGCCTTCACCTAGCTTCCACACTCCACTGCCTTCTCTCTGAAACCCGCCTCCACCCTGCATGCTCGGCCTCCCCTCCTTCAACTTCGGACCACCTCGCCATCAACAAACGGCCGCGCCCAGCAGCCTCGACGAACCGTCCTTCCCTCCGCCTTAGCTGGCCAACCTACTTCCAACTAGAGACGCCGAGACCTTTTCTCTTCTTTGAACCGCGTGCAAACCACGCCTTCTACTCCTCCACACCCTGGAGCCGTGAAAGCCCACACCAACCTGACCGCACCTTCATTCGCCCGCAACCCACCCTCGCCTGCCTCAGCTAGCACAGCAGCCACCTTGGCCGCAACTTCTCACCGGTGCTCCTCCACTTAGCTTCGGTCACCCACCTCCTTCATTTTTCTAATCCATGCAAGGTAAGCTAATAAATTTATACAAGCAGTTGTCTTCTTTAAATACAATGGTCACAGCACTTAAAAGCTGATGTACGTGTAGTAAAATTTTGATTTGCTTAAGTGTTATTTAGTTTATATATTGAGTTATAGAATTTTCGTTTGTTTTTGTTTTTTTGTTTTTTTTGTTTTTTTGTTTTTTTGTTTGTTTACTAGTTATCTTAGTTTATATATATGTTGACAGTTTTAGACATTTTGAACGAAATATACATGTTGCAGTATATGTTTGGTTTACTGTAGATGTGATATTTTAAACAAATATTTTTTTAGTTGCAGTATATATATATAAGTTTTGTTATAAGTTGTTTATTTTACTATCAAATATTGGTATACTTTATACATACATTTCACATTATATATGTGTTAGTGGAGTGTGCTGTACATTTGAATATTTATAATGTATATGTTATTATAATACAAGTTGGTGTTTACTTTAGTACGCATGTGCATATGTTTGTCCTGTTCTATACAATATTCATATATTAGTATGCATTGTTTTGAGCTTGCAATTCTCTTTCTGTGTACTTAAGTTTATTTTAAAATATATAGTTGCCTATGTTGGTTTTCCCCCGGAACTGGTTTTAAAATAATTTGAAAGGAGACACGTTTTAAATTAAAAAGTGGTTTTAGATATATACATAAGATTTTATTTTGGTATACAGTGACTTTAAAGAATAATGATCTAAATTATATAGTACAATTTTGATAGCGGTTGTAAGAAAGGTTGATTCTAAAATTTTATACATAAAAATTTTTACTTTATTTTATATATGTAGTTTAAAATTGAACGTTGAGAAAGGTATATGTTTGGATTTTTAATTTAACTGTAATTTGTATATATGTCATTTTAAGAAAAATTTATATTTGGATTGAGTATTTGATTTAAGAAAAATATTAATATAATATACATTTTATTTCAATTATATCAACTGGTTCTGATCTGTTCCCATCGATTTCTGTTATCAGCTCTATCAGTCGAATTCGTGCCAATCTTGCTTCGCTTTAAAATTCGTGCTTGGATTCGTAACTTGTTTCATTTGCCGAACCTCTCTAGCCTCGAAAGGTGAGCAATCACTCACGATTAATGTTCTTATATTTATTAAATTTGATTTCAATTGAAACGACAATTGAAATATGCTGCTGTTAGTTATTTATATTGCCATATATATGCCATCATCTGTATCTGTTCACCTGTGACATCTGACACCCTTATCTGTTATTTATACTGATGATATATATCTGTTACCGTTGTTATATTATTATCATATCTGTTACCACTCTGCAAGTTCCCTGTTAGTATAGAATTCACTATAGGTTGAAATGATACATACCCGAACGATCTGTAGAATAGGAGAAAATCGTTATGGGTTGAAATGATAAACCCAAGCGATTTTCAATTGAATTGAATTTGGGATTTCGGGTTGAAAAGATATATACCCGAATATAATTTAAACTACGGATTGAAATGATAAATATCTGTATCACTTGACCATAGGGTAGCAAATTTTATACGGACACCGTTGGTCTATATATATAAATATTTTGAAAATGATTTCTTTGGTTTTGAAAAGGAATATATGGTTGAAATAAATATTGATTTTAAAGATCTAATAAAGTTGATTTAATAAAGTTGATTTAATAAAGTCGATTTAATCAATATAAAATAATGTTTAAGTATTTATGTAAATTTATATTTTCAAATATAGAGTTTATAATGATTCAGGTTGGAAAGATAAATTGAAATTGATTTGAAATTATATTTATTTAAGAATTTTGCTTAAATAAGGTTGATTTAAAATTTATTAAATTTAAAAATTGATAGATATGTTTTATAACTTGAATTTGATTAAAAGTGACTTAAAAGAATATTTCAAACTTATATAAATTTAAATGGGATATTTTGTTTATTTAAATTTTAAATTGAAGTCGTATTTAGATGTATTGAAATGATTAAAGAAATACCTCAGAAACTAAATGTAATGAAATTAAATTTAGATATAAATGAAATTATAAAAATTTAGTTTTGAAATGTTGAATATTTGAAGCTTGAAATATATTGAAATTGAAATGGTTAAATTTGGGTTTCAAATCTGTATTTGAAATCGATATAATTTGAAATGATTTATTGAGAAATGGAATAGAGTTAAAATTGATGATTTGGGATTTGATTAAATTAAAAGTTTGGAATTTAAGTTGATTTGAATCGATTTGTGAAATTTGAGGAAACTATTTTATTTTATAAAGTAATTTTAAATTATATTTAAACTATTGATATTTTACTTTATAAATTATTTTAATATAAACTATTTTAATATAAATCATTTTTAATATAAATTATTTTATTTTAAACTATTTTAACTTATAACTATTTATATAAACTATCTTATTTATAAACTATTTTATTATATATACTAATTTTAATATCTAAACCGTTTAAAAGAAAAGAGTTATGATTTCCAAAATGCTATAATTTCAAAGTGTTATGATTTCCAAAATGCTATGATTTCAAAGCTGTGATTTCTAAAGTGTTTCGATTTTTAAAAGACAATGATTTCGAAAGCGTTATAACTTTGGAAAAGTACTACGATTTTGGAGGTGAATATTTTGAAATGAAAATGATATCGTATTGATTTGGTTTTGAAATGGCAATGGTATGTCGGGTTTGAAATATAACTATTTTGGAAGTTTATCAAATGACCATCGGTGTAATAATACGTAGTTATTAAAGAGACCGGGATCGGATATGGACATACTCTCTGTCGATACCCAAACCACTTTAATAACTAATATACGCGGAGTGTTGATCCAGAACGAAGTGGATGGTTTTGATGAACGCGTTGACTGAAGAAAGAGAACGGTTTTGGATGACCCCTGATATGACTAAAACCGGAGCCGCGCCGGGCCAGTGAGGTTCGCCACCTCTAGCGGACACACTTCTTCGTTACCATATCCATTACTTTTGTGATTCGATTTGGGTGCACCCCTCGATTATGGGAGTGTTGTTTCGCGGTGTTGGGGTAGTAGCTGCTATGCCCAACATCAGTCCGGATCACGCAACTACTAGTATCCTAGTTGGTATCGCCTCATGTACCTTGTCATACTGTTTATCCTATCGCGACCACTACGTTTTGGTTTGTACCTTTAGTATATGGATTGCCCTCTGGTGACTTCCGGTTTTGGGGAAACTACGGTCTTGTATATGCTCTTGGGAATAAAAATGTGTTAAGGGTGGAATGGGCCATGACTTAACGCTATTTTTGATATTGTATATTACTGATTAGACATTATCTACTTAGCGTACACTATTACATAGTAGATAGTTTAATGGATCCTTAGAGGATGGTTATCCCAAACATCCTTTGAGTTACTTGTATTTCAGTTGTTATTTCACTTGAGTTGGATTTATTGATATAAGAATGTTAATCCTGACTCGAGTGTTTTGTGTTTTCTTTACGCTCGGGTCAGACTGAGTGATTCAGTATTCGAGACTCACCTTTGGAGTTGGAGCTTCGGTTGGAGATCCAGCTATCTATCCAGCTTTCATATATTCAGTTGATTCCAGTGATGTATTCTGATATTGTATTTGATTATTGTATTCGAGACATCTGTTGTACCTTATTTAACTCTGATATGTATATAGTAGCTTCATGAACTACTATCTTTTGTTTCCGCTGCATTTATTACTCTTTGTCTGTGATCTGTGATTATTTATTTACTGTATATGTTCATTTTTGCCAAATTTAAATTAACAACGCGGTATTTTGAATTATTCAAGTCCGACATGTGCGGATGCGAATGGTTCAAAATAGCGGGTCGTTACAAGTGGTATCAGAGCTTTGGCTCTAGGCAAACTTAGCATATATGGTAATTTATTTACAGAATCACGTTCGTTCGAGCTTGAATTCCTTCTTCTTTGACTCGGTTTCTTTGAATTTTGGAACGTTCCATTCGGTTCCAAAGTCCATTCGTGTCTCCCCTATTCGTATCTTTTTAATTCTGGAGTATCCCATAACTCCACTTCGAATGATCTCTATAATAAATCGGCGGTCTCGCCAATATCTGAATAATTTGTAAAAGAGTGAAACTCCTATACAACCAGCATTGACTCACCGAAGATTTCTGTATCCTCGGTTTACGATGCTGTTATCTTTTGCTATACCCGAATTCTATCTTTGGCGATCGAATGTCGATTTATCATAAAATTCTACATCGAATTTATTCTTGGAATCACGGTTGACCCGGTTAAGATTACCCGCGATTTATATAAGTTTGTCCATCTTCTGTTTGAAAACTCAATTATCGTATCTCCCTATCGGGTCTACCTTTTAGTTGAATTC
This sequence comes from Allium fistulosum, assembly GCA_030737815.1. NCBI lineage: Eukaryota > Viridiplantae > Streptophyta > Magnoliopsida > Asparagales > Amaryllidaceae > Allium > Allium fistulosum. The sequence continues at coordinate 731,329,368 of CM060902.1, read as the reverse complement.
TTTTAGTTAGAGTTTCTCTAATCTTAATCTCTATCTTTGTTTTGAAATCCATTCGAGGATATCCGAGTGAGGGAGTGTATTTGTAATTAATATTAAAATGTTTTATATATTGTGTTGTTTGAGTTGTTGATGTTGATTTCGGTTTTCGATCGATTCGTCTGATCAACGCTATCGATAGGATTTCCAAAACACTTGAATAGAGCAAACTGACACAATATTATTTCAAATTTGGTAAATTGGATAGATTCGTATGATTATATTATATATATATAAGTATAGGATTTTCTGGAATTAAATAGTTAATTAAATTGGTTGTTGAATGATAATATTTGATTATCATTTATTGTCCTAAATGAATTTATAAACATGGTTTATAAATTGATTTGGAATCGAAATGAATTTTAAAAAAAAATCAGGAATTTGAGAATTTGATTTCCGGTGATTTCAACTTTGGTTTTAAAGTGTATATTATTAAAGGTATTTTCGAATAGAAACTGTTTTCAAAGAATTTTAAAATATTGAAATCAGTACTCTTCTCTTTTGTCGCTGGAAAATAATTTCGGTGATGACTGCAGCGTCATCGACATTCATTTTCGAGTTTCGAAGTGGAGAGACCATTCTGTAGCTTTGCTATGGTTTTGTTTTGGAAAAAAATATTTTGATTTGAATTATATATATATGGGTATATTATTTTAAATTTAATTTGAATTAATATATATAGTATAAACATAATTATCTCTAAAAGATTTTGAAATTAGACGGAAATTTAATTATTAAAAATTTTGTTAAAAGGATGTTTTCAATTATAAATAAAGCTAAATTTTGAATAAGTATTTAACTTGAAATAATTGAATTGGAAAATTTTATTTGTATAGTACTAAATTGCATTTCAATATAACTTACCTAAATTATTCAGAATTTAAAATGTAATTGGATAATATACAATATAAAATGATTTTATAAATAAAATTTGAGTGTTTATAATAAATGTTATACACTTAAATTTTAATTATAAAAAGAAAGAGGCTAATAAAGATGATAGAATAATAAGTTAATTGAATGAGATGAAAATAATCAATTTTGTTCTGAAAGAATTAACAAATTGAAATTAGATCAACTTATGGAAATACCTTAAATATAAACCAATTATTGAATATAAATTAATTTAAATTGAAATTTATATGGTTTAAATTAATTTATATGGTTTAAATATATGTAATAAGATATATTAAGTGGAATAAACTTAATAATAATTGGGAATAAAAGAATTAAATTTGTTAAAGAAAATATGAGTACAATAAATGATTATACAAATTGATGATTTAGATATTGTTAATGGAGAATGACTAGAGAATAAGATAATGAATTTAGAAATAGATAGATTGATTTAACTTAAGTGAACTCAAAGGGATTTAACCAAATTGTCAAATATTAATTAATTGAAATTTAAATTTATATGGTTTAAATTAATTGTTTTACTTGTATTCCAATCTATTTTCTTTCTGGTTGTTTCTATTCTCCTACTTCTTTCCTTTTCGGGGACGAAAAGTTTTGAGTGGGGGAGAATGTAATGACCCGTAAATTTAATCGGTTTTAATAACGTTATTAATTGAAATTTTAGGAAATTTTAAACTATAAATTTTTGAAATATAATTCGATATTTGGAATGCGTCTAATTAAACATAGCAACTGGTAAATTTTCGTCCGAAAATATGAAAGTTTATTTCGTACGTAAATTCACTTCAATTTAATCAGTTAAAAAGCGATGAAAATAAAACATTTTCGAAACTTAAATATTTTTACGTAGAAAAATTCTAAACCATCTTCTGAGAAAGATGTCAGTTTGTAGTTTTTCCAAATTCGGACATCTTTGGCTCCGTCGATCTTATTTTTCAGCGTTTTTCTTGCATTTTTCGCTATTAGAAAATTCGAATTTTTATAATTCAATCATACCACTGACATCTGTGTACCGTTTTGATCGTCTCGTCGTGATGATCTCTACGGTATATTCAATTGTCAATTTCGGAGTCCGGTGCGTAGTCAAACCGCGATACGGTTTGTCGTACCGGTTCTGTAATTTGGGTTTTTGGGTTTCCAATGCCTTTTCATCTATCTGCCGTCTCAATCAATAGCCATCTGCTCTATTTAAATTCATAATTTAATACTCTGACCCTCACTTTTCTCTATTGCCCAGTACTATTCCCGGTTCATTTTTCGATGTCACTTTCCGTTCATACCTCTGTGAAGAAAAGAAAATAAATATGAACAGTATATATTACTAAAGCCTGTGCATTCTTATCTGTAGCCAGTTGTTCACTTTTTTTTGAAACTCATCATCTTCTTATCGTTTGCCTACTCAGTTCAAGCATCTACTCTCCTTCTTCTTGTTTATATTTTTTTTTGTTTGGTTCCACTGTACTTCGCTAAAAAATAAAACGGAATGAATTTCTGCTTTCGTATATGTATTGCCTTCACCTAGCTTCCACACTCCACTGCCTTCTCTCTGAAACCCGCCTCCACCCTGCATGCTCGGCCTCCCCTCCTTCAACTTCGGACCACCTCGCCATCAACAAACGGCCGCGCCCAGCAGCCTCGACGAACCGTCCTTCCCTTCGCCTTAGCTGGCCAACCTACTTCCAACTAGAGACGCCGAGACCTTTTCTCTTCTTTGAACCGCGTGCAAACCACGCCTTCTACTCCTCCACACCCTGGAGCCGTGAAAGCCCACACCAACCTGACCGCACCTTCATTCGCCCGCAACCCACCCTCGCCTGCCTCAGCTAGCACAGCAGCCACCTTGGCCGCAACTTCTCACCGGTGCTCCTCCACTTAGCTTCGGTCACCCACCTCCTTCATTTTTCTAATCCATGCAAGGTAAGCTAATAAATTTATACAAGCAGTTGTCTTCTTTAAATACAATGGTCACAGCACTTAAAAGCTGATGTACGTGTAGTAAAATTTTGATTTGCTTAAGTGTTATTTAGTTTATATATTGAGTTATAGAATTTTCGTTTGTTTTTGTTTTTTTGTTTTTTTTGTTTTTTTGTTTTTTTGTTTGTTTACTAGTTATCTTAGTTTATATATATGTTGACAGTTTTAGACATTTTGAACGAAATATACATGTTGCAGTATATGTTTGGTTTACTGTAGATGTGATATTTTAAACAAATATTTTTTTAGTTGCAGTATATATATATAAGTTTTGTTATAAGTTGTTTATTTTACTATCAAATATTGGTATACTTTATACATACATTTCACATTATATATGTGTTAGTGGAGTGTGCTGTACATTTGAATATTTATAATGTATATGTTATTATAATACAAGTTGGTGTTTACTTTAGTACGCATGTGCATATGTTTGTCCTGTTCTATACAATATTCATATATTAGTATGCATTGTTTTGAGCTTGCAATTCTCTTTCTGTGTACTTAAGTTTATTTTAAAATATATAGTTGCCTATGTTGGTTTTCCCCCGGAACTGGTTTTAAAATAATTTGAAAGGAGACACGTTTTAAATTAAAAAGTGGTTTTAGATATATACATAAGATTTTATTTTGGTATACAGTGACTTTAAAGAATAATGATCTAAATTATATAGTACAATTTTGATAGCGGTTGTAAGAAAGGTTGATTCTAAAATTTTATACATAAAAATTTTTACTTTATTTTATATATGTAGTTTAAAATTGAACGTTGAGAAAGGTATATGTTTGGATTTTTAATTTAACTGTAATTTGTATATATGTCATTTTAAGACAAATTTATATTTGGATTGAGTATTTGATTTAAGAAAAATATTAATATAATATACATTTTATTTCAATTATATCAACTGGTTCTGATCTGTTCCCATCGATTTCTGTTATCAGCTCTATCAGTCGAATTCGTGCCAATCTTGCTTCGCTTTAAAATTCGTGCTTGGATTCGTAACTTGTTTCATTTGCCGAACCTCTCTAGCCTCGAAAGGTGAGCAATCACTCACGATTAATGTTCTTATATTTATTAAATTTGATTTCAATTGAAACGACAATTGAAATATGCTGCTGTTAGTTATTTATATTGCCATATATATGCCATCATCTGTATCTGTTCACCTGTGACATCTGACACCCTTATCTGTTATTTATACTGATGATATATATCTGTTACCGTTGTTATATTATTATCATATCTGTTACCACTCTGCAAGTTCCCTGTTAGTATAGAATTCACTATAGGTTGAAATGATACATACCCGAACGATCTGTAGAATAGGAGAAAATCGTTATGGGTTGAAATGATAAACCCAAGCGATTTTCAATTGAATTGAATTTGGGATTTCGGGTTGAAAAGATATATACCCGAATATAATTTAAACTACGGATTGAAATGATAAATATCTGTATCACTTGACCATAGGGTAGCAAATTTTATACGGACACCGTTGGTCTATATATATAAATATTTTGAAAATGATTTCTTTGGTTTTGAAAAGGAATATATGGTTGAAATAAATATTGATTTTAAAGATCTAATAAAGTTGATTTAATAAAGTCGATTTAATCAATATAAAATAATGTTTAAGTATTTATGTAAATTTATATTTTCAAATATAGAGTTTATAATGATTCAGGTTGGAAAGATAAATTGAAATTGATTTGAAATTATATTTATTTAAGAATTTTGCTTAAATAAGGTTGATTTAAAATTTATTAAATTTAAAAATTGAAAGATATGTTTTATAACTTGAATTTGATTAAAAGTGACTTAAAAGAATATTTCAAACTTATATAAATTTAAATGGGATATTTTGTTTATTTAAATTTTAAATTGAAGTCGTATTTAGATGTATTGAAATGATTAAAGAAATACCTCAGAAACTAAATGTAATGAAATTAAATTTAGATATAAATGAAATTATAAAAATTTAGTTTTGAAATGTTGAATATTTGAAGCTTGAAATATATTGAAATTGAAATGGTTAAATTTGGGTTTCAAATCTGTATTTGAAATCGATATAATTTGAAATGATTTATTGAGAAATGGAATAGAGTTAAAATTGATGATTTGGGATTTGATTAAATTAAAAGTTTGGAATTTAAGTTGATTTGAATCGATTTGTGAAATTTGAGGAAACTATTTTATTTTATAAAGTAATTTTAAATTATATTTAAACTATTGATATTTTACTTTATAAATTATTTTAATATAAACTATTTTAATATAAATCATTTTTAATATAAATTATTTTATTTTAAACTATTTTAACTTATAACTATTTATATAAACTATCTTATTTATAAACTATTTTATTATATATACTAATTTTAATATCTAAACCGTTTAAAAGAAAAGAGTTATGATTTCCAAAATGCTATAATTTCAAAGTGTTATGATTTCCAAAATGCTATGATTTCAAAGCTGTGATTTCTAAAGTGTTTCGATTTTTAAAAGACAATGATTTCGAAAGCGTTATAACTTTGGAAAAGTACTACGATTTTGGAGGTGAACATTTTGAAATGAAAATGATATCGTATTGATTTGGTTTTGAAATGGCAATGGTATGTCGGGTTTGAAATATAACTATTTTGGAAGTTTATCAAATGACCATCGGTGTAATAATACGTAGTTATTAAAGAGACCGGGATCGGATATGGACATACTCTCTGTCGATACCCAAACCACTTTAATAACTAATATACGCGGAGTGTTGATCCAGAACGAAGTGGATGGTTTTGATGAACGCGTTGACTGAAGAAAGAGAACGGTTTTGGATGACCCCTGATATGACTAAAACAGGAGCCGCGCCGGGCCAGTGAGGTTCGCCACCTCTAGCGGACACACTTCTTCGTTACCATATCTATTACTTTTGTGATTCGATTTGGGTGCACCCCTCGATTATGGGAGTGTTGTTTCGCGGTGTTGGGGTAGTAGCTGCTATGCCCAACATCAGTCCGGATCACGCAACTACTAGTATCCTAGTTGGTATCGCCTCATGTACCTTGTCATACTGTTTATCCTATCGCGACCACTACGTTTTGGTTTGTACCTTTAGTATATGGATTGCCCTCTGGTGACTTCCGGTTTTGGGGAAACTACGGTCTTGTATATGCTCTTGGGTATAAAAATGTGTTAAGGGTGGAATGGGCCATGACTTAACGCTATTTTTGATATTGTATATTACTGATTAGACATTATCTACTTAGCGTACACTATTACATAGTAGATAGTTTAACGGATCCTTAGAGGATGGTTATCCCAAACATCCTTTGAGTTACTTGTATTTCAGTTGTTATTTCACTTGAGTTGGATTTATTGATATAAGAATGTTAATCCTGACTCGAGTGTTTTGTGTTTTCTTTACGCTCGGGTCAGACTGAGTGATTCAGTATTCGAGACTCACCTTTGGAGTTGGAGCTTCGGTTGGAGATCCAGCTATCTATCCAGCTTTCAGATATTCAGTTGATTCCAGTGATGTATTCTGATATTGTATTTGATTATTGTATTCGAGACATCTGTTGTACCTTATTTAACTCTGATATGTATATAGTAGCTTCATGAACTACTATCTTTTGTTTCCGCTGCATTTATTACTCTTTGTCTGTGATCTGTGATTATTTATTTACTGTATATGTTCATTTTTGCCAAATTTAAATTAACAACGCGGTATTTTGAATTATTCAAGTCCGACATGTGCGGATGCGAATGGTTCAAAATAGCGGGTCGTTACAACTCCAAAAGTGACAAAACCTCCATCTGAGTAGGCAATGTTCGTTAGCATCTCTTTGTTTCCTATCATGTGTTTCAAGCAACCACTGTCCAATATCCATTTTCCTCTCTTTTTAGGTGATACCTGCAAAATATAAAATTAACATTGGTACCCACCGTTTTATTTAGGTCCTAAGAGTTAGGTCTTAGGAAGTCAAACCCAAGAGGGTTCGGAATTCCTTTTAAAAATAAAATCTTTATTTTTATGAACAGCTTTATAAAAGATTTTATATATTTATCTCTAATTAAAGAATTATTTGTTTTTGGAACCCAAATCTTAATTGATAATAATTTGTAAATTTTGAACTAGGTTTTTCAATTTTAATAGTATTCCTTTTAAAATTGCTATATAATGAATTCTTTTTCTCTGGAATAACTTTAGAAACTTGCCTATATCCTAGTCCTCTTTTATTTGAAACAGTCTGAGAATTTTCTATAATTTTAGAAAGATTTTCCCTACCTTTGTTAAAATTAGAGACATTTTTAGTAATATCTTCTAATTTTGTTTTAAGACTAGAATTATCTAATTCCAATATTTTAATATTAGCTTTAACATCATGATTTTCAATTAATAGAGCATCATTCTTTTCTTTCTGAGTCTCTATCTCTTGACTTAACATAGAGAGTTGAGATTTCATATTAGAACAAGATTCTTGAGTAACTTCAAGTTCTTCTTCTAAAATTTGTTTCTCATCTCTTCACATATCTACCTCAATTTCAGTCCTATTTAATTTTTCAAGAGCTTCTTTATATTTTCTTTTGATGTCTCTTAGTTTATCAAGTAATTCAGAATTTATTTCCAATAAATTATCAAAAGTTAGATCACTCACCTCGTCATTTATAGCCATAAAATGTACATTGGCTTGTTCCGTATCACTGTCTGAATCACTATCTGATGATGAAGATGATTCTGAATCATCCCAAGTGACAGAGAAGGTTTTATTTTTGAATCTGTCTTTCTTGTGCTTATATTTGTCTTTCTTTCTATCAGGACAGTCTTTCTTGATGTGGCCTTTCTTGTGACATTCATAACATTCTAGAACAGAAGATGATGGTTTGTTGTTGTTGTTATTTTTGCTGGAGCTGTCCTTGTTATTTCTAAATTTGTTTCTCTTTTTGAATTTCAATTTTTTTTTTGAAATTCTTAGCAATGAACGGCATATCTTCCTCATCTGAATTGGATTCATCCTTTTCTGCCTGGAATGTTATATTCTTTTTATCTTGAGCCTGTACTCGTTTTGCTTGGAGATTAACTTCATAAGACATTAGATTTCCTATCAACTCTTCTGGTTTAATGGTTGAAATGTCGTTAGCTTCTTCGATTGCTAATACCTTTCTTTCCCACTCATCCGTTAGAGAGTTGAGGATTTTTGAAACAATATCAAAGTCTGTATATGTTTCTCCTAAAGCTAAAAGAGAATGATATATATCTTGGAATCTAGAGTACATTTCATTTATTATTTCATCTTTCTTCATTTTGAAATTCTGGAACTGATTTTTAAGCATAGATATTTTATCTGTTTTACTTTTTTAGTTCCTTCATGTGTAACTTTTAGTGTACGCCAAATTTCATAAGCCTTTTTACACATGCTTACTCTATTAAACTCATTCTTGTCTAATGCATAATATAACACGTTCATGGCTTTAGCATTTGTAGTAGCATCCAATTTTTGTGTGTTAGACCATTGTGAATATTCAGTAGTAGGTATGTTATATTCGGTTTGAGTAATATTCCAAGTTTCATAACTATTTGCTTGTATATAAATTCTCATCCTAGCAGCCCAGTAGTTATAGTTCATTCCATTAAATAGAGATGGTCGTGCAGTAGATTGACCTTTAAGAAAGCTAGTGTTAGTTACGGTGCTGGTGTTGTTTTCCATATTAAAATATCAGATAACTATGTTACGGTTATAAGATGACATTGCTCTGATACCAAATGAAAGCGACAGTGTTATAGGATTGAGTAATATAGAATATATAATAGATAACTAGTGTGGAAAATAACTGTAAAATAAAATAGCAGTAAAGTAAAGTGACACCAGGAATTTTTATACTAGTTCGAAATCCCGTTCTACATCCAATCCCAGACTCCTTCTGGAATTTAAATTAGCATACCTCATGAAACGATCCAGACTCGGCCTTCGAAAATCGACACCCATACTTCACTTGTACTCGAATGCCGCAGATTCAAACGCCGAATCTGGCTCGCTGGAGCTTATAACACAGTAAGTATAACAACACAGCGGAAGAAAGAAATGAATGATATCATATACATCACAAATGATACAATATCCAAAATGATATACAACAATGATATCTATATGATACAAGAATATCAGAGACAAATAATGATGTCACAGCGGAAACAACAGAACTGATTACTCCAAATGATCTTTAAAAGAGAATGAGTCCACCAACTCCAACATCAAGCTTGATCCACCATCCCGTTGCACCAAGCTAAGCAAGGTCAGTCGTGATCTCCAAAAACTGAACTAGCTCCCGATACTCTATTGAACCTGACTATCTGAATAACCCAACTCTGGACTACCCGTGTGGAAAATTGTGGGCACCCAGAGTTTACGAAGGGAACAATAAACTCCAGGTCAGTCATGGGACTGGTGTGAGTAACAAAAACAGTTATTTTCACAAAGAAAATAAAAGAATTTCAAACATTGAAATCCGCAATGCTTTTTGGAAAATGAAACTAGCATAAGACCTCCCACCACACACACAATGCAATTGCAGACTTGGAGGAGATTTCTTCTTATGATGGTCAAATATGCTTAATACGAGAAAACCCTTTTTGATATTATTACTAGTCCATAGTGTGAAAATCCTTTCGAAAATATAATATTAATCTTAGCCAGCATAGGTACCATTATATTATGCCTGCTATAGCTGCCTCCTGAGGAGACAAGTTATACAAATTGTAATCGTAAAGGGCTCGTATTGTTTCTTTGGATTTCCAACAAATGGTCAGGCTAAGAAACTTCATATGCCACATGGGAACGCCTCTGGAGGGACGCCCCGAGAGACAACTGCTCTCTGCCAACACAAGGCCGGTTACCCCCTTCCCGGGTAGTAAACCTGAGATATGCCACCCCCGGTCGTTTGCGACCTTTATCTGAGGCCTCGATCACAAAGCAACAATCACACAGAGTAAATGAGATTGGAGCAACCACACAGGTAAATATATGGGCTCCATACCATGATACCACCGTTTTCCAGAAGGAATGGACATACCCTAGGGGAGCTACCCCTAAAACCTTGCCGCATCTTTCCTGTTTCGACCATTTCCGGTTTGTGATGTCCGATGAGGTCTCGTCCACAAAGCTACACTTTACACGAAAGCCATACTTTGATCAACAAATGATCACCAACACACAGCAGCACTTAGCATGCCACACTACCAAATTGGGAGTATATTACTGATAACCTTCAACTACATAACCTCTGAGCTCGTACGTCTCAAAGAAAGGTGTTAAGCTAAGAGAATAAATCTCCGCCACCAAACAGAAATGTATTTGAAAGAAATCAGCTTTTTATCTCAAAGTGTAATGTCAGACATACAACCATACAAGTATGTTCCGGGTTCGAATAGAACCGAAGGCACTTCCGAAGAAGCCCTTGCAATCCGGGTATTCACAATCCCGATCGAACTTCCCATCACTTAGGGAATCTCTATACCGGGCGATACTCGGTGCAGAGACAATCGATAGGTTATCCTATTGTTTTCACAAATACCCGGTCTTCACCACCGGTCTTCAATTGCTATCCATATACGACGTATCACTTATTCGGAATGGGTTGTATGACACAAAGGTCCTCTCCCGGCTAAACCAAATAGTGAGCGTAATATTTAAAAAACATATGGATATTGGGATTTCAGTTAAGTCACAACTTATTACCCATAACTTTTCTTCAAATGGTTTAAACACATTACCATTTTAATCTTTTACACAAAAAGATTCATCTCACAAAGTTCACCCAGTTTCACAAAGATCTATTCATAGATTTTCAAATCGATTTCCATTTCAATTGGGTTAACTCATTAAATCTTTAAATCAAGATTTAATTGATAGCTTTCAAAACAATTCACAATTCAAATCTTTTATAATATAAAAGATACACCATTTGAAATCCTCTTTGATTTCAAGACAAGGTTCAACCATCTTTCACAAATGTTAATTCATAGTTTTCTCAAACTATCTACAATTTCATTTCAAACTTGAAATGTTTCGATACAAATTGGAAATCCTTTCTTTTTATGAAAGCTATTATTTGAAACACATAGTTCTCTTTATGGAAAACACTGATTTCAATTTACATAAGATAAAGCCATTCAGGTATAAAACTTGGATTTAGATTTAGATTTCCAAAACCATACTTTTAGATGGTTAAAAACCCAAATAAACACCTTTATAACTTGTATGTTCCTTTTAGACCATAATTTCCAAATCATTGAATTCAAATTTAAATCAAATTACTTAAATTTCAAGTTTTATTAAGTTATTTAAAATAACTTTTTATTTTGGAAACTCATTTCAAAAGTTCTCAATTCAAATTCCAAAAACTATTTAGGATTCAAAAATCCAATTTCTAAAATTGTTAAAAAATCTGCGACTTAATCGATTTCCTCGTGCAATCCATATTTGTGTGTGTATGGTGTTGTCCAGGGGTTTAACACAATAGTGCAACAACATTCAACCATCACAGATTCAAATATGACAATATATTTGATAAGCGGTATAAACTATAATGCTTATCATTCATTCACAAATCACAGATATATATATATATATAAATCACAGATAAGTAAATTACAGATCACAACACAAATCAGGATGTATCACAAAGCATCACATATCAGGGATATCAAACAATTCAACATTCAATACAATTCAAACATCCATAAATAGGATCAATTCAATTATCTGATTAATTTAAATCAGATTAAGATCTATGAATACATTTGCTAGTCATGGTAAATTAAAAATCAATTTATTACCAAATATTTAATAAGTTATCCTTTCAATTAATCATTAATTAACCCTTACTTAATAATTAATTCTCTTAATCAATTACAATAACTAATTAATTACTCCTTAATTAATCATTGTTACTTAATCATTTTTATTAATTAATTAACTTTTAATAAATTAATTATTCTCAAATTAATCACCTGAATTAATTCATCACATTATCCTTAAATTAATTTATTACTTAATCACTTGATTTATCAACTTTAATCATTAATTAATATCTAATTAATAATTCTAATTACCAATTAATAAATTTTTAAACCTTAAATTACTTATTTAATTAATCCATTAAATAAATAAATTATTCATTTTGATTAACTGAATAATTAATGAGTTATAAATCAATCAATCTTCATTAAATTTAAGGTGAAACTCATTCTGATATTTACAAATATGTTTGAAAACTTTTATTCTCAACTTATCTTTTAAATTTCCTTTTAAATCCAAGATTGAAAATAAAATTTATTTATCTTTAATAAAGTTTAAAAAAAAATCCAAATTATATTTTCTAACTTTTAATTTTTCATGTTAAAGTAATACTTTTATTATAAAAGAAATTTTAAGAGTTAAAATCAAATTCTTTTTAAATTCAACATATTAAAAGTATACTTTAACATTTAAATTTATTATAAACATTTAAATTTTATAAAACTTTATTTCTCAAAATCTGGAATTCAAAGTTAAACTTAAAATCCAGGTTTCAAATTTTGATTTAACTTTGTTTAAATTTTTACTTTATAATTTAAATTTCATTTTAAATTCAAATCTCTTTTTCAATACTTAACATTTTTAAGTATTAAAACAATTTAAATTTAAAACTTTATTTCCTAAACTAAAATTTTCAAACTGAACTTGAATTCATATTTATAATTTGACTTAAAATTCAGTTTAGACCTTGGTTTATAAAATTTAAATTTAGTTTTAAATTTCAAAACAAAACAGGTCAAAACCTGAAACTAAGACCTACCCGAGCCCTAAGCAAACATACTTCGAGTCAACAAACCCCCTACTTCGAGCTAAACACTCGATTTACTCGAGAAAACTCGAGTAACTTACTACCCTTTAAAACCAAACTCAACAGAACATAAAGAGGTCCACCGTGCACGTGCACGGTGGCGCCGCTCATCGTTGATCATCAACAATGACTTCCACAAATCAAAAACTATCCAAGCACCCTACCTCGATCATCAGATCGTCGTCTCCAACTCGAAAACAAATTCGAGTGTTAAAACTGGAACCAGAACCTGGAAACGCAAGAACAACACCACCACAAACCTGTCATCGCCTCGTCCTCGCCGCTACGACCACCTGAAGGTCTACAACTCCGGCCTCGACTTCGACTACCACCCAACTACCATTCCTCAAAAATTCGAAACACTCGATCAACTATACTGGCCGCGGTGATCGATACACTAAGCATAGTAAAAACTAGGTTTAGAAATTTAAAATGTTCACCGCTGTCGTCTCGATGATCGAGATCATCTCCGACCATTTTTCCCACCATTGTCGTAGACTCCTCCACCTCCACGCGAAACCTCTGCCATCACAACCCAGTAGATCACCAAAGATCCTCAAAATTCCCAAAACTGGTCAACACAAAAATGTCACCACAACCCCTTAACTAAAAAATATAATTTTAGTTTTAAAAATCCTAATTTTGATTAGGTATTTGATTCCTATTCTTGAATTCAGAAATCAAGACAATTTAGTTTTTAACTAAATTGGGGTTACTAAGTATTTTTAAATTGCAGAGACAATACAAGTTTATTTAACTAAACTATATTTTTAAACTAACATTTATGATATAACAATCATATTTCATTGTAACTTAAATCTTAACAAAGTCTAGATCAAGAGATAAAGCAGTTTGAAATCAAACTTGAGCTAAGAAATATTTAAACAGAGATGACTTTACAGTTTAACCCAAACATACTTTCATCATATATCACACATTCACAGCATTTCAATAACATATAAACACAAATACTTGATTATAAAAAAAAGAAAAAAAAAGTTACTCACCGTGATTAAGAAGAAATGAAACAGAGCTCTCTTCATGTTGACACAGGCTGGAAATTACAAAATGAAGCCTTCTCTTTGGAATTTTTGGTTTGATTTAAGCTATATTGTTGTTAAAGTTGAAGATTTTTTTGTTTCTGTTTTGAGATGATGTTTACTTCAAAAAAATTTCTCAGCTTTGATGGACGAAAGGAAATAAAGAAGTTGATATATAGAAAATGAGTACAGGGTGATATTTTTTATTTGTTTGTACAATCAAAAAATCAGAGATGTTTCTTTGTATGTTGGCTATGCAGATTTCTTTGGTGGCTGAGATGATAAAATGTGGTGGCTTGCATTAATTGTGTTGTACCATATTTATATTTTTCTTTCTTCATTTCGGCTGTACATGGTATGATGATAGTTGATGTCTTCTCTTGCAAGCTTCTCATGAGTATTTGTATATTTTTATTTTCTTTTACAAGTGTATATACTTATCCATATTTTGTTCACACTTGAATGTATATTACTTGTTTCATATTTTCATTCACATAAAATTTGATTTGTTTACATACTTGAATGTATTCTATTTTTCTTTAGTCTTATTATTTTATAATATAAATAAATTTCTATTTTAATATGTTGTTTAAATTTAACTAATTTGTTTACTTTATATTTTTTTATAATTTATCTTATATATTGGTATTTTTACTTTTATTTATTTCTAATTTCTTTTTTATATTTGAATGTATATTATTCGTTTCATATTTGAGTGTATTTTATTTTTCTTTAATCTTATTATTTTATAATATAAATGAATTTCTATCTTTAATATGTTAGAATTTATCTAACGTGTTACTTTATATTTTACAATTTATCTTATATACATATATTTCTATTTTTATTTTTGTAGTCTATTTGTATTACATTGTTTTGTATAGATTTATGAGATTAAAATTTATATATTTACTTTATATTGTATAAAACTATATATATTTTATTTGGTAATATAGATGAATTTCTAGATTTTAATTTGTTGTTAAAAATTTTAGCAAATGTTCTACTTTCTATTTTTATTATAATTTATCTTATATTTATTTCTTTTTCTAGTTTAAATATTTATTATTATTATTTTACTTTAATATTTGTTGTCTTATATTTATTTTATAAATTCAAATCATTATTAACCATCAATTCTAAGTTTAAATCATTTATTTATTTCCTTGTGTCCAAAGCCTATATTTTTATATTTATTTCTAACCCATTTATTTAAGATTTAAATTCAAATTCAATGTGTGTGTATATATAAATTCAAATTTACTCATATATGCCCATATACATATATATTCACATATATACATATATATATACAATATTTAAATTTTAAATGATTTAACATAGAATTTATTTGAACTCGGGGAAACTCGCATCAATTTATCGATTAATTTCATAATTTTTTTATTCAAAAACTAAATTAATTATCAATTTAAATATATATAAAATCCAGGGTCGTTACACCTCACTTAACGTGGAGGAATAGGTTTACACCACCTGAGCAACCGAACAGGACTTGACCACCTGAGCAACCGAACGGGACTTGACCGCCTGAGCAACAGAACAGGACTTGACCGCCTGAGCAACCGAACAGTACTTGATTACAAAGTAGATTGTCTTGACCTTGTGTGTTCTAATAACACGAATTTGTCACTTGTAGTACATCCTTCCTATAATCTTTTCGTCAAGAATGATGTGTATGATTGTGCGTATATGAATAATAGGAAGTTTAGATTGCTTGTAAGATATGGAAGTGAGATCGTAAGCAATGAAAATATGAAATCAATTAAGCAGTAGATTTGAAGAATATAATTCAAGTTAGATCAAGAGAGAGAAGTAATTAAGTGATTTGATCAATGAGACTCAAGTATATTTATAGTAGATAAGGAGTTGCAACTGCTGGTAAAGAGAGCTCTACGAATAGCAATGGCTGCAACCCTTGGCGAGAAAGAAATATTTTCAGAAAGGAAGTGTCTTTTCAAGAATATGACAGTTATATAGTGTTCAGTCGACTGACTTAGTGGCTTCAGTCGACTGAATTCAAAATGTGCACATGCATTTGAAAATGCACAGAATCAGTCGACTGAATGATGCCATCAGTCGACTGGTCCGTGTAAATTTAAATATAAAAAAATTATGCACAAGTTCAATCAACTGATGGCATTAGTTCAGTCGACTGAACTGCGTATTTCCTGAAGCCTGAATGCGAGTAAGTTAAAAAATGGTAATTTTTAAAATGAATGCTATGCATGTGAATATATGAGAAGGAATGAAGATTCTTGAGGACAGATTTTAACAAAGCAACTAGACTTGACCCTAATATATATAGTACTTGACTCTAGATTAAATATATAGTATATGAACCATACATCGAGTCGTTAAGTCCGGTCTTCATAGCTGTCATAGATTCATGAATTGTTGTGTCGCTTGAAATTCTTGTCAGCAATCAAAAATTAAGATCCAACAATAACATGTTATGGAAGGCAATCGGCATAAACTACTATTTTCGATAGAATATATAATTAACTAACATTTTTCTGACCCCTTCCTCATTACAACCTATAGGATAGATTTAGAGGGAAAGGTACTGGTACAAGGCGGGAACAGAGGAAGGACATATTTCCTTATGCATGCTCGGTACTAACAAGGGTAACAAATACCAAAGGTATTAGCCTTGGTTAGTAATTATAAGTTTTATTATACTTTCCTATTCCACTACGAGTTTTTATCGATAGTGCTCTGATATACTCTTGTTTATTTACAGGATACCAACACCAACGATCCGTACAATGGTGGAGATGGGTTTTCGATTTAGCAAAAATTCGAGCCCACTAAAGTGTATGTTGTTACATGTATGGAGACTATCTATGACATGGTATAGGATTGGACTGGATTTAAACACTTGAAAAATTACAGCACAGTTGAGCAGAGTTATTACTTGAGATTTATATTGCATTATAAATCCTCGTAATTTTATATATTGGCAAATATTACTTGGAAGAGGTAGAATAATATATATATATATATATGTATATAAATATATGTAATTATTCCTCTGTTTGAATGGATTAGTTTGTGTAGATATTTGAGATAGTTAATTAAATCTCGAATATATAAATTATGTTCTATTCGTATTGAATAGAGATAGTAGAGTTGATAGTAATTTATAACATGGTTATAAATTAACTAAACTCTAATTAGTAGTTATATTAGCGATATAAATATTATTATATATTTTATTACTAATCAGAAGTTAAAAATATGACCTTTAAAATAAGCTGTAAGGTTAAAATAATGAATTAGGCAGGTTAAACTTATATTAAAATGGCTTAGAAGTTTATTTAGCCGTGGTATTCATTTATTATGGTGTAATTCAATAAACAACTAATTAGTGAATTTTTATAAAGGAGATTTAGGAAATTAGTAAATTACAAAAGATGTATTATATTATTTAATAGGATTTGATTAAGGTTATAAAATCCCGAATATTATTATAGCGTGATCAATTACTATTAACCTTAAGAAATGGATTGTGATATGTATACACACATATATATAAATTATATACATAAACTATATGATATTTTAGAGCCTTATTAATAGCTAAACTTAATTTTAACTGAAGAATTAAGTGAAATTAGGCTATAATATGATAGATCGGCAAAAGTATTGTTTTATAAAATAAGTGAGAGACTTCTATAAAATAATACAAGGAAGATATGAGTCGAGTAAATGGATAAATAAATGATTGTTAGATTAATTGCTTAAGTAAGATGTATTTTGTTAAATTGGATGTTAGAATTTATAGAAATTGCTTAATGGTGTGAATTGATTGATTTGTCGATATAGTTGTATGGAATTTATATGTAAATTATATTAAATAACTAAATAAATTGAATGTGTAAACTGCATAAAAGAATGTGTATACATTTAAACGTAGTCTATATATTCAATGTAAGCTGACAAGAATACATTTAGTTGAGTATGATATTCAGGAAGTATATTTGAATGGGTTAATTAATTAAAGGAGAGAAATGTCATAGATGTAGTTTAGTTGCTAAGGATCAAGTCTTGCATTCCGGTAGCATGAAAATAAATGAACATAGTCGAAATGACGTTTGGATAATGATCGGTCGTTGGCTGAAATGGGCAATGAGCCTAGATCTAGGGTGATTTGTACCGGATCTCGATCTAATCCTTTAAATATTTGGATTTGGGTTCTAAGGGACCTCTATAAAGGCTCACAATCATCAGACTTGACGTGGAGTAAGGCAAGACCCTCGAGTGGTTTCGAATGAAGGAAAAAATGCTCGGAATGAGGTAGAACTTATGTGATGTTTTCACTTGATGTGAACGAGACGTAATCAGTAGGACATAAGGATTGTATGACTCATCAGGAGGGACTAGACTTATATTTTGACACTCTTTACTTGATACGTATGACAAAGAGACTATACATTTTATACAGCTTCAGTGGGATGACCTAATCCATCAAGAGCACATTATACGGGATACGCATGTTATCCCTATATATGGATGTATAGTGATTAAATAGGTAATCCATGAAACCACAGAAGAATCGCACGATTTCCATATGAGATCTCAGAGCATATTTGAAGAGAGATGGCGATAACTATCTAGAATAGATCACAAACCACCCAAGCCCATAGTAGCGATCAAGGTGAGATCTGTACAAGTCTATTGCATTGTAATGTGACTCGGAGTCTATGGTATATTTGGATATTGACTTACTTTGGTTTATTCTTTAATGAGTAGTTAATAGAAGGCCAATCACGTTGGGGCCTAATGACGCCACCCGCCACCGACTGGCAGGTATATCGTATAGTAGACGATTAATACCATATCGCATAATAGATGATTGGTAGTGTGTCGTATAGTATTCGATTAGTAGTGTTCATACAGTAGACAATTGTTACTATATCGTATACTAGACGTTAATAGTATATCATATGACAGATGATTTGTAACAGATAGTGGGTGGTACGATCTATTGTGAAGTTCTCATAAGCTTGTATTATTTGCTTATCATTAGAGGTAGACCTAGATTAAGATGCTTATATCACCACTAGTCTCAAGACAGTAGTATTGACCTTACATTCATATACTAGGATGTACCTTACATTTCATTATTGTGCATGCTAGTTCATAGTCAAAGCATTACATTTCTGATGGTCTGATCTTAGGGACACAAGAGGAGAGTAGGGTAAGGTATAATTCCCTATCCATTGGGATGGGTTCGCTTTGCTTGTTTATGGACAGTCTGCATTACTCTTGAACTACGTTTGTGGAGAGGACCGGCCATGCCTTAGTAATTTCCTCTTTTATATATGTATATAGCTTTGATATAATGTATTTTAGGATAGCTCCCCTCAAACTAGGCTTATGTCTGACCCGTCTTTTGTCTTTATCTATTTATGTCATGATAACTCTCAGGTACTCAATTAAGTAGTTTGGGAGTCAAGTGCTTTTAGGGATAGACTTACAGTACATTTGGAGCATTCCAGAGGTGTGAAGTCGATATTTTGGATATGTATACTCTTTGTTGATGTTATACATGTAGGCAGGCTATTTTGTATACGAGACTTGTGATATCATGTATAATATTCAAAACTCTGTTTGAATGGAGTTGATGTATTCAAACATTTTGTATTGATATTTATTTATTGGTTGCATCTGCTAGTGCATTCTCTTATACATCATGTTATGTTCATGTATACTCAGTGTATTATATGTTATCATTTCGCTGTGAGATTGTATCGATCTGCCTTGGTATGATATTTAGTATATTTACTTATCAAAGCTTGTCATTCAAGGTTGATTTAGGGTATTACGAAGGGTGGGTCACCACATTTTGTATCGGAGCTTTGGCTCTACACTCAGGACCAATGGGACCAGTTTGAGTTAAGCTACCTGGTAGATGGAGATAAGTTGAGAGAGCGTACTTGTATTTGTCTACTATATAATACTACATACACCATATGTCTTCTAAACTTCTATTTATTTTGATCGTAAGTTGCTATGGTGTCTTCATTTTGGGCTAGTAGTTATGAGCGGATGGGATACACAAGTGATTGCAACGGAAGAATGAGCAGATGTAGCTCGATAAGCAGGTATGCTTAGGTAGAAAGCCATAGCTAGGTTCTAAGACTGTTGCTAAGGCATAGGCTTAGATATGTATATGTAAGATGGCTTTTGCCAAATTGGGATTTAAGGATTTCTTCCCAAAATCCTAAAAGGGAGGTTTGACTTGGTAGGACATGGTGGTAGAGGAGGTTGACGAGCAGGCTAAGACTTGGATTAATTCTAGGCGTCGCTTTGAGTCTCAGTTTATTTCTGACATCGAGAGGAACCTGCAGTTTGAGCATTTCATCCATTTGTAGTAATGCAACTTATTGGTAAAGGAGTATGTTAGCCAATTTAACCTATTGATTAAATTTAGAATGGGGATGGTTAATACTCCTTAGAAGTAGGCAAGAAAGATTGCCTAGGATCTTAGTGCATCAATTAGGGATTAGTTGCTTAGTCGTACCCCCGTATGGACCACTTTTGAGAGTCTCGTAGTGATGGCTCTTCTTCATGAGAGCACCCACAGGGTACCGGTGGAGGTAGCAAAGGTACAAAGAAAACAAAAGCTCCAATCGAAGCGCAGAGGTCGAGATTTGGGGTTAGATCAAGCTTAGTATAGAAGGGAGCTGATATTGTATACCACTCTTATAGTATAAAAGGGGCATTTGCTATGGAATGCCATGCAGCTAAAGCCAAGTGTGAGTGCTTCAATGGCAATCAGTTTGGTCACTTGAAGAAGAGGAAAGAAATTAGCTTGTCCTACACTTTGAAAGGGTAGGCAAGTAGTGATAGCTAATGTTGATTCATGATTTTTGATTCATGACACAAGTTTCAGAGATCATACGACGAGAATACTATATGAAAGCGACAAAAAGAGAATAAGTGCATACCGTGCACTACAAAGGAGATAATTTTACAATCCAGAGATTAGTATGGATATTTTATTTTATTTGAGTCTTAGAACAATGTTAAAATCATTCCTCAAATAGTCACACACGCACACAAAACATTTTATAGCAAAAACTATGTTCATTGTGCATATAACACCAGGTCGGCCGACCGACCGGGATCCTCGGTCGACCGACCCTGTATCATGTGCACAGTGACTTTCTGTTTTGTATACGTTTTAAACTCAGCTGACCGGCCAGATTTTCCGGTCGACCGACCAGAGAAAAACGACTAGTTTTCTGAAGAGACGCGTTCATCTCATGAAGAGGAATGTCCTCTATTTCAAGAGGTATGGACACAACTCTTAACTAAAACTCTTCATGAAAGATTACAACTCTTCTACAACTATATAAACATATTCAATTCACTTCTACAAACACCGATTCTAGTTTATATTTCTGAAATCTAATCTCTATTCATTTCTGCAAATAAAAGCATTTATTCTTATTTAATATCACTAGAATCCTTGAATTTATTCATATACTTCGATTCTACGTGATTATCTTCCTTCTAAATCTTCACACACATATATACTCTTGAGGATTTGATTATAGAAAAGTTGTACTATCAAAAGACAATCAGTGTTATTCAGAACACATTCGTCAACAAACTATTTGTATTAAGTTGAAGTCCTCTTCGGCTGTTGAGGCGGAAAAATTCCTGTTCGGCTGCTCAGGTGTCGTATACCTATTCCTCCGGGTTAAGTGAGGGGTTTAGTTTAAATCCAGAGGGTATTCTGGGACTGGAAGTAGAACGGGAAGTTCGAACCAGTATAAAAATTCCTGGTGTGCTTACTTTAATTTGTACTTTACTGTTATTACCAGTTTCCGCATTAACATACCATATTACACGATCCTTAGTACTACACGTGTACTTTCATTTGGTATCAGAGCAAGGTCATCCTATAACCATCACAAAGTTATTTGATGTTTACTTTTAGTAATATGGCAACCACACAAATTAACGATGTTAACACTCACACTAATTCTAGTTTCACAGAAGGTCAATCGACTTCACGACCTCCACTTTTCAATGGTATAAATTACAATTATTGGTCAACTAGAATGAGAATCTATATGCAATCAAGTGGATTTGATATCTGGAATATTATACAAAGAGAGTATACAACTCCTACTGGAGAATACTCAACTTGGAGTAACACACAAAAACTAGATGCTACTTCAAATGCAAAAGCAATGAATATTTTATTTTGTGCATTAGATAGAAATGAATTCAATAGAGTTAGTATGTGCACTTCCGGTTATGAAATTTGGAGAACTCTTAAAGTTTCACATGAAGGAACGAACAAAGTTAAATTGAGCAAAATTTCTATGTTGAAACATCAATTTGAAAATTTTAAAATGAGGCCAAATGAATCTATAAATGACATGTACTCTAGATTTCAGGATATTTATCATGCCTTATTATCACTAGAACAAAAGTTTACTGATTTTGATGTTGTCACAAAAATCTTGAATTCTTTAACGGATGAATGGGAACGAAAAGTCCTAGCTATTGAAGAAGCAACTGATTTGTCAACATTAAAACCAGAAGAGTTGATAGGTAATTTAATGTCCTACGAAGTAAATTTGCAGGCAAAACGAAATGGAGCACAAGAAAAGAAAAATGTAGCATTCCAAGCAGAAAAGATGATTCCGACTCAGATAATGAAGATATGGCCATGATCGCTAAAAATTTCAAAAAGTTTTTGAAATTCAACAGAAACAAATTCAAGGGAAACAAAAATAATTCCAACAACAATTCAAATAGCAGCAAACCATCATCTTCAACAATGGAATGTTATGAATGTCATAAGAAAGGACACATGAAGAAAGATTGTCCAGATCGTAAAAAGAATAATTTCAAGAAGGACAAAACCAAACGAAAAGCTTTTTCAGTCACTTGGGACGACACTGACTCATCATCCTCATCATAGAGTGAAAGTGATAATGAACAAGCAAATGTATGCTTCATGGCTTCGTCAGACAATTTAAGTGATTTTACTTTTGAAGATTTAATTGAAATAAATTCTGAATTAGTAAATTTAACAAAACAACTTAAGAAGAAAAATAACGAGTTGCAAAGAAAGTTAGATAGAACAGTTTTAGAAGTAGATATGTTAAAAGATGAGAAGGTAATATTGGAAGAAGAACTTGAAATCTCTCAACAATCGAATTCTAACTTATCCTCTCAAATTACGTCAATATCTGAGGAACTAGAAATTCAGAAAAATAAAAATGATGTTTTACTTTTTGAAAATAATAGTTTAATATCTAAGATTAAGGATTTAGAGTTAGAAAAATCTAGTCTTAAAATAAAATTTGATGATATTTCTAAAAATGTTTCTAATTTCAATAAAGGAAGAGAAAATCTTTCTAGTATACTAGAAAACTCTCAAACTTCTAACAATAAATCTGGACTAGGATTTAAGAAACAAAATAATTTTGCTAAAAGTAAAATTAATAATAAAATTAAGAAAGATATTAGGAAAACAGTTTATTCAAATACTAAAACTATTAAGATATGGATTCCAAAAACAAATAATACATTGATAAGGAATAAACATATCAAAAGTTTTATGGAAACTGTTCATAATAACAAAAATTATGTCTATAAAGGGAATTCTGAACCCGTATGGGTTTGGCTTCCTAAGATCTAACTCTTAGGACCCTAAAAAGATTGGGTACCAACTTTTTATAAATTTTTTGCAGGTACCACATAAGAAGAGAGGAAAATGGATTTTAGATAGCGGTTGCTCAAAACACATGACTGGAAACAAAGAAATGTTATCAAACATTATATACTCAAATGGAGGAGCAGTCACCTTTGGAGATAACTCAAAAGGATATATCATCGGCAAAGGCAATGTTAATAGCAACGGTACATCTAATTTACCTCTCATTACTGATGTTTTATTAGTTAAAAATTTAAAACATAATTTATTAAGTATTAGTCAACTATGCGATAAAGGTTTTAATATATCTTTTTCAGAAAATAAATGTAACATTTTTGATAAAAATCACAACATCATTTTCGAAGGAAATGGAGATAAAAATATTTATAACCTAAATATGAATGTTAATAATGATTCAAATTTGTGTCTAGTAGCTAAAGAAAACGATTCTTGTCTTCGGCACAAAAGATTTTGTCACATAAATTTTAATACCATCAACAAACTTGCGAAAAATAAATTAGTTAAAGGATTACCCAATATAAAATTCGAAACTAACATATTTTGTGATGCATGTAAATTAGGAAAATTAACAAAATCTTCTTTTAAATCAAAGAAAGTAATATCTACAGAACAACCACTTGAACTTTTACACATGGATCTTTTTGGTCCAACTCAAGTAAAATCTATTAACCATAATAGATATGTTTTTGTTATTGTAGATGATTTCTCTAGATATACTTGGATTTTCTTTTTGAAAAATAAAAGTGATACTTTTGATAATTTTAAAGTTTTTGTTAAAAGAATTCAAAATATTAAAACATTGAAAATTAAAAATATTAGAAGTGATCATGGAGGCGAATTTGAAAATGAAGTTTTTGAACAATTTTGTAACAAGAAAGGTATTAACCATAATTTTTCTTTTCCTAGAACACCACAACAAAATGGAGTTGTAGAAAGGAAAAATAGAACGTTACAAGAATGCACAAGAACTTTACTAAATGGAACAACTTTGTCAAAACATTTTTGGGCAGAAGCTGTAGCCACTGCTTGTTACGTACTAAATCGCGTTTCTATTCGACCATTAACTAAAAATACACCATATGAACTTCTAAATGGAAGAAAACCAAATATTTCATATCTAAAAGTTTTTGGTTCCAAATGTTTTATTTTAAATACTAAAGATCAACTAGGTAAATTCAATCCAAAATCCGATGAAGGTATATTCGTTGGATATTCGGAACGAAGCAAGGCTTATCGAATTTATAATAAACGAACTCAAATTATTGAAGAAAGTTTACATGTTTCTTTCAACGAAAATTTTAAAAATATAAATCCAAGTGTTATTATTGATTCTGATGATGAATCTACTCAGAATGAAAATAATAATGCAAATGAAAATTTTGATATTCATGAAACCAATACAAACGTGACGTCTAATATAATAAAATCTCCACCTAGAATTTTAAGAGATCATCCTGTGCAAAATATAATTGGAGAAGTTAATACGAATGTTAAAACCAGACATCAATTAAATCAAGTTGGTCATGTAGCTTTTCTTTCCAACATAGAACCTAAGAATATAAAAGAAGCTTCAACTGATGACTACTGGATACTTGCCATGCAAGAAGAATTAAATCAATTCGAACGAAACGAAGTTTGGGAACTCGTTCCTAGACCCAATGACCAATCAGTCATCGGTACTAAATGGGTTTTCAAAAATAAAGCAGATGAACTAGGAAATATAACAAGGAATAAAGCTAGATTAGTTGCACAAGGATATAATCAAGAAGAAGGTATTGATTACGAAGAGACGTTTGCTCCAGTCGCCCGACTTGAAGCAATACGAATATTATTAGCTTATGCGTGTTTTCATAATTTTAAACTATATCAAATGGATGTTAAAAGTGCATTTTTGAATGGATTCATAAAAGAAAATGTTTTTGTTGAACAACCACCTTTGTTCAACCATGAAAAATTTCCAGATCATGTATATAAACTTAAAAAGGCGTTATACGGTTTAAAACAAGCACCACGTGCTTGGTATGATCGTCTTAAAGGTTATTTATTAGAATCTGGCTTTGAAATCGGTAAAGTAGATCAAACACTTTTTATTAAGAAAACAAATAAAGATATTTTAATAATTCAAATATATGTTGACGATATTATTTTCGGCTCGACAAATGAAAAATTATGTCAAGAATTTTCAACTATAATGACAAATGAATTTGAAATGTCTCATATGGGAGAATTGTCATATTTTCTTGGATTACAAATTAAAAAAATTGAAAATGGAATTTTTATTAATCAAGAGAAATATTGCTATAATTTAATCAAACGTTTTGGTCTTGAAAACACTACTGCCAAACCAACTCCCATGAGTACAACGGTTCATCTCGATAGAGATGAAGATGGCAAAAGTGTTGATCAAAAGTTATATCGTAGTATGATAGGTTCTTTACTTTATTTAACAGCGAGTCGCCCCGATATTATGATGAGTGTCTGTTTGTGTGCTCGATTTCAAGCAAATCCCAAAGAATCACATATGAGAGCAGTTAAACGCATTATTCGCTATCTAACTAAAACCAAAGATTTCGGACTATTTTACCCGAAAGAATGTCCTTTCGAATTAGTTTCCTATAGTGATGCTGATTTTGGAGGAAGTCGGACGGATCGAAAAAGTACGAGCGGAACGTGTCACTTCATTGGACGTTCCTTAGTTTCTTGGTTTAGTAAGAAACAAAACTGTGTCTCTTTATCAACATGTGAAGCAGAATATATATCTGCTGCTTTGGCATGTGCACAAGTCGTATATATGCAACAGACATTACAAGATTTTAGTTGTCATCTTGAAAAATCAATAATTTATTGTGATAATACCAGTGCAATAAATCTTTCTAAAAATCCGGTCAATCACTCACGAACAAAACACATTGATATTCGACATCATTTTCTTCGTGATTGTTTGGAAAAAGGATTAATAAATCTAGAATTTATCAACACTGAAAATCAAATAGCTGACATTTTTACTAAACCACTAAATGAGAATACTTTTATAAAACTAAGACGTGATTTAGGTATAATGTCGTTTAAAGACTTATGAATAAAAATATGCAAAAATATGGAAAAACAAAAATTATTTTATTTCTGACCAAAGCGGCACTCGAACTCATGACTTCTGACTTATATGTTAGATGTTGTAGTATAGCCACTTGAGCTATGGGTGTTTCTTGTTCCAGCTCTGTTTCTAATTTTTACCATTAAAACTTAATTTCAAAATATACTATTTTTGACTCTAAAGCATTGTATGTCATTCATTTACAAACAGTTTTTGTTTAAAAAGTTCTGTGATTAAAACTAAAATTTGATTTTAAACCACTATTTTTTTAGAAATAAATGGTTATATATACATACATATGTTTATTGAATAAAACATAAGATACAAAAAATCTACTTACAAAACAAAACTTGAAACAAAAATGTCTTCTAACAATGACGTCTACAATTCTGAAAATTCTCATCTTTCTTATACATCCCCGGACGATGACTATTCTGATCGCATCACTGAAAATGGTCCCCAACCTACTTTTCCAATGCCTAATCGTGTTTTAGAATTCCCCTCTCCAAATAATGACCCCCGACACAGGTGGAAACCATGGGAAGACTCCCATACAGGTTATACACCTGATAAAAAGAAAGGGAAAAAGGAAATGGTAGTATCTCCATCAACCAAACAAAAGATTGATGAAATTCATCACTACCAACAACAACAGATGAATATGCAAAGGGAACTTTATTACGAACAGAAAGTCACGGCAAGACGTTTAAGCTTCCTTGAAAAGATTGCCATGAAATTTTGTTCATCTAAGAAGGATGATGTTGCTGAACCTTCTTACAGAACTCCATCTCCTTCTAACCATGTTCAGTCTCCAATAGCTCCAATATGGTCACCGGTAGAAAACGTTCCATCTCCAAATTCATGGGAACGTCGATGCTGATGCACCATGGCTATAATTTACTATATAGATGTTATTATTTTGAATAAGATGTATAAATATATATAATGTAATAATATAATTATACTTCTATAATTCTTGTTTGAAAGACAGCATAAACTAGTCTGTTCACATGCCTCGGTCGACCGAAAAATCTGAATCGGTCAACCGAAGCTGTCCCGAGAGGTTTTTAAAAACAGATTTCTTACAAGTCAGTCGACCGAACAACCTGTCTCGGTCAGCCGAACTTGTTTCCAGAATGACATTAGAACATTTTTAACTCGGTCAACCGAATACCCTGCACCAGTCGACCGAAGTTCTTCCCGAAAGTTTCAGCACTATTCTGAACCTCAACTCGGTCGACCGACCCAGGGATTTCAGCCGACCGAACGAACTTTTACTGCTGAAGTTGCCTACATATTTTAACCCAACCATTCACCTTTTTATCTCACCTCTTCACTTTACTCTCCCACAACAGATTTTAACCCTAGCCCCCATTACAACCTTCCTAAATTTCTTCAAATTCTTCAAAGAAAAAAAAATGGCACCCAAGAAGAAATCTAAGACTACTGCTGGCCAATCTTCCTCAACTCCTGTAGACTCTCAGATTGCTTCTTGGCTAGTAAGTGAAAAAGCTTTAGAAAGATGGATAAGGTTTCAAGATGCAAAAACCTTTAAGGAGTCTTTTGTAAGTTATCCTGATTTTACCGCCTACGGTGTTGAAAATGCCGCTCTTGAAAGTGGTCTTGATGCTTTTCTTGACCATAGGAAAAAAAACTTGAAAATTAATCATATAATGGTAAAGTTATTCCTAGCAAATCTCAACCTTGTAAATCCACCGAGAAACACTGAAAATTATGTTTGGACATCGGTTTGTGGCACTTCGATTTTTCTCTCCATTGATCGAATGAATCATATTTTAAATGCTCGACCGGGTGGAATATCATTACATGATGTAGACTGTAATACATCAACTCGTGATCGCCTAAGTCATCTATTCTTTGAAGATGATGCTACCGATTTAAGGCAAACTTCATCTCTCCGACCTAAAGCATGACTCTTGCATCGATTCATGATGAAGTCTATTGTTCCAAGAGGAGGGTCATACCACTTAGTATATCCCAAAAACTTCAAGGCGTTATATGCTATGTGTGGAAATATTCGGGTAAATTGGACACAACTTCTCATGGATGAATTCCTTACGTTCAATCAAGGGAAAATGCTCCATATTTATTATGGAGAATACATAATGCGGTTGATTAATAACTTTGTCACCCATGCTCCGGAATCTGAAACATCCAAAGTTCGTACCTTTGACTCACGAACAATAAAATTAATGAAGTTACCCGATGCACCATCGCAAATCACCACCTTTCAGCAATGGCGTACCATTCCACGAGAACAACTACGTCGCAGCTATTCTACACCTCAACCATCCACTCATTCTACAGAACGTATAACTCGTCAGACCTCTATCCAAAGACCACCTCCCGGTACTAGCATAGCGGCTGCCATTGATATTTTGGCCCAAAATCAACTAGCTTTGGATTCTCGCCTTCGAAAAATTGATGGGCGTTTCAAGAAGATCAAAGGCTTCTTCGTAAATTTATGGGATGCCTTATCATGCTCTTCTGAAGCCGGTGCTTCATTTGTTGCTCCTGGAAAAAGACCAGCACCAAATTTCTCTTGGTCTACATCCGAGAACACAAGTTCCAGCACATCGGCAACTCCCGCACCTACCACTCAAAGACGGGGTAAGGAACCGGCTCCTCTCGATGAAAATCTTCATCCAGAACAGTAGGATACCGACGATGATGAGGAGTAATTGTAGTATTTTTAAATTTATTTACTTTCAAGAATTTCTTGTACTTTATTTGTTTCTTAATTAATTGTTATGATATGTTCTAAGCAAACATCTTTAAATTATTTCTAATTAAGCTCAAGAATGTACCATGTAAATTTAAATGTTTTGCATTACTTTAATTGGTTATAAGTATTCCTTTTTGTCGATGACAAAGGGGAAGAAATGTATGCAAACTAACGAATTTTTGCAGAAAAGTCGCCATATACTCAGGGGGAGAACTATAATATATATGTCAATATTACTTCGTCACATAAGTATTGTCATCAATCAAAAAGGGGGAGAATGTTGATTCATGAGTTTTGATTCATGACACAAGTTTCAGAGATCATACGACGAGAATACTATATGAAAGCGACAAAAAGAGAATAAGTGCATACCGTGCACTATAAAGGAGATAATCTTACAATCCAGAGATTAGTATGGATATTTTATTTTATTTGAGTCTTAGAACAATGTTAAAATCATTCCTCAAATAGTCACACACGCACACAAAACATTTTATAGCAAAAACTATGTTCACTGTGCATATAACACCAGGTCGGCCGACCGACCAGGATCCTCGGTCGACCGACCCTGTATCATGTGCACAGTGACTTTCTGTTTTGTATACGTTTTAACCTCAGCTGACCGGCCAGGTTTTCCGGTCGACCGACCAGAGAAAAACGGCTAGTTTTCTGAAGAGACGCAATCATCTCATGAAGAGGAATGTCCTCTATTTCAAGAGGTATGGACACAACTCTTAACTAAAACTCTTCATGAAAGATTACAACTCTTCTACAACTATATAAACATATTCAATTCACTTCTACAAACACCGATTCTAGTTTATATTTCTGAAATCTAATCTCTATTCATTTCTGCAAATAAAAGCATTTATTCTTATTTAATATCACTAGAATCCTTGAATTTATTCATATACTTCGATTCTACGTGATTATCTTCCTTCTAAATCTTCACACACATATATACTCTTGAGGATTTGATTATAGGAAAGTTGTACTATCAAAAGACAATCAGTGTTATTCAGAACACATTCGTCAACAAACTATTTGTATTAAGTTGAAGTCCTCTTCGGCTGTTGAGGCGGAAAAATTCCTGTTCGGCTGCTCAGGTGTCGTATACCTATTCCTCCGGGTTAAGTGAGGGGTTTAGTTTAAATCCAGAGGGTATTCTGGGACTGGACGTAGAACGGGAAGTTCGAACCAGTATAAAAATTCATGGTGTGCTTACTTTAATTTGTACTTTACTGTTATTACCAGTTTCCGCATTAACATACCATATTACACGATCCTTAGTACTACACGTGTACTTTCAGCTAATGCCTTATAGACATTCCTAGGTCCTAGCAGGCTTACGGCTCAAAGAAGAGGAAAGAAGTTCATGTAGCAAGGTATGCTTATATATTATAGGATACTTGCTTGTGTTCTTTCCAACACTAGAGCTATATATTCATCTATGCTAGTGACTTGGTAGTTGTGCTAAAACTTGACCCTTAGTGTTTAATCTTGTATGGGTAACCTTGGTTGTTCAGCTAAGGTATAGTAGTAACCAAGGGTATTGCCATTCGAACTTGATGCATGAGCTTTTAAGTGGAGCAGGGTAGGTCGGAGAAGTGTGACTTGGATTCTATATCCAAGTAGTATTTAGTGATTGCCTAGAAATGAGCAAGGACCCTTCGAATGACTTCTACTTTTGCATTGAGTCATTCTTGTTAAGTGTGTTTAACCTTGCGTTAGAAAACCGTAAGTGATTGGATTAATCCCATGAGCCGCACTAGTGTTTTCTAAGGATCGGTCCATTCACGTACCAGTTCTTAATCCCTAGTCTGAGCATGGGGGTTTCCAGGTGATTTGCACTAGTTAAGCAAGGGGTTTTAATTTGATTATTAAAGACAAGAATTTGAGTCGGATTATTGAAGAGACCTAGAGATTTTTGTTGCGTGACTCAAATCGTGCAGGGGAATTTCAAAGGTTGGACCAAGGAACCGTATCGAAGTTCGCACGAGAGGAGTCAGGTAACTACCTTAGCTTAACGAAGAAACTACGCTAGCAAACAAGGGATTGGATCGAGCGACATATTATTTTGGATAATCTTTATTTGATGTAGAATATATGTATATATATAGTGTAGTTAGGATAGCTTGTGATAGTTTGGGGAAGGACTTCTTGACCAATTTTATGATGATTCGAATAATCTTCTAAGTGGAGATATGATACTTGCCTAGGTGAGCGTTGTAGTACACTTAATATATTATCCTTAATATCATTGTACGATTGAGGTGACTTTGAACCTGAGCGAGCCCAAGCATTAGTAGATTGCTAATTAATAATGATTTAATTTGTGAAGTACTCTCCTTGGGAGAATGAGTTCTATTTGAAAGAAAAGGAAAGTTGAGACTTGGATTACTGGATTTATTTGAGAGCCTTGAAGATCGATGATCCAACATATTGTATAAGTTTTCCTTTTCGTAATGGAAGGTGTAATAGTATTTCACATATTGTACTCGTGAAAGGGATTGCACCACTTAGGCATTTGGTTCATATGGAATGTTGAACTGAATCATGGAAGTTTATAGTTTGACATCCATGTTCTGACTATAGTTGGTTATTGTGCATGTTGGTATAGACTCTTTTTGTATGTTTGGTAGTTTATATTTTAGATGTTGTTGTTTACTGTTGCTTGTTTTGTGTGTCTGGTTGCTTGTATGCTAAATGTTGTTAAGTGTTTTGAGGGTTTGGTTTGGAAATAAAGGAGAATAGAGATAATGATTAATGGATTTATCCAAGAATCATGAGGATCGGTGGTCTAGCATATTGTGTTAATTTTCCTTTTCCGTAGAAGGAGTGCATGATGTATTTCTTGTGTTCTGTTTGTTTAAGTGTGTAATTCTAGTCACATTGTTAGGTTGAGTTGACTATAGAAGGTGATGTGAACTAGACATGGTTATAGACCTCGATGACTTATTCATATTTTTGAGAATATGGCTAAGTAGCTTCATATTGATGGAGTTATGCTCGTCCGTGTGTAATGGAGCTTTGTATTGGCATGCATCCAATAACTTAAGAGAATTTTTGTTTCACTTTTTGTTTCTTATTTGTATGAGGTCGTATGGTTCTATAATTTGGGATATGACTCTTAGGGACATTTTATACACCTTTGACTTTTCTCGAATTTCCGTGTGACAATTTTGACCCTAAAAATCTTATTTAAGCTATAACTTTTGATAGAAGTCAAATTAGGGTCTCAAACCAGTTCCATTGCTTCAGGATGTTGGTTTTCCATTCCGTAGAGTGGTCATTGTAGAAAAACGGACTTAGGGTTAGAAAGTTATGCCCGTTTTAAGTTTTTAAAGCTGCTGGCCAAGATTAGTGTATAATTAATTAAGCCCATTAGTGAGCCCATTAGTCTAATTATTGAATACTATAAATAGAATGTCGAAGAGTCGAATTAAATTTTTTCCCTCTCATTCTAAATTAAGTCTAAACCCTAATTAGCCATAGATCTATCCTAATTTCATCCAAAATCACCCAAATTGCTCTCTAAATCAAACTAGATTGCAGATTAGATATGGATCCTCGGTTAAAAGATAGAGATAATTGATTTTCTTTATTTGGAGTTATTTTCTTTGCTGTTTAGATTAGATCTACACATAAATTAGTTGAATTTGGTAATTGGTGAGTGATTTATGCCTTCTCACTATACTATACATGTTTATATTATAGAATCATAGGATTTAACATGTTTTAAATCGATTTTTGGCCATAAAACCTTTTCTAACTTTAATTACATGTTAAACTATGTATATGATCTAGATTGATTAGAAATCACCTTTGTCCATGCTTATATATTCATGCTATATGTAGATCTATGTTAGAAATTGACTTGTTTATCTTATTTTGATGGATTGCAGGTTTGATTGGATGAAACTGCCTGTTATTCTATGTTTGGATGATATGACTTGATGTAGTTTGCTATTGTTTTGCATGATAGAAAGATAGGTCGGAGGATTGAGAAAATGGAAAGCTAAGTTGGTCGAAATTAGAAGAAACTTGGTAGATGTGCTCTAGAGTATGGCGGAAAGAGGCATGATAAGTCACAACTCAAATGTGGATAAGTACATAACTCAGGAGCGAGTTATGCCTATAACTCGGTATTGAGTTATGGTAAAGGAGGCTATGACTCAGTGGTTTGTATGGTCGGTTATAGCATGGCTAGACGAGATGTTCTATAGCAAGATGTTGGAAAATTTTGCTAAGTGTTGAATTGGGGCCGAGTTATCTCTAGAACTAGAAGACGGGGCTTTGGATTGGGGCCGAGTTATCAAAGAGGAATGAGTCGGGGTCTAAGGCACCTAGGGAAGAGTACTAGAGGCAAGGAAAGAGATGGTAGCTAATAACTAGCAAAGTGTATAACTTGGTACCGAGTTATCTCTATGAGTCGGTACCAAGTTATCACATTTCGGTACCAAGTTATCACATTGCATAGGATGGATATGGATCGTCTTAGGACTGATGTAGTGGTTCTATAGATCATGTTGGAGGTGTTAGCTCGTTCATATCAGGTTGGATGACGATATAACAGCATGACGAAAATCTATGGTGTTCGGATGTTGGCTTGTGTCGGGAGTAGGTTCTGAAGATGAAGGCTTGTAAAGGAGTGAGCCATATGATCTGGGAATGTGGAAGGGTTCCTCATGAATAATGGGAACTAGATTGAGCAAGAAGGGCTCGATATCCAAATGGAGCAAGGGTGGGCTCAAGTGTATGTGCTAAGGAATCTTGACAATTTGGAGAGTTTTCACTTGTACTTGAAGTAGGGTATTGTAAGTAGGGACGCCAATGGGTCAATAGAGGGACCTATATACCTTGGACCAATAGCTTTGGGTCTAGTGTCCAGCTTTGGGCTGCGAGACACATATCCAGCTTTGGGCTGCAAGATACGAGATTACAAAAGAGAACCAGGATTTCCATTAGTCCCTGACTTAGGGGTCATACGAGTAATCATATATTTAGAGCATACGGGGTGATTGTAAGTATTGTTTGATGAATGCTATGGTTGCTTTCTTTAGTAGGCTATCACTCATAGGTATCAGGGGAAGTAGGTATTGGGGATAGGAATACCTAGAAGGCTGATGTCCTTTATCTGGTTTGTGGTATATCTTTATGATATTCTAGAGCAACATATTATATTGCTTTATACTAACTATTCGGTTGTAGGGATAGGTCAGGTATGGTTCGTGTACTCTTATTCCTTACTACATTTACCTGTTTAGTATTTTAAGACTCATCTACTGCTTACACTAGACTGTTGTCTAACCCAAGGCTTTATGTTTTGCCTCTTATTATCTTAGGTACCCTTAAATGAGTAGACTAGATAATAGGTCTAGGTGACGCAGTAGTTGTTTGAAGGACAAGCTAGATGGAGCTATCTCGCATTATATGCATATTTGGAGTTTGCGCTTATTTCGCTGTGCAGCACTGGGGAGCCTTAGTAGTGATTTATTACTATTTGTATTTGAAGCAATTGTTGAGTTTGTTTCCATTGTATAAACTCTACTATTGGTATATAACTCTGTGGATACTATGTTCTGATAATTTGTTCACATAGTTATTACTGTCTCTTTTGTTATATCCGTGATATTATATTTTATCCATACGATGTGAGATATGGCAGGTTATATGTTATATTGGTTTATTTCAAACTTGATGATCATCCAATATCGGTCGGGCATGGACATCGCATTATTTATATACTATTGGTGCCGGTGGTATAAGACGATCGTCAAATTTTGTATCAAAGCTTTGGTTACACGATTAACTGGAGTTGATACAATGATCCAGTAGAGATAAGGTAGGTGTTACCACCTTAAACCGGATCAAGAGTATATATGTATATGAGAAAATGTGTACTTGTTATAATTTTGGTTTTCAAAGCTGTATAGTAATATATTATATAGTATAAGTCCCATGCACATAAGCACTATGGATACAATTTTCTTTATGAGAGACTGATCATTCTTATTACAAATAAGAATGAGCTAGCATACAAGGAACGCTGTGAGGAACTCTACTTCAGGAGTAGATGAAGTAGCAGATTAGGTTCTGCTATGCCTGATTTCCAAGCCATGTTCAATGTTATGATGGCTAATATAACGAGGAATGCTCCTAGAGTGGTGATAGGTGGAGGTGCTCCCGTGCAAGTGCCTAAGGCTGATTTCACCATGCTGAATAAAGATTATTCTACTCTTGGAGGGAAGTCATTCCATGGGACGGAGTCGGCCACAAAAGTGCAAGATTGGTTGGATACTTGTGAGCGCATGTTTGGTGATATGGAGGTGGAAGATGCTATGAAGAGAAAATTGGCTTCAAGGCAGCTACAGGGCCAAGCCACGAATTGGTGGAATGCTACAACTATTGCCACTCCAGAGGACCAATTTTTTTAGGATCAGTTTAAGATGGGTTTTGAGGAGAAGTTTATTCCGGCTGCTCAGAAGTCGGTTCTATTCAGAAAATTTGCTGATCTCAAGCAGGGAGAGATGACAGTTTCTGAATATGTGGCTGAAATTGATACTTTGTCTAAGCATGGGATGTTATTCATCGACACTCCATTGAGGAAGAACGAGAAATTCATCATTGGTTTGGATGATTACTTGAAAGAAAATCTAGTGGACCATATAGATGAGCCATTTGAGAAGCTTGTAGAGAAGGCGCTTTGCCATGAAAGCTTGTACCTATGGTTAAGACTGCTATTGTCATTTCTACTAAGAAAGAAGAGCCAAAGTCGCAGCAAGGGGTGAAGGCAAGAAGAAGTGGAACGGAAAGAGAAAGCAGTCCTAGGGAAAGGGTGGTAAGAAGAAGGGTAAATGGGAACCTACTTACTTTGGATGCAACGAAAATGGTCATTTGATTAAAGATTACAAGGCGAGTGAGAAGAGGAAATGTTACAACTGTGATAAGCCCGGGCATTTGAAGAAGAATTGTCTAGAACCGGGGAAGGATAAGCAGGTAGTTAAAGCGTACGCCTTGGATGCATTCCCAACTTCGTCGAGTGCTCCCTCGACGAAGGAGAAGGGGAAATGAGTCATCATTCAAGGTATGCTTTCTATTGGCAATGTTCCTGTTCGAGTTTTGTTTGATACCGGTGCTTCTCATTCCTTCATCTGTAGTGACCTAGTAGATAAATTGGGATTGGAACCTGAGATAGTAGACCAACCCCTAGTCGTGACGAACCCTATTAGAGGCTTTACTAGTCTTCCGATGGTTTTTCTTGGCCTAGTTTTGTTGAGTCATGGATGTTCTTTGGTTTGTGATTGTTTTGTATGGACTGGGTTAGGAAATATGTGTCCATAGTGGATTGCGAGAAGCTGTTGGTGACAATCAGAGATGTGGATCGGTGATGTTGGTGATGGGCTAATTACTAAAGGATGGGGTGATGGTTAGCTTTCTATATTCACTTGAAGTTCCACAGGAGAGACTGTTATCTGTGCCTATGGCTAGAGAGTATCAAGATGTTTTCGAGAAAGTGACTAGATTGTTGCTGCATAGAGAGATCGAGTTTCAATTAGACTTGGTAAAGGAAGTCAAACCGATGGTTATGCCTTTGAGGCGTGTGGAACCTAGAGAGCAGAAAGAATTGGAGGTGCAAGTGAATGGCCTATTGAGGAAAGGGTTCATTCGAAGAAGCAAATCTAAGTAGGGAACACCTAGAGTATTTGCAACGAAAGCAGATGAATCTTTGAGGTTATGTGTGGATTATCGTGAATTGAATAAGATAATGAAGAAAAACAAGTATCCACTCCCACACATCGATGACTTGTTTGATCGGCTACTTGGTGCGAAGGAGTTCTCCCAAATGAATTTGGCGATGAGATGTCACCAGTTGAGAGTAGTAAAGGAGAGTGTGCATATTACTGTGTTTCGAACACGGATGAGTTTCTATAAGTGGTTGGTGATGCCATTCGGGTTAACCAACGCTTCGACATACTTTGTGTATCTTATGGATTGGGTTTTCAAAGAGCAGTTGAATAAGTTCTGTGTTTGTGGATGATATTCTGATCTATTCTAGAACTGAAGAGGAGCGCTAGATGCACTTGAGGATTGTGCTAGATATACCGAGGAAGCATAAGTTGAGAGCAAAGTTCTATAAGTGTCACTTTTGGAGAGAAGAAGTAAGATTCTTGGATCAAGTTGTTTCGAAACAGGGTATAGCAGTGGATCTTGTGAATGTGGTAGCGGTCCAAGATTGGAACCAGACCAAGAATGCTATGAATGTGAGAAGTTTCCTAGGATTGGAGGGATATTATGGACGCTTTATATAGGACTTCTCGAAGGTAGCGCACTGTTGACCAATTTGATGAAGAAGAATCAGACCTTTGTATGAGATGTGAAGTGTGAGCATGTATTTGTGAGTCTGAAAGAGAGGTTGACGAGTGCACCAGTGTTGACCATTCCAAGTGGAAATGAAGACTTGACAGTATACACCGATGATTTTGGTATTGGATTGGGTGCGGTGTTGATGTGGAAAGGGAAAGTTGTTGCCTATGCTAGTCAATAGCTAAAACTGCATGAAAGGAGTTATCCGACTCATGATTTGGAATTGACAGCAATTGTTTCTGCTTTGAAGATGTGGAGGCATTATTTGTTGGGAGAAAGGTTTGAGCTGTTCACGGACCGCAAATCCTAGAAGTACCTTTTCTCTCAGAAGGATCTCAACCTTTGACAGCAACGGTAGTTAGAGTTCTTAGCCTCTTATGATTTCAGTATTTCCTACACTTTAGGAAAAGGAAATGAAGTCGCCGATGCATTGAGTAGAAGACATGCTGGGTTGGGAGAAATGTTCTTGGAATGGAAGCAGATAGAATATATTGCTGGATTTGATTTCCGGCCTCGCTACGAGCTAGAACCTGAAATGTTGGCAAGCTTATCGATTAGACCTACTCTAGTTGAAAGGATTGGTGCTAGTTAGAAGTGAGATGCTAGGCTAGTGGAGATCATAGAGAAGATTATAGAAGGAATACAATCTGAAGACATGAAGCAATATGAATCCGACCAAGAAGGTTGGCCTCGTAAGGATGGAAGACATATGTTTTCAATGTTGATGGATTACGAGATGAAATGCTAAGAGAGTGTCACTATTCCAGGTTGACTATTCGTCCTGGTGGTAACAAGATGTACCAAGATATGAAGCGAACTTACTACTGGAAAGGTATGAAGAGGGATGTTGGGGCATTCATCTTCAACTATATGAACTGCTGGTTAGTAAAAGTAGAGCAGAATAAACCTAGTAGATTGTTGCAACCATTAGAGATTCCTCAATGGAAATGGGAGCAAGTGTCGATGGATTTTATTGATGGATTGCCGAGGACTCAAGCAGGGTATGATGGCATTTGGGTCATAGTAGAACGGTTGACCAAGAGTGCAAGTTTATACCTGTCAAGTCAAGTAGAACGACATTCAAGCTGGCAGAGTTGTATATAAAATGGATAGTACGATTTCACGGTGTGCCGAAGTGTATTGTGAGCGACCGAGACTTTTTTTTCACTAGTGGGTTTTGGAAGAGCTTACAAGAGACGTTAGGGATGGAACTGCATCTTAGTAAAGTTTATCACCAACAAATGGATGGGCAGACCGAAAGAGTAAATCGTATATTGGAAGATCCCTTGCAAGCATGCATTATAGACTTTGGTGGATTATGGGATGATCATTTGCATTTGGTGGAGTTTGCATACAACAATAGTTATTAGTCGAGTATTGGTATGACTCTTTATGAAGCATTGTATGGACGACCATGTAACGCTCCTTCATGTTGGTGGGAAGCGGGCGAGAAACTGATACTTGGGCTAGATATGATTAGATAGACTTCGATGAAGATTAAGGTCATTCGGCAATGAATGAAAGCCGCTTGGATCGACATAAAAGCTACGCGGATAAGAGACAAATAGATTTGGAGTTTTCTTTCGAAGATATGGTATTTGTAAAGGTTTCTCCTATAAGGAATGTAGTTCAATTTGGTAGAATGGGGAAGTTGGCACCGAGATTCGTAGGTCCTTTTCCGATAGTCAAGCGAATTGGGAAGCTAGTATATAGGGTCGACTTATCTCAGAAGATGGCGGGCGTGCACAACGTTTTTCATGTTTCTTATCTATGAGAGTTTATGCACGACTCAAGCGTGATGATCGCATCAGATCAGCTAGAAGATGTTGAGGTAGAACCAGAAGTTTTTATACCTCATAGGCTGCTATGTATTGTTGGGTATGATACAAAATAGGTTAGGAGAAAGATGGTGAAGCTAGTGGAGGTACAATAGAGCAAAAGTGATGGTGATTGTAAGTGGAAGACAGAGAAGAGCATTAGGACTACGTGTCTGGAGCTCTTTGAATGGTAAGATCCATTGTTTATTGTATCTACTTTCACCATTGTATGTTATATTTGATAGGTTAGTATTTCGCATAGGTTAGTATTCCGCATGATAGGATAGGTCACCTATACTATTGATTGCATGGCTGCTTGTTTGGTATGTGTGATGTTTGCTTATAGTTGGAAGGTATGCGGGATGACCAGGGTTGCTTATACTTCGGCCTTTTTAGGGATTTCGAGAGCGAAATTCCTAAAAAGGAGGAGAATATAATGACTTGTATTTTACATATTAGAGGATCGTAAAATATTTTTATTTTATTCGTATGAGGTTGTATGATTCTATAATTTTGGGATATGACTCTTAGAGACATTTTGCACACCTATGATCTTTTTCAAATTTCTATGTGACCATTTTGACTATGAAAATCTTGTTTAGGATAGTAAATTTTGATAAGAGTTGAATTAGGTTATCAAACCAGTTCCAATACTTCATGATGATGGTTTCCCTTTCCGTAGAGTGGTCATAATAGAAAAACGGACTTACAGTTAGAAAGTATGTCCATTTTAAGTTTTTAAAGCTATTGGTCGGGATTACTGTGTAATTAATTGAGTCCATTAGTGAGCCCATCAGTCTAATTAGAGAACACTATAATTAGAGGGCTGATAAGTCAAATTAAAACTTTTCCCTCTCAATCTAAATTAGGTGTAAACCCTAATTAGCCCTAGATCCATCCTAATTTCATCCAAAATCACCCAAATTGCTATCTAAATCAAACTAGATTGCGGGTTAGAGATCGGATCTTCTATTAGAAGATAGAGATGATCGATTTGCTTGATTTAGAGTGCTTTTCTTCACTGTCTGAATTATATCTATACACAAATTGATTGAATTTTGTAATAGATGAGTGCTTTATGCATTCTCACTATACTATGCATGTTTATATGGTAGAATCATAGGATTTAACATGTTTTAAATCGATTTTTGGTCATAAAACATTTTCTAACTTCAATTACATGTTAAACTATGTATATGGTCTAGTTTGATTAGAAATCACCCTTGCCCATGCTCATATATTCATGCTATATGTAGATCTATGTTAGAAATTGACGTGTTTATCTTATTTTGATGGATTGCACATTTGATTGGATGAAATTGCTTGTTATTCTATGTTTGGATGATATCATTTGATGTTGTTTGCTAGTATTGTGCATGCATAGAAAGAAAGGTCAGAGGATTGAGCAAATCGGAAGCTAAGTTGGTCGGAATTGAACGAACTTGGTAGATGTGCTCTGTAGTATGGCGGGAAAAGGCATGTTGAGTCACAACTCAAAAACGGCTAAGTACATAACTCGACATTGAGTTATGCCTATAACTCAGTACCGAGTTATGATGAAGCAGGCTATGACTCAGTAGTTTGTATGACTGGGTATAGCATGGCTAGATGAGATGTTCTATAGCAAGATGTTGGAAAATTTGGCTAAGTGTTGGATTGGGGCCGAGTTATCTGTAAAACTAGAAGACGGGGATTTGGATCGGGGCAGAGTTATAAAAGATGGATGGGTTGGAGTCTAAGGCACCTAGGGAAGAGTACTAGAGGCAAGGAAAGAGATGGTAGCCAATAATTTGCTAAGTGTATAACTCGGTGGTGAGTTACCTCTATGAGTCGAAACCGAAATACCACATTGCATGGGATGGATGTGGAACTTCAAAGGATTGATGTAGAGGTTCTATAGTCGTGCGGGAGGTGTTAACTTGTTTATATCAAGTTAGATGATGATATAACAACATTATGAAAAGCTATGGTCTACGGATGTTGGCTCGTGTTGGGAGTAGGTTCCGAAGATGGAACCTCATAAAAGAGGAAGCCTATGATTGGGGAATGTGGAAAGGTTCCTCGTGAATAATGGAAACTGGATTGAGCAAGAAGAACTCAGTATATGTAACGACCCGGAATTTTGGATATTTGAAATTGGGATATTTAATCGATTTTAAATATTTAAAAGTTAATTTTTAACTTGAATTTCAAATATCACAATTTATTGGGTGATTTAATTATTGAATTAAATAAGTGGGAATTGGGAAAAATATTGAATCTGGGGTTTCAAACTTGTTAAAAATATTTCAAAGGCTTATAAAATTTATATTGATAATATTGAAGATAATAAAAGCTTTAAAATTGAATTTAATAGTGATTTGTTCAGTTTTAAAAATATATCGTTTAAATCGACATTTAAAAATAGCTTTCTGGGGCATAGTCTTGGAATTCGACGAAACCAGTTCTATTAGATCCGTAATATTGTATTATTATCGGATTTCAATTTTCGTAGCATTTGAAGTTATCGTGTGATCGTACGGTGTAGAAAGGCGCCGAAATTTATATCGAAAATTCAATATAATAATTGGGTCCAAAAATCTATCTTCTCCATACAATAGAATTAGGACTCGAAACATTTTCCATTACATTCGGAATAGGGGTATAATATTATAAACGCCGAGCGGCATGCCTCGATAGGAGGTCGAGGTTTTAAGCGGCGATTTCTAGACGATTTGAAAAATAAAAATTTAATAATATATATAACTGATTTGATTAATGTTTTCACATAGTACCCTTACCCTTCTTTTCAAGTGTCACTGTAGCAAGCTTAGGCAGTCACGCAAACATTCTTAACACGCATCCTTCTCTTTAAAAAGAAGCTTTCAGTTGCGTTTTTTTTCTCCAAAACAAAAAAAATAAAACACAGAAAGAAAAAAAAAAGAAGCCAAAGAGAATATATATATATATATATATTATAAACTAATTTGCTTTCGTTCGAACTAGAGAGAAGGCACGTTGCTTCTCTTCATTTTTTCTCTCTTTGGCTTCTTTCTTTTTT
Source organism: Allium fistulosum (assembly GCA_030737815.1). NCBI lineage: Eukaryota > Viridiplantae > Streptophyta > Magnoliopsida > Asparagales > Amaryllidaceae > Allium > Allium fistulosum. Next base: position 731,286,726 of record CM060902.1, on the reverse strand, counting down.
TTCTGTGTTTTATTTTTTTTGTTTTGGAGAAAAAAAACGCGACTGAAAGCTTCTTTTTAAAGAGAAGGATGCGTGTTAGGAATGTTTGCGTGACTGCCTAAGCTTGCTACAGTGACACTTGAAAAGAAGGGTAAGGGGCGTGATTTCAAATCGTGATCTGCGTCTTGAGTTCGAGAGGGCTTCGCCCTTGTTCGTTGTTCAATATCCTATGGAGAAGCTAAGGGCTTCGGGCAGCGTACGATGTGACGGTGATAGTGGGACTGGGAGGGTTCGAGTGACGAGTGCGACGTGGGTTCGAGTAAGTTGGGAGGCGTGGCTGTAGTGGGTGGGTTCTTGGTTTCGGCGATGGTGGGTTTGGGATTCATGTTGATTTTGGGGGCAGCGGCAGTGGTCGCGATCGAAGATGAGGGCGAAGCGAGTTCAATGGAGGTCGCGTTCGAAAGGTGGGGTCTGGGTTCTGATCTTAGCAGTGAGGTATATCTGCAGTTTTATCTTCTTCATTTTTCAATTTAAGATATATATGTATATACAGAGAAGAAAGAATAAACATAAATAAATATATATGTATAAATACACATACCTATTTTAATTTAAACGTATATAGATAAAAAGAAATATATATATATATATTATATAATGTTTTCAAAAGAAAAGGTAGGAATTTTAAAATGTTTGAAAGTTTATATAAAGTTAGATTTTGGAATCTATATAGATTTTTTTATAAGTATATATGTAGTTTCAGAAAAATAATAAATATACATATACATTGTAAACCTACTGGTTAATTTTTAAAAATATGTATTAAGGTGATTAACTTGTTTAATTGGCTTATTTAATTATTTTAGTTGCTAAAAATTATTTATCATAGGAAAATTAATTTAAAATTAAATTATTAGTTTAAATTAAATTAATGAAAGGTAATTGATTGTTCGATTATTTAAAATGTTAACAAACCGTATAAGGTTTATACAAGGTCTAAAATCGTGAAGAAAACAAGTCGAGATGGAAAGGGGTTGCAAATAAAATCAAAAGGTGAGAATCTCTCATTCATTTGGATTACCGTTTAAATTTAAATGCTTAAATTTAAATTATTGGATGTGGATTGGATTGATAGATCTATAATTATCTGTTGGATGGTTACATATATATAGTAGAATATATATTAGTATTGGAGTGATTGATATTCTCACATTATATAGCGGATGAGACCCTATGCGCCCCGCATAATAGCGGATGACCCTATATACCCCGATATCACCCTCGAAGTGGGATTGGTATTTTTATATTGTGCTAACATCTGTGGATGCATGGAAACAGATTGGAGGGATCCAACTGGATTCCTCAAAAATATTGAAATTTATTTTCATATTCAGTGATATGATTTATTTGATAATCTGTGATAGATTATATTGAAAATTGAAATTATTGAATGATATGGTTTTGCTGAATATATTTTGGTATTTTAAGTTATCAAAAATATAAAGATTGGATTTTTGAAGGAAAATAAAAAGAAAATTTTAAGTGAAATGTTTATAGTAAAGTTGGATAAATTAAAAGAATGAATTTGGAGAAAGGTAAAAAGTTTGATTTGAAAGTACTATTAAATAAATTCCGAGTATGGAAAAAAAGATTTTGAACAAAATGGGAATAAAAGAGTTTTGAGGACCTAAGCAATATTGTTTAAGAATTAAAGGATTTATTTTTAAATTCAAGATTTAAATGGGTTGGGAATAAATAAAAGGAGAATTTTGAAATAAAGTGTGAAATTGATGTTTCAGATTTAAATAAGATTTTCAATCAGAAGAGGGAAGTAAATCTGAAAATTAAGGGGTTTGGGTAATTTGGGTAAATCAAGAAATAAATTTTTAAAATGGAATTTAATTAAGGTAAATCGATTTGACAATCGATTAAGTGTTTTTGAAACAGTGATAAACGGGAGATGAGATTTTGGAAATTATAAACAGGTTTATAATATAAAGTGAAGTAAAAATATCAGTGGATCTTTGAGATTTTAAATTTACGATGGGAATTTACAAGGAGATGGTAAATCGTTTAAAAAAAATAAATGGTGGGTTATTTTTTTGAAAATGTGGGAAAGAAAATTTACGGGATTGGGACGTACATTAAACTGGAGATGAATCGAGAAGGATTTATAAATGATTAGATGGGCTATATTGGAGGGGAAAGTGTATTTTCCTAAAAAGCTAAGTATATTTTCAAAGAAAGATTTTTAAGTATAAATTAGAAGTTTTAAAGATGTTTTAAAAGAATGTTTTAGAAAATTTATTATTTAATTGTTTTAAAGTTGTTAAAGTAAATAGTGATTAAGTTAATTATAGTAATTAATTATTTTTAAAGGTTAAATTAGTATTATGATTTAAAGGATAATTAATAAATATTTATACTTTATATGATAGCTTTATTTTAAAAGTAGTTTTTGGCTAAAGTTTTACTTGGAAAATTATTATAGAATTCCATAACTATTATTTTGAATAAAGTAATTTAAGCTTTATTTTAAGTATTTTAAGTGTATATTTTTGGATAAAGCGATTTAATTTATTTAAAATCTAAATTAAGTAAGACTTGGTGTTTTTTAGTGGAAATAAAATAATTGGTTGAATGATTGTTTAATTTGATAGTTAAATAACCGACTATCAAATCTGGACCCAAATGTAACTTTGGAAATATCTAGAAGAAATACGAGAATTATATGGTACAGTTACCGTTCGAGGTGCTATGCTATACGTATAAACTCATTGTGTTCTTCTAGGAGGTTTATAAGGAAATCTGTCCACTATGGTTAGGAGGTGATCTCCGATCTTATTTTCATATGTTTATTTCCTAAAGAACCGGGGTTGAGTTTACCGGGAATAGCGAACGTTGTTTCGAAGAGACCGGGATCGGATTTGTGATCCAAAAACCACTTCGATCCAACGAGTACGTTTTCGTAAGGAAGACAAGAGCTTGGAGTCGAAGATGGAGCAGTGAAGTGCAAGGGCTAATCGCTACTAATCCCGAGGGTGATTCCAAAATGGATGTAGTAGGAATAGTGCCTTCGGTTCCGTTCGAATCAGGATCATACTTGAATGGATGAATGCTATCAGTACATTGTCATTGGAGGACAATGAGCATTCTAAGTGAATATTTCTAAAAAGGTAACGCGTAGCCTCGAGCCTCATCAAACGGGAATGACTGAAAATCAGGGGATATGCAGCAAGGCTAAGTGGGTAGCTCCCAAGTAGGGTAAGGTTTCCCCTATCTAGAGTCCCTTTTTATTTCGGCTGTGTGGGCGATTGCTGATCCCAACCGCGGGGTGATCTTATTCGATCTATCCAGTAAGGGATAGTTCCGGTCTTGTGTTGCAGGGGATCTCGGAGTGGTCCTCGGTACGGTGTTTCTAGACAGGTACCATGACAGCTGATACCCCAGTGCCTAGTCATTCAGTTGGAATCCATTCTCTAATAAGCGTCGTACGTTTTTTATTGTGCTCAACTATGCTGGAACATGATATGTAAGCATTTCAGCTATTTGAATAAGTATTTGTACTTAGAAACTATTATAATATCAGAGGATTTTGATATAAAATGTTTTGGTTATCGTAAGGTAAAAACCCGGCATGTTTATTTGTGTCGTTGTCTTACGAGATACCTTTGATTTTCAAAGGGTTTTTGAAACTTTAATAATTCAAATTGAGTGTGTTTTCTCACGCTGGTTTTCCAGATTGACTCGGGTGTTAATTTATTATAATGCTCGGGTCAGACCGAATATTACAAATACAGGGTAAGATGCTATGGAGCTCAGGAGACGAGCTGGATGACGAGACGTATCACACGTACTTGGTGTATAATTTGCTGTGTATTGTAAGCTGTATAGTCAGCTTTTGTGAGGACAAGTTATTATAACTGTCCAGTATTGTGTTATTGATTTGTGTTGTACTCAGATGATGTAATGTATAAAAACAGTTATAGTTGCTTTTGTATAAAGATCTGTTGTTATCTATTATATATTGTTCCGCTGCGATTGTGAGTTCTGATGTTGTTTTCTAGTTCCTTCTTCTACCTATTTCTTCTTTTCCCTAACGATCCGGTATTTCCGGCATTCGATTGTTTGGCATGTAATACAGTGAACGTATTGATGTCAATTTTTGGGCGTCGAAAATCTCGGGTTGTTACAGTAACCAAATGGAGCAAATGCGGGCTTGTGTGTATGTGCTAAGGAATCTTTGATGGCTCGAAGAGTTTTCAGTTATACTCAAATCAAAGGTATTGTAAGTGGGGACATCCATGGGTCAATCGAGAGGGACCTGTATACCTTGGATTTGTAGCTTTGGGTCTAGTGTCCAGCTTTGGGCTGTGAGATACGTATCCAGCTTTGGGCTACGAGATACAAGAGTACAATAGAGAACCGATATTTCCATTAGTCCCTGGCTTGAGGGTCATACAAGTTATCATATATTCAGAGCACGTGGAGTGATAGTTAGAATTGTTTGATGGATGCTATGGTTTCTTTGGTTGCTTCTTTTGTAGGCTATCACTCATAGGTATCAGGGAAAGTAGGCATTGGAGATAGGAATACCTGGAAGACTGATATCATTTATCTAGTTTGTGGTATATCTCTATGATATTGTAAAGCAACATATTATAGTGTTATATGCTAACTCTTTGGTTGTAGGGACAGGTCATGTATGGTTTGTATACTCTTGTTCCTTACCATATTTATTTGTTTAGTATTTGGAGACTTATTTACCGCTTATATCATGTTGTCTGACCCAAGGTTTTATGCTTTGCTTCTTATTATCTTGGGTACCCTTAAATAAGTAGACTAAATAACAGGTCTAGGTGACACAGTAGTTGTTTGGAGGACGAGCTGGATGAAGTTATCTTGTATTATATACATATACGTAGTCTACGCTTATTCCGCTGGTAGCACTGGGGAGCCTTAGCAGTGACTTCTTACTATTTGTATTTGAAACAGTTGTTGAGTTTGTTTTTGTTGTAAAACTCTACTATTGATGTATAACTTTATGGATATTATGTTCTGATAATTTATTCACATTGTTATTATTATCTCTTCTGTTATATCTGTGATATTATATTTTATTCATACGTTGTGAGATGTGACAGGATATATGCAATATTGGTTTATTTCAACCTTGATGATCGTCCTATATTAGCCAGGCACGAACATTGCACTATTTATATACTATTGGTGCCGGTGGTATAGGACGATCGTCACATATAGCTTACTTTGTTGTTGCTTGTATTTTACAAGTGTGCATATCGTTTTCGATGGTAACATGTTTACCAGAGATGCCTATTACCTTAGAGATGCTTGTTGCATTTGAGATGCCTATTGCATAGTTGTTATAACATGTTTATTAGAGATGCTTATTGCTTTAGAGATGCATGTTGCATAGTTTGTTATAACATGTTTATCAGAGATGCCTATTGCATAGTTTGTTATAGCATCTTCATTGGAGATGCTTTTTTCTTGGCTTGTTATAGCATAGTATTTGAGATGATAGCTATATATGATTTAGCATGCTTAAATCCATGGTTTAATACTGCAATTGTGTTTAGTCCTTTTTATAGAGTACATGATAGGTACATGGAAGTAGTTATGGGCTATTTGGATGCTTACTCACTTGTATTCGCATCTAAATGGCATGCTCTTGCAGAGAAAGAGGTATGTATGATAGTTAGTACAGATACAATGGATAAATATGTTTATATGTCCTCGGATATGAGATGCCTTAGATATGAGATGTATATATATGTTGTTTGGATTTTTTCGGAGCTAGCCGCGCAAAGGAGGAGCTGTCGATTTTTTTTGAAACAAGAGCAGTTTGGAAATCCTAAGTGTTAGGGGACATATTTTGTGTTTCAGGAGTTTCCATAATGCCAACCATGTAAGAGAAGAACTACTGAATTTACAGAAGCTGATGGCCTGCAATTTTGCATAGTCGGGTTGCATTGTCATACTTATAGAAATTTCAAGGATGAAATTCATTTAAGGATGTTAGAATGCAACAACCCGCATTTTAACGACTGGATATTTAAATAGTGAATTTAAATACCGACTCATTAATTAATTAATTGAAGGTCGAAAACTTGACTTTTTGCATACGGTCGAAATAAGACTTAAGACGACTTCCATTGAGTTCGGATCGACATTGCAAATCAAAATGAGTATAAATATCACTATTTGAAGTCATGACATTTCTTCAATTTACGTGTTGTTATACATATTTTGCAAAAATATGTGCATAGTCGAGTCTAGTGGAATCTCGATTGATGGCTTGTGTTTCTAGAATGAGGAATTCATTATAGGATGTATGTTAAAGAATTTTTTGAACTGGGTTATCAGATGGCCAAAATGACCTCGAAATGCATGAAACTATCGTCTTGGAGCATCGTCTTGGGTGGAGACAAAATTTATACCATCTAGACCGAGCTCGAAACGTGACTGTAATTATTGGATTAAAATATATATATTATTTATATAATGTCTTCTCTTCCACTAACCCAATATCTTCTCCTCCCCTCACTTTTTCATGGTGTCCTCTTCCTTGAAAAAGAAATCCATGCTGAAATAATTTAAGGGGATAGTCGACTATGGTTCTCAACCTTAATTCCACATTTTCAACCTTTATAAAAGCAGGAGGCATGGGGATGTAAGCGTAGAGCAGTCCATAGCAAGGAGATGTCAGATCAGTTGGGGTGGCGCCAGAGAGGGGATGAGTGCCACTGTCATGTGCATATCGACCAGGGGAGCTTCTCGGTGGTGGTATCAATGCCCAAAGATAACCATGGTGGCAAGGAAGGCCGGACAAAGAAGAAATCAAGGGTTTTGGGGCATCATGAATGGTGATCGTGGGTCGCTTTGGTGGGTGTGTTAGACTCATAGCAGCAAGGGGAACGTGAATGTGATGGTCGGTGGCTCTATGGTCACTACACGAGAAGTAACCGATCTCTGACATCGATTAGCGATGCCATAGTGACGTGGTAATAGAGCGACATCGCTAAATTTAACTTCGTCACTAAGGCGTCACAATGGCGTCACTAATTAGCTACGCTTTACTGACGTCGCGATTGTTATCGACATTTTCACGCCAGTATCGCAAAGGTATCGCTAATTAGCTACCCTTTAGTGATGCTATGTAACGACTTGGTTATAAAACATTAAATTAAACAATGATTTTGAAACAAAATGGAAAAAATTAAATTTAAAATTTAAATCTAAAATGCATGTAATAAGTTAAAATGAAAAAAAATTAATTAGTTATGAAATACGAAAATATATTTGGTTTCAAATTTAATTTAAAATCGGTCGATATTCTATTGAAAATATTATTTTTCGAAATGTAAATATTTTTATATAAAAATGTTCTAGAAAATTTTCTAGTTAAAACGTCAAAGTTCATTTCGTCAAATTTTGCTCTTTCCATCTCCGTTTATTGCAATTTGAAATTTTTTTACGTTCTGAATCGGTGTAATTGTTGGCAACGGTGAAATTTTGACGCAACTGTTGTTTTACAATATAATTGCACCATATGGTTCGTATTTTCTCATTGATCGCCATGGTGTATTTATTTTTGTGTTTCGACACCCCGTTTATAATGTTAAGTGGTTGAATTGTAGCGTATCACGCAGATTATTAATTGAAATGGGGCCCCGTATAAATGTATACATTTGAGTTGCGCTTATATGAGAGAATAGGTCTTCCCACATCACCCATATATGGGGAAAATACCTATGCTTTTCCTATATATAACTCGGTCACGTTTTAAATCCAAGAGCAGAACAATATATATTCTTTACTTCAACCGCCACTTTTCTCCTTTTTCCAAATCACCCGACATCCACATTCTCCTACCACCTCCACATCCACTACCCGTCTTACCATCCCATCTCTACCCTTATCCACGTCAGATCTGTCACCCCATCACCAACCCGACTGCCTCCCTCCACCGATTTTCCAGACCCGATAGCAACCTAGATCATCTCCTACTAAACCCATCACCATACGTTTGCCTAACGACCAACATGACTGCTCCTCCACCTGTCTACATCCATCAGCCACCTGCAGTTCACCCAGACCACCTCATGTTCCTCCACCAGCCATCCCAGACCCGCACCCCAACTCGATCACCCGACTCTAATTGCTCCTCCAACCCGAACTGCCTTTCCACTGCCATCCATCTACCGGACTGCCTTTGGTCACCGTTTTCCATTGCTTTATGTCCGTGTCATGATCCGTGTCCATGCATATGTTGAGATCCATTGGCGTGTCATTGTTCGTGTCGAGCGGTTCTCAGATTTGCGTACAAAGGTGAGTATTTATACTCATGAAATACTAAAATCTTTTGCAAGTTAAACCAACATCATTCTGTAAAAAATTAATATTGGAAGTTGAATACCATTGCTAGTTGAACACCCTGATATGTGACAATTAATGATTGTTATGATATATGATTAATTAAGTTGATTTAAATTATCATTGCATGTGTAGGCCTATAAGTTGTTAATAATGGATAATATTGTGATTATATCTATGTTGATCATTGATTGTGGTATATACCTGTTACCACCTTATTGATTAGTTGTAAGTGTATAAATTGTCATATGGATCATTGAACATTGCTTATGGTGATAAAAACCCTTTGAACATCTTATATTGTTATGGGAAATATTAGGATGTATAGATTTATTATTTTGGCGAAAAAGTGATTTTTGACAAATTAACTACCGTTTTGCTTTTATTTGAAAATTTTCCATAAGTTAATTTATTTTAAAAATGAGTTAATTAGAATAAATTTTGGTTGAATTGGTTCATCGAACGGTCGTTTTGAAATTCGTTTGTAAAATTTTGAATTCAAACTGAGAAAATATATATTTGTCTAAAACGTGTATTAAAATGATTTGAAATTTTTTTCTGTAACTTTATTTCAGTAAAATAAAAATGTTCTGTGAAGAAACCTATATTGAATTCGATAATCTAATAATTTTTATATTTTCTTCATTAAAATGAAATTATTGGAATTTTGGAAATTTATAAAAATGTTAAATTAACTTGAAATTTTTTCTATAGCTCTAACATATTATTTGGAGAATATTTAATTTAAAGGGGCATATACTTATTTCAGCTATCTAATACTTTTAATAATTTAATCTTTGGAATTAGCAGTTTGGGAATTAGGAAAATTACTAAATCGATTTGGATAAATCTGAAACTTTACTAGAAATTCTAAAAGAGTGTTTTAAGAACTTTGAAAATTAATATGGAATTTTTCTATAATTTTGTAAGTTTTTATAGCTTAATAAGTGCAAAATCTGATGTATTTTGATCATGAAAAAAAATAACATTTCTGGAAATTTCTGAAACTTTTTCAGTGAATTCTTGAATTAAGAACTTTTTATGTAGGACATTTTTTGAAACTCTGAACAAATTTTACAGTAAAAATTTAAAATTGACAAAACTGCATATTTTTATAAAGGAATGATTGGTTATTAAAGAGACCAGGGCCGAATATTGACATACTCTCTATCAATACCGGAACCACTTTAATAATCGTGTGTGCAGTGTATGTTATCCAAAATGTAGAGGTTGAACTAGTGAAAGTTTACTAGAATGAAGTAAGAGAACGATAATGGATGACCTCGACACTTGTGTCAATTTGAAATGGCTAAAACAGGAGCCTACATTTGACCAATATGTTAGCTACCTTTAGCGGACATCTTTCCATCGTATTACTATCTTGACTTTGAAACTTGAAGGGTGCACCTTGATCTTGGATTGATGGACGTGGTCGACCGTTTGAGGTTACAATCAGCTAGAAAGGTCAAACTAGTAGAATCCTACCTTGGGCATTGCTTCATGTACCTTATCATAAGATTATCCCTATGCGAGACCACTACCATTTGAAATGGCTAAAACAGGAGCCTACATTTGACCAATATGTTAGCTACCTTTAGCAGACATCTTTCCATCGTATTACTGTCTTGACTTTGAAACTTGAAGGGTGCACCTTGATCTTGGATTGATGGACGTGGTCGACCGTTTGAGGTTACAATCAGCTAGAAAGGTCAAACTAGTAGAATCCTACCTTGGGCATTGCTTCATGTACCTTGTCATAAGATTATCCCTATGCGAGACCACTACCATTTTGTTTTAAAGTTGTTCTATCATGGCACCTCCCTAGCTACCGATGATACTAGTTGTGTTACAAGGCAAGCTGTAGAACAATGCTTAAAAATTTGTTAAAGGGGATTAATGTAAAGTCTTAACGCTATTTTAATATTTACATTACTGATAGACATTGCATATGTATTGTATCTACTACATACAGATAGTTTAACGGATCCTTAGGAGATAGAAGATCCTGTAACATCTCCTAAGTTATTGTGCACATTGTACATCTAATTTTGAGTTAACTTATATGAGAATTTTAGTTCAGAGTCGAGTGTGTGTTTTTCCATTATGCTCATGTCAGCCTGAATATTACAGTGATTGAGGAGTGATATTCTAGAGACGAAGACCGAGTTGGAGACTCCACTTTTATCTATCTTTTATTTCCTTGATTTAATTTGGACAGGTAGTAGTGAACTTCTATTTATTTCTAGTTCTCTATTTTAAATTCTAGACTTAAATGTACACTTTATTAGTAGCTTCATGAACTACTTATGTATTTATTTTATTTCTATTAACCATAAAATTCACTCAAGGATGAAGGTATGAAAGAAGGCTTCCAAAAGCATCGAAAGAAGGGTTATGCATGTGTTGATCAAAATATTATAACTCAAAGTACCGTGTCTTACTATCTTATTCTGGTGTTTAGGAATTCCTATCGAGAATGTTGGCCAAACACCTGGCCAAAATACTTAAAATACCCAAAAGGCAATTTAATGGAAAATATATTTCATGATAATTTATGTCCATGTTTTTGGCATGCCATTTAACTTCTACTTCACTGCCAGTTACCCGCTATATCATTTTTAATATTAGTTGTAATATCTTTGGTGTTGCATTTTTTTTGGTGTTACATTTTTTGGTGTAAACAGGAACTATCCAAAATTCCCTAAAAAGAATAACAAATTGCTGAATATATTTAAAAAGAAACATTTATTCATAATTGTCGAATCAAAATTTTATCCTTAATTTGAGTGAAAGAAAAGTATTCTTTTTGCTATTATTCTCGTTATTGAATACAAAATAAAATACTATGTTTGAAGTACATATATTTAACAAGATAAGAGAATTATGTTTTTTATGGCTAAAATATTAGGAATTTCATTCTATATCTTTTTTAAAATATTGTTGTAACAACTTTGGTTTCGTAGTTGTGTTAAATTCTTTCCACGCATGAAGCACGTGCCATCTTCATGAGCGAAGTGCTTACCGTTACACTCATAATTACTAACATCTCTCAACTATCACTTGGGAAGTGCATTATTCAAAAAGGTCATGCCAGGCTATTGATGGTGAAAAAGAAAAATGTATGGCTGATCATAACTGCCAATAGAGTAGAAAAGTAGTAAGAAATTACATAAATTAAATATTTCTCCATCCAAACACAATTATTATTTTTTTAGCTGAGCTTGTATTAAAGATATCAAAGATGGAGTTGACGATGAGATATCAATTCCTTTATCACCGATTCCACCAGGTCAGTAGAATCAGAATGCAAACAAATTCAATTGAGGGGTTGTGGCAGCTTGTGAATAATCAACAATTTCTTTAGAATGCATTCTGATTCTGCTGGCCTGGTGGAATCGCTGATAAAGGAATTGTTGTCATCTCATTGCCAGTTTATAAAGTTGTAGCCTTTGATGGATAATCAAATTATTTTTCCTCTGAATATCTAAATCCGACACCATCTTTGGTATCTTTAGTACAAGCTCACCAAAATTTTCAGAATTGGGTTTAGATGTGGAAATAATCAATTCATGTGAATTTCTTACTATGTTTCTACTCCTTTGACAGTTATAATTGGCCACACGATTTTCTTTTTTAGTATCAACAACCGAACATGATCTTTTTTGATTAATGTATTTCCAAAAATGATAGTTGAGAGACATGTTATTAATTACATGTAACAGCACGACGTGCGCTTCGTGCGTGCATAATCGTGAAACCAAAGGTGTTACAATTGTAATTAAAAAAAGATATAGAATAAGTTCTCGATATTTTGACCACTTAAAAACATAATTCCTTGATCTCATTAAAGGTATATAATTCTATTATGGTGTTTTAATTCCTATTCAATAATAAGGAGGATAACAAAAAACAATATTTTCTTCTATTTGAATTAAAGATAAAACTTTGATTCAACAATTTAGATAAATGTTTGACTTTGTAAATCTCTTCGTTCAATTGTTATTCTTTTCTAGGGGATTTTGGGTAGTTCATTCTTAAACCAAAGATATTCAACTGTTATAAAATATTTTAGTGTGTTTGCACTGAAGAAACCAAGATGGGTAGGATTGAGATGTTTAAAAAATATTGTTGATTATCCATCAAAGGCTACAAGTGTATAAGCTGGTGATGCGATGCCAGTTACTTTATTTGTGATTCCACTGCGCTAGAAAATCGAATGAAAACAAATGTATATTCTGTGATAAATTGTCAAACATCCATTTAAAAATTTGACTGCTCCTTGTGACTTGTTTGTAATTTGCTTGTTGTGTCTCATATGATGTTAACGAGACCATTTTCAGGGATAGTTTACCAAAAAGATTATAGACAAGTTGATCTACTTTTTACTTTAGTATGAAATATTGCTAGTGAGCTATGCGGTATATTATGTACGTACAACATAAGTATATAGCATCACACCGTCATATTATACTATTATCTTATAATGTGATTATAAGAAGCACCTCATTCATATAGGATAACTTGTAAACTTCAAGTTTTAAGTCTCTGTTTAGTTATTTATTTATGATGGTGTGTGGATAATCTTTTGCATTTTGTGACGACCCGGAATTTTTGTATATTTGAAATGTGAATATTTAAGTTATTTTAAATATCCGAAGGTAAAATTTTAACTTTAATTTCAAATATACAGTATTTATTTGGATAATTAATTATTAAATTTAATAATTGGAATTGAGTAAAATATAGAATCTGGAATTTTAAGGCCGTTAAAAATAATATGAAGGCTTAGAAAATTTATACTGATAATTCTGAAGGTGTTGGAACTTTCAGAATTGAATTTGGAGCTGTTTTGCTCAGTTTTGAAAAGTTAACGTTTAAGTAAATAATATAATTGCTTTAGTACTGTTGCAAATCTATGCGGACACGTAAAGGAATTTTAAAACACGTGTCCTACCTAATAAACACGCGTCTCCTTCTTTCTTTAAAAATCATAGCCGAGCTCAAACCAGAATTACCACTTGAACACTCCAAACGAAAATCAAAAGCAGTTTGTATTCAACTCAGATAAATTTCCCTCTTTCAATCTCGTTCTTTCCCTTCTCTAAAACGAACGAATTCGTTCGATCGTTTGAAATAAATGGCAGCTGCTCTCTTCCTCTTCAATTCACGAGCCTACTTCCCTCCATTTCAAATTCGAGCCCATTAAGCTCGTTCTTCCCACACTCTCCCCGTCAAGCGTCGACCAATTTCGATTTCGAGCTGTGGCCTAGGGTTTGGGAATCGAGGAAAGCGAAGGGCGGCGCTGTTATTTCGAGCGTCTAGTGGCATCGCGATCGAGTTCGACTCGAGTTCATTGGGGTTTTCAGGCACGCGAGGGGCTGCTGTGGCAACTTCGTTCGATCGTGATGGAGTATCGTGGGGCGGCGACCATTGTCGTGTGTTCGAGTCTAGGGTTTGGCGATGGAGTGTGCGTGTATAGCTGGGAAGAGGTAGGGTTCGACGGCTCGAGATCTGAAGCTTGACGAAGAGGAGAGGGAGTCCGTCATCGACGCAGTGGGACTGGGCAGCGAGGTACCTACGTTTTACCTAATTTTATTTCATAAATGAATAAATGTATAAGTGAAATTTTATTTTACAATAAAGAAAATTTTAAACAGTTCTGTTTATTTTATTTTAATTAATACATGTATATAGGTTTGAAAGGGAAATTTATTCTTATTCAAAATTTAATATATATATGTATAAGGGTTATATAGGAATTTAACCGTGTAAATTTGATCTATCTAAATCATTTTGTTACTAAAGATTTAATAAAAGGAAATCAGTTCAAAATTTCTTTAAATTATTAAACGGTAATCAAGAGTTCGATTTATATTTCGAATACTAATAAATAATATAAATGTTCATTCAAGGTCAAAAATCGGAAAACCAAGGCAACAATGAAGTGGATTGCAAATAAAAGCAAAGGTGAGTTAATCTCACTCAGTTGAATTTAAATTTAAATGGTTAAATTTAAATAATTGATTGGATGATTGCATTGATTGATGTGCTATATATATATAGTAGTATATAGCAATATATACATATTGGCATATGTATATATTGGAGTTGATATTCCCGCATTTATATAGCGGATGAGACCCTATGCGCCGCATAATAGCGGATGATATTTTATAAACCCATATACCGCGATATTCCACCTCGAAGTGGAATTGGTATTGTGCTAACGTTTGTGGATGCAGGGAAACAGGTTGGAGGGATCCAACTGGATTCCTCAAAATATTTAATTTTTGTTTAAATATTCTATGATATGAATGTTGTTATCCTGTGATAATTTATATTGGATAATCTGGTTGGATTGAATTTCCCAGTATAATGAGTTATCAAAAGCAATTGAATTGGATTTTTGGAAAATATAAAAGAGTAAAATTAAGTTAAGTAATTCTAGTGAATTCGAATAAATTAAATATGGAAAAGAGGAATTTTGAATAAATAGAGAAATGTTGAATTTAAAGAAGACTTATGTGATGTTATTTAAAGGGATAAAAATTTATTTTAATTCAATGTTTAAATGTAATTAAAAAGAGAAGGAATTTGGGAAATCTGAAACTTGTGTTTCGGTTTAAAGATTTTAAATCATAATGAGAAATAAAAATCTGAAAGTTAATGAATTTGGGAATAAATGGATTAAGTGAGGAAATTTATTTCAAGGTAAAATAAATTGGAAAATCAGTTGTAAATTGATTTAAATATTTTGGGATTCGAAATTTAAAGAGAAATGAGATTTTGGAGATATAAACTGGGTTTATAAAGTGAAATGGAATATAAGAGGATATTTGAAATATAAATTCAAGGTGGGAATTTATAAAGGGATATGAATTGGTTTAAAAATAAGTGTTGATTTATTTTTAAAGGGATGTGAAGAGAAATAAATATTTGGAAATGTATTCCGTAAGCGGAAACTGTTTGAAATTGTTTTCAAAAAGGAGTTTGAAAATTTGGAAATATATCTTGGAAAGATATTTGGGCAAATAAATAATGTGGGAAATTATTTATTATGTGATGGTTGCTTGTGGATGTTAATTGATAGTTAAATAACCGACTATCAATATTGTCCAAATGCGCTGATCGTTTCGAAGAGACCGGGATCGAGTTTCCGTATACCGGGATTCTAGGTCTGGAGACTCGAATACCACTTCGATCCGGTTTGTACGTTTCGTGTAACGTGTTCGGAGTCGAAGATGGAGCTGTGAAGTGCAAGGGCTAGTCGCTACTAATCCTGAGGATATTTCCAAAATGGATGTAGTAGGAGTAGTGCCTTCGGTTCCGTTCAAACCCAGGACGGACTGGTATGGACGAATGCTTGCGAAACATCGTCAGCGGACGATGGGCATTCTAAGGGATATGTTCTCTAAAAGGTATCGTTTAGCCTCGAACCTCATCAACCAGGAATGACTGAAAATCAGGGGTTATGCAGCAAGGCTTCGTGGGTAGCTCCCACTGGAGGGTAAGGTCATCCCTGTCTAGATGTCCCTTTTTATTTCGGCTTAGTGGTGCGGTTGCTGATCCCAACCGTGGGGTGATTTTATTCGGGATCATCCAGTAAGGGATGGTTCCGGCCTTGTGTTGCAGGGGAGCGGGCGTACTCCTCGGTACGGTGATCTAGGCCACGTACTGTGATAGGTGGTACCCCAGTGCCTAGTCATTCGTTGGAAATCCATTCTTCCTACGTGCCTTGTACGGTATTTGTTTGTATTACCCACTTTTGTGGCTAGTATGCTGGAATTTAATAATGTAACAATTTCAGCTATTTTAATAAGTATTTGTGAATAGACACTATTATAATATCAGAGGATTTTATAAAAAGTGTTTTAGCTATCGTAAGGTAAAAACCCGACATGTTTATTTGTGGCGTGGTCTTACGAGATGTTTTTTATTTTTAAAGGATTTTTGAAACTTTAATAATCAATTGAGTGTGATTTTCTCACGCTGGTTTTCCAGACTGACTCGGGTATTGTTTTATATGATGCTCGGGTCAGACCGAGATAAACAGGTTCAGGATATGATGCTGTGGAGCTCAGGAGACGAGCTGGATGTCGATACGTACTCCCGTACTTGTTATTATTTTTCCGCTGTGTATTTAGTTGTATGTTATGGATGTTGATGTACTCTGATGATGTATTCTGATGTATTGTATAAACAGATAAAATTTTGATTTGTGTAAAGATCTGTTGATATATTATATTTTATTCCGCTGCGATGGTTAGATTCTGATGTTGTTTTTCTTTTATTTTCTTCTTCTACCTCTTCTTTTTACCCAAATGGTCCGGTTTTTCGTGTTAGAAAAACTCGGGTTGTTACACTTGGTATCAGAGCTTAGGCTAGCGATAACCTTGGCTCTGGTGGGAATTTTGAGAGTACTAATAGATATGAGCGCGTATTTGTTAGTGGATATAAAAATGGTTTTATATTGTGTTGGTTGATTTATTGAGTGGCATATGAACCTTCGTCGGCACAGTCTGGACAACTGTATCGAAGGGGTTTCTAAACACTTGAATAGAACAGTTCGACACAATATTGTTTTAAATAGGGTGAATGAAATAATTTTGCCCAAATTATTTTGTATATAAAAGAAATAATTATTCAAAAATTATTATAGTTATATATTTGGATGCTTGGTTGTTAGAAAATGACAATAATGAGTTAGTCTCATTATTGAGTAGAAATTGAAACTTATAACCTAAGTTGAAGAATAAATTTATATAACAAAATGGAATTTGAAATATAGACTATAAATGAAATTTATAAATTGAGATAAACTTTATATACAAATGTGAATTACAAATGTGATTTATAATCAAATGAGATTAATTCATAAACAAATGAAATTTGTAAATGTAAATTGTAAATGTGTCTTATAACTTGGAATAAAATGTGATAGAATTCCAGAGTAATGTTGGATATAAAGTTGAATAGATTTTGAATTTGAAGTTTTGGGAAAGATTTAAATTCCTTTGGATTTAAAAATAGTTTTTAAAGGTTTTGGGGAAATAATAGTGATATTATTTCATGAATATTTTTGAAATTGAATTGAAATCTGGTGGGATTTGGAATTTAAAAATATTTGAAATGTTTTTAAAAGTGATAAAAGCACTAAACTCTCAGTGGTCGCTGGAAAATAATTCTGATGATGATCGCGACATCATCGGTGTTCATTTTCGAGTTTCCAAAAGAGGAATTGCTACCTGGATGTTTTGGGCTGGTGTTTGTTTGCAAAACTGAGTTTGGTTTTGAAATTGAAAAGGGTTTGGATATAGTTGATTTCAAAAATGATTTTGAAATTTTGGAAAATTGTTTAAAACTCTGGAATCTTATTTAAAGTTGTGTATGGAATAATAAAAATATTTATTGGCTAAATAAAATGTATAATTCTGAGTTAAAAGATAAAATGTGAATAAAATTTATTTTAAATAGATGGAAGTATGGATGTAAATGAGTTTGTGACTTATAAAATTCAGAAATGAAATTAATGATAGAATTTGAAGGTGAAGCTTGAGTTGTTAATAGAAATTCAACTTGAGACTAGAAGTGAAAAATATGAATTGAAAACCGTAGGGAATTGAATTAAAATAAAATGATTTGGGATGCAAATAAACTTTGTTCGAGTATGTATAAATTAAATATGAGTTTGGATAGTATGATTAATTGAATTAATGTGGTAATGAGTTTAATTATAATTGAATGGAAGTATAAAAAAATATATAATATAAGTGTGTGGTTTATCAGAAATGGGAAGGTGGGAAAGAAGATTTGTTAGTATGTTGGAAAATCCAAACTTGAGATATAAAATAAATTTGAATTCAAGTAAACCAAGTAAAGTGGTTTAGAGATAAAAATAATAATCAAATATTGGGTATAAGATTTGAATAAACAAATTAAATGAAAATGAGCTTAAGTGTTAACTTAAGTGGATTATGAAATAGCTTTGAATAGAACCTGTTGGATAATCAAAGGAGAATGAATGGACTGTGAACAAATAAAAAGGGTTTGAATGAAACTAGTGGGTTAATGAATTTAATATTGAATGGTAAACTAAAAGTGAATAGTAAATCACTTAAAACTGAAATTGATAGTTTAAGTATTGGTTGTAAGTAATTGAAGTTAGTATCGAAACTTGAAAATGGCATTTGGGAACTGTTCGGTGTATGTTGCTTATGAAATGCATGTGTTTAGCTATTGAAATTAATTGAAATGATAACCAACCTTGTATATTTGTCACTTACATATTTGAATTGAGTAAGTACAGGTTCAGAGAGGCCGTTTGGCTGGGTCGGGTTATGCATTTGCTAAAATAAATAACCGCTTTGCTTAAAAATTGCTATAATAAGGTACGCTTACGCGAAAATTCAAAATAGGAGATATGAACTGTTTATATTGATATATATTGTGATTTCCGGCCTGAGGCCGATGTATATATATATTTTTGTGCATCCTGCGATATCGCAGAAGTCCCTCCGTACAAGGGAGACTCTGCCAAAATTTTCCGTAAATTTTGGGAGTTAGAATTTTTTTTGAAATCTTTGAAAATTTTCGCTAACGACAAGCAATTTAAATTTGCTAACCAAATGGAATTGAAATTGAATAATTGAAACCTATTTGAAATATGAATGTAAAGCAAGAGAAATCAAAGGAACTAAAGAAAGTAAAGTTTGTAAATAAACTGTTATTTGAGATTTAAATTAAATAGTAAGTGAAACTAATCCAATATTCAAAACGGAAGCCAATTTGAGATTAAATGAAATTGTAAGGCTAAGTAAATAGTAATGAAAATAAACTTCAATAGTGAAGTGAAAATAAGTGTAAGCAATATGTAAAATATTTATATTGAACTTAAGAAGTAGGGTGAGATTCTTAAGTAATTTGGTATTGAGGAAAATTATTCTAGATGAATAATTGCATGACGATTAAAATTTGAAATTGTGAAATGAGAAAATTGTGGATAAGTGAATGTAATCAAACTGAAGTTGTGAAATGGGATAGTTGTGAATAAGGGGATAACAATCAAAAAGGAATGTGAATAAAAGAGAATTGATATAACTGATAATCAATTGAAATTAATACGTAAGGTGTACGTATATTATTTATTCGCATAGCTATTTGATCCGGATTCGAACACAGAATTTCGGGATAGATATATCGATCCGAGTTGGAATTTTTTACTCGATTTTCAACGGCGAACCTGGATATGGATTGTTGATTGATTCTGGATATTCTCTATCATACTTTGTGGCTATGCAAGGAGAATGACGGTTTCTGATCAAGAAACCAGATCTGAGTCCGCACTAGGAAGTCGGGTGGACGATACTAGTTCGGAAGTGGAATTGTATGATCGATTAAGCGATCGAATGTGATATTGCGTACGGATGATATATGTGCATCGTACGGGCTTAAGTAAAACAAATATTGGAAATTTGTAAAGAAGTCGATAAAATGACTTTGGAATTGTGAGTGGATATTATTGCTTAGTAGGATATACAGGTGTATAAAAGCAACGGATAATTGGGATTTTTGATTTTAGAAGATAAAATTTAATGGCCCGACAAAAGGTATGTATTTGAATTTCTATATGAAATTTGATTGGGTTTTGGATCCAGCCACTTGGCTTTTTGTTTTCTTTTTGTGATTGGGAGGCCGTAGAGCCATTTTGTAGTAGTACCGAGCTAGCCGCGCAAAGGAGACGCTGGCGAAATTTTTCGGAAATTTAGGGAGTTAGAAAAATTTTGGAAAATTTTGATAAGTTAAAATTTGAATTAAAATTTAAATTGGAATGGATAAGCAGATGGTATGGGTTGAACTTATGAATAAGTTTGGGAAGTTAAAGGATGATTAGTGTATCATTAATAAAAAAATTGTTATGGAAAGTTGTTAAAACTATTTGGATTGGGAAAAAGAACGGGTATCGAATCATTTCTCTTAACTGGTAATTTCGGGGACGAAATTCTTTTAAGGGGGGAGGAATGTGACGACCCGGAATTTTTGTATATTTGAAATGTGAATATTTAAGTTATTTTAAATATCCGAAGGTAAAATTTTAACTTTAATTTCAAATATACAGTATTTATTTGGATAATTAATTATTAAATTTAATAATTGGAATTGAGTAAAATATAGAATCTGGAATTTTAAGGCCGTTAAAAATAATATGAAGGCTTAGAAAATTTATACTGATGATTCTGAAGGTGTTGGAACTTTCAGAATTGAATTTGGAGCTGTTTTGCTCAGTTTTGAAAAGTTAACGTTTAAGTAAATAATATAATTGCTTTAGTACTGTTGCAAATCTATGCGGACACGTAAAGGAATTTTAAAACACGTGTCCTACCTAATAAACACGCGTCTCCTTCTTTCTTTAAAAATCATAGCCGAGCTCAAACCAGAATTACCACTTGAACACTCCAAACGAAAATCAAAAGCAGTTTGTATTCAACTCAGATAAATTTCCCTCTTTCAATCTCGTTCTTTCCCTTCTCTAAAACGAACGAATTCGTTCGATCGTTTGAAATAAATGGCAGCTGCTCTCTTCCTCTTCAATTCACGAGCCTACTTCCCTCCATTTCAAATTCGAGCCCATTAAGCTCGTTCTTCCCACACTCTCCCCGTCAAGCGTCGACCAATTTCGATTTCGAGCTGTGGCCTAGGGTTTGGGAATCGAGGAAAGCGAAGGGCGGCGCTGTTATTTCGAGCGTCTGGTGGCATCGCGATCGAGTTCGACTCGAGTTCATTGGGGTTTTCAGGCATGCGAGGGGCTGCTGTGGCAACTTCGTTCGATCGTGATGGAGTATCGTGGGGCGGCGACCATTGTCGTGTGTTCGAGTCTAGGGTTTGGCGATGGAGTGTGCGTGTATAGCTGGGAAGAGGTAGGGTTCGACGGCTCGAGATCTGAAGCTTGACGAAGAGGAGAGGGAGTCCGTCATCGACGCAGTGGGACTGGGCAGCGAGGTACCTACGTTTTACCTAATTTAATTTCATAAATGAATAAATGTATAAGTGAAATTTTATTTTACAATAAAGAAAATTTTAAACAGTTCTGTTTATTTTATTTTAATTAATACATGTATATAGGTTTGAAAGGGAAATTTATTCTTATTCAAAATTTAATATATATATATATATGTATAAGGGTTATATAGGAATTTAACCGTGTAAATTTGATCTATCTAAACCATTTTGTTACTAAAGATTTAATAACAGGAAATCAGTTCAAAATTTCCTTAAATTATTAAACGGTAATCAAGAGTTCGATTTATATTTCGAATACTAATAAATAATATAAATGTTCATTCAAGGTCAAAAATCGGAAAACCAAGGCAACAATGAAGTGGATTGCAAATAAAAGCAAAGGTGAGTTAATCTCACTCAGTTGAATTTAAATTTAAATGGTTAAATTTAAATAATTGATTGGATGATTGCATTGATTGATGTGCTATATATATATAGTAGTATATAGCAATATATACATATTGGCATATGTATATATTGGAGTTGATATTCCCGCATTTATATAGCGGATGAGACCCTATGCGCCGCATAATAGCGGATGATATTTTATAAACCCATATACCGCGATATTCCACCTCGAAGTGGAATTGGTATTGTGCTAACGTCTGTGGATGCAGGGAAACAGGTTGGAGGGATCCAACTGGATTCCTCAAAATATTTAATTTTTGTTTAAATATTCTGTGATATGAATGTTGTTATCCTGTGATAATTTATATTGGATAATCTGGTTGGATTGAATTTCCCAGTATAATGAGTTATCAAAAGCAATTGAATTGGATTTTTGGAAAATATAAAAGAGTAAAATTAAGTTAAGTAATTCTAGTGAATTCGAATAAATTAAATATGGAAAAGAGGAATTTTGAATAAATAGAGAAATGTTGAATTTAAAGAAGACTTATGTGATGTTATTTAAAGGGATAAAAATTTATTTTAATTCAATGTTTAAATGTAATTAAAAAGAGAAGAAATTTGGGAAATCTGAAACTTGTGTTTCGGTTTAAAGATTTTAAATCATAATGAGAAATAAAAATCTGAAAGTTAATGAATTTGGGAATAAATGGATTAAGTGAGGAAATTTATTTCAAGGTAAAATAAATTGGAAAATCAGTTGTAAATTGATTTAAATATTTTGGGATTCGAAATTTAAAGAGAAATGAGATTTTGGAGATATAAACTGGGTTTATAAAGTGAAATGGAATATAAGAGGATATTTGAAATATAAATTCAAGGTGGGAATTTATAAAGGGATATGAATTGGTTTAAAAATAAGTGTTGATTTATTTTTAAAGGGATGTGAAGAGAAATAAATATTTGGAAATGTATTCCGTAAGCGGAAACTGTTTGAAATTGTTTTCAAAAAGGAGTTTGAAAATTTGGAAATATATCTTGGAAAGATATTTGGGCAAATAAATAATGTGGGAAATTATTTATTATGTGATGGTTGCTTGTGGATGTTAATTGATAGTTAAATAACCGACTATCAATATTGTCCAAATGCGCTGATCGTTTCGAAGAGACCGGGATCGAGTTTCCGTATACCGGGATTCTAGGTCTGGAGACTCGAATACCACTTCGATCCGGTTTGTACGTTTCGTGTAACGTGTTCGGAGTCGAAGATGGAGCTGTGAAGTGCAAGGGCTAGTCGCTACTAATCCTGAGGATATTTCCAAAATGGATGTAGTAGGAGTAGTGCCTTCGGTTCCGTTCAAACCCAGGACGGACTGGTATGGACGAATGCTTGCGAAACATCGTCAGCGGACGATGGGCATTCTAAGGGATATGTTCTCTAAAAGGTATCATTTAGCCTCGAACCTCATCAACCGGGAATGACTGAAAATCAGGGGTTATGCAGCAAGGCTTCGTGGGTAGCTCCCACTGGAGGGTAAGGTCATCCCTGTCTAGATGTCCCTTTTTATTTCGGCTTAGTGGTGCGGTTGCTGATCCCAACCGTGGGGTGATTTTATTCGGGATCATCCAGTAAGGGATGGTTCCGGCCTTGTGTTGCAGGGGAGCGGGCGTACTCCTCGGTACGGTGATCTAGGCCACGTACTGTGATAGGTGGTACCCCAGTGCCTAGTCATTCGTTGGAAATCCATTCTTCCTACGTGCCTTGTACGGTATTTGTTTGTATTACCCACTTTTGTGGCTAGTATGCTGGAATTTAATAATGTAACAATTTCAGCTATTTTAATAAGTATTTGTGAATAGACACTATTATAATATCAGAGGATTTTATAAAAAGTGTTTTAGCTATCATAAGGTAAAAACCCGACATGTTTATTTGTGGCGTGGTCTTACGAGATGCTTTTTATTTTTAAAGGATTTTTGAAACTTTAATAATCAATTGAGTGTGATTTTCTCACGCTGGTTTTCCAGACTGACTCGGGTATTGTTTTATATGATGCTCGGGTCAGACCGAGATAAACAGGTTCAGGATATGATGCTGTGGAGCTCAGGAGACGAGCTGGATGTCGATACGTACTCCCGTACTTGTTATTATTTTTCCGCTATGTATTTAGTTGTATGTTATGGATGTTGATGTACTCTGATGATGTATTCTGATGTATTGTATAAACAGATAAAATTTTGATTTGTGTAAAGATCTGTTGATATATTATATTTTATTCCGCTGCGATGGTTAGATTCTGATGTTGTTTTTCTTTTATTTTCTTCTTCTACCTCTTCTTTTTACCCAAATGGTTCGGTTTTTCGTGTTAGAAAAACTCGGGTTGTTACACATTTACTATGTCCTAAATTTGGTTTTTATGCTTAATACATTGTAGTTTCATTATTTTTCTATTTTTTCCTAATATATCCTTATTTTAGGTCTTCAACATCATCTAAATCAAGTCAATTATTTGTCAAAAAGACACTAGCATTGGAATCAAATGATAATGCACCCTTAGCTATGTAGGGTATAAACCTTGATTTGGATGTCGTTAGCGGAAAACAAGTTGCTGCAAATGGAAAGGCATCTGAGTTTGTTACTTTCAGAAAAACATCTGCTACTTTAGAAGTAGCTTCTTCAGACAAAAAGGATGTTAAACTTCTTCTAAGTGTTAATTCTCATATTTTCATGCTAAAACTTGACATGATTATTAAGATAATGAACTAAACGTGCCTTAAATACTATAAGCTTTCAAATCCTGATTTACACTTAAGAAAATCTTGAGAGATATATGCCAATGTTCATTAGAACTGAATCCTGAATATAACAATTCTGAGCAAGAAAATGGTGCAAAGCTTTCATGTCATGAGGAAAGTAAAGAAAATCAAGAGAAAGATGAGAACAATGCAGAAGGAAAAGAAATTAAAGTATACAAGAAGGTTAGTTACGGTTCTCATAGTTTACAAATATTCAAAGAGTATATAAAACCTCGATATGATCAAGATGAAACTAGTAAATGCGAAGAGAGGTTTAGAATATCCTTTGTAAATGAATAGTAAAGTGGTAGCTCCTTCTCCTTTTTATTATATACATAAAAGCATTGTGCACCAGAATATATACGTTAATTTCTCATTATCTAGAGTGGGTGACAAGGATTGTTGCTCTGATTGTTTTGGCGATTATGTAGCTACACCTATACCTTGTATGTATGCACGAGAAATTGAAGGAGGGTTTGCATATACAATTGGTGGATTACTAAAACCCTCTTTTTTGGATATGTGTGTCTATTTATAGCAAGCCACAAAAAACCACCATGTGTATTGCCATGACTGCCCTTTATAATGTTGTAATAAAGGCAATGTTTTAAATAAGTGTAAGGGGAATATTGAAAGAAAATTTACCAAATAATGCTAAAGAAAGTGTGGTTACAGTAACATTGTACAAATTGAGTTCAACATGACATACATCAAAACCTACAAGTCAGTTGTTGACGTTAAGTGATTTGAGAGTGAAGGACTATTCACAAAATACAATTTTATTTAACTTGTAAAATTTAAGTTACCAAATACATTTATTTGATATGATGTTAGTACACTTGTTACTTCATTCAACAATTTCTACGATGTTAGCGAAGAATCTCATGTATTGGGAATTATGATAGCTTTGAATTAATTAAATCTTGGTAGAACCATGGAAAGTGTCCGCAATTTGTATAAACTATGGTACATTATAATGAATGTAAAATATTGACAAACATGGTACTACAACATCATACTATGCAAAGTATGGCCAAAGTGAAATATCCTTATCCAGTGTTTATGGATGCTGATTGGGATTTGAAAGGCTTTTAAAAGATTACGAAGCTCTTTGTCTGAACATTTTATAGGACTGTGATGAGGTTTAAGAATCATAGGTAAGTTGTGATTAAAAAAGGTAAATTTTCTTACAATATAGGATTAAAGTAACATGCAACTATGCGCACATGCGTACACACACAATGAGATATTATGGCAATGGAACTCCACATCTAAACATATAGTAAGGCATAATAATTAAGATCTTTTGTGTTATCTATGTGTCATCAATTTGTGTCTAAATAGAATTTTCCACATATGTGACACAGTATAATATATCTCAATCATTACATGTTCACCTAATTTCAACCATATATATAAACATAAAGTGGTTCAACGGTCAACATATGCTGTGTTCCATTTTATGTTTTATTTTGTATCCAAATATTTGTTTCTTAATTAAAACTTCAAGACAATGAAACTTAAGTGTTTTGGAAATTATAGTAACTTTCATGTTAATTACAACACCTTTTGAAATTAAAACTTAACCATGATTCACAAACCTCGCCACATTCGCATAAAATGTGACATTCAGATAAAGAGTTTTATCATCTTGTAAAAGCTTTTCAGATTTCCAATCAACATTCAAAAGCACCAGATATGCAAGCATTTACCAATATGCTTTGTGTGGTATGATGTTGTAGTTCCATGTTTGTCCATATTTCTCCAATGCATTCGCCATAAAAGCATAATTCTATCAACTTTCCATAGTTTATACAATATACCATAGTATATACAAATTGCGGACACTTTCCATAGTTTACCAAGATATAATTTATCTAAAGTCATCACAATTCCCAATGCATGAAGATTTTACAATAACAATGTAGATTTATTTTGAGTGTTGCAAGTGTACTAACATTATATAAAATGAATGTATGTGATAACTCAAATTTTACAAGTTAAATACACATACATATGTACGTACACACATGGTTTGGAACCGAACATTTTGCGTCCAGTAAAAACAAAATATTTGTATAGATCAAGTTTCTAGGAGAAACATAGATGACCCAACCATTAAAGCAACAGCTACTAGATGCATTACAAAGCAGCATCTGAACTATATGTTGCATGTCATGAAATATACCTTAACTTCTTTTACACAATTCACGTAAGATAATTGCAATATTTTAAAAAGTGAATGTTTATGCAATACAATTTATTATTCCTGAGGCGAGGTGTAAGTTTCAACACATTTTTTTTTTGGGTATACATCACATACATGACATATTAAATTTGAGTAGCATAGAATAAAAAAATTGAAATAATAAATTAGGAAGCTTTAAGCTTTTAAATTTATTATACAATATATATCATAAAAATTTGTTAGTTCATATTCATAAGCAATGAATGAATAAGCATTTGATTTCAACTACAAAGACAATAAACAATAAGCGATTGGTAAGTTTATTGTTCTTTCTCTCAGTTTTTCTTTAATGGATTACGAAAACAATTGTAATCATTTTTAAAAATCAAGTTCTAAAATCGATTCAACGGTCAAATTTTGAAATTAACTCGACAATTTTTTTTGATATCAATTTCAAATAAATTTTGAAAATCTTCGTAATAAAAAAATTAAATAATAATATTATTTTCTAGGTTTCAAACAACAATTTTCAACTAGGCAAATCTCTTTACTTCTTAGGGTTACACTTTATTAGGCATCTAGGGCGTCCGAGACATTTTTTTTACGCCCCGCATGCCTTGGGTGATTTGTATTCAAATGTGGTCATGAGTTCTAATTCCACTAATGATAAAATTAAAATATGTTTTTGTTAAAAAAATTGATATATAAATGAGGTTATAAATTCGAATCTAAGTCCCAACAAGTTTTTATCTTCTTTGTTTTTATTATTCTAATATATATACATTTATCTTCGCTGTTTTCTCAATACCAATATATTCCTTCCAATACTATTCATTATTCACAATGTTATTTTACATTCATACATCCAATATTTTGTTTTGTTTTTTCCTTCAAGTTCCATAAATTTTCTATCAATTATTTTATATAAAGCTATATGTAAAATTAAAACCAAGTTATTTAAGATTATTCTATTAATTTTTTCAAAGATATTTTTGATCCTCTTCACATGGGCGTCTCACATGCCAAAGTTTTTTTTTGAAATGGTACTTAGATACAAAATGTCATGGGGACAACAAACCACAAATCATGTGTTAATAAATGTTCGAATCACGCTATGCAAGTTTCGAACTTGTGACCTCTCGCACCAAAGTCGAACTTGTGACCTCTCGCACCAAAGTTTCGAACTTTTAACCTCTCACATGCCAAAGTTCATATTTATAACTAAGTAGATGTTCAATTTTTGTCTGTAAGAAATGTCTTTTGTTTCTTTCAAACCAAATAATCCATGAAAAGATTAGAATTTGATCAACGAATAATCTCACATCTGTACAAGCAATCTTATTTCTTAGAGCTTTAGTAATTGAATTAATAACGTAGAGGAACAGTATGTTGTAGACTGTATTTATAGAAGCACTGAGAACAAATAACTTGTGTAAACTACAATGATAAAACAAATGATCGCATCTTCATCACTGTCGATGCAAAATAAAAAGTATCGATTCAATTATGTTTTCCCCCATATTTGGAATATTTTTGTCGACTGACATTAATAGAGAGATTTCATAATTGAGTTAACCAATTTGTCAAATCTGGCAAACAATTTTGGATGGTTGTCAACTAGGATACCATTTTCTGATAATTGTAATTTGGATGATTGTCTGATGTGTCCTATTGTTTAATGTCTAAATTGTGAAGGAAATTTGTTTTTTAAGCAATGAAGAAAAAGTAGTTTTTGAAAATTATTTCAAACCAAGAACCTACATGAAAAATTATTGTTGATATTGTTAAATGTATAAAATTATAAAGGAAAAATGTTCTTTTAGCAATGAAGAGAAAGTGTGCCTTATTGATTATTATTACTACAATAGTAGTATTGACATTTATTCAAGCCAAGCACTAGCATGAAAAGTTATTGTTGATATTTTGCCAAGCTATGCCAGAATTATGGATGTTTAAGAAAGTTGTCCAGTGCTAACTCTATGATATTATTTCTTCTAATATGGTTGTAAACTTTCTAGATGTGTTGATGCAAATATGGCTGAGATATCTGTAGAAAGAGACTCCAGATCGACAATTCTATCATATAAGAAGTTTACACCCTAAAAAGTCTACGCCATATTTATGGAAGTGGCAAATTATTAAATGAATATTATGTAAATTCGGCCCATGCACATTTGTAGCTTGCTTTCTTCACTACTAGAAAAGTAGAACCATATGAAGAGCTAACATGGGTAAGAACCACTATGGGTAAGCTGAGCAAGAATTAAGTTCAAGAGGTTATTGATTCGAACCACCAAGACATTAAATTGAATGCTCTGCTTGCGTAAGTATAACTCTTATTCTCCAAAGGGGAAAAAATCAAAACATTGTTTCAAATGTTATAGTCTTTTTCTCTATTTTTATATGCTTTTTTTGAGTTTGATTTTTTTAACCTCCACTTAATGACGTTGTTATATCCCTAATTTTCAAATTGTTGCATGTGTCAACTTTTTATATTCATTTTTAACTTTATTATGAATAATGTGGATAAAAAGATGAAAGGTATAACAATCGTCGTTAAGTAGTGGTGAAAAAAATAAACCATATTCATATCAAAGACTTGCATATACATACATACGCATGCATACAGGCGTGGTATGTAAATCTTCATCTTTCATTCCTTGGAATTTCCCCAATCGATTTCTAATATTAAAAATATGTATCTGATTAAGCTAATTTTATATATGCATATAATAATGTTGATCATCTATATATAACTTTTGATCTTTCAGAATTTCTAACCCCTCAATTTTATATTTTAAATCAGCAATTAATTTGAATATATTCAACCTCTCATAATTTTTTAAAGATGAGGTGTTTTCCATCCCTCGTTATTATTATTGTGAAGGTTGTTTGAATTACTAGAAGATCATATACAAAAAAATTAGCTCAATTTAAAAAAATTAATGCAAACAATTTGATATATAAATGACGGGGGAATGGAGTGATGGAGGTTTTGAAATTCATCTAAAGTAAATGTCATGTAAGCAACGGTTAAACTAATCGAGCTAAGAAGTTATCGGTCTCACCCAGCTTTCATCTAGCTTCCATCTGGAAGACTAGATTAATATAGGCTTCTTGTCTAGCTTAACAATTTTAATTTATCGCTTTAGTGTTGCTTAAACTTGCTTGGTTCTCAAGTCCTAAATGTCAATTAATTTATGATTGCATTATGTGCGCGCAAGTGCACGCACACACAAAGTAAAATGTTGCATATGGGAAAATTAACCTCAATAAGTTAAATAACATTTTTATCGACTCACTCAGCTTTCATCCAAAACAGGTCTTCTTGTCTACTTTAATGACTTAAATTATTGCTTTATTTTTGGTTGTACATGCTTGGTTTTTCGATCCTAAACACAAATTATTGTTTGAAACTATAGACCTATCATCTTGCATATTTTGCATGAAAATAATATTATACCAAGTGGATCGCAAAAAATACCTTATAACTTTGGTTTAAAATGAAACAAGATATCATGGTTTTGTAGTTGTACTTGGTATAATATGTGATTCAATAGTTTTTTTTGACCCCCACCTAATAAGGCCACTTTATTAGTAATTCTCATCCACACAAACTTTTGTAGGTATAAAATTTTTGTGCGTACATTTATCTTCATCATATTTCATGTGGATAATAACATGAAGGTTGACCGTTAACTTGCGTGCATGCTAGCACATATGTATTTGTTTGTATAAATAAAAAAACGTAGACTTCTTCTCCAACTAGGGCCAACCCAAGGTTTTTCTTAGTAAGTTGACTTCTTTGGAATTTTTTTATAACCATTTTAGCTATTTTACATAAGGCTATCCTTGAATATTTGATTTGCATAAAATAACAAATATTATTCTGTACTCTTGGTTTTAGTTTTATGTTGTATTCTACAATTTAGGAAAAATTGAGCAACAGAACAAAAACGGCCAAAAAAGGAGGAAATTTAAAGAAGAGACAAAATTTAGACAAGTGTCTGTTGATTTGCATATTGCAACATAGGGAAACAAAGAAAAAAAATACAGATGCTAAGCTATGAAAATAGAGGAAAACAGTGGTAGATTTTTTCCCCTCCATAGGGCCATGCCTGTCTCTGGCTTAATGAGTTTAATTATCGCATGTGTTACTTCAAAAGTGCTTAGTTTTTCTGGTCCTAAATATAAAATTAATTTGCATATGGGTCTATATAAATTCTTGATTATCAACTTTTAGACCTTTACTCCCAGTGCATTAAAAACCGAAATTGAACATAACATAAAATCTAAAGTATCACAGATCTACAATATCATACTTTATAAATTTGGACTAAAACGAAGAAAATATTATTCATAGATTAGGCAATGCAAACTACATTTAAAATTTATTTGTAGATTGGACATGTGTGCAGGAAGTCAAATGATGATTCATCACTTATGTGCTCGACAAAAAGTAAGATACTTAGCCTCTGATCTACTTATATAACTCAAATTGTAAAAAGAGAAAAATTAAAGTTGTGATTAAAATGTGTTCTAGTTATATAACTTACTCAACTATCTTCTGACAATGCTAGAATTCAGAAAATGATTCGTGATTCAACAGTTTTTTTGACCCCCCATCTAATGAGGCCACTTTATCAGTAATTCTCATCCATAAACTTTTGTCGGTATATACTTTTTGTGTTTACATTTATCTTCGTTATGTTTTGTGTGGATAATAACATTTAGGTTGACATAAATATCGTTAACTTGCGTACGTGTTAGCACATATGTATTTGTTTGTATAAATCAAAACAACGTAGACTTCTTCTCCAACCAAGGCCGACCCAAGGTTTTATTTGCCTAAGCCACACTTGGTTCTTAGTCAGTCGACTTCTTTGGAGAGAAAAATTATTTTAGTTATTTTACATAAGGCTATGCTTGAACGTTTGATTTACATAAAATGACAAAATATCATTCTGTACTCTTGGTTTTAGTTTTACTTGTATTCCACAATTTAGGAAAAAATGAGCAATAGAACAAAAACGACCAAAAAAGAAGGAAGCTGAAGCTTAATGAGTTTAATTATGTAACGATCCTGACTCGGCCTTCGAAAATCGACAACCATACTTCACCTGTACTTGAATGCCGCAGATTCAAACGTCGAATCTGGCTCGCCGGAG
This sequence comes from Allium fistulosum, assembly GCA_030737815.1. Classification (NCBI taxonomy): domain Eukaryota; kingdom Viridiplantae; phylum Streptophyta; class Magnoliopsida; order Asparagales; family Amaryllidaceae; genus Allium; species Allium fistulosum. Next base: position 731,254,794 of record CM060902.1, on the reverse strand, counting down.
CTAATAACACAGTAAGTATAACAACACAGCGGAAGAAAGAAATGAATGATATCATATACAACTCCAATGAATACAATATCCAGCATGATATACAACAATGATATCAATATAATACAAGAACATCAGAGACAAATAATGATGTTACAGCGGAAACAACAAAATTGATAACTCCAAATGATCTTTAAAAGAGAATGAGTCCAACATCAAGCTCGAACCACCATCACATTTCACCAAGAGAAGCAAGGTTGGTCGATGGTCCGTGAACTCCAAAATTGAACTAGCTCCCGATAATCTACTAAACCTGATTATCTGAAAAACCAACATCGCTCTAAAAATATAATTCAATAATACGAGATTATTTAACGACCCGAGTTGCTTTCCGACAACTCCGGTTACACAAACAATGCACAACCATCATATAATTAAACTACGAAATCAATTGTATTTTAATGGTTTTCAACATACATGTCATTTCATAGTTAACCATTAATCTAAATTTCATAAATCAATGAAATTGTGATTCTTACAACTATGGTTTAATATAAAGTTTTAACCAAATTTTAGACATAGCAACAATTTAAAAGATATGTCTTATAAGGTTTTACTCGCCGTATAATCAATCAATCATAAGCATACAGCCATCTCTTATCCAATTCAGGCATAACAACCAAATATTATATCACAATCAACTAATGAAATTAACTATCGAGATAATTATATATAGCAAACAATTTAATTGATGTAAATGTGTGAGTTAAATGGATTAACTCACCTTAACCGTTCACTAGCATATAAGTAAAATAACTTGCTTTAAATGCACTAAAAAAAGGTATGTTTTCGGATTAAATAAAAAATTGTTAAAAATATTGGTTTATATTGTGTTTCCGACCGTGTGGTCAATGCATATTGTTTATATTGTATTTGTGAAATTGCAAACGACTCTCCGTACAAAAGAGACTCTGCCGAAATTTTCCAAAAATTTTAACACTTAGAATTTTTTTAATAATTTTTGTATGCGAAGAAACGAAAATTAATAAATGAATCTATTTAAATTTATAACATACGATAATTTTAATTCTAATGTTAACTGTTTAAGTTTTGATCGAGTTTCAACTTAATAGTAAAATTCGAAGAGAGTTAATGTTTGCATGTGTTTTTGACGTCTTCCTATAAGAAATTGCGAGGACGCAATTTTTATAAGGGGCAATGTGACGACCGCCCATGACCCCTGCACCGAATCTAGAGATAGTGCGCTGTAAAGTGTGCCAGGCGACCATGGACGATTGTCAAGGTAAGATTAAAACAACAGGATCTATCGTATTACTCACAGCGCATGGACAAAATACAATAGAACATATGTATAGTGAAGCTTTACAGAACAAAATGACATCTTATAAAACTCCATAATAGTTGAATACAAGCATTCATATAGTCAATACATCCAGCCTCACTACATATCTCTCAGAGAAAACAAAACAGCGGAACACCCAGTACATATGATAAGAAGATAATATGCAACCCTCCAGCTCGTCTTCGATATCAGTATCGTGAGAAGAGAACAGCACCTGTCACCTGCTACCTAGTCTGCCCGTCCCAAAATGGATGAACAGCCCAAGGCAATAAGAATTAAAAACATAAAGCCTTGAGTCAGACAACAGTCTTAGTGAGCAGTAAATTAACTAACAACATACCAAAAGAGCATAAAGGAAAAGGAATAGGAATACAACCCTCCCACTCCAACCTCATTCTACAGTGATAGCCCCCAGACACACACTAAGCAGAAGCAAACATAGCAGAGCATACAATTTAAAATAAAGCTACTATCACTCGAGTCAAGGGCGATGTTTTCCAAGTACCAAGGCCTAAATCAGATAAGCACCCAGAAAATACCGCTCTTGAGTCCGAATGACGATACAACCAAACATCCATGACTCTGGCTATCACTGTTATCATTGCTTCGATATCACCGTTAATTGAATGACCGGCACATTCTTTCAGCCGTCCGTCAAGGGCTAATGGAAACCCCGGTTCTAGACATAACTCCCGCACGTCGTCGCAGCCCGTGCCTAGGACTATCGAATCTGCCCAGAGTACTCGACCATCAACAGTTGGCCGTTGGGACTATCGAATCTGCCCAAACGTACTCTTGCTTAGAGCATGCTAGAACCTTCAACAACGATGCTATCCAAGCCTCCTAGTCATCCTCCTCGACGACTATTCTCATATCCATTCATTATCTTCAACTCGAATCATATCACCGAGTTATCAACATGCTTGGAATGATCCCGTCTGGATTAGACCAAGTCTTCATCACATGATTGCCTCACTTCATTACATCCTCGCAAAGCCTCATCTCATCATCACATCATCAAATCTATGCATAAAAGCTTCATCATCCCGCTACATATGCCACGAGCAGCTTTTCCAATCCAAGAGCCTTTCCCTTAGCTTTTGAATCACCTTTGGTCTAAATCTAATCATCAATCATCTAGTTCATAATAATCAATCAAATCAAACATCAATCCAAGCAATCAAGCATTCAAAAATGATCTAAGTAGACAATTATAACAATAATGGCATTTTCGTAATTAAAGAGTTGAAAGTCCAATAAGCATGAAAACATGGATTATATCTCTACAAACTTGATGAATGAACTTGCATAGGTTAACATATGATAAAATGGATGTAACATCATCATAAACAATGGATCTATATGGATCTACACATAGGATGAAGAAAATGCATGGAAATCTCTATTTTAACACCAAATCGAGCCAACAATCCGATATACTCCTTTGGATCCGTGTGAGAGATAATCACCGCTCACCAAATCACCTAAACAACCTCAAATCAACACACTTCAGATCTGGACAGCGAAGGATGAAGCTAGATCTATCACAAATCCGCTTCAAATGAAGAAATCTCCCTTGAAAAGATGAAGATCTTCAATCTAAGCTCTTGAATCTTCAATCTTGATCTTCGATTTGGATGGATGGAAGCACTAGATTAGAGTGGAGAAAAGAAGTGAAGAAGTGTAGAAGTCGAGCTCTCAAAATGGCAGCACTTCGTCGCTTCAAAATCCGGATCCCAAAAAGTGAGAACAACCCCTCCTATTTATAGCTGAAAACTGCCCTTAAGTCGTAACTCGGCTATCTCCTTAAGTCGGTGCCGACTTAACACCATGCCGACCTAGTGCCTTGCCGACCTAGTGCCTTGCCGACCTAAAAACTCATCTGCCTATGACTCGCAACAAAACAGCTGTCTCCTAAGTCGGTTACGACTTATGGCATGCGCCTACAACTTAACTGAAAAGGCCTCCAACTTAACCAAGCTTCGACTCAACACATGCGCATATACAAACCCTGTCTACGACTTAATGCGCACGCGCCTTAACTAGTTAGACGACCTATGACTTAACTGCCTCGCCGACCTACGACTTAACAATATGACCGACCCAACGAAGCAGACTCATCATACTGCCGCAAAACCCAAGTCCTAAGTCGGTTGACGACTCAACAACAAAGCGCAACTGCGACTTAACACATAGGCACGACTTAACTTAGGTCGTTGCCGACTTAACTACCTACCGACTCAATTACCCTGCCGACCTAACACTTAACACCCAAACACTTAGGTCGCTCACAACATGTCCTTAGGTCGTTGCCGACCCAACTCTACTCCAGAATACTTAGGCTGCCTACTATTCTTCCTTAGGTCGCCCTAACCTCTTAAGTCGGTCAACCCCACTTCCTTAACTCGGCAACGACTCAACAAATAATTTGTCAGATATGCTAACCACTAAGTCGTCCAGGTCTTAAGTCGACCACTATCTTAACTCGTCAGCCGACTTAACACTTAACTCACCACTATCCTTAAGTCGGTTAATACTATAAGTCGGTCAACTTCTTAGATAGGCTACTCCCTTAAGTCGGTCACTCGACCTAAGCCACCCTATCTTCCTTAGGTCGTCGCCGACCTACCACTTAGTCATTAACCCGTCCAGACCTATTTCTTAACTCGTCCAAACTTCCTAAGTCGGCTACGACTTAAGACTTAAGAAAAATTCTGCTAAAACCTGAAATGACCTAACAACAATACAATCAAAGGTCAATCATTTTAGAATGTTTTGATCCGTAAAAATACGGGTCGTTACATTCTCTCCCCCTTAGGAATTTCGCCCCCGAAATTCCAAACAAACAAGGCAATCAAAGCTATTCTGTACGCCTATCATCCATAACAATCAATAAACCATGCATCCAATTCTAGCTTAGCGTACAGAATTCTAAGACTTAGAACAAGTTACAATTTCGTTAGATGACACGACACCTTAGGGCCATACCTTGAAGAGTTCAGGATGAGCTGCTTTCATCCTCTCTTCCACCTCCCACGTACAGTCGTTATCATCGTCACTCCATTGTATCTTGAGCAACTTAACTATCTTCCTCCTAAGCTGTTTCGTGTCAGTTTCAACAACACGAAGCGGCTTACGAGGTCTTCTATCGACTGGATCAACTTCTAAGTCTTCACAGCTATCAGCAGAAACCACCGTACTCGAGTCGTGCACATACTTCCGTAGATATGATACATGAAAAACATTGTGCACACTCGACATCTTCTCTGGTAACTCCAATCTGTAGGCGAGCTTTCCAATTCGCTCGATGATCGGGAATGGTCCAACAAATCTCGGAGTCAATTTTCCTTTCTTCCCGAATCGGATAACATTCTTCAGTGGAGAAATCTTCACAAAAACCATCTCACCTACGTCGAACTCCAAATCCTTACGACGTTTATCAGCATAACTCTTCTGACGATCTTGGGCTGCCTTCATTCGTTGCCGAATGATCTCTATACAATCTGAAGTCTGACGAATCATCTCTGGCCCAAGCATCAACTTTTCCCCAGTTTCCAACCAACATGTCGGAGAGTTACACGGTCTTCCATACAATGCCTCATATGGTGCCATACCAATACTTGACTGGTAACTGTTGTTGTAGGCAAACTCCACCAAATGAAGGTGATCTTCCCATGATCCTCCGAAATCCAAAACACAAGCTCTGAGGAGATCTTCCAAAACTCGGTTGACTCTCTCAGTCTGACCATCTGTTTGGGGATGATAAGCTGTACTCAAACACAACTCGGTTCCCAAGACTTCCTGGAAGCTCTTCCAAAATCCACTAGTGAACAATGGATCTCGATCGCTCACTATACTCTTCGGAATACCATGGAATCGAACTATCCACTTAACATACAACTCAGCCAACTTTGATACAGTCCTAGTCAATCGAACTGGAATGAATCTTGCACTCTTGGTCAAACGATCCACAATGACCCAAATCCCTTCATTTCCCGTTCTGGTTCTAGGCAATCCATCGATAAAATCCATCGACACTTGTTCCCACTTCCATGTAGGAACTTCTAATGGCTGAAGCAATCCACTTGGCTTCTTCTGTTCGGCTTTTACCAACTGGCAATTCATACATTTGGAAATAAAATTTCCAACATCCTTCTTCATACCTTCCCAGTAGTAGGTTCTCTTCATATCCCGATACATCTTATTTCCACCTGGATGAATTGTCAGCTTCGAGTGATGACTTTCCTTCAGAACTTCACTCCTCAATTCATCTATATCGGGAACAACTAGTCGTCCTTGCTTCCGAAGCCAACCCTCTCGATCGACCTCGAATCCTTTATCCTTTTCTGGATCCAACCCAGATTCCAATTCACGGACAATCTTGACAAGCTTATCATCTCGCTTTTGGCCCTCGCCAATCCTTTCCACAAGAGTGGGTCTTATCGATAAGTTTGCCAACATCTCAGGTTCCAATTCACATCTAGGCCTGAAGTCAAATCCAGCTAAATACTCGAGACTCTTCCATTCTGAAAACATGGCTCCCAATCCTGCATGTCTTCGACTTAACGCATCTGCCACTGCGTTACCTTTTCCCGGAGTATAAGCTATACCAAAATCATATGATGCCAAAAACTCTAGCCAACGTTGCTGCCGAAGATTCAAATCCTTTTGGGAGAAAAGGTACTTCAACGACTTATGATCCGTAAACAACTCGAATCGAACTCCCAACAGATAATGTCTCCACATCTTCAGAGCAAATACAATCGCCGCTAACTCCAAATCATGAGTTGGGTAATTCCTTTCATGCGGCTTCAGTTGTCGACTGGCATACGCAACAACTTTATCCTTCTGCATCAGAACTGCTCCAAGTCCAGTACCACATGCGTCTGTATAAACCACCATCTCATCATTCCCACTAGGAATAGTCAAAACAGGAGCACTCGTCAATCTCTCTTTCAGGATTCCGAAAGCTTGCTTACACTTAGCATCCCAACTGAACACTTGGTTCTTCTTCGTCAATCCTGTTAACGGTGCAGCTATCTTGGAGAAGTCTTTGATAAACCGTCGATAATATCCCGCTAATCCAAGAAAACTTCTCACATCGGATGCATTCTTAGGTCTAACCCAATCCTGGATTGCTGCCACCTTAGCGGGATCAACCGCTATTCCATTTCCAGAGATCACATGGCCTAAGAACCTCACTTCACTCTTCCAGAAGTGACACTTCGAAAACTTAGCCTTCAGCCGATGTTTCCGTAAGATCTCCAAAACAATACGCAAGTGCGTCTTGTGCTCTTCTTCCGTTCTGGAATAAATCAGAATATCATCCACGAACACAAGTACGAACTTGTTCAACTGATCTCTGAACACTCTATTCATAAGATCCACAAAATATGCTGGCGCGTTAGTCAATCCAAACGGCATTACCAGCCACTCAAAGAAACCGGATGGTGTCCTAAAAGCAGTCTTCGGCACACTATCCTTAGCTACTCTCAACTGGTGAAATCCCGTTGCCAAATCCATCTGAGAAAACACCTTGGCTTCGTGAAGCTGATCAAACAAGTCATCTATTCTCGGCAATGGATACTTGTTCTTCTTAGTCACCTTATTCAGCTCACGATAATCCACACACAATCTCAATGACCCATCTGCCTTGGTTGCAAACACAACTGGTGCACCCCACTCGGACACACTACGCCGAATGAATCCTTTCTGCAAAAGATCATCAACTTGCACCCTCAACTCCTGCTGTTCCCTAGGCGCCATCCGCCTAAGAGGCATCACAACAGGTCTGGCTCCTTCAACTAGATCTATACGAAACTCGATCTCTCTATGCGGCGGCAACCCTTTGACTTCGTCAAAGACATCCTCGAATCCATTTGCGATTGGCACTAAAGACAGTCCATCCCGTGGAACAACTAGCGAATACATGAAGCTCATGAAGACGCCTTCCTCATGCTTACATCGTATCACAATCTTTCGCCCTTCCACATTCTCGACTGTCACCTCCAGCCTCTCACAATCAACCTTAGCCGCATACTTCCTAAGCCAGTCCATACCCAAGATAATTCCGAACCCCGCAAAGTTCAGAACAAAGCAATCACAAACAAAAGAGCAACCATGACTCGACACAACTAGACCACGGCATAACATACACAAACAAGACGAACCCCCAACTGGATTAGTCACAACCAATGGCCTATCAACAATATCCGGTTCCAAACCTAACCGGCCTACTAGTTCATTACAAACAAATGAATGCGATGCTCCAGTATCAAACAGAACTCTAACTGGAACACCACATAGGAAAAGAGTACCTTGAACAACCACACTTTTTCCCTTCTCTTCAGCAGTAGGAGCTTTCGAAGACGACGGAACAGCCCCCAAAGCATAAGCTTGCACAATCTGCCTGTCCTTCCTCGGTTCTGGACAATTCTTCCTGAAATGCCCCGGCTTGTCACAATTGTGACACTTCATCGGCACCTTAGGATTCTTACAATCCTTAGAGAAATGGCCCTTCTGCTGACAATTGTAGCAAGTCACCTCGCCTTTCGGCTTCTTCTGGCCATCCTTACCCTTCTGCTGCTGCTGCTTCCTCTTCTGATTTCCACCCTGCTGTGGTTTAGATTCCCCCTTGGTCACAGCAACAACAGATCCTTCCTTAGGAAACAGACTCTCATGCCTAAGAGCTTTCTCCACAAGCTTCTCAAATGAATCGTCCAAATGATCCACCAACTATCTCCCAAGATAACTATCCAAGCCGGTCACAAACTTCTCATTCTTCTGATAAGCAGATCCAATATATGACCGGGCATACTTGGACAAAGCTTCGAACTCAGAAACATACTCAAGAACTGATCTTCCACCTTGCTTGAGCTTCACAAACCTCTTGAACAGAACAGACTTCTGAGCTGTAGAAATGAACTTAGCTTCAAATCTGACTTGGAATTGCTCCCAAGTAATCTCTTCTTCCGGAGTAGTGATGGTAATAGAGTTCCACCAATCAGAGGCTCTCCCTTGAAGCTGCCTCGATGCCAACTTCCTCTTAGTTGCATCATCAATTCCCAAATCACCAAAGATCCTTCTACAAGCATCGATCCACCTCTGGACTTCAATGGTAGATTCTGTTCCCAAGAAAACCTTCCCTCCAAGAGCAGTATAATCCTTGCACAACTTAGCAAAATCCACTGGTTTCGGAGTTTGGACTTGAACTCCAACATCAACTGCTGCCCCCGGAACTGGTATCCTTCTCATGATCGAAGTCATCATAGCTTCGAACATGGCTGCATAATCAGCAGTCTCTTCAGTGGTACGGCCTCCCCTAGCAGCTGGTCTCCCTCTTCGACTCATTCTCAATATCTATAAAAAGGAATGATTAGAACATCTAGAGAAACAACTGCATAAAGGACTCAACTCGACTAAACTACTATATTATATATAGTATTCATCCATCAAAATACAATTACGTCTCTCATACGTAGTTATGATGGCGAGCGTTGGGTAAAATCGATTAACCAATGCTCTGATACCAAATGTGACGACCGCCCATGACCCCTGCACCGAATCTAGAGATAGTGCGCTGTAAAGTGTGCCAGGCGACCATGGACGATTGTCAAGGTAAGATTAAAACAACAGGATCTATCGTATTACTCACAGCGCATGGACAAAATACAATAGAACATATGTATAGTGAAGCTTTACAGAACAAAATGACATCTTATAAAACTCCATAATAGTTGAATACAAGCATTCATATAGTCAATACATCCAGCCTCACTACATATCTCTCAGAGAAAACAAAACAGCGGAACACCCAGTACATATGATAAGAAGATAATATGCAACCCTCCAGCTCGTCTTCGATATCAGTATCGTGAGAAGAGAACAGCACCTGTCACCTGCTACCTAGTCTGCCCGTCCCAAAATGGATGAACAGCCCAAGGCAATAAGAATTAAAAACATAAAGCCTTGAGTCAGACAACAGTCTTAGTGAGCAGTAAATTAACTAACAACATACCAAAAGAGCATAAAGGAAAAGGAATAGGAATACAACCCTCCCACTCCAACCTCATTCTACAGTGATAGCCCCCAGACACACACTAAGCAGAAGCAAACATAGCAGAGCATACAATTTAAAATAAAGCTACTATCACTCGAGTCAAGGGCGATGTTTTCCAAGTACCAAGGCCTAAATCAGATAAGCACCCAGAAAATACCGCTCTTGAGTCCGAATGACGATACAACCAAACATCCATGACTCTGGCTATCACTGTTATCATTGCTTCGATATCACCGTTAATTGAATGACCGGCACATTCTTTCAGCCGTCCGTCAAGGGCTAATGGAAACCCCGGTTCTAGACATAACTCCCGCACGTCGTCGCAGCCCGTGCCTAGGACTATCGAATCTGCCCAGAGTACTCGACCATCAACAGTTGGCCGTTGGGACTATCGAATCTGCCCAAACGTACTCTTGCTTAGAGCATGCTAGAACCTTCAACAACGATGCTATCCAAGCCTCCTAGTCATCCTCCTCGACGACTATTCTCATATCCATTCATTATCTTCAACTCGAATCATATCACCGAGTTATCAACATGCTTGGAATGATCCCGTCTGGATTAGACCAAGTCTTCATCACATGATTGCCTCACTTCATTACATCCTCGCAAAGCCTCATCTCATCATCACATCATCAAATCTATGCATAAAAGCTTCATCATCCCGCTACATATGCCACGAGCAGCTTTTCCAATCCAAGAGCCTTTCCCTTAGCTTTTGAATCACCTTTGGTCTAAATCTAATCATCAATCATCTAGTTCATAATAATCAATCAAATCAAACATCAATCCAAGCAATCAAGCATTCAAAAATGATCTAAGTAGACAATTATAACAATAATGGCATTTTCGTAATTAAAGAGTTGAAAGTCCAATAAGCATGAAAACATGGATTATATCTCTACAAACTTGATGAATGAACTTGCATAGGTTAACATATGATAAAATGGATGTAACATCATCATAAACAATGGATCTATATGGATCTACACATAGGATGAAGAAAATGCATGGAAATCTCTATTTTAACACCAAATCGAGCCAACAATCCGATATACTCCTTTGGATCCGTGTGAGAGATAATCACCACTCACCAAATCACCTAAACAACCTCAAATCAACACACTTCAGATCTGGACAGCGAAGGATGAAGCTAGATCTATCACAAATCCGCTTCAAATGAAGAAATCTCCCTTGAAAAGATGAAGATCTTCAATCTAAGCTCTTGAATCTTCAATCTTGATCTTCGATTTGGATGGATGGAAGCACTAGATTAGAGTGGAGAAAAGAAGTGAAGAAGTGTAGAAGTCGAGCTCTCAAAATGGCAGCACTTCGTCGCTTCAAAATCCGGATCCCAAAAAGTGAGAACAACCCCTCCTATTTATAGCTGAAAACTGCCCTTAAGTCGTAACTCGGCTATCTCCTTAAGTCGGTGCCGACTTAACACCATGCCGACCTAGTGCCTTGCCGACCTAGTGCCTTGCCGACCTAAAAACTCATCTGCCTATGACTCGCAACAAAACAGCTGTCTCCTAAGTCGGTTACGACTTATGGCATGCGCCTACAACTTAACTGAAAAGGCCTCCAACTTAACCAAGCTTCGACTCAACACATGCGCATATACAAACCCTGTCTACGACTTAATGCGCACGCGCCTTAACTAGTTAGACGACCTACGACTTAACTGCCTCGCCGACCTACGACTTAACAATATGACCGACCCAACGAAGCAGACTCATCATACTGCCGCAAAACCCAAGTCCTAAGTCGGTTGACGACTCAACAACAAAGCGCAACTGCGACTTAACACATAGGCACGACTTAACTTAGGTCGTTGCCGACTTAACTACCTACCGACTCAATTACCCTGCCGACCTAACACTTAACACCCAAACACTTAGGTCGCTCACAACATGTCCTTAGGTCGTTGCCGACCCAACTCTACTCCAGAATACTTAGGCTGCCTACTATTCTTCCTTAGGTCGCCCTAACCTCTTAAGTCGGTCAACCCCACTTCCTTAACTCGGCAACGACTCAACAAATAATTTGTCAGATATGCTAACCACTAAGTCGTCCAGGTCTTAAGTCGACCACTATCTTAACTCGTCAGCCGACTTAACACTTAACTCACCACTATCCTTAAGTCGGTTAATACTATAAGTCGGTCAACTTCTTAGATAGGCTACTCCCTTAAGTCGGTCACTCGACCTAAGCCACCCTATCTTCCTTAGGTCGTCGCCGACCTACCACTTAGTCATTAACCCGTCCAGACCTATTTCTTAACTCGTCCAAACTTCCTAAGTCGGCTACGACTTAAGACTTAAGAAAAATTCTGCTAAAACCTGAAATGACCTAACAACAATACAATCAAAGGTCAATCATTTTAGAATGTTTTGATCCGTAAAAATACGGGTCGTTACAGGCAAGGTCTGTAACAACCCTGTTTTCGAAGCCATAATATTCGACAAATTTAATTAAAATAATAGTATTTGAATTCGGTTTGGATAATTATTATTTTGGAATCAAATTATTATTCGATTTAAAGTCTACTTAATAAAGAATTTTGTTATAAAAAAATTGAATTAGTTAATAAATTTCATTTTAGATGTTACATTTTAATTCAAGTAAAAGGAGTTAATAAATATAAAATATTTTTATCTACAAATAATAATTATATATATATATATGTATGTTTAATTGAAATGGATGAAAAGAAGTTTTAAGTTGATATTTATTTAAATCAATAAGTCGGCAAATATGAATAAATCTATTTATATCAATACAATGAATAATTCAATATAATTGAACAATATTGGATTGAATGAAACTGTATAGTTGTTGAAGTTTAAATTTCATAAAAATGAAATATAGAACAATTTGAATTAAATTGTAACTTATTTAAAAATAAATGGGAGAAGAGATTTAATAAATGGGCATAGTAAATTACACTTAAACAAATCAAAGCCCAGCCTATTTCAAATAAAACCCAATCCTCTTTCTATTCCTTGATACTCAAACCCAACACCCTGATTGGCTGATTCAATTCGTTTTGCCTAGCCCTAAATTAAAAATCGAAAATCATTTTCGTTCAAAGGAAGAAAAAAACATGGCCATGGAATCGCAACTTTAGGCAATCAGGAAAGCAAAGTCGAGGAAGTAGGAGGGTGGCGAGTCCATGGGGAAAGAGAGAGGATGCAGTGCCTGGGAGGTTGCGACTTTGTTGCGCGTGCGTGAGGACGAGCTTCAACTTGGGCTGCTAACTGCGACGAAGTGAAGGAGCTCGCAACGATGTGAAGGAGCATGTGATGCCAGGCTGTAGGCGATGACTTATCTATAGGCGAGCGAGGAGATGAGGCACGAGTAGACATAGGTATGAGGCCAATTTAGTTCTAGGTGGTCGAAAAGGGTTGTTTGGCTGGCGCTCAAGGCAGGGTGAAAATTGAGGCAAGCTTTGTTACTAGTGATGGTGCTAGGGTTTCGGGTTCATGCTGAAAGGCTAGAATGAAAAATAAAAGCAAGTTATTGGTTTAAGGTGAGATTTTTTTAACTCACGAATTCTATTTCTAAATGCTAGGATTCCTTTTGCATGTTATTGGTTGATTATGTTATGATCTTTGGTTGTCAATGGTTGAAATGGATAGGAGATGCTTGTATGCATACGATTGATTGATTATATGGTGAGTTATTTTACTTAACTCACACCCTATATCTAAATCAATTATATCGTTTTTTGTATGCTATAGTTTTTAATTAAATTGAAGTTTGAATTGATTGAATTATGCGTTTAAAATATGAAATTTGAATATATAGTCGAAATTGAATCAAATGGTTAAAATAAGGTTATACGTTGAGATTTAAATTGTCATTGTAAGTTTGGATTGATGGTTGATTATGGAATGACATGTATATTGAAAACCATCAAAATACATTTGATTTTGGAGTTAAATTATATGATGATGGTGCATTGTGGTATAAATCGGAGTTTGCCGAAAAGCAACTCGGATTGATAAACAATTCCATATTATGGAATTATATTTTATAGAGCGATGTTAGCTTTGTATATTGAATTTTCTTTGGATATTGTTTAAGTTATTTAAATGTTTTTAAATGAATTTCAAAATGAAGTTTTATCCATTTGATCCTTGTTGGAAATTAGTTATAAAATATATATAGTTAAATTATATTATCTTCTTAACTTACTGCTTATCACAAAATTTCTAATTAAATTTTTTTAAAGATAAGTAATATTTATTTACAAAATCTTTTTAAAATTATTATTTATAGGTATACAATTTTGTAAAGAGCTTTAGAGGCAAACAATAAGATATTGTATTATTTTAGAAAAATAGTTATGAAAGTAATGGATTTAATTTCAAATAATTTTAGCTATAAAAGTTGTTAAATGATTTTAGAAAGATTTTGAAAACCTTTAGAAATTATATCTTTATTTACATGTGCATATATTTAAATAGATTTTCAAAATAAAATAAGTTATCAATTATGTAAAGTAAAGCTTTGTTTTAAAATAAATTCAACTAAGATTTTTAAGTTTACAAATAGCTTATGGTTTTAAAGTGTTATGAAGTAATATTATATATATGTCTCTATATAAATTTGAAATAAAGATAATTATCAATTATTTAAATATTGTTTTGATTCAAAGACCTGATAAAGGAATTTTATTTTAAGAGTTAAAACTTTATAACTCTTTTCTTTATATATATATATATATGAGTTACTGGATTTTTAAAAGTGATTTTGGGAAAATTACATCTTGACATATATAAAAAACTAATTTAAAACTCTTTTAATTTATTCATTATGGATTAATAAAGGTGAGAAGTTTAAAAGTGAATTATAGACAAAATATTTTAGAAATTATTTCTACATGATAAAAATTATATTAATTACTTTCAACTTGCAAACTATTGTTGGTTTTTATTTTATTTAGCTTTTGGCTATTTTATAGAAGTTTGAATTAGATTTCAGATGAATTTCGTGATTTTCTATGAAACAAATAATTTCAAATAAACGATTGAATTCAACCATGCCCTAATCCCCAATTTAATCCGCGAAAAAAGAAGAAGAAGAGGAAGTCATTAACACTTAGAGTTGTATTATCTTAGGGTGTTCGGATTTCAGACCGATAGATCCCTGAGAAAAGATAGCTCATTTTTCATAGATCTGAGAATCAGTACATTTTTAGATTTGGGTAGGCAGATCTCTTTCGGAAGTTCTGTTATGGTGTTGGATTCAATTATTAATTTCCATTTATTAGCATACGACAATTTATTGAAAATTTTCTAAGTGTTAGAATTTTCGAAAAATTTCGACAGCATCTCCTTCGTACGGAGAGCCGTTTGCAATTTCACAAATATAATATTAACAATATATATCGACCACACGATCGAAAACACAACATATAACAGTATTTCTATCATTTCAAAATTTAAATAAAATAATTCTTAAAAAATTTAATTCCATTGTGCATCTTGGTATTTGTTTGATTGTACTAATAATTACAACTTCATTTTATATAAAACAAAGTTTTCAATTTCATCGGATAAATTAACACATAGTTCAATCAATTCAAACACTAAACAAACTAATATAATTTATATCATTCGATGAACTAGATAAATCACAACATGAAATAAAAGAGTTTTAGATTAATTTATTTGAGAGATAGTTTGAATTTGAAATTAAACTATAAAGGGTGAACCATCTAATTATACAAACTAGTCTATAAAAGGAATTTTGGAATTACTTGAAAGGTTGGTTATAGAATTTGTATAAAATAAACAAGATGTATTTTGATAGTATTTTTACTACTGAAAATTTCCCAAATTGAAAGAAATAAGTTATTTCCTCAATTGGAAATAGTTTTTGATGAATTGAATATATGTGTGAATTTTGAAAATAAATTTTCTTCATGCAAGCAAGAATATGATTTAATGAAATATGAAAATTATTTTATAAAGTGAGTGAAAACTTATTTTAATAGTTTATTAGTGTTAGTATGTCAGTTTAGTACTTTAAGAATTCTGGTCGATGCGCCTGATCAATGTTCTCGATAGGGATTCCTAAACACTAGACCGGGACTTTACAGGCACAGGGACTCATTGACCTTTGGATTTTAGGGCTAGCATCGAAGTAGACTATTTTGATAGTTTTAGTTTACTTCATACTTGTATATATTGGCAGTTAGGAGCTTATGTCATATGTATTATATAATAGTGACTTCGTACTTGATAGAAGATTTTGGATATGATGTATATTATTCCGCTGTGATCTATAATTCTGATTTATCTATATTATATACTGTTCTGAATATTTTTAATAGGTGTATTTATTATTTTGTATTAATACTGTACACATCTTAATTTCTGTTCAAATCCTCAAAAAGGTAAATAAGACGTGTCAGTGTTAGTATAAAGATATATTCACATTCGATCGCGCTTGACCAGCCGTATTCTCCGGATTAGCAGATGACATTACTTGTAATGTTCTATGCTAAACTGGGCATAGCGGTGGGGTCGTTACAGCTTGGAAATTTTGTGATAAGCAATAAGTTAAGAAGATAATATAATTTAACTATATAGATTTGAAATAAATTGAACTATAAATTATTTAAATATTGTTTTGATTCAAAGACCTAATAAAAGAATTTTATTTTAATACTTAAAACTTTATAACTCTCTTCTTTATTTATATATATATATATATGAGTTATTGAGTTTTAAAAGTGATTTTGGAAAAATTTTTACCTTGGTATATATAAAAACTAATTTAAAACTCTTTTAATTTATTCATTTGGATTAACAAAGGTGAGAAGTTTAAAAGTGAATTATAGACAAAATATTTTTAGAAATCATTTTATATAATAGAATTATAATAATTACTTTCAATCTATAAATTATTGTTGGCTTTTATTGTATTAGCTTTTGGCTATTTTTATGCAAGTTTGAATTGGATTTCTGATGAATTTCATGATTTTCTACGAAACAAAGAATTTTAATAAACGATTGAATTGTCAGGTGGTATAGGACACTTTGTACAATTCTTTCAGTTATTATTATAATTTGTTAAATAGAGTTTGAGTGGAAATTACTAGCTTTTAGTAAATACTTGAATTTACATTTTGGTATGGGACAATTAGCTAAATTCTTGTAGTTACTAGAGTGGCAATAATTAACACTTAGAGTTGTATTATCTTAGGGTGTTCAGATTTCTGACCGATAGATCCCCGAGAGAAGATAACTCATTTTTCATCGATTTGATAATCGATTCATTTTTAGATTTGGGTAGGCAGATCTCTTTTGAAAAATCTGTTATGGTGTAAATACGGTTGTCTCTTTCGAAAGACAGATTTTTACATGCATCGTAGTCTATAGATACTACAACCTATCAATTTATTTTGTTTTATACAATTAGACTATGTATACCTCTTTCTAAAGGTAAATTTGCATAGGACAGATTAGGTACACGGCTGCTCTTTTCTTTGGGCGGTGTCCCTAATCTGCAGTATCTTTCGGAAGGCTTCCTTTCTATGTAGCGGGTCTCTTTCGGAAGACTTTGTGCCACTGTATTAAACTGATAGATGGATACCATTATTATTTCATTATTGATGATTATTTCTTCAGAGATTTTTAGTATGTATATTCTGTATCTGTCATGGCTTTGAGGAATTTTGAATTGGTTATCACCATATTTTGAGATGATAGTCTATTGAGACTTGATATATATTTATGAAATGGTGATTTGTAGATATGCCTTATTTGAGTATTTGTTTTGGGCATATTTTATTTATGACTTATTTGTTTATTGTTAAGTCAAAATTTTGGGACCTGTATTTATTTGTTGGATATGCCTTTTTGAATTTTTGGGTTTTAAGCATATTTTGAAATGACTTATTTTAGACTTAAGTCATTTATGGATTTATATAGTGAATTTAATTATTATAGTATAAATCCATAAATGACTTAAGTTTGAAATAAGTCATTTTAAAATATGCCTAAAACCCAAAAGTTCAAAAAGACATATCAAACCAATAAATACCGATCCCAAAATTTTGACTTATCAATAAACAAATAAGTCATAAATAAATATGCCCAAAACAAATACTTAAATAAGGCATGTCTACAAATCACCATTTCATAAATACATATCAAGTCTCAATAGACTATCATCTCAAAATATGGTGATAACCAATACAAAATTCCTTAGAGCCATAAAGGATATAGAATATCCATACTAAAAATCTCTGAAGAAATAATCATCAATAATGAAATAATAATGGTAGCCATCTACCAGTTTAATACAGTGACACAAAATCTACCAAATGAGACCCGCTACATAGGAAGAAAGCCTTCCGAAAGAGACTGCGGATTAGGGACACCACTCAAAGAAAACTGCAGCCGTGTACCTAATTTGTCCTATGCAAATTTACCTTTCGAAAGAGGTAAACATAGTCTAACTGTGTAAAATAAACTAATAGGCTGTAGTAACTATAGACTACGATGCATGTAAAAATCTGCCTTTCGAAAAAGACAGCCAAATTTACACCATAATCGATCTTTCGAAAGAGTTCTGCCTAGCCAAATCTAAAAATGTATCGATTCTCAGATTGATGAAAAATGAGTTAACTTCTCTCGTAGATCTATCGGGCTGAAATCTGAACGCCCTAAGATCATACAACTTCTAATATATGGGATTCAACATCAAATACAAACACTTATGAACATATCCTAATACCCCACAAAACATGTATATAGCTCTGATACCAAGCTGTGACGACCCCACCGTTATGCCCAGTTTAGCAAAGAACATTACAAGTAATGTTGTCTGCTAATTTGGAGAATACGTTTGGTTAAAGGCGATCGAATGTGAATATATCTTTATACTAACACTGACACGTCTTATTTACCTTTTTGAGTATCTGAACTAAAATTTAAACGTGTACAGTATTAATACAAAGTAATAAACATACCGATTAAAAATATTCAGAACAATATATAATATAGATTAATCAGAGTCACAGATCACAGTGGAATAATATACATCATCATATACATAATAAAATGCGAGTCTACAAAATATGAGTACTAAACCCACATAATTATATACATCATATCCAAAATCTTGTATCAGGTACAAAGTCACTACTATATAATATAAATGACATAAAATCCCAACTGTCAATGTATACAACTATGAAATAAACTAAAACTATCAAAATAGTCTACTTCAATGCTAGTCCAAAATCCAAAGGTCCATGGGTCCTTGTACCTGTAAAGCCTCGGTCTGACCCGAGTATTAAAATAATAAATGGGTCAGACTATATCTAAATAATAGGTGAGTTATAACACTCACTCATTTATATCTATATGTTCTGATATCGTTGAAATGATCAGTCATTTTGATATAACTTTTTTAGACAATCAAAGAAGTATCGAATTATTTGATAAAATAATTTTTTTTTGTGTATATAAAGTCGTTTAATTAATATATTAATGACCTTTTATGGCATAATTATTGATCCATTAATATTATAATGATTATTAGATATCTTTAAATCCTTTAGATAATAGGTTAGGGATATTTGTGGTGACTAGTAATTTAGTAAAATACATATATAATGGGTTGATCAAAGTATGTAGACTAATTAAAAAAGATAAACATGCATCTACATTAACTTATTATAAATTGATTTAAAAATTAATTTAAACATACCAAAGCCTACTAATAGTCCACAAAAAATCCTAAACCACCGCAGTGTAATCTTTGATTATGTGCTCTATTTGATGCATTTATTTTTGCACACGCCTTCATGTCTTTTGCTCCCAATGTAACCTGAACTAGCCATAGATGCCTTACGCAAGCATCTTAACCTTCTTCCTACTTTTCTTTATCCCGCACGCCATCTGTTTGTATTTTATGCTTGCTTTTTACTCCCGAAGTTTTTTGGTATGCGCTTGAGATGTGTTATGTTTTCATTGATATTTACTTTGTATTTGTATTTAAATATGTATTATCAAACATATAAATTTATATATTAAAATCAAGTATGAATTAAGTTTATTTTATCATAAAATCATTGTACATGACGTCTTTGACTTTTGGTTGATTCACCCTAGCAAGAATCAAACTGCAAATGTTATTGCTCGTGATTTCGTTGCTGATGTCGGCTCAATGCATACATAAATTGCATAATAAATGTGAACCTATTTTAGACGATAACCTAACGATTTAAAAATAAATATAAATGCAGTTTTATCACTTACCCTCCCATGGTACAATGAATAATGCCAACGACCTATGGATATAATGGAATCTATAACAGATGCATGTGTAGATGGATCTACATCATCGCACTCATCAATATGATTAGTGCCAATTAATGCTGATATCATTTGTTGTGGATCAGCACCTATAACAAGTGAGTGAAACCCTCCCTGGTATGAAGATGCCCCGGTGGAATAAGATATTAGGTGGTCGTATGCTGTTAAGCGATGGATTTCCGCACCACTTTTTGCTTCTATTATCAAAGTGTGTACTCATATCTATTACAATTTTAATTACATAATAACATAAAACTACAAGTTCACTTAAAATTAAAACAAAATTTTATATTAAATCCATTTAGAGTAGCAATGGTGAAATAAATAATTCATGTCATTATTTAATAAAGCAATTTAAATGTGCATGTGCTTCAAATTGCTATCCAATTAGACTTGGAAAAAATCAATAGTAAAATAAACAATTCATGATGAAGAACAGTCAAGCAATAGCCAAATAAATAATATAGGATGAAGAATAGTCCTACAGTCATACTAGTAGATTTCAAAGGAAAAATAAATATTGACAAAACTACCTAAACTGAAATTTATTTTCATGATAGCATCAAAATACATATACTATAAAAAACACATTAAAATATTCACAATCAAATGTACATGCTATAAGTTGACATTTTCTTTATCAATTCATTATTTACTGTAATGACCCATTTTTTCGATCCTCAAACGTCGAACTTATACGTCCACGATATTCATGTGCCGAACATCCAAGTGCTTGAAAAGACAAATTGTTGGCGAAAAGAAAAGAAGAAAGAAGACATAATCTCACAAATTCATGACGACTAATATATAATACTAAACAAGTCTTTACAAAGAAAGAGACTTTAATATACATACATAAATCAGAGTTCAACGCTAACCCATCATCCGCCTATACAGTTAAAACAGCCATCCTTACAAATACTGATAGGCACAATAATCAATGTAACGAAATAAAAAAGGAATATACGAAAGATACGTCTTGGGCGTCCAACTCGTCTCCTAAGCTCTAAAGCATCTAAGCTAAACCTAGAAATATGCTCGGTCTGACCCGAGCATTACAAGAAAAACAACGTCCACATCAGTCTGAGCGTGAGAAACTCAAATCATAAGGAATTTTATTATAACTTATAAAACCCTCTAAACCAAAGGTATCTCATAAGACCATGTCGCACATAAATACGGTCAGGTTTCTTACCTTGCGATAACCAAAACATTTTCTATGGAAAATCCAGTGGTATTATAATAATGTCTAGGGTTTAAAGTAAAATATGAATATAGATGAGATGCTTATATCTCACATTCCAGCATAGTTGGGCACAACTAAGTTTGTATGGCTCTTATTGGAGATTAGATTCCATTAATGGCTGGACTACTAGGGTACCAAGAACACCTCTAGAAAAACGTACCGAGGTCAACAAGAACATCTTGCACCACTGCTACACAGAACCGGCCTACCCCTTCCTAGATAGCACCGAATATGTCATCACCTCGATAGCTTTGCAACCTTTACTGAGAGCTCTCATGCACGACCAAATCCATAATTGAATATATATCTCTAGAAGGGTGAAGACATACCATAATTTGTGCGACCCACTTTGCCCTGGTGCATATATTCTGTTTTATCCGTTTTCGGTTGATGAGGCTTGAGGGTGCATTTTACCTTTTGGAATAGAAATCCCACTTGGAATGCTAACACTGCCCTCCAAGCAGCAATGCGGTGCCAACATTTCATCCATACAAGTTGTTCAGAATACGACGAAACCAAAGGCACTATTTTTACTACATCCATTTTGGAATCACCCACATGATTAGAAGCAAATAGTCTTTGCACTTCAAAGAGCTTTGTCTTCAATCATCTTCAAGATTTCTTTAATTCAATGCTTGAGTCGGTTCGAAGTGGTTTTCGGATAATTCATACGTATCCGATCCTGGTCTCTTCGAACCAACATTTGATAGTTCTCAGTAAACTCAACTCCGATTCTTTTGGAAATAAATAGATCAGATAATAAGAGGGATCACCCCTCATCCGTTCAAGTGAACGGATCTACTTATCATTGTCCTAGAAGAACACAACGAGTTTATACGTATAGTAGTATCATCTAAGATAACTATACTCTATAATTCCCATGTTTCCTCTAGATATTTCCAGAGTTAAAAATGGTCATGATTTGATGGCCGATTATTTAACTACCAAATAAATAACAATCAAACATAGATTTCATTTCCCATGGAAACTACTAAGCCTCGTTTAATTAATCTCTTACATTATTTTTCAAAATATTCATATACTTATCTCATCAGTATAAGTATATCCACAAGCATTTAGAAAGATCTCCCATTTCAATTTCTTTTTAAATGGATCAAAACATATGTCTTTGGAAACACGGTTTATTATGAATCCCAAACAACTAATCCTTCGGTTTTAAGTAGGAAATGCTTCTGTACCATCAAACTTAAGGATAACTTATTTATTTGATTCATAACTTGAGTAATATAAATGATCTAATCAAACTTAATAAACCAAATCTTTCTTTTTTAAATCCAAGATCCCTTTTCCAAAATATAACTCTTTTACTTAGTTCTTTTTACTAAGTAAAACCCCTTTCTATAAAATAAACTTATCAGCTTTAAAACCCTATTTATAACATTATTTAAAAGCTTATTCTTAAGTTAATTAAATTAACTTAAACCATAAATAAGTTAAGTGGCTTACTCAAAACACCATCATTAGATTAATTAATCAACATAAAACACCACTTCATAAAATGGATAATTAAGTTTAAACCTCGTTATAAAGTAAATATTTAACTTAAATACCTTATATAAAATAATTAATGTATAAACATCATTAAATATAAAATTAATTAACTTAAGACAAATCAATAATTAAAATAATAATTAGCTAAATCATTACAAATTAAAATAATAATTAACTTAAACCATGTTAATTTATAATACTAATTAACCTTAAAACATTTATAATTGAAATATATATTTAACTTCAACCATTTATAATTAACTTTATTAAATTAAATTTACTTCAATAATACTAACCAAATAACAATTTAACAATAATAATTAATTTAATAATTTACTTTAAATTTTTATAATTCTAAAATTTGATTTCAAATCCATAACTTATCCAATTTGGAAAGAGGCTTAGCAAATCTCAGTGGTACTTAAGCAAGATATCATTATACTCAGTCGACATTTAAGTCATAACACAAGTATTTACATAAACAATAGATATGTAAATAAACTGTGTACTATTAGTCGATGGATAAAAAATCAATATAAATCAACTGCACATAAATAAATGTCCAAATTAACATGATAGCATAACAATGATATATTCTCCTAAATAAATGTCCAATATAACCTACTCAACTTAAATACAGCAGAGCGGTGTTTTATTTTGCTAGCAGGATGTCAACAATAAAGTATAATGACTAACATTGTAATTAAACACAGTCAGTATTTGTTTACCATTAAATTATACTACAGCAAATGGGTTAAGTGATTACTTAGGTGTGTACTATATGTTAATATGAACTTAACGCTGGAAGTCGCGTGTTAAACGGGTTCTGAAAGAAGGAGTTACGGATTTATAAGTTTCAATGTTAAATTTTTAAAAAATATATATACTAATTAATGTACTAACACACCTAAACTGGCCCATACGGCCCAAAATCCATCACAAAAATGAAGCTTGTGGCACTCATCTTCCCTAGGAACAAGAAATGAATACAACATAGACTCAAGATTTCAAAAACTAGAAACAAGGAGGACGTGCACATCCACATGCACGTGTGTACATCCACGTGCATGTATGCACATGTGAGCATGACCGAGCCTTCCCGACCACCTCATGTCTCCGCCAGTCAGTTCGCCATGACCCGATTGTCTCCTTCGACCCACCTTCTCTACCTACGACGTACCCTGGCTCCAGACGACCTCCTTGGCCGAGGCAAAAGGAAGCTATAGGTTATACATGCAACCATCAATCTCTTAACCATCGTCACCAACATCACATGCAAGCCCCACCTAAATCACCGTAGTTTCCCCACAACCGCACACCTGCCACTGGCCCCACTCTTTTGAAGATACACAATGCCAAACTACTGGAAAAAACTCACGACCGAACCCATAAACCCATTAGCCTTAAACCCTAGTATATGATATCCTCAACAACCCAGACCACTAGAGTTCCCACCTCCAATGTGGAAAAAGTCCATCTCCCTCCGTCCTTCATTCCAGTACCCTCCATCGAACCACTCGAGCATCGATTCGCCTGAATTTCTTTATTTTACCCAAAATCGAATTTTTAACAAATTCAAACCAACCAAAATGATAAAAAATCTTGAAATTATCACTAAAAATCATGATTCGCTATGACAAACATGATCATACACTTCGTTTGTCGTTGAGATAGACGAAAAACTGCGAAATTAAGCCCCTTACTATATTTTACCCATTTCTCTAAATATATTCAACTAAAGATTCCAAAAATATTTTTAAGATAATCAATAGGCCAAAATACATAACTCTTTAGTTGACGGCATGCCAAAAATCATTGTGATTTGAGAGTTATAGATTTTAGAAGGTGTGGTTGAACTTAGTTTTCAATTTACAGTAAACAACAATAAGTGTTTTTTTGCCTCACAGTAAGGTACTTTACTTATTTAAATTCAAATCTAACCAAAATACTGTTTTTAAAATTATTTCCTAAAAATGATTTCAAAACAACAACATTACTAATAAATATATGCAAATTTCTTATTTAACAACCATATTCATAGATTTAATAACTCATTTTAGTTTTTCCGTTTCCATGTTTTTATTTACAAATGCCAAATCTTTAATCCACTAAAGTTTCGATCTTGAAAAACCAACCATTTTTTAGTTTTAGAAAGGTATTTTTTTCCAAAATTAAAAGAAAGAAAAGAAGATCAGAAAACGAGTTAGGAGGATGGAATATAAAAATGCAAAGGTTAAATACGATGTGTGTGTATATAGAAAGATTTAAAATAATAAAATAAGAATAAAAATATTCTTTTCAACTCATAAATCACTTCTAACCATCAAAAAGGACATGCATTAAAAAACACATTGGTTAACAAGATGTGTTTATGTACTTAATCCATTTTTAGACTAATGCATCATTTCCATGTCACATCATTCATTTGATTTAAATTTTAAATAAAATTTACTTTTTAAATACTAATTAACAATTTTATTAAAAATATAAAGCGTGTAAACATTTTAAAATGATGTTTTTAAACAAATCAAAGATATTACTCTTAAAGGTAAAAAGCTGAAAATTCAAAAATTGCCTTTCGATCACATTTCCATTTTTCATCAAACTATTTATTTATATAAACAGAATTTGAAAATAAATTTCCTATTATAATTTTAAATTAAAATAGGATTTTATATATAAAATAAAAACCATTAACTGAATATTTAAACTAAATTAGATATCCACAATTTAAAACAACAAATCATTATCCCATATCATTGTCCTAGAAACATAACAGATAAGAATGAAGATCACCCCCTAATCGTTTAAGTGGAGGATCTTCATATCATTGTCATAGAAGAAGAGTTTGTACGTAAAGTAGTATCATCTAAGATAACTGTACTCTATAGTTCCTGTGTTTCCTCTATATATTTCCAGAGTTAAAAACCGACCAAGATTTGATGGATGGTTATTTAACTATCAAATAAACAACAATTAAACATAGATTACATTTTCCATAGAAACCACTAAGCCTCATTTAATTAATCTCTTATTCAATAAATCTATTAAATTATTTTCCAAAATATTCATATACTTATCTCACCGGTATAATTATATTCACAAACATTTAGAAAGATCTCCCATTTCAAATTCATTTTAAATGGGTCAAAACATATGTCTTTGAAATCACAGTTTATTATGAATCCCAAACAATTAATCCTTCGGTTTTAAGTAGGAAATGCTTCCGTACCATCAAACTTAAGGATAACTTATTCATTTGATTCATAACTTGAGTAATATAAATGATCTAATCAAACTTAATTGTTAATTCTCTTTTATTCAGCGACCCAGCGACCTACTCGACTCAATGATTTAAGGGAATGAGCGACTAACTATCAAAGGCATATGCGACTTAACGATCTATAACAAGGCAGCGACCTAGCGACCCATAGCACAAAGCGGCTCAATATGGCACAACTCAATGACTTAAGAACTCCAGCGACCAAGCGACCTAAAAGACAGAGCGACATAGCGACCTAAAAGACTCCTGCGATTCAACAAGATAGCGACCTAGCTATTCAATGAAGGCAGCGACCTAGTGAGCTAAAGAAAGAGCGACCTAACGACCTAGCATGCTCCAAAGTTAAGCCGCATGCCCTGCCTCTTCTATTAGGTCGCTTACGACCTAATCTTGCCGAGATAACTTCTATGCTACACATACTAAGTCGCTCGCAACCTATATCTCGCCCAGAATGGTTCCGTTAAGTCGCTAACGACTTAAGCTACCTCGGGATGGCTCTTAGGTCGCTCACGACCTAAAACACGGCCGACCTAAGCCCAGTTTCTCCTATAAATACCCCGCCTACTCCGCACTTGAAGGGGGACGAATTTTGGGAACGCCAAGACTCTGCTGTTTTCTCTACTTGCCCCAACACTTCAAAGGCAAAAGAGACTTCATCGAAACTTTGGAAAATATCAAGTTCATTCAATATGAATTCAAAGAGCTTTTCTGTATCAAAGTTCTAATTACTTGTTTTGATCGTGTTTTAATCGAGGAATCATTGAGAAGTCTGTAATCAAATCAGCGATAGAAGAGATTAAGTGGACGTAGGCTTGATTTTGAGTCGAACCACTATAAAATTGTTGTCTCTTTTACTGTTTTCTGCTATTTTCCGCTTACTTTTAGTTCCCGTACCAACGAGTGGTGCTTTCGCTTTATCACAAATCACACCGGGGTGTTAGCGTACATTTTTTAGCGTTAACATTTTTGGTGCTTTCATTGAGAATTGAACTCAGGTGTGCTCTCATCATTACTTCACAAAGATTTGTGGAAAGACTCTCCCTAAGAACCAGAAGTCTATCCAAAATTATGGCTCCTGGAAGAAAAAGTAGATCTACTAGATCTGGAAATGCTTATGACAACACCGCCACTTCTCCCACGTCAAATCAAGCGGCTACTAGTGTTGGAGTCACAAGGACGGAATTGGATGCCGTAGTTTCTGGGTTGTATCAACAAATGGAAGCCTAGAACACTTTGATATTGGACAAGTTGAATGCTTTGCTTGGAGTTAACCAGCCACCAGAAAATAATGAAGAAACCTTTGCTGAGGATGCTCATGATTCCCAAGGGAAAAGTATTCCTCAAAGGGCAGCTGGCACCGCCGAAGGGGCACCTCCCCAAGTTGGAGGTTCAAGGCCGCAGCCAACTCTTCGTGAACGTTTTCCCAGGCAAACTTCCGAAAAAGTAGCTGACGTCTGTCCCGCGGGGCCTCTAAACGATGAGGAGTACCTCTCGGGAATGATTCGACAAATTATGAAGGAGAGCATGCAAAGGAAGGAAGATGAAAGTGACTGGGGGTTTGCTCCAAGCAAGACTCCTTTTACTGAAAGAATTATGAAGGCTAAATTTCCGAAAAAGTTTGTTCCACCTACTATTCCAGCTTATCGGGGGACAAGCGATCCTAACCAGTTCTTGTACAAGTATGACTGGCATATGACAGGGGCCAGAGCATCAGATGAGATCAAGTGCAGATACTTTCCTGTGTACTTGGAGGGAGTGGCCTTGCTTTGGTTCACGAAGCTGCCAGTTCGATCCGTGGATCAGTTCTCCGACTTAACTCAGAAATTCAAAGATTAGTTTAGGCTATATGCTTCGAAGGCCAAGGACATAATGTCACTATCCAGAATCGAACAAAACCCCGGAGAGTCTATCAAATCTTTCTTAAACCGCTTCAATATAGCCTTGGCGGAGGTTGATAATGCAGAGCCTCGGATGATTCTGACTTACTTGATGCGAGCTATTGACAAATCAAGTGAATTCGTAAAATGGCTAAAGATGAAAGAGCCAAATTCACTTGAGAAGTTCTACAAGAAGGCGATGAATTCATGCGCTTAGAAAACCTTCCTGTGCCAGCAAAAGTAGATGTGTCCGAAGTTAAGAATAACAGTGCTGATTCTAACAAAAAAGAATCTGGTGGCCAGAAGAAGGAGAATGATGACGGGAAAAAGCAGAAGGATGTGAAGAAGGCTCGTCACTTTAAACCTTCAGATTTTACTCCCTTAACTGATACTCCAGAAAATATCTTTTTCGCAACCAAGGATGTTGTCGAATACCCCAAACCACCTAAGATGAAGCCTGGGAGAAATGTTGTACATAATGGGAGATTCTGTCAGTTCCACAATCAACCTGGCCACGACACTAATGAATGTCGCCATTTAAAGAATTTGATTGAGGAGCTGTTGAGACAGAATAAACTACAACAATATGTGAAGAGGAACAAAAGTGATCCGACCTCATCTACTCAGGGGCAGCAAGTTCTTGCACATCAATCCGACCCAGGTGAGAGGACTGCAGCGAAGAAAGCTGAGAGACCTGTCATTAATGTTATCACAGGGGGTCCTCACCCAGTAGGTAGAAGTTGGGGTGAGATGGAGAGATATGCTCACGCTTTGAGATATGCCCCGGCAGAAGAGAATGTTTTTGTCTTGGAAGATGCTGCACCTTTAAAACAGCAAAGAACTTTCAATGATGGCATCATATTCCGAGCGAGAGATTTTGTTGGTATTGAGGCTCCCACCGTGGATCCCTTGGTGATATCTACAGGCATCGGACCGGCCGTTGTAAGAAGGGTGCTTGTTGATTGCGGCGCCTCTTGCAATGTCCTCTTTAGAAAGACATTTGATCAGATGAAAATTCCCATTGCTGATGTCCAAGCTTCCTCACAGAAAATTGTTGGGTTCACTAGTGAACCAAAATAGCCTATTGGGACTATTGACTTATTTGTAGAGCTCGGAGAAGGGGAAAAGAAAGTTGTCCGAAAACAAACTTTTATGATTGTTGATGAATTCTCCACTTACAATGCCTTCTTGGGTCGACCAACTCTTGCCGCATTCAAGGCCATTCTCGTCCCATGGTGCCTGACTATGAAGTTCCCCACTGATAATGGTGTTGGTGTTGTGAAGGGGGACCAAAATGCCGGGCGAGAATGCTATTTCACAGAGTTACGGGAAAGAAGGAAAAGAGAAATGGGTAAAGGTGTGGCAGCTCCGCTCCGCATCAAAGAGCCCACCTTGTAGCAATTACGGGGTGGACCCTGCACTGGTGAGCATAGTGGTGCACGTAAAGAGATTGATCCCAGAAAAACCAGTGCATGGGAGAGTAGAGTGGTGCCGGTGGAAGTGACGGTGCCAATACCCATTGACCCGAATGATCCAAACAAGGTGCTGAATGTGGGTTCACAACTCGGTGTGATGGTTCAGAATATGCTGATATCATTCTTGAAAGCAAACCTGGATATATTCGCTTGGAGTCATGCCGACATGTGTGGAATATCTCCAGAAATCGCAGTGCATGCTTTGAATATTGATCCAAAATTCACACCCGTAAAGCAGAAAAGAAGAACTCAGGGTCCTGAAAGGTCGACAGCATTAAAAGAAGAAGTAGATCGGCTCATGGAAAATGGCTTCATCAGAGAATCAATTTATCCGAATTGGGTTTCTAATCCGGTGTTGGTCAAAAAAGCAAATGGGAAGTGGAGAGTATGCATCGATTTTTCAGACTTGAATGAAGCATGCCCCCAAAGACTGTTTCCCATTCCCCAGATTGATCAGTTGGTGGATGGAACAGCCGGGTATGAATTATTGTCTTTTATGGATGCTTACTCAGGATATAATCAAATCATGATGCATGAGCCGGATCAAGAGGACACGAGCTTCGTCACTGATGTTGGTCTTTACTGCTATAAAGTCATGCCTTTCGGACTAAAGAACGCGGGGGCAACTTATCAGAGACTTGTTAATGCCATGTTCAAACCCCAGATTGGCAAGACTATGGAAGTATATGTTGATGATATGTTGGTGAAATCGAGGAAGGCAGTAGACCATATGGATCATTTGGCAGAAATGTTCGCGGTTCTCCGAAAGTACAGGATGAAGCTAAATCCTCTGAAATGTTCATTCGGGGTAGAGTCCGGAAAATTCTTGGGTTTCATTGTGAGTGCTAGGGGCATCGAAGCTAATCCTGCTCAGATTACCGCTTTAAGAGAAGTCAAAGCCCCTAGAACAAAGAAGGAATTGCAAAGCCTTAACGGGAAAGTCGCTGCTTTAAGTCGGTTTATTTCCAGGGTCACTGACAAATGCATTCCCTTCTTTGACGCTCTGAAGAAAGGAAAGAAAAACTTTGAATGGACTCCTGAATGTCAGAAAGCTTTTGATGAACTGATTCGTCACATGGAAACGCCTCCAGTACTTTCTCAGCCCAGCAATGGTGAAGATCTTTTCATATTCTTAGCAGTTTCATCTCATGCTCTCAGTGCAACATTGATACGGGAGGACTCAAAAGTTCAGCGCTCGGTTTATTACATCAGCAAAAGATTCACTGGGGCAGAGATGAATTATTCAAAGCTGGAAAATCTCGCCTATTGTCTGTTTATTGCGTCCAGAAAGTTGAGGCCATATTTCCAGGCTCATCCTATTAAAGTCCTCACTGATCAACCTCTAAAGCAAGTCCTATTTCGCCCTGAAACTTCGGGTCGTCTTCTAAAGTGGAATATTGAACTCAGTCAATATGATATCACCTACCATCCCCGAAGAGCAATCAATGGACAAGCTTTAGCAGATTTCATTGCAGAATACACAGATAAAGGTGGCAGTGAGGAAGAGGTAACCGATGACATCCCCATCCGATGGAAATTGCATGTTGATGGTGCAAGAAATGACTATTATTCCGGAGCTGGGGTTGTGCTTGAAACTCCCGAAGGGCGGTCATTGTGCTATGCATTGAGATTAGAATTCCCTTCGATAAATAATGAAGTAGAATATGAAGCCCTTATTGCCGGCTTGAAGATTGCTAAAGAACTGAACATCAAAGTATTGCAAATCTTCAGTGATTCCCAGCTTATTGTGTGCCAAGTCAAGAAAGAGTTTCAAACTAAAGGAGGAAACCTGCCTGCTTACTTGTCAAAGGCCTGGGAGCTTCTCGATGATTTTGATCATTATACAATAATCCATATACCCCGGGAAGAGAACATAAAGGCAGATTCTCTCGCGAAATATTCAAGCTCTAGCGAAGCTCAATTATTGGCATTGGTCCCTGTGGGAGTCTTGTCAGCCCCAAGTGCTGATGAGATGGATATTGACTGGATTATGGTTGTATCTCAAGAACAGGAGTCGTCGATGACCCCGATTAAGGAATATCTACTCAACGGCTTCCTGTCAGAAAACTCAAAAGAGCGCCAGAAGGTGTTAAGGAAAGCCCCAAGATATGTAATTCAAGACGGCCATTTGTACAGACGAGGATTCTCGATGCCATTACTCCGATGTGTAACCAAGGAAGAGGCTAAGACAATTTTAACTGAGGTGCACGGAGGAGAGTGTGGGGATCATTCAGGTGGCCAAACTCTTGCAAAGAAAATTCTCCGCTATGGGTATTTTTGGCCAGATATTAATCGAGATGCTGCTAGCTACTCCCGAAGGTGTGACAGATGCCAGAGATTTACAAAAATCCCAAGAGCACCTTCCACCGAGCTAACGCAGATGGTCAGTCCATGGCCATTCGCTATTTGGGGAATAGATCTCATTGGGCCTTTGCCAATTGCCAAGTCCGGAATCAAATATGCTATCGTTGCTGTTGACTACTTCACTAAATGGGCTGAAGCTGAACCATTGGCTACTATTACCTCTAAAAAGATGATAAATTTTGTGACTAAAAATATCATTTGCAGGTATGGTGTGTCTCAGAAGATAATCACAGACAATGGTACCCAATTCGAAAGCGAAGAATTCCAGGACTTTTGCAGGCGATTCAAGATCTGAAAAAGCTTCTTAGCAGTGGCTCATCCGCAGGCAAATGGGCAAGTGGAAGCAGTGAACAAAATTATAAAATCAACCATCAAAAAACAGTTGGAAAAAGCGAAAGGTGGTTGGGTCGATAAGCTGCCACTAGCACTATGGGCATACAGAACTACCCACAAAACTGCGACTGGGCACACTCCATTCTCATTAGCATATGGATTAGAAGCAATGATTCCAGTGGAAATAGAGGTCCCCTCACACAGGAGAATTCATTTCAACCAAACTGAAAATGAAAAGCTGCAACTTGAAGCACTTGACTTGCTTGATGAAAGAAGGAAAGAGGCTGAGCTCAGAGTTGCAGCTCATCAGCAAAGGATAGCCAGGCACTTCAATTCCAAAGTTCGCCAACGCCACTTTGAAATTGGGGATCTAGTCTTGAAAAGGGTCATGACAGCAACAGGAGTGTTTGGGCCAAACTGGGAAGGGCCATATGTTATAGGCAAAAAACTTCTTGATGGCACTTTCAAGCTCACAACTGTCGAAGGAGATCCAATTCCAAGAGCCTGGAACAGCAATCACTTGCGTCCATATTTTACTTAGAAGCTATACTTAAATTTGTAAAATGAATGTGAATGTATCATTGTAAATCAATAATAAGAACTATAAAGTGGATGTAGGCCCAATTCTTGGCCGAACCACTATAAATCTTGTGTTCTCTATTACTATAAAATGCCTGTTTCATTTCGATGTGCAAATATCTTAAATATGTTGCTAAAATGTCAACTTAATATTACAGGCTATCAAAGCAAGGCTTACCTATTCAACACATCACAAGACCAAGTGATCCCTACAAATCACTCAACAAACAAATGTCAAGCCACAAAAATTCCAAACTCAATTCCAACATAAGAAGTTCTTCACACAAACAGTTGGTGATTCCACCGAAGGGGCACCTTCCCAAAGTGAAGGTTCCAGGCCCTTGCTAACTGATTGCGATCGTTTGTGCAAACAGACATCCGATTAAGTAGCTTGCATCTGCCCCGTGGAGTCACTTAACAATGAAGTACACTTCTTTGGAAAAATCAAACAACTTGCAAAAGAAAGGAATATGTACTTAGAGGTGATAACAAGGAATCGCTGAGGGACAGATGGTGAAAAGACATGGGCAAGCAGACAAAAACAGCCAGAATGGAATCTTGTCTTTCAACAAAAAAGGTTGGTGGAACCACCGAAGGGGCACCTTCCCAAAGTGAAGCTTCCAGGCCCTTGCTAGCTAATTATGATCGTTTGTGCAAACAAACATTCAGTTGGATAGCCTGCGTCTGCTCCGTGGATCCACTCAACTGAGAAATGCAACCTTCCTAGCAAATAAAAAGCCCTCTCCGGAGGCATAAAAAGCCCTCTCTGAAGGCACAAAAAGCCCTCTTCGGAGGCACACTTCACCAAGTTGAAGTGCCAATCAAAGCCCTCTTCGGAGGCACACTTCACCAAGTTGAAGTGCCAAACAAAGCCCTCTTCGGAGGCACACTTCATCAAGTTTAAGTGCCAAAGAAATCCCTCTTCGGAGGCACACTTTACCAAGTTGCAGTAACAAATCAAAGCCCTCTTCGGAGGCCCACTTCACCACGTAGGGGAATCCACTTTTCAAAAATAAAAGTGACCATCTCCGAAAGTTGAAGTAAAAAAAAGAGAGGGAAAACTTCTCCGATACAAGGCACACTCTTCTAGAGCAGAATAATACTTCCTCAAAATGGAAGAATTATTCTCTAGAGTAAGAGCACAAGTCTTAACAAAGTGGAGAAGACTGCAATAAGCCGTGGTATGGGGGCAATATAGCTACATTAATAAAAGCAACGCTTAAGCAGCATACCACGAGCTCACTGCAGTATCGTACAAAGAAAATAAAGAAACTTGTGCGAAAATAAGGAATAAATGCATTCACAAGTACAGACAAAAATTGTACAAGTAAAAATAGTCATTTTATTCCATACTATAAAATTCTTTACACATATGTACGTTTCAAAAAGCGGGGGCCGGTACCCGCATAATCTCCGGTCAATACAAATCTCTAAATACAAGCAAAAAGCAGAACAGGAAGGGTAGAACTAGACTCATTTCTTCTTCTTCCCGCCGCCTTTGGAGCCCTCGCCTGGCCTAATGGTTAACTTCGTGAGTCGGCCTGAACGAGTCCCGGAAGAAGGAGAAAGAGGTGCAATTGGGTCCTCTTCCGCTTTCTCATCGCTAGCAGAAGTGCTTTCCTTCTTTTTCTTCGAAACTCCACGCTTTCCCCTCTTTTTTGAAGAAGATTCGCTGTCCAGAGAGATAAGATTAGAAAGCTTTGTATCATCGGCAGTAAATTTCTCCGGAGTCCTCTCACCCTCCTCAAGTTCTTCAGCTTCTGCTCTTGTGAGGCCGCCGGGTCATCTAAGCCTTGAAGAGCTTCTATTTGTTCTTCTTGTGATCCCGGTTGAGAAGCAGAAGGAGGAGTAACTTTAAGAGGTGGAGGGGCAACAACGGGAGGAGGCGAAGCCTGTACAGCGCTTATTGATTTAACTATAGAAGAAGAAAAGTTAAACATTAGTATTCCTCGCAAAAGAGAGGAGATATGGCACGTCGAGGCTTAAGTAATAAGAAAGAAAGTCATCGAGCTCATGTGAAGCAAACGAGTAGTCCACTTGAGTTGGATCATGTTGAAGTTACCTGGAGAAATTGGCTTTATCACGTCAATTTCAAAGTTTTGGGCTTCGGTGCCTTCTTGGGCCTCGTCTTCGGCGTGGGCAGTTGCAGTTTCGGTCTCAGCTTTGGCAAGAGGCGAAGAATGAGAGCTGGAGCCAATAATGTCGATGTCGACCGAAGCCGAAGGACAAGCTGGGTCGGTCAAAGGTGCCTTCCCTAGATGCTCCCCTTCCGCAGCTTCGGCTCGTTCCTTGGCTAGTTTCTCTTTCCCTCTGGCAAGGGCGGCACGACCCTCATCATCCAGATAACAAGCTTCAAGATCCTCCTCAGCATAACCAGCATCTTTAAGCGTTTCAATTACTGCCTCCCGCACTTCAGCCAAAGTAATCTCATACTTTGGACCCAAAAATGAAAGACTGCCACGCCCTAAGACACTGTGAACATAAAACTCGAAAAGAGTGGAGCTAATGTTGGCCTTGGTCACCTCATGAGAGTGTTCAGCTGCCGCTTTCCCAGCGATGGCCTCGTTACGCTCTTTTTCAGCCTTAGCAAGCTAGGCCTTTAGCATTGTAATCTCCAAGTCTTGAGAGCTAGCCTTTTCCCACAGCTGAGCAGCATCTTTGTAGTACATTTGTACAATTTTCCGCTCCGCTTCGAGTTTAGTCTCAGCATCTCATTGAGCAGCATGGGCGTCTCTAACTTGCCTTTGGAGAACCTCTTCCTTTTGTGTATAAGAAGTGGAAGAGGTGGCGAGATCATCTTTAAGTTTCTTGACTTCAGCCTCAAGTTCCTCGTTGTGGGTTGTGATGTTCTTCATCTCCGTATCATGCTGGTCAAGAACTTTTTGCCATTCAGACTTATCGCTCTCCATAGTCAGCATAGCCTCGAGATTCAGGCGGTTTACTCTTTGAAGCTCATCGACTAGTTTTTGCCAGCCAGACATTCTTTCAATATCAAGTTTGACAGCGTCAAGATTTCTCAGCATGGCCTGTTTGTCAATTGGAACCAAGTCTAGATCAAAACGTACTCCTTTCAGACACCAATTCGGAAATCGGCTTTGGAGTGCAGGCGGAGGCTTCTCAACTTGATAAGGAGGCCTATTGATGATGGATTGAATATCAGCTCTTTTAAGGGCAGGAGAGCTAGAAGGAATGTCTAGAGAGATAGAAGTAGCAGGCACTTGAGAAATATCAGATGAAGGATTTTCACTGAGCTTGGCTCGCTTGCTTGGATCTTCAGTTATATGACTCTTCCCCCTATCATCATGAGACTTTCTTTTGTGGGAGTCATCATCCCTTTGATAAGAGTCATGACGGTCGTCTCTTCTTCCATATCGCTCTTCATAAGCCTGCCTTTCGCGGGTTTTCCTAGCAGCTCTTTCTTCGTCAGTCTCCCTAGGAGTGGGAAGACAGCGCCTGAGGTCGTAAGAATCACGCCTCGCATAGCGTTGGAAATCATCATAATATGAGCCGATGCGTCCCATGGGAGAACCTGAAAGTGAAGAAGAGACAAAATTTAGAAATCTTCGAAATAAAGAAGCTAAGTGTGCATAATTTCCAAAAATCCTAAGTGTGTGTGTGGCGTGCGAACTACGCGCGTCAAGCTACAAACCACTCTTTGGCTTAGGAGTGATGTCAGCTTTTGCAGCAGGAGTCAATTCTTGGGCCGATGGAATTGATCGCAAGGCGGATGTCGCTTCAATTGCTGGAGAAGCAAGTTTAGAAGTGGTGGTGTCATCTTTAAAAAGCTCCTGAGAAGTCACCATGAGGTCGCTCAGTCTT
Source organism: Allium fistulosum (assembly GCA_030737815.1). Taxonomy (NCBI): domain Eukaryota; kingdom Viridiplantae; phylum Streptophyta; class Magnoliopsida; order Asparagales; family Amaryllidaceae; genus Allium; species Allium fistulosum. Next base: position 731,218,556 of record CM060902.1, on the reverse strand, counting down.
CCAAAAGTATCAGACTTCCCAGAATGTTGAGGAAATTCCTCTTCTTCAATAACTGGGGGAAGTTTAGATTTGGCAGATAACCCTACACCGTCAGCAGAACTGGAGCATTTCACTAATGAAGTCTCTACAATAAGTTCTTTCGGTGCAGGTTCCTCCACGGAGACTGGGGCATTTGATGCTTCTGCTTGAGAGCTGGGGGCATCATGGGATTGGATGGATCGAAAAGAGTGCAGGAGTCCGAATTGGTGCAAAATTCGTTCCTCTGCGGAAACTTAATACTTCTCTCATTGGCAGCCACAACACTCAACCTCTCGAAAGTCGGTTTGTGGCTAGGGTCTTTAGAGGGAGGAGGAAGAGCTGTAAAAGTGAAAAATGAAGTTAGCACTTGACAACTTGAATTTTGAAAAAGCTCAGAAATGAAGTAAACGGAGATAGGTAGTCTTACTTCCTACTCTCCAGATGCCGTAGAATCCCGGGGGGCAATGGACATAGAAGAATTGGTTTAGAAACCCGTGAGCGCACTCGGGCAGATCTGTAATTAGCTTGTTGTTCCTTGCGCTCCTAACGAGAGTAATAGAAGGGTGATCTTTGTTCTTCCCAAATGAACATAGGTAGCAGATCTCCTCGAAGCTTGGGAGGCGGTCAAGCATTCTCCTAAAAAGTATGCACAACCCCATCAGAATAGCATAACCATTAGGGTGCAACTGGAACAGAGAAATAGTTAATCGGAGGAGAATTGTTCTAAGAAAATCATTGAAGGGGGAATAGCTCCATTCAGGCACATATGACGATTGACTGCAATGAAGCCATGTGGCGGCCTATCGGCAGTGTCGTTTACCCCTGGGAATAGAGCATCTGCTCCAGCAATGCCAAATTGAATGCATAGCTGATTGAAGGTCCGTCGGTTCAATGAAGTTGGAACTCTTTCCGGAGGATTATCCATAGGGTCAGCAATTGGGAAAACTTCATCTGTCCGATCTACTATCTCTTCTTGTACTTGTTGAGAAGCCATTCTACACAAGGAACTGGATATTCAAATATGAAGGTGCACGTTTCCTAAAAGCGTGTGGAGTGTTGTGCAAGGCTACTGAAATAACAAGTAAATAAAGTAAAACTTGAAATAATACTGGTTGGCGCACGTCAATTCAGGAAGATTCAAGGCTTGTTATTGGATCAAAATTAAGTGTAGTATCAATGCAGATAATATTTAGTGATAAGCAATTATAACTGTATAAATTTTGCGTTGATGCTTCATTTAAGTCAGTTGATTCACAGCATTTCACTTTTAATTAGATTCATGTTATTTTCTCTTTGACCTAATCCATCACTCGATGTGGGCAGTCGATGATGAGTATATTTGTCCCAGTTTTCTGCAAACGTTGTATTTAACAGGTTGTTATCTTAAAAGTCAATATAATCCATGAAAGAGAGTGCAACAAGTTAAAGCAGTTCATTCTGGCAGTTCAAATTAGAAGTCCAATCAAGTTCTGGCTAATTTTACAAGTGTTCAAGTGCTATTCATTCCTTAAGTCGCAGGAACGACTTAAGTTAACTCGAGACTCCTTTAGGTCGTCCAGTTCATGTCCAAACGACCTAACATAGGTCGGACTTCCCTAAATCGCTTTGCTTAAGTTATGAAGTTCATCAGTTATATTCCTACGAGTTAGAGCTATGTTGTGGTTTGAGTTAGGTCGCTGATTCTTTAAGTCGTTATGCTTTAAGTCGTTAAGTCACATGTCAAATGAGTCGCAGCTCCTTATGTCGTTCAGAGTTTGATGATAAGTCGCTAAGTCGTTCACTAAGTTAAGTCGTGCGATTCATGACCAAACTGCTAAGCCCTAAGTCGTTCGAAGCTCTTAAGTCGAACACTTCCTAACTCTCCCTAACTCGCTAACTCCTCTTCATTCAAGAAACTTGCCTAACACACTAACCCGTTAACTCGTAACCCAATAACCCGTTAACATCTCCACAACAAATCCATCATCTCTCCACACCACCAAATCATCCAAAAACTGAGTCGAATCGCCTCGGATCCATCAATCAGATGCATTGTCGTATTCTCATAAATTACAACAACAACATGCCCAATAACGATCAAAAATCGATCGTAACATGATTCGTGGTGAAATGCGACACGTGATATCGGATTGGGGTCGGAAAATGGGGGATTCACGATTCGATGATGATCGTGGTTGGATAATGATTGGATTCACTTACGTAGTGTGATGGTAGAGATGGTCGACGACTGGTTAATTCGAATTCTTCTTCGAGAGCTCGAAAGTTCTTCAATGGCGGGTTAGAGTATTAGAGCAGGTAAAGAGAAGAAGGAGTGATCTAAGCGACTTATATACAGGGGCAGTGGAACTCGAATCAGCACGAACAACTTATCTGTCTCATAAGTTGCTCACGACTTAGCGACTCAGGATGGCGCGAGTTAAGAGATATCGAAGCACACGACTTAGCTCCTAGGCGTATACTTCGAGGGGCAAGTGTTAACCCTCTTTTATTCAGCGACCTAGTGACCTACTCGACTCAATGATTTAAGGGAATGAGCGACTTAACTATCAAAGGCATATGCGACTTAACGATCTATAACAAGGCAGCGACCTAGCGACCCATAGCACAAAGCGGCTCAATATGGCACGACTCAATGACTTAAGAACTCCAACGACCTAGCGACCTAAAAGACAGAATGACACAGCGACCTAAAAGACTCCTGCGATTCAACAGGATAGCGACCTAGCTGTTCAATGAAGGCAGCGACCTAGCGAGCTAAAGAAAGAGCGACCTAACGACCTAGCATGCTCCAGAGTTAAGCCGCATGCCCTGCCTCTTCTATTAGGTCGCTTACGACCTAATCTTGCTGAGATAACTTCTGTGCTACACATACTAAGTCACTCGCAACCTATATCTCACCCAGAATGGTTCCGTTAAGTCACTAACGACTTAAGCTACCTCGGGATGGCTCTTAGGTCGCAACTTCTTAGGTCGCTCACGACCTAAAACAGGACCGACCTAAGTCCAGTTTCTCCTATAAATACCCTACCTACTCCGCACTTGAAGGGGGACGAATTTTGGAAACGCCAAGACTCTGCTGTTTTCTCTACTTGCCCCAACACTTCAAAGGCAAAAGAGACTTCATCGAAACTTTGGAAAAGATCAAGTTCATTCAATATGAATCAAAGAGCTTTTCTATATCAAAGTTCTAATTACTTATTTTGATCGTGTTGTAATCGAGGAATCATTGTAAAGTCTGTAATCAAATCAGCGATAGAAGAGATTAAGTGGACGTAGGCTTGATTTTGAGCCGAACCACTATAAAATTGTTGTCTCTTTTACTGTTTTCTGCTATTTTCCGCTTACTTTTAGTACCCGTACCAACGGGTGATGCTTTCGCTTTATCACAAATCACATCGGGGTGTTAGCGTACATTTTTTAGCGTTAACATTAATAAACCAAATCTTTCTTTTTTAAATCCAAGATCCCTTTCCCAAAATATAACTCTTTTACTTAGTTCTTTTTTCCAAGTAAATACCCTTTTTTATAAAACAAACTTATTAGCTTTGAAACCCTGTTTATAAAACAATATCATTATCTAAAAGCATATTCTTAAGTTATTTAAGTTAACTTAATTACCATAGATAAGTTAATTGGCTTACTCAAAACACCATCATTGGATTAATTAATGAACTTAAAACACCAACTAATAAAACATATAATTAAGTTTAAAACCTCATTATAATATATAATTAATTAACTTAAATACCTTATTTAAAATAATTAATTTATAAACATCATTAAATATAAGATTAATTAACTTAAGACAAATCAATAATTAAAAGAATAATTAGCTATATCATTATTAATTAAAATAATAATTAACTTAAACATTATTAATTTAAAATAATAATTAACCTTAAAAATATTATAATTAAAATATATAATTAACTTTAACCATTTATAATTAACTTAAACCATTTTAAATTTAAATTAACTTTATCTTTGTTAAATTAAATTAACTTCAATAATACTAATGAAACAACAATTTAACAATAACATCAATTAAACAATAACATCAATTAAACAATATACTTTAAATTGTTATAATTCTAAAAATTGATTTCAAATCCACAACTTATCCAATTTGGAAAGAGGCTTAGCAAATCTCAATGGTACTTAAGCAAGCTATCATTACACTCAAATCGACATTTAAGTCGCAACACAAGTATTTACATAAACAATAAATATGTAAATTATCTATACCATCGGTCGATGGATAACAAAACAATATAAATAACCCGATACTAAATAAATGTCCAAATCAACATCATAGTAGAATGGTGATTATTCTGCCAAATAAATGTCCAATATAACCTACTCAACTTACGTATAGCAGAGCAGAGTTTTATTCTGCTAACGGGATGTCAACAATAAAGTACAATTACAGACGTCGTAATTAAACACAACCAATATTTATTTACCACTAAATTATACTACAACAAATGGGTTAAGTGACTACTTAGGTGTGTTCTATGTGTCAATACGAATGCAACGTCAGAAACTGCATGTCGAACGGGTTCCGAACGAAGGAGTTATGGTTTTATAAGTTTCATGTTAAAAATTCTTTTTATTATTAATATTACACTAATATGCTAACACACACAAACAGGCCCAGAATAAGAAATGAATACAACATAGACTTAAGATTTCAAAAATTGGAAATAAGAAGAACGTGCACATGCACACGCGACTTGGCTTTCCCGATCGCTTCGCATCACCGCCACACAGTCCTCCACGACCTGACTATCTCCTCCGACCCACGTCCCCTACTTACGACGTACCCTAGCTCCAAACAACCCACTTTGGTCGAGATAAAAAGAATCTATAGGTTATACACGCGACCACCAACCTCTCAGCCATCGTCACCATTGTCACCTGCAGGTTCCGCCTCCAACACCGTAGTCTCCCCTACAACCGTGCAGGCAACTGGTCCCACCTCGACGAAGCTCGATGCAGCCAAACTCCTTGAAATAACTCACGACTGAACTAATAAACCCTAGTTTATGTAACGACCCGAAATTTTCGACCTCGAATTCGACACTAGTACGTTCACTGTAGAAGTGCCGAGCCATCGAACGCCGGAAATTCCAAATTGTTAGGGTTAAGAAGAAAAGAGGTAGAAGAAGAAACAGAAACAAATCACATATTCTCACATTCGCAGCGGACAAAAATATAATATCAAATAATAGCAGTTTTACAAAGAAAAGTTGTATCCATTAATTTACATCAATACATCAGAGTTACAACCATTCATATATCAATTGGACAGTTAAGATTAACTTGTCCCAGAAATACAAACAATATAACACAGCGGAATACACTCCATACGTTCCTGCCATCCAGCTCGCCTCCTGAGCTCCAGAACGTCCTTACCTGAAAATCTGTAATACTCGATCTGACCTGAGCATTACATCAAAGTAACACCCGGGTCAGGCTGGAAACCAGCGTGAGTAAACCCATCTAACTTGAAATTCAAAAGCATAAAACTTACTTAAAACCCGGGGTAACTCGTACCTCACAACGAGTTCTTAACTTGTTAAAGCCAACACTTATTTCACACATCAATATCTAAGTACCAAACTTAGTTTAAATGGTCCAGTTACTTAAATTATTTATTTCTAGCCTATTTGATTTTAAACTTAAATCTATAAAGAGTTACTGAAAAATACTAATCGAAGTGGTTTTGGGTATTTACTGATACCCGACCCCGGTCTCTTCGAATCCAATATCATCTTATGACAACTGTTTAAGTTTTAAACAATTCCATTTATATCCAGAATTACATATTTACATTGTTGTTCATCACAGATAGACAATACCATATCATCACAGTTCAATCCAAACATATCATATCACATAACATCACATATCAGAGATATCAAATAATCCAAGGCATTCAATATCAGTCAATCATCCATAAGCAAGATTAATCAATCATACCATTTCTAATTAATTTAAATAAATTAAATTAATTACTTCATTCACTTTTAATCCTACTTGCTTAACATTAATTAATTACAAACCTTTAATTAATTAATCAACCTTTAATTATCCATCCCAACTAATTATCCATAATTACTTCCATTAAGTAATTATCCCATTGGTTAATTATCCTCAATTAATTAACCATTAATTATTAATTAATTTAACCTTTAATTGCTAATTTATTTAATTAACCCTTAAACAATTAATCCTTAATTACATACGTTAAGTAATTATCATTAAAGTAATTTAATTATCTCTTAATTATTTCCATCCAGTAATTATATTTAAGTAATTAATTAACTTTAATTACTTACATTAATTAATCAATATTTAATTTAATTACACTAAGTAATTATCCTTTTAATTACTTGATTAATTAACCTTTAATCAATACTCCATTATCCTTTAATTTATTACATTAATTAATCATCCATTAATTAATTTAGTAATTTTCCTCATCTTTTAAATTTCATTAAGAAATTGCTCAAGACCTTAATTATTTTAAAAGATAAACTATTTATCAATTAATTTCATTCACATTTATTTGATAACCCTTTTGAAATAAATTTCATACACACAAATGAACTTAAAACCCTTTAAGTTACTTAAAACTATTACATAGTTTATTTAAATAAACTTTTAAAAATAAGTTTAAAATAATAGGTATAAAATAAAATACCTTAAATTAAATAAATTTAAAATAATTTATTTTAAACCTTAAACCAATTCCAAAATCAAAATAAAACATTTATTATTTTAAAAGAATTAAACAAGAAAATGTTTAAACTTAACTTAATGAAAACTTGTTTAAATTTAAATTCAAACTTGAAATACATTTGAACCCGAGACTCTACCCGAGTCATTCGCAAGTTTACCCGATACCTCCTTCGAGTCAAATCTCAAAACCCTCGAGTACAAACTATTTGTTTCTTTCTTTTTAAACTTTGTTTATTTTTAATTTTGAAAACTATGTTATACACTCGCGAGCGACTCAGCGACAAACCCGAGCCAAACACACTTTCCCCCCAAAGTCCACTTCGAGCCCATCCCCTCCTTCTTTCTGCAGCAACAACTGACACCAACACATCAACATGCATGTGCACACGAGGCCTAACCACTTCCGGCCATCATTCCAATCACCAACATCTCAACGTCGATCTTGCCGACGTACTCGAACCCACAGATCATCAACACATATATAAGAGTGAAATCGAGCAAGTTGAACAAGCCTGGAACCAAACCCATCACCAGACATTGCCTCGACGCCGACGATCTCGACCACCTGCAACACTACCACCCTGTCCAAAGCAACGTCAGACTCCCCTCTTTCTATTTCCCCGGGTCTCATCCACTCTGATGCAACGTTGATGACGATCCAGCCTAGAATTCAACAGCCACCCAAACCTGTCAGTCGAACCCTAGTTCGCCGTCCCCTGGCCACCACAGTCCTCCAGGAATACTCCGAGCATTTTTCCCACGACCCTCGAGTCTCCAGCCTCCTCCAGCCTTAGTCACAGCCACTATCATTAAACCGTTCGCTAGAAATTCACGAAAAATCAATTCTCGTTCAACCCATAAATTCCCCACGAATTTAAGTTTAAATATTATGATATCATCACCAAAATTCAGCATTTTCAAGAGCGAATTCATGTATATAATCAAAACATGAATTCCAGAAAATAGATTTTCTAACTTAAATTGATTTTCACTGTAATATCCAAATTTCAAGATATTTAATCAATATTTCCACCTGAATATATTTTTAAAAATGATATTACACACATGCGAACACTTTTCATTCAGAGATTAAATCCTAAAAGTGTTTAAGTGGGATAATTTGCATTTTTTAACAGGTTTCAAACCTGTAAAGTAAGAACAGAGGTAATTTTCCTCTATACAGGCATGCACACATACATTTACAAATATGCAGTTGTATTCACACAACCATACAAGCAGATTCCACATCATACTTCAAGGATTATTAAGATAAAATAGGTTTAAGATTTCAATAAAGGAAGTTTACTCACCTGTTTGAAAGAAATAGAGATGCTTGAACTAAAATATGGAAATGCTTTGATGTATTTGATGTTGAAACTGAAATGCTTTTCTTTTGACAAAAACTTAAAACTGGAACTTTGTATTGATTTTGTAGATTTGAATCCTCATCTTGCTTTGATTTGCATCAGGTTGAAGCTTAATGTTTTTACAGGGTTTTAGATTTGGTTAGAGGAATGTTTCAGGTTTGTTTCTTTTTTCTTTTGTTTAACTCGGCTTGCTCTCGAATGAATGAAGAAAAAAAAGAAGACAGGAGTGGATGTACAAATAAGAAAAGGGGTAGGTTGCCTTCTACCGTAAGCTTCTTTCATTTTTCTTTTCCTTTTCTTATCTTTACTTAGTCAGAGATTTTCTTGACTTGATATGATTTTGGGTTTTGTATACTTGGATTTGATGTATTATGGCTTGATGGCATAGGCATTTAATGCATGTCTCCTTCCATGTTTACATGCATATCCATTGATATGTTCCCTTACACACTTACATGTACATTCATTTAGTAAATATATATGTATTCTTATGTTCCTACCTGCATAGTCCACACATATATATTCTTATATGCATTTGTCATCATATTTATATGTTTACACCTATTTATATACACATGCTTATTTACGTATTCCTATTTAATATGAACACACACATACTTGTATATTTTTATCATTTTATATATTTACCTATATTCAAACTTTTACACATTTATTTACTTGCATATGTTTTCTATTCATATACATTGCTTATGTATGTTTTGATATTACATATATATTTATTTATTTATTTATTTATTTATTTTTATATTCAAACTTTCCCATATTTTACTTCATATGGGTATATACACATATATATGCATTTATATATTTATATATATTAAACATCATAAAGTTTGTATATATTTGTCTATATATATTTATGGGTATTTTACCTTAATTTAAATGATGGAGTTTATATATATATACACATTTCTAGAATATTTATCAATCTATACATACCCAGCTGTTTTACAAATCCCAAATATAAAAAAAAAATTAGATCACTATATAGATTCAGGTATTTTATCATCAGAAAATTAATTTATTTGATCAATAAAAATTAATATTCCGATAATTAAAATCAGTTAATTCCCTAATTAACAGATGTTAAAAATCCGGGTCGTCACAGTTTATAATATCCTTGACAACCTAGACCACTAGAGCTCCTGCCTTCAACATGGAAAAAGTCCGTCTCCCTCCGTCCTTCGTTCTGGTACCCTCAGTCGAACGCCTCAACCACCGGTTCTTTAGAATTTATTTTTTTATCCAAATCGAACATTTAACAAATTCGAACAAATCACAATGCTAAAAATCCTTAAACTATAACTAAAAATCATGATTCTCTATGACAAACATGATTATACACTTCGTTTGTCGATTTGAGATCAACGGGAAACTGCCAAATTACGCCTCTTATTATATTTTACCATTTCTTTTAATGTATTCAACTAAAAATTCAAAACTATTTTTAAAGTAATCCATGGGTCAAAATACATAACTCTTTAATTGACGGCATGCTAAAAATTATTACGGTTTGAGAGTTATAGATTTAGAAGGTGTGGAGGAACTTAATTTTCAATTTACAGTAAACAACAATAAGTGTTTATTTGCCTCATAGCAAGCTACCTTTGTCATTTAAATTCAATTCTAACCAAAATATGGTTTTAAAACATGATTTCCCAAGCATTATTTCAAAACAACAATATTACTTATTTAGCAACCATATTCATAGATTGAATAACTCACTTTGATTTTTCCATTTCTATGTTTTATTTGCAAGTTCCAAATATTTAAGGTGATAAAGTTTTGATCTTTAAACCAATTTTGAATTTTAAAAAGGAAAATATAATTTTTTTCCAAAATTAAAAGAAAGAAAAGAGGATGGGAAAAAGAGTTAGAAGGATGGAGTATAAAAATGAAAAGGTAAAATGAGAGACGTATGCATATATAGGAAGATTTAAAACAATAAAACAAAAACAAAAATATTATTTTCAACTCATAAATCACCTCCAACCACCAAAAAGGACATGCACTAGAAAGCACATTGGTTAATAAGGTGTGTTTATGTACTTAAAACCATTTTTACACTAAGGCATCATTTCTATGTCACATCATTATTTTTATTTGAATTTTAAATAAAAATTACTTTTTAAATACTTATTAAGAGTATTTTATTCAAAATATAAAGTGTGTTAACATTTTAAAATGTTGTTTTTAAACAAATCAAAGATATTACACTTAAAATAACCGGTTATTCGATAAAAAGCTGAAAATCCGAAAATTGCGTTACGGTCACATTTCCAGTTTTTTGTCAAACTATTTATTTGTGTTAAAAGAATTTAAAAATAAATTTCCTATTATTAATTATAAATTAAAAGTGGATTTTATATATAAATAAAAACCATTATCCGAATATTAAAATTAAGTTAAATATTCATAATTTAAAATGACAAAATTCTAGATCGTTGCATTTACATTATTCTCTTCATCTTCAAAGTCGTCTTCTTCAACGTCGACTTGAACCTCGGAGATGGTACCATCTTCATTTCCTAGGTCATCAACCTATTCATCTTTGTTAACATCTTCATATAATTCAACCCCATCGAATACATAGTTGTTAAGCGGTTCTATATCGTATGCGTTTTGTTTCATTTTCATCCATTCATTTAGATTAGGATCAATTAGTACGGATGATCGTCAATTATGACCACATCCAATTTAAATAACTATCTTGATTTTTTTTGTGACAACAGCCCACCAATCTGTCTTGCTACTGCTTATGCTTGGATTAGGTGCATAGTAGGCTTGTGTTGCTTGTGTCACCATGACAAATGGATCGTAGTCATGATAACACCTTTTGTGATTTACTTTAATTAGTGGGTAATCTCTATATGCACATCAAATAATTCTTATATCCTTTCTAGTATCACACCAATTGCATTTCAATAACACTATTTTAAGCTCAGGTCTATCAAATAAGTTCAGATTTTTCTTGTAAGATGCCATAAAAATATTCTAAATTATCGCTCTTGTTTTCGTTAGTGACAAAGATCCCCACTGTTGTAAGTTGTTTTATTTTCTCCAAACTCAACTATGTTAAATTTGAAATCGTTTAAGTATAAAATTGTACATTTCCGGTATCTAATCATTGGTCTAAATGCAAGTGTTCAATAAAAACATTTGTAACTTCATTATTAGCAACTTATATTTTTAATTTTATGTTATATATGACAATTTGTTATGACAAGAAAGATATATATTGAATCGTACTTACATATTTCCTAAACCAGTTCTCAAATCCTTATTGGGGGCAACAATTGGATTTGCTTCTTCAAGTTGACTATTAAACAATTAATAATGTCAAAGAAAACTATAAAAATTCTTCAAGATGGTGGGATCTCAACTAACGGCTTATGTTTTGGGATGATAACTTCATTATGATACGTACGTTGAAGAATTTTTGAAATTGGATGATATGATAGCCAAAATGATCTCAAAATATGTGAAATTATCATCTATTTCGGATGGCAATGAAATTTATACCATCGGGATAGGAAAAATGAGGTGACGGGAGCTGATGGGTTTCACAGCGATCTGATATGTTGTACGGTCGTATGATCTCAAAATATGTGGTAATTTATTTGAGAAATTAAATATGCATATATATATATATATTAATATACACACACACAACACCACACTGCTTTTGCAGGCTACTATACTCCTTTTTCGCTCTTTGTTTAAAATGAATAAGAGTCTTAAGTGGGTATCAGGTTTGGCTCGATTTCGTGAGCTACAAGTCGCAAAGGTCATGTTGGATCCATTAGACTCGAGGGGGGGAGCTTCACATCCATAGTGAAGTTGAAAGGTGCAGTGATGCCTAGGGAGATGGCCATGTTTGATGTCGTGTTTGGGGTTGCCATTTGACGATGATTAAAGGGGAGTTAGGAAGATCTGGTAGAACCATTGTTCTTCTCATAGTAGCATGCACCCTTGGGCTTCGATGGTTGGAGCTCTGGTCAGCCAGTGTAAAACATGACATATGGGGCAGTGGGGAGGTGGCTTCAGGTCGTAAATTACCAGAGACGGTCGAGCTTAAGGAATTGGACCGGTTGTGATGTGCACGCGAAGGAGAGCATGATGCAATTAGCGGCTCTTCGATTCATTGTGTGTGCATGGAGAAAGGAAGGAGAAATAGTGTGCGGTTTTGGATTTTTCTATATAGGATTGTGCACAGCCGTGCATATCAATTTGGGGAAGAAGGATTAACAAGGTAATTAGGCAATTATATGATTAATTAAGTGAACTAATTATTCTAATTAATCTTTTTCCTTATCAAATTCATATCACTTGCATACGAGGTCCAATCAAGATGTGAGCTTCGCCGTTGCACTCGTAGTGAGATTATCTACGACATAGTATAAGTTTGGACTGGATTCGAACACTTTGGAATTTATGGTTCAGGTGAGCGGAATTATAACTCTAAATTTATATTTCAGTATAAGTCCCCGTAATTATAAATATTGAGAATGTTAACTAGAAGAGGTAGAATAACACACGCAAACACATGTAATTATTCCCTTATTTGATTAGATTGGATTGGTTAGATGTTCAGGATAATTGATTAAGATTCTATATATATATATAAATACTGTGTTATATTCGTATTGAATAGAGTTAGATAGAGTTGATATTAATTTAAAACATGCTTATAAATTAATTAAAGTATAATATGTAGTTATATTAATGATAGAAATATCATTTATCATTTTATTACTAATCATAATGTACAAAGTATGACTTTTGTAAATAAGCTATAAGGCATAGAAATTATTTACATATAAGGCATAGAAATTATTTACATATAAGGCATAGAAACCAGGTCAAGTAATAATTCGATGAAGTTTGAAATGTGAAGTATAAATGTAAATGTTTGTGAATTGGTGTGCGTTGCATACATTAGCACATAAATATACATCTATAATGAAGGAAGGCGATGTAGTAGGGTGTAGTTAGGTTGTCGAGATGTACATTCGCATTTTGGTAGCAAAATGATCCGAAAACGGATTCGTGATAACACGAACATCCCTCCCGAATGCTCAAAAGAATTGGCGTGTAGACTCGACCATAAGGCACCAAACTTCAATCGCATGATGATAAAAACATGGCGGGATGGTCATGTGGTTTGATGGAGAAGGCAGCACGACGAAACGAGCGAAAATCAAGCCTCGGATCATGCTCCAAGGTAGGAATTATTGCCCAGCTCAAAGCACAAATCGGTGGACTAGGGTACTGATTAGTCCGCCGGTTAGTGGTTAGGTCAGGAAATAATGCCCAGATCTAAAGCATTTCACTTTCGAACTGACACGATTTCCTCCGTATGACTTCGGGAATACTTTTGGGCTACTCGAAGAAATGGAATGCAAGTTCATACCACTTAGTTTCAGTCTTGGATAAATGTATTGATGAAATGTATTGGCTTTATATTATTGGACAAACATATTATTGGTCTTTCAGTAGTTACCATACGTATAGATAGACGATGGTCTTTATTTGTGATAGACGCATTCGATTACATGATGTTATATTTGATTTATAAATATATCTATACGACATTGATGTTACTTTGTTGTCTAGATGGCGTATTTTACCGGATACATCCATCGTTCTCTTTTTCTATGATGTTATATGAGATTGTTAAGAAACCCATGATGTCTTAGGGTGATGATGACAACCATCTACTATGGGATCATATATCACCAAAACTCATTGTAGGGATTTCCACAAAGGTCTCAGGTATTTAGAATAGATCATATATCACTAAAGCTCATTGTAGGGGTACAGTAAGATCTACATGAGACCCATTACCGAGGATGCAGCTCGGGATCTATATTGCATTCAGGTATTGATTTTTTATATTGTGGGACTAGGTTTAAATTATATAAAGTAGGTCATATATCATCAAAGCTCATTATAGGGGTACAAGGAGATCTATACAAGGCCCATCATTGTGGATGTGGTTCGGGTCTATAGTATAATTAGGTACCGACTCTATTTATCTTTAACCCTAGAAGGGAGTCATTGGATTGCGACAGGTATCCGTAGTGGACTTCACCTATCATTAGTGACGAGTGTCAATTTACATTATTTGGTTTTCTCTCATCATTGTGTTGTGTGTGTTATTAGTTGACTGATGTTATTATTTTTACTATTATTATTACGTACTTCATGATAGACTTAAATTGTGATTACCCTACCTTTGTATGCCGGGTTACCTATATCATTGTATATTGTTATATAATAGTCACATTATATTAGTTGTGCTAACTCATTGATTACAGAAGAAGAGCATGCTATAGTATGGTTTCCTATCTTTTGGATATGTTTACTTTACTTATTTTTTAGCAGTCTATATTATCCCTGAGCCAAGTTGGTTTAGAGGACCAACATAACTTAATAGCTGCCATTTTATTTATGTATATAGTTTTGATATATGATATTTTAAGACAGTTCTCTTCACACCAGGCTTTATATCAGACCTGCGTTTTGTTTATATCTGTTCATGCCATGACAACTCTCAGGTATTCGATCCAGTAGTTTGGGAATCGGGTGCTTTTAGAGACACACTATTAGAGTAGTGCAGTTGAAGTTTTGGAGGTGAGGATGATACGTGAATATTTATCTACTTGACACTATAGTAGTGCATGACAGATGTTGTCTGTATATGAGACTTATTATATCATATATTTTATTCTAACTTTCTATATTGATATTTATTTATCAGTTACTTCCGCTTGTGTTGTCTCTTGTATACTGTTCATTCCATTTTGTTCATGTATATTCATTATAGTATATGTTACCATTTCCGTTGTGAGATCATATCATTATGCTTTGATATAGTATTTTATTTCCATTCTTCCTTTCTTTTCCTAATAAGTCGTCTTTTGCGGTATTCGAAAGTCAGACATTGATGTGAGGCGCTGATTTTCGATGTTATGAAGGGTGGGTTGTAACAGTATCTGCGATATAGTATAGATTTACAATTGTCTCCACTACAACAAATTTAGCTTATTATAACTTTATTTTACAGGAAATTTTCCTCAAGGACAATTTTTAGGGCTTTTTTTACCGTAAGGACAGCCCGCTAATTATTTTCTCACAAGGACACACGCACGTATTTTCTTTCCAGCTCACTTTCACGCGCTTCTTCCTCTTCTTCTTCTTTGTTTCGATCAAATTTTTCTGTCGCGATCCAATTTACTCTCGCAATCAAAATATCGATCAACCTTGTTTGGTCATTTCAATTTCATTCTTCTGAAAATTATAGTTCATCTATTATATTTTTCTCATGCGCGTTTGTCGACCTCTTTCTTTTCATATTTCTACCGTGATCTCGTTTTTTTTCAAAGTTTTGATACAAAGTTATTTGGGTTGTATATAAAGTTGTGATAGAGTGGAAAAATATCATATTTTATGTCCAGTTTTTGGGTTTCATTTTTCTTTTTTTCTTTTTATCATTTTGTTTATTATCAGGAACTAGGTATCAGTTTTGTATACGGTAGGTATCAGTTTTGTGAAATTGAATAATTAATGTTCTACATTGAACATATTTTTACTAATGTTTATTTTTTATTTTCAGTGGGGATAACAGTCTTCTTTGTCTGTTTGTGTTGAATAATAACACTTTTAGCACTGGATGTCTATTGATTGCTTTTTGTATGATTTGAAGAATGAGATATAAGCTTGTGATGATTGGAAAAGTATCATTGATTGGGTTATATATAAGCTTGTGATAGAGTGGAAAAGTATCATATCTTAGGATCAATTTTCTGGTATCATTTTTATTTTTTCTTAGTATAATTTTTTTTAATTATCAGTAACTAGGTATCAGTTTTGTATACCTTAGGTATCATTTTTCTGAAATGGAAAAACTAATGTTCTAAACTGAACATGTTTTTACTACTGTTTTTTTTTGGCATTGGTGATAATGTGGTGCAGGTAGACCATCAGCTAAGTCTAAAGGAGGATTTTCATATTTTCAGAACAAGCATAATAGATGTGGCGAGTGCAAAGCAGCTTGATTATAATAAATGGAATTGTCAAGCTTCGAAGAGAATATGATTTGATTTTTCATTTTGAATTTGTTCAGATTAATAAGTGGATGTGTGACTTGTTTTGGTGGTTTATTGTAATTGGACCTTTTGTTATTAATTTGTATTCAGTATAGCATGGAATTTGTCATAAATGGAATTTGTTATAAATGGAATTTGTTATTAATTTGTGTTCAGTTTATTGTAAGTGGATGTATTCAGTTTTAGTATCAGTTAAATGTTTTTACAGTATTAGTTCTGGTGTATGTTTTTACAACTAAGAGCAGCTTTGTTTTAAGAACATAACATCATTACTTCATAAGTATCAAATTGAAACAGAACATCATTACTTCACAAGTACAAATTTCAACAGAATTACATTACTTTACAACCATCAAATTTAATTGTGAAACATCAAATTTAATGGTACAAGCATATAGTATGTTTTGAATTAAAATATTTAACAGTTTTTCTTTTATGTAGGTATCAGTTTTGTTTTTGTAGGTATCAGTTTCTCTTATGTGGGTATCAGTTTTGTTTCTGTAGGTATCAGTTTCTTTTATGTGGGTATCAATTTTCTTCCTGTAGTAACTGTTTATTTCTGAACTAACTGTTTTTGAAATTGAGAGAACATCAAATTTAATGGTACAAGCATATAGTATGTTTTGAATTAAAATATTTAACAGTTTTACTACCACACTTAGTATCGATTTGTGTATGAATTTTTGCGTTTGTAGCTATTACTTTAAGATATATTTGCTAAATATTTTGTTTTATTTTTTATTATGTAGTTATCTTTTTTGTTTTCGTAGATGTCAGTTTTGTTTCTGTAGGTACCAGTTTCTTTTATGTAGGTATCAGTTTTGTTTTTGTAGGTATCAGTTTCTTTTATGTGGGTATCAGTTTTATTTCTGTAGGTATCAGTTTTTTTTATGTAGGTATCAATTTTCTTCCTGTAGTAACTGTTTATTTCTGAACTAACTGTTTTGAAATTGAAAGATAATATTTTTCAATATTTTGTTATGAATCATTTTTTTCAAGTAGGTTGCTCAACCTTTACTCATATACAACAAATTGCTTCTCTGGCTTCACTGCCCAAAAACCCAACTCATCTGCCATGGTCTGACTCCAATCCACCTTCCTCGACCAACACAATCAACGCCAACAACTCGCGACCTCAACCTCGACCAAACCGCGACCTAATCAAAATTTTCTCCTCACCGCCTCCTGCAAAACACCAACCACAACTGCGACATCAAACACAGACTCAAAAAAATTGTAAATTGTAATTTTGGTTTTGGGAAAGTGATTTTGGTTTTGGGGAGACTGTGGAAATTGATTTTGCTTCTGAGCAATTGAACGAGAAATCGATTTGTTTTGATTTAATTTTATTTTTAAAACAAAGTTCGTCGATTTCTGAGTGAAAGCGAGAAGAAGGAACGAGCAGAATTCTTTGTTTTGTTTTAATTTGTATCTGGGCTTTGGGCTTTGTCCTTACGGTAAAAGTTTTTTGCGCGTGTCCTTTTGAACAATTATTTACTTTACTTTGTCCTTTAAAATTATTTCCCCATTATTTTATAAGGTCTCTTTTTAAAACGTTGTAGAAAACATATTTTACAACATTTTCTAAAAAGCATCGTAAAAAGCATCTTTTTAAAATTGGTTTTACTCATAGGTTTACGTAACTTTTTTTAAATGTGTTTAGTATTGCTTAAAATATTTTAATAATTTATATAAATCAATAAAAATATTTAAAACTTACTTAAATAATTTATAAATGATAGTTTATAGTTAATAATTTATAAATGAAAATTTGATACGTAATTACTTATAATTTATAATTAATAATTATTTTTATATTTAATAATTTAACACAATTAGTCGTTAACAATTAGAAAATTATAATTAACATTTCTTAATTACATTTAATAATTAACAAGTATAATTAATAATAATTTACAATCACTAATCATTATCTATAATTAATAATTACTTTTTATATTTAATAATTTATGTTAATTAATCGTTAATAATTAGTAAATTATAGTTAACATTTCTTAATTACATTAAATAACTAACAAATATAATTAATAATCACCGTTAAATAATTAATATTCAATTATACTTAAGAAGTAATAAGTAATAATTAATAATTAATAAATAAGAAGTAATAATTAATAACTAATAACTACTATTAAATAATTAATAACAAATAAGTAATTTTTAATGATTAATAATTAATATTTATTATCCAAAAATTTAAAAATATAAATTAGAAATTTTCATAAATTTAAAAAATTTAAAAATTGAAACTTTATAAAACAAATAAAATTTTAGAAAATTCAAAATGCTAAAAAAATTCAAAATTTGAAAAATATAAATATTGGGTTGCAAATCTCAACACTCATGTTTAATTTTGCTCGCTATTACGATAATCAAAAGACGTACAAAGTTTTATTTGGCTCCAAAACCAAACTTTTGGCTCCATCCTAAAAGTTTTGCCTCCAAACCCCAAATTTTCATTTTCCGTACAACTGCCCTGAACGAAACTCACCCATCCTCAGATCCAAGTCCCATCAAAATTCCTCCCTGCCTCCGTCTTCAACGTCATACTTCCACCTGCATAGCATGTAACCGCAACTCCTACACCGCCGCAGGTAGCGCATCTGGTGGAAGCGGCGCTCTTTGATAAGCGACATCTAGTGCAGGTGGCGCATCTGGCCAGTTTCTTCCATTTCCAGGCATTTCAAAACATGGAAACATATATTTTGACAAATCCGATGCTTTAAACTGGTTTGTTAATCCATGTTTGACCTTTACATAATCTTCTAATATTATCGTGACAATTTCAGATGGATTTGCTGCTAGAAATGCCTCAATTTCCTTGAATGTGTTTGTAGTTGGTGTCTATTTTAAAAGAGAGCAACATGTTACATATTATAATGTAAAGGTCAAAGACTGGCACATACTTAGAAGCATGAGAATACTCACAAACGCAGTTACATTGCGGCATACCCCTCCCCTTGAATGGCACAGCCACACATCATTTTGGTAGTCGCAAGTGTCTAGCATTAAAGCTCTAACTCCATTGTGTAATTACCAATTTATTCATTATATCATATATAATGAAGCATAAGATATCTAAACTCCATTGTAGCTTACATTTAGTTGGCTTGTTACAGAGTCTTCTTGGTTGGTGAAAGTAAGGCGTAGCTTTTCTGCATCAGGATGCAATGTTTTTCCAATGACTGCGAATGAATTATACGATTTAGGTATGCGTATTTGATTGTAGATAAGAAAGAAGAAATGTACAAGAAAGCATCAAATAATAGATGGTAGAGAATACTGAATCAAACAAGTCCCTTTCAGAATATGCATCAAGAATTTCTGTTTGATATTCAGCGAGGTGTAATTGCAAGTCCCTTTCTATTGGAGGGAGTGGGAGCTACTGCCAAATCCGAGTAAGTTTGGCTTGTTAGTTTAATATAGTTTGAATATACACATAGTGTAGTGCTAAAAGCACAATAAAACTTTTCTTCCTAATGCCATGCTTTAAAATGAATTAATCAATAAAAATTTATGGTTCAGAATATGCATGTCCATTCGGCAATATTTGACCGAATGAGTCAATGTTTTCCCAGCCAAAACTTTGCCAAATGAAGTAATAAGATAATGTATTGCTGGATGAATACATATTAATTCATGGAAATGTCGTCGAGCAATTTTTTTGTGATTTAAAATAATAGTTAGTAGTCTGATATTAAAAAGTATTATTTATAATAATTGGTAATTTCTAGAATTTATGACGTGAAGAATAAATTGAGCTGCCTTTAGTTGCACTAAGTACAAGATCAATGATTTTAAAATAACAGCTGCTTTCATTCACCCTTTGGCTTCAGATTGAGCATTTTTTAACATCAGTTCGTTCATGCTACAGGTTCAGCTTTCTACTTCAGTCATGTTCTCACTTGGTTTCGAATTGCATCAGTCTTATGTCTGTTTCCATCAGTTTTTACAACCTGATGCATCAGTTCTAATAGTATTGCATTCATTGTTTCAGCCATACTCTTTTGCATCAGTTTTCAAGTCTATTCCGAGGTTAATTGTATGTTAATCAGATCAGTGCAAGCTCACTTTGCGCATGCTCATGCCTGTTTATCTCAAGTACACATGACAACACATTTATTTGACAGCACATACTCTTTGATATTTCACAGATGGTGGCATATTAACTTAGTTCAAATTGCACATACCCATGCCATTTTCAGTCTTCTATGCCCATTGATCAGCAGATAGTAAAAAGATACATGTTATCCAGTCTTAAGCATTTTTAATCAAATATTGAAATGTAGTTCAAAATTGAATCATATATTGAATGAAATCAAAATAACTAGTTTTATTTACTTCTGTAATTTCAATGGTGCCCATATTTCTTCCTTTTCGAACATTAGTGCAACATTGTTTTTATTCCTTGCTTAATTCCAACCCATTGATCTCAATCACAAGTCTCTTTCTTGTTATTGCAAATATTAAATATATTTGAGTGTATCCTTGATTACTGATGCTTGTCCATCTAAACCCAAATCATAATATTTAACTACTATTATTAGTTAACTCATCAATACACAATGTGCTGTAATTTATGCAGGCTTTAATAGGCAAAAGCTAGAAAAAAAAATCAAAAGCTAGTAATGCCGTAGATTTAGCCTGATTATTATTTGTGTATTTGTAAGTTTTTAACATTTGGACTGTAATATTTTTATGTTGTGTACGTTGAAGTTGTAGTTTTGTGGATTTTGTGAAATTCATCCGTATTTTGAATTTTGATATAAATGTTTCTTTGAAATTAATGTAAATATTGTTTGTGTTAATAAATTGTTGACTTATTTTCAATGGAAACAATTTGGATGTGTGTCGTTGAAATTCATGCATTGACATTTCTAATTTATTGTACAGGAAAATAGGCACAAGGACAAACTTAAAATTTTTTTTAGGCTAAAGTACATTAAGTATATTTTTTTGGCTGAAGGGCAATGCCTTGTTTTAACTAGCATTTTGTATAGTGTAAAACTGAATATAATGCTAGTTACAACTAGCATTTTGTATAGTGTAAAAGTTGAATATAATGCTAAATATAACTAGCATTTGTTCTTCAGTCAAACAATAAAACTTCATGTCCTTTAACCTAAATTTTTTTCAAAGTTGGTCCTTTTCCCTAATTTTCGCTTTATTGTATTTACAGTGATAATAATCTGAAATGTCTATGTATTTTTTTCAAAAGTAAGAAATATACCGCAACGTTAAAAAAAAGTTGTTAAAAAGTATACCGCAACTTTTTAAAATGTTGCCAAAAAGTATACAGCAACATTTGTAAAATATTGTGAAAAAATTTACCGCAACATCCAAAAGCAGTAGTAATAAGTTTTTTTACAACTTTTTTGCAACATCTAAAAAAAACGTTGTAAAAGAAGTAAACCCTATTACGACCGTGACTAAGACTACGTTTAGTAAAACGTTGTAAAATACATACTACAACTTTTTTGAGAGTTGTAAAAGATGTTTTTTGTTGTAGTGACAATTTTATACAATATGCGTTAACAGTAGATGTATGTTTAATTTTGATTTGGTGGTATGCTTGTTTAGTGGTACCGTTGTATTTGTTTGTAGAATTTGAGTATAAAATCAACATTTGAATATAAAATATCTAGAGACTTTTAAGGAGAGGAGAGAGAGATAGCAGATTTAACAAGGGTGCTTTAAAATCTTCCGCTCTACTATTATTTAATAGATCAGTGCATATTCTACACTGTCAAATTATATAAATCTTTACTAAAAGATAACTCACTTCAAACTTTAGCCTCTCTACTACATGCTAAAAACCTCTCTACTACATGCTAAAAACAATCAACATGTCAGACTTTGAATATTTTTGCATGTCAAAAAAATCTACTCAGCGCCAACAAAGGAAGTTTCATATTAGTAATGGTTACTGCGTAGCTTCTATGTTTCACATGCATTGTCGTATTTACTTGGACATTGTTCAATATAGAGTATATTATTTGACATTCCTGCTTCCTTGAATATATCTATATTTAATGCAATAGTGCATGTAGATAATGCAGAAGTTAAAGTGTGTGCATGCATGTACACGTGGATGTGTGCACACACACAAACATACACGCACCCATACATATTTGTGTAAGTGCGTTTATTTATTTGAAAGATACAGTGATATTAGTTTAGTGATATTACATGCACAATACTGTATGCATGCACATACTAAATTGTATCTGTGAACACATTTTCAAAATTTAACAGAGACCCATAACATTGCAACATGTATTGGTTTCTTTGTACCCACATACTAAATTTAATAGTTGCCGATTGTTTGTTTCCCTTTTTATGTAACTGTTTTCCTTTTTGTGCAATTCATTGAATTTTCATTTTTGTGTTAATTTAGGCTATTGATATTATTAGGTACTTATGATTGAAAGCATTGTCGTAGGGATTGTTGATCACACCTCCTCAATCTTGCGTATTTTTTCAAACCAATATCTAGGATTGACAAATGCCTTTTTGTAATGGAGACCGTTAAATTTGCAATTCTGTATTAATTTCTGTTTTTTGACTACAGGGTGTTTCTGTCCTAAAGTGTAACTATAGAGAAGTGTGGAAAAAGAAGATTTGAAGCTTCTACCATGGCTTCTTCTAATAGCAAATTGACCTTTTCCAAGTTCCTTAATCCCATTAATGCGATTTCTATATCCCTTCTGTCCACTTAATGATAGCAGAAGATACTTCAAAAAAGACATATTAAAGGTTGGTAAAATTTGCTATTCTCATATGATACTTTGATTTAATTTTTCATTGTTTTTCAAACCTGTTGATTTTGGTTACTGTTCAATACTACAGTTTATGTCAGCAATCTTTTTTGGTTTACTATAAACTTCAAAATTTAAATAGTAAAAAATAATGGATAGGTTTCTGATTAGGAATACAGTGTAAAACACTATTTGCTATTTTTTTGATTTGGAATAAGTAATACTTATGTAATATTTAATATAAGTAAAATTCTGCTTCAAATGGGAAATGAGAAATGAGAATACAGGATGATGTGGAATGATCAATGCCATTAAATTCTACAGCCCTCCCTATTTTCTTCTCTCCATTTTAGATCCGTATGATCCCGTTTAATTTTGGTCGGCTGAAGTAGCATGCCCTTTAATGTAATTAACAACATAAATAAAAGCGCTCCTTGTAAACTTGCAAACAATTATTCAACAAGTAAAATAATCCACTTTCAGTAACTGATTTCAGTCAGACAACCGAAAACGAAGGATTTTATAATACTAACATCTCCAGCAACTTTTAAAAAAACTTTCACACTCCAAACTGCCACAATGGTAAACAAATGAATAAGCAACCAATGCAGTATTCTGAGGTGTTGAGACAAAGATAAAGCTATACATCCACTGTATCAAGCCCTTTTCTTTAAACAGATTTACCAATTATGGTTTTAGTGATGTGCCATGTTTATTTTAGTTAGGACAACTCAATAACATTCTCACTATATTTGCATAAGCAGTTTGAGCATTACAGTAGACAAGGTTAAAAAAAACTAATTAGTTTAACAAACAAAATTTAGCAACATATCCGAACATATTTTTTAGTTCTGAGTTGACCAACTGAATCTCCAGCCTCAAGTACAAGAAAAAATACGGAGAAACTGAGATTGATGTATTGGCCTTTGAACATTATTTATCTATATATGTCAACGTGAATGCTTTGTTTTTTCTTTAAATCAGTCTGGTATTTTACACATTTACTATGCGTACCACTTTTAGTTTTGCTGCAAAAACAACTGTGCTTTTGTTCTTCACTCTTTTTTGTTTCCTTCAACTATATCTGAACAGGTACTATCTTTAATACTACTTCGCAACATAGTTATATTTTATTGAAAAAAAGGCTCTCTTTGTCATATTTCCAATTGGCTATTGCTAACCAAATTCTGATATTAGTTGACTTCATATAAAATTCGCTCCAATCTGTGGTAGGAAGAGCTATGAGCAACTTTTTCTGATATTATACTATATCTTAAAATTAATGAAATGTGGATACATTATCCTATTTGTTGTCTTCTTTCCCAAGTCAGTTTACTACTTTTTTCAAATTGTTAATGGTGTTCTGCCTAATTTTACGGTTGATGCTATAGATCTATTTGAAATTGTCTAACGTACCACCGTCAATCATCATTTGACCAAATTTTTAAAAAATCTGGGCAATTTATAGTTAAACTATGTGCTCCTTTTTAAATGTCACAGTTCTGGACCTACAGTTTCAACCAGCTCCATAATGCAAGTACTTAATAATACTATGTATATCTTCATAACTTACTATGTTACTGTAATTTTGTCTTGCAAAAATCAAACTTATCTGCAGAGTTCCACGGTAAACTATAACTTGAAAATTTAATGTTAATCTGTAATTAGATCATCAATGTAGTTCCGTCTTCCTATGTCCGAAGCACGGCCCCCATAATAATTTATAATAACATTTGTCATTTTGGTTAGCACATAGTAATTTCCTCGCTCATTTCTTCCAAATTATTCATTTCCCGCTTAACCATTTTTCTTAACCGTAAATTTCAATTCCCGCTAGTAAAATCCCAAAACAAAATATTAGATCTCCATTCCTCTGCCTCCTCCCTCATTTCACCCAAAATAGCATACTTGAGACATAATTAAAACTTCATTCTCTACTTCTCCCTCTCCATCACTGACGGCCTCAATGCTTGGTTCTGCAATGCATCAGAAGAGGAGGTGAAGGCAGGGTGGAGCAATGGGACTTGGGAGTAGAGGAGTACATTGAATCGGGGGAAAAGTTTCAATGGTTTCCGCAGAAAGGCTCTGTTTACGGGTTTCATGATGCCGGTAATGGTTGCAAAAGGGTACGTTTATTGATTTCGATACAGTGATGTTTATGCGATGAATCGTCTCTAGAATATGTGCTAGAAAATTTCAATTTCTAACTTCTGTCGTACCTTTAGGTTATAAATTAGTCTAAACTATTTTGTTGTACCTTTAGGTTATAAATTTGTTATTCACCATGTTTTTGAGACTTCTCATTTTACATGAATGTTAATTATTAATGTCTTCCGAAGTATTAGTTCATCAACACTGAAATACATGCAAAATATAAATTTCCAACGAAGGTAGTCATTCATTTTGTTTGCTATCAAATGATAATTGGGCACTAATTTTATTATCAACGATGAATCTGCTAGTACTTAATGAGTTTGGGTAATTAATGCATGGATGTGGGTGTAAATGTTGGAAGTTAAATGATGAACATTGTGCTCATTAAATTGCAGTACTGTTTGCTAATCACAATAATTGGACCATATCTATGAGAAAAGACAGTATGCTTGGAACATACCAGAAAGATCTTTTTGAATTCACCAGCAAGTTCATTCTCCCGTAAAACAGAATTAACAAACTTATTAGTTATGCTACCTGGTCATTTATTGATTCCAATAATTCATCCCTTCTCTTACGTTTGGCAAATTAAATTCTTGTATACAAGCAACACACATACCTAGTAATTTCTGATTAATTGGATTTGACAATAATTGGCATTCTAATGTTATTTGCAATGCTTACAGAACACATTGTAGCTGAACGTAGCTTTTTGTTTTGCAGAAAATTGGTGAATACAGAAAATCGATTGAGATGTGCAATAGCTATATACATGATTAATAATATCTCTCTCTGTAGTTCCCAGCAAAAAGTTCACTGAAATATTAAATTTTAAGTCTTCACTTTCTTATATGCCTTTGCATTATTCTTAAAAAATATATTTCCAATTCTCGTTACTATTGTATAATTGTTTTATCCATCTTTACTTGCTGGGGTACTGGGTGCAAATCCTGTACATATTAAAGCTTTATATCGACGTGGTATGTCTTACATGTTACTTGGAGAATTTGATGAAGCAAAAATTGATTTTAACAAGGTACTTTTGCATTAGTAACTATAAGCTTATATCACTAATGATACTATTGTCAACTTTTAGCCCATGATCAATATATATGTGCTTACACTTAGTATTGCAGATGATTAGTATAGACAAATCCTCAGAAGCTGATGCAAAAGCTGCACTTCTCAAGCTCAAGCAAACACAACAGGTCAGCTTTGCCCTCTAATATTAGTTAACTGTCGTGAATTGAATTTTATCCACAGTTTCTTGTTTTTGTTACATAAAATAGAATATATATGCATGTACAGACCTGACTAAATTTTTGAGAGAACTGTAATTTGGTTGTGTCGTTTCATGAATTTCAAAGAAGGTTGCATGTTATCGTGTGGAAGCCTCATAATTAGATATCTTCATCATGAATAAATATAATGCTTTGCTAATTTTGATAACTCAAAAGACTAGCATGATTAGTACATTGTTACAAATTAGTCAGACTCAGAAGTCAAATATTCAAAAGTCTATAGATTTCAAAACAAGCACCAATTTTTTAGCATTTGTTTTATCGGTTTTATTTTGATCCTGATTTACAAGTTTTTATCGGAACTATACACCGCACATAGTATTGTTGATTGCAATCCCTTTCTGAAGTTATCAAAATATTTGAACATAAGGTATACATAAGATTTACATCCTAGTCAACTTGTTCTTTTTAAGATCAATTCTCAAGCATGGGTATATTTTATCGTAAATGATAATAAGAGATATAAGATATGTGGCTGCTAAAGTATCTCAAATGAATGTAATCAACGGCTCACAGCATTACTCAATATCTGATGGTTAGAATGTAATTGGGCTCTCAATGCCAGCCCGTTATCTCTCAAGTTATAAATACAAGTTGTACACCAATCTAAATGTATCAGTTGAGATAATACTTTCAGTTTATCAATAAAGTTCTTCTTGCTTTTACTTTCTCTTTTTTGGTATCAGAGCAAACTTGCCTAACAGCAAGAAAACGCCCTGCCTGTAACTCCATCAGAATCAAAATCATCATTTGGAGTTAGGCTGCGCCTCTGAATCATCTGAGAATTCATTGATCAGAATTCTCATCATCTCTTTACTGCTTCAAGCAGTTTTACTCATACCTGTTCAAGATTCAGAGCAATTTGCTGTTCTCATCTGTTTCAAGATTGAGACCAATCTTTTCTGCCTCGCCAAGAATCTCTCTGTCAGACCCTATTTCATCATCCAGAGAGTCTGGCTGCATCTTTCTACTCAAGAAAATCATCTCTGAATCCATCTTTCTGAATCTTAACACAAATTCTGCATCATGGCAGAAGGAGATCAAGATAATTCTAGCAATACTTCTGCAAATTCAGCCTCAAGCAATTCTGCAACAACCCTCAATAGAACACAAGATCTGATCAAGTCTATCATCAAGCCCCAAAGTCAGTTGATCAATATCCAGTTAGATGATTCAAATTATCTGCTTTGGAAGTTCCAAATCGAAACAGCCATCAGAGGATATGGTCTGGATGAACACGTTCTTGGTACACTTGCCACACCACCTAAATACATCACAAATCAAGAAGGAAAATTGGTCATTAACCAAGATTACACAATTCATCAGAGACAAGACAGCTTGATCAGTTCTTGGCTATTGTCATCAGTCAGTGCAAACATATTACCACAATTAGTTGGGTGCAAGACTGCACATGAAATTTGGACAACTATAGAACAAGTATTCAATACTCAGTCTGCAGCCAAGATAATGTACTATAAAAGGCAACTACAAGGCTGCAGAAAAGAGAACTTATCTGTAAGAGAATATCTGACAACGATTAAAACCCTTTGTGATCAACTTGCTTCTGTAGGCCACAAGGTCTCAGACACAGAACAAGTTCTGTGTATACTTGGAGGACTTGATGATGACTATGAATCTGTAGTTGCTGTCATCTCATCAAAGGAAGTTGCTCCATCTATACAGTATGTTCATTCCACTCTCCTTGCTCATGAAGGAAGATTTGAACAAAAGAAACCTGTAACCTTAGAATTCTCTGCTAATTTTGTGAGTAACAGTAAAGGCAGAACTCAAGAAAGAAACCTCAATACAAGAAGTCAAGCAAGCAGTCATCAAAGAGGAAATGCGCAGTTCAGAGGTAGAGGGAGAGGAAGATGGAGTAACAATAACAGTAATAGACTTAGATGTCAAATCTGTGAAAAGTATGAGCACAGTGCAAATAAGTGCTATTTCAGATTTGACACAAACTATACACCATCACAGCAAGCCAACAATAACTCAAGAGGCTTCATCCCCAATGCCAATATGGTCAATACACAACAGGAGACAAAAGGTCATCCTGACAATCAAGAATGCGCAAAATTGGAGGATATACAGGATGAAAACTGGTATCCAGATACAGGAGCAACAAATCATGCGACAAACAATCTCAACAACTTAAATCTTGGCAATAAAGAATACAAAGGTACGCATTCTTTACATATGGGGAATGGTAAACCCATTTCTATTACTCACACTGGATGTGCTTATATAAATGGGAAAAGACTATTTTATCTTAATAACTTGTTAAGAGTTCCCCTAATTAAAAAGAACTTAATTAGTGTATCACAGTTTGCCAAAGACAATAATGTCTATTTTGAGTTTTACCCAAAACACTGCCTTGTCAAAGATATTCTAACTAAAGAAACTCTTTTGCAGGGTAGAGAAATTAAGGGACTCTATCAATTCAATGTTGCTAATTCAAGATATTCCACAAATAAGCAGTGTAATGTTTCTGAAATCAAACAGAGAGAAAATTGTGTGAAATTTGATGTTTGGCACTGTAAATTGGGACATCCAAGTGTAAAAATTGTAAGACAAATTTTATATGATAATAATATTCCTGTTGGCAATATCCCTATGTCTTATGTATGTGCTTACTGCCAAATGGGTAAGTCTCACAAGCTTCCTTTTCCTTATTCTGACACTATTTATGATAAGCCACTTGAATTAGTTGCTGTTGACCTATGGGGACCAGCCCCAATTACTTCTGATTATGGATACAAATACTATATATCTTTTGTTGATGCCTATAGCAGATATGTGTGGATATATTTTCTAAAAACTAAGTCCGAAACTCATAATGCAGTTTTACAGTTTATAGCTAATGCAGAAAAACAAACAAACTGTCAACTGAAAATTATCCAAACTGATGGTGGATCAGAATTCATGCCATTAAAGGAGTACTTTCAAAAGAGAGGAATAACACAAAGAATAACATGTCCACACACATCTGAACAAAATGGGCTTGTAGAGAGAAAGCACAGACACATAGTAGAGACATGTCTCACCCTACTAGCTCATGCATCAATGCCACTAAAATTCTGGCCAAATGCATTTGCAACTTCAGTGTTCTTGATAAACAGGTTACCCACAAAAGTGCTGAAACTTAACAATCCATTATAAGTACTATACAAAGTTAAATCTGATTATCAAGCACTGAAAGTATTTGGGTGTTTGTGCTTTCCCTATTTGAGATGCTATAACTCTAACAAATTAAGTTTCAGATCATCTCCTTGCACCTTTCTCGGTTATGCAACCAATCAGAAGGGATACAAGTGCTTAGATACTAATGGGAGAGTCTACATATCTAGACATGTAGTCTTCAATGAGCAGGTTTTTCCTTTTAATACATCTGAAATCAAAACAACACAGAAAGTGTACAATCCAAAGTGTTCTCTACCACCAATACCCAGTCAACTGGAGGAAACTACTCTAAAGCAAGCAAATACAGAATATGAAAATCAGACTGAACAACCTACATCAATTTCAAGTCAAAGGGGTTTCAGTCCAGAATCAAGTCAGGAGCCTAATGAATTATCAGAGAGCTCAATTCACTCATCTCAACAAGACAACAACTCTCTATCAGACTCTCATCAAGTACTGAATGACATACAATCACCCAGTACTCAACTTGAATCCACACCAATTGAAGAAAGACAACAGCCTACAAGAACTGGTCATCATATGACAACAAGGGCAAAAAGTGGTATATTCAAACCAAAAGTATATAATGCAGAGTTAGAGACAGAAGAGCCAAACACATACCAACAAGCAACTCAAAATGAGAAATGAGTCACTGCTATGAAAGAAGAGCATGATGCATTAATGAGGAACAAAACATGGACACTTGTCCCCTTGCCATCTAATAAGAGTATTGTTGGATGCAAATGGACATATAGACTTAAAAAGAATGCTGATGGTTCAATATCTAAATATAAGACAAGATTAGTAGCCAAGGGGTATTCACAACAACACGAATTTGACTTTAATGAAACGTTTTCGCCAGTTGTGAAACCCACATCTGTTAGAATTATCCTAACAATTGCCTTGCAAAGAGATTGGACCATCAAGCAATTAGACAAATAATGCATTCTTAAATGGTATACTGCAGGAAGAGGTATACATGGATCAGCCTCAAGGATTCATACAAAAAGGATATGGAAACTGTGTATGCAAACTAAACAAGGCAATATATGGGCTTAAACAAGCTCCAAGGGTGTGGTTTGAGAAACTAAAATCAACCATAGCTAAACTTGGTTACAATTCTACAAAATCTGACAACTCACTATTTACCAAGTTTAGCAATGATTCTATTACTTATGTTCTAATATATGTTGATGATTTTATAATTACAGGGAACAATGCCACAGAAATAAAGAATCTCACACTGTGTCTAGACAAGGAATTCTTCGTTAAAGACTTGTGAAACTTGCACTACTTTCTTGGCATTGAAGTTAAAAGAATTTCATCTACCACATTGCACTTAAGTCAAAGCAAATACATCACTGACATACTAATAAAAGCAAAAATGCTTCAGGCAAATTCTCTATGCACACCAATGGCAAACAACTTACTCTTATCAAAGGAAAGAGGCAATCCAATAACCAATGACAGACAATACAGAAGTATTGTTGGAGCTCTACAATATGTTACAATAACAAGACCAGAGATCACATATAGTGTAAATAAAGTAAGCCAGTTTATGCACAAACCACTTGATGAACATTGGAAAGCAGTCAAAAGAATCTTAAGATATCTCAAAGGGACTGCAAATCAGGGCTTAACACTACAATCATGCAAAACACTTAACATCAATGGCTATGCAGATGCAGACTGGGCTACAGATTGTGATGACAGAAAATCAACTAGTGGATATTGTATATTCCTAGGTAAGAATCCTATTTCTTGGTGCTAAAAAAAACAACCAACAGTGTCCAGGTCGAGCACTGAAGCTGAGTATAGAAGTGTTGCTAGTACTACAGCAGAAATAATGTGGATCGAGTCATTACTAAGTGAGTTACAAGTCAAAACAAGCAGTAAAGCAACAATATGGTGTGATAACATAAGTGCAACACTACTTGCGGCAAATCCAGTCTTGCACTCAAGAACAAAACACATGGAATTGGATCTATACTTCGTAAGAGAACAAGTTATGAAAGGGAAACTAATGATTAATCATATACCTGCAGCTTACCAGAAAGCAGATATTTTAACCAAACCACTGTCTAAACAAAGCTTCCTCAGATTGAAGCACGAACTTCATGTTGAAGACACAACCACCTCTACAAGAGAGTCGCAAAGCAAGGATCTCTTAGAAACTAAATCTGCAAATAATCAGGCGTGCAAAAACTCAAGTCTCATGAGCAAAGATCCTACGTCAGCGAAAGATGGAAAATCTTCTACAAAACCAGTGCGAAGCAAATTTTTTGCAGAAGCTCATCACTGAAATTCCCTTTCTAACACAAGTCGCAACTCAATATCTCAGTATAAAGATCTTAACCCTACAAAGCACTGAAAAATTCAATACTTTGTAAGATCGAGCATCAATCCTGAAGTCTACTTGATTAATTTTGGAAAAGAAGAAGAAAATCGCAAACCCTAACATCGTTAGGTTTGAAGGGGGAATAAGAGATATAAGATATGCGGCTGCTAAAGTATCTCAAATGAATGTAATCAGCGGCTCACAGCATTACTCAATATCTGATGGTCAGAATGTAATTGGGCTCTCTATGCCAGCCCGTTATCTCTCAAGTATTATAAATACAAGTTGTACACCAATCTAAATGTATCAGTTGAGATAATACTTTCAGTTTATCAATAAAGTTCTTCTTGCTTTTACTTTCTCTTTTAATGATATTTATCCTAAAACTATAAAATGAATCCAAAGTTCTAAGTTAGCATCTGAAGTTGATTTCTAGCTCTAAAATATTGAATACGTAAAGAAATAGAATTCATTACAGTAGGCATATTGCATACGTACAAATATTGCAGAGTGCCAATTCCTTGATTGAATCTAACAAAAAAATTTCCTTTCAATGTATATTTTATTTGTAATATAATTGAGTAACATGATTTTAATATCATCAACATCACTTTTGATTTTAAAAGATGTACAAAGCATTAAAATTTGAAACTATTTCCTCATCTCTCTATAAAAGACCATCGTAATATCTCTCTGAACAAACCGCATTAGTTGATCTGGATAACCGACCGTCCAAAACAAATGACACCGTTTTTCTTTTCCCAATCCTGCTAGATAATCCGCCGATTGATTTCCTTCTCGGTAAATATGAGAAAACTTGACCTCGACAAAATGTTCTAGCAATTTCTGAATCTCCTGTAATATTGGCCAACTGGTCATTTCGATTGGATTAAATCTTTTCAAGAAAGATATAACGATAGCGGAGTCTCCTTCTATCCATATTTTCTTCATGGAGGGGTAATGTTGTACTACTTTTTTCAGACCATTAAGCACCCCGCTTAGTTCAGCTTCAAGCACACTAGTGTTAGCTACCATATCGCATCCGGCTAGTAGAATAGAGCTATACTCGTCCCGAACAATGTACCCACATCCCGCTTTATTATGTGAAACCCCTCCGTCAAAATTCAGTTTAATAACTCCATGCTTGGGTAGAGTCCAGCGCACTGCTATTCGATCTGCATAAGCCCCGTGCTTCGGAGGAGATGAACTCGAAGCACCTATACGACTAGGGCGGTAGTATTGACCAACATGCAGCGGCACCGGATGAACTAGATGAAGAATACATGGATTATACGGTGAGATATACGAGGAGACTGCATAGCAATGTGGTGACAACAGTTGTTCCCAGCAGTAAACTGGACGATGCCGCATATTAGGGCAATAATTGACTTCCATGACTGCAATTGGAAATTAATAATATATTGTAAGTTAATATAAAAAATAATAAGTAAACTTAGATTAATTAATTAAGAAAAGAATATTCTCTTTATCATTTTTACCCCAAACTGTTTGTTTACAGATTTCAAAGTAGTTGCCATTTTGAACATATTACAAAACACAAACGGGAGATCATTGTTGAAAAAACACCCATCTATTCATATAATTCTCTAGTTATCACCAATTTCAGCGCAAATGGTTATTTACTGGAAAAGAATGGATAGGTGATCATTTAAATTTCGAAATTCTGTAGGGTATTTTCTGGTGCAATGCGTGCCTAAAGAAAAGTGACAAGCACATTTCATTTTATCATGTACAAGGTAGGAAAGGAAAACAGGGAAAAGAGAGAAGAAGATGTTTTGGCCTCCAAGTACAGAATGGAAGAGACCTTTGCTTTTTGCTTCTTTCTATTATATTTTTGCTTGGAAACGAAGAGTTGAGTGAAAACAGTGAAAACATAGCACTGTATTCTGAAAAGCGAGGAAGACGAACCCTTCCAGTCTGCCGTGGAGATCGACAGTAAAATTTAGCTTCTTCTTCTTTCTTTCTTTGTTCTTGCTATTTTTTTTTCCAGCAACGTTTAATTTTATTGTTAGAAAGCTTAGTTTAAGGCAGTTTCAAGTGATGATGAGAATGCAGACTTACGTATTTATTTATAGTGTGCCTGCGCTTTCCTAAATTGCTTCTTCTGAACAAAGTTTCCAAATTTCATTTTAAAACACTTTCCAAATTTGTTTGACACGCTAATAGTTACCCTAAATGCTAATAATGTTACTTTTGATTAATTCGACCGTGTTATCGGTTTTGCGTGAAAAATGATAGAGCTTTTAAGCAATTAAATGTATGTTAAAATGATAGAGCTTTTAAGCAATTAAATGTATGTTTACCGGTACAAGACAACGTCTAGGCATGAGAATGTGAGATGTACTTTGCAATTCAATATGATGGAACAATGTGCGTAGTAAATTTTTAGTCCGAACTTAAATATAACCGTGGACGTAAATTTTGTAGAGGGAAGTTTACTCAAACGCTGCTGTTAAGTTTAAAAGTCCACTTTCTGCCTTTTCCGAATTGAAAAACCCATAATTATTTTTAACGAATATTTACGGTTTACACTACAAATATATTTTATGTTGTAAAAATTTGCAAAATTGCAAAAAATTTCAGTACATACTTTAAATAGAAAGAATTAGGGACAATTACAAACTTTGAAAAAAATTTAAACTGAAAGACATGAAGTTTTATTTTTAGGTTGAAAGACAAATACCAGTTATATATAACATTATGTTCAACTTTTACACTATACAAAATGCTAGTTACAACTAGTATTATATTCAGTTTTACACTATACAAAATGCTAGTTGTAACTAGCATTGTCTTTCAACCAAAAAAATAAACATGTTGTCCTTCAACCTAATATTTTTTTAAGTTTGTCCTTATGCATATTTTCCTACTTTAAAATATTTGTTGTTTTAATCGCAAAATATATGTAGTATAAACTGCATATTTTTACTGAAAATTATTATAAGGACGTTCCCTAAATCTTTTTTAAGAAGGAATTTTGTATTAAACTTGAAAAAATGCGTCGATCTTAATTTCCACTTTTGAAGATCCTGATGGTTGAACGTCAGCGTTAAAATTTTGATTTTAATTAATATTTTAAAAATTAAATTATTTCCAAACATTTGAAAGTAAATATCAATTAAATAAATTATTTTATAATGTGTCTTGTAAACGTTCAATGTTCTTTATGTTCAGACATTGTTCGTACGAGTCAGACAACAAATGGATAATGTTCAAACAATAGAAAAATATTGAACATTCTTGGACGGACATATTTTCATACATATTTTGTTGTCCTAATTCGTGTCCTAAATAGAAATCGTATAAACACGGATCAGATGTCTTGCAGGCTCGGACCATGCCGAACATCGGACAATAATATAAAATTTACCCCCGTAAGTGCGAGTGAGATATGTGTGTGTATCCGCGTGGTATAAAGAAGTTAATGTAAAGGCCTTTTTGGGTTTTAAGATTGGACAGTCGCTTCATGCCTAGGTCTGTCTATGGATACTCGAAATATCTTAAATCCGTCTGTGACCGTATTTAAAAAGCAGATAAATATTCGATATCCGGAATAACGGATACAAATATGAAAGTACCCGCATTCGAAATTATCCGTTCAATGTTTGTCAAGATTATGTTTCATATTTTGTGTATTTTAGTACAACGATAGACCTGTATCTATTTTTTATTATTAAGTTAATGATTTATCTTATATGAATTTAACACATATTAATTGCTCAAAATTATTTACAATCATTCTATTTGTTTATTTTTCATACTTTTATATATAATCAATGAGATCGAAAGAAGTTTATAATAAACCAAAATTTTCTATTTATATATTTTGATTTAACGGTCGTTAGCGTATAAAATAATTATCCGCTATCCGTCTATATTCACGGATGCAGATATCCAATATCCGAAAAAGACTTTGAATGCGGATGCGGATATGGCACCATCCGTATCCGAAAGTATCCATTTACGAGCCTATTCATGCCATTTTATTTTCCAAACCGCGACAATTTGAGATTGATAGAGTACAACAAAACAATGAGTAACACACTATAAACATGAACACATCAAATTATATCTCAACGTAATTAGTTAAATACTAACTTCTTGTCCATGCTCATAAATTTTAAATAATAAAATCACACTGTATATCATGCAGTTTATAATATCATTTGTTATAAGATTTAAGCTTTGTAAGTATTGTGCAATACCATATATCAAAAAAGACATTTTTAAGCATTTGTTAAGGGAAATTTTTTACCATTGGTAAATGGTTTAATTTGCAAAAAGTGCCACCATTCACAAGGTCGATGGTAGATTTTACTTTCGTTATTTTTCTTTCATTATTTTTATGTATAACTTGTATTTAAATGTGTAAATTTTCGAAATAAAAGATTTATCGTTCCGATGTTCAGTTGATTGTAGGGATGGCAATGGGGCGGGTCTAGGGTCCAAACCGGTCGACCCGCCCCTGTTTTGGCCCGTCAAGACCCGCCCTATTGGGTCATTGGGGCGGGTAGACCCGTGATCCGTTCTTGAGTACTCCGGGTCTAGGGTCGGGTTGGGGCTTGACCGACCCGCCCCAACCCGACCCGCACTACTAATATCTCATGAAACCACTTTATTATTATAATGATTTATTAATTTTTTTAGTTATAAATGATTCTAGCATGGATATTTAAATGTTCCAATCAATATCTATAGAAAAAATTAGAGTATTAAGTTGCGTCATTGATAATTATACAATAACGTATGTATATATTTTCTGAATTGTTATTGTAGACATTATTTTTATTAACTTCCCATAGACACATTGTTATTTGTATTTCATATATTATTTGGTGATAACGAGTATAAACAAATAAATATATGTACGTTGCTAAATAATTTTCAATCAATGCATAGAGACTCATCGGGTCTTGGGGCGGGTCGGGTCTACCCTGACCCGCACGGGTCCCGGGTACGAGGCAAAATTCCAGACCCGCACTGGGTCTACGGGGCGGGTCTGGAGCGAGGTCTAAAAAATCTGAGGCGGGTATGGGGCACTAAAAACCCGCCCCAACCCGCCCCACTGCCATTCCTAGTTGATTGAACCATCAAATCATTAAATCTTGAGTCGTCACCGTACCACTCGCGGTCCGATCATGAGAACTACGTAATAATCATTTATGCAACCACGTATCTTCGTAGCTCCATCCTACTACCCACAAGCATCTGAAATAAGAGAATAAATCTTTATTAATAGTTGGTTTGGAAGTGCAATCTTTTGGTCGGATCGTGAACTTCCCAAAATACCCTCCACTCTTACATAATTCAAGTATTATCTTTTCCTTTACAACCACCTAAAACAAGAAATAATTTCTGTTTGGATGACCTATTCACTGAAATGAGAATAGGTCAAATGCACACATCAGATACTACAAAAAATGCTCTTTTATTTTAATATTACTTAAAAATTGGATCCAACTTCTTTTATAAATTCAAAATTCCTTTTATAAATATTAACATATCTTAATGTCCCTTAAATATAAGATCTAATAAATAAACCTCCATAAATATTACTAAATCTTAGTGTACCTTAAATATAATATGCAACAAATAAATTTTCTTTATAAATTCAAAACTTCTTTTTAAAATATTACCAAATCTAAATACAACTTAAAATAAGATCTAACAAATTAACTTCTTTTGCAAATTAATAGAAACAAAAATTCAAATAACCACCAATGTAGATGTTGCAACTAAGATAGAATCAGAAGAACAAAATTTCATACTAACAACAAATGAACTTTTTGAATATGTTAAGCATATTCACTTTATAGAAAATCTTTATTAATAGTTGATTTGGAAACACAAACTTTTAGTCCGACCAAGAACTTCCAAAATTGCATAATTCTTTATTGATAGTTATAATATATTTGTTGTCGCACTTTTTTGGTATCAACATGAAATGCCAAAAGTGTCTCTCTACAGATATTATTAAAATTTAGCATCGCTTAAAATTAGGATCTAACACTTAAGTTTCTTTTACAAAATTCACGCCTTTCCGCCGTCATACGTTGGGTGTTTTCCAAGGTATTTTTTCCGACACCTTTCCGATGCCCTTTTCCGACGCCTTTTCGACGCCTTTCCAACGTCGATTTTCTCACACCTCTCCGACGTCAGACCGACAGCTTGATGACACCAAATTTAGAATACAATTTTCAATTTTTCCACCTTATCGATGCCTTTCCGACGCATTTTCTAAAGAAATTTTACAACATTTTTGTTCTACACCCTCAAACTCAGAAAAACATATATATCTCAACTAAAAATAATAATATCACTAACAGCATTATAAAGCAACAAAAACCAAAATATAGTCAACGAAACATTCAAAGTAATGCATAACTGTCATAGCATAATCCGATACAACTTAAATTAATATCACATACATGCAAATCTAAACAAAAATTATGTCATATAGTATGTATGTATAAACACACACATCATAATTACAATGTCTGAAGAAAAAATACCATATAATTGCATATCAAACAAAAAACTTCACCGTCTTCTACGTGGTCCTGATCTTGATGGGACTTGTCTGCATGACACCCATGTATTCCTCAACCAATCGGCTAAGCTTCCCATATTTTGATTGAAGTATTTTGACTTTGGTATCCGTCGCCACCAACTTATGCTCCATTTGGACAATATACTACGCTGATTGGTCAAGAGCATTGTTGATGTGATCTCTACGTCTGTACTTCTGCATTTATTTGATAATTTAAAGTGTCAAACGATATTTCAAATGGAATCACAAAGATATGCATGTATTATTTGAATCAAGTTTTCTGAATGACTTACTGCAAACTGCTTCGCGATGTCGTCAATCCATCCAACGGTGGTCGATCTATCATTGGTTAAGTCTACCTTGTGAGTCTTGCGATAAACCTCCCAAGATGTCGGTTCCTTGTGAAGATCTTCCCACTGATAAAATGAAATCAAAATATTAAATATGACAATATTTGAATGTTTTCACTAATATTAAACAAGGCAATATTAACACTCTTCATGCATAGACATATATAATGAATCAATTGTCGGTAATTGTAAATCATTTCATAAGGAATGTTAGAATTATGAGTTTTTAGATTCAAGCTATTTATCATCCCATGAACAACTTACTAATATTAAAGATCTTACCAAGTATGTAAGTCAAAATACAATGATTTCCTTAAACTATAAATATGTATTCCTTTTGTAGAAGGTTCATAGTATCCATGAGCAGTGTATGAGTTCACACATTTATGTATTTACAACAAACCTTTATATGCTATTTCCAGATTGATACGTAATACTATTTTTTTAATACTTTTTCAGGCATTTATATAATGATTTTCATTGTTTTTCTAACTATTGTTGCTTCTATACTTTTAATTTACAACTAAATACAACAATGATTATGAATCAGTTATTACAGATGTACTATAACAGCTAAATACAACATGTATAGTATGAGTATTAGTTTGTAAATAAAAGCAATGGAAGTGCAAATTTGTTCTCAACATATTTGTATTGGAATCTTTAAGGAAGACAGGCCTGAATCAAAAAATAGAGTAAATGAATTAGATGGATTACGTGTGTAGATGTTGATTAAACTTGAAAGTGATGCATCAACATGCTTCCTTTATATCTCTCATAATATTATGTAAAAACAGTGAACTTCGGGGATTCAAGTCGGTTTAGAATTAGGCCACAACGAGTAAGTACATAATATTATGTAA
Source organism: Allium fistulosum (assembly GCA_030737815.1). Classification (NCBI taxonomy): domain Eukaryota; kingdom Viridiplantae; phylum Streptophyta; class Magnoliopsida; order Asparagales; family Amaryllidaceae; genus Allium; species Allium fistulosum. The sequence continues at coordinate 731,178,756 of CM060902.1, read as the reverse complement.
AAATCGTAAACATTGGTTCAAATTCTATAAGCTTCCTTTATATCCCATCATGAGACCGAATTCAAATATTTTGAAAAAACTGAGCATATGCTCAATTTTGAATTGACAAAACCGACTGAGCGCTGCTCAGTTTTGATAAAACAGAGCAGCCTTGACAAAACTGCGCGCTGCTCAGTTTTGTAATAAAACTGAGCACTTGTGTTGAATCCAAAAAACCGAGCACATAACAATGCTTAGTTTTGACAAAACTGAGCCTCAGTTTTGAATCGACAAAACTGAGCAATGGCTCAGTTTTATATCGACAAAGCCTCGCGCGGTTTTGAAAAAACCATCCTCTTCTCTACTTGAATAAAACTACAATCATTGCAAAGCAACAATTTCACGATGTCAAGTATGTGAAACTTTTGATTTTTTTCATCAAAACAGAACATGTAAAAAGAACAACCAACACTCCAACCATCCATGGCCCAACCACTCAAACAAAACTCTAAATTAATCAATGTTAAAAATGAAATCCATAACATATTCAACCAATCCAAATCAAGTTCATAAATTTTAGGAAAAAAATCAAACTTACAATATCTGGGCCAAATGTAATCTATGGTCAACAAAATAAATTATAATAAATATTGAACTAGAAATTAAATGATTTATAAGATATTGCACTATTCAAAGTCGCTCGAAGGCATTGGAGATGACGGTCCAGGTGATTAAGACCTTAAGAAGGGGTCGATCACACTTGGAGAGCTGGAGATGACGATGTGAGAAAGTAGATCAACCTTTGTCAGAATCTCCTTAGGTTGATCGCAAGAAGCTTTGATGGTCGGACTTTCTAGAGATTTGTCAATATTAACAAACTCTCCTTCTTCCAGTGGTGGAGAGTCGGGAACTTCGACAATTTTGGCCTTCTTTGGAGATGGTTCCTCCACGGTCGTTTTAACTAATTTTCTTTTGGCGGCCATCTTTGACCTAGCAATGACCTGGGAAAAAGATGACGCACGAGAAGTTGAAGAGGAAAGAGCCAGATCACTTGTGGGTTTTTCAACCTGAGGAGCAACTGTAGAAAATTCAAACAAATTATAAGTCAGGAAAGAAATTTAAGAAGTAACACGAGAATAAACTACAGGTACAACGTTTAAACTTACCGGAGTGATCAGGGCATATAGGTGACATTGGGGAGAAGTTTGTTGGGTCTCCCAAAGAGAGAAAGTGTTTGCTTCGGGATGTATGCTGGACCAAAGGAGGCTGGCCAAATATCCTTTGACCCGCAGGCAAGAGAGAGTGCTTTTTGTAAATTTTGTGGGATTCAGCAGTGTCAATCTATTTCCATTCTTAGTTGAAGTGGTGATCAACAACTTTACCGTCTTCAGATCTTTCTCATTTAGCTCTTTATCAGAAGTACCTGACAAAAAGCATAGGTCAGTAAAGAAAAAATAAATAAATGAGGAGATAAAATCTAAGATTAACTTACTTGGAGAAGAAAAAACCCCATTAATGTTGGGAAAACATTTAACGTAGAAAATTTGTGTTTCCCAGTCTCTGAACTTATTCACTCCCTCAGAAATCAGCTTTTTGGAAGGATTTGCTCTAAAGATTTGGTTGTTTAAATTGCTCAACTTAACCTACCGAACTAGATAATTTAAGACTTCAGGATTGAGCGAAGGAATTCTAGATTCCAATGCTATAAGTTCTAGAGAAAGGAGATATGTGTAAACATTAGTGAGAGCTAAATAGGAGCAATCCCCATATGGGCCAGAAACTTGGATAAGAAGTCTGGAAAAGGAAGGAATCCTCCGTGCCAAATATGAACTGCTGTGTAGGCAAAGAATCCTTCAGGAGGATTGTGGATGGTGTCATTTTTAGAAGGGGGGACGACTTCTACCCCAATAATTCGAAAGTCATTCAGGATCGCATCCACTTCGTCTTGAGTGGATATTAAGGAATGTTTGGAGATAGCTTCGATTTTCTTGGGCGAACTCATGATTCTGCCAGGTGAAATCATTTCAGTTAGAAATTATAGTATGTTATGAAGCTAACATTCTTTTAAGGATATTAAAAACCTATCACAACAATTAGAATATCAAACAAGTAAAACATGAAATTTCATATTCTTGAAAGAATGTTAAAGTTAAAAAAGTAAGATTCATTGAGCTTTCAATAGAGTCGAACAGGAAAATAGAAGTCAACACCCTTTAACAATGTCGAAAGCCCAATGATAAAATGTACTGAACATTCGACAGATTCGAAAGGGAGGATGAAAGTACATATCCAGTAAACACACTTTAGCAACGTTGAAGGCTCAATAGAAGTTTTGTTATTAAAAGAAAGTAGTTAAAACCAACACAACAAGTTTTAATGAAATATACGCTACAAACATTCAATAAACAATTTGAAAGAATCTTTCGACACTGTCGAAACCCATGAACTTAGTTTTTCTAAGGGAATGTGAATGCTATCGAAACTTGTATGCTAATTAAGTCGAAAGGTGTTGAGTTGGTTCATATTGATAAGAAAATAAAAGAACTTGGGATGTTTCGACGACGTTGATAAAAGATAATGATTAAATCTCAATTTGTTATAAAAGGTTTCGACAGATTCGAAAGGTGGTATATTGTTTCGAAAGCATAACAATAATAAAAATTTGAATCAACATAGTAGGTTCCGGCTAGGTCGAATACAATAGGTTTCGTCTAAGTTGTAGCGTTTGACTTGATTCACAACTTATATAAAGTATCCCTTTTTCAATCTCATTTACAATATATATATATTTCTAACTTAAACGAATCGGGAATAAGTATGTGTTAAATGTTGCAAAACCTATAAAACAAAGTTTATGCTTTTGAAAGAGTGAATTAAGTAATTATCTAGTAAGATAGACAACTTTTTCGAAAGGTGTCTGAATACATTAAAATACAAAATTGCTTTCGAAAAGGTTGACTACATGCTAACTATACTATATAACCTTTCGACGAGGTCAATCAAATGAAGCGCTATGTTATCTTTCGACCCCATCGAAAGAGGCTAAGAAAGCAAAACAAAAGTTACCACGTTAATCCCTTTCGGAGGGGTAGAAAGGTAAAATTGTAGTGCCAAATTTGATTCCTACAGCTCAAAACTTCTAGGCGAAGTAAACAGAAACTTTCTTCTTCCCCAAACCCAATTTCAACCCAAAAAGTCAAAAACTAATAAACAAATGGATTTAGACGCGTATCAACCACTTAAAATTTTAAAATCTTTGAGGTGAAAAATTCAAATTCTCTAAAAACAACAATAATAATAAAATCCGAACCAGGTAGGATTAAGAGGACGATTAACATGAAAAGTAATCGAATCAAACCATGAAATTGAATTAAAGGATGCTTTTAGGCAAATAAAAAACTTTAATGGTTTCAAATAAATTAAAATAATAATTTAAAATTCGAACTTTGAAAGTTTGAGAAATTGAAATTCACTATAAAATAAAATGAGAGAATAAAATTCAAAAAAGCAAGGCGATAAAAACTTACTTTAGATCCGAGTCTTTGATTGTTGGAGATAAAGCTTATTTGAGAGTTTGAGAATTTTGATTTTGCTCGAAGTGAATTTTGGTTTCAGATAAATGAAAGAGGGGAAGAGGAGAATGTGGTTTATAAGAAAAGTCAGCAAAGATAGCAGACCGCCCGATCAAATTTAAATGAACGGCCTAGATTCACGCTGGAATACGAAAAGGCGGGAAACATAGGGTTTCGAGGGGGGGAATGTTACTACCAAATATCCTTTCGACCTTGTCGAAATCTGTTTGAGTAGAAGACAAAGAAGAACAAGAGAAAGTAGCTCTAGCAAGACCTTTCGAAGAAGTCGAAGGGATGCTACAGTCAAAGACTAGAAGTCTCACAACCTTTCGAAGGGTCCGAAAGGATCGAAAGCGCCCTTCCGCTTCAGTGATTTCCTTTCGAAGCAAGCGCTTCCGCAGTTATGAAAACCTTTCGAATGAGTTAAAGAAACATCTTTCGAAGAAAATGAATGACAACTCTTCATATGTGCGCCAAACCTTTCGAAATCAAAGGTTTCGCCTTTATTTAAATCACTCAGAAACTTGCCTTGGACAAAACAACCCTTTCGAAAGCATAAGCAAGCCTTTCGAACCGGTCGAAGCCTTTAACATCCAGGGAAAGTTCCGCATTAGTTTGCAAACATACATTCGAAAGTTACTAACAGCGTTGGAACCATTAGCATTTCAACACCTTCGAAACACTTGGAAACTGCCTATCGACAGAGCCGAAAGCTCATACCTTTATTCCTTGTGACAACAAAGCAACATAAAGAAGAAAAGGCGCAATAACCCCTTTCAACGAAGACGGAGGCATTCAAACCCATTTGAAAGCGTTGTGAGGGGTGTGCAAGCGTCAAAGGAGTCGAAAGGCATCAGAAGCCACCTTTCGACCAGGCTGAGAGCGCTGGGTCGAAAGGTGCCAACCCACATCTATAAATAAGACCTAAGGGGTTTGTTTTGGGGGATCCGAATTGATTCATTCCAGACTTGTATTTTATTAATTTTGCAAAGTTGAAAATCCTAATTTGTAAATCAAATTAGGGAAAACTGTTTAGCACAGTCATTATTGAATTAATAAGGGGAAGATATCAATATTTCTAATTATATAGATGCTTGAAGGTTTTTTACTGGATTTAACTATATTTTACATATATCGACCACATCGAAAGGCAACTTCTGAGTGAGTTGAAACCCCTGCCTTTCCAAATAATCCAAGTCCTTAACTACGAACCACCATTCACTAAACACCCACCTTTTGGTGAGTTGGAACCTTAACCCAAGCTGGTTTACCTTAGATTCCAAAACCAAACCTAAGTCACTAACTAACCTAGTTTTCGACAATGTCAAAACCCACCTAGTCAAACTTTACCCTTGAATCCTTAGCCATTCTTTAGTGCTCTGCAACTGTTTCGAAAGGAAGGTTTCGAAGGGATAATCAAACTACTTCAGTCGGTTCGATAGACCAAAATGAAGGGAATTTAAGTGTTTCGACTGGGTTGAAAGATAAATAAGGAATTTTTTTTACAAAAGAAACTTATTCGAAAGGTTGGATCAAAGGGAATACCCACATCTTATCTTCCTCAACTTAACCAAGAGAGATTAAAAAGGACTAACCTTTTCCTTAAAATCAACTTTGGGGTGTTGACAAGTTTTCTTGTTAACATGCTTTTTGTTTTACCCCCTAAAATTAATTTATTATGTTTGATTTCAATTTCAAAATTTTTAGGTTTTAACATGTGTTTCTATTTTGAGTTCAAATAGGTGATTCGAGTTTTCATTTACATGAAATTATTCTTGGATTCAATTTATGATGTCAAATTTTGAGTTAGAATTAAAATTCAATTTGATTTGGGACTGTTCGTTATTACTACATATGAACCCACGCTTAAACTTCATTGCGCTTAATTCAATTTTTTTTAAGCTTGAGTTTGGGTTTTTTTATTGTTGTTGGGCTTAAATTCGCGCTCGAACCAATTGAATTGTTAATATTTTGAAGTATCAGGTTAAAATTGAATTGGGGAAGAAGACACTGTTCCAGTGGCTTCAAAGAGAAGGCTAAGTTTAATTTGACTTTTCAACCCCTTCGAAAGGGGTTTGAGGCGGTCAATTTTATTTTACCATTTTGACCTCTTTCGAAGGGGTTGAAAGGAGTGCACGTGTTAACCTTTAAGCGAACCCCTTCGAGGGAGTTCATATAATCGATAAGGAGCGTACTTCTTCGAAAGCAAGAGCATGTTTCGACACTCTTCTGATACCTTTCGAGGAAGTCTCCTTAATTTGTCAGATAATACATACTTTTAAAAATCCAACTTCCATTTTAAAGGATTCGAAACCTAATGTATACAAAAGTGAATTTAATCTGCCATTTGACTCATGTTTAATTTTAACTTACTTTAGAAGTAGTTGAGATTTAGCAATTCACTCTTCTCACCATAAATTAGAATGAAGATAATATATTTTGTTTGATAGAATTAAAATCAAACCTTTCGACTTGATCGAAACCTAACATATCGATTCAAGTTTGGTTTGGTATGCTTTTGAAACCATACTCCCTTTTTCGACTTGCTCAAAACCCATTATATTTAACTGAGATTTTATCATCATTTTATACAAACACCATTGAAACGTCCTAAAGCCTTTTCATTTATATTGATTTCACTTGAACCCAAATCTTTCGAATCAATTGGCATATAGGGTTTCGACAGCATTCATATTCTTTTAGTAAAACAAAGTTCATGGGTTTCGACATTGTCGAAAGGTTTATTTGTCCTATTTGTTGAATGTTGTTAGTGTATATTTATGTTCAAATTAGTTGTGTAAGTTTTAACTATTCCTTTTAATAGTAAAACCTTCCTTGGGCTTTCAACATTGTCAAAGGTTGTTTGTTGGTGTTCCCATTCCATTAACCCTTTCGAATCTATTGAAGTTCAACGAATTTCATTTCTTAAATTGACTTAACATTCTTTCAAGAATATGAAATCACAAATTTTGGTTAATATTTGAATTGTTGTAATTGGTTTTCGACATCCCTGAAAAATGTTGATTAATGGAATAAATTATAACTTTTACTGAAATGATTTCACCTAACAGGATCATGGGTGTGAAAAAGGGCTCCAAGAAACCTGAAAAAGATACATTACCAGTGGGAGAATCTTCTACAAAGAAGGTTGAAGCCGTTTCAAAACATTCGATAATTTTTTCTCAGGATGAGGTTGATGCCATTCTAAATGACTTTGGCATTACTGGGGTAGAAGCCATCCCCCCAGTGATAGCGACACCATTCAAAATCCTCCCGAAGGATACTTCGCCTATACTGCCATTCATATTTGGCATGGTGGCTTCTTGCCCTTCCCAGATTTCTAGTATAATTTTTTGATTCACCTGGGCATTGCACCTATCCAGTTATCTCCAATGTATACACATACCTTCTCTCTTTGGAACTTATGGCTCTGGAGTCGGGCATTCCGTCATTAAATGCTGAAGTTCTCAAGTATCTAGTTCGACTAGTCAAACTCAACAATCTGAACAACCAAATTTTCAGAGCTAACCACCCTAAAAAGCTAATATCAAAAGGGGTGAATAAGTTTGGGTGATCCTAAGAACTTCTTCCCCATGTCTCCAATTTGCCTAGATCACTCTGGTAAGCTTAGACATAGTTATGCAGTTTGTTGTTGTGTTACTTCTCAAATTATTTCACTGACTTGTATTCTTTTGAATTTTCAGTAACTGCTCCTCAGGTTGAATTAATCACAAGCGATCCAGTTCTTCCAACTTCCACGTCTGGTGCATCATCCTTGACTCAAGCCATCGCTAGGTCGAAAATGATTGCTAAAAGAAAATTGGGAAAGATGACTATAGCAGGCCCATTTCTCAAGAAGGCTAAGATTGTCGAAGTTCCAAATTCTCCTCCACCGGAAGAGGGTGAGACCGTTGATATGGGCAAACTTTGGAGAGTCCTATTATTGAAGCTTCTCTCGATCGATCGAAAACAACTCCCTCAAAGGACGATCCTCTATCTCGCATCGTCGTTTCCTGCTCTCCTCATGCCATTGAACAGATGCAGAAAGATTTGGGAACTTCAACTCCCTCTTAGGAGTTGAACCCTTCTAGACCCACGTCACCAATGCCTTCTAGCAATTTTTAAAAAATAGTTCAATCTATCCTAAACTCTGCATCCTTTACCTCTATTCACTCTCTTTCTTCTATTCCTGACCCGGTTGGTCACTATCGATCTCTAATAGAGCAAAAACTTCTTGTAAGTTCCATATTATTTTACCTTACTATTATCGTTTCTTTCTGAATGCTAATTTATGTTATTCTTTTCCGTTCAGATTTCCAAAAGCTGGCTTTCTCTTCAAGAAAATGCATCAAAATCTTCTACAAAGACATCCATGCTTCAAGATGAAATCTCAAACTTGAACAGCCAGATCATTTCCCTGTCTGTTGACAAAAATGAGGCTATGAAGGAATAGGAAAGATTGGGAGCCTCTCTCACTCCGATTCTTTTGAATCTTATCTTTTGAAGTCCCTTCTATCGAAGTAGACTACGATTCTGATGAAGAAAGTGATGAAGATGAAGCTGCTGTTGAAGAAGACAGCAATGACGACGACGACAATGATAATAATGATGATAATGAAGATAGAGGCTATGGTTCAGGTGGCAATGGGAGTGGTCACGTTGACGTTCATGAAAAAAATGGCGATGACATCACTGGTACTTCAGAAAAGGTCAATCCTGATCCAAATATCTGTGAAGCTACCCCACCTGAACCCCGTGAACCTTCTGACCTTCAAGAAAGGATTGCTAAATGTTGAAGAACAAAGAAAGAAAAAGCAGGTCTCTCAAACTTCAATTCCCGTCTCTCAGGTATGCGATTCCTTGTTTAAATGGCTTTCAATTCCAAGATAATAATAGTTGATATCTTTTATTTTAGATAAAGAGAAAATCCATCCAAATTTATATATCAAAGCTTGAAAGAAAAAAGCCGAAATAAATAGCTTGTATAAAAAGTTATATAAGCAGTTAAAAGAACATAATACCCTCTCTGTCAAGTATCATAGGCTTAATAAAGTACAACAGTGTTAGCGACTTTCAAAGATCAAGAAGCTGCCCCCCGTCCGAAGAGGGCACACCTTCGATATGATAGACTTTTGGAAGAGAATCAAGAATTAATTACACTCTTTTGGATGTTGGTTTAAGAGAGGAACATCCTTGTAGACTTCCTATACAAAGCCTATTGTAGACATCCGACTGTAGATTGTTCATACTTAGGTGACTTTAGTGGAGGTCTACTTAGGTATTTACATAGGAGATATTTGGATGAATTTGGATTAGATCCACACCCGAGGGCTTGCTGGAATCTACCACGAGTCAAATCGATTCCTCATGAGTTACCTCCTGAAAAACTTAAGTATTATAAGGATAAATTTGTTTCAGAGTTATTCAAAAAGTTAATTTTGTATGAACCGGATGAACACTTATAATTTTGTAATAATATTGATTTATAAATTTCCCATTCTAGCTTCCTTTTATACTTAATTGTATTCTATTACGTTATCACAGAATAAATGTCTCTCAGGCAGCCTTGTTTCTAAAGATTATTTAAGCAAATATGTTAGACTAAGAAGAGATTATCTAGGCAAGGCTTCGCTTTTGAAATCTTCAAAATTAGCCAGATATTGCTTTCTTAGAGACTTGCAGAGACTTTACATAGGACATCCCCGCCTTCATTTTGATTTTCTTGGTGACGAAAAAGAGAAGCTTCTCAAGGAATTCTGAACATATCGTACCAATTTGATATGTGGTCGTGATAGTCCTCCTGCTGGAGAGTGGGACTATAGCAAATACGCTCCAGTGATTACCCTTGAAGGATTTACTGCTCCTTTTGATTCAACGGTTACTTTTTCAGCTAATGCCTTGAATAAAGTCAAAAACGTGGTTTCTCAACTTTAAGTATAAAACAAGCGTCGCATGAAACTGTACTTTTTGTTTCATTTTTACTTAAGTTGTAATATTTTATTGTTATAATAAAAGAAATTGATTATTTGAGTCTTGACTTTATTTTCTTTTTATTTTTTTAAATAGGAGTTATAATTATCTACAATTCCCATCTCGTTAGATACAACATCTCGTTTTATCAACATCAGAGATAGGTTGTTAGCAGATATCGAAAAGAGGAAGTTCCTCAATGATCCTTTGTCTGCTCGCCTTTAAGGCAATAATGAAGCGTTAGAATGGCATAGGAAATTTCTGCATCAAAAGATGATTGTTAGAGACCTTAACAATCAGATTAGAAGTCTCGAAGTGGACATCAAGAACAAAGACGGATCAATTTCTCAACTAAAGCGTCAAGTTAAACCAAACCCCTCGATTGACTTTGATCAAGATATGTCCAAGATCCTTCAATAGATAAGTGACTTAGAGATAATGCTGAAAGACAGTCAAGCTACAACTAACCCTCCGCCTGGCTTAGACGAGAGGGTAGTAGGAGAATGCTGCAGAAAGGTCAAGTTTGAAATGATGAGATATTTGACGACCAACAAAAAGTGAGGTACTCACAGCGCATAAATTAGTATACAGCTAGGATTCAGAAACTAGAACATGATAAATATCTTCTTCGAAAGCACATTGCAGATTTAGAAAGGCAAAACAAAACTGTCAAAGGCACTAATAAAGCTTTCAATCGTGCCTTAAAGGCTCGCATCGATTCCATCGATGATGTTGGTGAAATAAGGAAAAAAGAAAATAAGTTTAAAGAGATTCTTTGTATAACAATTCAGCATATTGTCGATCCTTTAATTGCTGAAAATCTAAATAAGACTATTCAGGACTTGTAAAACATACACTTGTGTTGTATACTTGTAAATAATTTTGTAAATTATGTAAATTATGTAAATATCATCTGGTTTGCAGTCCTTTCTTATAATGTTGTTTCTGAATCTGCATTTTGATAACTTGGACTATGGTTTTTGTATTTGATGGCCCATTCAGTCTTCCTTTCTTTCTGCTGAAAAGTATGAAGTAAACAATATTCTTTATCGTTAACAAATCATTATGTAAACATATAATACTAAGTGAAAAGTAACTCTATAATTGAATATGGTTGAAAGTCTCAAAACCCATCTTTGGTAATGATAAGAGAGCCAAGAATTAAACTTCCACTATATTCATATAATACTAGAAATCCAATGATAAAGAACTAGAAATTCAATTCTGGATTCAATTATAGATGTTTAGAAACTCATCTTCTGGAGATAGTTAATAAAAAGTCAATAATAATCCCATGATAGAAGTCCAAAAATCATTATCTGAAAGTGTGCAGTAAAAATCCAGTAACCATGATATGAGCATTAATAAAGTAGATCTCGAGCTTAATTGAAGATTAATAATTCATATAAATCTCGATATCATTTGCTCTGGAACCTAGATTTAGGCATTGAGGGATGAAATTTAAAATTCAAAAGATCCTAAACCCAGATTCGGGTGTTAAAGGATGATAACCGGAAATCCATAATAATAATCTCCATAATAGACACTTGGAGCCCAGATTCGGGCATTAATGAGTAAAGTCCAATAATAGCCCGAAAACCCAGATTCGGGTATGACGAAAACCCAGATTCGGGTATGACGAAGACTATAGATTATCAGTAAAGACCTGAAACCCCGATTCGGGTAATAATAAGTGAAGTTCAGAACTTAATAATGAAAGATCCGAAACCTAGATTCGAGTATTAATAAGTGAAGTTTAGAAATTCTTCTTTGATAATTAGTCGGAGACCGTAAATTCTTATTTAAGCCTTCTATTCTGTGCCGCTCCTTGGGTATTGATTCTCTTGACATGTGTTTCCCTTTAGGCCCTGTATATCGTCGTCATTTGATTTGCCGCTTTCCGGGCTCGGACATCTTAGTCCATTGTTTGATATGCCGCTTCTTGGGCTCGGACGTCTTAGTCCGTCATTTGATATGCTGCTTCTCAGGCTCACACACCTTAGTTCATTGTTGTCTGGTGCACTTGGTTAGCTTATCCATAAGTATGACCCAAGGACTCATCCAACCTCCCTCCAAGAGGCGCTCTAGCCAGGCCTTATAGGCGGGACCGAAGGCTTGTTCAATGCCTTGGTCTGGCCATAGCATGGCAGGACCAAGGGCTTACTCTGTCCTCCCTCCAAAAGGTGCCTTGACCTGGCCATAGCGTGGCGCAATCATGGGTTAGGAAAACTCATTTTATTATGGCTTTCGAACTAGTTAAGTGAGTTTAGTATTCTTTCAAAACCTCATTTCGAAGCAGTTAGGAAAACTCAAGGGTTGGATCTCAGGATATGAGGTATGTGGTAAGGTTCCTACTTCGTTGTAAGCTTGCCTTTCGATGGCTTAGGTTAGGACCTATAGATCTATGGATTTTAGCTAAGCTAAAGGTTTCGACTCACACAAAAGGTGACCTTTCGACCAAATCGATCATGAACTGAATCCAATAGTATGTAAAACAAGCTTTATATCCAAAAATTCCAATATCCTTCTTTGATTAAACTCAAGTAGTACAAATTGATCAAATCCCTAATCTAATTTTAGAGTTAGGGTTTACCAATTTTATAAAGTACAAGAATGAAGTGAATGAATTCGGATCCCCTAAACCAGACCCCTAGGGTCTTATTTGTAGGTGCGGGTTGGCACCTTTCGAATCAGCCCTTTCGACTTGGTCGAAAGGCGGCCCTGGAGATCTTTCCTTGCCGTTCACATTAAGGCATCCTTCCGCATTGCTTTCAAATGGACATGAGTGCTTTCGACTTCATTGAAAGGTATAGGTATGCTTCTCCACCTTGTGTTGCTATGTTGTTGCAAGTAAGAAGAGGCATGAGCTTTTGACTCTGTTAATAGGTAGATCTTTAGGGTTTCACAGGTGTTGATATGCTGAGCGTTTTAAAGTGGAAGGTAACTTTCGAAGACATACTTGCTGATTGATGCGAAACCACTTCCTCTAGTATAGGAGGTCGTCATATTGAACTTTAGCAAGCTTTTCTTTCTTAGCTGTGAAAGATTTCGACCAGTTCAAAAGGCTTTGTAATGCTTTTTAAAGGGTTGCTCTAACAAAACATCTTTATATGTAATGTGAATAAATGCTAAACCTTCAGTTTCGAAAGGTTTGGCAATCATGTGAGTAGCTGTAATTTGTTGCCTTCGGAAGGTGTTCTTCAACTTATTCAAAACATCTTCATGCAAGCAGAAGCATCTGTTTCGAAAGGGATCTTTCATCCCCCTTCGACCCCTTCGAAAGCTTATAGCAAGCTTAATATTTGTTGTAGCATTCCTTCGATTCCTTCGAAAGACATTGTTGATGTTATCATCTTTTTGTAAATTCTTCCCTTCTACTCTCCTTTATTCCAACAACATTGAAGTGAGAATTATTGGTAACATTATGTATATTCCTTTTTATATATGCACCTTTAATTAAAAAGGGAAAGCAGTTGAATCAGAAGAATCAGATTCAAATATGAAAGTTTGGGAAGGTTAAAATTGTGAGTGGGAAATTTATGTAAATTATTTATAAATTGTAATTTATTTCTTTGGATTTTATTTGATTATTATGCCTAATTGAAAGATTTAGAGTAGTAGGCTTGAATTTAAAGGTATAAAACACTACCTACATATTCTTTAAATTAGAGAAGACCGAATAAAATTGTTAATTACACCCATTTCTGTAAACTTGTCTTAAGTTGTAGGTAGTTGAATATGAATTGTATGTGGAATTCTTTCAGATCTATCAATTGATTAATGTAGAATTTATTTCAGATCCATATTTGAATTGAAAGGTGTTAATATGAATTGAGTTTATTCTAATTTCATTGAAATTTGAAATTTCTGTATTCTAATCTATTGGATATGTAATCCATTGAACTTTCATTATTTATCTAATAATAAATAGTGTGATGTTTGATTTGGCAAAGAATATAATTAGAAAGTAAAAGAAAAGATGTGTAAATTATGGAATTTCACTCTTTAGTTTGCACTATCTATTTCAATATAAAAGGGGAGATGAACAATTCCTTGTAATTTCAAACAACACAACCACTGATTTAGATAAATTTATGAAAGAGTATGGCAGGAAATACTCTAAAACAAAAGGTTCTCACAGATTTAAATACGAGAAAAATTCTAGTTAAAAAAGGATAGCTATAGGGATAAAAGAAAATAAATACATAAATATATTTACAACCATGTTAATCCAAAACAGTGAATTATAATGAACATAACAAAAATGCATATCAACATCCACGTCAAGAGAAATTAGAAATTAAAATAAAAGGTACAATGAAAAGTAGTAGTTGGAATTAAAGGTAGCAATGTTGTAACTCTAGGTATAAATAAGCATTGAATGTGCAATAAAGGAAATAGGGGTTATGAGAATTTAAATAGTCATAAACAAATTATTAAGACTAATTAATGAAATTTATTAGGATAATTGTGAGGAAACAATGAAAGAATAAAAGTGTGTAAGTCACATAGACTAAAAAGAAATATGTATGTGGATAGTGTAAATCTCTTAGGAAAATGATTGATTATGGAGTTAATTCCTAATTAGAGGTGTAATAAGTGGTTACCTTATATGGCCTTAATGATTAAACGTGTAACGACCCAGAATTTTTGATAATTAAAATTCGAATATTTAATTGATTTTAAATATTAATAAATGGAATTTAGAAGTCGAATGATTTATTTTTCGAATATTGGGTTTTATCTGATAATTAAATCGATAAATTTAATAGTGGAATTCCAGGGATAATTGAAAATCGAGTTTAATATGATTGAAAATGATTTGTAAAATTTTATTTAATCATACTGGAGTTATAGAAAGGTTATAGAACTTTCAGAATCGAATTTGGAGTTAATCTGTGAAAATTGAATATTTTAATATTTAATTATCGACTGTAAAAATAGCCAATTTTCGAACAGTCTCAGAATTGAACGAGACCAGTTCCATTGGATCCATAATAGTTAGTTATTATCGGATTTCAATTTTCGTAGCAATCGGGATTGTCGATTGACCGTGGCAACTCGAAACGCGTCGAAATTATTTTAATTTAATTCGGCGAGTTAAAATAGTCATTTTTCAAAAAGTCTCGGATTTCGACGAAACCAGTTTCATCGGATCCGTAATGTGATATTATTGCATGGTTTCAAATTTCGTAATTTTTGGATGTACCATTTGTCCGGTACAAATTAAAACGTCTCGAAATCGATTTAAATCGGTTTAATTTAAATTGATCGTTTAATTCCATATCTTGCACAGACGATCGAATTAGCTTCCGAAACCTGTTCCATTGTGTCCGGAACGTGGGATAAACCCTAGAAACGATAGTGACCGCGCGTAAATCGGAGTTCTGGAAAACCGGATGAATAGTGATTGAGAAATTCTCTATAAATAGACCCTTTATTCACCAAAAATAAAAAAAAGAAATGCTAAACCCTAATTCTATAGCCAGCCGCCACTCCAATTATCAATGGCCGACATCTTCATTCGATCTCCCTCGAAAATCTTCCAATCCAAGCAGCAATTTCAAAAAGTTTCAACTAGGAAATCGTTAAGCATCTCAAGTGCTATAGATCCAACGGCTGGAATCTCGATCGAGTCGACGAGGAGAGAGTTTGGGGGTCGCGTTCTCTACGTGTGTGGTCACGTTTTTCGAAGGGAAGGGGGGACCGAGCCCGGTGCTGCCTTGGCCGTGGATGGTGCTCGACGTAGGCTTCAAGATGATGGTCTCCGATCAAGTTTAAATGCGACATAGGCGGAGCATAATTAAGCCCTAGGTGGCGGCCGTGATGGGTTCGAACAACCTGTAGAACGCGCGTGGAAGAAGATCACGTGCGGCCTGGATTGTCACGTTCAAAATGAACGGCAGATGTGGGTTTGAAATTAAAATAAAGTTGTAATTAATTTTATTAAAATCGTATTAACTTCAAACTGCTATAACTTGTTTATACGTGATCAGAAATTGACGAAACAAAATGCGTTGGAATCGTATCGTCGAATGCTACGCAATACAATTGGATTGGAGTCGTTTGGAGCTAGTTTGAATTTCGGGTAAAATTAAACGCGTGTTTAATTTTATTCGAAATAAACGCTGAAATCAGAATTAAAATCACGGTGAGATCTTCTCACTCAGATTTATAATTGAATTGCAGTTATTGATTGATTTGTTTGAATGTGCTATTAGATATGATAGGATATATCTATATATATAGCAATATATACATATTGGCATATGTATATATTGGATTGATTGATTCCCGCCTCGTATAGCGGATGAGACCCTATTGCGCCGTTAGTAAGCGGATTTTTATAAAAACCCATATACCGCGATAATTCCGTACTGGAGCGGAATTGGTATTGTGCTAACATCTGTGGATGCAGGGAAACAGGTTGGAGGGATCCAACTGGATTCCTCACCGTATTGATTTTTTTTCAGATATTGGTATATATTCTGATATCATATTGATATATGATATTGACTGTTGTGATGGACTAATTGATGCTGTTGCATCATCGGATTCAGTTTTGAAATGTAAGAATAACGACTTTTACTTTAAAAAAGGATTTTAAAGTGATTTTTGAAAGTAGACATTTTATTGAATTGTTGAGTTGATTTATTTTAAATAAATAAACGTTTAAAATTTTAAAGTTATAAAAGTTAAGATTTTTGTGAAATATAACCCAAGTGTCATTTTTGAATAAATAGTTGATTTATTTAAAAAAGGGTTTAAATTGAGTTTTTCACAGTATTATAAACGGCCTATTTAAAGGATTTAAAAAGTCGATATTTATAAATCTAAAATATTGGAATTTTAAACGAGCTTTGTAAGTGTTAGAACAAGATGAGATAAAAATTCGTAAGTGAATGAAATTATAAATTGTGAAGTATAAATTAAATAGATGTGTAGAATAAAGGATTTATAAGTAATAAACTTATAAATTAGATTGTTGCACTTAGATGGAATATGAATAAAATTGGATTTTTGCCTTTAAATGGAATATTGATCGAGTTATTAATAAAGAAGATTTATTAAATGGAAGTCGTTAGAAAATAGAAATAGAATTTATAAACGTTGTTTTATAAATTCGAAATCAATTGGATTTGATAAATTAAAATGTTAAAGGAGATATATTCGCGATTTTGGATAGCGGATTTTTATTGGAATAAATGTGTAGAAAAAATTGAAATTTGGTTATTGAAGTATATTCACGATTTTGGACAGTGAATATATATTATTGAATAAAATGGTTATGTTTGGGAAAGCGATATTATAAAATGAAGTTAATTGTTTTAAAAGATGTTTTAAAACGTGTTAAGTATCGAATACATAGATTTCAACATTTATTGTTGAAATAGACGTTTTCAAGAAATTTAAGGAAATGATGGACTATAACACTGTTGTTATAGTAAATGATTTCCGAAAGGAAATGTTTTATGTAGTATTGGGATTTACATATATCTATCTTAAAATCCGAATCCCTATACTAGTGATTTCGAGTCGTCGTAACGATGTTTTACGCAACATTCGTTTTGACTCAAATAGATGTAAAATTTATGATTTCCTTAAAGAACGAAATATATACTTAATATTGATTTAAGTATACCGAATATTTTCAAATGTTGGAAATAAATAGATTTGTGAAATACTTATTTTTAAATGAGTATGGAAATGCTTTTCCAATATGAAATGAATTGTTTTGAGATTTTATCTTCTTAAAGATAAATAGAAATTGAATATTTGAAATCGATTTGAGAATCGTATATCAGTAGATATTTTAAAAATATAAATTCACTATGGAATTTATAAAAGAAAGGGAAGTTGTTTAAAAAATAAACGTTGATTTATTTTTGAAGTATGGAAATAATATATCTAGTAAAGATATTTTTGAAGATGAAATAATTGGAAAGATTATTTGGAATCTGATGATGTTGCGCATCTTTATTGATAGTTAAATAACCGACTATCAATAATTACCTTTAGATAGGTATTTGTTGTGAATTGGATGAATTTGAATGCCACACTTATTTTTGAATAAGCGCTCACTATTCGGGTTAGCCGGGAAAGGACCATGGGGTCGTATAACCCATTTCGAATATGTGATACGTCGTTATGAATCGCATTTGAAGACCGGTGTTGAAGACCGGATATTTTTGAAAACGGAAGGATTACCGTCGAGTTACTCTACATCGGCTGATCTCCGATTTAGAGGTTTTATCACCCTTAGTGACGGGAAGTCCCGACGTGATTAGAAAATTATCCGGATGTGCAAGGGCTTCGTGAGAAGTGCCTTCGGTTCTATTCGATCCCGGAACAGACTTGTATGGATTGTGTGTCTGACGTTACAATTTGAGATATAAAGCCGATTTCTTTCAAATACATTTCTGTTGGTGGCGGAGAATTTATTCTCTTAGCTTAACACCCTTCTCTGAGACGTACGAGCTCAGAGGTTATGTAGTTGAAATTTATCAGCGATATATTCCCAATTTGGTAACGTGGCATACTGAGTGTTGCTGTGAAGTGATCAGTGTTTGATCATTTGTGATATGATCATTTGTTTGATCTTATATCTTTGTGATCATAGGTTGATCATTTTTGTTTGACCCGAAGCAGGGCTTTTTGTAGAAAGCGTAGCTTTGTGGACGAGACTTCGTCGAGCCTCACACCCCGGAAATGGTCAAAACAGGAAGGATGCGGCAAGGTTCTAGGGAGTAGCGCCCCTTAGTGTATGTCATTCCTTCTGGATATAGGTGGTATCATGGTATGGAGCCCAGATACTTAACCTATGTGGTTGCTGCATTATTATCTATGTGGTTTGTTGGAAATCGGGGATCCTCGGGAAGATCGGTTACGATCGGGAGATGGCATACGCGTGTCAGTAGTTACCTATTTTTGCAGAGGTAACCCGGCCTTGTGTTGGCAGAGATCCGGTTAGGTTCTCGGGTCGTCTATTCCAGGGACGTACCCATCGTGGAAAAGAAAGTTCCTTAGCCTGACCATTTGTTGGAAATCCAAAGAAACAATACGAGCCTTGTACGGTTTTAGTTGTAGAACCTATCATTCACTTATGGTGGCGCCCCACTGTTTAGATGGTAGCTATAGTAGGCATAGTTCGAAATGTCTATGCTGGCTAAGATTTATATTATACTTTCGAAATGTTTTCTACACTATGCACTAATAATAATATCAAAAAGAATTTGATTTTTGCGTAGTAAGCATCTTTGACTATCATAAGAAGAAATCTCCTCCAATTCTGCGTTTGCGTTGTGTGTGTGGTGGGAGGTCTTATGGTAGTTTCATTTTCCAAAAGCATTGCGAATTGACTTTAAAATTCTCTGCTATTTATTTTAAAGATAAATAACTGTTTTACGATCTCACACCAGTCACCATGACTGACTCAGAGTTTATTGTTCCCTTCTAAACTCTGGGTGCCCACCAATTTCCACACGGGCAGCCTAGAGTTATATTATCAGGATATTCTGGATATTCTGGAGCTTTGGAAGCAAGCTGGACGACGAGACGTAGTATTTGTATCTGATAGTATTTATTCCGCTGTGTATTCTGTATGGGGACAAGTTATATAACTGTCCATTGTTGTATATTGACTGATGATTGATGTATGTATAAACTGATATAGTTCTTTGTTTTAAAAGACTATTGATTATCTATTATATGTTATTCCGCTGCGATGTGTAAGATTCTGATATTGTTTTCTGTTCTGTGTTGTTCTTCTCTTTCTTCTTTTTCTTCTTCTTCTACCTTTTCCTTCTTTCTTAAAACCATAACTTTTCGGGTTTCCGGCATTCGATGGCTCAGCAGTCGATAAAGTGAGTATCGATGTTGAATTTTCGAAAGTCGAAAATTTTCGGGATGTTACATTTGGTATCAGAGCATATGGTTAAGCGACAACCCTGCTCTGTTGGGTGTTACTCATTAGAGATAGAGTCAGTAGTACTCTAGAATGGGTTTGAGTGTAATAATAAATATGAGCGCGTATTTGTTAGTGAATATAAAATTGTTTTATATTGTGATGATTGGTTTGTTGAGTGGCATATGGATTCTGGTCGGTATTGTCCGTACAACTCTATCGATAGGGATCTCTAAACACTTGTATAGAACAATTCGGCACAGTATTGTTTTAAATAGGGTAAATGAAATAATTTTGCCCAAAACTATTTTTGGATATAAAAGAAATGATTTTTCTGTAAATTATCATAATATATGGATGTTTGGTTATTAGGAAAGTGATGATATTGAAATGTTATCATTACTATTGAAATTGAATAAGAAATTCAAATTGTAACTCCAAAGTTAAGGAATAAATTCACATATACGAATGAAATTAAAGAATGTAAATTATAAATGTGATTTATAAATGAAACGGAATTCCAGAGAAGTATTTGGAAATGTTTTGAAAAGAATTTGAGAATTTTGGAGATTTGAAAAGTTTAAATCTTTTTGATTTGAAAATGGATTTCAAGGGTTTTGAAAAATGTTTTGAAGAGATGAAAAGCTCTAAACTCTTTTCGGTCGCTGGAAAATAACTTCGATGATGACCGCGGCATCGTTGGTGTTCATTTTCGAGTTTCCAAAAGAGGAATTGCTGCCAAATTGTTTTAAATGGAAGTTGTTTGGAAAATTTGGGTTTTTGTTTTGGAAATTCAAATGGAATTTGAATTGTTTTCAAAATGATTTTGGAAAAAAGTTGAAAAGACTCTGGAATCCTATTTAAAATATTTATGGGAACAAGAAATGAGTTGATAACTTATACAATTTGAATTTTGATTGAATAAATTTAACTTAAGAAATTTTAAGTTGAATTAAAGTAAGTATAAGTGAATCAATAAAAATCCAAGTGGAAATTTTTGAATATAAGTTGTATAACTTATAAAATGAGAATGAAAGTGAAATAGATGATGTTTAATGGGAATATAACTTAAGAAATGACGAATGAATTTGATTTTGGGTATCAAAATTTATTACTGAAATGAATATGAACTTGAGTTATCTAAGTGAAATTCAACTTGAAATGTTAAATGAATTAGCAATTGAATAAATAAATGTATTGGAGGTAAATCAATCTAATGAAAGTAAATTGATATGGAAGAATGAATGTAAGTGAAAATTCATTAAAGCTAATTGGATGAAGTGAATAAGATTTAAACTGAATATTGAAAACGAATTTGAAATTGTGAATTGAATTCAAATGAAATTGAAATGAAAATTGAACGAAACTGAATGATGTAACTTCAATAGTGAATTTAAAAATGATATAAGAAGTAGGTATCGAAATTTTGTAATTGAATGTACGAAATGGTTTGAATATATGCAACTAGATATTATGGCTAGTAGGATATACAGGTGTAAATGAATTGGATTTGATTTCAAAGATAAATTTGAATTGCTCGACAAAAAGGTATGTATTTAAATTTGAATATGAGATTTGATGACTTATTTCTCTAGCCGCTTGGCTTTTTCTTTTTCTTTTTGAAATCTGAGAGTCCTTAGGGACGATTTGTAGTCGTGCCATATTAGCCGCGCAAAGGAGACGCTGGCGAAATTTTTCGAAAATTTCGAGTGTTAGAAAAATTTTGAGAAATTTTGAAAGTTTAAAATTGAATTTAAACTCGAATTTGAATTTAGAAGTTAAGCAATGTTGTTTGAAACTTAAAATTTAAGTTGGAAAGTTAGTTGAGATGATAATGAATCTTTAGTAGGAAGATCCGTTTGAAAATTGATAAAACTATTAGATTGTGAAGAATAGTAGACGAGTTAAGGACCCTTCTTCCTAACTTGTAATTTCGAGGACGAAATTCTTTTAAGGGGGGAAGTCTGTAACGACCCAGAATTTTTGATAATTAAAATTCGAATATTTATTTGATTTTAAATATTAATAAATGGAATTTAGAAGTCGAATGATTTATTTTTCGAATATTGGGTTTTATCTGATAATTAAATCGATAAATTTAATAGTGGAATTCCAGGGATAATTGAAAATCGAGTTTAATATGATTGAAAATGATTTGTAAAATTTTATTTAATCATACTGGAGTTATAGAAAGGTTATAGAACTTTCAGAATCGAATTTGGAGTTAATCTATGAAAATTGAATATTTTAATATTTAATTATCGACTGTAAAAATAGCCAATTTTCGAACAGTCTCAGAATTGAACGAGACCAGTTCCATTGGATCCATAATAGTTAGTTATTATCGGATTTCAATTTTCGTAGCAATCGGGATTGTCGATTGACCGTGGCAACTCGAAACGCGTCGAAATTATTTTAATTTAATTCGGCGAGTTAAAATAGTCATTTTTCAAAAAGTCTCGGATTTCGACGAAACCAGTTTCATCGGATCCGTAATGTGATATTATTGCATGGTTTCAAATTTCGTAATTTTTGGATGTACCATTTGTCCGGTACAAATTAAAACGTCTCGAAATCGATTTAAATCGGTTTAATTTAAATTGATCGTTTAATTCCATATCTTGCACAGACGATCGAATTAGCTTCTAAAACCTGTTCCATTGTGTCCGGAACGTGGGATAAACCCTAGAAACGATAGTGACCGCGCGTAAATCGGAGTTCTGGAAAACCGGATGAATAGTGATTGAGAAATTCTCTATAAATAGACCCTTTATTCACCAAAAATAAAAAAAAGAAATGCTAAACCCTAATTCTATAGCCAGCCGCCACTCCAATTATCAATGGCCGACATCTTCATTCGATCTCCCTCGAAAATCTTCCAATCCAAGCAGCAATTTCAAAAAGTTTCAACTAGGAAATCGTTAAGCATCTCAAGTGCTATAGATCCAACGGCTGGAATCTCGATCGAGTCGACGAGGAGAGAGTTTGGGGGTCGCGTTCTCTACGTGTGTGGTCACGTTTTTCAAAGGGAAGGGGGGACCGAGCCCGGTGCTGCCTTGGCCGTGGATGGTGCTCGACGTAGGCTTCAAGATGATGGTCTCCGATCAAGTTTAAATGCGACATAGGCGGAGCATAATTAAGCCCTAGGTGGCGGCCGTGATGGGTTCGAACAACCTGTAGAACGCGCGTGGAAGAAGATCACGTGCGGCCTGGATTGTCACGTTCAAAATGAACGGCAGATGTGGGTTTGAAATTAAAATAAAGTTGTAATTAATTTTATTAAAATCGTATTAACTTCAAACTGCTATAACTTGTTTATACGTGATCGGAAATTGACGAAACAAAATGCGTTGGAATCGTATCGTCGAATGCTACGTAATACAATTGGATTGGAGTCGTTTGGAGCTAGTTTGAATTTCGGGTAAAATTAAACGCGTGTTTAATTTTATTCGAAATAAACGCTGAAATCAGAATTAAAATCACGGTGAGATCTTCTCACTCAGATTTATAATTGAATTGCAGTTATTGATTGATTTGTTTGAATGTGCTATTAGATATGATAGGATATATCTATATATATAGCAATATATACATATTGGCATATGTATATATTGGATTGATTGATTCCCGCCTCGTATAGCGGATGAGACCCTATTGCGCCGTTAGTAAGCGGATTTTTATAAAAACCCATATACCGCGATAATTCCGTACTAGAGCGGAATTGGTATTGTGCTAACATCTGTGGATGCAGGGAAACAGGTTGGAGTGATCCAACTGGATTCCTCACCTTATTGATTTTTTTTCAGATATTGATATATATTCTGATATCATATTGATATATGATATTGACTGTTGTGATGGACTAATTGATGCTGTTGCATCATCGGATTCAGTTTTGAAATGTAAGAATAACGACTTTTACTTTAAAAAAGGATTTTAAAGTGATTTTTGAAAGTAGACATTTTATTGAATTGTTGAGTTGATTTATTTTAAATAAATAAACGTTTAAAATTTTAAAGTTATAAAAGTTAAGATTTTTGTGAAATATAACCCAAGTGTCATTTTTGAATAAATAGTTGATTTATTTAAAAAAGGGTTTAAATTGAGTTTTTCACAGTATTATAAACGACCTATTTAAAGGATTTAAAAAGTCGATATTTATAAATCTAAAATATTGGAATTTTAAACGAGCTTTGTAAGTGTTAGAACAAGATGAGATAAAAATTCGTAAGTGAATGAAATTATAAATTGTGAAGTATAAATTAAATAGATGTGTAGAATAAAGGATTTATAAGTAATAAACTTATAAATTAGATTGTTGCACTTAGATGGAATATGAATAAAATTGGATTTTTGCCTTTAAATGGAATATTGATCGAGTTATTAATAAAGAAGATTTATTAAATGGAAGTCGTTAGAAAATAGAAATAGAATTTATAAACGTTGTTTTATAAATTCGAAATCAATTGGATTTGATAAATTAAAATGTTAAAGGAGATATATTCGCGATTTTGGATAGCGGATTTTTATTGGAATAAATGTGTAGAAAAAATTGAAATTTGGTTATTGAAGTATATTCACGATTTTGGACAGTGAATATATATTATTGAATAAAATGGTTATGTTTGGGAAAGCGATATTATAAAATGAAGTTAATTGTTTTAAAAGATGTTTTAAAACGTGTTAAGTATCGAATACATAGATTTCAACATTTATTGTTGAAATAGACGTTTTCGAGAAATTTAAGGAAATGATGGACTATAACACTGTTGTTATAGTAAATGATTTCCGAAAGGAAATGTTTTATGTAGTATTGGGATTTACATATATCTATCTTAAAATCCGAATCCCTATACTAGTGATTTCGAGTCGTCGTAACGATGTTTTACGCAACATTCGTTTTGACTCAAATAGATGTAAAATTTATGATTTCCTTAAAGAACGAAATATATACTTAATATTGATTTAAGTATACCGAATATTTTCAAATGTTGGAAATAAATAGATTTGTGAAATACTTATTTTTAAATGAGTATGGAAATGCTTTTCCAATATGAAATGAATTGTTTTGAGATTTTATCTTCTTAAAGATAAATAGAAATTGAATATTTGAAATCGATTTGAGAATCGTATATCAGTAGATATTTTAAAAATATAAATTCACTATGGAATTTATAAAAGAAAGGGAAGTTGTTTAAAAAATAAACGTTGATTTATTTTTGAAGTGTGGAAATAATATATCTAGTAAAGATATTTTTGAAGATGAAATAATTGGAAAGATTATTTGGAATCTGATGATGTTGCGCATCTTTATTGATAGTTAAATAACCGACTATCAATAATTACCTTTAGATAGGTATTTGTTGTGAATTGGATGAATTTGAATGCCACACTTATTTTTGAATAAGCGCTCACTATTCGGGTTAGCCGGGAAAGGACCATGGGGTCGTATAACCCATTCCGAATATGTGATACGTCGTTATGAATCGCATTTGAAGACCGGTGTTGAAGACCGGATATTTTTGAAAACGGAAGGATTACCGTCGAGTTACTCTACATCGGCTGATCTCCGATTTAGAGGTTTTATCACCCTTAGTGACGGGAAGTCCCGACGTGATTAGAAAATTATCCGGATGTGCAAGGGCTTCGTGAGAAGTGCCTTCGGTTCTGTTCGATCCCGGAACAGACTTGTATGGATTGTGTGTCTGACGTTACAATTTGAGATATAAAGCCGATTTCTTTCAAATACATTTCTGTTGGTGGCGGAGAATTTATTCTCTTAGCTTAACACCCTTCTCTGAGACGTACGAGCTCAGAGGTTATGTAGTTGAAATTTATCAGCGATATATTCCCAATTTGGTAACGTGGCATACTGAGTGTTGCTGTGAAGTGATCAGTGTTTGATCATTTGTGATATGATCATTTGTTTGATCTTATATCTTTGTGATCATAGGTTGATCATTTTTGTTTGACCCGAAGCAGGGCTTTTTGTAGAAAGCGTAGCTTTGTGGACGAGACTTCGTCGAGCCTCACACCCCGGAAATGGTCAAAACAGGAAGGATGCGGCAAGGTTCTAGGGAGTAGCGCCCCTTAGTGTATGTCATTCCTTCTGGATAGAGGTGGTATCATGGTATGGAGCCCAGATACTTAACCTATGTGGTTGCTGCATTATTATCTATGTGGTTTGTTGGAAATCGGGGATCCTCGGGAAGATCGGTTACGATCGGGGGATGGCATACGCGTGTCAGTAGTTACCTATTTTTGCAGAGGTAACCCGGCCTTGTGTTGGCAGAGATCCGGTTAGGTTCTCGGGTCGTCTATTCCAGGGACGTACCCATCGTGGAAAAGGAAGTTCCTTAGCCTGACCATTTGTTGGAAATCCAAAGAAACAATACGAGCCTTGTACGGTTTTAGTTGTAGAACCTATCATTCACTTATGGTGGCACCCCACTGTTTGGATGGTAGCTATAGTAGGCATAGTTCGAAATGTCTATGCTGGCTAAGATTTATATTATACTTTCGAAATGTTTTCTACACTATGCACTAATAATAATATAAAAAAGAATTTGATTTTTGCGTAGTAAGCATCTTTGACTATCATAAGAAGAAATCTCCTCCAATTCTGCGTTTACATTGTGTGTGTGGTGGGAGGTCTTATGGTAGTTTCATTTTCCAAAAGCATTGCGAATTGACTTTAAAATTCTCTGCTATTTATTTTAAAGATAAATAACTGTTTTACGATCTCACACCAGTCACCATGACTGACTCGGAGTTTATTGTTCCCTTCTAAACTCTGGGTGCCCACCAATTTCCACACGGGCAGCCTAGAGTTATATTATCAGGATATTCTGGATATTCTGGAGCTTTGGAAGCAAGCTGGACGACGAGACGTAGTATTTGTATCTGATAGTATTTATTCCGCTGTGTATTCTGTATGGGGACAAGTTATATAACTGTCCATTGTTGTATATTGACTGATGATTGATGTATGTATAAACTGATATAGTTCTTTGTTTTAAAAGACTATTGATTATCTATTATATGTTATTCCGCTGCGATGTGTAAGATTCTGATATTGTTTTCTGTTCTGTGTTGTTCTTCTCTTTCTTCTTTTTCTTCTTCTTCTACCTTTTCCTTCTTTCTTAAAACCATAACTTTTCGGGTTTCCGGCATTCGATGGCTCAGCAGTCGATAAAGTGAGTATCGATGTTGAATTTTCGAAAGTCGAAAATTTTCGGGATGTTACAAAACGTGTAGGATGATATATGTATATGGTTAGTATACATGTAAGGTATGACTAAGTTATAGGGATGCGAGGTTAGTCCAAAGTTACATGGAAGTTTGCCTAATTAAATCTGGCTACCAATGGTGTGACTTTGCGGACTAATGTGTGACATCACGTATAATAAATAGCCCCAGTTGACGCGAGGTTAGTCCTAAATATGTAGGGTAAAACTGCCCAGTCAAGCTAGCTACCAGTACCTATGAATAGTCGGATTAATTTGAGATGTCAAGGTTGGATTATGGGCTAGAAGTTGCGCTTTGGATAATATAGGTGAAATCCTTAGGTGGGGTCCGCTTCGGGTAGATGTATTAAGTGGCTATGGTAGGGTCCGCCTCTTTCTTAGGAAAAGTATTAAGTGACCTTGTGGGGTTTGTTACGATGGAAGATAGGAAGAACCACATAAGGGCCCGCCTTGGAGTTTGGTCTTAAATGATGGGGACCTACCTATGTTATAGGTCTTAAATGGTCAGAGTCTGTCTAATTTCCATTAAAAAGGTATTAAGTAGTTCGGGTGCTTCCTCTCACATCATACATGATAGTGCGTTAGAATTCCATAATTGGACTAGAATTGCCTTCAGGTTTACAGTGGAAACTAACGATATAATTGAAGAGCGACAAAAGTAAGATAGATAAATTATATGTGATAAAGCCGTGAGTAGAAGTTAAACAGTCTCTATAGCTAGGACCGGTTAGCTAAATGTCACATTTGGTATTTGAGCTGACCCGCTTTTGGATTGAGGTATTAAATGGCAGTTGGGCCTACCACTTTCTATTAAAGAAGTAGTAAGTGGTTGGAAACCTTCGAGTAGTTAAAACGTTTAGAGTCATATACCTACGTATAGGTATATAAATATAAATAGTTGCACATCAGGTGAGAATAAACATATCATACACCTATATATTATTAAATAATAAACATAACATTTGAATGAAAGCCAATCCGTATAAATTTATATTATGAGTAGTATATAACTTTTCTAGTCACCAGAACATTGTTCTGACTCTCTTCTTATTACAGCCCACATGATAGAATGGTCGGTGGAGAGCTATCCTTTTCATGCTTGATTTTGGTGAGGCTAGTGGATGCCCGTGGGACGTGGTTGATTCGGAAGTCATAGTCTCGTTTGGTATTTGATCTTATTATCTTTTCATCCCACAGTGAGTTTTATTTCGATCGATCGCTGATATACTTTTGTTTATTGCAGGTTACCAAAACCAGCAGTCTATACCCAAATGAAATTCTTGTGATGTCCTCATTATTGATGTTAAGCCTTGGAAGATGGATTAGGATGCTAGTTTTCATATATATATATATATATATAGTGATATGAGGTGTTTTTCTTCTTATAAGAAGACCATCGACATGATTAGGACTGCCAATGGAGTAGAGCTACCAGTTTGTGGTATTAGATCTATCCGGTTTCGTATGCATGATGGTGTGATTAGAGAAGTCTTGGGCGTGAGACATGTACCTACTAGTTCGCATAATTTCATTTCTCTTGGTCAGTTGGACCATCGTAGTTGCACTTATGAGACTCGAGGTGGAGTTTTGAGAGTAAAGAAGGGTGGTCATATTGTGATGAGAGGGGTATTAAGTAATGGAAACCTTTATAGATTGGTTGGTCGTGTGGTCGATAGTAGGAAGTGAGTGATAGTTGAAGAGCGTAGTTCATGGGCAGGTGATAAGGTGAATGTATGCACTGCTTTTAATGGTCATGTTGGTAGTCATATTTTCGACAGGGGTCTTCATTTTAATGATGCTCAAGGTATCAATGTTGATCCTGTGGAGAGCTCTGGTCAAGTGATAGACGGGTGTCGAGTTGAAAAATTCACGAAAACTTTATGGAGGTCATTGTGGTACTACAAACGCTTTTAAGGCCAAATTTTGTAGTGTATCCCATGGTGTGGTATGCATCACTTATAGATGGTGGTAATAATTTATGATTTGGTGTGATTAAGAAGAAAGGAGTTGTGACTGATCCGAAGATGGAAGGCTTGTGTGTTTTATTCGATGAGGTCACTTTCTTATTTTTCGCTTTGAAGAGATGATTTGATTGAAGGTGGAGATCAAGGATTTGTTAGAGATATGTGATTTCGCATCAAGGTGGAGTGTTGAATCTTGGTGATATAAAATCACATTTAGAAGGAAATAAATATAAAAAAGAAAGAAAGAAATTTTTTTGTTTCCCTAATTAATAGGCGTATTTAGT
Source organism: Allium fistulosum (assembly GCA_030737815.1). Taxonomy (NCBI): domain Eukaryota; kingdom Viridiplantae; phylum Streptophyta; class Magnoliopsida; order Asparagales; family Amaryllidaceae; genus Allium; species Allium fistulosum. Next base: position 731,149,836 of record CM060902.1, on the reverse strand, counting down.
TATGTTTATATATCTATCTACTTGGCTAATCAATTTTTTTCCATATCATATTAACTTAGGTATTAAATAATTGATGTTATAATTAGAGCCTAGAAGAGAGAGTGCAAAAGTTTGGAAAAGTATTTAGTGTTTCTCTCTTCTTCCACGAAACGACGATTCTTCGATTGTAGACAACTCCCCTACATGTATGCTACTCACTGGACCCCAACGCCTCGAGCTCGGCTCTCTCTAACAAAACATGACTGTTGGACCAACTAGCGATAAGAAAAATGTTGCCTTTCACCTTAGGCGATCGGTCCTTACCAAAATTCAGGGATGGTGCTCCTTCACACGAGCAATGCAATGGCTACCTCTATTCGAGCTAACGTCTCCTCAAATGATCACCATGCCAAACCTTAGCACGGTCGTGGATATTTGACCCCGAGCCAAACTTGATCACACACTACAATTTGGGTATGGATTCAAAGATCTCAAGCATACGAGCCCAATGGAATTTTTTTTGTAATTTTTAGATTAGTAAATTTGTAAATTTGGTTTTTTGAATAAATCGATCATATTTTGCTTTACTGGTTAGAGGAAGCATAGGTAAAGAGAGAGGGAAAACATGGTTGAACTTTTTTCTTTGCAAGTGTTGACTTTGCTTAATTTATCAACAAGACTATTATTTAACTTCCATAGCAAGATAAACAAATTTCTCAAGTAACATAAAATTCTCAAGCAAAAATCACCTCACAAGATTTTATCAAAAATTTGAACTTTTGATTTGATTTTTTTTTAAAAAGAAATATTTGCGGTACTCTACTACACAATATTCCATTCTTGTACGAACCGCGAACAAAAGTAAAATATGATCGTGCACCAAAATGTGACACGATCACAAATAAAAAATAAAATACACTAGTTATCATATTCTGTAAAATCATAAAAATACAATCGTTGTCGAGAAATCATCAAACGACAATTTAAATATTTTCCAATTTAAAAATTATGAAAAAATCCTATAAATTCAATTAAAAATACGACAATAAAAATCATGTCGTTTTATTAACAATTTGAATTTCTTATTATTTATTCAAATAATTTATTATTGTAAATAAATTTACAAAATGAATTTACCATTATTATTTATTGATTAAAAGGGGATAAATAAGGTTATTAAATCCATTTAATTAACATTTAATTTGCAATTCAAATATTTAATTCACAATTCAAATATTTAAATAATCCCTATATTTGAATTCAAGTTATTAAACTTTAAAAGCCAATTATTTCAATATTTAAAATTAGCTAAATATATAGTGATATGTGATGATATTGAATAATCTGTTATGGATTGTTGTGTGATTTGATTGTTTGGATGCAATAGTAGCACTGGCCTTAATTTTGGTATTTTAAATACCATAAATATTATTTTTGAATTTGGAAAGAAATTAAAAGGCGATTTTGAAAATGAAAGTATTTATATTGAATTTTGGATTATTAAAACAGAATTGATTTGGATAAAACAAGGATTTAATTTTGGAATTTGTACTCAATTATTCGTAAAATGTTTTAGAAAGAGATTTTAAATAATTCATATCAGGAAATTTAAAAATGGATTTTTAAGTGATATTTTTGAAGTATGGAAAAGGAATTGAAATCGATATTTAAATAGATTTGGAAAATAAATGGGATTTATGAAGGGATAGATTTATAAATGAATTTTATAGATGAGAATATTTTATAATCCAGTGAAACTGGAAATGAGCTAATAAATTTATAGACGATGTTTATAAATAAAATTAAATGTTTATTGATTGATAGATTGGAGATATAAATTCACAGTGTAAATTTATAATGAAATGTGAAATGTGAGGATGGTTATGAATTTGGAAATGTAAATCGATGTGTTATGAACCGAGAGAGGTTTATAAATGTTGAAATGGTTATGTTGACTTTTAAAATATAGATTTTTATGGAGAAGTTAAGTTTTGTTGTAAAAAGGAATTTTTATTTATTAAACCATGTAGTTAAAAACTACCATTTGGATTAGATATTTTAGAGGTTAGTTATTCAAATATTTAAATTTGTTGGAATTTTATAAACAAGCTTTATAAATTGATTAGAATTTCTATAAATAAATTGGAAATTAGTTATTGTGGTTTATTATAAAGTGATTTGACATTTAAAATAATTACTTAAACGTGTTTTGAAAATAAATCATTATTCTTTAAAAATACTTATTATTATTATATATAGAATTTAAAAGTAAGTGATTGGATTTTTTTATTTATATATTCTCTCGAGATTTGTGATCGGATTTTATATAACAGATGTGGTTTTATAAGATAAATTTTATAACGGAATTTTGGAAACTTAAGGAAATCTCCAAAATGTTAGAAACAAGAACTTCGAGAATGAATCTGAAAATGGTTAGACGAGATTATAAGTGAGTATAATTGATTTTGGAATTGTAAAAAGGAATTAATATAAATTCCAGAGATATGAGATAAGAGATAAGTTATGAAATATTTCCTAAGTTTGATATTAAAATGATCATGGAAAATATGCTGTAAATATTTTCCTAAGTATTGGAAGGAGGAATTTGGAAATAATTAAGAGTGAAATGATTGGTATAGAAATATTTTTCTTAGTGTTATAAATTGAATTCAAGGATATTCCTAAGTGTTGAAATGGTTTAAAAATATCCTGTTATGGATAAGTATTTGAAATCATTTTCAAATATTGAGATACTGGAAGAGATTGAATATATATCTTTGTAAAGATAATTTGAAATGAATGTTTGAAAGATTTATAAAAGTGGGCCTAGTGACTGCTTATGTGTGTAATTTGATAGTTAAATAACCGACTATCAAATCTAGCCAAATTCTTTGATCGTTTCGAAAAGATTGGGATTGGATTTAATTATCCGAAAACCACTTCGATCCGATTTGTGCGTTATAAATTGTGATATCGTGAAAATAATGAAGACGGTGATTTTGGAGATTCGGTTTGTTCAGACCTAGAACAACTTGTATGGATGAATGCTATCATTTGCATCGTGGTTTGGAAGGCAGTGTTAGCATTCCAAGTATGAATGCTATTCTAAAGGTAAAACGTAGCCTCAAGCCTCATCAACCGGGAATGACTAAAACAGGGGAAATGCAGCAGGGCTAAGTGGGTCGCACCCAAGTAGGGTATGTTATCACTTTCTAGATACCCTTGGATATATTATAATTATGGATATGGTTGTGCATGGAAAAGAGAGCGCTCGATAGGGTGGGAACATCCGGGATGATAACATAGTCGGTACTATCCAGCAAGGGGTAGGCCCGTCCTGTGTTGGTAGGGATCGTTAGGTACGACCTCGGTACATTTTTCTGGAGGTGTACTATGGCGGGTGGTACCTCAGTCATTGTATGGAATCCAATATCCACTACGAGCCTGTACGGTTTTAGATGTGTCCAACTATGCTGAAACATGAGATGCAAGCATTTCAGCTATTTTCTAATTTACTTTCCATAGACACTATTATAATATCAGATGATTTTAATATAAATTGTTTTGGTTATCGTAAGGTAAAAACCCATCGTATATATGTGTGGTGTGGTCTTATGAGACCCTTATTTTCAAAGGATTTTGATAACAATAAAAATTTAAATTGAGTGTGTTTTCTCACGCTGGTTTTCCAGACTGACTCGGGTGTTATTTATTATAATGCTCGGGTCAGACCGAGTATTACAGATTCAGCTTAGGATGCTATGGAGTTCAAGCGACGAGCTGAAGGATTTCAGGCATATTACACGTACTTAGTTATTTCCGCTGTGTGTGTTATGCTGTATATTCAGTACATGTGAGGACATATTATTATAACTATCTAGATTGATTGTTGACTATTGTACTCTGATGAATGTATGTATATTACAGTTATAGTTTTTTTTGTATAAAGATCTGTTATTATATATTATATTTTGTTCCGCTGCGATTATGATATTATGTACTGTTGTTTCTGTTTCTTCTATCTCTTCTTCTTCTTTACCCTAACAATTAGTATTTCCGGCACTTGAATATTCAGATGCCATATAGTGAACGTATTGATGTCGATTTTCGAGGGTCGAAAATTTCGGGTCGCTACAATAGTGCATCCATTTCTACCGTGTTTGAAAATTTACATACTTACTAAAACACAAATTTCTAGTATAGAAGAGGATCCAAAACCGAGCACTTTGCATATGTGTAGTTAAAAGATTCCTAATTACTATACAAGTGCAATGATTTTCACTTTTGATATTGTTGATTTTATTTTTAATAAGCTCATAACATTAATACACACACATATACCTCTAGGGAATGATAAATTTGTATTATTTTAAACAAGAAAAGAGTCATAAGTCCCTGTTTTTGATATTGTTATAGGAAAAGTCCCTACAGAAATGAATACGTAAATTTAGTCCCAATTTCTGAAAAATAAAAAAACGCAAGATGTCATGTACTTATCTGACAGAAAATGAAAGGTAACTTGCACTTTTCTGTTTTTGAAATCTTTTCGAAATTTTGAAAAGCGCAAGTTATCTTGCACTTTCTGATTTTGAATTTTTTTTTTGAAATTTTTGAAAATTTTGAAAGCGCAAGATAACTTGCGCTTTCTGATTTTAATTTTTTTCTTAAATTTTTGAAATTTTGAATTTTTTAAAAAGCGCAAGCTAATTTGCACTTTCTAATTTAGAAAAAACAGGGATCTAATTTACATACTTATTTCTACAGGGACTTTTCTTGTAACAACATCAGAAATATGGACCTTTCGTGCAATGCCCCTATTTTAAATGTTTGCATCATGTGCAAGTTGATTGGAAAATATTTTCCTAGAAAGGATTGACATGTAAACGTTGCCGACAAAGCTAAGAGGTTAATCACTCTACGTATACAAATGAATGCCACAGAAACTTCTTATGGATACATTAAAATTTTATGTGTGAGTACAAATATACGGTATACGTAGATTAAGATTGTTATATATTTAAATTCTCATAATAAAAGGTAAATCATTATAAACATCATATCGCATAAAAAATTCCAATGTGAAAGTTGCTAATAATTATGTAATGTACAACATCAATTATGACTATTATAGCTCTGAAGATAAGAGTGTTACTGAAAACAAATACATATAAAATAAATATAACAATTGACAAAGCTCCTAAAGCTAAGACAACAAGAAAAGTGAAAATAAACAGTGACTTCGGAAACCCTCTATACTTTTCACCCAAATGGAAAATTTTAGTAATACATATATTGTAAATAATCATATGCATATTAGTAGCCAGAGATTCACATAGTAGCAACTGGACATTTGCAAAGTAGCAGCTGGTGATTAGTATAATTGAACAACAAGTTACATGCTTACAAAATAATCATAATAATCTAGGTAGCTAGTTAAATATTTGCTAAATAATATAGTATTATTTACATATTCATCACACTCATAAGTCACACGTTGCTAGACAAGACAAATATGTATAAGTATTATTACCTCAATCTTTAAATAATATTCATAGTGGAAGTTGGAGATTGTAATAAGAAAAGGTAAATATATAACCTGAATAATCTTTATATGCATCCAAACAACTACTAGTATGCATACAATTTCTCTAAACCACACTTTTGGTCTTTTGTAGTTTTAGGAATTTCGATCTAATTCGTAAATTTAGAAAACTTTGGTTTAAGTTTCGACGGTTTCAATATTATTTTCATATAATTACACATATATTTGTTTGAATTATTGAAACAAGATGTGTAATTTATTTTTAATTGAAATATAAGATATAAATGAACGATATTGGTTAATTATAAATATTGATTAATAATATTCACAGTAGTAGGTATTATATATACAAGAAGAGAACTCAAGGGAACGGTTATAAATTGTTCACCCAATTTATTCTGCATAAATAAGTTGATGGCAGATATTGTGTATAATTAAGTTTTGAGTCTTTTGACAAACTCATTAGCTTACAAAACTATTACTTTAGAAAATATGCATTTAATTTTTTGGTTGCATTTTGATTTATTATACATTAAATAAAGAAGAGAAAAATTTCTTGAGCAAAACGTGTTGAATTCTGTTTGGGTAGTCATAAAAATAATATATGCTACTAGCTAGATATAGTGTCGATAATTTGTTAAGAATATTCGCATGATTACTCAGTAGTTGATAGTTGTAAAAAATAAATTGCACAGAGTACAAACATGCGAAGTGATCAAAATATAATAAGGTACGATGTGTACCTCGTAATAACATATTTATGGGAGGGACGATCTTTAATTCCTCTTCAAACTCAACTAATGAGGTTTCTACTGTAATAAAGATATTATTGTAAGATTCAAATGTTCAACTGAGTAATAAAAGTTATACATGAAGCGTAGATTTTGTTCAGAGAATCTTACAATTTAATAGGTTGCTTAAATAGTATTATAAGGTTCTCTGAAATTAAAAAGATCATAATACTTTCTGTTTGTATATTATCATATAACGTGTGAACATAAGACAATTATCTGCTTAGGAGTCTAATTCAGATTAAAAATAAAATGTATAAACACTTTAGAACTGAAAGATGAGTATACAAATGAATCTTACAAATTCAAATCCAAGATGGGTTAATGGTCAAATATTTACATAAATAGAACACTACTCCAAATTATTAAAACAACTGTGTCTACAAATCTGCATGTGATACCGGCACAACCTAATCCCCTTGTATGTTTATTGCATATCCAATGGTTCCTATCATATATTTTTGATACATTACCAGAATTTAAATAATCAATGTCAAAATGTACCAAAATCACACGAAACTTTAATTTTAATAGCCCAGTGTAATAAAGTAGAATGAAAAGTACAGTTTATCCAAATTCATATGAGAACTATATAGTGTAAGCATTAGGTTGTAGGGGATAAACAATACAGTTTAACAAGATACGTAGATTAATATGAACCATAGTGGACCTAGTGTTTTGCTACAAAAAATTGACAATGAAAATTAATAATCTGATGTCCTGTTACCAAACACAACTCATCAATATAATGGACATTAAGTAAAAATATACTACCATCAAATCAATCAATGATAATAACGAGAGAAAAAATGCGAACAATAAATTCCTTTTATGATGGATTAGTGGAGTAAAAACTGTGGGTGGATCTGCAAGTGGCTTTGGCGATGGAGGTGTTGGTACAAGCGGCGATGGCAACTGAAAGGATACAGTGGTGTTGGATTGGCGCTTGGAAAGGAAAGATTGGTTAAGGGTCAGGGTTTAGAAATAATTTTTTGGTGAAACGAATTGAAACATACAAAAGAATAGATATTTTTGAAAGAATGCATATTGTCGAGTGGAAATGGAGTTTAGATTTTCTTTGTAGAGGTAGAATCGGAATTGCAGAGGAAGACGAGTGTTGAAGTAATTATCACGAAAAATTAGATTGTGTATTTGAATAAAATTGGCTTTAGAGAACTTGATAGTCTAACCTCCATGGTTTAATAAGTCATTATATATTAGGACATGAAAAGTCAATTTGGACAAAGAAAATATTTAAAAATGATTCTTTTTAATTGAAATTGTTTGTTAAATGGAGATTGAAATCATTGATTATGCTCTTAAAAAACAAAGCAAAGTTGGTATGTTACCATGTCTATAGTCAACGTTTTCCTTCGCCTATAGTATGCAGAAAACTATACATCTCCATCTCTAAACTTTTATGGTACCATGTCTATCCAAATAAATTTCTGTTTTGGTGAAGTTTGGATTTGATTTGAGTGATCATGAGTGGAACTCGAGCTCTGCTCTCGGTTGGACTCGAGTTGTCTCAGGTCGAGCAAAGCATCACTTTGAGCGAGTCGAGTGGGGATGGTCTTGGAGCGCTTCGGGTCTGTCTCAAGTTGCTTCGGGTGGAGCTACGCGTTGCTTCGAGCACACCGGGCTTGGTTCGAGTAGCACAAAACTTGAGCACTTCGAGTTTTGGCTTATGGTGGATTCGGGACCGTGCTATGTGTTACTTGAGTGCTACCTCGGTGTTGCTTTAAGGTCGAACTTGAGCAGTCATCGAGGGTCGAATTCAAACTCTTCTCCATCTTGAGCCCTTCTCTATGCACGCTACATCTTCTCAAGCTAAATTGTGACAACCCACTATTTCTAACGTCTAAAATTAATTATAAACACCAATAAAATACGCTTATAACTAGTTTCAAACGTTAAAAGTAGTAAATTGTGAGTATATAAAATTAAAATGGGTCTACAGCAGTGAGCATAAAAAGGTAAACCACACAGCGAAATAAAATAGATAATGTACATATCATTATAGGACATACATGGTACATTAAACAAATCATCTCAATCTTTCTATACATTAAGCATTTATAGGGCAATACAATAGTGATACATAAGAAATAATCTTAGGTAAATAACCTATGGATGCAACATATAACATAAGCTCCTTCCTTTTTCCTTTTGCTTTCTTTCACCTGCCAACTTCACAAATATGTACAAAACGAAAAAGGTTTTAACTATCTTTGGACTGCGTCTAACCCTATACACTATGGTCATAGGCTTGATAGCTATTGCATATGAAAAGACTGCATACGTATTCCTTTTTGGAGAATTAAGCCCACGTAGTTCTGTTTTCCACTCTTCTCATACGTTCAAATACTTGTTAGTACATAACAACCATGACATCCATGCAACCATTGGAGCCAGTGCAATCAATGCAAGTAGGAAACACAACTTCTATGAAACCATTCCAATCAATCATCGTAATATGGCGCAACGACAACAATAACACATTTAGCCATTAAACGTTACAAATAATAATCAACACACAATGTCAATCCAAAGCTCAAATAAACTAATCTCAACATATACACTAACTATCAACTATTAGTAATACCATCAGTGCAAGTATAAACAGATCAATTGTGTCTAAACTACTATATTAGTAACACAAACATCAAGTCATTAATTGTGTACTAAACCCTTATTTTAGTAACAAAAACATCAACACAACAAAACTATGCTTAACTGCACACAACAAGATAATAATGACAAAATATCACGCACACATCCAAATGCGGTTCGTCATAAAATAACATATGTGATAAATAAAATCAACCATTAATCACATATCACATCCATCCAACACATCATATTTATGACCATTATTTTCACTTAACTATAAAATCATTTTATTATTTTTATTATATAAGCACCTTTTATTTATCTACAAACAATAATAATTCTTCCAAAATGATAATATACTTTATTGTAATCCTATTACTTTAAATCTCTTCAAACATAGTATTTTATATAAAAATAGTAATTTACATCAAATTACCTTTCAAACAAATAGTATTATTATTTTACGTCAAAATAATAAATACATATTAAATCTCTTTAATTTTCTCCAAAACCAGTTCATTCCTATTTATCTCAAAACACTGTAATTTTCACAAAATCCATGTTATTATTCATGAAATTTCATTTCGTTTATAATAATAATAATAAACTTTCTAATTTTAGTTTCCAAACATATCTTCCATTATTATTTATAAATTTACTTAGAAATTTATAAATAATAACCTTATCAAATTTATTTCTTTGATTCCATTTAATTCACTAAACCATCATTATATACAAATGTCATATAAAAATTGTAAATAACCTTATTTATCTTTTATTTGTCCAATTTTTCCCCTTATTACATAATTTCACCTATTTAATTCAATTAATTACATTCAAATCTTAAATCCATAGTTGACAACAAATAAAAATTTAACGAACATTCAATCACGTAATTATGCATCAAAATATATCAATTAATCACAAAACATGGTCATAATCTAGCCAGACATTCGTATTAATAATTATACTTCAATACAACATGTTTAAATCATTTTAAATGCATTTTAATTTTTTTATTCCATTTTCACTTTCAAAACAGCGACAAAACATGTTTTTAATTAAAAATGGATTCAAAAATATCAAAATTTATAGAAACGTATATGGCATGTTTATAGACGATAAATCACTTATTAATCGCCCGAAAGTCGATGAAAAACACCAAATCGAGGCAATTCCGAAAATTACAGAAAATACCCAAATCAAAAATCATACTTTTTAGTTTAAAAACATTTTAAAAATACTTTTAACACATATTTCAATAGTTATAGTAAAGTGAGGGAATAAAATCACTCACTTAGGGTGTAGGATCAGCAAAACCATCAAACAAGCATAGATTCGCCAAAACAAAGGCAGATCCGAATTTGGACAATAGCTACATGCTTTTCTGCAACGACTCGCCTTTTTGACCCTCAAAAAGTCGACACTAATACATCCACGGTATTCACATGCGGGGCATCCTAGTGCTAGAAGGACAAATTATTTGGGTAAAAGAAAAAAAGGTAGAAAAGAATTTCATATCGTGATGAGTAATAAATAATCTAAAAATGATCTTTACAAACGAAAGGATTTTTATACATACATCAAATCAAAGTACTAATCTATCATCATCTTGGATAGTTATAAAAGCATGTCCTTACAATTGCTGATAAATACAACAAGAAAAAAAAAATGAAAATAAAGAAAATACGGAAATACGTCTTAAAAGCATCCAACTCATCTCCTGGAACTCCAAAGCATCCATACGTAAATATGAAAATACACTCGGGCTAACTCGAGCATTATAAGAAAATAACGTCCGGATCAGTCTGGTAAACCAGCGTGAGATAACAAAATCAACTGGATTTTTGATATTATAAAACCTTTCAAAAATAAAGGTATCTCGTAAGACCATGCCGCCAATGTTTTAAATCTCGGATTTCAGTCACGTCTCGTCTCGAAGAATTTAGAGAGCTTATCTCATATCGGGTGAGATCTCGAACGAGATGAGTGCATCTCGGTCGTCCATCTCGGATTTACATCTCGGTTTCTAAAATTCATTTCGGAGTTATCTCGGAGTATATGTCATGTCGAAAATTAGTTTTCGTACACCTAAATTTATAATACTAGTCACTACCTTAAAGAAAACACTATGCACTTACCTTGAATATATCACACGCTTATCATTAGTAATTTAGTATAGAAAAATATCACTTGTATCATGTAAAATAAACAAATAACTAGATTTCATGAATAATGTTCAATATAATATCATATGAGATAAAGTAGACAAGAAACAAACCATAACATATGCACCTTTACTTTGTTTGATCATTCACTTAACTTTCCTACACAATATAATGTCTCATTTCTACCTTTTATGATTTATAGTGCTGCAAGGGAAATCTTAATTTTATAACTTCAAATACAAAAGTCTACAAGTAGAATTAAGATATTCTATGTCTGATTATAGTATTTAATTATTAGCAAACAAAATCTCATTAAGCAACTAATAACATAGATATTTCAAACAAATGTAGAAAATAGCATACATAGTACAAACAATTTCAAACATTTAGTAATATTATAAGAAAAGCAAAAAATGATGTACGAATGAACATGTAATCATCAAATGAAATTAATAGATGAAAGAGAATTCCTTTATTGCTTAAAAATAAGCCTTGAGGAAAAAAATTATAGTAGCAAAGACAAAATGAAATCAAATTGGGAATCCATTTAGAACATAAAGTTAAATAAGTGAAGCCCAAAATTTATAGCCGCAAAAAAATAGGGTTAGGAAAAAAACTCAAGAAAGTGTCGAAAAAAGAAAAAAGAAATCGGATGTAAATTAATTTGGATCAGAAACCTAAATGAAAATCATAAAGTGAAATACTTACCATAATCGATGTAGATTTTATCATCTTCTTACACTTGTCACTACCGTAAAATAAGAGACGAAGATTGAATGAGATTTATATAAGAAATAAGGGTTAAAAAAATACAATTAAGAAGGCTTAAATTAAGGCAAAGGATGGGCTAGCCCAATACGGAAAAAGAGTCGATTTTTCCAAAATTCAAAAATTCGGCCGATATCTCGCTGTTAAATCTCGTCCGAGATACTGGACGAGATACTGAAATCTCGTCCGAGATTTGGGTCAGACGAGATTCAAACGAAATTAGTTGTTTCGAATCGCCCAGGCTTGAAAATGAGATCTCGCCCGAGATGAGCGAGATTTAAAACCTTGCTTGCAATGGCCGTGAGCTTCTAAAGGGGTTTGAAGGCAAAGGCAAGGAAAGAGAAGGAAGGAAAGGTGTTGCTAGATTGTGGTTGGACTTAGACGCTTGGATCTTGGTTGTTTGTGAGGTTAAAGTTGAGCTAAGTCACCACTTTGATTGAAAATATTATGCTTATATAATGGTATTTGATTTCGTTAAAGTTGTTTGGATTGATTTGGACATATGTTGAAACAATGGTTTTGATTCTTGCTTTGAAAGCAAGTGGCATATGTATGGACTTGAACGAACTTGGATAGACTTGTATGACATATAGCAAGGCCTTGGAACAAAGCACATAGGTTATAGATGGACTTTGGTTTAGGTCCGACTCGGATTTGAAACTGCACTTATAACGATAGTCGTTATAGTTGCAGTTCAGAATTGCCTTGTTTTTGGTTATTTCTTTGGTACTTTGTAGAGTAATCCTTAGAGGTTTCTTGCCATATTTATAATTTTTATATGTATGATTGTTGTTGTTAAAATTTTGGATGGTAAAAAGTTTAAGTAACATCTCAAAAACGACCGTAATTTCACTTGTGCAAAGCTGCCCAGTTTAGACTTAATTTATGAACTTTAAAGGTTTGAAAAGATATTTATATTTAAGTATTTTGTTTCATTCTTTTTACAAGTGTTTATTAACTATTATTAGAGCATTTTAAAAGTGGTTAGAGGTTATTATGAATTTTTAAGAGTTAGTTGTGAAATTTTTAAAGACGTGGTTTTTATAAGGAAAACTTGTTTTTTTAAGTTTTAAAGATTTTGTAAATTTTCCATTTTAAAGTAATGTTTTGGATAAATGTTTTAAAACCTATTACAAGTATTTTCAAGTATTTTAAAGATATAAGAAAATCTTTTCAAAAAGAGGCAAGAATTTCTTAGTGGATAAATGGTTTTATTATGCGATTACTTATTGAAAAGTAATTAACTATGCTTAACACTAAAAGCCGAGCGAGGTAGACTTCTCTATTTGTTTGAGTAAGATTGATGTTCGAGTTAGGATGAAGCAATAAATCTTTAACCTACCGACTTCCCTTTTGACCGAGGAATAGTTAAGTTGGAATATCGAAAATGTGTTAATCTTGTTAATTTCTTACATATTTATAAAAATCGTTAATACTATATTTGACACTAAAAGCCGACGAGTAAACTTGTCTATTTGTGAGATTTAAGAATAAAGTACCTAGGCAAGGCTTTGATATGAAACCAGTGCTCTAACTTACCTAGCTCAATCTTGAACAAGGAAAAGTTAAGTTAAAATGTCGGAAACGTGTTATGTATCCGAATATTGATTTATCTAAGCAAACATTTTAACTGGAAAGTCGATTAGTCGACTATCGAACTTGACCAAATATTAACTTAAGAAGTGATTGAAAGGCTTTGTGATTTCATACAAATGAGAACCCCCAGGGAGGAGCACTGGTAGGAAATGCCTCTGGCTTTCAATTACTTCTGAAAGAACCGAAATTGAGTTAACCGAAAATTCATCAATTGGTTTTGAAGAGATCGGGATCATAAGTGTTTTACTTATCGAATACCACTTCAAAACTAGTATATGAGTTCTATGTTTTAGAAGCGGTTGCAAAGGGGAATCTATGTGGAGATTTAAGATCTGTTTAAAATGTTCGAATCCATGTAGTGATGTGTGATCTGTTTGAGATGTGGGAATCCATTTAGGGATTCGTGTTCTGTTCGAGTGATGAAGACTTGTGTGGAAGATGCTGAATATAACCTCGACATCGGAAATGATAGAAAACAAAGTAGAATGCACAACCTGGGGTTTAGCGACCCACGTCAGGATATTATCAACTCTATTTCTAGAGATACCTATTGATTGTTGACCAACGGGAGTTGGTGATATTTGGTTCGCATTGTTCATGTTTATGTTTGAACGAAGGGCCTTTTTTGTTACCTTAATGGTATATATTATCTAGAGATATATGACGCTCAATAATTTTTGGTGATATTTGGTTAGTTTCTTTTGGGAAATACTATTAAGGGAATCCATATGGTCTTAATAGTTACTGTTATATGTTGCATGTATCTCGGGTTTCCTCATACCAAACTTATGTCTGACGCTTGGTTTCTGTTTTCCCTAAATTCATCGCATACTCTTTCGAGAAGGCTGAGTGTGGCAGGTTCTACCTTGGACGCTTCGGAGTTCAGGAGATGAGCTGGAGGCTTCCATTATCTATCTCTTTCTATTTCTGTTATTCCGTATGAGCTATGTATATATTAGCATTGTGAGGATAGGAAGCTATAACTATCTAGGCTGATGATAGTACGTAGGTTTTGTAACTCTGAAATTTCTATATTTGGAGTAACCCTTTGTATTATCTTTTTGATATTATATATTACTGTTTCGCTATAAGATTCTGATGTTGTGTTCTTCCTTCTTGTTCTATTCTTTTTTTTATTTCACCCTAACTTTCTGTCTTTCATGCACTTGGGTATTCAACACACAAATACCGTGGATGTATTTAGTGTCAACATTCGAGTGTCGAAAAGTCGGGTCGTTACATTTGGTATCGGAGCCCAAATTGAGCGAAAACCTTGGTTTTGGTTGGGTATGGCTCATTAGAGATAGGGTAAGTGACACCCTAGAATGAATCGAGTGTATTATATATAGGAGAGTATATTTGTATTTTCTATAAACCTATGCCTCCCTTTCAGCTTTCCTTAAGAATAATCTCTTTCTTTGAAATAACTCTAGCCTTTCATATCCTAAATATATTCTACTATGTTCAGGTAGTACAAATCTTGAGTCTAGAGCTACCAATGCTCAAAGAGGTAGAGGTAAAGGTGGATGAGGTAATACCATAACAAATGGTGGAGATCGAGCACTAGGGAATGTTACTCCAATCGGGGAACCAATAGTGAATATTGTGGAGGAGGCTGTGCAGGTCAGGCCTCAGGTGAATTTTGCTTTGCTCTACCACAATTATGAGAGGCTGGGAGCTAGGAGGTTTGGAGGTACGGAGACGATCATAGAAGTCCAGACTTGGATCAAATTATGTGATTGAGTATTTGTAGAGGAGTTAGATGACGCGATGAAGCGTCGGTTGGCGTCACGAGATCTGATGGACATAACCATGGATTGGTGGAGTTCTATCATTGTTAATGTCCAAGAGAACGACTTCTCTTGGGCCCAATATAAGAAAGAATTCAAGATGAAGTTTGTCCCAAAAGTCGGGAAGACTTTTTTATTTAGGAGCTTCCTCGACTTGAAGCAATGGGCTATGAAAGTTGTGGAGTATGATAACTGATTCACCGCCTTATCTCGATTCGAGCCTGGTTTGGTAGACATGCCATTGAAGAGGAATAAGATGTTCATTGCAGGGATGCATCCATAATTCAAGGGTAATATGATTAATCACATCATGGGATCTTATGTGAATTTGGTGACCATGGGGTTGAGGTTTGAGAGCTTAGCACCAAAGCCGTCTATTTCTGCACCTGTTAGAGACAATTAGCGGAAGTTTCAACCGTCAAAGGATATTTTAGGTTTAACCTATCACAAGTGTGGAAAGAAAGGGCATTTCGCTAGGAGTTGTGCACTGGTTAAGGGAGAGCAAGTAGCTAAAGCACCGTTAGATAAGGCACTGATTGCTAGCATACCAAAGTTAGAGCCATAGACGGCCAAGGCACGGTTTGCACCAAGGGGCTGCTACAACTACCATCAGCCATGCCATTTTGTTAGGGAGTGTCCAATGTTCCAGAAGGGGGAACAACCTCGAGTTTTTGCGCTAGCTTCAGCACCTTCCACTTCTGCAGCTGCAAAGGGGAAGAAGGTTTTGGAAGATATTCTACCTATTTTTAGCATTCTTGTTCGTGTCTTATTTGGTACTGGTGCTTCTCTTAGTTTCATATCATGTATTCTTGTTGAGAGACTTAAACATGAGCCAGATACAGATTTATATTATATTTGTGTGTCGAACCCTATTGGTGGCTTGGCCAATCTTAGTATGATCTGTTTAGGAGTTCCAATTTCTTTCTTCGATCAACTCCTTCCTTGCGATATGTATGTTATGGGTTTTCGAGGTTTTGATGTTTTTCTTTGGATGGATTGGCTATCTCGAAACCATGCTATCTTGGATTTTGCTAAGCGTATTGTATCACTAAAGAAGGAAGGATGGAAGAAATTGGTAGATGGAAGGATGGAAGAAACTGGTAGTACCTTGAGTGAAACCTATCCCTCTTGTGAGTAGTTTTCCTTATTCTCTAGATGTGGCGGAGGAGGAGTTGGGTTCGATCATGGTTGTTCAGGAGTTTGAGGATGTCTTTGAAGAGGTGTCAGGTTTACCACCTCATCGGGAGATAGAATTTTGCATTGTAGTGAAAGATGCAAAGCCTATCGTGTTTCATGTTCCTAGACTTGCCCCGAAGGAGAAGTGGAGCTAACAAACTAGGTTAATGATTTGTTGCAGAAAGGCTTGATCTGACCAAGTCGTTTGAGTTGGGGAGCGTCGGTCATCTTTGCTACGAAGGCAGACGGTTCCCTAAGACCGTGAGCTCAACAAATGAACTGTTAGGAACAAGTATCCTTTGCCTAGGATAGATGACTCGTTCAATCAACTTCATTGAGCTCAAGTATTTTCTCAGCTTGATCTTGCTACGAGATTCCATCAGTTGAGGGTTGCACTGGAGAGTGTACCCTTGACTGCTTTTAGATCCAACCAGTTTTATGAGTGGTTAGTTATGTCGTTCGGCCTAACTAATGCTCCAGCATATTTCATAGACTTAATGAATTGAGTCTTCCAAGATGCGTTGAATAAGTTTTATCTTGTTTTTATCGATGATATTATGGTATATTCCAAGACCGAGGAGGAACATTCACATGATCTAAGGATAGCATTAGCAACGCTAAGAGAGCATGTGTTAAAGGCTAAGTTCTCAAAGTGTCATTTTTAGCATTCATAAGTTAGGTTCTTAGGTCATGTTGTTTCAACAGAAGGTATTTCTGTTGATCCCGCTAAGGTTGTGGCCATTCAGGACTACAAAAAGGTCAGAAAGCACAACTGATATTGGGAGCTTTCTAGGTCTAGTAGGTTATTACAGGAGATTCATGTAGGATTTCTCGAAGATTGTCTCCCGCTTAACGAATTTGATGAAGAAAGATGTCAGATTTGTGTGGATTGATAAATGCGAGCAAGCATTCGTAGATTAAAGGAAAAGTTGACTAATACTCGTATTCTTACTATACCAGATAGAGGTGAGGGTTTGACTGTTTACACTGATGCGTGTGGAACGGGTCTAGGTGTTGTGTTGATGCAATATGGGAGGGTTATCACTTATGCAACTCGACAGCTTAAACCGCATGAAAAGACATATGTGACTCATGATTTGGAGTTGTTAGTAGTGGTATTTGCGTTAAAGATGTCTAGACATCATTTGATGGGTGAAAGGTTCGAGTTATATACGGATCATAAATCTTTGAAGTATCTTTTTACGCAAAAAAACTTAAACATGAGGCAGCAAAGATGGTTGGATTTTGTTACAGCCTATGATATGGATACATTATACACACCGGGGAAAGCTAATCTAGTAGCTGATGCACTCAATAGGAGGTATGTAGTTATGGAAAATGTTGAGGTTCATCCAACTTTGATTAATCGTATCGAAAAGAATCAGCTTAAGGATCTTAATTTTGCTAGGGAAGCTAAGAATGTAAGCGAGAATGAGGCACTGTAGAGATGGCTGGGATTCAATGTGGATAACCGTGGCATTTTGAGAATGAACGATAAGTAATATGTCCCAAATGTTGACGGGATTAGGCAGGAAGTTCTAGTATAGAGTCACCATTCTAGGTTGATGATACATCTTGGGGTCACTAAGATGTATCTAGACGTGAAGCGATTGTTCTAGTGGAAGGCATGAAGAGGGATGTTTTCATCTTTGTGAGTAGGTGTGCTAACTGCCAATAGGTAAAAGCTAGTCACCAGAAGATGACTGGACTGCTTCAGCCCTTCGATATTCCTAAGTGGAAGTGGGAGCATATTTCCATGGACTTCATCTACGGATTGCCTAGGTCAAGGAGGGGTAACGAAGGTATGTGGGTTATTATGGTTCGATTGACCAAGAACGCTCACTTCTTAGCTGTTAAGACTACGAGAAAAGCTTCTAGTTTGGCTAAGTTATATGTTAAGGAGATCATCAGATTGCACAGTTTTCCTTGCGATATCATGAGTGATAGAGATCTGATATTCACAAGCCAGTTCTGGAAGAGTTCGCATGAATCATTGGGGATCGAGCTTAGTTGGAGTACCGCTTTCTATTCGTAGACTGATGGGCAAACGGAAAGGGAGCCGAGTATTAGAAGACTTGCTTCTAGCATGCATTTCAGATTTTGGGGGGTTGTGGGAAGAACATTTAGCACTTCTTGAGTTTTCATACAACAACAGTTATCAGTCCAGTATCGGAATGGCACCATTTGAAGCATTGTATGGAAGGCCTTGCAAATCTCCATCGTGTTAGGTAGAATCTGGGAATTCTCTTTTGCTTGGGTCAGATATGTTCTGAGAGACATCGGATAAGGTCACAAAGATTCAGAAGTGAATCAAGAAAGCGTAGAATCGACAGAAGAGCTATGCAGACTAGAGGCGTAGAGACTTGGAGTTCTCAATTGGAGACTTTGTATTTGTAAAGATTTCTCCGATGAGAAGTGTAGTTCGGTTTAGAAGGGCTGGGAAGTTGGCTCCTCATTATATAGGACCATTCCCGATTCTAAAGAGGATTTGTACACTCGCCTATAGAGTAAAGTGACAAGGTTAGGCTATCAGGTGTACACAATGTATTTCATGTATCGCATTTGCGTAAGTTTGTGCATGATCCTTCGATGATAGTGGAAGCATCGCGGTAGGAGGACATGGAGATTGAGCCAAATTTGACAGTTTCGAGATAGCATGTTCGTATTGTTGATAGGGATATGAAGCGATTGAGGACTAAGGATATAAAGTTAGTCAAGGTATAAAGGAGCGGAGATACTCGAGGTTATACATAGGAAACAAAGGATTGTTTGAAAGAGTCCTATCCAGATTTGTTCTTAGACTAGAGATTTCTTATCTTATTATCATATATCTTTTGTAGTGTTCTCACCACTTAAGGTGAAGTCACTTAGTATGCATTTGGATTGCTATTTAGTTTGTATATAGTTTCAACAGTACTATATATATAGTATCTTGTTCTTCTATCTTTTTAATTATCGTTTCTATTTGAATTTCGAGGACGAAATGTTCTAAGTAGGGGAGAATGTAGTGACCTGAAAATTCAAACACTTGGTTTTCGAATATCGAAACGTTTTGAAATATAATTAAGTGTTATAAATATGAGTTTATAACCTTGTTAGATATCATTTAATTAATGAATAATTATAAGAAACCTGTACTTGAAAATTGTTTACAAAAATATATTCTTCGATGGAAAATTGATAATGTACCAAAAATCAGTTTATCAATAAAGAGCTTTCCAATCGATATAAGTTGTTCGAACTCTTGTGCTCTTATCTAATGATCAAATGAACACATTAGCACAAACACCTCTTCATAAAGCATGGAAGGTTCCATATAGATATGAGATATTATCATGAGAGGGGTATAACAATAATTAGCATAAAGGAGAAGTGAGGTAAAGGAGAATTGATGGGAGGTGAGTCTTCCATGGCACGAAGAGGGTGAATGCAAGCTTAAAGGGTGTTACCTGGTATCCTGACTCGGTTAGATTGAACTGATTGTACAAGATAGATTCGATTGTTATCAAGAACAATGATCACGGAGCAATGGTTATGTAAGCCATAATTGGATGGAAATGGTAGATAAACAATGCAGGATGCTTGAAATATGAACTTTAGCTTAGACAAGCAAGGGATTAGCATGGCTTGGAAGCACCTTAGGGATCGGTATAGTTGGATGGACGAGGGGTCGGCATGGTCGAAGCAAGAAAGGGATCGACATAAATGAAAGTAGAGGATCGACATAGTTTGTTGGCTTGAAAGTTATACTTCAACTCATAAGGAAAGGATCGGCATAATGTATAAAAGGGCTCGGCATAGCTAGATGGATCGGCATACTTGAGTCCACCATGGAGGGATCGACATATGTCAGAGACGAAGTGCATTCTTGCATTTAACGATCAATATCTTGGGATCTATAAGTCTAAGGCAAATGAAATTTGGAAAGCAAGGTATATGGACCTTAGGGAACCTACCCTAGGGATCGCATGTCAAATGGATAAAGAAAGAAGGATCGGCATGCACCCATCTGGAGGGTTCGAAAAAAAATAGCTCACAAGTGAAGTTGAACAAATCAACCAATAGCATGAGCTCCACTAGTCCAAACAACATAATACTTGAAGAGCCAACATATCTTAGCATGAAGAAGCCATTATAGAGACCGCTGCCTAAAAATCGACAAATGAAGGGATCGGTACCGATCCCTCTTCATTGGAATTTGGGCCTAGTGAACCCACTGGTGGGCCCATATGGTTTAGAAGGTCCTATAGCCGAAGTTTCAAAGAGATTGGTGGTCACCTTCACCTATAAATACTGACCTAAGGGGTCATTCTGAGGGTCCTTTATGCTGCTGGTTACTTGAGCCTTTATTGTAATCAAGTTTTTTCTTACTTCTTGATGCTGTAATCAAACTATTAGTGAATCAATAAAGATAATCTTCAAAGTGGATGTAGGCATACAACGCCGAACCACTATAAATTCCTGTGTTCTTGATTATTGTTTTGATTAGTCTGTTAGTTTATTCCATTCCTCAGTTTTAATTTTACTTTCTTTATTTACTTCTCTACATAAATCTATTCTTAGATATTTGTGATCAATTTGGTTGCAAACATTTTGGTGCTTTCACTGAGAACCTTGATTCTCAGCTTGCTAGGATCCCCTTTGTTGCTATTAGATTGGGTAAATCCTCCGAAGGAGATCCATAGTTATCTTCAAAAAGTTGCTTATACTACTCAAATTTGCTAAAATCTAAGTAAGGAGATCGATAATGGTGAGATATACTAGATCTACTTCTCAAAATATGGATGGAAATGAGACTGTTAGCATTCAGCAAGGAAGCCCAAGCAATCAACCAACAAATTTGAATGTTGATCCGGTTGAAGTTCAAAACCCTATTAATTCTATAACCGGAGTCAAATTTCATAATCTAATGAGAGAGCTGATGGAAAGCTATCGATAACTAAATCATTAGATTTAGACTAATACTAACCTAATGAACCTAATTACTCAACAGTAGTGTGAGAAGGCCAGGAGGATTCCACTCCTTACTCGGCATCAGAAAGTTTAAGCTCATCGAATGAATATCATAGGCATCAGCGTCGTAGGGTCGAAGAAGATCGCGCAGAAACATTAGAGCATCGCATGGCAGACCACCATGGTCTGCCAAGACAGATAAGTGTCGATCCCTCCCTAGGGATCAGTACCAATCCCTCCTCCAAAGGAGGAATTTCTCCCTTACACTTGGGGAATCATCATGGAACAATTAGTGGATGGTGGAGTTCGATTGAATGTTGACTACATGCCCCTCCGGAATGACGACGAGATGAATGTTCGAGATGCACCCCAAAGGATGGTGAACCAAGAAGGTGTGAAATGGCATGTAGACATCGGCCGAACCATTCACGTGAGGTGGAGCGCGACCACTGCTTTGCACCACCCATCCAGATGCTAGACTTATCGGAAATGGTCAGACAGTTGGTGAGAGAGAACCAAGGCTTGACTAATGATGATTGGGAATCTCAAGAAGCCATCCTCCATTTACTGATAATGTTCTGCATGCAAAATATCCGAGCAGGTTCAACATGCCATTAATGCCTGCCTACAAGGGAAAAACCGACCCCAGGCAGCATATTATGAGATACAAATGGCTGATGGATTCTATGCGAGCCAATGATGCGACCAAGTGCAGATGCTTTCCCATAACTCTTTCCGGGATAACAATGATATGGTTCACGAGACTCCCCCGCGATCAATTTCGAGATTCGACGAGTTGGAAACCAAGTTTGTGGAGCAATTCTGAATGCACGTGACTCGTCCTAAAGACGTGATGTCCCTTTCCAGCGTGATCCAGGCTCTAGGGGAATCGTTGAAGGATTATTTGGAGAGATTTCATACCGCCTCCATGGAGGTCAGTAACCTAAATGATCATGCTATACTTATGGTCGTGACGAGAGGGATTGATCTGGAATCTGAGCTTGCTGATTGATTGGCTGGTAAACCGCCTGCCACGTTGGAGCGCTTTTATTTAAAGGCAGATCAGTTTCTAAGAAAGGAGGAAGCCAAGTCCTCCAGAAAAAATAATGTTGCGGGACTTAGCGGAGAAGCATTACAGAGTAATATTGCAATAAAATAGTCCGATGACAGTTTTCGAAAAATCCAAGTGAACGTTTAGAATAAGTCGAATCAGCAAAAGAGAGATGGAGATAGGAATCGGGAGAGAAAGAGGGATTCTGGGAGACTAAATCCTAGGATTCCAATGTATGACAACTACACACCACTAAACACGTCCCTGGAGAATTTCTACCTATTAACTTGCAATACCAAGCAATACATGATGTCGCCCCCAAAGGAGTCGACAGAGAAGCAGAAGCAGACCAGAAAATATTGTCGGTTTCATGAGTGTTATGGTCACAATACAAATGAATGCAGGCATCTCCAAGATGTTATAAAAAAGCTGATTCGGGAAAGGAAATTGCAACAGTTTGAGAAAACCCCACAGGATGGCGGACAATGGACATCTGACCCCAATTGAGGACAAGCTCTGTGTAGGGCTGAGGAGCCTACATGGACCAGTGGAAGACTGGTGATAAATACGATATTTGGAGGACTGCACCCTGCAAATAGGAGTTGGCAAGAGATGGAGCGTTATGCTAGCGCGATTAGGCATGTAGATTTTGAATGCCGTTTGAATACGGAAGATGGAGCTCCATAAAAACAGCAACGTACCATGGCGGATGATATTGTGTTTAGAAATAGGGATGCAGACAAAGTAGTGGCCCCAACAATTGACCCGATGGTCATTTTAGCTATGATCGGTCCTGCATTGGTGAGAAGGATTTTGATTGATTATGGAAGTTCAGTTAATATAACCTTTAAAAAGGCATATGATCATATGAGAATGGAAGCCAAAGACTTGAAACCATCTAAAGCTCGTATTCATGGTTTTAATGATGTCGCAACTGAGGCTATTGGTTACGTGGAATAACGTATTGAATTAGGAGAAGGTGAATGGAGGAGAGTGCGAATTTCACCATTTATTGTTTGGATGTTGACTCTCCGTACAATGTTTTTCTGGGCCGACTGGTCCTAGCTGAATTCGTGGCAACTCTTGCCCCACGGTGTTTAACTTTGAAGTTTCCGATGGATAATGGTGTAGGTGTTGTTCATGGCGATTAGGTGACTGGATGTGAGTGTTATGTAGCTGAGTTGAGGGAAGCTCAACGAAAAGAAAAAGGAAAGTGTGTGGACAAGATTGTCCGCATCCAAGCTATCGAAGATTAACAACCAATGCATGAGCCTTGGCTCGGGCACCGCAGTTGGATCTATAGAGATATAGATCCGAGAGATGACGAAGAGGAGCCCAAAGAGACCAAGGCTGCACCGGCTGAGCCGACGATTGATATCACGGTCAGCCACAATGACCCATCACGAGTCCTGAAGATTGGGTCAAGTTCAGCCCCTCGATGATGAAAGAACTCGCTAGTTTTCTCCGAGCGTATCTAATTGTATTCGCTTGGACACACTTTGATATGTATGGAATATCGCCTGCCATTGCTGGCCATGCAATGAATATTGACCCGAAGTATGTTCCGATGAAGCAAAAAAGACACGACATGGATCCAGAGTGATCTGCCGCTCTCAAAGAGGAGGTGGATAAACTAAAAGTCAACGGGTTTATCTGCGATGCCCTCTACCCTAAATGGGTATCTAATCTCGTACTTGTGAAGAAGGCAAATGAAAAATGGATAATGTGCATTGATTACTCAGATTTGAATAAAGCGTGCCCAAAAGACAGTTTTCCCCTTCCAAGGATTGATCAGCTAGTTGATTCAACCGCAGGACACGAATCGCTATCTTTTATGGATGCGTATTCGGGATATAACCAAATCCTAATGCATATCCCCGATCAGGAGCACACTGGATTTGTTATAGTTGTTGAGCTATATTGTTACGTAGTAATACCATTTGGATTGAAGAATGCTGGAGCAACTCAGCTCTTAGTTAACAGGATGTTTAAAGATCAGATTGGAAAAACAATGGAAGTGTATGTGGATGATATACTCGTGAAGTCACGACGATCAAGCGACCAAAGTAGGGACTTAGCGTAAATGTTTGACATCCTCCAATATTATAAGATGAAATTCAATCCTTTGAAATGTTCGTTTGGTGTTGCCTTAGAAAACTTCTCAGGATTTATCGTCAATGCTCGTGGAATAGAAGCAAATCCTGAGAAGATTCAAGCTATTCGAGATATCCAAGTGCCACGAACTATTAAACAAGTATAGAGTTTGAATGGGAAGGTTGCTGCCTTAAGTCGCTTTATCTCCAGAGCTACCGTCAAATGTATTCCCTTCTTTGATTTGATTAGGGAAGGAAAAATAAACTTCGAATAGATGTAGGATTGTAAGGACGCGTTTCAAGCTCGGGTGAATCATTTGGAGAGACCCCTTATCTTGTCAAAGCTGGTAGATCATGAGGAGTTGTACATTTATTTGGCTGTATCAGCACATGCTATAAGTTCCGCCTTGATTCGTGAGGAGAATCGGATCCAGAGGCCCGTATATTACGTTAATAAACGATTAACAAGAGAAGAAAGGAAATATCCGAAAATAGAGAAATTGGCGTACTGCTTGCTAATTGCGTCATGGAAGCTTTGTCCGTATTTCCAGGCACATCCGATCAATATTTACACCGACCAGCCGTTACGACGGGTCCTACAGTGAACTAAGACATCTGGGAGGTTACTCAAATGGAACATTGAGCTCAGCCAATTCGGCATTACTTACCTCCCTCGAAGAGCTATCCAGGGATAGGCTTTGGTAGACTTTATAGCAGAATTTACTATGATATAGTACAAAAGGTTACTCCTTATAAGGAGTTATTAGAGTTATAAAAAAAGTACTACATCTAACAAATTTACAGCTATACATTCTGACTTTACATTTTTAAGATACAAAATACACCTACATAATCATACAACGGAAATATATAACTAGATAACCAAGGAGCCGCCTACTCGATCACCGTGTTCAAAGAGCTCCAAAGAAAACCTGATATTCTCGGACAACCCAAATATAATTGAGTACCCGAGAGTTTAGGGAAAATAAACAACTCAGGTCAGAAAAAATGTCTGGTATGAGTAAAACTATGAAACATATGAGGTGTATTTAAAGAATAAAATGTGGGACCACGCCGCTAACGCGAAATGGGTTTTCTCCCACATAAACAACAACCAAACATAACAAAAATGGAAATGAACAATAGGGAACAAATCCAAACATAGATGATGGGTACAATTAGTATAACATTCAGACTTGAAAGAATGGAAATAGTACGAATAAAAATCCAAACTAGATAGAATAGATAAAACAAGACAACAGTCCAAACTCGATAGAATGGACTAAACAAGATAACTATCCAAACTCGATAGAATGGACAAAAGCAATAATTGAACACCGTGAAGAGTAGTTGACTCTTCCTGTTGTAATTAAAGAAAATACATTTAAAGGTTCGAATCAAATGAGAAAAGGAAATTTTCCAACAATGACTAGGAGGGTGGGCCCCCCTTACCGAAAGTATACCTCTAAAAATATACTTGAGAACTCCGATGGCTCACGAAAACTTACAAGCCGGATCGCACCAACTTTTACCGAGGATCTGAGTATTTCACATCTCAATGCGCAGAACTGAATCCAATCTAGAGTGGATGTGAAAATACCCTAATGGGATCAACCCAACATAGCTTGGCCCCCACTTGCTCTTTGGTTTTAGTCATCTTCGACAAAGGATATCAAAGCTCAATAGAGCTACACATCGTCTTAGAATGACGATAATAAAGAAGCTGAAATAACCGATAGTTGAGAACCCAATTATTGAGGATATAAAACGATCGTATATGGAAATTAAGTCTTGTATACTTATCACCACTCATCGAATTCTAACTTGTACTATTTCTTTGTTAATAGTAATATCGGACGAGTCAAGGTAGTGTTACCTCAAAGTCATGTCTCAATATTATTCTTAACTTTCAAAATAGCGACAAGTCTACTTCTTAGACATTTAGTGCTAAGTATACAAATAAATCGTTCCCATATAAGTGAATCACTTTATGGAAATTAATTCATTTCCATAAACGAATCAAACTTTTTCTTTTAAAAACCCGAATTCATGTTTGGCCTCACATTACAAGTATTAGCTTTAAAACACGTTGTTAAAAGAGTTCACTAACTTCAAAACACCAATTTAAAAAGGATTTAATAACTTAAAACATTTTTATAACATTAATTAATTAACTTTAAACTTCATCACACAAATTGATTTTTGAACTTCAAATGACTTTAAATAATAAAAAGGGTAAACCATTTTAAACCTTATTAAAATATAATTAATTAAATTAAGGAATAATTAATTATCATTATTTAAATGAATAACAAAGTCAAAACATCCTTGTTGTTTTGGTAAATTCACTTTAAAACTTCATAAATTAAGTTGATTAATTAACTCCAATAACCTTTAATTAAAAAGGGTAAATCACCTTTAAAACATAATTAATTTAATTAATTAATAATATTTAAATATAATTAATTAAATTAGTTAATTAATAATTAAATATCATTATTTTAAAATAATTAATCAATTTAAAACATCATTAAGGAAAGATTAATTAAAGTTAAAATAAGTTGATTTCCTTTTAAAAGCCATTAATTAAAAAGATTAATTAATTTTAAAACATCATTAATCAATTGATTGATTAACTTTAATCCATCATTTTCAAATGATTAATTAGCATTAAACATCATTAAATAAAATGATTAATTAAATTTAAAACATCATTAACTAAGTAATTAGTTAAATTTAAAACACATCATTAATAAGTTAATTAGTTAACTTAATCCTTATTAATTAAATAATTAATTAAATAATTAATTAAATTAAATAATCATTATTAAAATAATTAATTGTTTTGAAAACATCATTAATCAAAATCTTTCTTAACTTGTAAAACAATTCCAAGCACGAAGATGAAACCAAATGGTTGGATAAGAAGTGATTTTCCGAAAGTGCCGATACAGCGACTATCGCTATACGCACAGTTCGGCAAACAAGTTTATAATATTGTCAACACAACCAAATATCACATAGCAATGGTCTAAGCATACATACAACAATCATTCATAGGAAATGTAACAACCCGCATATTTTACGATTGAATATTTAAATATTTTATTTAAATATAGAATCGTTAATCGGATTGAAGTCCGAAAGCTACTTTTTGCAAACAGTCGAATTGGGACTCGAGACCACTTCCATTGAGTCCAAAATGGTGTTTGCGACTTTTTTGAGTATAAGCTTCGATATGTTTGGAGAAAGTCGAATTTTGCTACTTTTTCTATTAGGTTTTGGGTTTGGGTTCAGCCCACTTGCCCAAATCTGGTTATATCATTACTCCACCCCTCTCCTCTTCATTACTTCATTTCATATTCCTAACACTTTAAACTTTAAGCAACAATGGGGGAAATGAGTGGAAATTAGGAATTCCAAGACCTAGTTTAATTGCAAATTCAAGCTTCTACCTCCAAATTCAAGAAGAAGCTTTGGTAAGCCTTCCCTTCATCTTCTCCAACTCCTCCATTCAATTTCAGAAATTTCCTAAACCTAATTTAGGAAATGTTTCTCTTTTAAGCTTAGATTCAAGCTTGTTGGGTTGGAATTGAAGAGAGATTGTTCTTGCCATTGCTCTATAGCTTCTTCTTCATTGATTTTGTGAAAAGGTGAGATTTTTATCTCACATCTACGTCTATAGCTATCATTGTTGTTAGGTATGAATTCCTAACACTTGTGCATATTCATTTGCTTTTGATTTGAGTTAATTTGGTGAATTTTCCAATTTTGGTGTTTTGAAGTTAAAATCTTTAAAAATCCTTTTATGGATGTTTAAACATGTTTTTGGTGATGCATCGAAGTGCCTACAGGGCTGGGTTTCCGATTGGCGTAAACCCTTAGTGCTCGTCGCTCGTTCGATCGCATTTCGGTTTGGATTTGTCGTTTTTGTGCTAGGCTGTTTTTTTGCCTAGCAGAAAATTTCAGATGTCTGAAACCAAATCCAAACGTCTGGTTGAAAAATCCAGACGTTTGGAAAGGGGTCTGGAAAAGGCAGTAACAAAATCCAGACGTCTGAAACAAAATCCAGACGTTTGGAATCAAATTCAGATGTCTGGTTGAGATTTTCAGACGTCTGAAATGGCCCAGGAATTAAAAATAGAAGGGAGAAAACACTTAAACTTCTAGAACCTTGGGCCAGACGTTTGGGAACACCTACCAGACGTCTAGAACTGCTGATTTTGCCTAATTTGCTTATTTTTGAGTAAATTTCCAAGGTTTATCGATTTTTGTTGATCCGACTTATTGTTATCAATTATTATCGACTTTGATGACCTTTTCTTCGGGATTTTTGGAACGTCCATTTTGATGGATTTGGTATCGATTTCTTTGGATTTTATTCATGTCTTCGAATGTGAATTTTGATGATTGATTATTTCTACAATCGTTTTTGTGATTTGTCACTTTAAAAATATAAAGGTTTTCTATACTAGTAGTAAATATTCAAACTCTTTTACAAAGATGATTTCAACTCTATTTTTTTAATACAAGCTCTTTTATAAAATTGTTTCCTAATCTATTAGTATATACAAACCTTTACCTCATTCGTATGAGAAAATATAATTAAACGGCTTAGCAAAACAAGTGGTATGAAACACTTGCATTTACTTCGTCGGTTATTTTTTGGACTTGTTCGATTGAAACTCTTGTGACAATTTTTGAGTGGAAATCTACAATTTGTTCGTAAATATTTGAGTTAAGCAAGTGGTTATGGGACATGAAGCTAAACTCTTATATTCGCTAGCTTAGTGTAATGACACTTCTTGATGATCGATGATGATCATTTAATGGTTTAGACTAGCGATGTGCGATGTCTCTTTGCCCGCGTAGGGGACTATACCCCGTTTTATTGAGCTTCGGCTCATAGTCTGCAATGGGGGACTATACCCTGTCAGGAGGAGCTTCGGCTCATAGTCCGCAATGGGGGACTATACCCTGTCAGGAGGAGCTTCGGCTCATTAGGAGGAGCTTCGGCTCATCAGGAGGAGCTTCGGCTCATAGTCCGCAATGGGGGACTATACCCTGTCAAGAGGAGCTTCGGCTCGTTTTTATGGGATAACGACCCATTTTATGATACGCGTGTTGGGGAATTTTCACACTCCCGTTTTTGATAGACATCCTCTTTCTTGTGATTTCTAGATTTCTAATTGTTGATTTCTGGAATTTATGTTTCACCAGCTTTTACCATTGGCATTGATATGTATGTCATTTTTGTGGCTTGGTGAATTAAATTAAGAATATGATGTTCTTTTCTGTGTTTTGAGATTATTGAGATATTGTATGACTTTTGTGGATTTTCCGATGTATACTTGACATAGTATGACATTTTTGGTTATCATACATTTTATTATTATATCTCTTCTTATATCTCATTTTATTTGATAATTATAGCTAGACTGATCCGTTTATTATTTTCTTCTTAAATAATACTCGGGTCAGACTGAGATTTTACAGATGCTTCCTCTTGACTTCCTATTTGGAACCATCATCTGACTTTTGGCTAACTACCCTAGTTTAGTAGTTTTGTTGTATACATTTGAGATTAGACTCCTTGATGTATACATATTCTTTTGACTAGCACTTGTATCTATTCTTTTGTGTTATTGTGGTTCTTATTTGACCACTACTCTGATGTACACTTTCATGTGTTATATTCATATCTATTTCCGCCTTTGTGATATGAATTGTCTGTGACTGATTTGTGTTATGTTTATTTCTATAATTGTTTCCGAGGTCCATATAGCCACTGTGTAGTAGCTTTGAGTTTGTATCGGTATGTCGGATTTCCTCCAGAGATGAAAAGTTATATTTTTATCTGGCATATTGGTACTCGCACAAAGCAATTATGCAGATGGTCGCTCCTCAACAGCCTTATTCTCCGTGCTAGTTGATGGCATTACCCCTTAGTGTCCTTGGCTAGCGTGGGTATAGAGGTGGGGCGTCACAGGAAATAAATATGAACATGAATATATTTTTAAAGCTTTGGTTTTTTAGGGTAAAATTTTACTTACTAACTAGTTTGCTAACTAACATTTACTTAACATGTTTGCATCCATAACACATACATTTCCAAACCAAACGTGAACAACTTAACATCATATCCAAATCAAACAAGCAATATATATCACAATGTAACTAAAGTAAAATATTTCCCAAAAAAATTAAGAGTTTTACTCACCAAATCTTTTTAGAAACTTGAAATAAACTTTAAACTTATAGAGCTTAGAAACCACCAAAAATCAACTTGAAAAGGGTCATCTTCTCCTTGGTTTTTAGACATGTTGCACTTGAAATTTGGTAAAGTGGTTAAAAGGAAAGTTTTAGGAAATTCTTTCCTCTACAATTTAAAAAAATGAAACACTCAATTACGATTTATTTTGAAGAAGATATGGTCAAAACTAGAATGATCATTTTCAGACTTGGAATTCTAGGTCCAAAAACACTCTCTAAACATTTGATATTTTGACATAGCAATTCTCGAAATTTGTAGAAGTGGTCAACATAATAGTTTTAGCCACTGAAATTTGACACGGTTTAAAAAAAATCTTGATTTGGTGTAGTATGGTGGACCTTACGGCCGAATGAAATGTGAGTAAAAATGAAGGAAGTGGAGTATTGAAATGAAAGAAGGAGATATCCAAAACAAGTTTTTGAAAGTGATTTTAAAGTAGAAAGCAATAGTTTTAATAATTAGAAAATAGTTAGGAAGCCATTATATAGCTTATGAAGCTAGGAAACATGAATGAGGAAGTTTTGAAAGATGAAATGACAAAATGGAAAAGAGAAATGTAGAAAAGGTTTTATATAAAATGAAAAAGCACAATTACTAGTCTACCCTTAGTACTTTGCCCTCCACTCCTTGAATGCCACCATAACATGTATCCTTCCCTTCATGTTCCACATTCCACCCTAAGCCTCCCCCCTTTCATGTTATAGCCAATATGAAATAATGACTAAGTTGCCAAAATATCAAATCACGTCTAAACATGTTTCATTTGATGTGACACATTTTCTTTTTTGTTAAACTTTTTATTTTAGATCTTATACATTTAAGTATGAACACACACATAAATATATATATATATATATATATATACACATATACTACCAAGTTTACATTCTTAATTATTTAAATGTTGTTTCAAATAAAACAAGGCTTACAACATTTCAAACAACTTTTATATGATGAAACGTTGAAAATTCTAAAAACGGTTTCCGGTCACATTTTCTGTTTTTCATCGAACTAAATATTTTTGTAAACTAAATTTGAAAACTATTTTATCTTAAATATTTATTACTTAAAAGTGTTTTTATTTAATTATAAAACCTACTATTTGAATATTTAAAATTAATTAAATATTTAGAAATTAATGTGGTGAAATCCCGGGTCGTTACACTCTCCCCCTTAAAAGAATTTCGTCCACGAAATTTACCACAATTCTATCCCAGAAAACATACTATCCTAGAAATACCTAACACATTAAGGTGTAACTTATCCAGCAAAAACTAGTATGATATAAATCTATATGCAACTAAATTCAGAGAATATCCTGAAATAAAATACTGCACATCCAATCATATCAAAGATAAATTTAGAACTAAATGTCTGGGCTCTTATATAATTTTTTTTTCAAATTTCTTCAAAAAGAAATATATTGAAACCAAAACCAAAAATAATTAGGAGGTGTTCCTCCTAGCAAATCTTGTAAAACTCTAGAATCAAAACAACATGGAGCATCTAGTAGTATTCCGGTTCCTCCAAATACAATAACTAGAGTGAACAATTATTATTTCCTTCCAAAAAATTCAAAATCACATTTCCAAAAGCACCGGGATTGTGACGACCTGCACTCCGCACCCTCTAAATCCGATAATAAACCACACATGCTCGACCCAGAGTGCACCGATTGTAGAAAATCATGAGAAAGAAAAGATTGGGTGAGAAAAAAGAGAGAAGAAAGAAGAAGAGAAGAGGAGAAGAAGAGAGAAGCAGAACCAAACAATATAGAATCTCACATCGCAACGGAATAACATATAATATAGATCAATAATCTTTACAAAGAGAAACTGTAATATACATAAATCAATATCATAGTACACAACAAATAATCATCAGCTTGGACAGTTATAATAACTTGTCCTCACAAATGCTGATAATTTACAACAACAACAATCAATAGCAATGCAGCAGAATAATAAACAAATACGTGTATACGACATGAAGATCTCCAGCTCGCCTGCTAAAGCTCCAAATGCACCAAATCTGAACCTGTAAATATACTCGGTCTGACCCGAGCATTGAGAGGGAAGAACGCCCGGATCAGTCTGGTAAACCAGCGTGAGAAAAACACACCTCAAATGAATTTATAAAGTTATCAAAACTTTTCCTTTATAAAAACAAAAGGTATCTCGTAAGACCGAGTCGCAAATAAATACCAACAAGGTTTTTACCTTACGATAACCAAAACATCTCATATCAAATTCTCTTATATTATAATAGTGTCTATTGCACACAAATAATAAAAATAGCTGAAATTGTTACATTATTAAATCCCAGCATACACCTTGTAATACAAGGCTTTCTATAATAGAAAATGGCAGGCACATATTGGATTTCCATACAAATGACTAGGTGAAGGGACTACCTTTTTGAAACTCGGTATACCTCTAGAGGGATGTACCTAGGGTCGAGATACTCGGTGCCTAAACCAACACAAGACTGGCCTACCTATACCTGGATAGTACCGAATATGTCGTCACTCCAATCGTTACCGATCTATAATCCGTGGCCACAAGCATACACAACAATAATCAGATACACGACGTCATAGCGTGTAAAGATATATCTAGAAGAGTGATGACTTCTCCTAATGGGAGCAACCCATTTTAGCCTTGCTGCTTCTATCCATGTTTCAGTCATTTTCCGAGGAGTGAGGCCAAAAGAGGTATCGATTACCTTTCACATATCACATATCACATCATCTTTGAATGCCACATTGCCATTTCCGTTGACTACTAATTGCCTTCCACAAAAATATAACCCTTGAGCTCGTACGTCTCAAGGTGGGTGTTAAGCTAAGAGAAGTTGCCTTCTCCGCCACCACATGATGTACATTTGTAAAAACCAATGTACATAATCATAGAAATGGAATGTCAGACACTCGTCCATACAAGTTGTCCAGGAATAGGAAAAACCGAAGGTACTTTCCAACCACATCCTGTTGGGAAATCCCTAGGATTAGTAGCGAATAGTCCTTGCATTGGATATTCCATAACGAAGAGACTACTGCTACTATATGTATATTAGGATTTTAACCCCAAATGATCAACAAGCAATCCTTCACTATGAAAATCCTAAATATCAATATCATCGACCACTTGCACAATCGTCGTATAAATGTTGGTCCGAAGTGGTTTTCAGATAAATCTGATCCTGGTCTCCTCGCACCAACAATGCAAAAGCGTTTCTTAACCTCACACAGAAACTGTCTCATAGACTTATCACGTCTCCAACTTTCAACTTGCTATCCTTCGGCCAAGAAGAAAGCTCGATAGATTAGAGTAATTAATCCGCACTACATGAATCAACATTCTCAACAAAAACGATAATAAGCCTACACAGTCAGCTACGTACTAAGTATACGACTAATTAGTTTCCACATCAAGTTGAGGAACTAAAATGGCCAATTTTGATAGTCGATTATTTAACTATCAAAGCAACAAACAAAATCTAGCACTTAAGTAATCACTGGGCCTGATTTTATTAATCGTTTATAAATCAAATCACTTTCTAATTATTCACTTCAAAATATCTTTAAAAAGATAATATTCAAAACCATTTCACTTGTTGGATATTTGGAAAACATTTTCATATACTTATTTTAATAATAAGTAAATCCACAACTTATTTTATTTTCAAACCATTTAAATTCCTTTTTATAATATCATATTTCAAAACATCCATTTTACTTAAAGGATTATTCACTATCCAAAATTGTGAAAATAACTCATTTATCGAATTCATTACTTCTACACATTTAATTTAAAGGATTATTCACTGTCCAAAATCATGAATATAATTCCTTACCAAATTCACTACTTCTACACGTTTTTAAAGGATTATTCAATGTCCAAAATTGTGAATATAATTCCTTTAATAAACTTGCATATTCAACTGATTAAATTAAAATGATTTAAGATTTATAAAATAATGTTTATAAATTCCATTTATAATTTATAAACACTTCCATATATAAAATTTCTTTACTAACAAATTCGATTTATGTCTCATTTATAAGTCAAGATCCAATTATAAATTAATTACTTAAATCTCTTATTTACAAATTCATTTCTTTTAAATCTTATTATTTATAAAATCCATTATAAATTCATTTCTAAATTTCAATTACAAATCCATATACAAGTTTGACTATAATTCCATTTCTAACATTTATAAAACACTGTTTATAATTCCATTACTTTTATTTATAAAATATCAATTTTATAAATTTTATATATAAACCATTTATAATAAGTCCATAATCCCAATTTAACTTGTTTTAACAATTTTATAAATCTTATAAATAAACCATTTATAATAAGTTCAAAATTCTCAATTTAACCTATTTTACAAAATAGTTATCTCCATTTTTCAAAAATCATATTTTGATTATATTTCACAAAGCCATAATTTTTATAACATTAAAATTATAACTTTTTATTTATTTAAAATAAATCCATTCCGGCCTTGCCAAAAAAAAAATCCATTCCTTTAACAATTCAAAAATCATCTATTTTCAAAATCACTTTGAAATCCTTTTTAAATTGAAATCATCATTTTAATATTTTAAATTTCCAAAATAAGGCCCAATGCTATAACAGCACTAGATAAAGGCATTCACATCAATCTTATCAATCATGACATCCAACCACATCACATATCACATGATAACAACATATATGACGATATAAGTAACAAAATCAACAACGGTGAGGAATCCAGTTGGATCCCTCCAACCTGTCACCTGCAACAAATATACATATTAGAAAATATGTACAATGTCCGCTTCGATGCAGACGCGCGTACAAAAGGTCATCCGCTCATACACGGGAACGTATAGGGTCTCATCCGCTAAAATATGTAAGAATATATCCAAACCAATCAATATATATATGTATATAATATATCATATCTCATCCAAACAATCATCAATCATCATAAATAAAATTTATTCTCACTTATATAAAAATATAAGTGAGTCAGAAAGAGTGAGTTATACTCACTTTGGTTGCAGTCGTCGCTATAGCAATTTATTCCGATTAAAATTAAACGAACGTTTAATTATAACCAAAATTTTCAGTAGCTCCACAAACCAGCTCTAAAATGTAGCGCTCATCAATATGAATGCAACGCAACTCGTTTCATCCGATTTCGACCTCGTATGACAAAGTTATGGATTTTTAAAGTTTACACGAATTTAAATATAATAATTCACAATTTCTTTTCTTTTTTATAATAACCTTAGATTTAATCAAAACCATTCATTTTCCTAGATCAAATCTCGGCTGCATTTAACATCTTCTTCCCCGGTTCGTTCATACGCACTCGATGAACCCAAAGCTCACGAACTTCACTTGATCGTCGCACCACCCACACTCCACTAGAACATGATCGACCACCACCACGTTGAAGAGCACAGCCGTGACGCCCCACCTCTATACCCACGCTAACCAAGAACACTACGATGTAGTGCTGTCAATTAGCGTGGAGAATAAGGCTGTTGAGGAGCGACCATCCGTGTAACTTCTTTGTGCGAGCACCGATATGTCAGATAGAATAGAATGCATATCTTTTAAGGAGGAAATCCGACATACCGATACAAACACAAAGCTATCACACGGTGGCTATATATAATCTTCGGAAACAAATATAGAAATAAACATAACACAAATCAGTCACAGACAGTTCATATCACAAAGGCGGAAATAGATATGAATATAACACATGAAAGTGTACATCAGAGTAGTGGTCAAATAAGATCCACAATAACACAAAAGAATAGATACAAGTGCTAACCAAAAGAATATGTATACATCAAGGAGTCTAATCTCAAATGTATACAAACAAAAACTACTAAACTAGAGTAGTTAGCCAAAAGTCAGAAGATGGCTCCAGATAAGAAGTCATGAGGTAGCACCTGTAAAATCT
The DNA here is from genome assembly GCA_030737815.1 of Allium fistulosum. Lineage (NCBI taxonomy): Eukaryota > Viridiplantae > Streptophyta > Magnoliopsida > Asparagales > Amaryllidaceae > Allium > Allium fistulosum. The sequence continues at coordinate 731,113,066 of CM060902.1, read as the reverse complement.
CAGTCTGACCCGAGTATTATTTATAAGAAAATAATAAACGGATCAGTCTAGCTATAAATATCAGATGATATGGTATAAAGTAAAAGGTATGACATGAACATGTAATAACCATAACGGCATACTACTATAAGTATGTAAATGATAATCAACAAAAGATTAATCAATATCACAAGAATCTTCTCAAAGATAAAATAGGGTATCGTACCCTAAACTTGTATTCATAACAAGTCAATAACACATAAATTCACCAATGCACAAAAACTGATATCATATCAATGAAAATCATGAAAATTGGTGAAGCACAAAATTCCAGAAATCATCACCAGAAATCCAGAAAACACATAAAAAGGGGGGAGGCCTAACACATGAATGGGAGTTACAAACTCACCTACGCGTATCACACAGGATGAGAAGCTATCTCATGGAAGCTATCCATTAAATTTCCACACAGAAATGGCCCGAAGACCATGGGGTGCTACCCCATATTTCACACAGGAATGGCCCGAAGACCATGGGGTTTCCACACAGAAATGGCCCGAAGACCATGGGAGACATCGCTCAATCGCTAGTCTAAATCATAAAAATGATCGTCATGATCATAAGGAAGTGTCGATTACACTAAGCTAGTAAGTATAAGAGTTTAGCTTCATGTCCCATAACCACTTGCTTAACTCAAATATTTAGGAACAGATTGTAGATCTGCACTAGAAAATTGTCACAAGAGTTTCAATATGTGTGAATCGAAATCACACCAATGAGGTATAGACTAACCTTGAAGATAAAGAGATATGTGTGAATCGAAATCACACAAATGGTGTCTAGTCTAACCTCGCAAACAAAGAGACATCGCACATTGCTAGTCTAAACCATAAAATGATCATCATCGATCATAAAGAAGTGTCGATTACACTAAGCTAGTAAATATAAGAGTTTAGCTTCATGTCCCATAACCACTTGCTTAACTCAAATATTTACGAACAAACTGTAGATCTCCACTAGGAAATTGTCACAAAAAGGGTTCAATCGAACAAGTCCAAGAGCTAACCGACGAAGTGAACGCAAGCGTTTCATACCACTCGTTTTACTAAGTCGTTTAAGTCGATTTCTCATCCGAGTGAAGTAAAGGCTTGTATATACTAGTAGATTGGAAATCGGTTTGAGAAAACGAACTTTTGATATTTAAAATAGTGTTGAAATCGCTTTGATGAAAGAGTTTTGATATTTACTACTAGTATTGAAACCTTTATATTTTTAAAGTGACAAGTCATAGAAGTGATTGTAGAAACAATCAATTATAAAAGTTCACATTCGAAGACGTGAATAAAATCCAAAGAAATCAATTCCCAAAACCATCAAAGTAAGAAGTTCTGTTGAATGTTTTACAGATAAGATCTGCCTACGCAGAGTTGTACGGGGTTCGACCTGCCCGGTCAGGTCGCGGGGGTCCAGGGGGCAGCGCCCCGTCAAAACGGTACGACCTAGAGAGTACAAAATGAGGTCTAACGACCTAAGGGGGATAGGGTCGAGCGACCTAACGAGGTACTATCCCAAAAGAGGAGTCATCAAAGTCTTAGAGATGATAACAACAAATAGGAGACCACACGAATCGATTAAAGTTGGAAATTCAAACAAATAAGCAATATAGGAAAAACTGGCAAATAGGAGCAGGTCGGTCAACCGGACTCCCTGAGTCGGTTGACCGGACCAGAGACAGAAGTGCTCGGGTAGCAGGTCGGTCGACCGGACCCTGAGTTCGGTCGACCGGAGCCTGTAACCTGCACTTCCAAACAGAAGCAGGGAGATGCTAGAGTAGCAGGTCGGTCGACCGGACTCTGAGGTCGGTCGACCGGAGCCTGTTTCCAGCACTCCCATGCCAAATCAAATGAATGCCAATTCCTTCCGAAATGCAATCGGACGAGCAACGGCACTAAGGGTTTACGCCCATCGACTACCCGGCCATATACGCTCTTCGATTCATCACCAAAAACGTGATCAAAACATCAAAGTTAGGATTTTCAAAGAATTGAACTCAAAACACTAAAAATTGGGATATTCACCAAATCAATCCAAACCAAAAGCATTTGCACAAGAATAAGTGTTAGGAATTCATACCTAACAATCGAAGATAGTTATAGACTAAGATGTGAGATAAAAATCTCACCTTTGAACCCAAACAAATGAAGAAGAAGCTTTGAAGCAATGGCAAGAGCAATCACTCTTCAATTCCAACTTAACAAGCTTGAATCTAAGCTAAAAGAGAAACATTTCCCGAATTTAGGTTTAGGAAATTTCTGAGATTGAAAGGAGAAAGAGTTGGAGAAGGAGAAGAGGATGCTTACCAATGGCTTCAACTTGGATTTGGAGCTAGAATTTGATTTGCAAGAGAGAACTAGGGCTTGGAGTTTTAATTCTTTTTCTTCTCCTCCATTAATCTTCTTAGAACTGAAAAGTGGAGGAAGAGGGAGTGAATGAAGAGGGGGGTTTCAGTTTGGGGTATTAAGTTGGCTAGTGGGTTGAACCCAAACTCAAAACCCAATAGAAAAAGTAGCAAAATTCGACTTACTCCAAACATATCGAAGTTTACACTCAAAAAGATCGCAAACGTAATTTTGGACTCAATGGGGGTGGTCTCGAGTCCCAATTCGACTGTTTGCAAAAAGTAGCTTTTCGGACTAAAATCCGACGAACGATGTTATATTTAAATAAAATATTTAAATATAAAATCGACAAATATGCGGGTTGTTACAACAGCGCCATACACCTACACCACCAACCCTCTCGAGCTTTGCGCCCCTAGGCCTAGGAAACACATTCGAACGCAACCAAAACGTGGTCGATTTCTGGCCTCTACGCGAAGAATTAGATGATCACCACCGTTGGATTTCTAGAGCTCGATGTGCTCTACTATATTGCAGAAGGAAGTTTTTGCTATAAGTGGATGGATTGGAAGAAAATCGAGGAGAAAGATTGAAGCATTTCTGGCCATCGAATTTAATGGCCACGGCTAAGGTTTAGATGTGCTAGGGTTTGTGAAAAATGGAGAAAGTGAAGGGATTTTATAGAAAATTTTCGCGCACTATTCATCCGAAAATATTTCGAACTCCAAACGAAGCGTGCCACCTGAAGTTTATAATGTTTTACCCCTATTCCGAATACAATGGAATATGTATCGGAGGCCAATTCCATTATATTTGGAAGATAGGTTTTCGAATCGAATTATTTTAATAAAAAATTACTTAAACAAATTTCTATGCTTTTCAGCTTCCCACGATCAAACCGTAAGTCCGATTGACACGAAATTTGAAATCATACAATAATTCACTATTAAGGATCCAATGAAACAAGTTTCATCGAAATCCATGATAGTGTCAAAAATGACTATTTTTACACGTTAATTAAATATTAAAATTTTCAATTTCTGTAAATTAACCTTTAGTTCAATTTTAAAAGTTTACTAACTCCATTCCAATTAAAATAGAATTTAAATAACGTTAGAAATTATTTTTATTCACATTAGATTCAAATTTCTACTATTTCTACAATTTCGAATATTTAAATTAACAATTTAATTATACAAATAAATCACTATATTCGAAATATAAGTTATTTAATTTATAAAATTTACTTTTGAATATTTAAAATCAATTAAATATTCCAAATTCAAACGACTGAAAAACCGGGTTGTTACATTCTTCCTCCATTAAAAGAATTTCATCCTCGATATCACTAAGTAAGAAAAGATGCTACAACTCCATTAACTTTTCAAAACAAATTTAGTTGAAATAGATTACCAATTCTTTTAAGTGTTGAACTTTTCCAACATAAATCGATTAGTTATAACTTTATAAAAACTTATCTAAGTCTCAATTCATTTAGTTATTAACTAATGCCACTTCAAAAATCAACTAATATCATTTCAATTTATAACTCAAAAATAAAAAAAAATTAGTTATAAAAAATTTTCCAAAAATTTCAAAAATTTTCTAACACCTTAAATTTTCAAAAAAATTCGCCATAGCCTTCTTTGCGCGGTTCAATTGTAGTGAAATCCCAATATATATATAATCGCAAATATACATCTCATCTTCGAGGATGAGAAATCCCGTAGGGAAAAAGTGCAAATGTACGATATGTAATCCGAGATATGTACCTTATATATTTAGCAAAGCATATACGGCTAATATAGCGCGAAAGCAAGCTCCAAATGTGAAGCAAACGCCATCCGCACCTACTAAACACTCAACAACCAATGAGAACACATATATGGAAAGTAATATCAACATATATAACATATACCAATACAACAACTATATATGACAATATAGCGAATGCAACATAAGAAACCATCAAACAACTACCATGCAACTAATAACCATCCAACAAATTTACAACCAAATCGATTCATAACCAAATCAATATTCATTCCAAATGTTATCAACATTCACTTGATTTGTTTTTCAATTTATTCACATTCAATTAGTTTACATTCACTAATTTACATCCAATCCAATTCAAATTTATTAACATTCATTTGTTATTTACATTCAACTTCATTTAGTTTCAATTTCATTTGCATTCCTTCTTCACTTAATATATTTTCTTATAATACTAATAACACTTATGATTTATTTTCTAAATCACTTACTTAAGTTCAATTTACATTTTTATACAACATTTCTAGTGTTTATATTTAATTCACAACTTAAGTTATATTCCATTCACTAATCATTAGTTCAATTCAATTCTTTTGCAACTTAAGTTGAATTTCATTTATTAACTCAAGTTTATATTCATTTCAATTTCTTCACTTAGCTCAGTTAATTCATTTTGAATATCAAATTCAACTTCATTTAATATTACTTAAGTTAAATTCCTTTTCAACTTTTATTCAACATTTCTTAAGTTAAATTTCTTTCCAAACATCATTTTATACTACTTGAGTTTCATCTTACAATTCAAATTCAGATTCCATTTCTTACCACTCTTATTCGATCAAATAGAAATTTGTTTTACTTATTATCTCTCAAATTATAAGTTATAAACTTGTTTCCTTAAGATTCATGAATATTTACTTAAGCCTATTCACATGCTACATTTCAATTCATAGTTATATGATCACTTTACATCTTAAGTGTATATTCATTTTTATTTGATTCATTTCAAATATCGATCTAATTCATTTCAAATCAATTCAATTTCATTTATTTAACTTTTCTTAAGTTAAACTTCAATTCATATAATTAATTTTACTAACTTAATTTTATTTAACTTTTACTTAAGTTAAAATTTTAATTTCATATCTCAAATTAAATTTTCTTATTTATACTAATTCCAATTATAAGTTAAAACTTATTTCATTTATACTTATCAATTTCAAACTTGGATTTTAAATTCAAATTTTTTATCACAACAAAACTTAAATTTTCAATTTACTAATGGTAGCAAATCCATCATCCAGAAACTCGAAAATGATACTGATGATGCTGTAGTCATCACCCTTATTATTTTCCAGCAAATGTAGTGAATTCTGTGCTTTAAATTCTTCTAAAATCCATTTATTTATAAATCACATTTATAAATTTATACTTATATAATTTCACTTATTCACTTTACTTATATAAGGTTCATTCCAAAATTTATTTATCATATTTAGATTTATAATAATAACAGCTTTTTATTATTTAAACATAACTAATAACAAATGATAATAATCAACTATTACCATTCATTAACAACCAACTAATTTATATACTACTATATAAAATATAATCAAGATAAAATTATTTCATTTACCCAATTTCGAAAACAATATTGTGTCAGTTTGCTTGCTCAGTTGTTTTGGAGTCTCAACCGATGACGTTAGCTAGATGCATCGACCAGAACCCAAAATTCAAACTTAACAAAACAAACAACCCAATATAAAACATTTTTATATAACTAACAAATATGTGCTCGTATATATAATACACTCAAACTCAATCTAGGGCGCTACTGACCCTATCTATACTGAGTACACATCCAAGCCTAGGAATATACTAAATCTAAGCTCCGATACCACGCTGTGACGATCTAGGCTTTGCAACCATCGATAGTGGATAACTCCACCGTAGCTCGCATGGGTACCTCATAATTTGCTTTTATGGCCAGCCTCTCGATTGTAGGCCTAACTGGCAAACCAACCCCACAATACTCGATCTCAGGGACATGTAGGAGTAAAAGTCATCCATTCGCTACCTATAAGAAGCGAGAACCCCCTATCATCTACGAACATCACTAAGCAAATCTGATCCCGGTCTCTTCGCACCAACAATGCAAAAGTGTTTATCAACCTCACACAGAAACTAAGTCTCATAGACTTATCACGTCTCCAACTTTCAACTTGCTATCCTTCCGCGAAGAAGGAAGCTCGATAGATTGGAGTAATCACTCTGCACAACATGAATCAACATTCTCAACAAAAACGATAATAAGCCTACATAGTCAACTACGTACTAAGTGTACGACTAATTAGTTTCCATATCAAGTTCAGGAACTAAAATGGCCAATTTTGATAGTCGGTTATTTAACTATCAAAGCAACAAACAAAATCTAGCACTTAAGTAATCACTGGCTTGATTTTATTAATCGTTTATAAATCAAATCACTTTCTAATTATTCACTTCAAAATATCTTTAAAAAGATAATCTTCAAAACCATTTCACTTGTTGGATATTTGGAAAACATTTTCATATAATTATTTTAATAATAAGTAAATTCACAACTTATTTTATTTTCAAACCATTTAAATTTCCTTTTATAATATCACATTCCAAAACATCCATTTTACTTAAAGGATTATTCACTGTCCAAAATCATGAATAAGTCTCTTACCAAATTCATTATTCTACACATTTTATTTAAAGGATTATTCAATGTCCAAAATCGTGAATATAACTCCTTTATCGAATTCATACTTCTACACATTTAATTTAAAGGATTATTCACTGTCCAAAATTGTGAATATAATTCCTTACCAAATTCACCACTTCTACACATTTTTAAAGGATTATTCAATGTCCAAAATTGTGAATATAATTCCTTTAATAAACTTGCATATTCAATTGATTAAATTAAATTGATTTAACATTTTTAAACTAATGTTTATAAATTCCATTTATAATTTATAAACACTTCCATATATAAAATTTCTTTACTAACAAATCCTATTTTTGTCTCATTTATAAGTCAAAATCCAATTATAAGTTAATTACTTATAAATCTCTTATTTACAAATTCATTTCTTTCAAATCTTATTATTTATAAAATCCATTATAAATTCATTTCTAAATTTCAATTACAAATCCATATACAAGTTTGACTACAATTCCATTTCTAACATTTATAAAACACTGTTTATAATTCCATTACTTTTATTTATAAAATATCAATTTTATAAATCTTATATACAGACCATTTATAACAAGTCCATAATCCCAATTTAACTTGTTTTAACAATTTTAAAAATCTTATAAATAAACCATTTATAATAAGTTCAAAATTCTCAATTTAATCTATTTTACAAAATAATTATCTCCATATTTCAAAAATCATATTTTGATTATATTTCACAAAGCCATAATTTTTATAACTTTAAAATTATAACTTTTTATTTATTTAAAAAAAATCCATTCCTTTAACAATTCAAAAATCGTATATTTTCAAAATCACTTTGAAATCCTTTTTAAATTGAAATCATCATTTTAATATTTTAAATTTCCAAAATAAGGCCCAATGCTACAACATCACTAGATAAAGGCATTCACATCAATCTTATCAATCATGACATCCAACCATCATATATCACATGATAAAAGCATATATAACAATATTAGTAACAAAATCAACAATGGTGAGGAATCCAGTTGGATCCCTCCAACCTGTCACCTGCAAGAAATATACATATTAGAAAATATGTACAATGTCTGCTTCGAGGCAGACGCGCGTACAAAAGGTCATCCGCTCATAGACGGGAACATATAGGGTCTCATCCGCTAAAATATGTGGGAATATATCCAAACCAATCAATATATATAATATATCATATCTCATCCAACATTCATCAATCATCATAAATAAAATTTATTCTCACTTATATAAAAATATAAGTGAGTCAGAAAGAGTGAGTTATATTCACTTTGGTTGTAGTCGTCGCTATAGCAATTTATTCCAATTAAAATTAAATGAGCGTTTAATTATAACCAAAATTTTCTCTAGCTTTAAATTAATCCAAACTAGCTCTAAAATATAGTGCTCGTCAATACGAACCCAACGCAACTCGTTTCGTCCGATTTTGACCTCATATGACAAAGTTATGGATTTTAAAAGTTTACACGAATTTAAATATAATAATTCACAATTTCTTTTTTTTATAATAACCTTAGATTTAATCAAGGCCGTTCATTTTCCTGGATTAAATCTCGGCTGCGTTTAACATCATCTTCCCTGGTTCGTTCATACACACGCGATGAACCCATAGCTCACGAACTTCAGTTGATCGCCGCACCACCCACACTCCACTAGAACACGATCGACCACCACCACGTTGAAGAGCACAGCGCCACGCACCTACGCTACCAACCCTCTCGAGCTCGGTCCCCCTAGGCTTAGGAAAATGCGTTCGAATGCAACCAAAACATGGTCGATTTTTGGCCTTTACACGACGAATTAGATGATCACCGCCGTTGGATTTCTAGAGCTCGATGTGCTCTACAATATTGCAGTAGAAAGTTTTTGCTATAAGTGGATGGAATGGAAGAAAATCGAGGAGAATGATTGAAGCATTTCTGGCCATCGAATTTAATGGCAGCGGCTAGGGTTTAGATGGGCTAGGGTTTGTGAAAAATGGAGAAAGTGAGGGGCTTTTATATAAAATTTTCGCGCACTATTCATCCGAAAATATTTCGAACTCCAAATGAAGTGTGCTGCCTGGCGTATATAATGTTTTACCTCTATTCCGAACACAATGGAATATATATCGGAGGCCAATTCCATCATAGTTGGAAGATAGGTTTTCGAATCAAATTATTTTAATAAAAAATTACTTAAACAAATTTCTATGCGTTTCAGCTTCCCACGATCAAACCGTAAGTCCGATTGACACGAAATTTGAAATCTTACAATAACTCAATTTTATGGATCGAATGAAACTGGTTTGGTCAAAATCCGAGACTGTCAAAAATGACTATTTTTACATGTTAATTAAATATTAAAATTTCCAATTTCTGTAAATTAACTTTTAATTCAATTTAAAAAGTTTACTAACTCCATTCCAATTCAAATAGAATTTAAACAACGTTAGAAATTATTTTTATTCACATTAAATTCAAATTTCAACGATTTCTACAATTTCGAATATTTAAATTAACAATTTAATTATCCAAATAAATCACTATATTTGAAATATAAGTTTTTCAATTTATAAAATTTACTTTTGAATATTTAAAATCAATTAAATATTCCAAATTCAAACGATTGAAAAACTGGGTCATTGTAGGGATTTAAGTCCTAATAAAAAAATAAATCAAAAACCTTGGTTTATAATTTTTTTAACTTTATAAACTATGGTATATATGACCACACAATCAATCAATCAAATTTAATTAAATCAAAGCAATCAAATTCCATAAAGGAAAATCTAATACTTAACATTATTTAAAATGTCAAAAGATTAACAACAAACTCCTAACTTAAAACTTTCTTGATTGTCCAAAATATAGATAATTATTTAAGCGCACCATTCTTCGCTCATTAGCCTTTGGTTATTGCTTAGAAGATTATCCAAACTAACTCGGACAAAATTGAAGGTTATACTCTAAAAATTTTGGTTTCTTCACTACACCAATTTTCTAAATCAAATGAATTTGTATTTAATATTTTATTCAATACCAAATTTGTTTATGAATTACTTCATAATTTTCATCTAAGTTTAAAAATATTTTATAAAGTCATTTCTTTATAAAACACCAAATAATAACTTATTCCACTTTATTTACTTGTATAATACCCTTCTAAATCCTAAGAGTATATACGAAACACAAAATTTATTTTGTTTTCACAATTTAGGTGAATATCAAATCAAAATTTGGGTCTTTTAAAATTGAGTCAACCTCTCGACCTCTTTAACTTAGAGTGTTAAGATGAACAATGTTTATGGGTTGACACAAAATAACAAATAGTTTACACTACTTATATGTTTTAAATAAAAGCTATGGTTTTAATAAAACAATGTCTATTAAAACATTCCTACCTTTTTATCTTAAGGTGTTATAATGAATGATGTTTAGGGACTGACCCAATAACACCAATTAGTTTACACTTCTTAGATACTTAAATAATATTTATGGTTTTGATAAAACAACGTTATAAAAAACTTCATGTCCAATCTAACCCATTTAAATCAGTGTTAAATTACCCTGTATATTGTTTAAGGGTAAAATTCATTTATTAGAACAATCTCTTCCAACAATACTTTTATTTTTGAAATCAATTCCCTTTTAGGGAACTTAAAGATTAAATGCCCAGTTATAAATTTCAAAAATCATCTTTAGGTTCGTTTGGATTTGAATTCATTTCGATCGCACAATGATAAAGAGAATAATTTACTAAGTACTCCATGACATTTGCCCAAGCAGCATCTGATCGTCACTTAGGAGATTATTCAGATTACCAAAAAACTAACCAAAATGTTTTACTCTGAATTATCCAAGAATAAGCATTGTACTTAAAATTCCTTTTCTAAAATATTTAGACTTTAGAAATATTTCCTAATAATACCGCTATTACTTTTCTCAAAATCTTTTGTTAAACAATTTCGGGATTTAAATTTTCCAAAAGCTCTCTAAATGTTATTTGGAAAGACAAATTTATAATACTAAGTGTATTAAAACAAGGGTTAAAACAAGTGTCATTTTAAACATCGTTTACTAAAATCCCAAAACAATTTACACTTAGCTTTATTTATAAACAATTCTATTTAAAAGTTCTCATTTAAAAATACATTATTTATTAGTTTAAAATAATATTTATTATCTCAAATGATAATAAAACAATTTAAATACCTTTTATAAATTCTAAACAATGTTAATTGTCCCAGGGGATGATTTATAATGTTCTTTTTAAAACCTTAAAACTATATAAATTTTCCAAAGAAAATAAGTCATTTAAGTTCTTTTATTAAATTTAAAATAACATTAATTACCCTAAAAGATAATAAATCACATTTATAATCTCTTTTATAAATCTAAAACAATATTAACTATCCCAATAGATAATTAATAAAATTTACAATTTCTTCTAATAAACAAATCAATTCTCTTTAATAAAATAGTTAATTACTTTCAAAACACTTTCATCAAATCAATTAATTTATTTTAAACTCACTTATTAAATCAATTAACCAACTTAAAGTATTATTTATTAAATGATTAATTAAATTCAAATAATCATTAATTAAAATGAATAATTACTTTTAAATATCATTAATTAAAATGGTTATTAATTTTTAAATATCACTAATTAAAATAATTAATTAAATTCAAATATCGTTACTTAATACGATTAATTAGATCCGAAAAACATTAATCAAAAAGATTAATTAATTTTAAACATCATTAGTTAAAATGATTAATTAATTTAAAATATCATTAATCAAAACGCTTAACGAATTTTAACATCTTACTTTTGGGAAAACACAAGCTGAAGTTCAAACACACACAAAGGTTTTGGGGATGATATTTAGCAAATGTCGGTATAGCAAAAATTGCTATAACGACACTTAAACCGTTTAAATGGAATATTTAGACTAATTTCTATTAAGCATCCACTTTCCAAATGGAAATTCAACCAAGCAATCAAACAAAAAAAATCTAATTATTATCAAAGAAATCAACAATAGTTTATGGCATCACATATATGATATAGTAAATTTGGATGTGAGTTAACTCATATTTAAATAATTCTTCTTTATTATAATAAAATTTTCTCATATATTTATCCTCTAAATTTATTATCCTACTATTTAGATTATATTAAACAACTTTTTATTAAAAGTTTATTTTTAACTTAACATTAGTAAAAGATGACTTTTAACGTAACCCTTTCACCGAACACCATATAATCAAACTGTGAAACTTAATTCACAAGGGGTTCGTTCCAAGATTCCCTATTCCCATCTACTCGATCTATATCTTACTAAGGAAAATTCCTTATGAACTATTCAATAATAGTTAATGCTCAAACCGGACGAGCAAAACTAATCAATACTAAATGATAACAATAAAATATTATCATTTCTAAATAATCAACTCAACTATACAACTATATTAATTTTGTAAATCATTATATATATAATACATTCCTAGGTAAAATTATTTCATTTACCATTTTAAAACAATACTATATTGGTAGATTTGTTCAAGTGTTTAGGAATGCCTATCGATAACCCTGATCAGACGCATCGACCAGAATTCATATACCACTCAATGGATCAAACAACACAATATAAAACATTTTTATAACACTAAAAAATACACACTCAATATATTCTTATACTCTCGGACTTATCCTAGGATATTACTAATCCTACCGTTAAAGAGTTTACCCCACCAAGGCTTAAGGGTTCGCTAAACCTAAGTTCTGATACCATCTGTGACGACCCACCTTTCTGACCCTGGGAACGACACTTAATACATACTCGGTATTTGTGTGTTGTTGCCCAAGCACCCAAAATATAAGTTGTCTTGGGGTAAAATAAAGAACAGAACAAGATAGAATAGATAAACCTCACAGCGCAATGGTTACATATAATATAAAATGATATAGTACAAAAGGTTACTCCTTATAAGGAGTTATCAAAGTTATAAAAAAAAGTACTACATCTAACAAATTAGCAGCTATACATTCAGACTTAACATTTTTAAGATACAAAATACACCTACATAATCATACAGTGGAAATAAATAACTAGATAACAAAGGAGTCGTCTGCTCGATCACCGTCTACAAAGAGCTCCAAAGAAAACCTGATATTCTCGGACTACCCAAATATAATTGAGTACCCGAGAGTTTAGGGAAAATGAATAACTCGGATCAGACAAAATGTCTAGTATAAGTAAAACTAGGAAACATATGGGGTGTATTTAAACAATAATATGTGGGACCATACCGCTAACGCGGAAAGGGTTTTCTCCTACATAAAGAACAACCAAACATAACAAAAATGGAAATGAACAATAGGGAACAAATCCAAACATAGATGATGGGTACAATTAGTATAACGTTCAGACTTAAAAGAATGGAAATAGTCCGAATAAAAATCCAAACTGGATAAAACAAGACAACAGTCCAAACTCGATAGAATGGACTAAACAAGATAACTATCTAAACTTGATAGAATGGACAAAAGCAATAATCGAACACTGCGAAGAGTGGTTGACTCTTCCCATTGTAATTAAAGAAAACCGATTCAAAGGTTAGAATCAAATAAGAAAAGGAAATTTTCCAACAGTGACTAGGAGGGTGCACCCCCCTTACCGAAAGTCTACCTCTAGAAATATACTTGAGAACTCCGATGGCTCTTGGAAACCTCCAAGCCGGACCTCGCCAACTATTACTGAGTATCCGAGTATTTCACATCCCAATATGTAGCACCGAATCCAATCTAGAGTGGATGTGAAAATACCCTAATGGGAGCAACTCCACATAGCTTGGCCCCCACTCGCTCTTTGGTTTTAGTCATCTTCGACAAAGGATATCAAAGCTCAATAGAGCTACACATCGTCTTAGAATGACAATAATAAAGAAGCTGAAATAATCGATAGTTGAGAAACCAACTATCGAGGATATAAAATAATCGTATATGGAAATTAAGTCTACTTATCACCACTCATCGAATTCCAACCTGTACTATTTCTTGGATAACAATAATATCGGACAAGTCAAGGTAGTATTACCTCAAATTCTTGTCTCAGTATTATTCTTAACTTTCGAAATAGTGACAAGTCTACTTCTTCGACGTTTAGTGCTAAGTATACAAATAAATCGTTCACATATAAGTGAATCGCATTACGGAAATTAATTCATTTCCATAAACGAATCAAACATTTTCTTTTAAAAACCCGAATTCGTGTTTAGCCTCACATTACAAGAATTAGCTTTAAAATACTTTGTTAAAAGAGTTCACTAACTTCGAAACATCAATTTAAAAAAGGATTTAATAACTTAAAACATTTTTATAACATTAATTAATTAACTTTAAACTTCATCACACAATTTGATTTTTGAACTTCAAATGACTTTAAATAATAAAAAGGGTAAACCATTTTAAACCTTATTATTCCAATTAATTAGTAAAATATAATTAATTAATTTAATGAATAATTAATTATCATTATTTAAATGAATAACAAAGTCAAAACATCCTTGTTGTTTTGGTAAATTCACTTTGAAACTTCATAAATTAAGTTGATTAATTAACTCCAATAACCTTTAATTAAAAAAGGTAAATCACCTTTAAAACATCATTAATTTCATTAATTAATAATATTTAAATATAATTAATTAAATTAGTTAATTAATAATTAAGTATCATTATTTTAAAATAATTAATCAATTTAAATCATCATTAAGGAAAGATTAATTAAAGTTAAAACAAGTTAATTTCCTTTTAAAAGTCATTAATTAAAAAGATTAATTAATTATAAAAATCAATAATTAATTAATTGATTAGCTTTTATCCATCATTTCAAAAAATTAACTAGCCTTAAACGTCATTAAATAAAATGATTAATTAAATTTAAAACATCATTAACTAAGTAATTAGTTAAATTTAAAACACATCATTAATAAATTAATTAGTTAACCTTAATTCCTTATTAATTAAATAATTAAATTAAATAATCATTATTAAAATAATTAATTATTTTTGAAAACATAATTAATAAAAATCTTGCTTAACTTGTAAAACAATTCCAAGCACGAAGATGAAACCAAATGGTTGGATAAGAAGTGATTTTCCGAAAGTACCGATACAACGACTATCGCTATACGGGCAGTTCGGCAAACAAGTTTATAATATTGTCAACACAACCAAACATCACATAGCAATGGTTTAAGAATACATACAACAAGCATTCATAGGCAATAAATATGAACATGAATATAGTTTTAAAGCTTGGGTTTTTTAGGGGAAATATTACTTACTAACTAGTTTGCTAACTAACATTTACTTAACATGTTTGCATCCATCAAACATACATTTCCAAACCAAACATGAACAACTTAACATCATATCCAAACCAAGCAAGCAATATATATCACAATGTAACTAAAGTAAAATATTTTCCAAAAAAAATAAGAGTTTTACTCACTAAATCTTTTTAGAAACATGAAATAAACTTTAAACTTGTAGAGCTTGGAAACCACCAAAAATCAACTCGAAAAGGGTCATCTTCTCTTCGGTTTTTAGACATGTTGCACTCGAAATTTGATAAAGTGGTTAAAAGGAAAGTTTTAGGAAATTATTTCCTCTACAATTTAACCAAATGAAACACTCAATTATGATTTATTTTGAAGAAAATATGGTCGAAACAAGAATGACCATTTTCGGACTTGGAATTCTAGGTCCAAAAACACTCTCTAAACCTTTGATATTTTGGCATAGCAATTCACAAAATTTATAGAAGTGATCAACATAATTGTTTTAGCCACTGGAATTTGACATGCTTTAAAAATAAATATTGATTTGGTGTAGTATGGTGGATGTTACGGCCGAATGAAATGTGAGTAAAAATGAAGGAAGTGGAGTATTGAAATGAAAGAAGGAGATATCCAAAACAAGTTTTTGAAAGTGATTTTAAAGTAGAAAGCTATAGTTTGGAATACTTAGAAAATAGTTAGGAAGCCATTATAGAGCTTATGAAGCTTGGAAACATGAACGAGGAAGTTTTGAAAGATGAAATGGTAAAATGGAAAAGAGGAAATGTAGAAAAGGTTTTATATAAAATGAAAAAGCACAATTACTAGTCTACCATTAGTACTTTGCCCTCCACTCCTTGAATGCCGCCTTACCATGTCTCCTTCCCTTCATGTACCACATGCCACCCTAAGCATCCCCCCTTTCATGTCATAGCCAACATGAAATGATGACTAAGTTGCCAAAATGTCAAATCATGTCTAAACATGTTTCATTTGATGTGACGTTTTCTTTTTCATTACACTTTTTATTTTAAATCTTATACATTTCAGTATGACACACATATATATATATATATACATATACTAAATAATTTAAATTCTTAATTATTTAAATGTTGTTTCAAATACAAACAAGGCTTACAACATTTCAAACAACTTTTATATGATGAAACGTTGAACATTCGAAAAATGGTTTTCGGTCACATTTTCTGTTTTTCATCGAACTAAATATTTTTGTAAACTAAATTTAAGAACTATTTTATCTTAAATATTAATAATTAAAAATGTTATTATTTTAATTATAAAACCTACTATTTTAATATTTAAAATTAATTAAATATTCAGAAATTAATGTAGTGAAATTCTGGGTCGTTACATCCCTCCCTCAATATGCTTGGAATCGCCTCCACCTAGTATAGAATTCCCCTTGATTTAATTTGACTTCTCCACCTTGAATCCCTTGAATTTAATTTTAGTTTTGTTTTGAAGAATTTTTTATTTGAGGAGAATGAGGGTTTAGATTTTCATGAGATAGAGTTTTGTTACATTTTGATTTAATTTGGGTTTTGATGCAGCTTAGGGTTCTATTTATAGGAGTAGAAAGCAACCTGAACTGTTCAATCAAATATTATCAAATCTGGGTCGTTCATCCAACCTGAACCCTAGCCTAAAAGCGATGATTAGTCGAGCGCTTGGTTTGAAAAGGGTCAATCGTCAAGGGTCGGCCGATCAAACCAATGGTGTCGATTGGTGGAACTTTTCTTATTTAAATATTTCTTTCCTTAAATAATTGTATAATTACTTTCGATTCCATATTTTCAAATGTTAATAACTTTTCATACTAGCTTCGATTTCAAATAACTATATATGAAACTTGTCCATAAAATCGTTAAGAACGCAATGGTGCAAGTTTCATACCAGATTCGTGTAACGACCTGCCATTCATTCCATAGAATGACGCATCATTAATAAGAAAGAAAGGGATTGAAAAGAGAAAAGATAGAGAAGAAAGACAGAAACAACAACATAATCTAAACAGCGGAACGAATAAATTATATTAATCACATAAGATATTACATAGTATCATATACATCAGAGTCACACAGCTTATACAAGACAAACTAGACATTTATAAACACCTGTCTAGTTATTACAACTCAATATAATACAGAGACTATCACAGAGATCAACACAGTGGAACACTATATATCTATGAACGCTGAAGCCTCCTGCTCCATTGCTCCTCCAGAATTCATCAAAGCTAACCTGAATCCCTTGGCTACTCGTAAAAATTTGAGTACCCAAGAGTTTATAAAACAGAAAATAAACACTTAGGTCAGACATGGGTCTGGTGTGAGTAACAGGTTAAAGTTGCTTAACTTTGAAAATCCTTTGAAAACAAAAGGTATCACGTAAGACTCCCCACACATAAACATGGGTAAGTTTTTACCTTACGCTAACCAAAAACATTTGATAGGAAATCCAGTTATATTACAATAGGGTCTAGGGTTTTCAAGTAAAATACATAAATAGCTGGAATGCTTACATCTCACGTTCCAACATAGTTGGGCACAACTAATACGTACGGCGCTTATTGGAGATTGGATTCCATACAATGGCAGGGCTACTGGGGTACCGCCCGTTACAGTACGTGGCCTAGATCAACGTACCGAGGAGTACGCCCGCTCCCCTGCAACACAAGGCCGGAACCATCCCTTACTGGATAGTTCCGAATAAAATCACCCCACAGATGGCCGTCGCCAACTGCCCACTAAGCCGAATAAAAGGAACTTCTAGACAAGGATGACCTTACTCTCAGTGGGTGCTACCCACGAAGCCTTACTGCACCTCCCATGTTTTAGCCATTCCCGGTTGATGAGGCTTGAGGCTACGATTACCTTAAATCATAACACTTCACTTAGAATGCTCATCGTCCACCTGACGATGTTCTGAAAGCATTCAATCCATACAAGTTCGTTCCGAGTTCGAACGAAACCGAAGGCATTATCTCGTTACACTCATTTTGGAATCACCCTCAGAGTTAACGACAATAACCCTTGCACTCTGAATCTTCATCTTCACTTGAGATTCACGACCTATCGTTAATTTGGATCGATGTGGTATTCGGATATCAAAATCTGGAAACCCGATCCCGGTCTCATCGAAATCCAAAACGTATCTTTTAAGGCCAAGTTGTTTTAAAGTTAAAACAATTCAATTCTTTATCTATATACACGCAGATAGATAATTCACAATATCATTACAATTCAACCAAAACATCCATAACATATATCAGCACATATCTCATCAGAGATACCAAATGTGATGCCCCACCTCTATACCCACGCTAGCCAAGAACACTACGGTGTAATGCTGTCAACTAGCACGGAGAATAAGGCTGTTGAGGAGCAACCATCCATGTAACTTCTTTGAGTGAGCTCCAATATGTCAGATAGAATAGAATGAACTTCGTTTAAGGAGGAAGTCCGACATACCGAAACACACCCAAAGCTATCACATAGTGGCTATAAATAATCTTCAGAAACAAACATAGAAATAAACGTAACATAAATCAGTCACAGACATCCATATCACAAAGGCGGAAGATGATATGAATATGTATATAACACATGAAAGTGTACATCAGAGTAGTGGTCAAAAAGATCCACGATAATACAAAAGAATAGCAACACGTGCTATACAAAAGAATAAGTACACAACATAACGTCTATATGTAAAATGTGTACATCCAAAAACTACAAATCTATGTAGTTAGCCAAAAGTCAGAATAATCCTGAAGAGAAGTCAAG
Organism: Allium fistulosum; assembly: GCA_030737815.1. Lineage (NCBI taxonomy): Eukaryota > Viridiplantae > Streptophyta > Magnoliopsida > Asparagales > Amaryllidaceae > Allium > Allium fistulosum. Next base: position 731,094,027 of record CM060902.1, on the reverse strand, counting down.
CAGAAGCACCTGTAACATCTCGGTCTGACCCGAGTATTATTTATAAGAAAATAATAAACGGATCAGTCTAGCTATAAATATCAGATGATAAGGTATAGGATAAATAATATGGCATAAACATGTAACAATCATAACGGCATACTACTATAAGTATGTAAATGATAATCAATAAAAGATCAATCAATATCACAAGAATCTTCTCAAAGATAGAATAGGGTATCATACCCTAAACTTGTATTCATAACAAGTCAATAACACATGAGTTCACCAATGCACAAAAACTGATATCATATCAATGAAAATCATGAAAAGTGGTGAAGCACAAATTCCAGAAATCAACACCAGAAATCCAGAAATCACATAAAAAGGGGGGAAAAGGCCTAACACATGAACGGGAGTATGCAAATTCACCAATGCGTGAAACACATAAACGAGAAGCTATCTCATGGAAGCTATCCATTAAATTTCCACACAGAAATGGCCCGAAGACCATGGGGTGCTACCCCATATATGTGATGGCGAAACATCACAAAAGCGGGGTCTAGTCTCCCTCGCAGACAAAGAGACATCGCTCAATCGCTAGTCTAAATCACAAAAATGACCATCATGATCATTAGGAAGTGTCAATTACACTAAGCCAGTAAATATATGAGTTTCGCTTCATGTCCCATAACCACTAGCTTAACTTAAATATTTACGAACAAACTGTAGATCTTCACTAGAAAATTGTCACAAAAAGGGTTCAATCGAGCAGGTCCAAGAGCTAACCGACGAATTGAACGCAAGCGTTTCATACCACTCGTTTTACTAAGTCGTTTAATTCGATTTCTCATCCGAGTGAAGTAAAGGCTTGTATATACTAGTAGATTAGAAAAAGGTTTGAGAAGAAAGAGCTTTGTAGTAAATAGTGTTGAAATCGCTTTGATGAAAGAGTTTTGATATTTACTACTAGTATTGAAACCTTCATATCTTTAGAGTGACAAGTCACAAAATGATTGTTGAAACAAATCGTATCACATAAATTCACGTTCGAAGACGAGAGTAAAGTCCAAAGAAAACAATCCCAAAACCATCAAAGTAGTAATATACTTGCGACCTAACGTGGTCGAATTAAAGTGCATAAAACCTTAAGTCATATAGGTCAAACGACCTAGTGGAATCAAGTGCCGAGCGACCTAGTGGTAACCAGAGCCGAGCGACCTAAAGGAAGTAACGGCAAAAGAGGTGAACGACCTAACAAGGCCGAGCTAAGCAGTGAAGCGGCACAACAGGGGTGAGCGACCTATGGGCCTCGCAACCTAGCATGGTCGAGCTAATGTGCAACGACCTAAGGAGAAGATGCCGAGCGACCTAAGTGAGCGCGACCTAAAGGTAGTAAGGAACCAACGACCTAAGCAAGATCGAGCGACTTAAGAGATCACGCGACCTAACAGAAGTAGGTCTAACGACCTAAAATCGGAGACCAAACGACCTAACGGCAGCGACCTAAAGGCGAGCGACCTAAGAGGTCCAACGACCTAAGGGGATACACGACCTAAAGAGTCAAAGGCCTAACGACCTAGTGGCCTTGCGACCTAAGCAGGATGGCCACGCGACCTAGAGTAATAACACGTGAGCGACCTAACGTTATAAAGGCCAAACGACCTAAGTCTTAACTCGCAAGCGACCTAAAACTATCAAACGACCTAATTGTCGAACGACCTAAAAGCAGATAGGTCAAACGACCTAAAGGAGGAAGCGACCTAAGGCCAACGACCTAACATGGAGGAGCCGAGCGACCTAGTGGCTTCACGAAGCCGAGCGACCTACGACCTAACCTCTCCAAGCGACCTACGACTTATACTGGGACGAGCGACCTAGCGTTTGCCGAGTGATAATAGGTCGGAAACGACCTAAAGCCAGGCGAGCTAACATTCCAGAGCGACCTAGTGCCAGAAAATCACCAAAAACACTGAAAATTGGAGTTTCTCGCCAATCCAATCCAAACCAAATGCAAATATGCATGCTAAAGTGATGGGGAGTCATTCCCAACAACCCAATGACAGTTATAGGCAAGATGTGAGATTAAAAATCTCACCTTTTCACTAAAATGGATGAAGATGGAGATTGAAAGCAAGGAGAAGCAATCCAAAGCTTGAATCCACTATCTTCTTCTTGAATTTGGAGTTGAATGTTGGGTTTGCAATTGAATTTGAGCTTGGAGTTTTAATTTCCCTTTCCCTCCTCCATTTTTGATGAAGCTTGAATGATTAGTGAAGAGATGGAGTTATGAAGAGGAGGGGTTGGGCTAAGCTTAATGAAGGTGCAGTCCAAACCAAAGTCAAAGGCGGGAAAAGTGACGAAAATTTCACTATCTCCACACATATCGAAGTTTACACTCAAAAAGATCGCAAACGTCATTTTGAACTCAATGGAGGTGGTCTCAAGTCCTAATTTGACTATTTGCAAAAAGTAGCTTTTCGGACTAACATCCGACTAATCGATAAAATATTTAAATATAAAATCGATAAATATGTGGGTTGTTACAGACTCCCCTCCTTAAAGAAATTGCGTCCTCGTAATATATGAGATGGAAATAAAAACTAACAACCATAGAAGCATATTAACACAAAAGAAATTTGAAATTAGAAGTTTACCTCAAAGAGCATGAGAAAGTAATTCCGGATGTGTACGCTCGATGAATTCCCTAGTTTCCTAAGAGCAATCCTTAGGATTTGAGGACCATTGAACTTTAACAAGCGGAACATCTTTATTTCGAAGACGTTTAATCTCCGAAGCAATAATCCGAACAGGATGCTGCTCATAAGTTAAATTAGGTGAAACTTCAATCTCTTCCACAACACCGGGCTCGAGAATAGAATCGGAATCCCGAAGGCACTTCCGTAATTGAGAAACGTGAAACACGTCATGCATGGCAGAAAACTGAGCCGGTAATGAAAGGCGATAAGCCATGGAACCAATACGTTCGGTGATAGGGAATGGCCCAATATATCGAGGCGCTAACTTTCCTGATTGACTTAAGCGTACAACACCTTTCATAGGTGAAACACGAATAAATACGAGATCACCAACAGAAAATTCTAATTTCCTTCTTCGGTTATCGGCATAGGATTTTTGTCTACTCTAGGCTTCTTTCATCCTATGTCGAATAAATTCAATCTTTTCTGTGGAATCTCGAATAAAATCTGGTCCTAAAACCAGCTTCTCACCGGCCTCAAGCCAACAAGAAGGAGATCGACATGGCCTTCCATAGAGTGCCTCGAAAGGAGCCATACCAATACTAGATTGGAAGCTGTTATTATAGGAAAATTCAACAAGTGAAATATGATCTTCCCAACTTCCACCAAAGTCAAGAACACAAGCATGAAGAAGATCTTCAAGTGTTTGATTCACACGCTCAGTTTGTCCATCGGACTGGGGGTGATAAGCGGTGCTAAAATTTAGCTTCGTTCCCAAAGCTTTTTGAAGACTCTTCCAAAATCCACTAGTAAACAATGGATCACGATCACTAACAATGGAAGAAGGAAATCCATGCAGTTTAACAATTTCTTTGATAAAAAGTTTGGCCAGAAGAGGAACGGTTCGGTTCGACCGAACAGTAATAAAATGGGCAGATTTAGTAAGTCTGTCAACAATCACCCATAAACTATTATGACCCGAATGAGAACGGGGAAGGCCATCAATAAAATCCATGGAAATTTGATCCAACTTCCAAACTGGAATTTCCAATGGTTGCAATAACCCACCAGGCCTTTGATGTTCGGCCTTGACAAGTTGGCAAGTCATGCAACACTTAACAAACTTAGCGATATCAGATTTCATTCCCTCCCAGTAATAAAGTCGCTTCATATCTGCGTACATTTTACTACTACCGGGATGAATGGAATATTTGGAACGATGAGAATCTTCTAGTATATCTTTACGAAGATCACTAATATTTGGTACGATAAGTCTACCCAATTTTCGAATACCGCCACGAAAATCAATATCGAAGTCTTTCAAACCTTCAATATCAGTTTTATCCCTAATATTCTGGCTAAGAAGGGCCAATTCGGGATCTAGCTGTTGAGCTTCAAGAATGCAGTCCAAAAGAGAAGGACGAGCCTCAAGGCTACATAGAACAAGAGATGAACACAAATCGGAAACACGATCCTGAATTTCGCAAGTGGATAAAAGTTCGAGATCGTTCCATTCAGATATCATCAAGGAAACAACCGCTTATTGCTTGCGACTAAGAGCATCGGCAACTCGATTTCCCTTTCCGGGAGTATAAAGAATATCAAGATCGTAAGAGGCAAGGAACTCGAGCCAACGCTGTTGACGCAAATTAAGTTCCTTTTGAGAAAATAAATATTTCAAAGACTTATGATCAGTATAAAGTATAAACTTTTCTCCCAATAGATAGTGTCGCCAAATACGAAGGGCGAACACGATAACCGCGAGTTCTAAATCATGTGTGGCATATCTAGTCTCAACCGGCTTCAATTGCCTAGAAGCATAAGCAATAACACGTTCTTTTTGCATAAGAACGGCACCCAAACCAACGCGACTAGCATCGGTATAAACGACAAAGTCTTGGTTCCCTTCGGGAATAATAAGAATAGGAGCATCAGAAAGGAGTTCTTTTAATTTCTGAAAAGAAGTTTCACATTTGTCCGTCCAAATGTATTTAACACCTTTCTTTGTTAAGCTAGTAAGAGGCACGGCAATCCTAGAAAAGTCTTTTATAAAACGGCGGTAATATCCTTCCAATCCAAAAAAGCTACGGATTTCAGTCACGCTCTCAGGTCTCTTCCAATTTTGAATCGCTTCAATCTTTGAAGGATCCAATGATATTCCGGATTCGGAAATAATATGACCGAGAAACTTCACACTAGATTGCCAAAAGTGGCATTTGGAAAATTTTGCTTTTAGTTGATTGCTCCTAAGAGTTTCCAATACAATTCGAAGATGCTTTTCATGTTCCTCTTCAGTTTTGGAATACACAAGAATATCATCAATAAAGATGAGAACAAACCGATCGAGGAAATCTTTGAAGACTCGATTCATGAGGTCAACGAAGTAAGCCGGAGCATTCGTTAAACCAAATGGCATAACAAGCCGTTCATAAGATCCATATCGAGTACGGAACAAAGTCAAAGGAATACTATCCTCTGCGATACGAAGCTGATGAAAACCAGTAGCCAAGTCCAATTGTGAAAAGACTCTAGCACCACTAAGTTGATCAAACAGATCATCAATCCGAGGTAAAGGATATTTATTCTTAATAGTAAGATCATTAAGCTTGCGGTAGTCGACGCAAAGCCTAAGTGTACCATCGGACTTACTTACGAAAATAGCTGAAGCTCCCCAAGGCGAGGAACTAGAGCGAATAAGTTTCTTCGTCTCTAACTCGGATAATTGTTTTCGCATCTCTTCATTCTCCTTATTAGACATGCGATAAGGAGGACAAGTAATAGGCTGAGCTCCAGGTATAAGATTAATTTTGAACTCAATTGCTCGCTTAGGTGGTTGTCCTAAAACGGGCTCAAAGATGTCGGAAAATTCACGAACAACGCGAATAAGAGAAATGACATCCTCCTCGTCATCATTATCATCATCACGAGGATTTAAAGAATATAAAGATGCAATCAAAACGGAATCCAAATCTTTAAGAACAATAGAAATCTGATTAACTGATTGCGGATGACGGAGATAAATAGTCCGCTCAGGACATAGGATATGAGCTTCATAACGAGTAAGCCAATCCATACCCAAAATCATTCCAAAACCTAAGTAACGCATGACATGCAAATCGGCTAGGAAAGAAAAATCACACAAAATAATCTCTACATCTTTACAAAGCAAACTAAGAGTTGCGGATCCACCAACCGGATTCGCAATTCTTAAAGAAGTCATTAAAGCAACAACACTTAAGGAAAAAGTATCGACAAGTTCCTTTGATATAAAAGAATGGGATGCACCCGTATCAAAGAGAACTCTAATAGGTTGATCATGAAATATAATAATGCCATCAAGGACAGAATGAGACATACCTTGACCGCGAGATGTGTTGCCAGGGGCTTGAGCAACGTTTAACTTTCCCTCCTTATCTTGAAGCTTAAGTCATTGGTGCATAAAATGATATAGACTTTTACAATAGCGGCAAGAGCGGGGCTTTGAACACTTGTTAGAAAAATGGCCCTTAGCACCACAGTTGAAGCATTTCTTATCACTGGGGGAAAATGTCTTTGCAGCAGGAGTTGCTTGTTTACCCTTTTTGTTGGGATAAGGACCTTTGAACTTGTTAGGCCTTTTCTTGTTGTTGAAGTTTGGTTTGGCAGCCACCACTTCAACATCACTGTCCTTATCAGCCTCTTCAAGACGAAGAGCGATATCAATCAGTTGATCGAAAGAAACTTCTAATTTTAGAAGTAATGGCTTCTTGAGATTCTTGTTTAAGCCATAGACGAATCTCTGGTTCTTCTTCAATAGGGTGTTGATGTATTCAACCCCATATTTGGACAGTGACTCGAAGGATGCGACATAATCTGTCACAGAGGATTCACCTTGAACAAGGTCTATAAAACGTCGAGCCAATGTCACTTTCTCTGCTTCTGGTACGAATTTTAATTCGAAGCGTTCCCGGAATTGCTCCCAGGAGAGATCTGCTTCATTAATTTCAGAAATAAGAAGTTCGTACCAATCCAGTGCTCTTTCTTGGAGCATACTGGAAGCCACCTGAACACGGTGAAGATCAACAAGATTCATGCGAGAAAAGATTCTATCGCATGTTCTTAACCAAGCCTGGACCTCGATAATAGTTTCGGAACCTTTGAACGGTTTCCCACCTAAGTTGGTATAATCATTGCACAAACGTGCAAACCCAGACTTAGGATGAGTAGGTTCCTGATTAGGACCAGCTGCTTGAGCATTCTTTACTAAATCAAGAAGCTGTTAAGCGGTCATAAAAACTCCGTCTTAGGGAGTGACAGTAGATGGTCCAGCTCTGGGACGACCTGGTCTAGACATTCTCTTCTTTAGGGAAGAGAAAAGAATATTAATCTTAGCCAGCATAGACATTTCGAACTATGCCTACTATAGCTACCATCTAAACAGTGGGGCGCCACCATAAGTAAATGGCAGGTTCTACAACTAAAACCGTACGGGGTTTCGTATTGGAAGATGGATTTCCAACAAATGGTCAGGCTAAGGAACTTCCTATGCCACGAAGGAACGCCTCTGGCTGGACGCTCCGAGAGACAAACTCCTCTCTGCCAAACAAGGCCGGCTACCTCCCTTCCCGGGGAATATACAAAACCTCAGATATGCCACCCCCGATCCTTTGGGACCTTTATCCGAGGCCTTGGTATCCTACATCACACATAATAAATAAAACGTGTCCACATGAGTAAGTATCTGGGCTCCATACCATGATACTACCCTTTTCCAGAAGGAATGGTCATACCCTAGGGAAGCTACCCCTGAAACCTTGCTGCATCTTTCCTGTTTCGACCATTTCCGGGTTGTGAGGCTTTGACGAAGTCTCGTCCACAAAGCTACGCTTTTTCACAAAGCCACGCTTTGATCACAAATGATCAAATAAATGATCATCACACAGCAACACTCAGCATGCCACATTACCAAATTGGGAATATAACGCTGATAAATTTCAACTACATAACCTCTGAGCTCGTACATCTCAGAGAAGGGTGTTAAGCTAAGAGAATAAATTCTCCGCCACCAAACAGAAATGTATTTGAAAGAAATCAGCTTTATATCTCAAAATGTAATGTCAGACATGTAACCATACAAGTCTGTTCTGGGTTCGAACAGAACCGAAAGCACTTCCAAAGAAGCCCTTGCATTCTGGGTATTCACAATCCCGATCGGATTTCCCATCACTTAGGAGATCTCTATACCGGCACGACTCAGTGCTGAGACAATCGATAGGTTATCCTATCGTTTTCGCAAATACCCGGTCTTCAACACCGGTCTTCAAATGCGATCCATATACAATGTATCACTAATTCGGAATGGGTTATGTGACACAAAGGTCTTTTCCCGGCTGAACCGAATAGTGAGCGTAATATTCAAAAACAAATGGATAATGGGATTTCAATTAAGTCACAATTTATTACCCAAAACTTCCCCCAAATGGTTTAAACACATCACCATTTTTATTCTTTTAAATAAAAGATTTAATTCACAAAGTTCACTCAGTTTTCACAAAGATTCATTCATAGATTTTCCAAAACAATTTCCATTACGAATTTAATTAATTCGTTAAATCTTTAAATCAAAGATTTAACTCATAGCTTTCAAAACAATTTCATTTCGAATGAGTTAAACAAAACATCATTTTAAGTCTGTTAAAAATAACAAATTTAATTCATAGCTTTCAAAACAATTTCATTTCGAATGGGTTAAACAAAACATCATTTTAAATCTGTTATAAATAACAGATTTAATTCATAGCTTTCAAAACAATTTCATTTCGAATGGGTTAAACAAAACATCATTTTAAATCTGTTAAAAATAACAGATTTAATTCATAGCTTTCAAAAAGAATTCATTCATAACTTGGAAAAACCATTTTTCAATTCAATTTTGAAATTCCTTTAATTAAACTGGAATTTCATTTCTTATCTGAAAGCTTTTATTCTTTTTAAAACAAACAGTTTTCATTTTGGAAATCTGATTCATCTATATGAGTTAAAGTTCTTGGGTTAAATCCAAATTCTCAAAATTTTACTTTAAAAATGGTTTAACTTCATATAAACACATTTATAACTTGGAAAAACCATAATTTCCAACCATTGAATTCAATTTCAAATATTGAATTCAAATTCAAATTAAATTATTTAAATTAGAAAACTTACCAAGTTATTCAAAATAACTTTTATCTTAAAAACTCCTTTTCAAAAGCTTTAACATTTAACCCAAACTCATTTCCAAAATCAATTGAAATTAAAATTCCAATTTCAAAAATATTAATTTTAAATCTTCTGTGACTTAACCGATTTCCACGTGAAATCCATATTTGTGTGTGTATAAGTGTGGTCCAGGGTTTCACACACAATAGTGCAACATTACCAATCATCATATCATCACAGATTCAAATACCACGATATATTTGATAAGCGATATAACTATAACACTTATCTTTTATTCACAGATCCCAGATATATATATCACAGATAATAAGTTACAGTCATCACAACAATTCATATCATACAGCATCACATAGAAATCAGGGAATATCCAACAATTTCAAAACATTCAATACAATTCAAACATCCATAAGTAAGATCAACTAATCCTTTGATTAATTTTAAATCAGATTAGTTACTTATGAATAAATTACTAATTCTGGTTAATTAACATTAATTAATTACAAATCATTTTTATTAATTAACCTTTAATCATTTATTGATTAACTTTTAATAATAAATTAATTAGCCTCAATTAATAAATTAATTAATTATCATTTAATTAATTATCCTTAATTAATTACAAAAATTAATTTATTAATCCTTAATTTATTACTTTTAATTAAGTAATTATATTTAAGTAATTAATTACCCTTAATTTATAAATTCTTTAATAAATTACATTAATTAATTTTCAGTTACCAATTAATCAATCTCTAATTACTTGATTAATTCTTGATTAAGAATTTATTAATTACCCTTAATTTATTATCATTAATTATCCTTAATCAATTATTTCAAACCTTTATCAATTGATTTAAACTTTTATTATTAAATTGATCAATCCAAATCATTAATTAAATAAAGAGATCCTTTTATAAAAGAATCTATATAAAACAAGTTTAAATCTTTATTTGAAACCAAGTCCTTTTTTAAACGTACTTTATTTGAACTTGCCTTAACATTTAAATTTATAAAACTTATTTAAATTCAACATTCCAAGTAAAGCTTGAATCCATAAATTTTAAACTTTGATTTAAAACTTGGTTTAAATCTTGCTTTAAAATTTAAATTTCATTATAAACTTTTAAACAGTTACAGGTTTTCAAAACCTGTAAACAACATAAGATAGTTAGCAAACCGGCAACAACAATTACCCGAGCCCATCTTAAAATAACTCGAGCCAAATCCAAATAAAACTCCGAACCACTCACGAGATCGACTCGAGAAAAACGAGCACCCAGTCCTCCAAAACCCAGACCTTACCAGAAATGCACCGTGCACATGCACGGTGTCGCTGACCACCTCCGGCCAACCCTGACGACTTCCGCACGTCGGCTATCTCCCTCTCACCCAACCTCGATCATCATGACATCGATGCTAACTCGAAATCGAGAATAGGTATTCAAACCCAAATCTGGAACAGAATTCAAAAACCTGGAACACCAAAAACACGAAACCCAAATCCTGGAAAATCGCTCGTCCTAGCTCCTCCGGCCACCAGAGTGACAGAAATTCCGGCCACTTATTCGCCAACCACCCCGCTTCCGTTCCCCGAAGGCCCATGACACTCGATCCACCAGAGTTGTTGTTTCGATCAAAACAATATAACTTATCCAAACTAGGTTTAAAAACTTCTCAGATCAACCACCAACGCCACCGACCCCTGATCGCCTTCTTGTTATTTTTCCCTGATTCGCCGATCATCACTACATCCCCAGATACGACGCTAACCCTCCAGACCATCGGGGTTAACAGAAATCGCCAAATTCCTATTTTCAGTTCAACCCAGAACTGTTCCTTCATTCCAACACTAAAAATCAAGATTTTTGATTTAAAAATCATGTTTTGGTTTAAATATTCGATTTATATTTTTGAATTTATTGATTAAGAAGTTTGAATTTTTGGCAAATCTAATACTTGCCTATTGTTTGAATTCTAGAGACATTCACATTTTATTTTATTTACTTATAATTTAAATATTGATCCATGATGAATAACAACTTTTGTTTGAAACTTACATCCTAACAACAAATCAGATCAAGAGATAATAGGTTATTAATAAAAATTCAGGCTCTGGCACTAAAACAGTACTGATACAACAAGTATGCAGACACATCTATTCACTCATATATATATATATTCAAAACTCCACCAATATATATATTCATACATAAACACATTCATTATATGCAGCCAGAATCACATTTAAGATTTTTAAGAAAAGTGTTACTCACCTTAGTCCGAGAAGAAGAACAGAGCAGAGTTTGAAATGTTAAACCAGGCTTGACTTTTTACTAGCTGAAGCTCCTCTTTTGATCTCTGATTTAAATTGTAAGATGATTTTTTTTAATTTTGTTTCGCATTTTTGTTTTCTCGGTTTTAATGGAGGAACTGAGATATATGAATTGAGTTTATATTGGGTGATGATAGTTGTACAGGTTGATATATTACTTTGTACAAAAATAGGACATATATTTTTTTAGCTTTGGTGGCCGATATACGTGCAACGTGATGGCTTGCCTTAATGATGTTGTACAAACAAATATATATAGGGTTTTTTTGGATTTGGCCTTGTTTTAAAAATAATTATCGCAATTAGCCCAGTATTAAAAGTAATATCGTTTATAGCCCTGTTTTGGCCAGCTCAGCTCCGAGCTGGCCAAAACATACTGGCGACTTTTCAAAAGTCGCCAGTTTTTTTTTGGCCACAATACGGGCGACTTTTGGGAAGTCGCCAGTGGGCGACTTCCCAAAAGTCGCTCGCTTTTTTTTTAAAAAAATGGGCGACTTCTAGGAAGTCGCCAATGGCCGACTTCCCAAAAGTCGCCCATTCGGGGCTCTGCAACATAACCAGAGCCCCCCTTCCTTCCTTCCTCATTCTTATATCTTCCTCTTCTATTCCAAAAAACCCCAAAACCCTATATTCCGAAATTTTTGTCCAAACCCAATTAAATTTCGTTTTTTTTTCAACAAAATACAATAGCTTTCGAAGATCTACCTCAAGCATAGGAAAACGTCATACGGTCGAATCCAATCAAGGTATGCAGTAGAAACCCTAAGTTTTGAATTTAGTTTGCAAACTAAATTATTTTTTGCTTGATGTAGAATGGCTCCTAGTTTTATTCCAACTATATGCTATTTTGATGGTGAATTGGTTATTGACGATTTAATGTGTGCGAAATATCTTGGTGGATCTTACAAACCGGCTAAAGTTCGAAGAGGATCTACTTTTGAGCAGTTGAAAGAGTTGGTATATAAAGCAACAAAGATAAAACCAGAGGAGTACGAGATTGAAATAGTTTGCAATTGGCCAACAGATTCCGGATCCAAAGCAATCAAAATTGTTGACGACGAGAATGTTGAATTAATGTTTGCTGCCTCGACCAAATCTATTGAGTTGTTTGTTGGGAAAAAAAGGAGATCGGTTGCAGAACAAGCAACACCGGCACCTGTAACAAATTTCGGCGTTGAAGAATATTCTAGAATGGTGGGGAACATGAGTACTGGGCAAGGAATTCCGTCACCTAGTTTTAGCAATCCGACTCAGCACATATCGCAATATGGGCAACAACATGGGTTTCATCCATTCATGAGTTTACAGCCAAATGTCCAATTTACCTATCCACATTTAACGCAGGACAGCTTTCCATGAATGAGTCAGAGGTATCGTTTAGTCATGATTAAATAGAGATATGTTGTATTGAATTTATATTAATATTATACCTAATTTGTATTCCCGTGCAGTTTTATTCCAATTCAGAATTGCACTCAAAGAAGTGCTAGAGCATCGAGTAGCCGTACAAATGAACGAATGCAGCTAACTCGGCCCGAATTTTACCATTTAAGCCAAAAGTAAGTTAAATATTGCAATATGTTGCAAAATCGTTGGTATGTAGCAATAAACTAAAATTGATGTATTAATTTACTGCAGCTGCGCAGCAAAAAACACTACTACACAGTCATACGTCCAACCACCGAATGAACCAGCAGGTTAAACTATGTGCAATGATGATATGGATGTAGAAGATGAAGAAGATGTACAAGCTGTAGATGTTCCTGCACTTGATAGTATGTCTGTTGTGTCAATACCAGAGGTTGATACTGCCTGGGTGGAAAATATGCAAGTAAACAATGATCCACTAGACTATGACTTTGGAGGTGCAGAAGTAGATTGTGTGGACAACGATGAACCGGAAATGGAGATACCGATGGATGATGATTTGTGCAGTGCACAAATTATCGCTAAGTCAATTGTAGCAAATGTAAACTTCAACAACGAATTATTTCTATCATGCAGCGTACAAACTGGTTTCAAAGTTGGCATGGTGTTTGAGAGTAAAGCTAAATTTCTGCAACAACTATCAGAATGGTCAATCTTACATGCGGTGTCCTTTAAGCCAATAAGGTTGAACAAAGCAAAATATACCGCCATTTGCAACGTCGATGACAGTTGTCCTTGGAGAATACATGCTATTGACTCAAAAAAGACACAGGCTGGATGGTGGGTTATTAAAAAATATCCTAGTGATCATACATGTGTTAACCCTACAGTGAACTCAAATCATAGGCAAGCTACATCATCGTTTATGGTGTCGAAGATCATGCCTTTCGTGAAATCTGATTTGAACATTACAGCCGGGACGGTGCAAGTTCTAATGGAGGAACAATTATTTATAAAAATTAGCTATCTGAAAGCATGGAGAGCATTGAGCAAGGCAATTGAAAGAATTTACGACGATTGGGCAGAGTCATATGCCAACCTTCGACAATACTTTGGTGAAATATGCAAAACAAATCCCGGAAGTGTAGGACATGTGACAACTGATGAGTATGGAGTTTTTGATCGTGCATTTTGGTCATTTGGGCCTTGTATTGAGGGATTTGTCCATTGTCGACCTTTGCTTTGCATAGATGGTACACATCTATATGGAAAATACAAAGGCACCTTACTTGTTGCAATAGCCGTTGATGCAAATGATCAGCTATTTCCCTTGGCATTTGCCATCGTTGAGTCCGAGTCCAGTGATAGTTGGGGTTGGTTTTCTGCATGCATGCAAAGGTTCATTCACAGCGTGAACAATCGTCGTATTACTTTCATTTCTGATAGAATGAAAGGAATACCTACAGCGTTGCAGAGCAAATGGCTAGCTGCACATAAACATAGATACTGTGTCAGACATTTGAAAGCTAACTTTCAAGCAGCGGGTTTCAAAGACAAACAATTGACCGGTTTATTCTACGCTGCTACATGTGCCTCTGAGGCGATTGAGTATATAAAGATTCATGAGGAAATTAAAACCAGCAGTATAAGAGCACACAACTGGATAGAGAGAAGTTTGGGTGGAAAGGAAGAAAATTGGGCTTTATGTAAAGATGATGGTGGTCGTTTTCATGTTATGACGACTAATGAGTCAGAAAGTTTTAATGGTGTACTTAGGGGTGCTAGATCTTTGCCTTTTAGAGCACTTGTTGCACGTACCTTCTATCGATCCGTTGATTACTTTTGCCAAAGAAGAGAGTTGGCTAAGAATTCCACACTTCGTGTCACGCCAAAATGGGAAGCAAAAATAGCGGAGAGAGCAAGCGAAGCTAGACGTTGTCGGATTGTCCATTTCAGTCAAATTGAATGGCAAGTGATTCATTACTTCGGAGATGAATTCAAAGTTATAATCGATGGTAGCACTTGTTCATGTACATGCAACATCCCATTACTGAAGCATTTCCCCTGCGCCCATGTGATGGCTGCTTGTTCGTCGGTGGCCAATGGTGCGAACAGAGCTCATCATGATTTTGCATCACATTGGTACTCTGTTCAGAATTACCTAGCGGCATACTCTGGAGAATTTCATCCCGTACGAGATAAAAGGTTTTGGTCTCCACACGAAGGTCAAATGGTACTTCCACCTCCTGCAAGGCGAGTTCCAGGAAGGCCTAAGTCAACTAGAATTAAAGGCGTTATGGACGAGATGCAGCCTCCAAGGCCTAATAGATGCAGTAAATGTGGTATGCACGGTCACAAAAGGAGTCGTTGTAATTTAGTTATTTATTTTTCGTATGCGTGTTATTATTTGATGTTTGTAAGCCGTATGTTGTTAATGCAAGAACAGTTTGTGTTTTTATTTCATGTGCTATGTTCGAGATATAAGCTAGTGTTTCATAAACCTTTACAATACTTGTTCAACGATACATAATACAATTACATATAAATGAAAGCTACCGATACAAATTCAACGATACAATTACATTTGTGTTTACTTCTCCTCCCACAATATATGAGGACTCAACTTATCGAATGGTACACCCTTATTCAATAGTGCGTTGCGATATTGTAGGTTCAAATTCTCCAAACGGGCGTTTTCCGCTTGCATCTCAAGGGCGTATGCAACTCCCCTCGGACACATTTCTGGATCTTTCCATTTAAAAAAGTTACAACATTCAACATCATTTGGCCGTATCTTATTATCGTCGTACGATTCACAATGGTAAAAGCGACGGTCCGCATTCCTTTCATTCTGACACACAACCAATTTACATTCATCTCCGCAATAACAAAGTACCGGAGGCGGTGTCCGGCTTGTACTAGCATTGTTAGTGTTACGACGAGCAAGCACATCCATTAATCTTCCATGAAGTGATTGATGTTTTGATTCACCGCTATCCATGGCCAATGTCGATGTACCGCCAACCCTAGAGGAGGGCAAGTTTTCAACCTGTGTTTCGGGGACGAAATCAACTGCAACATTTACTTCATTAACCGGCGTAGAGCCTCGTTGTTGTTCAAATTCGTCATACATTTTCATCATCGTCTCGTCGTCTATCTCCCAATTATCCATTCTTGAAAATATCAAAGTTGGAGTTATACTAAATCGCAAAAGATTAAACAAAATTAATAAAGCTTATGAATCTTACCTTCTTTTGGTGTTTGTAAATCTCAAAAAGATATTCTTTTGCCGTCGGAAATATTGAATTTGTGGAAGAGAGAAGTGGGTTAGGTTTTAGGCTCTATATTTGCAATTTGGTAAAGTAAGTTATGAGGAAGGTTAAAGGGCTGGGTTTCTGTTTTGAAACCCTGCAATTCTGGGGCGACTTTTGAAAAGTCGCCCCAGAACTGCAGGGTTTCAAAACAGAAACCATGTACCACCAATTGCATTAATTCAACAACGACTAATTCAACATTTCAATCATCCAATAATTGAACATATTACAACATCCAATAATTCAACATTTCATTCAAACTCAATCATCCACAACTCAAATTACTACATCCACCAATTCAACAATTTAATTCAAACAATTAACATCCTACAATGCAACAAAAAAAATCCGGACAAAGCATATCAATAAATTATACCATCCTTAGTTCTTCAACCTACGAAGTTCTCGTGGAGTTCGTTTTGGTTTTCTCATAGACAGTGGAATTTCATCCGGCGAATCCTCCTCTTCACTTGCTTGTGTAGGATCTATAGGCTGTGAAGGGCCGGGAGCAACTTCAACCTGTGTTTCTTGAGATGAAGATGCGCCTTTTCGATGTCTACGTCGCTGATACGTAAGAGTAGTGGGAGGAACGCCATGGGCTTCTATGCCATGTTCGATGAGCAACTATGCTGGCGGAGGAGGAGGCGGTGGAGGCGGTCTTGGTCTTGTTAACTTGTTTCTTCCCAAAATAGTTTCTAAGATGCGTTTTACACTAAAGTATTTCCCCTGCGACCTTTCAGGAACCTCTTGTGCAAGCTCGCCCACAATTTCTATCGCACGGTAAATGCCGTCCGCCTGCCATGACATAAAATTCAAGAAAAGGTATAAATTTCAAATATTGAAATAAAGACTATATGTATTACGTACCACATTCCTTTCGAGAGGTGCTCTAGGAGTGTAAGGGTATGCAACAACAGGAGGCGCTGTAGGTGGATCGATGGAACGAAGAAAATATCGACGAGTGATGTTCCAATACCAAGACAGATATTCTTGTTCGGACAATGTGAACTCGCGCACCTGTTGCGTGTGCATGTAGCGCTCGATCCATGTCTCAATTGCCATAGCATACTGCCCAGCTTCAATATCAATCCTGTAATTCTGTGGTTGTTCTGGTAAATGCTGGGCCATACCAAACTGCCTCATCACTCGGTCAGGCAGATGATAGGCGACATCATTAAAGCAAATCAGAGGAACCCGAGCAGTCCACAGCTGAATGGAAATGGTACGTAAGTTTGGAAGATGTCCAAGCACATCATCGTACGGGGTCCAAGTCACAGACTGATAGTCTAGCACATCGAGCTCATTACGGTAGAAGGCTACATGACGCCTCGGCGATGAAACGGTGCTTTTAGGTCCTACCCACCTGTACAAATATTCAATTGTGACTTCTCAATTCCAAACACGTATACTTAGTATACTACATAATTAATTATACCTAGCACCGTATGGTAATGATAAATCAATCGCCGTCCTCCTCATCGTTATTCTACCCACGGGTAGATAAGTCCAACACCAAAGCTGCAAATAAAAGTAGACACATGGTTGCGGTTGGATAAAAGAATATGGAATAACGGTCGCCGAAAGTAAATAATGGACATACCTGTACTAGACTCACACAACCACCTATGCTTCCGCTCTCTTGCAAAGCAAGCCTCGTCAACTCGCAGTAAGTATATGCTAGAACTGCACTGCCCCACGAATATTGGCGACAAACATCAAAGTTTACTAAAAATGGAAGCCATCTAAGCCATATCCGTGTCTTAGAATGATCGCATATCAACCTCGAGCATATAATATGCAATATAATGGCCCTGGCTCGTTGCTCAATCTGAATTTCCGTGGCGTCTGCTGGTATGTCGTCCACAAATTGTTCCCTAAACCATAGTGTCCGTATCATTTCGTTTCCCCACCACTCCTCGGCTGGAGGAGTTAAACCTAGGAGCTCTTGGCATAAAGTAAGATAATCAGCTGGATCGGGGTTGGTCAATGGAGCACCGTCTATGGGTATGCCAAGTAAGCACGCAACATCACCCAACGTGATAGTCATCTCCCCGGCTCGTAGGTGAAATGTCGATGTCTCCGGCCTCCATCTATCCACCAAAGCGGTGATAAGATGATGATCTAACTGGATGTGCCCCACCCTAAAAACCAGTCCAAATCTAGCTTGGTCTATCAACTGTATAACGCCTGGATGAGCAGATGTTACTCTATTCATTTTAGACGAATGATCTATGGTTTTGTCTGTAGTATTGCTCTGTCAATATATCACAAAAATATTATCAACATGTTACATACATTACCTTCAGATATATGTACATTTTGAATACTAAGATTTTTACCGCGACAAATTCCGGATTATTTGTTCGATGCCGTTGTTGCAAATATAGGACAGATCCATCAATTGGTCCAGGTAGCGTCTCCGAGTAATCTACACATATACAAGATAACACTATTCTCAAATTTATTTTTCAACATAACACTACAAATTTACGCATTGTTTTTCAACATTTTACCAATGATTTCAACCATACATAGATACCACAACCATCAATGATTGCTAACAATCATTAAAAACCATTATTTTGCAAATTCCTTCAAAACCCTAAATTGAAAACTTTTTGATTTTCCCATACCTTGAGGCACATCCCGCATTGAAGAGCTTGCCATCTTGTATTTTGTTGAAAAAAAAAACGAAATTTAATTGGGTTTGGACAAAAATTTCGGAATATAGGGTTTTGGGGTTTTTTGGAATAGAAGAGGAAGAGATAAGAATGAGGAAGGAAGGAAGGGGGGGGGGCTCTGGTTATGTTGCAGAGCCCCGAATGGGCGACTTTTGGGAAGTCGCCTACTGGCGACTTCCCCGAAGTCGCCCATTTTTTTAAAAAAAAGCGGGCGACTTTTGGGAAGTCGCCCACTGGCGACTTCCCAAAAGTCGCTCGTATTGTGGCCAAAAAAAATAAAACTGGCGACTTTTGAAAAGTCGCCGGTATGTTTTGGTCAGCTCGGAGCTGAGCTGGCCAAAATAGGGCTATAACCGATATTACTTTTAATACTGGGCTAATTGCGATAATTACTTTCAAAACAAGGCCAAATCCAAAAAAAACCCATATATATATTTGCTTTCCTTCATTTCGGATGATGGATATAAGGTAGTGTACTAGAAATATCAATTAGGCTTGTACAAAATATATATTTGTATTTCTTTTGAATTTGTCTTGTATTTTCTTTTCTTTTATAATGTTGCTTTGTACTAAGGACATGGCTGAAGATACTTGTATTAAATGCTTGTCCTTTTTGTAAGCTTATACTATACATTTGTTTTTCACTTCCTGTTGCAAGTACTTTCATAGATATTACATTTACTTTGTTCTTAGCTTTGCATTTATTTTACAGGCATGTTTTATTTGACTTGCACTCTAAACTCTACAATCTACATGAAATATTTATTTGCCTTAGTATTGTTTAAGTGTACATATATATATAAAGTTATTATGGTTATTGTTATAATTTTAAATTTAAGTATTTAATTCTATTTCTAACACAATTGCATATTTTAATTCCTCTTTTATTTTAAACTTAACTATCAAATATTAAATTTACTTATTACTATTTCAAACCATAGCTTCTTTCAAAACACACATATTTGTATATATATTTATAAATAATTTGAAATGACAATTTCTATTTAAAAATAAGAATTCATTTGTAAAGACATTTTATTTAAATATTATATTTTCTTATATTTTATTTTTAATTTAAAGTTAACTATATTTGTTCGAAACAAACACTTATTCGTTTCGGGGAAACTCGAATCTATTTATCGATAAATATTGAAATTTTTATTCAAAAATAAATTTAATTATCAATTTAAAATTAATTAAAATTCGGGATCGTTACACATAAACTACACTCAAACTTCATAATATTCTATATAACGAATCCAAAGAATAACCGAAGTAATATTATCAAATGCCCTATCCCAAACACCGTTTATTCATATTTCTCATCACATAGAATAAAATCCTCACAAAATCATAATGAAGGGTGTCATCACTGTATCATATCAAACCACTAAACAAATCAACATCAATAGTGAATCATTCATGATATCGAAATCAATGTAAGAAAATGAGAAATTAGAAAATAAAGAAATCATACATAAAAATCTCACTTAAATTAACAAATGAAATTATAATAAAGTTTAACAAAATATTTATTTAAACAATTAAATCAAAAATTCGAATATGTATAAAAAGCATTCAAAATTACTTTATAAATCAAATATCCTTTATAAAAATCTTCGTACAATTTTCTATAATTAATTATATATTTTTCTTATAATAATACAGATATATAAAGTTTATTATGTAATATTAAAGTATTCATATGACTAGGGTGATTATGAAAAGTCAGAAAGTAAATAGGACCATTGGTTCAACGTGATCATTTTCGACACTACAAGAAATAACCAATATTACAACGTTTAAAATATGTCTTCTATACCCATTGGCTATGTTTTTCTATACATTGTCTATTCAAGAGTTGCGAACAAAAGAGGTCATGCATCACATGTAAGAAACATTGTAAAAAATGTTGTGTATGATATTTTTACAATGGTTTTCTACTATTGTATTATACGAATTCCAATAGGCTTTTGACAATTGTAAACAGTTTCAAATCATTGTATATGGATCTTAACAACTATCTCCTTACATTGTTAAACTGATTATTTATTTTCAATTTTAACACCTATTATTCAAAAGGATTACGATAATGATTCTTAACAATACAATTTATATATAAAACTTATTTTCATTTATCATAACATTATTTACTATATCAAAGTACAAAGAACAACAAATTAGCAATTAATAATAAATTTAATGAATGTTTGACAAATGTAGATAACTATAATTTTATACATACAAACCAAAAGAAATGATATAGTTTTAATAACCATGGACTGATCAGCTCAACTCCTTGTATTTTTGTTATGAAACAATGATCTTCAGTTCATTTCTTCAGAAGTGTTTCTCTTCAGCTTTAGTCTCCTTTCCCTCCTCCTTTGCTTTCTTTACGAACATTAATACACCAAACTTAATTATTGTCAGCATATTCATCCTAGTATTTATTTTGTGGAATAATGATCTCCACCTAATTTTTTCAAAGTGTTTCTCTTTAGCTTGTCTCCTTTCCCATTCTTTAAGAACATTGACACACTAGGCTCAATTATTGTTAGCATATTAATCTGATTATGATGATTTCAGCCGTTGAATGCATAAAAATATTTCCATTAATATCTACAATAAAGATACTCATGATGCATTGAATTCTAACAACAACAAAGAGGTAATCAAATAAAAGATGTGTGAGAAATGCAGATTACGGATCTTAAGGCTAGGATTAACACTAGAGGAGGGTGAATAGTGTTTTAAGGAATTACTAATTCTTTTTGAGTTTATTTTAATTTGAACACATATGTATGCAATATTCAGACACAGATATGATCACAGAATCAAACACAGATGCAAATATAAAGTAAAAGCAATAAAGGAAAGAACACACCAGATTTTATACTGGTTCGGAGTTACCCAACATCCAGTCCCGCAACACAAGTACGGATTTCCTTTCAAAATCAATTCTTACAATTACCCCCTCGATTTCAAGGCCACGAGGTACACCGCTCTAGATTCACAATCCTCTGGGTAGAGATACTTGATTTTACGGGCAACAAGTTCACCCGATTGATTTTCCAGGCTACAATCACACCTTTTCTCGCTCGATTGAATACAAAGAAGTCTATAACTCTGAATAGCACTGGGATCTTGTTGAGATAGTGATAGAGAATCAAACCAGATATGATCTAGTTAGATTCAATGGTGATTTCGGCAGAGTAATGGTAAAAATGTATATAAAGAAATGTGGAAGAAGAAGAGGTGTGAAATCAGAGAAAAATTGAATATAAATTCGTTTAAAACATCCCTTATTTATAGTAGAACAACAGCCATGTCCATTCGTGAAAGGATATGACGAATAGACACTTCCTTCGAAATTCAAACTTTTGAAATAAACTGTCACCTTGTCGGCAAGGGGTCCTTGGGGTTGTCGACAAGCCTAAGTTATTTTTGGTAACTTGTTTTTCTTTGAAAATACCTTCTATCTTGTATTAAAACTATTTTAAACTTAAATATACTTAACTATAGTCAAAATAAATAAGTATAGAGAATAATATTTTGGTATATATAAAATTTTACTATAATTTTATATTTAAATCTAAGTATAAATATTAAAAGTTTAAATATATTATAATTAAAAGATAGTTTGAAACCAAGGATAATTTGATATTGAAAATAAAGATTATTTTGAGGCTAAAAGTATTTTAAAACTAGGATAGATGTTTTTGATTTAAAAAGGAAGGCCCCGTTTGGCTTGTAGTTTTTAGTTTTGTGTTTTCATCTATACAAAAACGCGTCCATTGTATGTATAGTTGAAAAACAAACAATTTTGAAAAATGAAATTAACATATAAAATAGAAAACAAGTTTATTTTATTTTTCGCGTTTCAAGAGATAACAAAGCACGGAAAACAATCAAACTCTTTCGTTGTCCGTTGGTCGTCCCAACGGCAAAGAATTATAAATCTTCTTCTTTTATTTCTTGCTATTTCTTAGTGCAAATTGAAAACACAAAACTAAAAATACAAAATGAAACCAAACGGGCCCGAAGATTTTGAAATCATTTTGAAAACAAGATATAATTTTTGTAAAACATTTGAATAAAAGTTAGTGGATACAAAACAATGTTCCACTAGATTTTTCGTACGTTCCATCCTACTTAGGGTTCCATCCCTTTAACGGGCTCAAAGTGGATTCCATTCCACGAATAAAATGGATTTTAAGATGTCAGTGCTTTTCTAGGAGTTTTAACAAAATTCCTAACTAAATTACTTATCTTGAAATCTTGAACTCTTGATAATCTTGATACTCATGAGTCTTGAATCTTGATATCTTCGATCTTGAGTTCATTAGTTCTTGAATCTCTATACTGTACAGTCTTCATTCTTTGGTACCTGTATATATATCCTGCATATATATCTAAACAATAATGTTTGTATTTATATTTTATAATCTTATTCTAAGGTTGTTGTCATCAAAACCAACTTCTCAGGGAATAACAAGATGACCAATAGAATAATGTATTCTAATAGTTCTTAGCAATCATGCTAATTTCATATTACCATACCTCACTAATGGAAGAAAGCTGCCAAAAAAGAATTTATTGCACTCTATCAACTAGACATTTTCATTTTGCACAAATGTGTTGTAACCCATATAACTAAACAAGAAAGAGACGTTGAAAAGAAGTCCAGTAAGTATTTAAAACTATATTACAACAATAAATTTAGAAAAAAAATACTAATAACATGTTCAAGTGTATATATCTTGCAAATACATTAATTCATACAAAGAAATTGTAATAACCCAGTTTTTTTTGTTAATTAAATAAATTAAATAATGATTTAAATTTGAGAATTTAATCATTACTTTGGATTTTGCGTTCTTTTATAAAAGAAAATTTGATTTTGAATGATTTATTCTAAATCCTTTTGAAATATGGAAATGTTAGTATTTTAAGGTGCTAATAATCACTTGTAATTATTATTAAGATTTTAATTAATTATGCTGAAGTCTAAATTTGTAGAAAATTTGGAAAATAAAAATATGATTGAATATCTTGGAATTTGATAAATAAATTTATTTTGTAACAAAGAGTAGAGATTTTACTCAATCATTGTCAAAAAGAAAGGAGAAATAAGTATTAGAAATTACAACTATTCTTAGATGGGCCAAAGAGAAAACCCATATCCATACTTAATCAAATATGAGAAAACTGCTTACTCATTTTCTCACTTTCATTATCCTATACGTTTCTTTTTCTCTTTTCTGAATACAAAAGAAAAACTAGGTTTTGTTTTCTCCTTCTAATTTGATCAGATCTCCTAAGACTTAAAATATAAGTAATATCAGAGACATCAAGTGCTTTGTTCTAGGGCTTCTTAAGGTGGAAATCAAGTTAGATTTGAATGTAGATTGCCGAGCTAAACATAGGAGTACAAAGGTGAGTAACCCTCACACAATCTATCTCTAAATCTAGGTGTTTGATTACTATGTTGAGTTCAGTTTTAATTTTATTTAATGGATTTGTTATTCATTGAAAACCCTAATTGCTGTATAGTAAAATCTATCACTCGGTCATATTTAAATGGAAATCTTTTTCTTGAAATCATGGTTAAATGCTTTATTGGCTACTGCTTTTTATGCATGCTTGTACGTAGTGTAAATATGGGTTTAATATTGGGAGCATTTGGCGGAACTAGCAAATTCCTTCGAATAGCATCTCCTAGAGCCGAGAATGCTCCAGGAAATAGCGCCACCGTTCCATCGGTGGGTGAATTCCTAGAATATGCTCGGCTCCAGGAAATAGCGCCACCGTTCCACCGGTGGGCGAATTCTTGGAGCTTGCTCAGCTCCATGAAGTCATTCTACTGAGAAATTGTTTCATTGTTTGCATGCTTTCCTTACTTTTGGCCAGGTGATTGATTTCCGAACAAAGATTGCATGATATATTTATTACAATTTTAGTTATTCAACTGTTAATATTGAACCTGGATAAATACTCGGTGTATTAGCTTGTTAAACCTAGTGAATTCTTTTGTTATCATCACCTTGTTTTGTGGTTTGGTCGGGATTTTTCTTTACTTTGTTTTGAGGATTTTTTGGGTTATTTACCTTCCGAGTTCTAAGTTTGGATATTCAAATTTAATAGGTTTAAGTTTTTGAGATTATTTACTGTGTGTGTGTATGTGTGTGTATATATATATATATATATTAACAAGGAATTTATAAAAGAGAGTTTATTATTACACATAGATTTCAAACTTGTTTCTATTAATCTAATCACTTACAAATGATTTTACCAAATAGTCATATATATATATATATAATATTACTAGTATAAATAGATATGGATTGCGAAATATGGATTTGGAAATATAAACTTGAGTTGATTCTTAACTAATGTTAGAGTAAATATATGGTTTGGGTTATGAGTAATCATGGTTTATTAGCTAAAATATCTTGTATGGAATTTTGAGACAACTATGTATATACAAGTGCATTTTTAGATTAATTCAGATTTACGGATATTTTATCAAATAGTGAATATAATCTTTATAAAGTTAAATAATAAATGAGTTTAATGAATTATAAATTGAGAGGTTCAAAAGAATGCTATAAATAAAGTATTTTGGAAATCATTTCATATATGGGAAAAATTATATTTTTCAAACCCTAAACTATTATTGGAATTTATGCCCTTGGGCATTTCCATACAACTTTTGGATTTTTGAGTAAAAATGTTTTGAGAATCTCAATTCTATAATATGGGAAGTACTAATAATCGACTTAGTTTTATTAATTGGTTTTAAATGCTTCCAAGTAACACTTCATCGAATATGGTATAATTCATTGAATAGAATGTTTGAGTGGGATTTACTAAATCTTTAGTGAATACTTAAATTTCACCAGGTACTATAGGATGCTTTGGTTAAATTCTTGCGATCTCTTTTAAGGAAGTCATTAACACTTTAAGGTTGTATTCTCTTTTGGTGTTTGGTGGGGCCGATAGATCCTCATGGAAATATAGTTCAGGTTTTCCAGTGGTATCCATAATGAGTGGGATTTACTAGCTTCTAGTAAATATTTGAATTTCACCAAGCGTTATGGGACATTTTGGTTAAGTTCTAGTGATTACTGAAAGTAATAGTATTTAGCACTTTAGAGTATATTTCCTTTTGGTGTTCGACCGAGGGCCGATAGATCCTTAAGAGGTATACTAATGGATTTTTGTATGATCATCTTGATCGGTGTGAGTTATAAATACATATAGGTAAATATATAATAATAATGAACAATCTAAGGAATCCGAGTCATGATTGTTACGACCGTCTTGATCGATATGAACGTTCCTTGAGATTGGCTGTGATTCTATTTCATGGCATAGACGATCTTTGGTATCAGATCGGTATGGATGATACCATAATTGTTTGGTTGTTTGCTACAGTATAAGTACAATCATTGTGATTAGTATGAACGATTATTATGATTGGTATGGATTAGGATTATCTTGGATTTTGGAAGTTGGAATCTTTGACTATTCTGTGTTCATGATTTAATTACTCTATGTGTTGTAGATTAATTATTTTTGTGTCTTGTGATGGATTCCGAGTTAGATTATTTCAATGATTCGTTTATGTGTGTGTGTATATATGTATGTATATGTATATATCTGACCTCTGTGTTTGATATAATGATATATATATATATATCTTAGTCTTATATCTTGTTCTCATCTTTTGAATATTTAGAGATAATCTGACCCGTTTATTTTATAATACTCGAGTTAGGCCGAGACATTTCAGGTTACAGGACAGGTTGACCTTTGGATGGTTGTGCTAGCAAAGAGATAAACCAATTTTGACTTTTAGTTTATCTCATTTAGGATTTTGTGTTTGTTATGAAGTGTATATTCGAGTTAGAGATTTATACCAGATGTATATTATGTGAGTCTAGTTTTATAGTTGATAGACTCTCAGTTTGTATATGTATATGACGTTTATTATTCCACTGTGATCTATGACTATTGTTCATATGATATACTATTTTGATTCTTAGAAATCGGTGTGTTTATTACTTTGAACTGAGACTGTACACGTCAAATTTTATTCTAGAGATTTAATAAAGTGGTAAGTAGAATGTTTCAGTGTTAGTTTAAAGATATATTTATATTTGGTCGCCCTTAATAAGCCGTATTCTCCATATTATTGGAAGACATTATTTATAATGTTCTCTAATAATATGGGCATAGCGGTAGGGTCATTGTAGTTGATATCAGAGTTGAGTCAAAACATTATAGAATATAATATCATAGATCTAAGGCATAGTGAGACTTAGAGTCCTATCCCTTGGGGTGTGTGGTAGATAGTTATATTAATTATCTATATAGGGATAGGAATATAAAATGGTTATGGGAATAATCATTGGGCATGTATTTGTGAAATTTTTTGATTACTTTACAAATTATTTTTATAAAATGATTTTAAAGGTTAAGTGTTTTCAGTAGTGTAACAACCCGAGCTTTTGTGAAAATTAAATATCATCATTAAACGATTAGAATGCTAGTTAATTGCTCGATCGAGTTTTTAATCGGTTGAAAACCCTTTTGATAAACTGGTTAAGTATTGTTGGGCTTTAAAAATTTAATTATCCACTTGTTTGTTGCCGTGATAACCTTGTATACCCATTCCTCTTCGTATTGATTGGAAAAAGGAAACCCGACCCTTTTCATTTTCAAAAAAAACCCTAAATCTAAAGCAAAGCGAACGAAAGAATGGCGGCCTCGTCCTGGCGAATTAGGGCTTCGAGAAAGAAATGGTGGCCCGATCAAAATTCGTTCGATCAAGATTAGGACGCGCTCTAATTCATCTGCTTCTCAATCGAAAGAGGTGAGTAATCCTATTTACTCACATCTAATTCACTCGTAGTCTAGTGCTTCTGCAATTCGAGTATGATTCGATATTGTATATCTTGTCCATTGTTTTCATTCGATGTTGGCAATCGATGTTGTTATGTGAAATCCTACTGTGCTTTGTCGTTCGACTTGGTGTGTTGTTGATGTCTTACGACTTGTTCACACATTGTTTTCTGTCATTTTGGAATCGAAAATTTCTTGTTGACTTTGATATGCTTCCCTGACTTCGGTCACTATGATTTTGTGGGTTTACTAATTTCTTGATTTACAATTGCTTTGTTGGCTTCGGCCATTCCTGTTGTTTTCGTGGTCATCATCGTTAGAGTGTCGAATTCAATTTATCTTGGCCTCTTGAAGTTGATTCATTGTGCCAGATTGTTTGAGATGTTCATGTCCATTTGATTTCATTTTTTTATTGTTTAACTCGGTTTTGATTTTGAACCTGCAGTCGAGTTGTACTTGTTTTGCAAACGAGACTTATGAACATATTCTGAGATTCGAAGTTTAACTAGATTTCGGCAGCTTATTTTGATGTGTTATTAAATTGGACTCATGTGTTTTTGGCACCATTACTGCTATCACATTTGTTTTGGGGTTGATGTTTCTCTGATTTTGTCAAAATTTGGTATGATTTGATTATGTCTTGTTCATCACAGTGGCTTCTTGTGACATTGTCACTCCTGCTCATTTTTGAAGCATGCGCGATTTTCACATAGTATTGTAGTCTTTATGCTTGAGTTTGATCTTTGAGCATTTTAACCGGTTCGAACTCTTGGGCAACCATGACTTTTAAATTGCACTGCAGTTGTTGAATTCAAATGGTTGGTTTTGAAAATAATAATAATAAATAAAATGTTTTATTTTGTTACATATGCCACCTTGAGAACAGGCGGGTCGTTTGGCATCTGCTCGTAGTTATTCCTGGCCATTCTTGGTTCCAGGTCTTTGTTCATGTGTATCATTGTGTAGTATGGTAACACCTGTGACTTGAATTTATTGCTATGTCACTTTGAGTTGCATTTTTACATATGGTTACTTGCAGATGTGTATTCTTGTATTTGTTTAAATTGCTTCATTGTTACCATTTTTGGTTGCACTGTCACTTGAATTACATTCATTCTTGTGGCCAGTTCCTGGGACAGTTTTATTTACATGTTGGACTAACTTGAGTTGGTTTATATTTCAGTTGTTCCCTATAACTTCACTTGAGTCTTTTGAACTTGAGTCATTTCATGTTAACCAGACTGTTCATATTACTTGTAGCTTGATCATTTGCATTTGTTAGTTGTCATGGAAGCTTGGTCATGTGAGTCATTCATTCCAGTCCCTTGAAACATGTTATTGCCAATTCCTATCATTTGTATTGATTTGGCGATTTTACTTGAGTCTGTTGCCTTCACCTGTGTACATTGGTTGATCTTGTCCTCACCTGTACTCTGGTCTCCACAGTAGCATTCATGCTTGTAGCTGATTCTGATTTCACTGCACTTGGAAGTGTTTCTCTAGTTCACAAATTTGCAGTCTTGTTTGTTTGTGGCATTGGGTTGAATCTTGTTGTTGGTGTTATCTGCACTTGCATACAGTTCCATTTGATTAGTTGAGCTTGTATTGTTGTTCTTGACTTTGGGTTGTTTTTTTTGACTGCACTTGCTTTTGTGTGGTCTTGACTCTGTATATACACTTCATGTAGTGTAGTGTGCAGAATTTTACTTGTGCTAACCAGTTGAGTTCGACACTTGAGTTGTCGTTGTTTGACTGTTTAGTTTCCTGGTTAATCGTTGTTTCAATTGCAGTTATTGTGCAGTGTTTCTTGCTTCCTTTTGTGCAGTTTCGCTTTAGTGATCTTGTGGTGACTGCAGTCTTGTTGCAGATTGCCCTTGTAATCAATTATGACTGCAGTTGCGTTTTATATGCAGTTTTGGTCCTTGTTGTTTCGCATTGCATTAATGCATTTGGGTCTGTTTTCAAATTCACTTGAGTTGAACCTGATTTCGGGGTTTGATCTTGCGATCATTGTGACTTTCATTGAGCTTTTGTGTATCTCCTACGATAGTGGCGAGGCAGTACACGCGTGCGTGTACTGCAGCCCTATCAGATTTGATAGTTTTAAATTGATGTTTCGATTTGTTGAATTGTTTCGTTGGTTAATTTCAATGGTTTGGAGTTGTATTCTGATTTGGATTGCTGATTTGTTGTTTAACACCGTTTAGTGTTATATATGTCGTTATCCGATTCTTTTATCGAGGAATCGGATATACGAGATTCTGTGACTGTCGTCTAATTGATATTTGATTATTATTGCTTCTGTGCACTAATAACTGAGTTTGAATTAGACTGACCCGTGTATTATTTTCTTTTGAATTTAATACTCGGGTCAGACCCGAGTTATTTCAGGTTGTAGATTTCCTGCTTTGAGTTGCTGTTCGGGATATGAAGACTTTTTACATCTTTTGAAGTGGTCTTCGTCGTTTTGTAGTAGTCGTGTCGTTGTACAAGATGATGTGTATTCATGTATATTAGTTGATAATGTACGTGTATATATAATTTCCAGAGTCGACAGTTGTAGTTGTATCATATGTATTGTGTCAACTATATTGTAACTGACATCGGTTATATATATGTGAGATTTTTGTTAATCTGTGTTCCGCATTTATATTATCTGTGTTGTTATTATATTCATTGTCCTAAACTATTATGAACCGTCGTAGTTCGTTTTGTACTAGAATTGGGTGTGTCGATGGGAGTAAGTAAATAATAGATGAAAAATAAAAAGTATATACCACTCCTATCGAGATAACCAATATTAGTGTAAAGCCAACTACGGATGGTCGCTCCTATCCAGCCTTATTCTTCGTAATAATAGACAGTATTTCTTTTAATACTTTTTGTTTTTATGAGCATAGAGGTGGGGCGTTACAGTTGGTATCAGAGCTTGGGGTTTATGGACATAATATAAAACATAACTTGGATGGAACATATGTTACAACTATTGGTCGATGGTTTATTTGTGTTTTGAGTCAAAACTAAAGTTTTGAAATTTGGGTGAAATTTTTAAATATTTTATTTAAAAATAAAAGTGAAATTGTGTTATGATGATTTGATTGATTTGTGTTTTGTTATCAGAGTGCGCAGTGGAAACAATGAAACTGTCTTCGCTGAGTACAACAGATAACCTTTTTGATTTAAAAATCAAAATACGAAATTAATATGAATTTCATTTGTTGCTTACATAGCTGTAATTATTTTGTTTCTTTGAGAATTTCGAATCCGAATTGAGGATTCGAAGAAATTACAGTTATGTGATTTTTTGTTGAAATTTCCGCTGGCTTTCTTTTGTACTAATCATCTATAGATTAGATTTTGCTGTTTTGAATTGTCTTCATTGAAGATACATTCGAATGATTTCTTTGTTTATATTGTAATGTGCGTGCAAATATGAATTGCACATTACTGCATTAATTTTACGTTGAACCGATGCTTGGTTATGAAACGTATTTTGTTGCCGTTATTTTTATAACGGGATTTTTACATCAGTGCTATATTTTTGAAGCGCGGTGTTTTGTTGACAATTTTAATGAATGAAAATTCACTGACGTCACATTTTGATGTAAATTATTTTGATGAGATTTTGACGTTTAAAAATTACTGTCGCTTTGGCTTCAGTAACCCGTCAAGTTTTAAAAGTGGATTTTCAAACGGTTATTCCGCAATACTGATTTGTGACCGTTTTTACGGTATTTTGAGAAGTACAATTTCCTTATCGAAATTGTTACTGATTTGCTGTTTTAATCACGTGATTGGAAAATCGTTTTAAAATGAAAATTGTTTTATAAATTTTTAACAGTTTGCGTTTTCAAAAGAATGAGAAAGCGACTTAAACGATTCAGCAAAATCGAGGATTATGACCCCTTTCTTTTACTGTTTCGCTTAACTCCGGACTTGTCCAGTTGAGAATGTGAATTGTTATTTTTACAAAATAAATAAAATTGTTTTCAGGAATTTTAACAGTTTGCGCTTTCAAAAGAATGAGGAAGCGATTTAAACGTTTCAGCAAAATCGAGGACTATGACCCCTTTCTTTTACTGATTCGCTTAATTCCGGACTTGTCCGTTTGAGAATGTAAAGTGTATTTTTACAAAATACACAATTTTGCACTTTCAAGGAAACGATGAAGAGATTTAAACGATTTAGCAAAAGTGTGGAGTATGGAACCACACTTTTACTATTTCGGTTAATTCCGGACTCGTTAATTGAAATATCTGTTGTTTTGATGATTTTGATGATTTTACACTTTCAAGGAAACGATGAAGAGATTTAAACGATTTAGCAAAAGTGCGGAGTATGGAACCACACTTTTACTATTTCGGTTAATTCCGGACTCGTTAATTGAAATATCTGTTGTTTTGATGATTTTGATGATTTTACACTTTCAAGGAAACGATGAAGAGAATTAAACGATTTAGTAAAACTCGTGGTTATGGGACATGTGCGTTTACTATTTCGGTTAATTCTGGACTCGTTAATTGAAATATTTGATGATTTCGTGCGCTTTCGAGCCACTATGTTGGACCTTCGGGTCATATGATGGACCTTCGGGTCAAATACCAGTACTAGACCTTCGGGTCATTTGTTGGACCTTCGGGTCATTTATTGGGCGCCAAAATTATGTTGAGTACTTGGTAGGCTTCGGCCATTTGTGGATGCACGTGCGGCGAATTAAAAACTCGCCATCTGATGGGATCGATCCAAGCTTTTATGTTGATTTTCTAGTCTTCTTAATTGATTTCTAGATATTTGTTGTTTCTAATTATCTGCAGGTAATTAGATATCTGATGTTATGAGGTTTAATTATCGTATCGGTAATTAAATATTTGTTGTTTCTAATTATCGCTTGTGATAATTAGATATTTGTTGATTCTGATTATCGTTTTGATAATCAGATATTTGTTGTTTCTAATTATCGTTTGTGATAATTAGGTATTTGTTGATTTGAGATTTAATTATCGCTTGTGATAATTAAATATTTGTTGATTTGAGATTTAATTATCGCTTGTGATAATTAAATATTTGTTGATTTGAGATTTAATTATCGCTTTTGATAATTAAATATTTATTGATTTGAGATTTAATTATCGCTTGTGATAATTAAATATTTGTTGATTTGAGATTTAATTATCGCTTTTGATAATTAAATATTTGTTGATTTGAGATTTAATTATCGCTTTTGATAATTAAATATTTGTTGATTTGAGATTTAATTATCGCTTGTGATAATTAAATATTTGTTGATTTGAGATTTAATTATCGCTTTTGATAATTAAATATTTGTTGATTTGAAATTTGATTATCGTTTTGGATAATCGAATATTTGTTGATTTGAAATTTGATTATCGCTTTTTGATAATCGAATATTTGTTGATTTGAAATTTGATTAGCGCTTTTGGATAATCGAATATTTGTAATTTGAAATTTGATTATCGTTTTTGATAATCGAATGTTTGTTGATTTGGAAATTTGATTATTTTTGTGATAATTAAATATTTGTTGATTTGAGATTTAATTATCGCTTTTGATAATTAAATATTTGTTGATTTGAAATTTGATTATCGTTTTGGATAATCGAATATTTGTTGATTTGAAATTTGATTATCGCTTTTTGATAATCGAATATTTGTTGATTTGAAATTTGATTATCGCTTTTGGATAATCGAATATTTGTAATTTGAAATTTGATTATCGTTTTTGATAATCGAATGTTTGTTGATTTGGAAATTTGATTATCGTTTTGTGATAATCGAATATTTGTTGAATTTGAAATTTGATTATCGTTTTTGATAATCGAATATTTGTTGATTTGGAAATTTGATTATCGTTTTGTGATAATCGAATATTTGTTGAATTTGAAATTTGATTATCGTTTTTTGATAATCGAATATTTGTTGATTGAGAAATTTGATTATTGTTTTTGATAATCGAATATTTGTTGATTTAGAAATTTGATTATCGTTTTGTGATAATCGAATATTTGTTGATTTGAAATTCGGTTATCGTTTTAATAAGTAGATAATTGATGATTTGATGTCTTCTGATTATCGTTTGAGATAATTAGATATTTGATGTTTTCTGATTGTCGTTTTTGATAATTTGATATTTGTTGATTGGTTATCTGACTATCGTTTGGATGTTTGCTGTTTTATTGATATGAGATTTTCTAGTCTCCAATTGATTCTAGAATATGCTGATTTTATTGAATCGCTGTTTTCTATCTATTTCTGTATTAGTTAGAGTTTGTTGATTTTGGAATTTGTGTTTTCTAGTTAATTGTTGGATAACTAGATATTTGCAGTTTTGCGAATTGTGATTTGTGCTTCCTAATCATCTCTGTTGATAATTAGCTTTTGTTGTTTTTCTAATTATCGTGTCGATGATTAGACATTGTTGCTTTATGATTCTCTGTATTTTAATTATCTTGTTGATAATTGAATATGGCTGATGATTGCATTTATTCAGTTTTGCTGCTTTCTGATTATCTATTGATAGTTAGATTTTGTTGAAGATGTGCGAATCTCTTTATTGGAATTAAAAGATTACTTTAGCATTTGAATTCTTGACTTTTATTTCTCTAGCTTAACCAGTTTATGTTACGGAAATAATTGTTATTGACGTCCTTAATTATGAAAATTGCGGGGATGCAATTTTTATAAGGAGGGGAGTCTGTAACAACCCGAGCTTTTGTGAAAATTAAATATCGTCATTAAACGATTAGAATGCTAGTTAATTGCTCGATCGAGATTTTAATCGGTTGAAAACCCTTTTGATAAACTGGTTAAGTATTGTTGGGCTTTAAAAATTTAATTATCCACTTGTTTGTTGCCGTGATAACCTTGTATACCCATTCCTCTTCGTATTGATTGGAAAAAGGAAACCCGACCCTTTTCATTTTAAAAAAAAACCCTAAATCTAAAGCAAAGCGAATGAAAGAATGGCGGCCTCGTCCTGGCGAATTAGGGCTTCGAGAAAGAAATGGTGGCCCGATCAAAATTCGTTCGATCAAGATTAGGATGCGCTCTAATTCATTTGCTTCTCAATCGAAAGAGGTGAGTAATCCTATTTACTCACATCTAATTCGCTCGTAGTCTAGTGCTTTTGCAATTCGAGTATGATTCGATATTATATATCTTGTCCATTGTTTTCATTCGATGTTGGCAATCGATGTTGTTATGTGAAATCCTACTGTGCTTTGTCGTTCGACTTGGTGTGTTGTTGATGTCTTACGACTTGTTCACACATTGTTTTCTGTCATTTTGGAATCGAAAATTTCTTGTTGACTTCGATATGCTTCCCTGACTTCGGTCACTATGATTTTGTGGGTTTACTAATTTCTTGATTTACAATTGCTTTGTTGGCTTCGGCCATTCCTGTTGTTTTCGTGGTCATCATTGTTAGAATGTCGAATTCAATTTATCTTGGCCTCTTGAAGTTGATTCATTGTGCCAGATTGTTTGAGATGTTCATGTCCATTTGATTTCGTTTTTTTATTGTTTAACTCGGTTTTGATTTTGAACCTGCAGTCGAGTTGTACTTGTTTTGCAAACGAGACTTATGAACATATTCTGAGATTCGAAGCTTAACTAGATTTCGGCAGCTTATTTTGATGTGTTATTAAATTGGACTCATGTGTTTTCGGCACCATTACTGCTATCACATTTGTTTTGGGGTTGATGTTTCTCTGATTTTGTCAAAATTTGGTATGATTTGATTATGTCTTGTTCATCACAGTGGCTTCTTGTGACATTGTCACTCCTGCTCATTTTTGAAGCATTTGCGATTTTCACATAGTATTGTAGTCTTTATGCTTGAGTTTGATCTTTGAGCATTTTAACCGGTTCGAACTCTTGGGCAACCATGACTTTTAAATTGCACTGCAGTTGTTGAATTCAAATGGTTGGTTTTGAAAAATAAAATAAAATAAAATGTTTTATTTTGTTACATATGCCACCTTGAGAACAGGCGGGTCGTTTGGCATCTGCTCGTAGTTATTCCTGGCCATTCTTGGTTCCAGGTCTTTGTTCATGTGTATCATTGTGTAGTATGGTAACACCTGTGACTTGAATTTATTGCTATGTCATTTTGAGTTGCATTTTTACATATGGTTACTTGCAGATGTGCATTCTGGTATTCGTTTAAATTGCTTCATTAGTACCATTTTTGGTTGCACTGTCACTTGAATTACATTCATTCTTGTGGCCAGTTCCTGGGATAGTTTTATTTACATGTTGGACTAACTTGAGTTGGTTTATATTTCAGTTGTTCCCTGTAACTTCACTTGAGTCTTTTGAACTTGAGTCATTTCATGTTAACCAGACTATTCATATTACTTGTAGCTTGATCATTTGCATTTGTTAGTTGCCATGGAAGCTTGGTCATGTGAGTCATTCATTCCAGTCCCTTGAAACATGTTATTGCCAATTCTTATCATTTGTATTGATTTGGCGATTTTACTTGAGTCTGTTGCCTTCACCTGTGTACATTGGTTGATCTTGTCCTCACCTGTACTCTGGTCTCCACAGTAGCATTCATGCTTATAGCAGATTCTGATTTCACTGCACTTGGAAGTGTTTCTCTAGTTCACAAAGTTGCAGTCTTGTTTGTTTGTGGCATTGGGTTGAATCTTGTTGTTGGTGTTATCTGCACTTGCATACAGTTCCATTTGATTAGTTGAGCTTGTATTGTTGTTCTTGACTTTGGGTTGTTTTTTTTTTTGACTGCACTTGCTTTTGTGTGGTCTTGATTCTGTATATACACTTCATGTAGTGTAGTGTGCAGACTTTTACTTGTGCTAACCAGTTGAGTTCGACACTTGAGTTGTCGTTGTTTGACTGTTTAGTTTCCTGGTTAATCGTTGTTTCAATTGCAGTTATTGTGCAGTGTTTCTTGCTTCCTTTTGTGCAGTTTCGCTTTAGTGATCTTGTGGTGACTGCAGTCTTGTTGCAGATTGCCCTTGTAATCAATTATGACTGTAGTTGTGTTTTATATGCAGTTTTTGTCCTTGTTGTTTCGCATTGCATTAATGCGTTTGGGTCTGTTTTCAAATTCACTTGAGTTGAACCCGATTTCGGGGTTTGACCTTGCGATCATTGTGACTTTCATTGAGCTTTTGTGTATCTCCTGCGATAGTGGCGAGGCAGTACACGCGTGTACTACAGCCCTATCAGATTTGACAGTTTTAAATTGATGTTTCGATTTGTTGAATTGTTTCGTTGGTTAATTTCAATGGTTTGGAGTTGTATTCTGATTTGGATTGCTGATTTTTTGTTTAACACCGTTTAGTGTTATATCTGTCGTTATCCGATTCTTTTATCAAGGAATCGGATATACGAGATTCTGTGACTGTCGTCTAATTGATATTTGATTATTATTGCTTCTGTGCACTAATAACTGAGTTTGAATTAGACTGAACCGTGTATTATTTTCTTTTGAATTTAATACTCGGGTCAGACCCGAGTTATTTCAGGTTGTAGATTTCCTGCTTTGAGTTGCTGTTCGGGATATGAAGACTTTTTACATCTTTTGAAGTGGTCTTCGTCGTTTTGTAGTAGTCGTGTCGTTGTATAGGATGATGTGTATTCATGTATATTAGTTGATAATGTACGTGTATATATAATTTCCAGAGTCGACAGTTGTAGTTGTATCATATGTATTATGTCAACTATATTGTAACTGACATCGGTTATATATATGTGAGATTTTTGTTAATCTGTGTTCCGCATTTA
The DNA here is from genome assembly GCA_030737815.1 of Allium fistulosum. Taxonomy (NCBI): domain Eukaryota; kingdom Viridiplantae; phylum Streptophyta; class Magnoliopsida; order Asparagales; family Amaryllidaceae; genus Allium; species Allium fistulosum. Next base: position 731,056,776 of record CM060902.1, on the reverse strand, counting down.
TATTATCTGTGTTGTTATTATATTCATTGTCCTAACCTATTATGAACCGTCGTAGTTCGTTTTATACTAGAATTGGGTATGTCGATGGGAGTAAGTAAATAATAGATGAAAAATAAAAAGTATATACCACTCCTATCGAGATAACCAATATTAGTGTAAGGCCAACTACGGATGGTCGCTCTTATCCAGCCTTATTCTTCGTAATAATAGACAGTATTTCTTTTAATACTCTTTGTTATTGTGAGCATAGAGGTGGGGCGTTACAAGTAGTGTTCTGATCCATTAGTGATCAGAGTTGCGCAGCGGAAACTGATAGATTGTTTCTGCTGAATATAGTAATTAGTTGTTTGAATTTTTGTTTGATTGGATGATGCATGAATGAATGATTGGTTGCATTATTAAATTGCTAGTAGTAGATTTTTATTTGTATGAGAATTTAAATATTTTAAATTTTGGAATTCTATTATGCTAAATTGCCCATTGAGTGTTTTATGAATTCTGGTCGAGACGTGGGATGCCACGGTGTCAATAGTGATTCCTAAATGCTTTGACGATATAGTCAGACACAGTAATTTTGAGTTATATATATTAGGTATTATTAATAACTGTGAATGGGTTATAAATAATATTTAAGTAGGAAATAGAGTGTTAAAAAAATTGAATGTTAATTTAAAAATAGGGTAAATGTTTTGGAAAATATAATTATATGCATATGTGATAAACTGTAACGACCCGAAATTTTCGATCCCGAAAATTCCAGATAGTTAGGAAAAGAAGAAAGAGATAGAAGAAGAAACAGAAAACAAAACACAGAATCTCACATTCGCAGCGGATCAAAATATAATATCAAATAATAACGGTTATACAAAAGAATACTATATTCGTTAATTTATATCATTACATCAGAGTTACAACATTTATACATACACTGGACAGTTAAAATCAAACTGTCTCAAATAAACTACAATATATCACAGCGGAAACACTCCATACGTCTCTGCCATCCAGCTCGTCTCCTGAGCTCCAGAACGTCCTTACCTGGAAATCTGTAATACTCGATCTGACCCGAGCATTACATCAAAGTAACACCCGGGTCAGGCTGGAAACCAGCGTGAGTAAACCCATCTAACATGGAATACAACAACATAAGACTACATAAAACCCGGGGTAACTCGTATCAATTTACAAATTCACAATTTGTTATAGACATCACTTTTTTTTTAAATATCAATTTCTAAGTTCCCAGACTTAGATTAAATGGTCCAATTCACTTAAATCATTCCATACCAGCCTATTGATTTCACATATAAATCTACAAGGAATCGAAGTGGTTTCGGGTATTTACTGATACCCGACCCCGGTCTCTTCGAATATACTATCATTTCAAATTCTAGTTTAAGTAATATATATCAGCCATAATACAAGGTGTCATAGTCGTACAACAAAATTAATTATCAATTTATACTCTGTATTTTACTGTACCATCCATCATATCATATTCCCGTACAACACAACTCAATATCAGAGATATTCTCAATCCAATATCAGTAAATCATCCACACAAGCAAGATTCATAATTTAATTCCTAATTAATTTAATAAATCTCTAATTAAATTAATCATCAAATTTAAACACTTTAATTTCCGTTAAATCCTGCTTACTTAACATTGGTTAATCATCCTTTAATTGACCACCCTCATTAATTCATTAACCCTTAATAAATTCATTAATTAGTCAATCCTTTAATTTATTTCACTAAGTAATTAATTCTTAATTACTTCCATTAAGTATTTCTTATTTTAAATTTATTACATTTATTAATATCTCTAATTAATTAAGTAATTATACATAAATTACTTTTATTAATGGGATAATTAAGATAGTCCATTTACCTTAATTAAACACTATAATTAACATTCTTTAATTAATTACTATAATTAATGACTTACTTATCATTAATTCTTATTAAGTTAAAAGCTTGAAATTAATTTATCCAGAAATCACTTTGTCACGACCCGTCTTCCTTAGCTCAGAAAGACGTATCATGAATTAAGAAAGAAAGGGATAGAAGAAGAAAAGATAAGAAAGAAGAAAAAACAACATCATTTAGTCTTCATTAGAAAAACATTTATAAATAATTAAAGATATAAATTTATTTACATAAACAAATTAAACATTAAATTTTAACATTTAAAACCTTCGGAAAACTTGATAAATCTTGTTTAATAAATTTAATAAAAACCTCATCCCTTTAAAAACTTAATTATCTTTAAATATACCTTTAAAACTTATACATTTGAACTTGATTAAATTTCTTTATTAAACTTAGTTAAACATTACTTTATTTAGATTTTTATTTTAACTCAAAACTTGGTCAAACTTCCTATTGAATACCTGGCTTCCAAAAATTTTATCTTACATTTAAAATCTGATCACTATTTTCTTTAAATTAAAACTTAAACATGAGTTCTTACTTAAATTAAAACCTGGAATACTTAAACAACCCAAAACCCGAGTAAACATCACTAAAACCCCGAGTCTTCCTCGAGTCCCTCTGCAACATTCATTCACTTCGAGTCGTAATTCAAATTTCACGAACCCTCACCCGAGTCGAACTCGTCTTCCCCAAACGCAAACAAACCCAGACACCCAAACGTGCACGATCATCCAACGCCACTCCGATCGACTTCGCCATCGCCTATAGGTCGCCAGTGACCCACTCGAACACTCCGACCACTCAGCTCGCCATTTACTTCAGCCAATCGATAACGAGGCAATCGATCAAAAACTGGAACCCACATCTCGACTGAAACCACCCATCGTCGACGAACTACGCCTCGAGAAGCCTCGCCGACCTCATCCAAACATCGCCACGACTCCAGCAAACCTTTCCCCCTATCGCGATCGTGTTTGATGATCCAACGTTGTCGAACGAAACTCGACATCCCTCACAACAAAATCCAGTCACTAAACCCTACTTCGTCTCCGATGGATCGCCACGACCATCGATAAATTTATCGATTATTTTTCCTGCAATCCCCAACCCACTGGCCACCTCCAGACCAAACATCATCCAATTCTATCACGCTGATCATCGGCAATCAACACAGATACCCAAAACGTACATTTCGAAAATTCTCATGAGTTAACAATTTAAAAATTATGATATGTATATTAAAATTCACCATTTTCAATCATGATTTCATCCATGTAATTCAAATTAGAATTTAAAGAAGTTGATTTTTAACAAAATTCTTAGTTTCACTGTTAATCCTTTACCTTAAAATTTTCTGTTGTATTTAAAATCATGAAACTATTTTATGATCAACAATACACTGCTGTAATCAATTTGTATTCAAGGATCCAAGCTTAAATTTTCTTGAATAAAGAGATATGAAATTTTCTTTAGAAAATTTAACTTTGTAAGTAAGAACAGAGAAGATGTATTTATTCAGGAAGCTTATATATATACACATACAATTCATATTTCAACATGCATTCACAACCAACATTCATATAAAGTAATACATCATCCCAACAAAATCAATCACATACATCAAAGTTTAATCATAGATTTTTAAACTGTTTTTAAAAAATATTTACTCACTGGCATTTCAAAATATACAGAGGAAACCAGGTTGTAATACTCACCTTGTAATGTTTGAACAGAGGCACTGGAATTGTTTTTTCGAAAACTCTGATCTTTGAACTGGAAAATGTTTTGATGTTTTACTGAGATGCTTTTAAGTTGAGGCTTGCTTGAATATGAAATGATATCTCTTTGTTTGGAATATACGAACTGAAATGAAGAAGGCTTGGTATATAGAAAAAGAGTTGTACAAGTGATATTTTCTTTGAACAATATCAGTGATGACATGATTCTTGTTTGTACAATATCAGTGATTTTTCTTTGCTTTGGGGCTGAAGACATTTCGAGTTGACAAAAATGTTGCCAGCATTTAATGCCAAGGTACTATATCTCCTTTATATGTTTACTTGCTTTGCTTTATACTCATCTTTTTGCCTATACACGAAGATACTTTATTATCTACTTGTACAGGTTCAAAAACATTGCTATTTCCTTTTGTCAAATCTTGAATATAATTTTCTTTTATTTCGGCTGAGCGGGTTTGTTGTGGCTGATAGAAAATATTTTGTGTACTAGAGATACTTGCATTTATTGCTATTGTCTTGTTTTGCAAGATAATCCATATATCTCTTCAAGTCCACATACTTATACTCATCTGTTCATACTTATCTTAATTTGTACATATCTAAATGTATATTTCTTTCCTTATGCTTGTCTTACAGCTTGTTCATACTTGAATGTATCTCTTCTTTTGCAAGCTTATAAATACTTATATATTTGGCTTTTGTATTTTAACTATCAATATTTAAATTATATCCATAAGTTTACTTACTTATATTCATGTTTTATATTTTTAGAATCTGATGTTATTTCAAATATTATCATCCATATGTATTTTATACCAAATGTTAATAGGATAAAGCATTTTAATTTAATTATATAAGATAAGTTCTATTATAAATATTATTAAGAGATTTTATTTCAAATTTTCAAATCAATTCCCTTTCAACAATACAAATCCATACAAATAAATGGCAATTATTACAAAGGTCATATTCACTATAAAATGATAAGTTTACTTTTTTTATTTAAATTAGATTAAATAACTATTAAAATAATACTGCTAAAATACCGGGTCGTCACATAAATTTTGGAAGTAAAAAAGATATTTTGTGAAAAGTATGTGTACATGTATATACAATTGTGATAAATATTAAAAGTATGTATTTTGGATATAACTAATATTATGAAAGGAATTATTTTAAGTTATATAGTTATTTGGAAAGAATATATTAATTTGAGTTTTGATAATAATATTTAGTAAATGATTTGGCATTGAATATTATTATTTGTGAAAATAAAATCTTTCATGCAAAGATATTTTGGAAAACAAATTAAGCAAAATTTGTTTGTATGTATATATGTGTTTGAAGAAAATTTGGTGGTTTAGAAAATTATAATGAGACTATGAAAATGCATTATATATACTGTTTTAAATATCATATGCAACCACCAAGCATTAGCAATGGCAGAGATCAGTGGCGAGGCAATGTCGACTTCGCGATCAACATCGTAGCCATTTGACAAAGCGATTTGCTATAAATAGGTGGCGAGCAAAGTTATTATATTATTTTATATATTTAATTGTGTGCACTCATTTATGATATATATACTACAATGAATGGTGTGTGATAATTTCGATTTTGTGTGTGCATTGTTTTATGATTTAGACGGATGTTAAGTTTTGTAATTTAATTGGAATTGGAATTTTATAATTTGATGATTTAGGTTTTATAATTGAAATTGTAAATTTTGGAAAGGGTTATCTGGAAGTACTAGTTAAAATTTTAAAATTTAAAGTTAAAAATAGTTGTGTGAACTTATTTTCCAATTAGAAAATAAGGAAGGAGAATATATTAATTTTTTATAAATTAAAGTGTAAATTAAAACAGTGTTTTATTTTTGCGGTAATGATTAAATTTAAAGAAGGAACTTTTGAATACACATGTTTTTATTTTAGACATTCTCTGATTCAAAATACGAGGATGCAATTTCTTTAAAAGGGGAAGTCTATAGCAACCCTATTTTTTTGTTAATTGAATAAATTAAAATAAAGATTTAAATTGGAGAATTTAAACCATCGGTTTGGATTTTGTGTTCTTTTATAAAAGAAAATTTGATTTATAATGATTTATTCTATATTCTTGTGAAATTTGGAAATGTTAGCATTTTAAGGTGCTAATAATCACTTGTAATTATTATTGATATTTTAATTAATTGTCGTCAAGTATAAATTTATAGAAAATTTGGAAAATAAAAATATGGTTAAATATCTTAGAATTTGATAAATAAATTTAATCTATAATGAATAATATAGAATCAATCTTTGTCAAAAAGAAAGGAGAAAAAGGTATTAGAAATTACAATTATACGGGCCTAAGAGAAAACCCATATCCATAATTAATCAAATATAAGAAAACTGCTTACTCATTTTCTCACTTTCATTATTGTAACGACCCGTTATTTTGGACCATTCAAATCGACAATAAATCCACACATGTCGGACTTGAATAATCCAAAATAACGGGTCGTTAATTTAAATTTGGCAAATCTCAGCATATACAGTAAATAAATCAGTCACAGAATCACAGACGCAGAGTAATACAATAATATGCAGCGGAATAGATAAAATAGTAGTTCATGAAGCTACTATATAAATATCAGAGTTAGAAATAAAATACAACAGAATATCTCAAATGCAGCGAAGTCTCCAGTACAACAGATGACTTCTCTGAACAAATCAACTAGAAGAGCTGAAAGTTGAGGCGATAGTTGGATCTCCAAAGGAAGCTCCAAACTCCAAAGGTGAGTCTCAAATGCTGTATCACTCGGTCTGACCCGAGAGTAAAGCAAACACAAAACACTCGAGTCAGGATTAACATTCTTATATCAATAAATCCAACTCAAGTGAAATATCAATTGAAATACAAGTAACTCAAAGGATGTTTGGGATAACCATCCTCTAAGGATCCATGGTGTAGAAATAAACACTATAACACCGTGGTCATTTCACTTTAATTTATACTTCAAAACCCAAATATCATTTCTTTTCAATATATCTATTTTCCGAAATAGTTTATATAGGTTAAATAATTTATAAAGTAAAGTATTTAATTTCCCCAAATCTCGCAAATCGATTCAAATCAACTCAAATTCCAAATTCAAATTTATTCAAAGCTCAATTCATCAATTCAATTCAGTTCTCAACAGACCATTTAAAATTTCATTATTTTCAAAGCTTTAATATTCAACATTTCAAAGTTAAATTTAACAGTTTCATATAGCTCTTAATTTAATTTCATTATTATTTAATCAGGGAATATTCACTTAATAAATTCAATATCATTTAACTAGCCTTAAATTACATTTTTACTAAATATTTCCTTAAATTTATTTAAACAAGAAATATTCCTTTAATTACTTAAATCAAACCCAAGTTATAAATCATATCTTAAATCTCAATTTCAATAAGTTTCAAATTGGTTTAATTAAATAAAATTCTTTATTGAATACAATTTCAACTAGATTTAAATTATCTTCCTTAACTTATACAAATCCTTAAAATCTATTTAGAAAATATAATACCTAGACATATTATATTAATTAAATCAACTTTATATTAAAACTTATTTCTATATAAAACATTTCCAATATTAAATAAGACCATATATATATTCCCTTTCAAAACCATAGAAATCATTTTTAAAATATTTATATATAAACCAACGGTGTCTGTATGTAATTTCTACCATATAGTCAAGTGATACGGATATTTATCATTTCAATCCGTAATTTAAATACATACGGGTAGATATCATTTCGACCCGAAATCCCAAATTCAATTCAAATGAAAATCGCTTGGGTCTATCATTTCAACCCATAACGATTTTCTCCTATTCTAAAGTCCGTTCGGGTATGTACCATTTCAACCCGTAGTGAATTCTATACTAACAGGGAACTTGCAGAGTGATGACAGAAACGATAATAATAATAACAGACATATATCATAAACAATAGTATAATATAAACAACAGGATACGGTGTCATATCCCACAAGTGAACAGTTACAGATAATAGCATATATAACAATTTAAATAGCTACAGTAGAATACTTCAGTTGTCATTTCAATTGAAATCAAATTTAATAAATATAAGAATGCTAAATCGTGAGCGATTACTCACCTTTCGAGGCTAGAGATGAACGAGAATGGGGTGTGTTACGTACTAGATCACGATCTAGATAGTCGAACAAATCCGAACAACAATTTCAAAGCGAGGTAAGCTGAAAGTGGATTAACGGGCAAAGCTGAAAGATAGGGATTGATGAGAACGGATTAGAATCATCTAGATAGAACAGAATATATGATTATTATTATTTTGTTGAATCAATATTTAAAACAAATAAATAAAATATATAATTAAAAATCATTATTCTTAAACACATATATTTAGGAGTCAGTATATTTTAAAATTTCAAACAATACTTAACAATATTTGTAAAGCAATAGAAGAAAGAAGAAAAAAATATATTAAACACGCTATTTAGTAAACATTAGAACTTTGTAATATATATATACTAACTTTCAAATCAAAACAACCTTGTATGCAGAGATCTATGATAAAACAAAGATGTAATGCATGTATGTAGGTAGAATTATGAACCAACCATATGTAAACTAACGCATAATTCTTGAAATGTGCAATGTGCGTATACTATTATGTAAACTGTAATAAATGAATACATATAAACAAGCGTTTTATACATGCTTACAATATAAAGAATTTTAATAGAACCATTAATTATCTCATATTATAATAATACCCTCTGCTATCAAATCAATTATAACAATGGATATGCCAACTATATATGATAATATGCAAGTTACGCCCATATATGTTTATACTTATATACTAAATAAACTAACATATAAGCCAACTGACAATAATACAAACTACTATATACAATAGTTAAGGTTCGAAAGTTTATTATAATTTATATATATGTATAAATATACATATATACCCCGACCTACAGGCTATAACATACCTATAATACAGTTCGTACATATTTAAAACATATTCACACCATATATATACTAAATTTTAAACATAACTTAAAGTTTTATTTAAATTAGACAACTATACATGTATAAAGGTAACTGTATGTATATGTCTACTTCAAACGTGACTCAATATATGGTTATATAGATACAAAAGCAGATATTAACACTACCTATATACTGCATCTATGTCAACTTACTTTAATATAAATTTAAATACAATACAACGGATCCAATTTATATAAAACATATGATATATAACTGAGACCACAGTACTTTGATTGTATAAACTTATATATTTTATATAACATACATCTTATATGTACAAACTAAACTGAAGCTTGAAATAATATATCTACTGACCAAGCATATCATGTAATATATATACAAGGTAAATCTATGTAGTAGAGAGGTTTTGGGAGATGAAGAATGAAGGAAAAAGGCGGACCTGCTAGTGGCGAGAGCGGGCCGAAGTGAGAAGCGGAAATGGTCAGAAGGTGGAGGAGAAAGAAAAGTGGAGGCGGTGATGGATTCGTGGCTCAAGAGGAGGTCGGCTCTGGCCGATGAGGAGGAGGTGGCGAGTTGAGTTGTTCGCGTCCGGGTCGGCGAGGCTTGGGGTTACGTGTTGAAGGTGGAAGTCGGTGACGTAGGGAGGAAGTGAATCTTCGGATGGAGTGGAGTTCGCATGCTACAGGGAATAGTTTGAAACAGGAGAAAGAGAATGATGGTTGCGTGAAAAGAATGAGAAATGAAATATACTTGCCCCGGAAATGTTGGCCTTTTCAGATTTTTTGACTTTTGGGAGTCAAAACTGTAGAATATAAAAGGACACGGGTTATATCTGTGTAACACCGCAAGCTGAACCAGATGGAGGACACAGAATTGTAAATGGACCCAATTTGGCGAATCGTCCCATTTTGCATTTTGTTGATTCCGTCGCGCACCGGACTCCGAAAAATACCAATGGATTTATCACGGTGATCAGCGCGATGAGACGGACAAGTGGAAACAGAAATATCTGTGCCAGGACCTTCCTATCAAAAGTCTATACGGACCCTGATTTACGTTGCTATTCCGTACGAAAAAATCCAAACGGAGCTAGAAACGTCCGAATTTCGCAAAACGGATTACGCAATCTTTTTCAGAGTGTTCTAAATAAATTTTCTCATGTTGACACCTTTAGGTTTCGGAGCACATTTAAATTCAACTGTTTTTGACTGATTTAAACTGAATTTCTAGCGACCGGTAAAACATCAAAATTACTCGACGAAAATTTGCCATTTGCTATGTAACGACCCGCTATTTTGAACCATTTGCATCCATTATAAGTGTATAGGTAGACACTCATGCCGGAGTTGAATTGCTCAAAATACTGCGTTGTTAATTTAAATTTGGCAAAACTAAACATATACGGTAAAATAAATAATCACAGATCACAGACACAGAGTAATAAATGCAGCGGAAATAAAAGAGATAGTAGTTCATGAAGCTACTATATGAATATATAAGATACATCAGAGTTTACAACAGAAGAGTAATACGATACATCAGAGTTAAACCAGATACAACGGAAGAGTGACACGATACATCAGATACAAATCAGAATACATCACTGGAATCATCGAATACGGAAGCAGAATAAATGGCTAGATCTTCAAGCAAAGCTCTAACTCCAAAGGTGAGTCTCAAAAGCTGAACCACTCAGTCTGACCCGAGCGTAAAGCAAAAACACAAGACACTCGAGTCAGGATTAACATTCTTATATTAATAAATCCAACTCAAGTGAAATAGCAATTGAAATACAAGTAACTCAAAGGATGTTTGGAATAACCATCCTTTAAGGATCCGTTAAACTATCTACTAGGTAGTAATGTACGCTAAGTAGATAATGTCTATCAGTAATATAAAGATATCAAAATAGCGTTAAGTCATGGCCCATTCCACCCTTAACACATTTTTATTCCCAAAAGCATATACAAGACCGTAGTTTCCCCAAAACCGGAAGTCACCAGAGGGCAATCCATATACTCAAGGTACAAATCAAAATCGTAGTGGTCGCGTATAAATGGAATACAAGTATGACAAGGCACATGAGGCAATACCCAAGGTAGTGTTACTACCGTTCGCCTGATCCGGACTGGTGAGAACGCAACGCCGCAGTGCCCGCAACACCGTGAAACAACACTCCCAAAATCAAGGGTGCACCAATCGACAACAAGTATAGGTAGTTCGAAGAAGTGTGTCCACTTGAGGTAGCTAATCCTCCATTGGCCCGGCACAGCTCCTGTTTTAGTCATTTCCAATTTGACACAAGTGTCAAGGCTATCCATTATCGTTCTCTTTCTTCAGTCAACACGTACATCATCCAACCACTTCATTCTGGATCATCACTCCGCGTATAGTTATTAAAGTGGTTTTCGGTTTAGATAGAGAGTATATCCATAACCGAATTCCGGTCTCTTTAATAACTTTCGTAATTATTACACCGATTGGTCGTTTATATATTTCAAAACCAAATCAATTTCAATTTCAATTTCAATTCGCAAATCAACATTTCATTTGTCTATCAAAACAGTTTCCATACTTTACGTTTCAAAACTTCCAAATTACCATTTCAAAATCTTATAATTCAATTTCAATCTTTATATTGAAAACACTTCAAATATTGATTCAAGTTCGTACAAAAGTTGTGACGACCGCCCATGACCCCTGCACCGAATCTAGAGATAAAGCGCTGTAAGGTGTGCCAGGCGACCATGGACGATTGTCAAGGTAAGATTTAAAACAACAGAATCTATCGTATTACTCACAGCGCATGGAAAAAATACAATAGAACATATGTATAGTGAAGCTTTACAGAACAAAATGACATCATATAAAACTCCATAATAGTTGAGTACAAGCATCAAAATAGTCAATACATCAAGCCTCACTACATATCTCTCAGAGAATACAAAACAGCGGAATATCCAGTACATATAAGAAGATAATATGCAACCCTCTAGCTCGTCTTCGATATCAGCATCGTGAGAAGAGAATAGCACCTGTCACCTGCTACCTAGTCTGCCCGTCCCAAAATGGACGAACAGCCCAAGGCAATAAGAATTAAAACATAAAGCCTTGAGTCAGACATCAGTCTTAGTGAGCAGTAAATTAACTAACAACATACCAAAAGAGCATAAAGGAAAAGGAATAGGAATACAACCCTCCCACTCCAACCTCATTCTACAGTGATAGCCCCCAGACACACACTAAGCAGAAGCAACCATAGCAGAACATACAATTTAAAGTAAAGCTACTATCACTCGAGTCAAGGGCGATGTTTTCCAAGTACCAAGGCCTAAATCAGATAAGCACCCAGAAAATACCGCTCTTGAGTCCGAATGACGATACAACCAAACATCCATGACTCTGGCTATCACTGTTATCATTGCTTCGATATCACCGTTAATTGAATGACCGGCACATTCTTTCAGCCGTCCGTCAAGGGCAAATGGAAACCCCGGTTCTAGACATAACTCCCGCACGTCGTCGCAGCCCGTGCCTAGGACTATCGAATCTGCCCAGAGTACTCGACCATCAACAGTTGGCCGTTGGGACTATCGAATCTGCCCAAACGTACTCTTGCTTAGAGCATGCTAGAACCTTCAACACCGATGCTATCCAAGCCTCCTAGTCATCCTCCTCGACGACTATTCTCATATCCATTCATTATCCTCAACTCGAATCATATCACCGAGTTATCAACATGCTTGGAATGATCCCGTCTAGATTAGACCAAGTCTTCATCACATGATTGCCTCGCTTCCTTACATCCTCGCAAAGCCTCATCACATCATCAAATCTATGCATAAGAGCTTCATCATCCCGCTACATATGCCACGAGCAGCTTTCCCAATTCAAGAGCCTTTCCCTTAGCTTTTGAATCACCTTCGATCTAAATCTAGTCATCAATCATCTAGTTCATAACAATCAATCAAATCAAACATCAATCCAAGCAATCAAGCATTCAAAAATGATCTAAGTAGACAATTATAACAATAATGGCATTTTCGTAATTAAAGAGTTGAAAGTCCAATAAGCATGAAAACATGGATTATATCTCTACAAACTTGATGAATGAACTTGCATAGGTTAACATATGATAAAATGGATGTAACATCATCATGAACAATGGATCTATATGGATCTACACTTAGGATGAAGAAAATGCATGGAAATCACTATTTTAACACCAAATCGAGCCAACAATCCGATATACTCCTTTGGATCCGTGTGAGAGATAATCACCACTCACCAAATCACCTAAACAAACCCAAATCAACACACTTCAGATCTGGACAGCGAAGGATCAAGCTTGATCTATCACGAATCCGTTTCAAACGATGAAATCTCTCTTGAAAAGATGAAGATCTTCAACTTTAGCTCTTGAATCTTCAATCTTGATCTTCGATTTGGATGGATGGAAGCACTAGATTAGAGTGGAGAAAAGAAGTGAAGAAGTGTAGAAGTCGAGCTCTCAAAATGGCAGCACTTCGTCGCTTCAAAATCCGGATCCCAAAAATGAAGAGAAGCTCTCCTATTTATAGCAGAAAATACCTTAAGTCGTAACTCGGCTATCTTCCTAAGTCGCTGCCGACTTAACACTTATGCCGACCTACGACTCAACAACCCCCTACGACTTAACCAAGCTACGAGTCAACACACGCTCCTACGACTTAATCCTCATCTGTCTACGACTCACGATAAAACAACCATCTCCTAAGTCGTATACGACTTATAGCATCTTCCGACTCAACACAAAGGCTACGACTCATCAAATAACTGGTACGACTCAACCACTAAGTCGGTTGCGACTTAACACTTCGTCTATATGACTTAACGACTTAACAACCTGCTGGGATACGACTTAGCTGGTTAGACGAGACAACTCATTCTACGACTTATTAGTTAACTCAGTCACGACTTATACTTGGCAGAAGATACGACTCAACACATCTATGCTTCTACGACTTAACATAGCAGCTTTGCCGATCTACCAGGATAAGACTCAACTCCTAAGTCGTCCAGGTCTTAAGTCGACCACTACCTTAACTCGTCAGCCGACTTAACACTTAACTCAAAACCTTAAGTCGTCTACAATAACATAAGTCGGTCAACTTCTTAGATAGGCTACTCCCTTAAGTCGGTCACTCGACCTAACCCACCCTATGACTTAACTTCCTTAACCCGGTTAATTCCTTAGGTCGTCGCCGACCTACCACTTAGTCATTAACTCGTCCAGACCTATTTCTTAACTCGTCCAAACCTCCTAAGTCGGCTACGACTTAAGACTTAAGAAAAATTCTGCTAAAATCTGAAACGACTTAACAGCAATGCAACCAAAGGTCAACTGTTTTACGATGTTTCGATCCGTGAAAATACGGGTCGTTACATTCTCTCCCCCTTAGGAATTTCGCCCCCGAAATTCCAAACAACCCAAGCAATCAAAGTCTATTCTGCACGCCTATCATCCATAGCAATCAACAAACCATGCATCCAATTCTAGCTTAGCGTACAGAATTCTAAGACTTAGAACAAGTTACAATATCGTGAGATGACACGACACCTTAGGGCCATACCTTGAAGAGTTCAGGATGAGCTGCTTTCATCCTCTCTTCCACCTCCCACGTACAGTCGTTATCATCATCACTCCATTGTATCTTGAGCAACTTAACTATCTTCCTCCTGAGCTGTTTCGTGTCAGTTTCAACAACACGAAGCGGCTTACGAGGTCTTCTATCGACTGGATCAACTTCTAAGTCTTCACAGCTATCAGCAGAAACCACCGTACTCGAGTCGTGTACATACTTCCATAGATATGATACATGAAAAACATTGTGCACACTCGACATCTTCTCTGGTAACTCCAATCTGTAAGCGAGCTTTCCAATTCGCTCGATAATCGGGAACGGTCCAACAAATCTCGGAGTCAATTTTCCTTTCTTCCCGAATCGAATAACATTCTTCAGTGGAGAAATCTTCACGAAAACCATATCTCCTACGTCGAATTCCAAATCCTTTCAACGCTTATCGGCATAACTCTTCTGACGGTCTTGGGCTGCCTTCATTCGTTGCCGAATGATCTCTATGCAATCCGAAGTCTGTCGAATCATCTCTGGCCCAAGCATCAGCTTTTCTCCAGTTTCCAACCAACATGTTGGAGAGTTACACGGTCTTCCATACAATGCCTCATACGGTGCCATACCAATGATTGACTGGTAACTATTGTTGTATGCAAACTCCACCAAATGAAGGTGATCTTCCCATGATCCTCCGAAATCCAAAACACAAGCTCTGAGGAGATCTTCCAAAACTCGGTTGACTCTCTCGGTTTGGCCATCTGTTTGAGGGTGATAAGCTGTACTCAAACACAACTCGGTTCCCAAAACTTCCTGGAAGCTCTTCCAAAATCCACTAGTGAACAATGGATCTCGATCGCTCACTATACTCTTCGGAATACCATGGAATCGAACTATCCACTTAACATACAACTCAGCCAACTTTGATGCAGTCCTAGTCGATCGAACAGGAATGAATCGTGCACTCTTAGTCAGTCGATCCACAATGACCCAAATCCCTTCATTTCCCGTTCTTGTTCTAGGTAGTCCATCAATAAAATCCATCGATATCTGCTCCCACTTCCATGTAGGAACTTCTAATGGTTGAAGCAATCCGCTTGGCTTCTTCTGTTCGGCTTTTACCAACTGGCAGTTCATACACTTGGAAATGAAATTTCCGACATCCTTCTTCATGCCTTCCCAGTAGTAGGTTCTCTTCATATCCCGATACATCTTATTTCCACCTGGATGAATTGTCAACTTCGAGTGATGACTTTCCTTCAGAACTTCATTCCTTAATTCATCTATATCGGGAACAACTAGTTGTCCTTGCTTCCGAAGCCAACCCTCTCGATCGACCTCGAATCCTTTATCCTTTTCTGGATCCAATCCAGATTCCAAATCATGGGTAATCTTGACAAGCTTATCATCTCGCTTTTGGCTCTCGCCAATCCTTTCCACAAGAGTGGGTCTTATCGATAAGTTTGCCAACATCTCAGGTTCCAATTCGCATCTAGGCCTGAAGTCAAATCCAGCTAAATACTCGAGATTCTTCCATTCAGAAAACATGGCTCCCAATCCTGCATGTCTCCGACTTAACGCATCTGCCACTGCGTTACCTTTTCCTGGAGTATAAGCTATACCAAAATCATATGATGCCAAAAACTCTAGCCAACGTTGCTGCCGAAGATTCAAATCCTTTTGGGAGAAAAGATACTTCAACGACTTGTGATCCGTAAACAACTCGAATCGAACTCCCAACAAATAATGCCTCCACATCTTCAGAGCAAATACAATCGCCGCTAACTCCAAATCATGAGTCGGGTAATTCCTTTCATGCGGCTTTAGTTGTCGACTGGCATACGCAACAACTTTATCCTTCTGCATCAGCACTGCTCCAAGTCCAGTACCACACGCGTCGGTGTAAACCACCATCTCATCATTCCCACTTGGAATAGTCAAAACAGGAGCACTCGTCAATCGCTCTTTCAGGATTCCGAAAGCTTGCTCACACTTAGCATCCCAACTGAACACTTGGTTCTTTTTCGTCAATCCTGTTAACGGTGCAGCTATCTTGGAGAAGTCTTTGATAAACCGTCGATAATATCCTGCTAATCCAAGAAAACTTCTCACATCTGATGCATTCTTAGGTCTAACCCAATCCTGGATTGCTGCCACCTTAGCGGGATCAACCGCTATTCCATTTCCAGAAATCACATGGCCTAAGAACCTCACTTCACTCTTCCAGAAATGACACTTCGAAAACTTAGCCTTCAGCTGATGTTTCCGTAAGATCTCCAAAACAATACGCAAGTGCGTCTTGTGCTCTTCTTCCGTTCTGGAATAAATCAGAATATCATCCACGAACACAAGTACGAACTTGTTCAACTGATCTCTGAACACTCTATTCATAAGATCCACAAAATATGCTGGCGCGTTAGTCAATCCAAACGGCATTACCAGCCACTCAAAGAAACCGGATGGTGTCCTAAAAGCAGTCTTCGGTACACTATCCTTAGCCACTCTCAACTGGTGAAATCCCGTTGCCAAATCCATCTGAGAAAACACCTTAGCTTCGTGAAGCTGATCAAACAAGTCATCTATTCTCGGCAATGGATACTTGTTCTTCTTAGTCACCTTATTCAGCTCACGATAATCGACGCACAATCTCAACGACCCATCTGCCTTGGTTGCAAACACAACCGGTGCACCCCACTCGGACACACTACGCCGAATGAATCCTTTCTGTAAAAGGTCATCAACTTGCACCCTCAACTCCTGCTGTTCCCTAGGCGCCATCCGCCTAAGAGGCATCACAACAGGTCTGGCTCCTTCAACTAGATCTATACGAAACTCGATCTCTCTATGCGGCGGCAACCCTTTGACTTCGTCAAAGACATCCTCGAATCCATTTGCGATTGGCACTAAAGACAGTCCATCCCGTGGAACAACTAGCGAATACATGAAGCTCATGAAGACGCCTTCCTCATGCTTACATCGTATCACAATCTTTCGCCCTTCCACATTCTCGACTGTCACCTCCAGCCTCTCACAATCAACCTTAGCCGCATACTTCCTAAGCCAGTCCATACCCAAGATAATTCCGAACCCCGCAAAGTTCAGAACAAAGCAATCACAAACAAAAGAGCAACCATGACTCGACACAACTAGACCACGGCATAACATACACAAACAAGACGAACCCCCAACTGGATTAGTCACAACCAATGGCCTATCAACAATATCCGGTTCCAAACCTAACCGGCCTACTAGTTCATTACAAACAAACGAATGCGATGCTCCAGTATCAAACAAAACTCTAACTGGAATACCACATAGGAAAAGAGTACCTTGAACAACCACACTCTTTCCCTTATCTTCAGCAGTAGGAGCTTTCGAAGATGACGGAACAGCTCCTAAAGCATAGGCTTGCACAATCTGCCTGTCCTTCCTCGGTTCTGGACAATTCTTCCTGAAATGCCCCGGCTTGTCACAGTTGTGACACTTCATCGGCACCTTAGGATTCTTACAATCCTTCGAGAAATGGCCCTTCTGCTGACAATTGTAGCAAGTCACCTCGCCTTTCGGCTTCTTCTGGCCATCCTTACCCTTATGCTGCTGCTGCTTCCTCTTCTTGTTTCCACCCTGCTGGGGTTTAGACTCTTCCCTGGTCACAGCAACAACAGATCCTTCCTTAGGAAACAGACTCTCATGCCTAAGAGCTTTCTCCACAAGCTTCTCAAATGAATCGTCCAAATGATCCACCAACTGTCTCCCAAGATAACTGTCCAAGCCTGTCACAAACTTCTCATTCTTCTGATAAGCGGATTCAATATATGACCGGGCATACTTGGACAAAGCCTCAAACTCAGAAACATACTCAAGAACAGATCTTCCACCCTGCTTGAGTTCTACAAACTTCTTGAACAGAACAGACTTCTGAGCTGTAGAAATGAACTTAGCTTCAAATCTAGCTTGGAATTGCTCCCAAGTAAATCTCTTCCTCCGCAGTATTGATGGTAATAGAGTTCCACCAATCAGAAGCTCTCCCTTGAAGCTGTCTTGATGCCAACTTCCTCTTAGTTGCATCATCAATTCCCAAATCACCAAAGATCCTTCTACAAGCATCTATCCACCTCTGGACCTCAATGGTAGATTCTGTTCCCAAGAAAACCTTCCCTCCAAGAGCAGTATAATCCTTGCACAGCTTAGCAAAATCCACTGGTTTCGGAGTTTGGACTTGAACTCCAACATCAACTGCTGCCCCCGGAACTGGTATCCTTCTCATGATCGAAGTCATCATAGCTTCGAACATGGCTGCATAATCAGCAGTCTCTTCAGTAGCACGGCCTTCCCTAGCAGCTGGTCTCCCTCTTCGACTCATTCTCAATATCTATAAAAAGGAATGATTAGAACATCTAGAGAAACAACTGCATAAAGGACTAACTTACTTCCAAACTACTATATTATATATAGTAATCATCCATCAAAATACAATTACGTCTCTCATACGTAGTTACGTCAGCGAGCGTTGGGTAAAATCGATTAACCAATGCTCTGATACCAAATGTGACGACCGCCCATGACCCCTGCACCGAATCTAGAGATAAAGCGCTGTAAGGTGTGCCAGGCGACCATGGACGATTGTCAAGGTAAGATTTAAAACAACAGAATCTATCGTATTACTCACAGCGCATGGAAAAAATACAATAGAACATATGTATAGTGAAGCTTTACAGAACAAAATGACATCATATAAAACTCCATAATAGTTGAGTACAAGCATCAAAATAGTCAATACATCAAGCCTCACTACATATCTCTCAGAGAATACAAAACAGCGGAATATCCAGTACATATAAGAAGATAATATGCAACCCTCTAGCTCGTCTTCGATATCAGCATCGTGAGAAGAGAATAGCACCTGTCACCTGCTACCTAGTCTGCCCGTCCCAAAATGGACGAACAGCCCAAGGCAATAAGAATTAAAACATAAAGCCTTGAGTCAGACATCAGTCTTAGTGAGCAGTAAATTAACTAACAACATACCAAAAGAGCATAAAGGAAAAGGAATAGGAATACAACCCTCCCACTCCAACCTCATTCTACAGTGATAGCCCCCAGACACACACTAAGCAGAAGCAACCATAGCAGAACATACAATTTAAAGTAAAGCTACTATCACTCGAGTCAAGGGCGATGTTTTCCAAGTACCAAGGCCTAAATCAGATAAGCACCCAGAAAATACCGCTCTTGAGTCCGAATGACGATACAACCAAACATCCATGACTCTGGCTATCACTGTTATCATTGCTTCGATATCACCGTTAATTGAATGACCGGCACATTCTTTCAGCCGTCCGTCAAGGGCAAATGGAAACCCCGGTTCTAGACATAACTCCCGCACGTCGTCGCAGCCCGTGCCTAGGACTATCGAATCTGCCCAGAGTACTCGACCATCAACAGTTGGCCGTTGGGACTATCGAATCTGCCCAAACGTACTCTTGCTTAGAGCATGCTAGAACCTTCAACACCGATGCTATCCAAGCCTCCTAGTCATCCTCCTCGACGACTATTCTCATATCCATTCATTATCCTCAACTCGAATCATATCACCGAGTTATCAACATGCTTGGAATGATCCCGTCTGGATTAGACCAAGTCTTCATCACATGATTGCCTCGCTTCCTTACATCCTCGCAAAGCCTCATCACATCATCAAATCTATGCATAAGAGCTTCATCATCCCGCTACATATGCCACGAGCAGCTTTCCCAATTCAAGAGCCTTTCCCTTAGCTTTTGAATCACCTTCGATCTAAATCTAGTCATCAATCATCTAGTTCATAACAATCAATCAAATCAAACATCAATCCAAGCAATCAAGCATTCAAAAATGATCTAAGTAGACAATTATAACAATAATGGCATTTTCGTAATTAAAGAGTTGAAAGTCCAATAAGCATGAAAACATGGATTATATCTCTACAAACTTGATGAATGAACTTGCATAGGTTAACATATGATAAAATGGATGTAACATCATCATGAACAATGGATCTATATGGATCTACACTTAGGATGAAGAAAATGCATGGAAATCACTATTTTAACACCAAATCGAGCCAACAATCCGATATACTCCTTTGGATCCATGTGAGAGATAATCACCACTCACCAAATCACCTAAAAAAACCCAAATCAACACACTTCAGATCTGGACAGCGAAGGATCAAGCTTGATCTATCACGAATCCGTTTCAAACGATGAAATCTCTCTTGAAAAGATGAAGATCTTCAACTTTAGCTCTTGAATCTTCAATCTTGATCTTCGATTTGGATGGATGGAAGCACTAGATTAGAGTGGAGAAAAGAAGTGAAGAAGTGTAGAAGTCGAGCTCTCTAAATGGCAGCACTTCGTCGCTTCAAAATCTGGATCCCAAAAATGAAGAGAAGCTCTCCTATTTATAGCAGAAAATACCTTAAGTCGTAACTTGGCTATCTTCCTAAGTCGCTGCCGACTTAACACTTATGCCGACCTACGACTCAACAACCCCCTACGACTTAACCAAGCTACGAGTCAACACACGCTCCTACGACTTAATCCTCATCTGTCTACGACTCACGATAAAACAACCATCTCCTAAGTCGTATACGACTTATAGCATCTTCCGACTCAACACAAAGGCTACGACTCATCAAATAACTGGTACGACTCAACCACTAAGTCGGTTGCGACTTAACACTTCGTCTATATGACTTAACGACTTAACAACCTGCTGGGATACGACTTAGCTGGTTAGACGAGACAACTCATTCTACGACTTATTAGTTAACTCGGTCATGACTTATACTTGGCAGAAGATACGACTCAACACATCTATGCTTCTACGACTTAACATAGCAGCTTTGCCGATCTACCAGGATAAGACTCAACTCCTAAGTCGTCCAGGTCTTAAGTCGACCACTACCTTAACTCGTCAGCCGACTTAACACTTAACTCAAAACCTTAAGTCGTCTACAATAACATAAGTCGGTCAACTTCTTAGATAGGCTACTCCCTTAAGTCGGTCACTCGACCTAACCCACCCTATGACTTAACTTCCTTAACCCGGTTAATTCCTTAGGTCGTCGCCGACCTACCACTTAGTCATTAACTCGTCCAGACCTATTTCTTAACTCGTCCAAACCTCCTAAGTCGGCTACGACTTAAGACTTAAGAAAAATTCTGCTAAAATCTGAAACGACTTAACAGCAATGCAACCAAAGGTCAACTGTTTTACGATGTTTCGATCCGTGAAAATACGGGTCGTTACATTCTCTCCCCCTTAGGAATTTCGCCCCCGAAATTCCATACAACCCAAGCAATCAAAGTCTATTCTGCACGCCTATCATCCATAGCAATCAACAAACCATGCATCCAATTCTAGCTTAGCGTACAGAATTCTAAGACTTAGAACAAGTTACAATATCGTGAGATGACACGACACCTTAGGGCCATACCTTGAAGAGTTCAGGATGAGCTGCTTTCATCCTCTCTTCCACCTCCCACGTACAGTCGTTATCATCATCACTCCATTGTATCTTGAGCAACTTAACTATCTTCCTCCTGAGCTGTTTTGTGTCAGTTTCAACAACACGAAGCGGCTTACGAGGTCTTCTATCGACTGGATCAACTTCTAAGTCTTCACAGCTATCAGCAGAAACCACCGTACTCGAGTCGTGTACATACTTCCATAGATATGATACATGAAAAACATTGTGCACACTCGACATCTTCTCTGGTAACTCCAATCTGTAAGCGAGCTTTCCAATTCGCTCGATAATCGGGAACGGTCCAACAAATCTCGGAGTCAATTTTCCTTTCTTCCCGAATCGAATAACATTCTTTAGTGGAGAAATCTTCACGAAAACCATATCTCCTACGTCGAATTCCAAATCCTTTCGACGCTTATCGGCATAACTCTTCTGACGGTCTTGGGTTGCCTTCATTCGTTGCCGAATGATCTCTATGCAATCCGAAGTCTGTCGAATCATCTCTGGCCCAAGCATCAGCTTTACTCCAGTTTCCAACCAACATGTTGGAGAGTTACACGGTCTTCCATACAATGCGTCATACGGTGCCATACCAATGCTTGACTGGTAACTATTGTTGTATGCAAACTCCACCAAATGAAGGTGATCTTCCCATGATCCTCCGAAATCCAAAACACAAGCTCTGAGGAGATCTTCCAAAACTCGGTTGACTCTCTCGGTCTGGCCATCTGTTTGAGGGTGATAAGTTGTACTCAAACACAACTCGGTTCCCAAAACTTCCTGGAAGCTCTTCCAAAATCCACTAGTGAACAATGGATCTCGATCGCTCACTATACTCTTCGGAATACCATGGAATCGAACTATCCACTTAACATACAACTCAGCCAACTTTGATGCAGTCCTAGTCGATCGAATAGGAATGAATCGTGCACTCTTAGTCAGTCGATCCACAATGACCCAAATCCCTTCATTTCCCGTTCTTGTTCTAGGTAGTCCATCAATAAAATCCATCGATATCTGCTCCCACTTCCATGTAGGAACTTCTAATGGTTGAAGCAATCCGCTTGGCTTCTTCTGTTCGGCTTTTACCAACTGGCAGTTCATACACTTGGAAATGAAATTTCCGACATCCTTCTTCATGCCTTCCCAGTAGTAGGTTCTCTTCATATCCCGATACATCTTATTTCCACCTGGATGAATTGTCAACTTCGAGTGATGACTTTCCTTCAGAACTTCATTCCTTAATTCATCTATATCGGGAACAACTAGTTGTCCTTGCTTCCGAAGCCAACCCTCTCGATCGACCTCGAATCCTTTATCCTTTTCTGGATCCAATCCAGATTCCAAATCATGGGTAATCTTGACAAGCTTATCATCTCGCTTTTGGCTCTCGCCAATCCTTTCCACAAGAGTGGGTCTTATCGATAAGTTTGCCAACATCTCAGGTTCCAATTCGCATCTAGGCCTGAAGTCAAATCCAGCTAAATACTCGAGATTCTTCCATTCAGAAAACATGGCTCCCAATCCTGCATGTCTCCGACTTAACGCATCTGCCACTGCGTTACCTTTTCCCGGAGTATAAGCTATACCAAAATCATATGATGCCAAAAACTCTAGCCAACGTTGCTGCCGAAGATTCAAATCCTTTTGGGAGAAAAGATACTTCAACGACTTGTGATCCGTAAACAACTCGAATCGAACTCCCAACAAATAATGCCTCCACATCTTCAGAGCAAATACAATCGCCACTAACTCCAAATCATGAGTCGGGTAATTCCTTTCATGCGGCTTTAGTTGTCGACTGGCATACGCAACAACTTTATCCTTCTGCATCAGCACTGCTCCAAGTCCAGTACCACACGCGTCGGTGTAAACCACCATCTCATCATTCCCACTTGGAATAGTCAAAACAGGAGCACTCGTCAATCGCTCTTTCAGGATTCCGAAAGCTTGCTCACACTTAGCATCCCAACTGAACACTTGGTTCTTTTTCGTCAATCCTGTTAACGGTGCAGCTATCTTGGAGAAGTCTTTGATAAACCGTCGATAATATCCTGCTAATCCAAGAAAACTTCTCACATCTGATGCATTCTTAGGTCTAACCCAATCCTGGATTGCTGCCACCTTAGCGGGATCAACCGCTATTCCATTTCCAGAAATCACATGGCCTAAGAACCTCACTTCACTCTTCCAGAAATGACACTTCGAAAACTTAGCCTTCAGCTGATGTTTCCGTAAGATCTCCAAAACAATACGCAAGTGCGTCTTGTGCTCTTCTTCCGTTCTGGAATAAATCAGAATATCATCCACGAACACAAGTACGAACTTGTTCAACTGATCTCTGAACACTCTATTCATAAGATCCACAAAATATGCTGGCGCGTTAGTCAATCCAAACGGCATTACCAGCCACTCAAAGAAACCGGATGGTGTCCTAAAAGCAGTCTTCGGTACACTATCCTTAGCCACTCTCAACTGGTGAAATCCCGTTGCCAAATCCATCTGAGAAAACACCTTAGCTTCGTGAAGCTGATCAAACAAGTCATCTATTCTCGGCAATGGATACTTGTTCTTCTTAGTCACCTTATTCAGCTCACGATAATCGACGCACAATCTCAACGACCCATCTGCCTTGGTTGCAAACACAACCGGTGCACCCCACTCGGACACACTACGCCGAATGAATCCTTTCTGTAAAAGGTCATCAACTTGCACCCTCAACTCCTGCTGTTCCCTAGGCGCCATCCGCCTAAGAGGCATCACAACAGGTCTGGCTCCTTCAACTAGATCTATACGAAACTCGATCTCTCTATGCGGCGGCAACTCTTTGACTTCGTCAAAGACATCCTCGAATCCATTTGCGATTGGCACTAAAGACAGTCCATCCCGTGGAACAACTAGCGAATACATGAAGCTCATGAAGACGCCTTCCTCATGCTTACATCGTATCACAATCTTTCGCCCTTCCACATTCTCGACTGTCACCTCCAGCCTCTCACAATCAACCTTAGCCGCATACTTCCTAAGCCAGTCCATACCCAAGATAATTCCGAACCCCGCAAAGTTCAGAACAAAGCAATCACAAACAAAAGAGCAACCATGACTCGACACAACTAGACCACGGCATAACATACACAAACAAGACGAACCCCCAACTGGATTAGTCACAACCAATGGCCTATCAACAATATCCGGTTCCAAACCTAACCGGCCTACTAGTTCATTACAAACAAACGAATGCGATGCTCCATAAGTATCAAACAAAACTCTAACTGGAATACCACATAGGAAAAGAGTACCTTGAACAACCACACTCTTTCCCTTATCTTCAGCAGTAGGAGCTTTCGAAGATGACGGAACAGCTCCTAAAGCATAGGCTTGCACAATCTGCCTGTCCTTCCTCGGTTCTGGACAATTCTTCCTGAAATGCCCCGGCTTGTCACAGTTGTGACACTTCATCGGCACCTTAGGATTCTTACAATCCTTCGAGAAATGGCCCTTCTGCTGACAATTGTAGCAAGTCACCTCGCCTTTCGGCTTCTTCTGGCCATCCTTACCCTTTTGCTGCTGCTGCTTCCTCTTCTTGTTTCCACCCTGCTGGGGTTTAGACTCTTCCCTGGTCACAGCAACAACAGATCCTTCCTTAGGAAACAGACTCTCATGCCTAAGAGCTTTCTCCACAAGCTTCTCAAATGAATCGTCCAAATGATCCACCAACTGTCTCCCAAGATAACTGTCCAAGCCTGTCACAAACTTCTCATTCTTCTGATAAGCGGATTCAATATATGACCGGGCATACTTGGACAAAGCCTCAAACTCAGAAACATACTCAAGAACAGATCTTCCACCCTGCTTGAGTTCTACAAACTTCTTGAACAGAACAGACTTCTGAGCTGTAGAAATGAACTTAGCTTCAAATCTAGCTTGGAATTGCTCCCAAGTAAATCTCTTCCTCCGCAGTATTGATGGTAATAGAGTTCCACCAATCAGAAGCTCTCCCTTGAAGCTGTCTTGATGCCAACTTCCTCTTAGTTGCATCATCAATTCCCAAATCACCAAAGATCCTTCTACAAGCATCTATCCACCTCTGGACCTCAATGGTAGATTCTGTTCCCAAGAAAACCTTCCCTCCAAGAGCAGTATAATCCTTGCACAGCTTAGCAAAATCCACTGGTTTCGGAGTTTGGACTTGAACTCCAACATCAACTGCTGCCCCCGGAACTGGTATCCTTCTCATGATCGAAGTCATCATAGCTTCGAACATGGCTGCATAATCAGCAGTCTCTTCAGTAGCACGGCCTTCCCTAGCAGCTGGTCTCCCTCTTCGACTCATTCTCAATATCTATAAAAAGGAATGATTAGAACATCTAGAGAAACAACTGCATAAAGGACTAACTTACTGCCAAACTACTATATTATATATAGTAATCATCCATCAAAATACAATTACGTCTCTCATACGTAGTTACGTCAGCGAGCGTTGGGTAAAATCGATTAACCAATGCTCTGATACCAAATGTGACGACCGCCCATGACCCCTGCACCGAATCTAGAGATAAAGCGCTGTAAGGTGTGCCAGGCGACCATGGACGATTGTCAAGGTAAGATTTAAAACAACAGAATCTATCGTATTACTCACAGCGCATGGAAAAAATACAATAGAACATATGTATAGTGAAGCTTTACAGAACAAAATGACATCATATAAAACTCCATAATAGTTGAGTACAAGCATCAAAATAGTCAATACATCAAGCCTCACTACATATCTCTCAGAGAATACAAAACAGCGGAATATCCAGTACATATAAGAAGATAATATGCAACCCTCTAGCTCGTCTTCGATATCAGCATCGTGAGAAGAGAATAGCACCTGTCACCTGCTACCTAGTCTGCCCGTCCCAAAATGGACGAACAGCCCAAGGCAATAAGAATTAAAACATAAAGCCTTGAGTCAGACATCAGTCTTAGTGAGCAGTAAATTAACTAACAACATACCAAAAGAGCATAAAGGAAAAGGAATAGGAATACAACCCTCCCACTCCAACCTCATTCTACAGTGATAGCCCCCAGACACACACTAAGCAGAAGCAACCATAGCAGAACATACAATTTAAAGTAAAGCTACTATCACTCGAGTCAAGGGCGATGTTTTCCAAGTACCAAGGCCTAAATCAGATAAGCACCCAGAAAATACCGCTCTTGAGTCCGAATGACGATACAACCAAACATCCATGACTCTGGCTATCACTGTTATCATTGCTTCGATATCACCGTTAATTGAATGACCGGCACATTCTTTCAGCCGTCCGTCAAGGGCAAATGGAAACCCCGGTTCTAGACATAACTCCCGCACGTCGTCGCAGCCCGTGCCTAGGACTATCGAATCTGCCCAGAGTACTCGACCATCAACAGTTGGCCGTTGGGACTATCGAATCTTCCCAAACGTACTCTTGCTTAGAGCATGCTAGAACCTTCAACAACGATGCTATCCAAGCCTCCTAGTCATCCTCCTCGACGACTATTCTCATATCCATTCATTATCCTCAACTCGAATCATATCACCGAGTTATCAACATGCTTGGAATGATCCCGTCTGGATTAGACCAAGTCTTCATCACATGATTGCCTCGCTTCCTTACATCCTCGCAAAGCCTCATCACATCATCAAATCTATGCATAAGAGCTTCATCATCCCGCTACATATGCCACGAGCAGCTTTCCCAATTCAAGAGCCTTTCCCTTAGCTTTTGAATCACCTTCGATCTAAATCTAGTCATCAATCATCTAGTTCATAACAATCAATCAAATCAAACATCAATCCAAGCAATCAAGCATTCAAAAATGATCTAAGTAGACAATTATAACAATAATGGCATTTTCGTAATTAAAGAGTTGAAAGTCCAATAAGCATGAAAACATGGATTATATCTCTACAAACTTGATGAATGAACTTGCATAGGTTAACATATGATAAAATGGATGTAACATCATCTTGAACAATGGATCTATATGGATCTACACTTAGGATGAAGAAAATGCATGGAAATCACTATTTTAACACCAAATCGAGCCAACAATCCGATATACTCCTTTGGATCCGTGTGAGAGATAATCACCACTCACCAAATCACCTAAACAAACCCAAATCAACACACTTCAGATCTGGACAGCGAAGGATCAAGCTTGATCTATCACGAATCCGTTTCAAACGATGAAATCTCTCTTGAAAAGATGAAGATCTTCAACTTTAGCTCTTGAATCTTCAATCTTGATCTTCGATTTGGATGGATGGAAGCACTAGATTAGAGTGGAGAAAAGAAGTGAAGAAGTGTAGAAGTCGAGCTCTCAAAATGGCAGCACTTCGTCGCTTCAAAATCCGGATCCCAAAAATGAAGAGAAGCTCTCCTATTTATAGCAGAAAATACCTTAAGTCGTAACTCGGCTATCTTCCTAAGTCGCTGCCGACTTAACACTTATGCCGACCTACGACTCAACAACCCCCTACGACTTAACCAAGCTACGAGTCAACACATGCTCCTACGACTTAATCCTCATCTGTCTACGACTCACGATAAAACAACCATCTCCTAAGTCGTATACGACTTATAGCATCTTCCGACTCAACACAAAGGCTACGACTCATCAAATAACTGGTACGACTCAACCACTAAGTCGGTTGCGACTTAACACTTCGTCTATATGACTTAACGACTTAACAACCTGCTGGGATACGACTTAGCTGGTTAGACGAGACAACTCATTCTATGACTTATTAGTTAACTCGGTCACGACTTATACTTGGCAGAAGATACGACTCAACACATCTATGCTTCTACGACTTAACATAGCAGCTTTGCCGATCTACCAGGATAAGACTCAACTCCTAAGTCGTCCAGGTCTTAAGTCGACCACTACCTTAACTCGTCAGCCGACTTAACACTTAACTCAAAACCTTAAGTCGTCTACAATAACATAAGTCGGTCAACTTCTTAGATAGGCTACTCCCTTAAGTCGGTCACTCGACCTAACCCACCCTATGACTTAACTTCCTTAACCCGGTTAATTCCTTAGGTCGTCGCCGACCTACCACTTAGTCATTAACTCGTCCAGACCTATTTCTTAACTCGTCCAAACCTCCTAAGTCGGCTACGACTTAAGACTTAAGAAAAATTCTGCTAAAATCTGAAACGACTTAACAGCAATGCAACCAAAGGTCAACTGTTTTACGATGTTTCGATCCGTGAAAATACGGGTCGTTACAAAAGTTTCATTTCGAAATTATTAGAATCAATTTAGTTTTAACATCCAAATCAATTTACATTCATTTATCGATTTCATTCAATATTCGTTAAGTAAATTTTATCATTCAAAACAATTCTATTAAATTTCCAATTCATTAAATCAATTCTTAAGTTCAACTTCATTAAAACAAAACTTACAATTTTGAATTAAATTAAATTCGTCAAATCAATTCTTTCAATTACAAGTCTTACATTAATTCCAAAAATATCACATTTTCATTTCTTGTTAAAGAAATTCCATTTCACTTATTTACTCACTTAAATAATTTTCCACAACTTAATTAATAAAGAAACTCAATTTCAGTTATTACGAAGTAAAATTCACTTATTCAAAAATTCAATTTAAATTTAATCATTAAATAATTCAATCTTAATTAATTATTAAATAATTCAAAACTTAATTAATTATTAAATAATTCAAAACTTAATTATTAAATAATTTCAAAGTTTAATAATTTCAAACTTAATTATAATTTCAAACTTAATTCAATAATTTCTCAAATTAAACAACATTCTTTCATCAATTACATTTTTAATATTTGTTTCAGATTATTAAACATTTTCCTTTCATAAAATTCAAATTCCGACTTCATTTCAAAACCATATTATTTATTCAAATAAAATCTTTGTTTTATTTTTAAATCAAATTATTGACCAATCGGGTTTATTTAATTTCCTATCCTAGGTCAAAGTTTAATTTGGGTATTTATCATTTCAACCCGATTCCAATTCAATTCAAAATCAAAACATAGTAAAGGGAACTTGCAGTGTGATAACTGGGATGGTGTCAAAGTAAATAAACAAGCAATAACAACAAACAATAACAATCCAATCATCAATTCAAATAATCCCGAAATAACTGTATTAATTCGTATTGTCATTTGTACGAATTAATATAATTATTTCTAGAATCTACACTATCATTTCATGTAGATTAAAGATGATTACATTACGGTTTTTCACTTTTCATCTATTACAATTTCATACATCATCAATCTAACAACATACATTCAGTGGTTCAAAGTGTAATTAAACAAATCATACGTGTCAATAAATTTAACAGTTAAAGGGGTCATATTATACAAAAGTCAGTTAATCAAATTTTACATCTAACTATCCTATATCAATTTTCAATTATGCATACTATTTATCATTTATCACTAACAATTTAACGTCCAATATAAACATCAACAATCAATCGATTATCAGCCAAACTGTATTATCATCGCATAAATAATTAACAGATAATGGTGTCAAATGTCACAGGTTAACTGATACAGGCAATAGCATATATAACAGTGTAATTAACTAACAGCAGCATATTTCAAATGTCGTTTCAATTGAAAT
This sequence comes from Allium fistulosum, assembly GCA_030737815.1. Classification (NCBI taxonomy): domain Eukaryota; kingdom Viridiplantae; phylum Streptophyta; class Magnoliopsida; order Asparagales; family Amaryllidaceae; genus Allium; species Allium fistulosum. The sequence continues at coordinate 731,026,282 of CM060902.1, read as the reverse complement.
CAGATTTAATAAATAAAAGAACGTTAATCATGAGTGAGTGCTCACCTTTCGAGGCTAGAGAGAACAATGATGGCTAAGATGGTGACACGGACACGCATACGAATACGGACACGAGCAAGCAAATCAAAAGCTGCTGGGATTTCCGGACAGCGACGAACAAAGCAACAAACTAAACAACGACAAGCTAAATAGTTTGAATTCGAATTCGATGAAAACAATATATATATATATATATATTAAAATCAAAATTTACCCGTAATATTTAAAAATAAAATCTTTATATTATATCTTAAAACAAATATTCAATTTAAACTCCTATTTAAAATAAAATCTCTAAATATTATAAAAAAATCAATATTTATAAAATCCATATATTTCTTTCAAAATTCAACAACATATTTAGAGTAATCATATTTTCTATGAAAAAGAAATTTAAAAAAAATAAGTCACTGGAGCCAACAGAGTTGATATGTACATATCAATTAGAAGGGAACGAAAATAAATAAATCTATATAAAATCAAAGCACTCCTGTATGACCAATATCTATATATAATATTATAACTTTTCTCATGAAAAATTAACCAAATCTACAAAACTTTGATGATGAAACAAGATAACATAAAATCTTACGTAGTTATTGAGTTCAATACGCAAATATAATAGACTGGCTGCATGGCTATTGGGAAAGTGGTGCTGAGGTCTCGGCCAGGGTGTTCGGTTGTGGTTGACAAGCGTGGTGCTCAGGTGGGGGACTGACGTGGCGAATGCGGCTGCTAAGGAAGGGGAGCAGGTCTGGAAATGAAGGGGAGGGGCTTGCGAAGGACATAGTTGCATGGAGATGAGTGGAATAGGTAAGTATGGTTGGGCAAGGCTGTCTTGGCTGTTAGGCAATGAGTTTGTGGAGGAGTAGCATAGGGGAGGTGAAAGCTTGGCGGAAGGCGATCTAGAGGGTGGTTAAGGCGGAGCAAGGTAAGGAGGCGAGCAGTTTTTTTTTGATGGGTTCGAATGGCCGATCTTGGCTGTGGGATCACAGGCGAGGCGAGCTATGCTAGCATGGGAGGTGGGGTTGCTTCGGAGATGTGGGTTAGAGGCCAGTGGAGTGGTGGATGGAAGGGTAGGTGGAAGTATGGAAGACGTGGTGGTTGGAGTCTGGCCAGGCGAAGACAGGCGGAGGTGATTCACGTAGAGGTTGCTGTTGGGTTTTCGGTTGCTTGAGGTGGGAGGGTCAGATGGGTGAGGTGAAGAAAAGAGGAGAAAGAGAAGTAAAAATAAATGCAAAGCTGAATAGTGTGGTGCTCGAGAAAAACAATACCGAAACAACCAAAGAAAGCAACAGTTATATTTTCACATAAATGAACAGAGGTAGACGAATGAATCGACACACTAATGCAACCAGTGAAAAATAAAAGCTAAGGCATTGATTTTCTCAAAATAATAAATGTCGGTGGGCTGTTGGTTTAACCCGATGGATAACGAAAGGTCTCAGAGCAGATTGTAACCGGCTTCCGATACGGTAGGCGTTACGTAAAGTACAACGTACAACGGAACTTCGAATTTGACAATCGAGTATACCATAGAGATCAGCACGACGAGACGATCAAAACGGTATATAGAAATCAGTGGTACGATTGAATTATAAAAATTCAAATTTTTCTACTAGCGGAAAATGCAAGAAAAATGCTGAAAAATAAGATCGACGGAGCCAAAGATGTTCGAATTTGGAAAAACGACAAACTGACATCTTGCTCAGAAGATGGTTTAGAATTTTTCTCTGTAAAATATATTTAGGTTTTGGAAACATTTTATTTTCATCGCTTTTTAACTGATTAAATTGAAGTGAATTTACGCGCGAAATAAACTTTCATATTTCCAGACGAAAATTTACCAGTTGCTATGTTTAACTAGACGTATTCCAAATATAAAATTTTTATTTCAAAATTTTATCGTTTAAAATTTCACAAAATTTCAACTAATTACGTTATTAAAACAGTTGAAATTTACGGGTCGTTACATGCTATGTATAAATGGATGCATAGCAAATATCAAATTTCTGTCATTAAATTCTATTGTTTGATTTAAATGGTAGATTTCAATTATTATATTCAATAAATTCACCCTTATTTAATTTCAAAATAAACTATATTCCAAATTAATATAATTGAATATTCATTGGTTTAAAATTTTCTAGTTCCTTAATTAAAATGTTAATATTAACCAATGCAGTATTAAATTCTCAAATTTCTCAATTTCTGAATCATTTAACTAATTTAAATTGAAATAAAATTTCATAATAAAATAAACTTCAATATTATCACATGAAACTTTACCAGTTTCTATGTTTAAATAGACGTATTCCAAATAATAAATTTTTTATTTTCAAATTTTATTGTTTAAAATTCCACAAAATTTCAATTAATTTAATAAATAAAATCACAAAAATCTTAGGTCGTTACACTCTCCCCCACTCAAAACTTTTCGTCCCTGAAAAGGAAGGAGGTGGGAGAATAGAACAACCAGAAAAGAAAAATAGATTGAAAGACAATGACAAATAATTAATTTAAAACTCTATAAATTTTACTTAACATATTCATTTGAAAACTTCATTTTCAATTCAATTATCTTTAATGCTTTAAAACTTTTCAAAAACCCATTTGTAAAATTTCTTGCTTCCTTTATAAATACCATTTATATGTTTAAATAACACTTTTATAAATATATGAAAACTATTTGAAAAAAAATTATTTACATCATTACTTATATTTACAAAGAGGTTATTGAAAACATTAAATCTATAATTCATAAATTTATTAATTCTCAAGATACTTTCAAATATTATCAATAATCATTTACTTTAAATATGTTTTATTTTATTAAAACTCCTAAAATATTTATAACACTAAAATTTTCTATTAAACCATGTAGTATATAAATAAACAATCTTTAAAAAGGATATAGTCAACAAGGAAAAGAAGGAGGATTTGGAAAAACAGAATATATGTGAATAAATAAAGCTGAGCAGATAAGGTAGATTCAAAAGAATAGTATCAGGCATGAATAGTTAATTCAAACCATAAGGATTTCAATTTCAAATATTAATACAAAATTTCTTTGATGGAAATGCTTTTGTAATATAATACCTTTATAATAAAATACTTTTATAACTCGATGTTTTAACAAGTTTATCCTTATTCCTGTAGACTCTGGTAGTGCGTTGATCAGGCGCAAAACTAGAATTCTCTAGTTACTTAGTAGACCTGTTTCAACACCTAGTGAAAATACTGGAAAACTTTTAAAAACCGATATGGAAAGTACAATCCAAACAAAAAAACAAACAAATCATGGATCGCAGATACACAATGGTTACGCCTGGGTCCCCCAGGAAACATCCGTACCTTTTAAGCATTCACTGCCTTGCGAATTTCGCCATGATAACAAAACTATGGACCGCAGGATACATAACAATGGTTACGCCTGGATCCCCTAGGAAACATCCATACCCCTTAAGCAATCTCTGCCTTGCGGATTACGCCACTAACACGACCATAGATCGCAGATACACAATGGTTACACCTGGATCCCCCAGGAAACATCCATACCTTTTAAGCAATCACTGCCTTGCGAATTACGCTATGCAGTCGAGTTCGTAAGACCATGGGTAACGCCATGGAATTCGAAGGACACTCGAGTATCATATCCGAAAAACCAAAAATCAGAGAGAATAATATCGATAGAATGAATCCAAGATGTGGCCACAAATCGGATATCAAGCAGAAGGCACTTTCCATATCTTTACTTCGAAAATATGTATCATATAGTACCTTTCAAATTAATTTCAAATATCATACTTATATAAAGTCCATTATATATAAGATTTCATTTTCAAATCAAATACTTTCCAAAATCAATAGTATATCAAATCACACTTATATAGACTTCAATTATATAAGATTTCACTTTTCAAATTGAGTACCTTTTTAAATCCATAGTTTTCGAATCAACATCACTTATACAGACCAAATTTTTTATATAAGTTCGATAACTCCCAAATCAAGTTTTTAGTAACACAAGGTTCTCAATTTCAATTTGTTTCAATATCAATGTATTTTTCAAAATCATATACGCTTTCACCAAATTATTCTTCCAAATCAAATATCTTCAGTTCCAAAGTATCCAAAATAATAAATTTAGGAAATAAATCCAGAATTCCAAATCAATATAATTAAGTCAAACAATTCATTTCCAAAATCAATGGTTTTCAAAATCATCTTATATTTACATAAGGTCCATCTTATATCAGGATCAAAATTTCAAAAATAAATTTCGTTGTACGAAGAGCTATATGGGATTGAACATCTTTGCTTACTAAAAGTTTTGAATTTAGAATAGTTTTGTATATAAGATAGTTTGAAAAATAGTTTTGTAAATAATTTGTAAATAAAATAGTTTAAAATAGTTCGTTTTAAGAAGAATAAAAGAAAAATAGTTTGAAAATGGTTTTAAATTGATAGTAGTTTTGCATAAAAGAAACATTCCAATTAAATTACAAAGATATCCAACCCAACAACTTTCCATTTCAACGTCAAGTATATCAATGATATTAGGATATAAGATGTACGTATGTCATCATTTCGCAAAATCACATTCGATCGCTCGCTTGATCACACAAGTTCGCTTTCAAACTAGTATTGTCCATTCGACTTCCCTAATGCGGATTTCGATATGGTTTCTCGACTAGAAGCCATCAGTCTCCTTGCATAGCCATATACTATGATAGAGAATTCTAGAATCAAGCCCAAAATCCATATCAAATATTCGCCATCAAGAATCAAATGAAAAATCCTAACACGAAATGGTGTAATTCACCTCGAACTTGTGTACTCAAACTTGGATCGATTCAATTATGCGAATAAAACAGCATACGTACAACTTGTGTATATAGTTTCATGGAAAAAATTTCAAAACATTTCAAATCAAATTTTCATATTAGAAAAATTCAAAATAGCCTTATTCATTTACTTACAAAACAGTTTCAACTTATTTAAATCATTACTACATACTTTAATCATACATACCAAACTTATATACTTTATACTTTTCAAAATTACTTAGCTTTGAAAAGTTAACCTTGATTTGGAAGTGCTCGAACCTTCAAAATAGTTGAAGAAATCATTTTCAAATTCAAGAGTTGGAAATCACCAATAAATCAGTAAATCAATTCCAAAAGATAGGGTTATGTCAAATCAAATCCAAAACTCGAGGACTAAACACCGGCTTACTTCAAATCATTTCAAATACATATACATATATTCTTCGAATATCAAATCATACTTCGAACTTTGAAATCAAAATTTGTTTCATAAAATCACTCGTGTAGCAAAGCTACTGAAGTGGCCTATCCCCCACTCTGAAACTCGAAAATCAATGTCGATGATGCGTGCACTCATCACCGAAATTATTTTCCAGTGACATAAGTGAGTTCTGGACTTCTATTTTCTTAAAAATTTCTTTGAAATTTCTTCAAAATCATTTGGGACTCATATGAAGTCATTTGAAACATTTCTTATTCGAAAAAAATACTTTCAAATCATATTATTATTATATATTTCAAAATCTTAAAACCAATTTCAAAATACCGGAGTTCAATTCTCGAATTTCAAATTTTAAAATCCTTCAGTTATAAATCATTTTTAGATAAATCAAATTTCTTATATAAATTTTTTTCAAAATTACAAATCCTTTCTAAACCTCAAATTCTCATTTAAAAAGGGTATATAATCTTTATCGAAAACACTTCATTTTTATATATAGAATATAATCATACTTATCAAAATAATAATTTCGATATATAAAAACCTTTCTAGCTAAAAGTACAAACAAGCCCGATTTTTTTCAAGGGATGATTCAACAATGGATTTCAAAACAAATAAAGAGATTCAAATTAGAGGAACTCTAACCAAATAGAATTCTGATTCGAAGATAGGGTCGATAGAAGATTAAATTTAAAATAGAAGATGGATATACTTATATAAACCGCGGGAAACCTTAAACCGGTCAACCGTGACTTCAGGAACAAGATCGATGCAGAATTCCAAGAAAAATCAACATTCGATCGCAAGAGATAGCGGCATCTAAACCAAAAATATAGAAATCTCCGGTGAATCAATGCCAATTATGAAGGAGTTTCACCCCTTCACAATTCATTCAAAGATTGGTGGGATCCTATTCTTATAGAGATCATTCGTGTGACGCCCCACCTCAATACCCACGCTAGCCAAGGACACTACGATGTAGTGCTGTCAACTAGCACGGAGAATAAGGCTGTTGAGGAGCGACCATCCATGTAATTGATTATCACACGGTGGCTATAAAATAATCTTTGGAAACAAACATAGAAATAAACATAACACAAAGCAGTCACAGACATCCATATCACAAAGGCGGAAGAAGATATGAATATATAACTAACACATGAAAGTGTACATCAGAGTAGTGGTCAAAAAGTTCCACAATAATACAAAAGAATAGCAACCTGTGCTATACAAAAAGAATACAACTATGAGTCCATATCTCAAGTGTATACAACAAAAACTGCTAAACTAAATAGTCAGCCAAAAGTCAGAGTAGCAAATCCCGGAAGGAAGTCAAGCAGAAGCACCTGTAACATCTCGGTCTGACCCGAGTATTATTTAAGAAAATAATAAACGGATCAGTCTAACTATAAATATCAGATGACATGATATAGAATAAAAGATATGGCATAAACATATAATATCCAAACTGACATACTACTATAAGTATGAAAATGATGATCAACAGGAGATCAACCGATGAGAAATGATCAATATCACAAGAATCTTCTCAAAGATCCAAAGAGGGCATCATACCCTAAACTTGTACTCATAACAAGTCAATGACATAAAAATCCAGAAATCAAAACAAGAAATCCAGAAATCATAAAAAGAGAAAGAGGCCTATCACATGATGGTCCGAAGACCATGGGGAGCTACCCCATATGTGTGAGTCGGAATCACACTGATTGAGGCCTAGGCTAACCAAAAAGCAGAAAGGTATGTGTGAATGGAATCACACAAGTGGTGTCTAGCCTAACCTCGCAAACATAAAGATATGTGTGAGTCGGAATCACACTACTGCGGCCTAGACTAACCTTGCGGACAAAGAGATGTGTGTGAGTCGGAATCACACTATTGCGGTCTAGTCTTACCTTGCAAACAAAGAGACATCGCACAATTGCTAGTCTAAATCATAAAATGATCATCATGATCAGCGAGAAGTGTCAATCACACCAAGCTAGTAAATATATGAGTTTAGCTTCATGTCCCATAACCACTTGCTTAACTTAAATATTTACGAACAAGCTGTAAATCTTCACTAGGAAATTGTCACGAAAAGGGTTCAATCGAACAAGTCCAAGAGCTAACCGACGAAGTGAACGCAAGCGTTTCATACCACTCGTTTTACTAAGTCGTTTAAGTCGATTTCTCATTCGAGTGAAGTAAAGGCTTGTATATACTAGTAGATTGAAAATCGGTTTGAGAAAACGAACTTTAGATATTTAAAATAGTGTTGAAATGGCTTTGATGAAAGAGTTTTGATATTTACTATTAGTATTGAAACCTTCATATATCTTTAAAGTGACAAGTCATAAAACGATTGTTGGAACAATCTATCACAAAAATTCACATTCGGAGACGTGAATAAAATCCAAGGAAATCAGCTTACAATGCATCAAAGTGGAAGTTCTGATGAATGCTTTTCAGAAAAGGTTGCCTACGCAGAGTAATACGGGGTTCGACCTGCCCGGTCAGGTCGCGGGGGTCCAGGGGGCAGCGCCCACGGCGGGGTGCGGGGCAGCGCCCCGTCACGGTACGACCTAGTGGAGGCAAGCTGGTCAAGCGACCTAAGGAAAAGTAGGTCATACGACCTAAGGAAAATCGCGACCTAAAAAGACCAAGTGTAAGGTCGGCGACGACCTAACTTGAACGACTTAACTGGGGGATAAGTCGGAGACGACCTACGAGATATACTGGCCGACCTAACTCGACCGACTTAAAGACTTAGCAGGGTCGAGCGACTTACGAGCTACGACCTAAGGTGACGAGGGCGTTAGGTCGGAGACGACCTAACACTTGACTCGCGAACGACTTATGGAAAAGAAGCTTAGGTCGGAGACGACCTACGAGATAAGCCAGTGCGAGCGACCTAAAGTTTGCCTGGGGGATTATAGGTCGGCAACGACCTAACGTTTTGCCTGGAAATTATAGGTCGGCAACGACCTAACACTTAACAAAATTCGAGCGACTTAGTGGTTTACCTTGGAATTTTAGGTCGGCAACGACCTAACGTTTTGCCTGGAAGTTATAGGTCGGCAACGACCTAACGTTTTGCCTGGAAGTTATAGGTCGGCAGCGACCTAAGTTTTTGCCTGGGATTTATAGGTCGGCAGCGACCTAAGTTTTAACTCGCAGGTGACCTAAGACTTAACTCGCAGGTGACCTAAGACTTAACTCGCAGGCGACCTACGACCTATGGATGGACGACCTAACTCCGAACGAGCTAAAAATGGCCAGAACGACCTAGTAGCAGTTTTTTTCACCAAAATCACTAAAATTTGGAATTTTTCGCCAATCCAATCCAAACCAAATGCAACAAACATGCTAAAGTGATGAGGAATCATTCCCAACAGTCCAATGACGATTATAGGCAAGATGTGAGATCAAAAATCTCACCTTTTCCACGAAATTGATGTTGGAGAGCTTAAGAACGAAGCAAGAATCAACCCCTAGCTTGAATCTATGTTCTCCACCTTGAATTCGGAGTTTGATGTTGAATTTACTAAAGATCTCGAGCTTGGAATTTTAATTTCTCTTTCCCCCCACCATATTTGAAGAAGCTTGAAGTGTTTGATGAAGTGATGAAGAGGAGAGGGGGGTTGGGCTGAGTTAAGAAGGTGCAGTCCCAACCAAAGTCACAAGTGGGAAAAGTGACGAAAATTTCACTATCTCCAAACATATCGAAGTTTACACTCAAAAAGATCGCAAACGTCATTTTGAACTCAATGGGGGTGGTCTCGAGTCCTAATTTGACCGTATGCAAAAAGTAGCTTTTCGGACTAACATCCGACTAACGATAAAATATTTAAATATAAAATCGATAGATATGCGGGTTGTTACAATTCGAAGTGGAGTTATGGGATACTCCAGAATCAAAAGAATACAAATAGGGAGAGACAAGAATGAATTTTGGAACCGTAAGAAACGTTCCGAAGTTCAAAGGATATCGAGTCAAACGGAAGAGATTCAAACTCGAACGAAAGTGATTCTGTAAATAAATTTACTATATATGCTAAGTTTGCCTAGAGCCAAAGCTCTGATACCAACTGTAACGACCCGTTATTTTGGACCATTCAAATCGACAATAAATCCACACATGTCGGACTTGAATAATCCAAAATAACGGATTGTTAATTTAAATTTGGCAAATCTCAGCATATACAGTAAATAAATCAGTCACAGAATCACAGACACAGAGTAATACAATAATACGCAGTGGAATAGATAAAATAGTAGTTCATGAAGCTACTATATAAACATCAGAGTTAGAAATAAAATACAACAGAATATCTCAAATGCAGTGAAGTCTCCAGTACAATAGATGACTTCTCTGAACAAATCAACTAGAAGAGCTGAAAGCTGAGGCGATAGTTGGATCTCCAAAGGAAGCTCCAAACTCCAAAGGTGAGCCTCAAATGCTGTATCACTCGGTCTAACCCGAGCGTAAAGAAAACACAAAACACTCGAGTCAGGATTAACATTCTTATATCAATAAATCCAACTCAAGTGAAATATCAATTGAAATACAAGTAACTCAAAGGATGTTTGGGATAACCATCCTCTAAGGATCCATGGTGTAGAAATAAACACTATAACACCGTGGTCATTTCACTTTAATTTATACTTCAAAACCCAAATATCATTTCTTTTCAATATATCTATTTTCCGAAATAGTTTATATAGGTTAAATAATTTATAAAGTAAAGTATTTAATTTCCCCAAATCTCGCAAATCGATTCAAATCAACTCAAATTCCAAATTCAAATTTATTCAAAGCTCAATTCATCAATTCAATTCAGTTCTCAACAGACCATTTAAAATTTCAGTATTTTCAAAGCTTTAATATTCAACATTTCAAAGTTAAATTTACCAGTTTCATATAGCTCTTAATTTAATTTCATTATTATTTAATCAGGGAATATTCACTTAATAAATTCAATATCATTTAACTAGCCTTAAATTACATTTTTACTAAATATTTCCTTAAATTTATTTAAACAAGAAATATTCCTTTAATTACTTAAATCAAACCCAAGTTATAAATCATATCTTAAATCTCAATTTCAATAAGTTTCAAATTGGTTTAATTAAATAAAATTCTTTATTGAATACAATTTCAACTAGATTCAAATTATCTTCCTTAACTTATACAAATCCTTAAAATCTATTTAGAAAATATAATACCTAGACATATTATATTAATTAAATCAACTTTATATTAAAACTTATTTCTATATAAAACATTTCCAATATTAAATAAGACCATATATATATTCCCTTTCAAAACCATAGAAATCATTTTTAAAATATTTATATATAAACCAACGGTGTCTGTATGTAATTTCTACCATATAGTCAAGTGATACGGATATTTATCATTTCAATCCGTAATTTAAATACATACGGGTAGATATCATTTCGACCCGAAATCCCAAATTCAATTCAAATGAAAATCGCTTGGGTCTATCATTTCAACCCATAACGATTTTCTCCTATTCTAAAGTCCGTTCGGGTATGTACCATTTCAACCCGTAGTGAATTCTATACTAACAGGGAACTTGCAGAGTGATGACAGAAACGATAATAATAATAACAGACATATATCATAAACAATAGTATAATATAAACAACAGGATACGGTGTTATATCCCACAGGTGAACAGTTACAGATAATAGCATATATAACAATTTAAATAGCTACAGTAGAATACTTCAGTTGTCATTTCAATTGAAATCAAATTTAATAAATATAAGAACGCTAAATTGTGAGTGATTACTCACCTTTCGAGGCTAGAGATGAACGAGAATGGGGTGTGTTACGAACTGGATCACGATCTAGACAGTCGAACAAATCCGAACAACAATTTCAAAGCGAGGTAAGCTGAAAGTGGATTGACGGGCAAAGCTGAAAGATAGGTATTGATGAGAACGGATTAGAATCATCTAGATAGAACAGAATATATGATTATTATTATTTTGTTGAATCAATATTTAAAACAAATAAATAAAATATATAATTAAAAATCATTATTCTTAAACACATATATTTAGGAGTCAGTATATTTGAAAATTTCAAACAATACTTAACAATATTTGTAAAGCAATAGAAGAAAGAAGAAAAAAAAATATTAAACACGCTATTTAGTAAACATTAGAACTTTGTAATATATATATACTAACTTTCAAATCAAAACAACCTTGTATGCAGAGATCTATGATAAAACAAAGATGTAATGCATGTATGTAGGTAGAATTATGAACCAACCATATGTAAACTAACGCATAATTCTTGAAATGTGCAATGTGCATATACTATTATGTAAACTGTAATAAATGCAGACCTATAAACAAGCGTTTTATACATGCTTACAATATAAAGAATTTTAATAGAACCATTAATTATCTCATATTATAATAATACCCTCTGCTATCAAATCAATTATAACAATGGATATGCCAACTATATATGATAATATGCAAGTTGCGCCCATATATGTTTATACTTATATACTAAATAAACTAACATATAAGCCAGCTGACAATAATACAAACTACTATATACAATAGTTAAGGTTCGAAAGTTTATTATAATTTATATATATATATGTATAAATATACATATATACCCCGACCTACAGGCTATAACATACCTATAATACAGTTCGTACATATTGAAAACATATTCACACCATATATATACTAAATTTTAAACAGAACTTAAAGTTTTATTTAAATTACACAACTATACATGTATAAAGGTAACCGTATGTATATGTCTACTATAAACGTGACTCAATATATGGTTATATAGATACAAAAGCAGATATTAACACTACCTATATACTGCATCTATGTCAACTTACTTTAATATAAATTTATATACAATACAACGGATCCAATTTATATAAAACATATGATATATAACTGAGACCACAATACTTTGATTGTATAAACTTATATATTTTATATAACATACATCTTATATGTACAAACTAAACTGAAGCTTGAAATAATATATCTACTGACCGAGCATATCATGTAATATATATACAAGGTAAATCTATGCAGTAGAGAGGTTTTGGGAGATGAAGAATGAAGGAAAAAGGCGGACCTGTTGGTGGCGAGAGCGGGCCGAAGTGAGAAGCGGAAATGGTCAGAAGGTGGAGGAGAAAGAAAGGAGGAGGCGGTGATGGATTCGTGGCTCAAGAGGAGGTCGGCTCTGGCCGATGAGGAGGAGGTGGCGAGTTGAGTTGTTCGCGTCCGGGTCGGCGAGGCTTGGGGTTGCGTGTTGAAGGTGGAAGTCGGTGACGTGGGGAGGAAGTGAAGCTTCGGCTGGAGTGGAGTTCGCATGCTACAGGGAATAGTTTGAAATAGAAGAAAGAGAATGATGGTTGCGTGAAAAGAATGAGAAATGAAATATACGTGCCTCGGAAAATGTTTGCCTTTTCAGATTTTTTGACTTTTGGGAGTCAAAACTGTAGAATATAAAAGGACATGGGTTATATCTGTGTAACACCGCAAGCTGAACCAGATGGAGGACACAGAATTGTAAATGGACCCAATTTGGCGAATCGTCCCATTTTGCATTTTGTTGATTCCGTCGCGCACCGGACTCCGAAAAATACTAATGGATATATCACGGTGATCAGTGCGATGAGACGGACAAGAGGAAACAGAAATATCTGTGCCAGGACCTTCCTATCAAAAGTCCATACGGACCTTGATTTACGTTGCTATTCCATACAGAAAAATCCAAACAGAGCTAGAAACGTCCGAATTTCGCAAAACGGATTATGCAGTCTTTTTAAGAGTGTTCTAAATAAATTTTCTCATGTTGACACCTTTAGGTTTCGGAGCACTTTTAAATTCAACTGTTTTTGATCGATTTAAACTGAATTTCTAGCGACCGGTAAAACATCAAAATTACTCGACGAAAATTTTCCATTCGCTATGTATAAATGGATGCATAGCAAATATCAAATTTCCGTCATTAAATTCTATTGTTTGATTTAAATGGTAGATTTCAATTATTATATTCAATAAATTCACCCTTATTTAATTTCAAAATAAACTATATTCCAAATCAATATAATTGAATATTCATTAGTTTAAAATTTTCCAGTTCCTTAATTAAAATGTTAATATTAACCAATGAAGTATTAAATTCTCAAATTTCTCAATTTCTGAATCATTTAACTAATTTAAATTGAAATAAAATTTCACAATAAAATAAACTTCAATATTATCACATGAAACTTTACCAGTTGCTAGGTTTAAATAGACGTATCCCAAATAATAAATTTTTTATTTTCAAATTTTATTGTTTAAAATTCCACAAAATTTCAATTAATTTAATAAATAAAATCACAAAAATCTTGGGTCGTTACAATTATCTTGTACATTTCTTTTCTCTTTTCTGAATACAAAAGAAAAACTAGGTTTTGTTTTCTCCTCCTAATTTGATCACATCTCCTAAGACTTAAAATACAAGTAATATCAGAGACATCAAGTGCTTTGTTGTAGGGCTTCTTAAGGTGGAAATCAAGTAAGATTTGAATGTAAATTGCTGAGCTAAACATAGGAGTACAAAGGTGAGTAACACCCACACAATCTATCTCTAAATCCATGTGTTTGATTACTATGTTGAGTTTAGTTTTAATTTTATTTAATGGATTTGTTATTCATTGAAAACCCTAATTGTTGTCTAGTAAAATCTATCACCCAGTCATATCTAAATGGAAATCTTTTACTTGAAATCAAGGTTAAATGCTTTATTGGCTGCTGCTTTTTATGCATGCTTGTATGTGGTGTAAATATGGGTTTAATATTGGGAGCATTCGGTGGAACTAGCAAATTCGATTGAATAGCATCTCCTAGAGCCGAGAACGCTCCAGGAAATAGCGCCACCGTTCCACCAGTGGGCGAATTCCTGGAGCATGCTCGGCTCCAGGAAGTCATTCTATTGAGATATTGTTTCATAGTTTGCATGCTTTCCTCACTTTTGGCCAGGAGATTGATTTTCGAACAAAGATTACATGATATATTTATTACAATTTTAGTTATTCAACTGTTAATATTGAACCTGGATAAATACTCGGTGTATTACCTTGTTAAACCTAGTGAATTCTTTTGTTATCATCACCTTGTTTTGTGGTTTGGTCGGGATTTTTCTTTACTTTGTTTTGAGGATTTTTCGGGTTATTTATCTTCTGAGTCCTAAGATTGGATATCCTAATTTAATAAATTCAATTGCTTTAAGTTTTTGAGATTATTTACTGTATAAATACACACACACACACACACACACATATATATATATATTAAATAGGAATTTATATAAGAGAGTTTATTATAATATATAGATTTCAAACTTGTTTCTAAATTAATCTAATTACTTTTATAAACGATTTTAACAAATAGTTATACATATATTAAGTATTACTAGTATAAATGGATATAGATTGTGAAATATGGATTTGGAAATATAAACTTGAGTTGATTCTAAACTAATTTTAGAGTACCTATATAGTTTGGGTTATGAGTAATCATGGTTTATTAACTAAATATCTTGTATGGAATTTTGAGAGAACTATGTATATACAAGTGCATTTTTAGAATAATTCGGATTTACGGAATATTTTATCAAATAATGAATATAATCTTATAAAGTTAAATGATAAATAAGTTTAATGAATTATAAATTGAGAGGTTTGAAAGAATGTTATAATAAGGTATTTTGGAAATCATTTCATGCATGGGAAAAATTATATTTTTCAAACCATAAACTATTATTGGAATTTATGCCTTAGGCATTTCCGTGCAACTTTGGATTTTTAAGTAAAAATGTTTTGAGAACCTTAATTCTATAATATGGGGAGTACTAATAATCGACTTAGTGCTATTGATTTGTTTAAATTTTTTCCAGTAACGATTCGTCGAATATGGTATAAGTCATTGAATAGAATATTTGAGCGGGATTTACTAACCCTTTAGTGAACACTTGAATGTCATCGGGTAGTATGGGATTCTTTGGTTAAATTCTTGTGATCGCTTTTAATGAAGTAATTAATACTTTAGGGTTGTATTCTCTTTTGGTGTTTGGTGGGGTCGATAAATCCTTAACAGAATATAGTTCAGGTTTTCGAGTGGTATCCATAACGAGCGAGATTTACCAGTTTCTAGTAAATACTTGAATTTCACTAAGCGTTGACGTTTTGGTTAAGTTCTAGTGATTACTAAAAGTGATAGTATTTAGCACTTTAGCGTATATTTCCTTTTGGTATCCGTCAGGGGCCGATAGATCCTTAAGGGGTATACTCATGGATTTCTGTACGATCATCTTGATCGGTATGATTTATAAATACATATAGGTAAATATATAATAATAATGAATAATTTAGAAAATTTGAGTCATGGTTGCTACGATCATCTTGATCGGTATGGACAATCCTTAAGATCGGTTGTGATTCTGTTTCATGGTATGGACGATCTTTGGTATCAAATCGGTATGGATGATACCATAATTGTTTGGTTGTTTGCTATGGTATGAGTACAATCATTGTGATTGGTATGGACGATCATTATGATTGGTATAGATTAGGATTATCTTGGATTTTGGAAGCTGGACTCTGTGACTATTATGTGTTCGTGATTTAATTATTTTATGTGTTGTGGATTAAACATTTCTATGTCTTGTGATGGATTCTGAGTTAGATTATTTCAATGATTCATCTATATATACACACACACATACACACACACAGATATATATGACCTCTGCGTTTGATATAATGTTATATATATATATACATTAATGTTATATTTTGTTCTCACCTTTTGAATATTTAGAGATAGTTTTACCCGTTTATTTTATAATACTCAGGTCAGATCGAGACTTTTCAGGTTACATGATAGGTTGACCTTTGGATGGTTATGCTAGCAAGGAGATAAACCATTTTTGACTTTTAGTTTATCTCATTTAGGATTTTGTGTTTCTTATGAAGTGTATATTCGAGTTAGAGATTTGTATCGGATGTATATTATGTGAGTCTAGTGTTATATTTAATAGACTCTCAGTCTGTATACGCATATGGTGTTTATTATTCCGCTGTGATCTGTGAATATTGTTTATATGATATACTGTTTTGATTCTTAGAAATTGGTGTGTTTATTACTTTGAACTGAGGCTGTACACATCAAATTTTATTCCAGAAATTTAGTAAAGTAGTAAGTAGGATATATCAGTGTTAGTTTAAAGATGTATTCATATTTGGTCGCCCTTAACAAGTCATATTCTCTGTATTATTGGAAGACATTATTTATAATGTCCTTTAATAATATGTCATAGTGGTGGGGTTGTAACAGGGACCACAAATCAACAAATGTGTGTGGTTATAGGTTTCAACTTTGTGAAGGTTTGCATCAAATAATTTTATAGATAATGTGTAAGATTTGAACCAAACATTTTTTTGCATTTAATATGTGGACATCAGAATACTAATCAAAATGAGAATTTAAGGAATAATAACTTTCAAAATCTAATGACATATAACAAGGGCTAGTGTGGTCTGGCTAACCCAACATTCTTACTTTTTCGAAACTAAGATAAAATTATTGCCACCTGTAACATTTTTTGTGTGTGCAAAAGAGGCAAACTTATAAGATATAACTTAAATTCTTGCATCGTATCATGTGAGAAATATTCTAACTGTTGCAGCATTTGACATCTCATTAAGTACCTCAGCACTCAAAACAAAGCCTATGATATAATTGCAATGCCCATAATTGATATTGAAAAACTTGGCTGTAAATAGAATACATTATCATTCACACGATTGCACTTGTTGTTGTAACCTTGATTTCATGCTCATCTGCCCTGTTAACATTGACACTAAAATAGCCAATCTTGGTTGAGATCACGATGGCATAGGGCTGATGCTACGACATAAGGATGCACCATTAAGCTTGAATTGATCTATGCATAGTATGATATTTAGAAGATACGATAAATAACATTGAAATTATCAAATTAATCCAAATAACTGGAAAATAGAACCCCATTAATGTTCTTATGTCGAAACAAACTTTACATAACCAAACATACATATGGTATTATATGTTCCCAACAAGAAAATCTTGATAATAGACTGATATAAGATTTTTAATGAAAAATTTGAAGTTTATAGGGATGTGTGAACATATGAAATATTTTGAAGTCTTAATTCATTTCAAATTAACTAATTGCAAAGGAGGTTTATGCAAGAAAATTTCTAAAGTATGTAAAATGAACGTGTGTGTGTGTGTATTGACGAAGTCATGTGTATGATATAAAAAAAAGATATGAAATAACACTTAAAATCTGACCAAAACCATATTTATATCTGAGCTATTCATTTACTTCAATTTCTTTAACATCCACTAGCGCCATTGTGACACTCGTTCCTTACTAACATTATAGGATTTTAATGATAGAAGATAGCTTATGGCTTTTAACTACATAAGGAGCAAATGAAATGAAAAAACATCCATTTAGTACTTGTAAGTCCCATAAAATAAGAATATAAATAATGTAAGGTGAATGGCCTGAATACTTGACGATCTTAGTACTTGTATTCAGTAAAAGACCCCAAAAGGAAAGGCAACCCAACATTAACATGAATATGCATGTGGTTTGTTAGATTGGATGGCTCATGGAATAAAACTCAAAAGTACAAGCATTTCATTAGAAATTTTTTGCTAAAACCACTTGCAACAAAAGTGTAAACCAAATCAACTTCCGATTAACTTGGCAAATAGAACATATAAATTCAACAATGGCATTTTATGATCAAATTTAAGACTCTCGTTTGATATTTTACATTTGTGTTTTAAAATTCAGTTGTCCACAAATCATATTAATTAACTAACATGTTCTCCTTATAATTAATGTTTATACCAATGACGATTGAATTATCAATGGATAGTCTGTTGTTAGAACTATCTGCATTATCAACTACAAAAAATGAAAAACAAAAAAAATGAAAAATAAAAGAGGAAATTTTTTGAAGCATTAGTTGTGGATTTTATTCCAGTCCACCGATTTAATAAGTTAGTTCACCTTAATATCATTAACACCTTCCTCCATTAGCGATCTTATTTTAATTTTGAAATTTTTTTAGTTGATCCACCGATTTCCGTCTTTTACTCCTCTCTAATTATTTCTCTTTTATGAGTCCATTTTCATTTCGTGTTACTACATGGAAAAAATAAAAAATATGTGTTATGCAAATTGTTCCCATAACACTAAAAAATTACTTGTATCATCTTAGTGATTCATTTTTAGAAAAGGCTAGAAAAGGATAAAGCTACCATAGTTTAAATACTATCAATTCGTTTCTAAATAAAATCACTGAAATTGACATCCTTAATGAAGTCAATTTGTTATCAATTAAAATTGTTGAAGTTTATTTGTTATTACTACAACCTAATCCATGTTCAAGCGCACACACACATATGTATATATATGCATATATATGTTTTTGTGTGTGTGTTTTACCATCTTCTCTTCAATATGACACACCTGCTTTTGTTAATTCCTTCAAACTAAAAAAATGTTTATGGATATCGGTTATTTCTTCAGCATTATCTGTATATTAAAATTTAAACCAAATTTGTTTGATCTTATTTTTTTCCTCTCTACAAATATACTCAATAAAAGTGTACTATTATGAATATGATAAAAGAGTATGGTGAAGTAGGAGAATAGGAAACCAACAGCATCAAAAAGAAATCTGTGCTTATTTATGTCATGGGTTTATAAACGTGAAAAGAGTTATTTAAAAAGGAAAGGGAAAATTAAAAATGAACAGGGGAAGATTAATAGCATTAAAATAACAGGAAATTATTGTCAAGGACAAAATTTCTCAGCGTTTTTGCCTCAAGGACAGGCCTTCAATATTTTATCCTGAAGGACAACTTTCTTTAGGTATCGGTTTTTAGTCATTGATAGCAGTTTTTAGGTATCAGTTTGTAGTTATCGGTAGCAGTTTTTAGGTATCAGTTTTTAGCTTGGTAGCAGTTTTGTTGTCCTTATGAATAATTTTGGAAAATGTTTGTCCTTATGAATAATTGTTAGGAGAATGTTTGTCCTTGTGGTAAAAATATTGAGGTTGTGTCCTTGAGGCAAAAAATATACAAATCTTTGTCCTTTAAATTAATTCCCCCTTAAAATAAATCATTAGTTAGTCCACTGTGGATGGACTTAATAAATATATGGTGTATTAACTTATCAAATATAAAAGGTGGATCTAATGACTAAATGGTGGATTGGAATAGAAGTTACCTCAAAAGTTTTAGATTATAATATGGTGTTGCCGAATAGATAAAGGGGCGATATGGGTTACTAACTTGTTCGCTCAAATAGAATATGTAGTATGAACATTATATTACAAATACAAATTTCGATGTTCTATTGCATTACATAACAGTCTGAAAACCATAATAGTCAAACTCAAGTATCATTTGAAAACATTTACTTTTATTTAAGGCAAAATTTATCATCTTTCATTAAGTTTAAAGACCACACATCAAACATATGCAAGTTACATGCAATAAGCTAGCACTCAAATCAAACAATAAAGTTAAAATTCGAATAGATCATAGGAAATAAAATTAACCCTTTCAAAAGTCAAAACAAAGCTAACATACCCTATAAAAGAAAAAAAGAAATCTAAATCAACAATTGCAATCAATCAAAAGGTCACTTAAATGATTCAATCATAATGTAAGAATCAGTATATTAATCAAAATTCATGGCACTGAATTGGAAAGGAAAAAGATTCATAAAGCCCTACTTTGAAATTGAAATTAGATGATTAGATGTTTAGAAATTCAATTAAATATTGGAAAGCAAATAGGAAAGCTATTACCAGAAAGTAATAAAAAATGATAGAAATCAAATTATCACCTACAACCAGGTTGAGGAGATTTGAACTAAGGATGAGCGTTTGGTTGGTTTGGTTTATCCAATGATGAAAATTGTCATACTAAACAAAACAAATAAAAAGGGAAACCAAACCAAATCAAGTTTGGTTGGTTCGGTTGATTACCCGATTTAACCGATCTAAAAATAGTTCACATTTTATGTTTGGGATATTCATTGTAATTTGAAATAAAAACTAAATATATGATTAAAGTATTCTTATTTAGCATTCTTATGCTTTCTAATAGTAATTTTGACATGTATATGATAAATAAAATTATTTAGATCACTATACTGATTTAAAAAAATTAATAAAACATTAGTAATTTTGAAAATATAATAAAATTTCGGTTAATTTGATTAAATCGATAACTAAATAAATATATTTTTACAGGCCAATTATAAACCAATCTAGGTTCAAAACCGAACCAAACCGATCGAAATTAATTTGTTTAGTTGGTTTATTTGGTTTAACCAAAGATTACTCATCCCTCTAATTTGCACGAATATGTTTTTTTGCGTGGGGAGAATTGAGAAAGGAGAAGCTTTGAGATGGTAAGAACGATGGGTTGAAATCTGAACCATTGGTTAAATAGCTTATTTAACGGTTGAGGATCTAAGGTAACAAAGATGTGGATTAATTAGTAATGGATACAAGGACTATTGTTTTGCATTTAAACTTTTAATATAGAAATTAAACAAACAATAAAATATAATTAATTGGAAACAAAATTATATTATTTGTAAATCATTCTAGAATAATAGTTTTGGACAATAAATATTGTTAAATATAATAAATATTATAAATAGCCGTTAAACTGATAGTTATAACCCTTCGTAAATAATGTTGAATACAATAAATTTACAACACTAAAAAAGGTTATAAGATGTTAACATTCAACAACGTCCCATAAATGTTACGTTGAAACAAAAAATGATACAATGGAAAAGGACCATAATAAAATATTATTTATAAAAATGA
Source organism: Allium fistulosum (assembly GCA_030737815.1). Classification (NCBI taxonomy): domain Eukaryota; kingdom Viridiplantae; phylum Streptophyta; class Magnoliopsida; order Asparagales; family Amaryllidaceae; genus Allium; species Allium fistulosum. Next base: position 731,004,989 of record CM060902.1, on the reverse strand, counting down.
TTGAGAACAACGTTGTAGAATTTAATTTTATTACAACATTTATCTAGAGAACGTTGTCTGGAAAATTGATTACAATGTTTTTTTAAAATAAGTTGGTAAAGCACCGACTTTTCCGCATCATTTTACGGAATCGTTGTAAATTCTTAGGTGTAAAATTAATGGTATTTTTGTTGTTCTACGTGATGTTTCGAAACAAGTTGAACTAACGGTATTGTTTACGTTGTAATTGTTAAAATCCAACCATACAAAAATCATCAACATTGTCGAAAAAGATTAAATACAAAATACCGTGCCATTTGAACTTAATTTGACTTTGCATCTTGTAAGTTACTCAATAATTAACTATTTCAAATTATTGAATAACTTCCAACATGGTTGGCTCAATTAGTTGATAGTTTAGGCTATGAGATTAACGTTCACAAGTTCGATTCCTAGAATCGACACTTTCAAAATCAATTTTGGAATAACGTTGGTAATATAATCGTTCAAATATATCAAAATGATACAATATCTTATATTTTAGTTTCTCGTATAATATTAACGAATTTGTAGAGTTGAATTTTGAAAATTCAAAACTTAAAATAAATCTATATTTCAAACCAGTCGTTTTCAATAGAATTCTATACGTAACTTATCGAATAAAACCGCGGTGAACTGATGGTCTTGTTTTCGCTTTGAATTCTCAAGATCCAATTCTATGAAATCATTGGTGTTGTCCACAATGCTAAAATATATAATATGACAGATATTTTAAGATATTTACACGATGGATCTACTAAAGTCGCTCGCATTAACTATGGTAACATCATCCTCATCCCGTAAAAGAAAGGAGAAGAACGTGTTAACGATTTCAATATCTATTTTTGTATTGCCAAGAATTCAAGGAAATCAACCAAACGTTTATGTACTGAAAAATTCATTCTTTAACGTTGTAGCTAATTATGTTCAGTGCAGCTTACAATGCCATGGACTTTTTATATATGTTAATATTTGTATTCACCGGTTTTATTACATTACCAAGCAGTTTGCTAATAATGAAATAGGACTAGCAAACAGGGGCGGAGCTTAGCATTGGCAAGCTGGGCCAATGCACTAGGTGAAAAGCTTACAGACTGTTATGGAAATATTACTAGGCCTTAGCTGAAACTGTATTTGGGCTTTATCTGAATGAAACAGAAATTGCTGAAACCCAGTTTCATTTGCCAAGTTGTGCATGTAAGACCAACAACAAGAAAGCAGTTCACCCACCTTGTTGCAAATGCATTCATACGCATTTTCTAGGTAGAGTTGACACTTGTGAAGATGGTTAAGAAAATATAGAATACATAATGGGGAAAAATGCATCATATACTGCATCTACCAAACGCAGGAAGACAAAATTTCCGTATCCATATTTTTACAGTAACCATATGCATATTTTTATAGTAACTATATATAACACCTTCAGTGGCACAAATACCAAAAAATGCAGGTAATTGCACTTCTAAATATTTATTTACACTGCTAGTCATTTACAAGTAACGCAAGATTGATCCAGTACTTTGTAATGATATCTTCCAGCTAGCCTTCAGCGGGAAACCAGACTTTGTCCTAGATTCTGAGACAATGTAAAGAAAAGATTTGAGTTGCCAATTCGCAAGTAAAATAATACATGAATATATTGCTTTCTGTATGGCTACAAGCATATGAATTTGCATGCATCGGATTCAAATTGTTCTTTAAAAAATTTGAAAGAAAAAAAAGTTAAAAATTATCCTCGTATAATGTGATATAGAGTTCATTGCTCTGAATTCATGGTAACAACTAAGGAAGAAGAACATCTAACTCTCTTTTCAAAATTTCATGTTAAATTTTATATTTCTTTTGTACAATAAACTTATTTTTCAAGCAGAATTTGTAAATGTATAAATTTATCATGCAAAAATAACACTAGGGTTACTGGAGAACCTATGAAGCCTTGATGAGATACAACCACCACTTTATCATGTTGACATAACCACAAAAGAAAATTTAATGTAAACAAATACGATGGGCCGCCAAATAACTGAAATTCTATAGGTCAGTATCTTGTTTGAAAGAAAAATCATTATAATTTATTTTTATAATTAACTGTAAAAAAATTAGATCAGCCATCAAATAACAAAAAAATTAAGCTTAGGGAGCAACTAATACATCTTAATTTATCATTATAATTTATGCTATGAAGAAATAAATATTATAATTTGGTTGTAGTGGCATTTGGTTCAGTACATGTTTTAGTTTATAATTCAATTTGAACCACTTTATATAACTAGAAACAACATAGCCCAATTTGAAAACAAATTACTAAATTAGGCCAACTTTTGCTTTGTTGGCATTAAGTTATCATTTTGAACTGGTATCAAGTCAGCATTTTGTACAGGTGTGAAGAATATGTTATGAAATTGCACTAATTTGATTTGAAATCACATCAACGCAAAAAAATCATTTAACTATGTGATTTGTTGAATCTGAACTATATTTGCTGAAAGGTGGCCCAAATTGGGAAAAAAACTTCAATTTATATGCTGCAACAGAGCATCAGTTTAAGAGGTTTTTGGATCTGTTATTTTTGCTGTGCTAATAAATCCATCCATTTACTGCTTTTTATACTATACAACATTTTGAAAGAATCATTTTTGCTGTGCTAATTAAATTAATCCAAAAATAATGGGGATGTTCATTTGTTAACATCAGACTTTTTGATCTTACTTGAACGCTTTGTATCTCTAGAGAATTTGCTTCCACGGTAACAGTTAAATGCTTTGATTGGGTGATCCGCGTCATTAAAATCAATCCCATAATCCTGAAATTCAGACATATTAGTTTAAATAGCGTCCGCGCCATGAACTGCCTTTAGAACTGGAATATGTTTTTTATGCAAATTGATTACAAAATAATTATAGTCATTAGTAACAGAAAAGGGCATGGTTACACCTTTGTCCTTTTAAGCAAACAACTTCAAGTAAAACCATTGTACTGCAATAGTCCAAGCAATATACAACAACATAACTAACACTAGAATAAGGAAAACAGGTGGTACATTAACTTCAGGTTTGACAGCTATTATTTTTTAATTTTTAATTTTTTTTAAACAAAGTGGAATACATACATAAATTTGTTTATACATGCTCACATGCACATACACATGCGCGCACGGACACACACATGCATGCATGTTCAGAAGACTATTGAGTGAGTTATGTAACTAAAACACATTTAATAATCACAACTTTAATTTTGCTCTTGCTTTTTGTCGAGCACACACTGAAGTGATGAATCATCGTTTAACTTCCTGCACACATGTCCAATCTGCAAATAATATTAATATGTAGTTTGCTCTGCCTGATCTATGAATAATATTTTCTCCGTTTTAATTTAATTTTATAAAGTATTACATTGTAGATTTGTGATACTCCAGATTTTATGATATGTTCAATTTCTGTTTTTAATGCACAAGGATCAAAGGTCTAAAAGTTTATAATCATGAATGTATATAGACCTGTATGAAAATTAATTTTATATTTAGGACCAGAAAAGCTAAGCACTCTTGAAGTAACACAAGCGATAATTAAACTAATTAAGCTAGAGACAGGCATGGGAGAAGGGAAAAAAAACTACCGCTGTTTTCCTCTATCTTCATAGCTTAGCATCTTTATTTTTCTCTGTTTCCCTATGATGCAATATGCAAATCAACTAAACACGTAATTAAATTTTATCTCTTCTTTCAGTTTACTTCTTTTTTTTGGCCGATTTTCTTCTGCTGCTCATTTTTTCCTAAATTGTGGAATACAACATAAAACTAAAACCAAGAGCACAGTATGATATTTTGTTATTTTATGCAAATCAAACGTTCAAGCATAGCCTTATGTTAAATAGCTAAAATGGTTATAAAAATAATTTCAAAGAAGTGGACTGACTAAGATCCAAGAGTGGCTTAGGCAACCAAAACCTTGGGTCGGCCCTGGTTGGAGAAGAAGTCTATGTTGTCTCGATTTATACAAACAAATACATATGTGCTAGCACGCACGCAAGTTAACGGTAATTATGTCAACATTCATGTTATTATCCACACAAAACATAATGAAGATAATGTAAACACAAAAAGCATGTACCTGCAAAAGTTTGTGGATGAGAATTACTGATAAAGTGGACTCATTAGGCGTGGGTCAAAAAGAAAAAAAAACTGTTGAATCACAAATCATTTTCTGAATTCCAGAACAAAAACTATCGCCTCCACCCCAACCCCCCCCCCCCCCAAAAAACCACAACCCAAAACCCACGCACCCCAAAAAAAGATACACACACAGAGGGAGGGAAAAAAAACAACGCAGTTTCCATTGCCGATTGATGGGTATAGTACAACTACAAAACCATGATACCTTGTTTCATTTCAAACCAAAGTTACACGTTTTTTTTTGCGATCCACTTGGTATAATATTATTTTTTCATGTAAAATATATAAGATGATAGGTCTAAAGTTCAAAACAATAATTTATATTTAGGATCAAAAACCCAAGCATGTACAACAAAAAATAAAGCAATAATTTAACTCATTAAAGTAGACAAGAAGCCTTATTTTGGATGAAAGCTGAGTGAGACGATAAAAATGTTATTTACCTGAGGTTAATTTTCCCGTAAGCAACGTTTACTTTGTCTGTGTGCGCACTCGTGCGCGCGCACTGCAATCATAAATCAATTCACATTTAGGATTGGAGAACCAAGCATGTTCAAGCAACACTAAAGCGATAAATTAAAATCATTAAGCTAGACAAGAAGCCTATATTACTCTAGTCTTCCAGATGAAAGCTGGGTGAGACGATAACTTCTTAGCTCGATTAGTTTAACCGTTGCTTACATGACATTTACTTTGGGTGAATTCCAAAACCTCCATCACTCCATTCCTACATCATTTATACATCAAATTGTCTGCATTTTTTTTAAATTGAGCTAATTTTTCTTGGATATGATCTTCTAATAATTCAAACCATCATCACGATGATAATAATGAGGGGCGGAAAACACCTCATCTTCAAAAAATTATGAAAGGTTGAAAATATTCAAATTAATTGTTGATTTAAAATGAAACTTGAGAGGTTAGAAATTCTGAAAGATCTAAAGTTCTATATAGATAATCAACATAATTATATGCATATAAAAAATTAGCTTAATCTGATACATATTTTTAACATTAGAAATTGATTGGGTGATTTCCAAGGAATAAAAGATGAAGATTTAGAGACCACCCCTGTATGCTAGTGTATGTATGTATACACAAGTCTTTGACATGAATATGGTTTGTTTATTTTTTCACCACTACTTAACGACGGTTGTTATACCCTTCATCTTTTTATCCACATTATGCATAACAAAGTTCAAAAAATGAATTAAAAAACTGGACACATGTAACAATTTGTGTTGATGAAAATTAGGGATATAGCAACGTCATTAAGTGGAGGTGAACAATATCAAACTCAAACAAAGCATATAAAAATAGAGGAAATCATTAAGCCAAATCACTTAACCACTTGGACAATGGTGCTTGTCATAATCATATGGTTAGCATAACCTATTGAATATGTAATTTAATTTGCTTGGTCAGTGGCTAAAAAATGCAGCACTTAAGTGTTGCTAAAGCCTAATTTGCATCTAAAGCTCAAAACATATAGAAAACAAAGTGCTAAAGTTTGATCATAGGTTAAGCATTTTTAATAACACGGTCCCCCTATGAATATAGATTTGGAAAATCAGAGAATTAAATTTTGCTCATAAAACATGAGAAATGTGTGTACCCTATTATACATTAAGATCTAAGGCCGCGATTTGATTCTTGATTACTTGACAAAAATTACCTTATCCTAGCTAATTACTTCAATTCATGAAGATCGTATATGTTCATGCGCAAGAGTTAAGATATGCCCCATATGAAGGAGGTACGTGAAGTAGCCATAAAAAAAACACACAAGGGAAAGTAGCATAAACAGTGAAAGAGGCAACTCCACATAATTTTAAGTTTTAAGTAGTTTTGTAGAGTTAAGTGTTGTTGATATGTAAAATCCGACTACTTGGAACCGGAGTAAAGAATATATAAAACATTCAAACGATGCAAAGTTTTGTTCATAACAAATTGACCAAATGATATAGTAAAAATCTCTCTAAACTGCTGCAATAGAGATGGTCTGTGTGTTATGATTAAGGCAAACCTATATGCTTTCATCGGTGAGAGATTTGAGACTCAAGCACAGCCTCAATGTAAGACTAGTTCTTAACGGTGGACCCTTGTACTCTTAAGTATCCTTACATATTGAGGAAAATTGTGTACTAAGTACCAATACCAACTTAATTTACTTAACCTACAGCAACATAGCACTCATAATTACAGTGCAACTATTAACCACCTATGTGTCACAGTGAAAACAAGTCAAACATATCGTTACAATTGCAAATAAGGCAGAAAATCACGATGAATGTCAGCATCAAAAGAGTTGATGGCCACATCAACTATGAAAGCAGATGAACAAGTGCAAATAGAAAACCATGCACAAAATGCAGAATCCTGCTAGTAAACAATTACTTTTTATCAAAATAATAATAATAATAATAATAAATTATCACATAGTGCTGCTTACCAATGTTAGTTCTTCATATGGTTCTACTTTTCTGGTGGTGAAGAAAGCAAGCTGCAAATATGCATGGGCCGAATTTACATAATACTTGTTTAATAGTTTCCCACTTCCATAAATATGGCCTGGACTTTTTAGGGTGTAAACTTCTTACATGATAGAATTGTCGATCTGGAGTCTCTTTCTACAGGTATCTCAATCATATTTGCATCAACACGTCTAGAAAGTTTACAACCATATTAGAAGAAATGGTATCATAGAGTTAGTACTGGACAACTTTCTTAAACATCCATAATTCTTGCATAGCTTGGCAAAATATCAACAATAATTTTTCATACAGGTGCTTGGTTTGAATAAATGTCAATACTACTTTTATAATAATAATAATCAATAGGGCACACTTGCTCTTCATTGCTAAAAAATCATTTTTCCTTTATAATTATTTACATTTAACAATATCATCGATAATTTTTCATGTAGGTTCTGGGTTTGAAAAATTTTCAAACACTATTTTTTTCTTCATTGCTAAAAAAAAATTCTTTTGTAATTTTTGACATTTAACAATAGGGTACATCTGACAATCATCCAAATTACAATTATCAGAAAATAGTATCCGAGTTGACAATCATCCAAAACTGTTTGCAAGATTTGACGAATTGGTCAACTCAATTATCAAATCCCTCTATTAATGTCAATTGATGGAAATATTCCAAAGAGGGAAAATAGAATTGAATCGATACTTTTTATTTTGCATCGACAGTGATGAAGATGCAATCATTTGTTTTATCGTTGTAGTTTACATAAGTTAGTTGTTCTCAGTACTTCTGCAAATACAGTCTACAGCATATTGTTCCTCCACGTTATTAATTCATTGATCTAATTCAAGTTTTTTTATGGATTATTTGGTATGAAAGAAACAAGATATTTCTTACGAACAAAAATTGAACATCTACTTAGTTATAAATATGAACTTTGGCATGTGAGACGCCCATGTGAAGAGGATAAAGAATATCTTTGAAAAAAATTAATAGAATAAGCTTAAATTACCTGGTTCTAATTTTACATATAGCTTTATATAAAATAATTGATAGAAAATTTATGGAACGTGAAGAAAAAAGCACAATAGAATATTAGATGTATGAATGTAAAACAACATTGTGAATAATGAATAGTATAGGAAAAAAAGAATATATTGGTATTGAGAAAACAATGAAAATAAATGTATCTATCATAATAATAAAAATAAAGAAGATAAAAACTTGTTGGGACTTAGATTTGAATCTGTAACCTCATTTATATATCAATTTTTTCAACAAAAACATATGTTAGTTTTATCATTATGGGACTTAGAACTCATGACCTCATTTGACTACAAAATCACCTAAGGCATACGAGGCGTAAAAAAATATATGCCTCGCACGCCCTAGATGCCTAATAGGGGTAATTCTCGGAAGTAAAAAGATTCGCCTAGTTGAAAATTGTTGCTTGAAACCTAGAAAATAATATTATTATTTAAATTCTTTATCATGAAGAGTTTCAAAATTGATTCGGAATTGATATCAAAAAACAATTGTTGAATTAATTTCGAAATTTGATTGTTGAATCGATTTTAGAAATTGATTTTTGAATGGTTTTTGTACAATTATTTTCGAAATCCATTAAAAAAACCAAGAAAGAAAAATAAACTTACTTGCCGCATGTTGTTTAGTTTCTTTGTAGTTGAAGTCAAATGCTTATTCATTCATTGTTTATGAATACGAACTTACAAATTTTTATGATGTATTGTATAATAAATTTGAATGCTTAATGATTTCTAATTTATCATTTCAATGTTTTTATTCATGTTACTCTTAATATGCCATGTATGTGATGTATACCCCAAAAAAACTTATGCATTGAGGCTTACCCCTCGCCTCAGGAATACAAAAATGTATTGCATACACATTCACCTTTTAAAACATTGCAATTATCTTATGTGAAGTTTAGCTATGTTTCATGACATGCAACATATAGTTCAGATGCTGCTCTGTAATGCATTTAGTAGTTGTTGCTTTAATGGTTGGGTTCATCTTTGTTTCTCCTTGAAAGTTGATAGACACAAATATTCTGTTTTTAATGGATGCAAAATGTTTGGTTCCCAACCATGTGTGTACATACATATGCATGTGTATTTAACTTGTAAAATTTGAGTTACCGCATGTATTCATTTGATATGATGTTAGTACACTTGCAGCATTCAAAAATATCTACAAGGTTATCGTAAATTCTCATGCATTGGAAATTATGATGATTTTAAATTAATTATAACTTGTGATGATTTTAAGTTAATTATATCATGGTAGAACTATGGAAAGTGTCCGCAATTTGTATTTTCAATGGTATATTGTATAAACTATAGAAAGTTGATATAACTATGCTTCTATGGCGAATGCATTGGAGAAAGATTGACAAACATGGAACTACAACATCGTACCACACAAAGCATGGTCAATGCTTGCATATCCTGTGCTTTTGGATGTTGATTGGAAATTTGAAAAGCTTTTAAAAATGATAAAGCTCTTTTCCGAATGTCACATTTTATGCGAATGTGACGAGGTTTGTGGATCATGGTTAAGTTTTAATTTCAAATGGTATTGTAAATAACACAAAAGGTACTGTAATTTCCAAAACACTTGAATCTCATTGCCTTGAAATTTTAATTAGAAAATGAATATGTGCATATAATATAAAACATAAAATGGGACAAGACATATGTTGGCTGCTGAATCACTTTTAAGTATATATATATACATACATACATACATATATATATATATATATACACATACATATATATATATATACATACATATATATATGGTAGAAATCAGGTGAACATCTAATGATTGAGATATATTGTACTGTGTCGCACGTGTGGAAAATTCTATTTAGATATAAGTTGACGACACATAGATAACACAAAAGATCTTAATCATTAGGCCTTATTGTATGTTTAGATGTGGAGTTCCATCGGCATAATATCTCATTGGGTGTGTGTACGCGTGTGCGCATAGTTGCATGTTACTTTAATTTTGTATTACAAGAAAATTTACCTTTTTCTAATCACAACTTACCTATGATTCATAAACCTTGTCACATTCCTATAAAACGTCCAGACAAAGAGCTTCGTAATCTTTTAAAAGCCTTAAATCACAATCGGCATCTAGAAACACTGATATTGATTGACTTTAGCCATACTTTGCATGATATAATGTTGTTCCATATTTGTCAATATTTTACTTGCAATGCAATATAAAACAGTTTATACAAATTGTGGACACCTTCCATGGTTCTACCAAGATTTAATTAATTCAAAACTATCACAATTCCCAATACATGAGATTTTTCACTAAAATTGTAGAAATTGTCAAATGCAGCAACAGCAGGTATACTAACGTCATATCAAATAAGTGTATTTGGTAACTCAAATTTAACCAGTTAAATAAAATTGTATTTTGAGAATAGTCCGCCACTCTCAAATCACATTTAACGCATCAACTGACCTGTAGATTCTGATGTATGTCATGTTGAACAACTCGATTTGTACAATGTTTACTGCAACCACACTTTCTCCATCATTATTTGATAAAAATTTCTCTCAGTATGCCCTTTACACTATTTGAAACATTACTTTTATTATAACATCCTAAAGGGCAGTCATGGCAATACACATGGTGTTTTTGTGGCTTGCTATAAATTGACATACATCCATCCAAAAAAGAGGGTTTTAGCAATCCATCATTTGTATATGAAACTCTCCTCTGGTTTCTCATGCATACATGCTAGGTATGGGTGCAGTTACACAATCGCCAAAGCAATCAGAGCAACAATCTTGTCACCCACTCTGGCTAATAAGAAATTATAGCGTGTATGTTCTGATACACAATGTTTTATTTTATGTATATAATAAAAGGGAGAAGGAGCTTCCTCTTTGCTATATTCATTTACAAAGGATATTCAAAACCTCTCTTCGCCTTTACTAATTTCATCTTGATCGTGTCGAGGTTTTATATACTCTACGAATACTTGTAAACTATGAGAACTGCAATTACTCTTCTTCTATGCTTTAGTTTCTATTCATTCTGCCTTGTTCTCATCTTTCCCTAAATTTCTTTACTTTCCTCATCACATGAAAGCTTCATAGCCATTTTCTTGCTCAGAATTGTTATATTTAGGACTCAATTCTGATGAACATTGGCACATATCTCTCAATATTTTCTGAAGAGAAAATCAAGATTTGAAAGCTTATAGGATTTAAGGCACCTTTCGTCCGTTATCTTAATAATCATGTCAAGTTTTGGCATGACAGCATGAGAATTCACAGTTAGAAGAAGTGTTACATCCTCTTTGTCTAAAGAAGCTGCTTCTAGAGTAGTAGATGTTTTTTTGAAAGTAACAAACTCAGATGCCTTTCCATTTGCAGCAGCTTGTTTTCCATTAACCACATCCAAATCAAGGGTTATACCCTGTGTACCTGATGGTTCATTACCATTTGCTTCCAATGCTAGTGTGCTTTTTAACAAATAATTGACCTGATTTAGATGATGTCGAAGACCTAAATTGAGGATATATTAGGAAAAAATAGAAAAAATGATAGCAATAAAGTGTATTAAGCATAAGAAACCAATTTAGGACATAGTAAATGCAAAAGTTTACCCATACACATCATAGATAAATAAATAAACAGAGACTTACAACTTGAAGTGTACAAGTTATCCCATGTGACTGAGGTGGTTCTTATAATCACATTATACAGTATTAGTAGAATATGATGGCGTGATGCTATATACTTATGTTGTAGGTATATAATATACCACATAGCTCACTGGTCATATTTCATACTTAAGAAAAAAGTAAATGAACTTGTCTATAATTTTTTTGGTAAACAGTCCTTGAAAATGGTCGTGTTATCATCATATGAGACATGATAGGAAAGTTATAAATAAGTCACAAGGAGCAGTCAAATTTTAAAATGGACATTTGACAATTTATCATAGAATGTTCATTAGTCTTCATTCTGACTTTCTAGCATAGTGGAATCACTAATGAAGTAACAGGTATCGCATCGCAAGCTTATACACTTGTAGCGTTTGATGGATAATCAATATTTTTTTAATATCTAAATTCATCTCCATCTTGGTTTCTTCAGTGCAAACTCATTACAATATTCAATAATAGTTGAATATCTTTGGTGTAAACACGAACTATTCAAAATCCCCTAGAAAAGAGTAACAGAGGACTGAACAAATTTAAAAAGTCGAACATTTATCCATAATTGTTGAATCAAAGTTTTATCTTTAATTTAAATAGGAAAAAATATTATTTTTACTATCTTTTTTATTATTAAATAGGAATTAAAATACCATATTAGAATTACATATCTTTTATGAGATTAGAGAATTATGTTGTTAGGTGGTTAAAATATTAGGAATTGCATTGTATCTTTTTTTAATACGGTTGTAACACCTTTGGTTTTAAGGTTATATACGCACGAAGCGCATGTCAGTAACAGCACGCGAACGCGTGCTGTTACACGTAATTAATGACATGTCTCTTAACTATCACTTTGGAAATACATTAATCAAAAAGATCATGTCAGGTTGTTGATGGTAAAAGAGAAAATTATGTGGCCGATTATAGCTGTCAACAAAGTAGAAAAATATTAAGAACTTCACATGAGTTGATTGTTTCTACATCCAAACACAATTCTAAAAGTTTTGTTAGCTTGTACTAGAGATACCAAAGATGGTGTCATATTTAGATGTTCGAAAGAAAAAATTATTGATTATCCATCAGAGGCTACAACTGTATAAGCTAGTGATGAGATGACAATTCCTTTATTAGCAATTCCACCAGGCTGGTAGAATCAAAATACATTCTAAAGAAATTGTTGATTATACAACAAGCACACAAGCTGCCATGGCCCCTCAACTGAATTTGTTTGCATTTTGATTCTACTGGCCTGGTGGAGTCGATGATAAAGGAATTGATATCTCATTCGACTCCATCTTTGAAATTTTCGGCACAAGCTCACAAAAAAATTAGAATTCTGCTTGGATGGAGAAATATTTAATTCATGTGAATTTCTTACGCTTTTGTACTTTATTGGTAGTTATGATCAGCCACATATTTTTCTTTTTTTAACATCAACAGCCTGACATAATTTTTTTTGAATAAAAATGCACTTTCAAAGTGACAGATGAGAAACATGTTATTAATGGTACGTGCTTCGTGCGTGGAAAGAATTTCACACAACCGTGAAACCAAAGCTGTTACAACCATATTTATAAAAAGATATAGAATGAAATTCCTAATATTTTAACTATCAAAAAACATAATTCTCTTATCTTTTTTAAGAAATGTATTCTACCATTGTATTTTAATTTGTATTTTAATTCATGTGAATTTCTCGAAAGTTTAAGGATTTGTTAAATGAGAAAGGAAAGCTGTAGTGTTTATTTGAAAAAAGAAAATGGTAATACACTTTCTTTTTAATTATTATTACTTAGGACTTGCACAAGCTATCCGACTGCAATGACAAGATGAAAATTAATTGAACAGCTTTCAAACTGTCAAACATGGTTATGAGGACGTCTGTTAAAGCAACCACATTATGTTGAAATGTACATGAATTTAAACTAACTGAACATTTCTAATAAGCAAAAATGAAAAACTCCAAAGCCTAAAGCAGCCTGTAATAAAACTTCAAAACCCCAATGCAAAAGGAATAAATAATATTTGAGAGCAGGAACAAGGAAAGAAAGCCATAATGAGCAACAATCATTTCGATCAAAGGTTTCATGAAAAGAAAACAACAAAGTAAATAAACAATGGGAAGGTAAGACCTCAATTTTTGAGTGGTACCAAAGGCACCGCGATTTCCACTCAGTCGGCGGACTTCCGTTGGGCAGCCCTAGATGGCTCTGGCGATGTACCGCCGATTGGCAGTGAGAAAAGAAAGGCGGCGCCAGAAGCGGAAACTTCCACACTAATTTTTTATTCGAGGGCGCGTTAAGGGCAACTGACGTTGAGAGAGGAGACGGTTTTGATTTTGTTGAGTACGAAGTTGGGCTGGGTTGATTGCTGTTGCAAAGATTAGATAAAATGGGCGTCATAAACACGTTATTTTTTTCATCTTGCGAGGCCCAAATACAATTGGTAGCCCAAAATCAAATTTGCCTATGAAAATTAGCTGAAAATAAATATCAGGGCCTAAATCAACGGATACACAGACTATGGGAAAACTAGACAAGTCATTATATATTAGTAAATGAAAAACTAATTTGGACCAAGAAAATAAATCTTTTTAGTTGAAATTGTTTGTTAAACGGAGATTGAAATTATTGGCTCTTAAAACCAAAGCAAAGCTAGCAAGTTACCGTGTTTATGATCAACTTCTTCATTCAACTACGGTATGCCAAAACTATGTGTTATACCCTAATTTTTACTTGTTATAAATACTGAAAGGATAACTCTTGGCTTAAACTCAAAAGCTCATAGAGTTACAAATCGTCGATAAATACAAAGCATACACCTACATTAAGAGGATTCGATTCAAAATCTGAGAGACTACCATATATCTTTCAGGTCGTACTAAAGCTTGTTTAAGTAGTTATTAATGGCGGACAAAGCCAATCAATTCTTGTACAACTCTTTGCAGCTAATTTGACCAAGTAACAAAAACTTAGCAACAGTGGACACAGAGATATCTTCTCGAACCACTATAATTTCTCTGTATTCTTTTTTATTCGGCACTTATTACTTTCAGCTCAAGCATTTCTCCTTGGACTTAATTTTGCTTGTACATTACTTCTTCCCGAAATGAATTTCGGACTTTGAGGTGTTAGTTTGTGATCAAAAATAACTCTAACATTTTTGCCGTTAGAAAAAGGGCTTGAACCTCTGTTCCAATATATTGCATCATGCGCCTGATCCGAACCAACTTCCTCTCTGATGATGAAATCTAAGTCCCCTATGAGAAGGAATCCTAAATCTCCGATGATTGATGAAGATGCTCAAGGAACGCCTAATGAAACAGGCAATCTAACCGCTGTTGGTGGTTCTCTGCCCCTGCTTTATGCCGACGGTCCATTCCAACATGTGTTGCTTGCTTTTATGAAAATACCATGAAGTGCTTAAGTGATTACCAAAATGAACGATGAAAATAATTGGTGACATAAAAAAGAACAATCGTTGTTGCTATTGATGAGGAAAGCTAGCTCCTAAAGGTTGGTCGAAATCTTAGGAAATGACAAATGACAAGAGAAGAGCTCGAGGTCGAGTTTATTAAAAGCATTGCTAATAAAATTAGGGTAGGATCATTCTAGACAGGTAAAGAAGTCCAAATCTTAGACCTCCAACACCGAGCGCATAAAGGACGAGCCTTGGTATGGCAGTAGGGTTCGGGCCGAAAACAGAGATATTGACGTTAAGCCTAGTGAATGACTAAATCTCGGAGGAGATCGAAATATGGAAAAATATTGTCTAATTTATCAAAGCAAGTTCAAAGGCTCCAACAGGAAAGATCTGGTTCTTATACGGAACCAAAGATAAAAAAGATTCATCCATGTTTTGTTGATATAATGAAGGCGTCATTGCTTATGGGATTTTGAATCACAAAACTCTCGTACGATGGATCGACTAACCCAGAAGATCATATTACCTTATACGAAATACAAATGTAAGCGGTTCGAGCCTTGGATGAAGTTAAATGTAGAATTTTATCGTCTATTTTTACTGGAATGACATTAAAGTGGTTTCAAAATTACCTACCTAACCCAATCCACTCTTGGGATCAGTTGACAACAGAGTTTATGACCATTTTCTTTGCTTCAAGGGACACTTGAGGGAGTGTAAGCTTGCTTGTCGATATTTGGCAAGGGAGAGGCGAATCACTTAAGGACTATTGCAAAGATTCAATGATGTTGCTGCGAAGGTTTAAGGCAGGTAAAATGACTCCATGTTGATTGTTATATCTTCGGCATTATAGAGAACGCTCCATTTTGGAATGATTTGGTGAGGTGTAACACCCCGTAAAATAAACAATAATTAATAAATAATTATTAAGGCTCGAAAGTGGAATTTGAGTAAACTTCATAATTTGACCATGAAACATACACTATCGTGTTCATGGCAATTTTCTAAGCAACTTTCATTCAGAAAGTGTTGTGATCAGAGTTCAAACGAAGAAATTATGAGAATTTGAAGTTTTCAGATTAAATATAACTAGAAAAGAATTAAAAGGAAATAAATAATAATAAATGCATGGACCCTAGTGGTCAACTCTCTCCATGGGTTAGTTGATCGCTGACGGTCGACCCTTTATGTGGAGCGGTAGACCGATTAAAGTTACGGCGGCTAAAGTGTCGAACCTCGACCTAATGGCCCGAATTTGATTAATATTAATTGTAGTGGATAGAATTGGTTTAAATGTCCATAAATATAGGCCTAGCTCCTCACTTTTTTCTCATATTTTCTGATTAGTGCAGCGAACTCTGCTATTTTCCCTTCTCCACTATTTCTAAAATTCATAGAAAAACTACACACATATATTGGAGAAGGGTGGAAAAAAAGAAGAAGAAAAGAAGTGAATCAATTAAAAAGGTAAGTTTTATACTCATATCTGTAATTTAAATGGGTATGTATATATCTTATTATACATATTTTTTAAATTAGAAAAGAAAAAGAGTCGATTAAATGGATGAATTCAAATTTGGGAGAATTGAAAACCTAAAAAGTGAGCGAAAAATTATATGATTTATATATAACACTAAACTTTATATCGTAGAATTTTATTTAATTATTATGCCTAAGAGATTTGTTGAATTGTAGCCTAAAATGAATGAATTTAATTGAAATCCTGCCAATATAATCTGTAAGTTATGAACTCGGAATGGAATAGTATGCACCTTAATTTGGCAATTTGGAGATTGGTCCCTAAAATTATTAAAGTAGGATGCTGATAAGATTGTGAAGTTTATTTTAGATTTATGTTAGTTAGGTTGTAAATTGTCTAGCATCCATTTGGATTGCTCTAATTCAACTTGGAATATAAGTTTCTATGTTTTAATTTATTAGGAGCGTTAATGGTACAATTTATTTGTATTTATTTCCATGTAAAATTCCATAAATTGCCCAACTTTATAGGTATAAAAAGTGCGTCGTTTGGGATAATGAGGAATCCATCAAAATGAAAGAGATGTGTCAACTACGGATGTTTCTTCATAGTTTGCATTGTCTATTTTAACAAAAAAGAGAAAATTTCTTATAATTTCAAATGAAGTAAAAGGCTCACTTTTAAATAATTTATGGAAAGTTATAACGGTAATCCTTTTTATGAAGGATAGCTCCAATATATTAAAATGCAGAAACGAATATTCTTTGTACAATATACATATAACTGTATATTGTAAAATTTCTAAACGTAGGAATTAATGATCTAGGAATAGAAATACACACACACAAACACACATACGTATAATATGCCTACTAATTAAAATTTATGTAAATAGGGTAATGAATAAAGTGTAATAAATAAATACACGTCTGTACTCGTATTAGTTATAATTAAGATGACTAAATATTAATAGCATTAACAAATTTTTCTAACCAAATATGCAGAGTAAATTAAGATGGGTTTGGATAAGGGCTTAAGTAGCCTTATGCAAGTTTGGGAGAATAAGCAATTCCATTTCGAGTTCAAGTGAAGTCATATGCATGTTTATTATTCAAACTCAAGTCCAGAAGATAGTCATATGCATGTCCATAGTTTAATGATGGTCCAATATAGTCATTCGAAAAAAGTACGATATACAAAATGTTTGTTGTCCAAGTCCTTATGTATAAAGTTTGAGAGTTACAATTCTTCCAAGGAAATATGCTATGCAACTATTAAATGTTCAAGGCCTTATGTGCAAAATGTCACAAGAGTATAATCAACTCTAATAATCCCCAAATCAATTTAGGGTTTACAACTTCAAAATGTCAGAAATGTGAAAAGAATTAATCACCTCTATTTGAATGGCCAAGGGAGTCTATTTATAGAGGTAAGCGGCATGGCTGCCATGTATCCATCCAACCATATATTATACATCTCCTATACATTGCATATAATCGACACCCATTTCCGCTTTATAATTTCAGCAACATAATCCCCTTTATAGAAACTCATCATCTTTTACATCTTTGAGTTGTGATATCTCTTGCTTTTAGAAGCTCAAAACCCCTTGCTAGAGTCAAAGTTTGTTGATCCTTCAAAATTCAACATATTTGTAGAAGCTCGACATTACTCATTGTTTTGAGACGCTCTACACCAGCTGATGCTGTAAAGGCTCGATAATGGTTGTTTCACTGAAAGCTTGTTTTCGATATCCCCTCTTATAATTAAATGCTCGAAGCCTTTTTATAGCTCAGTCTTATCCTCTTGTTATATACTCTACAATACTGTATGTTGTAGAGGTTCGACATCTTCCATTTTTAGAAGCTTGATACCTTTAGATATTCATTGGCATGGTATCTCGATTGCCTTTTTGAAATTTGAAACCTTCTTACTACTAGGCACTCGATACCCTCTTTCACTGTTAATGTTCGACATTGTTTGTTGCTTGTTAGAGGCTCGATATCACTTTTGTTGTAGTAACTCGGTACTCTTTAAAGATTTAGCACTTCTTCTCTACTTACTGATTGCTTGGAGTTCGACATTCTTAGAGACTCGGCGTCTTTTCTTGAGTGTTGGATGCTTATGAACTTGACTCTCTTCTGTCTTAGCACCCTTTATCATTGTCAAACTCGATACATTCTCTTTAGAAGCTCGGCATGTGTGTGTAGTAACATTTACCCCCCACCCCCCATGTAAAAGAAGAGTATTATACTTTAGTATAATTTTTCACATTGCCGCCTCGATATTGGCATTGCTGCCTATTGGAATTCTGCTTCAATCTTGTTCGTTCATTTGAATTGAAATCAACACCCATATTGTTTCTCTTTTCTTTCTATAAATACCCATCTTTTCTTCTCCAAAGATTTCACTAGTAAACAAAAAACTTAAATCAAAATTATCGTTCTTTTCGGTCTTTCAAATTCAAAAGTAAGCTTCCAATTTCTACTTAAATCAAGGTGCTATTCTTATTTCTAATCGATTTATGTACAGGAAAAGTAGAGTTTTTAATTTTGAAATTTGGGTTTAAGTAATAAAGCATTTGTGAATCATTTTGAGTTTGATTAGCGATAGAATCCAAGTGTTTCTCGTAATTTAGGAATTTTGGTACTTGGATTTGAGCACCATCTATAACACATGTTAGTATTTCACAAATTATTGTGATTATCTTATGTTCAATAACTTTTTACAAAACTGATATTCAATTGGGGGTTTTGATGGCTGACAATAACTCGATACCTACTTAGGGACTCAATACTCTGTTAGAGTTTTGCCAATTAGCTACAGGCTCACCGTTCAACCATAAACTTAACAATCAATTAGAGGGCCGCCAACTAGTTAAAACCCAATAGCGTTAGGGGCTTGTTAAATAGTTACAACCCCGTCAACTAATTATGAACTCTACAATCAATTAGAAAACCGACAACTGGTTAGAGAGTTGACAGCTAGTTATGAATTTGATGAATACTTAAAGAAGTGTTAACTAGCTACAATCGACATCCTTTTAAAGGCTGCTAACCCACAACAAATTCGGTAGTTACTCAAAGGGCCATTATCTAGTAACAAATTCGATATCTTTTATGAATTCGACCCCTTATTATAGGCTTGGTAGCTAACTATAGTACCTTCGATTAGATATGAATTCAATAACTATTTACATATTTGATACCTTGTTACAAACTCAACAATTAGTTGAAGCATATTTAAATAATTTCGATCCTATTATTTATTTACGATCTTAACATCCTACTACAAACTCAATAACCGATTGATAAGTTTTCAACTAGTTATGAATTTACTAACCATCTACGAACCCGATATCTCATTGTGGACTCGATATCTAGCAATGGATTCAATAACTATTTAGTGAACTGTCAAATGGTCATAGACTCGATAAATATTTATGGGTTTGGCTTCTCAATATGAGCTTGACAATTAGTTAAACAATTTTCAACTTATTATGATCTTATTAATTATTTATAGGTTTGATGCGTATTCTTAAGGATATAACTTTTCCTTACCATTTTCCTTGAATATTTTAAACTTTTTTAGAATATATAGTACTTCCCTGACTTTATGTAATATCATCTGGCAGATAAATGGCTTTCATGAAAGCTATTAAGGTTTCCAAGTCTTCTTTCATTTCAGAGAAAGGAGATTATAAACATGCTTAATCCATTATAACTACATAGGATGAAGTCCTTGAAGACAGAGCTGGAGCACGCTAGAAAAGAAAGAACTCAAATGGCTAACTAGCTAGAAAGCAAATATACCACCTTCATTGATGCAAACAACATTATTAAAGACGACAAACAAAATTTTTTCAATTTTATCAATCATGCCCTTTCCAAAATTAGGGAACGATGTTATGAAGATGCCTTTTATATTGCATATTTTGACAACATAATATTCAGGATTATACTTTCCTTTACTCTTGGATTTAAATGATAGACTTAAAATAAATTTGACCTTATGTTCGAAAGAGTTTCTCGGTCACTTTAAAATGAATTCCTAGAAGAGGATCCAATTAAACCTCAAGAGCTATTATTCTTTGATGATCCTCCTCTTAGCAAAGAAAAAGATAATAATGAAGGGTAGGTTGACATGAAAGATGAAAAGGATGATGTTGATAATGATGACTGTGATGATGAAGACAGGGTGATGGTAGTAAGGATCCAGAAGGACCAGGAAATGATGGTAGCGGGTCGGGTGGTCATGAATTAGACCCATCTACTCATGATACAGATCTTCTCGATCTTCCCGATCCTCCTAATGCTTCTTAAGAAGACACCACATCAAAGCATGCTTGGTTTGCTAATGAGGAACCAACCAAGGAGAAAACTTGGGTTTCTGCTCCATAAGCCCCCACGGTACAGGTACAAAGTTTGCTATCTTTAAATGCTTATATTTATCTGTTAGATTTAGTTAAAAAATCTAATATTTTAGCTAAGGAAAAGAAACAAACATCGCTTTAAGATTTTGCATGAGAAGAGTGAGAAGAAAGTGCAACAATTAAACAAAGGAATTAAGAAAGAAGTTGAAGACTACAACAATTTATGTAAAACATGTAGGCGTCTTCTTATTTATGCTAATCGATTGAAATAATTCAAAGGCAAATGGGCAGTCCCGCTCTTAAGATGTAACGACCAAGGATTTTTGACCCTCGAAAATTGACACTAATATGTCCACTGTATCACATGCCAAGAAAATCGAATGTCGAAAAACCCGATTGTTAGGGGAAAAAGAAGAAGAAGTTAAGAAGAGAATAAACAACATAGACTCTCACAACGGAACGAAAAATCTATAATATATCACAGGTATTTACACAACTGTAATATGTATGTATATATATATATATAAACATCAATCAGAGTATACTAACCTATTTCAGCCTGGACAATTATAACAGTCTGTCCTCACAATTGCTGATAACACACCAATGAATACGGCGAAAAATATAACCATCTACGTGAATACGTCTCCGGGCCTCCAAAATTAACGGGTCGGGTTAATCTGCTAATTTCCATGCGGGTTTTGGGTCGTGTAGGAAATTGACAGCCCTAGAAAACATCATCCACTCCAAGAATCAAGGCCTCCATCTCCCCTAATCCCAACCCTAGCTCCCACCATAACCGTCGAACTCCTCGACTTTGCCTTCAACCCTTCGCCTATGCCTGCAACCCACGCGCACTTTTGCATACGCGAACTCTGCCTCATGCACTCCGCTTCCCCCATTTCCATCGCGTGAATCATGCCTGGCCACTCGACCCCTTTTTTTCGTATCGAACTGAGATGAAAGAGGATTTCTTGAATACGAGCTCGATTTTTATATGGACGAATTTATTTCTTAAACTGAAGAAGGAAGGAGAGAAACTTTTTTTTATCTCGTTTGATTTGAACAAATAGATTAAACGGGGGAAAACGTGATTTAAAAAGGTGAAAGGTGTGATGGGTGGCATGTTTGACTGGAGAAGGGTGGTTGATTTGATTTTTGATCTGATTTTATAAATATATATTCAAATATCTTAATTTTCGTAGCTTAAAATCTTGAACCCCTATTGAGGCGTGCTGCTAGGCATTCATAGTGTTATACTCCTATTCCGAGCGCAATGGAAAAGGTTTCGAGTCCTAATTCGATCGTATTGAGAAGACAGCTTTTTGGACCCAATTATTATATTGAATTTTCGATATAAATTTCAGCGCGTTTCTATCCCGTACGATCAAACGATAACTCCAAAAGCTACAAAATTTGAAATCTGATAATAATACATTATTATGGATCCAATGGAACTTGCTTCGTCGAATTCTGAGACTGTTCCCCAGATCGCTATTTTAACGCGTCGATTAAATCGACGATTTTCAAAAATTTCACGAAATCGTTTAAAATTTCAGTTTTAAAATCTTATATACTAAATTATAATCTCAAATCCAATATTTAAACCATTTAAATATTCAAAATCAAACGATGAAAAATCCGGGTCGTTACAGATAACGACGTAACCATTGTGAAAACTACGATCTATGATTGGTTGCATGGCGGAAATCGGAAGGCAGAGATTGCCTAAGTTAAGTTTGGATTTCTCTGGGATAGAGACGTAATCATTGAGCTGCGATCCATGGTCGATACCGAATGGTGCTTTCTACTTTTATTTTAAAAAAGTTTTCAAGTATTTTTGGAAGATTTGATTTGTTAATATACTTATTCCGATGAGATAAGTATATGATTGTTTTTTATTAAGAGATTTAATTTATTGAATTAAATTAAATGAGGCTTAGTGATTTCAGTGGGAAATGATTTTTTTTAATGTTTGTTTATTTGATAGTTAAATAACCGACTATCAAATCTTGACCTAAATATGTAATCCTTCTTAATTTTGGTGGTACAGAATTATTCCCTACTTAACACCGAAGGATTTTTACTCTGGAAATATCTAGGAGAAATGCGAGAATTATATGGTATAGTTACTGTTCGAGGTGCTATACTATACGTATAAACTTATGGATCTTCTAGATCAAATGATAAGGAGATCTGTCCACTTAAACGATTAGGGAAAATGATAAGGAGATCTTATGTGTTGTCTGATTATTTCCTAAAGAACCGGCCTTGAGCATTCCGAAAAATCGACGAATGGTTCTTGGAGCACCCAAGAAATGGAGAGTGTACTCGTAAGAGATGACTCGGAACCCATGACCTACTCTGAAATCATATACGATTAAATGGAGGAGATGCGTTATATTTTGGGATGTTGTAATCCATATGTGGTCCCATGATTGTTGGAGTGTGGGAATCTGTGTGAGATTCCAAGATCTGTTGAGATATGGGAATCGGTATGTGATTCCAAGGCTATTGTGGTGTGAGAATCCATGTGGGATTCCATAATTATTTTGGAGATGGTGCATGAGCTGGAATGCCGGACGTGGCCTCATCAGCAGAAATGACTAAAACCAAAGGTAGGGTGCATAGCCAAGGGGCCTAGCTAACCCATGAGGGTGTAGTCGTCTCTCTTTCTAGCAAGTCCCTATCGATTATTTTATGCATGTTGGGAGTGATGCACTCGGCCAAGGTGGCTAGTTATGTATTTCCTATGTACCTTGGCTAGACAAGTACTGACCCTCGGAAGGATACCTCCGTGGAAATCCTACACAATTAGCGAACGAGCTTTATCGAATTTTGATTTTTATGACTAGTATTGTTGTGATGTACACAGCACATGCATCACGGCTACTTGTTATTATTACTTTGGCGATTAGACACTATTATAATATCAAATGATTTTCTATAAAAGAGTTTTGGTTATCGTAAGGTAAAAACCCGTCCGTGTTTGTTTGCGGTAAGGTCTTACGAGATACCTTTGTTTTGAAAAGGTTATTAACCTTTAAGAATCAAGTTGATTGTGTTTCTAACGCTGGTTTTACCAAACTGACCCGGGCGTGGTTTTTCCTAAATGCTCAGGTCAGACCGAGCATATTTCCAGGTTTAGATGGATATTTGGAGTTTCAGGAGAGGAGTTGGAGGCCAAAGACGAATTCACGTAGATGATTATATTCCATTGCATATATGGTTGTTTATCAGCAATTGTGAGGACAGGTTATTATAACTGTCCATGCTGAATATGCTAGTATACTCTGATTGGTGTCCGTATATATATAATAATTACAGTTTTGTTTTTGTGTAAAAATTGTTATATATTATAGATTATTCGTTCCGTTGTGAGATTCTGTGGTGTTTGGTTTTCTTTCTATCTTTTTTCTACTTTCTTTTTCTTAACTATCCGCCTTCTCGTGCAATTTGGGCTGGACAAGTGTGGTTTATTGTTAGTTTGTGTCACGATCCTAAAATCCAGCGTTCAAAAATCAACATCAAATACCTCGCTTGTATTCGATTGTCAGATATTCAAATGTCAAACTTTAGTTCGGCGGAGCTTATAACAACATCAGACGAATATAAACAGCGAAAATAAACTGAATATCATATATTACATCACATATACAACATCATCATAATATCTAGTACTACATCAGAGTATCATAATACACATGTCTTCCATACTGGAGCACTATATATAGATACAATAACAGAAGATAATAACTCCACAACATAACAACAACAGAGTCTTCTAAAAAGTTCCAACATACATCTACTTGGATAAAGTCTTCAGAACTCTAAGCACTTCAAAAGATATCCAAGACAAAAGCTTCCCAAAATCTGATAGCTCCCAAAATTAAAAAGACTCCAAAATCCAGCTAACACCAAAGCACGGAAAACCTGCTACTAGGCTGCCCGTGTGGAAATAATGGGCACCCAGAGTTTAGAAAAGAAACAATAAACTCCGGGTCAGTCATGGGACTGGTATGAGTAAACAAAAGTAGTTGCTTTATATAAACAGATCTTTAAAAAGAAGTCGTTCATGCTTTTGGAAACTGAAACTACCATAAGACCTCCCGCCACACACACAATGCAAACGCAGAATTGGAGAAGATTTCTTCTTATGATAGTCAAATATGCTTAATACGAGAAAATTCGTTGATATTATTACTAGTGCATAGTGTAGAAAGTCATTCCGAAAATATAATATTAATCTTAGCCAGCATAGGTACCATTATACTATGCCTACTATAGCTGCTATGTTAAATAGCAGGTTCTACAACTAAAACCGTACAAGGTTCGTATTGGAAATTGGATATCCAACAAATGGTCAGGCTAAGGAACTTCCTCCTGCCACATAGGTACGCCTCTAGCTGGACATCCCAAGAGACAACTGCTCTCTGCCAACACAAGGCCAGGTTACCGCTGTAACTAGGTAACTCACGAATATGCCATTCCCCGATCCTTTGGGAGCTTTATCCGAGGCGCCTTGATCACAAAGCAACAACCACAAAGAAATGAGATTGGAGCAACCACATAGGTTAAATACCAGGACTCCATACCTGATACCACCCTTTTCCAGAAGGAAATGACATACCTTAAAGGGCGCGACCCTCATAACCTTGCCGCATCTTTCCTGTTTCGACCATTTCTGGGTTGTGAGGTCCGATGAGGTCTCGTCCACAAAGCTACGCTTTACACGAAAGCCATGCATTGATCAACAAATGATCTACAACACACAGCAGCACTCAGCATGCCACACTACCAAATTGGGAGTATATCACTGATAACCTTCAACTACATAACCTCTGAGCTCGTACGTCTCAGAGAAGAGTATTAAGCTAAGAGAATAAATTCTCCGCCACCAAACAGAAATGTATTTGAAAGAAATCAGCTTTATATCTCAAAGTGTAGTGTCGGACATACAACCATACAAGTCTGTTCCGGGGTCGAACAGAACCGAAGGCACTTCTAAAGAAGTCCTTGCAATCCGGGTATTTACAATCCCGATCAGACTTCCCATCACTTAGGGAATCTCTATACCGGAGCAACTCAATGCAGAGAAAATCAATAGGTCGTCCTATCGTTTTCATAAAAACCCGGTCTTCAACACCGGTCTTCAAATGCTATCCATTACGAAGTATCACTATTCGGAATGGGTTATATGACACAAAGGTCCTCTCCTGACTAAACTGAATAGTGATCCATAAATTTTGAAAACACGTGGATATGACAATCACAAAGATTTATGTTCAGGGTTCGATGTGGGTTCCGGATAATAACTGAAATCCGACTCCCTGTCGCATCGAAGTAAAAATGCCATTTTACGGGCAAAGGGGTTTTCACATCAATACAGATTTAAATCACAAATCACAGTTCAGTACCAAAACAATCACAGTATCACAATAGGAATATCAATTCAGTATAAAATATTTGATGATAGTCAATCATCTCTAATTTGGGTGAATATGATTTAAAAGTGAATTAACCACATATTCGTCTTCATAAATTTTAATTTTATAATTAATTATCCTTAACTATGAATTAATTAGATTTTAATTAACTTAACTAATTAATTTTTCTTTAACTAATTATCTTAATTTATTTATTCTTAATTGTTAATTTATTAAATCTTAATTATCTTTATTAATTAATTATTCTTTAAATTAATCAACTCTTAATTACAAGATAATCACAAATTATTAATTGTTTAATCACTATTAAATCATTATAAATAATTTTTGTTTTAAGTTAAAAATTTAAATATTTGATTTACTCTTCAAATATTTTATCAAATTAATTTGTTAAACAAATTTACTTTTAAAATTTAAGCCTTTAAAATACTTTATTTATTTCAGATAATTATTTCAAAAACAAATTTTTTAACTCATGTTTCAAAATTTTCAAAAAAACTTAAATTCTTACTGTTTTTTAGGCCTGACCCGAGACCTTCCCCGAGTCACCCCCGAGAAAAACACCCCCCTGCTTCGAGTCTAAACCAAAAACTACCCGTGTGAATATTTTTTTCAAAATTTTGCTTAAGTCCTAAAACCTACCCGATATCAAACTAAAACGACTCGAGTTTGACTTCGAGTTTGCTTCTCAATTCCCCGAGTGAGACTTCGAGTCGCACTGCTCCTCGTATCAAAGAAACTTCTGACACCATCTATCCCCTGTACACGTGCACGGCGGCACGACTTGACACCGATGAACACCAACGCCTCCGGTAAATCACAAATTACTCGCCTACTCGAAATCCAAGTTCGAATTGCCTTCAAAAATTTCGAATCGAAAATTAGCATACAGTTCGAAACCTATAGCTCAACTCAAAACGACATAACGACTTCGCCACACCCGCATAGACCACCGGAGTTGCCCAGATTTCGTCCATGCCACGACAACACGACAAGCACCCAATCACCAAGAATTCGTGACACTCGATCACGTATAGGAGTCGAACACGCCTTGTTTCTGACACAACCAAAAACTTGAAACAAAACCCTAGAACGGATTCGACCCAACAATATATGCTATGGAAAAATCATCTGATAATTTTCTCAATATCAATGATGTTTGTTAACCCCCTTTCGACTCACGACCTAGCAGGAGCCGAGTTAAGATGTTTGCCGACTTAAGAAGTATGCCGACTTAGGATGCTGGCTGACTTAAGGTGCTTGCCGACTTAAGAAGTATGCCGACTTAGGATGCTGGCTGACTTAAGGTGCTTGCCGACTTAAGAAAGTTAACGACATAACGACTTAAAGAAGCCTACCGACCTAGCAAATTGTGAGTTAACAAGGGCTTCCGACTTAACAGATTGCCGACCTATGAGAACTTGCGGCCTACCGAGTTAAAGAGTATACTGACTCAACAAGTCACAACATAAGGAAGCGTACGATCTAATAAGAGACGACTTAAGGTAATCCACTACTAAGAGGAGCTGCCGACCTAAAATGACTACCGACTTAAGGAAGCCAACCAATTTAACAAAGTACGAGTTAGCAAGGCCTGCCGAGTTAACAAACTGCCGATTTAAGATTGCACGTTAACTCTGCTCCGACCTAACAACACTGAGATACCTTATACACCTTTACCTCGTCACGGACTTACCTTAAGTCTTCAGCGACTTAGGACTTAAGCGTAAAACCAGAAGAGGAGGTGAACTACTAGGGAAGTGTTGGAACTGATAAACTGGCTATGACCTATCATAAGTCGGCAGCGACTTATACTAAGTCGGCGACGACTTAGGACTTAGGAAATTTTCCAGAGTCCAAATCAGCTCCTATAAATACCCCACCACTTCCAACATGAAGGGGACTTTTGGCAAATCATTTCTACAGCGCTGTTACTCCGTCGAACTCTTCATTCATTCAGTAATCAAGGATCCTTCAAGCATTCACGACACTACAACAAGCTTCGAGAGAAATTCCTTACATCCGAGATGGATTCATCGAGTTTCACCGTCGAAGATTGAGCTAGTAGTCTAGATTGTTTCTTGTGATCGAATTGTACTGTTTCTTGAAGATATTTGTGTCAAATTGTAACCGAATCAGCAATAAGAGACTATAAAGTGGACGTAGGCTCAATTATGGGCCGAACCACTATAAATCCGTTGTTCATTTACTGCATTTCCGCTATTTTCCTGCTTAATTTCTGTTCCCGTCACACGGGTGGTGCTTTCACGATCTTATTACACACACCGGGTGTTATCGTTCATATTTTAACGTTAACATTTTGGTGCTTTCACTGAGAACCCAACTCAGGCTACCATCCATCATTGCTTCACACAAGTTTGTCGAAAAGATTTCCTACAGAACTAGAAGTCTATCAAACATAATGGCTCCTGGAAGGAAACGAAAGGTTGTCAGATCTGAAAATGTTCATGATGATACCGCCACCTCTGCTTCACCAAGTCAAGCAGCTCCAAGCGTCGGGGTGACGCGAGAGGAGTTAGACGCTGCTGTATCCGGACTATACCAGCAGATTGAGACTCAAACAATCTGATGATGGAAAAACTGAACGCTCTGCTTGGTGCCAACCAAAGACCGGTGGGTAATGAAGAAAACACTGCTGATGCCCTTTGCAACTCCGAAGGGAGGAATATTCCTCAGGGAGGATCAGGTGCTGCTGAAGGGGCACCCCTCCGAGCTGAAGGATCTAGACCATCGCCAATTTTCCACGAAAATCTGCCCGGGCAAACATCTGAGAAAATGGCAGAAGTCTACTCCGCAAAATCTTTGAACAATGAGGAATATCTTTCTGGCATGATCAAGCAAATAATGAAAGAGAGCATGCAGAGAGGTGAAGATGAGAATGAATGGGGATTCGCGCCAAGCAAGACTCCATTTACCGAGAAGATTCTAAAGGCTGAATTTCCTAGAAAATTTATTCCCCCCACCATTCCTGCTTATCGGGGAACAAGTGATCCAAACCAATTCTTGTATAAGTATGATTGGCACATGACCGGTGCGAGAGCAACTGATGAAATCAAGTGCCGGTATTTCCCAGTATATTTGGATGGAGTGGCACTTCTCTGGTTCACCAAACTTCCTGTCCGATCAGTGGATCAGTTTTCCGATCTGACTAGAAAGTTTAAAGAGCAATTCAGGCTATACGCTTCAAAGGCAAAGGACATAATGTCATTATCCAGTCTTGAACAGAATCCGGGAGAACCTATTAAATCATTCCTGAACCGTTTCAATATAGCTCTGGCGGAAGTTGATAACGCAGAGCCACGGATGATCTTGACCTATTTGATGCGTGCTATCGACAAATCGAGCGAATTTGGAAAATGGCTGAAGATGAAAGAGCCAAATTCTCTCGAGAAATTCTATAAGAAAGCTGATGAATTCATACGCTTGGAAAATCTTCCAGCATCAATGAAGGTGGTGGCAACAAAGGTGGAAAATATTACTACCGCTTCGGAAAAGAAAGATTCCGGAGGTCAGAAAAGGGAAAATCACGAGGGGAAGAAACAAAAGGATATCAAGAAACCTCGCTTCTTCAAACCCTCAGATTTCACTCCATTGACCGACACTCTGGAAAATATCTTCTTCGCCACCAAAGATGCTGTGGATTATC
This sequence comes from Allium fistulosum, assembly GCA_030737815.1. Classification (NCBI taxonomy): domain Eukaryota; kingdom Viridiplantae; phylum Streptophyta; class Magnoliopsida; order Asparagales; family Amaryllidaceae; genus Allium; species Allium fistulosum. The sequence goes on along the minus strand of CM060902.1, from coordinate 730,975,207 downwards.
CCAAGCCGGCTGAGATAAAACCGGGAAAGGGCGCTATGAGAAATGGAAAGTTCTGTCATTTTCACAACCAACCTGGTCATGATACCAATGACTGTCGTCACTTAAAGAGCTTAATTGAAGAATTATTGAGAGAAAACAAGCTGCAACAATATGTCAAGAAAAACAGAAGTGATCCATCTTCGTCTACTCAGAAACAACAACCCTCTAATCAGCCGTCAGGCTCAAGTAAAGGTGCTGCGGCACAAGAATCTGAGAGGCCTGTTATCAACGTCATTTCAGGGGGCCCACACCCAGCAGGCAAAAGCTGGGGTGAGATGGAACGATATGCCCACGCTTTGAAGTATATCCCGGCAGAAGAAGATGTTTTTGCTGTAGAAAATACAGTACCCCTAAAATAGCAAAAGATTTCAGATAATGATATTTTGTTCAAGGCTAGGGATTCTATTGGTATTGAAGCTCCCACCATAGACCCCTTAGTTATCTCTGTAGGAGTTGGGCCAGCAATAGTAAGACGAGTACTCATTGATTGCGGTGCTTCCTGCAATATACTTTTCAAGAAAACATTTGACCAGATGAAGATCCCAATGACCGACGTTCAGGCTTCATCACAAAAGATCGTTGGTTTCACTGGGGAACCACAGCAACCAATCGGAACTGTCGATTTGTTCGTGGAACTTGGTGAAGGGCAGAAAAGGGTAACTCGAAAACAAACCTTTGTGATTGTTGATGGATTTTCTGCCTACAATGCTTTCCTAGGCAGGCCAGCTCTAGCTGCATTCAAGGCCATTTTGGCCCCGTGGTGCTTAACTATGAAGTTTCCTACAGAAAATGGTGTTGGTGTCATCAAGGGAGATCAAAATGCTGGACGTGAATGCTATCTTATAGAGCTTCGAGAAGCCAGAAAGAGAGAGATGGGTAAAGATGCGGCAGCTCCCCTCCGCATCAAAAACCCAACCTTATAGCAAATACAGGGTGGCCCCTGCACTGGTGAGCACAGTGGTGCAAGGCGAGAAATGGACCCCAGAAAATCCAGTGCAGAGGAAAATAGAGTGGTGCCTGTGGAAGTTACGGTACCAATACCTGTCGACTCCAAAGACCCAAATAAAGTACTTAATGTGGGTTCGCAACTAAGTACAACAGTTCAAAATACACTGATATCATTTCTAAAAGCAAATCTGGACGTGTTCGCTTGGTGTCACGCTGATATGTGCGGAATCTCTCCAACAATTGCTGTTCACACTCTGAATGTCGATCCGAAATTCACACCAGTAAAACAGAAAAGAAGAACTCAAGGTCCAGAAAGATCAGCAGCTTTAAAGGAAGAAGTAGATCGCCTCTTAGAGAATAATTTCATCAAAGAATCCACTTATCCAAATTGGGTTTCAAATCCAGTACTGGTTAAGAAGGCAAATAGAAAGTGGAGAGTATGCATTGATTTCTCAGATCTGAACAAAGCTTGCCCCAAAGACTGCTTCCCGTTGCCTAGAATCGATCAACTAGTAGATGGGACGGCTGGACATGAGTTGTTATCTTTTATGGATGCCTATTCCGGATACAATCAGATTATGATGAATGAACCAGATCAGGAGGACACAAGCTTTATTACAGATGTGGGACTCTACTGTTACAAAGTCATGCCATTCGGGTTAAAGAATGCAGGGGCAACATACCAAAGACTTTTCAACGCTATGTTCAAGCCACAGATCGGCAAAACAATGGAAGTCTATGTTGATGATATGTTAGTAAAGTCAAAGAAAGCAGTAGACCACATGGATCACTTGGCAGAGATGTTCTCAATTCTTCGGAAGTACGGAATGAAGCTCAATCCATTGAAATGTTCATTCGGAGTAGAGTCTGGGAAATTCCTGGGTTTCATTGTGAGCGCTAGGGGCATCGAGGCCAATCCTGCTCAAATCACAGCTCTAAGAGAAGTTAAAGCCCCTAGAAAAAAGAAAGAATTGCAAAGTCTCAATGGAAAGGTTGCCGCTCTTAGTCGCTTCATTTCCAAGGCCACAGACAAATGTATTCCCTTCTTTGATGCTCTAAAGAAAGGAAAGAAAAATTTCGAATGGACTCCTGAATGTCAGAATGCTTTCGATCAACTGATTCATCATATGAGAACTCCTCCGGTCCTCTCCAAGCCTAGTGATGGTGAAGACCTCTTCATCTATCTGGCAATTTCATCCCATGCTTTGAGTGCAGCACTCGTACGAGAAGATATGAAAATACAACGTCCGGTTTACTACATCAGCAAACGGTTCGCTGGGGCTGAGATGAATTATTCAAAGATAGAAAAACTTGCTTATTGTCTGCTAATCGCTTCCAGGAAATTGAGGCCCTATTTTCAATCTCATCCTATCAAGGTCCTGACTGATCAGCCTTTGAAGCAAGTCTTATATCGTCCTGAAACTTCGGGTCGTCTCTTGAAGTGGAACATAGAACTCAGCCAATATGACATCACTTACCATCCCCGAAGAGCAATTAACGGACAAGCTTTAGCAGATTTCATTGCGGAATCCACTGACAAAGGTGACAGTAAGGAAGAAATAACTGACTGCATTCCGATACAGTGGAAGTTGTATGTTGATGGCTCGAGAAATGACTATTGTTCTGGGGTAGGAGTTGTGCTCGAAACTCCCGAAGGACGATCACTATGTTATGCATTGAGACTGGAATTTCCTTCGACAAACAATGAAGCAGAGTATGAAGCCCTTATTGCCGGACTGAAAATCGCCAAGGAATTGAATATCAAAGTGATACAGATTTTCAGTGATTCTCAGCTTATTGTCTGCCAGGTGAAGAAGGAATTTCAAGCCAGAGGAGGGAATTTGCCTGCATATTTGACAAAAACTTCCGAACTCCTCAATGATTTAGATCACTACTCAATAAGCCACATACCCCGAGAGGAAAATATGAAGGCGGATTCTTTAGCAAAGTACTCAAGTTCCGGAGAAGCTCAATTGCTGGGATTAGTTCCTGTAGAAGTTCTGTCGGCTCCAAGCATTGATGAAATGGATATTGATTGGATTATGACTACGTCTCAAGAGCATGAATCATGGATGACTCCAATCAAAGAATACTTACTCAGTGGTTCTCTGCCAGAAAGTTCTAAGGAACGTCGAAAATTATTGAGAAAAGCGTCAAGGTATATAATTCAAGATGGCCGATTATACAGGCGGGGATTTTCAATCCCACTACTCCGATGTGTAACTAAAGAAGAAGCCAAGACAATCTTAGCAGAGGTACACGGAGGAGAATGTGGAGACCATTCAGGTGGTCAAACACTTGCAAAGAAAGTTCTCCGATATGGGTATTTCTGGCCGGATATTAATCGAGATGCTGCAGCTTACTCCAGGAAGTGTGACAAATGCCAAAGATTTGCAAAAATCCCAAGAGCACCTTCCACCGAACTCACACAAATGGTCAGCCCATGGCCATTTGCCATTTGGGGAATAGACCTAATTGGACCATTACCGATCGCTAAATCAGGAATTAAATATGCTGTTGTCGCCGTTGACTATTTCACCAAATGGGCCGAAGCTGAACCTTTGGCCACCATCACTTCTAAAAAGATGATAAATTTTGTAACGAAGAATATCATTTGCAGATATGGTGTGCCACAGAAGATAATCACCGACAATGGCACTCAATTTGAAAGTGAAGAATTCCAGGATTTTTGCAAACGGTTCAGAATTCGAAAAAGCTTCTCAGCAGTGGCTCATCCGCAGGCAAATGGGCAAGTGGAAGCAGTTAACAAGATCATCAAGTCAACTATCAAAAAGCAACTTGAAAAAGCAAAAGGTGGTTGGGTTGATAAGCTTCCATTAGCACTATGGGCGTACAGAACTACTCACAAAACTGCAACTGGGCACACTCCATTTTCACTGGCATACGGATCTGAGGCAATGATTCCAGTAGAAGTAGAGGTTCCTTCACATAGAAGAGTTCATTTCAATGAAACCGAAAATGAAAAACTGCAACTTGAAGCGCTTGATTTTCTTGATGAGAAAAGAGAGGAAGCTAGGCTCAGAGTTTCAGCTCATCAGCAGAGAATAGCCAGGCATTTCAATTCCAAAGTTCGCCAACGCAGCTTTGAAATCGGAGACTTGGTTTTGAAAAGGATCATGACAGCAACTGGTGTGTTTGGGCCAAACTGGGAAGGACCATATGTCATAGGCACTAAACTTCTTGATGGCACTTTCAAACTCATAACTGTTGAAGGAGATCCAATTCCAAGGGCCTGGAACAGCAACCATTTGCGTCCTTACTTTACTTGAAAAGAGCTCTGCTCAAAATTGTAAAATGATGATGAATGTATCAGTTGTATTGTGAAACATTGTAAATCAGTGTAAATGAATGAAAAGCTATAAAGTGGACGTAGGCCCGATTCTTGGCCGAACCACTATAAATCTTGTGTTCTTTACTATTTCATAATGCCTGTTTTATTTCGATATGTAAATACTTTAAATGTATCACTAAAATATCGATTCAAAATTGCAGGACATTATAACAAGGCTTGCTCATCACAAAGCTAAGCGACCTTTATAAATCAGCTATTGCACAAAAACCAAACAACAAAAATTCCAAACTCAAATCCTACGCAAGGAAAACTTCACATAAAGAGTTGGCGATTTCACTGGGACAAACCTTTGTTCACTAGTTGAGATTGTCGTTATGAACGGGCATCCAACTAGATAACTCGCGTTTGTCTCGTGAAGTCATTCAACAGTGAAGTTTACTCCTTCAGATAAAGCAATTTACTTGCAAAAGAAAGGAACACGCGCTTGGAAACGATGATAAAGGATCGCAGATTGGCGGATGATGATACAACATGAGCGGGCAAACAAAGAAGCAGACAAAGGGAGGTATGCCTCTCAACAGGAAGGCCGAGAGATCCACTAAAGGGACGCCTTCCCAACCGGAAGGAACAAGACCCTCGCTAACTGGTCGTGATGCATCCGACCAGATAGCGTATGTCCGCCCCGTGGATCCACTCGCCCCTGAGACGCAACCTACCTGGCACACCAACCAACCAAAGCCCTCTAACGAGGCACGCCAATAAATGGGAGTGCTTTACTCAATCAAAAAGATCGGTGGGACTACCAAAGGGGCACCTTGTTAGTTAATTGCGATCGTTTGTGCAAGCAAACATCCAATCAAGCAACTTGCGTTCGCCCCGTAGACCTCTGACCATGAGAAAGTAACTTCCAGGCAATCACAAGCCCTTTTCGGAGGCACAAGCCCTCTTCGGAGGCACAAGCCATCTTCGGAGGCAAAAGCCCTTTTCGGAGGCACAAGCCCTCTTCGGAGGCACAAGCCCTCTTCGGAGGCACAAGCCCTCTTCAGAGGCACAAGCCATCTTCGGAGGTAAAAGCCCTTTTCGGAGGCACATTTAACCAGGGTAAAAGTGCAAAATGCTTCTCTTCGGAGACCCACTTCACCCGAGTAGAAATACAAAAATTGCTTCTCTTCGGAGACCAACATTGCTTCTCTTCGGAGACCAAAATCAAGACTTCTTTGGAAGCACAAGACCTCTCCGGAGGCACAACAATACTCCACAAAGCATAATGCTACTCTTCGGAGTCCACATGCTACTCCTCAAAAAATACCAAAATAAAGCCCTCCTTAGAGGCACACTTCGGTTCTTTCGCTTCACCGCGTAGGAGAATTCACTTCTCAAAAGCATGAAGTAAACATTTCCGAAGGTTGAAGCGTGAAAACTTATCCGAAAATGAGACACGCTCCGTTTAAGTAGAATAATCATTCCCTCAAAGACGGAATAGTTATTCTATGGAAAATAAGAGTACAGGTCTCGCTAAAAGCGAAAGATATTGTAATGCACTTGTGGTATAGGGGCAATATCATATGATACGGCTACAACAATAAAAAGCAGTATTCAAGCAACATACCACAAGCACATAACAATATCACGCGAAACAGATGTGGAATAAATGCATTCTCAAACGCAGACAAAAAGTTTGCACAAGTAAGAAGAATCGTTTGTTCTACACTAAAAATAAAAGATAGATCATTCTCACATACACAAGAGTTTGTACAAGTAAAATAATTGTTTTATTTAGTACTATGAAAATTCTTTACATGTGCAGATATCTCAAAAAGCAAAAGCGGGAACCGGTACCCGCACAATCCCCGGTCAATACATGCAAAGAGCAAAAATAATAAGTAGAAAATCCAGCTTGATTATTCCTTCTTCTCACCACCTTTGGAGCCCTTTCCCGGCCTAATGACTAGCTTTTGAAGTCGTTGTGAACGGGCAGGGGCAGAAGGAGAAAGCGGTGCGGCCAGATCAACTACTGCTTCATCTTCAGTGGAAGTCTTCTTCTTCTTCCTTACAGCACGCTTCCCCTTCCTCTTTGAAGAAGACTCGCTCCCCGGAGTAGCAAGCAATGTTGAAAGCTTCGTGTCGTCATCAAGAGACCGCTCCGGGGTCTTCTCAATGTCTTCAAAATCCTCCGCCTTCTGTTCCTGAGAAGCAGCCGGATCATCCAAGCCTTGAAGAGCTTCGATTTTCTCTGCCTGTGATCCCGGTTGGGAAGCAGAAGGAGGAGTAATTTGGGAAGACGGAGGAACGGCAATCGAAGGAGTGAAAGCTTGTGTAGTGCTTGGTGCCTCCGCTGTAGAAGAAAAGAAGTTAAAATCAGCATCCCCCGAAAATAAAGAAGGCATCGGTTCATCAAAGTTTAAGTAACAAGTAAGAAGGTCATCGAATTCGGCTAAGTCAAATGACTGGTTCATTAGACCCGAGACGACACCAAGAGTACCTGGAGGAGTTGGCTTTGCAAGATCCACCTCAAACTTCTCGGCTTCAATATCATCCAGTGCCTCATCTTCAGTAGGAGTAGTTGCAGTTTCCTGGGCAACTTTAGCTAGTTGTAAAGAATGAGAGCTGGAATCTATAATATTAACGTCGGCTGAAGTGGAAGTATGAACGGGGGCAGTTAAAGGAGCTGTTTCTTTTGGAGGCTCTTCTCCCGTTGTTTCAGCTCGTACTTTGGCAAGTTGTTCCCTCCCCTTAACAAGAGCGGCACGATCCTCATCATTGAGATAGCGCTCCTCAAGTTCCAACTCATTATAGCCGGCCCCGCCAAGCATATCCATTGCGACTTCCCACACTTCAGCCAATGTAATTTCATAATCGGGACCAATAAAAGAGAGGCTTCCACGACCCAGAACGCTGTGTAAATAAAAGTCGAATAAGGTAGAGCTGATGTCTGCTTTCGTCGCCTCATGTGATTGCTCAGCCGCTTCCTTTTCGGCAACGGCAGCAACCCGGCCAGCGGTAGCCTCATCACGCTCTGCCTCAACTTTAGCAAGTCGAGACTTTAGTAACTCAATCTCTACGTTCTGAGAGGTGACCTTTTCCCGCAAATCGGTGTTTTCTGTGCGGTATTTCTCAGTAATATGCTGTTCAGCGGCAAGCTTCATTTCAACATCTCTCTGTGCAGCATGGGCATCCCGCACTTGTTTTTGAAAGACTTCTTCTTTTTGAATATGAGATGCAGAAGAAGAGGCAAGATCTTCCTTAAGTTTTTTAACCTCGGACTCGAGTTTTGCATAACCATCAGCAATATTTGTCATCTCGAGATTATGCTGTTTGCAAATTTTGTCCCACTCCGCCTTGTCGTTTTCCATAGTCAGCATTGCCTCAAGGTTTGCACGATTAACCCTTTGGAGTTCATTGACAAGCTTCTGCCACTGCGACATCCTCTCGATATTAAGCCTGACTGCGTCAAGACTGCTAAGCATGTCTGATTTATCAATCAGAACTATGTCCACGTCAAAGCGCACCCCTTTTAGGCACCAATTCGGAAAACGGCTCTGAAGGGTTGGGGGGCCATCCTTGACTTGATATTGCGGTCTGTTAATGATAGTCTGAATGTCAGATTTCTTCAGAGGAGGAGAGCTAGCCAGAATATCAGAAGGAATGGGAGCGTCAGTCTTTTCAGAAATTTCAGACGCGTCAATCGGTTTAGATCGTTTGCTCGGTTCATCGGTAATCTGAGTTTTTCCCTTATCATCGTAAGACTTCCGCTTATGAGAGTAGTCACTCCTATGCGAAGAGTCATATCGCTCGGCATCTTTCCTTCTTTGCCACTGATCATAATCCCGCTTCTCCTGGGCTTTCCTTCGAGCCCTCTCTTCATCTGTTTCTTTTGGGGTATCAAGGTACTTCCTAAAGTCATAGGTGCCGCGGCCTCCACGGTACTTGAATGAGTCATAATATGAACCTGTACGTCCCATTGGAGAACCTGAAAGCAAAAAAGGAGTAAAGTTTAGAAATTTCCAGGAAAAAGAGGATGAATGCTTATAAGTGCCGAAAAATCCTAAGTGTGTGTGGCGTGCAAACTACATGCGTCAAATTACAGACCACGCTTTAGTGTGGAAACAGAGACGATTGGCGTAGTAGGCATCTGGGTTTGTTTAAGGGTAGAAGTCGCCTCGACAACGGGAGAAGTCGCTTTTTGATTGCTATCCCCGAAAAGCTCTTGAGAAGTTATCATGATATCACTCAAGCCATCAAAGGTGTCATCGCCCAAGTGTTCAGCAGATTTCTCCTTCTCAACTTCCACATCAATTGATTTTTCAGAAACTCGAGGATTCTCTTCTTCCTCGATAATTGGGGGAAGTGCCGACTTGCCAGCTAACCCTACAACATCAGTGGACCCGGAACACTTTATCAAAGCAGCATCCATGACAGGTGTTTCTGATGCAGCTACTTCCGCAGAAACTGGGGCATTCGACGCCTCTGCTTGAGAGCCCGAAGCAGCCGACGTTTCTGCATCGGAACTAGGAATTTCATGAATTCGAGTCGACCTGGAAGGGTGAAGAAGCCCAAATTGGTGCAAAAGCTCATTATCTAATAGAAACTGGATACTCCTCTCCTCTACAGGCACCGCCATAAGCCTCTCGAAAGTCACTTTGTGACTGAGATTTTTAGAAGGAGGAGGAAGTGCTGAAAAGGGGAAATAGATAGTTGGAGAAGAAGTTCTCGAATGCAGTCATTGAATGGGGGGATAGCTCCGCTCGAGCACATTTGGCGGTTAACTGCGACAAAGCCACGGGGCGGCCTGTCAGCAGTATCATTTATTTCGGGAAGCAAAGCGTCAGCTTCAGCAATGCCAAACTGGATGCATAGTTGATGAAAGGCTTTATGGCTCAAAGTAGTAGGAGTCCTCTCTGGAGGATCGTTTAGCGGGATAGCAACTGGAAATGCATCTTCAGCTTGCTCTGTTCCTTCTTGTGGAGAAGACATTCTACACAATCAGCTGAATGTTCAAATGTGAAGGTGCACGTTCCCTAAAAGTGTGAAGTGTTGTGCAAAAACTAATGAAAATAAAAGACAAGCATAACTGGAATTAAATTAGTTGACAATCAATCGATTACAGAATTTTAGAATTTATCAATGATTAAGTGCAGTGTTAATACAGACAAGTCAGTTTCATTTGACTATTATGATTTTGTTTTAATACTTCACTTGAATTGGTTATTGTACAGCATCTCGTTCATATTCACTTAATTTAACTTTCTCGTTATCAACTAATCTGTCATTCGATGTGGGCAATCAATGGCAGTATATTCGTCCTAGTTTTCTGCAGATATTGTATTTAACAGGTCATTAGCATTGGAGATAATCTGTAAAGAAGTGTAGACAGTTCAAAGTTCAAGACAATGCGGATATGCCAAGTTCTAACTCAGCTGCGACCTAAAGCCTTGTTGTAAAAAATAAGTCGCTGAAATTATTCGAAGTTCTAGGTCGGTCACGACCTAATATAAGAAGCTACGAGATAAGTTAAGTCGGGCTGTATGCGGAGGAAGAGGTTTCAAGACAAAATGGCATGAATTTCTAAGTCCTAGCTCGGCCACGACCTAAGGCTTATGTCGGAGGATAGTTAAGTCGCAAGAAAAATTGGACTGTTGAGACAGTTAGGTCGCAGGAATTGTTGAACAGGACAGGTTTTTAGATCATGAATGTTTTGAGTCGTCTCAAGCTATTTCTCCTCTCCACCAAAAACTTCACCTCCTTTCACCAATCAACCAACATCGTAAAATCCACTAACCTCTTCGTGAGATCCATCGATCCCTTCATACCACCAAGTCGCTGGAACAACAATTCAACACACCTCTGATCTGTCATAAACCCGACCTACTGTCATGTGTCCGTGAATCACATCAACAATTAGTGACGACCAAAAATTGATCACAGCACAATTCAAAGTGGAGCACGACGTATGATACCGATTTGGGGTTCGGAGGTTAGAATTCATGGTTCAATGGCGAACATGAAATGGAAAAGGATCGGAAATGCTTACGCAATTAGATAGCAAGGGTGAATCGCCAGGTGGTGAACTTGAATTCGTATTTGAAATCGAAGAACTCTGTTAATGGCGGCACAAGAAGTTGGAACAGGTGAAGGGAGAGAAGGGACGACTTAAGCTATTTATAATCTGGGACAGTGAAATTTGAATCGACATGTCCGACCTACGACTCATCTTAAGTCGGTCGCGATCTAACACACTTACCAAGAAGCGAACTAAGGAAATCGAAGCACACGACCTACGAATTAGGCGCGTACTTCGAGGGGCAAATGTTAACCCCCTTTCGACTCACGACCTAGCAGGAGCCGAGTTAAGATGTTTGCCGACTTAAGAAGTATGCCGACTTAGGATGCTGGCTGACTTAAGGTGCTTGCCGACTTAAGAAGTATGCCGACTTAGGATGCTGGCTGACTTAAGGTGCTTGCCGACTTAAGAAAGTTAACGACATAACGACTTAAAGAAGCCTACCGACCTAGCAAATTGTGAGTTAACAAGGGCTTCCGACTTAACAGATTGCCGACCTATGAGAACTTGCGGCCTACCGAGTTAAAGAGTATACTGACTCAACAAGTCACAACATAAGGAAGCGTACGACCTAATAAGAGACGACTTAAGGTAATCCATTACTAAGAGGAGCTGCCGACCTAAAATGACTACCGACTTAAGGAAGCCAACCAATTTAACAAAGTGCGAGTTAGCAAGGCCTGCCGAGTTAACAAACTGCCGATTTAAGATTGCACGTTAACTCTGCTCCGACCTAACAACACTGAGATACCTTATACACCTTTACCTCGTCACGGACTTACCTTAAGTCTTCAGCGACTTAGGACTTAAGCGTAAAACCAGAAGAGGAGGTGAACTACTAGGGAAGTGTTGGAACTGATAAACCGGCTATGACCTATCATAAGTCGGCAGCGACTTATACTAAGTCGGCGACGACTTAGGACTTAGGAAATTTTCCAGAGTCCAAATCAGCTCCTATAAATACCCCACCACTTCCAACATGAAGGGGACTTTTGGCAAATCATTTCTACAGCGCTGTTACTCCGTCGAACTCTTCATTCATTCAGTAATCAAGGATCCTTCAAGCATTCACGACACTACAACAAGCTTCGAGAGAAATTCCTTACATCCGAGATGGATTCATCGAGTTTCACCGTCGAAGATTGAGCTAGTAGTCTAGATTGTTTCTTGTGATCGAATTGTACTGTTTCTTGAAGAGATTTGTGTCAAATTGTAACCGAATCAGCAATAAGAGACTATAAAGTGGACGTAGGCTCAATTACGGGCCGAACCACTATAAATCCGTTGTTCATTTACTGCATTTCCGCTATTTTCCTGCTTAATTTCTGTTCCCGTCACACGGGTGGTGCTTTCACGATCTTATTACACACACCGGGTGTTATCGTTCATATTTTAACGTTAACATTTTATGTTTATACTTGCTTCACACAAAATTTCAACATTTATAATTGATTCAATGGTTCTAAAATGGGAAAAATGCAATTTTGGTTCACATACAAACTGCTCTTAAAATCCCAAACTAAAAATCTTTGTTTTAGTTTTAAAAATCATGATTTGCAGTAAGAATTTAAGTTATTAACTTGGATTAGCTTTTTCTAACAATTGAATTTATCACTTTTTCTTGATTTACCTGTAACCAAAGTTACAGTGATGGTATCTTATAACCATGGTTTTAAATCAGTTTTTAAAAATCTAAATTTATGTTTCATCCTCTTGTTTGATTTAAAACTGAAAGCTTAAAAATATTCTGTTGAGAATAATTTGAATTTGAAACCAAAGATACACCATGTATTAATTACAGAGAAGCACAGAGCATCACAAAAATATATTCAAACTGAAGCATGTACAACCAGATCATCAAAGAGTCTTAAACTGTTTTAAATCAAACTTAAAACTTTTAAAAAATTTATGTTTACTCACTTGAATTTTCCTTGAAACAAAGAACTGCCCTTGTTTTGAAAACTGTAGTTCTGATATTCCTCTTTTCCTTTCCTATTTTGTTTTGTTATATAAACTGAGTTTGAATTTGTAAAATGATGTTTGCTTTGCTTTTTATTTTATTTTCTTCTTGATAAACGAATGAACTGAGACAAATATGCATGCATATAAAGGAGAGGTGCAGGTCAGTAGAGTACTGAGTATCATTATATTGTATGATTTCTTTATACTAGCTTTGTACAACCAGAGACCTTTTTTCCTTCCTTCAAGGGTGGCTGAGAAGAAAGCATTTAATGAAAGCATTTAATGTTCATGCTTCCTTGTATATTTACAGCCTATGCTGTTGGATTATTTTTCTCTTTAGTTTGTACTCTTTTGTTTTATTTGTAGATTTTTTCCTGACTTGTATAATACTCATACAAGCTTGTTTGCTTTATCTTTTTTTTTGTTTATAGATGATGTTGCTTGCTCCTTTTATCTCAAGCCTTGTGATATAAATAAAGTTCTACCATTATCATATTGTTTGAATTTATAGATATATTTTGTTTGTATTATATTTGTAAGTATATTTTATTTCACTTTGTATATATTTTTATTTTATTGCTTAATAAAAATTCTTGTTTTGTTATATTCATTCAATACTTATTTAAAACTTAAACTATCAATTATTTATTTATACCCATATATCTTTCTTTTATTTAATATTAATAATAGTTTATTTTAACTAAAAATTCAAATTCAATATATATATACATATATATATATATATATGTATGTATGTATATAAGATGTTGAATCCAAGTGATTTAAATTCAAAAGAATTTAGAGTTTTATTCTTTTAAATCAACACATATTCTATTTATTTCACTTTTCAAATTAAATTTCCAAAAATTCAAATAAATCACTAAATTTAAAATAATAAAATCTAGGATGTTACAATATCCCCTCCTTAAGAAAATTTCGTCCTCGAAATTTGAAAGAGAGAGAAAAACAAACAAAGAGTTCACGAATTCAGAAAAAGATAGAAAAATATGGCTTACCAATTTAAGCCGAGATATCCACTCTGCATTTGGGATATGATTTCTGCACACTATCTTCAGTTTCCCAAGTGCAGTCCTTTGGATCGCCACTCCATTGAACTTTAACCAGTTTTACAACTTTGTTCCTCAATCGCTTTTCATCACGATCTTCAATCTTGATTGGTTCTCTTCTGACCGTTAAATTTGGAGTGATTTCAATATCCTGCTGAGCAGCTTCTTCAATAATACTGTCTGGATCGTGCACATACTTCCGAAGGCTAGAAATGCGAAACACATCATGGACACCAGACAACCAGCTGGGCAGCTATACTCGATAAGCTAAAGAACCGATCCTCTCCAGAATAGGAAAAGGACCAATATACCACGGTGCCAACTTACCGGTCTTTCCGAATCTCAATACACTCCGCATCGAAGACACTTTCAGAAATACAGAATCCCTAACTTGAAATTCCAAATCTCTTCTTCTGCGATCATAGTAGCTCTTTTGATGGCTTTGAGCAGTTATCAACTTCTTCCGTATAAAATCGACCTTTTCAGTGGCTTCTTTAATCATATCTGGTCCAAGGACAAGTCTATCACCTGCCTCGATCCAGCATGTAGGTGATCGACACGGACGACCATATAAAGCTTCAAAAGGAGCCATCTCTATACTGGTCTGATAGCTGTTGTTATAAGGGAACTCGACCAGATGTAAAAGGTCCTACCAGGAACCACCAAAATCGAGTGTACAAGCACGCAATAGGTCTTCTAAAATTCGGTTAACCCTTTCAGTCTGCCAATCGGACTATGGGTGATAAGCAGTGCTGAAATTCAGTTTTGTTCCTAACGCGTCTTGAAATGCCTCCCAAAATCTACTAGTGAAGATCGGGTCACGATCACTCACTATACTGCTAGGGATACCGTGGAGACGGATAATCTCTTTCACATATAACGCGGCTAAGCTTGCTGCCGTGCGGGTAGATTTTACTGGAAAGAAATGGGCTGTCTTAGTCAAACGGTCCACAATGACCCAAATGGCTTCATTGCCTTTCCGGGAACGAGGCAATCCGTCGATGAAATCCATCGATACTTGGTCCCATTTCCACTTCGGTACTTCTAAAGGCTGAAGTAAACCCGCTATTTTCTTTTCATCGCTTTTAATTTGTTGGCAAGTAGCACAGCGACTCACATATATAGATATGTCCCTTTTCATTGTCTTCCACCAGAAAGTTCTTTTGATATCTCTATACATCTTATTGACACCTGGATGGATGCAAAGTTTAAACTTGTGACATTCATCTAAAATTTCTCGTTTTAGCTCCGGAATATCGGGGACACAGATTCTGCCCTTTAATCTTATAACCCCGGTATTATCGATTCCAAAACTGGAATCCTCACTTCGTCGAATCCTTCCATATATTTCTCGAAGAAACTTGTCCTCTTTCTATTTATTGGCGATTTTCTCAAGAAGAGTAGGAGCAATGACAAGGTGAGCAAGAATAACATGCTTCCTACTTAAGGCATCGACAACTATATTGGCTTTTCTGGGTGTATACAGAATATCTAGATCATAAGATGCCAAAAATTCCAACCAACGTTGTGGTCGCAAGTTCAGATCTTTCTGGGTGAAGAGATATTTCAAAGATTTGTAGTCGGTGAATAATTCAAAATTTTCACCTATAACAGAAGAATTTATTAAGTATATGTTTATTAAGTTAAATTGAATTTTAAAATTTTCTTTTAGAAAGTTGAAGGAGATTCTTACCGAGAAGATAATGTCGCCAGATCTTTAAGGTGAAAATAACAGCTAAAAGCTCTAAATCATGTGTTGGGTAGTTTCTTTCATGTGGGCGTAATTGTCTACTCGCGTAGGCAATAACTACAAGCATCGGTATAGACAGATAAACCCCGGTTCCCATTGATAATCGCGAGAACAGGAGCGGTGGTTAATCTCTTCTTTAACTCCTGAAAAGCTTCATCACATTTCAGAGTCCAGTTGAATTTTACATTCTTCATTGTTAGCTTCGTCAACGGACTAGCTATCTTAGAAAAGTCCTGAATGAACTTCTGATAATAACCTGCTAAACCCAAAAAGCTTCGAACTTCTTTCAGAGTAGTAGGTTGCTTCCAATCTCGAATAGAAGAAATCTTGCTAGGATCAACAGAAATTCCTTCTTTATTAACAATGTGGCCAAGAAATTTAATTTCTTTGACCCAAAAATGGCATTTAGAAAATTTGGCGAATAAGACGTTCCTTCTTAATATTTCCAAAACAATTCTGAGATGTTCAGAATGCTCCTCCTTAGTTTTGGAATAAATTTGGATATCATCAATAAATACAAGTACAAATTCATTCAATACTTCCCAGAATACATGAGTCATAAGATCTACGAAGTATGCTGGAGCATTGGTTAGCCCGAAAGGCATGACTAACCGTTCATAGAACATATTAGGACCCCTGAAAGCGGTCAAATGAACACAATCTTCGGTGATTCATAACTGATGGAATCCCTGAGCTAGATCCATCGTCGAAAAGAAACGAGCGCCATGTAGTTGATCAAATAGGTCGTCAATTCTAGGTAGAGGAAATTTATTCTTGAGAGTCTGCTTATTGAGATCACGACAGTCAACATACAATCTCAAAGATCCGTCCGATTTAGCAACGAACACAACGGCCGAACCCCATTCAGAAACACTAGGACGAATTAATCCTTTGCTTAGCAGATCATTAGTTTGCTTGACTAATTCACCCTTTTCTCTAGGCGCCATCCTGCGACTTGCGTGAACTACAGGACGAGCATTTGGAACTAAGTCAATTCTGAATTCTATTTCTCGATGTGGAGGTAAGGATTTTACTTCTTCAAACATGTCTAGAAAATCTTTAACAATGGGTATGGACTCCAAACTGGGTTCAGAATATCCCAAATTATACATCAACCCTTCTCATGTAGGACTAGGGTCCTCACAAGAAATCTCAGTAAAATCTCCAGATTCGGTTTTAATCGAAATCAATCGATTGTTACAATCCAATTTGGCTTCGTATTTCGTTAGCCAATCCATTCCGAGTAAGATTTTGAATTCATTAAAATCAAGGACAAAGAGACCAATAGGGAATTGGTAACAAGAATATGAGATAGGAACATCTCTACATCAAAGACAAAGGTTTGCTGGGCCTCCTACTGGATTCTTTACGCAAATAGGCTCCTCAACGAAATCAGGTTCAAGATTCAGTTCATTTACAGCTTGCTGAGAAATAAAACTATGTGTAGCACCAGTATCAAATAAAACTCTAACAATTCTACCATAAATAGTAAGGTTACCTTCCAGAACCCCCTTCCCCTTTCCTGCTTTAGAAGTTGTAGGTTGATCTTTGACTGCGTATACCTTTGATACCTGTGCTTTCTTCATCATTGGGCAGTCTTTGACTTCATGTCCGTCTTCCTGACAAGCATAACATTTCTTGGACTTTGCTTGAACGAATTGACTCACTTGTTTCTTAGGCTTCGTATAATTAGTTGAGTAGTGGCCTTTCTCTTGACAATTATAGCAAGTAACATTCTCTGCTGTGTTTCCCTGGTCGCTCTCCTTTTTCTTCTTAACCTGCCATGGTTTCTTACCTCCAAATTTCCACTTTTTCCAATTTGGATTGCTCGTATTTCCTCCCTCCTTCGAGACCTCTTGCATATCCAAAGTAGCATATCTATACCCCATATCAGTAAGATCAGAAAAAGACTCTTTGACATGGCCAGTCATCCTTTCATGGAACTTTTTGTTCATCCCACGAATGAACCTTTCATTCATCTTCAAAGGTGTGTTCACCAATTCTGGACCGAAACGAGACAATTCATTGAATTTGTTTAGATACTCCTCAAATGACAAACTTCCTTGCTTCAAGTCCATGAATTCCTGATACATACGAGAAATCCCAGCTGATGGCATATAGCGCTTCTCAAATACTTCTTTAAATTTCTCCCAAGAAAACTCGTCTTCTGGCTTATCCACAGTGACTGTCTCCCACCAGGCTAAAGCTTCTTCTTGAAGTTGCCAAGAAGCTATTAGTCGCATTTGATCGTCTTCCAACTTTAGCCTTCTAAAGATTCTTTCACAAGATCTGATCCATGCCTGGGCCTCAACAATAGACTCCTTGCCGGTAAACGGCTTACCACCAAGCTTCGAGAAGTTCTTATATAATTCAGCCAGATTCGGCTGATTTTGAGTAGGTAAAGCTGCTTCTGCTATTGGGGGAATTTGATTTGTTGTTGTGGCATTTCCTTGACCCCTAGCTCTTCCTCTTCGTCTGCTCATTCTTACTATCTGTAATTAGTAAGGAAACTGAATTTTGATCCACGGACAAAATATCTCAAGGAATATCAGCAGTAAAAAGAAATAGACTAGGAAAATTCAAGGTTTCGGGTTATACTCATTCCAGGGTATACTTCACCCTATCTCTAATGAGCCATCTAATGTGTTATACTCCATAGCTAAAGTTCTTACTCAACCTTCAGCTCTGATACCAAATGTCATGATCCTAAAATCCAGCGTTCAAAAATCAACATCAAATACCTCGCTTGTATTCGATTGTCAGATATTCAAACGTCAAACTTCAGTTCGGCGGAGCTTATAACAACATCATATGAATATAAACAGCGGAAATAAACTGAATATCATACATTACATCACATATACAACATCATCATAATATCCAGTACTACGTCAGAGTATCATAATACACATGTCTTCCATACTGGAGCACTATATATAGATATAATAACAGAAGATAATAACTCCACAACATAACAACAACAGAGTCTTCCAAAAAGTTCCAACATACATCTACTTGGATAAAGTTTTCAGAACTCTAAGAACTTCAAAAGATATCCAAGACAAAAGCTTCCCAAAATCTGATAGCTCCCAAAATCAAAAAGACTCCAAAATCCAGCTAACCCAAAGCATGGAAAACCTGCAACTAGGCTGCCCGTGTGGAAATAATGGGCACCCAGAGTTTTGAAAAGAAACAATAAACTCCGGGTCAGTCATGGGACTGGTATGAGTAAACAAAAGTAGTTGCTTTATATAAACAGATCTTTAAAAAGAAGTCGTTCATGCTTTTGGAAACTGAAACTACCATAAGACCTCCCGCCACACACATAATGCAAACGTAGAATTGGAGAAGATTTCTTCTTATGATAGTCAAATATGCTTAATACGAGAAAATTCTTTGATATTATTACTAGTGCATAGTGTAGAAAGTCATTCCGAAAATATAATATTAATCTTAGCCAGCATAGGTACCATTATACTATGCCTACTATAGCTGCTATGTTAAATAGCAGGTTCTACAACTAAAACCGTACAAGGTTCGTATTGGAAATTGGATTTCCAACAAATGGTCAGGCTAAGGAACTTCCTCCTTCCACATAGGTACGCCTCTGGCTGGACGTCCCGAGAGACAACTGCTCTCTGCCAACACAAGGCCAGGTTACCCCTGTAACTAGGTAACTCACGAATATGCCATTCCCCGGTCCTTTGGGAACTTTATACGAGGCGCCTCGATCACAAAGCAACAACCACAAAGAAATGAGATTGGAGCAACCACATAGGTTAAATACTAGGGCTCCATACCTAATACCACCCTTTTCCAGAAGGAAATGACATACCCTAAAGGGTGCGACCCTCATAACCTTGCCGCATCTTTCCTGTTTCGACCATTTTCGGATTGTGAGGTCCGATGAGGTCTCGTCCACAAAGTATGCTTTACACGAAAGCCATGCTTTGATCAACAAATGATCTGCAACACACAGCAGCACTCAGCATGCCACACTACCAAATTGAAGGTATATCACTGATAACCTTCAACTACATAACCTCTTAGCTCGTACGTCTCAGAGAAGGGTGTTAAGCTAAGAGAATAAATTCTCCGCCACCAAACAGAAATGTATTTGAAAGAAATCAGCTTTATATCTCAAAGTTTAGTGTCGGAATACAACCATACAAGTCTGTTCCGGGGTCGAACAGAACTGAAGGCACTTCTAAAGAAGTCCTTGCAATCTAGGTATTTACAATCCCGATCGGACTTCCCATCACTTAGGGAATCTCTATACCGGAGCAACTCAGTGCAGAGACAATTAATAGGTCGTCCTATCGTTTTCATAAAAACACGGTCTTCAACACCGGTCTTCAAATGCTATCCATTACGAAGTATCACTATTCGAAATGGGTTATATGACACAAATGTCCTCTCCCGACTAAACTGAATAGTGATCGATAAATTTTGAAAACACGTGGATATGACAATCACAAAGATTTATGTTCAGGGTTCGATGTGGGTTTTGGATAACAACTAAAATCCGACTCCCTGTCGCATCGAAATAAAAATGCCGTTTTACGGGCAAAGGGATTTTCACATCAATACAGAATTAAATCACAAATCACAGTTCAGTACCAAAACAATCACAATATCACAATAGGAATATCAATTCAGTACATAATATTTGATGATAATCAATCATCTCTAATTTGGGTGAATATGATTTAAAAGTGAATTAACCACATAATCGTCTTCATAAATTTTAATTTTATAATTAATTATCCTTAACTATGAATTAATTAGATTTTAATTAACTTAACCAATTAATTTTTCTTTAACTAATTATCTTAATTTATTTATTCTTAATTGTTAATTTATTAAATCTTAATTATCATTATTAATTAATTATTCTTTAAATTAATCAACTCTTAATTACAAGGTAATCACAAATTATTAATTGTTTAATCATTATTAAATCATTATAAATAATTTTTATTTTAAGTTAAAAATTTAAATTTTTGATTTACTCTTCAAATATTTTATCAAATTAATTTCTTAAACAAATTTACTTTTAAAATTTAAGCCTTTAAAATACTTTATTTATTTCAGATAATTATTTCAAAAAAAAAAATTTAACTCATGTTTCAAAATTTTCAAAAAAACTTAAATTCTTACTGTTTTTTTAGGCCTGACCCGAGACCTTCCCCGAGTCACCCCCGAGAAAAACACCCCCTACTTCGAGTCTAAACCCAAAACTACCCGTGTGAATATATTTTTCAAAATTTTGTTTAAGTCCTAAAACCTACCCGATATCAAACTAAAACGACTCGAGTTTGACTTTGAGTTTCCTTCTCAATTCCCCGAGTGAGACTTCGAGTCGCACTGCTCCTGGTATCAGAGAAACTTCTGACACCATTTCCGGCAAATCACAAATCATTCGCCTACTCGAAATCCAAGTTCGAATTGCCTTCAAAAATTTCGAATCGAAAATTAGCATACAGTTCGAAACCTGTAGCTCAACCCACAACGACATAACGAATTTGCCACCCCCGCATAGACCACCGGAGTCGCCCAGATTTCGTCCACACCACGACAACACGACAAGCACCCATCCACCAAGAATTCGTGACACTCGATCATGTATAGGAGTCGAACATGCCATGTTTCTGACACGACCAAAAACTTGAAACAAAACCCTAGAATGGATTCGACCCAACAATATATGCTATGGAAAAATCATATGATAATTTTCTCAAAATCAATGATGTTTATACTTGCTTCACACAAAATTTCAACATTTATAATTGATTCAATGGTTCTAAAAGGGAAAAATGCAATTTTGGTTCACATACAAACTGCTCTTAAAATCCCAAACTAAAAATCTTCGTTTTAGTTTTGAAAATCATGATTTGCAGTAAGAATTTAAGTTATTAACTTGGATTAGCTTTTTCTAACAATTGAATTTATCACTTTTTCTTGATTTACCTGTAACCAAAGTTACAGTGATGGTATCTTATAACCATGGTTTTAAATCAGTTTTTAAAAATCTAAATTTATGTGTCATCCTCTTGTTTGATTTAAAACTGAAAGCTTAACAATATTCCATTGAGAATAATTTGAATTTGAAACCAAAGATACACCTTGTATTAATTACAGAGAAGCACAGAGCATCACAAAAATATATTCAAAATGAAGCATGTACAACCAGATCATCAAAGAGTCTTAAACTGTTTTAAATCAAACTTAAAACTTTTAAAAAATTTATGTTTACTCACTTGAATTTTCCCTGAAACAAAGAATTGCCCTTGTTTTGAAAACTATAGTTCTGGTCTTCCTCTTTTCCCTTTCCTATTTTGTTTTGTTATATAAACTGAGTTTGAATTTGTAAAATGATGTTTGCTTTGCTTTTTATTTTATTTTCTTCTTGATAAAAGAATGAACTGAGACAAATATGCATGCATATAAAGGAGAGGTGTAGGTCAGTAGAGTACTGAGTATCATTATATTGTATGATTTCTTTATACTAGCTTTGTACAACCAGAGACCTTTTTTTCCTTCCTTCAAGGGTGGTTGAGAAGAAAGCATTTAATGAAAGCATTTAATGTTCATGCTTCCTTGTATATTTACAGCCTATGCTGTTGGATTATTTTTCTCTTTAGTTTGTACACTTTTTTTATTTGTAGATTTTTTTCCTGACTTGTATAATACTCATACAAGCTTGTTTGCTTTATCTTTCTTTTGTTTATAGATGATGTTGCTTGCTCCTTTTATCTTAAGCCTTGTGATATAAATAAAGTTCTACCATTATCATATTGTTTGAATTTATAGATATATTTTGTTTGTGTTATATTTGTAAGTATATTTTATTTCACTTTGTATATATTTTTATTTTATTGCTTAATAAAAATTCTTGTTTTGTTATATTCATTCATTACTTATTTAAAACTTAAACTATCAATTATTTATACCCATATATCTTTCTTTTATTTAATATTAATAATAGTTTATTTTAACTAAAAATTCAAATTCAATATATATACATATATATATATGTATATAAGATGTTAAATCTAAGTGATTTAAATTCAAAATAATCTAGAGTTTTATTCTTTTAAATCAACACGTATTCTATTTATTTGACTTTTCAAATTAAATTTCCAAAAATTCAAATAAATCACTAAATTTAAATTAATAAAATCTGGGATGTTACAGTTTAAATCGTATGGAAAAGTGGGTCATTACATAATCAAAAATCCATATCCAGTGTTCGCCGTCGAGAATCGAATGAAAAATCCTAACTCGAATCGATGTAAATCATCTCGGGAATCATGTACTCGAATTTGAATCAAACCGTCATGCTAATAAAATAATATACATACAACTTGCATATTTATTTCGATTGATTCTTAGCTACACCAAATTCCTTTCATTCACCTTTATCCCATTCTCAATCATTTTATCCACATTCAATTGATCTACATTCAATTTATTCACATTGCATCATCCACATTCCCTTATTTGCTTAGTATATTCCTTTCAATACTAATTACCTCTTAAGAATTATTCCACCAAATTCTATGTTCAACACACTTCACTTCATACTTACTTCATTTATGAATTATTCCATAAAATTATCTTAATTTTATAAACATTTTACACAAACTTCTGATGGTTATTACCACTTCACAACTTAAGTTTATATCTATTTCTAATCAAATTCAATTTCATTTTTCAATTTCAACATTCAATTTTATTAATCAACATTCCAAACTATATCCAATTCACTAATTAATTTAGTTTGTTCCACTATTAATTTATTCCAAACCTCAGTCAATTCCATTTCCAAAAATTATTTCATTTAGCCCAACTTAGGCTAAATTTCCAAAATTCACTTTATTTAACTTAATTTAAGTTAAATTTTATTCCATAATTCAATTTCAAATTATTATTCTTCTTTCATTCACATTCAACAATCTAAAATGTTACTTTAACTTGCTAATTTTCAAATTTTAATGTTATCAAACTTATTTATCATATTTTCAATAACACTTAATTGAAAATTCCCAGAGTTCAAACACCTTATTCTTATTTATCACAAATCATTTTGAAATATTATATATATACATAATTCTCTTGATATATCAAATCATACCTTTGAATTTCAAAATCAAACCAGTTTTACCAAAACAAAACTCCAATGGTAGCAATTCCTCTCTTGGAAACTCGAAAATGAACGTCGATGATGCTGCAGTCATCACCGAAATTATTTTCCAACGACCGAAGTGAGTTCAGTGCTTTTATTTCCTTTTAAAACCCCTTTTTAAAATTTTTTATTTCCAGTCAAAAATATTTTCCAAATAATATCACTATTATTTTCCAAAACTTTGAAAAATCATTTTCGAAACCAACAGAATTTAAATTCTCAAATTCCTAACCTTTTAAATTCTTTTTATAAATCAAATTTATAATATACTTCTGAAATTTCATTTTAATTTATAAACCATATATTTATATGATCCAATCTTTGGTTATAATAAATATTTCTTGCTTGTTAATCTTGCTTATATTATTATAATAACACTTTTATTCATTCGCAACAACAACAAATGATAATAATAAAATATTATCATTCTCTAATAACCAAGCATACCATATATACCATATAACTTCCGAAAATGGTTCCTTTATATATAAAATATAATCAGGGTAAAATTATTTCTTTTACCCAATTTCAAAATAATACCGTGTCGAATTGCTCTTTCAAGTGCTTAGAGATCCCTATCAATAAGGTTAATTACTCATATTGTCCAGAATCCATAAGCTACTCAATAGATCAACCAACATAATATAAAACAATTTTTATATCACTAACAAATACACACTCAAATATACACTCAAACTCATTCTAGGGTGCTACTGATCCTATCTCTAATGAGTTACCCCATCAAAGCCACGATTCTCGCTTAAGCTTCAGCTTTGATACCAAATGTAATGACCAGGGATTTTCGACCCTCGAAAATCGACACTAATACGTCCATTGTATCACATGCCGAGAAAATCGAATGTCAGAAAACCCGATTGTTAGGAGAAAAAGAAGAAGAAAGAAGATAAAATGAGAACAAAACAACATAGAATCTCACAGCGGAACAAATAATCTATAATATATCATCGGTCTTTACACAAAAGCAAAACTATAATATGTATGTATACAAACATCAATCAGAGTATACTAACCTATTTCAGCCTAGACAGTTATAACAGTCTGTCCTCACAATTGTTGATAACACACCAATGAATACAGCGGAAAATATAACCATCTACGTGAATACATCTCTGAGCCTCCAACTCATCTTCTGAAGTTCTAAGGCATCCGAACTAATCTGTAATATGCTCGGTCTGACCCAAGCATTATAATAAAATAACACCCGAGTCAGTCTGGAAAACCAACGTGAGAAAATTCACCCAATTGGATTTATAGGTATAAGAAAATCTTTGAAATCAAAAGGTACCTCATACGACCACGCCACACATAAACACGACGGGTTTTTACCTTACGATAACCAAAAACATTTTATAGAAAATACAGTGATATTATAATAGTGTATAAGGGTTTAAAGTAAAATATTAAAAATATCTGAAATGCTTGCATCTCACATTTCAACATAGTTGGGCACAATCAAAATCGTTCGGTGCTTATTGGAGAATGGATTCTATACAATGACTAGGCAGCGGGGTACCACCTACCAAAGTACACCTCTAGAAAAAAGTACCAAGATCGAACCTATCAATCCCTGCTAATACAAGATTGGCCTACCCTTTACTGGATAATATCGAATATGTCATCACCCCGGTTGTTCCCAACCTTTTTACTGAGATCTTATGCACAACCAAATCTATAAATATGTAGATGTAGGGTATCTAGAAAGGTGACAACATACCCTAATGGGTGCGACCCACTTAGCCTTGCTGCATCTCCTTTGATTTTCAGTCATTCCCGGTTGATAAGGCTTGAGGCTATGTATTACCTTAGATTTAGCATTCATATACTTGAAATGCTAACATTCCATGCAACAAGGCAATGATAGCATTCATCCACACAAGTTGTTCTGGGTCTGAACAAATCAACCTCTTCAAAGATCACTGGAATTTTGACCATTACCAAATTTCATAAGTCCAAAGTGATATGGTTTTGACGAAGAGAATTAGTATAAATAAATGTTACAACTGGATAAGCTTAATAAAGTGAAATTGCATTTTATCAATACCAAGTAAGGATAAATTTGGCCAAAATATCACACCGCCTACTAAGTGGCATGTGAACATTAACATTCGAATAGTTTGATGTTAATCGTTGACCGAATTTACAACCGAGACTCACACAATCGAAATGATGAATTCTCCATAGACCAAATGACTTAATTAGTTTATAATTATTATAATCAATTAAATTAACTAATACTTATAAAGTATTAATTATAAAATTTGAATATGATTTGAGGAATAAATATTATTGTTATTTATAATAGTAATAAATATGACGATCGATATGCGATATCGATAAGAAGTTAAATTCGATTTAATTAATAATATTTATTTGAGCTTAAATGTGTTTAAAGCGCATGAAAGGGGCTGCAAATTTCAACCAAAAAGATGTAAGGGGAGGCTAAAATTGAGTTAGGGATATTTTAGATGGATGGCTCAGATTTGGGGAAAAAGGGTACGAGATATGATCCACATTTCTCTATATTCCTTCCACTATAAAAGGACTCCTAACCCTGATGCAAAAAGAACTTTTTGTTGCCTCCTCTATCATTTTATGGTCAAAATTTATCTCTCTATATACTCCATTCAAACTCAAATCAAATCAATTCAAATCAAAAGCTACTTGATAGCAAAGGATCTGCGGTTCAAGTACTAGCATTCTGAGGAATCGAAAAAATTTCTAAGAGTGGAGAACTCATCATTACAAGGTGGACTTAAGGGCATTAGTTTAGATAAGTGTTCAGTTTGTATTTATGATGTATTACCTCTGTATAAATATGTATTTTTCATGTATATACATATATTGTTATTAATATATTATTAGTTAAGTGAGATTCCTATAGGTACTATTGTTGTCACATATTGATTGGTCATGTGCATATATTTATAAAATAAAAATATAATTTTTCCATAAGGATCTGATACACATAGCTGAAATTATTATTTTTATTTTATTAACTAATATATATATATATATATATATTAATATATCAAGTGATTTATTTATATGACTTATATTGAACAATATAACTATATCATATAAAAATTGATCTAATAATTTTTAAAATGTACACTTTATTAAAAATAAATTTTAGTAACTGAAAATAATGTTTGGGTAATTCTTTAATTTTTATTAATATTTAGTCATTGTACGAATTAATAAATTCATACAAAATAAATTATGTTTTGAAAATTCGTTTATATATTTTTTAAAATAAAAATGATATCTCATAAGCTCTCATCAAAAAAAAAAATTTAAGTCATTTATAATATTTCTAAAAATTATTTTTAATTCGATCAAAAAGAATTTAATTAATAAAAAATAATATTTTGAATTAGAAAAATCCAAAAAATTTCTTAGGCTATTTAAAAGTATTACCGATTTTCTAAAATTTTAAAATTAGAAATATTTGTTACGTATATATTTTCTATCATTTATTTATTTTTGTTTAACTCACTAATTCTTAAAAAATATATATTAATATAAAAAAATTATATTTAAATTTGGAATTGCTGTGTATTTAATCTGGAATGAAAATGAAAAATATATAATTTTAAATTTATGTAAATTATTATAAATAATATTTACATTTAATAATTATATTTATATTTATCAGTACATACATACGTACATAAATACATACATATATATAAATATATATATATATATAATTATGTTGCTTTAATACATTTAGATATATGTATGTATATTTATTAAGAAATTAAATTATATATTTATATATGTTTATCTTTTTATATACTATAATATTTTACATATATATATATATCCATGTATTTATTTATTTATATATTATTTTCTAATAATATATATATATATATATATTACTTGAATATTTATATAAATATAAAATAAACATATACACATATTTTGGACAACATACAATACATATATGATGAGTTAACGTGTCCGTTGCGATGTAAACCCCAACATCTATATACGGGTGTGTTATACCCTACACGGTATCTCATGTTACACATACATAGACATATACACATGTATATGATACATATGTATATTTATACATAAATTGAATATAATTTGAATAAATTTATATCGACAATTTATAAATTTAAATGAAATATATGATTTTATTTAAATTAAATTTAGAAATTTTCTAAATGAATCAACTCCATAAACCAAATAAAGATCTAATAGATTAAAAAATTTCACACATAACTTCTGCTGTAAGCTGGCCGAGTTCCAACATATAATGGGTCAATATTGTACGAATCTAAGTAGCTTTGTTGTTGTAGTATGTAATTCAAACAATCTCTATAAGTATTGGAACTTCCATTTCTTTGCAACTTAGTTTGTTTTTCCTGAAATGCACATGTTGAGGAATTATTGGACACTTCCATTACAAAAGAACTCTTGAATAAAATTTGTCAAGCTAAAAAAGAACTTTAAAGAGAAATCGTTAAGTTTTAAAACCTCTCGGCTAGCAAAATACTACTTTCTTAGGGACCTTGAAGAAGTTTACACACAACTCCCCTACTTATATTTTGATTTCTTAGGTAATGAAAATTACAATTTACATAAAGAAGTACGATCTAATTATGCTAAATTTTATATGGGGAAGCCAATCCCCCCGCCAGAAGCTTGGATTATCACCGATTCTCCCCAGTTAGTATCCCTCAAGGATTTACTATTCTACTATCCCTATGTTTGTGGGTTCACTCAGAAAAGCTCAAAATGCTTCTTCTAAACTTAAGAATTGAATGTATAAGACATAGATAATTTGAACTTATACATGCTTGTAAACCTTGACGTTATTAATAAAAGAGCATATTTTTCTATGTATCGATTTAGTTTTATTTATTTTTAATAGGAAAGTCATATAACGCTTGCATCCAGCAATTTGGATCTTCTTTCTTGACTAGACAGCATTGAAAATAATATACTGTTGGACATCAAGAAGAGAGATCTTCTCAAGATGCTTCAGTCTTGTCGCATCCAGATAACTCAAAAGCACAAAAAGGTACAACAAATATATTAAGTGGCATAGAAGAGATGAACTCGAGGTTAGAGGAGAAAATTAAAGAGATTCAGAAGCCTGAAGAGAGAATAATGCAGTTAGCCAATCTAGTACTTCAGACCAAAGAATCGAAGCAAATGCAAAAATTGCTCGATTACACCAAAGGATATAGGACCTTGAAGTGGACTTATTGAAGAGTCAAGTATCCTGTCAATCTCTAGAACTTATTGCAAGTGGAGGAAAATTCGGCCTTCTTATTCCTACACTTACAAGAACTACTAGATCCAATCTTCAGCTGTGTAACACCTCACACCCCTTAGTATACCCAAAAGGACACACTAAAAGATGTGGTGCGTTGTATGTATAACTAAAGCTAGCAGAGACTAAGATTCACAAGACAAAATAGATAGATAATAACACAGAGGAAGTAATTAAAAACAATGAGTGATTTTAAAAAATTAATACTTCATAAATACTTTAGAAAAACCACATATGTTCGCAATACCAAATACAATTGTCTTATGAAAATAAAATGTCAGTTTCATCAGAAAAACTAGAGTACAAACACAAAATTTCCCTCAATACAGTGCCAGTACAATAAAAGAACAAAAAGCTGGAAATAAAATGAAGGAATACATGATAGGGTCTCCAAGTCTCTAAGAAGCTGCGGTCTACCATCCTTGCCCCTAATTGCCTATGGGAGGAAAGGGAAAAATGGAGTAGTGGGTTAGACTAAAAGTCTGAAGAATGATATTAATTACTAGAATCTTTAAGCAAAGTAAAACTAATAGACTTTACAACAGTTCTAGTATATAAAAGGAAACAAAGGAAATAGAGAGAAGGAATAAGCTGGAAATAAATACGAATTAACTAGATCAACATAATTGATTAACTTTGATTGTTTGCACTTGTTTTTGATGGCTGCTAAGATTAGGCTGAATTCCTAATACTACCATTTGATCGGCCTGCTAGTCCACAGAATCTACTGTGGACCGGACGCTTAAGCTCCCTACGCATTAGACATTGGTGCCTATAGAAGGTACCCACTAAGCGCTTAGAACTCATAACCATTACTGAGCACCCGAATGGAAGTCGCACGCGTAACCGACACCATGCTCATGTTACCTATTGTTCCACCTATTGGGTCTTCTTATTACCTCAAGCTTTAGCATAATCGTGCCCCTCGTCTCACTTCAGGATTATGTGAGACACCTCGTCTAAATTCAGGGTTATGTGAGACACCTTGTTTCACTTAAGGGTTATGTTAAACACCTCGTCTCACCTCAGGGTTATGTGAGACACCTCGTTTCACTTCAAGGTTATGTGAAACACTGTGTCCATAGAAATAATAGAAGAAATGCTGTTGGTATTTTCCCGTCATCCAAACAATATCTAGTTGCGCCCCTTGCCCAAATCCCCATGATTTGGACTTCTACTTATTGACCATTTACTACCATTATTAACATAAGCATGCCCATCGTCTCACTTCAGGATTATGTGAGACACATCGTCTCACTTCAGGGTTATGTGAGACACCTCGTTTCTCTTCAGGGTTATGTGAAACACCGTGTCCATAGAAATAGGGAAATGTTATCTGGTGCAGGTCCTACTTTAATTCTTTGCTTATTAACTTAGATAAATTATTCAAAGCCTTTATTTTTGTTCTTACTATATGTGCTTATTAATTTATCCTAAGTCCTAAAATAAGCCTCAGTCTATTCTATTTTTTATTATAACCTGCGTTATAATCATGCTTATTACTTAACCCAAGATCTAAGTGTAAAAATAAGCTTCTTTCATCTTATCCTCTTTTTAGTTATAATTCTAAGTTATAACTAGGTTAATTTTCTTTAATTAGTCCAATTCTAACATTAATATCATAATTAGGCTCAATTTCAGTCTTAATTCCATTTTTATTAGTCTTTACAATTTACATCTCATCTACCGTTATTTCAGTATTCTTATAATTTTAATCCATATTCGCGTTTAATCCATTCTAATCCATACGCGAAGAAGAAGGAGAAATAAAATAAAAATGAAAATAGAAGAAAATCCAAAGCGTAGGAAGGATGTAAATAACGCATAAATAACAGTAAATAAATTAAAATACTGTAAATAAACTGTAAATACATGGAAAAGCTATAATTAACAAAAATAAACTAAAATAAACTGAAAAGAATAGCTAAAAGAAATAGACTGAAAATAATTCTAAAAACTGTAAATAAACTACAAAAAAAGGTTATTCCAAAAATCGTAGTAAAACTACAACTATTGGAAACCCTATTATTTTAAATTACTTAAAGAAATCTAAAATAATTACAATCACTCACCTGTAGTCCTAAGCTCTTCCTTTTTGGTCTTCCCGGATCCACTTGAGGGTATTAAAATATTTTTATTAAAAAGATTCTCTCCTTGGAAAATTATTCCTTTTAGGGTCCTTCCTAAAAAGGTGAAACCAAGCGGAGAAAATCTAGAATGAGAAAAAGTATTAGGCCTAGGGTCTTATTTATAAGGGTAGAAGTGTATCTCAGACCGTTGGATTTGGAAATTGAATAGGATGCAACCACGTCATAGGCTGAATAGGAGCCATCGAATGGAAGCATGAAGGGACCAAATGAGCCAAAATAATGAAATAGACGTGTAAAAATCGCACCGCCTCTTCAAAAAAATTTACATCGCTTCATACATTGGGTGGGTCGACCGCCAGGTTGACCTTCACCCTCGCTAGGTCGATCGGCCGATCGACCTAGGTAATGGTTAGGTTGACCTCCTGGTTGACCTATCCCATATAATAATTATTATTTTCTTATTTCCTTGTTTATTTTGTTTCTCCTCCATACTAGCTCGGATTCTGATGTTCTATATATGGAAATTGACCAGAAAATTACCGCGGACACAATGGTGCAACTCCCGTGGCTTAATTCTGATAATTTCACAAATTTATTTTATCATTTAATTAATTTGTTAATTAACTAATTAATTATTATGTGTTAAATTTAGGGTTGTTACATTCTCCCTCCTTAAGGGATTTCGTCCCCGAAATCTCTAAGGATAAAGGAATGAACTAATGTTTTCATCCAAATTCTACAACCAACTACTCAATCATCATCCATTCATCCTTTGTCCTTAAGTTTTTCTAATGCAATTTATGATACTTATGCAATTAGTGTAGTGTTAATGTCCCTAACTAATGCAAAAGATTAGGCGGTTCACTGATTTAGTTGACCTCCTTTTATGCAATCATGTTCGTGCTATGTATCCAAATGAATGCAAAAATTCCTAATGATAACTGATAGTTCTATATGCGTGCTACAATCATCATCCAAATGCAACAACCATGTGATAAACATCCATTTATAGCAACCATGAAAATGAAGAAAAATGTAAATGCGCAAACATCCATATGCATATGCTCTAGTGTCCTAGTTAGGCCGATCCCTAAGAGGTAATAGCCTAGTGTAAGTATATGCATCCATTAACATCTACTAGCAAACACTTGCAACCACTTGCATCCATCATTCATAACATGTTCTAATAACATGTTTACATCAAATCCTACCATCCATAAGTTAACTCCTAAGTTCTACCCTCCCAAAGGATAATAAAGGAAAGAACCTATTCAAAACTAAAGATGGAAAGTAAGAAATTCTAAAAATTACTATCAAAGAAATGCAGATATGAGATACGAATTTTCTCCAAATCAAATTTAGTCTTCTCCGAAGTCTTTTTAACCTCTGTAGATTCTATCCAACACGAAAGCGACTTGCGCGGTCTTCCATAAAGAGCTTCGAAAGGTGCCACTCTAATGCTAGCTTGAAAACTACTATCATGTGAGAGTTCCACTAAAGGAAGATGCTTTTCCCAAATTTCTTCAAAATCAAAAATACACGTCCTCAACCATGTGTGACTTATAATTTTACTAACTCCATTTTACTGTTCTTCTTTAGTCTGCTCACATGAATCAACATTCCTAGGTTCTCATTAGTGCGCTATATGCTTTATGGGAAACTCTATTATTACTTCCAAAAGTAATTACTGTTGTCTCCTTTGTAGCCTTACACCTTTTCCGTTGCTCCTTAGGGAATGATTCCTATATATTCCACTTTGAAGAGTTTGGTTTGGTATTTATCCTCTCATTTAAAAAACTAAGGCTTCTAAATTTTCAAATCCCAAAATTTTTGTCCTTAAAAGTGTTATCTTTAAGTTCTTCTTAAATTCAAAAATACTCGGTTGCTTAACATTTTATGTTTCTAGATTTGCATCCTTACATCTTTTTGAATTTACATTATTTCCCAAACCTAGAGGGAAAAAATTTCAAATTCTAAGTCCAAAACTTATTCCTCGCTTTCTTTTAAAGACCTTTTCAATTTTCTATAAAATTTGAATTTTCAAATTCTACTTTTATTAAGTTTTTCATTTCAAAAACTTATTTACTTTTTTCACCAAACCATTTCCTTTTAAAATATCTTCAAAATATCCTTATGTGTTTTCAAAACATCTTCTTATTACACCTAACGGTCTCATACCTTAATGTATTGGAACTACTTTCTCCTATGAGAAATTATTAATGCTAAAATCTTCTATGAACCTTTTAAAAGAGGATTTCATGTTTATATGAAATTATAAGGAACTTATTTTATATTTTTTGAAATAGGCTATACAAAATATGGTGCTCCCATACCTTGTATATCTCTTTCATGCATTCCTTGTAACTTGCACAAAACATTTTTATTGGTTTCATAGAAAATTATACCATTATTCTTTTCATTCCAATAGATTAAAGTATTTTTAAATTATATTTTCTTCCGGTAGACTTCTTCTAATATCTAACTTACACACTTTTTTTCCAGAAAAACTCCCCTTCAAAACTGTTTTAATATATCCATAACTAGAAAACATTTTCTTATACTTATTAAAATAATAAATGGACTTTACAAATCACTTTATTTCTATCTTAGAAATTATCTTTTAAAATACATTTTTATTTGGGTTAAAACAGATGTTGTGTAAAACACTATTACTACAACCCAAAAATACTAGTGTATGGATTCAATTAAAATAAATACTAATAAACCTCATATACTATGTAAAAACATTTCCTTTGGAAGTCACCTACTATAACAATAGTGCTATAGTCTATGTTCCCTTTACTTTTCACAAAAACATCTATTACAACAATAAATGTTGTAACCTAAGTTTTTGATACTTAATAAACTCTAGGCTTTTATATTTAAAATCTTTGTTTATTTACAAAAAAAACTAGCAAGTTATAATTCTTCGAAAAGAATCCCATTTTTAACAAAATTTATATCATATAAAAACTAACTTAAAATTCATACCATTTTTTAAAAACCCAATATTTATTCCTAAAAGAAAATTTTTACAATGAAAATTTTCAATTCTAACAATTATAATTTCAGCTTTCTAATTTCAACTATTTCTTTTTATTGGGCTAGACCAAAAAGTGGGTTTTCCTTCTTACTACCCTAGGAGTACCCTTCCTAAACCTTGAGAATCTCATTTCTTTACTAAAGTCTTTTATTCCTCTTCTATGCTTATATTTATCCTAAGGCATTTCTATTAATTCCACTTATCTGGAACAATTATAGTTTCTGCAATTATCTACACATGGGCTTTTCTCCTTTTCTTAACAACCGCATCTATTATACATCTTTAATCTTTGCCCACCACCCTTTGGATTTTCACAATCCGAACCTAAATGTACAAAACCGTTTCTCAAACTCTTTCTCATGTGTAGACCTTCTCTATGCCTAAGAAACACACTTCCTCATGCCAAAAGTTTACTACAAGAATTTTTCCTTCCACCGATGAACGCGGAGCGTATGAAAAACCTCCTCAAGATGAATAGCATGCTTTTCCATACTCTTGGAAAACACCAAAATGTCATCCACGAATACAACCACAAACTTATTTAGGACTTCTCTAAAGACGTGGCTCATCAAATCTACGAAGTAGGCTGGGGCATTGGTTAGCCCAAAAGGCATAACCAACCACTCAAAGAATCCGTCGGGTGTCCTAAATGCGGTCTTATAAATGCTGTTATCAACGACCCTAAGCTGATGAAATCCAATGGCTAAATCAAGCTGAGAGAATTCTGCAGAGCCAACTAACTGGTTAAAAAGGTCATCTATCCTAGGGAGTGGATATCAGTTCTTCTTTGTGAGCTAATTCAATTCTCTATAGTCTATGCAAAGTCGATGGGAAACATCCGCCTTAGTAGCGAAGACGATTGGCGCTCCCCACTCCGATATGCTCCTTCTTATAAATCCTTTCTCCAAAAGCTCACGGATCTGCTTGCTCAATTTCTTCCTCTCCCTAGGTGCCATGTACCTCATGGGTAATGCTACTGGCTTAGCATTATCAGTCAAATAAATCCTAAAGTCAATCTCTCTCTTAGGGGGTAGTCCCCTAACCTCCTCGAAGACATCTGGACAATCTCTGACGACGGGAACTGAATCTAACTCTGCTGATGATGAATCGAGGGAATAAAGGAAGCTCAACATAACTGACACTTGCGGGTCGCAAGAAACCTCGAGAGTCCTACCGCTGTAGGTTTCTAGTCTAATGACTCTCCTCTCGTAGTCTAATATAACTCCATATGTAGATAGCCAATCCATTCCCAAAATCATCTCATGCCCCGAGAATCCCAAAACATAGGCATCGCAGTCAAATTCTACGCCTAGGATAAAAATTTTCAAACCCCTACAAACCATAGATAAGTGTACCGATCCTCCTATGGCGTTTGAAACAACAATGGGGTCTACTACTAAAGAAATGTCTAAGTGCAAACAATCCACAAGAGAACTAGAGATAAAAGAGTGTGATGCTCCAGAATCGAATAGAGTTTGAATGGGAAAATTAGAAATAAAAATCAAACCTTTAACTGTGACTTTCTTACCTCTATCCGTAATGCTGCCTGAAGGTTCTGCATCTAATGCCTAAATCTGCACGACCGGTGTACTAGCTCCCTGTCCCGTCTTTTAGGGACAGTTCCTACTCAAGTGACCGGGTTGTCCGCAAGTATAACACTTTCTCTTCAACTTTTTATTCTTATAGTCCTTTGCTTAATGACCAACCAATCCACAGTTATTACATTTCTCGCTTTTCTTGATCCGCTTCTAAGGTCCGCCTTCTTTCCTTTTGTCCTTATCCTTCTTGTCCTCCTCCCACTACTTCTTAGAGTTTGTAGGAACCTCCTTATACTCTCTCTTCTGCTGCCAAGATGTAGGTTGACCACTTTGTCGGTCCTCCAAACCTAACAGCCTAAACCTTTGCTCCATATTCTCCAACATAGCTCGCGTCTCCTCTGAATCCTCCATGCCAGAAAATATTCTGCCTCCTATACTAGCGAAGTCCTTAGAAAAGTTGGCTGATATAAGTGGGTTAAAGGGATTTCCACCTACCGGTGTTGTATTGGGCACTTGCCCTTGCACCTTTGATGTCGTAGCTCTACGGAACCAGTCAGTCATACCATGCAAAGAAAAGAAAAACTTAGGCTTGAAAGAATTGAAAGAAGGTTGAACTGGACCTTTGAGGGGATTTTTATAAAAACTCTTTTATACTTGAAAACTATTTCTAAGATTTTCTTTTCTCAAAAGACTTTTTAAAACAAGTTTTTTTAGAAAATACTTTATTTTTAAAACAAATTTTTAGGAATCCTATAACCTTGGGCTCTGATACCAAATGTAACAGCCCACACCCCTTAGTATACCCAAAAGGACACACTAAAAGATGTGATGTGCTGTAGGTATAACTAAAGCTAGCAGAGACTAAGATTCACAAGACAAAATAGGTGGATAATAACACAACGGAAGTAATTAAAAACAATGAGTGATTTTAAAAAATTACTACTTCATAAATACTTCAGACAAACCACATATGTTCCAAATACCAAATACAATTGTCTTATGAAAATAAATCTCAGTCTCATTAGAAAAACCAGAGTACAAACACAAACTTTCCCTCAATACAGTGCCAATACAACTAAGAACAAAAAGCTAGAAATAAAAAAGAAGGAATACATGATAGGGTCTCCAAGTCTCTAAGAAGTCACGGTCTACCACCCTTGCCCCTGATTGCCTATGGGGGAAAAGGGGGAAATGGAGGAGTGTGTCAGACTAAAAATCTGGTGAATGATAGTAATTACTAGAATCTTTAAGCAAAGTAAAAGTAATAGACTTTGAAACAGTTCTAGTATATAAAAGGAAACAAAGGAAATAGAGAGAAGGAATAAGCTAGAAATAAATACGAATTAACTAGATCAACATAATTGATTAACTTTGATTGTTTGCACTTGTTTTTGATAGCTGCTAAGATTAGGCTGAATTCCTAATACTACCATTTGATCAGCCTGCTAGTCCACAGAATCAACTGTGGACCGGACGCTTAAGCTCCCTACGCATTAGACATTGGTGCCTATAGAAGGTACCCACTAAGCGCTTAGAACTCATAACGATTACTGGGCACTCGAATTAAAGTCGCATGCATAACCGCCACCATGCTCATGTTAACTGTTGTTCCACCTATTGGGTCTTCTTATTACCTTAAGCTCCAGCATAAGCGTGACCCTCGTCTCACTTCAGGATTATGTGAGACACCTCGTTTCACTTCAAGGTTATGTGAGACACCTCGTCTCACTTCATGGTTATGTAAGACACCTCGTTTCACTTTTGGGTTATGTGAATCACCGTGACCATAGAAATAATAGGTGAAATGCTGTTGGTATTTGTCCGTCATCCAAACCATATTTAGTTGTGCCCCATGCTCAAATCCCTATGATTTGGACTTCTACTTATTGACCATTTACTACCGTTATTAACATAAGCGTGCCCCTCGCCTCACTTCAAGATTATGTGAGGCACCTCGGTTATGTGAGACACCTCGTCTCACTTCAGGGTTATGTGAAACACCGTATCCATAGAAATAGAGGAATGTTTTTTGGTACAGGTCCTACTTTAATTGTTTGCTTATTAACTTAGATAAATTATTTAAATAAGCTTTTACTTTTGTTCTTACTATGTGTGCTTATTAATATATCCTAAGTCTTAAAATAAGCCTCACTCTGTTCTATTTCTTATTATAACATGCGTTATAATCATGCTTATTACTTAACCCAAGGTCTAAGTGTAAAAATAAGCTTCTTTCATCTTATACTCTTTTTAGTTATAATTCTAAGTTATAACCAGGCCAATTTTCTTTAATTAGTCCAATTCCAACATCAATATCATAATTAGGCTCAATTTCAGGCTTAATTCCATTTTTATTACAGTCTTTACAATTTACATCTTATCTTTTGTTATTTTAGTATTCTTATAATTTTAATCTATATTCGCGTTTAATCTATTCTAATCCATACGCGAAGAAGGAGGAATAAAAAAACTGAAAATAGAAGAAAATCCAAAGCGTAGGAAAAAGATGTAAATAATGCATAAATAACAGTAAATTAATTAAAATACTATAAATAAACTGTAAATACATAGAAAAGCTATAATTAACAGAAATAAACTAAAATTAACTGAAAGGAAAAGCTAAAAGAAATAGACTGAAAATAATTCTAAAAATAGTAAATAAACTACTAAAAAGGTTATTCCAAAAATCGTAGTAAAACTACAACTATTGGAAACCTTATTATTTTAAATTACTTAAAGAAATCTAAACTAATTACAATCACTCGCCTATGCTCCTAAGCTCTTCCATTTTGGGCTTTCCAGATCCACTTGAGGGTATTAAAATATTTTTATTAAAAAGATTCTCTCCTTGGAAAATTATTCCTTTTAGGGTCCTTCCCGAAAAGGTGAACCCAAGCGGAGAAAATCTGGAATTAGAAAAAGTGTTAGGCTTAGGGTCTTATTTATAGGGGTAGAAGTGGATCTCAGGCCGTTGGATTTGGGAATTGAATAGGATGCAACCACGTCATAGGCTAAATAGGAGCCATCGGATGGAAGCACGAAGGGACCAGATGAGCCAAAACAATGAAATAGACGTGTAAAAATCGCACCGCCTCTTCAAAAAAATTTACATCGCTTCATACATTGGGCGGGTCGATCGCCAGGTCGATCTTCACCCCCTAGGTTGACCGGCCGGTTGACCTAGGTGATGGTTAGGTCGACCTCCTGGTCGACCTAGCCCATATAATAATAATAATAATAATTATTTTCTTGTTTCCTTGTTTATTTCATTTCTCCTCCATGCTAGCTCGGATTCTGACGTTCTATACGTGGAAATTGACCAGAAAATTACCACGGACACAATGGTGCAACTTCCGTGGCTCAATTATGATAATTTCACAAAGTTATTTTATCATTTAATTAATTCGTTAGTTAACTAATTAATTAGTATGGGGTAAATTTTGGGTTGTTACAAGCTAGCTAAGAGGCATTCGTTTCCTTGTTAAACCCAACTCCGGGTTTAGATCGTGGAGAAATCTCCAGATGGTTCCAAAAGAGTAGATATTAATGCATCCAATTTCTAAAAAAATGGGACGAACAATTTTCGCAATAGCTCGATAAATATCAAAGTTAAGTTGAGGAGCTAGGGCATCAGAAATACGCTATCGAGAAGAAAGTTAAGAAATAACAAAGTGAGGTTAAAACTCTAAAAGGAGCCAACAAAACCTTTAACCTTGTATTTAAGATTCAAATTGATTCCATTGATGACACAAATACTATTGAAAAGAAAGAGAAGAAATTCAAATAACTTTTGGATGTAGTGATCTATCATATCATCAATCCTTCTTCGGTCGTTGAAGTTTTAAAGGAGAAAGTGCAGGATCTTGAATCCCAACTAAAAATAACCTAGGTGGCGTCGCTTACAAACTCTCGATAGGATTCTCTTTTAGATTATTTACTTGAATTAATAGTGGATTTTCGCTTAGAAATTTACTATTCCTTCTTAGGTTCATACATGAACTTGAGATTGAGTAGAGCAACTAGAGCTGGATATAGGCGCTACCAGCTTTTTTTTATACGGGTATTTCGACAATCCCAAAAATATTGGAGGTCCTCCTTTCTTACTTAGAGACGCTTTTGCTTCAAGGGAAATGTAACGATCCCGGATTTTATAAATATTTAAATTGATAATTAATTTAGTTTTTGAATTAAAATTGTAAAATTAATTTGTCAATTGATGCGAGTTTCCCTGAATTCAAATAAATTCTATATAAATCATTTAAATTTAAAAATATTGTATATATGTGAATATATATGTATACGGGCATATATGAGTAAATTTGAAATTATATATATATATATATATATGATTTGAATTTAAATCGTAAATAAATGGTTTAAAAATGAAAATATATAAGATATAAAAGTATAGAATAAATACATTGGATAAAATCTAATAACAAATTAAAATCTAGGAATTTATCTATATTACAAAATAAATATATATAGTTTTATAAAATATAAAGTAAATATATATATATCTTAATCTCATGTTAATAAATCAATACAAAATAATACAAATATGATAAATACAAAAGTAATAAAAGAAAAATAAAGTAAAACAAATAGGAGTTTACTCATATTATAAAATAATGAGACAAGGAAAAATAAAATCTAATAACAGATAAAAGATTTACATTATAAAGTAATAAAAAAACAAAAAAAAAGAAGAAAAAAACTTAGCAATCCAAAAAAATAGAATTAAAAAAATGTAATTTAAAGTCTTCGAACCTGGAAACATTCCAAAACCTGGAGATGAAGATCAAATCAACATCAAGCAAAGTTTCAACTCAATATACAAGCAATGATTCAAAGTTTTCAAATTTAAAAACTAAAAGCACTGTCTCTGTTCAACAATTCTAGGCTTGAGTTCTCTGTCTTTGCTTTTAAAAGGTGAGTAACTTCACTTTAAAAAATTTAAAGTATAAAATAGTTTTCATGTTATTACTGTGATTAGTATTATATTGTGAAGTATGTTTGAGCATTTACATTATTGAACTTATGAAGTATTCAACTTTCTCTCTGTTTAGCTTACAGGGTATAAGATAACCAAGAAAATTCAATTTCTTATCATCTAATTAGTATTAGGTTTTGATTTTAAAAGCAAATATGTGTATATAGGCAGGAACTATAATTTAAAAATAGCTTCAAGAAAATATATATATACAGTATTAACAAATTTGGTTTTTGTAGTGCAAATTCAAATTTTGAAATAATTCGACCATGATGAATGGAAGATTCAATTACATACTTGGAATCTCTACTTAAAAATATGATTTTTGAAATTTGTATGGTGATTTTTAGCTGCATAGTTTAAGAGCAGTTTGGGATGATCGAAAAATTCGATTTCGATCGATTTCAGGCGGCCGGAGGAGTTTTGGGAGTCGGGGTTTCGCGTGGAGGTGGAGGAGCCTACGGTGGTGTTAGGAAAAATAGCCAGAGATGTTCTCGATCGTCGAGGTGGCGGCGGCGTGGATTTTTTGTTTTTAAACCTAATTTTTGAGATGGTCGAAAAAATGATCGTCGCGGCCTCGTACGTGAATCGAGTCGCACGTGCTCTGGGGAGGTGGTGGCTCGGTGGTTGACGAAGACGTGGCTGAAAGCTCGAAGCGTCTGGTGGTCGGAGGTAGCTACACGAGGCGTTTTCAGATGATCAGTTTGGGTTCCAAGTTTGTTCAACATACTCGATTTCGATTTCGTAAATGATTCGGGGATCTGGGTTCGAGTGTGTGATCGCGTGGGTTAAGGTGGTTGTTGAGTGACGCCGCGATGACCTCTGGTGGTCGGAGTCGCTGGTGTACGTGCACCATGTGCACGTCATATCTGGTGAAGTCTGAGTTCAAAAAGATAGTGGATTTTTCGGTGATGAGCTCGTGAAATTTGAAGATAGACTCGAAGTATAGCGGCACTGGCTCGGGTATAAATGTTTATACAGGTTTAAACAAAACCTGTCCCTGTTTTTGTAAATTTAAACTAAATTTTTATGGTTTTAAGCAAGGTTTAAACAAGTTTTAAAAATCCAGTTTAAAATATGGATTCTAATTTACTTTGCATCCAAGTTTTAAAATAATTAAAGTTTTAAGGAAATTTAAATGTTTTAGACAACTTTAAATGCTTAAAGTGTATTTTAAAATGATTTGAATTTAAAAGTGAATTTGGTTTAAATTCTTTTAAATTTCTTTTATAAGGTAAGTATTTCTTTAACATGAGATTTTAAAAGGTTTTTAAATTGTTTAAACTTTGTTAAATTTAAATTGTATTCATTTTAAATCTAAATTTTAAAATGGAATTTAAAGGTAAATTTAAAAGTAAATTGTTTTTTAAATGCTTTATTAATGATAATTTTATCATTAGTAAAAATAAGCTTTATCTTAAAGTTAATTAGCATTTAATGATTTGTGATTCATTAAATTATTAAGTTAATTAAAATGGATTAATTAATTTAATTTATTAACAATTTGGGTTAGTTAAGTGATTAAGGGCCTTAAATCCAGTAATTAAGGTTTAAGATTTTTTTTAAGGAACAATTAATTTGTAATTAAGGATCATTAATTTGATAAGATTAGATTTTTAAATTAATGATTAAATATTAATTAATCAAGTGATTAAAGATTAATTAAGTTATAGTTAAAACTTAAATTAATTAAATAATTAGAGGTTAATTAATTGGTTATTAAGGATAAATTAATTTGTAATTAATATTGATTAACCTAAGTTAATTTCTTAAGAAAAGAAATTCAGAATCGTTAATAGTTAATGAAGGTCATTAACTAAGAATATTTAAATAGTTAATTAATGTGATTAAATTAAATAATTAATTAGATTAATTAATTAAAGATAATCATTTGTAAAATTGTGTAAGTGTAATTACTTAATAAAAGTAATTAAGGAATTAATTACTCATTGTAATTAATTGAGTTAATTAAATTTGTTCAAGTTAATTACTTAAGTTTAAATTAATTAAGAATAATCACTTGACGTTTGGAAAGTATAATTACTTAGAGAAGTAATTAATAGATGATTACTGGATGTAATCAATTGAATGATGATTAGTCACTTGAGTATAATTATTTATTAGTAATCAAAGGATTAATTAATGAATGTGATTAATTAAGATTTATTAAATAATTAAAAGTTAATTGATTCATTAATTAAGGATGATTAGTTAATAATTGAAGGTTAACTAATAAATGATGAAAGGGAAATTTATTCCAGATAATTTGTAATTAACTCATGATAATTAACCCGGATCGGGTGATTTATTCATAAATAGCACATCTGATTTAAATTAATCAGTTAACTAATAAATTTACTTGTGAATGATTGGACTTGGCTGAATGATTGAATTGCTTGATATCCCTGATTTGTGATGCTTTGTGATATATCCTGATTTGTGTTGTGATCTGTAATGTAATTTATTTATCTGGGATAAATGTAATTAATTATCTATCATGTATATATTTGTGATCTGTGAGTGAAAGATAAGCGTTATAGTTTATACCGCTTATCAAATTTATTTCTGTGTTTAAATCGGTAATGATTGATGATGATGTTGCACTATTGTGTTAAAACCCCTGGACTACACTCTTACACACACAAATATGGATTTCACGTGGAAATCAGTTAAGTCACAGATTGTTGAAAATTTTCAAAGGTTGAATTTGCGAATTCAAATAGTTTTGGAAATTGGAATTGAGAGCTTTGTAAATGAGTTTCAAATGTAAAAGTTATTTTAAATAACTTAATAAAACTTGATATTTAATAATTTGATTTCAATATTTGAAATTGAATTCAATGATTTGGGAAACTAATTGTTTTCAACTAATAGATACTTTCATATAAGAAATGGATTTCCAATTTGAATTAAAGGAATTTCAAGATTTGAAATGAAAATGGTTTTCCAAGTTATGAATGAATCTTTGAAAATGAGTTTTGAAAGCCATAAGTTAAATATTGATTTAACGATTTAATGAGTTAATCCAATTGAAATAGAAAATTGATTTGGAAAATCTATGAACAGATCTTTGTGAAACTGGGTGAACTTTGTGAGATAAATCTTTTGGTTTAAAAGATTGTAAATGGTAATGTGTTTAAACCATTTGAAAGGAAGATTTGGATAATAAGTTGTGACTTAACTGAAATCCCAATATCCATATGTTTTGAAATATTGCGCTCATTATTCGGTTTAGCCAGGAGAGGAATTTGTGTCATATAACCCATTCTGAATAATGATACGACGTATATGGATAGCATTTGAAGACCGGTGGTGAAGACCGGATACTTTCGAAAACGAAAGGATTTCCATTGATTGTCTCTGCATCGGCTGATCCCCGGTATAGAGATTTTAGCACCCTTTGTGATGGGAAGTCCGGACGTGATTAGAAATTATCCAGATTTGCAAGGGCTTCTTCGGAAGTGCCTTCGGTTCTGTTCGAACCCGAAACAGACTTGTATGGTTATATGTCTGACACTACACTTTGAGATATAAAGCTGATTTCTTTCAAATACATTTCTGTTGGTGGCGGAGAATTTATTCTCTTAGCTTAACACCCTTCTCTGAGACGTACGAGCTCAGAGGTTATGTAGTTGTAGGTTATCAGTGATATATTCCCAATTTGGTAGTATGGCATGCTAAGTGTTGCTGTGTGTTGTTGATCATTTGTTGATCAAAGCATGTGTAACGACCCAGAATTTTTAATAATTAAAATTCGAATATTTAATTGATTTTAAATATTTATAAGTGGAATTAATAAGTTGGATAATTTAAAATTCGAATATTGAGTTTAATTGGATAATTAAATCAATAATTTAATAGTGAAATTCCAGAATTAATTGAAACCTGGATTGAATATGATTTTAACTGATTTGTAAAAAATTTTTTAATCATACTGAGGTTATAGAAAGGTTATAGAACTTTCAGAATTGAATTTGGAGTTAATCTGTGAAAATCGAATATTTTAGTATTTAATTATCGACTGTAAAAATAGCCAATTTTTGGACAGTCTCAGAATTGAACGAGACCAGTTCCATTGGATCCGTAGTAGTTAGTTATTATCGGATTTCAATTTTCGTGGCAATCGAAATTATCGTTTGACCGTGGCAGCTCGAAACGCATCGATATCATTTTAATTTTAATTCGGCGAGTTAAAATAGTCATTTTTCAAACGGTCTCGGATTTCGACGAATCTAGTTTCATCGGATCCGTAATGTGATATTATTATAAGATTTCAAATTTCGTAATTTTTGGAGTTACCGTTTGTCCGGTACAAATTAAAACGCCTCGAAATCGATTTAAATCGGTTTAATTTAAATTGA
Source organism: Allium fistulosum (assembly GCA_030737815.1). Lineage (NCBI taxonomy): Eukaryota > Viridiplantae > Streptophyta > Magnoliopsida > Asparagales > Amaryllidaceae > Allium > Allium fistulosum. Next base: position 730,930,540 of record CM060902.1, on the reverse strand, counting down.
TCGTTTTTTGTCATATCTCACACAGACGATCGAATTAGCTTCCGAAACACGTTCCATTGTGTTCGGAACGCGGGGTAAACCTTAGAAACGTCAGCCGGCACGTTCGATTCGGAGTTCGGAAAATTTCGATGAATAGTAAATTGGGCAATTTTCTATAAAAGGACATGTTATCTTCACTTTTGCAAAGCAGAGACAACCCTAGGGTTTTGAACGTAGCCGCCAGTTTTTGTTCTAAGGCCAGAAACGTTCGATTCTTTCTTCCCTTAGATCTTCAAATCCAATCAATAATTCACGAAACTTTCAACATGGAAGTTGTAGAGCATCACGAGACGGAGGTATCCAACGGTGGATCACGTGTATTGTCGTCGTTTGGAGGCAAAAAGAGGCCACGTTCGTTCGTCGTTTGAGCTCGATTATCGAGCTATAGGCGCGACCGAGCTTCAAGGTGGTTCGGCCGTGGGTGGTGCGCGGGGATGCGAAGAGAACGGCGGTCCCTGATCGTCTTATGGTGTATCGAGTTGGTTGTGATAATTAGTAGATGGAGGCGGCTGAGGTGGGTTTCGCGTGCGTTTTTACTGGAGATGGGGAAGAAAAGGGGGACGGGCTGGATTTGCTTTGGAAGGAATGGAAGGCTCTGATTTGGTTAGGGTTTGGAAATTTAAAACAATTTGTAAATAAATTTTAATATAATTCGTGTAAAGTTTAAAAATGTATATCTTTTTGCTGCGAGGTCGGAAAATTACGAAACGAAAAGCGTTGGCTTCGTTTTGTCGAATACTTCGAGATGAAACTGGATTGGAAGCGATCGGGGTCAGTGAAAATTTTGAGTGAAATTAAACGTTCGTTTAATTTCATTCGAAATAAATCGCTACAAATTGCTATCAGGAAAATCACGGTGAGATCTTCTCACTCACATTGAAAAGTGGAAATTTTCAGTTATTGATTTGATTGACTGTTTGGATGTGTGATATTAGATATGATAGGATATATCTATATATATAGCAATATATACATATTGGCATATGTATATATTGGATTGATTGATTCCCGCCTCGTATAGCGGATGAGACCCTATTGCGCCGTTAGTAAGCGGATTTTTATAAAACCTATATACCGCGATAATTCCGTACTGGAGCGGAATTGGTATTGTGCTAACATCTGTGGATGCAGGGAAACAGGTTGGAGGGATCCGACTGGATTCCTCACCGTATTGATTATTTACAGATATTTTGATATATTCTGTTATCATATGATGATATATGATATTTGACTGTTGTGATGGACTGATTGGTGTTGTTGCATCATCGGATTCAGTTTTGAACTTTAAAAATGACGACTTTTAATTTAAAAGGATTTTTAAAGTGATTTTTGAAAATATACGTTTTATGGAATTTTTGAATCAATTTATAAACGTAAAATTTTAAAGTTATAAAAGTTATAATTTTTAGTGAAGTATAACCGAAGTGTCGTTTTTGAAATAAAAGTCGATTTATTTATAAAATGGTTTAAGTTGGGATTTTTGAATAACTATAAACGATTTGTATTGAAAGATTTATAAAAATTGATATTTTTGTAAATAAAAAATATTGGACTTATAAAACGAATTTTTATAAGTGTTAGAAAGAAGTATAAATGGATTTCATAAGTGAATGAAATTAATAGATTTATAACGTGAAGTTATAAAGTAAATAGATATTGTAGAATAAAAGATTTATAAGAAATTTACTTATAAATTCGACTTTTGCACTCAGATGGGATATAAATAGAAATTGCAAAATGAAATGATTTTGTAAGTTGAAATCGTTATAAAGTACAAATGTGATTTATAAACGTTGTTTTATAAATCCGAAATCACTTATTCTTATAAGTGAATTTTTGAAGTTAATAGAATGAGATTTATAAACCGGAGTTGTTATAGAAAATAGAAAATGGAATTTATAAACGTTGTTTTATAAATTCGAGATCAATTGGATTTGATAAATTAAATATAGAAAATTATCAAAGGAGATATATTCGCGATTTTGGATAGCGAATTATTATCGAAATAAAACGTGTAGAAAATAGTGAAATGTAAATAGTAAAGTATATTCACGATTTTGGATAGTGAATATATTGTTAAGTAAAATGAACTTGTTTTGGGAAAGCGATATTACAGAAATGAAGTAATTGTTTTAAAAGATGTTTTTAAAACGTGATAAGTATCGAAATCATAGATTTCAACATTTATTGTTGAAATAGACGTTTTCGAGAAATAAGGAAATGATGGACTATAACACTGTTGTTATAGTAAATGATTTCCGAAAGGAAATGTTTTTAATGTAGTATTGGGATTTATATATCTATCTAAATTCGAATCCCTATACTAGTGATTTTGAGTCGTCGTAACGATGTTTTACACAACATTCGTTTTGACTCAAATTGATGTTGTTATAGAGAATGATTTCCTTAAAGATTGAAATTTATACTTAATATTGATTTAAGTATATCGAATATTTTCAAATGTTGAAAATAAATGATTTGTGAAATACTTATTTTTAAATAAGTATGGAAATGCTTTTCCAATATGGAATGAACTGTTTTGAGATTTTATCTTCAAAGATAAAATGAAATGTGGAAATTGATTTGAAATTGTTTTCAAATGATTAAGTGTGGAAATTTTATATCTAGTAAAAGATATTTTGGAAGATAAAATAATTTGGAAAATTATTTGGAATCTGATGATGTTGCGCATCTTTATTGATAGTTAAATAACCGACTATCAATAATTACCTTGAATAGGTATTTGTTGTGAATTGGATGAATTTGAATGCCACACTTGTTTTTAAATAAACGCTCACTATTCGGGTTAGCCGGGAAAGGACCATGGGGTCGTATAACCCATTCCGAATACGTGATACGTCGTTATGAATCGCGTTTGCTGACCGGTGTTGAAGACCGGATATTTTTGAAAACGGAAGGATTACCGTCGAGTTACTCTACATCGACTGATCTCCGGTTTAGAGGTTTTATTACCCTTAGTGACGGGAAGTCCCGACGTGATTGAAAATTATCCGGATATGCAAGGGCTTCGTGAGAAGTGCCTTCGGTTCTGTTCGATCCCGGAACAGACTTGTATGGATTGTGTGTCTGACATTACACTTTGAGATATAAAGCTGATTTCTTTCAAATACATATCTGTTGGTGGCGGAGAATTTATTCTCTTAGCTTAACACCCTTCTCTGAGACGTACGAGCTCAGAGGTTATGTAGTTGAAATTTATCAGCAATATATCCCAATTTGGTAACATGGCATACTGAGTGTTGCTGTGAAATGATCAGTGTTTGATCATTTGCGATATGATCATTTGTTTGATCTTATATCTTTGTGATCATAGGTTGATCATTTTGTTTGACCCGAAGCAGGGCTTTTTGAGAAAGCGTAGCTTTGTGGACGAGACTTCGTCGAGCCTCACACCCCGGAAATGGTCGAAACAGGAATGTTGTGGCAAGGTTATGAGGGTCGCACCCTTTAGGGTATGTCATTTCCTTCTGGAAAGGGGTGGTATCATGGTATGGAGCCCAGATACTTACTCATGTGGATACACTTTCTTTATGATGTGTGATGTTGGATATCGAGCGCTCGGATAAAGGTCCCAAAGGACCGGGTGATGACATATTTGTGAGTTACCTGTTACCGGGGTAACCCGGCCTTGTTTGGCAGAGAGCAGTTTGTCTCTCGGGACGTCCAGCCAGAGGCGATCCTATTCGGCAGGAGGAAAGGAAGTTCCTTAGCCTGACCATTTGTTGGAAATCCACCTTCCAAATACGGAACTTGTACGGTATTAGTTGTAGAACCTGCCATTTACTTATGGTGGCGCCCCACTGTTTAGATGGTAGCTATAGTAGGCATAGTTTGAAATGTCTATGCTGGCTAAGATTAATATTATACTTTCGAAATGTTTTCTGCACTATGCACTAATAATAATATCAAAAAAAAAAGAATTTGATTTTGCGTAGTAAGCATCTTTGACTATCATAAGAAGAAATCTCCTCCAATTCTGCATTTGCATTGTGTGTGTGGTGGGAGGTCTTATGGTAGTTTCATTTTCCAAAAGCATTTCGAATTGACTTTAAAATTATCCTGTTGTTTATTTTAAAGAATAACTGTTTTACGATCTCACACCAGTCACCATGACTGACTCGGAGTTTATTGTTCCCTTCTAAACTCTGGGTGCCCACAAATTTTCCACACGGGCAGCCTAGAGTTATGTTATCAGGATATTCTGGATATTCTGGAGCTTTGGAAGCAAGCTGGATGGCGAGACGTAGTATTTGTATCTGATAGTATTTATTCCGCTGTGTATTCTGTATGAGGACAAGTTATATAACTGTCCATTGTTGTATATTGACTCTGATGATTGATGTGATGTAATGTAATAACAGATATAGTTCTTTGTTTTAAAGATTATTCATTTATCTATTATATATTGTTCCGCTGCGATATGTGAGATTCTGGTATTGTTTCTGTTCTGATGTTGTTCTTTTGTTTCTTCTTTCTCTTTTCTTCTATCTTTTCTTCTACCTCTTCTTTTAAAACCCTAATGGTTCGGTTTTTCGTTCACCTTGAGTAAATAAATGGAGATTAGTGTCTATTCAAGGGGTACGGAAAAGCGGGCTATTACATTTGGTATCAGAGCATATGGTTAAGCGACAACCCTGCTCTGTTGGGTGTTACTCATTAGAGATAGAGTCAGTAGTACTCTAGAATGAGTTTGAGTGTAATAATAGATATGAGTGCGTATTTGTTAGTTAATATAAAATTGTTTTATATAGTGATGATTGGTTTGTTGAGTGGTATATGGATTCTGGTCGGTATTGTCCGTACAACTCTATCGATAGGGATCTCTAAACACTTATATAGAACAATTCGGCACAGTATTGTTTTAAATTGGGTAAATGGAATAATTTTACCTCGATTATATTTTATATATAAAGAAATAATTTTTCAGTGTTAAAGTGTATATAATTGATTATTTGATAGTTTGAAAATGTAAATATATACAAGTTAGTTAAAGTTGTTTGAATAAGTAAATGAAAACAACAATTGTGAAAGAGTAAATTGTATAAACCAATGAATTATAATGTATGAAGTTATAATTAAAATGATTTACAATGGTAAAATAATCTTATATATAAATAGTGAAATTATGTGCAAAGAGATTTATAAATGTGATTTATGAATAAAAGGAAATTTTTGAAAGAATTTAAAGCACTAAATTCACTATGTTGCTGGGAAATAATAAGGGTGATGACTGCAGCATCATCAGTATCATTTTCGAGTTTCTGTGTGATTGGTTTGCTACCATAGTAAATTGGAAATTGAGGTTTTGTTGTGATAACAAATTTGAAAATTAAAGTCCAAATTTAAATATGGTAAATATAAGTGAAATAAGATTTATACTTATGATATGAGATAATAGATTTAACTTTGGTAAAGTTAATGAATTTGAGTAGCATAATGAAATATGATGTGAAATTTAACTAAAAGAAAGTCAAATGTGATATAAATTTGAATGATTGATGAAATTTGATTTTGGTAAAAGGTTAAATGAATTTTGTTAAGAAAAACAAAATCTGAATTGGATTTATAAGTGGAAACTTAAGTTAAGTTGAACAAATGATGTTTGAAATGGGAAATAACTTAAGTGATGTTGAAGTGAAGTTTATTTTGATATCAAAGAAATTAATAAAGTGAATTTATTAAATGAATGTGAACTTGAGTTATATAAAATTCAATTTTATTTGTTAAAATGAATTAGCAATTGAATTAATAAATGGATTGAATGTCAATCAATTGAATATAAATAATTGATATGAAGCAATGAATATAAGTGTTAATTCATTAGAAGCTAAAGAAATTGAATAATTGAATGGAAATCAATTTAATATCAACAAATTGAAACTTAAAGTGTTGAACCAAATAGAATGTAAAGAAATGTAAATTGAATAAATTTGGTTATGATTGGTTATACATTGGTTGTTAGATTGATTGTTAGTTGATTGTGTATAAAAATTCATTAAGTATTAATGAAATTGAATTAGCAAATTGGAAAGCTATGTGATTAAATTCAAATTGGAAGTGAACGAATGTGAATTAGTGAATGTAAACTAATTGAATTGAAAGAGAATGTTGATTAAATCCAATGTAAATGAATCGAATATGATTTAAAATTGAAAACCAATTCAATGAATGTTAATGAGAAGTGAATCTATATTGATTTGGTTGTGAAGTTGTTGGATGATTGTTTGATGGTTGCATTGTTGCTTTTGAATGCATTGTTATGTTAGCATATGTAGTTATGTTGCTATACGATGTATATTGATTTTATTTTCATATCTACATGTTCTCATATGGTTTGTTGAGTGTTTAGTAGGTGCGGATGGCGTTGCTTCGCATTTGGAGCTCGCTTTCGCGCTATATTAGCCGTATACGCTCGCTAAAAATATAATAAGGTACATATCTCGGATTAAATATCGTACTTTTACACTTTTTTCCCTACGGGATGCCTCATCACTTGATGGGATGTATATTTGTGATATATATACACTGTCATTTTTTTTTCGGATCGAGCCGCGCAAAGGAGACGCTGGCGAAATTTTCTGAAAATTTAAGGCGTTAGAATATTTTAGAGAAATTTGAAAATTTTGAAAACTAAGTTATGATTTGAAAACTTAGTAAAGATTTTGTGAGAAGTTAACTATGAATTTTGGAAAAGTTAAACACTTAACAGATTTGAAAATCTAATTTGAACGGTTTGTTTTGGAAAGTTAACGGATTTTGTATCTTCTTCCTAACTTGTAATTTCGAGGACGAAATTCTTTTAAGGGGGGAAGTCTGTAACGACCCAGAATTTTTGATAATTAAAATTCGAATATTTAATTGATTTTAAATATTTATAAGTGGAATTAATAAGTCGGATAATTTAAAATTCGAATATTGAGTTTAATTGGATAATTAAATCAATAATTTAATAGTGAAATTCCAGAATTAATTGAAACCTGGATTGAATATGATTTTAACTGATTTGTAAAATTTTGTTTAATCATACTGAGGTTATAGAAAGGTTATAGAACTTTCAGAATTGAATTTGGAGTTAATCTGTGAAAATCGAATATTTTAATATTTAATTATCGACTGTAAAAATAGCCAATTTTTGGACAGTCTCAGAATTGAACGAGACCAGTTCCATTGGATCCGTAGTAGTTAGTTATTATCGGATTTCAATTTTCGTGGCAATCGAAATTATCGTTTGACCGTGGCAGCTCGAAACGCATCGATATCATTTTAATTTTAATTCGGCGAGTTAAAATAGTCATTTTTCAAACGGTCTCGGATTTCGACGAAACTAGTTTCATCGGATCCGTAATGTGATATTATTGTAAGATTTCAAATTTCGTAATTTTTGGAGTTACCGTTTGTCCGGTACAAATTAAAACGCCTCGAAATCGATTTAAATCGGTTTAATTTAAATTGATCGTTTTTTGTCATATCTCACACAGACGATCGAATTAGCTTCCGAAACACGTTCCATTGCGTTCGGAACGCGGGGTAAACCTTAGAAACGTCAGCCGGCACGTTCGATTCGGAGTTCGGAAAATTTCGATGAATAGTAAATTGGGCAATTTTCTATAAAAGGACATGTTATCTTCACTTTTGCAAAGCAGAGACAACCCTAGGGTTTTGAACATAGCCGCCAGTTTTTGTTCTAAGGCCAGAAACGTTCGATTCTTTCTTCCCTTAGATCTTCAAATCCAATCAATAATTCACGAAACTTTCAACATGGAAGTTGTAGAGCATCACGAGACGGAGGTATCCAACGGTGGATCACGTGTATTGTCGTCGTTTGGAGGCAAAAAGAGGCCACGTTCGTTCGTCGTTCGAGCTCGATTATCGAGCTATAGGCGCGACCGAGCTTCAAGGTGGTTCGGCCGTGGGTGGTGCGCGGGGATGCGAAGAGAACGGCGGTCCCTGATCGTCTTATGGTGTATCGAGTTGGTTGTGATAATTAGTAGATGGAGGCGGCTGAGGTGGGTTTCGCGTGCGTTTTTACTGGAGATGGGGAAGAAAAGGGGGACGGGCTGGATTTGCTTTGGAAGGAATGGAAGGCTCTGATTTGGTTAGGGTTTGGAAATTTAAAACAATTTGTAAATAAATTTTAATATAATTCGTGTAAAGTTTAAAAATGTATATCTTTTTGCTGCGAGGTCGGAAAATTACGAAACGAAAAGCGTTGGCTTCGTTTTGTCGAATACTTCGAGATGAAACTGGATTGGAAGCGATCGGGGTCAGTGAAAATTTTGAGTGAAATTAAACGTTCGTTTAATTTCATTCGAAATAAATCGCTACAAATTGCTATCAGGAAAATCACGGTGAGATCTTCTCACTCACATTGAAAAGTGGAAATTTTCAGTTATTGATTTGATTGACTGTTTGGATGTGTGATATTAGATATGATAGGATATATCTATATATATAGCAATATATACATATTGGCATATGTATATATTGGATTGATTGATTCCCGCCTCGTATAGCGGATGAGACCCTATTGCGCCGTTAGTAAGCGGATTTTTATAAAACCTATATACCGCGATAATTCCGTACTGGAGCGGAATTGGTATTGTGCTAACATCTGTGGATGCAGGGAAACAGGTTGGAGGGATCCGACTGGATTCCTCACCGTATTGATTATTTATAGATATTTTGATATATTCTGTTATCATATGATGATATATGATATTTGACTGTTGTGATGGACTGATTGGTGTTGTTGCATCATCGGATTCAGTTTTGAACTTTAAAAATGACGACTTTTAATTTAAAAGGATTTTTAAAGTGATTTTTGAAAATATACGTTTTATGGAATTTTTGAATCAATTTATAAACGTAAAATTTTAAAGTTATAAAAGTTATAATTTTTAGTGAAGTATAACCGAAGTGTCGTTTTTGAAATAAAAGTCGATTTATTTATAAAATGGTTTAAGTTGGGATTTTTGAATAACTATAAACGATTTGTATTGAAAGATTTATAAAAATTGATATTTTTGTAAATAAAAAATATTGGACTTATAAAACGAATTTTTATAAGTGTTAGAAAGAAGTATAAATGGATTTCATAAGTGAATGAAATTAATAGATTTATAACGTGAAGTTATAAAGTAAATAGATATTGTAGAATAAAAGATTTATAAGAAATTTACTTATAAATTCGACTTTTGCACTCAGATGGGATATAAATAGAAATTGCAAAATGAAATGATTTTGTAAGTTGAAATCATTATAAAGTACAAATGTGATTTATAAACGTTGTTTTATAAATCCGAAATCACTTATTCTTATAAGTGAATTTTTGAAGTTAATAGAATGAGATTTATAAACCGGAGTTGTTATAGAAAATAGAAAATGGAATTTATAAACGTTGTTTTATAAATTCGAGATCAATTGGATTTGATAAATTAAATATAGAAAATTATCAAAGGAGATATATTCGCGATTTTGGATAGCGAATTATTATCGAAATAAAACGTGTAGAAAATAGTGAAATGTAAATAGTAAAGTATATTCACGATTTTGGATAGTGAATATATTGTTAAGTAAAATGAACTTGTTTTGGGAAAGCGATATTACAGAAATGAAGTAATTGTTTTAAAAGATGTTTTTAAAACGTGATAAGTATCGAAATCATAGATTTCAACATTTATTGTTGAAATAGACGTTTTCGAGAAATAAGGAAATGATGGACTATAACACTGTTGTTATAGTAAATGATTTCCGAAAGGAAATGTTTTTAATGTAGTATTGGGATTTATATATCTATCTAAATTCGAATCCCTATACTAGTGATTTTGAGTCGTCGTAACGATGTTTTACGCAACATTCGTTTTGACTCAAATTGATGTTGTTATAGAGAATGATTTCCTTAAAGATTGAAATTTATACTTAATATTGATTTAAGTATATCGAATATTTTCAAATGTTGAAAATAAATGATTTGTGAAATACTTATTTTTAAATAAGTATGGAAATGCTTTTCCAATATGGAATGAACTGTTTTGAGATTTTATCTTCAAAGATAAAATGAAATGTGGAAATTGATTTGAAATTGTTTTCAAATGATTAAGTGTGGAAATTTTATATCTAGTAAAAGATATTTTGGAAGATAAAATAATTTGGAAAATTATTTGGAATCTGATGATGTTGCGCATCTTTATTGATAGTTAAATAACCGACTATCAATAATTACCTTGAATAGGTATTTGTTGTGAATTGGATGAATTTGAATGCCACACTTGTTTTTAAATAAACGCTCACTATTCGGGTTAGCCGGGAAAGGACCATGGGGTCGTATAACCCATTCCGAATACGTGATACGTCGTTATGAATCGCGTTTGCTGACCGGTGTTGAAGACCGGATATTTTTGAAAACGGAAGGATTACCGTCGAGTTACTCTACATCGGCTGATCTCCGGTTTAGAGGTTTTATTACCCTTAGTGACGGGAAGTCCCGACGTGATTGAAAATTATCCGGATATGCAAGGGCTTCGTGAGAAGTGCCTTCGGTTCTGTTCGATCCCGGAACAGACTTGTATGGATTGTGTGTCTGACATTACACTTTGAGATATAAAGCTGATTTCTTTCAAATACATATCTGTTGGTGGCGGAGAATTTATTCTCTTAGCTTAACACCCTTCTCTGAGACGTACGAGCTCAGAGGTTATGTAGTTGAAATTTATCAGCAATATATCCCAATTTGGTAACGTGGCATACTGAGTGTTGCTGTGAAATGATCAGTGTTTGATCATTTGCGATATGATCATTTGTTTGATCTTATATCTTTGTGATCATAGGTTGATCATTTTGTTTGACCCGAAGCAGGGCTTTTTGAGAAAGCGTAGCTTTGTGGACGAGACTTCGTCGAGCCTCACACCCCGGAAATGGTCGAAACAGGAATGTTGCGGCAAGGTTATGAGGGTCGCGCCCTTTAGGGTATGTCATTTCCTTCTGGAAAGGGGTGGTATCATGGTATGGAGCCCAGATACTTACTCATGTGGATACACTTTCTTTATGATGTGTGATGTTGGATATCGAGCGCTCGGATAAAGGTCCCAAAGGACCGGGTGATGACATATTCGTGAGTTACCTGTTACCGGGGTAACCCGGCCTTGTTTGGCAGAGAGCAGTTTGTCTCTCGGGACGTCCAGCCAGAGGCGATCCTATTCGGCAGGAGGAAAGGAAGTTCCTTAGCCTGACCATTTGTTGGAAATCCACCTTCCAAATACGGAACTTGTACGGTATTAGTTGTAGAACCTGCCATTTACTTATGGTGGCGCCCCACTGTTTAGATGGTAGCTATAGTAGGCATAGTTCGAAATGTCTATGCTGGCTAAGATTAATATTATACTTTCGAAATGTTTTCTGCACTATGCACTAATAATAATATCAAAAAAAAAAAGAATTTGATTTTGCGTAGTAAGCATCTTTGACTATCATAAGAAGAAATCTCCTCCAATTCTGCGTTTGCATTGTGTGTGTGGTGGGAGGTCTTATGGTAGTTTCATTTTCCAAAAGCATTTCGAATTGACTTTAAAATTATCCTGTTGTTTATTTTAAAGAATAATTGTTTTACGATCTCACACCAGTCACCATGACTGACTCGGAGTTTATTGTTCCCTTCTAAACTCTGGGTGCCCACAAATTTTCCACACGGGCAGCCTAGAGTTATGTTATCAGGATATTCTGGATATTCTGGAGCTTTGGAAGCAAGCTGGATGGCGAGACGTAGTATTTGTATCTGATAGTATTTATTCCGCTGTGTATTCTGTATGAGGACAAGTTATATAACTGTCCATTGTTGTATATTGACTCTGATGATTGATGTGATGTAATGTAATAACAGATATAGTTCTTTGTTTTAAAGATTATTCATTTATCTATTATATATTGTTCCGCTGCGATATGTGAGATTCTGGTATTGTTTCTGTTCTGATGTTGTTCTTTTGTTTCTTCTTTCTCTTTTCTTCTATCTTTTCTTCTACCTCTTCTTTTAAAACCCTAATGGTTCGGTTTTTCGTTCACCTTGAGTAAATAAATGGAGATTAGTGTCTATTCAAGGGGTACGGAAAAGCGGGCTATTACATTTGGTATCAGAGCATATGGTTAAGCGACAACCCTGCTCTGTTGGGTGTTACTCATTAGAGATAGAGTCAGTAGTACTCTAGAATGAGTTTGAGTGTAATAATAGATATGAGTGCGTATTTGTTAGTTAATATAAAATTGTTTTATATAGTGATGATTGGTTTGTTGAGTGGTATATGGATTCTGGTCGGTATTGTCCGTACAACTCTATCGATAGGGATCTCTAAACACTTATATAGAACAATTCGGCACAGTATTGTTTTAAATTGGGTAAATGGAATAATTTTACCTCGATTATATTTTATATATAAAGAAATAATTTTTCAGTGTTAAAGTGTATATAATTGATTATTTGATAGTTTGAAAATGTAAATATATACAAGTTAGTTAAAGTTGTTTGAATAAGTAAATGAAAACAACAATTGTGAAAGAGTAAATTGTATAAACCAATGAATTATAATGTATGAAGTTATAATTAAAATGATTTACAATGGTAAAATAATCTTATATATAAATAGTGAAATTATGTGCAAAGAGATTTATAAATGTGATTTATGAATAAAAGGAAATTTTTGAAAGAATTTAAAGCACTAAATTCACTATGTTGCTGGGAAATAATAAGGGTGATGACTGCAGCATCATCAGTATCATTTTCGAGTTTCTGTGTGATTGGTTTGCTACCATAGTAAATTGGAAATTGAGGTTTTGTTGTGATAACAAATTTGAAAATTAAAGTCCAAATTTAAATATGGTAAATATAAGTGAAATAAGATTTATACTTATGATATGAGATAATAGATTTAACTTTGGTAAAGTTAATGAATTTGAGTAGCATAATGAAATATGATGTGAAATTTAACTAAAAGAAAGTCAAATGTGATATAAATTTGAATGATTGATGAAATTTGATTTTGGTAAAAGGTTAAATGAATTTTGTTAAGAAAAACAAAATCTGAATTGGATTTATAAGTGGAAACTTAAGTTAAGTTGAACAAATGATGTTTGAAATGGGAAATAACTTAAGTGATGTTGAAGTGAAGTTTATTTTGATATCAAAGAAATTAATAAAGTGAATTTATTAAATGAATGTGAACTTGAGTTATATAAAATTCAATTTTATTTGTTAAAATGAATTAGCAATTGAATTAATAAATGGATTGAATGTCAATCAATTGAATATAAATAATTGATATGAAGCAATGAATATAAGTGTTAATTCATTAGAAGCTAAAGAAATTGAATAATTGAATGGAAATCAATTTAATATCAACAAATTGAAACTTAAAGTGTTGAACCAAATAGAATGTAAAGAAATGTAAATTGAATAAATTTGGTTATGATTGGTTATACATTGGTTGTTAGATTGATTGTTAGTTGATTGTGTATAAAAATTCATTAAGTATTAATGAAATTGAATTAGCAAATTGGAAAGCTATGTGATTAAATTCAAATTGGAAGTGAACGAATGTGAATTAGTGAATGTAAACTAATTGAATTGAAAGAGAATGTTGATTAAATCCAATGTAAATGAATCGAATATGATTTAAAATTGAAAACCAATTCAATGAATGTTAATGAGAAGTGAATCTATATTGATTTGGTTGTGAAGTTGTTGGATGATTGTTTGATGGTTGCATTGTTGCTTTTGAATGCATTGTTATGTTAGCATATGTAGTTATGTTGCTATACGATGTATATTGATTTTATTTTCATATCTACATGTTCTCATATGGTTTGTTGAGTGTTTAGTAGGTGCGGATGGCGTTGCTTCGCATTTGGAGCTCGCTTTCGCGCTATATTAGCCGTATACGCTCGCTAAAAATATAATAAGGTACATATCTCGGATTAAATATCGTACTTTTACACTTTTTTCCCTACGGGATGCCTCATCACTTGATGGGATGTATATTTGTGATATATATACACTGTCATTTTTTTTTCGGATCGAGCCGCGCAAAGGAGACGCTGGCGAAATTTTCTGAAAATTTAAGGCGTTAGAATATTTTAGAGAAATTTGAAAATTTTGAAAACTAAGTTATGATTTGAAAACTTAGTAAAGATTTTGTGAGAAGTTAACTATGAATTTTGGAAAAGTTAAACACTTAACAGATTTGAAAATCTAATTTGAACGGTTTGTTTTGGAAAGTTAACGGATTTTGTATCTTCTTCCTAACTTGTAATTTCGAGGACGAAATTCTTTTAAGGGGGGAAGTCTGTAACGACCCAGAATTTTTGATAATTAAAATTCGAATATTTAATTGATTTTAAATATTTATAAGTGGAATTAATAAGTCGGATAATTTAAAATTCGAATATTGAGTTTAATTGGATAATTAAATCAATAATTTAATAGTGAAATTCCAGAATTAATTGAAACCTGGATTGAATATGATTTTAACTGATTTGTAAAATTTTGTTTAATCATACTGAGGTTATAGAAAGGTTATAGAACTTTCAGAATTGAATTTGGAGTTAATCTGTGAAAATCGAATATTTTAATATTTAATTATCGACTGTAAAAATAGCCAATTTTTGGACAGTCTCAGAATTGAACGAGACCAGTTCCATTGGATCCGTAGTAGTTAGTTATTATCGGATTTCAATTTTCGTGGCAATCGAAATTATCGTTTGACCGTGGCAGCTCGAAACGCATCGATATCATTTTAATTTTAATTCGGCGAGTTAAAATAGTCATTTTTCAAACGGTCTCGGATTTCGACGAAACTAGTTTCATCGGATCCGTAATGTGATATTATTGTAAGATTTCAAATTTCGTAATTTTTGGAGTTACCGTTTGTCCGGTACAAATTAAAACGCCTCGAAATCGATTTAAATCGGTTTAATTTAAATTGATCGTTTTTTGTCATATCTCACACAGACGATCGAATTAGCTTCCGAAACACGTTCCATTGCGTTCGGAACGCGGGGTAAACCTTAGAAACGTCAGCCGGCACATTCGATTCGGAGTTCGGAAAATTTCGATGAATAGTAAATTGGGCAATTTTCTATAAAAGGACATGTTATCTTCACTTTTGCAAAGCAGAGACAACCCTAGGGTTTTGAACGTAGCCGCCAGTTTTTGTTCTAAGGCCAGAAACGTTCGATTCTTTCTTCCCTTAGATCTTCAAATCCAATCAATAATTCACGAAACTTTCAACATGGAAGTTGTAGAGCATCACGAGACGGAGGTATCCAACGGTGGATCACGTGTATTGTCGTCGTTTGGAGGCAAAAAGAGGCCACGTTCGTTCGTCGTTCGAGCTCGATTATCGAGCTATAGGCACGACCGAGCTTCAAGGTGGTTCGGCCGTGGGTGGTGCGCGGGGATGCGAAGAGAACGGCGGTCCCTGATCGTCTTATGGTGTATCGAGTTGGTTGTGATAATTAGTAGATGGAGGCGGCTGAGGTGGGTTTCGCGTGCGTTTTTACTGGAGATGGGGAAGAAAAGGGGGATGGGCTGGATTTGCTTTGGAAGGAATGGAAGGCTCTGATTTGGTTAGGGTTTGGAAATTTAAAACAATTTGTAAATAAATTTTAATATAATTCGTGTAAAGTTTAAAAATGTATATCTTTTTGCTGCGAGGTCGGAAAATTACGAAACGAAAAGCGTTGGCTTCGTTTTGTCGAATACTTCGAGATGAAACTGGATTGGAAGCGATCGGGGTCAGTGAAAATTTTGAGTGAAATTAAACGTTCGTTTAATTTCATTCGAAATAAATCGCTACAAATTGCTATCAGGAAAATCACGGTGAGATCTTCTCACTCACATTGAAAAGTGGAAATTTTCAGTTATTGATTTGATTGACTGTTTGGATGTGTGATATTAGATATGATAGGATATATCTATATATATAGCAATATATACATATTGGCATATGTATATATTGGATTGATTGATTCCCGCCTCGTATAGCGGATGAGACCCTATTGCGCCGTTAGTAAGCGGATTTTTATAAAACCTATATACCGCGATAATTCCGTACTGGAGCGGAATTGGTATTGTGCTAACATCTGTGGATGCAGGGAAACAGGTTGGAGGGATCCGACTGGATTCCTCACCGTATTGATTATTTACAGATATTTTGATATATTCTGTTATCATATGATGATATATGATATTTGACTGTTGTGATGGACTGATTGGTGTTGTTGCATCATCGGATTCAGTTTTGAACTTTAAAAATGACGACTTTTAATTTAAAAGGATTTTTAAAGTGATTTTTGAAAATATACGTTTTATGGAATTTTTGAATCAATTTATAAACGTAAAATTTTAAAGTTATAAAAGTTATAATTTTTAGTGAAGTATAACCGAAGTGTCGTTTTTGAAATAAAAGTCGATTTATTTATAAAATGGTTTAAGTTGGGATTTTTGAATAACTATAAACGATTTGTATTGAAAGATTTATAAAAATTGATATTTTTGTAAATAAAAAATATTGGACTTATAAAACGAATTTTTATAAGTGTTAGAAAGAAGTATAAATGGATTTCATAAGTGAATGAAATTAATAGATTTATAACGTGAAGTTATAAAGTAAATAGATATTGTAGAATAAAAGATTTATAAGAAATTTACTTATAAATTCGACTTTTGCACTCAGATGGGATATAAATAGAAATTGCAAAATGAAATGATTTTGTAAGTTGAAATCGTTATAAAGTACAAATGTGATTTATAAACGTTGTTTTATAAATCCGAAATCACTTATTCTTATAAGTGAATTTTTGAAGTTAATAGAATGAGATTTATAAACCGGAGTTGTTATAGAAAATAGAAAATGGAATTTATAAACGTTGTTTTATAAATTCGAGATCAATTGGATTTGATAAATTAAATATAGAAAATTATCAAAGGAGATATATTCGCGATTTTGGATAGCGAATTATTATCGAAATAAAACGTGTAGAAAATAGTGAAATGTAAATAGTAAAGTATATTCACGATTTTGGATAGTGAATATATTGTTAAGTAAAATGAACTTGTTTTGGGAAAGCGATATTACAGAAATGAAGTAATTGTTTTAAAAGATGTTTTTAAAACGTGATAAGTATCGAAATCATAGATTTCAACATTTATTGTTGAAATAGACGTTTTCGAGAAATAAGGAAATGATGGACTATAACACTGTTGTTATAGTAAATGATTTCCGAAAGGAAATGTTTTTAATGTAGTATTGGGATTTATATATCTATCTAAATTCGAATCCCTATACTAGTGATTTTGAGTCGTCGTAACGATGTTTTACGCAACATTCGTTTTGACTCAAATTGATGTTGTTATAGAGAATGATTTCCTTAAAGATTGAAATTTATACTTAATATTGATTTAAGTATATCGAATATTTTCAAATGTTGAAAATAAATGATTTGTGAAATACTTATTTTTAAATAAGTATGGAAATGCTTTTCCAATATGGAATGAACTGTTTTGAGATTTTATCTTCAAAGATAAAATGAAATGTGGAAATTGATTTGAAATTGTTTTCAAATGATTAAGTGTGGAAATTTTATATCTAGTAAAATATATTTTGGAAGATAAAATAATTTGGAAAATTATTTGGAATCTGATGATGTTGCGCATCTTTATTGATAGTTAAATAACCGACTATCAATAATTACCTTGAATAGGTATTTGTTGTGAATTGGATGAATTTGAATGCCACACTTGTTTTTAAATAAACGCTCACTATTCGGGTTAGCCGGGAAAGGACCATGGGGTCGTATAACCCATTCCGAATACGTGATACGTCGTTATGAATCGCGTTTGTTGACCGGTGTTGAAGACCGGATATTTTTGAAAACGGAAGGATTACCGTCGAGTTACTCTACATCGGCTGATCTCCGGTTTAGAGGTTTTATTACCCTTAGTGACGGGAAGTCCCGACGTGATTGAAAATTATCCGGATATGCAAGGGCTTCGTGAGAAGTGCCTTCGGTTCTGTTCGATCCCGGAACAGACTTGTATGGATTGTGTGTCTGACATTACACTTTGAGATATAAAGCTGATTTCTTTCAAATACATATCTGTTGGTGGCGGAGAATTTATTCTCTTAGCTTAACACCCTTCTCTGAGACGTACGAGCTCAGAGGTTATGTAGTTGAAATTTATCAGCAATATATCCCAATTTGGTAACGTGGCATACTGAGTGTTGCTGTGAAATGATCAGTGTTTGATCATTTGCGATATGATCATTTGTTTGATCTTATATCTTTGTGATCATAGGTTGATCATTTTGTTTGACCCGAAGCAGGGCTTTTTGAGAAAGCGTAGCTTTGTGGACGAGACTTCGTCGAGCCTCACACCCCGGAAATGGTCGAAATAGGAATGTTGCGGCAAGGTTATGAGGGTCGCGCCCTTTAGGGTATGTCATTTCCTTCTGGAAAGGGGTGGTATCATGGTATGG
Source organism: Allium fistulosum (assembly GCA_030737815.1). Classification (NCBI taxonomy): domain Eukaryota; kingdom Viridiplantae; phylum Streptophyta; class Magnoliopsida; order Asparagales; family Amaryllidaceae; genus Allium; species Allium fistulosum. The sequence continues at coordinate 730,911,959 of CM060902.1, read as the reverse complement.
AGCCCAGATACTTACTCATGTGGATACACTTTCTTTATGATGTGTGATGTTGGATATCGAGCGCTCGGATAAAGGTCCCAAAGGACCGGGTGATGACATATTCGTGAGTTACCTGTTACAGGGGTAACCCGGCCTTGTTTGGCAGAGAGCAGTTTGTCTCTCGGGACGTCCAGCCAGAGGCGATCCTATTCGGCAGGAGGAAAGGAAGTTCCTTAGCCTGACCATTTGTTGGAAATCCACCTTCCAAATACGGAACTTGTACGGTATTAGTTGTAGAACCTGCCATTTACTTATGGTGGCGCCCCACTGTTTAGATGGTAGCTATAGTAGGCATAGTTCGAAATGTCTATGCTGGCTAAGATTAATATTATACTTTCGAAATGTTTTCTGCACTATGCACTAATAATAATATCAAAAAAAAAGAATTTGATTTTGCGTAGTAAGCATCTTTGACTATCATAAGAAGAAATCTCCTCCAATTCTGCGTTTGCATTGTGTGTGTGGTGGGAGGTCTTATGGTAGTTTCATTTTCCAAAAGCATTTCGAATTGACTTTAAAATTATCCTGTTGTTTATTTTAAAGAATAACTGTTTTACGATCTCACACCAGTCACCATGACTGACTCAGAGTTTATTGTTCCCTTCTAAACTCTGGGTGCCCACAAATTTTCCACACGGGCAGCCTAGAGTTATGTTATCAGGATATTCTGGATATTCTGGAGCTTTGGAAGCAAGCTGGATGGCGAGACGTAGTATTTGTATCTGATAGTATTTATTCCGCTGTGTATTCTGTATGAGGACAAGTTATATAACTGTCCATTGTTGTATATTGACTCTGATGATTGATGTGATGTAATGTAATAACAGATATAGTTCTTTGTTTTAAAGATTATTCATTTATCTATTATATATTGTTCCGCTGCGATATGTGAGATTCTGGTATTGTTTCTGTTCTGATGTTGTTCTTTTGTTTCTTCTTTCTCTTTTCTTCTATCTTTTCTTCTACCTCTTCTTTTAAAACCCTAATGGTTCGGTTTTTCGTTCACCTTGAGTAAATAGATGGAGATTAGTGTCTATTCAAGGGGTACGGAAAAGCGGGCTATTACAGCATGGCTTTCGTGTAAGGCGTAGCTTTGTGGACGAGACCTCATCGAGCCTCACAAACCGGAAATGATCGAAACAGGAAAGTGCGGCAAGGTTTCAGGGGTAGCTCCACTAGGGTATGTCCATTCCTTCTGGAAAAAGGTGGTATAATGGTATGGAGCCCAGATATTTACCTGTGTGGTTGCTCCAATCTCATTTACTCTGTGTGATTGTTGCTTTGTGATCGAGGGCCCTCGGATAAAGGTCGCAAAGGACCGGGGGTGGCATATCTCAGGTTTACTACCCGGGAAGGGGGTAACCGGCCTTGTGTTGGCGGAGAGCCAGGTGGTTCTCGGGGAGTCCCTCTAGAGGCATTCCCATGTGGCAGTAGGAAGTTCCTTAGCCTGACCATTTGTTGGAAATCCAAAGAAATAATATGAGCCTTGTACGGATTTAGTTGTAGAACCTGCCATTTAAAATGGTAGCTATAGCAGGCATAATATAATGGTACCTATGCTGGCTAAGATTAATATTGTATTTTCGAAATGATTTTGTACACTACGCACTATTACTAATATCAAAAGAATTTTTGCGTAGTAAGCATATTTGACTATCATAAGAAGAAATCTCCTCCAAGTCTGCGATTGCATTGTGTGTGTGGTGGGAGGTCTTATGGTAGTCTCATTTTCAAAAAGCATTGCGGATTTCAATGTTTAAAATTCTTTTGTTGGTTGTTTTAAAAATAAACTATTTTTGTTACTCACACCAGTCTCATGACTGACCTTGCTTAGGTTTGTCAAACGTGATAGGGGTTTCTCGCTTCGCAGTTTGTTGGCGAACGGGAGACTCTTACCCCCTACATGTCCTCTCTTCGTGAATAGGGGTTGGTTAGCCGTAAGGTGAGACAGTCGAAAGGCTGGCCGTAAAAGTAAGGGCAGGGTACCATGTATGCCACGGTGGGGCTGGGATGGTTGCAAAGCCTACCGGTTACTACTGCCTCGTGAGGGTCACTACATTTGGTATCAGAGCTAAGGTTAAACTTTAGCTCAGGAGTATAACACATTAAGTAGCTCATTAGAGATAGGGTGAAGTATACCCTAGAATGAGTAATCCCTAAGATATCTGTCCGTACGCCTCAGTAAATTCTCTTACTATCCACTTATAGTAAGTATGAGTGTAAGAAGAGGATGAGATAGGGGACACGGGAATACGACTATAAATGGTCAATACCCTGTAACAACAAGTAAACAATCTTTTCTCTATCAATCTCTTTTGTTCAGCATTTCTTTTCAATTCTTCAATGGTTCCTGGTAGATCCAGGAAGAAGATTTGATATATTAATATGGGACATAAACTCCAAATAGGTCAGAATTGTTTGTTTGGATGAATTGGTTGCTTTGGTTGCTATGGTTGATAAGTATACTTTAGTTTTTAAACTGAAAATTTTGAAATCGTATCTGTATATCTATCTATTTTTTGGGTCCGAATATGTTCTACGAATGGTTAGTTATTCCTTCGAACTAACCAATGCCATTGCATATTTCGTAGATCTGGATAACCCGAGTATCTTGTGAAAAATTCAAAAGATTCGTTCTTGTACCTGTTATTGATATTCTGATTTGGTAAGCCAAATGCAGAATAGATATTCAGTTTGATTTGATGAAATATTCTTCATCTATCTTTGTGTCTCCTTGGCAAATTTCGAGGGCGAAATTTCTTAAGGGGGAAGGTTGTAATGATATTGGATTTTATAAATATTTAAATTGATAATTAATTTAGTTTTTGAATTAAAATTGTAAAATTAATTTGTCAATTAATGCGAGTTTCCTTGAATTCAAATAAATTCTATATAAATCATTTAAATTTAAAAATATTGTATATATATTTGAATATATATGTATACAGGCATATATGAGTAAATTTGAAATTATATATATATATATATATATATATATTTGATTTGAATTTAAATCGTAAATAAATGGTTTAAAAATGAAAATATATAAGATATAAAAGTATAGAATAAATACATTGGATAAAATTTAATAACAAATTAAAATCTAGGAATTTAAATATATTATAAAATAAATATATATAGTTTTATAAAATATAAAGTAAAGATATATATATATATATATCTTAATCTCATGTTAATAAATTAATACAAAATAATACAAATATGATAAATACAAAAATAATAAAAGAAAAATAAAGTAAAAAAAATAGGAGTTTACTCATATTATAAAATAATGAGACAAGGCAAAATAAAATCTAATAACATATTAAAGATTTACATTATAAAGTAATAAAATAAACAAAAAAAAGAAGAAAAAAAACTTAGCAATCCAAAAAAATAGAATTAAAAAAAATGTAATTTAAAGTCTTCGAACCTGGAAACATTCCAAAACTTGGAGATGAAGATCAAATCAACATCAAGCAAAGTTTCAACTCAATATACAAGCAATGATTCAAAGTTTTCAGATTTAAAAACTAAAAGCACTATCTCTGTTCAACAATTCTAGGCTTGAGTTCTCTGTCTTTGCTTTTACAAGGTGAGTAACTTCACTTTAAAAAATTTAAAGTATAAAATAGTTTTCATGTTATTACTGTGATTAGTATTATATTGTGAAGTATGTTTGAGCATTTACATTATTGAACTTATGAAGTATTCAACTTTCTCTCTGTTTAGCTTACAGGGTATAAGATAACCAAGAAAATTCAATTTCTTATCATCTAATTAGTATTAGGTTTTGATTTTAAAAGCAAATATGTGTATATACGCAGGAACTATAATTTAAAAATAGCTTCAAGAAAATATATATATACAGTATGAACAAATTTGGTTTTTGCAGTGCAAATTCAAATTTTGAAATAATTCGACCATGATGAATGGAAGATTCAATTACATACTTGGAATCTCTACTTAAAAATATGATTTTTGAAATTTGTATGGTGATTTTTAGCTGCATAGTTTAAGAGCAGTTTGGGATGATCGAAAAATTCGATTTCGATCGATTTCAGGCGGCCGGAGGAGTTTTGGGAGTCGGGGTTTCGCGTGGAGGTGGAGGAGCCTACGGTGGTGTTGGGAAAAATAGCCAGAGATGTTTTCGATCGTCGAGGTGGCGGCGGCATGGAGTTTTTGTTTTTAAACCTAATTTTCTAGATGGTCGAAAAAATGATCATCGCGGCCTCGTACGTGAATCGAGTCGCACGTGCTTTGGGGAGGTGGTGGCTCGGTGGTTGACGAAGACGTGGCTGAAAGCTCGAAGCGTTTGGTGGTCGGAGGTAGCTACACGAGGCATATTCAGATGATCAGTTTGGGTTCCAACTTTGTTCAACATACTCGATTTCGATTTCGTAGATGATTCGGGGATCTGGGTTCGAGTGTGTGATCGTGTGGGTTAGGGTGGTTGTTGAGTGACGTCGCGATGACCTCTGGTGGTCGGAGTCGCTGGTGTACGTGCACCACGTGCACGTCATATCTGGTGAAGTCTGGGTTCAAAAAGATAGTGGATTTCTCGGTGATGAGCTCGTGAAATTTGAAGATAGACTCGAAGTATAGCGCCACTGGCTCGGGTATAAATGTTTATACAGGTTTAAACAAAACCTGTCCTTGTTTTTGCAAATTTAAACTAAAATTTTAAGGTTTTAAGCAAGGTTTAAACAAGTTTTAAAAATCTAGTTTAAAATATGGATTCAAATTTACTTTGCATCCAAGTTCTAAAATAATTAAAGTTTTAAGGAAATTTAAATGTTTTAGACAACTTTAAATGCTTAAAGTGTATTTTAAAATGATTTGAATTTAAAAAGTGAATTTGGTTTAAATTCTTTTAAATTTCTTTTATGAGGTAAGTATTTCTTTAACATGAGATTTTAAAAGGTTTTTAAATTGTTTAAACTTTGTTAAATTTAAATTGTATTCATTTTAAATCTAAATTTTAAAATGGAATTTAAAAGTAAATTGTTTTTTTAAATGCTTTTGTTAATGATAATTTAATCATTAGTAAAAATAAGCTTTATCTTAAAGTTAATTAGGATTTAATGATTTGTGATTCATTAAATTATTAAGTTAATTAAAATGGATTAATTAATTTAATTAATTAACAATTTGGGTTAGTTAAGTGATTAAGGGCCTTAAATCCAGTAATTAAGGTTTAAGATTTATTTTTTTAAGGAATAATTCATTTGTAATTAAGGATCATTAATTTGATAAGGTTAGATTTTTAAATTAATGATTAAATATTAATTAATCAAGTGATTAAAGATTAATTAAGTTATAGTTAAAACTTAAATAAATTAAATAATTAGAGGTTAATTAATTGGTTATTAAGGATAAATTAATTTGTAATTAATATTGATTAATCTAAGTTAATTTCTTAAGAAAAGAAATTCAGAATCGTTAATAGTTAATGAAGGTCATTAACTAAGAATATTTAAATAATTAATTAATGTGATTAAATTAAATAATTAATTAGATTAATTAATTAAAGATAATCATTTGTAAAATTATGTAAGTGTAATTACTTAATAAAAGTAATTAAGGAATTAATTACTCATTGTAATTAATTGAGTTAATTAAATTTGTTCAAGTTAATTACTTAAGTTTAAATTAATTTAGAATATTGACTTGACGATTTGGAAAGTATAATTACTTAGAGAAGTAATTAATAGATGATTACTGGATGTAATCAATTGAATGATGATTAGTCACTTGAGTATAATTATTTGTTAGTAATCAAAGGATTAATTAATGAATGTGATTAATTAAGATTTATTAAATAATTAAAAGTTAATTGATTCATTAATTAAGGATGATTAGTTAATAATTAAAGGTTAACTAATAAATGATGAAAGGGAAATTTATTCCGGATAATTTGTAATTAACTCATGATAATTAACCCGGATCGGGTGATTTATTCATAAATAGTACATCTGATTTAAATTAATCAGTTAACTAATAAATTTACTTGTGAATGTTTGGACTTGACTGAATGATTGAATTGCTTGATATCCCTGATTTGTGATGCTTTGTGATATATCCTGATTTTTGTTGTGATCTGTAATGTAATTTATTTATCTGGGATAAATGTAATTAATTATCAGTCATGTATATATCTGTGATCTGTGAGTGAAAGATAAGCGTTATAGTTTATACCGCTTATCAAATTTATTTCTGTGTTAAAATTGGTAATGATCGATGATGATGTTGCATTATTGTGTTAAAACCCCTGGACTACACTCTTACACACACAAATATGGATTTCACGTGGAAATCGGTTAAGTCACAAATTGTTGAAAATTTTCAAAGGTTGAATTTGTGAATTCAAATAGTTTTGGAAATTGGAATTGAGAGCTTTGTAAATGAGTTTCAAATGTAAAAGTTATTTTAAATAACTTAATAAAACTTGATATTTAATAATTTGATTTAAATTTGAATTCAATATTTGAAATTGAATTCAATGATTTGGGAAACTAATTGTTTTCAACTAATAGGAGCTTTCATATAAGAAATGGATTTCCAATTTGAATTAAAGGAATTTCAAGATTTGAAATGAAAATGGTTTTCCAAGTTATGAATGAATCTTTGAAAACGAGTTTTGAAAGCCATAAGTTAAATCTTGATTTAACGATTTAATGAGTTAATCCAATTGAAATGGAAAATTGATTTGGAAAATCTATGAACAGATCTTTGTGAAACTGGGTGAACTTTGTGAGATAAATCTTTTGGTTTAAAAGATTGTAAATGGTAATGTGTTTAAACCATTTGAAAGGAAGATTTGGATAATAAGTTATGACTTAACTGAAATCCTAATATCCATATGTTTTGAAATATTACGCTCATTGTTCGGTTTAGCCGGGATAGGACTTTGTGTCATATAACCCATTCCGAATAATGATACGACGTATATGGATAGCATTTGAAGACCGGTGGTGAAGACCGGATACTTTCGAAAATGAAAGGATTACCATTGATTGTCTCTGCATCGGCTGATCCCTGGTATAGAGATTTTAGCACCCTTTGTGATGGGAAGACCGGACGTGATTAGAAATTATCCGGATTTGCAAGGGCTTCTTCGGAAGTGCCTTCGGTTCTGTTCGAACCCGGAACAGACTTGTATGGTTGTATGTATGACACTACACTTTAAGATATAAAGCTGATTTCTTTCAAATACATTTCTGTTGGTGGCGGAGAATTTATTCTCTTAGCTTAACACCCTTCTCTGAGACGTACGAGCTCAGAGGTTATGTAGTTGAAGGTTATCAGTGATATATTCCCAATTTGGTAGTGTGGCATGCTAAGTGTAGCTTTGTGTTGTTGATCATTTGTTGATCAAAGCATGGATTTTGTGCAAAGCGTAGCTTTGTGGACGAGACCTCATCGAGCCTCATAGGCTGGAAATGGTCGAAACAGGAAAGTGCGGCAAGGTTTCAGGGGTAGCTCCCCTAGGGTATGTCCATTCCTTCTGGAAAAAGGTGGTATCATGGTATGGAGCCCAGATATTTACCTGTGTGGTTGCTCCAATCTCATTTACTCTGTGTGATTGTTGCTTTGTGATCGAGGGCTCTCGGATAAAGGTCGCAAACGACCGGGGGTGGCATATCTCAGGTTTACTACCCGGGAAGGGGGTAACCAGCCTTGTGTTGGTAGAGAGCCAGGTGGTTCTCGGGGCGTCCCTCCAGAGGCGTTCCCATGTGGCAGTAGGAAGTTCCTTAGCCTGACCATTTGTTGGAAAATCCAAAGAAACAATACGAGCCTTGTACGGATTTAGTTGTAGAACCTGCCATTTAAAATGGTAGCTATATCAGGCATAATATAATGGTACCTATGTTGGCTAAGATTAATATTGTATTTTCGAAATGATTTTGTACACTATGCACTATTAATAATATTAAAAGGATTTTTGCGTAGTAAGCATATTTGACTATCATAAGAAGAAATCTCCTCCAAGCCTGCGATTGCATTGTGTGTGTGGTGGGAGGTCTTATGGTAGTCTCATTTTCAAAAAGCATTGCGGATTTCAATGTTTAAAATTCTTTTGTTGGTTGTTTTAAAAATAAACTGTTTTTGTTACTCACACCAGTCCCATGACTGACCTGGAGTTTATTGTTTCCTTCCTAAACTCTAGGTGCCCACAATTTTCCACACGGGCAGTCTAGAGTTGGGTTTTTCAGATAGTCAGGTTTAGTGGATTATTTGGAGCTAGTTCGGTGTCTGGAGTTCACACATTGAGTTTGCTTATCTTTGTGGATGGTGATGGTGGTTCGAGCCAGATGTTGGAGTCGTTGGACTCTTTCTCTTTTCAGATCATTTGGAGTCATCTCTTCTACTGATATTTTTCCGCTGTATCATTATTTATCTCTGATGTTATTGTATCATATTGATATCATTGTTGTATATCATTCTGGATATTGTATTCTTTGGAGTTGTATATGATATCATCTATTTCTTTCTTCCGCTGTGTTGTTATACTTAATGGTGTTATAAGCTCTGGTGAACCAGATTAGGCATTTGAATCTGCGGCATTTTGAGTACAAGTGAAGTACGGGTGCCGATTTTCGAAGGCCGAGTTCAGGATCGCTACACGAAAGTTATTCTTGTCTCCTTGAGATTGAGGGGAAAGGGAAAGAACATCATCCGCTCCCTCAACCTCCTTCTCGGAAAGAATATGATGGCCTTTCTTAATAGTTGTAATTTTTGTATGAAAGTTGATAAATAACTTTATACCTGAATAGTTGATATTTTTGAATAGATCCTGTACTTTCATTCTTACTTGTTGTCTTGTATTTGAACTCATTGAATTGTTTGAGATTTGTAATTCACTTTAGTGCTTTAATCTGGTTTCTATGTGATATGTAATCATAGATTCACTTGTTCTCTATTTCTTTGCAAAATGCTTTAGACACGTCTTTCCAGTTCTCACTTCTTATGTGACTCTCTCCTTTTCGTTTGGAAAGAACATAAAGTGATTAATGATGACATTCATAATTTTGAGAAATTATTTTTCTCAAATTGATCGCTTTGTTTTTTAAATGCCAAAGAAACTTGTGAAAAAGATTTCTTATCGATCTTAAAATCCTTGGAAAACTTAGTTCTGAAATTCATTTTCCAAAATAATTAACAGCAAAATTTTAAACATTCGGATCCGTTTGCTTTCTTGCCTTTCTTTAGGAAAATCATTATTGTTTTAAGTATCATTATCATAGCTAACTTTTCGAAGTAAATGTCGATTCAATGACTTTTCTTTATCACGTGTGATTATACAAGCATAAATAGTCACTAGTCAACTTGATAAAAGACCGAAAATTCGTTTGGTAAGAAGACCATAAAACTTAATTTATAAGAAGACCAGAAATCCATCTGACAATAAGAATAGATTCCATCTAGTAGGAAAATCAGAAATCCATTTGATAATAGTACCATATTTCCATCTGATAAGAAGATCAGAAATCCATTTGATGATAAGAGAATTAGAAATATGACTATTAATGGAGATTCCTATTGTTCAATAGTTTGAATTCCAATATAGAAATCAAGGATTGAGAGGTAATTCAATATTTCGAAGAATGATGCCTCAGGCCCAAGTAAAAAATCAGAATTTCTTAAATGTCCATATATGGTATTAAAATTCTCGATTTTGGGTAGTAGATAGCTTTTGATCCTTCCTTTGAAAGTTGTTTTAACTTTTCCTTGGTTGTCCATTCTTAGGACGGAGTCACACTTGTTTGATCGGTTTCCTTTGCCCCTTACTACCGCCTTAGGTAGTGATTTCGTCTTTGAACTTTTTGGCCCCTTACCACCATCTTGTGTAATGATTTAGGCTTTGATTTCTTTTGTCCCTTATTACCTTATATGTGATGATTTAGGTCTGAGCCCCTTATTACCTTATAGGTAATGGTTTAGGCTGATCGGCGCGTTTGGTTAGCCATCTTAGGCAGAACCAAAGTCTTACCCATCCTCCCTCTAGTAGGCGCTCCGGTCAGGCCTTATAGGCATAGCCGAAGGCTGGTCGGTGCTTTGACTAGGCTATCTTAGGTGGGACTAACAGCTTACTCCGTCCTCCCTCTAGGAGGCTCTTCAGCCAGGCTATGCAGGCAGAACCGAAGGATTGCAGTGCTATGGCCAGGCCTTATAGGCGGGACCAAAGGCTTACTTTGACCTCCTTCTAGGAGGTGCTTTGACAAGGCCATCTTGGCGGGCTCAAAGACTTTATCTTTTATTTTATAAATCCTTTTCATGAAGCATTTCTCTTTATTAGTTACCTGATATTTGTAGACACATTTTATTTTTTCTCAAATCATGGTAACAAATTCTTGATATTCTCCTTTTCCTAAGAAATTCTCGATCATTCTTTTTAAGGCTTGAGACAAATTAGTATCATTCATTTGGTGATATTAACAATAAGCACCTTCTACACTTCTTTCATTTCCTTATCACTTCTTCTTCGAAGACCAGTAATTCAACCTTTCTTTAGAACCATTGTCTAGAGCGACATAAACCTCCCTTTGTAGGGATACTAGAATGAAGTGTCATATTCAAAACAATGACAAAAGAATTCATTCAAATGCTGAAGCACATTCAATATCATTGTTAATTGAAACCGTCCTATTGAAGCTCAACCATCGACATGCACTTAACTAAAGAGAGCTCAACCCTCTCATTTTCCACCCTAAGTACTTAAAATTCTTTGTCAAAGCTAAAAATCCAACTTCATACAAAAAACCCAAGCTATGCCTTGGTAGATACCTAAGTTGACCCGAAGCATTTGAAGAGAAGCACAACCCGAGTCCTGCTTGAGAAAAATGCTAAGAACTTCGGGTCGACTTTAAGTCAATAATAACAAAATTCAGGCTTTTGTTTTATGTGAATTCGTGGTTTTCCCAAGGGTGGAGGATGGGATGGTCATCATGACTAAGTGCGAACGATGGCCAGAGAATGACACCAACGACCTTCATGGTAGTGCCACCTACCTAGGCTAATGACAATGTAGGAGGTGGTAATGGAATCAAAGAGGTCGAGATAGATCTCGAATGAAATTGGGGAGATTTTGGTTGAATCGACGACGCTTGTAAACCGTGGGCGACATTTGGATTGAAAGGCGGTGGAAGTTAAATTCAAAATTAAAGGCTGGCCATAGGTTAGAGCTCTGAATAGCAATGGTGGAGGTCCAATTCGAAAGCTCTCAAGGAAGGATAAAAAGAAAGTGAAGAATAGAAAGGAGAAAAAAATCACATAAGTATCTGCTTGTCCTCAAAAGTCGGCTCGAAACTCTATGCCAATTCATGCTTTATGACTCGGTACCAACTTGTGAACTATACAAAAAAGTAAAACAAACAATGAAATTAATGATTATCAACTATGAATGTTAGAGTGTTTGTAGTGAAGCCATCCTAGCTGACCAACCGACTGAAAGAATGTACTTCTTGAACTTTCAGAGTTCAAATGGCGAACTCGAATTACACACTTCTACTTTATACTATCTGACGGATATTAAAATAATACGACGATCCAAAAAAGACATACACCTTCATGAAAACAGTTCCGAGGATGAAGATATCTATTCGAATTAGAATTCAAAATTAATGGCTTGTCTCGATCTAAAGCATACCTTATTGATAAAAATATATACTTTAAAGGGCAAGTGTTATCATGCCTTTAAACTTGGCCATATCCAGATGAGTTGGAACCATTGAATGGTCAGAAACCAAATCAAAAATCCTAAATTTGAACTTTGGAAACCAGAATCCAATCAATGTCCAAAGAGTTAACATAAAACCTTGCTTGCTACTTGATAGTAGCTTTCCATCCTCCCAAGTGAACCAATTAATGAAGAGTAAACTTCTTAAAAAATATCCCAAGTGTTAACTCGATACCAAGTTGAAGCTCTCAACTCGGCACTGAATCATAGGAGCGAACCAGCATAGTGACTTTGAGGAAGTCAAAGGACAAACTATATGTGATACACATTATGGAGCTAAAGGAGACTAGTCAAAGGCATTATACTTAAGAGAATAAAGGAGTGGATCCAAGCGCTCAAAAGAAAATAGAACAGCTCATGATTCGACACCAAGTCATGGAGCACAACTCAGTAATGAGTTGACCATCATGTTGAGAACGTGGCCACGATCTCCATCTTGAACATTCTCCTGAACATGAAGAATGCATGTAGCAAAAACCAAAAATTATATCGCTGATCCATGTCTATAAATAGGAAGATAGGGGCATAAAATAGAGATCTTTATTGGCATTCTGAATTATTTGATTTTGCACTTACTCTGTTGAATTCTCGCCAACTTGTGGGCACCGAGTTGTAAGAACACATTATGTAAAATTTCTCAAAATCATTAACAATGTTTAAGTGGACGTTGGCCATGGTAAAGTGGACGTGGGCCATGGTATTGTCAAACCACATAAATTCTTGTATCTATTTTTTTTTCACTTAGTTTCTTCACTTATTCTCTACTTACAATCTAATCCGGTGTTTGTCCAACTTTTGACGCAAACAATAAGTGTTATTCGGTATTGATACTTTATGAAATTCTTTTTACATATTATTCTCATTTATTGATATTGTATATTGTAGTTTTAATAATAAGCAATTAATTTTGTAATATGTATGAATTTATTTATATTATTATAAGTAGTTTTATATTTACTTATAATAATACATACTTACTGATGTGCATGTAAATGTGCATATTTTTACAACCCCATTTAATCGAATTTAATTAAATAAATAATCATATTGAGTATTTTAACATGTTTAAACTAAAATCAAATTATTTTCAAATCGTCGCATATTCATCTTCATATAGGTGCAAAATGGTCATTTTTGTGCATATATTAATTTTAGAAAATTTAATTGGAAATTTCTATATTATTTTATAGGAATTTGGCTTCAAATGGAAGAGGGTTTCATGAAAAATATGCATGCACAAAAGAATACAAAGGAATGAAGATGGAAATAAGTCAAATTCATGATAATGGAGGACCCCACTTAACCACCTACCTTAATCTTCCATTATGAGCTAATGCACATGCTAAAAGGCCATTAAAGTTACATGTACACTTAATGGGTGATTATTTGAAGCTAATGATAACTTGGCCACCACACTTCCTAAGAGGGTAGTTTGGGAAAAATGAATTAGGATTTCCAGACATGTATAAATACCCCTTATCTTCGTGTAAATCCTCTCTTAGGCTCTCTTCCTCTTAGTTAGTTTAGTTTAGGATCAACAATGAAAAGAAAGCTCTCTTTTCTTTTCCTTTCATGGCTACTTAGCCATTTTCTTTTCAGGTAATTTCTTTTTATGCAACTTTAATATATGCTCTCTTCTTGTTATTTTACTTTCATGTTAGTAGTGTAGATTTATTTTTCATGCAAGTAGAATAGCTCTTCTTTTACTTTGCTCTCTTTTTCCTTTTCTTTTTATTTCATGTTGCATGCTACAATTGTTGATATGATAACAAAAATGAGAGGCTAAACCCCTTCAATTTAGGGGTAATGAAGCTCTCTAATTATGTAGCTTCAACATTTTGATAATTATTGCTCTCTTTTTGTGCTTAATGGAAAAATGAATGTTGATGTGATTTATTGTTTAATGTTGAATTTGATAGTCTATGGTGTTCATAACAAATAGGCTATGCTTAAACACATTATTCATTGCCTCTTCATCAAAATATGTGTTAACCCTCTTTCAGTTCATAACCTAATGAGTTAAAAGCGCGACCGACTCAAGACAAAGACCGACCTAACAGATCTGACTTAAAGCAACATGCGACCTAAGCTACAGGTCCGACTTAACAGTAGCCGACTTAAGGAAGGCTCCGACTTAAGAAAGGTCTCCGGTTTAACAAGCCACGACCTAAGAAAACTCTGATCCAACAGTTGCCGATCTAACTACTGAAAAGAGCTGCCGACTTAAGACATGTGCCGACTCAACAGGTCACGACTTAAGGTAATTTTTGACTCAAGAGCTGAGACCGAGTTAAGAAGGATTCCGAGTTAAGTAATGCTCCGACATAACAGTGTACGAGTGAAGGAGTAGTCTGACTTAACCGATTAGCAAGTTACGAAGGCCTCCGACTTAGCAGTTCGCGAGATAAGGAGGGGCTCCGACCTAAAGAAGTCTTCGACTTAGAGACTTACGACCTATCTCTTAAGTCGTCGCCGACCTACGACTTATACTGAGTCGTATGTAATCTCAGAACACCTTACATCTTTACCTCGTCACCGACTTACCTTAAATCTTCGATGACTTAGGACTTAAGCATAAAACCAGAAAAGGAGGCGAACTACTATGGAAGTGTTGATGAGCCGGCTGCGACCTATCATAAGTCGGCCCCAACTTATACTAAGTCGGCGATGACTTAGGACTTAGGGAAATTTCCAGAGTCCAAATCAGCTCCTATAAATACCCCACCACTTCCAACATGAAGAGGACTTTTGTCAAATCATTTCTTCGAGCGCCGTTACTCTGTCGAAGTCTCCATTCCACCAGCAATCAAAGATTCTCAAACATTCAAGACGCTACAACAATCTTCAAGAGATAATTCCCTACATCCAACATGGATTCATCGAATTCCATCGACGAAGATTGAGCTAGTAGTCAAGATTGTTTCTTTTGATCAAGTTGTACTGTTGTGATAAGAGATTTGTATTGATTTGTAACCGAATTCAGTAATAAAGAGATTCAAAGTGGACGTAGGCTTAATCTCAAGCCGAACCACTATAAATTGCTGTCTTTTACTGCTTAAATCCTATTCCCGTCACACGGGTTGTGCTTTCACGATTCTATTACACACACCGGGTGTTAGCGTTCACTTTTTAGCGTTAACATTTTGGTGCTTTCACTAAGAATTGAACTCAGGCTACTACTCACCATTGCTTCACAGAAGTTTGCTGAAAGAATTTCCTACAAAACCAGAAGTTTATCAGACATAATGGCTCCTGGAAGGAAACGAAAGTCTGTCAGAACTGATGACGACCGTGATAATACTGCCACTTCTCTCTCTCTAAATCAGGCAGCTCCAAGCGTCGGTGTTACGCGACAGGAGTTAGATGCTGCTGTATCCGGACTGTACCAGCAGATTGAAACTCAGAATAACCTGATGATGGAAAAGCTGAATGCTCTATTTGGTACGAATCAAAGACCAGTAAATAATGAGGGAAACTTTGCTAATGCTGCTCCCAATTCCGAGGGAAGAAATATTCCTCATGGGGGATCAGGTGCTGCCGAAGGGGCACCCCTCCAGGCCGAAGGATCCAGGCCGTCACCAGTTCTTCATGAGCATTTACCTGGACAAACCCCCGAAAAAAAGGCTGAGGTCTATTCTGCGAAATCTCTGAACAATGAGGAATATCTTTCTGGTATGATCAAGCAAATAATGAAAGAGAGCATGCAAAGAGATGAAGACGAAAGCGAATGGGGATTCGCACCAAGTAGAACTCCGTTTACCGAGAAGATTCTGAAGGCTGAATTTCCTAGAAAATTTGTTCCCCCCACCATTCCTTCTTATCGGGGAACAAGTGATCCAAATCAGTTCTTGTATAAATACGACTGGCATATGACCAGCGCAAGAGCAACCGACGAAATAAAGTGCCGATATTTCCCAGTTTATTTAGAAGGAGTGGCACTTATGGAACCTCTCTAGACCTTCCCTTTTCTTTCATTTATTCCCGTTTTTCTGCTCGTTCTCCAATTCAATATGATAGCTTTTATGTCTCATGTTCCTTCAAAAAATGAAACAGTTGTAATATTAAAAGATCAGCCAATAAATAACTACAGGTAGTAAGTTATTTGTTAAGTACATTTTTAGTACAATTTGTGCTAACTATCTTATCATATAGTAATCATTACTAAGTGTAATTTACCTGAGTATATTATCATGTACTAGTAAAATATACGATAACTGTTGGGTATTATCAATACTTGAGTTGTGGTCTCTGCATGAGATTCTGCATCTTCTTTGTTTAGAAGTGCAATTTACTAAGAGCTATGAACTCCATCGTCCATTGCTGTTAACATATCAATATAAAAATAAATATGAATATGAAGACTTAAAATTTGTTTTATACCACTTCACATCTATTGTTTTCAATATATATATATATATATATGAAAGCATTTTTAAAATCAAGTGAAAGTATAATAAAAGAGAAAAAGGACCAAAGTAAACCAAGTTAGAAACTTACAAGTAGTAAAACAAGTAAAAATGGAAGAATACACACACGGCGCGCACACGCACACACATAAACACTTGTTTAGTCTAAAAAGGGAAAGACTTGAAACATACATTTTAATTTCCTTTCAACTCAAAACAATATATCACCTCAAGTCTTTTTTTTTCAATCCATCACCAAAACATTTGTACAGCATCAAAATCTTTCTTAAGCCTAAAAAGATATTATACGTATACATACTTGCATAAATATATGCATATAGGCTTGTGGGTGTAGTTTAGTTTTAAAAAGCTCTGTAAAACAAAAAGGCAAAACACAGTAAAAAAAACAAAAAGGAAGAAACATTTTCTTCTAAATCAAAAGCAAGGATTCAAGTTTTCAGATCAAAAGAAACTTGGATTCAACTTGAAGATTTCAAAAGATTGCAAGCATGTTTAAGGTAAAGATTCACTTTTAGAAAACCTGGAAATGGTTTTATAATACTCTGCCATATTTATAAAGGTGAAAAAAACATTGTCATTCAAGTTCAAAAATCTTGTTCTCTCAATTTGATTTGAATTTGCCGATGATACCAACTGATGAAATGTTGGTTTTCGAGTCTAGATCGCACTAAAAATAGTTTGAAGCTCATTCGTTTTGTATATTGTGAGAAATTTCAAAAATACAGTAGACAGCCCAAGTTTTGACAAAATTCGATATGGTTAAAACATCGAATCGAGTATGCTGTTGTGATTGTCGTATAAAGATAAGTTTTTTAGTGCAGAATTCCTAACTTTTAATAGCATAGTTTTGTGAAATTTGAAGATGATCGAAATCCACTAAAAAAATAATTTCGGGTGATATGGTCCCGATAATCTGGTTTACCAAGCTTCCTGTCCGATTTGTAGATCAGTTTTCTGATCTGACCCGAAAATTCAAAGAGCAATTCAGGCTATACGCTTCAAAGGCAAAAGATATAATGTCATTGTCCAGTCTTGAACAGAATCCGGGAGAGCCTATTAAATCATTCTTGAACCGCTTCAACTTAGCTCTGGCAGAAGTCGATAACGCAGAGCCACGAATGATCTTGACCTATTTGATGCGTGCTGTCGACAAATCGAGCGAATTTGGAAAATGGCTGAAGATGAAGGAGCCAAATTCGCTCGAGAAATTCTACAAAAAGGCTGACGAATTTATACGCTTAGAGAATCTATCCGCACCAGCTAAAGTTGTGACAACGGTGGTGGAAAATAATGCTACTGTTCAAAGCAAGAAAGAACCGGCAGATCAGAAAAGGGAAAGTAATAATGGGAAAAGGCAGAAAGACTTCAAAAAGCCCCGCTTCCTTAAACCTTCAGACTTTACTCCTCTGACCGATACTCCGGAGAATATTTTCATCGCCACTAAAGATGCTGTTGAATTTCCAAAACCACCGGCCGTGAAAGCTGGGAAGAATGCTGTTCAAAGCGGAAGATTTTGCAAGTTTCACAACCAACCAGGGCATGATACCAATGAGTGCCGCCATTTGAAAAGCCTAATTGAAGAATTGCTAAGAGAGAATAAGTTGCAGCAATACGTCAAGAGGAATAGAAAGGATCCATCCTCATCCAGCCAAGGGCAGTTACCTCCAACTAATTCATCTGATTCAGGAGAGAGGCCTGCTGGAAAGGAAAGACCTGTTATCAATGTGATCACAGGGGGACCTCACCCGGCTGGCAGGAGTTGGGGTGAAATGGAAAGGTATGCAAAAGCTTTGAAGTATGCACCAACCGAAGAAAGTGTCTTAATCTTGGAAGATGCTTCACCTCTAAAGCAGCAGAAGACTTTTCATGATGATATTATGTTCAGAGCCAGGGATTCTATTAATGTGGAAGCTCCTACTGAGGACCCGTTGGTTGTCTCTGTCAGTATTGGGCCGGCTATTGTCAGAAGAGTGTTGGTAGATAGTGGTGCCTCATGCAACATTCTCTTTAAAAGGACATTTGACCAAATGAAAATCCCGATGACTGATGTACAAGCTTCTTCACACAAGATAGCCGGGTTTACAGGGGAGCTGAAACAGCCGATTGGAACGGTGGACTTGTTTGTTGAAATGGGCGAAGGACACAAGAAATTGGTTCGGAAGCAAACTTTTGTAATTGTTGATGGATTCTCCGCCTATAACGCTTTCTTGGGCCGGCCTACTCTTGCTGCTTTCAGGGTCGTCCTCGCTCCATGGTGCTTAACAATGAAATTTCCTACTGATAATGGGATTGCTGTTATTAAAGGAGATCAAAACGCAGGACGAGAATGTTATCTTGTAGAACTCCGAGAGGCCAGGAGAAGAGAAATGGGGAAAGATGCGGTAGCTCCGCTCCGCATCAAGGAACCGACCCTATAGCAACTACGGAGCGGCCCCTGTACTGGCGAACACAGCAATGCAAGAAAAGAAATGGATCCCAGGAAAGCCAGTACAGGGGAGAATAGAGTGGTACCCGTGGAGGTAACGGTACCAGTATCTGTAGACTCGAGAGACCCGAACAAAGTACTCAATGTGGGTTCACAGCTAAGTATAACAGTTCAAAACACACTGATATCATTCTTAAAAGCCAATCTAGATGTTTTCGCTTGGTGTCACGCTGATATGTGTGGGATCTCCCCGGAAGTTGCTGTGCATACTCTGAACATAGATCCGAAATTCACACCAGTGAAGCAAAAGAGAAGAACTCAAGGCCCAGAAAGATCGACGGCACTAAAGGAAGAAGTTGATCGGCTCATGGAGAGCGGCTATATCAGAAACTCCACTTATCCAAATTGGGTTTCAAATCCAGTATTGGTCAAGAAGGCAAATGGAAAGTGGAGAGTATGCATAGACTTCTCAGATCTAAACAAAGCATGCCCCAAAGATTGCTTCCCACTGCCCAGAATTGATCAATTGGTGGATGGAACAGCTGGGCATGAGTTGTTATCGTTTATGGATGCTTACTCCGGATATAATCAGATTATGATGCATGAGCCGGATCAGGAAGACACAAGCTTTATTACAGATGTAGGTCTCTACTGCTACAAAGTTATGCCTTTCGGATTGAAAAATGCTGGGGCAACCTACCAAAGACTCGTCAATGCAATGTTCAAGCCTCAGATTGGTAAAACCATGGAAGTTTATGTCGACGATATGTTGGTAAAATCAAAGAAAGCTGTAGATCACATGGGGCACTTGGAGGAAATGTTCGCAATTCTAAGAAAGTACAGAATGAAGCTCAATCCATTGAAATGTTCATTCGGAGTAGAATCTGGGAAATTTTTGGGTTTCATTATGAGCGCCAGGGGCATTGAAGCCAATCCTACTCAAATCACAGCTCTAAGGGAAGTCAAAGCCCCTAAAACAAAGAAAGAAATGCAAAGTCTCAATGGAAAAGTCGCTGCTCTGAGTCGCTTTATTTCCAAGGCCATAGACAAATGTATTCCCTTCTTTGACGCTCTAAAGAAAGGAAAGAAAATTTTTGAGTGGACTCCAGAATGCCAAAATGCTTTCAATGAACTGATACATCACATGGAAACACCTCCGGTTCTTTCCAAGCCTACTGACGGTGAAGATCTTTTCATATATTTAGCAATTTCATCTCACGCCCTCAGCGCAGCACTTGTTCGGGAAGATATGAAAATACAGCGTCCAGTCTATTACATCAGTAAACGGTTCACTGGGGCAGAGATGAATTATTCGAAGATAGAAAAGCTCGCCTATTGTTTTCTAATTGCTTCCAGGAAATTGAGGCCATATTTTCAAGCTCATCCTATCAAAGTTCTTACTGATCAACCGCTAAAGCAAGTCCTGTTCCGTCCTGAAACTTCGGGTCGTCTTTTGAAATGGAACATTGAACTTAGCCAGTATGACATCACTTATCACCCCCGAAGAGCAATCAACGGACAAGCTTTAGCAGATTTCATCGCAGAATCTACCGACAAAGGCGATAGTGAAGACGAAACAACTAACGGCGTTCCAATCCAGTGGAAGTTGTATGTTGATGGATCAAGAAATGATTACTGTTCTGGGGCAGGGGTTGTGCTTGAAACCCCCGAAGGACGATCATTGTGTTATGCATTGAGACTGGAACTTCCTTCAACAAACAATGAAGCAGAATATGAAGCACTCATCGCCGGTTTAAAAATTGCCAAAGAACTAAACATCAAAGTGTTGCAAATTTTCAGCGATTCTCAACTCATTGTTTGCCAGGTAAAGAAAGAGTTTCAGGCTAAAGGTGGAAATCTGCCCAAATATTTGTCAAAGGCATGTGAATTACTCGAAGATTTCAATCACTACACGATAAGCCATATTCCTCGAGTAGAGAACATGAAAGCAGATTCTCTAGCAAAGTACTCAAGTTCTGGAGAAGCTCAATTACTGGGATTAGTTCCTGTAGAAGTTCTGTCAGCTCCAAGCATTGATGAAATGGATGTTGATTGGATTATGACTACGTCTCAAGAGCATGAATCATGGATGACTCCGATCAAAGAATACTTACTCAATGGTTCCCTGCCAGAAAATTCTAAGGAACGTCGAAAATTATTGAGAAAAGCATCGAGATATATAATTCAAGATGGCCGATTATACAGACGGGGATTTTCAATGCCTCTGCTCCGATGTGTAACTAAGGAAGAAGCCAAGACAATTCTAGCCGAGGTACACGGAGGAGAATGTGGAGATCATTCAGCTGGTCAAACTTTAGCCAAGAAAGTTCTCCGATATGGGTATTTCTGGCCTGACATTAACCGAGATGCTGCTATCTACTCTAGAAAGTGTGACAAGTGCCAGAGATTTGCGAAAATCCCAAGGGCACCTTCCACCAAACTCTCGCAGATGGTCAGCCCATGGCCTTTCGCCATTTGGGGTATAGATCTAATCGGACCATTACCAGTTGCCAAATCAGGAATCAAATATGCTATCGTAGCCGTTGATTATTTCACCAAATGGGCTGAGGCTGAACCTTTGGCCACCATTACTTCTAAAAAGATGATAAATTTTGTAACGAAAAATATCATTTGCAGATATGGTGTGCCACAGAAAATAATCACAGACAACGGTACTCAGTTTGAAAGTGAAGAGTTTCAGGATTTCTGCAAACGATTCAGAATTCGGAAAAGCTTCTCAGCAGTGGCTCATCCGCAGGCAAACGGGCAAGTGGAAGCAGTGAATAAAATCATCAAGTCAACCATCAAAAAGCAACTCGAAAGAGCAAAGGGTAGTTGGGTTGATAAGCTTCCATTAGCACTATGGGCATACAGGACTACTCACAAAACTGCAACTGGGCACACTCCATTTTCACTGGCATACGGATCAGAGGCAATGATTCCAGTGGAAGTAGAAGTTCCTTCACATAGAAGAGTTCATTTCAACGAAGCTGAAAATGAAAAGTTGCAACTTGAAGCACTTGATTTTCTTGATGAGAAAAGAGAAGAAGCTAGGCTCAGAGTCTCAGCTTATCAGCAAAGGATAGCCAGGCACTTCAACTCTAAAGTTCGCCAACGCAGCTTTGAGGTCGGGGACTTAGTTTTGAAAAGGATCATGACGGCAACTGGTGTGTTTGGTCCAAACTGGGAAGGACCATATGCCATTGGCAGTAAACTTCTTGATGGCACTTTCAAACTCATAACTGTCGAAGGAGATCCAATTCCAAGAGCCTGGAACAGCAACCACTTACGTCCTTATTTTACTTGAAAGAAAAGGCTTTGTTCAAAATTGTGAAATAATGATGAATGTATCAGTTGTATTGTAAAATATTGTAAATCAGTGTGAATGAATGAAATCTATAAAGTGGATGTAGGCCCGATTCTTGGCCGAACCACTATAAATCTTGTGTTCTTTACTATTTCGTAATGCCTGTTTTATTTCGATATGTAAATACTTTAGATGTATTACTAAAATGTCGATTCAAAATTGCAGGACATCAAAACAATGCTTACTCGTCACAAAATCAAGCGACCTCTATAAATCACCTGTTATGCAAATACCAAGCGACAAGAAATTCCAAACACAAATCCTATACAAAGTAAACCTCACATAAAAAGTTGGCGACTCCACTGTGACAGACCTTTGTTAATTGGTTGAGATTGTCGATATAAACAAACATCCAACTAAATAACTTGCGTTTGTCCCGTGAAATCGTTCAACAGTGAAGTCCATTCCTTCGAACATAGCAATGTAAGGAAAGAAGATGCGCTTGGAAACAATAACAAAAGATCGCTAATGAGCAGATGATGAGAGAACATTGCCAAGCAAACAAAGGAGCAGCCAAAAGGAGGTATGCTTCTCAATAAAAGGGCCAGTAAGAACCACCGAAGGGACACCTTCCCAAGCAGAAGGAACGGGGCCCTTGCTGACAGATCGTGATGCATCCGATCAGGCAGCTTGCGTCCGTCCCATGGATCTACTTGCCCCTGAGACGCAACCTTCCTGGCGCACTAACCACCCAACGCTCCTTCTCAAAGTTCAACAAAGCTCTCTGACGAGGCGCGCCAAAAAATGAAAGTACTTCCCTCAATCAAAAAAAAAGATTGGTGGAACCACCGGAGGGGCACCTTCCCAAGCCGAAGGAACAGGGCCCTTGTTACTTAATTGCGATCGTTTGTGCAAACGAGCATCCAATCAAGCAACTTGCGTCCGCCCCGTGGATCCACTCAACCATGAGAAAGTAACTTCCAGGCAATCAAAAAGCCCTCTTCGGAGGCACATGACCTCTTCGGAGGCAAAAGCCCTTTCCCAAGGCACCACAAGCCCTCTTCGGAGGCACATGACCTCTTCGGAGGCAAAAGCCCTTTCCCAAGGCACCACAAGCCCTCTTCGGAGGCACATGACCTCTTCGGAGGCAAAAGCCCTTTCCCAAGGCACCACAAGCCCTCTTTGGAGGCACAAGCCCTCTTCGGAGGCACAAGCCCTTTTCGAAGGCACAAGACCTCTTCGGAGGCACAACTCTTTAAGAGGAGCCCTCTCCGGAGGCATGTCCCAAAATAAAATACTCGAACAAAAAGCATTCTCTGGAAGCACAGTTCAACTCTCAAAGGAAGGATTAGCTTGTTCATCTCAAAAAGTTCCTCCTAAAAAAGTTGAAATACTACAAAATTCTTTCAGAAAAGTTCATTTCACTTCATAAGGAAATTCACTTCTTAATGAATAAAAGTGATTATCCCCGAAAGTTGAAGCGTTCTTCAGAAAGAGAAAATAAAAATTCTTCTAAAGACTGGATATACTCTATTAAAAACAGAATAATTCTCCCCTTAAAAGCGGAATAATTATCCTCTGGAATAAGAGTATTGGTCTTGAAAAAACTAGGAATATTGCAATGCACTTACGGCATGGGGGCAATACTATACAGTTCAATTATATTAATAAAAGCAACATGCCACAAGTTCGTTGCAATATCACGAAAAATAGATGTGGAATAAATGCATTCTCAAACACAGACAAAAAGTTTGTACAAGTAAAAGGAATCGTTTATCCTACACTAAAAAAGAGAAACAGATGCGTTCTCACATACACAAGAGTTTGTACAAGTAAAATAATTGTTTTATTTAAGTACTATGAAAATTCTTTACATGTGCAGATATCTCAAAAAGCAAAAGCAGGGACCGGTACCTGCACAATCCCCGGTCGATACATGCAAAAAGCAAAAGTAAGGAGTAAAAAATCTAGCTTGTTATCCCTTCTTCTCGCCACCTTTGGATCCTTTCCCCGGCCTAATGATTAGTTTTTGGAGCCGTTGTGGACGGGTCAGGGCAGAAGGAGAAAGAGGCGCGGCTGGATCAACTTTTGCTTCCTCCCCAGTTGAAGCACTTCTCTTCTTCTTCCTTATGCCACGCTTCCCCTTCCTCTTTGAAGAAGATTCGCTCCCCGGAGTAGCAAGCAGTGTTGAAAGCTTCGTGTCATCATCAAGGGACTGCTCCGGGGTCTTCTCAACGTCTTCAAGGTCCTCCGCCTTCTGTTCCTGCGAAGCTGCCGGGTCATCCAGGCCTTGAAGGGCTTCGATTTTCTCTGCCTGTGATCCCGGCTGGGAAGCAGAAGGAGGAGTAACCTGTAAAGATGAAGGGACGGCAACTGAAGGAGTGGAAACTTGTGCAGTGTTTGGTGCCTCCGCTGTAGAAGAAAAGAAGTTAAAATCAACATCTTCCGAAAATAGAGAAGGTATCGGTTCACCAAAGTTCAAGTAACAAGTAAGAAGGTCATCAAACTCGGTTAAATCAAATAACTGGTTCATTAGACCCGGAACTTCGCCAAAGTTACCTGGGGGAGTTGGCTTCGCAAGTTCAATTTCATATTTATCAGCCTCAGTTTCTTCCTGGCTCTTCTCTTTGATTTGGGAAAGAGGAGTCTCGGAAGTATCGAGTTTAGCTTCAGCATCTTTTGCAGCAAGTGGAGATTGAGAGCTAGAACCGATGATATCAACATCAGTCAAAGTTGAAGTATGGACAGGGGCAGGTAGTGATGTTGTCTTTTCTGGATATTCTTCTACCGCTGTCCCGGCTCTAGCTTCGGCAAGTTGCTCTTTGCCTCTAATAAGCGCATCACGTGCTTCATCGTCTAGATAAAGCGCTACAAGGTCTGCTTCCGCATAACTGGCAAATGTGTCAAGTATAGTCTCCCAAACTTCAGCAAGTGTAATCCCATATTTGGGACCCAAGAAGGAAAGGCTGCCACGGCCCAAAACGCTGTGCATATAGAAGTCAAATAGAGTAGAATCGATGCTAGCTTTAGTGGCGTCGTGAGACTCTTCGGCCGCAACTTGTCCAGCGACCGCGTCATCACGCTCCTTCTCAACTTTAAGAAGCTTAGCTTTCAGCATCTCAATCTCTGCATTTTGGGACACAATTGTTCCCCGCAGTTCAGTATTTTCTGTGCGATATTTCTCAGTAATGTGCTGCTCAGCTGCAAGCTTCATTTCGGCGTCTCTTTGTGCAGCATGTGCGTCCTGCACTTGCTTCTGAAAGACTTCTTCCTTTTGGGTATGCGATGCAGAAGACGAGGCGAGATCTTCTTTAAGTTGCTTGACTTCAGATGCAAGCTTTGCGTTGTCGTCTGCGATACTCGTCATCTCTGCATCATGCTGCTTGCGCCATTTGTCCCATTCTGATTTATCATTCTCCATGGTCATCATCGCCTCAAGATTCATGTGATTAACCCTTTGGAGTTCGTCGACAAGTTTATGCCATTGCGACATCCTCTCGATATTAAGCCTGACTGCGTCAAGACCTTTAAGCATGTCTTGCTTATCAATCGGAACCAAATCCAAATCAAAGCGCACTCCTTTTAGGCACCAATTTGGAAATCGGCTCTGAAGCATTGGAGGGCCGTCTTTAACTTGATATTGTGGCCTGTTAATGATTGTTTGAATATCAGACTTCTTTAGAGGAGGAGAGCCGGCCGGAGTATCAGAAGGGATAGGAGCGTCAGCCTTTTCAGAAATTTCAGACGCGTTCTTCTCGTCAAGTTTAACCCGTTTACTTGGGTCATCAGTAGCATGCTTCTTCCCTTTGTCGTCGTGATATTTTCTTTTATGAGAGTCATCGTCTCTCCTTCTTTGCTGCTCTTCATAAGCACGCCTTTCTTGAGCTTTTCTAGCTGCACGCTCTTCGTCAGATTCTTTGCGGGAGGGAAGATAACGTCCATAATCGTAAGAATCACGCCCTCCGTAGCGCCGAAAGTTGTCGTAGTATGAGCTGGAACGTCCCATCGGAGAATCTGAAAAACGGAAAAGAAGTAAAGTTTAGAAATTTCCAGAAAAAGAGGATAAATGCTTATAAGTGCTGAAAAATCCTAAGTGTGTGCGGCGTGCAAACTACATGCGTCAAACTACAGACCACGCTTTAGTGTGGAAACAGAGACGACTGGCGTAGTAGGCGTCATGGTTTGTTTTAGGGTGGAAGTCGCTTCAACAGCGGGAGAAGTCACTTTTGGATTATTATCCCCGAAAAGCTCTTGAGAAGTTATCATGATATCGCTCAAGCCATCAAAAGTGTCATCACCCTGGAGCTCAGCAGGCTTCTCTTTTTCAACTTCCATATCAATGGATTTCTCAGAAACTCGAGGATTCTCTTCCTCCTCAGTAATTGGGGCAAGCGCCGACTTGCTGACTGACCCTACAACATCGATGGATGCGGAACACTTTACCAAAGCAGCTTCTACAACGGGTGCTTTTGATGCGATTTCATCTACAGAAGTTGGGGCATTCGAGGCCTCTGCTTGAGAACCCGAAGCAACTAACGTTTCCGCATCGGAACTAGAAATTTCATGAATTCGAGTCGATCTGGAAGGATGTAAAAGCCCAAATTGGTGCAAAAGCTCATCATTTAATAAAAACTGGATACTCCTCTCCTCTATCGGCACCGCCATAAGCCTTTCAAAAATCACTTTGTGACCAGGATCTTTAGAGGGAAGAGGAAGGGCTGAAAAGGAAAAAAGGCAAAGTTAGCACTTGATAACTCGGACTTTAGTGAGTTTGAAAGAACATAAGAAACAGAGGCAAGTGATCTTACTTCCTACTCTCCAAATAGCATAAAACCCCGGGGGACAGCGAACATAGAAAAACGGGCTCAGGAAACTATGAACACTTTCAGGGAGACCGGTGATCAACTTGCGATTTCTAGCACTCCTCACGACTATGATAGAGGGGTGATCTTTATTTTGGCAAAAGTACACAGATAGCGAATTTCTCCAAAACTAGGAAAGCGGTCCAGAGTTCTCCTAAAAAGCACGCATAGTCCTAGCAGGATGGCGTAGCCATTGGGGTGTAATTGAAAGGGGGAGATAGTTAGTCGGAGAAGAAGTTCTCGAAGGCAGTCATTGAATGGGGGAATAGCTCCGCTCGAGAGCATTTGGCGGTTAACTGCGACAAAGCCATGAGGCGGCCTATCAGCAGTATCATTTATTTTAGGAAGCAAAGCGTCAGCTTCGGCAATGCCAAACTGGATGCATAATTGACGAAAGGCTTTATGGCTCAGGGTGGTAGGAGTCCTTTCTGGAGGATCATTTAGCGGGACAGCAACTGGAAATGCATCTTCAACTTGCTCCGTTCCTTCTTGTGGAGAAGACATTCTACACAATCAGCTGAAGGTTCAAATGTGAAGGTGCACGTTTCCTAAAAAGTGTGAAGTGTTGTGCAAAACTAATGAAAATAAAAGACAAGCATAACTGGAATTAAATTAGTCGACAATCGATCGATTACAGAATTTCAGAACTTGTTAATGTTCAAGTATAGTGTTAATGCAGACAAATCAGTTTCATTTGACTATTACGATTTTGTTTTAATACTCCACTTGAATTGGTTATTGTACAGCATCTCATTCATATTCATTTAATTTAACTTTCTCTTTACCAACTAATCTGTCATCGATGTGGGCAGTCAGTGACAGTATATTCGTCCCAGTACTCTGTGAATGTTGTGTTAAACAGGATTGTTAATTTGCAAATTGAAGCAATCTGTAAAAGGAAATACATGCAACACAGTTCGTAGTTCAACAGTTCAAAGTCTGGGCAAAGTTCAAAAGTCATCTGTTTAGTCGCCGAAAACTAAGTACTAACTCGGTGACGACTTAAGGGAAATTCCCTGTGGGTCAAAGCTAGTAGTTCCCGAGTCTTGGCCGAATTAAGAAGCAAAACTGGTTCGAAGCAACATGAAATCCTCTATGTCCTAACTCGGAAGCGACTCAAAACCTGGCAAACGTGAAATTGCTAAGTCGGTTCCGACTTAGAGCAGTGAAATCACTGAGTCGTGACTGAGTCAATACATCAACCCACTTTCTTCCATAACTCTTAACTCGCTAGCCCAATAACCTCACAGTCAATGGCGATCCTAATTCCACCACACCATTGGATCGCCCAAGAAAACCAATTCGAATCGCCTCGGGTTTGTTGCAAATCTAATGTATTATTGCCCTATCACAACTATAACATGATCGATGGCAGTGGCAGAACAGTCGAAGGGTCATTCGTAACGAACCACGGCAGACTAATGGAAGTCGAAAACTGGGGAGTCATCGATTCGACAGTGGGCATGGGTAAACTCGGATCAGATTAACTTACAATGTATAACAGAAGGTTGATCGACGATTGAATGGATGGAATTTGTCTCTGAGGGCTCTAAACTGCGTCAATGGCTGAATCAGGAAGAAGAATAAGTGAGTAAGAGGAAGGACGACTCAACTATTTATTCGCAGGAAGGTGAGGCGACTTACACGCTGCCGACCTAAGACCTCTGTTAACTCGCTTCCGACCTAATCAAAGAGCAGGTTAAGAAAATCGAAGCACACGACCTACGACTTAGGCGTATGCTTCGAGGGGCAAATGTTAACCCTCTTTCAGTTCATAACCTAATGAGTTAAAAGCGCGACCGACTCAAGACAAAGACCGACCTAACAGATCTGACTTAAAGCAACATGCGACCTAAGCTACAGGTCCGACTTAACAGTAGCCGACTTAAGGAAGGCTCCGACTTAAGAAAGGTCTCCGGTTTAACAAGCCACGACCTAAGAAAACTCTGATCCAACAGTTGTCGATCTAACTACTGAAAAGAGCTGCCGACTTAAGACATGTGCCGACTCAACAGGTCACGACTTAAGGTAATTTGTGACTCAAGAGCTGAGACCGAGTTAAGAAGGATTCCGAGTTAAGTAATGCTCCGACATAACAGTGTACGAGTGAAGGAGTAGTCTGACTTAACCGATTAGCAAGTTACGAAGGCCTCCGACTTAGCAGTTCGTGAGATAAGGAGGGGCTCCGACCTAAAGAA
Source organism: Allium fistulosum (assembly GCA_030737815.1). NCBI lineage: Eukaryota > Viridiplantae > Streptophyta > Magnoliopsida > Asparagales > Amaryllidaceae > Allium > Allium fistulosum. Next base: position 730,882,961 of record CM060902.1, on the reverse strand, counting down.
GTCTTCGACTTAGAGACTTATGACCTATCTCTTAAGTCGTCGCCGACCTACGACTTATACTGAGTCGTATGTAATCTCAGAACACCTTACATCTTTACCTCGTCACCGACTTACCTTAAATCTTCGATGACTTAGGACTTAAGCATAAAACCAGAAAAGGAGGCGAACTACTATGGAAGTGTTGATGAGCCGGCTGCGACCTATCATAAGTCGGCCCCAACTTATACTAAGTCGGCGATGACTTAGGACTTAGGGAAATTTCCAGAGTCCAAATCAGCTCCTATAAATACCCCACCACTTCCAACATGAAGAGGACTTTTGTCAAATCATTTCTTCGAGCGTCGTTACTCTGTCGAAGTCTCCATTCCACCAGCAATCAAAGATTCTCAAACATTCAAGACTCTACAACAATCTTCAAGAGATAATTCCCTACATCCAACATGGATTCATCGAATTCCATCGACGAAGATTGAGCTAGTAGTCAAGATTGTTTCTTTTGATCAACTTGTACTGTTGTGATAAGAGATTTGTATTGATTTGTAACCGAATTCAGTAATAAAGAGATTCAAAGTGGACGTAGGCTTAATCTCAAGCCAAACCACTATAAACTGCTGTCTTTTACTGCTTAAATCCTATTCCCGTCACACGGGTGGTGCTTTCACGATTCTATTACACACACCGGGTGTTAGCGTTCACTTTTTAGCGTTAACAATATGATTATGGCAATGAAGTGATTTTAAAATCAAAATTTGATGGTCTATATTTCTAATTAATAGTTAATAGGCCATGCTTAAAATAAATTTCATTTTCAACTTGTTGTCATTTTTCACGAGACTTAGTAAGTAGTTTAAGGGGTGTGTTATAGTTTGATGGCTTTTGTTGAGTTAATTAATAGCACAAATAAACCATACTTATGATTAACACATTAATTAAACTCACTAATGACAAAAAAAGAGATCACAATTTCATATTTTGTTGAACTATGTGATCTAGAGAGTGGATTTATCTCTAAATTTTCATTTTATTCTCATAGTTTTCATTCACTTTTGTAGCTGTTAGTTTTTACATTTTTCTAGTATAATTCACTCTCGACTTTGGTTTAATGTGATTGAATAGAAATTTAAAATCTAACAATTCCCTGTGGATCGACCCGTACTCGCCACGTACTATCATTGTACGCCGTGCACTTGCAGTTAATTTTTATTATAAATTCGTTCGACGGATTTCTTAATCGCTAGAATTTCCATCGACGTACACTTACACACACACAAAGCTTATTATTTAATATACTAAGTTATTCGTATGGTTAGGATGATTATTAAAACCCAGAATGTAAATATTACTCGGTTCAATATGGTCATTTCCGATAAAATTCTACATGATGTATCAAGACAATTTGATCTGATGGTATTGTTTATGTGCAATTATCAAAATCCAACCATACAAAATCATTAACATTGTCCAAAAAGATTAAATATTTAATATCGTGTCATTTAAACTCAATTTGATCCTCTATCTCAAAGTTACTTAGTAATTAACTACTTCAGATTATTGAATGACGAAGATCAACGATCAAATTGATTGAAATGGTACAATATCTTATATTTAATCTTCTTGTATAATATTATAGAACTTGTATGGATAAATTTGAGAATTCAAAACATAAATAGAACTATTAGTTCAAACTAGTCATTTTTGATCGAATTCTATACATAATAAGACCACTGTGAACCGACGACCTTGTTTTCGTTTGAAATTCTCAAAATCCAACTCTACAGAATCAATCATTGGTGTTACCCAGAAAACTTACTTATAACATCGCACGTAGACAATTTTAGAGATTTCCATAATGGATTGCTAAAATCACTTGCATTATCTTTGGTAAAATCATCCTCGTCCCCAAAAATAAAGGAGGGGAACATGTTAATGATTTCAATATCTATTTTCATATCATTAAGTATTTAACGAAGTCACTGAACATTTTTGCACTGAAAAATTCAGGCTTGGTGCAGCTTAAGTTAACCCAATGCCAAGTGTTGTTGGCATTTTCGCCCATTGCATGGTGAATATGAGGAGTCAGAGGCAAAATCGTCATTGTTCTGGAACAGACTCAAACTAGATTTGAGGTATTCTCGAGATCAAGATAAGGACATAGGTCGAAATCGCGTCTCAATCCGCGCTATGGATCGAGAGATATGATCATCTTAAGATTTGTCCACCACCATCTCGTGGGGCCGATACCGAGACCATCTATCGCCGAACCAAAACTTTGGTTCGGCGCTTGCTTGGAGTTGGGCCATGAAAATATGGAGTCTGCATGAAGTCGGCCCGATGACCGAACCAAAACTTTGGTTCGGCGCTTGCTTAGAGTCGGCCCTTGAAAATCTGAAGTCTGCTTTGAGTCGGTTGGATTACCGAACCAAAACTTTGGTTCGGCGCTTGCTTGGAGTCGGGGCTTGAAAATATCGAGATTGCTTGGAGTCGGCCCAATTACCAAACCAAAGCTTTAGTTCGGCGCTTGCTTGGAGTCGGGCCTTGAAAATTTGGAGTCTGCTTGGAGTCGGTCCGATGACCGAACCAAACCTTTTGTTCGATGGTTTCTTGGAGTCGGACCTTGAAAATATGGAGTCTGCTTGGAGTCTGTCCGTTGACCGAATCAAATCTTTGGTTCGATGGTTGCTTGGAGTCAGGCATGAGAAATTTAAGGGTTTACTTAGTCGGCTAGGAGTAATGCTGCTTGGAGTCGGGTGAAGATTGGCTTGGGGCTCAATCCGGGTATGACTAATCTAAAAAAAATGGAAATTTTCGTCATGGCACGACGATACTTCGGGGATTTCTTCATGACGTGTTCCATGGTTCTTGGAGGTGTATGGCGGTCGTCACAAGTGGAATAGCTTGACAATCATGTAAGGAAGGTTGAACCAAATCTTGGAGGAAGGAAGGTTGACCCAAATTCCAAATACTATATACTCAGCTGCCTCTCCTCATATATTCATTCTATAAATACCAAGCACATGACACCATAAAAAAAGGGGGAGGCTAAAGAGCGAAGCTTTCAGCAACAATGGCAGACAACTTCGAGAGGGAAAAATCATAGTTCTAATATCATGTTTACTCGTATTCAAAGAAATGAAAGGGATAATAAAAGAGGAACAGTGGACGTAGGCACATTTAGGCCGAACCATTATAGATTCTGTGTATTTTTACATTTAAGTCCTTTACATATTTTTATTTCAACTTACTGATTTTCTACCTTAAACATCAACAACTAATTTTCATCAAACAATAGCTATATACTACAAACAATATTCACAGCTCCACAACAACGATTTGAGTGTTTGCCTATTTTTTGTGCAAACATTTTGGTGTTTTCACTGAGAACTAAACTTTCCTTTTTTTTAAAAGGAAATTCTCTCTTTCTTAGTTTTCATTTTATTTTGAAACCTACTATTTCTAATCTTCTCACTAGAGATAATTGTTTCTTCTCTTAGGAAACTCTCTCCTAATTTCTAAGATATGAAATTTATGTTTCTTTTCAGATCTACCCTGAATGTTTTACATAAAACAAAAAATCCTCCTTTTCTCTTCAGATCTGAACATCCATTTTACTACATAGAGAAATTCTTCTGTCCACTTTGTAGATCTTACTTTTACTATCCACAGACACTGTTTATTAGCAAAAAAAAAGTGTCATCTCTTAGATCTGAAATCCTTATTTATTGCGTTTACTATTCTGGATCCACAAACATATGTCCCGTGACCAAAAAGAAACATGTACCCATTCTTTGGATCTAAAATCAAGCCACCTCTCTTTTATCATTTGGAATCCAAAAACATGGTTTCATGGCATAAGGAACCCCTTTTCCCTCTGTTTAGATATGGATCATTATTTTCTTTCACAAAAGAAAACCTGTATCTAGTCTTCATATTCGAAATTGCATTTTTTAACCTTTTTCTTTTCAGATCTAAAGTCACTGTCTCCTTGGCAAGAGAGATTATCTTTTTATTACTTTTCCAGTTTGAGATCATTGTTTCTTGGATTAAAATTCTCCATATCTCCTAGATCTGAAACCGTTACTTTAGCAACATCTATTTCTCTTTTCAAATCTGCAATCACTATTCCTTGAAGATAAAAAATTATATCTTTCTTTTCTCTTACTTCAGATCTACAAATGCTGCTCCATAACCAACAAGAAACATGTATTCACTTTTCAGATCTGAAATCACTATTTCTCCTCTCAGATCTACAAACACTGTTTCTTGACCCAAAATGAAACATGTATTTATTTCTTAGATTTGTAATCGTTCTATCATCTTTTTCTCATTTTAGATCAAAAAAATGTTTTGACCCAAAGAAACACTTAGTAATTTTTTAGATCTAAAATCATTATAGATCTTATTCTCTTTCCATCCAAAAGCATTGCTTCTTTAACACAAGAAAACTATCTTCCTCTTTTGTATAAGAGGAATCTATTCCCCTAGTAAAATATAAAATTACGGTTCTAAGAAAATCCTTTTCTCCCTCCAAACTCGAAATCCTTTCTCCTGATCTAAAGTCATTGTCTCTTTGAAGTTAGAGTTTTTCTCTTTTTCTTTTTTCAAGTTTGTAACCACCATTTCTCGAATTGAGAAGCTATACCTCCTATCTCAAGATTCTCTCTTTATTTTAAGAGTTGGACCATCCACCCTTTGAAGCTACAAAACCTCCCAATCCTTTCCGAAAATTGAATTATCTCTCTTGAAAATTACAAACTCTGTAGGAACGGAAGGATAAAAACTTCTTGATATGCCGCCTAAAGTGAGAGAACTCCGCTGCAAAGAATGCAACAGTTATCCAGATGTGAAAAAGCAGGAAAACTAGTCTAATAACCTCCCGGTACTAAAAAATTATCAGACGTAAATTCGACATGGTTGTGATTGAAATCAGTAAACATTCACTAATTAACCTAAAGCTTTAGTGGATAAACTCTTGACACGCTTAAGGCAGATAGAAGTATTCGACCTTAACGTCATAATACAAGGAAAGTCCAAGTCTAGAGAACACAAGAGGCATTCCATATAACCAAATGAACCCCAAGCACAGCTCTTTTTCCATCCAGCATCAAATCAAAGTACTACAATTGGGATCCCACTGATGGATCAAAATATCACATCTTGAAGACCATAGCCATGATAATTGAATACTCAAAGTCTAGATATGACAAGCACGACACTTCGTCACTACTATCATGCACGAAGGCATCACCAATCCAACGCATACCGGACATGATTCAAATAAAGTCAATAGCTCTCTTTACCTAGGAATATGTTCAATAAATATGAAAAGAGAAGGAGATAAGACCAAGAGTTACTAGTCCACCCTCCGGGAAAACAACTTCTGAGTGCCCACTACAAACCTTTATAAAGGGCTAACCCGGCCCCTTAGACACTTGCCAAGATCTCCACACTTGCTGATAAATGGAGGGCACAAAGGAGGTACTATATAATTACTTTTTTTTTTCTTCATTATAATCAATCTTAAGCTATTACAGGGCTCTACCATCTACTCTTGGATCTCTATCCTTTTTTTCTTCATTCTAATCAATCTTAAGTTGAGATATAGATATTCAAACATCAATACAACCATTGCAAGACTAAGAAGACGGTCTTGGATTAAACAAAGCACACTTCTTATTCACGAAAGTATGCTTTGTGGGGCAAATGTTGTAGGCATTTACGCCCACTATATGGTGAATATGAGAAGTTAGGGGCAAAATCGTCATTGTTCTAGAATAGACTCAAACAAGTTTGCAGGTATTCTCGAGATCAAGTTATGGACATAGGTCGAAATCGCGTCTCAATCCGAGCTACGGATCGAGAGATATGATCATCTAAGGTTTGTCCACCACCGTCTCGTGGGGCCGATACCGAGACTCTCTATCGTCGAACCAAAACTTTAGTTCGACGCTTGCTTGGAGTTGGGCCTTGAAAATGTGGAGTCTGCTTGGAGTCGGCCCGATGATCGAACCAAAACTTTGGTTCGACGCTTGCTTGGAGACGGGCCTTGAAAATATGGAGTCTGCTTTGAGTCGGTTAGATTACTGAACCAAAACTTTGGTTCGGCGCTTGCTTAGAGTCGAGGTTTGAAAATATCGAGCTTGCTTGGAGTCGGCCCGTTGACCAAACCAAAACTTTGGTTTGCCTCTTGCTTGGAGTCGGACCTTGAAAATCTAGAGTCTGCTTGGAGTCGGTCCGATGACCGAACCAAAACTTTTGTTCGGTGGTTGCTTAGAGTCGAACCTTGAAAATATGGAGTCTTCTTGGAGTCTGTCCGTTGATTGAACCAAATCTTTGGTTCGGTAGTTTCTTGGAGTCAAGCATGAGAAATTTAAGGGTTTACTTAGAGTCGGCTGGGAGTAATGCTACTTGGAGTCGGGTGAAGGTTTGCTTGGGGCTCAACCTGGGTATAACTGATCTAAAAAAAAGTTGGAAATTTTCGTCATGGCACGACTGTACTTCGAGGATTTCTTCATGACGCGTTCCGGGGTTCTTGGAGGTGTATGGCGGTCGTCACAAGTGGAATAGCTTGACAATCATGTAAGGAAGGTTGAACCAAATCTTGGAGGAAGGAAGGTTTATCCAAATTCCAAATACTATATACTCAGCTGCCTCTTCTCATATCTTCATTCTATAAATACCAAGCGCATGGCATCATAAAAAAGGGGGAGGCTGAAGTGCGAAGCTTTCAGCAACAATGGCAGACCACTTCGAGAGGGAAAAATCTTAGTTCTAATAGCATGTTTACTCGTATTCAAAGCTTGTACTTGTACTCAGAAATGAAAGGGATAATAAAAGAGGAACAGTGGACATAGGCACATTCAGACCGAACCACTATAAATTCTGTGTTTTTCTACATTTTAGTCCTTTACATATTCTTTATTACAAATTACTGATTTTCTACCTTAAACATCAGCAACTAATTTTCATCAAACAATAGCTATATACTACAAACAATATTCACAGCTCTACAACAATGATTTGAGTGTTTACTTATTTTTTGTGCAAACACCAAGGACTTTTTATATATGCCAATATTTGTATTCAATAGAATTTATCACATTACCAAGCATTTGATTATAATGAATTAGGAACGGCAAAATAAGAAAAATAAAGATCCCTTGATAAAAGGCGACAAGTTGTATATGTAAGGCCAACAACATGCAATCCATTCACCCAGCTTGTTTCAAATGTATTTTCTAGGTAGAGTTTGAAACTTTTGAAGACACTTATGATACAATAATACATAAATAGGCAAAAAGTGTGTCATATACAGCATATACCAAACGCAGGAAGACAAAATTACCATATCAAGCTATGTAGGTAATTTTGCACTTCTAGTTGTTAGTTTACACTGCTAGTCATTTACAATATTAGTCAGGGAAGGGCAAGTAACACAAAATTTATCCAGCACTTCATAATGATATCTTCCAACTAGCCTTCAGCATGAAACCACAGACTTTGTTCTAGATTCTGAGACGATGTAAAGAAAAGATTTGAGTTGCCGATTTGCAAGTAAAATGATACATGCATATAATACGTTCTATATGGCTACAAGCATATGAATTTGCATGCATTAAATTCAAATTGTTCTCTAAAAAATTTGAAAGAGAAAAAAGTTAAAAATAATCTACATATAATGTGACATAGAGTTCATTGCTCTGAATTCATGGTAACAAATAAGGAAGAAGAACATTTAACTCTCTTTTCAAGATTTCAGGTTAGACTTTATATTTCGTACAATAAACTTATTTTTCAAGTAGAATTTGTAAATGTGTAAATTTATCATAAAAAATTAGTACTATCAACACTGAAGAACCTATGAAGCCTCGATGAGATATAACCAGAACCTTATCATGTTGACATGATCACAAAAGGAAATTTGATGTAAAAAAATAAGATGGGCCACTAAATAAAAAAAATTCCGTAGGCTAGTATCTTTTTTGCAGGAAAAACAAAGTATTATTATTTTGCACATGTAAGCTAGTTTTATAGTGGCCATACCACTGTACAATTTAGATATAGGTTTGAGGCAAGATGGTTTGACAATACCATGGCCCACGTCCACTTTACCATGGCCCACGTCCACTTAAACATTGTTATTTAACACAAGATGTATTATTATTTTGCAAACACTGTTTCTTGACCCAAAATGAAACATGTATTTATTTCTTAGATCTGTAATCGTTCTATCATCTTTTTCTCATTTTAGATCAAAAAATGTTTTGACCCAAAGAAACACTTAGTAATTTTTTAGATCTAAAATCATTATAGATCTTATTCTCTTTCCATCTAAAAGCATTGCTTCTTTAACACAAGAAAACTATCTTCCTCTTTTGTATAAGAGGAATCTATTCCCCTAGTAAAATATAAAATTACGGTTCTAAGAAAATCCTTTTCTCCCTCCAAACTCGAAATCCTTTCTCCTGATCTAAAGTCATTGTCTCTTTGAAGTTAGAGTTTTTCTCTTTTTCTTTTTTCAAGTTTGTAACCCTACGAAATCAAGGATGATTAATATTTAACGAGTAATTAATTAATTAAAGGTTTGTATGTAATTAATAAATTAAAGCAAGGTTAGATAATTAATTCTTAAGTAATTAATTTAATTTAAGTTAATTAATTTAAGTTAATTAAATTAATTATAACATAGGGTTAATAATTGTTGCTTATGGATAATTGTTGTGTAGAATATCTAATTTGGTTGATATCTATTGGATGATATATATGCTATGATATTCTGTGATATGATATATCTGTGATAAATGTGTGATATTTATCTGTGTTAAATGCTGTGTGAATTCAAGTATTGAATTAAATTGTTTAAACCTTTAAACAAACTTAGCCTTTAAGATACGTTTGGATTTCGATGAGACCAGGATCGGGTTTCCAGATTTGGATATCCGAATACCACATCGATCCAAATTAACAATAGGTCATGAATCTCAAGTGAGATGAAGATTCAGAGTGCAAGGGTTATTGTCGTTAACTCTGAGGGTGATTCCAAAATGAGTGTAACGAGATAATGCCTTCGGTTTCGTTCGAACCCGGAACGAACTTGTATGGATTGAATTCTTTCAGAACATCGTCAGGTGGATGATGAGCATTCTAAGATAGATGTGTTCTATAAAGGTAATCGTAGCCTCAAGCCTCATCAACCGGGAATGGCTAAAACAGGGGAGGTGCAGCAAGGTTAGTGGGTAGCACCCAAGTAGGATAAGATTTCCCCTGTCTAGAGTCCCTTTTTATTTCGGCTGTGTGGGTGGTTGCTAGCTACAACCGCGGGGTTTCTTATGCGGGAATTATCCAGTAAGGGATGGTTCCGGCCTTGTGTTGCAGGGGATTGGGCGTGATCCTCGGTACGTTGATCTAGGCCACGTACTGTGATGGGCGGTACCCCAGTAACCCTGCCATTGTATGGAATCCAATCTCCAATAAGTGCCGTACGATTTAGTTGTGCCCAACTATGTTGGAATGTGAGATGCAAGCATTCCAGCTATTTCTGTATTTTACTTGAAAACCCTAGACCCTATTATAATATCACTGGATTTCTATCAAATGATTTGGTTAGCGTAAGGTAAAAACTTACCCATGTTTATGTGTGGTGAGTCTTACGTGATACCTTTGTTTTCAAAAGGTTTTTAAAGTTAAGCAACTTTAACCATTTACTCACACCAGGCCCATGTCTGACCCAAGTGTTTATTCTGTTTTCTTAAACTCTTGGGTACTCAAATTTTTACGAGTAGCTAAGGGATTTAGGTTTGCTTTGACTAATTCTGAAGGAGCAATGGAGCAGGAGGCATCAACGTTTGTAGATATTTAAGTGGTTCCGCTGTGTTGATCTCTGAGTCTTTTGTTTGAGTGTATTTGAAGTTGTAATAACTAGACAGGTGTTTATAACTGTCTAGTATGTGTTTTATAAGCTGTGTATCTCTGATGTATATGATACTATGTAATATTTATGTGATTAATATAATTTATTCGTTCCGCTGTTGAGATTCTGATGTTGTTCTTTCTTGCTTCTCTATCTTTTCTCTTTTCTATCCCTTTCTTTTTTCAAGATTGTGCGACTTTCTGTGGAGAAAAAGTCGGGTCGTCATAGGATAATTAATTCATTTAACTGGAAATTAATTGAATTAATTAGGATTAAACGATTAATTAATCATGTTTATAAATGATTATTAAAAGCTTGACCTTACTTATGAATGTTTGGATTCTATTGAATGTGAATCGTTTGATATCCCTGATTTGTGATGCTTTGTGATACATCCTGATTTATGTTATGATCTGTAATTTACTTATCTGTGATATATATCTGTGATCTGTGAATGAACGATAAGCGTGATAGTTAATACCGCTTATAAACTATATTTCTGTATTCTGATCTGTGATGATTGAATGATATTTCACTATTGTGTGAAACCCCTGGACCACACCTTTACACACACAAATATGGATTTCATGTGGAAATCGGTTAAGTCACAGATAATTTAAATTTGATGTTTTTGAAATTGAAATTTTAATTTCAATTGATTTTGAAATTGGAAATTTGGGTTTAAAGTAAAAAGCTTTTGAAATGGAATTTCAAAGATAAAAGTTATTTTGAATAACTTAAATTGAGTTTTGAAAATTTAAATAATTGGATTTAAATTTGAATTCAAGTTTGAAATTGAATCCTATGATTTGAAACTAGGGATTAAAGATGCTGTACAAGTTATATATGGGTTAAACCATTTTAAAGGTTTTGATTTGGGAATTTGAATTTAATTCAAGGGTTTTAACTCGTGTAAATATAACTGGATTTTTCCAAAACGAAAACTACTTGCTTTCAAATAATAATAGCTTTCATTTTAAGAAGGGATTTCTAAATTGTATTGAAAGGTTTCAAGTTTGAAATAAAAATTGAAATGTTTTGAAAACTATGAAATGAGTCTTTGATTCAAAGACCAAATGAGTTAATCCAACTTGAAATAAAAATTGTTTTGAAAGGCTATGAATGAATCTTTAGAAACGAGTTTTGAAAGCTATAAGTTAAATCTTGACTTAAAGATTTAACGAGTTAATTCAATTGAAATAGAAATTGTTTTGAAATCCATGAATGGATCTTTGTGAATGGGGTTAACTTTGAGAATTGAATCTTTTGTTTAAAAGATTGGAAATGGTAAATTGTTTTAACCATTCGAATGAAAAGTTTTGGGTTTTAAGCTGTGATTTAACTGAGACCCCAGTATCCATATGATTTTTAATTGCGCTTGTTATTCGGGTTAGCCGGGAAAAGACATTTGCGTCATATAACCCATTCCGAATAATGATACGACGTATATGGATAGCATTTGAAGACCGGATACTTTAGAAAACGAAAGGATTACCATTGATTGTCTCTGCATCGGCTGATCCCCGGTATAGAGATCTCCATTTGTGATGGGAAGTCCGGACGTGATTAGAAATTATCCGGATTTGCAAGGGCTTCGTAAGAAGTGCCTTTGGTTCTGTTCGAACCCAGAACAGACTTGTATGGTTACATGTCTGACATTACACTTTGAGATATAAAGCCGATTTCTTTCAAATACATTTCTGTTTGGTGGTGGAAAATTTATTCTCTTAGCTTAACACCCTTCTCTAAGACGTACGAGCTCAGAGGTTATGTAGTTGAAGATTATCAGCGATATACTCCCAATTTGGTAATGTGACATGCTGAGTGTTGCTATGTGATGATCATTGTTTGATCATTTGTGATATGATCATTTGTTTGATCATTTATCTTTGTGATCATTACTTTGATCATCTGTTGACCCAAAGCATGGCTTTGTGCCAAAGCGTAGCTTTGTGGACGAGACTTCGTCGAACCTCATACCCCGGAATGGTCAAAACAGGAAAGATGCGGCAATGTTATTGGGGGTAGCGCCCCTTAGGATATGTTCATTTCCTTCTGGATAGAAGTGGTATCATGGTATGGAGCCCAGATACTTAACTTATGTGGATGTCGCAAATATATATATCTTACTTTGTGGTTTGTTGCTGGGGCCCCGGATAAAGGTTGGTTACAACCGGGAGATGGCATACTCGTGTCAGTAGTTACCCAGTTAGGGGTAACCCGGCCTTGTGTTGGCAGAGATCCGGTTAGGTTCTCGGGTCGTCTTTCCAGAGGCGTACCTATGTGGCAATGGGAAGTTCCTTGGCCTGACCATTTGTTGGAAATCCAATTCCTAATACGAAACCATGTACGGTTTTAGTTGTAGAACCTGCCATTTACTTATGGTGGCGCCCCACTGTTTAGATGGTAGCTATAGTAGGCATAGTGTGAAATGCCTATGTTGGCTAAGATTAATATTATACTTTCGAAATGTTTTCCACTATGCACTAATAATAATATCCAATGATTTGGTTTTTGCGTAGTAAGCATCTTTGACTATCATAAGAAGAAATCTCCTCCAATTCTGCGTTTGCATTGTGTGTGTGGCGGGAGGTCTTATGGTAGTTTCATTTTCCAAAAGTATTGCGAATTGACTTTAAATTTTTTCTTGTTGTTCGTTTTTAAAGATAAACTGTTTTTGTTGCTCACACCAGTCCCATGACTGATCCGGAGTTTATTGTTTCTTTCCTAAACTCTGGGTGCTCAAAATTTTTCTACACGGGCAGTCTAGAGTTGGATTTTTCAGATAGTCAGAATTAGTAGATTTTCTAGAGCTAGTTTAGTCTTTGGATATGGATTGCACTTGCTTATTTTTGTGCCTCGTTATTGGGAGTTCGAGCTATTTATGGATTGATGCTTTGGAGATGGAGATTATCCGCTGCTGGTGTTATCTATTTTCTTTCCGCTGCTATTTATTGTATCATATCTCTGATGTATATTGATATTCATTGTATCACTCTGTTGTATCAGATATTGCATATCAATGTATTATTCTTTTTCTTCCGCTGTGTTGTTTACTTAATTGTGTTATAAGCTCCGGCGACTCGGATTTGAACGGTCGAATCTATGGCATTCGAGTACGATGTAAAGTATGGATGTCGATTTTCGAACGGGAAAAATTCGCGTTCATCGCATTTGGTATCAAAGCTAAGGTTGAACTTTAGCTCAGGAGTATAACACATTAAGTAACTCATTAGAGATAGGGTGAAGTATCCCTAGAATGAGTGTATCCCTAAGATATCCGTTTAAACGTCTCAGTAAATTCTCTTACTATCCACTGATAGTGAGTATGAGTGCAAGAAGAGGACGAGATAGGGGACAGAGGAATACGACTATAAATGGTCAATATCCTGCAATAGTGGAAATAATTTTCTCTATCAATTTTCTTTGATTCGATTCCAAATTCTTTTGATTTCTTCGTACCAGCTACAAGAAGAAGTTTTGGTGTGATGGTGGCCCTACGAATCGTTGTAGAAAATCCTTACTTAATAAACAGATCAGTCTAGCTATAAATATCACATGAGATGAGAAAGGATAAGGGAAACCACAAAAATGTATGATAACAATAATGCCATAACGTGACAAGCATACATTCGATAACAAAAAAAATCATACAATATCTCAAATCTCGTCAAATATCCAAAAGGAATATCACATTCTTTAGCTTATTCACCAAACCCCAAATACTGACAAAACATATCAATGTCGATTGCAAAAAATTGGTGAAACACAAATTCCAGAAATCAACAATTTGAAATCTAGAAAACATAAAGGGGGAGGCCTATCACAAACGGAGCATGAAAACTCACCAACACGTGTTTCACAAATAGGTCGCTATCCCATGGTCGCTAACCATAGAGCTGGTACAACGACGTAGTACAATAACGGTACGCCAGAGGAACCTAATACTCAAATGAGCCGGAACGACGACGTAGTACAATAACGGTACGCCCGATGAACCTGAAACTCAAATAATTCGGAACAACGACATAGTACAATAATGGTACGCCCGATGAACCGAACTCCATAAATCCCATAGGTCGCTAGCCTATAAAAATGAGACGAAGCTCCACAAAGCGGGGTACAGTCCCCTACGCGGACAATGAGACATCACATATCGCTAGTCTAAACCTCAAAATGATCATCATAGATCAATAAAAGTGTAAATTACACCAAGTTAGTAAATAGATGAGTTTAGCTTCATGTCCCATAACCATTGGCTTAACTTAAATAATAATGAACAAATTGTAGATTTCCACTCAAAAATTGTCACAAGATTTTAATAGAACATGTCTAGGAATTAACCGATGAAGTAAACACAAGCGTTTCATACCACTTGTTTTGCTAAGTCGTTTAATTGGATTTCTCATATGAATGAGGTAAAGGTTTGTATATACTAATAGATTGGAAAACGGTTTTAAAAACGAGCTTTGTATTTAAAAGTAGTGTTGAAATTATTTTTGTGAAAGAGTTTGAGTATTTACTACTAGTATTGAAACCTTTGTATTTTAAAGTGACAAATCACAGAAATGATTGTAAAAACAATCAATCACCAAAAATTCACATTCGATGACGTGAATCAAAACCATAGAAATCGATATCAAACCATCAAATGGATACTCCAAAAATCCAGAAAAGAAGTCATCAAAGTCGATAAAAGTGATAACAACTAATCGGATCAATCCAAAAATCGATAAAACGGAAATCCACATAGAAACAGGCAAGTTGGCTGAATTTCCCAGCTCCAAACGTCTGGTGGTTTTCCCAAACGTCTGAGCTGAAGTGCTGAAAATTTTATTCCAGATCGCCCAAACGTCTAGGATATAAGCTCAGACGTCTGAGATGAGAATCTGGAATTTTATTTACGTAGCTCCAGACGTTTGACCTTAATACCAGACATCTGAGCTAAAGCTTAGGGCAATATTTTGCCTTGGCCAATGATGGCCAATTCGTATCGGAAGCGATCAAGTGAGCGACGATGGCTATGGATGTAAGCCTAGCGACAACCTAGTCCTATAGACTCATCAATACACTCCGAACAACATGTGTAAACATCCATATAAAGATTTTCATAGGTTTTGACTTCAAAATACCAAAATTTGGAAAATTCACCAAATCAATTCAAATCAAAAGCAAATACACATGATATAGATGTTAGGAATTCATACCTAAAAACTATCAAAGGTATAGACATAGATGTGAGTTCAAAACTCACCTTTAATCCCAAAACAACGAATGAGAAGCTTTAAAACAAGGCAAGATCAATCTCTCTTCAACTTCAACTTTAGAAGCTCCAATCTATGATCATAGACAAATATTTCCTAAATTAGGTTATAGGAAATTTCTAAAAATTGGAGAGGAATTGAGATGGAGAAGATGAAGAGAATGCTTACCTAAGCTTCTTTTTGATTTTTTGGAGCTTGAATCTTGAATTTCCTAGTAATCTAGGGTTTAGGAATTTTAATTTCCCTTTCTTTCCCCCATTTTCCTTTAGCTTGAGAGTGTTAGGAAAATAGAATGAATGAATGAAGAGGGGTGGTGGATTTAGGGTATTTTGTTGGGTTAATGGGCTGAAACCCAAACCCAAAGCCCAATAGAAAAATAGCGAAATTGTAAACAACTCCAAACATATCGATGTTTATGCTCAAAAAGGTCGCAAACGCTGTTTTGGACTCAATGGAAGTGGTCTCGAGTCCGGATTCGACCATTTATAGAAAGTCACATTTCGGACTTTAAATTCAAATAACGGTACTATATTTAAATAAAACATTTAAATATATAATCGTAAAATATGTGGGTTGTTACAGACTCCCCTCCTTAAAGAAATTGCGTCCTCGCAATACTTAAGCGGAAAATAAGAGTAACAACCATACTAAGGCATAATAACACAGAAGAAAATTTTGAAATGAGAAGTTCACCTTAAGGAGCACAAGAGAGTAAGTCCGGATGTGTTCGCTCAATGAATTATCTGGATTCCCAAGAACAATCCTTAGGATTTGAGGACCATTGAACTTTCACAAGCGGAACATCTTTATTACGAAGGCGTTTAACCTCCGTAGAAATGATACGAATAGGATGTTGCTCATAAGTCAAATTAGGTGAAACTTAAATTTCTTCAATAACACCGGGCTCAAGAATAGAATCGGAATCTTTAAGGCATTTCCGTAGTTGAGAAACGTGGAATATGTCGTGAATAGCAGAAAATTGAGCCAGTAATAAAAGGCGATAAGCCACGGTACCAATGCGTTTGGTGATGGGAAATGGGCCAATGTATCGAGGTGCTAATTTTCCCGATCGACTGAAACGCACAACACCCTTCATAGGTGAAACACGAATAAACACTAAATCTCCCACAGAAAATTCCAACTTCCTTCTTCGGTTATCGGCATAGGATTTTTGTCTACTTTGGGCTTCTCTCATCCTATGACGAATAAGGTCAATCTTTTCTATGGCATCACGAATAAAATCTGGACCTAAAACTAGTTTCTCACTGGCTTCAAGCCAACACGAAGGAGATCGGCATGGCCCGTAGAGTGCCTCGAAAGGAGCCATATCAATACTAGATTGGAAGCTATTATTGTAAGAAAACTCAACAATAGAAATATGATCTTCCCAACTTCCACCAAAATCAAGAACACATGCACGAAGGAGATCTTCAGGAGTTTGATTCACCCGCTCTGTTTGTCCATCGGACTGAGGATGATAAGCGGTGCTAAAATTAAGCTTCGTTCCCAAAGCTTTTTGAAGACCCTTCCAAAATCCACTAGTAAATAATGGATCACGATCGCTAACAATAGAAGTAGGAATTCCATGCAATTTAACAATTTCTTTAACATAGAGTTTGGCCAAAAGAGGTACGGTCCGATTGGACCGAACAGGAATAAAGTGGGCGGATTTTGTAAGTCCATCCACAATCACCCATAGACTGTCATGATCCGAACGAGAACGGGGAAGACCGTCAATAAAATCCATGGAAATTTGATCCCACTTCCAAACGGGAATGTCTAAAGGTTGCAATAACCCACCGAGTCTTTGATGCTCGGCCTTAACGAGTTGGCAAGTCATGCACACTTAATGAAGTTAGCAATATCATATTTCATTCCATCCTAATAATAAAGTCGCTTCATTTCCACGTACATTTTACAACTACCGGGATGAATGGTAAATTTAGAACAATGAGAATCTTCTAAAATGTCTTTACGAAGATCAATAATATTTGGCACAATAAGTCTACCAAACTTTTGAATGCCCCCACGAGCATCAATATCAAAGTCTTTCAAACCATCAACCTTATTTTGATCCCTACAACTTTGGCTAAGAAGAGCCAATTCGGGATCTTGCTTTTGAGCTTCAAGGATGCGGTCTAAAAGAGAAGGATGAGCCTTAAGGCTATATAAAACAAGAGATGAACATGAATCGGATTCACGATCTCGAATCTCACAAGTGGACAAAGTTTTGAAATCATTCCGTTTGGATATCATCATGGAAACAACCGCTTGTTGCTTACGACTAAGGGCATCAGCAACACGATTTCCTTTTCCGGGAGTATACAGAATATCAAGATCATAAGATGCAAGGAATTCGAGCCAATGTTGTTGACGCAAATTAAGTTCCTTTTGAGAAAATAAATACTTCAAAGATTTATGATCGCTGTAGAGAACAAATTTCTCTTCCAAAAGGTAATGACGCCAAATTCTAAGGGCGAAAACAATAGCCGCGAGCTCTAAATCATGAGCGACATATCAAGTCTCGGTAGGCTTTAATTGCCTAGAAGCATAAGCAATAACAGATTCTCTTTGCATGAGAATGGTTCCTAAACCAACACGACTAGCATCGGTATAAACAATAAAGTCTTTGGTTCCCTTCAGGAATCACAAGAATAGGAGCATCAGAAAGGAGTTCTTTTAATTTCTAAAAAGCAGCTTCACATTTGTCTGACAAAATGTACTTAACTCCCTTCTTCGTCAAACTAGTAAGAGGAACGGAAATTTTAGAAAAGTCTTTTACGAAACGATGGTAATAGCCCGCCAATCCAAGGAAGCTACGAATTTTAGTCACTCTCCGGTCTCTTCCAATTTTGAATCGCTTCAATCTTTGAAGGATCCACGGAAATTCCAGATTCAGAAATGATATGTCCTAAAAATTTCACACGAGATTGCCAAAAGTGGCACTTAGAAAATTTTGCTTTCAATTGATTGCTCCTAAGAGTTTCCAACACAATCCGAAGATGTTTTTCATGCTCTTCCTCAGTTTTAGAATAAACAAGAATATAATCGATAAAGATGAGAACAAATTGATCGAGGAAGTCTTTGAAAACTCGATTCATAAGGTTAATGAAATAAGCTGGAGCATTCGTTAAACCAAATGGCATAACAAGCCATTCATAAGATCCATAACGAGTACAGAACGGCGTTAAAGGAATATTATCCTCTATAATTCGAAGCTGATGAAAACCGGTTGCTAAGTCTAACTATGAAAAGACTTTAGCACCGCTAAGTTAATCGAATAGATCATCAATCCGAGGTAAAGGATATTTATTCTTGATGGTGAGATCATTAAGCTTGCGGTAGTCAACGCAAAGCCTAAGTGTACCATCGGATTTCTTTACAAAGATAGCTGAAGCTCCCCAAGGAAAGGAACTAGATCGAATAAACTGTTTTACTTCAAATTCAGATAATTGTTTACTCATCTCCTCATTTTCCTTATTGGACATACAATAAGGAGGACGAGTGATAGGTAGAGCTCCAGGGATTAGATTAATTCTGAACTCAATTGCTCGCTTAGGTGGTAATCATAAGACGGGCTCAAATATGTCGGGAAATTCACAAACAACATGAATGAGGGAAATGACATATTCCCCATCATCATTATCGTCATCATGCGCGTTTAGAGAATATAAGGATGCTACCGAATTGGAATCTGAATCTTTAAGAACAATAGAAATCTGCTTAACAGATTGGGGATGTCGAAGATGAATAGTCCGCTCGGGACATAGGATATAGGCTTCGTAACGGTTAAGCCAATCCATTCCCAAAATCATTCCGAAACCTAAGTAGCGCATAACATGCAAATCGGCTCAGAAAGAATAATCACATAAAATAATCTCGACATCTTTACAAAATAAATTGAGTGTTGCGGATCCACCAACCGGATTCGAAATTATCAGTGAAGTCATCAAGCCCATAACATTTAAAGACAAAGCATCAACAAGTTCTTTTGATATAAAAGAGTGAGATGCACCTGTATCAAAAAGAACTCGAATAGGAAGATCATGAAATATATTAATTCCATCAAGGATAGAATGAGAAATACCTTGACCAAGAGAAGTGTTACTAGGAGCTTGCACAACATTTAGCTTTCCCTCTTTCTTGTTTGGAAGTTTGGGGCATGAAGATAAAAGATGACCCGAACTTTTGCAATAACGACAAAAAAAGAGGTTTTGGGCACCTATTTGCATAATGGTCCTTAGAACCACAATTGTAGCATTGCCCACGACTAGAGGTTGGAGTCTTTGCTGTCGAAGTTGCTTGTTTCCCTTTCTTGTTGGAATTAGGTTTGAACTTAATAGGCCTCTTGTTGTTGTTGTTGAAGTTCTGTTTGGCACCCACAACTTCAACATCACTTTCTTTGTCAGCTTCTTCAAGTCAAAGATCGATATCAACAAGCTGATCAAAAGAAACTTCTAGTTTCAGGAGTAAAGGCTTTTTGAGGTTCTTATTCAACCCATAGACAAACCTCTGATTATTCTTCAATGGGGTATTAATATACTCGACCCCATATTTAGAGAGAGATTCAAAAGATGCGACATAATCCGTCACAGAAGATTCACCTTGAAGAAGGTCAATAAAGCCTCAGGCCAAAGTTACCTTTTCAGCTTCCGGCACAAACTTAAATCGAACCTTTCCCAGAATTGCTCCCAAGTAAGATCCACTTCAATAATTTCCGAAATCAAAAGCTCATACCAATCTAATGCTCTCTCCTGGAGCATGCTAGAAGCCACTTGGACTCGATAAAGATCCACAAGATTCATGCGAGAAAAGATGAAATCGCATGTTCTAAGCCAAGCTTGGACTTCTATAACGCTTTCAGAACCCTTGAATGGCCTTCCACCCAAATTGGTATAATCACTGCACAAACGTGCAAACCCAGATTTAGGATGAGTTGGCTATGGAATGGGTCCGGCAGCTTGGGCATTCTTTACAAAATCCAAAAGCTATTGGGTAGACATGAATATGCCATCTTGAGGAGTGGCACTGGATTGACCGGCGTTGGGACAGCCAGGTCTAACCATTTCTCTTCTTTAAGAAAGAAAGAAGAGGAAAAATGTTATTCTCAGAATGAATATCAAACAAACTTAATTGATAAAACAAGGTATCATAAAAAAAAATAGGATTGAACGGGTCTTAAGACTCGAATTAAATCCTAAGGCACGATTCCTAAGAGAGACTTAGGACAATGATCCTTGCTAGATTATTCTACATTGTTCTGAAGTTTGGCTCTAATACCAAGCTGTGACGCCCCACCTCTATACTCACACTAACCGAGGACACTACTGGGTAATGCCATCAATTAGTACGAAGAATAAGGCTGTTGAGGAGCGACCATCTGTGTAATTGCTTTGTGCGAGTACCGATTTGTCAGATAATATGACTTACATATCATTTCAAGAGGAAATCCGACATATCAAATACAAACTCAAAGCTACTACACAGTGGCTATGTGGGCTTCGAAAGCAAATATAGAAATAAGCATAACACAACTCAGTCACGGATATTCATATCACAAAGGCGGAAACAGATATGAATATAACACATAATAGTGTACATCAAAATAGTGGTCATACAAGATCCACTACATCACAAAAGAATGGGTACAAGTGCTAAGCAAAAAAATATGTATACATCAAGGAGTCTCTATCTCAAATGTATAAAAGCAAAAAATAATAAGCTAAAGTAGTTAGCTAAAAGTCAGAAGCTGGCCCCTGCTAAGAAGTCAAGTAGAAGCACCTGTAACACCTCGGTCTGACCCGAGTATTATTTAAGAAGAAAAATGTAACGACCCCGGATTTTATATATATTTAAATTGATAATTAATTTAGTTTTTGAATAAAAATTGTGAAATTAATCGATAAATTGATGCGAGTTTCCCCGAGTTCAAATAAAAATGTGTTAAATTATTTGAATTTAAAATCTTAAATATAAATGGTTTGAAAATAAATATAAAAGTATATACATGGACACAAGGAAATAAATAAATGATTTAAACTTAGAATTAATGGTTAATAATGATTTGAATTTATAAAATAAATATAAGACAATAAATATTAAAGTAAAATAATAGTAATAAATTAAGCTAGAAATAGAAATCAATATATAAAAGATAACTATAAAAAAATATAAAGTAGAATAATTGCTAAAATTTTAACAACAAGTTAAAATAGAAATAAATAAAAGTAAAAAATACCAATATATAAGGTAAATTATATAAACTATAAAAAAAATGAAGTAACACTTAAATAAAATTTAACAACAATTAAGATGGAAATTTATTTGTATTTTAAAGTGACATTACAAAAGAAAAGAAAACTAAAAATACATACAAGTGTGTAAACAAAATCAAATTGGATGTGAATAATAAAATGAAACAAGTAAATGTATGTGTGTTGGCTTGCAAAAGAAAGGGAATAAAAATACATTCAAGTATATATTGTATAAGTATGAAACACTTGAAAAAGGAAAACAAAAAAATATACATGTATTGGCTTACAAAAGAAGGAACAAATTAAATATATATTTGTACAAAGTTAATTAATGCTAGCATGAATACTATCATCTCTAGTACGATAGAGATATATATCAGCCACCGTTTAAATAAAAATCTCTGATCAACTTTGTACAAACCACATTATCACCATGTATAAAAAATACAACCTGTAAACTTGCTTTCTCACATATCAACTTCATTTCATTTCGTCCATCAAAGCTGAGAAAAAAAAAATTGTAAACAACATCTCAAACTTAAACAAACTCAACTGAAACAAAAATACAATCAATTCAAATCAGAAATTCAAGAGGATTAAAGATATAAAGCTTCAGCTAGTAGCATGTACAAGTAGAGGCTCTGTTCATTCCTTAATCACGGTGAGTAAACATTTTTATTAAAAATTTAAATAAGTTAATGGTTGTTGCTTGTGAAATCTTTGTGATGATGATATCCTGCATGTGTATATATAAGTATAGGATTATGTATATATGAATGTGTGTACTATGCATGTATAGTATGATTGTTTTTCTCTGTTTTTAAACTATAGAGATTAGGAAATAAAGAAAAATTTAAATCTCCTTATCTGATCATTGTTAGGCTTTGAGTTTCAAACACAGTATGTTTATTTAAACATAAATTAAAGTTTAAAATTTTATTCAAATAAAATTTGTCTGAATATCTTCTAAAAACAAGATGATACAGTAGAAATTTTAATAACATGTTAAAATCAAGTATTGTAATTTTTTGATTCAATTATATATCTTGAATCAACTCTGGGAAATATGATTTTTAAAATAAAAATCATGATTTTTAGATTGGGTTTGGGGCAGTATTTCGGTAATGACCAGAAGATAGTTTTTGGGCAAATTCTGATGGGCGGAGAGACTATGGTGGCAAGGGTTTTGATTGGAAGTGGAGTGATGATGAGTGGTCACGGCAAAAATGATCGGAGGTGTTCTCGATCGATGAGGTGGCCGGACGATGTGAGTTTAGGGTTTAAGCCCTATGTTTGGTCGAGGTTGGGTTTTTGTTTTCTGCATTGTCTCTGAGTGATCGAGTGGCTCGAGGCTTTGGGTAATGATGGTGTGGAGGGTCAGCAAGGTGTGGTCGGAGTTGTAGGGATTCCGGTGGTCGGAATTGGGAGTTCGAGGCGACTTTCCTAGCGATGGTTGTTGTACCTTTTTGATCAAGGTAGCTTGATTTCGTCTTCGAGGGTGATTGGCATTTCTGGGTGGTCGGGTGGCAAGTGTGGGTAGAAGGTGACGTGTCGGAGGTGATCTTGGAGGCTGGATCGTCGGCGGTGGCCGGTGCATGTGCACAGGGGTTGGGTGGTGTCAGTTGTTTGGGTAGTGGTTTTGACTCGATTAGGGACTCGGGGTAGCAGCGTTTTGACTCGAGTTCGTCTCGAGTTTGTCTCGTGTTCACGTGAGTGTCAAAGCATGTTCACAGTTTAAAGTGTTACCAGGTTTTATTTTACTTAAAAAAATGGAAAGGAAGGGGAACTCGGGGTAGCTCACGAGTGGAGTTCGGGTTCAACCCGAAGCAGATCTATAACCAGGTTTTAAAAAAAAAGCTTTTAAAACAAGTTTTGAAATTTAAATTGAAATAGTTTTAAAACTATCACTTGATAATGTTTAAAACACTTAAAGGTAAGTTATGATTTGGTAACCTTAATTTATCAAGTTAAATGGTTATTTTATTTAAACTTAATTTATGATTCAATTAAGTAAAGTTAATCAAAGATAAAAAGGTTTAAATATGTTAATAGTAATTAATGATTTGTTTAATTAAAGAATAATTACTTAATTAATTACTTAATATTAAAGGATTATTTTAAAAAATAAATTAAGGTTAATTAATTTGTTATTAATTATTAATTAATTAAGGAGTAATTAATCAGTAAAAGTAATTGAGAGTTAATTAATTAACAATTAAGGGTTAATTAATTAAGATAATTAATTAAGGAATGATTAATTAATGAAGGTGATTAAGACTTAATCAAATTGTAATTAATGATAATTAATCATTGATTAAGGATTAGTAATGAAAGTAATTATGTGGTTGATAAATTTAAAACCACACGATTTATTCATCTTAATTGAAGATGGTTGATTGTTATTGAATGTTGTGTGATAGATTGATATATCTGATATGTGATGTGATGCTATGTAATATGAAATGATTTGTGCTGAGCTGTTATATCTGTGATGAATATACTGTTGTATGAATATGAAAACCCTTTGGACCCGTACAACGGCATTTGAATTTCGATGCGATAGGGAGTCGAATTCCAGTTTGTTATCCGAAACCCACATCGAATCGTAATGATGAATCTTTGTGATCGATAAATTTACTTTATCTGTGAATCTGTGAATGAAGATAAGCATTTTAAATCATGCCGCTTATCGATATTGATATGCTTAAATCTGTGATGATTGAATGATGTTGCACTATTGTGTGTGAAACCCCTGGACTACACCATACACACACAAATATGGATTTCACATGGAAATCGGTTAAGTCACAGATGATTTAAATTTAATATTTTTGAAATTGAAATTTTAATTTTAGTTGATTTTGGAAATGAATTTGTGTTAAATTTTAAAGCTTTTGAAAAGGAGTTTTTAAGATTAAAGTTATTTTTGAATAACTTGATTTAGTTTTGAAATTTGATTTAAATTTGCATTCAAAAATTTGTAATTGAATTCTATGTTTGGAAATTTTGGTTAAAGATGATATAAATGTGTTTGTATGAATTTAAACCATTTTAAAAGTATGGTTTTGAGAACTTGAATTTAACCCAAAGACTTTAACTCGTATAAATGAACCAGATTTTCCGAAATGAAAACTATTTGTTTTCAAATAATAGAAGCTTTCATATAAGGAATGAATTTCCAATTTGTGTCAAAAGGATTTCAAATTGAAATGAAAATGGTTTTCCGAGTTATAAATAAATCTTTGTGAAAGATTGTTGAACTTTGTTTTGAAATTGGAAAGGTGTACCTTTTGTATAAAAGGTCGAAATGGAATTGTTTTGAAAGCTATTAATTAAATCTTTGATTTAAAGATTTAATGAGTTAATCAAATTGAAATGGAAATTGATTTGGAAAATCTATGAATGGATCTTTGTGAAACTGGGTGAACTTTGTGAGATGAATCTTTTTATGTAAAAGATTAAAATGGTAATGTGTTTAAACCATTTGAAAGAAAAGTTTGGGTAATAAGTTGTGATTTAACTGAAATCTCCATATCCATATGTTTTGAAATATCGCGCTCACTATTCGGTTTAGCCGGGAGAGGACCTTGTGTCATATAACCCATTCCGAATAGTGATACGACGTAAATGGATAGCATTTGAAGACCGGTGTTGAAGACCAGGTGTTTGCGAGAACGATAGGATAACCTATCGATTGTCTCTACACTGAGTAGATACGGTATAGAGATTCCCTAAGTGATGGGAAGTCCGATCGGGATTGTGAATACCCGGATTGCAAGGGCTTCTTCGGAAGTGCCTTCGGTTCTGTTCGAACCCGGAACAGACTTGTATGGTTGTATGTCTGACACTACACTTTGAGATATAACGCTGATTTCTTTCAAATACATTTCTGTTTGGTGGTAGAGAATTTATTCTATTAGCTTAACACCCTTCTCTGAGACGTACGAGCTCAGAGGTTATGTAGTTGAAGGTTATCGGTGATATACTCCCAATTTGGTAGTGTGGCATACTGAGTGATGTTGTGTGTTGCCGATCATTTATTGATCAAAGCATGGCTTTCGTGTAAAGTGTAGCTTTGTGGACGAGACCTCATCGGACCTCACAACCCGGAATGGTCGAAACAGGAAAGATGCAGCAAGGTTATGAGGGTCGCACCCATTAGGGTATGTCATTTCCTTCTGAAAAAAGGTGGTATCATGGTATGGAGCCCAGATGCTTTACTTGTGTGGTGGAATCAATCTTATTTACTGTGTGATTGTTGCTTTATGATCGAGGCGCCTCGGATAAAGGTCCTAAAGGACCGGGGGTAGCATACTCGAGTAGTAGTTACCTAGTTACAGAGGTAACCCGGCCTTGTGTTGGCAGAGATCTGGGTAGGTTCTCGGGACGTCCCTCCAAAGGCATACCCATGTGGCAGTAGGAAGTTCCTTAGCCTGACCGTTTGTTGGAAATCCAATCAAACAATACGAACCCAGTACGGTTTTAGTTGTAGAACCTTCCATTTACTTATGGTGGTCACCACTGTTTAGATGGTAGCTATAGTAGGCATAGTTCAGAATGTCTATGCTGGCTAAGATTAATATTATACTTTTGAGATGTTTTCCACTATGCACTAATAATAATAATCTAATTATTTTGCATAGTAAGCATTTTTGACTATCATAAGGAGAAATCTCCTCCAATTCTGTGTTTGCATTGTGTGTGTGGCGGGTGGAGGCCATATGGTAGTTTCATTTTCCAAAAAGCATTCCGAATTTCAATTTTACTTTGTTTTCCAAAGCCAACTATTTTTGTTACTCACACCAGTCCCATGACTGACTCGGAGTTTATTGTTCCCTTCCTAAACTCTGGGTGCCCACAATTTTCCACACGGGCAGTCTGGAGTTAGGTTTTTCAGATAGTCAAGTTTAGTAGACTAGTTGGAGCTAGTTCAGTTTTTGGAGTTCACTGACGACTGATGTTCCTTCTCTTGGTAAAATGTGATGGGGGTTCGAGTTGATGTTGGAGTTGTTGGACTCATTCTCTTTTGAGGATCATTTGGAGTTATCACTTCTGTTTTCCACTGTATCATTATTTATCTCTGATATTGTTGTATCATATTGATATCATTGTTATATATCATTCTGGATATTGTATTCGTTGGAGCTGTATATGATATCATTCATTTCTTTCTTTCGCTGTGTTGTTATACTTACTGTGTTATAAGCTCTGGCACGAGTCGAATTTCAATGATTGAATCTGCGGTATTCGAGTACAAGTGAGGTACGGGTGTCGATTTTCGAACGCTGGATTTCGGAACGTGACAAAGTGGTATCAGAGCTAAGGTTGAACTTTAGCTCAGGAGTATAACACATTAAGTAGCTCATTAGAGATAGGGTGAATTATACCCTAGAATGAGTAACCTTAAGATATCCGTCTGTATGCCTCAGTAAATTCTCTTACTATCCACTGATAGTAAGTATGAATGCAAGAAGAGGATGAGATAGGGGACAGGGGAATACGACTATAAATGGTCAATACCTTGTAACAACAAGGAAACAACCTTTTCTTTATCAATCTCTTTTTTTCAGCATCTCTTTTCAATTCTTCGATAGTTCCTGGTAGATCCAGGAAGAAAATTTGATATATTTGTATGGGACATAAACTCCAAATAGGTCAGAATTGTTTGTTTGAATTAATTGGTTGCTTTGTTGCTATGGTTGATAGGTATACTTTAGTTCTAAACTTAAAGATTTGGAAATTGTATCCATATATCTACTTTGGGTCCGGATATGTTCTACGAATGGTTAGTTATCCCTTTGAACTAACCAATACCGCTGCATATTTCGTAGATCTGGATAACCCGAGTATCTTGTGAAAAAATAAAAAAAATCGTTCTCGTATCTATTATTGGTATTCTGATTTGGTAAGCCAAATGCAGAATAGATGTTCAGTTGATTTGATGAAATATTCTTCACCTATCTTTGTTGTCTCCCTGGAAAATTTTGAGGACGAAATTCTTTTAAGGAGGGAAGGTTGTAACGAGCCCGGATTTTATATATATTTAAATTGATAATTAATTTAGATTTTGAATAAAAATTATGAAATTAATCGACCCTCCTATTTCTACTCTAATTTCATAAGGAATTTTTTTTTTTAAGGTAAAGAGGATATATAAATATATAGATATATCATCCATTGCAAATATAATTCTCAGGGTCAATATCTTTCTCCAATAAACCAAAATATATCCAGGATCACAATAATCAACCAATATAAATATATCAGTACATTCACAAAGATAAGCACATACATGTATACATATGTATGGAACAAGTTTAAAAATGTTTCCTGTCCTATTTTTAATTAAAGAAAGGATCTGTAATAAGGTAGATGGAAGCCAGATTCAAATAGTTGCAGATATATATGCACATAAATATGTTTAGTGCAAACATTACCACATCTTTTTCTTTGCACTTGTAATAGGAATCTGAATTTCACTCAGATTTTAACCAAATGCATTTTAAATGCCAGACAGATCTTATAAGAAGAAATACAAACCTGAATAATGATAAACACTTCTATCATCCTCAAAACCCAAGAACCAGACTCTTAACTCATTTCAATCCTGAAGCCTTCCAGGTTATAGGGATGGTTTCAAAAATAATTAAGCAAGAATTATTGTTTTGTATGATGGAATATAGGCAAAAAAATAAAGTATATATATATATATATGTGCAGATATAGGTAGATAATAGATTGCAAACTGTACAGGAGAAAAAAAAAAGAAAAACCAAAAATTGTGTTTGAACCGACCAGCATAGCACTCGAACTCGTGACCTTTCATGTATAAGTTAGGCGCATTTCCATTACGCCTAGATGTTGCTTGTGTTCCCTTAGGATCCACTTTCTTTTATACTGAATTTGTCACTATTCAGAACTTAACACAAACATCTATATTAAAAGCTTGTTTACTATTGATTATTACTTGATCACTTCTTAGTTAGTATAAACAGACTAATGTGTATGTTTCCAGTGGATTGTTTAGTCAAAAAAAAAATTTATTAGCAATCCAACATCCTCTTGTTTTCCAGAACTCTGATTCAAACAAGAGAGGCATATACATCCTCACATGTATGTGCTTATCTTTGTGAATGTACTGATATATTTATATTGGTTGATTATTGTGATCCTGGATATATTTTGGTTTATTGGAGAAAGATATTGACCCTGAGAATTATATTTGCAATGGATGATATATCTATATATTTATATATCCTCTTTACCTTAAAAAAAAAAATTCCTTATGAAATTAGAGTAGAAATAGGAGGGTCATTTCAGTATAAAAATGGAACAAGTTTAAAAATGTTTTAAATTATTTGAATTTAAAATCTTAAATATAAATGGTTTGAAAATAAATATAAAAGTATATACATGGACACAAGGAAATAAATAAATGATTTAAACTTAGAATTGATGGTTAATAATGATTTGAATTTATAAAATAAATACAAGACAATAAATATTAAAGTAAAATAATAGTAATAAATTAAGCTAGAAATAGAAATCAATATATAAAAGATAACTATAAAAAATATAAAGTAGAATAATTGCTAAAATTTTAACAACAAGTTAAAATAGAAATAAATAAAAGTAAAAAATACCAATATATAAGGTAAATTATATAAACTATAAAAAAATGAAGTAACACTTAAATAAAATTTAACAACAATTAAGATGGAAATTTATTTGTATTTTAAAGTGACATTACAAAAGAAAAGAAAAATAAAAATACATACAAGTGTGTAAACAAAATCAAATTGGATGTGAATAATAAAATGAAACAAGTAAATGTATGTGTGTTAGCTTGCAAAAGAAAGGGAATAAAAATACATTCAAGTATATATTGTATAAGTATGAAACACTTGAAAAAGGAAAACAAAAAAATATACATGTATTGGCTTACAAAAGAAGGAACAAGTTAAATATATATTTGTACAAAGTTAATTAATGCTAGCATGAATACTATCATCTCTAGTACAATAGAGATATATATCAGCCACCATTTAAATAAAAATCTCTGATCAACTTTGTACAAACCACATTATCACCATGTATAAAAAAACAACCTGTAAACTTGCTTTCTCACATATCAACTTCATTTCATTTCGTCCATCAAAACTGAGAAAAAAACTTTTGTAAACAACATCTCAAACTTAAACAAACTCAACTGAAACAAAAATACAATCAATTCAAATCAGAAATTCAAGAGGATTAAAGATATAAAGCTTCAGCTAGTAGCCTGTACAAGTAGAGGCTTTGTTCATTCCTTAATCACGGTGAGCAAACATTTTTATTAGAAATTTAAATAAGTTAATGGTTGTTGCTTGTGAAATCTTTGTGATGATGATATCCTGCATGTGTATATATAAGTATAGGATTATGTATATATGAACGTGTGTACTGTGCATGTATAGTATGATTGTTTTTCTCTGTTTTTAAACTATGGAGATTAGGAAATAAATAAAAATTTAAATCTCCTTATCTGATCATTGTTAGGCTTTGAGTTTCAAACACAGTATGTTTATTTAAACATAAATTAAAGTTTAAAATTTTATTCAAATAAAATTTGTCTGAATATCTTCTAAAATCAAGATGATACAGTATAAATTTTAATAACATGTTAAAATCAAGTTTTGTAATTTGTTGATTCAATTATATATCTTGAATCAACTCTGGGAAATATAATTTTTAAAATAAAAATCTTGATTTTTAGATTGGGTTTGGGGCAGTATTTCAGTAATGACTAGAAGATAGTTTTTGGGAAAATTCTGGTGGACGGAGGGAATATGGTGGTCAGGGTTTCGACTGGAGGTGGAGTGATGATGGGTGGTCACGGCAAAAATGATCGGAGGTGTTCTCGATCGATGAGGTGGCCGGACGACGTGAGTTTAGGGTTTAAGCCCTATGTTTGGTCGAGGTTGGGTTTTTGTTTTCTGCATTGTCTCTGAGTGATTGAGTGGCTCGAGGCTTTGGGTAATGACGGTGTGGAGGGTCGGCAAGGTATGGTCGGAGTTGTAGGGATTCCGGTGGTCGGCATTGGGAATTCGAGGCGACTTTCCTAGCGATGGTTGCTGTACCTTTTTGATCGAGGTAGCTCGATTTCGTCTTCGAGGGTGATTGGCATTTCCGGGTGGTCAGGTGGCAAGTGTGGGTAGAAGGCGACGTGTCGGAGGTGATCTTGGAGGCTGGATCGTCGGCGGTGGCCGGTGCATGTGCACATGGGTTGGGTGGTGTCAGTTGTTTGGGTAGTGGTTTTGACTCGAGTAGGGACTCGGGGTAGCAGCGTTTTGATTCGGGTTCGTCTCGAGTTTGTCTCGTGTTCGCGTGAGTGTCAAAGCATGTTCACAGTTTAAAGTGTTACCAGGTTTTTTTTTACTTAAAAAAAAATGGAAAGGAAGGGGAACTTGGGGTAGCTCACGAGTGGAGTTCGGGTTCAACCCGAAGCAGATCTATAACCAGGTTTTAAAAAAAAGCTTTTAAAACAAGTTTTGAAATTTAAATTGAAATAGTTTTAAAACTATCACTTGATAATGTTTAAAACACTTAAAGGTAAGTTATGATTTGGTAACCTTAATTTATCAAGTTAAATGGTTATTTTATTTAAACTTAATTTATGATTTAATTAAGTAAAGTTAATTAAAGATAAAAAGGTTTAAATATGTTAATAGTAATTAATGATTTGTTTAATTAAAGAATAATTACTTGATTAATTACTTAATATTAAAGGATTATTTTAACAAATAAATTAAGGTTAATTAATTTGTTATTAATTATTAATTAATTAACGAGTAATTAATCAATAAAGTAATTGAGAGTTAATTAATTAACAATTAAGGGTTAATTAATTAAGATAATTAATTAAGGAATGATTAATTAATGAAGGTGATTAAGACTTAATCAAATTGTAATTAATGATAATTAATCATTGATTAAGGATTAGTAATGAAAGTAATTATGTGGTTGATAAATTTAAAACCACACGATTTATTCATTTTAATTGAAGATGGTTGATTGTTATTGAATGCTGTGTGATGGATTGATATATCTGATATGTGATGTGATGCTATGTAATATGAAATGCTTTGTGCTGAGCTGTTATATCTGTGATGAGTATATTGTTGTATGAATATGAAAACCCTTTGGACCCGTACAACGGCATTTGAATTTTGATGCGACAGGGAGTCGGATTCTAGTTTGTTATCCGAAACCCACATCGAATCGTAATGATGAATCTTTGTGATCGATAAATTTACTTTATCTGTGAATCTGTGAATGAAGATAAGCGTTTTAAATCATGCCGCTTATCGATATTGATATGCTTAAATCTGTGATGATTGAATGATGTTGCATTATTGTGTGTGAAACCCTTGGACTACACCATACACACACAAATATGGATTTCACAAGGAAATCGGTTAAGTCAAAGATGATTTAAATTTAATATTTTTGAAATTGAAATTTTAATTTTAATTGATTTTGGAAATGAATTTGTGTTAAATGTTAAACCTTTTGAAAAGGAGTTTTTAAGATTAAAGTTATTTTTGAATAACTTGATTTAGTTTTGAAATTTGATTTAAATTTGCATTCTAAAATTTGGAATTGAATTCTATGTTTGGAAATTTTGGTTAAAGATGATATAAATGTGTTTATATGAATTTAAACCATTTTAAAAGTATGGTTTTGAGAACTTGAATTTAATCCAAAGAATTTAACTCGTATAAATGAACCAGATTTTCCGAAATGAAAACTATTTTTTTTCAAATAATAAAAGCTTTCATATAAGGAATGAATTTCCAATTTGTGTCAAAAGGATTTCAAATTGAAATGAAAATGGTTTTCCGAGTTATAAATAAATATTTGTGAAAGATTGTTGAACTTTGTTTTGAAATTGGAAAGGTGTGCCTTTTGTATAAAAGGTCGAAATGGAATTGTTTTGAAAGCTATTAATTAAATCTTTGATTTAAAGATTTAATGAGTTAATCAAATTAAAATGGAAATTGATTTGGAAAATCTATGAATGGATCTTTGTGAAACTGGGTGAACTTTGTGAGATGAATCTTTTTATGTAAAAGATTAAAATGGTAATGTGTTTAAACCATTTGAAAGAAAAGTTTGGGCAATAAGTTGTGACTTAACTGAAATCTCCATATCCATATGTTTTGAAATATCGCGCTCACTATTCGGTTTAGCCGGGAGAGGACTTTGTGTCATATAACCCATTTCGAATAGTGATACGATGTAAATAGATAACATTTGAAGACCGGTGTTGAAGACCATTGTTTGCGAGAACGATAGGATAACCTATCGATTGTCTCTGCACTGAGTAGCTACGGTATAGAGATTCCCTAAGTGATGGGAAGTCCGATCGGGATTGTGAATACCCGGATTGCAAGGGCTTCTTTGGAAGTGCCTTCGGTTCTGTTCGAACCCGGAACAGACTTGTATGGTTGTATGTCTGACACTACACTTTGAGATATAAAGCTGATTTCTTTCTAATACATTTCTGTTTGGTGGCGGAGAATTTATTCTCTTAGCTTAACACTCTTCTCTGAGACGTACGAGCTCAGAGGTTATGTAGTTGAAGGTTATCAGTGATATACTCCCAATTTGGTAGTGTGGCATACTGAGTGCTGTTGTGTGTTGCCGATCATTTGTTGATCAAAGCATGGCTTTCGTGTAAAGCGTAGCTTTGTGGACGAGACCTCATCGGACCTCACAACCCGGAAATGGTCGAAACAGGAAAGATGCAGCAAGGTTATGAGGGTCGCACCCTTTAGGGTATGTCATTTCCTTCTGAAAAAAGGTGGTATCATGGTATGGAGCCCAGATGCTTTACCTGTGTGGTGGCATCAATCTTATTTACTATGTGATTGTTGCTTTGTGATTGAGGCGCCTCGGATAAAGGTCCCAAAGGACCGGGTGTGGCATACTCGAGTAGTAGTTACCTAGTTACAGAGGTAACCCGGCCTTGTGTTGGCAGAGGTCCGGGTAGGTTCTCGGAACGTCCCTCCAGAGGCATACCAATGTGGCAGTAGGAAGTTCCTTAGCCTGACCATTTGTTGGAAATCCAATCAAACAATACGAACCCAGTACGGTTTTAGTTGTAGAACCTGCCATTTACTTATGGTGGTCACCACTGTTTTGATGGTAGCTATAGTAGGCATAGTTCGGAATGTCTATGCTGGCTAAGATTAATATTATACTTTCGAGATGTTTTCCACTATGCACTAATAATAATAATCCAATGATTTTTCGTAGTAAGCATTTTTGATTATCATAAGGAGAAATCACCTTCAATTCTACGTTTGCATTGTGTGTGTGGCGGGAGGCCTTATGGTAGTTTCATTTTCCAAAAAGCATTGCGAATTTCAATTTTACTTTGTTTTCCAAAGCAAACTGTTTTTGTTACTCACACCAGTCCCATGACTGACTCGGAGTTTGTTGTTCCCTTCCTAAACTCTGGGTGCCCACAATTTTCCACACGGGCAGTCTGGAGTTGGGTTTTTCAGATAATCAGGTTTAGTAGACTAGTTGGAGCTAGTTCAGTTTTTGGAGTTCACTGACGACTGTCGTTGCTTCTCTTGGTAAAACGTGATGGGGGTTCGAGCTGATGTTGGAGTTGTTGGACTCATTCTCTTTCGAGGATCATTTGGAGTTATCACTTCTGTTTTCCGCTGTATCATTATTTATCTCTGATATTGTTGTATCATATTGATATCATTATTGTATATCATTCTGGATATTGTATTCGTTTGAGTTGTATATGATATCATTCATTTCTTTCTTCCGCTGTGTTGTTATACTTACTGTGTTATAAGCTCCGGCACGAGTTGAATTTCAACGATTGATCTGCGGCATTCGAGTACAAGTGAGGTACGGGTGTCGATTTTCGAACTTATTCACCAAACCCAAAATATTGACAAAACATATCAATTTCGATCGCAAAAAATTGGTAAAACACAAATTCCAGAAATCAACAATTTGAAATCCATAAAACACAAAGGGGGAGGCCTATCACAAACGAAGCATGAAAACTCACCAACAAGTGTATCACAAACGGGTCGCTATCCGATGGTCGCTAAGCATAGAGTCGGTACAACGACGTAGTACAATAATGGTATGCCCGAGGAACCTAATACTCAAATGAGCCGGAACGACGACGTAGTACAATAACGGTACGCCCGATGAACCTAAAACTCAAAGAACTCGGAACAACGACGTAGTACAATAACGGTACGCCCGATGAACCGAACTCCATAAATCCCATAGGTCGGTAGCCTATAAAAATGAGACGAAGCTCCACAAAATGGGGTACAGTCCCCCACGCAGACAATGAGACATCGTATATCGCTAGTCTAAACCCCAAAATGATCATCATAGATCAATAAAAGTGTAAATTACATCAAGCTAGTAAATAGATGAGTTTAGCTTCATGTACCATAACCATTGGCTTAACTTAAATATTTACGAACAAATTGTAGTTTTCCACTCAAAAATTGTCACAAGATTTCTATCGAACAAGTCTAAGAATTAACCGACGAAGTAACGCAAGCGTTTCATACCACTTGTTTTGCTAAGTCGTTTAATTGGATTTCTCATACGAATGAGGTAATGGTTTGTATATACTAATAGATTGGAAAACGGTTTTAAAAACGAGCTTTGTATTTAAAAGTAGTGTTGAAATCATTTTTGTGAAAGAGTTTGAGTATTTACTACTAGTATTGAAACCTTTGTATTTTAAAGTGACAAATCACATAAATGATTATAAAAACAATCAATCACCAAAAATTCACATTTGATGACGTGAATCAAAACCATAGAAATCGATATCAAATCCATCAAATAGATACTCCAAAAATCCAGAAAAGAAGTCATCAAAGTCGATAAAAGTGATAACAACTAATCGGATCAATCCAAAAATTGATAAAACGGAAATCCACGTAGAAACATGCAGGTTGGCTGAATTTGGCAGCTCCAGACGTCTGGTGGTTCTCCCAGATGTCTGAGTTGAAGTGCTGGAAATTTTATTCCAGATCGCCCAGACGTCTAGCATATAAGCTCAGACGTCCGAGATGAGAATCTGGAATTTTATTTCCGTAGCTCCAGACGTTTGACCTTAATACCAGACGTTTGAGCTGAAGCTCAGGGCAATATTTTGCCTTGGCCAATGATGGCCAATTCGTATCGGAAGCGATCAAGTGAGCGACGATGGCTAGGGATTTATGCCTAGCGACAACCCAGTTCTATAGACTCATCAATACACTCCGAACATCATGTGTAAACATCCATATAAGGATTTTCATAGATTTTGACTTCAAAATACCAAAATTTGGAAAATTCACCAAATCAATTCAAATCAAAAGCAAATGAACATGATATAGATGTTAGGAATTCATACCTAACAACTATCAAAGGAATAGACATAGATGTGAGTTCAAAAACTCACCTTTAATCCAAAAAACAACGAATGAATAGCTTTAAAACAAGGCAAGATCAATCTCTCTTCAACTTCAACTCTAGAAGCTCCAATCTATGATCATAGAATAATATTTCCTAAATTAGGTTATAGGAAATTTTTGAAAATTGGAGAGGAATTGAGATGGAGAAGATGAAGAGAATGCTTACCTAAGCTTCTCTTTGATTTTTTTGGAGCTTGAATCTTGAATTTCTTAGTAATCTAGGGTTTAGGAATTTTAATTTCCCTTTCTTTCCCCCATTTTCCTTTAGCTTGAGAGTGTTAGGAAAATAGAATGAATGAATGAAGAGGGTGGTGGAGTTAGGGTATTTTGTTGGGTTAATGGGCTGAAACCCAAACCCAAAGCCCAATAGAAAAATAGCGAAATTCTAAACAACTCCAAACATATCGATGTTTATACTCAAAAAGGTTGCAAACTCCGTTTTGGACTCAATGGAAGTGGTCACGAGTCCGGATTCGACCGTTTATAGAAAGTCACATTTCGGACTTTAAATTCAAATAACAATATTATATTTAAATAAAACATTGAAATATATAATCGTAAAATATGTGGGTTGTTACAATATTTGTATAGATCAAGTTTATAGGAGAAACATAGATGACCCTACCATTAAAGCAACAGCTACTAGATGCATTACAAAGCAGCATCTGAACTATATGTTACATGTCATGAAATATACCTTAACTTCTTTTACACGATTCACATAAGATAATTGCAATATTTTAAAAAGTGAATGTATATGCAATACAATTTTTTATTCCTAAGGCGAGGTGTAAGCTTCGACCCATAAGTTTTTTTGGGTATTTATCACATACATGACATATTGAATTTGTTTAGCATAGAATAAAAACCTTGAAATAATAAATTAGGAAGCATTAAGCTTTTAAATTTATTATACAATATATATCATAAAAAATTGTAAGTTTATATTCATAAGTAATGAATGAATAAGCATTTGGAACTGCAAAGACAATAAACAATAAGCGGCAGGTAAGTTTATCGTTCTTTCTCTCGGTTTTTCTTTAATGGATTATGAAAACAATTGTAATCGTTTCCAAAAATCAATTTCTAAAATCGATTTAACGGTCAAATTTTGAAATTAACTTGACAATTGTTTTTTGATATCAATTTCAAATAAATTTTGAAACTCTTCGTGATAAAAAATTTAAATAACAATATTATTTTCTAGGTTTCATCCAACAATTTTCAACTAGGCAAATCTC
The DNA here is from genome assembly GCA_030737815.1 of Allium fistulosum. Lineage (NCBI taxonomy): Eukaryota > Viridiplantae > Streptophyta > Magnoliopsida > Asparagales > Amaryllidaceae > Allium > Allium fistulosum. The sequence continues at coordinate 730,845,794 of CM060902.1, read as the reverse complement.
TTTACTTCTTAGGGTTACACTTTATTGGGCATTTAGGGCGTCCGAGACATTTTTTTTACGCCCCGCATGCCTTGGGTGATTTGTATTCAAATGAGGTCATGAGTTCTAATTCCACTAATGATAAAATTAAAATATGTTTTTGTGGAAAAAATTGATATATAAGTGAGGTTATAAATTCGAATCTAAGTCCCAACAAGTATTTATCTTCTTTATTTTTATTATTCTAATATATATACATTTATCTTTACTATTTTCTCAATACTAATATATTCCTTCCAATACTATTCATTATTCACAATGTTGTTTTACATTCATACATCCAATATTTTATTTTGTTTTTTCTTCAAGTTCCATAAATTTTCTATCAATTATTTTATATAAAGCTATATGTAAAATTAAAACCAAGTTATTTAAGATTATTCTATTAATTTTTTTAAAGATATTTTTGATCCTCTTCACATGGGCGTCTCACATGCCAAAGTTTTTTTTCTTGAAATGGTACTTAGATACAAAATGTTACGGGGCACAAATCATGTGTCAATAAATGTTCGAATCATGCTATGCAAGTTTCGAACTTGTGACCTCTAGCACCAAAGTCGAACTTGTGACCTCTCGCACCAAAGTTTCAAACTTGTAACCTCTCACATGCCAAAGTTCATATTTATAACTAAGTAGATGTTCAATTTTTGTCTGTAAGAAATATCTTTTGTTTCTTTCATACCAAATAATCCATGAAAAGATAAGAATTAGATCAACGAATAGTCTCACATTTGTACAAGAAATCTTATTTCTTAGAGCTTCGGTAATTGAATTAATAACATGGAGGAACAGTATGTTTTAGATTGTATTTATAGAAGCACTGAGAAAAAATAACTTATGTAAACTGCAATGATAAAACAAACGATCGCATCTTCATCACCGTCGATGCAAAATAAAATGTATCGATTCAATTCTGTTTTCCCCCCATATTTGGAATATTTTTGTCGACTGACATTAATAGAGAGATTTCATAAATGAGTTGACCAATTTGTCAAATCTGGCAAACAATTTTGGATGGTTGTCAACTAGGATACCATTTTCTGATAATTGTAATTTGGATGATTGTCTGATGTGTCCTATTGTTTAATGTCTAAATTGTGAAGTAAATTTTTTTTTAAGCAATGAAGAAAAAGTAGTTTTTGAAAATTATTCAAACCAAGAACGTACATGAAAAATTATTGCCGATATTGTTAAATGTAAAAAATTATAAAAGAAAAATGACCTTTTAGCATTGAAGAGAAAGTGTGCCTTATTGATTATTATTACTACAATAGTAGTATTGACATTTATTCAAGCCAAGCACCAGCATGAAAAGTTATTGTTGATATTTTGCCAAGCCATGCAAGAATTATGGATGTTTAAGAAAGTTGTCCAGTGCTAACTCTATGATATTATTTCTTCTAATATGGTTGTAAACTTTCTAGATGTGTTGATGCAAATATGGCTGAGATACCTGTAGAAAGAGACTTCAGATCGACAATTCTATCATGTAAGAAGTTTACACCCCAAAAAGTCTACGCCATATTTATGGAGGTGGGAAATTATTAAATGAATATTATGTAAATTCGGCACATGCACATTTGTAGCTTGCTTTCTTCACTACTAGAAAAGTAGAACCATATGACGAGCTAACATGGGTAAGAACCACTTTGGGTAAGCTGTGCAAGAATTAAGTTCAAGAGGTTATTGATTCGAACCCCCAAGGCATTAAATTGAATGCTCTGCTTGCGTAAGTATAACTCTTATTCTCCAAAGGGGAAAAAATCAAAACATTGTTTCAAATGTTATAGACTTTTTCTTTATTTTTATATGCTTTGTTTGAGTTTGATTTTTTTAACCTCCACTTAATGACGCTGTTATATCCCTAATTTTCAAATTGTTGCATGTGTCAACTTTTTATATTCATTTTTAACTTTATTATGCATAATGTGGATAGAAACATGAAAGGTATAACAACTGCCGTTAAGTAGTGGTGAAAAAAATAAACCATATTCATATTAAAGACTTGCATATGCATACATACGCAGGCATACAGGGGTGGTCTCTAAATCTTCATCTTTCATTCCTTGGAATTTTCCCAATCAATTTCTAATATTAAAAGTATGTATCAGATTAAGCTAATTTTGTATATGCATATAATAATGTTGATCATCTATATAGAACTTTTGATCTTTCATAAGTTCTAACCCCTCAAGTTTATATTTTAAATCAGCAATTAATTTGAATATATTCAACCTCATAATTTTTTGAAGATGAGGTGTTTTCCATCCCTCGTTATTATTATGGTGAAGGTGGTTTGAATTACTAGAAGATCATATCCAAAAAAATTAGCTTAATTTAAAAAAATTAATGCAAACAATTTGATATATAAATGACGGAGGAATGGAGTGATGGAGGTTTTGGAATTCATCCAAAGTAAATGTCATGTAAGCAAGGGTTAAACTAATCAAGCTAAGAAGTTATCGTCTCACTCGGCTTTCATCTAGCTTCCATCTGGAAGACTAGATTAATATAGGCTTCTTGTCTAGCTTAACAATTTTAATTTATCTCTTTAGTGTTGCTTAAACTTGCTTGGTTCTCAAGTCCTAAATGTTAATTAATTTATAATTGCATTATGTGCGCGCAAGTGCGCGCGCACACAAAGTAAAATGTTGCTTATGGGAAATTAACCTCAATAAGTTAACATTTTTATCGACTCACTCAACTTTCATCCAAAATAGGGCTTCTTGTCTACTTTAATGACTTAAATTATTGGTTTTTCGACCCTAAATACAAATTATTGTTTGAAACTATAGACCTATCATCTTGCATATTTTGCATGAAAAAGTAATATTATACCAATTGGATCGCAAAAAATACCTTATAACTTTGGTTTAAAATGAAACAAGATATCATGGTTTTGTAGTTGTACTATATTTATCAACCGACAAAGGAAATTGTGTTGTTTTATCCCTCCCTCTGTGTATGTATCCTTTTTCTAGTGTGTGTGGGGGGTTGGTGGGTGGGGTTGGGGGGGAGGTGGGGTTGGTGGTGTTAAACTTCTGGAATTCAGAAAACGATATGTGATTCAACAGCTCATCCACACAAACTTTTATAGGTATAAACTTTTTGTGTGTACATTTATCTTCATCATATTTCATGTGGATAATAACATAAAGGTTGACCGTTAACTTGCATGCATGCTAACACATATGTATTTGTTTGTATAAATAAGAAAACGTAGACTTCTTCTCCAACTAGGGCCAACCCAAGGTTTTTCTTAGTCAGTTGACTTCTTTGGAATTTTTTTATAACCATTTTAGCTATTTTACATAAGGCTATCCTTGAACATTTGATTTGCATAAAATAACAAATATTATTCTGTACTCTTGGTTTTAGTTTTATGTTGTATTCCACAATTTAGGAAAAATTGAGCAACAGAACAAAAACGACCAAAAAAGGAGGAAATTTAAAGAAGAGACAAAATTTAGTCAAGTATCTGTTGATTTGCATATTGCAACATAGGGAAACAAATAAAAAAATACAGATGCTAAGCTATGAAAATAGAAGAAAACAGTGGTAGATTTTTTCCGCTCCATAGGGCCATGCCTATCTCTGGCTTAATGAGTTTAATTATCGCATGTGTTACATCAAAAGTGCTTATTTTTTCTGGTCCTAAATATAAAATTAATTTGCATATGGGTCTATATAAATTCTTGATTATCAACTTTTAGACCTTTAATCCCTGTGCATTATAAACCGAAATTGAACATAACATAAAATCTGAGGTATCACAGATCTACAATATCATACTTTATAAATTTGGACAAAAAGGAATAAAATATTATTCATAGATTAGGCAAAGCAAACTACATTTTAAATATATTTGTAGATTGGACATGTGTGCAGGAAGTCAAATAATGATTCATCACTTATGTGCTCGACAAAAAGTAAGATACTTAGCCTCTGATCTACTGATATAACTCAGACGGTAAAAAGAGCAAAATTAAACTTGTGATTATTAAATGTGTTCTAGTTATATAACTTACTCAACTATCTTCTGAACAATGCTGGAATTCAGAAAATGATTCGTGATTCAATAGTTTTTTTGACCCCCCATCTAATGAGGCCACTTTAACAGTAATTCTCATCCACAAACTTTTGCCGACATATACCTTTTGTGTTTACATTTATCATCGTTATGTTTTGTGTGGATAATAACATTAAGGTTGACATAATTACCGTTAACTTGCGTAAGTGCTAGCACATATGTATTTGTTTGTATAAATCAAAACAACGTAGACTTCTTCTCCAACCAAGGCCGACCCAAGGTTTTGTTTGCCTAAGCCACACTTGGTTCTTAGTCAGTCGACTTCTTTGGAGAGAAATTTTTTATAAACATTTTGGCTATTTTACATAAGGCTATGCTTGAACGTTTGATTTGCATAAAATGAAAAAATATCATTCTGTACTCTTGGTTTTAGTTTTACGTTGTATTCCAGAATTTAGGAAAAAAGGAGAAATATAACAAAAACGGCCAAAAAAAGAAGGAAACTGAAGCTTAATGAGTTTAATTATCACCTGTGTTACTTCAAGAGTGCTTAGTCTTTGTGGCCCTAAATATAAAATTAATTTTCATACAAGTCTATAAAAATTCATAATTATCAACTTTTAGACCTTCAATGCTTGTGCATTAAAAACAGAAATTAAACATAACATAAAATCTGGAGTATCACAAATCTATAAAATCATACTTTATAAATTTGGATTAAAATGAAGAAAATATCATTCATAGATCAGGCAAAGCAAACTACATATTAAAATTATTTGCAAATTGGACATGTGTGCAGGAAGTTAAACAATGATTCATCACTTCAATGTGTGCTCGAGAAAAAGCAAGATGCTCAGCCTCTGATCTACTTATATAACTCAAGCTGTAAAAAGAGCAAAATTAAAGTTGTGATTATTAAATGTTTTTAGTTGCATAACTCACTCAAAAGACTTCTAAACATGCATGCATGTGTGCATACATGTGTATGTGCATGTGAGCATGTATAAACAAATATATGTATGTATTCCACTTTGTTCAAAAAAGTGATAGCTGTCAAACCTGAAATTAATATACCATTTGTTTTCCTTATTCTAGCATTAGTTATGTTGTTGTATATTGCGTAGACTCTTGCAGTACAATGGTTCTACTTGAAGTTGTTTACTAAAAAGGACAAAGATGTAACCATGAACTTTTCAGTTTCTAATGACTATAATTATTTTGTAATCAATTTTCATAAAAACATATTCCAGTTCTAAAGACAATTCATGGCACGGAAGCTATTTAAACTAATATGTCTAAATTTAAATGATGTAGGTCACTCAATCAAAGCATCTAACTGCTGCCGAGGAAGCAAATTCTCTAGAGATACAAAGCGTTTAAGTAAGTTCAAAACGTTTGATGTTAACAAATGAACATCCTCATTATTTTATGGATTAATTTTATTAGCACATCAAAAATGATTCTTTCAAAGTGTTGTATAGTATAAAAGCAGTATAGCATAGCAAAAATAACAGATCTAAAAACCTCTTATACGGATGCTATGTTGCAGCATATAAATTGAAGTTTTTCCCCCAATTTAGGTCACCTTTCAGCAAATATAGTTCAAATTTAAAACAAATTACATAGCTAAATCATTTTTTGCTAGGCTGTCGCCAAATCAGCATTTTGCGTTCATGTGATTTCAAATCAATTTAGTGCAATTTCATCAAATAGTCTTTACACCTATGCAAAATGCTGACTTGTACCAGTTCAAAATACTAACTTAATGCCAACAAAATAAAAGTTGGCCTAATTTAGTAATTTGTTTTCAAATTGGGCTATGTTGTTCCTAGTTATATAAAGTGTTCAAATTGAATTATGAATTAAAACATATACTGAACCAAATGCCACCGCAACCAAATTATAATATTTGTTTCCTCATAGCATAAATTATAATGATAAATTAAGATGTATTGGTTGCTCCTTAAGCTTAATTTTTTTTGTTATTTGATGGTTGATCTAAATTTTTTGCAGTTAATCATAACAGTAAATTATATTGATTTTTCTTTCAAACGAGATGCTAGCCTACAGGATATTTGTTTATGATTGTTTTAAGTCATAGTTTTTGCCAAGTGGTGTTTCTTGGCATGTGTAATGTATGTGTCTGCCTTGTGCAGCTTATACTTATTTGCACCCTGCGTGGTGATATAATAGCTTTGTTGACTGCTTGTGCAGCTTAGTTTTGTATGTTGCACCCAGTGTGGTGCACGAGTTAGTTTAGTAGTTTAGGCATGTAACGCATGTTGTCCAACTTTTGCGCATAGCTAATTAAGTCGTACTAATAGTTGTTGAAGCATCTTGCCTCAAACCTATATCTAAATTGTACAGTGGTATGGCCACTATAAAACTAGCTTACATGTGCAAAATAATAATACTTTGTTTTTCCTGCAAAAAAGATACTAGCCTATGGAATTTTTTTTATTTAGTGGCCCATCTTATTTTTTTACATCAAATTTCCTCAAGGACTAATATGTAGAAAAACACAGAATTTATAGTGGTTCGGTCTGAATGTGCCTATATCCATTGTTCCTCTTTTATTATCCCTTTCATTTCTGAGTACAAGTACAAGCTTTGAATACGAGTAAACATGCTATTAGAACTAAGATTTTTCCCTCTCGAAGTTGTCTGCCATTGTTGCTGAAAGCTTCGCACTTCAGCCTCCCCCTTTTTTATGATGCCATGCGCTTGGTATTTATAGAATGAAGATATGAGAAGAGACAATGACTTTAGATCAGGAGAAAGGATTTCGAGTTTGGAGGGAGAAAAGGATTTTCTTAGAACCGTAATTTTATATTTTACTAGGGGAATAGATTCCTCTTATCCTTTCATTAATTACATAAAGTAATTATCCTTTAATTAATTTCACAAATTAATTATCCTTAACCATTTACAGTAAATAAATCTTTAATTACTTCATTAAATAATTAACTATAATTAATTACATTAATCCTTAATTAATTATATTAATTAATTTAAACTTTAATTAATTACCTCCATTAATTAACCTTAAATAAAACATAAACAGTGATTACCATCCTGTAATTACTTACCCTAATCAATTAACTCCTTAATTAATTATATTAATCCTTTAATTAATTACACCAAATAATTAAATCCTTAATTACTCTTACAAAGTAATTATACTTCAATTACTTCCCATTAAGTAATTCCCTTTAATTAATTACATCCTTTAATTATACATTAATTATTTTACTAAGTAATTACACTTATCAATCTTATTAAGTATTCATACTTAATCCTTTATCAAGTGATTATCTTTAATTAATTTACAAATTAATTAACTTAAATTAATCACATTCATTTTATTAATTACACTTGAGTAATTCATCCCTTAGTTACCCTTAAACCAATTAATTAATTTTTAATTATAGATTAATTATTCTTTTAATTATTAATTAATAAACCTTAATTATCAATTAATAAAACTTAATAACAAATTAATTAATCCTTAATTATCAGTTAATTAATCCTTAATTAATCTTTATAGATTAATTATTTCTTAATTATTAATTAATAAAACCTAATTATTAATTAATAAACTTAATTAAGTACTTCTTAATTACTAGTTAATTAATTTCTAATTACTTAATTAATTAATTACAAATTAATTAATCTCTAATCATTAATTTAATCAATCTTAATTATTGAGTTAATTAAATTAATTAATTACTCTTAATTAATTTCTTAATTAATCCTTTATTATTAATTTATTAAATTAATTAATTATACTTAAATTTTCTTAATTAACTTAATTAATCTCAAATCATTTAAAATCTTAATTATCCTTTAAGGTAAACCATTATCTTAATTAAAGACTTAATTATCATTAACATATTTAAAACATTAATCTTTAATTAACTTACTTAATTAAATCATTTAATTAAGTTTTAAAATAAAATAATCATTTATATTAACAAATTAAAGTTACCAAATCATAACTTCCTTTAAATACTTAAAACATTATCAAGTAATAGTTTAAAACTAGTTTCAATTTAAATTTTCAAAACCTTGCTTTTATAAAAACTTTCAAAACAGCTTACACTCACGTACACGATAACAAACCCGAGTCCAAACTCGAGCCATAAGGCAACTACCCCGAGCACCTCTCTGAGACAACTGCTTCTTCCCCAAACCACAGCAAACCAAACCCAAAACCACTGATACGCGTGCACGTGCACCACCCAACGGCGATGTTCTGACCACTCAGACTACCACCGATAGGTCGACGACGACCTAACCACTCAATCCCGACCATCCAAGCATCCATCACAAACCCAGATCAAAAATCGACACATCGACCAAACTAGAACCAGAAAACTATTCACCAAAACCTCCCTCGTCCAGGCACCTACGACCACCGGCACCTCTGAAACTCCGGCCATAGGTTAGTCATCCCCCATAGCAACTTTTCCTCCACCTCCGATGAGCTCCGACGCTTCGGTGAAGACGCAGCGAACAAAAACCCAACCTCGACCAAACATAAGGTTAAACCCTATTTCCATGTCGTCCGGCCTCCACATGCCTCGAGAACCCCTCCGACCATTTTTTCCATGACCATCGACCTCCCAGCCACCTCCAGTAATGGCCTCGACCATCCAGACTTCGCCGATCATCAGAAAAGCCCCAAAACTCAATTTCTGGTCAACCCGCAAGTGCTCACTCGAATTAACACTAAAAATTGTCATTTTACTTTTAAAATTCATGATTTCCAAAGGTGATTTAGATTAAATAGGTAAATCAGAAAATCGTGATGTTTGAATTTAACATGTTTTAGATTTTCTACTGTCTCATTCCATTTTCCAGAAATATTCAAACCAATTATACTTAAAAATATTTTTGAAATCAAGATCTTGTTAATCTAAAAGCTTTTTGTTTAAATCATCAGAAACAAGAGTTTGAGGAAGAGAGATTGAATTTATATTTTGTTTTAACCTGTTAACTTGAAAACAAATATATATATATATATATATATATATATATATCCAGACATACTCACATATTTATATATACATGCAGTCACATTTACACAACCATGCAAGCATATTTCATATCATAACATTCAAAGATTAACGCATGCATCAAGTTATCATCAACTTAGCCTAAAATAAAAATGTTTACTCACAGCTTTGAAAAGATGAACAGAGCTAACAGTTTATATAACATGCACATTTCAATATTCAGACATATAATTCATCATCATGCAAACAATATATATATCAAACATTGATGATTTATTTAAGCAACCAGATTTAAGACAAAATACAGTTGGGTTTACTCACATTTGAAAATGCAGAGAGTTTGAAACGAACTGGGAAGCTTTTGAAACAGTTTTGGATTCCTGAAGCTTGTATTGCTTTGATTGAAAACAAAATTGCTTTGTTGACTGAGATGATTCAAGACTTGATTGGTTTTACGGGAAAATACTTGATGTTGCTTTGAGAAGGTTGAAGCTTGTTTGCTGATCTTTGGTTACAGGCTTTTATTTGTTTGAAAAATGCTTTACAGGTTTGGCTTTGATTTGAGAATTGGTTACAGGGTTTAGATTTTGTTTTTGAGGAATGTTTTCAGGTTTTGGTAAATAGTTTACAGGGTTTTGAACTTGAGTTTGTTTTGATTTTCTTGTGGATTGAATAATGTTTTACAGATTTTTAGTTCGATCTGTTTTGAGAATTGGTTACAGACTTTGGCTTGTGATTTTGAACTGAGTTGTTTTGAAGAAAGTTTACAGGTTTGTTCTTTTAGTTTTTGAAAAGAAGATAGAAAAAGAAAATGAAAAGGAAGATAGGAGTTTAAATAGAGTTTATTTTGATTTATTAAAATAAAAAGAAAATAAAGAGGAAATGACACTTGTTCCTTACCATATTTAATATGTTAACACATGTTACTTAAGAGGTTTAGAACTTAACACTTGTCCTAATTCATTTTTATATTATTTTTAAATGATTTTAAAAGCTTATAAATAAAATTTCCTAAATAGATAAATACATATCTTATTTAATAAATGCTTTTCTCAATTATATATAAATGAAACCTTTAAAAGAAAATAAAATAAAAACCAATTATATTTTAAATAAAATCATATATAGTATATTTAATCCATTTTTAAATGATAATATAAAACTTTTGTATTTATTACTATTTAATAAATACTTCCCAAATTTATATAAATAAAATTCTTTTAAAGAAAATAATATAAAACAATCTTATCTTAAATAAAAACCTTATCCATATATTTTATATCCAAAATATTTTTAAGATATATATATCCTTTAAATTCAAGTTTAAATCCAAATTCAAATGCAATTTAAAAATCCAATTTAAAATCAACTCAAACATATATATAATTAAATAAACACATTATTACTTTGAAAATAATAATTCTATTTTAAAATCTATTTATATCTATATTTAAAAACATCACATTATTAAATTGTTTGAAAATAACACTTTTGCCAATTTTAAATAATTTAAATTAAGAGATTATCACATTTTAAATTCCTTGAAATTCCGGGATATCACATTCCTCCCCCCTTAAAAGAATTTCGTCCTCGAAATTTAAAACAAAAGATAATCCAAAAGTTTTTATTTTATTTCAACAAATTCAGGCATACATATCTGCCATACACAACCAAACAAACAATTTCATCCAAACAATCAATTAAATCAAACAAACAACACCAGCTATCCGGACACAGATCTGGATAAGCTTCCTAAATTTATTCCCGAGTTTCCCAGGTATAGACACTGGAATACATACTACGAAGCTACAGAGCTCCTACTAATCTAGATCTACAAAACTAGACAGAATATCAGACTATAGACAAGTCTGACTCAACTACCAAATCCTTCTGAACTGCTGGTTCCACAACCAGTGATGGATCATACACGTACTCCCTTAGAGATACGTGAAATACCTTGAATCCCAGTCTTCCAAACTGGCAATTCAAATCATAAAAGCCAAACACTGATCCTTAGAAAACTCAAAAGAATCCAATATGCCTCGGAGCTAACTTCCTAGTCTTACCCAATCTTATTGCTCCCTTTACTGGAGAAAATCTCGACAACAACGAAGTCTCCAATTTCGAATTCCAAATTCCTCCATTTCTTATCCACAGAACTCTTTTAACGATCCTAGGCTGCCTACATCCTTTTCGGATCAGCTCAATCTTCGTTGATGCTTCAATAAACAAACTGGATCAAAAACAACTCAACAAAATGATCCTCTCAAGATCTACCAAAAATCTAGAACACAAACTCTACTCCACAAACATCAGTAGACTACAACTTACTTCTCCTATCCGAAAAAGACAAAACAAAAACACTTGCCAACCTGGCCTCAAATCTATAAAAATTTCCTGTAGAAACTCTTAATCCAAAACATTGCAACTTTCAGTTGCTTCCACTCCAGAATAGCTGCCACCTTGCTTCTGCTGCACAACTCTGATCTGGAGAAGATGGGAATGCTGTCGATGAACTCGAGTACAGACTAGTCAACACATCTCGGAAATATGGTTCAACAGATCCATAAAAAGAAAACTTAGAAGTTCCATAAAATGCTGAGCTGCTTCACCAAATCCTTTCTGTAGGAGACATCCTTCTACCTAGCTGAACTACCGGTACCACTCCTGGAACCAAGTCGATACGGAAACTCAATCTCTAATGCTGACAAACCTCTGACTTCCCTGAAGACATACAGAAAATCTCTGATAACCTAAGAGAACACTCAACTATCGCAAGTCACTTTTGCGATCCTATCCAGTCCAATATCCAAAGATACTATTCTCTCTTAACCAATCAGAACAGCTTATGCTATTTAACCAATCCATCGAAGAACTGGATCCACTCTGCAGCTTCTAAACTCCACCTCTTAGAAAACTGCTTAGCCAGAAGACTTCCTGCCGGCACACAAAACACTTCGAGCTGCACTACTGACACAAATGCCAAAGACTTCCCATCCAAAGCTTCTTGAGAAACTCGTACCTCAAACCAAACTCAAGCACCCTGCTGAACTCAGCCACAACACCGAAGCAGACACACTTCCTTAAACTTGCTCCAAAAGAAAACATTTTCGGAGACATCCATAATCACTGCATCTCATCACGCAACTACTACTTCCTGAGGTTGCCAAGATACCATCACTTGCTTCAGCTCAACTAACAGATCCAAATTCTCAAAAATCTGCTCATCCGATAGATCCAAACTTGTATTTCAAAGATGGACTCCGAACCTTAACAGGTTTCCTTCAAAGATCAATGAAATCCTTACACCAAGCAAAGCTCACTCGAGACGGTATTAGGTCTATAGTCTCGACAAATACACTTCCAACCTCAACACTCAGACTCTAACCATTGGTAGTCATGTTACACACACCACTACCCTATCTACTTTTATAACTCATATTGGAAAACCCGAACAGGTAACCCAACAAATAGATAGAATAAATATATATATATAGTTATATAAAAATTACAAATACGCTCTCTCAAGATAGACACCACTCCAGAGTCTAGGTATTCACTCAACCAAGAGCTCTGATACCAACTGTGACGACCCGACTTTTTCTCCACAGAAAGTCGCATCATCTTGAAGAAAGAAAGGGATAGAAAAGAGAAAAGATAGAGAAGCAAGAAAGAACAACATCGGAATCTCAACAGTGGAACGAATAAATTATATTAATCACATAAATATTACATAGTATCATATACATCAGAGATACACAGCTTATAAAACACATACTAGACAGTTATAAACACCTGTCTAGTTATTACAACTTCAAATACACTCAAACAAAAGACTCAGAGATCAACACAGCAGAACCACTTAAATATCTACAAATGTTGAAGCCTCCTGCTCCATTGCTCCTTCAGAATTCGTCAAAGCAAACCTGAATCCCTTGGCTACTCGTAAAAATTTGAGTACCCAAGAGTTTAAGAAAACAAAATAAACACTTGGGTCATACATGGGCCTGGTGTGAGTAAACGGTTAAAGTTGCTTAACTTTAAAAACCTTTTGACAACAAAGGTATCACGTAAGACTCCCCACACATAAACATGGGTAAGTTTTTACCTTACGCTAACCAAATCATTTGATAGAAATCCAGTGATATTATAATAGGGTCTAGGGTTTTCAAGTAAAATACAGAAATAGCTGGAATGCTTGCATATCATATTCCAACATAGTTGGGTACAACTAAATCGTACGGCACTTATTGGAGATTGGATTCCATACAATGGCAGGGCTACTGGGGTACCGCCCATCACAGTACGTGGCCTAGATCAACGTACCGAGGATCACGCCCAATCCCCTACAACACAAGGCCGGAACCATCCCTTACTGGATAATTCCCGCATAAGAAACCCCGCGGTTGTAGCTAGCAACCGCCCACACAGCCGAAATAAAAAGGGACTCTAGATAGGGGAAATCTTATTCTACTTGGGTGCTACCCACTAACCTTGCTGCACCTCCCCTGTTTTAGCCATTCCCGGTTGATGGGGGCTTGAGGCTACGATTACCTTTATAGAACACATCTATCTTAGAATGCTCATCGTCCACCTGACGATGTTCTGAAAGCATTCAATCCATACAAGTTCGTTCCGGGTTCGAACGAAACCGAAGGCATTATCTCGTTACACTCATTTTGGAATCACCCTCAGAGTTAACGACAATAACCCTTGCACTCTGAATCTTCATCTTCACTTGAGATTCACGACCTATCGTTAATTTGGATCGATGTGGTATTCGAATATCCAAATCTGGAAACCCGATCCCGGTCTCATCGAAATCCAAACGTATCTTAATGGCCAAGTTTGTTTAAAGGTTTAAACAATTTAATTCAATACTTGAATTCACACAGCATTTAACACAGATAAATATCACACATTTATCACAGATATATCATATCACAGAATATCATAGCATATATATCATCCAATAGATATCAACCAAATTAGGTATTCTACACAACAATTATCCATAAGCAACAATTATTAACCCTATGTTATAATTAATTTAATTAACTTAAATTAAATTAATTACTTAAGAATTAATTATCTAACCTTACTTTAATTTATTAATTACAAACCTTTAATTAATTAATTACTCGTTAAATATTAATCATCCTTGATTAATTATTCATTAATTACATAAAGTAATTATCCTTTAATTAATTTCACAAATTAATTATCCTTAACCATTTACAGTAAATAAATCTTTAATTACTTCATTAATTAATTAACTATAATTAATTACATTAATCCTTAATTAATTATATTAATTAATTTAAACTTTAATTAATTACCTCCATTAATTAACCTTAAATAAAACATAAACAGTGATTACCATCCTGTAATTACTTACCCTAATCAATTAACTCCTTAATTAATTATATTAATCCTTTAATTAATTACACCAAATAATTAAATCCTTAATTACTCTTACAAAGTAATTATACTTCAATTACTTCCCATTAAGTAATTCCCTTTAATTAATTACATCCTTTAATTATACATTAATTTTTTTACTAAGTAATTACACTTATCAATCTTATTAAGTATTCATACTTAATCCTTTATCACGTGATTATCTTTAATTAATTTACAAATTAATTAACTTAAATTAATCACATTCATTTTATTAATTACACTTGAGTAATTCATCCCTTAGTTACCCTTAAACCAATTAATTAATCTTTAATTATAGATTAATTATTCTTTTAATTATTAATTAATAAACCTTAATTATCAATAAATAAAATTTAATAACAAATTAATTAATCCTTAATTATCAGTTAATTAATCCTTAATTAATCTTTATAGATTAATTATTTCTTAATTATTAATTAATAAAACCTAATTATTAATTAATAAACTTAATTAAGTACTTCTTAATTACTGGTTAATTAATTTCTAATTACTTAATAAATTAATTACAAATTAATTAATCTCTAATCATTAATTTAATCAATCTTAATTATTGAGTTAATTAAATTAATTAATTACTCTTAATTAATTTCTTAATTAATCCTTTATTATTAATTTATTAAATTAATTAATTATACTTAAATTTTCTTAATTAACTTAATTAATCTCAAATCATTTAAAACCTTAATTATCCTTTAAGGTAAACCATTATCTTAATTAAAGACTTAATTATCATTAACATATTTAAAACATTAATCTTTAATTAACTTACTTAATTAAATCATTTAATTAAGTTTTAAAATAAAATAATCATTTATCTTAACAAATTAAAGTTACCAAATCATAACTTCCAAAACCTCCCTCGTCCAGGCACCTATGACCACCGACACCTCTGAAACTCCGGCCATAGGTTAGTCATCCCCCAAGCAACTTTTCCTCCACCTCCGATGAGCTCCGACGCTTCGGTGAAGACGCAGCGAACAAAAACCCAACCTCGACCAAACATAAGGTTAAACCCTATTTCCATGTCGTCCGGCCTCCACATGCCTCGAGAACCCCTCCGACCATTTTTTCCATGACCATCGACCTCCCAGCCACCTCCAGTAATGGCCTCGACCATCCAGACTTCGCCGATCATCAGAAAAGCCCCAAAACTCAATTTCTGGTCAACCCGCAAGTGCTCACTCGAATTAACACTAAAAATTGTCATTTTACTTTTAAAATTCATGATTTCCAAAGGTGATTTAGATTAAATAGGTAAATCAGAAAATCGTGATGTTTGAATTTAACATGTTTTAGATTTTCTACTGTCTCATTCCATTTTCCAGAAATATTCAAACCAATTATACTTAAAAATATTTTTGAAATCAAGATCTTGTTAATCTAAAAGCTTTTTGTTTAAATCATCAGAAACAAGAGTTTGAGGAAGAGAGATTGAATTTATATTTTGTTTTAACCTGTTAACTTGAAAACAAATATATATATATATATATATATATATATATATCCAGACATACTCACATATTTATATATACATGCAGTCACATTTACACAACCATGCAAGCATATTTCATATCATAACATTCAAAGATTAACGCATGCATCAAGTTATCATCAACTTAGCCTAAAATAAAAATGTTTACTCACAGTTTTGAAAAGATGAACAGAGCTAACAGTTTATATAACATGCACATTTCAATATTCAGACATATAATTCATCATCATGCAAACAATATATATCAAACATTGATGATTTATTTAAGCAACCAGATTTAAGACAAAATACAGTTGGGTTTACTCACATTTGAAAATGCAGAGAGTTTGAAACGAACTGGGAAGCTTTTGAAACAGTTTTGGATTCCTGAAGCTTGTATTGCTTTGATTGAAAACAAAATTGCTTTGTTGACTGAGATGATTCAAGACTTGATTGGTTTTACGGGAAAATACTTGATGTTTCTTTGAGAAGGTTGAAGCTTGTTTGCTGATCTTTGGTTACAGGCTTTTATTTGTTTGAAAAATGCTTTACAGGTTTGGCTTTGATTTGAGAATTTGTTACAGGGTTTAGATTTTGTTTTTGAGGAATGTTTTCAGGTTTTGGAAAATAGTTTACAGGGTTTTGAACTTGAGTTTGTTTTGATTTTCTTGTGGATTGAATAATGTTTTACAGATTTTTAGTTCGATCTGTTTTGAGAATTGGTTACAGACTTTGGCTTGTGATTTTGAACTGAGTTGTTTTGAAGAAAGTTTACAGGTTTGTTCTTTTAGTTTTTGAAAAGAAGATAGAAAAAGAAAATGAAAAGGAAGATAGGAGTTTAAATAGAGTTTATTTTGATTTATTAAAATAAAAAGAAAATAAAGAGGAAATGACACTTGTTTCTTACCTTATTTAATATGTTAACACATGTTACTTAAGAGGTTTAGAACTTAACACTTGTCCTAATTCATTTTTATATTATTTTTAAATGATTTTAAAAGCTTATAAATAAAATTTCCTAAATAGATAAATACATATCTTATTTAATAAATGCTTTTCTCAATTATATATAAATGAAACCTTTAAAAGAAAATAAAATAAAAACCAATTATATTTTAAATAAAATCATATATAGTATATTTAATCCATTTTTAAATGATAATATAAAACTTTTGTATTTATTACTATTTAATAAATACTTCCCAAATTTATATAAATAAAATTCTTTTAAAGAAAATAATATAAAACAATCTTATTTTAAATAAAAACCTTATCCATATATTTTATATCCAAAATATTTTTAAGATATATATATCCTTTAAATTCAAGTTTAAATCCAAATTCAAATGCAATTTAAAACTCCAATTTAAAATCAACTCAAACATATATATAATTAAATAAACACATTATTACTTTGAAAATAATAATTCTATTTTAAAATCTATTTATATCTATATTTAAAAACATCACATTATTAAATTGTTTGAAAATAACACTTTTGCCAATTTTAAATAATTTAAATTAAGAGATTATCACATTTTAAATTCCTTGAAATTCCGGGATATCACATATCCAATCTGATTTATTAATTACAAATCATTAATTACCAATTTATCTAATGATTTTCTTAAATTAATTAACTTGAATTAATCATTATTTATTAAAATTGATTAACCATTAATACTCATTAATTAACCCAATCATAATTAATCATTCTAATTAACTTAATTTATTTATGAATTACACATCAATAAGTTTCATTAACTTTAAAGATAATATATTCTTATTAATGATTTTATTAATTACTTTCTTATGTTTGAAAACATTTATTTCAAATACTTTGGTTTTAGAAGAAATTTTAAAGAGTTGAAACCAAATACTAAAATATTTAAACTCATTTAAAATATTTAAAATATTTACATTTATCACTTTCTTTCATTTCAAAATCTGAAATTCAAAGATATGTTCAAGTCCAGGTTTTAGTTTTGTTTTTCAATTTTGCTTAAAACTTTCCTTTACAAATCAAATTCAAATCTTAAATTCAATTCCTTTTTAAATATACTTAATTGTTTAAACACTTTGTTTTTAGTTATTTAACAATTTGAATTTTAAAAACTCATTTCCAAACTAAGTTTCAAAACTGAACTTAAGTTATGTTTAAACTTTGATTTTAACTCAGTTAAACTTTAATTTAAACTTCAGTTAAAAAAACAGAATAGTACATGTTTCTTTTAAAAAACCTGTAACCCATTCTACCCGAGCCATTACCCGATTTACTTCGAGTGTTACTTCGAGTTTCATGCTAGTTTCCCCGAGTCTCTCCCCTATCATTCACGCAACCTCCTTCTTCTTCTTTCCAACTTCACAGCCCCAGGCACAACTATCACGCGTGCACGTGCACGGTGGTTCGCCGCGACTCCGGCAACCCTCTCTGCCACCCACAAACCACAAACCGATCACCAACTCGAGATCAAAACCCAGCTTTTCGAAAAAAATCGAAATCGGAAAAAAACACCTGTAGCTTGAACCATCAACTCGAACAACCCACTGAAATACGCCTTGACCCTCGAACGCCAGCCACCAGGGGCGACGCGATACCGGCTACACCTCACCGTTAACCTCCTCTACCACCTCCCAGAATTGTGTGTCACTCGATCACTCCACGGTGACGCCATCAAGAAATTACAGAACACGAAAAAAAACTGGAACCCAAACCCTATTTTTGATCCAATCCAAAAATCCTTGCATTCGAAATTTTTTCTAATATTTTTCCTATATTCGAGAATAATCAAACTAACTCCTCAACAAATTCCAACAATTAAAATTTGTTGAGCAAACAGAAATTTAAAAAAAAATTCGATTCATTTAAGGACTACACCTTGTATACTGATCTAAAAATCATCATTTCTGTGTTTTAAAAATCTTACTTTGGTATGTTTAATCAAGATGTGAAAACAAATTAACAATTTAAATTATTCGAATTTTAACATATGTTTTCCTTTTTACGGTAAAACTTAAATAAACTGAAGCCATGTTCCTCAGTCATGCTTTAAACCATTTTCAGGTTTTGATTTTAGTGTAAACAAATTTATTTAGTTTAAAAATCATAGTTTAAAATGATTTGTATGAAGGAGTATTTGTTTTCTCTGCATTTCTTTACTCTGTGACCAAATAAATAGAATAACAGATCATATACAGATGCCCAGTGCAAACAGAAAATATCTTGATGAGAGCAACATACACACCATACATGCATATATTCCCAGCAGATACCATAAGATACATTTTCTTTTCAAATCAATTAGCATGTAACCAAAATCACTTACTTAAATTTCTTTAAAAGTAAAGTTACTCACCTGGAAATATTTTAAAACAGAGATTGCTTTTGTTTTGTTTTGAAATCTGCAGTTGACTCTCCCTTCAGTAAATTTCCTTTCTACTTGAATATGTGGTTATGTTTTCTTTTCTTTTTAATTTCAGTTCTCTGCTATATCTTTTTCTTTGAACGAATTAAAGGCTTGAAGACGTATACATATATATGAGCCTTACACTCCTCATTTCAAGTCTCTCAAAACTGTTCTATATGTATTATTATGCCACTGTGGTGAATTATGCCATTTGTATCTTTTTCTACCATTGTACATAGTGAAAATGAATGTTGAATTTACAAATCTTGATGTCGTCATGGCTACCTGTACATGAGTGTGTTGTGCACACGTGTATGTGTATGCATGTATGTATGTGTATTGATGTATTCTTTTATTCCTCATTTCCTAATCTAATCTAACTTGGTAAATTCCTTAAAAATTGAGAAAGATATTGCACATACAAAGGGGTCAATACAGGAACCAGATCAGTGCCAAATTATGGGTAATGGAATGCGTGGAGAACGGGATTGACATGACATGGAGGTACAATGGTGATTCAGATCTTTAGCTCGAATCAACGTTTACTTCAATGAAGCGAGTTCAAGCAGTTATGTGTCGCGCACAGTGCTTATGGATCTGGAGCCTGGCACTATGGATGCCATCAGATTTTGTCCGTACGAGCAGATTTTCAGACCCAATAACTTCGTTTTAAGGTATAGTGGAGTGGTAATAACTTAGACAATGGTCATTGTATGGAAGGAGCAGAGCTGATTGATTTGGTGTTGGATGTTGCTAGGAAGTAGGCTGAAAATTGTAATTGATTGCAAGGTTTCCAGGTATGCCCCTCCCTCGGAGGAGGAACAAGATCCGAAATGGGAACTCTTCTCATCTCAAAAATCAGGGATGAATATCTAGATAGGATGATGCTTACTTTCTCCATCTTCCCATCCCCAAAGGTTTCCGATATAGTTGTTGAGCCTTACAATGCGACTTTATCAGTTCTTCGACTCATTGAGAATGTGGATGAGTGCATGGTTCTTGATAATAACGCCCTCTATGATATTTGCTTCAGAACTCTTAAGCTCACTACTCCCAACATTGGGGACCTGAACTATCTAATAGCAGCAGCTGCTGTAACCTGTTATCTCCGATTGCTTGGCCAACCGAACTCCGACCTTTGAAAGCTTGCAGTCAACCTCATCCACTTCCCCCGCCTAAACTTCTTCATGGTCGGTTTTTCCCCTCTGACCTCTTGTGGATCCCAATAGTACTGTTCCCGAACAGTGCCCAATCTGACCTAAGCAATGCAGGATGTGAAGAATATGATGTGTGTAGCGGATCCATGGCACGGCCGCTACTAGATCGCATTGGCCATGTTCAGAAGCAAAATCAGCAAGAAAGAGGTCGACGACCATATGATCAACGTGTAGAACAAGAACGCTTCCTACTTCATGGACTGGATTCTTGACAATGAAAAGTGGACTGTATGTGAAACTCCTGCAACCGGGTTGAAAATGGCTAGCATTTTTATTTGTAACTCAACTTCGATTCAGGAGATGTTTAGAAGGGTCAGAGAGCAGTTTGCAGCCATGTTTGAAAGGAAGGCTCTCTTGCATTGGCATGTTAGGGAAGGAATGGATGAGATGGAATTTACAGAGTGGAGAGTAATATGAATGATTTTGTGTCGAGTACCTGCAGTATTAGGATGCTACTACTGATGAGGACGGGGATTATAAAGAGGAAGAAGAGAGTTAGTATGAACAATAATTTTTAATTGGAAGTTATTAGTTGCCAGTTGATACACTAACTGATGCAAAATTTGAATTCGGTGGCTTGAGATACGTGTTTACTGGCTGGTTGCAAAGTATTGAGTGTTCAGGGTTGCTCTGATAATGTAGTGATGCCTTTATGTGTTTTGCTGCTTAAAAAAAGGAAAAAAATGCATATATGTATGTGCATGACTGCATGTATTTGACTGAATAAAACAGGTTCAGTGTCTGTTTCTATTCTGTAAACATGCAAAATTATGCGCTAATTAATATTACATGTATAAAGTCAATTAGTTACTAACTTGGTTTGTCCTATATCAAAATTAGTTATTTCTTTTGTAGTAGGAATGATTTGAATGTATTGATGCTGTTGTTTTTTTACTGTAGTGTTTTTTTGTTTAAAAAATTGGACACCGTAGAAAGATACAAACGTGTGTCGTTGCATGTTAATCTGAAACTGTAACATCAATGTATTAACCCAATAGCAGCCTCAATATCTAGAGAACTCGTACCATTTTCTATACTACAGTTAGTATGGATAATGCCACCTACGCGGATAATGCCACCTACGGTGGGAGAAAATTATAACCAAAAAATCATTAATCTCCTAACATTCCATTGTTCCAGATTTACCCGTGTGCGAATCACGGGTTCCAACCTAATACTTAATTGTTTAAACACTTTGTTTTTAGTTATTTAACAATTTGAATTTTAAAAACTCATTTCCAAACTAAGTTTCAAAACTGAACTTAAGTTATGTTTAAACTTTGACTTTAACTCAGTTAAACTTTAATTTAAACTTCAGTTAAAAAAACATAATAGTACAGGTTTCTTTTCAAAAACCTGTAACCCATTCTACCCGAGCCATTACCCGATTTACTTCGAGTGTTACTTTGAGTTGCACGCTAGTTTCCCCGAGTCTCTTTCCTGTCATTCACGCAACCTCAGACACAACTATCACGCGTGCACGTGCACGGTGGTTCGCCGCGACTCCGGCAACCCTCTCTGCCACCCACAAACCACAAACCGATCACCAACTCGAGATCAATACCTAGTTTTTCGAAAAAAATCGAAATCGAAAAGAAACACCTGTAGCTTGAACCATCAACTCGAACAACCCACTGAAATACGCCTTGACCCTCGAACGCCAGCCACCAGGGGCGACGCGATTCCGGCTACACCTCACCGTTAACCTCCTCTACCACCTCCCAGAATTGTGTGTCACTCGATCACTCCACGGTGACGCCATCAAGAAATTACAGAACACGAAAAAAAACTGGAACCCAAACCCTATTTTTGATCCAATCCAAAAATCCTTGCATTCGGAATTTTTTCTAATATTTTTCCTATATTCGAGAATAATCAAACTAACTCCTCAACAAATTCCAACAATTAAAATTTGTTGAGCAATCAGAAATTAAAAAAAAGTAAATTCGATTCATTTAAGGACTACACCTTGTATACTGATCTAAAAATCATCATTTCTGTGTTTTAAAAATCTTACTTTGGTATGTTTAATCAAGATGTGAAAACAAATTAACAATTTAAATTATTCGAATTTTAACATATGTTTTCCTTTTTACGGTAAAACTTAAATAAACTGAAGCCATGTTCCTCAGTCATGCTTTAAACCATTTTCAGGTTTTGATTTTAGTGTAAACAAATTTATTTAGTTTAAAAATCATAGTTTAAAATGATTTGTATGAAGGAGTATTTGTTTTCTCTGCATTTCTTTACTCTGTGACCAAATAAATAGAATAACAGATCATATACAGATGCCCAGTGCAAACAGAAAATATCTTGATGAGAGCAACATACACACCATACATGCATATATTCCCAGCAGATACCATAAGATACATTTTCTTTTCAAATCAACTAGCATGTAACCATAATCACTTACTTAAATTTCTTTAAAAGTAAAGTTACTCACCTGGAAATATTTGAAAACAGAGATTGCTTTGATTTGTTTTGAAATCTGCAGTTGACTCTCCCTTCAGTAAATTTCCTTTCTACTTGAATATGTGGTGATGTTTTCTTTTCTTTTTAATTTCAGTTCTCTGCTATATCTTTTTCTTTGAACGAATTAAAGGCTTGAAGACGTATACATATATATGAAAGGTTTGTATACAGGTTCAAGTACTGAACACCATGTTGTATAATTACTTTATACATGTTTTGTACAACAAAAGACCTTCTTTCAAGGGCTGATGTGATTCTTGTTTTATGGCTGAGTAAATAGCATTAAATGAAGGCATGTTCACCATGCTTCTTTGCTCCTTTGTATACTTACAGGAATATGCTGTTTAGTTGGATTTTGTGGAGGCTTGCATTTATTGTTTTGTCTCATTTCATCATGTCTACATTAACCTGTTGTTTCAAATTCAGCTATGTATATATCTTTTATTTTGTTTTCTTGTTGCATACTTGTTTTGTTGACTATGCATTTTATTTACTTTGTTTATTTTGCAAACTTGTAGATATTTTATTTTATCTTTTGTTTATTTTTAACTTGTCTTTATATTTTGAGTGTATATTTTCTTTTATTTTGTTTTTTTAGCACTTTGGAATATGTTGTTTGAATTTTAACTAATTTATTTCTAGCTTAAATATTTATTTTATTTTGTTGTTAGATTTTATTTAAGTGTTACTTTTATTTTTATAGTTTGTCCTATATACATTTTTATTTCAAGTTCTAACTTAAATATTTATTTATTTATTTATTTAAATTTTAATTTTAACACTTATTGTCTAAACTTACAATTTGCATTCATTCACTATTTTTATTTGTATATACTTGTATTTGTATTTGTTTGTATATAAGTTCTTATAAATTTTTGTTTATACTTCTTCTTTTGCCTTATGGCTTTGTAATATAAATAAATTCCTATTTTAATATGTTAAATTTCTTACAATTGTATTTACTTGATATTTTTCTTGTATTTATCTATATATATTTATTTTATAAACTCAAATTATTATTAAACCATTTACTTGAGATTTTAAACTCAAATTCAATATATTCTTTATAATTTCAAATCTACTCATATAGACACAACTATATAGATTCACACATATATATATACAATTTCTAAATTTAAAATGATTTAATATATATTTTCTATTTGAATCGGGGAAACTCGCTTCCATTTATAATTAATTTTACAAATTTTTATTCAAAAATTCATTTAATTATCAATTTAAATTAAATTAAAATCTAGGGTCGTCACATTATTATTCCTTACTATATGTTTAGATGTGGAGTTCTATTGCCATAATATCTCATTGTGTGTGTTTGCATATGCGCATAGTTGCATGTTACTTTAATCTTATATTGTAAGAAAATTTACCTTTTTTAATCACAACTTACCTATGATTCTTAAACCTCATCACATTCCTATAAAATGTTCAGTCAAAGAGCTTCGTAATCTTTTAAAAGCCTTTCAAATCCCAATCAACATCCAAAAACACTGGATAAGGATATTTCGCTTTGGCCATACTTTGCATAGTATGAAGTTGTAGTACCATGTTTGTCAATATTTTACTTTCAGTATAATGTACCATAGTTTATACAAATTGCGGACACTTTCCATGGTTCTACCAAGATTTAATTAATTCAAAACTATCATAATTCCCAATACATGAGATTCTTCGCTAACATCGTAGAAATTGTTGAATGCGGCAACAAGTGTACTAACATCATATCAAATAAATGTATTTGGTAACTTAAATTTTACAAGTTTAATAAAATTGTATTTTATGAATAGTCCTTCACTCTCAAATCACTTAACGTCAACAACTGACATGTAGGTTCTGATGTATGTCATGTTGAACTCGATTTGTACTGTTTACTGTAACCACACTTTCTTTAGCATTATTTGATAAATTTTCTTTCAGTATTCTCCTTACACTTATTTGAAACATTGCCTTTATTACTACATTCTAAAGGGCAGTCATGGCAATACACATGGTGGTTTTTTGTGGCTTGCTATAAATAGACATGCATCCATCCAAAAAAGAGGGTTTTAGTAATCCACCAATTGTATATGCAAACCCTCCTCCAATTTCTCGTGCATACATACAAAGTAACAATCAGAGCAACAATCCTTGTCACCCACTCTAGCTAATGAGAAATTAACATATATATTCTGGTGCACAATGCTTTTATGTATATAATAAAAAGGAGTAGGAGCTACCTCTTTACTATATTCATTTACAAAGGATATTCTAAACCTCTCTTCACCTTTACTAATTTCATCTTGATCATATCGAGGTTTTATATACTCTTTGAATATTTGTAAATTATGAGAACCGCAACTAACCTTCTTCTATACTTTAATTTCTTTTCCTTCTGCATTGTTCTCATCTTTCTCTTGATTTTCTTTACTTTCCTCATGACAAAAAGCTTTGCACCATTTTCTTGCTTAGAATTGTTATATTCAAGATTCAGTTCTAATGAACATTGGCATATATCTCTCAAGATTTTCTTAATTGATAATCTGGATTTGAAAGCTTATAGGATTTAAGGCACCTTTAGTTCATTATCTTAATAATCATGTCAAGTTTTAGCATGACAATATGAGAATTCACACTTAGAAGAAGTTCAATATCCTCTTTGTCTGAAGAAGCTACTTCTAAAGTAGCAGAAGTTTTTGTGAAAGTAACAAACTCGAATGCCTTTCCATTTGCAGCAGCTTGTTTTCTGCTAACGACATCCAAATCAAGGTTTATACCCTGCATAGCTAAGGTTGCATTATCATTTGCTTCCATGCTAGTGTTCTTTTTGACAAATAATTGACCTGATTTAGATGATGTTGAAGACCTAAACTAAGGATGTATTAGGAAAAAATAGAAAAATAATGACACTACAGTGTATTAAGCATAAAAACCAAATTTAGGACATAGTAAATGCAAAAGATTATCCACACACCATCATAAATAAATAACTAAACAGAGACTTAAAACTTGAAGTTTACAAGTTATCCTAGGTGATTGAGGTGCTTCTTATAATCACATTATAAGATATTAGTATAATATGACGGTGTGATGCTATATACTTATGTTGTACGTACATAATATACCGCATAGCTCACTAGCAATATTTCATATTAAAGTAAAAAGTAGATCAACTTGTCTATAATCTTTTTGGTAAACAGTCCCTGAAAATGGTCTTGTTAACATCATATGAGACACAACAGACAAATTACAAACAAGTCACAAGGAGCAGTCAAATTTTTAAATGGATGTTTGATAATTTGTCACAGAATGTACATTTATTTTCATTCGATTTTCTAGCATAGTGGAATCACAAATGAAGTAACTGGCATCGCATCGCTAGCTTATACACTTGTAGCCTTTGATGGATAATCAACAATATTTTTTAAATCTCTCAATCCTACCCATCTTGGTTTCTTCGGTGCAAACTCACTAAAATATTTTATAATAGTTGAATATCTTTGGTGTAAGAACGAACTACCCAAAATCCTCTAGAAAAGAATAACAATTGAACGAAGAGATTTAGAAAGTCAAACATTTATCCAAATTGTTGAATCAAAGTTTTATCTTTAATTAAATAGAAAAAAATATTGTTTTTTGTTATCCTCTTTATTATTGAATAAGAATTCAAACACCATATTAGAATTATATATCTTTAATGAGATCAAAGAATTATGTTTTTAAGTGGTTAAAATATTGAGAACTTATTCTATATCTTTTTTTAATTACAATTGTAACACCTTTGGTTTCACGATTGTGCACACATGAAGCGCACGTTGTGCTATTACACGTAATTAATAACTTGTCTCTCAACTTTCATTTTTGGAAATACATTAATAAAAAAATATCATGTTTGGTTGTTGATGGTAAAAAAGAAAACCGTGTGGCTAATTATAACTGTCAAAGGAGTAGAAAAATTTTTGGTGAGCTTGTACTAAAGATACCAAAGATGGTGTCGGATTTAGATATTCGTAAGAAAAAAAATTTGAGTATCCATCAAAGGCTACAACTTTATAAACTGGCAATGAGATGATGACAATTCCTTTATCAGCGATTCCACCAGGGCAGCAGAATCAGAATGTATTCTAAAGAAATTATTGATTATCCACAAGCTGCCACAACCCCTTAACTGAATTTGTTTGCATTCTGATTTTACTGACCTGGTGGAATCGATGATAAAGGAATTGATATCTCATCATCAACTCCATCTTTGATATCTTTAATACAAGCTCAGCAAAAAATTTAGAATTGTGTTTGGATGGAGAAATATTTAATTCTTGTAATTTCTTACTACTTTTCTACTATATTGGCAGTTATGATCAGCCACACATTTTTTGTTTTCACCATCAATAGCCTGACATGATGTGACGACCCGGAATTTTGGATATTTGAAGTTAGACTATTTAATTGATTTTAAAGATTTAAAAGTTAATTTTTGACTTGAATTTCAAATATCACTATTTATTGGGTAATTTAATTATTAAATTAAATAATTTGAAGTTGGATAAAATATTGAATCTGGGGTTTTAAGCCAGTTAAAAATAGTTTGAAGGCTTGGAAAATTCATATTAATAATACTGAGGGTGATAGAACTTTTAAATTTGAATTTGGAAGTAATTTGTTCAGTTTTAAAAAGATATTGTTTAAATTGATATTTAAAAATAACCTTCCGAGGCACAGTCTCGGAATTTGACGAAACCAGTTCCATTGGATCCGTAATATTGTATTATTATCGAATTTCAATTTTCGTAGTGATTGGAGTTGTTGTGTGAGCATACGATATATAAACGCATTGAAATTTATAGCGAATTTAATATTATAATTGAGTCCAAAAAGTTATCTTCTTCATACGATCGAATTAGGACTCGAAACCTTTTCCATCCCATTCGGAATAGGGGTATAACCTTATGAACGCCTAGCGGCACACCTCGATAGGCGTTCAAGATTTTAGGCTGCTTAAATCGAGTCATTTGAAAATTTAAATTAATCTATATTATCAAATTCAAGCATTTCATTTCAGCTGAAATTCTGTCAAATCAAATGAGTGATGTGTACGTGATCCTTATCCTTTTTAACTTGTATCTTTCTCTTTAAAAAGAACTTCAGCTGCATCTTTCTTTTAAAACATAAAGATAAAAATAAAATCGCGTTCGAAAAAAAAAATCCCAAAATTAGTTTCCCTTTTCATTCTATTCGAAAAGAAAAAGAAAAAAATGATGGCGGACGAACTAAGGATCTCGCTTTTTTTTCCTTTTCTTTAATCCACTCTCGGAATTGATCGAGCATGGCACGTGTGAAATCAAAAATCGATTTCGATTTAAAAATCATCGGAGGAGCTTGGGAAGTGGCGCGACTGGTCATGGGTTATTCTCGAGCTCAAGGAAGCGGAGGCGGCAAGGGAGGAGGCTGGACGATGTCGCGGAGGAGGTTGTATGGCTAGATTGGGGGTCTCCGTTCATAGTTGGGTTGTGAGGAGAATATCGCGTTGCATGCGTGTGAACGAGGTGGCCGCGAGGCTAATCGGGGGCGTGCTTGGCTATGGAGTGTGGTGATGAGCTCGTCAATTAGTTCAAATATTAATAAAACATCTAATGTTTATACAAGGTCTGAAATCGTGGAAACCAAGTCAAGTTTGAAGTGGATGGCAATCAAAGGTCAAAGGTGAGTTAATCTCACTCTTCTGGATTGCTATTTAAATTTAAATTGTTAAATTTAAATAATTGGTTGAATGGTTGAATTGATTGGATGTGATATATTATATATAGTAGTATATATATAGTATATATTGGAGTGATTGATATTCCCGCATTATATAGCGGATGAGACCCTATGCGCCGCATAATAGTGGATGATAATATTTAAAGGGAGAGTTTGGCTCACATCCCTAATAAGTTTCAAAATAAACAAAACATCCTTCACATACAAAACTTACATTTCCGCCCCCTATTTTCAAATTCGCGCAGGCAAAAATACACAAATACCCTTTACGTTTTTAACATTTCAAACGCGTATAAATTTATGTACAAAAACCGGATCAACAAACCGTTTTCACCAAAAAATCATAAATTTTATGATCTTTGAAATGAGATCCATTGTTGATACCAAAAATTCATATTTGTAGTAAATGTGCAATTATTTCAAATATTTGCAGACAATTCAGCAACTTTTAAACCTTTTTGATTTTTTTTCAAATTTACAAAATTTACAAATAATTGCAGATATTTCTACAGCTATACCGTATAGTTGCATAAATGTTTGCAACTATTGGGTATAGTTGCAGAAATTTATGCAACTATACGGTATAGCTGCAGAAATATCTGCAACTATTGCATATAGTTGCAGACATTTCTGCAACTATTGCATATAGTTGCACAAATGCAACTATTGCAAATAGTTGCAGAAATATCTGCAACTATTACACATAGTTGCAAACATTTCTGCAACTATTGCATATAGTTGCAGAAATGCAACTATTGCAAATAGTTGCAGAAATGTCTGCAACTATTGCATATAGTTGCAGAAATGCAACTATTGCTAATAGTTGCAGAAATGTCTGCAACTATTGCGTATAGTTGCAGAAATTACTGCAACTATTGCTTATAGTTGTAGACATTAATGCAACTATTGCAAATAGTTGCAGAAATGTCTGCAACTATTGCGTATAGTTGCAGAAATATCTGCAACTATTGCATATAGTTGCAGAAATGCAACTATTGCAAATAGTTCCAGAAATGTCTGCAACTATTGCGTATAGTTGCAGAAATTACTGCAATTATTGCTTATAGTTGCAGACATTTCTACAACTATTGCTTATAGTTGCAGAAATTACTGCAACTATTGCTTATAGTTGCAGACATTTCTACAACTACTGCTTATAGTTGCAGAAATGTCTGCAACTATTGCGTATAGTTGCAGAAATTTATGCAACTATTGTGCATATATTTGCAGAAATTTGTTGCGATTATTCATAACTGCAAATATTAAGAATATCATATTTCATAAAAAAAATTTGATTCATCTTTAATTTAATTGTAGTTTACCATTAAATCGAAAAATAAGAAGAAGATTCAGCTCCACAGCGAAACGCAGGGGTAAGTTGGGAAAAAAATGACGGAAAACAGAAACAGGGATGTAGAAAATATATATTTTATGACAGGGACCCGCTTTGAATTTAAGTTCCGTTTTAAGGATGTGTGGCTAATTTTCACATATTTAAAACCCATATACCGCGATATTCCACCTCGAAGTGGAATTGGTATTGTGCTAACGTCTGTGGATGCAGGGAAACAGGTTGGAGGGATCCAACTGGATTCCTCAAATTTTATTTAGATTGTTTAATATTCTCTGTTATGAATATTTGATATTCTGTGATTAATTATATTGATAATTGGAATGTTGAATGCTATGGATTGCTTGAATATATTTCGATACTCTGAGTTATCAAAAACTATAAAATTGGATTTTTGAAAAGAAAATAAAGGAGTGAATTTTTCTTTTAGTAAAATAATTATAGAGAATTTGAATAAGTTTAAAGAATGAATTAGAAAGAATAAAAGTGTTGTTAAATAAATTTCGAATATATAAAGGGGATTTTGAAATAAGCGAGTAATAATAAATTTTAAACTCAAGCATTACTGTTTTAAAAGAAATAAAGAATTTATTTTGAATTCACGGTTTGAATTTATTTAAAAAGAATAAAGAAGGAATTTGGAAAATCTGAAATTGGTATTTTCAGTTAAAAGATTTTAAATCATAATAAAGAAATAAAATCTGAATTTACTGGGTTTGGAATAAAATTTAGAAGTAAAGGAAATATTTTAAATGGAGTAAATTTTGGAAATCAATTTGAGAATTGATTAAGGACTTGAAACTGGGGTTTTAAAAGGAAGCTGAGATTATGAAATTTATAAACTGGGTTTATAAAGGTGAAGTAATATATATCAGTGGATATTTGGAAGAATAAATTCACGGTGGGAATTTATTAATAAAATGGATAAATTTGTTTAAAAATAAGTAGTGATTTATTTTTAAGGATGTGAAAGAGAAGTGAATTTCCCTGGATAGCCAAGTACGTTTCCAAAGCAAACTTTTAAGTATAAGTTAAAAGTTTAAGTTGTTTAAAGGAATGTTTTTAAGGAATAATTAATAAGTTGTTAAAAAATTTTTAAAGGTAAAGATTTATTAAGTTAGTTTTAGTGGTAATTATTTTAAAAGGATAATGGGTATTACGTTTAAAAAGGATAATTATAAATATCTATATTTTATAAATAGTTTTATTTTAAAGATGGTTTAGTTAAAGTTTATTTGGAAACTTGTATAGAATTTCATAACCCTCATTTTAAA
This sequence comes from Allium fistulosum, assembly GCA_030737815.1. Taxonomy (NCBI): domain Eukaryota; kingdom Viridiplantae; phylum Streptophyta; class Magnoliopsida; order Asparagales; family Amaryllidaceae; genus Allium; species Allium fistulosum. The sequence continues at coordinate 730,814,298 of CM060902.1, read as the reverse complement.
ATTTAGTGTGACTTAACTTTTATTTCAAAATTAGTTTTATATTTTATAAAGTAGTTTTACTTTAAATATTTCTAAAGTACATATTTTTGAATAAGCGTTTAAGTAGTTTAATTTAAATGTTTAAAAGTATATTTTCGAATAAAGTGATTTAAATTATTTTAAAATCTAAAATGTTTGGACTTGGTTATTTCAGTGGAAAACAATATTTGGAAAATTTATTCTGTGAGAGGAAGATGGTTTGAAACTGTTTTCAAGGGATTGAAAATGGAAATATATCTTGCGAAGATATTTTGAGGTTAATAAATAATTTGGGAAATTATTTGTGTTTGATGGATGTTTGTGGATGTTAATTGATAGTTAAATAACCGACTATCAATATTGGCCAATGCGCTGATTGTTTCAAAGAGACCGGGATCGGGATTTATTTTCCAAAAACCACTTCGATCCGGTTTGTACGTTTTCGTGGGGAAAACGAGTTTGAAATCGAAGATGGAGTAGTGCCTTCGATTCCCTTTGAACACGGGACGCTCTTGTATGGATGAATGCTTTCGGAAACATCGTCAGGTGGATGATAGGCATTCTAAGTGAAACGTTCTAAAAAGGTAACGCTTAGCCTCAAGCCTCATCAACCGGGAATGACTGAAAATCAGGGGTTATACAGCAAGGCTATGTGGGTAGAGCCCATTAGGGTGAGGTCATCCCTGTCTAGATGTCCCTTTTATTTCGGCTTAGTGGTGCGGTCGTTGATCCCAACCGTGGGGTGATCTTACTCGGAATTACCCTTAGGTAATTTCGGTCTTGTGTTGCAGGGGATCGGGCGTGGTCCTCGGTACGCTGATCTAGACCAGGTACTATGACAGGTGGTACCCCAGTGCCTAGTCATTAGTTGGGAATCCATTCTCCCTATGCGCCTTTTACGGCTTTTGTTTGTATAACCCACTTTGTGGCTAGTATGCTGGAATTTAATCATGTAGCAATTTCAGCTATTTGAATAAGTATTTGTATATAGACACTATTATAATATCAGACGGATTTGATAAGAAAGTGTTTAGGCTATCGTAAGGTAAAAACCCGACATGTTTATTTGTGGCGTGGTCTTACGAGATGCTTTTGATTTCAAAGGGTTTTGGAAACTTTAATAATCCAATTGAGTGTATTTTCTCACGCTGGTTTTCCAGACTGACTGGGGTGTTATTTATTTATAATGCTCGGGTCAGACCGAGTATTACAGATACATGATAGGATGCTGTGGAACTCAGGAGACGAGCTGGATGTCGATACGTACTTACGTACTTGTTTTAAATATTCCGCTGTGTATCATAAGTTGCATAGTCAGATTTGTGAAGACAAGTTATTGTAACTGTCCTGAAATTGTGATGTTGATTGTATTGTACTCTGATGTTGTATTCTGATGATGTATATATGTAAGCAGATATAATTTCTTCCTGTAAAGCTCTGTTATTATCTATTATATTTGTTTCCACTGCGATGGTTAGATTCTGTTGTTATTTTGTTTCTTCTTCTTCTACCTCCTTCTTCTTCTAATCTTGATGGTTCGTATTTCCGTTCATCTTGAGTTGATTGATGAGAATAGTGTCGACTCAAGGGGTACGGATTTGCGGGTTGTTACACATGATCTTTTTGAATAATGCACTTCCAAAGTGATAGTTGAGGGATGTTATTAATTATGAGTGTAACGGTACGTAAGCACTTCGCTCATGAAGATGGCACGTGCTTCGTGCATGGAAAGAATTTAACACAACCACGAAACCAAAGCTGTTACAACAATATTTATAAAAAGATATAGAATGAAATTCCTAATATTTTAGCCATAAAAAACATAATTCTCTTATCTTGTTAAATATATGTACTTCTAACATAGTATTTTAATTTGTATTCAATAACGAGAATAATAGCAAAAAGAATGCTTTTCTTTCGCTCAAATTAAGGATAAAACTTTGATTCGACAATTATGAATAAATGTTTCTTTTTAAATATATTCAGCAATTTGTTATTCTTTTTAGGGAATTTTGGATAGTTCCTGTTTACACCAAAAAATGTAACACTAGAAAAAATGCAACACCAAAGATATTACAACTAATATTAAAAATGATATAGCAGGTAGGCAATGAAGTAGAAGTTAAATGGCATGCCAAAAACATGGACATAAATTATCATGAAATATATTTTCCATTAAATTGCCTTTTGGGTATTTTAAGAATTTTGGCCAGGTGTTTGGCCAACATTCTCGATAGGAATTCCTAAACAGCAGGATAAGATAGTAAGACACGGTACTTTGAGTTATAATATTTTGAAAATCTTATAAATGTTATGAAAGAGTTATAAATAATAATTAAAGAGGAAATATAATTTTAAAGTAAATATTACTTGAAAATGAAATGATGTTTTGGAAATATACACACACACATACATATATAATGAGTTTGAGAGAAAATGTTTTAAAGATAAATGATATTTTAAAGAAGGATTATGAGCTATGTATTTTATTTTTGAAAGAATATACTACATGGATTTCTGGTACTAATACAATACTATTTAAATAGATATAATATTATTTAGAAAGATATTTCGATAATAAACAGAGAAGAAAAATATATGTAACGACCCGTATTTTCATGGATCGAAACATCGTAAAACAGTTGACATTTGGTCGCATTTGTGATAAGTCGTCCTGAGTTTAAGTCCTAAGTCATGACCGAGTTAAGGAATTCAGCGAGTTAGGTGATAAGTCATTTAATAGTTAAGTCGTGGTAGCTTAGGTCGTAGGGTGTTGGAGCGACCTAAGGTAGTGGACGACCTAAGGGGTAGGTCGGCGACGACCTAAGGAAGCTGGGTTAGCAGTGGGACGACCTATAGAATTTGGCAACCTAAGATTAGTAAGCGACTTAGGAATTTGGGGTGACCCAAGAAAAAGTTAAGTGTTAGGTCGGCTGAGCGAGTTAACGACCTAAGGAATTGACCGACTTAAGACATAGACGACTTAAGGAGTTAACGACCTAAGGGATTGAGCTAGTTAGGAAGTTAGGTCGTTTGAGCGACTTAAGGATTTTAGGTCGTAAGTTGTTATGTCGTGAGGCGATAGGTCGTAGGTCGAAGTTAACTCGGCAAGTGTTAAGTCGAGCATGAGTTTAGGTCGTTTGTATTAAGTCGTAGACGACTTAGGTGTTAGCTGTTAAGTCGTAGAGTTGCTAAATCATTAAGGCGTAACTCTGTTGAGTTGTTAGGTCGGCTACCCTGTTAAGTCGGAGACCCTGTTAAGTCGTAGGACGCGAGAATGCGCGCGTATGTTGAGTCGTATCTTGGTTAGGTCGTAGCATTGCTAGGTCGGCGAAGCTGCTAAGTCGTTAGGTTGTATAGGCGCGTGTGTTAAGTCGTTACCGACTTAGGGGTTAGTTGCTGAGTCGTAGGTCGTAAGGCAGAGGGAGGCTTAGGTCGGAGACGACCTAAGAAGGCAGGCGAGTTAAGGAATTTCAGCTATAAATACTCGTCCATTTCTCACTTTTTGGGATCCGGATTTCGAAGCGACGAAGTGCTGCCATTTTGAGAGCTCGACTTCTACATTTCTTCACTTCTTTTCTCCACTCTAATCTAGTGATTCCATCCATCCAAGTTGAAGATCAAATTGAAGATTCAAGAGCTTAGATTGAAGATCTTCATCCATTGAAGTGAGATTTCATCGTTTGAAGCGAATTCGTGATAGATCGAGTTAGATCCTTCGCTGTCCAGATCTGAAGTTTGTTGCTTTTGGGTTGTTTAGGTGATTTGGTGAGTGGTGATTATCTCTCACACGGATCCAAAGGAGTATATCGGATCGTTGGTTTGGTTTGGTGTTAAAATAGTGATTTCCATACATTTTCGTCATCCTAAGTGTAGATCCATATAGATCCATTGTTCATGATGATGTTACATCCATTTTACTACATGTTAACCTATGCAAGTTCATTCATCAAGATTATAGAGATATTGTTCATGTTTTCATGCTTATTTGACTTTCGACTCTTTAATTACGAAACTGCCATTATTGTTATAATTGTCTACTTAGATCATATTTGAATGCTTGATTGCTTGGATTAATGTTTGACTTGATTGATTGCTATGAATTAGATGATTGATGATTTGATTTAGACCGAAGATGATTCAAAAGCTAAGAGAAAGGCTCTTGAATTGGGAAAGCTGCTTGTGGCATATGTAGCGAATGATGAAGCTCTTATGCATAGATTTGATGATGATGATGAGATGAAGCTTTGCGAGGATGTAATGAAGCGAAGCATGATATGAGATAGTCTTGGTCTAATCCAGACGGGATCATTCCAAGCAGGTTGATAACTCGGTGATATGGTTCGAGTTTGAGGATAATGGATGCTCGAGAGGCGCTTGAGCTAGTATGGAAATAGTTGTCGAGGAGGATGACCAGAAGGCTGAGATCTCATTGTTGTTGAAGGTTCTAGCATGCTCAAAGCAAGAGTACGTTGGGCAGATTCGATAGTCCCTGAAGGCTACGGATTGGTAGTCAAGTACTCTGGGCAGATTCGATAGTCCTAGGCACGGGTCACGATGACGTGCGGGAGTTATGTCTAGGACCAGGGTTTCCATTAGCCCTTGACGGACGGCTGAAAGAATGTCCCGGTCATTCAATTAACGGTGATATCGAAGCAATGATAACAGTGATAGACAGAGTCATGGATGTTTGGTTGTATCGTCATTCGGTCTCAAGAGCGGTATTTTCTGGGTGCTTTTCTGATCTTGGTTTAGGCCTTGGGGGTCTGTGCTTGGAAAACATCGCCCTTGACTCGAGTGATAATTGCTTTACTTTACATTGTATGTTCTGCTATGTTTGCTTCTGCTTAGTGTGTGTCTGGGGGCTATCACTGTAGAAAGAGGTTGGAGTGGGAGGGTTGTATTCCTATTCCTTTTTCCTTTATGCTCTTTTGGTATGTTGTTAGTTAATTTACTGCTCACTAAGACTGTTGTCTGACTCAAGGCTTTATGTTTTAATTCTTATTGCCTTGGGCTGTTCGTCCATTTTGGGACGGGCAGACTAGGTAGCAGGTGACAGGTGCTGCTCTTGCTTTCCACGATGCTGATGACGAAGACGAGCTGGAGTATTGCATATTACTTCTTCTTATATGTACTGGATGTTCCGCTATTTGTATAATCTCTGAGTGTTATGTAGTGAGGCTTGATGTATTGACTATCTTGATGCTTGTATTCAACTATTATGAAGTTTTATATGATGGCATTTTATTCTGTAAAGCTTCACTATATATATATATGTTCTATTGTATCTTGTCCATGCGCTATGAGTAATACGATAGATTCTGTTATTTTGATCTACCTTGACAATCGTCCATGGTCGCCTGGCACACTTTACAGCGCACTATCTCTAGATTCGGTGCAGGGGTCATGGGCGGTCGTCACATTTGGTGTCAGAGCCAGGTTAATCGATTTTACCCAACGCTCGCTGACGTAACTACGTATGAGAGACGTAATTGTATTTTGATGGATGATTACTATATATAATATAGTAGCTTAGTAGAGTTTGAGTTCTTTATTTAGTTGTTTCTCTAGATGTTCTGATCATTCCTTTTTATAGATATTGAGAATGAGTCGAAGAGGGAGATTAGCTGCTAGGGAAGGCCGTGCTACTGATGGGGCTGTTGATTATGCAGCTATGTTCGAAGCTATGATGACTTCGATCATGAGAAGGATACCAGTTCCGGGGGCAGCAGTAGATGTTGGGGTTCAAGTTCAAACTCCAAAACCGGTGGATTTTGCTAAGCTGTGCAAAGACTATACTGCTCTTGGAGGAAAGGTTTTCTTGGGAACAGAATCAACCATTGAAGTCCAGAGGTGGATAGATGCTTGTAGAAGGATTTTTGGTGATTTGGGAATAGAGGATGCAACTAAGAGGAAGTTGGCATCAAGACAGCTTCAAGGGAGAGCTTCTGATTGGTGGAACTCTATTACCATCAATACTCCGGAGGAAGAGATTACTTGGGAGCAATTCCAAGCCAGATTTGAAGCTAAGTTCATTTATACAGCTCAGAAGTCTGTTATGTTCAAGAAGTTCATGGAGCTCAAGCAGGGAGGAAGTCCAGTTCTTGAGTATGTTTCTGAGTTTGAAGCTTTGTCCAAATATGCCCGGTCATATATCGAATATGCATATCAGAAGAATGAGAAGTTTGTGACAGGCTTGGACAGTTATCTTGGGAGGCAGTTGGTGGATCATTTGGACGATTCATTTGAGAAGCTTGTGGAGAAATCTCTCAGGCATGAGAGTCTGTTTCCTAAGGAAGGATTTGTTGTTGCTGTGACCAGAGGAGAGTCTAAACCACAGCAAGGTGGAAACAAGAAGAGGAAGCAGCAACAACAGAAGGGTAAGGATGGCCAGAAGAAGCCGAAAGGCGAAGTGACTTGCTACAATTGTCAGCAGAAGGGCCATTTATCTAAGGATTGTAAGAATCCGAAGGTACCGATGAAGTGTCACAACTGTGACAAGCCGGGGCATATCAGGAAGGATTGTCCAGAACCGAGGAGGGACAAGCAGATTGTGCAAGCTTATGCTTTGGGAGCTGTTCCGTCGTCTTCGAAAGCTCCTACCGATGAGGAGAAAGGGAAGAGTGTAGTGGTTCAAGGTACTCTTTTCCTATGTGGTGTTCCAGTTAGAGTATTGTTTGATACTGGGGCGTCGCATTCGTTTGTTTGTAGTGAACTTGTAGGCCGGTTGGGTTTAGAACTGGATATTGTTGATAGGCCATTAGTTGTGACTAATCCAGTTGGGGGTTCGTCTTGTTTGTGTATGTTATGCCGTGGTCTGATTGTGTCGAGTCATGGTTGCTCTTTTGTTTGTGATTGTTTTGTTCTGAACTTTGCGGGGTTCGGAATTATTTTGGGTATGGACTGGCTTAGGAAGTATGCGGCAAAGGTTGATTGCGAAAGGTTGGAGGTGACAGTTGAGAATGTGGAGGGGCGAAAGATTGTGATACGATGTAAGCATGAAGAAGACGTCTTCATGAGCTTCATGTATTCGCTAGTTGTTCCACGGGATGGACTGTCATCGGTACCAGTCGCAAATGGATTCGAGGATGTCTTTGACGAAGTCAAAGGGTTACCGCCGCATAGAGAGATCGAGTTTCGTATAGATCTAGTTGAAGGAGCCAGACCTGTTGTGATGCCTCTTAGGCGGATGGCGCCTAGGGAACAGCAGGAGTTGAGGGTGCAGGTTGATGACCTTTTACAGAAAGGATTCATTCGGCGTAGTGTGTCCGAGTGGGGTGCACCAGTTGTGTTTGCAACCAAGGCAGATGGGTCGTTGAGATTGTGTGTGGATTATCGTGAGCTGAATAGGGTGACTAAGAAGAACAAGTATCCATTGTCGAGGATAGATGACTTGTTCGATCAACTTCATGAAGCAAAGGTGTTTTCTCAGATGGATTTGGCAACGGGATTTCACCAGTTGAGAGTGGCTAAGGATAGTGTGCCGAAGACTGCTTTTCGGACACCATCCGGTTTCTTTGAGTGGCTGGTAATGCCGTTTGGATTGACTAACGCGCCAGCATATTTTGTGGATCTTATGAATAGAGTGTTCAGAGATCAGTTGAACCAGTTTGTACTTTTGTTCGTGGATGATATTCTGATTTATTCCAGAACTGAAGAAGAGCACAAGACACACTTGCGAATTGTTTTGGAAATCTTACGAAAACATCAGCTGAAGGCTAAGTTTTCGAAGTGTCACTTCTGGAAGAGTGAAGTGAGGTTCTTAGGCCATGTTATCTCTGGAAATGGAATAGCGGTTGATCCCGCTAAGGTGGCAGCAATCCTGGATTGGGTTAGACCTAAGAATGCATCTGATGTGAGAAGTTTTCTTGGATTGGCAGGATATTATCGACGGTTTATCAAAGACTTCTCCAAGATAGCTGCACCGTTAACAGGATTGAAGAAAAAGAACCAAATGTTCAGATGGGATGCTAAGTGTGAGCAAGCTTTCGGAACCCTGAAAGAGAGATTGACGAGTGCTCCTGTTTTGACTATTCCAAGTGGGAATGATGAGATGGTGGTTTACACCGACGCATGTGGTACTGGACTTGGAGCAGTGCTGATGCAGAAGGATAAAGTTGTTGCGTATGCCAGTCGACAACTGAAGCCACATGAAAGGAATTACCCGACTCATGATTTGGAGTTAGCGGCGATTGTATTTGCTCTGAAGATGTGGAGACATTATCTACTGGGAGTTCGATTCGAGTTGTTTACAGATCAAAAGTCGTTGAAGTATCTTTTCTCCCAAAAGGATTTGAATCTGCGACAGCAACGATGGCTAGAGTTTTTGGCATCATATGATTTTGGTATAGCTTATACTCCGGGAAAGGGTAACGCAGTGGCAGATGTGTTAAGTCGAAGACATGCAGGATTGGGAGCCATGTTTTCAGAATGGAAGAATCTCGAGTATTTAGCTGGATTTGACTTCAGGCCTAGATGTGAATTGGAACCTGAGATGTTGGAAAACTTATCGATAAGACCTTCTCTTGTGGAAAGGATTGGCGAGAGCCAAAAGCGAGACGATAAGCTTGTCAAGATTATCCGTGATTTGGAATCTGGATTGGATCCAGAAAAGGATAAAGGATTCGAGGTCGATCGAGAGGGTTGGCTTCGGAATCAAGGACGACTAGTTGTTCCTGATATAGATGAATTGAGGAGTGAAGTTCTGAAGGAAAGTCATCACTCGAAGTTGACAATTCATCCAGGTGGAAATAAGATGTATCGGGATATGAAGAGAACCTACTACTGGGAAGGTATGAAGAAGGATGTTGGAAATTTTATTTCCAAGTGTATGAACTGCCAGTTGGTAAAAGCTGAATAGAGGAAGCCAAGTGGATTGCTTCAGCCTTTAGAAGTTCTTACATGGAAGTGGGAGCAAATATCGATGGATTTTATTGATGGACTACCTAGAACCAGAACGGGAAATGAAGGGATTTGGGTCATTATAGATCGTCTGACTAAGAGTGCAAGATTCATTCCTATTCGATCGACTAGGACTACATCAAAGTTGGCTGAGTTGTATGTTAAGTGGATAGTTCTATGGTATTCCGAAGAGTATAGTGAGCGATCGAGACCCATTATTCACTAGTGGATTTTGGAAGAGCTTCCAGGAAGTTTTGGGAACCGAGTTGTGTTTGAGTACAGCTTATCACCCTCAAATAGATGGTCAGACCGAGCGAGTCAACCGAGTTTTGGAAGATCTCCTTAGAGCTTGTGTTTTGGATTTCGGAGGATCGTGGGAAGATCATCTTCATTTGGTGGAGTTTGCATACAACAACAGTTACCAGTCAAGCATTAGTATGGCACCGTATGAGGCATTGTATGGAAGACCGTATAACTCACCAACATGTTGGTTAGAAACTGGAAAAAAGTTGATACTTGGGCCAGAGATGATTCGACAGACTTCGGATTGTATAGAGATCATTCGGCAACGAATGAAGGCAGCCCAAGACCGTCAGAAAAGTTATGCTGATAAGCGTCGTAAGGATTTGGAATTCGACGTAGGTGATATGGTTTTTGTGAAGATTTCTCCACTGAAGAATGTTATTCGATTCGGGAAGAAAGGAAAATTGACTCCGAGATTTGTTGGACCATTCCCGATCATCGAGCGAATTGGAAAGCTCGCCTATAGATTGGAGTTACCTGAGAAGATGTCGAGTGTGCACAATGTTTTTCATGTATCATATCTACGGAAGTATGTGCACGACTCGATGGTTTCTGCTGATAGCTATGAAGATTTCGAAGTTGATCCAGTCGATAGAAGACCTCGTAAGCCGCTTCGTGTTGTGGAAACCGACACGAAACAGCTTAGGAGAAAGATAGTTAAGTTGCTCAAGATACAATGGAGTGACGATGATAACGACTGTACATGGGAGGTGGAAGAGAGGATGAAGGCAGCTCATCCTGAACTCTTCAAGGTATGGCCCTAAGGTGTCGTGTCATCTCACGATATTGTAACTTGTTCTAGTGTTAGAATTCTGTACGCTAAGCTAGAATTGGATGCATGGTTTGTTGATTGCTATGGATGGCAGGCGTGCAGAATAGTCTTTGATTGCTTTGTTTGTTTGGAATTTCGAGGACGAAATTCCTAAGGGGGAGAGAATGTAACGACCCGTATTTTCACGGATCGAAACATCGTAAAACAGTTGACATTTGGTCGCATTTGTGATAAGTCGTCCTGAGTTTAAGTCCTAAGTCGTGACCGAGTTAAGGAATTCGGCGAGTTAGGTGATAAGTCGTTTAATAGTTAAGTCATGGTAGCTTAGGTCGTAGGGTGTTGGAGCGACCTAAGGTAGTGGACGACCTAAGGGGTAGGTCGGCGATGACCTAAGGAAGCTGGGTTAGCAGTGGGACGACCTATAGAATTTGGCAACCTAAGATTAGTAAGCGACTTAGGAATTTGGGGTGACCCAAGAAAAAGTTAAGTGTTAGGTCGGTTGAGCGAGTTTACGACCTAAGGAATTGACCGACTTAAGACATAGACGACTTAAGGAGTTAACGACCTAAGGGATTGAGCTAGTTAGGAAGTTAGGTCGTTTGAGCGACTTAAGGATTTTAGGTTGTAAGTTGTTATGTCGTGAGGCGATAGGTCGTAGGTCGAAGTTAACTCGGCAAGTGTTAAGTCGAGCATGAGTTTAGGTCGTTTGTATTAAGTCGTAGACGACTTAGGTGTTAGCTGTTAAGTCGTAGAGTTGCTAAATCATTAAGGCGTAACTCTGTTGAGTTGTTAGGTCGGCTACCCTGTTAAGTCGGAGACCCTGTTAAGTCGTAGGACGCGAGAATGCGCGCGTATGTTGAGTCGTATCTTGGTTAGGTCGTAGCATTGCTAGGTCGGCGAAGCTACTAAGTCGTTAGGTTGTATAGGCGCGTGTGTTAAGTCGTTACCGACTTAGGGGTTAGTTGCTGAGTCGTAGGTCGTAAGGCAGAGGGAGGCTTAGGTCGGAGACGACCTAAGAAGGCAGGCAAGTTAAGGAATTTCAGCTATAAATCCTGTAACATTCCCCCTTTTTACCATCTCCAGTCGGTAATTAAATCAACTAGAAACGTTCAAAAAGACGAATTGTTATTTAGTTTATAAGGTTTAAACAGAATCAGCCACAGAAACACAGATAATAACAATCAATTAAAAACAAATGAGGATTTATTTCATTTCTATAAATCTTTTTATATACATCAGAGTTTATACAATTTTAATACAGATACAGCGGAATATCTTAAAATACAATTTTCTTCTGAAAATTAAAATGATTCTTTACTCTCTCTCTAACTTCGCTGCTCGAAAATCTTCAAGCTGTAAAAATACTCGGTCTGACCCGAGTATTATATTCAAAAGAAAATAATACACAGGTCAGTCTAATTCAAACCAGTTTATTAGTGCATAGAGGCAATAATAATTTAAATAGACGACAGTCACAATAATTCTCGTCTATCCAATTCTTTTAACAAAGAAATCGGATAACGAAAATATAACACTAAACAGTGTTAACAATAAATCAGCAGATTTAAATCATCAACAGAGATAAACAGTGTTATTGGCTGCCGTACACGCACGCGTGCACGGCCTCGCCAATATAACATAAAAGATCAATGCATCACGACGCAAAGAAATATCAATTCAAATTTGTCGAGTCTGGGTGGCTGCAGTGCACGCTAGCGTGCACCGCCTCGCCACCACCAAAGGTAAAGTCATCACAAGGAATCAAGGGTAAAACTGCAATGAAAATGCAGCCACCACTTGAAGTCAATGGCTAGTACAAGGATAACAATCAAACTGCAATACAAATCATTCAAAATGGAGTCAATACTACTACAAACACTCCAAAGATCAAGTGCAGATATGAAGGATGCACAGCAAGTATGCAACTGCCAAACTGGGTCAAACAAGTGCAACATAGTGACAAACTACCCAGATTGCAAAATACAATCATGTACAAGACGACTGCAATTTCAAGAAAGCCACAGCAAGTGGTACAACTACAAAACAGAAGGAGGGTGAGGGCACCAGAGTTATGGCACCACAGCACCAAAAATACATGAATGACAAGTATGCAATAGTGCAACTAATCAGCGCCAGCTTCACAAATAACAAAAATTGATACCGAAACAGGCAACATGATGCAGTGACAACATGATGCAACAGTGGAAAAACTATATTGATATAGAAACAGGCAGCATGATGCAGTGACAACATGATGCAACAACATACCAAATGACCCAACTGCCCAGGCCTAACGATGAATGTATGTATGCACCTATATGAAGGCCAATAACAAACGAAGACTCAAGTATATATGCTGTAAAGTGGATGCAACAAAATGATAGTGCAGTGCACTCAAACAATTTCATGTGAGCCTGTGCCCAGAGAACACGAAATAACACAAGTCGAAGCCCCAAATGCAGAACCACTTAAAGGTACAATGCAAAGATACCTCATGAAACAATACCATGACATGTTACCCAGTTTCAAATGAACCCACAAGTTAGACTCGACCATACATGCATACACACATACATCGTATATATATATATGCACATATATGAAGAAACAGAAGACAAACGCTTAACAAAACAACCCCAAGCAAACTTTTAACACGGTACCAAAATTTCACAAACGACCAAAGACAATAGCAGTTTGGAACAAATTCAAAGCAACGTAAATGTTGCAGTGGAAACGAGTCCAAAAACAACCTCAAAGTTAATACCGAAAGAAGCTGCAAACCCAACATAATTTATTCAAGACAGTGGCTATCAAACACTGAAATCACATGAACTATATCTTTCTAGTCAATCCACCCATATATGCAGACATAGGTGACAGTGCAAGACCGACAAAAACTTACAAAATCAAACGGTAAGCATAAATCAACCAAATCAAGGCTACTGCAGGGCGAACATCGAATACCCGAAGTCTTGCAGGCGACAGAATGATAAACTGCAGTTTCAATTTAAAGAAGTGTAATTATCAACGGCATCAAGTGAGACCAGAAGTGTAACCAGACATGAACCAACCAAACAAAGGAACTAGACTTCAAGTCTGACGTGAGCCAAGTACAACTGGAAACCCAAAACTGCAAACTACACTGAACAACTCCAATATGAATATGCAGACTCAAGTAAATAACAATGCTCAAGGCAAAAGCAAAAATTGGTCACTGTAACGTGAACAAGTAACCAAGCTACAGACCAGAAAAATGATACTCAATGCTCAGTTCAAAATGTTGAACAAAAAATCAGGTGATGTTCAGAATCAAACAAAGTCACAGAGGAGTTCAAAATCAAAGTCAAGGCAAATGTCATCAGATGAGTTCAAAAATTCACAACCGTGATGACCAAGTCAACAAGCACAAATATCACAAAGTTATAAATGATCGAAGCCAAAGTCGAACGAGTAAAAGCAAGGAATTCACGGAGCAAACTTATCAAAGTTTAAATTAGATGCGAGTGATATAAAATCACTCACCTTTGTAGGAAGCGCTCAGATTGAAGGAGCCGCGAGCGAGACGAAGGAACCACGATCGAAGGAAGAACGAATTGATCCAGGCGCGAACGATTGGAATCTGCTGTGGAAGCAACTCGAAGAGAGCTTCGATCGACCAGAGGCTAACGCCCTCGAATGGAAAAGCCCTAATTTTGGGACGAACGGGGAAGAGCGAAAACGAAGGCCGCCATTCTTTTATTCTCGTTTGATTTTATTTTTACTTAGGGTTATGAATGAGAAAATAAAAGGGGTTCATGTTTTAACCGAGACAAGGGGGGAAAAACGTGGGTTGGCAGAAGAAACGTGGGTTTGGGTATGGCTGAGCGTGTTTAGGGTATGGTATTATTTTATATTTATTTTTTTTTTCTTTTATTTTTGTTTTCATTTTTGTATTAATAAAATTCAACAAAAGAATTTTAATCGATTTACAATTTCCAATAAAAATTAACAGAAATTAATATCGCCAATTTGACGAAGATTTTATCGTTATAGAAATTCCAATAACAAAAAGAAATTTAGCTGTCAACTTAAATCATTTATCGATGATTATAATTCGGGTGAAAATCCAGGTTGTTACAGAAATTCAAATTGAATTCGATTTAATTCTCTACGCGTTTACCCGCCATATATTCACAAAACAATTCTGATAAATTCAAAAATTGAAATCCAGTAATAACTCAATATTACGGACCCCATAAAACTGATTTCGTCAAATTCCGAGACTGTGCCTCGAAATACTATTTTTAAATTCAATTTAAACGATACAATCTCAAAACTGAACAGATTGCTTTTAAAATCAATTCTGAAGCTTCACTTATCTTCAGTATTATCAATATGAATTTTCTAAGCCTTTAAATTATTTTTAACCGGCTTAAAATTGAAGATTCAAATTTTATTCAACTTTCAATAGATTAAATTCAAAAATTTAATCGCCAATTCATTCTGATAATTTGAAATTCAAGTCAAATCATCGTTCAAATATTTAAAATTAATTAAATATTCTCAAATTAAATTGTTCAAAATTCAGGGTCGTTACAAACTCCCCTCCTTAAAAACTTTTCGTCCACGAAAAGGAAAGGTTGTTAAAATTTCATCGATATTTATACTCTAGTCAATTTTTTTACCAAGCTTAAAACTCATTACAAATAAATGAATATAGGATTCATTCCATTTGTTTAATCTCACTAGTTTTGTTTATCTTCTCTTTTGTTCAATGATTTTCTAAAATCAAAACCCAAAAGTCTTTTACTAACATTTTCGACTTATAACTCAGATTCAAACTTAAAATTCTTCACGTTAGAGATTTATATAATATATATCTTCCAAAGCTGTGGACTTTCAAAACATTACAAAATCTTCTTCCTTAGTTCATTAGGTAGGAATTTTTGTAATTTTACTTTCAAATCATCGATTTTCTATTTACAGTTTGAAAATACTTGCTAACTCGAAATTTAACAAGTCCATCTTCGTTCTCGCAGACATTAGACATACGCTGGCCAGGCGCAGGTCTAAAAATCTCCAAGTACTAAACATACTTGCTTCAATTCCCAGTGAAAATACTTTTAAAAATTCTTTTAAAAAATGGATATGGAAAGCACGTTCCCCCATGGATCACAGTTTACCCGGCGGTTACGCTACTATCCCAGTAGAGTCGCTTGTAACTGCAAGTTTCACACCTTTCTTGAATTACGCCATGGTTGTCGCCATAGATTGCAGTACACACGGCGGTTACGCTACTATCCCAGTAGAATCGCTCGTGTCTGTAGGCATCACGCCCCTCAAATTTCGCCTGGCATTAGATTGCAGTTTACTCGGCGGTTACGCCACTATCCCAGTGGAGTCGCTCGTAACTGTGGGCATCTCGCCCCTCAAATTACGCTAACATCATCAATCAAATCTAATCTCATCGCGATGAACTATCGCGAAGGATTTCCGATTCAAATAGTCACTCTGACTAAAATTCTACGTAGCTACGAATTTCAAATGGATACTCTTCACGAGTTCCAATACCTTCTCCAATAATAATAAATGGAAGGTACTTTTCCACATCCTCAGTTTAGAAAACATAATATCATATATGTAGTACTTTCATTTCACATTTCGTACATATCATATCCATGTAAACATACATAAGATTTCCATAACAATGTCTTTCTAAACTAACGGTTTTCAATTTACCGCATTCATATATATATAAGTTCTAAAAACTTACATATTCATATTCATAACAAAATAGAGGATTTCAAAATTTCCTCTAAGTCGATTTGGAAATTTAAGGTTATCTCAAACCTAACTCATATTCATAATTCCATTTATTATCGACTTTCACATTCAATTTGGATTTCACGCTTACATCGTCAATTCTCAACACAGAATTGATGTCTATCGATATATAACCTCTGAGCTCGTACGTCTCAGAGAAGGGTGTTAAGCTAAGAGAATAAATTCTCCGCCACCAACAGATATATATTTAATAGAGATCAATTGCTATGTCATCAATTCACAATGTTAGACATACAATCCAAATCATCATCTGAAATTCAAAGCTCAACTTATATTGTCTTTGATGTCGAAGTTAAACTCAATTTTAACTTAACGATTCAATCTTTTTGAAAAATTTCAAATTGAACAAATTGTTCAAATTTCTCATTTAACTTTTCAACTTCGACTTCGAAAATGAATTTCAAATCATTTATTCCTTACGGAATATATTCACAACATTTCATATTTGGAAAAACATTTCCATACTTATTTAAAAATAAGTAATTCACAAATCCATTTATTTTCAACATTTGAAAATATTCCATATACTTAAATCAAAATTAAGTACATATTTCATCTTTAAGGAAATCATTCTCTTTCACATATTCATTTGAGTTAAAACGAATGTTACGTAAAACATCGTTACGACAACTCAAAATTACTAGTATAGGGATTCGAAATTTAGATAGATGTATAAATCCCAATACTATACAAAACATTTCCTTTCGGAAATCATTTACTATAACAACAGTGTTATAGTCCATCATTTCCTTATATTCGAAACATCTATTTCAACAATAAATGTTGAAATCTATGGTTTCGATATTCAATGCTTTTGAAAACATCTTTTTAAAACAATTACTTCGTTTTAAAATATCACATTCCTAACATGTCCATTTTATTCAATATTATATTCACTGTCCAAAATTGTGAATATACATCATTTAACAAACTATACAGAATTTTACTTATCAAAATAAGTCGGTTTCGAATTTATAAACAACGTTATAAATTCCATTCCTATTCATAAAGACTTCAATTTATAAAAATGGCTTTATTAACCATTCCTTTATAACTCAATTTTATATCAGAATTTTAATTTACAAGTAAATTACTTATAAATTCTTTTATTTCGCAACTCCCATTCATTTTATAACTTCACATCATAAAACTTTTAAATCTGTAACTTCCATTCACTTATGAAATCCATTAAATATTTCACTTTTAACGCTTATACAATTCCAATATTTTATCAACACTTTCAAATCTTCAATTTAAGCCGTTTATAATAATTCAAAAATTTTCCAATTTAACTATTATATAAATTTATCAGTTTTCCATTTCCAAGACAATCACTAGTTCTTTAGTAAATCATTCATCGATTTGGTTTTCAATTTAAATCACATTTGATTCATTCACATCGTATTTTACTAACATTCATTCATATTCAATTAGTTTACTGTCACTAATTTATATTCAAGTCAGTTTGCTTTCAATTCAAATCAAATTTGATTCTCTTTAAATTCACTTATCATTCAATTTGAATTCAGTTGCTTAGCTTTCAAATTCCATTAATACAATTTCATTAACACTTAATGGATTCTATATAATCAACTAGCAAAACCAAATTTATTCAATTTAACCAAATTTATTTACTTGCTTACATTCAATTTTGGTTTAACACACTTAATTTCAATTGGTTTATATTCCAATTCTGATTGAATTTTTTATACTCATCATATTCACAAATTCACTTTTACAATTAAAGTTGAATTTCCTTTATATAACTCAAATTCATATTCATTCTTCACTTTATCAATTCATTTTGATATCAAATTCAACCTCATTCAACATTACTTAAACTATGTTTCATTTTATCTCCACTTGCATTAATTTTCACTATACAGCTTAAGTTCGTCTCAAATTTATTTGAAATTCTATTTTATTTAACTTTACTAAAGTCAAATTCATATCACATTTAAAAATTCAGATTTTGTTTCACTTAACAAAACTGTTTAACCATTTTAACAACTGGTTTACTTCATACAGGTAAAGCACAAGTAAATTTTTTCTCCCCAAAACACAATTTCATTAAGATATTTCTTCCAAATCTTACCATAAACATTCACGTACAAACTATACATAGCTTAAAGTTTTCATAATACATACTTAGAAGTTTTTAGATTACAAAAGATAGTATTACAAAATATATTGATCGCTTCAAATATATTGACTGGTTTAAGATTCAGACTCATAGAGGACTATCGTCTTCCCGTCTGGTAGTACTCATCTGTTCCGAACTTTCATCTTCGGTTTGCACTATTTCAGGTTGGATTAAAGGAGGATTGACGCATTCAAAGTCAACGTGTCCCCAGTTCCTACAGTTCCCGCAAAAATACGTGACGTTCCCATCCTTATCTATCAGTTTTACACTTTTCTCTCTAGCGGGACGGGCTATAGCTTGCTTTCCACGCTGCCTTTCGGTGCAGTTTCTGGCTATATGTCCATTCTGGCGACAATGATAGCAGACTGTCAATCTATCGACAGGTAAATCTAGTGCACTCTTCTTCCTTTTCACCTTAGGGCAATGACTAAGAAAATGTCCTTTTTCTTGACATTTAAAACATACTATCTCAGGACGAGCGAAACGGTCATTCACATTCCTTTTCTTTCTCTTCTCTCGACACGTAACGGCGAAATGTCCTTTTCTATGACATCGATAACAAGTAACATCATCATAGGGACCAGGTCCTTGCCTTTCATTAAATCTCCTTTCGATTTCCGCACGTGTCAATTGTGCTTCTCTACGGGCAATTGCTCTTTGTTCACGACGTGCTGCTTTTTGTGCTTCGGTTTTCGCCATTTTAATTAACAAGATGTTTCGAAGTTTCCTATTAAAATTGACAATTCCATTAGAAAAGGTTGGATTATTCAATCATTTACCTAAGACAAATTTGTAAATTTACATTATCCTGATATATACGATTATCATTCATATTAGGTAATCACTTGCCCTTTTAGTTTAATTTTCCATCACACTAATTTATCAAATCAAGTTCAATTTTATTTAACTTTCCTTTAGTTAAATTTCAAATCATGTATTTATTAACGCCAACTCAATTCAATTTAACTTTTCTTAAGTTAAAAATCTTCATTTTCAAAAACAATTTTATACTTCTTTGGATTTGAAAAACGTTCTCTTTTAAAGTGTTTCTAGTAACTATTCATATTAAACATCATAAACTAAGCTTTGTGTAAACCAAAGCTCTGATACCACCTGTAACATTCCCCCTTTTTACCATCTCCAGTCGGTAATTAAACCAACTAGAAACGTTCAAAAAGACGAATTGTTATTTAGTTTATAAGGTTTAAACAGAATCAGCCACAGAAACACAGATAATAACAATCAATTAAAAACAAATGAGGATTTATTTCATTTCTATAAATCTTTTTATATACATCAGAGTTTATACAATTTTAATACAGATACAGCGGAATATCTTAAAATACAATTTTCTTCTGAAAATTAAAATGATTCTTTACTCTCTCTCTAACTTCGCTGCTCGAAAATCTTCAAGCTGTAAAAATACTCGGTCTGACCCGAGTATTATATTCAAAAGAAAATAATACACAGGTCAGTCTAATTCAAACCAGTTTATTAGTGCATAGAGGCAATAATAATTTAAATAGACGACAGTCACAATAATTCTCGTCTATCCAATTCTTTTAACAAAGAAATCGGATAACGAAAATATAACACTAAACAGTGTTAACAATAAATCAGCAGATTTAAATCATCAACAGAGATAAACAGTGTTATTGGCTGCCGTACACGCACGCGTGCACGGCCTCGCCAATATAACATAAAAGATCAATGCATCACGACGCAAAGAAATATCAATTCAAATTTGTCGAGTCTGGGTGGCTGCAGTGCACGCTAGCGTGCACCGCCTCGCCACCACCAAAGGTAAAGTCATCACAAGGAATCAAGGGTAAAACTGCAATGAAAATGCAGCCACCACTTGAAGTCAATGGCTAGTACAAGGATAACAATCAAACTGCAATACAAATCATTCAAAATGGAGTCAATACTACTACAAACACTCCAAAGATCAAGTGCAGATATGAAGGATGCACAGCAAGTATGCAACTGCCAAACTGGGTCAAACAAGTGCAACATAGTGACAAACTACCCAGATTGCAAAATACAATCATGTACAAGACGACTGCAATTTCAAGAAAGCCACAGCAAGTGGTACAACTACAAAACAGAAGGAGGGTGAGGGCACCAGAGTTATGGCACCACAGCACCAAAAATACATGAATGACAAGTATGCAATAGTGCAACTAATCAGCGCCAGCTTCACAAATAACAAAAATTGATACCGAAACAGGCAACATGATGCAGTGACAACATGATGCAACAGTGGAAAAACTATATTGATATAGAAACAGGCAGCATGATGCAGTGACAACATGATGCAACAGCATACCAAATGACCCAACTGCCCAGGCCTAACGATGAATGTATGTATGCACCTATATGAAGGCCAATAACAAACGAAGACTCAAGTATATATGCTGTAAAGTGGATGCAACAAAATGATAGTGCAGTGCACTCAAACAATTTCATGTGAGCCTGTGCCCAGAGAACACGAAATAACACAAGTCGAAGCCCCAAATGCAGAACCACTTAAAGGTACAATGCAAAGATACCTCATGAAACAATACCATGACATGTTACCCAGTTTCAAATGAACCCACAAGTTAGACTCGACCATACATGCATACACACATACATCGTATATATATATATGCACATATATGAAGAAACAGAAGACAAACGCTTAACAAAACAACCCCAAGCAAACTTTTAACATGGTACCAAAATTTCACAAACGACCAAAGACAATAGCAGTTTGGAACAAATTCAAAGCAACGTAAATGTTGCAGTGGAAACGAGTCCAAAAACAACCTCAAAGTTAATACCGAAAGAAGCTGCAAACCCAACATAATTTATTCAAGACAGTGGCTATCAAACACTGAAATCACATGAACTATATCTTTCTAGTCAATCCACCCATATATGCAGACATTGGTGACAGTGCAAGACCGACAAAAACTTACAAAATCAAATGGTAAGCATAAATCAACCAAATCAAGGCTACTGCAGGGCGAACATCGAATACCCGAAGTCTTGCAGGCGACAGAATGATAAACTACAGTTTCAATTTAAAGAAGTGTAATTATCAACGGCATCAAGTGAGACCAGAAGTGTAACCAGACATGAACCAACCAAACAAAGGAACTAGACTTCAAGTCTGACGTGAGCCAAGTACAACTGGAAACCCAAAACTGCAAACTACACTGAACAACTCCAATATGAATATGCAGACTCAAGTAAATAACAATGCTCAAGGCAAAAGCAAAAATTGGTCACTGTAACGTGAACAAGTAACCAAGCTACAGACCAGAAAAATGATACTCAATGCTCAGTTCAAAATGTTGAACAAAAAATCAGGTGATGTTCAGAATCAAACAAAGTCACAGAGGAGTTCAAAATCAAAGTCAAGGCAAATGTCATCAGATGAGTTCAAAAATTCACAACCGTGATGACCAAGTCAACAAGCACAAATATCACAAAGTTATAAATGATCGAAGCCAAAGTCGAACGAGTAAAAGCAAGGAATTCACGGAGCAAACTTATCAAAGTTTAAATTAGATGCGAGTGATATAAAATCACTCACCTTTGTAGGAAGCGCTCAGATTGAAGGAGCCGCGAGCGAGACGAAGGAACCACGATCGAAGGAAGAACGAATTGATCCAGGCGCGAACGATTGGAATCTGCTGTGGAAGCAACTCGAAGAGAGCTTCGATCGACCAGAGGCTAACGCCCTCGAATGGAAAAGCCCTAATTTTGGGACGAACGGGGAAGAGCGAAAACGAAGGCCGCCATTCTTTTATTCTCGTTTGATTTTATTTTTACTTAGGGTTATGAATGAGAAAATAAAAGGGGTTCATGTTTTAACCGAGACAAGGGGGGAAAAACGTGGGTTGGCAGAAGAAACGTGGGTTTGGGTATGGCTGAGCGTGTTTAGGGTATGGTATTATTTTATATTTTTTTTTTCTTTTATTTTTGTTTTCATTTTTGTATTAATAAAATTCAACAAAAGAATTTTAATCGATTTACAATTTCCAATAAAAATTAACAGAAATTAATATCGCCAATTTGACGAAGATTTTATCGTTATAGAAATTCCAATAACAAAAAGAAATTTAGCTGTCAACTTAAATCATTTATCGATGATTATAATTCGGGTGAAAATCCAGGTTGTTACAGAAATTCAAATTGAATTCGATTTAATTCTCTACGCGTTTACCCGCCATATATTCACAAAACAATTCTGATAAATTCAAAAATTGAAATCCAGTAATAACTCAATATTACGGACCCCATAAAACTGATTTCGTCAAATTCCGAGACTGTGCCTCGAAATACTATTTTTAAATTCAATTTAAACGATACAATCTCAAAACTGAACAGATTGCTTTTAAAATCAATTCTGAAGCTTCACTTATCTTCAGTATTATCAATATGAATTTTCTAAGCCTTTAAATTATTTTTAACCGGCTTAAAATTGAAGATTCAAATTTTATTCAACTTTCAATAGATTAAATTCAAAAATTTAATCGCCAATTCATTCTGATAATTTGAAATTCAAGTCAAATCATCGTTCAAATATTTAAAATTAATTAAATATTCTCAAATTAAATTGTTCAAAATTCAGGGTCGTTACATAAATACTCGTCCATTTCTCACTTTTTGGGATCCGGATTTCGAAGCGACGAAGTGCTACCATTTTGAGAGCTCGACTTCTACATTTCTTCACTTCTTTTCTCCACTCTAATCTAGTGATTCCATCCATCCAAGTTGAAGATCAAATTGAAGATTCAAGAGCTTAGATTGAAGATCTTCATCCATTGAAGTGAGATTTCATCGTTTGAAGCGGATTCGTGATAGATCGAGTTAGATCCTTCGCTGTCCAGATCTGAAGTGTGTTGCTTTTGGGTTGTTTAGGTGATTTGGTGAGTGGTGATTATCTCTCAAACGGATCCAAAGGAGTATATCGGATCGTTGGTTTGATTTGGTGTTAAAATAGTGATTTCCATACATTTTCTTCATCCTAAGTGTAGATCCATATAGATCCATTGTTCATGATGGTGTTACATCCATTTTACTACATGTTAACCTATGCAAGTTCATTCATCAAGATTATAGAGATATTGTTCATGTTTTCATGCTTATTTGACTTTCGACTCTTTAATTACGAAACTGCCATTATTGTTATAATTGTCTACTTAGATCATATTTGAATGCTTGATTGCTTGGATTAATGTTTGACTTGATTGATTGCTATGAATTAGATGATTGATGATTTGATTTAGACCGAAGATGATTCAAAAGCTAAGAGAAAGGCTCTTGAATTGGGAAAGCTGCTTGTGGCATATGTAGCGGATGATGAAGCTCTTATGCATAGATTTGATGATGATGATGAGATGAAGCTTTGCGAGGATGTAATGAAGTGAAGCATGATATGAGATAGTCTTGGTCTAATCCAGACGTGATCATTCCAAGCAGGTTGATAACTCAGTGATATGGTTCGAGTTTGAGGATAATGGATGCTCGAGAGGCGCTTGAGCTAGTATGGAAATAGTTGTCGAGGAGGATGACTAGAAGGCTGAGATCTCATCGTTGTTGAAGGTTCTAGCATGCTCAAAGCAAGAGTACGTTGGGCAGATTTGATAGTCCCTGAAGGCTACGGATTGGTAGTCAAGTACTCTGGGCAGATTCGATAGTCCTAGGCACGGGTCACGATGACGTGCGGGAGTTATGTCTAGAACCGGGGTTTCCATTAGCCCTTGACGGACGGCTGAAAGAATGTGTCGGTCATTCAATTAACGGTGATATCGAAGCAATGATAATAGTGATAGCCAGAGTCATGGATGTTTGGTTGTATCGTCATTCGGTCTCAAGAGCGGTATTTTCTGGGTGCTTATCTGATCTTGGTTTAGGCCTTGGGGGTCTGTGCTTGGAAAACATCGCCATTGACTCGAGTGATAATTGCTTTACTTTACATTGTATGTTCTGCTATGTTTGCTTCTGCTTAGTGTGTGTCTGGGGGCTATCACTGTAGAAAGAGGTTGGAGTGGGAGGGTTGTATTCCTATTCCTTTTTCCTTTATGCTCTTTTGGTATGTTGTTAGTTAATTTACTGCTCACTAAGACTGTTGTCTGACTCAAGGCTTTATGTTTTAATTCTTATTGCCTTGGGCTGTTCGTCCATTTTGGGACGGGCAGACTAGGTAGCAGGTGACAGGTGCTGCTCTTGCTTTCCACGATGCTGATGACGAAGACAAGCTGGAGTATTGCATATTACTTCTTCTTATATGTACTGGATGTTCCGCTGTTTGTATAATCTCTGAGTGTTATGTAGTGAGGCTTGATGTATTGACTATCTGGATGCTTGTATTCAACTATTATGAAGTTTTATATGATGGCATTTTATTCTGTAAAGCTTCACTATATATATATATGTTCTATTGTATCTTGTCCATGCGCTGTGAGTAATACGATAGATTCTGTTATTTTGATCTACCTTGACAATCGTCCATGGTCGCCTGGCACACTTTACAGCGCACTATCTCTAGATTCGGTGCAGGGGTCATGGGCGGTCGTCACAATATATATCTATTATGAAAACTGTTATATATATATATATATTAAAAATTTATATGGTTAAAAGCAATCATAGTGAAAACAATAAGGAACATTATATGAATTGACATTTTAGATGACGAATGCAACTACCAAGCATTAGCAAATAGCAGAGATCAATGGCAAGGCAATGTTGATTGCACGATCAACATTACAGTCCATTGACAAAGCAATTCACCATAAATGGATGGCAATGCAATGTCATTATATTATTGGTATATGTAAATTGGATTATGTTCACTTATAAGGTATATGCTAAAATGAATTGTGCATGATGTTTTTGATTGATTGTGTATATCATATTGTGATTTAAATGAATGTTAAAATTTTATATACGAGTCCCAATTTAAAGGAACTTGAAATAAAAGATAACTGTGTTATAGACTATGTAAAGTAATCGTGCAAACAAATTTTTGGAAATTATAAAATAAGAAAATACTTTAAGAAAAAGAAATATTGTATTTGAAGATTGAAATCAGAAGAATAAATCATACTAATGAGGTTTAGTTTAAATAATAAATAAATAAGATTATGTATAAATAAATACCTTAGGAAGCAATTATATTATTTGTGAAATGTAAAGTTTAGAAAATTACTATTGAGGAAAAGATTTATCCATAATCAGATATTTGTAATTCAAAAAGCATTTTAAAGTTTTGTTGAAAAATAAAAGTTGGGATAAATGAATTCTGAGAATAAATTAGAGATAACGAAATTCATTTAACCTATAATTGTCTTTTTGTTAAAAAGCTGAACTTTATAGTTTAACTTTATATGGTTGAAATAAGTTGTGTTGAATTATTAGATACTCTAATTTTCATAAATAAAGAATATTTTGATTATGTATGGTTTTATAGAATAATAATTATGAGATATAAAGGTTTTTTTATAAAGCAAAGAAAAGAGATTGTGAAATGAGTTTTGGATTTTTGTATAAATATAGGATATGTACTAAAACAAGTTTTACGAGTATGAAGGGAAAGTCTTCAAAATGTATTAAGATGAAATTTGATAAGATAAATATTTTAGTAAGAGAAAAGAAATTTTTTTGGGGTTTTATTTATAACAACTTCTTATTAGAAGTTGGCCTTTCCAAATTTTGAATTTCAAATATAGAAATTTAATTTGAATGAAATTAAAAAGTTGAGCAATGATTCGATTCTTATAATTTTCATTTCATGGAAAATAATTCTTTAAGAAATAAATTTTTATGATAAAATTTTTTTAGACTATGAAGTTTATAATATTTATATAAGGAGAATCTCTGAATTATTTCACTTCCTTATTTTAAGGGATCAACTGAGTTGAATGTCTTAAACACCATAAAGTGTTTAGTATTTTAAAATTTTGAAAGGGTTTTTAATTAGAGAAAGGATGTAAAATGTTTGTGTAAACTTATCCAAAAATTAGAAAATAAGGAAAAATTATATACTAATTTTGTAAATTGGTATGCTAAGTTTGAAATGATGTTTTATATTAATGGAGTTTATTTCAAAATGGGGAACGAAGAAGGATTTGAAAAATGAATTATTGAAAATAAATTATAAAAAAGGATTGAAAGCTAAATAATGGAATTTTATATTGAAAGAATTTCTTAGATTAGGAAATATTTATACCATTTGTAAAAGAGTAAATTTTTGAGAAATTATTATAGAAGACGATCAATTTAAGATTTATCTATCATGTAATATTTTGAATTTAAGAAAAGCATTTTGAAATATTATTCAAAAAGGAGTTGTTTTTTAAAAGAAGGTTTTAAGATTTAGTTTAAGGAAAAAGAAACTCCTTTGGCTTTTATAATTAGCTTCCTTCTACAAGGGTTGAATCTTTTAAATTTTGTTTTTTCAAGAAGTGGATCTGAAATTTAAAATATCTCTGCAATGAGTTTAATTATTGCTCAATATTGAGATTTTAAGATAAGAAGCTGTTGAAGAAAAATAAATTCTTGGAAAATATTTTGGAAAGAAAGGACATTTATAAATCATTATACATCTACATTTTAAAGGAATGATATGTAAGTTAGATGTTTTAACATTTCGAAAAGTAAATAAAATATTTTGTAAGTATGAATGCGAAAGTGATTGTGGTGAAGAAATATATAGATTACCTACTTACTACTTGACGGGTCAATGCAGATCCCGATACGAGCTAGATCGAGACAGTAGATATGGAGTTTTTCGAGTTATAGTTGAAAATGATTCTATTGCTTGATTGTTTTAAATGGTTGATTGTTGTGTACGTATTGTATATTGTAAAAAAAGAAAGTATTGCTAATAATAAAATATATATTATAAACTTTTATGTGAAGTAGAATTGTGGGGATGCAATTTCTTTAAAGGGGGAGTCTGTAGCAATCTTGATTTTTGAATTACTCTAATAAAATAGATAATGAATTAAATTAGAGATTTAAATGAGAAATTGAATTTTTCAGGTTTTAAAATGTGAAGAAATTTTAATTTGTATTCTTTTATGAAAGATGATAAATTCTTTAAGAATGAGAATTTTGAGTTTATTTGGTAATAATAAATTTAAGATATGGAACAAATATTTTGGAATTTATAAATAAGTCTATTTTATAAGAAAAATAGAGATTTTGTTTTCATAAATCCTTTTAATTCTTATAAAAGGGAGATAAGAAGTGTTTAAATTGTAAGCAATCAATTTTAAAAGATGTATTGGAGTTTTACTTCTTAAATAATTCAATTATTTACAAGAATAGTTAAGAAATGATTATCTTGTAAATAACCAATTTATTGTGTATTTAGAAATTTGTCTCAAAGAGTTGTTGTAACGATCCTGGATTTTAAATAAGTTTAAATTGATAATTAATTTAATTTTTGAATAAAAATTGTGAAATTTATTGGTAAATTGATTTGAGTTTTCCAAATTCAAATAGAATGTGTGTTAAATCATTTGAATTTAAATCTTGTATATATATGAATATATATATGTATATGTGCATAAATGAGTAAGTTTGAATTTATATATATATATATATTGAATTTAAATTTTAAGTTAAAATAGGAATAAATATATGAAGTAAAATAAAATACAAACAAAATATACTTACAAAATAAAAAAAAAATATCTCAACACTAGAAACTAGGAAATTTACATAAGTATAATAAATATATAAGTTAGAAATTAATATATATAAGATAAATTATAAAACATAAAAATAAAATAAAATAAATTCAAACAACATGTTAATAAACTATGTAAAATATAAAGTAACACATTAGATAAATTATAACAACATATTAAATATAGAAATTCATTTATATTATAAAATAATAAGACTAAAGAAAATAAAATATATTCAAGTATGTAAACAAATCAAATTGGATGTGAATGATAGTATGAAACTAAAGAAAACAACAAGATATAAATATCTATAAGCTTGCAAAGGAAGACATAAATACACATTCAAGAAAAAATCAAGCCTGCACATATAAAAAAAATGAGAAGAACAAGACAATAGTTATTAATGCTAGCCTCCTTAGTACACAAGATAGGGTTATATCAGCCATCAAATAAAAAATAATCTCTGATCTCATGTGTACAAACAAAATAAAAATATATATCACATGTACAATTTTATCCCTGTATACTTCCTTTATATATATCAACTGCTTTGTCTTAGTTCGTTCATTTAAAAACTCAGCAAACTAAAATGAAGAAAATAATAAACATCATTTTATAAACTCAAATTCACTTAACTAAACAAAATCAAAACAGAAGAGAAGATCCAGGAAGATCAAAAATTTCACTTTTTCAAAGCAGAAGTTATTCTCTGTTTAAAATATTTCAGGTGAGTAATAATTTAAAAAGAAACTTAAGTATATTTGCTTGTTGCTGTTAATCTGAGACTTGAAATCACTTTATTATGCATATACATATATAGATTTCTCTTTGTATAGATATTAGAAAGTGGAATGCATGTCATGTTGAAACCACCTCTGTCTTTGGTTTAAGAGCATCAAGTTGTTCAAAATCCCAATACTTAATCACTTGATCATTATTACACTTTGATCTCAAGACAAAACTTGTGTATTTACGAAGGAACGATAATTTAAAAACAAATTTTAGAAGAAAAAGGATACACAGTGGGAAAAAAATGATTTTTACAGGGAACATGTAATATCTTGATAAATTCGAATGTCGTGAAATGCTAATTCAATTTCATAACCTGAATCCACATTGCAAAATAGGACTTTTAAAACAAAAGTGGTGATTTTTAGTTAAGTATTTCAGAAGCAGTTCTTGGTTGATCAGAAATCACGTTTTAGTCGATTTATGGTGATCCAGTGAATTTTGGTTGTTGAAATTTTGTGTGAAGCTAGCTTGGTGATTCACGACTTTAGGAAAATTATCAAGTAATCTTTCCATTGCACGAATTGATGGAACGAGGAGACTTTAGGGTTTATGCTTGAGTTTTGTAGTGGTCTGAGAACGAGGTGATTTCGTCACCTCTGATGCATCGAGTTGCACGAGCTCCTAGGGGATTTTAGAGTAGGGTATCGGCGAGGTGAGGCTGGAGTCGCGTCGCCTCTGATGGTCGGCGTGAGTGGAACGAGGCATGTTTGTTCAGGCGAGTTCGATTCACAGTTTCGAATGAAAGGCCAAATGTTGATTTCAGGCGAGTTTTTGGTTCTGGGTGTTTGAGTTGATCGTCGAGGTCATCGACGATACGTGGAGAGTCTCGGCAATGGTCGGATGTGGTTGGTTTGGCTGTGCACGTGTACAGGTGTTTGATTGTCTCGGTGGTTAAAGGTTTTGGGAAGAAGGAGGGGAACTCGAAGATAACCCAGTGAGATTTTCATCATGGCTCGAGTTCGAGCTCGTGTAGTTTTGGGTTGTACCGGGTCGTTTAAAAACTTTAACAAATTTTAAGTTGAAATTTTTTGTACCGGGTCGATTTGTGGGAAACTTCGAAGCAAGGAGCACATTGGCTCGGGTAACACTCGAAGATGTCTCGGGTTTGATTCCCAAACCTGCAATATAATAAATAGTAAGTAAAGCAAGTTATTTAAATAATTTTAAGTAGTGATGACTAATTAACTTTAATTAGATAGTTAATGAAGATTTAATGATTTGTAATTCATTAATTATTAAGTTAATTAAAATGGATAATTTATTTATTTAATTAATTAATAATTTGGATTAATTAAATAAGTAATTAGAGGTTTAAATAAATTAATTAAGGTTTAAAGATTAATTAATTAAGGAATAATTAATTTTTAAATTAAGGATTATTAATTAAATAGTAATTAATAATTGAAGTTGATTAATCAAGCGATTAAGCAATAATTGATTTAAGGATAATGCGATAAATTAATTAAGGAAATTAATTTGAGAATAATTAATTTATTAAAGGTAAATTAATTAATAAAAGTGATTAAGAAATAATTGTTAATTAAGGAGTAATTAATTAGTTATTGTAATTAATTAAGAATAATTAATTAAAGTGTTTGATAAATTAATTTATATCAAATGATTTGTAATTAATAAATCAGGATTGGATAATTAATTCATAAGTGATTAATTTAATTGGAAATACATTGAATTAATTAGGATTAAACAATTAATTAATCCTACTTATAAATGATAATTGAATGCTTGACCTTACTTTTGAATGATTGTATTGTATGAGATGCCTTGAATTGATTGTCCTATCTGATCTGTGATATTTTGTTCTGTGGGTTGAGCTGTGTATAATATATTCATTTATTGTGATACATTTATATATATATATATATATCTGTGATCTGTGAATGAATGTATTTGAATCTGTGATGATTGAATGATGTTGCACTATTGTGTTAAACCCCTGGACTACACTTTTACACACACAAATATGGATTTCACGAGGAAATCGGTTAAGTCACAGATGATTTAAATTTAATGTTTTTGAAATTGAAATTTTAATTTCAATTGATTTTGGAAATGGATTTGGGTTAAATGTTAAAGCTTTTGAAAAAGAGTTTTTAAGATAAAAGTTATTTTGAATAACTTGGTAAAGTTTCCAATTGAAATAATTTAATTTGAATTTGAATTCAAAATTTGGAATTGAATTCCATGTTTGGAAATTATGGTTAAAGATGTTATAAATGTGTTTATATGAATTTAAAACATTTTAAAAGTATGGTTTTGAGAATTTGAAGTTAACCCAAGGACTTTAACTCGTATAAATGAATCAGATTTTCCGAAATGAAAACTATTTGTTTTCAAATAATAGAAGCTTTCATATAAGGAATGAATTTCCAATTTGTGTTAAAAGAATTTCAAGTTTGAAATGAAAATGGTTTTCCGAGTTATGAATAAATCTTTGTGAAAGATTGTTGAACTTTGTTTTTAAATTGGAAAGGTGTACCTTTTGTATAAAAGGTCAAAATGGAATTGTTTTGAAAGCTATCAGTTAAATCTTTGTTTTAAGATTGGACGAGTTAATCCAATTGTAATGGAAATCAATTTGAAAATCTATGAATAGATCTTTGTGAAACTAGGTGAACTTTGTGAGATGAATCTTTTTGTGTAAAAGATTAAAATGGTAATCTGTTTAAACTATTTGAATAGAAGTTTTGGGTAATAAGTTGTGACTTGACTGAAATCCCAATATCCATATGTTTTAAATTATTGCGCTCACTATTCGGTTTAGTCGGGAGAGGACTTTGTGTCATATAACCCATTCCGAATAGTGATACGACGTAAATGGATAGCATTTGAAGACCGGTGTTGAAGACCGGGTGTTTGCGAGAACGATAGGATAACCTATCGATTGTCTCTGCACTGAGTAGCTACGGTATAGAGATTCCCTAAGTGATGGGAAGTCCGATCAGGATTGTGAATACCCGGATTGCAAGGGCTTCTTTGGAAGTGCCTTCAGTTCTGTTCGAACCCGAAACAGACTTGTATGGCCGTATGTCTGACATTACACTTTGAGATATAAAGCTGATTTCTTTCAAATACATTTCTGTTTGGTGGCGGAGAATTTATTCTCTTAGCTTAACACCCTTCTCTGAGACGTACGAGCTCAGAGGTTATGTAGTTGAAGGATATCAGTGATATACTCCCAATTTGGTAGTGTGGCATGCTAAGTGTTGCTGTGTGTTGATGATCATTTGTTGATCAAATCATGGCTTTCGTGTAAAGCGTAGCTTTGTGGACGAGACCTCATTGAACCTCACACCCCGAAAATGGTCAAAACAGTAAAGATGCGGCAAGGTTATGAGGGTCGCACCCTTAAGGGTATGTCATTTCCTTCAGGAAAAAGGTGGTATCATGGTATGGAGCCCAGATGCTTTACCTGTGTGGTTGCATCAATCTCATTTACTATGTGGTTGTTGCTTTATGATCGAGGGCCCTCGGATAAAGGTCGCAAACGACCAGGGGTGGCATACTCGTGTAGTAGTTACCTAGTAAGAGGTAACCCGGCCTTGTGTTGGCAGAGAGCTATTTAGTTCTCGGGACGTCCCTCCAGAGGCGTACCCATGTGGCAGTAGAAAGTTCCCTAGCCTGACCATTCGTTGGAAATCCAAAGAAACAATACGAGCCCTTTACGATTGCAATTTGTATAACCTGTCACCTCAGGTGGCAGCTATAGTAGGCATAGTATAATGGTACCTATGCTGGCTAAGGTTAATTTATATTTTTGAAAGGATTTTCACACTAGGCACTAGTAATAATATCAAAAGAGTTTTCTCATATTAAGCATATTTGACTATCATAAGAAGAAATCTCCTCCAAGTCTGCGATTGCATTATGTGTGTGGTGGGAGGTCTTATGGTAGTTTCATTTTCCAAAAAGCATTGCGGATTTCAATGTTTAAAATTCTTTTGTTGTTAGTTTTAAAGATAAACTTTTTTTGTTACTCATACCAGTCCTATGACTGACCCGGAGTTTATTGTTCCCTTCCTAAACTCTGGGTGCCCACAATTTTCCACACGGGCAGTCTAGAGTTGGGTTTTTCAAATAGTCAGGTTTAGTAGAGTATCTGGAGCTAGTTCGGTTTTGGAGTTCACGACCGACATTGCTTATCTTTGTGAAACGTGATGGTGGTTCGAGCTTGATGTTGGAGTTGTTGGATGCATTCTCTTTTAAAGATCGTTGGAGTTATCACTTCTGTTATTTCCGTTGTAACATTATTACTTGTCTCTGATATTCTTGTATCATATAGATATCATTGTTGTATATCATATTCTGTATATTGTATCATTTGTGATGTATATGATATCATCCATTTCTTTCTTCCACTGTGTTGTTATACTTAACGTGTTATAAGCTCCGGCACGAGTCGAATTTCAACGATTGAATCTGCGGCATTCGAGTACAAGTGAAGTACGGGTGTCGATTTTCGAACGCTGAAATTTGAATCGTGACATTTTGGTATCAGAGCTAAGGTTGAACTTTAGCTATGGAGTATAACACATTAAGTAGCTCATTAGAGATAGGGTGAAGTATACCCTAGAATGAGTATCTCTAAGATATCCATCTGTATGCCTCAGTAAATTCTCTTACTATTCACTGATAGTGAGTATGAGTGCAAGAAGAGGATGAGATAGGGGACAGGGAAATACGACTATAAATAGTCAATACCCTGTAACAACAAGGAAACAGTCTTTTCTCTATCAATCTCTTTTGTTCGTCATCTTTTCTCAATTCTTTGATAGTTCCTGGTAGATCCAGGAAGAAGATTGGATATATTTGCATGGGACATAAGCTCCAAATAGGTCAGAATTGTTTGTTTGGATGAATTGATTGCTTTTGTTTCTATGGTTGATAGGTATAATTTGGTTTCTAAACTAGAACATTTAGAATTGTATCCACATATCTGTCTATTTTTGGGTCCCAATATATTCTACGAATGGTTAGTTATCCCTTCGGACTAACCGATGCCCCTACATACTTCGTAGATCTGGATAACCTGGGTATCTTGTGAAAAAAAATTATTAAAAAGATTCGTTCTTGTATATATTATTGATATTCTGATTTGGTAAGCCAAATGCAGAATAGATATTCAGTTGATTTGATGAAACATTTTTCACCTATCTTTGTGTCTCCCTGACAAATTTCGAGAACGAAATTTCCTAAAGGGGGAAACTATAACGATCCCGGATTTTAAATAAGTTTAAATTGATAATTAATTTAATTTTTGAATAAAAATTGTGAAATTTATTGGTAAATTGATTTGAGTTTTCCAAATTCAAATAGAATGTGTGTTAAATCATTTGAATTTAAATCTTGTATATATATGAATATATATGTATATGTGCATAAATGAGTAAGTTTGAACTTATATACATATATATATATATATATTGAATTTATATTTTAAGTTAAAATAGGAATAAATATATGAAGTAAAATAAAATACAAACAAAATATACTTACAAAATAAAATATATATATATATCTCAACACTAGAAACTAGGAAATTTACATAAGTATAATAAATATATAAGTTAGAAATTAATATATATAAGATAAATTATAAAAAATAAAAATAAAATAAAATAAATTCAAACAACATGTTAATAAACTATGTAATATATAAAGTAACACATTAGATAAATTATAACAACATATTAAATATAGAAATTCATTTATATTATAAAATAATAAGACTAAAGAAAATAAAATATATTCAAGTATGTAAACAAATCAAATTGGATGTGAATGATAGTATGAAACTAAAAAAAACAAGATATAAATATCTATAAGCTTGCAAAGGAAGACACAAATACACATTCAAGAAAAAATCAAGCCTGCACATATAAAAAACATGAGAAGAACAAGACAATAGTTATTAATGCCAGCCTCCTTAGTACACAAGATAGGGTTATATCAGCCATCAAATAAAAAATAATCTCTGATCTCATGTGTACAAACAAAATAAAAAAAATATCACCTGTACAATTGTATCCCTGTATACTTCGTTTATATATATCAACTGCTTTGTCTTAGTTCGTTCATTCAAAAACTCAGCAAACCAGGAAGAAGAAAATAATAAACATCATTTTATAAACTCAAATTCACTTAACTAAACAAAATCAAAACAGAAGAGAAGATCCAGGAAGATCAAAAATTTCACTTTTTCAAAGCAGAAGTTGTTCTCTGTTTAAAGTATTTCAAGTGAGTAATAATTTAAAAAGAAACTTAAGTATATTTGCTTGTTGCTATTAATCTGAGACTTGAAATCACATTATTATGCATATACATATATAGATTTCTCTGTGTATAGATATTAGAAAGTGGAATGCCTGTCATGTTGAAACCACCTCTGTCTTTGGTTTAAGAGCATCAAGTTGTTCAAAATCCCAATACTTAATCACTTGATCATTATTACACTTTGATCTCAAGACAAAACTTGTGTATTTATGAAGGAACGATAATTTAAAAATAAATTTCAGAAGAAAAAGGATACACAGTGGGATAAAATGATTTTTACAGGGAACATGTAATATCTTGATAAATTCGAATATCGTGAAATGCTAATTCAATTTCATAACCTGAATCCACATTGCAAAATAGGATTTTTAAAACAAAAGTGGTGATTTTTAG
The DNA here is from genome assembly GCA_030737815.1 of Allium fistulosum. Classification (NCBI taxonomy): domain Eukaryota; kingdom Viridiplantae; phylum Streptophyta; class Magnoliopsida; order Asparagales; family Amaryllidaceae; genus Allium; species Allium fistulosum. The sequence continues at coordinate 730,779,167 of CM060902.1, read as the reverse complement.
TTAAGTATTTCACGAGCAGTTATTGGTTGATCAGAAATCACCTTTTAGTCGATTTATGGTGATCCGGTGAATTTTGGTTGTATCCTTGAGTTTTGTAGTGGTCTGAGAACGAGGAGATTTCGTCACCTCTGATGCATCGAGTTGCACGAGCTCCTAGGGGATGTTAGAGTAGGGTATCGGTGAGGTGAGGCCGGAGTCGCGTCGCCTCTCATGGTCGGCATGAGTGGGACGAGGCGTGTTTGTTCAGGCGAGTTCGATTCACAGTTTCGAATAAAAGGCCAAATTTTGATTTCAGGCGAGTTTTTGGTTCTGGGTGTTTGAGTTGATCGTCGAGGTCATCGACGATACGTGGAGAGTCTCGGCAATGGTCGGATGTGGTGGGTTTGGCTGTGCACGTGTACAGGTGTTTGATTGTCTCGGTGGTTAAAGGTTTTGGGAAGAAGGAGGGGAACTCGAAGATAACCCAGTGAGATTTTCATCATGGCTCGAGTTCGAGGTCGTGTAGTTTTGGGTTGTACCGGGTCGTTTAAAAACTTTAACAAATTTTAAGTTGAAATTTTTTGTACCGGGTCGATTTGTGGGAAACTTCGAAGCAAGGAGCACATTGGCTCGGGTAACACTCGAAGATGTCTCGGGTTTGATTCCCAAACCTGCAATATAATAAATAGTAAGTAAAGCAAGTTATTTAAATAATTTTAAGTAGTGATGACTAATTAACTTTAATTAGATAGTTAATGAAGATTTAATGATTTGTAATTCATTAATTATTAAGTTAATTAAAATGGATAATTTATTTATTTAATTAATTAATAATTTGGATTAATTAAATAAGTAATTAGAGGTTTAAATAAATTAATTAAGGTTTAAAGATTAATTAATTAAGGAATAATTAATTTGTAAATTAAGGATTATTAATTAAATAGTAATTAATAATTGAAGTTGATTAATCAAGTGATTAAGCAATAATTGATTTAAGGATAATGCGATAAATTAATTAAGGAAATTAATTTGAGAATAATTAATTTATTAAAGGTAAATTAATTAATAAAAGTGATTAAGAAATAATTGTTAATTAAGGAGTAATTAATTAGTTATTGTAATTAATTAAGAATAATTAATTAAAGTGTTTGATAAATTAATTTATATCAAATGATTTGTAATTAATAAATCAGGATTGGATAATTAATTCATAAGTGGTTAATTTAATTGGAAATAAATTGAATTAATTTGGATTAAACAATTAATTAATCCTGTTTATAAATGATTATTGAATGCTTGACCTTACTTATGAATGATTGTATTGTATGAGATGCCTTGAATTGATTGTCCTATCTGATCTGTGATATTTTGTTCTGTGGGTTGAGCTGTGTATAATTTATTCATTTATTGTGATACATTTGTATATATATATATCTGTGATCTGTGAATGAATGTATTTGAATCTGTGATGATTGAATGATGTTGCACTATTGTGTTAAACCCCTGGACTACACTTTTACACACACAAATATGGATTTCACGAGGAAATCAGTTAAGTCACAGATGATTTAAATTTAATGTTATTGAAATTGAAATTTTAATTTCAATTGATTTTGGAAATGGATTTGGGTTAAATGTTAAAGCTTTTGAAAAAGAGTTTTTAAGATAAAAGTTATTTTGAATAACTTGGTAAAGTTTCCAATTTAAATAATTTAATTTGATTTTGAATTCAAAATTTGGAATTGAATTCCATGTTTGGAAATTATGGTTAAAGATGTTATAAATGTGTTTATATGAATTTAAACCATTTTAAAAGTATGGTTCTGAGAATTTGAAGTTAACCCAAGGACTTTAACTCGTATAAATGAATCAGATTTTCTGAAATGAAAACTATTTGTTTTTAAATAATAGAAGCTTTCATATAAGGAATGAATTTCCAATTTGTTTTAAAAGAATTTCAAGTTTGAAATGAAAATGGTTTTCTGAGTTATGAATAAATCTTTGTGAAAGATTGCTGAACTTTGTTTTGAAATTGGAAAGGTGTACCTTTTGTATAAAAGGTCGAAATGGAATTGTTTTGAAAGCTATCAGTTAAATCTTTGTTTTAAGATTGGACGAGTTAATCCAATTGAAATGGAAATCGATTTGAAAATCTATGAATAGATCTTTGTGAAACTGGGTGAACTTTGTGAGATGAATCTTTTTTTGTAAAAGATTAAAAAGGTAATCTGTTTAAACTATTTGAAAAGAAGTTTTGGGTAATAAGTTGTGACTTGACTGAAATCCCAATATCCATATGTTTTAAATTATTGCGCTCACTATTTGGTTTAGCCGGGAGATGACTTTGTGTCATATAACCCATTCCGAATAGTGATACGACGTAAATGGATAGCATTTGAAGACCGGTGTTGAAGACCGGGTGTTTGCGAGAATGATAGGATAACTTTTCGATTGTCTCTGCACTGAGTAGCTACGGTATAGAGATTCCCTAAGTGATGGGAAGTCCGATCAGGATTGTGAATACCCGGATTGCAAGGGCTTCTTTGGAAGTGCCTTCGGTTCTGTTCGAACCCGGAACAGACTTGTATGGCCGTATGTCTGACATTACACTTTGAGACATAAAACTGATTTCTTTCAAATACATTTCTGTTTGGTGGCGGAGAATTTATTCTCTTAGCTTAACACCCTTCTCTGAGACGTACGAGCTCAGAGGTTATGTAGTTGAAGGATATCAATGATATACTCCCAATTTGGTAGTGTGGCATGCTAAGTGTTGCTGTGTGTTGATGATCATTTGTTGATCAAAGCATGGCTTTCGTGTAAAGCGTAGCTTTGTGGACGAGACCTCATCGAACCTCACACCCCGGAAATGGTCAAAACAGGAAAGATGCGGCAAGGTTATGTGGGTCGCACCATTAAGGGTATGACATTTCCTTCAGGAAAAAGGTTGTATCATGGTATGGAGCCCAGATGCTTTACCTGTGTGGTTGCATCAATCTCATTTACTGTGTGGTTGTTGCTTTGTGATCGAGGGCCCTCGGATAAAGGTCGCAAACGACCGGGGGTGGCATACTCGTGTAGTAGTTACCTAGTAAGAGGTAACCCGGCCTTCTGTTGGAAGAGAGCTTTTTAGTTCTCGGGACGTCCCTCCAGAGGCGTACCCATGTGGCAGTAGGAAGTTCCTTAGCCTGACCATTCGTTGGAAATCCAAAGAAACAATACGAGCCCTTTACGATTGCAATTTTTATAACCTGTCACCTCAGGTGGCAGCTATAGTAGGCATAGTATAATGGTACCTATGCTGGCTAAGATTAATATTATATTTTCGAAAGGATTTTCACACTATGCACTAGTAATAATATCAAAAGAGTTTTCTCATATTAAGCATATTTGACTATCATAAGACGAAATCTCCTCCAAGTCTGCGATTGCATTGTGTGTGTGGTGGGAGGTCTTATGGTTGTTTCATTTTCCAAAAAGCATTGCGGATTTCAATGTTTAAAATTCTTTTGTTGTTTGTTTTATAGATAAACTTTTTTTGTTACTCATACCAGCCCCATGACTGACCCGGAGTTTATTGTTCCCTTCCTAAACTCTGGGTGCCCACAATTTTCCACACGGGCAGTCTAGAGTTGGGTTTTTCATATAGTCAGGTTTAGTAGAGTATTTGGAGCTAGTTCGGTTTTGGAGTTCACGACCGACATGCTTATCTTTGTGAAACGTGATGGTGGTTCGAGCTTGATGTTGGAGTTGTTGGACGCATTCTCTTTTAAAGATCATTGGAGTTATAACTTCTGTTGTTTCCGCTGTAACATTATTACTTGTCTCTGATATTCTTGTATCATATAGATATCATTGTTGTATATCATATTCTGGATATTGTATCATTTGTGATGTATATGATATCATCCATTTCTTTCTTCCGCTGTGTTGTTATACTTAACGTATTATAAGCTCCGGCACGAGTCGAATTTCAACGATTGAATCTGCGGCATTCGAGTACAAGTGAAGTACGGGTGTCGATTTTCGAACGCTGAAATTTGGATCATGACATTTTGGTATCAAAGCTAAGGTTGAACTTTAGCTATGGAGTATAACACATTAAGTAGCTCATTAGAGATAGGGTGAAGTATACCCTAGAATGAGTATCTCTAAGATATCCGTCTGTATGCCTCAGTAAATTCTCTTACTATTCACTGATAGTGAGTATGAGTGCAAGAAGAGCATGAGATAGGGGACAGGGAAATACGACTATAAATAGTCAATACCCTGTAACAACAAGGAAACAATCTTTTCTCTATCAGTCTCTTTTGTTCGTCATCTTTTCTCAATTCTTTGATAGTTCCTGGTAGATCCAGGAAGAAGATTTGATATATTTGCATGGGACATAAACTCCAAATACGTCAGAATTGTTTGTTTGGATGAATTGATTGCTTTGGTTGCTATGGTTGATAGGTATAATTTGGTTTCTAAACTAGAAGTTTTAGAATTGTATCCACATATCTGTCTATTTTTGGGTCCCAATATATTCTACGAATGGTTAGTTATCCATTCGGACTAACCGATGCCCCTACATACTTCGTAGATCTGGATAACCTGAGTATCTTGTGAAAAAAAAATTATTAAAAAGATTCGTTCTTGTATCTATTATTGATATTCTGATTTGGTAAGCCAAATGCAGAATAGATATTCAGTTGATTTGATGAAACATTTTTCACCTATCTTTGTGTCTCCCTGGCAAATTTCGAGAACGAAATTTCTTAAGGGGGGGATACTATAACGATCACGGATTTTAAATAAGTTTAAATTGATAATTAATTTAATTTTTGAATAAAAATTGTGAAATTTATTGGTAAATTGATTTGAGTTTTCCAAATTCAAATAGAATGTGTGTTAAATCATTTGAATTTAAATCTTGTATATTTATGAATATATATGTATATGTGCATAAATGAGTAAGTTTGAAGTTATATATATATATATTGAATTTATATTTTAAGTTAAAATAGGAATAAATATATGAAGTAAAATAAAATACAAACAAAATATACTTACAAAATAATATATATATATATATATATCTCAACACTAGAAACTAGGAAGTTTACATAAGTATTAAAATATATAAGTTAGAAATTAATATATATAAGATAAATTATAAAAAATAAAAATAAAATAAAATAAATTCAAACAACATGTTAATAAACTATGTAAAATATAAAGTAACACATTAGATAAATTATAACAACATATTAAATATAGAAATTTATTTATATTATAAAATAATAAGACTAAAGAAAATAAAATATATTCAAGTATGTAAACAAATCAAATTGGATGTGAATGATAGTATGAATCTAAAGAAAAAAACAAGATATAAATATCTATAAGCTTGCAAAGGAAGACTGTCATGGCCCGCAAATCCGTCCCTCTTGATTAACCACTAATCTCCATTGATTAACTCAAAATGAACGGGCATACGAACTATGATGGTTTAAGAAGAAGAAAAAGGCAGAAGAAGAAGAAAGAAGAACAACAGAACACACAGAACAGAAAACAATATCAGAATCTCACATATCGCAGCGGAACAATATATAATAGATAAACACTAGTCTTTTAAAACAAAGAGCTATATCAGTTTATACATACATCAATCATCAGAGTCAATATACAGCAATGGACAGTTATATAAACTTATCCTCATACAGAATACACAGCGGAATAAATAATATCAGATACAAAGACTACGGCTCGCCATCCAGCTTGCTTCCAAAGCTCCAGAATATCCAGAATATCCTGATAAACTAACTCTAGACTACCCGTGTGGAAATTGGTGGGCACCCAGAGTTTAGAAGGGAAACAATAAACTCCGAGTCAGTCATGGTGACTGGTGTGAGATCGTAAAACAGTTATTTTATCTTTAAAATAAACAACAGAATTTTTTTTAAAGTAAATTCGCAATGCTTTTGGAAAATGAAACTACCATAAGACCTCCCACCACACACACAATGCAAACGCAGACTTGGAGGAGATTTCTTCTTATGATAGTCAAAGATGCTTACTACGCAAAATCAAATCATTTTGGATATTATTATTAGTGCATAGTGGAAAACATTTCGAAAGTAGAATATAAATCTTAGCCAGCATAGGTACCATTATATTATGCCTGCTATAGCTGCCTCCTGAGGAGACAGGTTATACAATTGAAATCGTAAAGGCTCGTATTGTTTCTTTGGATTTCCAACAAATGGTCAGGCTAAGGAACTTCCTATCCACGATGGGTACGTCCCTGGAATAGACGACCCGAGAACCTAACCGGATCTCTACCAACACAAGGCTGGGTTACCTCTGCAAAAATAGGTAACTACTGACACGCGTATGCCATCCCCCGATCGTCACCGATCTTCCCGAGGATCCCCGATTCGCAACAACCACAAAGAAATAAATTTTGCAGCAACCTCAGAGGTTAAGTATCTGGGCTCCATACCAAGATACCACCTTTATCCAGAAGGAATGACATACACTAAGGGGCGCTACTCCCTAGAACCTTGCCGCATTCTTCCTGTTTCGACCATTTCCGGGGTGTGAGGCTCGACGAAGTCTCGTCCACAAAGCTACGCTTTCTATAAAAAAGCCCTGCTTCGGGTCAAACAAAATGATCAACCTATGATCACAAAGATATAAGATCAAACAAATGATCATATCACAAATGATCAAACACTGATCATTTCACAGCAACACTCAGTATGCCACATTACCAAATTGGGATATATCGCTGATAAATTTCAACTACATAACCTCTGAGCTCGTACGTCTCAGAGAAGGGTGTTAAGCTAAGAGAATAAATTCTCCGCCACCAACAGAAATGTATTTGAAAGAAATCAGCTCAATATCTCAAATTGTAACGTCAGACACACAATCCATACAAGTCTGTTCCGGGATCGAACAGAACCGAAGGCACTTCTCACGAAGCCCTTGCATATCCGAATAAATTTCTAATCACGTCCGGACTTCCCGTCACTAAGGGTGATAAAACCTCTTGTAATATCCCAGAAATTTTAACAATATCAATTTAATAATCTGTTGAATAATTAAATTGATATGGATAATCTTTGATAATAAGATTTGAATTTAATTTAATAATCTGATTAAATTAGTATTTAATTGATGATTTTATCTTTTAAAAAGTTAATAAGATATTTTCTATTTGAATATATACATATTTATTTGTATATATTGTAAATAGAAAAGCTTTGGTAAATTGGAAATTTAGATTAAATTTAATATGAACTTTTCAAAGTTTAGTTTAGATTAATTCCATTATTTTCAAAATATAAGATAATTATTATTTCTAAAGTATGATAGTTTAAATAAGATTTAATAAAAGATTTATTTTATCTTGTTTTCTTTTAAAAGTATTAAACTAAAAATGGTTTATAAATTTATATGTTAAGGTTTAAAATAAACTTTCTTTTTAAATATCTTTTGAATTTAGAAGGTTTGTAAAAATAAATAAATATAACATAAGTTAATTAAATTCATTTCATAAATAATAAAATGTAGGTACTTAAACTAAATAGTTTGTAAATAAATAAATAAAACATGAATTTATATAAATCTATATTTACATAATTAATATAACATAAATACTTTTGTAATAAGGGTTTAGACATAATTATACTTGTTTTAACACTTGTAAGAAATGTAAACCATGAATGTACATTTGTCTAATTTGTAATAAAACAAGTGGCAAAATTTTATTTTCTCTAAAATTTAATTAAATGTAGAAGAAACCTGGCCATTTGATTTCAGTTCAAAAATCGTTGAACTTACTGTCTCAAATTCTTTTCTTCTTAAAAACTAAAAGCTGAAAACCAAAAATCAAAAGAAAGTAAAAATAAAAAATTCAACAACCTGATTTCATCTTCAATCTGGAATCTGCAAACCATAATGAAGATCAACTCAACTTCAAACGAAGATGCAAGTTTCAATTTCAAATTCTTCAAGTACAATAAATCAACAAGCAACTATTTCAAACCTGAGCAATTCAAGTTCCAGATTTCAACTTAAAAGAACTGCTCTCTGTTTAATTCCTGGTGAGTAACAATTTTTATTTAAAACTAACTTAAGTAAGTTGCTTGATTTCGTCATATGATAATCATGTTTGAAGTGAATAAATGTGATGAAATTCTCTGTATTATGTTTGGTTTCGAATGCATGTTTCGTTTTGGTATGTTCTTGCCTGTTATAGAATGCCAGTTTCAGATACTGATCAAAAATAAAGGATTTCATGTTAAGTCCTAGTCTATAAACTGATTTCATGTGAATGTTTATAGATAGTTCTGTATATATATATGTATTGTGAAATTTTTCCTGTATGTATATATATTGTGTGTATGTATGACAGTGTACTCTGTTGTTGTTTTGTCTGCCCAGGCTAAAATTCTATTTGAAATTTCTTAACACTTGATCTAGCTTTTATTAGGACTAAATTTATAAACAAAAATTGTTGTGTGATCATAAGTTTGAGATTAAAATTTTAATTAAGTTAAAATAAATATAAACTCCCTCTGGAAACCAAATTGGTCTGGAAACATGAGTTTTGTTTAAAACTTAAATTCTTTAATTCATTAAATTTAGATTGTGATCTGAAACCTTAACAGAAAATATGATTTTTAAACCAGAAAACACAATTTTTAGTAAAGAGTTTAGGAAGCAGTTCTGTGATGAACTAAAAAAGGGAATTTGGGAAATTCCGATGATCTAGTTGTTAGGAAATGTCAGGATCTCCTATGGTGGTAGATGTATGATCAGAGACTCGAGGAAAAATGCCAGGAAGATGTTCATAACACTGTGGCGATGATAGGGAATCGTTTTTGTTTTTAAACCTAGTTTGAGTAGGTTAGACTGAGATGATCGGGGTTACGTCTCTGGTGAACCGAGTGCTTCTATACTTTGGGAAGTGGAAGATTGGAGATGAGCGAAGGCATGGCCAGAAAAGTAGACTCTCTGGTGATCGGAATCTCGAGTACGAGGTAGTTTCCAGGAATTGAAAACTGTTCCAGGTTTCGATTTTTAGGCTCGAAATTCTCATTTTTGATTTCGAGTGTTGTTCGAAGGTTGGAGGATCGTAATCTGGTGTAGGGTTGATCGTCGATGTGTGGGGATGTTCGGTGATGGTCGGAGACGCCGCAGGTGATTGTACACGTGCACACGTTTGGAATATCTGGTGAAGTCTGGTTTACTGGAAGGTAATTCGAGCTCTCGGGTGTATTTCGTAGGAGACTCGGGGTTTTTATTGTTTGACTCGAAGTAGAGATTGGTGAGTTTCTTCGTTTAGCTGTAGGTTTTTTTGACAGGGGAAACTCGGGTGAGACTCGAAGGATTTAAGGGTACGACTCGAAGTAATCAGGGGTCTCGAGTATGTTGGTGTTGACAGGTTTAAAACCTGTATGTTTAAAAAAGTTTAAAACTAAAATTAAATTTGTAAAGAAATATTTAAACATGTTTTAAATTTAAGTTTAAATTGATTTAAGTTAAATTTGAATCTCAGTCCAAAATAAAATAAGTTTTTAACATTTAAATATTTGAACAACCTTAAAATGTTTAAATAGGTAAATTTAAAAATAAAGTTTTAAATTGGAAGTAAGTTTAAATCTAAACTTAAAACTGGAATCAAATGTAAATCTGTATTTCAGAATTGAAATAAAAAGGAAGTTTTAAATGAAATTGTTTTAATAACTTAAATTGTTTAAATCTTGTAAAATTTCTTTTATAAGAAAAATATTATTTATTACTTAAAGGTTTTAAATTGATTTTAAAACTTGTTGAAGTTTAATTATAAGTTAATGATTTGTATGCATTTAATTATTAGAGTAATTAAATGGATAATTAATTTATCTAATAAATTAATGAAATAAATAATTACTTAAAAGTAATTAAAGGTTTAATCTTAAAGGTTTAAGATTAATTATTTTTAGAATAATTAACTTATAAATAAGATTCATTTATTAAATAGGATTTGATTTTTAATTAATGATTAAGAATTAATTAATAAAGTAATTAAATATTAATTAAGTTATGGTTAATACTTAATTAATTAAGTAATTAGAAATTAATAAATTGGTTATTTAGTTTATTAATTTGGAATTAATAATAATTAATATAAGTTAATTACTTAAGATAAGTAATTAAATAATAGTCAATGAAGTCATTAACTATAGATTATTAAATAATTAATTAATAGGATTAATTTTGATAATTAATTAGTTTAATTAATTTAAGATAATCAATTATAGAATTTGTTTTAAATGGAATTACTTAATGGAAGTAATTAAGAATTAATTACTTATTGTAATTAATTGAAGTTAATTTGATTAGTTAAGTTAATTAATTAAGTTTAATTAATTTATAATAATCAAGAGATGATTTGATAATAATTACTTAATGTAATTATTAAGGTAAGATTATTTAGGGAAGTAACTAATAAGATAATTACTAGAAGTAATTAATTGATGGTTATGTATTAAGGAAAGTAATTTGAGTTTAATTACTCTGAATAATTAATCAAGGGATTAATTAAGAAATTAATTAAGGAGAATTAATTTAGTAAATGAAAGTAATTAAGGGTAGTTAATTACTGATTGAAGATTAATCAAGGTGATTAATAAATGTTGTTTAATTTAAAGTTAATTACTTAATGTAATTAATTTAATTAAGTAATTAATAATTAAGTTGTAATTAAGGATCATTAATTAATATAATTAATGATGTAATTAAGATTGGTTAATTAAGTAATAATTAATAAATGAAGTAATTAATTAACTTAATTTAGTTAATTAATTTATGAAGTAATTAAGGTTAATTACTATAATTAATTAAGGATAAATGTAATTAATTATAGTTGATTAATTTAATTAATTAATTAATGATAGTAATTAAGGTTAATTACTATAATGGTTAAGGATAATTAATTTGAGTAATTAATTAAAAGATAAATTACCTTAATTCAGATAAAAAGGGTAATTAGGGAATGATTAATAAATTTGTAATCAATTGATGGTTAAGTTAAGCAAAATTTTAATGATGAAGTAATTAATTTAATTTATTTTAAATTAATTAGAGATTAAGTAATTAATTTAATTCATTTTAAATTAATTATAGATAGTGTGATCATTAGATCATTGCTTATGTATGCATAATTGATATTGGTTGACATGTATGGTTTGTAATCTCAGCTATGAGATGAATAATGATATGTGATATGGATGCATTGGTTGCTTTGTGATATTGATATGGATTATCTGTTGGTGATGATAATGTTAATTATCTATTGTGATGTGTGAATTACCTTTCTATGTGCATTTAGATAATAAATTGAATTGTTTAACCTTTAAAACAACTTGGCCTTAAAAGATACGTTTTGGATTTCGATGAGACTGGGATCGGGTTTCCGTATACCGGATTTCCAGGTCTGGAGACCCGAATACCACATCGATCCAAATTAACGATAGGTCATGAATCAAGTGAAGATGAAGATTCAGAGTGCAAGGGTTATTGTCGTTAACTCTGAGGGTGATTCCAAAACGAGTGTAACGAGATAATGCCTTCGGTTTCGTTCGAACCCGGAACGAACTTGTATGGATTGAATGCTTTCAGCACATCGTCAGGTGGACGATGAGCATTCTAAGTGATGTGTTCTTTTTTTAAAGGTAATCGTGACCTCAAGCCTCACAAACCGGGAATGGCTAAAACAGGGGAGGTGCAGCAAGGTTAGTGGGTAGCACCCAAGTAGGACAAGATTACCTCTGTCTAGAAGTCCCTTCTTATTTCGGCTTAGTGTGTGCGGTTGCTGATCCCAACCGTGAGGTATCTTGTGCGGGAATTATCCAGTAAGGGATGTTCCGACCTTGTGTTGCAGGGGATTGGGAGTGATCCTCGGTACGGTGATCTAGGCCACGTACTGTGACGGGCGGTACCCCGGTAGCCCTGCCATTGTATGGAATCCAAACTCCAATAAGTGCCGTACGTATTAGTTGTGCCCAACTATGTTGGAATGTGAGATGTAAGCATTTCAGCTATTTCTGTATTTTACTTGAAAACCCTAGACCCTATTATAATACAATTGAATTTCCTATCAAATGTTTTGGTTAGCGTAAGGTAAAAACTTATCCATATTTATTGGTGGGGAGTCTTACGTGATACCTTTTCTTTCAAAAGGTTTTGAAGTTAAACAAGTTTAACCTGTTACTCACACCAGACCCATGTCTGACCCAAGTTGTTTATTTCTGTTTTATAAACTCTTGGGTACTCAAATTTTTACGAGTAGCCAAGGGATTCAGGTTTAGCTTTGACGAATTGTGGAGGAGCAATGGAGCAGGAGGCTTCAGCGTTGTAGATATATATATAGTAGTTCCGCTGTGTCTGTATCTCTGTAGTGTATTGAGTTGTAATGTCTAGACAGATGTTTATAACTGTCTAGTAAGTGATGTATATACTGTGTAACTCTGTAAAGTGTTGATACTATGTAATAGTTTATGTTATTAATATAATTTATTCGTTCCGCTGTGAGATCGTTGTTGTTGTTTCTTTCTTTCTTCTCTTCTTTTCTATTTTCTACCCCTTTCTTTCTTACTGTCGATGCGACTTTCCGGGAGTGGAAAGCCGGGTCGTCACACGTGGTATCAGAGCATAGGTTGAGCGAATGCCTAAGCTTTTGGTTAAGTGAATATCAGAGCAGTAGGTAGAGTGAATACCTAGGCTCTGAAGTGGTGTCTATCTTGAGAGCGCGTAATTGTTAGTTATATAAAAATGATTTTATATTGTGTTAATTGATCGGTTGAGTGGTATATGGATTCTGGTCAATACGAGTAGCTAACGTTATTGATAGGGATCTCTAAACACTTGAACCAGGCCAACGGACACAATATTGTTTTAAAGAGGTAAATGAAATAATTTTACCCAGAAATAATTTCTATATAAAAATTACCATTTTAAATATATATATATATATATATTTCTACCTATTTGTTGGGTTACCTGTTCGGGTTTTTCAATATAGGATATAAAAGTAGATAGGGTAGTGGTGTGTGTAACACGACTACCAATGGTTGGAGTCTGAGTACTGAGGTTGGAAGTGTATCTGTCGAGACTGTAGACCTAATACCGTCTCGAGTAAGCTTTGCTATGGTAAAGGATTTCATCGATCTCTGAAGGAAACCTTTTAAAGGATCGGAGTTTATCTTTGAAGTTTGGATGAGTAAGGTTGGATCTGTCGGTTGAACAGAAGCGAGTGATGGTACCTTGATACCTCAGGTAATAATAGCTGTATGATGAGATACAGTGACGATGGATGTTCCCGAAGATGTTTTCTTTGGAACAAGATTAAGGAAGTGTGTATGCTTCGGTGTTGTGGCTGAGTTCAGCATGAAGTTTCTGCTTTGGTTTGGAGTCCGAGTTTCTCGAAGAGCTTTGGATAAGAGCATCAGTATCAGCAGTGCAGCTCGGAGTATTCTGTGATGGCAGGAAGTTTTCTGGATGAGCAATTTTTCTGAAGGTGAAGTTCAGAAGCAGTAAGAGTAAATCCATTTCTTCGATGGATTGGATAGTTAAGTATGAGCTGTTCGGATTATGTAAAGAGGAACAGTTTTTCTTTGGAAATAGGTTGGGTTGATCGCAAAAGTGACTTGTGATTGCTGAGTGTTCTCTTGTGTTGTCAGAGTTTTTCTGGATGTCTTCAGAGAAGTCAGGAGTTGTCCGCATCTAAAGGTTGAGTTTTCTTATCGATTGGATTCCAGGAGTGATACCGGTGATTCAGTCTAGTGGAAGGATGTTTCCTAGAGATGGAGTTGGTGAAATAGCTCAAGTTTTGCTGGAGTATCTGAGTTTTATTTATGGATTAGTGAATCTTATTTCTGGAATGAGTTGTCCAGCCTGTGCTTGTGTTCTACTTCAGATCAGAATTGAGCAGCGAAAGCAGTTTGGAGTGTATCTCTGGATGGGAGAAGTAAGTTTGGAATTTACTGATGTTGTGAAGTAGAGTTATGTTTGGATCTCATCTGTGTTCTGATTTGGATAAGTAATTGGTCTACTTGGTTGAATTGTCAGTTTGGATAACTGGAATTCATTGAGTTTTACGTATCGCTGAGGGAATACGTATTTGATCTATCTCTGGTTTTAGAATCTGCAGTTTGGGAAGTTTGGTAGTTGAGTCAGACTCGTCTGTAGTCTAATATTCTGTTTAGTTCTGTAGATCTAGATGAGTAGGAGATCTATAGCTTAGTAGTTTAGATTGTTTGTAGAGCGAGTATCCCGGTATATATATATACTTGGGGAAACTCGAGGAATTTTATCTAGAATTTTGTCTGGATAGTTAAATTTGATTGATTGGATGAATTGGTTGCTATGGTTGTTAGCATATGGATGATAGTATATGCTTATGTTTTGAATTAAAATCTTTAATAAGATTATTAAATTACCTTTGTTTAAATTTCGGGGACGAAATTATTTTAAGGGGGAAGGAATGTAATATCCCGGAAATTTTAACAATATCAATTTAATAATCTGTTGAATAATTAAATTGATATGGATAATCTTTGATAATAAGATTTGAATTTAATTTAATAATCTGATTAAATTAGTATTTAATTGATGATTTTATCTTTTAAAAAGTTAATAAGATATTTTCTATTTGAATATATACATATTTATTTGTATATATTGTAAATAGAAAAGCTTTGGTAAATTGGAAATTTAGATTAAATTTAATATGAACTTTTCAAAGTTTAGTTTAGATTAATTCCATTATTTTCAAAATATAAGATAATTATTATTTCTAAAGTATGATAGTTTAAATAAGATTTAATAAAAGATTTATTTTATCTTGTTTTCTTTTAAAAGTATTAAACTAAAAATGGTTTATAAATTTATATGTTAAGGTTTAAAATAAACTTTCTTTTTAAATATCTTTTGAATTTAGAAGGTTTGTAAAAATAAATAAATATAACATAAGTTAATTAAATTCATTTCATAAATAATAAAATGTAGGTACTTAAACTAAATAGTTTGTAAATAAATAAATAAAACATGAATTTATATAAATCTATATTTACATAATTAATATAACATAAATACTTTTGTAATAAGGGTTTAGACATAATTATACTTGTTTTAACACTTGTAAGAAATGTAAACCATGAATGTACATTTGTCTAATTTGTAATAAAACAAGTGGCAAAATTTTATTTTCTCTAAAATTTAATTAAATGTAGAAGAAACCTGGCCATTTGATTTCAGTTCAAAAATCGTTGAACTTACTGTCTCAAATTCTTTTCTTCTTAAAAACTAAAAGCTGAAAACCAAAAATCAAAAGAAAGTAAAAATCAAAAATTCAACAACCTGATTTCATCTTCAATCTGGAATCTGCAAACCATAATGAAGATCAACTCAACTTCAAACGAAGATGCAAATTTCAATTTCAAATTCTTCAAGTACAATAAATCAACAAGCAACTATTTCAAACCTGAGCAATTCAAGTTCCAGATTTCAACTTAAAAGAACTGCTCTCTGTTTAATTCCTGGTGAGTAACAATTTTTATTTAAAACTAACTTAAGTAAGTTGCTTGATTTCGTCATATGATAATCATGTTTGAAGTGAATAAATGTGATGAAATTCTCTGTATTATGTTTGGTTTCGAATGCATGTTTCGTTTTGGTATGTTCTTGCCTGTTATAGAATGCCAGTTTCAGATACTGATCAAAAATAAAGGATTTCATGTTAAGTCCTAGTCTATAAACTGATTTCATGTGAATGTTTATAGATAGTTCTGTATATATATATGTATTGTGAAATTTTTCCTGTATGTATATATATTGTGTGTATGTATGACAGTGTACTCTGTTGTTGTTTTGTCTGCCCAGGCTAAAATTCTATTTGAAATTTCTTAACACTTGATCTAGCTTTTATTAGGACTAAATTTATAAACAAAAATTGTTGTGTGATCATAAGTTTGAGATTAAAATTTTAATTAAGTTAAAATAAATATAAACTCCCTCTGGAAACCAAATTGGTCTGGAAACATGAGTTTTGTTTAAAACTTAAATTCTTTAATTCATTAAATTTAGATTGTGATCTGAAACCTTAACAGAAAATATGATTTTTAAATCAGAAAACACAATTTTTAGTAAAGAGTTTAGGAAGCAGTTCTGTGATGAACTAAAAAAGGGAATTTGGGAAATTCCGATGATCTAGTTGTTAGGAAATGTCAGGATCTCCTATGGTGGTAGATGTATGATCAGAGACTCGAGGAAAAATGCCAGGAAGATGTTCATAACACTGTGGCGATGATAGGGAATCGTTTTTGTTTTTAAACCTAGTTTGAGTAGGTTAGACTGAGATGATCGGGGTTACGTCTCTGGTGAACCGAGTGCTTCTATACTTTGGGAAGTGGAAAATTGGAGATGAGCGAAGGCATGGCCAGAAAAGTAGACTCTCTGGTGATCGGAATCTCGAGTACGAGGTAGTTTCCAGGAATTGAAAACTGTTCCAGGTTTCGATTTTTAGGCTCGAAATTCTCGTTTTTGATTTCGAGTGTTGTTCGAAGGTTGGAGGATCGTAATCTGGTGTAGGGTTGATCGTCGATGTGTGGGGATGTTCGGTGATGGTCGGAGACGCCGCAGGTGATTGTACACGTGCACACGTTTGGAATATCTGGTGAAGTCTGGTTTACTGGAAGGTAATTCGAGCTCTCGGGTGTATTTCGTAGGAGACTCGGGGTTTTTATTGTTTGACTCGAAGTAGAGATTGGTGAGTTTCTTCGTTTAGCTGTAGGTTTTTTTGACAGGGGAAACTCGGGTGAGACTCGAAGGATTTAAGGGTACGACTCGAAGTAATCAGGGGTCTCGAGTATGTTGGTGTTGACAGGTTTAAAACCTGTATGTTTAAAAAAGTTTAAAACTAAAATTAAATTTGTAAAGAAATATTTAAACATGTTTTAAATTTAAGTTTAAATTGATTTAAGTTAAATTTGAATCTCAGTCCAAAATAAAATAAGTTTTTAACATTTAAATATTTGAACAACCTTAAAATG
Organism: Allium fistulosum; assembly: GCA_030737815.1. Taxonomy (NCBI): domain Eukaryota; kingdom Viridiplantae; phylum Streptophyta; class Magnoliopsida; order Asparagales; family Amaryllidaceae; genus Allium; species Allium fistulosum. The sequence continues at coordinate 730,762,101 of CM060902.1, read as the reverse complement.
TTTAAATAGGTAAATTTAAAAATAAAGTTTTAAATTGGAAGTAAGTTTAAATCTAAACTTAAAACTGGAATCAAATGTAAATCTGTATTTCAGAATTGAAATAAAAAGGAAGTTTTAAATGAAATTGTTTTAATAATGTAACGACCCTGAATTTTGAACAAATTAAATTGAGAATATTTAATTAATTTTAAATATTTAAACGATGATTTAAATTGAATCCTCGATATAACTTTGAATTTGGCGATTAAATTATAAAATTTAATCGATTGAAGTTGAATAAAAATTTGAATCTTCGTTTTTAAGCTGAAGAAAAATATTTCGAAAGCTTTTAAAATTCATATTGATATTACTGAAGATAACAGAAGCTTCAAAATTTAATTTCAGACTGTTTTGTTCAGCTCTGGAATTTATATCGTTCGTGTCGATATTTAAAAGTTGTCGTCCGAAGCACAGTCTCGGAATTTGACGAAACTAGTTCCATTGGGTCCGGAATGTTGTATTATTGCCGGATTTCAATTTTCGTAATTTTCTGAGTTGATATGTGAGAACACGGAAATTTAACGCGTTGAAATTTAATCGGATTCAAATTTAAATTTAAATTTATATTTTGTCCACATCACCACACGTTGTCTCCTTTAATCACGCCTGGTATCACGCAAGGAATCACGAACAAGATCGTGCAAGGCATACCCTTCGTTCCTTTTATTTCGTTAGCAACTCCCTCAGTTCAAAACAAAAGAAGTAAACAGAAATGGCCGAAGTGAACAAAAGAAAAACGTTCTCCTTTCCTCGTTTTTAAAATCTGAGACCTTTCCCCCCCTTCAAACTTCAGATGAAATCGAACTCGAGATGGAGGTAGCGCGATCTCGCGGGGAGGCGAAACTGTCTGGGCGATGATCGAAGCTAGGGTTTGGGTCGCGTGACCGAGTGGCAGCGCGAGGCTGGGCTTTTGATGGGATGAACTGCGATGGTCGGCGATGGGGGATTGGTTTCGCACGTTGGCGAGTCGCCTGAGGAGGAAGACTGATTTCGAAGGTCGCGATGCTCGAGCTCGGCGATTTGGGGATATCGTGGCAATGACGTCGAGTATCTGGGGGTCGCGTGCACTAGCGAAAGTTCGAGGTCGCGAATTCGAGCTTCTGTGGCGTGGCAGTTGATCGTGAGTGGAGCATCGTGAGTTCTCCGTTGGGTTTGAGCAGCGATCGAATCAAAGGGTGGAGCTGGGTGTTCGAAGTCGAGCAGCGGCATGGGTTCGCAAAACGTGTTAAGGTGAGGTTTAGTAGTTTTCTTTAAATTGAAATTTTTCGATAATCTGTCTATAAATACAAATATAAACATATAATTTTGAAATAGAGGGAAAATGTATGTTACAGTAAAACAGATATTTTGAAAAATTTATAAAGGTTTGATTTTTAATATATATATATATATATAGAAATTATTTTATCTTTGGAAGCTGTAAGGATTTAAGTGCATATAAATCTTCTTGTTAAATCAATCTATAAAAAGAAAGAAATTTGTTTAGAAATTAAAAGTATTGGTTTAAGAATTTATATTTATTACCTTAAGATTTTAAAAGGGGTATTCGGTTTAATTTAATGGATTAATAAGAGGAAATTGGTTTTATAGAATAAATTAATTGATTAGTTTAAAAATTTAAATTTTTAGGTTAAATAAAATCATTGGTTAATGAAAATTTTCAAAATGAAAATTGGTTATTCGATTATCTCAAATATTAACAAATTGTATAATATTTATACAAGGTTAAAAATGGAAGAAAACAAACTGAGATGAAAATGGATGGAAAATTAAAAAGCTAAGGTGAGATTTTCTCACTCGAAGGAAAAATTTGATTTGCAGTTATTGATTGATTTTGTTTGAATGTGCTATTAGATATGATAGGATATATCTATATATATAGCAGTATATACATATTGGCATATGTATATATTGGATTGATTGATTTCCCGCCTCGTATAGCGGATGAGACCCTATTGCGCCGTTAGTAAGCGGATTTATAAAAACCTATATATCGCGATAATTCCGTACTGGAGCGGAATTGGTATTGTGCTAACGTCTTTGGATGCAGGGAAACAGGTTGGAGGGATCCAACTGGACCCCTCACATTGATTGATTTTATTTATACTGTGGTATAAATCTGTGAATGATTATATTGATGGTATTGATCATATCGATGTCTGGGAAATTGATTGAAAGCTAAAAATTTAGCTGAATGGATGTTTGATATCATTGGATTCCAAAAATAAATGAAATTGGATTTTTGAAATCAAAATAGAAATTTTTAAGTAAATAAATTCTTAGAAATTGGAAAAATTCGAAGAAAGGAATTTTAAAGTATAAAAAGTTAATTTTTATATTCTTATCGAATTAATTCCAGAATCAAGTGAAAACGTTAAATAAATGAATTTCGTATAATAGTGATTTTAAATTGAAGAATATTGATTAAAATTTGGATTTCTAAATAGTTGGAAAAAGATAAAGAGATTTATTTTCTTTAAGAAGAATTTGTTTAAAATAAAATAAGTTGGAAGTCCAATTATAAATTTTAATTGGCAAATTGAAACAAGTTTAGAAAAAAAAATCAATATAAAATGATTTGGGATGGGAAATTAATTTAGAAATGAATATTGAAATTGATTGGTATTGAAGTAAAATTAGAAATCAATTTGGGATTTGATTTTTGGATTTGATTTTGGGGTTAAAAAGTGAATATTTGGGAATGTGGATTTAAAAATGGAAATGATGTTAAAATGGGTTTATTTACAGTTTGTAAAGTTTAAAAGAACGATTTCTTTTAAAATAAATAAATTATAAGTATTTAACTTATAATAGGGATTTTTGATGTATACGTTGAGTTATAAAATTGAATGGGTCATTAAAGGAAATTTATAAAATCGAAGTTGTTATAGAATAGAAAGTAGAATTTATAAACGTTGTTTTATAAATTCGAAATCAATTGGATTTGATAAATTAAATATAGAAGGACATTAAAGAAGATATATTCGCGATTTTAAATAGCGAATTTTTATTGAAATAAAATGTGTAGAAAAGACTGAAATGTGGTTAGTGAAGTATATTCACGATTTTGGACAGTGAATATATTTTTAAGTAAAATGGATAGGGTTTTGGGAAAGCGATATTATGAAATGAAGTTAATTGTTTTAAAAGATGTTCTAAAACGTGTGAACTATCGAAATCATAGATTTCAACATTTATTGTTGAAATAGACGTTTTCGAAAAATAAGGAAATGATGGACTATAACACTGTTGTTATAGTAAATGATTTCCGAAAGGAAATGTTTTGATGTAGTATTGGGATTTATATATCTATTAAAATCCGAATCCCTATACTAGTGATTTTGAGTCATCGTAACGATGTTTTACGTAACATTCGTTTTGACTCAAATAAATGTTGTTATAGTAATGTTTTCCTTAAAGAATGAATGTATACTTAATTTTGATTTAAGTATATCGAATATTTCCAAATGTTGAAAATAAATGATTTGTGAAATACTTATTATTTAATAAGTATGGAAATGCTTTTCCAATATGAAATGAACTGTTTTGAGATTTTATCTTCAAAGATAAAATGAAATGTGGAAATTGATTTGAAATTTGTTTTCAAATGGTTAAGTGTGGAAATTTTATATCTAGTAAAGATATTTTTGAAGATAAATAATTTGGAAAATTATTTGGAATCTGATGATGTTGCGCATCTTTATTGATGGTTAAATAACCGACTATCAATATTTACCTTTAGATAGGTATTTGTTGTGAATTGGATGAATTTGAATGCCACACTTATTTTTGAATTTACGCTCACTATTCGGGTTAGCCGGGAAAGGACCATGGGGGCGTATAACCCATTCCGAATATGTGATACGTCGTTATGAATCGCATTTGAAGACCGGTGTTGAAGACCGGATATTTTTGAAAACGGAAGGATTACCGTCGAGTTACTCTACATCGGCTGATCTCCGATTTAGAGGTTTTATCACCCTTAGTGACGGGAAGTCCTGACGTGATTGAAAATTATCCGGAAATGCAAGGGCTTCGTGAGAAGTGCCTTCGGTTCTGTTCGATCCCGGAACAGACTTATATGGATTGTGTGTCTGACGTTACAATTTGAGATATAAAGCTGATTTCTTTCAAATACATTTCTGTTGGTGGCGGAGAATTTATTCTCTTAGCTTAACACCCTTCTCTGAGACGTACGAGCTCAGAGGTTATGTAGTTGAAATTTATCAGCGATATATCCCAATTTGGTAACGTGGCATACTGAGTGTTGCTGTGAAATGATCAGTGTTTGATCATTTGTGATATGATCATTTGTTTGATCTTATATCTTGGTGATCATAGGTTGATCATTTTTGTTTGACCCGAAGCAGGGCTTTTTGTAGAAAGCGTAGCTTTGTGGACGAGACTTCGTCGAGCCTCACACCCCGGAAATGGTCGAAACAGGACGAATGCAGCAAGGTTCTAGGGAGTAGCGCCCCTTAGTGTATGTCATTCCTTCTGGATAAAGGTGGTATCATGGTATGGAGCCCAGATACTTAACCTCTGTGGTTACTGCATTATTTTTCTATGTGGTTTGTTGGAATCGGGGATCCTCGGGAAGATCGGTGACGATCGGGGGATGGCATACGCGTGTCAGTAGTTACCTATTTTTGCAGAGGTAACCCGGCCTTGTGTTGGCAGAGATCCGGTTAGGTTCTCGGGTCGTCTATTCCAGGGACGTACCCATCGTGGATAGGAAGTTCCTTAGCCTGACCATTTGCTGGAAATCCAAAGAAACAATACGCGACTTTACGGTTTTAGTTGTAGAACCTATCATTCACTTATGGTGGTCACCACTGTTTGGATGGTAGCTATAGTAGGCATAAGTGCGGAATGCCTATGCTGGCTAAGATTTATATTCTACTTTCGAAATGTTTTCCCCTATGCACTAATAATAATATCAAAATGATTTGATTTTGCGTAGTAAGCATCTTTGACTATCATAAGAAGAAATCTCCTCCAATTCTGCGTTTGCATTGTGTGTGTGGTGGGAGGTCTTATGGTAGTTTCATTTTCCAAAAGCATTTCGAATTGACTTTAAAATTATCCTGTTGTTTATTTTAAAGGATAACTGTTTTACGATCTCACACCAGTCACCATGACTGACTCGGAGTTTATTGTTCCCTTCTAAACTCTGGGTGCCCACAAATTTCCACACGGGCAGCCTAGAGTTATATTATCAGGATATTCTGGATATTCTGGAGCTTTGGAGATAAGCTGGATGACGAGACGTAGTATTTGTATCTGATAGTATTTATTCCGCTGTGTATTCTGTATGAGGACAAGTTTATATAACTGTCCATTGTTGTATATTGACTCTGATTGATGTATGTATAAACTGATATAGTTCTTTGTTTTAAAAGACTATTGATTACCTATTATATGTTATTCCGCTGCGATGTGTAAGATTCTGATATTGTTTTCTGTTTCTATTGTTGTTCTGTTCTTCTTCTTTCTTCTTCTTTTCTTTTTCTTCTATCTTTTTCTTCTACTTCTTTCTAAAACCCTCACTATTGGAGTTTCCGGCGTTCGATTTCTCAGCAGTCGATAAAGTGAGTATCGATGTCGAATTTTCGAAAGTCGAAAATTTCGGGATGTGACAAAGTGGTATCAGAGCATATGATTAAGCGACAACCCTGCTCTGTTGGGTGTTACTCATTAGAGATAGAGTCAGCAGTACTCTAGAATGAGTTGAGTGTAATAATAGATACGAGCGCGTATTTGTTAGTGATTATAAAAAAAAATGTGTTTTATATTGTGTTTGCTTATCCGATGAGATGTTTGTGAATTTCGGTCGGTATGTGGGACGCCATATTATCGATAGGGATTTCTAAACACTTAAACGAGGCAAGACGACATAGTATTGTTTTAAAATAGGGTGAATAAGATAATTTTGCCCAAAACTATTTTTGTATAGAAAAGAAATGATTTTCTGTAAATTATTACAGTATATGGTTGAATGGATGTTAGGAAAGTGATAATATTGAAAGTTATCATTTTTATATGAAATCGAATAAGAAATTGAAATCGTAACTCCAAAGTTAAAGAAATAAATTCACATGCAAATGAAATTTGAGAATGTAAATTATAAATGTAATTTGTAATTTAAAATGAGATTCCAGAGAAGTTTTTGGAAATGTTTTGAAAGGAATTCGTAAATTTTGGAGATTCGAAAAGTTTAAAATCTTTTTGGAGTTGGAAATGTATTTCAAAGGTTTTGAAAAGTATTTTAGAGAGATGAAAAGCTCTAAACTCTTTTCGGTCGCTGGAAAATAACTTCGATGATGACCGCGGCATCATTGGTGTTCATTTTCGGGTTTCCAAAAGAGAAATTGCTGCCAAATTATTTTAAATGGAAGTGTTTGGAAAATTTGAGTTTTGTTTTGGAAATTCAAAGGATGATTTGAATTGTTTTCAAAATGGTTTTGAAAAGGTTGAAAAGACTCTGGAATTGAGTACTGAATTATGAAAATAAATGAAAATTGTGAATGAACGAATAAATTTGCAAGTGAATCAATTAAATAAAATGAGATTCAAATTGAAAATGAATGAATAATTTGCAATTGTAAATGAAATTGAAGACAAATTTGAAATTGTAAGTGAATTGGAATTTGTAATGAGTTAGTAATTGAAACTAAGCTAAAAGAGCAATTATGAATGAAAGTTGTTTGGTTAATAGAATAAACCGAATGAAAATATGAAATGCAAATTTAATTGAATGGAATCAATTGCAAATGAAGTAGAATTAAAATAAATTGAATTTGTATCAATTTGAATTAGTTATAAACTAGAATGGATATGAATTCATTTTGTTTAAAAACGAATGTAACTTCAACCGTAAATATATAAGCATATATTGAAAATTTTGTAATAGAATTTGCAAATTGGATTGAATGCTGTAACTAGATATAATGGCTAGTAGATATACAGGTGTTATAAATTGGATTTGATCTTCATAGATGAATTTGAATTGCTCGAAAAAGGTATGTATTTAAATTCGAATATGAGTTTTTGATGATTTCTGGTCTAGCCGCTTGGCTTTTTCTTTTTCTTTTTGAAATCTGAGAGTCCGTAGGGACGTTTTGTAGTAGTGTCGTATTAGCCGCGCAAAGGAGACGCTGGCGAAATTTTTCGAAAATTTCGGGTGTTAGAAAATTTTTGAGAAATTTTGAAAGTTTAAAATTTGAATTTAAACTTAAAATTGAGTTGTTAAGAAAACCATGTTGTTTTGAAACTTATAACTGAAGTTGGTAAGTTAGATGAATTGATAACAAATCTTTAGTAGGCAGATTTGTTTTGATAAATTGATAAAACTATTGAATTGTGAAAAATAATAGACGAGTTAAGGACCATTTTTCCTAACTTGTAATTTCGAGGACGAAATTCTTTTAAGGGGGGAAGTCTGTAACGACCCTGAATTTTGAACAAATTAAATTGAGAATATTTAATTAATTTTAAATATTTAAACGATGATTTAAATTGAATCCTCGATATAACTTTGAATTTGGCGATTAAATTATAAAATTTAATCGATTGAAGTTGAATAAAAATTTGAATCTTCGTTTTTAAGCTGAAGAAAAATATTTCGAAAGCTTTTAAAATTCATATTGATATTACTGAAGATAACAGAAGCTTCAAAATTTAATTTCAGACTGTTTTGTTCAGCTCTGGAATTTATATCGTTCGTGTCGATATTTAAAAGTTGTCGTCCGAAGCACAGTCTCGGAATTCGACGAAACTAGTTCCATTGGGTCCGGAATGTTGTATTATTGCCGGATTTCAATTTTCGTAATTTTCTGAGTTGATATGTGAGCACACGGAAATTTAACGCGTTGAAATTTAATCGGATTCAAATTTAAATTTAAATTTATATTTTGTCCACATCACCACACGTTGTCTCCTTTAATCACGCCTGGTATCACGCAAGGAATCACGAACGAGATCGTGCAAGGCATACCCTTCGTTCCTTTTATTTCGTTAGCAACTCCCTCAGTTCAAAACAAAAGAAGTAAACAGAAATGGCCGAAGTGAACAAAAGAAAAACGTTCTCCTTTCCTCGTTTTTAAAATCTGAGACCTTTTCCCCCCTTCAAACTTCAGATGAAATCGAACTCGAGATGGAGGTAGCGCGATCTCGCGGGGAGGCGAAACTGTTTGGGCGATGATCGAAGCTAGGGTTTGGGTCGCGTGACCGAGTGGCAGCGCGAGGCTGGGCTTTTGATGGGATGAACTGCGATGGTCGGCGATGGGGGATTGGTTTCGCACGTTGGCGAGTCGCCTGAGGAGGAAGACTGATTTCGAAGGTCGCGATGCTCGAGCTCGGCGATTTGGGGATATCGTGGCAATGACGTCGAGTATCTGGGGGTCGCGTGCACTAGCGAAAGTTCGAGGTCGCGAATTCGAGCTTCGGTGGCGTGGCAGTTGATCGTGAGTGGAGCATCGTGAGTTCTCCGTTGGGTTTGAGCAGCGATCGAATCAAAGGGTGGAGCTGGGTGTTCGAAGTCGAGCAGCGGCATGGGTTCGCAAAACGTGTTAAGGTGAGGTTTAGTAGTTTTCTTTAAATTGAAATTTTTCGATAATCTGTCTATAAATACAAATATAAACATATAATTTTGAAATAGAGGGAAAATGTATGTTACAGTAAAACAGATATTTTGAAAAATTTATAAAGGTTTGATTTTTAATATATATATATATATATATATATAGAAATTATTTTATCTTTGGAAGCTGTAAGGATTTAAGTGCATATAAATCTTCTTGTTAAATCAATCTATAAAAAGAAAGAAATTTGTTTAGAAATTAAAAGTATTGGTTTAAGAATTTATATTTATTACCTTAAGATTTTAAAAGGGGTATTCGGTTTAATTTAATGGATTAATAAGAGGAAATTGGTTTTATAGAATAAATTAATTGATTAGTTTAAAAATTTAAATTTTTAGGTTAAATAAAATCATTGGTTAATGAAAATTTTCAAAATGAAAATTGGTTATTCGATTATCTCAAATATTAACAAATTGTATAATATTTATACAAGGTTAAAAATGGAAGAAAACAAACTGAGATGAAAATGGATGGCAAATTAAAAAGCTAAGGTGAGATTTTCTCACTCGAAGGAAAAATTTGATTTGTAGTTATTGATTGATTTTGTTTGAATGTGCTATTAGATATGATAGGATATATCTATATATATAGCAGTATATACATATTGGCATATGTATATATTGGATTGATTGATTTCCCGCCTCGTATAGCGGATGAGACCCTATTGCGCCGTTAGTAAGCGGATTTATAAAAACCTATATACCGCGATAATTCCGTACTGGAGCGGAATTGGTATTGTGCTAACGTCTTTGGATGCAGGGAAACAGGTTGGAGGGATCCAACTGGACCCCTCACATTGATTGATTTTATTTATACTGTGGTATAAATCTGTGAATGATTATATTGATGGTATTGATCATATCGATGTCTGGGAAATTGATTGAAAGCTAAAAATTTAGCTGAATGGATGTTTGATATCATTGGATTCCAAAAATAAATGAAATTGGATTTTTGAAATCAAAATAGAAATTTTTAAGTAAATAAATTCTTAGAAATTGGAAAAATTCGAAGAAAGGAATTTTAAAGTATAAAAAGTTAATTTTTATATTCTTATCGAATTAATTCCAGAATCAAGTGAAAACGTTAAATAAATGAATTTCGTATAATAGTGATTTTAAATTGAAGAATATTGATTAAAATTTGGATTTCTAAATAGTTGGAAAAAGATAAAGAGATTTATTTTCTTTAAGAAGAATTTGTTTAAAATAAAATAAGTTGGAAGTCCAATTATAAATTTTAATTGGCAAATTGAAACAAGTTTAGAAAAAAAATCAATATAAAATGATTTGGGATGGGAAATTAATTTAGAAATGAATATTGAAATTGATTGGTATTGAAGTAAAATTAGAAATCAATTTGGGATTTGATTTTTGGATTTGATTTTGGGGTTAAAAAGTGAATATTTGGGAATGTGGATTTAAAAATGGAAATGATGTTAAAATGGGTTTATTTACAGTTTGTAAAGTTTAAAAGAACGATTTCTTTTAAAATAAATAAATTATAAGTATTTAACTTATAATAGGGATTTTTGATGTATACGTTGAGTTATAAAATTGAATGGGTCATTAAAGGAAATTTATAAAATCGAAGTTGTTATAGAATAGAAAGTAGAATTTATAAACGTTGTTTTATAAATTCGAAATCAATTGGATTTGATAAATTAAATATAGAAGGACATTAAAGAAGATATATTCGCGATTTTAAATAGCGAATTTTTATTGAAATAAAATGTGTAGAAAAGACTGAAATGTGGTTAGTGAAGTATATTCACGATTTTGGACAGTGAATATATTTTTAAGTAAAATGGATAGGGTTTTGGGAAAGCGATATTATGAAATGAAGTTAATTGTTTTAAAAGATGTTCTAAAACGTGTGAACTATCGAAATCATAGATTTCAACATTTATTGTTGAAATAGACGTTTTCGAAAAATAAGGAAATGATGGACTATAACACTGTTGTTATAGTAAATGATTTCCGAAAGGAAATGTTTTGATGTAGTATTGGGATTTATATATCTATTAAAATCCGAATCCCTATACTAGTGATTTTGAGTCATCGTAACGATGTTTTACGTAACATTCGTTTTGACTCAAATAAATGTTGTTATAGTAATGTTTTCCTTAAAGAATGAATGTATACTTAATTTTGATTTAAGTATATCGAATATTTCCAAATGTTGAAAATAAATGATTTGTGAAATACTTATTATTTAATAAGTATGGAAATGCTTTTCCAATATGAAATGAACTGTTTTGAGATTTTATCTTCAAAGATAAAATGAAATGTGGAAATTGATTTGAAATTTGTTTTCAAATGGTTAAGTGTGGAAATTTTATATCTAGTAAAGATATTTTTGAAGATAAATAATTTGGAAAATTATTTGGAATCTGATGATGTTGCGCATCTTTATTGATGGTTAAATAACCGACTATCAATATTTATCTTTAGATAGGTATTTGTTGTGAATTGGATGAATTTGAATGCCACACTTATTTTTGAATTTACGCTCACTATTCGGGTTAGCCGGGAAAGGACCATGGGGGCGTATAACCCATTCCGAATATGTGATACGTCGTTATGAATCGCATTTGAAGACCGGTGTTGAAGACCGGATATTTTTGAAAACGGAAGGATTACCGTCGAGTTACTCTACATCGGCTGATCTCCGATTTAGAGGTTTTATCACCCTTAGTGACGGGAAGTCCTGACGTGATTGAAAATTATCCGGAAATGCAAGGGCTTCGTGAGAAGTGCCTTCGGTTCTGTTCGATCCCGGAACAGACTTATATGGATTGTGTGTCTGACGTTACAATTTGAGATATAAAGCTGATTTCTTTCAAATACATTTCTGTTGGTGGCGGAGAATTTATTCTCTTAGCTTAACACCCTTCTCTGAGACGTACGAGCTCAGAGGTTATGTAGTTGAAATTTATCAGCGATATATCCCAATTTGGTAACGTGGCATACTGAGTGTTGCTGTGAAATGATCAGTGTTTGATCATTTGTGATATGATCATTTGTTTGATCTTATATCTTGGTGATCATAGGTTGATCATTTTTGTTTGACCCGAAGCAGGGCTTTTTGTAGAAAGCGTAGCTTTGTGGACGAGACTTCGTCGAGCCTCACACCCCGGAAATGGTCGAAACAGGACGAATGCAGCAAGGTTCTAGGGAGTAGCGCCCCTTAGTGTATGTCATTCCTTCTGGATAAAGGTGGTATCATGGTATGGAGCCCAGATACTTAACCTCTGTGGTTACTGCATTATTTTTCTATGTGGTTTGTTGGAATCGGGGATCCTCGGGAAGATCGGTGACGATCGGGGGATGGCATACGCGTGTCAGTAGTTACCTATTTTTGCAGAGGTAACCCGGCCTTGTGTTGGCAGAGATCCGGTTAGGTTCTCGGGTCGTCTATTCCAGGGACGTACCCATCGTGGATAGGAAGTTCCTTAGCCTGACCATTTGCTGGAAATCCAAAGAAACAATACGCGACTTTACGGTTTTAGTTGTAGAACCTATCATTCACTTATGGTGGTCACCACTGTTTGGATGGTAGCTATAGTAGGCATAAGTGCGGAATGCCTATGCTGGCTAAGATTTATATTCTACTTTCGAAATGTTTTCCCCTATGCACTAATAATAATATCAAAATGATTTGATTTTGCGTAGTAAGCATCTTTGACTATCATAAGAAGAAATCTCCTCCAATTCTGCGTTTGCATTGTGTGTGTGGTGGGAGGTCTTATGGTAGTTTCATTTTCCAAAAGCATTTCGAATTGACTTTAAAATTATCCTGTTGTTTATTTTAAAGGATAACTGTTTTACGATCTCACACCAGTCACCATGACTGACTCGGAGTTTATTGTTCCCTTCTAAACTCTGGGTGCCCACAAATTTCCACACGGGCAGCCTAGAGTTATATTATCAGGATATTCTGGATATTCTGGAGCTTTGGAGATAAGCTGGATGACGAGACGTAGTATTTGTATCTGATAGTATTTATTCCGCTGTGTATTCTGTATGAGGACAAGTTTATATAACTGTCCATTGTTGTATATTGACTCTGATTGATGTATGTATAAACTGATATAGTTCTTTGTTTTAAAAGACTATTGATTACCTATTATATGTTATTCCGCTGCGATGTGTAAGATTCTGATATTGTTTTCTGTTTCTATTGTTGTTCTGTTCTTCTTCTTTCTTCTTCTTTTCTTTTTCTTCTATCTTTTTCTTCTACTTCTTTCTAAAACCCTCACTATTGGAGTTTCCGGCGTTCGATTTCTCGGCAGTCGATAAAGTGAGTATCGATGTCGAATTTTCGAAAGTCGAAAATTTCGGGATGTGACAAATAACTTAAATTGTTTAAATCTTGTAAAATTTCTTTTATAAGAAAAATATTATTTATTACTTAAAGGTTTTAAATTGATTTTAAAACTTGTTGAAGTTTAATTATAAGTTAATGATTTGTATGCATTTAATTATTAGAGTAATTAAATGGATAATTAATTTATCTAATAAATTAATGAAATAAATAATTACTTAAAAGTAATTAAAGGTTTAATCTTAAAGGTTTAAGATTAATTATTTTTAGAATAATTAACTTATAAATAAGATTCATTTATTAAATAGGATTTGATTTTTAATTAATGATTAAGAATTAATTAATAAAGTAATTAAATATTAATTAAGTTATGGTTAATACTTAATTAATTAAGTAATTAGAAATTAATAAATTGGTTATTTAGTTTATTAATTTGGAATTAATAATAATTAATATAAGTTAATTACTTAAGATAAGTAATTAAATAATAGTCAATGAAGTCATTAACTATAGATTATTAAATAATTAATTAATAGGATTAATTTTGATAATTAATTAGTTTAATTAATTTAAGATAATCAATTATAGAATTTGTTTTAAATGGAATTACTTAATGGAAGTAATTAAGAATTAATTACTTATTGTAATTAATTGAAGTTAATTTGATTAGTTAAGTTAATTAATTAAGTTTAATTAATTTATAATAATCAAGAGATGATTTGATAATAATTACTTAATGTAATTATTAAGGTAAGATTATTTAGGGAAGTAACTAATAAGATAATTACTAGAAGTAATTAATTGATGGTTATGTATTAAGGAAAGTAATTTGAGTTTAATTACTCTGAATAATTAATCAAGGGATTAATTAAGAAATTAATTAAGGAGAATTAATTTAGTAAATGAAAGTAATTAAGGGTAGTTAATTACTGATTGAAGATTAATCAAGGTGATTAATAAATGTTGTTTAATTTAAAGTTAATTACTTAATGTAATTAATTTAATTAAGTAATTAATAATTAAGTTGTAATTAAGGATCATTAATTAATATAATTAATGATGTAATTAAGATTGGTTAATTAAGTAATAATTAATAAATGAAGTAATTAATTAACTTAATTTAGTTAATTAATTTATGAAGTAATTAAGGTTAATTACTATAATTAATTAAGGATAAATGTAATTAATTATAGTTGATTAATTTAATTAATTAATTAATGATAGTAATTAAGGTTAATTACTATAATGGTTAAGGATAATTAATTTGAGTAATTAATTAAAAGATAAATTACCTTAATTCAGATAAAAAGGGTAATTAGGGAATGATTAATAAATTTGTAATCAATTGATGGTTAAGTTAAGCAAAATTTTAATGATGAAGTAATTAATTTAATTTATTTTAAATTAATTAGAGATTAAGTAATTAATTTAATTCATTTTAAATTAATTATAGATAGTGTGATCATTAGATCATTGCTTATGTATGCATAATTGATATTGGTTGACATGTATGGTTTGTAATCTCAGCTATGAGATGAATAATGATATGTGATATGGATGCATTGGTTGCTTTGTGATATTGATATGGATTATCTGTTGGTGATGATAATGTTAATTATCTATTGTGATGTGTGAATTACCTTTCTATGTGCATTTAGATAATAAATTGAATTGTTTAACCTTTAAAACAACTTGGCCTTAAAAGATACGTTTTGGATTTCGATGAGACTGGGATCGGGTTTCCGTATACCGGATTTCCAGGTCTGGAGACCCGAATACCACATCGATCCAAATTAACGATAGGTCGTGAATCAAGTGAAGATGAAGATTCAGAGTGCAAGGGTTATTGTCGTTAACTCTGAGGGTGATTCCAAAACGAGTGTAACGAGATAATGCCTTCGGTTTCGTTCGAACCCGGAACGAACTTGTATGGATTGAATGCTTTCAGCACATCGTCAGGTGGACGATGAGCATTCTAAGTGATGTGTTCTTTTTTTAAAGGTAATCGTGACCTCAAGCCTCACAAACCGGGAATGGCTAAAACAGGGGAGGTGCAGCAAGGTTAGTGGGTAGCACCCAAGTAGGACAAGATTACCTCTGTCTAGAAGTCCCTTCTTATTTCGGCTTAGTGTGTGCGGTTGCTGATCCCAACCGTGAGGTATCTTGTGCGGGAATTATCCAGTAAGGGATGTTCCGACCTTGTGTTGCAGGGGATTGGGAGTGATCCTCGGTACGGTGATCTAGGCCACGTACTGTGACGGGCGGTACCCCGGTAGCCCTGCCATTGTATGGAATCCAAACTCCAATAAGTGCCGTACGTATTAGTTGTGCCCAACTATGTTGGAATGTGAGATGTAAGCATTTCAGCTATTTCTGTATTTTACTTGAAAACCCTAGACCCTATTATAATACAATTGAATTTCCTATCAAATGTTTTGGTTAGCGTAAGGTAAAAACTTATCCATATTTATTGGTGGGGAGTCTTACGTGATACCTTTTCTTTCAAAAGGTTTTGAAGTTAAACAAGTTTAACCTGTTACTCACACCAGACCCATGTCTGACCCAAGTTGTTTATTTCTGTTTTATAAACTCTTGGGTACTCAAATTTTTACGAGTAGCCAAGGGATTCAGGTTTAGCTTTGACGAATTGTGGAGGAGCAATGGAGCAGGAGGCTTCAGCGTTGTAGATATATATATAGTAGTTCCGCTGTGTCTGTATCTCTGTAGTGTATTGAGTTGTAATGTCTAGACAGATGTTTATAACTGTCTAGTAAGTGATGTATATACTGTGTAACTCTGTAAAGTGTTGATACTATGTAATAGTTTATGTTATTAATATAATTTATTCGTTCCGCTGTGAGATCGTTGTTGTTGTTTCTTTCTTTCTTCTCTTCTTTTCTATTTTCTACCCCTTTCTTTCTTACTGTCGATGCGACTTTCCGGGAGTGGAAAGCCGGGTCGTCACACCTCTAAACCGGAGATCAGCCGATGTAGAGTAACTCGACGGTAATCCTTCCGTTTTCAAAAATATCCGGTCTTCAACACCGGTCTTCGAATGCAATTCATAACGACGTATCACATATTCGGAATGGGTTATACGACCCCATGGTCCTTTCCCGGTTAACCCGAATAGTGAGCGTTTATTCAAAAACAAGTGTGGCATTCAAATTCATCCAATTCACAACAAATACCTATCTAAAGGTAATTATCGATAGTCGGTTATTTAACTATCAATAAAGATGTGCAACATCATCAGATTCCAAATAATTTTCCAAATTATTTATTTTCCAAAAATATCTTTATTAGATATATTATTTCCACACTTAACCATTTAAAAACAATTTCAAATCAATTTCCACATTTCAATTTATCTTTGAAGATAAAATCTCAAAACAGTTCATTTCATATTGGAAAGCATTTCCATACTTATTTAAAAATAAGTAATTCACAAATCATTTATTTTCAACATTTGAAAATATTCAATATACTTAAAATCAAAATTAAGTATAATTTCATTCTTTAAGGAAATCATTTACTATAACAACATTTATTTGAGTCAAAACGAATGTTACGTAAAACATCGTTACGACGACTCAAAATCACTAGTATAGGGATTCGAAATTTAGATAGATATATAAATCCCAATACTACATCAAAAACATTTCCTTTCGGAAATCATTTACTATAACAACAGTGTTATAGTCCATCATTTCCTTATTTTTCGAAATCGTCTATTTCAACAATAAATGTTGAAATCTATGGTTTCGATATTTAATCATTTTAAAACATCGTTAAAAACAATTAACTTCATCTTAAATATCACTTTCCCAAAACCATATCCATTTTACTTAAAAATATATTCACTGTCCAAAATCGTGAATATACTTCACTAACCACATTTCAATCTTTTCTACACATTTATTTTCAAGAATTTATCCACTATCCAAAATCGTGGATAAAATTTCCTTAATAACCTTCTATATTCGATTCATCAAATTTGATTGATTTTCAAATTTATAAAACACCGTTTATAAATTCTATTTCTATTTTCTAACAACTTTGATTTATAAATCTCCTTTATAAATCAAATCGATAAATATTCCATTTAAAGGCAAAAACCCAATTTATAAGTATATTTCTTATAATCTTTTATTCTACAATTCCATTCATTTTATAACTTCATACTTTATAAATCTATAAACTTCAAATTTTATAAATCTATAAACTTCAACTTTATAAATCTATAAACTTCAAATCTTCACAATTTATAATTCTATAAATTTCCTATCTTTACAACTTATAAAAACTCGTTTTAAATTCCAATAATTTTAATTGATAAATATCAATTTTGTGCATCTTGTACATACATCGTTTTTTTTTATAAATCAAAAATCCAATTTAAACTATTTTATAGATTAGTTAACTATTTATTTCAAAAATCATCTTTTGGTTATATTTCACAAACATTATAATTTCCATAACTTTAAATCTATAACATTTATTTATTTAAGATAAATAATTCCAAAAATTTAATAAATCGTATACTTACAAATAATCACTGTAAAAATCTCTTTTAAAGTTAAAATTGTTATTTTTAAACTTCAAAATTTTGAATCCAATGATGCAACGCATCAATTAGTCCATCACAACAGTCAATATCATATATCAATATGATAACAGATCTATATCAATATATCTGTAAATAAATAATACTGGTGAGGAATCCAGTTGGATCCCTCCAACCTGTTTCCCTGCATCCAAAGATGTTAGCACAATACCAATTCCGCTCCAGTACGGAATTATCGCGGTATATGGGTTTTATAAATATCCGCTTACTAACGGCGCAATAGGGTCTCATCCGCTATACGAGGTGGGAAATCAATCAATCCAATATATACATATGCCAATATGTATATACTGCTATATATATATATATATCCTACTATATCTAATATCACATCTAATAGCAATCAAACAGTCAATAAATAACTGCAAAAATTCCACATTCAATTTGAGTGAGAAGATCTCACCTTAGCTTTTAATTTCGCAATCCCATTTCCATTTTTGATCATTTCTTCACGGTTTAACCTGAAAAGAGCAGCATGAATACCCAAAAAGAACGATCGACTTGAACATGCCCAGTCTACAGGCTTCCATCACCCCTGACATCGACTTCGACCTGACACCCCTACATTCTAGTCGCGGCCATGCCTGCTTCTCGCGAGTGCGATGACCACAATTACGACTTCGCCGAGCTCGTGAGTGCCTTCGACCTCGCTATCTCCCAACTTCCTCGTGCTCGCGACTTTGAAATCACGGCCCCAGACTTCGCGAACCCTAGTCGCGACCCCACCGAGCAATCGCCATCGCGAGATTCCTCATGCGTACGTGCGCAAACCCTACACTCGATCGCCAGCTCCGACTCGATCTCTCTGCTGCCTCATCTTGACATCGACACCTTGAGACCTCGTATGAACTCGACGTTCCCTTCGAGCTTGAACGAGAAGAACCTCAGTAGAACGAGGATCTCATTTCGATTCAATACGAATCGATTGTTATTATTTTTTTTCGATTTGGTCGAGAGGGGGGGGGAAAGGACTCGCGATTTGGTATGTATTTCCTTCGAACGAATTTGTTTTGAACGAAAGTTTTGAGAAGAACCGGATTTAAACGAGGCTTCGGCCATTGATTCAATACGAGATTTCTTTTCTTCGAAACTGAAATTGAAACGTAAGGGAGAAAGAGACGTGATATTTAAAATTGCTTGAGTAGGGGTTGCACGATTTTTCTCCGGGATCTTTTGCGTGATTTAAGGAGAGAAAGTTTGGGAATGTTGACCAGAAAATCCAAAGCTTAAATAAAAATTCGTTTGTAAAATTTCAACGCGTTAAATTTCCGTGTGCTCACATATCAACTCAGAAAATTACGAAAATTGAAATCCGGCAATAATACAACATTCCGGACCCAATGGAACTGGTTTCGTCGAATTCCGAGACTGTTTGAAAATTGACTATTTTTAAATATCGATTCGAACAATTAAATTTCAAAACTGATCAAATCAATCCGAAATTGGATTCTGAAGCTTCTGTTATCTTCAGAAATATCAATATATATTTTACAAGCGTTTGAAATATTTTTAATCAGCTTATATTTGAAGATTCAAATTTTTATCCAACTTCCAATCGATTAAATTTTATAGTTTAATCGCCAAATTCAAATTTAAATCGGGGATTCAAATTAAATCATCGTTCAAATATTTAAAATTAATTAAATATTCTCAATTTAATTCGTTCAAAATTCTGGGTCGTTACAAACTTCCCTCCTTAAAAGAATTTCGTCCTCGAAATTACAAGTTAGGAAAAAATGTCCTTAACTCGTCTACTATTTTTCAACATCCAATAGTTTTATCAATTTTCAAAACAAATCTTTCTATTAAAGATTCATTATCAATTCAACTAAATTTTCCAACTCAAATTATAAGTTTTAAACAACCTCGTTTACTTCAAAATTCAAATTCGAGTTTAAATTCAAATTTTAAACTTCCAAATTTTCTCAAAATTTTTCTAACACCCGAAATTTTCGAAAAATTTCGCCAGCGTCTACTTTGCGCGGCTAATACGGTACGACTACAAAACGTCCCTACGGACTCTCAGATTTCAAAAAGAAAAAGAAAAAGCCAAGCGGCTAGAGAAATAAGTCATCAAATCTCATATTCAAATTTAAATACATACCTTTTTCGAGCAATTCAAATTCTCTTCTAAATTAAAATCCCAATTTCTTTACACCTGTATATCCTACTAGCCATAATATCTAGTTACATATATTCAAACTATTCTGCAAATTCTATTACAAAATTTTCAATATCAACTGCTTATATATCTTTAGCTTACTTCACTGTTGAAGTTATATATTCATATCCATTCAATTTTTACATTTCCCATTCATTTGTATTTAGTTTACCATTTCAACTAAATTTTGATTCAATTTACTTTCAATTCTGAAATATTGAATTTTATCAATAATCTGTCATTTACAACTGCACTATCTTAAATTAGTTCCAATTACTAATTCATTCGTCTTCAATTTGAATTTTATTCCAATCAGATTTCAAATATTCTATAAGTTAACAACTTATTTACATCTTGATTTATACAATCATTTATACATTCACATTCACAATTCCATTTTATTAAGGAATTTTATTTTCAATTATCTTTTTGGAATTCTATTTTCATTTATGAATCATATTTACAATTCATATTCATAATTTTTGTTCATATATGAATTTATTTCCTTATACTTTCAATTCACATTTATAGATTTCATTTGTTAATGAACTTTAATTCCAATCACAATTACATAATTTACATTAACAATTTCTATTTGTATAAGTTATCAATTCAATCATATTCCATAAATATTCTTATACAGTATTCCAGAGTCTTTTCAACCTTTCAAAACCATTTTGAAAACAATTCAAATTTATCTTTTGAATTTTCAAAACAAAACTCAATTTTCCAAACAACTTTCATTTAAAACAATCGGCAGCAATTCCTCTTTTGGAAACCCGAAAATGAATTCTAATGATGTGGCCATCATCATCGGAATTATTTTCCAGCGACCGAAAAGAGTTTAGAGCCTTCATCGCTCTAAAATACTTTTCAAACCTTTGAAATTCATTTTCAACTCCAAAAATGATTTAAACTTTCCAAATCTCCAAGATTTCCAGATTCTTTCAAAACATTTCCAAAAACTTTTCTGGAATTCCGTTTTAAATTACAATTCACATTTATAATTTATATTCTTTAAATTTCATTTGTATATGGATTCATTTCTTAAATCTGGAGTTATGATTTCAGTTTCTTATTCAATTTCAAATTTAATGATAACATTTCAACATTATCACTATCCTAACATCCATGCAACCATATACTATAATAATTTTCAGAAAATTATTTCTTTTGTATACAAAAATAGTTTTGGGTAAAATTATTTCATTTACCCTATTTAAAACAATACTGTGCCGAATTGTTCTATTCGAGTGTTTAGAAACCCCTTCGATCCAGTTGCGCAGACTGTGCCGACGAAGGTTCATATACCACTCAATAAACCAATCATCACAATACAAAACAATTTTATATTCAATAACAAATACGCGCTCATATCTATTATTACACTCAACTCATTCTAGAGTACTGCTGACTCTATCTCTAATGAGTAACACCCAACAGAGCAGGGTTGTCGCTTAACCATATGCTCTGATACCAAATGTCATGGCCCGCAAATCCGTCCCTCTTGATTAACCACTAATCTCCATTGATTAACTCAAAATGAACGGGCATACGAACTATGATGGTTTAAGAAGAAGAAAAAGGCAGAAGAAGAAGAAAGAAGAACAACATAACACACAGAACAGAAAACAATATCAGAATCTCACATATCGCAGCGGAACAATATATAATAGATAAACACTAGTCTTTTAAAACAAAGAGCTATATCAGTTTATACATACATCAATCATCAGAGTCAATATACAGCAATGGACAGTTATATAAACTTATCCTCATACAGAATACACAGCGGAATAAATAATATCAGATACAAAGACTACGGCTCGCCATCCAGCTTGCTTCCAAAGCTCCAGAATATCCAGAATATCCTGATAAACTAACTCTAGACTGCCCGTGTGGAAATTGGTGGGCACCCAGAGTTTAGAAGGGAAACAATAAACTCCGAGTCAGTCATGGTGACTGGTGTGAGATCGTAAAACAGTTATTTTATCTTTAAAATAAACAACAGATTTTTTTTAAAGTAAATTCGCAATGCTTTTGGAAAATGAAACTACCATAAGACCTCCCACCACACACACAATGCAAACGCAGACTTGGAGGAGATTTCTTCTTATGATAGTCAAAGATGCTTACTACGCAAAATCAAATCATTTTGGATATTATTATTAGTGCATAGTGGAAAACATTTCGAAAGTAGAATATAAATCTTAGCCAGCATAGGTACCATTATATTATGCCTGCTATAGCTGCCTCCTGAGGAGACAGGTTATACAATTGAAATCGTAAAGGCTCGTATTGTTTCTTTGGATTTCCAACAAATGGTCAGGCTAAGGAACTTCCTATCCACGATGGGTACGTCCCTGGAATAGACGACCCGAGAACCTAACCGGATCTCTACCAACACAAGGCCGGGTTACCTCTGCAAAAATAGGTAACTACTGACACGCGTATGCCATCCCCCGATCGTCACCGATCTTCCCGAGGATCCCCGATTCGCAACAACCACAAAGAAATAAATTTTGCAGCAACCACAGAGGTTAAGTATCTGGGCTCCATACCATGATACCACCTTTATCCAGAAGGAATGACATACACTAAGGGGCGCTACTCCCTAGAACCTTGCCGCATTCTTCCTGTTTCGACCATTTCCGGGGTGTGAGGCTCGACGAAGTCTCGTCCACAAAGCTACGCTTTCTACAAAAAAGCCCTGCTTCGGGTCAAACAAAATGATCAACCTATGATCACAAAGATATAAGATCAAACAAATGATCATATCACAAATGATCAAACACTGATCATTTCACAGCAACACTCAGTATGACACATTACCAAATTGGGATATATCGCTGATAAATTTCAACTACATAACCTCTGAGCTCGTACGTCTCAGAGAAGGGTGTTAAGCTAAGAGAATAAATTCTCCGCCACCAACAGAAATGTATTTGAAAGAAATCAGCTCAATATCTCAAATTGTAACGTCAGACACACAATCCATACAAGTCTGTTCCGGGATCGAACAGAACCGAAGGCACTTCTCACGAAGCCCTTGCATATCCGGATAAATTTCTAATCACGTCCGGACTTCCCGTCACTAAGGGTGATAAAACCTCTAAACCGGAGATCAGCCGATGTAGAGTAACTCGACGGTAATCCTTCCGTTTTCAAAAATATCCGGTCTTCAACACCGGTCTTCGAATGCAATTCATAACGACGTATCACATATTCGGAATGGGTTATACGACCCCATGGTCCTTTCCCGGTTAACCCGAATAGTGAGCGTTTATTCAAAAACAAGTGTGGCATTCAAATTCATCCATTTCACAACAAATACCTATCTAAAGGTAATTATCGATAGTCGGTTATTTAACTATCAATAAAGATGCGCAACATCATCAGATTCCAAATAATTTTCCAAATTATTTATTTTCCAAAAATATCTTTATTAGATATATTATTTCCACACTTAAACCATTTGAAAACAATTTCAAATCAATTTCCACATTTCAATTTATCTTTGAAGATAAAATCTCAAAACAGTTCATTTCATATTGGAAAGCATTTCCATACTTATTTAAAAATAAGTAATTCACAAATCATTTATTTTCAACATTTGAAAATATTCAATATACTTAAAATCAAAATTAAGTATAATTTCATTCTTTAAGGAAATCATTTACTATAACAACATTTATTTGAGTCAAAACGAATGTTACGTAAAACATCGTTACGACGACTCAAAATCACTAGTATAGGGATTCGAAATTTAGATAGATATATAAATCCCAATACTACATCAAAAACATTTCCTTTCGGAAATCATTTACTATAACAACAGTGTTATAGTCCATCATTTCCTTATTTTTCGAAATCGTCTATTTCAACAATAAATGTTGAAATCTATGGTTTCGATATTTAATCATTTTAAAACATCGTTAAAAACAATTAACTTCATCTTAAATATCACTTTCCCAAAACCATATCCATTTTACTTAAAAATATATTCACTGTCCAAAATCGTGAATATACTTCAATAACCACATTTCAATCTTTTCTACACATTTATTTTCAAGAATTTATCCACTATCCAAAATCGTGGATAAAATTTCCTTAATAACCTTCTATATTCGATTCATCAAATTTGATTGATTTTCAAATTTATAAAACACCGTTTATAAATTCTATTTCTATTTTCTAACAACTTTGATTTATAAATCTCCTTTATAAATCAAATCGATAAATATTCCATTTAAAGGCAAAAACCCAATTTATAAGTACATTTCTTATAATCTTTTATTCTACAATTCCATTCATTTTATAACTTCATACTTTATAAATCTATAAACTTCAAATTTTATAAATCTATAAACTTCAACTTTATAAATCTATAAACTTCAAATCTTCACAATTTATAATTCTATAAATTTCCTATCTTTACAACTTATAAAAACTCGTTTTAAATTCCAATAATCTTAATTGATAAATATCAATTTTGTGCATCTTGTACATACATCGTTTTTTTTATAAATCAAAAATCCAATTTTAACTATTTTATAGATTAGTTAACTATTTATTTCAAAAATCATCTTTTGGTTATATTTCACAAACATTATAATTTCCATAACTTTAAATCTATAACATTTATTTATTTAAGATAAATAATTCCAAAAATTTAATAAATCGTATACTTACAAATAATCACTTTAAAAATCTCTTTTAAAGTTAAAATTGTTATTTTTAAACTTCAAAATTTTGAATCCAATGATGCAACGCATTAATTAGTCCATCACAACAGTCAATATCATATATCAATATGATAACAGATCTATATCAATATATCTGTAAATAAATAATACTGGTGAGGAATCCAGTTGGATCCCTCCAACCTGTTTCCCTGCATCCAAAGATGTTAGCACAATACCAATTCCGCTCCAGTACGGAATTATCGCGGTATATGGGTTTTATAAAAATCCGCTTACTAACGGCGCAATAGGGTCTCATCCGCTATACGAGGCGGGAAATCAATCAATCCAATATATACATATGCCAATATGTATATACTGCTATATATATATAGATATATCCTACTATATCTAATATCACATCCAATAGCAATCAAACAGTCAATAAATAACTACAAAAATTCCACATTCAATTTGAGTGAGAAGATCTCACCTTAGCTTTTAATTTCGCAATCCCATTTCCATTTTTGATCATTTCTTCACGGTTTAACCTGAAAAGAGTAGCATGAATACCCAAAAAGAACGATCGACTTGAACATGCCCAGTCTACAGGCTTCCATCACCCCTGACATCGACTTTGACCTGACACCCCTACATTCTAGTCGCGGCCATGCCTGCTTCTCGCGAGTGCGATGACCACAATTACGACTTCGCCGAGCTCGTGAGTGCCTTCGACCTCGCTATCTCCCAACTTCCTCGTGCTCGCGACTTTGAAATCACGGCCCCAGACTTCGCGAACCCTAGTCGCGACCCCACCGAGCAATCGCCATCGCGAGATTCCTCACGCGTACGTGCGCAAACCCTACACTCGATCGCCAGCTCGGACTCGATCTCTCTGCTGCCTCATCTTGACGTCGACACCTTGAGACCTCGTATGAACTCGACGTTCCCTTCGAGCTTGAACCAGAAGAACCTCAGTAGAACGAGGATCTCATTTCGATTCAATACGAATCGATTGTTATTATTTTTTTTCGATTTGGTCGAGAGGGGGGGGGGGGAAAAGGACTCGCGATTTGGTATGTATTTCCATCGAACGAATTTGTTTTGAACGAAAGTTTTGAGAAGAACCGGATTTAAACGAGGCTTCGGCCATTGATTCAATACGAGATTTCTTTTCTTCGAAACTGAAATTGAAACGTAAGGGAGAACGAGACGTGATATTTAAAATTGCTTGAGTAGGGGTTGCACGATTTTTCTCCGGGATCTTTTGCGTGATTTAAGGAGAGAAAGTGTGGGAATGTTGACCAGAAAATCCAAAGCTTAAATAAAAATTCGTTTGTAAAATTTCAACGCGTTAAATTTCCGTGTGCTCACATATCAACTCAGAAAATTACGAAAATTGAAATCCGGCAATAATACAACATTCCGGACCCAATGGAACTGGTTTCGTCGAATTCCGAGACTGTTTGAAAATTGACTATTTTTAAATATCGATTCGAACAATTAAATTTCAAAACTGATCAAATCAATCCGAAATTGGATTCTGAAGCTTTTGTTATCTTCAGAAATATCAATATATATTTTACAAGCGTTTGAAATATTTTTAATCAGCTTATATTTGAAGATTCAAATTTTTATCCAACTTCCAATCGATTAAATTTTATAGTTTAATCGCCAAATTCAAATTTAAATCGGGGATTCAAATTAAATCATCGTTCAAATATTTAAAATTAATTAAATATTCTCAATTTAATTCGTTCAAAATTCTGGGTCGTTACAAAGACACAAATACACATTCAAGAAAAAATCAAGCCTGCACATATAAAAAACATGAGAAGAACAAGACAATAGTTATTAATGCCAGCCTCCTTAGTACACAAGATAGGGTTATATCAGCCATCAAATAAAAAATAATCTCTGATCTCATGTGTACAAACAAAATAAAAAAATATCACCTGTACAATTGTATCCCTGTATACTTCGTTTATATATATCAACTGCTTTGTCTTAGTTCGTTCATTCAAAAACTCAGCAAACCAGAAAGAAGAAAATAATAAACATCATTTTATAAACTCAAATTCACTTAACTAAACAAAATCAAAACAGAAGAGAAGATCCAGGAAGATCAAAAATTTCACTTTTTCAAAGCAGAAGTTGTTCTCTGTTTAAAGTATTTCAAGTGAGTAATAATTTAAAAAGAAACTTAAGTATATTTGCTTGTTGCTATTAATCTGAGACTTGAAATCACATTATTATGCATATACATATATAGATTTCTCTGTGTATAGATATTAGAAAGTGGAATGCCTGTCATGCTGAAACCACCTCTGTCTTTGGTTTAAGAGCATCAAGTTGTTCAAAATCCCAATACTTAATCACTTGATCATTATTACACTTTGATCTCAAGACAAAACTTGTGTATTTACGAAGGAACGATAATTTAAAAATAAATTTCAGAAGAAAAAGGATACATAGTGGGAAAAAATGATTTTTACAGGGAACATGTAATATCTTGATAAATTCGAATGTCATGAAATGCTAATTCAATTTCATAACCTGAATCCACATTGCAAAATAGGATTTTTAAAACAAAAGTGGTGATTTTTAGTTAAGTATTTCACGAGCAGTTCTTGGTTGATCAGAAATCATGTTTTAGTCGATTTATGGTGATCCGGTGAATTTTGGTTGTTGAAATTTTGTGTGAAGCTAGCTTGGTGATTCATGACTTTAGGAAAATTATCAAGTAATTTTTCCATTGCACGAATTGATGGAACGAGGAGACTTTAGGGTTTAAGCTCGAGTTTTGCAGTGGTCTGAGAACGAGGTGATTTCGTCACCTCTGATGCATCGAGTTGCACGAGCTCCTAGGGGATGTTAGAGTAGGGTATCGGTGAGGTGAGGCCGGAGTCGCGTCGCCTCTGATGGTCGGCGTGAGTGGGACGAGGCGTGTTTGTTCAGGCGAGTTCGATTCACAGTTTCGAATGAAAGGCCAAATGTTGATTTCAGGCGAGTTTTTGGTTCTGGGTGTTTGAGTTGATCGTTGAGGTCATCGACGATACGTGGAGAGTCTCGGTAATGGTCGGAAGTGGTGGGTTTGTATGTGCACGTGTACAGGTGTTTGATTGTCTCAGTGGTTAAAGGTTTTGGGAAGAAGGAGGGGAACTCGAAGATAACCCAGTGAGATTTTCATCATGGCTCGAGTTCGAGCTCGTGTAGTTTTGGGTTGTACCGGGTCGTTTAAAAACTTTAACAAATTTTAAGTTGAAATTTTTTGTACTGGGTCGATTTGTGGGAAACTTCGAAGCAAGGAGCACATTGGCTCGGGTAACACTCGAAGATGTCTCGGGTTTGATTCCCAAACCTGCAATATAATAAATAGTAAGTAAAGCAAGTTATTTAAATAATTTTAAGTAGTGATGACTAATTAACTTTAATTAGATAGTTAATGAAGATTTAATGATTTGTAATTCATTAATTATTAAGTTAATTAAAATGGATAATTTATTTATTTAATTAATTAATAATTTGGATTAATTAAATAAGTAATTAGAGGTTTAAATAAATTAATTAAGGTTTAAAGATTAATTAATTAAGGAATAATTAATTTGTAAATTAAGGATTATTAATTAAATAGTAATTAATAATTGAAGTTGGTTAATCAAGTGATTAAGCAATAATTGATTTAAGGATAATGCGATAAATTAATTAAGGAAATTAATTTGAGAATAATTAATTTATTAAAGGTAAATTAATTAATAAAAGTGATTAAGAAATAATTGTTAATTAAGGAGTAATTAATTAGGTTTTGTAATTAATTAAGAATAATTAATTAAAGTGTTTGATAAATTAATTTATATCAAATGATTTGTAATTAATAAATCAGGATTGGATAATTAATTCATAAGTGATTAATTTAATTGGAAATAAATTGAATTAATTAGGATTAAACAATTAATTAATCCTGCTTATAAATGATAATTGAATGCTTGACCTTACTTTTGAATGATTGTATTGTATGAGATGCCTTGAATTGATTGTCCTATCTGATCTGTGATATTTTGTTCTGTGGGTTGAGCTGTGTATAATTTATTCATTTATTGTGATACATTTGTGTATATATATATATATATATCTGTGATCTATGAATGAATGTTTTTGAATCTGTGATGATTGAATGATGTTGCACTATTGTGTTAAACCCCTGGACTACACTTTTACACACACAAATATGGATTTCACGAGGAAATCGGTTAAGTCATAGATGATTTAAATTTAATGTTTTTGAAATTGAAATTTTAATTTCAATTGATTTTGGAAATGGATTTGGGTTAAATGTTAAAGCTTTTGAAAAAGAGTTTTTAAGATAAAAGTTATTTTGAATAACTTGGTAAAGTTTCCAATTGAAATAATTTAATTTGAATTTGAATTCAAAATTTGGAATTGAATTCCATGTTTGGAAATTATGGTTAAAGATGTTATAAATGTGTTTATATGAATTTAAACCATTTTAAAAGTATGGTTTTGAGAATTTGAAGTTAACCCAAGGACTTTAACTCGTATAAATGAATCAGATTTTCCGAAATGAAAACTATTTGTTTTCAAATAATATAAGCTAAACACTGATCCTTATAAAACTCAAAAGAATCCAATATGCCTTGGAGCTAACTTCCTAGTCTTACCCAATCTTATTGCTCCCTTTACTGGAGAAAATCTCGACAACAACGAAGTCTCCAATTTCGAATTCCAAATTCCTCCGTTTCTTATCCACAGAACTCTTTTAACGATCCTAGGCTGCCTACATCCTTTCCGGATCAGCTCAATCTTCGTTGATGCTTCAATAAACAAACTGGATCAAAAACAACTCAACAAAATGATCCTCTCAAGATCTACCAAAAATCTAGAACACAAACTCTACTCCACAAACATCAATAGACTACAACTTACTTCTCCTATCCGAAAAAGACAAAACAAAAACACTTGCCAACCTGGCCTCAAATCCAGAAAAATTTCCTGTAGAAACTCTTAATCCAAAACATTGCAACTTTCAGTTGCTTCCACTCCAGAATAGCTGCCACCTTGCTTCTGCTGCACAACTCTGATCTGGAGAAGATGGGAATGCTGTCGATGAAATCGAGCACAGACTAGTCAACACATCTCGGAAATATGGTTCAACAGATCCATAAAAAGAAAACTTAGAAGTTCCTTAAAATGCTGAGCTGCTTCACCAAATCCTTTCTGTAGGAGACATCCTTCTACCTAGCTGAACTACTGGTACCACTCCTGGAACCAAGTCGATACGGAAACTCAATCTCTAATGCTGACAAACCTCTGACTTCCCTGAAGACATACAGAAAATCTCTGATAACCTAAGAGAACACTCAACTATCGCAAGTCACTTTTGCGATCCTATCCAGTCCAATATCCAAAGATACTATTCTCTCTTAACCAATCAGAACAGCTTATGCTATTTAACCAATCCATCGAAGAACTGGATCCACTCTGCAGCTTCTAAACTCCACCTCTTAGAAAACTGCTTAGCCAGAAGACTTCCTGCCGGCACACAAAACACTTCGAGCTGCACTACTGACACAAATGCCAAAGACTTCCCATCCAAAGCTTCTTGAGAAACTCGTACCTCAAACCAAACTCAAGCACCCTGCTGAACTCAGCCACAACACCGAAGCAGACACACTTCCTTAAACTTGCTCCAAAAGAAAACATTTTCGGAGACATCCATAATCACTGCATCTCATCACGCAGCTACTACTTCCTGAGGTTGCCAAGATACCATCACTTGCTTCAGCTCAACTAACAGATCCAAATTCTCAAAAATCTGCTCATCCGATAGATCCAAACTTGTATTTCAAAGATGGACTCCGAACCTTAACAGGTTTCCTTCAAAGATCAATGAAATCTTTACACCAAGCAAAGCTCACTCGAGACGGTATTAGGTCTATAGTCTCGACAGATACACTTCCAACCTCAACACTCAGACTCTAACCATTGGTAGTCATGTTACACACACCACTACCCTATCTACTTTTATAACTCATATTGGAAAACCCGAACAGGTAACCCAACAAATAGGTAGAATATATATATATATATAGTTATAGTTATATAAAAATTACAAATACGCTCTCTCAAGATAGACACCACTCCAAAGTCTAGGTATTCACTCAACCAAGAGCTCTGATACCAACTGTGATGACCCGACTTTTTCTCCACAGAAAGTCGCATCATCTTGAAGAAAGAAAGGGATAGAAAAGAGAAAAGATAGAGAAGCAAGAAAGAACAACATCAGAATCTCAACAGCAGAACGAATAAATTATATTAATCACATAAATATTACATAGTATCATATACATCAGAGATACACAGCTTATAAAACACATACTAGACAGTTATAAACACCTGTCTAGTTATTACAACTTCAAATACACTCAAACAAAAGACTCAGAGATCAACACAGCGGAACCACTTAAATATCTACAAACGTTGAAGCCTCCTGCTCCATTGCTCCTTCAGAATTCGTCAAAGCAAACCTGAATCCCTTGGCTACTCGTAAAAATTTGAGTACCCAAGAGTTTAAGAAAACAGAATAAACACTTGGGTCATACATGGGCCTGGTGTGAGTAAACGGTTAAAGTTGCTTAACTTTAAAAACCTTTTGAAAACAAAGGTATCACGTAAGACTCCCCACACATAAACATGGGTAAGTTTTTACCTTACGCTAACCAAATCATTTGATAGAAATCCAGTGATATTATAATAGGGTCTAGGGTTTTCAAGTAAAATACAGAAATAGCTGGAATGCTTGCATCTCACATTCCAACATAGTTGGGCACAACTAAATCGTACGGCACTTATTGGAGATTGGATTCCATACAATGGCAGGGCTACTGGGGTACCGCCCATCACAGTACGTGGCCTAGATCAACGTACTGAGGATCACGCCCAATCCCCTACAACACAAGGCCGGAACCATCCCTTACTGGATAATTACCGCATAAGAAACCCCGCGGTTGTAGCTAGCAACCGCCCACACGGCCGAAATAAAAAGGGACTCTAGACAGGGGAAATCTTATCCTACTTGGGTGCTACCCACTAAGTTTGTTTAAAGGTTTAAACAATTTAATTCAATACTTGAATTCACACAGCATTTAACACAGATAAATATCACACATTTATCACAGATATATCATATCATAGAATATCATAGCATATATATCATCCAATAGATATCAACCAAATTAGGTATTCTACACAACAATTATCCATAAGCAACAATTATTAACCCTATGTTATAATTAATTTAATTAACTTAAATTAAATTAATTACTTAAGAATTAATTATCTAACCTTGCTTTAATTTATTAATTACAAACCTTTAATTAATTAATTACTCGTTAAATATTAATCATCCTTGATTAATTATTCATTAATTACATAAAGTAATTATCCTTTAATTAATTTCACAAATTAATTATCCTTAACCATTTACAGTAAATAAATCTTTAATTAATTCATTAATTAATTAACTATAATTGATTACATTAATCCTTAATTAATTATATTAATTAATTTAAACTTTAATTAATTACCTCCATTAATTAACCTTAAATAAAACATAAACAGTGATTACCATCCTGTAATTATATCATCCTTGATTAATTATTCATTAATTACATAAAGTAATTATCCTTTAATTAATTTCACAAATTAATTATCCTTAACCATTTACATTAAATAAATCTTTAATTAATTCATTAATTAATTAACTATAATTGATTACATTAATCCTTAATTAATTATATTAATTAATTTAAGCTTTAATTAATTACCTCCATTAATTAACCTTAAATAAAACATAAACAGTGATTACCATCCTGTAATTACTTACCGTAATCAATTAACTCCTTAATTAATTATATTAATCCTTTAATTAATTACACCAAATAATTAAATCCTTAATTACTCTTACAAAGTAATTATACTTCAATTACTTCCCATTAAGTAATTCCCTTTAATTAATTACATCCTTTAATTATACATTAATTATTTTACTAAGTAATTACACTTATCAATCTTATTAAGTATTCATACTTAATCCTTTATCAAGTGATTATCTTTAATTAATTTACAAATTAATTAACTTAAATTAATCACATTCATTTTATTAATTACACTTGAGTAGTTCATCCCTTAGTTACCCTTAAACCAATTAATTAATCTTTAATTATAGATTAATTATTCTTTTAATTATTAATTAATAAACCTTAATTATCAATTAATAAAACTTAATAACAAATTAATTAATCCTTAATTATCAGTTAATTAATCCTTAATTAATCTTTATAGATTAATTATTTCTTAATTATTAATTAATAAAACCTAATTATTAATTAATAAACTTAATTAAGTACTTCTTAATTACTAGTTAATTAATTTCTAATTACTTAATAAATTAATTACAAATTAATTAATCTCTAATCATTAATTTAATCAATCTTAATTATTGAGTTAATTAAATTAATTAATTACTCTTAATTAATTTCTTAATTAATCCTTTATTATTAATTTATTAAATTAATTAATTATACTTAAATTTTCTTAATTAACTTAATTAATCTCAAATCATTTAAAACCTTAATTATCCTTTAAGGTAAACCATTATCTTAATTAAAGACTTAATTATCATTAACATATTTAAAACATTAATCTTTAATTAACATACTTAATTAAATCATTTAATTAAGTTTTAAAATAAAATAATCATTTATCTTAACAAATTAAAGTTACCAAATCATAACTTCCAAAACCTCCCTCGTCCAGGCACCTACGACCACCGGCACCTCTGAAACTCCGGTCATAGGTTAGTCATCCCCCATAGCAACTTTTCCTCCACCTCCGATGAGCTCCGACGCTTCGGTGAAGACGCAGCGAACAAAAACCCAACCTCGACCAAACATAAGGCTTAAACCCTATTTCCATGTCGTCCGGCCTCCACATGCCTCGAGAACCCCTCCGACCATTTTTTCCATGACCATCGACCTCCCAGCCACCTCCAGTAATGGCCTCGACCATCCAGGCTTCGCCGATGGCGATCATCAGAAAAGCCCCAAAACTCAATTTCTGGTCAACCCGCAAGTGCTCACTCGAATTAACACTAAAAATTGTCATTTTACTTTTAAAATTCATGATTTCCAAAGGTGATTTAGATTAAATAGGTAAATCAGAAAATCGTGATGTTTGAATTTAACATGTTTTAGATTTTCTACTGTCTCATTCCATTTTCCAGAAATATTCAAACCAATTATACTTAAAAATATTTTTGAAATCAAGATCTTGTTAATCTAAAAGCTTTTTGTTTAAATCATCAAAAACAAGAGTTTGAGGAAGAGAGATTGAATTTATATTTTGTTTTAACCTGTTAACTTGAAAACAGATATATATATATATATATATATATATATATATATATATCTAGACATACTCACATATTTATATATACATGCAGTCACATTTACACAACCATGCAAGCATATTTCATATCATAACATTCAAAGATTAACGCATGCATCAAGTTATCATCAACTTAGCCTAAAATAAAAATGTTTATTCACAGTTTTGAAAAGATGAACAGAGCTAACAGTTTATATAACATGCACATTTCAATATTCAGACATATAATTCATCATCATGCAAACAATATATATATCAAACATTGATGATTTATTTAAGCAACCAGATTTAAGACAAAATACAGTTGGGTTTACTCACATTTGAAAATGCAGAGAGTTTGAAACGAACTGGGAAGCTTTTGAAACAGTTTTGGATTCCTGAAGCTTGTATTGCTTTGATTGAAAACAAAATTGCTTTGTTGACTGAGATGATTCAAGACTTGATTGGTTTTACGGGAAAATACTTGATGTTGCTTTGAGAAGGTTGAAGCTTGTTTGCTGATCTTTGGTTACAGGCTTTTATTGTTTGAAAAATGCTTTACAGGTTTGGCTTTGATTTGAGAATTGGTTACAGGGTTTAGATTTTGTTTTTGAGGAATGTTTTCAGGTTTTGGTAAATAGTTTACAGGGTTTTGAACTTGAGTTTGTTTTGATTTTCTTGTGGATTGAATAATGTTTTACAGATTTTTAGTTCGATCTGTTTTGAGAATTGGTTACAGACTTTGGCTTGTGATTTTGAACTGAGTTGTTTTGAAGAAAGTTTACAGGTTTGTTCTTTTAGTTTTTGAAAAGAAGATAGAAAAAGAAAATGAAAAGGAAGATAGGAGTTTAAATAGAGTTTATTTTGATTTATTAAAATAAAAAGAAAATAAAGAGGAAATGACACTTGTTCCTTACCTTATTTAATATGTTAACAAATGTTACTTAAGAGGTTTAGAACTTAACACTTGTCCTAATTCATTTTTATATTATTTTTAAATGATTTTAAAAGCTTTTAAATAAAATTTCCTTAATAGATAAATACATATCTTATTTAATAAATGCTTTTCTCAATTATATATAAATGAAACCTTTAAAAGAAAATAAAATAAAAACCAATTATATTTTAAATAAAATCATATATAGTATATTTAATCCATTTTTAAATGATAATATAAAACTTTTGTATTTATTACTATTTAATAAATACTTCCCAAATTTATATAAATAAAATTCTTTTAAAGAAAATAATATAAAACAATCTTATTTTAAATAAAAACCTTATCCATATATTTTATATCCAAAATATTTTTAAGATATATATATCCTTTAAATTCAAGTTTAAATCCAAATTCAAATGCAATTTAAAAATCCAATTTAAAATCAACTCAAACATATATATAATTAAATAAACACATTATTACTTTGAAAATAATAATTTTATTTTAAAATCTATTTATATCTATATTTAAAAACATCACATTATTAAATTGTTTGAAAATAACACTTTTGCCAATTTTAAATAATTTAAATTAAGAGATTATCACATTTTAAATTCCTTGAAATTCCGGGATATCACATATCCAATCTGATTTATTAATTACAAATCATTAATTACCAATTTATCTAATGATTTTCTTAAATTAATTAACTTTAATTAATCATTATTTATTAAAATTGATTAACCATTAATACTCATTAATTAACCCAATCATAATTAATCATTCTAATTAACTTAATTTATTTATGAATTACACATCAATAAGTTTCATTAACTTTAAAGATAATATATTCTTATTAATGATTTTATTAATTACTTTCTTATGTTTGAAAACATTTATTTCAAATACTTTGGTTTTAGAAGAAATTTTAAAGAGTTGAAACCAAATACTAAAATATTTAAACTCATTTAAAATATTTAAAATATTTACATTTAACACTTTCTTTCATTTCAAAATCTAAAATTCAAAGATATGTTCAAGTCCAGGTTTTAGATTTGTTTTTCAATTTTGCTTAAAACTTTCCTTTACAAATCAAATTCAAATCTTAAATTCAATTCCTTTTTAAATATACTTAATTGTTTAAACACTTTGTTTTTTAGTTATTTAACAATTTGAATTTTAAAAACTCATTTCCAAACTAAGTTTCAAAACTGAACTTAAGTTATGTTTAAACTTTGATTTTAACTCAGTTAAACTTTAATTTAAACTTCAGTTAAAAAAACAGAATAGTACAGGTTTCTTTTAAAAAACCTGTAACCCATTCTACCCGAGCCATTACCCGATTTACTTCGAGTGTTACTTCGAGTGTTTCCCCGAGTCTCTCCCCTATCATTCACGCAACCTCCTTCTTCTTCTTTCCAACTTCACAGCCCCAAGCACAACTATCACGCGTGCACGTGCACGGTGGTTCGCCTCGACTCCGGCAACCCTCTCTGCCACCCACAAACCACAAACCGATCACCAACTCGAGATCAAAACCCAGCTTTTCGAAAAAAATCGAAATCGGAAAAAAACACCTGTAGCTTGAACCATCAACTCGAACAACCCACTGAAATACGCCTTGACCCTCGAACGCCAGCCACCAGGGGCGACGCGATACCGGCTACACCTCACCGTTAACCTCCTCTACCACCTCCCAGAATTGTGTGTCACTCGATCACTCCACGGTGACGCCATCAAGAAATTACAGAACACGAAAAAAAACTGGAACCCAAACCCTATTTTTGATCCAATCCAAAAATCCTTGCATTCGAAATTTTTTCTAATATTTTTCCTATATTCGAGAATAATCAAACTAACTCCTCAACAAATTCCAACAATTAAAATTTGTTGAGCAAACAGAAATTTAAAAAAAAATTCGATTCATTTAAGGACTACACCTTGTATACTGATCTAAAAATCATCATTTCTGTGTTTTAAAAATCTTACTTTGGTATGTTTAATCAAGATGTGAAAACAAATTAACAATTTAAATTATTCGAATTTTAACATATGTTTTCCTTTTTACGGTAAAACTTAAATAAACTGAAGCCATGTTCCTCAGTCATGCTTTAAACCATTTTCAGGTTTTGATTTTAGTGTAAACAAATTTATTTAGTTTAAAAATCATAGTTTAAAATGATTTGTATGAAGGAGTATTTGTTTTCTCTGCATTTCTTTACTCTGTGACCAAATAAATAGAATAACAGATCATATACAGATGCCCAGTGCAAACAGAAAATATCTTGATGAGAGCAACATACACACCATACATGCATATATTCCCAGCAGATACCATAAGATACATTTTCTTTTCAAATCAATTAGCATGTAACCAAAATCACTTACTTAAATTTCTTTAAAAGTAAAGTTACTCACCTGGAAATATTTTAAAATAGAGATTGCTTTTGTTTTGTTTTGAAATCTGCAGTTGACTCTCCCTTCAGTAAATTTCCTTTCTACTTGAATATGTGGTTATGTTTTCTTTTCTTTTTAATTTCAGTTCTCTGCTATATCTTTTTCTTTGAACGAATTAAAGGCTTGAAGACGTATACATATATATGAGCCTTACACTCCTCATTTCAAGTCTCTCAAAACTGTTCTATATGTATTATTATGCCACTGTGGTGAATTATGCCATTTGTATCTTTTTCTACCATTGTACATAGTGAAAATGAATGTTGAATTTACAAATCTTGATGTCGTCATGGCTACCTGTACATGAGTGTGTTGTGCACACGTGTATGTGTATGCATGTATGTATGTGTATTGATGTATTCTTTTATTCCTCATTTCCTAATCTAATCTAACTTGGTAAATTCCTTAAAAATTGAGAAAGATATTGCACATACAAGGGGGTCAATACAGGAACCAGATCAGTGCCAAATTATGGGTAATGGAATGCGTGGAGAACGGGATTGACATGACATGGAGGTACAATGGTGATTCGGATCTTTAGCTCGAATCAACGTTTACTTCAATGAAGCGAGTTCAAGCAGTTATGTGTCGCGCACAGTGCTTATGGATCTGGAGCCTGGCACTATGGATGCCATCAGATTTTGTCCGTACGAGCAGATTTTCAGACCCAATAACTTCGTTTTAAGGTATAGTGGAGTGGTAATAACTTAGACAATGGTCATTGTATGGAAGGAGCAAAGCTGATTGATTTGGTGTTGGATGTTGCTAGGAAGTAGGCTGAAAATTGTAATTGATTGCAAGGTTTCCAGGTATGCCCCTCCCTCGGAGGAGGAACAAGATCCGAAATGGGAACTCTTCTCATCTCAAAAATCAGGGATGAATATCTAGATAGGATGATGCTTACTTTCTCCATCTTCCCATCCCCAAAGGTTTCCGATATAGTTGTTGAGCCTTACAATGCGACTTTATCAGTTCTTCGACTCATTGAGAATGTGGATGAGTGCATGGTTCTTGATAATAACGCCCTCTATGATATTTGCTTCAGAACTCTTAAGCTCACTACTCCCAACATTGGGGACCTGAACTATCTAATAGCAGCAGCTGCTGTAACCTGTTATCTCCGATTGCTTGGCCAACCGAACTCCGACCTTTGAAAGCTTGCAGTCAACCTCATCCACTTCCCCCGCCTAAACTTCTTCATGGTCGGTTTTTCCCCTCTGACCTCTTGTGGATCCCAATAGTACTGTTCCCGAACAGTGCCCAATCTGACCTAAGCAATGCAGGATGTGAAGAATATGATGTGTGTAGCGGATCCATGGCACGGCCGCTACTAGATCGCATTGGCCATGTTCAGAAGCAAAATCAGCACGAAAGAGGTCGACGACCATATGATCAACGTGTAGAACAAGAACGCTTCCTACTTCATGGACTGGATTCTTGACAATGAAAAGTGGACTGTATGTGAAACTCCTGCAACCGGGTTGAAAATGGCTGGCATTTTTATTTGTAACT
Source organism: Allium fistulosum (assembly GCA_030737815.1). NCBI lineage: Eukaryota > Viridiplantae > Streptophyta > Magnoliopsida > Asparagales > Amaryllidaceae > Allium > Allium fistulosum. The sequence goes on along the minus strand of CM060902.1, from coordinate 730,723,274 downwards.
CAACTTCGATTCAGGAGATGTTTAGAAGGGTCAGAGAGCAGTTTGCAGCCATGTTTGAAAGGAAGGCTCTCTTGCATTGGCATGTTAGGGAAGGAATGGATGAGATGGAATTTACAGAGTGGAGACTAATATGAATGATTTTGTGTCGAGTACCTGCAGTATTAGGATGCTACTACTGATGAGGACGGGGATTATAAAGAGGAAGAAGAGAGTTAGTATGAACAATAATTTTTAATTGGAAGTTATTAGTTGCCAGTTGATACACTAACTGATGCAAAATTTGAATTCGGTGGCTTGAGATACGTGTTTACTGGCTGGTTGCAAAGTATTGAGTGTTCAGGGTTGCTCTGATAATGTAGTGATGCCTTTATGTGTTTTGCTGCTTAAAAAAAGGAAAAAAATGCATATATGTATGTGCATGACTGCATGTATTTGACTGAATAAAACAGGTTCAGTGTCTGTTTCTATTCTGTAAACATGCAAAATTATGCGCTAATTAATATTACATGTATAAAGTCAATTAGTTATTAACTTGGTTTGTCCTATATCAAAATTAGTTATTTCTTTTGTAGTAGGAATGATTTGAATGTATTGATGCTATTGTTTTTTTACTGTAGTGTTTTTTTGTTTAAAAAATTGGACACCGTAGAAAGATACAAACGTGTGTCGTTGCATGTTAATCTGAAACTGTAACATCAATGTATTAACCCAATAGCAGCCTCAATATCTAGAGAACTCGTACCATTTTCTATACTACAGTTAGTATGGAAAATGCAACCTACGGTGGGAGAAAATTATAACCAAAAGATCATTAATCTCCTAACATTCCATTGTTCCAGATTTACCCATGTGCGAAGCACGGGTTCCAACCTAGTACTTAATTGTTTAAACACTTTGTTTTTAGTTATTTAACAATTTGAATTTTAAAAACTCATTTCCAAACTAAGTTTCAAAACTGAACTTAAGTTATGTTTAAACTTTGACTTTAACTCAGTTAAACTTTAATTTAAACTTCAGTTAAAAAAACATAATAGTACAGGTTTCTTTTCAAAAACCTGTAACCCATTCTACCCGAGCCATTACCCGATTTACTTCGAGTGTTACTTTGAGTTGCACGCTAGTTTCCCCGAGTCTCTTTCCTGTCATTCACGCAACCTCAGACACAACTATCACGCGTGCACGTGCACGGTGGTTCGCCGCGACTCCGGCAACCCTCTCTGCCACCCACAAACCACAAACCGATCACCAACTCGAGATCAATACCTAGTTTTTCGAAAAAAATCGAAATCGAAAAGAAACACCTGTAGCTTGAACCATCAACTCGAACAACCCACTGAAATACGCCTTGACCCTCGAACGCCAGCCACCAGGGGCGACGCGATTCCGGCTACACCTCACCGTTAACCTCCTCTACCACCTCCCAGAATTGTGTGTCACTCGATCACTCCACGGTGACGCCATCAAGAAATTACAGAACACAAAAAAAAACTGGAACCCAAACCCTATTTTTGATCCAATCCAAAAATCCTTGCATTCGGAATTTTTTCTAATATTTTTCCTATATTCGAGAATAATCAAACTAACTCCTCAACAAATTCCAACAATTAAAATTTGTTGAGCAATCAGAAATTAAAAAAAAAGTAAATTCGATTCATTTAAGGACTACACCTTGTATACTGATCTAAAAATCATCATTTCTGTGTTTTAAAAATCTTACTTTGGTATGTTTAATCAAGATGTGAAAACAAATTAACAATTTAAATTATTCGAATTTTAACATATGTTTTCCTTTTTACGGTAAAACTTAAATAAACTGAAGCCATGTTCCTCGGTCATGCTTTAAACCATTTTCAGGTTTTGATTTTACTGTAAACAAATTTATTTAGTTTAAAAATCATAGTTTAAAATGATTTGTATGAAGGAGTATTTGTTTTCTCTGCATTTCTTTACTCTGTGACCAAATAAATAGAATAACAGATGATATACAGATGCCCAGTGCAAACAGAAAATATCTTGATGAGAGCAACATACACACCATACACGCATATATTCCCAGCAGATACCATAAGATACATTTTCTTTTCAAATCAACTAGCATGTAACCAAAATCACTTACTTAAATTTCTTTAAAAGTAAAGTTACTCACCTGGAAATATTTGAAAACAGAGATTGCTTTTGATTTGTTTTGAAATCTGCAGTTGACTCTCCCTTCAGTAAATTTCCTTTCTACTTGAATATGTGGTGATGTTTTCTTTTCTTTTTAATTTCAGTTCTCTGCTATATCTTTTTCTTTGAACGAATTAAAGGCTTGAAGACGTATACATATATATGAAAGGTTTGTATACAGGTTCAAGTACTGAACACCATGTTGTATAATTACTTTATACATGTTTTGTACAACAAAAGACCTTCTTTCAAGGGATGATGTGATTCTTGTTTTATGGCTGAGTAAATAGCATTAAATGAAGGCATGTTCACCATGCTTCTTTGCTCCTTTGTATACTTACAGCAATATGCTGTTTAGTTGGATTTTGTGGAGGCTTGCATTTATTGTTTTGTCTCATTTCATCATGTCTACATTAACCTGTTGTTTCAAATTCAGCTATGTATATATCTTTTATTTTGTTTTCTTGTTGCATACTTGTTTTGTTGACTATGCATTTTATTTACTTTGTTTATTTTGCAAACTTGTAGATATTTTATTTTATCTTTTGTTTATTTTTAACTTGTCTTTATATTTTGAGTGTATATTTTCTTTTATTTTGTTTTTTTAGCACTTTGGAATATGTTGTTTGAATTTTAACTAATTTATTTCTAGCTTAAATATTTATTTTATTTTGTTGTTAGATTTTATTTAAGTGTTACTTTTATTTTTATAGTTTGTCCTATATACATTTTTATTTCAAGTTCTAACTTAAATATTTATTTATTTATTTTTTTAAATTTTAATTTTAACACTTATTGTCTAAACTTACAATTTGCATTCATTCACTATTTTTATTTGTATATACTTGTATTTGTATTTGTTTGTATATAAGTTCTTATAAATTTTTGTTTATACTTCTTCTTTTGCCTTATGGCTTTGTAATATAAATAAGTTCCTATTTTAATATGTTGTTAAATTTCTAACAATTGTATTTACTTGATATTTTTCTTGTATTTATCTATATATATTTATTTTATAAACTCAAATTATTATTAAACCATTTACTTGAGATTTTAAACTCAAATTCAATATATTCTTTATAATTTCAAATCTACTCATATAGACACAACTATATAGATTCACACATATATATACAATTTCTAAATTTAAAATGATTTAATATATATTTTCTATTTGAATCGGGGAAACTCGCTTCCATTTATAATTAATTTTACAAATTTTTATTCAAAAATTCATTTAATTATCAATTTAAATTAAATTAAAATCTAGGGTCGTCACATTATTATTCCTTACTATATGTTTAGATGTGGAGTTCTATTGCCATAATATCTCATTGTGTGTGTTTGCATATGCGCATAGTTGCATGTTACTTTAATCTTATATTGTAAGAAAATTTACCTTTTTTAATCACAACTTACCTATGATTCTTAAACCTCATCACATTCCTATAAAATGTTCAGTCAAAGAGCTTCGTAATCTTTTAAAAGCCTTTCAAATCCCAATCAACATCCAAAAACACTAGATAAGGATATTTCGCTTTGGCAATACTTTGCATAGTATGAAGTTGTAGTACCATGTTTGTCAATATTTTACTTTCAGTATAATGTACCATAGTTTATACAAATTGCGGACACTTTCCATGGTTCTACCAAGATTTAATTAATTCAAAACTATCATAATTCCCAATACATGAGATTCTTCGCTAACATCGTAGAAATTGTTGAATGCGGCAACAAGTGTACTAACATCATATCAAATAAATGTATTTGGTAACTTAAATTTTACAAGTTTAATAAAATTGTATTTTATGAATAGTCCTTCACTCTCAAATCACTCAACGTCAACAACTGACTTGTAGGTTCTGATGTATGTCATGTTGAACTCGATTTGTAATGTTGACTGTAACCACACTTTCTTTAGCATTATTTGATAAATTTTCTTTCAGTATTCTCCTTACACTTATTTGAAACATTGCCTTTATTACTACATTCTAAAGGGCAGTCATGGCAATACACATGGTGGTTTTTTATGGCTTGCTATAAATAGACATGCATCCATCCAAAAAAGAGGGTTTTAGTAATCCACCAATTGTATATGCAAACCCTCCTCCAATTTCTCGTGCATACATACAAAGTAACAATCAGAGCAACAATCCTTGTCACCCACTCTAGCTAATGAGAAATTAACATATATATTCTGGTGCACAATGCTTTTATGTATATAATAAAAAGGAGTAGGAGCTACCTCTTTACTATATTCATTTACAAAGGATATTCTAAACCTCTCTTCACCTTTACTAATTTCATCTTGATCATATCGAGGTTTTATATACTCTTTGAATATTTGTAAATTATGAGAACCGCAACTAACCTTCTTCTATACTTTAATTTCTTTTCCTTCTGCATTGTTCTCATCTTTCTCTTGATTTTCTTTACTTTCCTCATGACAAAAAGCTTTGCACCATTTTCTTGCTTAGAATTGTTATATTCAAGATTCAGTTCTAATGAACATTGGCATATATCTCTCAAGATTTTCTTAATTGATAATCTGGATTTGAAAGCTTATAGGATTTAAGGCACCTTTAGTTCATTATCTTAGTAATCATGTCAAGTTTTAGCATGACAATATGAGAATTCACACTTAGAAGAAGTTCAATATCCTCTTTGTCTGAAGAAGCTACTTCTAAAGTAGCAGAAGTTTTTGTGAAAGTAACAAACTCGAATGCCTTTCCATTTGCAGCAGCTTGTTTTCTGCTAACGACATCCAAATCAAGGTTTATACCCTACATAGCTAAGGTTGCATTATCATTTGCTTCCATGCTAGTGTTCTTTTTGACAAATAATTGACCTGATTTAGATGATGTTGAAGACCTAAACTAAGGATATATTAGGAAAAATAGAAAAATAATGACACTACAGTGTATTAAGCATAAAAACCAAATTTAGGACATAGTAAATGCAAAAGATTATCCACACACCATCATAAATAAATAACTAAACAGAGACTTAAAACTTGAAGTTTACAAGTTATCCTAGGTGACTGAGGTGCTTCTTATAATCACATTATAAGATATTAGTATAATATGACGGTGTGATGCTATATACTTATGTTGTACGTACATAATATACCGCATAGCTCACTAGCAATATTTCATATTAAAGTAAAAAGTAGATCAACTTGTCTATAATCTTTTTGGTAAACAGTCCCTGAAAATGGTCTTGTTAACATCATATGAGACACAACAGGCAAATTACAAAGAAGTCACAAGGAGCAGTCAAATTTTTAAATGGATGTTTGATAATTTGTCACAGAATGTACATTTGTTTTCATTCGATTTTCTAGCATAGTGGAATCACAAATGAAGTAACTGGCATCGCATCGCCAGCTTATACACTTGTAGCCTTTGATGGATAATCAACAATATTTTTTAAACATCTCAATCCTACCCATCTTGGTTTCTTCGGTGCAAACTCACTAAAATATTTTATAATAGTTGAATATCTTTGGTGTAAGAACGAACTACCCAAAATCCTCTAGAAAAGAATAACAATTGAACGAAGAGATTTAGAAAGTAATGAGACGACCGCCCATGACCCCTGCACCGAATCTAGAGGAAGTGCGCTGTAAAGTGTGCCAGGCGACCATGGACGATTGTCAGGGTAAATTAAAACAACAGAATCTATCGTATTACTCACAGCGCATGGACAAAATACTATAGAACATATACATAGTGAAGCTTTTACAGAATAAAATGCCATCATATAAAAACTTCATAATAGTTGAATACAAGCATCCAAATAGCCAATACATCAAGCCTCACTACATAACACTCAGAGTTATACAAAGCAGCGGAACATCCAGTACATATAAGAAATAATATGCAACCCTCTAGCTCGTCTTCGATATCAGCACCGTGAAAAGCTAGAACAACACCTGTCACCTGCTACCTAGTCTGCCCGTCCCAAAAATGGACGAACAGCCCAAGGAAATAAGAATTAAAACATAAAGCCTTGAGTCAGACAACAGTCTTAGTGAGCAGTAAATTAACTAACAACATACCAAAAGAGCATAAAGGAAAAGGAATAGGAATACAACCCTCCCACTCCAACCTCATTCTACAGTGATAGCCCCCAGACACACACTAAGCAGAAGCAACACAGCAGAGCATACAATTTAAAGTAAAGTAATAATCATTCGAGTCAAGGGCGATGTTTTCCAAGTACCAAGGCCTAAATCAGATAAGCACCCAGAAAATACCGCTCTTGAGTCCGAATGACGATACAACCAAACATCCATGACTCTGGCTATCACTGTTATCACTGCTTCGATATCACCGTTAATTGAATGACCGGCACATTCTTTCAGCCGTCCGTCAAGGGCTAATGGAAACCCCGGTTCTAGACATAACTCCCGCACGTCGTCGCGGCCCGTGCCTAGGACTATCGAATCTGCCCAGAGTACTCGACCATCAACAGTTGGCCGTTGGGACTATCGAATCTGCCCAAACGTACTCTTGCTTAGAGCATGCTAGAACCTTCAACAACGATGCTATCCAAGCCTCCTAGTCATCCTCCTCGACGACTATTCTCATATCATTCATTATCCTCAACTCGAATCATATCACCGAGTTATCAACATGCTTGGAATGATCCCGTCTGGATTAGACCAAGTCTTCATCACATGATTGCCTCGCTTCATCACATCCTCGCAAAGCCTCATCTCAACATCACATCATCAAATCTACGCATAAGAGCTTCATCATCCCGCTACATATGCCACGAGCAGCTTACCCAATTCAAGAGCCTTTCTCTTAGCTTTTGAATCATCTTCGGTCTAAATCAAACCATCAATCATCTAATTCATAACAATCAACCAAATCAAACATTAATCCAAGCAATCGAGCATTCAAATATGATCTAAGTAGACAATTATAACAATAATGGCATTTTCGTAATTAAAGAGTTGAAAGTCTAACAAGCATGAAAACATGAGAATTATCTCTACAACTTGATGAATGAACTTGCATAGGTTAATCATACACAAAAATGGTTGTTAAATCATCATGAACAATGGATCTACATGGATCTACACTTAGGTTTACAAAAATGCATAGAAATCACTATTTTAACACCAAATCAAGCCAACAATCCGATCTACTCCTTTGGATCCGTGTGAAAGATAATCACCACTCACCAAATCACCTAAACAACCTCAAATCAACACGCTTCAGATCTGGACAGCGAAGGATCAAGCTTGATCTATCACGAATCCGTTTCAAACGAAGAAATCTCTCTTGAAAAGATGAAGATCTTCAATCTAAGCTCTTGAATCTTCAATTTGATCTTCAACTTGGATGGATGGAAGCACTAGATTAGAGTGGAGAAAAGAAGTGAAGAAGTGTAGAAGTCGAGCTCTCAAAATGGCAGCACTTCGTTGCTTCAAAATCCGGATCCCAAAAAGTGAGAACAACCCCCTCTATTTATAGCAGAAATCTTCCCTAGGTCGCTCGGAGTTAGGTCGTCCACGACCTACGACCTAAAACCAACCGACCTAAAGACTTGCCCAAACCTTACGACTTAACACATGGCCAAACCCAGCGACCTAACAATGCGCACGACCTAACAGACAACTGAAGCTTAGCGCACATACGACTCAACTTCTAGGTCGCTTTCAACCTAACACCCAGCGACCTATCGCACGCGCGACCTAACAACTTACGCGCTTAGCGACCTAACAGAGCTCTCCATCCTACGACCTAACGAGGTTACGACCTAACACTTAACAAAACCCAGCGACCTAACAACTCACGCGACCTACCAACCCAGGGACTTACCAGTGTTACGACCTAACACTTAGACCCACGCGACCTAACACTTAAACTATCCTAGCGACCTAACAACTCACGCGACCTACCAACCCATGCGACCTAACAACTTATGCGACCTAACTTCTTAGGTCGCCTAACGACCTAACTATGCTAATAAGCTATCCACTAGGTCGCAACATACTGGGTTGTTAACTCGCTAACCCTTAGGTCGCGTACTACTATAGGTCGCTCCCTGCTTATCCCCTAGCTTCCTTAGGTCGCTGCCCCTATAAGTCGTCTACGACTTACCACTTAACTTCCCTAAGTCGTATACTCCTTAAGTCGCTAACCTATAGGTCATACCAAGATACTAGGTCGCAACACAGCTATCTCCAAACTTCTTAGGTCGTTGCCGACCTAACAATGCTAACTCGGAACCACTAGGTCGCCCATCCCTAGGTCGTTAACTACTGGGTTTAACTTGCTACTCCCATAGGTCGCTCCAAACTGTCCACGACCTAAACCACCTCGCGACTTATCACCTGAACGACTTAACACTTAGGTGCGACTCAAGACAGTGCGACCTACCACTTAATCTGGCTACGACCTAACTCTTAACTCGCCTATCCCCTTAGGTCGCAGACCTTCTCTAAGTCGCTCACGACTTATCTCCTAAGTCGCCAAAAACATTTAACTAACCTCTAGGTCGCGTACGACCTAGGACTTAGGCAAATTTAAACCAAAATCTGAAACAACTAGAAAATGCTGAAAATCCCAGATTTTGACAAACTTTTCGATCCGTAAAATACGGGTCGTTACATTCTCTCCCCCTTAGGAATTTCGCCCCCGAAATTCCACACAATCAAAGCAATCAAAGACTATTCTGTACGCCTGTCATCCATAACAATCAACAAACCATGCATCCAATTCTAGCTTAGCGTACAGAATTCTAAGACTTAGAACAAGTTACAATATCGTGAGATGAGATGACACCTTAGTGCCATACCTCGAAGAGTTCAGGATGAGCTGCTTTCATCCTCTCTTCCACCTCCCACGTACAGTCGTTATCATCGTCACTCCATTGTATCTTGAGCAACTTAACTACCTTCCTCCTAAGCTGTTTCGTGTCGGTTTCAACAACACGAAGCGGCTTACGAGGTCTTCTACCAACTGGATCAACTTTGAAATCTTCACAGCTATCAGCAGAAACCACCGTATTCGAGTCGTGCACATACTTCCGTAGATATGATACGTGAAAAACATTGTGCACACCCGACATCTTCTCTGGTAACTCCAATCTATAGGCGAGCTTTCCAATTCGCTCGATAATCGGGAATGGCCCAACAAATCTCGAAGTCAATTTTCCTTTCTTCCCGAATCGACTAACATTCTTCAGTGGAGAAATCTTCACAAAAACCATATCTCCTATGTCGAATTTCAAATCCTTTCGACGCTTATCGGCATAACTCTTCTGACGGTCTTGGGCTGCCTTCATTCGTTGCCGAATGATCTCTATGCAATCCGAAGTCTGTCGAATCATCTCTGGCCCAAGTATCAACTTTTCTCCAGTCTCTAACCAACATGTCGGAGAGTTACACGGTCTTCCATACAATGCCTCATACGGTGCCATACCAATGCTTGACTGGTAACTGTTGTTGTATGCAAACTCCACCAAATGAAGGTGATCTTCCCATGATCCTCCGAAATCCAAAACACAAGCTCTAAGAAGATCTTCCAAAACTCGATTGACTCTCTCGGTCTGACCATCTGTTTGGGGATGATAAGCTGTACTCAAACACAACTCGGTTCCCAAGACTTCCTGGAAGCTCTTCCAAAATCCACTAGTGAACAATGGGTCTCGATCGCTCACTATACTCTTCGGAATACCATGGAAATGAACTATCCACTTAACATACAACTCAGCCAACTTTGATGCAGTCCTAGTCGATCGAACAGGAATGAACCTCGCACTCTTAGTCAGACGATCCACAATGACCCAAATTCCTTCATTTCCCGTTCTGGTTCTAGGTAATCCATCAATAAAATCCATCGATATCTGCTCCCACTTCCATGTAGGAACTTCTAAAGGCTGAAGAAATCCACTAGGCTTCTTCTGTTCGGCTTTTACCAACTGGAAGTTCATACATTTGGAAATAAAATTTCCAACATCCTTCTTCATGCCTTCCCAGTAGTAGGTTCTCTTCATGTCCCGATACATCTTATTTCCACCAGGATGAATTGTCAACTTCGAGTGATGACTTTCCTTCAAAACTTCACTCCTCAATTCATCTATATCGGGAACAACTAGTCGTCCTTGCTTCCGAAGCCAACCCTCTCGATCGACCTCAAATCCTTTATCCTTTTCTAGATCCAATCCAGATTCCAAATCACGGATAATCCTGACAAGCTTATCATCTTGCTTTTGGCTCTCGCCAATCCTTTCCACAAGAGAAGGTCTTATCGATAAGTTTGCCAACATCTCAGGTTCCAATTCACATCTAGGCCTGAAGTCAAATCCGGCTAAATACTCGAGACTCTTCCATTCTGAAAACATGGCTCCCAATCCTGCATGTCTTCGACTTAACGCATCTGCCACTGCGTTACCTTTTCCCGGAGTATAGGCTATACCAAAATCATATGATGCTAAAAACTCTAGCCAACGTTGCTGCCGAAGATTCAAATCCTTTTGGGAGAAAAGATACTTCAATGACTTGTGATCCGTAAACAACTCGAATCGAACTCCCAACAGATAATGTCTCCACATCTTCAGAGCAAAAACAATCGCTGCTAACTCCAAATCATGAGTCGGGTAATTCCTTTCATGCGGCTTCAGTTGTCGACTTGCATACGCAACAACTTTATCTCTCTGCATCAGTACTGCTCCAAGTCCAGTACCACATGCGTCGGTGTAAACCACCATCTCGTCATTCCCACTAGGAATAGTCAAAACAGGAGCACTCGTCAATCGCTCTTTCAGGATTCCAAAAGCTTGCTCACACTTAGCATCCCAACTGAACACTTGGTTCTTCTTCGTCAATCCTGTTAACGGTGCAGATATCTTGGAGAAGTCTTTGATAAACCGTCGATAATATCCTGCTAATCTAAGAAAACTTCTCACATCAGATGCATTCTTAGGTCTAACCCAATCCTGGATTGCTGCCACCTTAGCGGGATCAACTGCTATCCCATTTCCAGAAATCACATGGCCTAAGAACCTCACTTCACTCTTCCAGAAGTGACACTTCGAAAACTTAGCCTTCAGCTGATGTTTCCGCAAGATTTCCAAAACAATACGCAAGTGCGTCTTGTGCTCTTCTTCCGTTCTGGAATAAATCAGAATATCTTCCACGAACACAAGTACGAACTTGTTCAACTGATCTCTGAACACTCTATTCATAAGATCCACAAAATATGCTGGCACGTTAGTCAATCCAAACGGCATTACCAGCCACTCAAAGAAACCGGATGGTGTTCGAAAAGCAGTCTTCGGCACACTATCCTTAGCTACTCTCAACTGGTGAAATCCCGTTGCCAAATCCATCTGAGAAAACACCTTGGCTTCGTGAAGCTGATCAAACAAGTCATCTATTCTCGGCAATGGATACTTGTTCTTCTTAGTCACCTTATTCAGCTCACGATAATCCACACACAATCTCAACGACCCATCTGCCTTGGTTGCAAACACAACTGGTGCACCCCACTCGGACACACTACGCCGAATGAATCCTTTCTGTAAAAGGTCATAAACTTGCACCCTCAACTCTTGCTGTTCCCTAGGCGCCATCCGCCTAAGAGGCATCACAACAGGTCTGGCTCCTTCAACTAGATCTATTCGAAACTCGATCTCTCTATGCGGCGGCAACCCTTTGACTTCGTCAAAGACATCCTCGAATCCATTAGCGATTGGCACTAATGACAGTCCATCCCGTGGAACAACTAGCGAATACATGAAGCTCATGAAGACGCCTTCTTCATGCTTACATCGTATCACAATCTTTCGCCCCTCCACATTCTCGACTGTCACCTCCAGCCTCTCACAACCAACCTTAGCCGCATACTTCCTAAGCCAGTCCATACCCAAAATAATTCCGAACCCCGCAAAGTTCAGAACAAAACAATCACAAACAAAAGAGCAACCATGACTCGACACAATCAGACTACGGCATAACATACACAAACAAGACGAACCCCCAATTGGATTAGTCACAACCAATGGCCTATCAACAATATCCGGTTCCAAACCCAACCGGCCTACAAGTTCACTACAAACAAACGAATGCGACGCTCCAGTATCAAACAGAACTCTAACTGGAACACCACATAGGAAAAGAGTACCTTGAACCACCGCACTCTTTCCCTTCTCTTCAGCGGTAGGAGCTTTCGAAGACGACGGAACAGCTCCCAAAGCATAAGCTTGCACAATCTGCTTGTCCTTCCTCGGTTCTGGACAATTCTTCCTGAAATGCCCCGGCTTGTCACAGTTGTGGCACTTCGCCGGCGCTTTCGGATTCTTGCAATCCCTGGAGAGATGGCCTTTCTGCTGACAGTTGTAGCAGGTCACCTCGCCTTTCGGCTTCTTCTGGCCATCCTTACCCTTCTGCTGCTGCTGCTTCCTCTTCTTGTTTCCACCCTGCTGGGGTTTAGACTCTTCCCTGGTCACAGCAACAACAGATCCTTCCTTAGGAAACAGACTCTCATGCCTAAGAGCTTTCTCCACAAGCTTCTCAAATGAATCGTCCAAATGATCCACCAACTGTCTCCCAAGATAACCGTCCAAGCCTGTCACGAACTTCTCATTCTTCTGATATGCAGACTCAATATATGACCGGGCATACTTGGACAACGCTTCAAACTCAGAAACATACTCAAGAACTGGTCTTCCACCTTGTTTGAGCTCCACAAACCTCTTGAACAGAACAGACTTCTGAGCTGTAGAAATGAACTTAGCCTCAAATCTGACTTGGAATTGCTTCCAAGAAATCTCTTCCTCCGGAGTATTGATGGTAATAGAGTTCCACCAATCAGAAGCTCTCCCTTGAAGCTGCCTTGATGCCAACTTCCTCTTAGTTGCATCATCAATTCCCAAATCACCAAAGATCCTTCTACAAGCATCTATCCACCTCTGGACCTCAATAGTAGATTCTGTTCCCAAGAAAACCTTTCCTCCAAGAGCAGTATAATCCTTGCACAACTTAGCAAAATCCACTGGTTTTGGAGTTTGGACTTGAACTCCAACATCTACTGCTGCCCCCGGAACTAGTATCCTTCTCATGATCGAAGTCATCATAGCTTCGAACATAGCTGCATAATCAGCAGTCCCCTCAGTAGCACGGCCTTCCCTAGCAGCTGGTCTCCCTCTTCGACTCATTCTCAATATCTATAAAAAGGAATGATTAGCACATCTGGAGAAATAACTGCATAAAGGACTCAAACTCTTCTAAGCTACTATATTATATATAGTAATCATCCATCAAAAATTACAATTACGTCTCTCATACGTAGTTACGTCAGCGAGCGTTGGGTAAAATCGATTAACCAATGCTCCAATACCAAATGAGACGACCGCCCATGACCCCTGCACCGAATCTAGAGGAAGTGCGCTGTAAAGTGTGCCAGGCGACCATGGACGATTGTCAGGGTAAATTAAAACAACAGAATCTATCGTATTACTCACAGCGCATGGACAAAATACTATAGAACATATACATAGTGAAGCTTTTACAGAATAAAATGCCATCATATAAAAACTTCATAATAGTTGAATACAAGCATCCAAATAGCCAATACATCAAGCCTCACTACATAACACTCAGAGTTATACAAAGCAGCGGAACATCCAGTACATATAAGAAATAATATGCAACCCTCTAGCTCGTCTTCGATATCAGCACCGTGAAAAGCTAGAACAGCACCTGTCACCTGCTACCTAGTCTGCCCGTCCCAAAAATGGACGAACAGCCCAAGGCAATAAGAATTAAAACATAAAGCCTTGAGTCAGACAACAGTCTTAGTGAGCAGTAAATTAACTAACAACATACCAAAAGAGCATAAAGGAAAAGGAATAGGAATACAACCCTCCCACTCCAACCTCATTCTACAGTGATAGCCCCCAGACACACACTAAGCAGAAGCAACACAGCAGAGCATACAATTTAAAGTAAAGTAATAATCATTCGAGTCAAGGGCGATGTTTTCCAAGTACCAAGGCCTAAATCAGATAAGCACCCAGAAAATACCGCTCTTGAGTCCGAATGACGATACAACCAAACATCCATGACTCTGGCTATCACTGTTATCACTGCTTCGATATCACCGTTAATTGAATGACCGGCACATTCTTTCAGCCGTCCGTCAAGGGCTAATGGAAACCCCGGTTCTAGACATAACTCCCGCACGTCGTCGCAGCCCGTGCCTAGGACTATCGAATCTGCCCAGAGTACTCGACCATCAACAGTTGGCCGTTGGGACTATCGAATCTGCCCAAACGTACTCTTTCTTAGAGCATGCTAGAACCTTCAACAACGATGCTATCCAAGCCTCCTAGTCATCCTCCTCAACGACTATTCTCATATCATTCATTATCCTCAACTCGAATCATATCACCGAGTTATCAACATGCTTGGAATGATCCCGTCTGGATTAGACCAAGTCTTCATCACATGATTGCCTCGCTTCATCACATCCTCGCAAAGCCTCATCTCAACATCACATCATCAAATCTACGCATAAGAGCTTCATCATCCCGCTACATATGCCACGAGCAGCTTACCCAATTCAAGAGCCTTTCTCTTAGCTTTTGAATCATCTTCGGTCTAAATCAAACCATCAATCATCTAATTCATAACAATCAACCAAATCAAACATTAATCCAAGCAATCAAGCATTCAAATATGATCTAAGTAGACAATTATAACAATAATGGCATTTTCGTAATTAAAGAGTTGAAAGTCTAACAAGCATGAAAACATGAGAATTATCTCTACAACTTGATGAATGAACTTGCATAGGTTAATCATACACAAAAATGGTTGTCAAATCATCATGAACAATGGATCTACATGGATCTACACTTAGGTTTACAAAAATGCATAGAAATCACTATTTTAACACCAAATCAAGCCAACAATCCGATCTACTCCTTTGGATCCGTGTGAAAGATAATCACCACTCACCAAATCACCTAAACAACCTCAAATCAACACGCTTCAGATCTGGAAAGCGAAGGATCAAGCTTGATCTATCACGAATCCGTTTCAAACGAAGAAATCTCTCTTGAAAAGATGAAGATCTTCAATCTAAGCTCTTGAATCTTCAATTTGATCTTCAACTTGGATGGATGGAAGCACTAGATTAGAGTGGAGAAAAGAAGTGAAGAAGTGTAGAAGTCGAGCTCTCAAAATGGCAGCACTTCGTCGCTTCAAAATCCGGATTCCAAAAAGTGAGAACAACCCCCTCTATTTATAGCAGAAATCTTCCCTAGGTCGCTCGGAGTTAGGTCATCCACGACCTACGACCTAAAACCAACCGACCTAAAGACTTGCCCAAACCTTACGACTTAACACATGGCCAAACCCAGCGACCTAACAATGCGCACGACCTAACAGACAACTGAAGCTTAGCGCACATACGACTCAACTTCTAGGTCGCTTTCAACCTAACACCCAGCGACCTATCGCACGCGCGACCTAACAACTTACGTGCTTAGCGACCTAACAGAGCTCTCCATCCTACGACCTAATGAGGTTACGACCTAACACTTAACAAAACCCAACGACCTAACAACTCACGCGACCTACCAACCCAGGGACTTACCAGTGTTACGACCTAACACTTAGACCCACGCGACCTAACACTTAAACTATCCTAGCGACCTAACAACTCACGCGACCTACCAACCCATGCGACCTAACAACTTATGCGACCTAACTTCTTAGGTCGCCTAACGACCTAACTATGCTAATAAGCTATCCACTAGGTCGCAACATACTGGGTTGTTAACTCGCTAACCCTTAGGTCGCGTACTACTATAGGTCGCTCCCTGCTTATCCCCTAGCTTCCTTAGGTCGCTGCCCCTATAAGTCGTCTACGACTTACCACTTAACTTCCCTAAGTCGTATACTCCTTAAGTCGCTAACCTATAGGTCATACCAAGATACTAGATCGCAACACAGCTATCTCCAAACTTCTTAGGTCGTTGCCGACCTAACAATGCTAACTCGGAACCACTAGGTCGCCCATCCCTAGGTCGTTAACTACTGGGTTTAACTTGCTACTCCCATAGGTCGCTCCAAACTGTCCACGACCTAAACCACCTCGCGACTTATCACCTGAACGACTTAACACTTAGGTGCGACTCAAGACAGTGCGACCTACCACTTAATCTGGCTACGACCTAACTCTTAACTCGCCTATCCCCTTAGGTCGCAGACCTTCTCTAAGTCGCTCACGACTTATCTCCTAAGTCGCCAACAACATTTAACTAACCTCTAGGTCGCGTACGACCTAGGACTTAGGCAAATTTCAACCAAAATCTGAAACAACTAGAAAATGCTGACAATCCCAGATTTTGACAAACTTTTCGATCCGTAAAATACGGGTCGTTACATCAAACATTTATCCAAATTGTTGAATCAAAGTTTTATCTTTAATTAAATAGAAAAAAATATTGTTTTTTGTTATCCTCTTTATTATTGAATAAGAATTCAAACACCATATTAGAATTATATATCTTTAATGAGATCAAAGAATTATGTTTTTAAGTGGTTAAAATATTGAGAACTTATTTTATATCTTTTTTAATTACAATTGTAACACCTTTGGTTTCACGATTGTGCACGCATGAAGCGCACGTTGTGCTATTACACGTAATTAATAACATGTCTCTCAACTTTCATTTTTGGAAATACATTAATAAAAAAAGATCATGTTTGGTTGTTGATGGTAAAAAAGAAAATCGTGTGGCTAATTATAACTGTCAAAGGAGTAGAAAAAATTTTGGTAAGCTTGTACTAAAGATACCAAAGATGGTGTCGGATTTAGATATTCGTAAGAAAAAATATTTGAGTATCCATCAAAGGCTACAAATTTATAAACTGGCAATGAGATGATGACAATTCCTTTATCAGCGATTCCACCAGGGCAGCAGAATCAGAATGTATTCTAAAGAAATTATTGATTATCCACAAGCTGCCACAACCCCTTAACTGAATTTGTTTGCATTTTGATTTTACTGACCTGGTGGAATCGATGATAAAGGAATTGATATCTCATCATCAACTCCATCTTTGATATCTTTAATACAAGCTCAGCAAAAAATTTAGAATTGTGTTTGGATGGAGAAATATTTAATTCTTGTAATTTCTTACTACTTTTCTACTATATTGGCAGTTATGATCAGCCACACATTTTTCGTTTTCACCATCAATAGCCTGACATGATGTGACGACCCGGAATTTTGGATATTTGAAGTTAGACTATTTAATTGATTTTAAAGATTTAAAAGTTAATTTTTGACTTGAATTTCAAATATCACTATTTATTGGGTAATTTAATTATTAAATTAAATAATTTGAAGTTGGATAAAATATTGAATCTGGGGTTTTAAGCCAGTTAAAAATAGTTTGAAGGCTTGGAAAATTCATATTAATAATACTGAGGGTGATAGAACTTTTAAATTTGAATTTGGAAGTAGTTTGTTCAGTTTTAAAAAGATATTGTTTAAATTGATATTTAAAAATAACCTTCCAAGGCACAGTCTCGGAATTTGACGAAACCAGTTCCATTGGATCCGTAATATTGTATTATTATCGAATTTCAATTTTCGTAGTGATTGGAGTTGTTGTGTGAGCATACGATATATAAACGCGTTGAAATTTATAGCGAATTTAATATTATAATTGAGTCCAAAAAGTTATCTTTTTCATACGATCGAATTAGGACTCGAAACATTTTCCATCCCATTCGGAATAGGGGTATAACCTTATGAACGCCTAGCGGCACACCTCGATAGGCGTTCAAGATTTTAGGCTGCTTAAATCGAGTCATTTGAAAATTTAAATTAATCTATATTGTCAAATTCAAGCATTTCATTTCAGTTGAAATTCTATCAAATCAAATGAGTGATGTATACGTGATCCTTATCCTTTTTAACTTGTATCTTTCTCTTTAAAAAGAACTTCAGCTGCATCTTTCTTTTAAAACATAAAGATAAAAATAAAATCGCGTTCGAAAAAAAAAATCCCAAAATTAGTTTCCCTTTTCATTCTATTCGAAAAGAAAAAGAAAAAAATGATGGTGGACGAACTAAGGATCTCGCTTTTTTTTCCTTTTCTTTAATCCACTCTCGGAATTGATCGAGCATGGCACGTGTGAAATCAAAAATCGATTTCGATTTAAAAATCATCGGAGGAGCTTGGGAAGTGGCGCGACTGGTCATGGGTTATTCTCGAGCTCAAGGAAGCGGAGGCGGCAAGGGAGGAGGCTGGACGATGTCGCGGAGGAGGTTGTATGGCTAGATTGGGGGTCTCCGTTCATAGTTGGGTTGTGAGGAGAATATCGCGTTGCATGCGTGTGAACGAGGTGGTCGCGAGGCTAATGGGGGGCGTGCTTGGCTATGGAGTGTGGTGATGAGCTCGTCAATTAGTTCAAATATTAATAAAACATCTAATGTTTATACAAGGTCTGAAATCGTGGAAACCAAATCAAGTTTGAAGTGGATGGCAATCAAAGGTCAAAGGTGAGTTAATCTCACTCTTCTGGATTGCTATTTAAATTTAAATTGTTAAATTTAAATAATTGGTTGAATGGTTGAATTGATTGGATGTGATATATTATATATAGTAGTATATATATAGTATATATTGGAGTGATTGATATTCCCGCATTATATAGCGGATGAGACCCTATGCGCCGCATAATAGCGGATGATAATATTTAAAACCCATATACCGCGATATTCCACCTCGAAGTGGAATTGGTATTGTGCTAACGTCTGTGGATGCAGGGAAACAGGTTGGAGGGATCCAACTGGATTCCTCAAATTTTATTTAGATTGTTTAATATTCTCTGTTATGAATATTTGATATTCCGTGATTAATTATATTGATAATTGGAATGTTGAATGCTATGGATTGCTTGAATATATTTCGATACTCTGAGTTATCAAAATCTATAAAATTGGATTTTTGAAAAGAAAATAAAGGAGTGAATTTTTCTTTTAGTAAAATAATTATAGAGAATTTGAATAAGTTTAAAGAATGAATTAGAAAGAATAAAAGTGTTGTTAAATAAATTTCGAATATATAAAGGGGATTTTGAAATAAGCGAGTAATAATAAATTTTAAACTCAAGCATTACTGTTTTAAAAGAAATAAAGAATTTATTTTGAATTCACGGTTTGAATTTATTTAAAAAGAATAAAGAAGGAATTTGGAAAATCTGAAATTGGTATTTTCAGTTAAAAGATTTTAAATCATAATAAAGAAATAAAATCTGAATTTACTGGGTTTGGAATAAAATTTAGAAGTAAAGGAAATATTTTAAATGGAGTAAATTTTGGAAATCAATTTGAGAATTGATTAAGGACTTGAAACTGGGGTTTTAAAAGGAAGCTGAGATTATGAAATTTATAAACTGGGTTTATAAAGGTGAAGTAATATATATCAGTGGATATTTGGAAGAATAAATTCACGGTGGGAATTTATTAATAAAATGGATAAATTTGTTTAAAAATAAGTAGTGATTTATTTTTAAGGATGTGAAAGAGAAGTGAATTTCCCTGGATAGCCAAGTACGTTTCCAAATCAAACTTTTAAGTATAAGTTAAAAGTTTAAGTTGTTTAAAGGAATGTTTTTAAGGAATAATTAATAAGTTGTTAAAATTTTTTTAAAGGTAAAGATTTATTAAGTTAGTTTTAGTGGTAATTATTTTAAAAGGATAATGGGTATTACGTTTAAAAAGGATAATTATAAATATCTATATTTTATAAATAGTTTTATTTTAAAGATGGTTTAGTTAAAGTTTATTTGGAAACTTGTATAGAATTTTATAACCCTCATTTTAAAATTTAGTGTGACTTAACTTTTATTTCAAAAGTAGTTTTATATTTTATAAAGTAGTTTTACTTTAAATATTTCTAAAGTACATATTTTTGAATAAGCGTTTAAGTAGTTTAATTTAAATGTTTAAAAGTATATTTTCGAATAAAGTGATTTAAATTATTTTAAAATCTAAAATGTTTGGACTTGGTTATTTCAGTGGAAAACAATATTTGGAAAATTTATTCTGTGAGAGGAAGATGGTTTGAAACTGTTTTCAAGGGGTTGAAAATGGAAATATATCTTGCGAAGATATTTTGAGGTTAATAAATAATTTGGGAAATTATTTGTGTTTGATGGATGTTTGTGGATGTTAATTGATAGTTAAATAACCGACTATCAATATTGGCTAATGCGCTGATCGTTTCAAAGAGACCGGGATCGGGATTTATTTTCCAAAAACCACTTCGATCCGGTTTGTACGTTTTCGTGGGGAAAACGAGTTTGAAATCGAAGATGGAGTAGTGCCTTCGATTCCCTTCGAACACGGGACGGACTTATATGGATGAATGCTTTTGGAAACATCGTCAGGTGGATGATAGGCATTCTAAGTGAAACGTTCTAAAAAGGTAACGCTTAGCCTCAAGCCTCATCAACCGGGAATGACTGAAAATCAGGGGTTATACAGCAAGGCTATGTGGGTAGCGCCCATTAGGGTGAGGTCATCCCTGTCTAGATGTCCCTTTTATTTCGGCTTAGTGGTGCGGTCGTTGATCCCAACCGTGGGGTGATCTTACTCGGAATTACCCTTAGGTAATTTCGGTCTTGTGTTGCAGGGGATCGGGCGTGGTCCTCGGTACGCTGATCTAGACCAGGTACTGTAACAGGTGGTACCCCAATGCCTAGTCATTAGTTGGGAATCCATTCTCCCTATGTGCCTTTTACGGCTTTTGTTTGTATAACCCACTTTGTGGCTAGTATTCTGGAATTTAATCATGTAACAATTTCAGCTATTTGAATAAGTATTTGTATATAGACACTATTATAATATCAGACGGATTTGATAAGAAAGTGTTTAGGCTATCGTAAGGTAAAAACCCGACATGTTTATTTGTGGCGTGGTCTTACGAGATGCTTTTGATTTCAAAGGGTTTTGGAAACTTTAATAATCCAATTGAGTGTATTTTCTCACGCTGGTTTTCCAGACTGACTCGGGTGTTATTTATTTATAATGCTCGGGTCAGACCGAGTATTACAGATACATGATAGGATGCTGTGGAACTCAGGAGACGAGCTGGATGTCGATACGTACTTACGTACTTGTTTTAAATATTCCGCTGTGTATCATAAGTTGCATAGTCAGATTTGTGAAGACAAGTTATTGTAACTGTCCTGAAATTGTGATGTTAATTGTATTATACTCTGATGTTGTATTCTGATGATGTATATATGTAAGCAGATATAATTTCTTCCTGTAAAGCTCTGTTATTATCTATTATATTTGTTTCCACTTCTATGGTTAGATTCTGTTGTTATTTTGTTTCTTCTTCTTCTACCTCCTTCTTCTTCTAATCTTGATGGTTCGTATTTCCGTTCATCTTGAGTTGATTGATGAGAATAGTGTCGACTCAAGGGGTACGGATTTGCGGGTTGTTACACATGATCTTTTTGAATAATGCACTTCCAAAGTGATAGTTGAGGGATGTTATTAATTATGAGTGTAATGGTACGTAAGCACTTCGCTCATGAAGATGGCACATGCTTCGTGCATGGAAAGAATTTAACACAACCACGAAACCAAAGCTGTTACAACAATATTTATAAAAAGATATAGAATGAAATTCCTAATATTTTAGCCATAAAAAACATAATTCTCTTATCTTGTTAAATATATGTACTTCTAACATAGTATTTTAATTTGTATTCAATAACGAGAATAATAGCAAAAAGAATGCTTTTCTTTCGCTCAAATTAAGGATAAAACTTTGATTCGACAATTATGAATAAATGTTTCTTTTTAAATATATTCAGCAATTTGTTGTTCTTTTTAGGGAATTTTGGATAGTTCCTGTTTACACCAAAAAATGTAACACTAGAAAAAATGCAACACCAAAGATATTACAACTAATATTAAAAATGATATAGCAGGTAGGCAATGAAGTAGAAGTTAAATGGCATGCCAAAAACATGGACATAAATTATCATGAAATATATTTTCCATTAAATTGCCTTTTGGGTATTTTAAGAATTTTGGCCAGGTGTTTGGCCAACATTCTCGATAGGAATTCCTAAACAGCAGGATAAGATAGTAAGACACGGTACTTTGAGTTATAATATTTTGAAAATCTTATAAATGTTATGAAAGAGTTATAAATAATAATTAAAGAGGAAATATAAGTTTAAAGTAAATATTACTTGAAAATGAAATGATGTTTTGGAAATATACACACACACATACATATATAATGAGTTTGAGAGAAAATGTTTTAAAGATAAATGATATTTTAAAGAAGGATTATGAGCTATGTATTTTATTTTTGAAAGAATATACTACATGGATTTCTGGTACTAATACAATACTATTTAAATAGACATAATATTATTTAGAAAGATATTTCGATAATAAACAGAGAAGAAAAATATATGTAACGACCCGTATTTTCACGGATCGAAACATCGTAAAACAGTTGACATTTGGTCGCATTTGTGATAAGTCGTCCTGAGTTTAAGTCCTAAGTCGTGACCGAGTTAAGGAATTCGGCAAGTTAGGTGATAAGTCGTTTAATAGTTAAGTCGTGGTAGCTTAGGTCGTAGGGTGTTGGAGCGACCTAAGGTAGTGGACGACCTAAGGGGTAAGTCGGCGACGACCTAAGGAAGCTGGGTTAGCAGTGGGACGACCTATAGAATTTGGCAACCTAAGATTAGTAAGCGACTTAGGAATTTGGGGTGACCCAAGAAAAAGTTAAGTGTTAGGTCGGCTGAGCGAGTTAACGACCTAAGGAATTGACCGACTTAAGACATAGACGACTTAAGGAGTTAACGACCTAAGGGATTGAGCTAGTTAGGAAGTTAGGTCATTTGAGCGACTTAAGGATTTTAGGTCGTAAGTTGTTATGTCGTGAGGCGATAGGTCGTAGGTCGAAGTTAACTCGGCAAGTGTTAAGTCGAGCATGAGTTTAGGTCGTCTGTATTAAGTCGTAGATGACTTAGGTGTTAGCTGTTAAGTCGTAGAGTTGCTAAATCATTAAGGCGTAACTCTGTTGAGTTGTTCGGTCGGCTACCCTGTTAAGTCGGAGACCCTGTTAAGTCGTAGGACGCGAGAATGCGCGCGTATGTTGAGTCGTATCTTGGTTAGGTCGTAGCATTGCTAGGTCGGCGAAGCTGCTAAGTCGTTAGGTTGTATAGGCGCGTGTGTTAAGTCGTTACCGACTTAGGGGTTAGTTGCTGAGTCGTAGGTCGTAAGGCAGAGGGAGGCTTAGGTCGGAGACGACCTAAGAAGGCAGGCGAGTTAAGGAATTTCAGCTATAAATACTAGTCCATTTCTCACTTTTTGGGATCCAGATTTCGAAGCGACGAAGTGCTGCCATTTTGAGAGCTCGACTTCTACATTTCTTCACTTCTTTTCTCCACTCTAATCTAGTGATTCCATCCATCCAAGTTGAAGATCAAATTGAAGATTCAAGAGCTTAGATTGAAGATCTTCATCCATTGAAGTGAGATTTCACCGTTTGAAGCGGATTCGTGATAGATCGAGTTAGATCCTTCGCTGTCCAGATCTGAAGTGTGTTGCTTTTGGGTTGTTTAGGTGATTTGGTGAGTGGTGATTATCTCTCACACGGATCCAAAGGAGTATATCGGATCGTTGGTTTGATTTGGTGTTAAAATAGTGATTTCCATACATTTTCTTCATCCTAAGTGTAGATCCATATAGATCCATTGTTCATGATGATGTTACATCCATTTTACTACATGTTAACCTATGCAAGTTCATTCATCAAGATTATAGAGATATTGTTCATGTTTTCATGCTTATTTGACTTTCGACTCTTTAATTACGAAACTGCCATTATTGTTATAATTGTCTACTTAGATCATATTTGAATGCTTGATTGCTTGGATTAATGTTTGACTTGATTGATTGCTATGAATTAGATGATTGATGATTTGATTTAGACCGAAGATGATTCAAAAGCTAAGAGAAAGGCTCTTGAATTGGGAAAGCTGCTTGTGGCATATGTAGCGGATGATGAAGCTCTTATGCATAGATTTGATGATGATGATGATGAGATGAAGCTTTGCGAGGATGTAATGAAGCGAAGCATGATATGAGATAGTCTTGGTCTAATCCAGACGGGATCATTCCAAGCAGGTTGATAACTCGGTGATATGGTTCGAGTTTGAGGATAATGGATGCTCGAGAGGCGCTTGAGCTAGTATGGAAATAGTTGTCGAGGAGGATGACTAGAAGGCTGAGATCTCATCGTTGTTGAAGGTTCTAGCATGCTCAAAGCAAGAGTACGTTGGGCAGATTCGATAGTCCCTGAAGGCTATGGATTGGTAGTCAAGTACTCTGGGCAGATTCGATAGTCCTAGGCACGGGTCACGATGACGTGCGAGAGTTATGTCTAGAACCGGGGTTTCCATTAGCCCTTGACGGACGGCTGAAAGAATGTGCCGGTCATTCAATTAACGGTGATATCGAAGCAATGATAACAGTGATAGCCAGAGTCATGGATGTTTGGTTGTATCATCATTCGGTCTCAAGAGCGGTATTTTCTGGGTGCTTATCTGATCTTGGTTTAGGCCTTGGGGGTCTGTGCTTGGAAAACATCGCCCTTGACTCGAGTGATAATTGCTTTACTTTACATTGTATGTTCTGCTATGTTTGCTTCTGCTTAGTGTGTGTCTGGGGGCTATCACTGTAGAAAGAGGTTGGAGTGGGAGGGTTGTATTCCTATTCCTTTTTCCTTTATGCTCTTTTGGTATGTTGTTAGTTAATTTACTGCTCACTAAGACTGTTGTCTGACTCAAGGCTTTATGTTTTAATTCTTATTGCCTTGGGCTGTTCGTCCATTTTGGGACGGGCAGACTAGGTAGCAGGTGACAGGTGCTGCTCTTGCTTTCCACGATGCTGATGACGAAGACGAGCTGGAGTATTGCATATTACTTCTTCTTATATGTACTGGATGTTCCGCTGTTTGTATAATCTCTGAGTGTTATGTAGTGAGGCTTGATGTATTGACTATCTGGATGCTTGTATTCAACTATTATGAAGTTTTATATGATGGCATTTTATTCTGTAAAGCTTCACTATATATATATGTTCTATTGTATCTTGTCCATGCGCTATGAGTAATACGATAGATTCTGTTATTTTGATCTACCTTGACAATCGTCCATGGTCGCCTGGCACACTTTACAGCGCACTATCTCTAGATTCGGTGCAGGGGTCATGGGCGGTCGTCACAATATATATCTATTATGAAAACTGTTATATATATATATATTAAAAATTTATATGGTTAAAAGAAATCATAGTGAAAACAATAAGGAACATTATATGAATTGACATTTTAGATGACGAATGCAACTACCAAGCATTAGCAAATAGCAGAGATCAATGGCAAGGCAATGTTGATTGCACGATCAACATTACAGTCCATTGACAAAGCAATTCACCATAAATGGATGGCAATGCAATGTCATTATATTATTGGTATATGTAAATTGGATTATGTTCACTTATAAGGTATATGCTAAAATGAATTGTGCATGATGTTTTTGATTGATTGTGTATACCATATTGTGATTTAAATGAATGTTAAAATTTTATATACGAGTCCCAATTTAAAGGAACTTGAAATAAAAGATAACTGTGTTATAGACTATGTAAAGTAATCGTGCAAACAAATTTTTGAAAATTATAAAATAAGAAAATACTTTAAGAAAAAGAAATATTGTATTTGAAGATTGAAATCAGAAGAATAAATCATACTAATGAGGTTTAGTTTAAATAATAAATAAATAAGATTATGTATAAATAAATACCTTAGGAAGCAATTATATTATTTGTGAAATGTAAAGTTTAGAAAATTACTATTGAGGAAAAGATTTATCCATAATCAGATATTTGTAATTCAAAAAGCATTTTAAAGTTTTGTTGAAAAATAAAAGTTGGGATAAATGAATTCTGAGAATAAATTAGAGATAACGAAATTCATTTAACCTATAATTGTCTTTTTGTTAAAAAGCTGAACTTTATAGTTTAACTTTATATGGTTGAAATAAGTTGTGTTGAATTATTAGATACTCTAATTTTCATAAATAAAGAATATTTTGATTATGTATGGTTTTATAGAATAATAATTATGAGATATAAAGGTTTTTTTTATAAAGCAAAGAAAAGAGATTGTGAAATGAGTTTTGGATTTTTGTATAAATATAGGATATGTACTAAAACAAGTTTTACGAGTATGAAGGGAAAGTCTTCAAAATGTATTAAGATGAAATTTGATAAGATAAATATTTTAGTAAGAGAAAAGAAATTTTTTTGGGGTTTTATTTATAACAACTTCTTATTAGAAGTTGGCCTTTCCAAATTTTGAATTTCAAATATAGAAATTTAATTTGAATGGAATTAAAAAGTTGAGCAATGATTCGATTCTTATAATTTTCATTTTGTGGAAAATAATTCTTTAAGAAATAAATTTTTATGATAAAATTTTTTTAGACTATGAAGTTTATAATATTTATATAAGGAGAATCTCTGAATTATTTCACTTCCTTATTTTAAGGGATCAAATGAGTTGAATGTCTTAAACACCATAAAGCGTTTAGTATTTTAAAATTTTGAAAGGGTTTTTAATTAGAGAAAGGATGTAAAATGTTTGTGTAAACTTATCCAAAAATTAGAAAATAAGGAAAAATTATATACTAATTTTGTAAATTGGTATTGTAAGTTTGAAATGATGTTTTATATTAATGGAGTTTATTTCAAAATGGGGAACGAAGAAGGATTTGAAAAATGAATTATTGAAAATAAATTATAAAAAAGGATTGAAAGCTAAATAATGGAATTTTATATTGAAAGAATTTCTTAGATTAGGAAATATTTATACCATTTGTAAAAGAGTAAATTTTTGAGAAATTATTATAGAAGACGATCAATTTAAGATTTATCTATCATGTAATATTTTGAATTTAAGTAAAGCATTTTGAAATATTATTCAAAAAGGAGTTGTTTTTTTAAAAGAAGGTTTTAAGATTTAGTTTAAGGAAAAAGAAACTCCTTTGGCTCTTATAATTAGCTTCCTTCTACAAGGGTTGAATCTTTTAAATTTTGTTTTTTCAAGAAGTGGATCTGATATTTAAAATATCTCTGTAATGAGTTTAATTATTGCTCAATATTGAGATTTTAAGATAAGAAGCTGTTGAAGAAAATTAAATTCTTGGAAAATATTTTGGAAAGAAAGGACATTTATAAATCATTATACATCTACATTTTAAAGGAATGATATGTAAGTTAGATGTTTTAACATTTCGAAAAGTAAATAAAATATTTTGTAAGTATGAATGCGAAAGTGATTGTGGTGGAGAAATATATAGATTACCTACTTACTACTTGACGGGTCAATGCAGATCCCGATATGAGCTAGATCGAGACAGTAGATTTGGAGTTTTCCGAGTTATAGTTGAAAATGATTATATTGCTTGATTGTTTTAAATGGTTGATTGTTGTGTACGTATTGTATATTGTAAAAAAAGAATGTATTGCTAATAGTAAAATATATATTATAAACTTTTATGTGAAGTAGAATTGTGGGGATGCAATTTCTTTAAAGGGGGAGTCTGTAGCAATCTTGATTTTTGAATTACTCTAATAAAATAGATAATGAATTAAATTAGAGATTTAAATGAGAAATTGAATTTTTCAGGTTTTAAAATGTGAAGAAAATTTAATTTGTATTCTTTTATGAAAGATGATAAATTCTTTAAGAATGAGAATTCTGAGTTTATTTGGTAATAATAAATTTAAGATATGGAACAAATATTTTGGAATTTATAAATAAGTCTATTTTATAAGAAAAATAGAGATTTTGTTTTCATAAATCCTTTTAATTCTTATAAAAGGGAGATAAGAAGTGTTTAAATTGTAAGCAATCAATTTTAAAAGATATATTGGAGTTTTACTTCTTAAATAATTCAATTATTTACAAGAATAGTTAAGAAATGATTATCTTGTAAATAACCAATTTATTGTGTATTTAGAAATTTGTCTTAAAGAGTTGTTGTAACGATCCCGGATTTTAAATAAGTTTAAATTGATAATTAATTTAATTTTTGAATAAAAATTGTGAAATTTATTGGTAAATTGATTTGAGTTTTCCAAATTCAAATAGAATGTGTGTTAAATCATTTGAATTTAAATCTTGTGTATATATGAATATATATATATATATATATATGTATGTATATGTGCATAAATGAGTAAGTTTGAATTTATATATATATATATATTGAATTTAAATTTTAAGTTAAAATAGGAATAAATATATGAAGTAAAATAAAATACAAACAAAATATACTTACAAAATAAAAAAAAATATCTCAACACTAGAAACTAGGAAATTTACATAAGTATAATAAATATATAAGTTAGAAATTAATATATATAAGATAAATTATAAAAAATAAAAATAAAATAAATTCAAACAACAAGTTAATAAACTATGTAAAATATAAAGTAACACATTAGATAAATTATAACAACATATTAAATATAGAAATTCATTTATATTATAAAATAATAAGACTAAAGAAAATAAAATATATTCAAGTATGTAAACAAATCAAATTGGATGTGAATGATAGTATGAAACTAAAGAAAACAACAAGATATAAATATCTATAAGCTTGCAAAGGAAGACACAAATACACATTCAAGAAAAAATCAAGCCTGCACATATAAAAAAAATGAGAAGAACAAGAAAATAGTTATTAATGCTAGCCTCCTTAGTACACAAGATAGGGTTATATCAGCCATCAAATAAAAAATAATCTCTGATCTCATATGTACAAACAAAATAAAAATATATATCACATGTACAATTTTATCCCTGTATACTTCCTTTATATATATCAACTGCTTTGTCTTAGTTCGTTCATTTAAAAACTCAGCAAACCAAAAAGAAGAAAATAATAAACATCATTTTATAAACTCAAATTCACTTAACTAAACAAAATCAAAACAGAAGAGAAGATCCAGGAAGATCAAAAATTTCACTTTTTCAAAGCAGAAGTTGTTCTCTGTTTAAAATATTTCAGGTGAGTAATAATTTAAAAAGAAACTTAAGTATATTTGCTTGTTGCTGTTAATCTGAGACTTGAAATCACTTTATTATGCATATACATATATAGATTTCTCTGTGTATAGATATTAGAAAGTGGAATGCATGTCATGTTGAAACCACCTCTGTCTTTGGTTTAAGAGCATCAAGTTGTTTAAAATCCCAATACTTAATCACTTGATCATTATTACACTTTGATCTCAAGACAAAACTTGTGTATTTACGAAGGAACGATAATTTAAAAATAAATTTTAGAAGAAAAAGGATACACAGTGGGAAAAAAATGATTTTTACAGGGAACATGTAATATCTTGATAAATTCGAATGTCGTGAAATGCTAATTCAATTTCATAACCTGAATCCACATTGCAAAATAGGACTTTTAAAACTAAAGTGGTGATTTTTAGTTAAGTATTTCAGAAGCAGTTCTTGGTTGATCAGAAATCACGTTTTAGTCGATTTATGGTGATCTAGTGAATTTTGGTTGTTGAAATTTTGTGTGAAGCTAGCTTGGTGATTCATGACTTTAGGAAAATTATCAAGTAATTTTTCCATTGCACGAATTGATGGAACGAGGAGACTTTAGGGTTTATGCTTGAGTTTTGCAGTGGTCTGAGAACGAGGTGATTTTGTCACCTCTGATGCATCGAGTTGCACGAGCTCCTAGGGGATTTTAGAGTAGGGTATCGGCAGGGTGAGGCTGGAGTCGCGTCGCCTCTGATGGTCGGCGTGAGTGGGACGAGGCGTGTTTGTTCAGGCGAGTTCGATTCACAGTTTCGAATGAAAGGCCAAATGTTGATTTCAGGCGAGTTTTTGGTTCTGGGTGTTTGAGTTGATCGTTGAGGTCATCGACGATACGTGGAGAGTCTCGGTAATGGTCGGAAGTGGTGGGTTTGTATGTGCACGTGTACAGGTGTTTGATTGTCTCAGTGGTTAAAGGTTTTGGGAAGAAGGAGGGGAACTCGAAGATAACCCAGTGAGATTTTCATCATGGCTCGAGTTCGAGCTCGTGTAGTTTTGGGTTGTACCGGGTCGTTTAAAAACTTTAACAAATTTTAAGTTGAAATTTTTTGTACTGGGTCGATTTGTGGGAAACTTCGAAGCAAGGAGCACATTGGCTCGGGTAACACTCGAAGATTCTCGGGTTTGATTCCCAAACCTGCAATATAATAAATAGTAAGTAAAGCAAGTTATTTAAATAATTTTAAGTAGTGATGACTAATTAACTTTAATTAGATAGTTAATGAAGATTTAATGATTTGTAATTCATTAATTATTAAGTTAATTAAAATGGATAATTTATTTATTTAATTAATTAATAATTTGGATTAATTAAATAAGTAATTAGAGGTTTAAATAAATTAATTAAGGTTTAAAGATTAATTAATTAAGGAATAATTAATTTGTAAATTAAGGATTATTAATTAAATAGTAATTAATAATTGAAGTTGGTTAATCAAGTGATTAAGCAATAATTGATTTAAGGATAATGCGATAAATTAATTAAGGAAATTAATTTGAGAATAATTAATTTATTAAAGGTAAATTAATTAATAAAAGTGATTAAGAAATAATTGTTAATTAAGGAGTAATTAATTAGGTTTTGTAATTAATTAAGAATAATTAATTAAAGTGTTTGATAAATTAATTTATATCAAATGATTTGTAATTAATAAATCAGGATTGGATAATTAATTCATAAGTGATTAATTTAATTGGAAATAAATTGAATTAATTAGGATTAAACAATTAATTAATCCTGCTTATAAATGATAATTGAATGCTTGACCTTACTTTTGAATGATTGTATTGTATGAGATGCCTTGAATTGATTGTCCTATCTGATCTGTGATATTTTGTTCTGTGGGTTGAGCTGTGTATAATTTATTCATTTATTGTGATACATTTGTATATATATATATATATATATATATATATATATCTGTGATCTATGAATGAATGTTTTTGAATCTGTGATGATTGAATGATGTTGCACTATTGTGTTAAACCCCTGGACTACACTTTTACACACACAAATATGGATTTCACGAGGAAATCGGTTAAGTCATAGATGATTTAAATTTAATGTTTTTGAAATTGAAATTTTAATTTCAATTGATTTTGGAAATGGATTTGGGTTAAATGTTAAAGCTTTTGAAAAAGAGTTTTTAAAATAAAAGTTATTTTGAATAACTTGGTAAAGTTTCCAATTGAAATAATTTAATTTGAATTTGAATTCAAAATTTGGAATTGAATTCCATGTTTGGAAATTATGGTTAAAGATGTTATAAATATGTTTATATGAATTTAAACCATTTTAAAAGTATGGTTTTGAGAATTTGAAGTTAACCCAAGGACTTTAACTCGTATAAATGAATCAGATTTTCCGAAATGAAAACTATTTGTTTTCAAATAATATAAGCTTTCATATAAGGAATGAATTTCCAATTTGTGTTAAAAGAATTTCAAGTTTGAAATGAAAATGGTTTTCCGAGTTATGAATAAATCTTTGTGAAAGATTGTTGAACTTTGTTTTGAAATTGGAAAGGTGTACCTTTTGTATAAAAGGTCGAAATGGAATTGTTTTGAAAGCTATCAGTTAAATCTTTGTTTTAAGATTGGACGAGTTAATCCAATTGAAATGGAAATCGATTTGAAAATCTATGAATAGATCATTGTGAAACTGGGTGAACTTTGTGAGATGAATCTTTTTGTGTAAAAGATTAAAATGGTAATCTGTTTAAACCATTTGAATAGAAGTTTTGGGTAATAAGTTGTGACTTGACTGAAATCCCAATATCCATATGTTTTAAATTATTGCGCTCACTATTCGGTTTAGCCGGGAGAGGACTTTGTGTCATATAACCCATTCTGAATAGTGATACGACGTAAATGGATAGCATTTGAAGACCGGTGTTGAAGACCGGGTGTTTGCGAGAACGATAGGATAACCTATCGATTGTCTCTGCATTGAGTAGCTACGGTATAGAGATTCCCTAAGTGATGGGAAGTCCGATCAGGATTGTGAATACCCGGATTGCAAGGGCTTCTTTGGAAGTGCCTTCAGTTCTGTTCGAACCCGGAACAGACTTGTATGGCCGTATGTCTGACATTACACTTTGAGATATAAAGCTGATTTCTTTCAAATACATTTCTGTTTGGTGGCGGAGAATTTATTCTCTTAGCTTAACACCCTTCTCTGAGACGTACGAGCTCAGAGGTTATGTAGTTGAAGGATATCAGTGATATACTCCCAATTTGGTAGTGTGGCATGCTAAGTGTTGCTGTGTGTTGATGATCATTTGTTGATCAAATCATGGCTTTCGTGTAAAGCGTAGCTTTGTGGACGAGACCTCATCGAACCTCACACCCCGAAAATGGTCAAAACAGTAAAGATGCGACAAGGTTATGAGGGTCGCACCCTTAAGGGTATGTCATTTCCTTCAGGAAAAAGGTGGTATCATGGTATGGAGCCCAGATGCTTTACCAGTGTGGTTGCATCAATCTCATTTACTGTGTGGTTGTTGCTTTGTGATCGAGGGCCCTCGAATAAAGGTCGCAAACGACCAGGGGTGGCATACTCGTGTAGTAGTTACCTAGTAAGAGGTAACCCGAACTTGTGTTGGCAGAGAGCTATTTAGTTCTCGGGACGTCCCTCCAGAGGCGTACCCAAGTGGCAGTAGAAAGTTCCCTAGCCTGACCATTCGTTGGAAATCCAAAAAAACAATACGAGCCCTTTACGATTGCAATTTGTATAACCTGTCACCTCAGGTGGCAGCTATAGTAGGCATAGTATAATGGTACCTATGCTGGCTAAGGTTAATTTATATTTTCGAAAGGATTTTCACACTATGCACTAGTAATAATATCAAAAGAGTTTTCTATATTAAGCATATTTGACTATCATAAGAAGAAATCTCCTCCAAGTCTGCGATTGCATTGTGTGTGTGGTGGGAGGTCTTATGGTAGTTTCATTTTCCAAAAAGCATTGCGGATTTCAATGTTTAAAATTCTTTTGTTGTTAGTTTTAAAGATAAACTTTTTTTGTTACTCATACCAGTCCTATGACTGACCCGGAGTTTATTGTTCCCTTCCTAAACTCTGGGTGCCCACAATTTTCCACACGGGCAGTCAAGAGTTGGGTTTTTCAGATAGTCAGGTTTAGTAGAGTATCTGGAGCTAGTTCGGTTTTGGAGTTCACGACCGACATTGCTTATCTTTGTGAAACGTGATGGTGGTTCGAGCTTGATGTTGGAGTTGTTGGACGCATTCTCTTTTAAAGATCGTTGGAGTTATCACTTCTGTTATTTCCGTTGTAACATTATTACTTGTCTCTGATATTCTTGTATCATATAGATATCATTGTTGTATATCATATTCTGTATATTGTATCATTTGTGATGTATATGATATCATCCATTTCTTTCTTCCACTGTGTTGTTATACTTAACGTGTTATAAGTTCCGGCACGAGTCGAATTTCAACGATTGAATCTGCGGCATTCGAGTACAAGTGAAGTTCGGGTGTCGATTTTCGAACACTGAAATTTGGATCGTGACATTTTGGTATCAGAGCTAAGGTTGAACTTTAGCTATGGAGTATAACACATTAAGTAGCTCATTAGAGATAGGGTGAAGTATACCCTAGAATGAGTGTCTCTAAGATATCCGTCTATATGCCTCAGTAAATTCTCTTACTATTCACTGATAGTGAGTATGAGTGCAAGAAGAGGATGAGATAGGGGACAGGGAAATACGACTATAAATAGTCAATGCCCTGTAACAACAAGAAAACAATCTTTTCTCTATCAATCTCTTTTGTTCGTCATCTTTTCTCAATTCTTTGATAGTTCCTGGTAGATCCAGGAAGAAGAGTTGATATATTTGCATGGGACATAAGCTCCAAATAGGTCAGAATTGTTTGTTTGGATGAATTGATTGCTTTGGTTTCTATGGTTGATAGGTATAATTTGGTTTCTAAACTAGAACATTTAGAATTGTATCCACATATCTGTCTATTTTTGGGTCCCAATATATTCTATGAATGGTTAGTTATCCCTTCGGACTAACTGATGCCCCTACATACTTCGTAGATCTGGATAACCTGGGTATCTTGTGAAAAAAATTTATTAAAAAGATTCGTTCTTGTATCTATTATTGATATTCTGATTTGGTAAGCCAAATGCAGAATAGATATTCAGTTGATTTGATGAAACATTTTTCTCCTATCTTTGTGTCTCCCTGGCAAATTTCGAGAACGAACTTTCTTAAAAGGGGAAACAATAACGATCCCGGATTTTAAATAAGTTTAAATTGATAATTAATTTAATTTTTGAATAAAAATTGTGAAATTTATTGGTAAATTGATTTGAGTTTTCCAAATTCAAATAGAATGTGTGTTAAATCATTTGAATTTAAATCTTGTATATATATGAATATATATGTATGCATAAATGAGTAAGTTTGAACTTATATATATATATATTGAATTTATATTTTAAGTTAAAATAGGAATAAATATATGAAGTAAAATAAAATACAAACAAAATATACTTACAAAATAAAATATATATATATATATATATATATCTCAACACTAGAAACTAGGAAATTTACATAAGTATAATAAATATATAAGTTAGAAATTAATATATATATATAAGATAAATTATAAAAAATAAAAATAAATAAAATAAATTCAAACAACATGTTAATAAACTATGTAAAATATAAAGTAATACATTAGATAAATTATAACAACATATTAAATATAGAAATTCATTTATATTATAAAATAATAAGACTAAAGAAAATAAAATATATTCAAGTATGTAAACAAATCAAATTGGATGTGAATGATAGTATGAAACTAAAAAAAACAAGATAT
Organism: Allium fistulosum; assembly: GCA_030737815.1. Classification (NCBI taxonomy): domain Eukaryota; kingdom Viridiplantae; phylum Streptophyta; class Magnoliopsida; order Asparagales; family Amaryllidaceae; genus Allium; species Allium fistulosum. The sequence continues at coordinate 730,688,032 of CM060902.1, read as the reverse complement.
AAATATCTATAAGCTTGCAAAGGAAGACACAAATACACATTCAAGAAAAAATCAAGCCTGCACATATAAAAAAAATGAGAAGAACAAGACAATAGTTATTAATTCCAGCCTCCTTAGTACACAAGATAGGGTTATATCAGCCATCAAATAAAAAATAATCTCTGATCTCATGTGTACAAACAAAATAAAAAAAATATCACCTGTACAATTGTATCCCTGTATACTTCGTTTATATATATCAACTGCTTTGTCTTAGTTCGTTCATTCAAAAACTCAGCAAACCAGAAAGAAGAAAATAATAAACATCATTTTATAAACTCAAATTCACTTAACTAAACAAAATCAAAACAGAAGAGAAGATCCAGGAAGATCAAAAATTTCACTTTTTCAAAGCAGAAGTTGTTCTCTGTTTAAAGTATTTCAAGTGAGTAATAATTTAAAAAGAAACTTAAGTATATTTGCTTGTTGCTATTAATCTGAGACTTGAAATCACATTATTATGCATATACATATATAGATTTCTCTGTGTATAGATATTAGAAAGTGGAATGCCTGTCATGTTGAAACCACCTCTGTCTTTGGTTTAAGAGCATCAAGTTGTTCAAAATCCCAATACTTAATCACTTGATCATTATTACACTTTGATCTCAAGACAAAACTTGTGTATTTACGAAGGAACGATAATTTAAAAATAAATTTTTGAAGAAAAAGGATACACAGTGGGAAAAAATGATTTTTACAGGGAACATGTAATATCTTGATAAATTCGAATATCGTGAAATGCTAATTCAATTTCATAACCTGAATCCACATTGCAAAATAGGATTTTTAAAACAAAAGTAGTGATTTTTAGTTAAGTATTTCACGAGCAGTTATTGGTTGATCAGAAATCACGTTTTAGTCGATTTATGGTGATCCGGTGAATTTTGGTTGTATGCTTGAGTTTTGTAGTGGTCTGAGAACGAGGTGATTTCGTCACCTCTGATGCATCGAGTTGCACGAGCTCCTAGGGGATGTTAGAGTAGGGTATCGGTGAGGTGAGGCCGGAGTTGCGTCGCCTCTCATGGTCGGCGTGAGTGGGACGAGGCATGTTTGTTCAGGCGAGTTCGATTCACAGTTTCGAATAAAAGGCCAAAATTTGATTTCAGGCGAGTTTTTGGTTCTGGGTGTTTGAGTTGATCGTCGAGGTCATCGACAAGACGTGGAGAGTCTCGGCAATGGTCGGATGTGGTGGGTTTGGCTGTGCACGTGTACAGGTGTTTGATTGTCTCGGTGGTTAAAGGTTTTGGGAAGAAGGAGGGGAACTCGAAGATAACCCAGTGAGATTTTCATCATGGATCGAGTTCGAGCTCGTGTAGTTTTGGGTTGTACCGGGTCGTTTAAAAACTTTAACAAATTTTAAGTTGAAATTTTTTGTACCGGGTCGATTTGTGGGAAACTTCGAAGCAAGGAGCACATTGGCTCGGGTAACACTCGAAGATGTCTCGGGTTTGATTCCCAAACCTGCAATATAATAAATAGTAAGTAAAGCAAGTTATTTAAATAATTTTAAGTAGTGATGACTAATTAACTTTAATTAGATAGTTAATGAAGATTTAATGATTTGTAATTCATTAATTATTAAGTTAATTAAAATGGATAATTTATTTATTTAATTAATTAATAATTTGGATTAATTAAATAAGTAATTAGAGGTTTAAATAAATTAATTAAGGTTTAAAGATTAATTAATTAAGGAATAATTAATTTGTAAATTAAGGATTATTAATTAAATAGTAATTAATAATTGAAGTTGATTAATCAAGTGATTAAGCAATAATTGATTTAAGGATAATGCGATAAATTAATTAAGGAAATTAATTTGAGAATAATTAATTTATTAAAGGTAAATTAATTAATAAAAGTGATTAAGAAATAATTGTTAATTAAGGAGTAATTAATTAGTTATTGTAATTAATTAAGAATAATTAATTAAAGTGTTTGATAAATTAATTTATATCAAATGATTTGTAATTAATAAATCAGGATTGGATAATTAATTCATAAGTGGTTAATTTAATTGGAAATAAATTGAATTAATTTGGATTAACCAATTAATTAATCCTGCTTATAAATGATAATTGAATGCTTGACCTTACTTTTGAATGATTGTATTGTATGAGATGCCTTGAATTGATTGTCCTATCTGATCTGTGATATTTTGTTCTGTGGGTTGAGCTGTGTATAATTTATTCATTTATTGTGATACATTTGTATATATATATATTTGTGATCTGTGAATGAATGTATTTGAATCTGTGATGATTGAATGATGTTGCACTATTGTGTTAAACCCCTGGACTACACTTTTACACACACAAATATGGATTTCACGAGGAAATCGGTTAAGTCACGGATGATTTAAATTTAATGTTTTTGAAATTGAAATTTTAATTTCAATTGATTTTGGAAATGGATTTGGGTTAAATGTTAAAGCTTTTGAAAAAGAGTTTTTAAGATAAAAGTTATTTTGAATAACTTGGTAAAGTTTCCAACTTAAATAATTTAATTTGAATTTGAATTCAAAATTTGGAATTGAATTCCATGTTTGGAAATTATGGTTAAAGATGTTATAAATGTGTTTATATGAATTTAAACCATTTTAAAAGTATGGTTCTGAGAATTTGAAGTTAACCCAAGGACTTTAACACGTATAAATGAATCAGATTTTCCGAAATGAAAACTATTTGTTTTTAAATAATAGAAGCTTTCATATAAGGAATGAATTTCCAATTTGTTTTAAAAGAATTTTAAGTTTGAAATGAAAATGGTTTTCCGAGTTATGAATAAATCTTTGTGAAAGATTGTTGAACTTTGTTTTGAAATTGGAAAGGTGTACCTTTTGTATAAAAGGTCGAAATGGAATTGTTTTGAAAGCTATCAATTAAATCTTTGTTTTAAGATTGGACGAGTTAATCCAATTGAAATGGAAATCGATTTGAAAATCTATGAATAGATCTTTGTGAAACTGGGTGAACTTTGTGAGATGAATCTTTTTTTGTAAAAGATTAAAATGGTAATCTGTTTAAACTATTTGAAAAGAAGTTTTGGGTAATAAGTTGTGACTTGACTGAAATCCCAACATCCATATGTTTTAAATTATTGCGCTCACTATTTGATTTAGCCGGGAGAGGACTTTGTGTCATATAACCCATTCCGAATAGTGATACGACGTAAATGGATAGCATTTGAAGACCGGTGTTGAAGACCGGGTGTTTGCGAGAATGATAGGATAACCTATCGATTGTCTCTGCACTGAGTAGCTACGGTATAGAGATTCCCTAAGTGATGGGAAGTCCGATCAGGATTGTGAATACCCGAATTGCAAGGGCTTCTTTGGAAGTGCCTTCGGTTCTGTTCGAACCCGGAACAGACTTGTATGGCCGTATGTCTGACATTACACTTTGAGACATAAAGCTGATTTCTTTCAAATACATTTCTGTTTGGTGGCGGAGAATTTATTCTCTTAGCTTAACACCCTTCTCTGAGACGTACGAGTTCAGAGGTTATGTAGTTGAAGGATATCAGTGATATACTCCCAATTTGGTAGTGTGGCATGCTAATTGTTGTTGTGTGTTGATGATCATTTGTTGATCAAAGCATGGCTTTCGTGTAAAGCGTACCTTTGTGGACGAGACCTCATCGAACCTCACACCCCGGAAATGGTCAAAACAGGAAAGATGCGGCAAGGTTATGAGGGTCGCACCATTAAGGGTATGACATTTCCTTCAGGAAAAAGGTTGTATCATGGTATGGAGCCCAGATGCTTTACCTGTGTGGTTGCATCAATCTCATTTACTGTGTGGTTGTTGCTTTGTGATCGAGGGCCCTCGGATAAAGGTCGCAAACGACCGGGGGTGGCATACTCGTGTAGTAGTTACCTAGTAAGAGGTAACCCGGCCTTCTGTTGGAAGAGAGCTTTTTAGTTCTCGGGACGTCCCTCCAGAGGCGTACCCATGTGGCAGTAGGAAGTTCCTTAGCCTGACCATTCATTGGAAATCCAAAGAAACAATACGAGCCCTTTACGATTGCAATTTTTATAACCTGTCACCTCAGGTGGCAGCTATAGTAGGCATAGTATAATGGTACCTATGATGGCTAAGATTAATATTATATTTTCGAAAGGATTTTCACACTATGCACTAGTAATAATATCAAAAGAGTTTTCTCATATTAAGCATATTTGACTATCATAAGACGAAATCTCCTCCAAGTCTGCGATTGCATTGTGTGTGTGGTGGGAGGTCTTATGGTAGTTTCATTTTCCAAAAAGCATTGCGGATTTCAATGTTTAAAATTCTTTTGTTGTTTGTTTTAAAGATAAACTTTTTTTGTTACTCATACCAGCCCCATGACTGACCCGGAGTTTATTGTTCCCTTCCTAAACTCTGGGTGCCCACAATTTTCCACACGGGCAGTCTAGAGTTGGGTTTTTCAAATAGTCAGGTTTAGTAGAGTATTTGGAGCTAGTTCGGTTTTGGAGTTCACGACCGACATTGCTTATCTTTATGAAACGTGATGGTGGTTCGAGCTTGATGTTGGAGTTGTTGGACGCATTCTCTTTTAAAGATCATTGGAGTTATCACTTCTGTTGTTTCCGCTGTAACATTATTACTTGTCTCTGATATTCTTGTATCATATAGATATCATTGTTGTATATCATATTCTGGATATTGTATCATTTGTGATGTATATGATATCATCCATTTCTTTCTTCCACTGTGTTGTTATACTTAACGTATTATAAGCTCCAGCACGAGTCGAATTTTAACGATTGAATCTGCGGCATTCGAGTACAAGTGAAGTACGGGTGTCGATTTTCGAACGCTGAAATTTGGATCATGACATTTTGGTATCAAAGCTAAGGTTGAACTTTAGCTATGTAGTATAACACATTAAGTAGCTCATTAGAGATAGGGTGAAGTATACCCTAGAATGAGTATCTCTAAGATATCCGTCTGTATGCCTCAGTAAATTCTCTTACTATTCACTGATAGTGAGTATGAGTGCAAGAAGAGGATGAGATAGGGGACAGGGAAATACGACTATAAATAGTCAATACCCTGTAACAACAAGGAAACAATCTTTTCTCTATCAGTCTCTTTTGTTCATCATCTTTTCTCAATTCTTTGATAGTTCCTGGTAGATCCAGGAAGAAGATTTGATATATTTGCATGGGACATAAACTCCAAATAGGTCAGAATTGTTTGTTTGGATGAATTGATTGCTTTGGTTGCTATGGTTGATAGGTATAATTTGGTTTCTAAACTAGAAGTTTTAGAATTGTATCCACATATCTGTCTATTTTTGGGTCCCAATATATTCTACGAATGGTTAGTTATCCCTTCGGACTTACCGATGCCCCTACATACTTCGTAGATCTGGATAACCTGAGTATCTTGTGAAAAAAAAATTATTAAAAAGATTCGTTCTTGTATCTATTATTGATATTCTGATTTGGTAAGCCAAATGCAGAATAGATATTCAGTTGATTTGATGAAACATTTTTCACCTATCTTTGTGTCTCCCTGGCAAATTTCGAGGACGAAATTTCTTAAGGGGGGGAAACTATAACGATCCCGGATTTTAAATAAGTTTAAATTGATAATTAATTTAATTTTTGAATAAAAATTGTGAAATTTATTGGTAAATTGATTTGAGTTTTCCAAATTCAAATAGAATGTGTGTTAAATCATTTGAATTTAAATCTTGTATATATATGAATATATATGTATATGTGCATAAATGAGTAAGTTTGAACTTATATATATATATATATTGAACTTATATTTTAAGTTAAAATAGGAATAAATATATGAAGTAAAATAAAATACAAACAAAATATACTTACAAAATAAAATATATATATATATATATCTCAACACTAGAAACTAGGAAATTTACATAAGTATTAAAATATATAAGTTAGAAATTAATATATATAAGATAAATTATAAAAAATAAAAATAAAATAAAATAAATTCAAACAACATGTTAATAAACTATGTAAAATATAAAGTAACACATTAGATAAATTATAACAACATATTAAATATAGAAATTTATTTATATTATAAAATAATAAGACTAAAGAAAATAAAATATATTCAAGTATGTAAACAAATCAAATTGGATGTGAATGATAGTATGAATCTAAAGAAAAAAACAAGATATAAATATCTATAAGCTTGCAAAGGAAGACATAAATACACATTGAAGAAAAAATCAAGCCTGCACATATAAAAAAAATGAGAAGAACAAGACAATAGTTATTAATGCCAGCCTCCTTAGTACACAAGATAGAGTTATATCACCCATCAAATAAAAAATAATCTCTGATCTCATGTGTACAAAAAAAATTATCACCTGTACAATTTTATCCCTGTATACTTCCTTTATATATATCAATTGCTTTGTCTTAGTTCGTTCATTCAAAAACTCAGCAAACCAGAAAGAAGAAAATAATAAACATCATTTTATAAACTCAAATTCACTTAACTAAACAAAATCAAAACAGAAGAGAAGATCTAGGAAGATAAAAAATTCACTTTTTCAAAGCAGAAGTTGTTCTCTGTTTAAAGTAGTTCAAGTGAGTAATAATTTAAAAAGAAACTTAAGTATATTTGCTTGTTGCTATTAATCTGAGACTTGAAACCACTTTATTATGCATATACATATATAGATTTCTCTGTGTATATATATTAGAAAGTGGAATTCCTGTCATGTTGAAACCACCTCTGTCTTTGGTTTCAGAGCATCAAGTTGTTCAAAATCCCAATACTTAATCACTTGATCATTATTACACTTTGATCTTAAGACAAAACTTATGTATTTACGAAGGAACGATAATTTAAAAATAAATTTTAGAAGAAAAGGATACACAGTGGGAAAAAATGATTTTTACAGGGAACATGTAATATCTTGATAAATTCGAATGTCGTGAAATGCTAATTCAATTTCATAACCTGAATCCACATTGCAAAATAGGATTTTTAAAACAAAAGTGGTGATTTTTAGTTAAGTATTTCACGAGCAGTTCTTGGTTGATCAGAAATCACGTTTTAGTCGATTTATGGTGATCCGGTGAATTTTGGTTGTTGAAATATTGTGTGAAGCTAGCTTGGTGATTCATGACTTTAGGAAAATTATCAAGTAATTTTTCCATTGCACGAATTGATGGAACGAGGAGACTTTAGGTTTTAAGCTCAAGTTTTGTAGTGGTCTGAGAACGAGGTGATTTCGTCACCTCTGATGCATCGAGTTGCACGAGCTCCTAGGGGATGTTAGAGTAGGGTATCGGTGAGGTGAGGCCAGAGTCGCGTCGCCTCTGATGGTCGGCGTGAGTGGGACGAGGCGTGTTTGTTCAGGCGAGTTCGATTTACGGTTTCGAATGAAAGGCCAAATTTTGATTTCAGGCGAGTTTTTGGTTCTGGGTGTTTGAGTTGATCGTCGAGGTCATCGACGATACGTGGAGAGTCTCGGCAATGGTCGGAAGTGGTGGGTTTGGCTGTGCCCGTGTACAGGTGTTTGATTGTATCAGTGGTTAAAGGTTTTAGGAAGAAGGAGGGGAACTCGAAGATAACCCAGTGAGATTTGCATCATGGCTCGAGTTCGAGCTCGTGTAGTTTTGGGTTGTACCGGGTCGTTTAAAAACTTTAACAAATTTTAAGTTGAAATTTTTTGTACCGGGTCGATTTGTGGGAAACTTCGAAGCAAGGAGCACATTGGCTCGGATAACACTCGAAGATGTCTCGGGTTTGATTCCCAAACCTGCAATATAATAAATAGTAAGTTAAGCAAGTTATTTAAATAATTTTAAGTAGTGATGACTAATTAACTTTAATTAGATAGTTAATGAAGATTTAATGATTTGTAATTCATTAATTATTAAGTTAATTAAAATGGATAATTTATTTATTTATTTAATTAATAATTTGGATTAATTAAATAAGTAATTAGAGGTTTAAATAAATTAATTAAGGTTTAAAGATTAATTAATTAAGGAATAATTAATTTGTAAATTAATGATTATTAATTAAATAGTAATTAATAATTGAAGTTGATTAATCAAGTGATTAAGCAATAATTGATTTAAGGATAATGCGATAAATTAATTAAGGAAATTAATTTAAGAATAATTAATTTATTAAAGGTAAATTAATTAATAAAAGTGATTAAGAAATAATTGTTAATTAAGGAGTAATTAATTAGGTTTTGTAATTAATTAAGAATAATTAATTAAAGTGTTTGATAAATTAATTTATATCAAATGATTTGTAATTAATAAATCAGGATTGGATAATTAATTCATAAGTGATTAATTTAATTGGAAATAAATTGAATTAATTAGGATTAAACAATTAATTAATCCTGCTTATAAATGATAATTGAATGCTTGACCTTACTTTTGAATGATTGTATTGTATGAGATGCCTTGAATTGATTGTCCTATCTGATTTGTGATATTTTGTTCTGTGGGTTGAGCTGTGTATAATTTATTCATTTATTGTGATACATTTGTATATTTATATATGTTATCTGTGAATGAACGATAAGCGTTATAGTTTATACCGTATATCAACTATATTCTGTATTTGAATCTGTGATGATTGAATGATGTTGCACTATTGTGTTAAACCCCTGGACTACACTTTTACACACACAAATATGGATTTCACGAGGAAATCGGTTAAGTCACGGATGATTTAAATTTAATGTTTTTGAAATTGAAATTTTAATTTCAATTGATTTTGGAAATGGATTTGGGTTAAATGTTAAAGCTTTTGAAAAAGAGTTTTTAAGATAAAAGTTATTTTGAATAACTTGGTAAAGTTTCCAGTTTAAATAATTTAATTTGAATTTGAATTCAAAATTTGAAATTGAATTCCATGTTTGGAAATTATGGTTAAAGATGTTATAAATGTGTTTATAAGAATTTAAACCATTTTAAAAGTATGGTTTTGAGAATTTGAAGTTAACCCAAGGACTTTAACTCGTATAACAATAAATAAATTTTGGTTAGAATAATTAACCGAAGAAATCAAAGAATTCTTTTGATAGATTCGAATAATTAAACGTTTTACAAGTGATAAACTAGATTTTTTATCATAACCAAAGACTTTAATGAATCCGGATTTCCGAAATGAAAACTATTTGTTTTCAAATAATAGAAGCTTTCATATAAGGAATGAATTTCCAATTTGTGTTAAAAGAATTTCAAGTTTGAAATGAAAATGGTTTTCCGAGTTATGAATAAATCTTTGTGAAAGATTGTTGAACTTTGTTTTGAAATTGGAAAGGTATACCTTTTGTATAAAAGGTCGAAATGGAATTGTTTTGAAAGCTATCAAGTAAATCTTTGTTTTAAGATTAGACGAGTTAATCCAATTGAAATGGAAATCGATTTGAAAATCTATGAATAGATCTTTGTGAAACTGGGTGAACTTTGTGAGATGAATCTTTTTGTGTAAAAGATTAAAATGGTAATTTTTTTAAACCATTTGAAGAGAAGTTTTGGGTAATAAGTTGTGACTTAATTGAAATCCCAATATCCATATGTTTTAAAATACTGCGCTCACTATTCGGTTTAGCCGGGAGAGGACTTTATGTCATATAACCCATTCCGAATAGTGATACGACGTAAATGGATAGCATTTGAAGACCGATGTTGAAGACCAGGTGCTTGCGAGAACGAAAGGATAACCTATCGATTGTCTCTGCACTGAGTAGCTACGGTATAGAGATTCCCTAAATGATGGGAAGTCTGATCGGGATTGTGAATACCCGGATTGCAAGGGCTTCTTTGGAAGTGCCTTCGATTCTGTTCGAACCCGGAACAGACTTGTATGGCCGTATGTCTGACATTACACTTTGAGATATAAAGCTGATTTCTTTCAAATACATTTCTGTTTGGTGGCGGAGAATTTATTCTCTTAGCTTAACACCCTTCTCTGAGACGTACGAGCTCAGAGGTTATGTAGTTGAAGGATATCAGTGATATACTCCCAATTTGGTAGTGTGGCATGCTAAGTGCTGCTGTGTGTTGATGATCATTTGTTGATCAAAGCATGGCTTTCGTGTAAAGCGTAGCTTTGTGGACGAGACCTCATCGAACCTCACACCCCGGAAATGGTCAAAACAGGAAAGATGCGGCAAGGTTATGAGGGTCGCACCCTTTAGGGTATGTCATTTCCTTTTGGAAAAAGGTAGTATCATGGTATGGAGCCCAGATGCTTTACCTGTGTGGTTGCATCAATCTCATTTAATGTGTGGTTGTTGCTTTGTGATCGAGGGCCCTCGGATAAAGGTCGCAAACGACCGGGGGGTGGCATACTTGTGTAGTAGTTACCTAGTAAGAGGTAACCCGACCTTGTGTTGGCAGAGAGCTAGTTAGTTCTAGGGACGTCCCTCCAGAGACGTACCCATGTGGCAGTAGGAAGTTCCTTAGCCTGACCATTCGTTGGAAATCCAAAGAAACAATACGAGCCCTTTACGATTGCAATTTGTATAACCTGTCACCTCAGGTGGCAGCTATAGTAGGCATAGTATAATGGTACCTATGATGGCTAAGATTAATATTATATTTTCGAAAGGATTTTCACACTATGCACTAGTAATAATATCAAAAGAGTTTTCTCGTATTAAGCATATTTGACTATCATAAGAAGAAATCTCCTCCGAGTCTGCGATTGCATTGTGTGTGTGGTGGGAGGTCTTATGGTAGTTTCATTTTCCAAAAAGCTTTGCGGATTTCAATGTTTAAAATTCTTTTGTTGTTTTTTTTAAAGATAAACTTTTTTTGTTACTCATACCAGCCCCATGACTGACCCGGAGTTTATTGTTCCCTTCCTAAACTCTGGGTGCCCACAATTTTCCAATCGGGCAGTCTAGAGTTGGGTTTTTCAGATAGTCAGGTTTAGTAGAGTATCTGGAGCTAGTTCGGTTTTGGAGTTCACGACCGACATTGCTTATCTTTGTGAAACGTGATGGTGGTTCGAGCTTGATGTTGGAGTTGTTGGACGCATTCTCTTTTAAAGATCGTTGGAGTTATCACTTCTGTTGTTTTCGCTGTAACATTATTACTTGCCTCTGATATTCTTGTATCATATAGGTATCATTGTTGTATATCATATTCTAGATATTGTATCATTTGTGATGTATATGATATCATCCATTTCTTTCTTCCGCTGTGTTGTTATACTTAACGTGTTATAGGCTCCGGCACGAGTCGAATTTCAACGATTGAATTTGCGGCATTCGAGTACAAGTGAAGTTCGGGTGTCGATTTTCGAACGCTGAAATTTGGATCGTGACAGTTGTATTAAAATTTTATGATTTAATATCAAAAAAGAAGACGAATTGGAATAATTGATTAGTAATAATTATTAGAAACTACATTTTGAAATGTGTTGGAAGTGAAAATGAATTTTTGAAAGAAAAGAATTTAAAGAAAGACATAAAAGAAATAGAAACAATTCTTTTCTTATTGGGTCCATTTACAACCCAAGCCTATTTAGAAAATAGTAAAGGAGAAGTTCTCCCTTCTCAAATTCAAGTATGTTCAAAATCCAGTAACTAGGAAATATGAAAACCAAGTTCTTCTTTTAACCTTAGACTAGGAAAGCATCATATTAAATTCACGTAAAATTCTAGAAATTCCAATAAAATCAAGGCAAGCTCCCCAAGCCTTAGTTTATCTTGTAGGCTTGTTAATTTCAGTTTTACCGTGCTTTGGTTCTTGTTTGTTCTTCTTTTTGGTTGAGTCATTTTTAGGGTTTTCTGAAATAAGAAAAGCAAGGCCAATTTCTTTGAACTGGCAACCTTCTACGAGGATTTAAGGTGAGTAAACCTCATCATTATCTCTGCTTAGGTTGAATGCTGCTTTATTAGATTATAATTGATGATTTCAATAGCGATTTGCATGTGAGCTATCTTCTTGAAGTAGTATTGTTGTAAGTTAAAGTGGTTGAAATTTCAAGCTATTGTTTTATTCCTTGATTTTGAAATTGTATGCTTGCATTGGATGATTGCATGTGTTCATATATGATGTATCAGTTCCCCTTTGATCTTGTTTTAGTCGTCGAAAGTTATATTATTCTACATATGAATCGTTGCCTAGGGTTTACAGGCTCTAAGAAGCGATATCGGTCGACCGCTAACGGTCGACTGGTGAGGACTCCGGGTCAATCGGTTGGAGCGCTTGGAGCCTATATAGCTCCAGGTAGTTATAATTTTGATCGGTTTTCTTACTGCCTTTTGCTTTCATGATCCTTCTACTTTTTTGATTTCTTTGACTTTTTGAATTTTGATGGCACATAATTTTGAGGAATTTCATTACTCTAATTTATTTAAATAATATATATATGTATATTAAAATACTTTTAGTATGAAAAGGAATTATCTTTAAACTAGTTATATTAAATATATTCTTTAAAAATCACTTTTAAGTTTATGTAGTGTGTATATATAAAACTTCAAATTCTAGTTTCGAAATTTGGATATGAATCATATAATTATCAGTATTTGATAAAGAAAGATTATTATTGAATTTTAATAATAGTAGTGTTTTAAAAGACGATTGTAAAACTATATATATGTATACAGTAGCATAACTTATAAACATAGCAATTTTATGGTCATTAGACTAATATTTAAATGATTTTAAAGAAGAATTTATATATTTACATATTACTTCTGTAAAATGTGAACTCCAATTAAGGGTTTGGTAGTACAAGTGGTATGAAACATTTGTATCACTTTATCAAATAATTCTTCTGCTCATTTTATAGAATATTTGTGGAGTGAAGTTTACTATCTCTTAGTAAATATTCAATTGTCACCCAGTGGTTATGGGACATTAGAGGATACTTGAGTATTTGCCATTGGAAAGTGTATAACACTTTAGATAAGAAACGACCACCTTTTAGATGGGGACTAGCTTTCAGGCTTGTTCACCGACGTGCTTTCATGTATGCCTTTTCATGTAGGGACTCGCTTTTAGGTTTGTTCACCGACTTGCTTTCATGTATGCCTTTTGAAGTGGGGATTTGCTTTTTGGCTTGTTCACCAACATGCTTTCGTACTCCTGACATGCTATAGGCTTGTCTTTTGGTTTTGACTCGTTTTCATGCTTGTCTTTTGCTTTTGACTCACTTTCATGCTAGTCTTTTGGCTTTGACTCGCTTTCCTACTAGTTCGTGATTCTAAATTGTGATTATTCACCAAATTTTGGATGATTGCTTGTAATAAGCATGATATATTCTTATGATATGGTGAATTAATTTGAGTTAGCCATTTATTATTTGGATGTTGGCATATTATATAGTTATGATTATATTGTTGAATTTTACCTTTGTTACACCTAAGATCTCACATTTGTTGAATTAGAGATAGTTTGACCTGTTTATTATTTATTAATACTCAGGTTAGGCCAAGGCATTTAGAGATAGCCAAATGAATAACAGCTTTATTTGTCCAAAATGGAAATACTTTACCAATGGTAAACAACATTATGCAATGAAATATAAATGAGAAAATGCAGAAATTTACTTATATGTACAAAGCTATAGTAAGTAATATAATTGAACAGATATAGGCCTTTATGATATAAGAAAATCACATTAAAAATAGTTATTGATAGAGTTAGGGGTATATCCTGGGGGAAATTATGTAATTTGTTACATATATCTAACTCATTAACCAATTTTGTTCGAAACAAAAAGTGTTTTCTTTCTATTATATGCTTGATATAATGTGTTATAATAATTAACTAATTTAATTAAAAAGTGTATTTAATAGAAAATCTATAATTGATATGTTTTGTGATAGTAGTTACAAAGTGTTATAACCATGAGTAATTTATCAAAATGAAATCAAACATACCATTTTAAATATTCACAGTCCAGATGTAACGAGACTGGATATCAATACATCCGTTGAGACTAGAGTATGTAGCGCTCTCTAAATGTTGGGCACAGTGTATTACTCATAACTGTTAGGGGGAGCAAGGGGTTACGTACTAATAGTAATTGGATAAATATGGAATGACTCATTCGTTAGTTTTCTATTGGTTAATATAACCAAGGTCAAATAAAAAATGTGTGACAAAATTACACAGTTCTCTTGACTTGAGAATACTACCATCTTCAATGTAGAAACTCCGCTTTGAGTACAGCCAAATCGTGGCACGAGTCTATCGAACGACTATAGTTGGGTCAAGTGGAAACATTGGAAATGAAAACCTATTCAATAGAGGATTCGTCTCTTTATTTATACGATGTTAGTATCATAGTCACCTGAAGTTAACTCGGTTGGAACTGGGCCAGCCCACGGTAGAAGTTATGGCTGAATTTTAATTTTTTTATCGTGTTGGATCTTTATTGGGCCTATGAAGTCAAATTTGTTTAGAATAATTTTAAATATTAATTATATAAAATATATTATTTTATTTGAATTTATAAATCATATAGTTTTATTTATTTTATATACTGATATACATATGTATGTATGTATGTATGTATGTATGGATCATATATACGTATTTGTGTATGTGCAGGTGTAACATGTCAACCCATGCAAGATAATAACATGCCCGTATATAGATGTTTGGATTTATGTCACGATCCAGATTTCAGCGTTCGAAAATCGACACCCGTATTTCACTTGTACTCGAATGCCGCAGATTCAATCGTTGAAATTCGACTCGTGCCGGAGCTTATAATACAGTAAGTATAACAACATAGCGGAAGAAAGAAATAGATGATGTCATATACAACTCCAATGAATACAATATCCAGAATGATATATAACAATGATACCAATAATACAAGAATATCAGAGATATGATACAATAACAGCGGAAAAATATCAGTAGAAGAGATGACTCCAAATGATCTGAAAAGAGAATGAGTCCAACGACTCCACCACCTAGCTCGAACCACCAAACAATCCACAAAGGTTAGCAAGGTCAGTCATGGACCCCAAACACTGAACTAGCTCCAGATAATCCACTAGACCTGACTATCTAAAAAAGAAACACAACTCCAGACTGCCCGTGTGGAAAATTATGGGCACCCAGAGTTTAGGAAGGGAACAATAAACTCCGAGTCAGTCATGAGTCTGGTGTGAGCAACAAAACAGTTTATCTTTAAAACAAACAACAAAAGAATTTTAAACATTGAAATCCGCAATGCTTTCTGGAAAATGAAACTACCATAAGACCTCCCACCACACACACAATGCAATCGCAGACTTGGAGGAGATTTCTTCTTATGATAGTCAAATATGCTTAATACGAGAAAACTCTTTTGATATTATTACTAGTGCATAGTGGAAAACATTTCGAAAATACAATATTAATCTTAGCAAACATAGGTACCATTATATTATGCCTGCTATAGCTGCCGCCTGAGGAGACAGGTTATACAACTGCAAACGTAAAGGGCTCGTATTATTTCTTTGGATTTCCAACAAATGGTCAGGCTAAGGAACTTCCTATGCCACATGGGAACGCCTCTGGAGGGACGCACCGAGAGACAACTGCTCTCTGCCAAAACAAGGCCGGTTACCCCCTTCCCGGGTAGTAAACCTAAGATATGCCACCCCCGGTCGTTTGCGACCTTTATCCGAGAGCTCTCGATCACAAAGCAACAATCACACAGAGTAAATGAGATTGGAGCAACCACACAGGTAAATATCTGGGCTCCATACCATGATACCACCTTTTTCCAGAAGGAATGGACAAACCCTAGGGGAGCTACCCCTGAAACCTTGCCGCATCTTTCATGTTTCGACCATTTCCGGTCTGTGAGGCTCGATGAGGTATCGTCCACAAAGCTACGCTTTTTCACAAAGCCATGCTTTGATCAACAAATGATCATCAACACACAGCAACACTCAGCATGCCACACTACCAAATTGGGAGTATATCACTGATAACCTTCAACTACATAACCTCTGAGCTCATACGTCTCAGAGAAGGGTGTTAAGCTAAGAGAATAAATCTCCCCCACCAAACAGAAATGTATTTGAAAGAAATCAGCTTTATATCTCAAAGTGTAGTGTCAGACATACAACCATACAAGTCTGTTTCGGGTTCGAACAGAACCGAAGGCACTTCCAAAGAAGCCCTTGTGAATCCGGATAATTTCTAATCTCGTCCGGACTTCCCATCACAAAGGGTGGTCAAATCTCTATATTGGGGACCAGTCGATGCAGAGACATTCGACGAGTTGTCCTTTCATTTTCAAAAATATCCGGCCTTCACCACCGATCTTCAAATGCTATCCATATAACGTCGTATCATTATTCGGAATGGGTTATATGACACAAAGTCCTCTTCCAGCTAAACCGAATAATGAGCGTAATATTTTAAAACATATGGATATTGGGATTTCAATTGAGTCACAACTTATTATCCAATTTCCTCTTTAAAGGGTTTAAACACATTACCATTTTAATCTTTTTAAACAAAAAGATTCAATTTACAAAATTCACCGAGTTTCACAAAGATCTATTAATAGATTTTCCAAATCAATTTCCATTTCAATTTGATTTACTCATTCAATCTTTAAAACAAAGATTTTACTAATAGCTTTCAAAACAATTCCATTTCGACCTTTTATACAAAAGGTACACCTTTCCAATTTCAAAACAAAGTTCAACAATCTTCACAAAGATTTATTCATAACTCGGAAAACCATTTTCATTTCAATCTTGAAATTCTTTTGACACAAATTGAAAATTTATTCCTTATATGAAAGCTTTTATTATTTGAAAACAAATAGTTTTCATTTCGGAAAATCTGATTCATTTATATGAGTTAAAGTCCTTGGGTTAAATTCAAATTCTCAAAACCGTAATGGTTTAAATTCATATAAACACATTTATAACAACTTAAACCATAATTCCCAACTATGGAATTCAATTCCAAATTTTGAATTCAAATTCAAATTAAATTATTTAAATATCATGTTTTATTAAGTTATTTAAAATAATTTTTACATTTGAAACTCATTTGTAAAGCTCTCAATTCAAATTCCAAAACTATTTGGATTCACAAATTCAACCTTTGAAAATTGTCAACAATCTGTGACTTAACTGATTTCCACGTGAAATCCATATTTGTGTGTGTATAAGTGTGGTCCAGGGGTTTTACACAGTAGTGCAACATCAATAAATCATCACAGATCAAAATACAAAAATATAGTTGATAAGCGGTATAACTATAACGCTTATCTTTTATTCACAGATCACAGATAGATATATATCACAGATAATAAATTACTACCCAGGGAATTAATTACATTCATCCCAGAGAAACAGATCACAACATAAATCTGGATATATCACAAAGCATCATATATCAGAGATATCAGACAATTCAATATCTAAAACAATTCAAACATCCATAGATAAGATCAATTTAATTGTCTGATTAATTTAAATC
Source organism: Allium fistulosum (assembly GCA_030737815.1). Lineage (NCBI taxonomy): Eukaryota > Viridiplantae > Streptophyta > Magnoliopsida > Asparagales > Amaryllidaceae > Allium > Allium fistulosum. The sequence continues at coordinate 730,670,547 of CM060902.1, read as the reverse complement.
AAATTTAATTTCTATGAATAAATTTGCTAGCTATGGTTAATTAAAAATCAATTAATTACACCCAATTAATTATACTGAATAATTAATTCCTTAATTATTTCCATTAACTAATTACACTTCACAAATGCTTATTATTAAATTAATTATAAAAAATTAATCACATTATTAATTATTTAAATGACTTTTCATTAACTAATAACGATTCTTTAACCAATACTTTAATTACTTCTTTAAGTAATTAACTTTAATTAATCATTTATAATTACCAATTAATCAACTCTTAATTACAATCTAATTAATTCTAATTACATAATTACTTTTCAAATCTTGACTTAATCAATCTTTAGTTACTTGATACATAAATTCCTAATCATTAATTAATAGTCTAAATTATCTAATTAATAATTTTTTATCACCAATAAATCTTACACCTTAATTAATTCATTAAAACTCTCAATTATCAATAAATTAATCCAAACTATTAATTAATTACTACTTAAATTTTCTAAATGATTTTTATGAATCATAACTCATTAATTTCTAAAATACTCATTTAACTTGATAATTTAAAGTTACAAACCATAACTTACTCCAATACTTTAAATATTATCAAGTAAAAGTTAAATCTAGATTCAATTTTAAATTTAAAAAACCTGTAACTGTTAACAGGTTTAACATCACAAACTACTCGAGTCAAACATTAAAATATCACGAGCCTGCCCCGAGTCTTTGCAATCACTCACCTGCTTCGAGTCATTCCTTCACTCGCACGAGACAAACCCCGAGTCTTCTCAATTTCCAGATATAGCGTGCACGTGGTGCACGTACTCCAGCGACTCCGACCACCGAAGGTCATCGCGACGTCACTCAACCACCACCCTAACCCACGCAATCACACACTCGAACCTAGATCGAATGAAATTCCATCAAAACAAAATCGAGCTAAAATCTTGACCCACTGGAAACACACATCGACGGAAAACTGCTCCTTCTCGTCGCCTCCGACATCGAGACCACCGGAGCCTCCGGCCACGACCTTGCCATCACCCCCGCTTCCATCTCCCAAAGCCACGAGACACTCGGTCAATCCAAGATGCCACAGTAGTTCGATTTCCGACCTCGACCCAAACTAGGTTTAGAAATAAAAATCCCATGCCGGCTGTCGCCACCACCATCGTTGGCACCTTCGACCATTTTTCCTACCACCACCATAGGCTCCTCCATCTCCACGAGTAACCTCGGCCTCTCTAGTACCTCCGACCATCTGAAATTGCTCGAAAACCATTTTCTGTTCATCACCAAACTGCTCTTAAAATCTAACTCTAAAAATTATGATTCTTTCTTTAAAAATCATATTAAAGTATAATAATTCCATTTATATGCCTGAATTCATAAATTATGAAATTCGAATTTTGCTTATTTACCGTTAACTCTATTGTCTTGCTTCCAGAGAAGGTTAAACATTGTTTTAACTTATATAATTTTTTTTAAAACTTAGTATATGCTTGAACAAACAATCTTTGTTTTAAATTTAAGCCCAAACATCAAGTAGATCGAATGGAAATGATTTTTGAAATCAAAACTTTGTTCTAGAGTTCTAGGAAATGAGCCTGTAAAATATTTCCATATTCCATTTATATTCAGAGAATCCATGCATATCTAAACAAGTTTATTCACAGAGATATGTATATGTAAACAACAGATTTATACCTTTAAAAGTTAAGAAAAATATGTTACTCATAGTGGTTTGAAGAAAGAACGGAGCTTCAAGTTGAAACAGGTTTGAAATTTGCTAGCTGAAGTCTCCCTCTTTAATCTCTGATTTGAATTGATTTCTGTATTGTTGTTTTTAGTTGAATTTTGTTTATGTTTTAAGATGATATTTGTTTAAGTTTACACAGTTTTGATGGACGAAATAGAATGAGAAGTTGATGTATAAAAATAGTTTACAGGGGATAGAATTTGCACGGGGTAATTGTATTTGTACAGGTGATATTATGTTATTTGTACAAGGTTATTAATTTTCTTTTGTACAACAAGTCAGAGAATTTTCTCTTTGGTGGCTGATGATATTTCCCTTGCGTACTAAGAAGGCTAACATTTATTACCATTGTCTTGTTTGATAAGCTTACACTTATCCTATTTATTTATACATAGATATTTATGTTTTTACTTTACTTTACCTATTACTTAACTATATACTAGGGTCTTCATATATATTTTTTGTTTTCTTTTACAATTGTACACAAATATTTATTTTCTTTTGTTCATATTTTAATGTATTTTTTTTCTTTAGTCTTATTATTTCATAATACAAATAATTTCTATTTTTAATATGTCAGTTAAATTTAGCTAATGTTTACTTTATATTTTATAATTTATCTTATATATATTAATTTCCAACTTATATATTTATCTTATATATTTAAATATACTTTATTTTTTTTAGTTTAAATTATTATTATTATTAATCCCATTTCTATTTTATTTATTACAAATTTTACTGTAATATTTATTGTTTATTTTTATTTCTATTTCTTTTATTTTTTTTATTTTTTTATTTTTTTTATTTCTAACTTGAATATTTATAATCAATTTTACTTTAACATTTATTGTCTCATATATATATATATTTCCTAACATAAACCATCGATTTCTAAATTTTAAACTATTTATTTATATACTTGTGTCCAAAGTCTATATATTTTATATTTAATAAACCATTTAGTTAAGATTTAAATTCAAATCAAATATACACATATATATTCAAATTTACTCATATCTCTGTCCGTATACATATATATTCACATATACACAATATTTAAATTTTACATGATTTATACAGAATTTATTTGAATTCGGGGAAACTCGCATCACTTTATTGATTAATTTCACAATTTTAATTCAAAAATTAAATTAATTATTAATTTAAATTTATATAAAATCCGGGATCGTTATAATTTACATCACAACTGACATGTTAGCTCATTCGATATGTAAATATATGTTGTCCAAACATATGCATGTATATAAAATATCACTTATATATAAATATTATATATACATGTTAAGTTTGTTTAAATAATTGATGTAAATGTATAATATATTTAAATATATATGTATGTATATGCATACGTTTATGTATAAATATAAAATCTTATAAATATAATATATATATGCATATTATTATAATATATCTACTTAATATAAATAAGTTACATAAATATTAAAATAAATAATAATTTTTTAAATGGTGAAAAATGTATATATATTAATATAAATATAATAATAAAATAATATTTTATTTTATTTTAATACACACACACACATACATAAATATATTTATTATTTTAAGCAATATAAGAAAAGGAGAAATTCATATATCATTTTTTCTATATAACTGAAAATGATAACCTCATTTATTATTTTCCTGTAATTATCATTAAAACTAATTTTTTAGAAGTTTCGTTCTTAAAACTTATTACCCTAGACTGAGAAGCCTTTTGAATGGAAATCCCTATATGTAGGCAGTGTTTTATGCGTTAGATTTGAGCCTACAACTCTTAGATTTTTATTTAGTCATAAACATTAAATAAAAATCCAATCGAAATAAATTCAACTGTCATAAACAAAATACCTAATTTCTACTTACCTTTTTGAATCTTTTCAAATCTCCAGATCCGAACCTAAATCCTTTGTTGACTCCTTTTTCCATTCTAATCCAAAATAATATGTATAACAGGCAATATAATATTACTAGAATTACATATCTAAGAAAAGATTGAAAGTTAAGGGGAATATAGATTGAAATTTACCTTTTCGCGTAGTTTTGATTCTTTACTTCTCATCTTCTCTTTTATTTCCTACCCTTCTTTAATTTATATACATATAATATTTTATAGTTTAGAAGAATAGTGGAGAAGAAAGAATGACATAGCCTCACTGCTTGGATTGGAAAATATGAGAAGAGAAGTCAGGGGCTTGGCCTTTACTTATATGTACATGAATTAATTCCAGCTTACTTGTATATACGTTAAGCGTTTACGTTAATTAATGTATACACTTTTGTTTAATTCCTTTTTAGTTTATTTCATTTTGGACCAAAGGTCCCTATTCTCAAAGCATATGCACAAAAAGTCCATACTCATAAATCTATGTAAATTAGGTCCCTATTTTGTTATTTTTTACCAAACCGTCCCTTTTCAAAAAATCGGCCCATCATTGAAATCAGGAGCAAAAGTAGCATAAATTAGCCAAAACCCAAAAACAGGGACCTAATTTTTATAACTTTTTGGGGAGGAATTTTCTTCCATCGTCTTTCAATTCTGGGGAGTTAGTAGTCATTCCTTCTTATTTCATACCTTTTCATCTGATCTTTTTAATGTTAACTTTGCTTACAAGTTAAATATCCACTATTGTTAAATAACGTTTATTTATTACCAATCTTGCCTGATTTATTAACGTTAATCTCTATCTTCCACATTAAGTATAATTAACGGTAGTCAATTACATTTATTACATACTATTTCCTCACCTTAAATATTAAGGTTCTTTCTTACCAACATTTGTTTTATTTTTAATTAATTCTCATTTATTTATTTCCTTTTCAATGTTAATTTATTTTGATTTAACGTTGATCTCCTTTGATTACTTCCTTCTATCTTTGAATTGATTAGATCTGGCCAATTGATTAAATGTTTAGATTTACAGCTAATGTTTACATCAAGGTAAATGATTAATACTTACTTCCACACCCAATTTATTTACTTATACTTTTCCTTAATTAGATTTAATTTGATTGAGCTCTCTTAATTAGCACTTATATTTAATGTTAACATTTATACTTAATGCCCATTTTAATGTTAAGTTATTTAAATTTACTTTCTTAATTCATTCTGAATTGTTTCCAATCCAAAAACTTCAAACGTTAATAACTTTTTTCGTTTAAGCTCAACCGAGACACTACAAATATAAAAGTTGCTCAGAAAATCGTCATGAATGTAATGGTGCAAGTTTCATGACATTCAAGGAGGTTGTTGTGAAGGTTTAAGGCATGTCAAATGACTCCATGTTGATTGTTATATCTTCGGCATTTATGGACAAACACTCCATTTTGGAATGATTATGTGAGGTGTAACACCCCGTAAAATAAATAATGATTAATAAATAACTATTAAGGCTCTAAAGTGGAATTTTAGAAAGCGTCATAATTTGACCATGAAACATACACCATTGTGTTCATGGTAATTTTCTGAGTAACTTTCATATATAAGTGTGATCGAAGTTCAAACGAATAAGTTATGAGCGTTTAAAGTTTTCAAATCAAATAAAATTAAAAGAGAACAAATAATAATAAACATGTGGACCCTACTAGTCGACTCTCTCCTTAGGGATGATGATAAGGAAGTTGAAAAGGATGACGATGATAATGATGAAATGATGATGAAGACAGGGGTGATGGTAGTAAGGATCTGGAAGGACCTGAAAATGATGGTAGCGGGTCAGCTGGTCATGACTTAGACCCATCTACTCATGATAAAGGTCTTCTCAGTTTTTTTGATCCTCATAATACATCTCAAGGAGACACTACAGTAAAGGATGCTCAGTTTGTTAACAAGGAACCAACAAAGGAGAAAACTCGGGTTTCTACTCAATGAGCATCCATGATATAGATAAAAAGTTTGCTATCTTCAAATGGTAATAGTTATATGTTAGCATTAGTTAATAAATCTAATATTTTATCTAAGGAAAAGAAACAAATATTACTTTGATATTTTGCATGAGAAGAGTGAGAAGAAAGTGCACCTATTAAATAGAGAAATTAAGAAAGCAGTTGAAGACTACAACAATTTATCTATAAATTATAGGCGATTTCTTTTTTATGTTAATCGATTGAAAGACTTCAAAGAAAAACTGGTAGCCCCACTCTTGAGAATATCCTTCCTTCATCGGTAAAGAGTCCTAAATGTAAATGCAGAGTTAACCATGTTGGAAATGTGGATTACGGATCTTAAGGCTGGATTAAACTAGGGGGTGAATAGTGTTTAATGGATTTTATGGAATTTTTGAAATCTTTTCAAATTAAACACATATAGATGCAATTCACAAACACATAGACAATCACAGAACCAGACACAGATGCAAATAGTAAATAAAAGCAGTAAAGGAAAGAACACACCGGAATTTTATAGTGGCGGAGTTACCCTACATCCAGTCCCACACAATTTCTTGTGCATATTTCTTTTCAAATATAATGTCGATATTACAACCTCGATTTCAAGGCCATGAGATACACCCTTATGTCTTCGAGTCTAGGGAAAACTCTCTTAATTTAACCAGGCTTCAAGATCACCTAATTGATTTACGGGCTACAACCACACCCAATTGATTTATGGGCCACAATCACACCATTTCCAATCACACTTTGATAGAGAGAGACTCGATACACTTCGATCTTTCGATCTTTGATTACAAATGATCCTATAGCTCTGAATAGCACTAAGATCTTTGAGAGAGTGGCAGAGAATCAAACTAGAGACGATCGAGTTTGGTTCACTTAGGATTTTGGCAGAATTTTGTTAAAGCATTTGAAATATAAGAGAATATTTGAGTGTAGAAGGAGTGAAGAAATGAAGAAAAACTAACTTAAAATTCGTTGAAAACAACTGGTATATATAGGAGAACAACGGTCATGTCCATTCGCGAAAGTTTATGACGAATAGACACTTCTTTTGAAAATTTGAAATTTGAAATCTACGGCTACCATGTCGACATGGGGTGTTTAGGGATGCGACATGCCTATGTTATTTTTGAAAATTGATTTTGCTTTAAAATGATTTCTATCTAAAACTTGTCAAAACAATTTCTAAGCTTTGTAAACCATTTTGAATATAGTTTAAACTTATAAAAGAGTTTTAAAAAGCAATTTTAAAATATATAATCAATAATATAAAGGTAATATTAAAAATTAAGTATAGACTTCATTAAAATATATTTTTGAGATTAAAAGCTAAAATATTAAAATCAAGAGATATTTTAAAAAACAAGAGATGATTTTGAGATCAAAATATTAAAAGATGATAAGAATAGTTTTTGAATTAAGGCTAAAATATTTAAATTGAGAGAGACGAATTTTAAAAAGATAGTTTTTGGAAAAATAGTTAAAATAAATTATTTTGAATATTTTATGGATTTCATTCCACTAGAGAAGGTCGTGGGTTCCATCCTACTAAAGAGGTCATGGGTTCCATCCCACTATTAAAGCGAGAAGGTGGATTCCATTCCATAATTAAAATCTGAATAAAGATTTAAGTGCTATTATGAAGTTTTAACATAAATCTAGACTCTATTACATAACTTGATATCTTGAACTCTTGATAATCTTGATACTCATGAGTCTTCAGTCTTGAATCTCTATACTGTACAGTTTTCATTCTCAGTACCTCCATATATATACCCTGCATATACATATATCTAGAAAAGAATATTAGTATTTATATTTTATAACAAGTCCTAAGGTTGTTGTCATCAAAACCATCATCTCAGGAACTAATAGTCTCCCAATTTTTGATGATGATAACCATTGTTTATAAAATCTACTCCAACAAATTTCGATTCTACTCCGACTCCCCTTCTTCCAACAAATCCCCATTAATCTACTAACTCCCCCTTAATCTAAGCCTACCTAACCTATTTTATAATTCTCCTCCTTTGTCATCAACAAAAACTAATCCTAAACTACATAATTCCCTCTAAATCTTATACTATAGCACCGTATATGATAATAACACAGTATAGTAGAATGTAAATGAGACAGATAATAGTATGAGTAAAATATAGTAAGGTAAATGTGAGAGATATGAAATTTTAAACATAATCAATCAATATATACATCATGTTCTTATCAAACCACACCATGTTCAATCATATATTACACACCATATTCAAATCAATCCAAACCATACTAGTCTAAACCAAATCAAATCAAACCAAACAATTCAAACTAAATTAAATCAAAGTAAATTAAACCACATATGTCAAACCAAACATTTCTTGGAACTTGAACCTATCCTTCTTTACCGAAGATAGGATCTGACTTTATAGCATCCCATTCTTCATTATCTTTGTTCAAAGTTCCTTCTGGATTCACTTCAAGTTCTTCTTTGTTGAGGGCAGAGATCATCCATTGAAGCATTGAAGTGCCTTTCTTGTTCCTTTATCATCTGCATTTGGCGTAATTTTAAGTGTCGTTGATTGCGAAGGATAAAAGTAAGTATGTTCTTAAAGGAATCGAGAGTTTCTTCATGATTCTCACTTAGATTATGAATAGGAGAGGCCATTTTTTGATAAAATATGAAGAAATTCAATGGAAAATAAAGAGAATTGAAAGTATGCATTTTTCTGTAAGAAACATGTATTTAAAGAGTTAGAAAGTCATTTGAAATGAAAAGACACAAGGTAGTTATGTCAATTTCAATTTCAAAACAAAAAACAGTTTCTGGCCGTTACATGTCGACATAGGGGTTAGGGGATGTCGACATGCCCCAGTTAATTTTGGCAGTTTGCTTTGTTTCTTTATATTATGTACAAGTATATATATATATATATTTATATAATATAATAACAAGCATTTCAGAGATATTTTAGAGATAATAAACAGAAATAAAGGATTTTCATTGATAATTTTAGTTAACATTACATAAAACGATACATAAAATTAACTGAAGAAAGATACAAACTAATACAACATGAAATGAAACTAGTATTAGTTAGAGGATGATGAAGATGATGATAATCCAAGCTTGCGACTCACTTTTCCAAAGAACTTGTTCATTTTGGTGGAAATTTTGTCCAAATTTTTATTAACGGATCTTTTGAGAATCCGTTGGTTTTCCACGATAATCTTTTGGTTCTTGAGAAGCATTTTGTCGTATGGATAGGTAGGAGCGATAGGGTATTCGATGCTTTCTAATGAAGTCTTTTCCTCCTCCTCTCCTTTTTCTTCAATTTCCATCTCCTCCCCTTCTTCCTCCTCCTCCTCCTCTTCTTCTTCCCTCTCTTCATGAATGAATCTCTCATCCTTTTCGGCAAGTGTTTCATATGGTTGAAACACAAGCAGAATTCTCATGAGAGAGATGTTAGCATGGTTAAACACTTTTCTAGAAATGAACTCCTCTCTCTTATAATCAACACCAAAGTATTTGAAAATCCGTGTGAGGTAAATTCCATGGTATAAAGTGTTTTCACCTAAAGTAAAAATTTTGGGACAAAGTTCATCCAAATTCACTTGCGCCCAATTAATCTCATAGTGCCCAAAAATATCAAAACAAGCCTTACAAACTTTAAAGGTCGAGTGATTGAAATTTCCCGTTCTTGGAGTTATGGTATGTTGTAAAAGAAGGTTTACAATTCTAGCTTTAGGACGGAAATTTCCGTTTATAAACTCAAAGTTATCATCCCCTTCAAAAATGTGATGAAATGTCTCACGATCATGTTCATGAATTTTAAAATCTGAAAGACCCATTCCCGTACTCTTACAACCAAGAATGTTACCCAAAATCTCACTATTTAAAATAATACGTGTTCCTTTAACGCTACTCCACACTTCCCCTTCATTTCCTTCATAAAAATCACGATCCAAATTTGCATAAAACATTTTGACAAGATTCGGATAACAAACAAAATCATTTTGAGAATCACCAATTAAGCTAAGAATTTGATTCTCTTCGAAAAGAAAATTGACCTCATATGAAGGAAAATCACTAAAGATAGCAAATTTTTCCGTATGGACCTTTCTAAAGTTTACATAGATAATGTAAGTTTTGATAGCTTCTGGATCATTGTAGAGGAACTCTTTGGTGGCCGACCTTGGACAGTCTCATGGTGGATGGAGTGCTTGAGGAAGCCATTTTTAAAGAAAGTAGGGAGCTTGAGAGTTTGAAAGAGAGTTTGAAATTTGAAATGAAAGTGAAAAGATAGGTTAAAGTTAAGGAGATAAATATATATCTAAGAGCCATGTTCTCTGGTCAAGAGATATCTTTTCATAGCTTTGGAATTGGTGAAAAGGTGGAGGGAAATTCAATGTTTTGAATTCAAATTTCTGGCAGGGATGTCGACATGGGGAGTAGGGTCATGTCGACATGGGTCCCCTAAATCATGTGACTTATTTTTCCTACTTTATTTAATATCTATATCTATATATTCAAAAATTTAATTTATATTTTATACGAAATAATATTAAATATAATAACACTTTAATATTAATATTTTAATATTAAAATATTATTTAAATAATATTATTTTGAAAATCAAAATTTTAAATTCAAACAACAAGCAATTTCAAAACATGCAAACAACCAACATTCAAACAAGCAATTTCAATCAATATAATTTAAATGCGTACCTATTTTTAGGTCCATATTTCGGAGATCATCAGACTCATGAATAGCTGAAAGCACATGTTTGAATTTCCGTCTCTTGATCTTCATCACTAGAGGATGAGTCTGAATCGTCTAGTGTAGCAGTATATGCTCTCTTTCTTTTCTTTGACGAATCATTACTTGGAGAAAATTTCTGTTTATACGGATGCAGACAACCTCTTTTTAAGTGGCCTGGCTCATCACAATTGTAGCATCTGACATTGTTTTGCGTCTTATTACTATTTCTAAAATTTTTGTGATCATTTCTCTTGTAATTGTTCATCTTTCTTTATTTCAGAAACTTTCTAAAATTCCTTATAATCAATGCTATTTCTTCATCGTCGTCACTGTTTGAGTCTGAACCATCTGTTATTGCATTGAACGCTATTGACTTCTTTTCTGAGGCCTTTCTTTCTCTTCTCCCTTGCATTTGTACATCAAACGTCATCAAATTCCCAATCAATTCTTCAATTTTCAGAGTACTAATATCATTAGCCTCTTCAATGGCTAGAGTCTTCTGATCCCATTCCGGAGTGAGTGAATTCAGAATTTTTCTAACTTGATCTTCTCCAAAAAAGTTCTTTCCTAATGCAATTAGTGAGTGCACAATGTCTTGAAACCTATTGTACATGTCTGAAATGGACTCATTTAGATTTATCTTGAATAATTGAAACTGATTGGTCAAGATAGATATATTGGTCTGTTTAACTTTGCTTGTTCCTTTATGAGTAACTTGCAAAGTTTTCCAGATCTCATATGCATGCTTACAGACAAACACTCTATTAAACTCATTCCTATCAAGTGAACAGAATAGAATATTCATGGCTTTGGAATTGTTTTGTGCAACAGTCTTTTGCTCAGTTGTCCACTATGCAAAATTAGTTGTGGGTTCAATGTACTCAGTTTGTGTGATATTCCAAGTGTCTAATCCTATTGATTGTAAATAGATTTTCATCCTACATGCCCAATATGCATAGTTACTGCCATTAAAAAGTGGTTGTCTGGCAGTAGACTGACCCTCTACAAATGAACTAGTGATAGTGTTGACATTACAAGCGTTGGAAGCCATTTGAGAACTTTTCAAAAATCAGATTATGAAAACTTTATAAACCAATGCTCTGATACCAAATGTTGGAAATGCGGATTATGGATCTTAAGGCTAGATTAACAGTAGAGGGGTGGTGAATAGTGTTTATTGGATTTTATGGAATTTTTGAAATCTTTTCAAATTAAACACAAACAGATGCAATTCATAAACATAGAGATAATCACAGAACCAGACATAGATACAAATAGTAAATAAAAGCAGTAAAGGAAAGAACATACCGGAACTTTATACTAGTTCGGAGTTACCCTACATCCAGTCCGACACAATTTCATATGTAGATTTCTTTTTAAATATAATGTCGATATTACAACCTCGATTTTAAGGCCACGAGATACACCCTCTTGTCTCCGAGTCGAGGGCAAACTCTCTTGATTTCACCAGGCTACAAGATCACCTAATTGATTTACAGGCTATAATCACACCCAATTGATTTACAGACCACAATCACACCATTTCTAATCACACTTTGATAGAGAGAGACTCGATACACTTTGATATTTCGATCTTTGATTACAAATAATCCTATAACTCTGAATAGCACAAAGATCTTTGAGAGAGAGTGGCAGAGAATTTTATTTGATTCACTTAGATTTCGGCACAATTTTGTTAAAGCATTTGAAATATAAGAGAATATTTGAGTGGAGAAGAAGGAGTGAAGAAATAAAGAAAAACTAAGTTAAAATTCTTTGAAAACAACTGGTATATAGGAGAACAACGGTCATGTCCATTCGCGAAAAGTTATGAGGAATAACACTTCTTTTGCAAATTTGAAATTTGAAATCTACAGCTACCATGTCGACATGGGGGTATAGGGATGTCGACATGCCTATGTTATTTTTGAAAATTAAATTTTCTTTAAAATGATTTCTAGTCTAAAACTTGTCAAAACAATTTCTAAACTTTGTAAACCATTTTGAGTATAGTTTAAACTTATAAAAGAGTTTTAGAAAGTAATCTTAAAATATATAATCTATAATATAAAAGTAATATTAAAAACTAAGTATAGACTTCTTTAAAATATATTTTTGAGATTTAAAGCTAAAATATTAAAATCAAGAGATAGATTAAAAAACCAAAGATGATTTTGAGATCAAAATATTAAAAGATGATAAGAATAGTTTTTGAATTAAGGCTAAAATATATAAATTGATAGAGATGACTTTTAAAAAGATAGTTTTTGGAAAAATAGTTAAAATAAATTATTTTGAATATTTCGTGGATTCCATTCCATTAGAGAAGGTCGTGGGTTCCATCCCACTAAAGAGGTCGTGGGTTCCATCCTACTATTAAAGCGAGAAGGTGGATTCCATTCCACAATTAAGATCCGAATAAAGATTTTAGTGCTATTATGAAGTTTTAACATAAATCTAGACTCTATTACTTATCTTGATATCTTGAACTCTTGATAATCTTGATACTCATGAGTCTTCAGTCTTGATTTCTTTAATCTTGAATTCATCGGTCTTGAATCTCTATACTGTATAGTTTTCATTCTCAATACCTGCATATATATAACCTGCATATACATATATATCTAGACAAGAATATTAATATTTATATTTTATAATAAATCCTTAGGTTGTTATTATCAAAACCATCATCTCAGGAACTAACAAACCACACTTTTTTGGAAGCTTATTGAAGGTAGCGATACTTTAGTGGAGTTTCTCTACAAAGTCTTTTCTAGGAATGTTTTAACCCACTTTTCCTTCTTAGGGGAGAAGAGTAGGGGTTTACTTAGGTGTCCACATAGTATGCATCTAGATGATCATGGGACAGATCCTCATCCTGGGGAAGGTTGGAATTTTCCCAGGATCACGATTGTCACTCTTTCCCCTAGCACTATTCCTCTTAAGAAAGCTAAGTTTGACAAAGAGAAATTAATTTCTGAGTTTTTTAAAGGGTCAATATTGTATGAACCTAAGTAGCTTTGTTATTGTAGTATGTAATTCAAACAATCTCTATAAGTATTGAAACTTTTATTTCTTTGCAGCTTAGTTTTTTTTTTGAAATGCCCCGGTTAATGAATTATTGGACACTCCATTATAGAAGAACCCTAAGTAAAAAAATTCAAGCTAAAAATGGACATTAAGGAGAAATCGTTAATTTTAAAACCTCTCGGTTAGCAAAATACTACTTTCTTGGGACTTTGAAGAAGTTTACATATGGCTACCCCACTTATATTTTGATTTCTTAGGTGATAAAAAAACAATATACTTAAATAAGTATGATCTAATTATGCTTTATTATTATGCAGAGAAGCCAGTGCCCCTACTGGAAGATGGGATCACCACCGATTCCCCTAGTTAGTACCCATCAAGGATTTATTATTCTACTATCACTATGTCTATAGGTCCACTCAAACTGCTACTTCTAAACATAAAAATTGAATGTATAAGACATAGATAATTTGAACTTATCCATGCATGTAAACCTTGCTGTTATTAAGAAAAGAGCACACTTTTTTGTGTATTAATTTCTTTTTATTTATTTTCAATAGGAAAGTCAATTAATGTTTGCATCCAGTGATCCAAATCTTCTTTCTCAACTAGAAAACACTAAAAACAAAATACTGTTGGACATCAAGAAGAGCCATTCTTCTTAAGACGCTTCAGTATTGTCACTTTTGAATAACTCAAAAGCGCGAAAATGGTACAACAAGTATTGTAAATTACGGCCGATATTAAGTGGCATGGAAGAGAAGACCTCGAGCTTAGAGGATAAAATTAAAGAGAAAGATAAAGGGATTTAGGAGTTGAAAGAGGGCATAAATGCAGTTGGATGATTTGGTACTTCAGACCAAAGAATCGAAGCAGATGCAGAAATTGCTCGATTACACCAAAGGATATAGGATCTTAAAGTGGACTTGGTTAAGAGTCAAGTATCATGTCAATCACTAGAACTTATTGCAATTGAAGGTAAATCAAGCCTTCCTACTCCTACCCTTATGAGAACTACTAGTTCACAATCTTCAGCTGGCAAAGAGGCATTTCCTTCCTTACGAAACCCACCTTTGGGTTTAGATCATGGAGAAATCTCCAAATGGTACTAAAAGATTAGATATGAATGCATCATTTTTTCTGAAATAGAAATGAAACGAAAATGTTTCTCAATATGTCAATAAATATCAAAGTCAATTTGAGGAACTAGGGCGCAAGAAATATGCTCTCAAGCAGAAAGTTAAGAAATTACAAAGTAAGGTTAAAACCCTAAATGGAGCCGACAAAATACTTTTCCATGCATTTAAGATTCAAATTGGTTCCATTCACGACACAGATACTATCTAGAAGAAAGAAAAGAAATTCAAAGAACTTTTGGATATAGCGATATTTCATATCATCAAGCCTTCTTCTACCATTGAAGTTTTGAAGGAGAAAGTGCAGGATCTTGAATCCCAACTGAAAATAATTAAGGTGATGTCACTTGAAAAATCTCGATTGGATTCTCTTGTGGTTATTTACTTGAAGTAATAGTGACTTTTGGCTTAAAAATGGAATATTCCTTCTTAGGTTCAGACATGAATCTAAGGTTGAGCAGAGCAGCTGAAGCGGGATATAGGCGCTAGCAGCATTTTTTTATACGAGTGTTCTGACCATCCCAAAAATATTTGAAGGTCCTCCTTTCTTTCTTAGAGACGCTCCTACTTCATGCAAAAGTCATTCATGTCTCCTTGAGGTTGAGGGGAAAGGAAAAGAAAAGGTATACCAACATCAACTGCTCCCTTAACCTTCTTCCCAGGAAGACTAGGATGGCCATTCTTAATATTTATAATTTTTTTATGTAAATTGATAAATAACTTTATACCCGAATAGCTGATATTTTTGAATAGATCTTGCATTTTCTTTCTTACTTTTTGTCTTTTATCTGAACTCATTAAGTTGTTTGAGATTTGTAATTCACTTTAGTGCATTAATCTGGTTTCATGTATCTGTAAGCGTAGATTCACTTGTTCTTTATTTCTTTGCAGAATGCTTTAGACATGCATTTTCGGCTCTCAATTCTTATGTGACTTTCTCCTTTTTCTTTTGAAAAGAACATAAAGTGATTAATGACGACATTCGTAGTTTTAAGGAATTATTGTTTTTAAATTGATTGCTTTGTTTTGTAAATGCTAAAGAAAGTTTTAAAAAAGTTTTCCTGGCAATCTTAAAAACCTTGGAAAACTTGGCTTTGAAATTCATTTTTTAGAAAAATTATCAGTAAAATTTTAGACAAGTCGATCAATTTACTTTCTCATCTTTATTTTATAGGCAAATCATTCTTGTTTTAATTATCATTATCATAGCTGGCTTTTCAGAGTTAATGTCTGTTTTGACTTTACCATAGTGCAAACTGATCTTGTTGACTGCTCTTCTTCGAGAAGATTTCTTTGATCCATTCTTAGGACGAAATCACACTTGTCTGATCGGTTTCATTTGCCTCTTACTACTGCTTTATGTAGTGATTCAGGCTTTGAACTTTTTCATCCCTTGCCACCATCTTAGGTAATGATTTAAGCGTTGATCACTTTTGCCCCTTATCACCTTATAAATGATGATTTAGGCTTCAGCTCCTTATTACCTTATAGGTAATGATTTAGACTTTGAAATTTTTCATCCCTTACTACCATCTTAGGTAATAATTTAGACTTGATCTCTTTTGCCCCTTATCACCTTATAAGTGATGATTTTGGCTTGAGCCCCTTATTACTTTATAGGTGATGATTTAGGCTACTCGGTGCGTTTGGTTAGCCATCTTAGGGAAAACCAAAGTCTTACCCATCCCCCTCTAGTAGGCGCTCTGGTCAGGCCTTATAGGCGGAACCGAAGGTTGGCTGGAGCTTTGGTCAGACCATCTTAGACGGGACCAAAGGCATACTCCGTCCTCCCTTTAGGAGGCGGTTCGGCCATGCCACGTAGGCGGTACCGAAGGCTTGCACTGCTCTGGCTAGGCTTTATAGGCGGGACCAAAGGCTTAACCTGACCTCCCTCTAAGAAGAGCTTTGACCAGCCATCTTGATGGGATCAAAGGATTTTTCCTTTATTTTATAAATCCTTTTCATGAAGCCTTTCTCTTTATTAATCACTTGATCTTTGTAGGCACATTTGCTTTTTTCTCAAATCCCATTAACAAATTCTTGAAGTTCTTCTTATTCCAAGAAATTGTTGATCATTTTGTTTAAGGCTCGACATTGGTTAGTATCATGTCCATTCGTTCAGTGATATGGGCAATAAGTACCCCTTAAATTTCTTTCATTTCCTTGTTGCTTCTTCAAGTCAATAATTCAACCTTTCTTTAGTTAGGAGATAAATGTTTTAATATGAGGTGGTAAAGGAACATACTCTAACATATCAAGGATTCCTAAGGGATAGTGTCTTTGATCCCTTTTTGGTTGCTTTTTAACATTGAGTGAGCTCATTAGCTTTAATGGAAGTTTTCTCTTTGAAGAACCTTGAGTTCGAATTGGTGTGGGAGAGTGATCGATCACTTCCTTCCACCTTTGGCCAAACTTATTGCAATCCTTTGTTATCTCATTTTTGTAGATAATACCTTTTGCTTGGAGCCGAATAGTTTCTCTTATCTTCGAGAAAGGGTAATTCTTTTACTTGTTCTCTTTTCCTAGAGCAAAGATCGGGGTAGGTCCTATATGAAAAGGATTTATGCTCAAATTATCTAGGTCATAAAGAATTACTCGTCTCTTTTCAGCTAAAGTTATCAGTGCCCGTTCTCTTAACACTTATTATTCATGGAACCGAAGACTGTGGGTCACCTGATAAGTTGACTTAGGAAAGTAAGGCTTAGAGGATTTTTATTCGGAGGTAGTCGTTATGTAGTTGAATGGGTTATGTAGGATTCAAAAAATCCTCTCTGGTAATATGCTGGATATTAGGAGTCTCTAAAGTCCTCTATAGGGATATGCGGGGAATCATATTTTCCAACCCTTCTTCTAGTGCCAAAATGTTTATATGCAGAGCAAGCTAAGATTGGTTGAGATAAGGGCTTAAGTAGCCTTAACCAAGTTTGGGAGAATATGCAAGTCCGACTCGAGTTCAAGTGGAGTCATATGTATGTTTATTATTCAATCTCAAGTCCGAAAAATAGTCGTATGCATGTTCATAGTTCAAAAATGGTCCAGTATAGTCATTCGGAAGAAGTATGCTATACGAAATGTATACTGTCTAAGTCCTTATATATAAATTTTGAGAGTTTATGTCTGGCATGGTCTTACGAGATACCTTTATTTTTGAAAGGTTCTATAACATAAAAAATTCATATGATTTGTTTTTCTCACGCTGGTTTACCTGACTGATCAGGACATTATTTTCTTATAATTCTTGAGTCAACCTGAACATATTTTCAAATTTAGTTATGGATACTTTGGAGCTTCAGGAGATAAGATGGATGCATCCAAGATGTATGCACACATCTCTTATTTCCACCATATTTATTGTTTTATATTTATAAACATTTGTGAGGACATATTGTTATAACTTTCCAGACTGATGATATGTCAGTTTACATTGATTAATGTATCTATATAAAAAAATTCTTTTATAAATATCTGTTTTATATTATGTATTACTCATCACGATTTTAGATTCTATTCTATCTTTTTTTCTTCCACCCTAATTATTCTGTTATTTTTGCTGTGCTAATAAAATCCATCCATTTACTGCTTTTTATACTATACAACATTTTGAAAGAATCAATTTTGCTGTGCTAATAAAATTAATCCAAAAATAATGGGGATGTTCATTTTTTAACATCAGACTTTTTGATCTTACTTGAACGCTTTGTATCTCTAGAGAATTTGCTTCCACAGCAATAGTTAAATGCTTTGATTGGGTGATCCGCATCATTAGAATCAATCCCATAATCGTGAAATTCAGACATATTAGTTTAAATAGCATCGTGCCATGAACTGTTTTTAGAATTGGAATATGTTTTTTATTCAAATTGATTATAAAATAGTTTAGTCATTCGTAACTGAAAAGTGCAAGATTACAACTTTGTCCTTTTTAGTAAACAACTTCAAGTAGAACCATTGTACTGCAAGAGTACAAGCAATATACAACAACATAACTAACAGTAGAATAAGGAAAACAGGTGGTACATTAGTTTTAGGTTTGACAGCTATATCCCTCTCTCTTTTAGTGGAATACATAGATAAATTTTGGATTTTTTTTCGATTTGGGCTCATTTTTGAACTTATTATCGCAAATAGCCTGGTTTTAAAACTAATATCAAATATAGCTCTGTTTTGGTCAGCTCAGCGCTTAACTAGTCAAAATGCACTGGGGACTTTTTAAAAGTCGCCGGCGTAATTTTTTTTCTAGCGACGTTTCGTGTTTTTTTCTAAAAAAAATTACACAGGCGACTTTTCAAAAGTCGCCGGTGTTTTTTTCTAAAAAAAAAATTACACCGGCGACTTTTGAAAAGTCGCCGGTGTTTTTTTCTAAAAAAAGGAAAATTTACACTGGCGACTTTTGAAAAGTCGCCAGTGCATTTTGGCATTTCAGCGCTGAACTGGTCAAAACATGGCTATATTTTATATTAGTTTTAAAACTGGGCTATTTGCGATAATAAGTTTAAAAACGAGGCCAAAATGAAAAAAAATCCATAAATTTGTTTATACATGCTCACGTGCACATACGCATGCATACATTGTTTTTACAGTTTGAGTTATATAAGTAGATTAGAGGCTAAGCATCTTGCTTTTTGTCGAGCACACACTGAAGTGATGAATCATCGTTTGACTTCCTGCACACATGTCCAATCTGTAAATAATTTTAATATGTAGTTTGCTTTGCCTGATCTATGAATAATATTTTCTTCATTTTAATCCAAATAAAGTATTATGTTGTGGATTTGTGATACTCCAGATTTTATGATATGTCTAGTTTCTGTTTTTAATGCACAAGGATCGAAGGTCTAAAAGTTGATAATCATGATTTCATATAAACCTGTATGCAAATTAAGTTTATATTTAGGACCAGAAAAGCTAAGCACTCTTGAAGTAACACAAGCGATAATTAAACTCATTAAGCTAGAGACAGGCATGGCCCTATAGAGGGGGGAAAAACCTACCACTGTTTTCCACTATTTTCATAGCTTAGCATCTGCATTTTTTTCTCTATTTCCCTATTTTGCAATATGCAAATCAACTAAACACTTGATTAAATTTTATCTCTTCTATCAGTTTCCTTCTTTTTTTGGCCATTTTCGTTCTGTTGCTCATGTTTTCCTAAATTGTGGAATACAAAGTAAAACTAAAACCAAGAGTACAGAATGATATTTTGTTATTTTATGCAAATCAAATGGTCAAGCATAGCCTTATGTAAAATAGCTAAAATGGTTATAAATTTTTTTTCCAAAGAAGTCGACTGACTAAGACCAAGTGTGGCTTAGGCAACCAAAACATTGGGTCGGCCTTGGTTGGAGAAGTCTACGTTGTTTTGATTTGTACAATCAAATACATATGTGCTAGCATGCACGCAAGTTAATAGTAATTATGTCAACCTTCATGTTATTATCCACACAAAACATAATGAAGATAAATGTAAACACAAAAAGTATATACCTGCAAAAGTTTGTGGATGAGAATTACTGGTAAAGTGGCCTCATCAGGTGGGGGTCAAAAAAAAACTGTTGAATCGAAAATCATTTTCTGAATTCTAGAAGTTTAACACCATCAAACACCACCGCCACACCCCCCTCCACCAACCCCCCACACACACAAAAAATACACACACACAGACACCAAAAAAAGGATACACACACAGAGGGAGGGAAGAAAAAAAAACAATGCAGTTTCCTTTGTCGATTGATGAGTATAGTACAACTACAAAACCATGATATCCTGTTTCATTTTAAACCAAAATTATAAGGTATTTTTTGCGATCCACTCGGTGTAAGATGATAGGTCTAAAGTTTAAAACAATAATTTATATTTAGGATCAAAAAACCAAGCATGTACAACCAAAAATAAAGCAATAATTTAACTCATTAAAGTAGACAAGAAGCCTTGTTTTGGATGAAAGCTAAATGAGACGATAAAAATGTTATTTACTTTATTGAGGTCAATTTTCACATAAGCAATGTTTACTTTGTGTTGCGCACACTCGCGTGCACACACTGCAATCATGAATTAATTCACATTTAGAACTGGAGAACCAAGCATGTTAAAGCAATAGTAAAGTGATAAATTAAAATCATTAAGCTAGACAAGAAGCCTATATTATTCTAGTCTTGAAGATGAAGGCTGGGTGAGACGATAATTTCTTAGCTCTATTAATTTAACCGTTGCTTACATGACATTTAATTTGGGTGAATTCTAAAACTTCCATCACTCCATTCCTTCATCATTTATTCATCAATTTTGGTTGCATTAATTATTTTAAATTGTGCTAATGTTTTTGGGATATTATCTTCTACTAATTCAAACCATCTTCACAATAACAATAACGAGAGGTGGAAAACACCTCATCTTCAAAAAATTATGAGAGGTTGAAAATATTCAAATTAATTGTTGATTTTAAATGTAAACTTGAGAGGTTAGAAATTCTGAAAGATCCAAAGTTCTATATAGATGATCAACATTATTATATGCATATAAAAAATTAGCTTAATCTGATACATATTTTTAATATTAGAAATTGATTGGGGAATTTCCAAGGAAAAAAAGATGAAGATTTAGAGACCAACCCTGTATGCCTGTGTATGTATGTATATGTAAGTCTTTGATATGAATATGGTTTTTTAACCACTACTTAACGGCGGTTGTTATACCCTATTGAATATTTTTTCAAGTTTGAAAGTTTATATCTAAAAAAGCAACACTACACTTCATAATCATATAGTTGAAACATAACCTATTGAATATGTCACTTAATTTGTTTGGTCAGTGGCTAAAAAAATGCTGCACTAAAGTGTTGCTAAAGCCTAATTCACATCTAAAGCTAAAAACATATAGAAAACAAAGTGCTGAAGTTTGATCACAGGTTAAGCATTTTTAATTGCACGGTCCATATGACTATACGTTTGGAAAATCAGGGAATTAAATTTTGCTCATAAAACATGAGAAATGTGTATACCCTAATATACATTTACATCTGAGGCCGCGATTTGATTCTTGATTACTTGACAAAAATTACCTTATCGTAGCTAACTACTCCAATTCATGAAGATCGTATATGCTCATGCACAAGAGTTAAGATATGCCACATATAAAGGAGGTACGTGAAGTAAAAAAACACAAGGGAAAGTAGCATAAATAGTGAAAGTGGCAACTCCACGTAATTTTAAGTAGTTTTGTAGAGGTAAGTGCTGTTGATATGTAAAATCCGATTACATGGAACTGGAGTAAAGAATATATAAGACATTCAAACGATGCAATGCAAAAAAAAATTCATAACAAATTGGTCGAATGCTTAGTTAAAATATCTCCAAACTGCTGCAAAAGAGATGGTTTGCGTGTTATTATTAAGGCAAACCTATATGCTTTCATCGGTGAGAGATTAGAGACTCGAGCACAGCCTCTATGTAAGATTAGTTCTTACTGGTGGACCCTTGCACTCTTACATATCCCTACATAGTGAGGAACACTGTGTACTAACTACTAAGTACCAACTTAATCTACTTAACCTACAGCAACTTAGCACTCATTATTACAGTGCAACTATTAACCACCTATGTGTGAAACAAGTCAAACATATCATTACAATTGCGAATAAGGGCAGAAAATCACAATGAATGTCAGCATCAAAAGAGTTGATGGCCACATCAACTATGAAAGCAGATGAACAAGTGCAAATAAAAAACCATGCATAAAATGAAGATTCCTGCTAGTAAACAGTTACCTTTACCCAAAAAAAAGATCACATAGTGCTGCTTACCCATGTTAGTTCATATGGTTCTGCTTTTCTGATAGTGAAGAAAACAAGTTGCAAATATGCATGGGCCGAATTTACATAATGTTCATTTAATAATTTCCTACTTACATAAATACGGCTTAGACTTTTTAGGGTGTAAACTTCTTACATGATAGAATTGTCGATCTGGAGTCTCTTTCTACAGGTATCTCAACCATAATTTCATCAACACATCTAGAAAGTTTACAGCCATATTAGAAGAAATGGTGTCATAAAGTTAGTACTGGACAACTTTCTTAAACATTCATAGTTCTTCCATAGCTTGGAAAAATATCAATAATTATTTTTCATGCAGGCGCTTGGTTTGAATAAATGTCAATACTACTTTTATAATAATAATAATCAATAGGGCACACTTTCTCTTCAATGCTAAAAAATCAATTTTCCTTTATAATTTTATACATTTAACAACAACAACAACTAAGCCGTTATTCCCAAACAAGTTGGGGTCGGCTAGAGATGGAATCCAAAACTAAATGACAAAGTCAATTTAAAAGTCATAACAAAAACAATAATAAAAATAAAAACCATGATGATAATAATAAAATAAAGTCAAATAAGTAAACAAATAATAATAGTAATAATCATAACTAAGTAAAATAAAAATAAAAATAATATATATATATATATCTTTAATAATAGTTGTAATAGTTTTGGTGTCACACTTTTTTGGTATCAACGTGAACTACCAAAAACGCCCTTTAATATATTATCAAATCTTAATCACTTAAAAATTGGATCTAATATTAAACTTCTTTTACATATTTAAACACCTAAGTAGGATCTAACAATTAAACATACTTTACAAATTCAAAACGCTTCTAAAGATAGAATCTAAAATTAAACTTTCTTTACAAATTCAAAATACTTCTTTACAAATATACAAATCTTAATATCACTTGAAAATAAAAAATTATTTTTTAACTGATTTAAACATATGCAATTTATAAGAAAAACAATTCACACGCAAAGCGCGTGCCGTAACACTCGTGTGTATATATATATATGTATGTATGTATGCATGTATATATATATGTATATATATATGTATATATATATATGTATATATATATGTATATATATATATGTATATATATATTAAAAGCATGATGATAATAATAATACTAATAGTAATATTGACCGAAGACCAAACACTACATCTTAGACTCCTATTCACTGGTCCTATAATCTAAAACTTGTAACACTATCCCTAAACAAACTCTAAGAAGAAAAAAAACTCCTAGTTGATGGTTCTGGTACGTTGATTGGTAACTTCCATGCGCTCCTATCCGACACCAGCTCTTCGGATATATTCAAATAATTCAAGTCTCTTTTAACTACTTTCTCCCATGTCAACCTTTGTCGACCTCTTCCTCTTTTTGAGCATTCGACGCCGTCTATAATTCCAACGCGCACAGGTGCCTCGGGAGGCCTCCGTTGGAGATGTCCAAACCATCTTAAGCGGTGTTGGACTAGCTTCTCCTCAATTGGTGCCACTCCAAGTTTATAACGTATATCATCATTTCTAATTCGGTCTCTTCTTGTATGATCGCAACTCTATCGCAGCATATGCATCTCTGCTACACTTATCTTCTGAACGTATTGACTTTTAGTAGGCCAACATTCTGCACCATACAACATCGTAGGCCTGATTGCCTTTCTGTAAAGCATTCTTTTAAGCTTCTATGTGACTTTCCTATCGTAGAGAATGTCAGGCGCCTGTCGTCATTTCACCCATCCCGCTCGAATTCTAAAACTTACATCTTCATCAATCTCACAATCATACTGCAACATTAATCCTAAATATTGTAAGGATTCCTTCTTGAACGCTACTTGTCCGACTAGAGTGTCATATACTCTATTTTGGTTTTGCTAAGCCTAAAACCCCTTAATTCCAAAGTCTGTCTCCACAGCTCCAGTTGTCTATCAATTCCAATCCTACTTTCGTCAATTAGCACAACATCATCAGCAAAGAGCATATACCAAGGAATCTCACCTTGTATACCCTTTGTAACACCATCCATCACTAAAGGAAAAATGTAGGGGTTCAAAGCTGACCCTTGATGTAATCTATGTTAATGGGAAAGTCACTGGTCTCACCCTCACATGTTCTAACACTAGTCACAACATCTCGTGCATATCCTTGATAAGGGTAATGTACTTTTTTAGGACTCTTTTCTTTTCCAAAGCTCACCACATAACATTTCTCGGTACTTTGTCATAAGCTTTCTCCAAATCGATAATTACCATGTGTAGATTTTTCTTTTGCTCCCTAAACCTCTTCATAAGTTGTCTTATCAAGAAAATCGCCTCTGTGGTCAACCTCTCAGGCATACAACCAAATTGGTTTTTCGAAACACATTTCATCCTTCTTAATCGATATTCAATGACTCTCTTCCAAAGCTTCATTGTATGACTCATGAGCTTAATTCCTTTATAGTTTGTGCAACTTTGAATATCTCATTTATTCTTAAAAACAGAAACTAATATGTTTCTCCTCCACTCATCTGGCATTTTGTTTAATTTAAAAATATTATTGAATAACTTAATTATCCAAGTATCCCTTCATCAATTTTATACGTTTAATAATATCAACAATAATTTTTCATGTAGGTTCTTGGTTTGAATAATTGTCAAATGCTTCTTTTTCTTCATTGCTAAAAAATAAATTTCCTTTATAATTTTAGACATTTAACAAATAGGGCACATCAGACAATCATCCAAATTACAATTATCAGAAAATGGTATCCTAGTTGACAATCATCCAAAACATTTGCCAGATTTTACAAATTGTTCAACTCAATTATCAAATCTCTCTATTAATGTCAATCGACAAAAATATTCCAAATATGGGGGAAAACGGAATTGAATCGATGCTGTTTATTTTGCAGACAGTGATGAAAATGCGATCGTTTGTTTTATCGTTGTAGTTTACACAAGTTATTTTTTCTCAGTACTTCTGTAAATATAGTCTACAGCATATCGTTCCTCCACCTTATTAATTCAATTACTAAAGCTCTAAGAAATAAGATTGCTTATATAGACGTGAGAGAATTCATTGATCTAATTCAAGTCTTTTCATAGATTATTTGGTATGAAAGAAACAAAAGACATTTCTTATAGCCAAAATTTCAACATCTACTTAGTTATAATGATGAACTTTGGCATGTGAGACGCCCATGTTCAGAGGATCAAAAATATTTTTGAAAAAATTAATAGAATAAGCTTAAATAACTTAGTTCTAATTTTACATATAGTTTTATATAAAATAATTGATAGAAAATTTATGGAACGTGAAGGAAAAAAATAAAATAGAATATTCGATGTATGAATGTAAAACAACATTGTGAACAATGAATAATATAGGAAAAATATATTGGTATTGAGAAAACAGTGAAGATAAATGTATATATTAGAATAATAAAAATAAAGAAAATAAAAACTTGTTGGGACTTAGATTCGAATCTGTAACCTCGTTTATATATCAATTTTTTCAACAAAAACATACGTTAGTTTTATCATTAGTGGAATTAGAACTCATGACCTCATTTGAATACAAAATCACCCAAGGCATGTGAGGCGTAAAAAAATATATACCTCAAACGCCCTAGATGCCTAAAAAATTGTAACCCTCGAAAGTAAAAAGATTTTCCTAGTTGAAAATTGTTGTTTGAAACCTAGAAAATTTATCATGAAGAGTTTTAAAATTGATTTGGAATTGATATTAAAAAACAATTATCGAATTAATTTCGAAATTTGATTATTGAATCGATTTTAGAAATTGAATTTTGAATGATTTTTGAAAATGAATATAATTGTTTTCGAAATCCATTAAAGAAAAACCGAGAAAAAGAAAACTGAACTTACTTGCCGCTTGTTGTTTATTGTCTATGTAGTTGAAATCAACCGCTTATTTATTCATTGCTTATGAATATGAACATACAAATTTTTATGATGTATTGTATAATAAATTTAAATGCTTAATGTTTTATAATTTATTATTTCAATTTTTTATTCCATGTTACTCAAATTTAATATGTCATGTATGTGATGTATACCCAAAAAACCTTAGGCGTCGAGGCTTAAACCTCGCCTCAGGAATACAAAATGTATTGCATACCAAGATTCAAAATTCCATTTTCCATTTCCGTTCCGATCATCGGAAAATTTTGATATTTCAGTTACGTTTTGGAATTTTCGAAAATTTTATTTTAATTCTGGTTCGCAAATTCCGGTATATTTTTTATAATTACATCAACAATATTCAATATTAACATAAATTTATGTTATGTTCTTTGGATTACATACATATGATTTGACATGAAAATACGAAGAAAACAATTTACAATATTCTATAAAATAAACCTAAACAATTTATTCTTCAATCAAATAACATTATTTTATATATATTAGATCCACAATGTAACTTGGAAGAATCTAGCCCAAAAAAACAAGGCCCAACGTTGAACACTTCAAGCTCCCAGTTAACGCTACATGCTCAATCGTAAAACCCTAATTCGCAAAAAGAATAAAAGTTACCACTTCTCTCTTTCATCCTTTCTCTCTCCCAACGTTGCTCGCTCGATCTCGATTCTCCCTACTCGATGTTGCCTCCCTTTCTTCATCTGTCTTAGGTATTTATAAAATGAATCTTTTTTCCGTTTGAAAATGGAACTGTAGCCAAGTTCCCGCCCGGTCATCGCGGAACGAAATGGCCGGTGTTTCGACATGCCAGTCGAATTTGGAACCGTGTTGCATACATGTTCACCTTTTAAAACTCTGCAATTATCTTACATGAAACATGCAAAAACAATTGAGTTATATCTCATGATATGCAACATATAATTCAGATGCTGCTCTATAATGCATCTAGTAGTTGTTTCTTTAATGGTTGGATTCATCCTTGTTTCTCCTTGAAAGTTGATAGATACAGATATTTTGTTTTTACTGAATGCAAAATGTTTGGTTCCCAACCATGTATGTATGTACATACGTATGTGTTTTCACTTGTAAAATTTGAGTTATCACGTACATTCATTTGATATGATGTTAGTACACTTGCAGCATTCAAAAAAAATCTACAATGTTATAGTAAAATCTCATGCATTGGGAATTATGATGATTTTAAATTAATTATATCTTGGTAGAACTATGGAAAGCATCTGTAATTTATATACTATGGTATATTGTATAAAATATGGAAGGTTGATCTAACTATGCTTTTATGGCGAATGCATTGGAGAAAGATTGACAAACAAGGAACTACAACATCGTACCACATAATGCAAGGTCAATGCTCGCATATCCAGTGCTTTTGGATGTTGATTGGAAATCTGAAAAGCTTTTAAAAGATGATAAAGCTCTTTGTCCGAATGTCCCATTTTATGCGAATGAGACGAGGTTTGTTAATCATGGTTAAATTTTAATTTCAAAAGGTATTGTAATTAACACAAAGGTTAATTTCCAAAACACTTAAATCTCATTTCTTGAAGTTTTAATTAGGAAATAAATATTTGGATACAAAATAAAACATAAAATAGGACACAACATATGTTGGCTGCTGAATCACTTTATGTTTATATATATATATATATGGTTGAAATCAGATGAACTCTAATGGTTGAGATATATTGTATCGTGTTACACATGTGGAAAATTCTATTTAGATGCAAATTGATGACACATAGATAACACAGAAGATCTTAAGCATTAGGCCTTATTGTATGTTTAGATGTGGAGTTCCATCGTCATAATATCTCATTGTGTGTGTATGTGTGTTCGCATAGTTGCAGATAACTTTAATCTTGTGTATCATAAGAAAATTTACCTTTTTCTAATCACAACTTACCTACGATTCATAAACCTTGTCACATTCCTATAAAACGTCTAGACAAAAAGCTTCATAATCTTTTAAAAACCTTTCAAATCCCAATCAGGATCTAGAAACACTGGATATGCATGCTTCACTTTGGCCATACTTTGCATGGTATGATGTTTTAGTTCCATGTTTGTCAATATTTTACTTGTAGTACAATATACCACAATTTATACAAATTGTGGGCACCTTTCACGGTTCTACCAAGATTTAATTAATTCAAAACTATCACAATTCCTAATACATGAGATTTTTTGCTAACATTGTACAAATTGTTGAATGCAGCAACAACAAGTGTACTTACATCATATCAAATAAATGTATCTGATAACTCAAATTTTACAAGTTAAATAAAATTGTATTTGAGAATAGTCCTCCACTCTCAAATCATTTAACGTCATCAAATGACCTGTAGGTTCTGATGTATGTCATGTTGAACAACTCAATTTGTACAACGTCTAATGCAACCACACTTTCTCCAGTATTATTCAATAAAAAAATTCAGCATGCCCCTTACACTTATTTGAAACATTACTTTTATTACAACATTCTAAAGGGTAGTCATGGCAATACACTTGATGTTGTTTTAGTGGCTTGCTATAAATTGATATGCATCGATCCAGAAAAGAGGGTTTTAGCAATCCATCATTTGTATATGCAAACTCTCCTCCAGTTTCTCGTGCATACATACAAGGTATGGGTGTAGTTACACAATCGCCAAAAGAATCAGTCCTTGTCACCCACTCTACCTAATGAGAAATTATAACATATATGTTCTGATACACAATGCTTTTATGTATATAATACAAAGGAGAAGGAGCTTCTTCTTTGCTATATTCATTTACAAAGGATATTCTAAACCTCTCTTCGCCTTTACTAAATCTTGATCATGTCAAGGTTTTATATACTCTTCGAATACTTGTAAACTATGGAAACTACAATTAATCTTCTTTTATACTTTAATTTCTTTTCCTCTTGCATTGTTCTCATCTTTCTCTAAGTTTCTTTACTTTCCCCATCACATGAAAGCTTCGTAGCATTTTCTTGCTAAGAATTGTCATATTCAGGACTCAATTCTGATGAACATTGGCACATATTTCTCAAGATTTTCTTAAGAGAAAATTTAGGAGCTTAAAGGATTTAAGGCACCTTTCATCCATTATCTTAATAATCATGTCAAGTTTTGGCATGACAGTATGAGAATTCACACATAGAATAATTTTAACATCCTCTTTGTCTGAAGAAGTTGCTTCTAGAGTAGCAGACGTTTTTCTGAAAGTAACAAACTCAGATGTCTTTCCATTTGCAGCAGCTTGTTTTCCATTGACCACATCCAAATTAGGGGTTATACCCTTCATAACTAATGGTGCATTATCATTTGCTTCCAATGCTAGTGCGCTTTTTGACAAATAATTGACCTGATTTAGATGATGAAGACCTAAATTGAGGATATATTAGGAAAAAAAAATAGAAAAATGATGGCAATAAAGTGTATTAAGCATAAGAACCCAATTTAGGACATAGTAAATGCAAAAGTTTACCCACACACATCATAGATAAATAAATAAACAGAGATTTACAACTTGGAGTTTACAAGTTATCCCATGTGACTGAGGTGGTTCTTATAATCACATTATACAGTATTAGTATAATATGACGGTGTGACGCCTATATACTTATGTTGTAGGTATATAATACATACTACATAGCTCACTAGCCATATTTCATGCATACTTAAGTAAAAAGTAGATGAACTTGTCTATAATTATTTCTGGTTAGCAGTCCTTAAAAATGGTCTTGTTATCATCATATGAGACACGACAAGCAAGTTACAATAAGTCACAAGGAGCAGTCAAATTTTTATATGGACATTTGACAATTTATCACAAAATGTACATTAGTTTTCATTCTGATTTTCTAGCTTAATGGAATCACTAATGAAGTAACTGGCATCGCATAGCTTATACACTTGTAGACTGTGATGGATAATCAACAATATTATTTTTTAACATCTAAATCCGACTCCATCTTGGTTTCTTCAGTGCAAACTGACTAAAATATTTAATAATAGTTGAATATCTTTGGTGTAAAAACAAACTACCCAAAATCCCCTAAAAAAGAATAAATGACTGGAAAATTTTAAAAAGTCAAACATTTATCCATAATTGTTGAATCGAAGTTCTATCTTTAAATTAAATAGAAAAAATATTATTTTTGTTATCTTTCTTATTATTGAATAGGAATTAAAATAATATATTAGCATTATATATCTTTAATGAGATCAGAGAATTATGTTTGTAGGTGGTTAAAATATTGGAAATTGCATTCTATACCTTTTTTTAATACGGTTGTAACACCTTTGGTTTCAAGGTTATGTACACACGAAACGCATGTCATCTCCACATGCGAAGTGCATTGGTTACACGTAATTAATAACATGTCACTTAACTGTCACTCTGGAAATACATTAACCAAAAAAATCATGTCAGGTTGTTGATGGTAAAAAAGAAAATTGTGTGGCCGATGATAACTGACAACAAAGTAGAAAAACAATAAGAAATTCACATGAATTGATTGTTCCTAAATCCGAACACAATTCTAAAAATTTTGATGAGCTTGTACTACAGATACCAAAGATGGTGTCAGATCTAGATGTTCAGAAGAAGAAAAATTGTTGATTATCCATCAAAGGCTACAACTGTATAAGCTGGCGAAGAGATGACAATTCCTTTATCAACAATTCCACCAGACCAGCAGAATTAGAATACATTCTAAAGAAATTGTTAATTATCCAACAAGCGCACAAGCTGCCACAGCCCCTCAACTGAATTATTTTGCATTATGATTCTACTAGCCAGGTGGAGTCGATGATAAAGGAATTGATCTCATCATCGACTCCATCTTTGATATCTTTAGTACAAGCTCATCAAAAAATTTAGAATTGTGTTTGGATGGAGAAATATTTAATTCATGTGAATTTCTTACTCTTTTGGTACTCTATTAGTAGTTATGATCAGCCACACATTTTTCTTTTTTTACCATCAACAGCCTGGCATAATTTTTTTGAATAACACACTTCCAAAGCGACAGATGAGACATGTTATTAATTATGAGTGTAACGGTAAGCGCTTCGCGTGTGGAGATGGCATGTGCTTCGTGCGTGTAAAAAATTTACACAACTGTGAAACCAAAGCTGTTGCTACCATATTTATAAAAAGATATATAATGAAATTCCTAATATTTTAACCATCAAAAAACCTAATTCTATTATCTTATTAAAGATATGTAATTCTAACATAGTATTTTAATTTGTATTCAATAATGAGAATGATAGCAAAAAGAATACTTTTCTTTTGCTCAAATTAAGGTTAAAACTTTAATTTGACAATTATGAATAAATGTTTAACTTTTTAAATCTGTGCAGCAATTTGTCATTCTTTTTTAGGGGATTTTGGGTAGTTCATGTTTAAAAAAAATGTAACACCAAAGGTATTACAACTAATATTAAAAATGATATAGTGGGTAACTGACAGTGAAGTTAAATGGCATGCCAAAAATATGGACATAAATTATCGTGATATATTTTCTCCTCGCTTGTACAAGTTTTTGAGATCAATTTGTTAAAAACTTAAAACAGTGAATAATATACAATCAAATGGAGACAATTTCTCAAAAGTTTAAAGGGGTAAGGACATTTAGGTGCTATAAACCTTATATCTGAGAAAGATGTTCCATAAGTTACTATTTTAAAGTCATTTTTGCCAAGCCTCCAAAACAACCACTTTTAAACAAATTGATGGCCTAATAATAATTTACCATTGAGAGTCTATCTTTTTATTTTCGATCATTTAAATCCAAAAATATCTTTTCATATCAAGAATTAGGAAGATATGATGTTCATGTGGCAATGATTATAACTAAGAAAATGAATTTTGAAAATCACTGCTAAAAAAATATAATTATATTTCAACATTTCCCATATTTAAAGTAATAATCCATGTGTAAAGCAGTGTATAGGTAGTATCTAGAATAAAAATTGATAACTTGTTATAAACATATTAGGAATAACAAATAGAAAAGGCATAACTTACTTATACGTACTCTCTAAGTAAAAATGTGGAAATTATATGCATATAAACCGCAGAAAAAGAAAAAGAAAAAAGAGAGTAATGGTTAACCAACACGGTATCATTGGATCAAACAAAAGACCAAAATGAGATGCAACCATAAAAATTAAGATATATGACAATGCAACCAGTAATGATAACATAATACCATGCACTATCTTCTCCTACTCCTCGAGTATGCTATCAATTAACACTTGTTAACCATTATCTTTGATATGGTCATAGTTGTTATTGTGTAACATGAGAAGCCTCTTAAGTACAGATTTGCTCACTTTACTAGAAAATCCAATAATACTCGATCGCAATTGCTTGCATAGCCCTTGGTGGTGGAGCCACCAAACCTAGAAAATAGTTAGCCGACATCGTTAAGTTAGCTATAAACTTTGCTTAGTTTACGTTAGTAACAAGAACAACAAAAAAGTGTAAGAGAAGCAAAAATTTAGTCCAATGATTTTATTGTAGTAACATAGCGTGAAATAAATCAAGTTTGGAAATTATTTACTCTTAGCTGTTACCCTGGAGCTGAAATATAATTATGACTTCCCCATAAACTAAGAAAAATGGAAACTACTCTATTTTGAACTCTTTAAGCTCTAGGAGCTTCTTTGTTAAAAGATTCACCTTAGTCATCTTAAAGTAACGTAAAAAGTATGATGTTGTAGATTACACAAAACTATACTTCGACCATAAAGAGAAGTCGTCTAATTCAGCATGAGATCAAAACATAATGGAACACACACACATATTTATATATATATATGTATGTATGTATGTATATATGTATGTATGTATGTATGTATGTATGTATGTATGTATGTATGTATACACTGAAACTACCTTGCAAGTAAATTGTACACAATAAACTCAATATTTTACAAACAAACATTGTAAAATCTTTTTCTTAATAAAAGGCCCCCTTAATCAAGATAAGTGTATACACATTAATTGGTCAAAAAATGATCAAAACATAATTTATAACATGGAATATCCATATCCATAATATTTCCTCTTACCAAATCGTACTTTATTCAATATGAATGTATCAACAGACACAATTTCTACCTTGAGTACTTATATATAAGTATGCATGTACAATTACAAAGATATATATCCATCTATAACTAAAACAAATATCATAAACAGAAGACATGTCATATTAACAACACTTTCATATACATCGTAAATGACTAAACCATCACTGCTAATGCAAATAAAAGGGCCATGTGAATTATGAGACATGTTTTGATAAAAATTTCAAAATTATTTTTATACAATATATAAAACAAAATAATAATTTAACTGAAAAGAGTTGCATGTGCGCATGTTCTGTTCGATAAACATGAGAGGTTCATTCAGAAGATAGCATATATAAATTCAAATTTTGACAACGTAATACCTTCCCTTGGTATATTGGAAACAAAAATCCACTTTTTATACTTATGTTAAATCATAGAATTCATGACATATTAATTCACATATAGTTTGCATATGAAGAGTGAGTGCGTGTGTGCAAGGGCGGAGGCACATGAGAGCTGGGGAGGTCATGTGACCCATCAGCAACTAAAAATAATAATAGCATAGTTCTTCTCTATAGCACACAACCCTAACCTATTTCTAATATCTCGTTATGAATCAATTATTTCTTCTCTTCTGCTTCCAATTGCATCCACTCTTCTAACTAAAAGCCACACCTCAACCGCCATAAACTTCGTTGCACCATGGGCAAGCACTATTCATGCCACAAATTCAAATTCATTTATTTGAATTCGCTGAATTAGAATTTGCTCAGATCAAAATGAATTTGCAATTTGAAATTCTTCGTTTACTTATTTTAATTGAAATGTGTTTAATAGTTCATGATTGATTTTGATTTCTCTAGTTGTTGGTTCATTTTGATTTTTATTTGTGGATCCTTTAATTTTCCCGTTATAGGTTGCTATTTACACCATTCATAGTTAATGGACTCGTCAATTATTTATTTTGATTAAAAAGTAGCTCCATTCTTAGCTTATAAAGTGGTTCCCGAAGTAACACAATGTGAAAGTGCTTAATACCTGAATTAGTACAAAATGATTTATCATACAAAGTGGATGAAACTAATAAAATGAATATAAGGTTAGTTGTTAAATATTTGAATTTTTGGATGTTTAAAATATTCTGATATTTAATTGTATATCATAAGTTCAATTGGAATTTACACATTACATGATACCATTATAATGTTCAAAATAATTATAAACAAATCGAATAACAAATGCATTATAATAGTGGTCAGGGTTCTCACTATAAATCTGACATTTATATTTAAACATTCTATATACTCGGTTTTCAAATTTGAGATTATTATATGATTTACAAAGTCATTGAACACGTTAAAAACTTAGATAGTTTTGAACACTACAAAGTTCAATATCATAAAATTTGTGAATGAAATAAACATAGTTGGGACATTGATAAATAAAGTATTAATAGATATGACACTATATAAATGGTAAGATAAAGAATTAAGGATTATCGCGTCTTGATCCCCAAACAATTTCAAATCAAGACCCGTAAACGTAAATTTCTGGCTCAGCCACTGTGTGTGTTCTATTTAATAAACATGAGAGGTTCATTTAGAAGATAACATATATAAATTCAGATTTTGACAATGTAATACCTTATCATGGTATATTGGAAACGAAAATCCACTTTTTATAGTTATACTTATGTTAAATAATAGAAATTTAACACATTAATTCACATGTAGTTTGCATATAAAGATCAGCTAAAGTTGTACTCTCTCGCACACCACGGCTACATAAGTACATAGTATTATCTATTGATTCTCAAATCAACTAAAATATTATGTTAAATGTGAAAGGAAAGCTATCACGTTTATTTGAAAAAAGAAAATGGTAATACACTTTCTTTTTTATTTACTATTACTTAGGACTTGCACAAGCGATCCGACTGCAATGATAAAATGAAAATTAATTGAACAGCTTTCAAACTGTCAAACATGGTTATGAGGACCTCAGTTAAAGAAACCACATTATATTGAAATGTAAACGAATTGAACATTTCTAATAAGCAAAAATAAAAAAAATCCAAAGCCTTAAAGCAGCCTGTAATAAAACTTCAAAGCCCCAACCCCAATGCAAGAGCAATAAATAATAATTGAGAGAAGAACAACAAAAGAAAGCCATAATGAGCAACAATCATTTCAATCAAACGTTTCATGAAAATAAAACGACAAAGTAAATAAACAATGGGAAGGTAAGACCTTAATTTTTTTTCGGTACTAAAGGCGCCACGTTTTCCACTCAGTCGGCAGACTTCTGTTGGGCATGCCTAGATGGCACTAGCGATGTACCGCCGATTGGCAGTGAAAAAAGAATGGCGACACCAGAAGCAAAAAATTACGTCATTTTCTTTCATCTTGTGAGGCCCAAATATGATTGGTAGCCCAAAATCAAATTTACTTGCTAAAATTAGCTGAAAATAAATAGCAAGGCCTAAAAGCAGACAAACGGTTATACAGACTACGGGAAAATAAGACAAGTCATTATATATTAGTAAATGAAAAATTAATTTGAACAAAGATAATAAAATAAATCATTTTAGTTGAAATTGTTTGTTAAACGAAAACTGAAATTATTGACTCTTAAAACCAAACCAAAGCTACCAAGATACTATATTTATGATCAACTTCTTCATTCATCTACGGTATGCCAAAACCATATGTTATATCATAATTTTTACTTGTCATAAATACTGAAAGGAGTAACCCTCGGCTTGAACTCAAAAGCTCTATTGTGTACGAGGTTCCTTATAAGAATTAAATACCAATCCAATGTCCAAAGAATAATAACCTACGAACCGAAAGTATATACCTCAAAGCGGGTCTATAACTGAAAGACTAAAGACATCCAAGCACTTTACTGTTCCGAGGCTAAAAATTGCCTTCAGCCTATATTCCAAAATCATCCTACGGACATTACCTTAAGAAATGGCTTCAATCAGCAGCGACCAAATATACAGGTCAAGAGTGCCTAATTTAACTTGTGAGACTAAAACTACTTCCATTAAAAGTCAAAGCGCCTCAATATCAAACCAAGATTAATAGCTAAGGTACCATCCTTCCAAATCAACGGCTTAAACAGTTTGGCGCTTATACGAAGTATACAGATTACAACATCCAAAGCTACACACATGTGTGTGTGTGTGTGTCTATATATATGCCACATCAACAATTTGCATTAATATGCAAGCAACCAAATGACGACACATGTTCAATGCCCTATAAGCGGGCCAAGTCAGCAATCCAAAAGAAATGCTCTACACCAATGATAGAGTTACAAATCGTCTAAAATACAAAGCACGATAAAAGGATACGATTCGAAATATAAAAGACTAACCATGTACCTTTTATATTATACTTAAGCTTGTCTAAGTAGTCATTAATGGAAGACAAAGCCAATCAGTTCTTGTACAACTCTTTGCAGCTAATTTAACCAAATATCAAAAATTTGGCAACAGTGGATGTAGAGATCTCTTCTCCAACCACTATAATTTGTGTGTACTCTTTTTTATTCGGCACTTATTGTTTTCAGCTCAAACATTTCGCCTTCGACTTAGTTTTTCTTATACTTTACTTTTTCCAGAACTTTCAAACTTTGGGGTGTTAGTTTTTGTAACAACCCTGAGATTGCAATTACCGAATAATAAATTAAAATTATGATTTTAAGTTGAAAAGGGAGCTAAACAAAAATTTGGGAATTTAAATTTGCAATTGATTTGCAAATTAAAGTATTTTGGGTTTAAAATGGGGAAATTAATATTTTTGGAATTTAACATTTAAAAAGGGAATTTTTAAATGTGATAATGGGTTTAATTGGCTAATGAGACAATTATATGGTTTTGATTAAAACTAGGTTGCTACTTAGGATTTTTGTTCACATGATAACATTAGAAAAAATAATAATAATAACATCAAACATAGTTGGACTTAGAAAATTTTTAAATTTACATATGCACTTAAGTAATTGAACTAAGCCTTATTTGGTTGTAAAACCCTCATAACAAACCCATTAGCCTACCCACTTCTATATAATATCTTAAACCATTCCCTAAACCCTAATCCTCCTCTTCATAATTTCTAAACTTAGATCTAACTCAAACTAATGGCCTCCCTTTGGTAGAAGATCCATCTCCTTCTCTACATAGCTAAACTTGTTTAATCCTAGCAAGGTAATGCAATCCTAGGCCTAATCATCTTCTAATCTTTATTTTAATTTTTGAAATCTCTTTGTAATCCTTGGTTTTGTTCTCTTTTTAATTTTGAAGCTCTCTAATCCGCATCCTCTTTGCTTTGGAAAGTTGCACTTGAAGTGTTTGCTTATTTGCTTGATTGGTAGAGGTAATTACTATCTAGTAGTGATTATTGCTAGTTAATTTTGGTGAAAATTTGATGCCAAAACTTGAAAAAAAACACCCCAAATCACCTAAAATCACAAAAAACTGCCGGCTGGAAATTGTTCAGCCTGAAAAACAGGCTGAAATAGGGCCTGAGAGCCCAAAACAGGCTTGGGTTGCAGTCAGGCATAGTAGGCTAGCCCGGTTGGGCTAGCCAGAAGCAGGCCAGCCCTTAGTGGGCTGGCCGCACATCATACTTCCCCAGCCCGCCTGGGCTGGGGAATAGTGGACGCGGGCCGAAGCCCGCGTCCCACTGCCCTAGCCCAGGCGGGCTGGGGATTTGCTCTACCTCCCCAGCCCGCCTGGGCTGGGGAATAGTGGACGCGGGCCGAAGCCCGCGTCCCACTGCCCCAGCCCAGGTGGGCTGGGGATTTTCACTGCCTCCCCAGCCCGTCTGGGCTGGGGATTGTGCACGCGGGCCGAAGCCCGCGTCCCACTGCCCCAGCCCAAGCGGGCTGGGGGTTTGAACTGCCTCCTCAGCCCGCCTGGGCTAAGGCATGCTGACGCGGGCCGAAGCCCGCGTCCAATATATATATATATATGTATGTATATATATATATATATATGTATGTATATATATATATATATGTATATATATGTATGTATATATATATATATGTATATATATATATGTATATATATATATATATGTTTCCAGATTTTGTTTACCTCCACTTCACGATGCCGCCAGGATCGCATCCGAAGTCGGAATTCAACGTTTTTGGTCTCGTTGGAAAGGTGGAGTTTCGAACTCCATCTCTGGAAAGTTTGGGCAACATCGGAGTTTGTTTGGCACTTCGAATTTCGTGTCGAAGTTGAACTCTGGTCGCTATTGGTAAACAGTATGAATCCTTTTCTGGGTCCAACTTTGAGATGTCGCTGCCACTTCGTCTCAGCTCGGATTCCAGAAATTCTTTTTGCATCTTAAAGTAGGGATGTTGGACTACATGCCTGCAAATTTTCATTACATTTGGACATAGTTTGCTGGTCCAAATAAATTGCCGAACTTGGGTTCGCAGCTGTTTTTGAATGTTTACAAACACTTAGAATAATTTCAGTGATTTTCTGGTTTTATTGATTTCTTTGAGATTTGTCTCTAGATTTCGTACACGGGTTTTATGAATCATTTTCAAAAGATTTTTCACTCCTAAATGGCTTTCGAAATTATTATATAATATTATTTTTAATTATTAAATTAATTACTCCATAATAGGAGAGTTTTCAAAAGCCGTTCTAAAGTGATTTCAAAATCAATTATAAATCCGTTTGGCACCATTATTTTCTATAATAAAAATCTCACACTCACATTTTTAGCACGTCGAGCGAAGTGGAAAGGTGCTTAAACGGTTAGGAAATCTCCGGCCTATGGAACCGTGTGTATTTTCTTTCCGGTTAATCCCCGACCTATTCGATTGATCGTTTTGACCTTTGGGACTAGTTTACCGATGATACGAGCTGGACTTTTTATTGTTTGGAGTGTGAGCTTGCTATTGGTTAGTAAACCGTTTAGTGCAAACGTGGGGTATGGGACTCATTGTTAACACTTTACGGGTTCCTCTCCAAGAAGTTAGTGACACATTAGCCTCTGGGCGGCCAGTACTGGACCTCTGGGTCACCACGCCTCTGGGCAACCGTCTCTGGACACCTGCTCTATGGAGCAGTTTATTTTTCGGCGTGCGCCTCTGGGCCTTTATCCTTCTGGGAAGGATCTCACCGTCTCGCGCGTTCCGCATTTGTGCGAGTGATCGATCACAACTCTACAGTACTTGGCAACAACGACTCTGGTCGGTGCACGTGCAATACTGGTATTATTTGATGATTTTTATATCCATTTGAGTACCGCCATTCGGTGTTGGTTCTATGGAACCATACTATGTAAGTGCGATTGCCTTGTGGATTCGCAGTGTCTCTGGACACTGCTTTTCAGTGTTGGATTTCATTGACTTTTCAGTATATCCCCATTGCTCTTTGGAGCATCGATCTTTGCTTGGGCATTGATTACAGACTCTGGTCACTCTTGGGATTATTGCCTATGGGCATCTTTTTATAGCTTTGGCTACGCCGATGATATGAGGCGATTTTATTTATTCTACACTTTGGTGTTGATTTCTCTTTGGAGATTTTTATTGTTTATTGATGATTAGGGATCGTCATTATATTCATGTGGTTCATAATATACATCTCTTTGGATAAGTACTGTTTTATTTATGTACCGCATTATTATATATCTCAGTTATTACTGATTGTTTAGCTAGCCAGACCCGAGTGTTTTCACTCGGGTCAGACCGAGTTGTTTCAGGTTAGGTCTCTGGACTTAGCTTCTGTGCTTCCGCTTGGACATTATCTGCTATGCTGATAGATAGCGCTTTTATTTGTCCACTATTCCGCTACTCTGTTATTATTCAGACTTTGATATGTACATATTTTTGACCCACATGTGTGGGCAGTGGCTTTGTACCCACTTATAGTATTTGGATCTGTATTGACGATGTATTGTTCTGGGATTTTATATCTGTTATGTGATTCTGTTCTGTGATGTTTTATCATTTATTATTATGCTTTGTCCTGATAGATCTTTAGCCATTTGTAATTTCGTTATAAGTATTTACCGAATATGTCAAACCACTTGAAAAAAATATATAGATACCATCCTTTCGACGTATCCAGTAGATAGTTATAGCTTGATTACAAATGGTCGCTTCCACTATACTCTATTCTCCGCTTTAACAGACAGTATTACTCTCGTAATACTCTTTGTTACAGTGGGTCTCAAAGTGGGGCGTTACAGCTTGGTATCAGAGCGAGGTTTCAGGAATAAGCATAATAAACACAGAACAGATACACTTAGTACAATACATTTTAAATTAGATCCGAATTAAATCAAATCCCTTCCTTATGTTTATTGATAGATAAGTTAGGAATATGTATAGGAATCCGTTATATTCCGTAGTATTCCTTAATTAATTATCTATCATTGAATCATGTCTAACTCCAATTCCCATTACGACATGTTTGACCAATTGAGAGATGCGAAGGTCTTCTCTTAGCTTGACCTTGCCACCGGATTCTATCAGCTACGAGTCGTGGAAGACAGCATTCCTCTTACAGCATTTCGCACTCGTTATGGTTCTTTTGAGTGGTTGGTCATGCCGTTCGGCTTGACGAACGCTCCGGCTTTCTTCGTCGATCTTATGAATCGAGTATTCCGGGAATACATCGATAGATTCGTTCTGGTTTTCATCGACGATATTCTTATTTATTCTAGATCCGAGGCAGAGTATGCTCATCATTTGCGGATCGTCTTGGATAGTCTTCGTCAGCATCAGCTTAAGGCCAAGCTCTCCAAGTGCCATTTTTGGGAGAGCAAGGTCAAGTTCTTGGGCCATATTGTATCATCTGAGTGTATTTCTGTCGATCCTGCCAAGATCGAAGCTATTCAGAATTGGAAGCATCCCGAGAACGTTCATGATATTCGCAGCTTCCTTGGGCTGGCGGGTTATTACTGTCGGTTTATCAAGGATTTCTCTCGAGTTGCACTTCCCCTCACGACTCTGACTCGTAAGGGGATTCGTTTTATTTGGTCTGATAAGTGTGAAGCTTCCTTTCAGCGACTGAAGGAACTTCTCACCCATGCTCCTATTCTTGTGGTTCCTGAGAGTAACCAGGATCTTGTTGTTTACACCGACGCTTGTGGTAGCGGCCTCGGTGCTGTGCTTATGCAGAAGGATCGGGTAGTTGCTTACGCTTCTAGGCAGCTACGTCCGAATGAGGTTCGCTATCCTACTCATGATCTTGAGTTAGCTGCTATCGTCTTTGCCTTGAAGACGTGGCGTCATTATTTATTGGGCGAACGTTTCATTCTCTACACCGATCACAAGTCGCTGAAGTATCTTTTCAGCCAGAGAGATCTCAACATGAGGCAGCAGCGATGGCTTGAGTTTCTCGCCTCATATGACTTAGACATTCAGTATACCCCTGGCAAGGGTAATCGTGTGGCTGATGCACTCAGTCGCAAACACTCGGCAGTAGTTTCTATGATGATAGCAGAGTGGGATTTTCTAGAGACTCTTTCTATGTGT
This sequence comes from Allium fistulosum, assembly GCA_030737815.1. NCBI lineage: Eukaryota > Viridiplantae > Streptophyta > Magnoliopsida > Asparagales > Amaryllidaceae > Allium > Allium fistulosum. Next base: position 730,628,573 of record CM060902.1, on the reverse strand, counting down.
GATATTCGAGATCGAGCTCCGTCTTCTGATCCTCAAATCTTGTTATTCAGCTTGGAAGCTCGACCTATTCTATTGGATCGCATTGCCCATGCTCAGCGGCAGGATCCAGACTTGTTGCGATATATTCATCTCCTTGAGTCGGAATCCAGTGATAAGACATTGTTGGATTATTCTATTGATTCTCATCGGTGTCTTCGTAGGAAGAACCGTATTTTGGTACCATCTGATTTATCACTTAGGCATGACATTCTGGACGAGTGTCATCGTACTAAGTACACCATCCATCCCGGTTCGAGCAAGATGTATGCCGATATGTGTCGGGTATATTATTGGGAAGGCATGAAGAGTGATGTTGCAAGTTATGTAAGTCGTTGCATGACTTGTCAACAGATCAAAGCTGAGCACCAGTGTCCATCCGGTCTTCTTCAGCCGCTTGAGATTCCATTGTGGAAATGGGATCAAATATCCATGGATTTTATTGACGGTCTGCCTCGATCGAGGTCAGGCCATACTTCTATTTGGGTCATCGTTGATCGCTTGACCAAATCAGCTCATTTCATTCCTATTAATTTCACTCGGACTGCTCCTCAGCTTGCCAAGTTTTATGTGAAGGAAGTCGTTCGACTTCATGGCATTCCAAGCTCTATCGTCTGTGATCGAGACACTATCTTTACTAGTCACTTCTGGAAGTGCCTACAGTCAGCTTTGGGCTCAAAGCTGAATCTCTCAACTGCTTATCATCCTCAGACCGACGGTCAGACGGAGAGGGTGAATCGTGTTTTGGAAGATCTTTTGCGCTGTTGTATTCTGGATTTCGGAGGTAGTTGGGAGGATCACTTACCGCTTGTAGAGTTCTCCTACAACAACAGCTTTCAGTCTAGTATCGGCATGGCACCTTTCGAGGCTCTCGACGGAAGGCCATGTCGCTCTCCTGCTTGTTGGTTAGAATCTGGCGAGAAGCTCCTTCTTGGTCCAGATTCAGTTCGGGAATCTTCTGAGAAGATTATTCTTATCCATCAGAGAATGAAAGAGGCACAGGACCGCCAGAAATCCTACGCGGACAACCGTAGGAAGGCTCTTGAGTTCTCCATTGGTGATCATGTCTTTATTCGGATATCTCACATGAAGGGGGTTGTGCGTTTCAACTCTACAGGGAAGTTGGCTCCTCGCTATGTCGGACCATTTCCTATTATGGAACGCATCGGCCCCATTGCTTATCGTGTGGCTCTACCTGCTCATTTCTATGGAATACATGATGTGTTCCATGTTTCTCAGCTTCGCAAGTGTGTGCGCGACCCTGATTCTATTATCGAGCCTCATATCGTGCCCGATTTGGAGATCTCACCCGATCTATCTATAGAGCAGCAACCTCTTCGTGTGCTTGATTCGGAGATCAGACGTCTTCGAAACAAAGAGGTTCCGCTTGTGAAGATTCAATGGTCGTCTAATCCTAAGGACTGCACTTGGGAGACCAGAGAATTTATCGAGCATACTTATCCTGGTTTTCTTCCATCTTCCGACACGGGTGAGCATCTATATTTTATCCTCTGTATTCCTTTTTGGATTAGATGTTATAGACGACTTCTATATTTAAGGAAATTGCGGGGACGCAATTTTCTTAAGGGAGGGAGTCTGTAACAACCCTGAGATTGCAATTACCGAATAATAAATTAAAATTATGATTTCAAGTTGAAAAGGGAGCTAAACAAAAATTTGGGAATTTAAATTTGCAATTGATTTGCAAATTAAAGTATTTTGGGTTTAAAATGGGGAACTTAATATTTTTGGAATTTAACATTTAAAAGGGGAATTTTTAAATGTGATAATGGGTTTAATTGGCTAATGAGACAATTATATGGTTTTGATTAAAACTAGGTTGCTACTTAGGATTTTTGTTCACATGATAACATTAGAAAAAAAAAATAACATCAAACATAGTTGGACTTAGAAAATTTTTAAATTTACATATGCACTTAAGTAATTGAACTAAGCCTTATTGGGTAATAAAACCCTCATAACAAACCCATTAGCCTACCCACTTCTATATAATATCTTAAACCATTCCCTAAACCCTAATCCTCCTCTTCATAATTTCTAAACTTAGATCTAACTCAAACTAATGGCCTCCCTTTGGTAGAAGATCCATCTCCTTCTCTACATAGCTAAACTTGTTTAATCCTAGCAAGGTAATGCAATCCTAGGCCTAATCATCTTCTAATCTTTATTTTAATTTTTGAAACCTCTTTGTAATCCTTGGTTTTGTTCTCTTTTTAATTTTGAAGCTCTCTAATCCGCATCCTCTTTGCTTTGGAAAGTTGCACTTGAAGTGTTTGCTTATTTGCTTGATTGGTAGAGGTAATTACTATCTAGTAGTGATTATTGCTAGTTAATTTTGGTGAAAATTTGATGCCAAAACTTGAAAAAAACACCCCAAATCACCTAAAATCACAAAAAACTGCCGGTTGGAAATTGTTCAGCCTGAAAAATAGGCTGAAACAGGGCCTGAGAGCCCAAAACAGGCTTGGGTTGCAGCCAGGCACAGTAGGCTAGCCCGGTTGGGCTAGCCAGAAGCAGGCCAGCCCTTAGTGGGCTGGCCGCACATCATACTTCCCCAGCCCGCCTGGGCTGGGGAATAGTGGACGCGGGCCGAAGCCCGCGTCCCACTGCCCCAGCCCAGGCGGGCTGGGGATTTGCTCTACCTCCCCAGCCCGCCTGGGCTGGGGAATAGTGGACGCGGGCCGAAGCCCGCGTCCCACTGCCCCAGCCCAGGTGGGCTGGGGATTTTCACTGCCTCCCCAGCCCGTCTGGGCTGGGGATTGTGGACGCGGGCCGAAGCCCGCGTCCCACTGCCCCAGCCCAGGCGGGCTGGGGGTTTGAACTGCCTCCTCAGCCCGCCTGGGCTAAGGCATGCTGACGCGGGCCGAAGCCCGCGTCCAAAATATATATATATATATATATATATATATATATATATATATATATATGTTTCCTGATTTTGTTTACCTCCACTTCACAATGCCGCCAGGATCGCATCCGAAGTCGGAATTCAACGTTTTTGGTCTCGTTGGAAAGGTGGAGTTTCGAACTCCATCTCTGGAAAGAGTGGGCAACATCAGAGTTTGTTTGGCACTTCGAATTTCATGTCGAAGTTGAACTCTGGTCGCTATTGGTAAACAGTATGAATCTTTTTCTGGGTCCAACTTTGAGAGATGTCGCTGCCACTTCGTCTCAGCTCGGAATCCAGAAATTCTTTTTGCATCTTAAAGTAGGGATGTTGGACTACATGCCTGCAAATTTTAATGACATTTGGTCACAGTTTGCTGGTCCAAATAAATTGCCGAACTTGGGTTCGCAGGTGTTTTTGAATGTTTGCAAACACTTGGAATAATTTCAGTGATTTTCTGGTTTTATTGATTTCTTTGAGATTTGTCTCTAGATTTCGTACACGGGTTTTATGAATCATTTTCAAAAGATTTTTCACTCCTAAATGGCTTTCGAAATTATTATATAATATTATTTTTAATTATTAAATTAATTACTCCATAATAGGAGAGTTTTCAAAAGCCGTTCTAAAGTGATTTCAAAATCAATTATAAATCTGTTTCGCACCATTATTTTCTATAGTAAAAATCTCACACTCACATTTTTAGCACGTCGAGCGAAGTGGAAAGGTGCTTAAACGGTTAGGAAATCTCCGGCCTATGGAACCGTGTGTATTTTCTTTCCGGTTAATCCCCGACCTATTCGATTGATCGTTTTGACCTTTGGGTCTAGTTTACCGATGATACGAGGTGGACTTTTTATTGTTTGGAGTGTGAGCTTGCTATTGGTTAGTAAACCGTTTAGTGCGAACGTGGGGTATGTGACTCATTGTTAACACTTTACGGGTTCCTCTCCAAGAAGTTAGTGACACATTAGCCGCTGGGCGGCCAGTACTGGACCTCTGGGTCACCACGCCTCTGGGCAACCGTCTTTGGACACCTGCTCTATGGAGCAGTTTATTTTTCGGCATGTGCCTCTGGGCCTTTATCCTTCTGGGAAGGATCTCGCCGTCTCGCGCGTTCCGCATCTGTGCGAGTGATCGATCACAACTCTACAGTACTTGGCAACAACGACTCTGGTCGGTGCACGTGCAATACTGGTATTATTTGATGATTTTTATATCCATTCGAGTACCGCCATTCGGTGTTGGTTCTATGGAACCATACGATGTAAGTGTGATTGCCTTGTGGATTCACAGTGTCTCTGGACACTGCTTTTCAGTGTTGGATTTCATTGACTTTTCAGTATATCCCCATTTCTCTTTGGAGCATCGATCTTTGCTTGGGCATTGATTACAGACTCTGGTCACTCTTGGGATTATTGCCTATGGGCATCTTTTTATAGCTTTGGCTACGCCGATGATATGAGACGATTTTATTTATTCTACACTTTGGTGTTGATTTCTCTTTGGAGATTTTTATTGTTTATTGATGATTAGGGATCGTCATTATATTCATGTGGTTCATAATATACTTCTCTTTGGATAAGTACTGTTTTATTTATGTACCGCATTATTATATATCTCAGTTATTACTGATTGTTTAGCTAGCCTGACCCGAGTGTTTTCGCTCGGGTCAGACCGAGTTGTTTTAGGTTAGGTCTCTGGACTTAGCTTCTGTGCTTCCGCTTGGACATTATCTGTTATGCTGATAGATAGCGCTTTTATTTGTCCACTATTCCGCTACTCTGTTATTATTCAGACTTTGATATGTACATATTTTTGACCCACATGTGTGGGTAGTGGCTTTGTACCCACTTATAGTATTTGGATCTGTATTGACGATGTATTGTTATGGGATTTTATATCTGTTATGTGATTCTGTTCTTTGATGTTTTATCATTTATTATTATGCTTTGTCCTGATAGATCTTTAGCCATTTGTAATTTCGTTATAAGTATTTACCGAATATGTCGAACCACTTGAAAAAAAATATAGATACCATCCTTTCGACGTATCTAGTAGATAGTTATAGCTTGATTACAAATGGTCGCTTCCACTATACTCTATTCTCCGCTTTAACAGATAGTATTACTCCCGTAATACTCTTTGTTACAGTGGGTCTCAGAGTGGGGCGTTACAGTTTTTGATGAAAAATAATTCTAACATTTTTTACGTTAGAAAAAAGGCTTGAACCTTTGTTCCAATATATTGCATCCTGCACTTGATTCCAACTAACTTCCTCTCCGATGATGAAATCTAAGTCCCCTTTGAGAAGGAACCTCAATCTTCGGTGATTGATGAAGATGTTCAAGGAACGCTTAATGAAACAGTCAATCCAACTGTTGTTGGGATTCTCTACTTCTGCTTTTCATCGATGGTCAGTTCTGACAAATGATGCTTGCTTTTATGAAAATACCATGAAATTCTTAAGTGATTACCAAGATGAAATGAAGAAAATAATTGATGATATAAAAAGAACAGTTGTTGTTGATGAGGAAAATTGGCTGCTAAAGGTTGGTCGGAACCCTAGGAAAAGACAAATGACAACGAAAGAACTCGAGGCCAAGTTTATTAAAAGCATTGCTAATAAAATTAGGTTAGAATTATCCTAAACAGGTAAAGAAGTCCGAACCATAAGGCCTTCGACATTGAGCACTTAAAGGATAAGCCTTAGTAGGCCAGCATGGGTTCGGCCGAAAGCATAAATATTGATGTTAAGCCTAGTGAATGATTAAAACTCGAAGGAGACCGAAATATGGAAAAATTATTGTATAAATTATCAGAGCAAGTTCAAAGGCTATGAAGAGAAAGATTTGGTTCTTATACGGAACCGAAGATTAAAAAGATTCATCCATTTTCTATTGATATAATGAAGGCATCATTGCTTATGGGATTTTGAATCATACAACTCTCATATGATGGATCGACTAATCCAAAAGATCATATTACCTTATACAAAATATAAATGCAAAAAATCCAAGCTTTGGATGAAGTTAGGTGTAGATTTTTATTGGTTACTTTTACTGGATCGACAATAAAGTGGTTTCAAAATTACTCTCCGAGCTCAATCCACTCTTGGGATCAGTTGACAATAGAGTTTATGACCATGTTCTTTGCTTCAAGGGACACTCAAGCGGGTGTAAGCTTGCTTATCGATTTTTTAGCAAGGGGGAGTCGAGTCTATTAAGGACTATTGCAAAAGATTCAATGATGTTGCTACGAAGGTTTAAGGCATGTCAAATGACTCCATGTTGATCGATAGCCCCGCTCTTGAGAAGATCCCGCCTTCATTGGGAAAGAGTCCTAAAGGAAAATGCGGAGTTAACCACAATTTTTAGGATGCTTATTGAAGATAGGGATACTTTAGCGGAGTTTCTGTACAAAGTATTTTCTAGGAATGTTTTAACCAACTTTTCCTTCTTAAGGGAGAAGAGTGAGGGTTTACTTAGGCGCCTGCATATAGGTATCCACATGATCATGGGACCGATCCTCATCCTAGGGAATGTTGGAATCTTCCCAGGATCACGACTATCCTTCTTTCCCCTAACACTCTTCCTCTCGAGAAAGTTAGGTTTAACAAAGAGAAATTCATTTCTGAGTTTTATGAATGGCCAATATTGTATGAACCTAAGTAGCTTTGTTGTTGTAGTATGTAATTAAAACAATCTCTATAAGTATAGAAACTTTCATTTCTTTGTCGCTTATTTTTTTTAAATCCACAGTTAAGGAATTATTGGACACTCCCTTGAAAAAGAACTCTTAAGTAAAATTTGTCAAGCTAAAAAAGGGACTTTAAGGAGAAATCATTAATTTTTAAAACCTCACGACTGATAAAATACTGCTTTCTTAGGGACCTTGAAGAAGTTTACATATAGCCCCACCACATAAATTTTGATTTTTTAGGTGATGAAAAGGACAATTTACTTAAAGAAGTATGATCTATTTATGCTAAATTGTTATGCGGAGAATCCAGTGTCCCTACCGGAAGATGGGATTATCACTGGTTCCCCTAGTTAGTACTCATCAAGGATTTACTGTTCTATTGTCCCTATGTCTATGTGTTCACTCAAACAAGCTCAAATTTCTACTTCTAAACTTAAGAATTGATGTGCACGAGAAGGGGAGCATGATGCGTTTGGTCGCTCTTCGATTCGTTGTGTGTGTATGGAGAAAATTGTTAGTCCTTGAAAAGAATGGTTTTGATGACAACAACCTTAGGACTTGTTATAAAATATAAATACTAACATTATAGTTTAGATATATATGTATATGCAGGATATAAACATGCAAGTACTGAGAATGAAGACTGTACAGTATAGAGACTCAAGATTGAAGACATTAAGATTCAAGACTCATGAGTATCAAGATATCAAGAGTTCAAGATTTCAATAGTACAAGACAAGTATCGAGTCTAGAATTATGTTAAAACTTCTAGAAAAGCACTGACATCTTACAATCCATTTTATTCGTGGAATGGAATCCACTTCGAGCCTGTTAAAGGGATGGAACCTACGAAAAATCTAGTGGAACATCGTTTTGTATCCACTAACTTTTATTCAAATGTTTTACAAAAGTATATCTTGTTTTCAAAATCTTCCTTTTTAAATCAAAAACATCTATCCTGGTTTTAAATACTTTTAGCCTCAAAATAATATTTATTTTCAATATCAAAATTATCCTTGGTTTTAAACTATCTTTAATTATAATGTACTTAACTTTTAATATTTATATTTAAGATCTAAATATGAAATTATAGTAAAATTTTATATATACCAAAATATTATTCTCTATACTTATTTATGTATTTTAACTATAGTATATTTATAAAGTTTAAAATAGTGTTAATAAAAGATAGAAGTTATTTTCAAAAGAAAAACAAATTATCAAAAATACCTTAGGCATGTCGACAACCCCTAGGTACCCATGTCGACATGATGACAGTTTATTTCAAAAGTTTGAATTTCAAAAAAAGTGTTTATTCGTCATATCCTTTCCCGAATGGACATGGCCATTGTTCTACTATAAATAGGGGATGTTTTAAACGAATTTATATTCATAATTTTCTGATTTCACTTCTCTTCTTCTTCCACATTTCTTTATATACATTTTTACTATTACTCTGCTGAAATCTCCATTGAATCTAACTAGATCATCTCTGGTTTGATTCTCTATCACTATCTCAACAAGATCCCAGTGCTATTTAGAGTTATAGGCTTCTTTGTAATCAATCGAGTGAGAAAAGGTGTGATTGTAGCCTGGAAAATCAATCAAGTAAGAGAAGGTGTGATTGTAGCCTAGGAAATCAATTGGGTGAACTTTTTGCCCGTAAAATCAAGTATCTCTACCCAGAGGATTGTGAATCTGGAGTGGTGTACCTCGTGGCCTTGAAATCGAGGGTGTAATTGTAAGAATTGATTTTGAAAGGAAATCCGTATTTGTGTTGCGGGACTGGATATAGGGTAACTCCGAACCAGTATAAAATCCAGTGTGTTCTTTCCTTTATTGCCTTTACTTTATATTTGCATCTGTGTTTGATTTGTGATCATATCTGTGTCTGAATATTGCATACATTTGTGTTCAAATTAATATTAACTCAAAAAGAATTAGTAATTCATTAAAACAATATTCACCCCCCCTCTAGTGTTAATTCTAGCCTTAAGATCCGTAATCCGCATTTCTCACAAAAATGAGGAAAGATGGTGTGCGGTTTTGGCTTCTTATGTACAGGATTGTGCACGGCCATGCATATTAATTTGGGGAGGAATGATTAGCAAGGTAATTAGGTAATTAGATGATTAACTAAGTGAATTAATTATTCTAATTAATCTTGTTCCTTATGAAATTTGTATCTCTTGCATATGAGGTCTAATCGAGACGATATCTTCACAGTCTCACATGTAGTGAGATTATCTACGACACGGTATGAGGTTGGAATGGATTTAAACACTTGGGAATTAACGGTTCAGGTAAGTGGAATAATAACCATCAATTTTTATTTTAGTATAAACCCCCGTAATTATGTTATTGAAAATATTAACTAAAAGAGGTAGGATAAAATATATGTGTGTGTGTGTATGTGTGATTATTCCCTTATTTGATTGGATTGGTTTGGTTAGATTTTCAGGACAATTTATTCATATATATATATATATAGTGTTTTATCCATATTGAATAGGGTTCGATAGAATTTATATTAATTTATAACATGATCATAAATTAATTAAACTCTAATATGTAGTTATAATAGTGATAGAAATATCATTTATATATTTATTACTAATCATAATTTAAAAATAAGATTTTAAAAACAAACCATAAGGCTTAGAAATAATTTACAAGCTAGTTAAATATTTATAAAATAGTTGCACTATTTTATAAGATAATAGAAGAAGATTCTTGGACTTTTATTGAAAAGATCTTATAAATAAAAGTAAGATTTGATTATTAAACAACTCAATTATTTTTTTAAATAAATACTATATATGAGAACATATATGTATATAAGCATGTCACGAGATCTCTTGCAGCTATAGCGACTGTCGTGTGCGCTAAGTTGCATAAGGTGATAGCGGGTCATATAATAGCCCGGTTGAAGCTCGAAACATAAACTGTGACGTATAAGTGTAAATGTCTATGAATTGGTATGTATTGCATATGTTTGCAAATAAATATATGTCTATAAGAAGGAAGGGAATATGGTAGGGTGTAGTTGGGTTGCCAAGATGTATATTTTCATTTTGGTAGCAAAATGATTGGGAAAAGGATTCGTGGCGACAAGAACATCCCTCCCGAACACTCAAAAGAAATCGGCGTGTAGACTCAACCATAAGGCACCAAACTTCAAACGCATGACAAAGACGACATGGCAAATGGTCAGGTGGCTTGATGGAGAAGGTGGCACGACAAAACGAGTGGAAATTGGGCTCCGATCATGATCCAAGCTAAGCAATATTGCCTAGCTCAAAGCATGGACCGATGGACTGGTGGCACTAACTAGTCCACCGTTTAGTGGTTGAGTCGAGCAATAATGCCCCGATCTAGAGCATTTCACTTCCGTACCGACCCGATTTCCCCTATATGACTTCGGGTTTGTGCAATTAAAGCCCGCTGAAGTCCTATAAAATCTCCGCTATAGCTCGTAGCGCTCTTTGACCGCTACATGTTTTCACTTTAGCACTATTAAATAGTACATCCGCTTTAAGCCCCACTATTCTCCGCTACTCCCACTAAATCAAGTCTTTTTAGCATCCGTTTTAGTAAAATTAATATCAAAGGTTGATTTGACTAGGTGTCTTTTAAACCAAATTAGCAAAGTTGGGGCAAAAACCTAATTTTAAAACATAAATGCTCGATATAAGTTGGATATCTATTGTAGTCAACAAATCTGGACTGCATAAATCATGATATTCTTCGGTTTTGTTATATGAATTAAATAATATTTCCTTTTCCTACATAAATTTTGCGAGAATGAGAATAAACTAACTTTAAATATTAGGTTTTATATATAATGAAGCTTTTTGCACCTCTGTTATTTTCCACAATATCCCCGCTATAACTTTTTGCACATCTACCGCTATAGAACCGCTAAACACTTTAACTTCATAGCTTCAGGTAGACTTTTGGGCTACTCAGAGAAATGAATGCCAAAATAAATACCTCTTGGTTTTGGCCTTGGATTGATGTATTGATCAATCGTATTGGTCTTATATTAGTGATCATACATGTTATTGGCCTTTCAGTCATGACCATACGCATAGATAGATGTTAATATAATATTGGTCTTCGTTTGTGATAGACACATTTGATTGTTTGATGTTATATTTGATTTATAAATATATTTATATGGTATCGGTGTTCCTTTGTGGTCTTGATGGCATATTATACGAGATGCGCCCGTTATTCTCTTTTGTAAGGACATTATACGAGTTTGTTAACAAATCCATGATGACTAGGGGGATGATGACAATTATTTATTATGGGATCACATATCACCAAAGTTCATTATAAGGGTACGGTGTGATCCACAAGGGTCTCGGGTATTTAGAATAGATCATATATCACCAAAGCTCATTATAGGGGTACAATGAGATCTACACGAGGCCCATCACTGAGGATGCGACTCAAGGTCTATAATACATTCAGGTGCTGACTCTATCTATTATTGGACTAGGTTTCAACTATATAAAGTAGATCATATATCATCAAAGCTCATTATAAGGGTACAGTGAGATCTACACGAGTCCCATCATTGAGGATGTAGCTCGGGGTCTATGGTACAATTAGGTACCGACTCTATTTATCTTGAACCCTCGAAGGGAATCATTGAATTGCGATAGATGTCCATAGTGGACTTCACACATTATTAATGATGAGTATCAATCTGTATTCTTTGGTTGTCTCTCATTGTTATGTTGTGTTTTGTGTGTTATTAGTTGGTCGATGATATTATTGTTACTATTATTATTGTGTTATTCATGATAGACTTATGTTGTGATTACCCTACCTTTGTATGTTGAGTTACTTGTATCATTGTATATTGTTTAGTAGCAGTCACATTATATTAGTTGTGCTGACTTGTTTATTACAGGAGAGGAGTGGGCTATGGTATGGTTTTATTTCTTTTGGATAGGTTTTTTTACTTATTTATTACCAGTATGGATTACCTTTGAGCCACATTGGTGGAGAGAACTGGTTGTAACTTAGTTGCTGCCTATTTATTTATGTATGTAGTTTTGATACATAGCATTTTGAGACAGTTCCCCTTAGACCAGGATTTATATCTGACCTGTGTTTTGTCTTTGTCTACTTATGTCATAACAACTCTCGGGTACTCGATCCAGTAGTTTAAGAGTTATGTGTTTTTAGGGATACGCTTTCAGAAGGATGCAGCGAGAGTTTTGGAGGCAAAGGTGATACTTGGATATTTATCTATTTAACATTGTAGTAGTACATAGCAGAAGTTATTTGCTTATGAGACTTATTGTATCAAATATTTTATTATGCCTTTCGGTATTGATATTTATTTATAAGTTACTTCCGCTAGTAGTCTCATATATATAGCCCATTCCATTCTGTTCGTGTATATTCGTCATAGTATATGTTACCATTCGCTGTGAGATCATATCGTTATGCCTTGGTATAATATTTTGTTTTCTCTTCTTCCTTTGTTTTCACGATAAGTCATCTTTTGTGGTATTCGAAAGCCAATCGTTGATATGAGGCATTGATTTTTGGGTGTTCCGAAGTGCGGGTTGTTACAATATCCGAGATATTTGTGTTGACTTATAATTGTCTCATATGCTTTTTTGTGTGGTTTTACATTTTGGTAGTTATTATCATGCACAAAGGAGTTGACGTTCTTTTATCTCCATGAATGTAATACAGTAGTTTAGAATAAATAAAATTAAAGGAAAAAAAATATGTTTTTCATGATGAAATTTCACTTTTTACATGTGTGTGTATATTTGATTACCTCATCCATACATTACTTTAACCCTAAACCACCCAATCTTCTTACGGTTGTAAAATGCACCCCTCGTTTGACCCTTAGGATCCAATCATGTCTTTCACTCTTCCATTTTGCTTCTAAACCTTACAAATTCCTTTAATCAAATAAAGTTATTGCTGAATAGCACTACGTTTAGTCTTTGATGTATGTACAAAAAATCTAATTTCTCATCAAACTTGGTGATTCCATCATTATTCATATGACTCTCAAATGAACTAACCATTGCATAATTAATTCCTTGATTGAATCAAACAATTAATTTTCCTTTCATATATATTTTATTTGACATATAATTGAGTAACATAATTTTAATATTATCAACGTTACTTTTGATTTTCAAAGATGTACAAAACATTAAAATTGAAACTATTTCTTCATCTCCCTTGAAAATACCATCGTGAAATCCCTCTGAGGTGTATCAATCATGTATGCCCATCTACTACTTTGTAAGTACCAGAAGGGAGACTGATAGCATGAAGCAAGCTCCAGCAATATGGAGTCTCTACAATCTTAGTTCGTCAACGTGAAGACTAATAAGTCATGACACTTCAATTGCCCCTATAAATACCACAAAGGTATATCTAACAGACTGTTGGCTCAGGTGACATAAGAGGCAAATGCATGCATAAGGGTAGCACAAAGTTGTCTAATATGGTGTCATAGATCTGGGGAGCGACTCCACGATTAGGCCGCTAGGATGGATTCTAGCCATCTGGTCCTCTCCAACAAAATAATATGAGCATGTCATAATAATGGCACATAGAACTAATACATATAGATACGAAATTAGGGTCATCATTAGGCATGGAGCCATACTCACTAAATATAGGCACAGAGCCATACTCACTATGTATCACCTCACACTATCCACTCTATTCCTATTACATGAGTGTCATCTACTTACAATAAATAACTGAATAAATATCACAACAACGTTCTATACCACTGCGTGATACTTAATTGTTTATTCACTACTCATAAATTACACTCATCATAACACTATTCTATATAACAAGTCCAAAGAATAACCGGATTTAGCATCAAATTTACTATGATATTTTGCTCCTTATATCTGTTTAGTTAGATGCTTAGCAGAGGGAATAAAATATCAATCAAATTTGGTATAACTATTAAGCTTTATGTAGTTTATTACCATTCTTGCCTTTCCTCTTTTAATTTCAGCATGATTTCTTACTAAGAAGGCTAGAGAAGAATGAGTACTAAAACTTTTTTGTATTAAATTTTTTAAATTTAATAGGTCTTTTATTTGTTTTGCAAATTCTTCTTTGTCAATTGGCGATACCATGATACTGTTAACTCGAACTTTGGTATCTTTGTATTGTTCCATTAGCTCGATTTTATAATATCTTGATGCTTTATTAAACCATTTTAATGGATTTTCTGAATAAAGAGGTTCTAACATATTATGTATTAATATTTCAAACTCATCTGCAGTTGGTATGTTGTAAGTACAGATTTTTGGTTGTATTATTTTTAATGTTCTTATATTTTCAATTAATGTAACAGGTTTTTCACCACGTTGGGCTGCTGGAGTATAATGTGGTGCAATTGTAGCAAGTAGCATTACTCGAGGCACGAGAATGCCATCTAGTTCAAAATAATATTTGTTGAATGGAGGAAGGTGTCTTAGATTTTCCATTCCAAGGATACAATCACTGTTAAATTCTTTTGGAAGTAACGCAAAATCAAAGTTGTATGTTTTATTATTTCCATGTATATCAAGTATTTGTACCTGTAGTCCTTTTGCTTTATGAGTTATTCGGACTTGTCTTCCCATAAAGTCATTTAGCTTTCCTTTTTATCTAAGGATACCCAAAATTGCTGGGGTATAAATATTTCTTTTAGTAAACTGGCTTCTGCACCAGAATCAAATAAAGCTTGCACCATGAATTCTTGATATTCAAGAATACATATCGTTATTGGAAGATATATATATATATATGTGTGTGCGTGCGTGTGTGTGTGTGTGTCATTGTGCTTTTCTTTTTAGGTCTATGGATCTAATCATGTAGGAACCTTTATAATCATACGGTTTGATTCCTATTCTTTTTGTTTTTCAAGTATTCTCATTGTTCTCCTTCTACTGGATTTTCTTGTCTAGCTCATACGATGACTAATACCTTTTAATATATTAGGTGTTAGTTCAACTTCAGACATTTTATTGTATGATTGAGATCTTTTTAATGTGTTGGATGAATTTGATTTTTCTTCATTATTTTGGTTATGGTAGAAATAGTATTTCCTAATGCTGTAAAATATTTTGTAGGTAATGGTATCTTTGGCTTAAGCAATTTTACAAAAACTTGAATTTCGTTGTCAAATTTTAAATGTCTTATGTCGACTAATCTAGGTTGGATTGTTTTTCCCAATCCGACATCAAATAGTTTAACAAATTGTTTGGGTGTAATAGATTTAAATGTAGCAGTACCATTTAGAGCTAAGCAATGTTCCCATTGTATGCCAAGAACTTTAGACTCTGATAGAAGTTCGATATTTTGTACATTTACTGATAATGTACAAGTTTTTTTCTATATTTTGATCTTCAAGACTTATACAGAAATCGGGATGTACTCCAAATAATCTATTTTCTAAATTGGACTTAGCTCCCCCAATAATACTATTTAAAGGATTATTGATAATTCTTTCATCCATATAGACTATCATTATTGGATTATCAATTCTAGACCTAAATAATTCAGTTATTTTTAGTTGTATTAGACATATATAAAGGTATTTCATTTTGGATATATTGTAGTTTTTCTATTTTATTTTTATTTAGAAGGCTTATAGAAGTAAAATCTTCTTCTCCTTTTAATTCTACATTTCCTTGCATACGTTCAAATACATACGTATGTTGATTTAGATATCTGGATTTGAAGATCAAAAGTTTATAAATATCTTTTCTATCTGAGTGAGGAATTACCTCTTTTAATTTTTCTAAATCTTCGTCAGTGACCACAAATTGTTCTCCTGTGTTACCTTGTATTTGTGGGTTTGAAGTTTCTTCAGATGTAAAAGTGTTCATATATATTCTATATTCATGATGTGATTCTGACTCTTTGTTTCTTGATGATTGGGACGTAGAACCACTTAATGTGGTAAATGTATCATGATCATATGTTTCTTCTTTTACAATCGGAAGATCTTCATATTTATCTAAAACAATTAATCCTATTAGGTATCCTTGTTCAATTATGTAATTTTTATCCTCCATACTAACACTTTTAAATAGTATAGAAGCGTTATTTTTAGAAAGGGGTTCAATTAATCTATGGGTTAAAAAAATATTTTCTTTTGTATGTTTAGGTATATTATAAATTTGCCTGTAATATCCTAATGAAATTTTTATTAGTAGATCTAAAAATACTTCTATTGTGAAGTACCTTCTTAATCTAGAGCATTTTGCTGCATATAATGTATAATCTAGAGAATTTACTTTTTCCTTTTTGAGGAGTATAGCGTATATAGTTAATGGAATAATTTTTATTTGATTATGTGTCTGATTGATTGTAATCATGTTTATTTTAAAATTATCAAAGGAATCTTTAATTTCATCTGCTTCTTCGATGGTGTCAGAATAGACTGGTTCAATTTCATATACCGATGAATTAGCATCACTAGATATATCTTCAATAGTGCTTACATGAATACCATATTGATATTTGATATTACAACATTTTGTATATTTATAGGACATTCATTAGCATAATGCCCTTCTTTATTGCATTTAAAACATTTACAACCTTTACGAAAGTTTATCTTTTTAATAAAAATATTCTTAGAAAATTTGCAGAATTTTCTAAAATTTTTCTTATATTCTATTTTCCATTTTTTCCTAGTAATCCAATATTTTGGTTTTGTTCTTCTTTTGAAATTTCTTACTCTTTTTCTTTCGAATTCGGATGAACATCCAAACTGTGTATTAATATCTTCAGTATACTTTGTACAACAAGAAAATCCAAGTTTGGAGTTTTTAATTTTATTTTTCATTTGCTTGTGTGCACTTGCTTGCTCGCAAACCCTTTCCATAGTATCCATACATGCTTTTTTTAAGAGGTCCGTGTTATGATTTTCATCAGAAGTGCTTTGTCTTAAAATGTCATATCTTTCTTGTATAATATTATTCCATGGATAATGTATTTTTGTAAAAGTGCCTTTTACCCAAAAAATCTTTTTGATCATTATTCTTTAAATGGAAAAGTAGACCTATGTATTTTTAATACTTGTTTTTCGTAATCAGTATCTTCTAGGAATGCTTCTCCTATGAAGTTCGCTAACGATAATTTTAATAATTCGCTAATAATTCGCCAAGAGCTTCTTGTTTAGATAGAATATTCCTAATTCTTTGTAATTGATTTGGATTTATTCTTTCAAGATTCAGCAACCAAGCTAAAACATCTCATGTTCAATAACTGATAGCATAATGTATGTATTCTATGACACTTATATTCAGAGGTAATAAATAGATTATTCCGCTAATATGTTGAAGCCATGTTATAATATATTTTTGTATTTTTCTATGAGGAAGTCTATCTATATTGAAAGTTAGAGTATATGCTGAAGAGGTTTGTTCATTATAAATATCTTTTAATTGCTTTCGTGAAGAATGAAATCTGATCCAATCTGACCTAGTACCATGTTTAAGCATTTCAGGGTAAGGATCATTATGTGGATTATTATATGTATTTTCATCATGTTCTTGATCTTCCACAATTATATCAAAGTTAAGATCGTTTATCATGGAAGCACCATCTGGTGGAGGTAATATCATTGCTCCTCTTCTAGATTCGACTTCATTCGTATTTATATTGAAAATAAGTTTACCTGATGTGTCAGAAACATAACCTGATTCCGTTGAATTTTCAGATTCTTGTTCAGAATTTTCAAGTGAAGAAAGTTCTTCGTTATTTTTGTATTTAAAATAGTTTATTGTTGTAGAATGTTCTTCATAGCATGGATAAATTTTATACTATTCATTTCTCCTATAAGTTATTTTCTTGAAGAATAAGATAATTTTGATAATAAGTAGGATCAATATCCTCAACGTTTATTTTGTTATTTTCTTCAGAAGTATATTTGACCATTCTAATGTTGTTTAATGAATGGATTGTTGGTGTATTTCGACCAAATCTCATGGTTGCAGTTTGTTTTTGTAGTTTATTACTTATGTCTTTTACTTATAGTTTAATTTCTTGAAATAGATCAATCATAAAATTATGAATTCCATTTTTTGGATTTTCTTGTGTTAGGATATGAACAACAAGATCATATCATTCTGCATTTAGATTAAATTGACACTTATGTGTGTCGAGAATAACAAGTTTATTATCTTCCATAAAATAGGGTCTTATGAACATAATTCAATTATGAGTTTTGTAAAACCTTTATAATTAGATAAAACTTTTTATTTGAATGATAAATCATGATTCATAAACCTAAAGTTATTAGATTAGTTTTGACCCTAGTTTATGCGACTAGACACGACACCCCTTCATGCTTTCATAACATACTGTGGTTTTATAGTAGGTTTAGGCCTCGAATTATCAACCATAAGCCTATACCGTCGCTTCACTTAAGTAGAGCACAGCAACTGTTTGTTTCCTACCCCAATGCGTAATAACCAATAACAATAGGTGGTCGAATTGATTTAAAATTCGGAAAAACTTTTACCTTGTATCAAAGGCTTGCAGACTCATAACGAATCATGCGCAAAAGGATAGCTTAGGCTTTCATTTAAAAAAATTAGATTTTTTACTTTTTTTTACCTTATCAGTATATATCCAAAATGATTGAAATCAGAAAATATAAAACAAGAAGAACTTACTGAGCTTAGCTAGGCTCTAATACCAATTTCTTGAAGCTAAAGATAAATGCAGAAAGCGGATATCTACAACAACAAAATCTACTTGCAGAACTGAATTTTTATTAATATAGTAGATAATATTACAAAGCTTTCAGATACAATATGATAAGAGGAAAAGATATGAAGAAACTTTTTTTGATGATCTTTATTCCAAGAGAAGTCCCTCCTTTTATAGTCTCTTCCACCATTTATTTATTACTTAATAGGTATAATATATGTCCTCTCTAGTCATTTAGGTGTAATTTGTGTCCTCTGTTTTATTACATAGGCTAAGGATGTGTCCATCTTTTTAACTCTATAGGAAGAAAGCTATTAAGGCTAGTGGGATGATTTGTCACCCTATTGTAGTGGCTAGATGCTTTGTGTCTTCATTCTGAGTAATGGTCCACCATGCTTCTGGCTTAGTTCCGAATATCTAGGTTGGTTAGAGATTCGTCGTCGAAAGGGTCGGTCCCCATAGTGTCTCTCTTATTGAGTCTTGTCTTAACCTTTCTTTTTCCACTTGTTCCTCAATGTACTCTTCTTGTGCCATTGTGCCAACTGGTCCAATTTTTGAGACCATTTAAAAACTGCTGAACCTTCATTATTCTGTTTGTTGATGGTTCGAAAGTTGATTAGTAGTCCAACAACAATATTGATTTTCCTTTAGTAGCGGAGCGTGATCCAACTTCACCTTTGCTAATGGCTTCTATGAAGAATACTTTTGCTGCAAAAAGCCTTTCATTTTCTTCATTAAATTCTTTTCGATTGAATTTAATAAACTCCTGCTGGGGATTTTTTGTTATCTTATGTAATTCCCATAGTTGAATAAAGGGATAAAGACGTATGTATTGTCTTTCTTCCCAAACGCTCCATATTTTGAACATGAACATAGTAAAAAATCTTCTTGAATGCTCAGCAAGCTTTGCTTTACATATGTCGGTAATACAGTCTGAATATTCCTTAGAATGGCTCGTGTTGACATAAATTTCATGCACCAAGCCCTTTTTAATATGTTTTTTGTATTTTTGAAAAACATGCTATTAAGCGTGGTCTTCTGTTATTGTTGAGGATTAACTCTTCATTTTATAAGAGTTTTATTAATTCTGTATCTTCTAATTTCTTCAAGAATAGAAGAAGATTACTTTCATCAATGAGATATTGCTGATATAGAGAGATTATATCTTGTACCGTCATTTCAACTTCCATCTCCTTAGTTTTTGTGTTATCTATCCCATATAGTTTAAGTAATTCTAGAAAGTTTCAAGTTCTTAGATTTATGAGATCTGATGTCTACAATCAAGAAAATATTGTTTTTAAATGGCTATGTTCAGCTGTGTTGTCAGTGAACAATTCTGCTTTTTTAAAATCTAGTGCTTCAGACCTAGATGTAAAAATTTGCTGAGATAATTTAGACACTATTTTTTGTGTGTCTTATAATTTTTTCTCTTTCTAGGATATTATATGCTTTAATCCTAAATAAGTTTTTCTAGTTGAGTTAACCAAAAATTTGCAGCTCCATGGTCTACAGATTGGATGGATTTAAAGCATCTGTTGAAATTGTCGTACAAATTATGATTTGATGCTTTCATTTCTAAATTGTACCAATCTTTGACCACAGCTGAGACTTATGGCCATTGCACTCCTGCGGGAGCAATTGCCTTTCCTTTTTTCATTGGAACAAACTTTTGAGTTGTATTGGAAGTTGTTGCCTTGTTCTTGTTTGTTGAAACATTTTTGATCTGTTGGACCTTATGTACATTTACTCATGTGGGGGTATCGGTTTCTTCGGATCCTTATGAGGATGAAGCCTCTTTGGAGGTTTGTTTGGCTTTTTAGATGATTTCACCTGTTGGAAATCTTCTTGCCTTTTCATTGTTTCTAATAATTCTTTGATTCTTTTTATATCGTCCTCATCCATTTTTCATAATCTGGTAAGAAGATCAGCAGCAAAATTAGTGTAGCCCGGTATGTATTTGAAAATATAGTTATAGATTTCTAAATACATCACTAATCTGATTCTTCGAAGATTTTCTTCTGGATTGTTTACAGTTTTTTTCTTTAAGAATTGAGCAATAGATTTGTTGTCCGTTTCAATTACAAATTGTCTATGTAAAAAATAAATTCTTAGACTTTTGATTGCTAATTTAATAGCGATTAATTCTTTGTCATAGGTAGCATATTTAATCTGGGGTTTGTTAAACTTTCTAGAGGAATATGCTACAACTTCCTTTTGTTTTGCAATTAATACTCCTGCCCAAAAATTGTCAGAAGCATCAGTTTGTAGTGTAAGTAATTTTTCATCTGAAGGAAAATAGAGGAACTTATTATCCTTTACTAGGTCTTTAATTATCTTTATTTCCTATTTTTCTTGTTTTTGTAATGTAATAGAAATTTTGTCTGTGTTCCATTTTCTTGGTTGTTCTCCATTGTTTATATTTTGTTTGTTCATCTGTGAGCTTCTTTTTTAAATTTTGGGTCATGGCTGATAAATTAGGAATAAATTTTCTACCATAGTTTAATAATCCTAAGAAGCTTTGGAGTTCTTTTAATGTTTTAAATGTATTAGGAAAATATCTAGTTTTAGTGTAAATGTGGTGTTGTAGTTCTATTTATCCATTTTTAATTCTTTTTCAAAGTAAATCTATTTTTTTTTTTAAAATTCAATTTTCTTAGGGCTTAGAATAACACTGTTTTGTAGTAATATTTGCACTACTGCTAGAAGATGTTGTTTATGTTCTTCAGCGGTATTAGAGAATACAATGATGTCATATATATAAACAATTGCAAAAGGTAAATGTCTGAACATAGAATTCATCCATTTTTGAAATATTTGTGGCGCATTATTTAATCCAAAAGGCGTAACTAACCATTCAAAATGTCCTTGTGGGCAACTAAAGGCAGCTAATTCAATGGATTATTTACTGGCAAGTTTTAATTGCCAAAAACCTGATTTAGCGTCAAATTTACTATAATATTTTGCTCCTTGTTTTTGCTTAGTTAGATGCTCAGCAGAGGGAATAAAATATCTATCAAATTTGGTATAGCTATTAAGCTTTTTGTAATTTATTACCATTCAGTTAACCCAAAAAATGGATCAACACCCTACATCAAGTGTGAAAGCACCAATGCAGATAATCAGCAGCAGAAATTTCAGATAAACAATAAATAAAAAGCAGAAGTAAGAAAAGGGACACATAATTTTTATAGTGGTTCGGCTGGCTCTGACTTACGTCCACTTTAATCAATCTTTATTATGATTATACTAGTTGAATCTCTTTGGATATCAACTAGATAGTCCTTAGATCTAAGTTACAATGAGTTAGAATAAGTCATAAGTGCATGGGTTGACTGGAGAATCATAATAATCCCCTTGATTACTGTTGTGAGGAAGAAGAAAGTTGAAGAAGTAAAAGAATTCTAGTAGAGTAATGGCGGATCTCTCCCCGGAAAAAAAATCCATCTCTAGTTGCAGGTATGTGAGTATTTATAGGGGAATTCAGTGAGTGTTGGGCTAGAAGTCCAAGTGCAGAAGAGTCCAGTTGTTATGCCAAGTCATCACCGAAAATCTCAAATCAATCTGAGTCATTGCTATGGATCGCTAGCTATCCATAGACGATGGATCGCTAGCTATCCATCAACTTAGCATATTTTTCTACCAAAAGCCTTTACTTAGTGCTATGAAGGAGCTCAAAAAGTTTGAGGGCGATCCAACCTATCTTGATGGATCACTAGCTATCCATAGAGGATGGATCGCTGGCTATCCATTCTTGTCTTTCCTCTTTTAATTTCAGCATGATTTCTTACTAAAAAAGTAGGAGAAGAATGAGTACTAAAACTTTTTTGTATTAATCTTAAATTTAATAGGACTTTTATTTGTTTTGCAAATTCTTCACAATATCTGAGATATTTGTGTTGATTTATAATTGTCTCATATGCATTTTTGTGTGGTTTTACATTTTGGTAGTTATTATCATGCATAAAGGAGTTGACATTCTTTTATCTCCATGAATGTATTACAGTAGTTAAGAATAAATAAAATTAAAGGAAAAAATATCTTTTTCATAATGAAATTTCACTATTTATGTGTGTGTACATATTTGATTACCTCATCCATACATTACTTTAACCCTAAACCACCCAATCTTCTTACGGTTGTAAAATGCACCCCTCTTTTGACCCTTAGATTAGGATCCAATTGTGTCTCTTGCTCTACCATTTTGCTTCTAAACCTTATCAATTCCTTTAATCAAGTAAAGTTATTGTTGAATAACACTATGGTTAGTCTTCGATGTATGTACAAGAAATCTAATTTCTCATCAAACTTGGTGATTCCATAATTATTTATATGACTCTTAAATAAACAAACCATTGCATGATTAATTCCTTGATAGCGAACAACTAATTTTCCTTTCATATATATTTTATTTGACATATAATTGAGTAACATGATTTTAATATTATCAACATTACTTCTGGTTTTCAAAGATGTACAAAACATCAAAATTTGAAACTATTTCTTCATCTCCTCGAAAAAGACCATCATGATATCCCTCTGAGGTGTATTAAACGTATATGTCAATCTACTACTCTGTTAGTACCAGAAGAGAGACTGATAGCACGAAGCAAGCTCCAGCGATATGGAGTCTCTACAGTCTAAGTTACCTCACAATCATCATTACATGTATCCACCGGTGGCTCGTCAACGCGAAGGCTAATAAGTCACGACACTTCAATTGCCCCTATAAATACCATAAAGGTATATGTAACAGACCGTTGGCCTAGGTGACATAAGGGGCAAATGGATGCATAAGGGTAGCACGAATCTGTAGCACGAATCTGTAGCATGAAGCTATATAATATGGTGCCATAGATCTAGGGAGCGACCCCACGATTAGGCCGCTGGGGTGGATTCTAGCCATCTGGTCCTCTCCAACAAACATAATATGTGTATGTCATAATAATGGCATATAGAATTAATACATATAGACACGAAATCATGGTCTTCGTTAAGCATGGAGCCATACTCACTACATATCACCTCACACTATCCACTCTATGCCCGTCACGTGAGTGTCATCTACTTACAATGAATAACTGAATAAATATCACAACAGCGTCCTATACCATTGCATGATACTTAAATTGTTTATTCACAGCTCATAAATTACACTCATCATAACACTATTCTATATAACAAATCCAAAGAATAACCGGAGAAATATTACCGAATGCTCCATCTCAAACAGTATTATAACTCCGTTTATTCGGGTTTTTCGTCACATAGAATTAAAAACAATAAAATTATACCAAGGATGTCATCACCGTATCATATTAAAACCATTAGTCAAACCAATATCAACGGTGAATCACTCATATTATCAAAATCAATAATAATAAGATACGAAATTAGAACTCTTAGAAAGCCAATATAAGTTATTATTCAAAAATAAACAATTATATATATATATATATATCGTTATTCGATAAACAAGAAAAGAGTGATCGGAAACTAATATAAGAATAGATTACTCCAATGAATATAAAATAAACAAATCAATACTGAATAGTAAATCATCTACAACATCTAATTTTGTATAAGCAAACAAATCCTTGGAAATAAATATCAAATTCTTATTCCGGAATAATTTAAATAGTTATCTAGTCTCAACATAGTTCAATATTTACTATAAGTAGCTAATTTCTCGGCCTTATATAAAGAATCAATAGTTAAACTTTCCTTAATAATTTTTAAAACTCAATTTTTACGTTTTAAATTTACAAAATAGTTTGCAAGTAAAATATTACATATAGGAATTATTTCATATTTCACTATGATTAAATACTATTTTAACTAATTGTAAAACATTCAAATTAATTTTATCTATTCAGATACAAACAAACACATTTTCAAAATTTAAATTATATAATATTAAAATTTAGTAATTACACTTTAATAATCATAATGCATTAACTACATACCGTTTTATAATCTTACATTTAAATACTAACGAATTAACTTTATTTATTTATTAATCCTAAAATGATATTTACATGAACATTTAATATATATATATATATATATATATATATATATATATATATATATAATCGCATTTAAACACTAGAGTTTTGATATATTCAATATATATACCAACTTATTCAATATGGTTATTTCATATTTTACATTTACAAAACTATACAAACATTTAAATTAATAAGTTTGTACTGACCATTCACACATACACATATATGACACACACATGCTAGAAAAAAATTGGAATCTCAGTGATTTACAACAAGAAATAACACAATAGTATCTTTGTAAGTACAAGATATTTAAACTAACAAGGCCCAAGTCAAAGAAATACACCATCGTGCAATGTCCAACATTTCAAACATTTATGTAGCAGTGGACATTTAATATGCAAGCACACACTAAAAATATACACACATAACCAGCACACACATTTCACACACGAAACGCACACACGCACTCAACTTACACTATGTGTGTCTATATATATATATATATATATATATATATATATATATATATTACACACACAGTTAACACCTGCCCAAAAAGAGAACTCACGCAATATGCAGGGACATTATGAACTGCTCCACACACAGCGCCCACCTGCCAATAAATATACGAATGCATGCACCCCCCCTAACAAGAATTGCACTCACACATATGGCTATATAGTTGCAAAACACTTAAATAAACATTCACATCTATGCACTATTATATTACACTGATTTATCCACCGGACAGCCAAACATAAAACTATAGCCCACTTACCCACAAATCTAGACAAACTCATATTTGATAATTTAACTTGTAGATATGCTTTTCATTGTATAATAGGTTTTAATGAAACATAAAGTAGCTTAAGCTTTATACAACAAATTGAATAAGCAAATAAGAACAAGACATGGAAACATAACAATGCAAAATAAATCTCTTAAAATATGCACAGCAACAGAGCATAGTATATGACTATGCAAACCAATTCAAATACAAATACATATACAAACACTACACAAGTATACACGTAACACCTATGAAGAAAACACCTATGAAGAAAGGAATATTTATCTATATAAACAAGTACAAAACAAGATAAGAAACAAAAATGTACATTCACAGGAGATAGAGGACAACGGAAGCACATAATAGTGCAACCAGGTGAAGTGAAATAAAGAAATACTCAAGGAAAAAAATCAAACTCAATTTACCGAAAGAATATATATAAGACGCAGCGGATAATCATGATGACGACGAAATGAAGATTTCGTGTCAATCAAATCGATAAACGATTCGATAAAGCAATATGAATCGGTGAATTAAAGATGCCGAAATGCCCAAATCCGTTGATCTCGCGAGATACCGGACTCTAGCTATCTCAAACACGTTGATCGCGCACGATACCGTGTTAAAAGATCTACGATTCTTCTACGTTGATCTTGCGCACAAGATTCCGTGAATCGACTTCAAAATCGTTGATTCGAGCGCACTCGAATAGCCGAAGATGGAGAAAGGACATCATACTCAACTTCCAATTTCAAAGTGGCACAAAGCACACAAACAAAAGTTTATTTAAAATCAACTAACTTTTACAATGACACAATACCCCTATTTATAGGGTTCACAACTCACAAATACACAGCATAGTTCCATCGACCTAACAGGCGGCCGACCTAACATACGCGATCTACGACTCAACATAGGTCGTTAACGACCTAACACATACGGTTACATCACATACTAACGACCTAAGTACAACGTCTTACAACACAACAAGCGACATAACAATAACAACATGCGAACTAAAAAATTACAACACATAAAGCGACTCAACGACCTACGACCTAAGAAGTAAATGCGGTATAAGCAAATCCAGCTTCAGGAACTCTTTACGCGACCTAAGGACTCAGCGACTTAAGAAATCCAAGCTCCATGCGACATAAGCTTCATGCGACCTAAAACTTGAGCGACACATGGTTGAGCAACCTAAGGAAATAACAGCGGCATATATCCGAAGCGACCTGACCCTTCACGCGAGTTAAGACTTAACTCGTTAGGTCGTTGCGAGTTGCATCTCCCTTCTCTCTTAACTCGCTGGGTTGCTTGAATGTTTTAGACCCGCTAACTCGCGAGCGAATTTCACTAGGTCGTGAGCGACTTAAGGCATTCACTGTTGCATAGGTTGATTGGTTAACCCGCTGCATAGGTTGATTGGTTGATTCGCTAGGTCGCGAGCGACTTAAGGCCTTCGAGTGACTTAAAGCAAATGAGTTGGTAGATTACGCTGCATCATCCTCCCCCGATTGACAAGAATTCGACCTCGAATTTGCTTCTTCCTCTTCCTCGACAAGCTGATGCCCATGATACGGAATCAAATGTTTAACGTTGAAAACGTCTGCAGTGTGAATATGATCTGGCAATCTCAACTGATACGCATTATCATTGATCTTCTTCAAAATTTCCACTGGACCAAATTTTCGAGCTTTCAACTTGTTGTAAGTCCCAGCTGGAAAACGATCTTTTGTCAACACTGCGTAAACAAAATCACCTTCTTTGAAGTCTACACTTCTTCGCTTCTTATCTGCCAGTTGTTTATACTTATCATTTGATGCACGCAATCGTTCATGAACAGTTCTTTGACATTCCTGCAACTCATTTATGAAATCACAAGCTCGTTTACCAACACCTTTCTGAGATGGTACTGTCATCAAATCCAACTGTCCCTTCAGAATTGCTGAATATATAACTTGAAACGGACTGAATCCAGTACTTCGATTAATAGCGTGATTATGTGCAAATTCTGCCTGACATAACTTCATATCCCAACTCTTCAAATTATCCTGCACAAGACATAGCAACAAGTTTCCCAATGATCTGTTCACCACTTCCGTTTGCCCATCTGATTGTGGATGATAGGCGCTACTAAAATTCAGCTTCGTTCCAACCATCTTCCACAGACTCAACCAAAAATGACTTAGAAATCGCGTATCCCGGTCAGAAACAATAGACTCAGGTAGCCCATGTAGTCGATACACTTCTTTAAAGAACAATTGAGCAACACGGACTACATCAGCGGTCTTTTTACAAGCTATAAAATGTGCCATCTTTGAGAATCTATCCACCACAACAAATATAGAATCATTCCCTCGCTGAGTTCTTGGCAACCCCAAAACAAAATCCATGCAGATATCAACCCATGGTCTAGTAGGTACGGGTAATGGCATATACAATCCCGCATTCGTCGCTGTCCCTTTGGAAACTTGACAAATATGACATCTCTCCACAAATCTTTCAACTTCTTTTCTCATAGAAGGCAAAAAAATATGATTGTGAAATTAACTGCAATGTACGATCTCTTCCCACATGACCCTCTTCATGCAATTCTTTCACAATCTTCATCCGCAGACTGCTCTCTGGTATACACGACCTGTTTCCCTTGAATAGAAAACCATCTACCAACACATACTCATCCGTCCTTTCTTTTTCGACTTCATCAACCACCTTGGCAAAGTAAGGATCTTCAACAAACAATTCTAGCAACACATCAAACCCCGTCACTTCAACCTTCATTGTAGTCAACATTTGATTCCTTCGACTCAATGCATCTGCCACACGGTTTGTAATTCCCGACTTATGCTTCACCACGAATGTAAATTATTGCAAGTACGCGATCCACGAAGCATGTCTAGCTGCGACTTTATCCTGCCCTTGCAAATGCTTCAACGCCTCATGGTCTGTATACAAGACAAACTCCTTATGGAACAAGTAATGTCTCCAATGCTTCACAGCTTGCACAATAGCATAGAACTCCACATCATAAGTATTATATCTCATCTTTGCTCCCGAAAGCTTCTCACTGAAATAAGCAATTGGTCGACCTTTTTGACTCAACACCCCTCCAATTCCAACTTTAGATGCATCAGTATGTAATTCAAATAGCAACTGGAAATCCGGTAAAACTAGAATTGGTGCTGACGTCAAAAGCTCCTTGATCCGCTCAAAAGCTAATCCTGCTTCTTCCGTCCACAAAAATTGTTTTCCCTTTATACAATCAGTAACTGGCGCCATCACGCTCAAAATTGTTTTCCCTTTATACAATCAGTAACTGGTCTTCAACACCGTTCTTCAAATGCTATCCATTTACGTCGTATCACTATTCGGAATGGGTTATATGACACAAAGTCCTCTCCCGGCTAAACCGAATAATGAGCGCTTGTTTTTAAAAACAAATTCAAATGTCATTTCAAAGGCAAATATTGATAGTCGGTTATTTAACTATCAAACAACATTCACAACAATCAACCAATCTAAATAATTTTTTCCAAATTATTAAATTTCAAAATATCTTCACAAGATATATATTTTTCCACACTTCAACATTTTGAAAACCACTTTCAAATCAATTTTCACTCGTGGAATAAAATTCCCGATATTATTTATTTCCCTTTTTTTTCTAAATTCCATTATGAATTTAAATTCCAAATATTCACTTATATACGATTTTTCAAATATTCACTCTCAACCCCCAAATCAAATTTCAAATTAATTTCTAAATTGATTTCAACACCAAATCAAATTTCAAATTGATTCTTCCATTTATTTCAAATACCCAATCAATTTTTACAAATTGATTCCCAAGCCTATTTTCAATAGAACAGAACATTTGCAAATTGATTTCTAAGTTTATTTCCAAATAACAAACCATTTGCAAATTTATTTCTGAATTTATTTCCTAATACCAAATCATTTTCATTCAAAACACCAATCAATTTTCATATTGATTTTCCAAAGATTTATTTTCCAATATCAAATCAATTATCAAATTGATTTTTAAAAATTTATTTCCTTTTAAATAAATCCCTTTATTCCTTCCAAATTATTCAAAATTCCATTTTCAATGAATTCTTCAACTTTAAACAATATTATTCAAAACCCATTTATTAATATATTTTTTCATATTTTGGAAATAAATCGATAAGATTTCAAAAATCAACTTTATGCTTTTAAATTCCTTCTTTTAAATTCACCCAATCCTTTCAAAAGAAATTTACTTAAAATTTCCTACTTTAATTTCAAAAATCTAATTTCATTTATTTCTGGTATCCAACGATACCAAAAATACATTCGTCTAAATTATAGCCTTCAACAAATTTAATCATCGATATAATCGTTCACAGATTATAAATAAATCATCACACAACATATGAAACAAATTCGTACAACATATGAAACAAATTCATACAATTTGAGGAATCCAGTTGGATCCCTCCAACCTGTTTCCCTGCATCCACAGATAGCACAACAATTAAATACCCATTCCACTTCGAGGTGGAATATCGCGGTATATGGGATTTATAAAATATCATCCGCTATTATGTGGCGCATAGGGTCTCATCCGCTATATAATGCAGGAAATCAACTCCAAATACATATATAATACCAATTCCACTTCGATGTGGAATATCGTGGTATATGGGTTTAAATATAATATTATCCGCTACTATGTGGCGCATAGGGTCTAAAACAATACAACTGATAATATTCTATCATTCAAGTACACAATCAACAATTTTAATCTAACTATCACAATTCAGCAATCAATCAATAACTGTAGTTTTCAATTATTAAATTTGAGTGAGAAGATCTCACCTTTGCTTTTAAATTTGCAGCCCATTTTCATTCAGTTTGTTTCACTTCATTGTATTAGACCTTGTATAAACAATTTTATACAATTTATTAATATTCGAATCAATCGAACAATTAAATTTCCATTTTAAAATCTTAATTCAATAAATAAATTAAATTTTTAAGCTAGTGATTTAATTTTAAACAAATTCCTTTTGACAATTTATTTAACTAAAAATTAAATTTAAAACTAAATTTCCTTTAATAAAATATTTTCAGTGGTAAAAAATGATTAGATAAAATAAACAAATTTATCACCGAACCATATTATTTTGAAATAATTAGTAGATTGAAATATGAATATGTATATTTACTTTTCTTTGAAACCCTTACTTAAAAAAAATTCTGTATATACTTTTAAATGAAACAGGTATGTGTACATATGTATATTTATATAAAAACAGAATCATCTCCCCTTTGTTTTTTTACTGTATATATTTTTATTTAAGTTGAATAATCTGCATATAAATATACTAGATTTTAAATTTCAAAAATAATTTGATAAACTAAATACCTTACTGAATTGAACTCAACTGCTCTCGCCAACTACGAATCCACCAGCCTCGCCAAGAACTACGATAAGACCCCAGTGCGCACGCTCGAACCATCACGTCGCTGCTCCACCTTCAAGCTCGAGCCCTTGCGAATGCAACTAAATTGAAGACGAACATCTCTCAGCTTGACCTCACGATAATGAATCGCCGATCTCCTTTGACTACTTGAAGTCGTGCACCTCCGCGACATTGCCATCTCATCCAAACGCTGCAGGCCGCGACTCCCCCCCCCCAGCTCGAGATTGCCTCGACTCCGGCCCATCACGATATGTCGTGACTCCACTCACCACCTCAAGCTTGCTCGACACCACGCAGTCGCACGCAAGCTCCATCGCATGAAACCCTAACTTCGACTGCCTTCGCGAGTTCCAATTTGATTTCCTTAAAGCTTTCGTTTAATCCCTAAACTCGACTGAGCTCAACCATTAATCGATTTCAAAATTTCGAATTGGGACAAAAATGAATACGTGATTTAATTCGAAAGAGAGAGAGAGTTCAGTTTGGTTTGAATTGAAAGAGTGGCCATGATTTCCATTTTGAACGAAAATGTTTTCGTTTGTTTTAAAGCTATAGGAGGCATACAAATATATCCAGCAGAAGATAGCCACGCGTACACTACTAGGTCTGCACTAGGGTGGCTAATAGCTGATGAAAGGAAGAGATAGATGTGAAGGGATTTTGACTGGGCAAACAGTATATATGTATTATATTTAAATTTAAATTCAAATTGTTTCGAAATCGTAACTTAAAATTTTGACATCCAATCGAGGCGTGCCGCTAGGCGTTTATAATGTTATGCCCCTATTTTGACCGCAATGAAAAAGGTTTCGAGTCCTAATTCGATCGTATGGAGAAGATAGCTTTTTGGACCAGTTATCAAATTGGATTTTCGATATAATTTCAGCGCGTTTATATGTCGTACGCTCACACAACAACTCCAATCACCACGAAAATTGAAATTCGATAATAATACAATATTACGGACCCAATGGAACTAGTTTCGTCGAATTCTGAGACTATGCACCGGAAGGCTATTTTTAAATATTGATTTAAACAATAAAATTTCAAAACTGAACAAAACAGTTTCGAATTCAATTCTGAAAGTTCCATTACCTTCAGTATCATAAATATGAATTTCTAAGCCTTGAAAATATTTTTAGTCAGCTTAAAACTGAAGATTCAAATTTTTTACCCAAATTTAATAATTAAATTCAATAATTAAATTGCCAAATTCATTCTGATTTTTATTTTTATTTTAAATTAAACTAACTATCAGATATTTTAAAATCAATTAAATATTCTGATTTCCAATGTTAAAAATTCAGGGTTGTCACATTCTTCCCTCCTTAAAAGAATTTCGTCCCGAAATTACAAGTTAAGAAGAATGCTCCAATACCCGTTTGTCATATTCCCAAAACCAAACGGTTTTATCAAATTCTCAAACCAATCTTCTTATTAAAGACACTATCATTTCTCTTATTAACTTTCCAAACTCAACCATAAGTTTCAACAATATTGTTTTACTTCACAATTCAAATTTAAATTTAAATTCAAATTTTAAATTATCCAAAATTTCTCAAAAATTTTCTAACTCTCTAAATTTTTGAAAAATTTCGCCAGCGTCTCCTTTGCGCGGCTAGCTCAGTACAACTACAAAATGTCCATACGGACCCCCAGATTTCAAAAAGAAAAAGAAAAGCCAAACGGCTAGACAAGAAAAGATCAAATCCCATACTGAAATTTAAATACATACCTTAGTGTCGAGTAATTAAAATTATCTTCAAAATCAAAAATCCAATTCCCTTTTCCTTTATAACCCCTATATATTTTACTTAACAATAATGTCCAATTACAACATTCAAAAATCTTTTTTTGCACGTTTATATTTTGATTTCTGTCCACTATTCACTTTTTTTTCAAACTTTTAACTTCGATCAAAACAATAGTTTTCCCTTTTCTAGTTCAATTCCTACATTCCCATTACAATTTGAAAATCAATTTTCCATTAACAAAAATTTCCAAATTTTTTTCAAAATTTTTCTAACTCCCAAAATTTTAAGAAAATTTTGGCGGAGTCTCCCCTATACGGGAGAGCTTTTGCAATTTGACAAAAGATATAAATATATATACATCGACCCACACGGTTGGAAAACAAAAACAGTTCATATTTCCTATTTTTGTATTGCGTAAGCGTACCTTTATTAGCATTTTAAGAAAAGCGGTTATTTTTAAGCATTTTTTCGGAACCAAATGCAGCCAAACGGCCCCCTGCACCTGTACTTACTCATTAAACACGTAAGTGACATATATAGGAAATTTATTAACATTTTACCCATTTTCAATAACAAACAAGTAGCTTTCGTAAACAATACACTCAAAATTACTTCCATTCAATTAAATTTGCATTTCATATTCACATTCGGTTTATTTCATTAATCCAAACAAATTTCATCCAAAACCATTTCACAAAACTCGACAACAATGCTTTTGTCCAAATATTTCTTTTCTTAAGTCATTTCAACTCAAAACCCAAATTATAGTTTCCTAGTAACAATTTCCAATTTAATTCTTTGATTTGATTTTTCATTTAATCAAATCCATTCCATCTACTAATTTAATTCAATTAGTATATTCACTTATCCTTTTTAAATTTCAAATTTCCATATTCAATTCATCCTGAATTTACTTTATCTTTATCAAGGAAATTTCAAATTTTTCTACTTACTTGAATTTATATGCAAATTCAAACCATTTTTATTTCCAACCTTTATTATCATTAGTCCGCTTCGAACTAATTCTACAACTTCATTTTATTCTACACAATTTAAGCTGGATTTCAATATTCAGCTTCAATTCCAATTTTATTCATTCGTTCATTCTTTGATTCACAATTACCATTTTTTCTCGAATTCAATTCAAATTATCTATTGAATTTCCAAAACCATTTTCAAATTAGAAAATTTAATCCTTTGAAATTTCAATCCAAATCCTTTAACCCGTATTGCAAAAATTACTCCAGCACTTTATTTCAATTTTAAAACTCATTTATAAATTCACATTACCAATTTCATTCCATTAATGGATTTATTTTCAAATATTTTCCTGGAATTCTATTTCAAATTATAAATCACATTTACAAATCTCATTCATATATGAACTTTATTTCCTTATAATTTCAATTCATATTTATAAATTTCATTTGTTAAATGAATTTATCTTTAAATCTTTGTTTATACCATTATTTCTTATTCAATTTCCATATAACAATGATAATAATTTAATATTATCACCTCCTAACAACCAAGCATCCATATACAATAATAATTCATAGAAAATCATTTCTTTTCTATACAAAAATAGTTTTGGGTAAAATTATTTCATTTACCCTATTTTAAAACAATACTGTATCGGTTTATCTTGTTTAAGAGTTTAGAAACCCCTATCGATTACAATTGGCCAGACTGCACCGACCGGAATCTATAAACAATCAACCGATAAGTCAACACAATATAAAACAATTTTTTTTATATTCACTAACAAATACACGCTCATATCTATTATTACACTCACACTCATTCTAGAGTACTACTAACTCTATCTCTAATGAGTAACACCCAACAGAGCCAGGGTTTTCGCTTAACCAATTACTCTGATACCACATGTAAAGGCCTGCAAATCCGTACCCCTTTGAGGCCAAAAAATTCTACAACAATTCAGTTCAAAGTGGAACAAAAGTGCGAATCTTTAGGGTTAAAAAGAAGAGGTAGAAGAAGACAGAAGAAAATGAAACAGAAACAATATCAGAATCTCACATTCGCAGCGGAACAATATATAATAGATAAATGAATAATTTTTAAACAAAGAACTATATCAGTTTATTCAATACATCATCAGAGTTTACAACAACAACACACATCACTGAACAGTTATATAACTTGTCCACATAACATAATACACAACGGAATAATACATAATATAAGTGATACGTCTCGCCATCCAGCTAGCCTCCAGATCTCCACAGCAACTTCTGAATTCCAGAATGACCTGATAACCTGACTCTAGGCTGCCTGTGTGGAAAATTATGGGCACCCAGAGTTTAGAAAGGGAACAATAAACTCCATCTCAGTCGTGGGACTGGTGTGAGATCTTAAAAATAGTTAATTTCACAAAGAACATAAAAGAAATTCGCAATGCTTTTGGAAAATGAAACTACCATAAGGCCTCCCGCCACACACACAATGCAAACGCAGAATTGGAGGAGATTTCTCCTTATGATAGTCAAACATGCTTGATACGCAAAATTCATTTTAATATTATCATTAGTGCATAGTGTGAAAAACATTTCGAAAGTATAATATTAATCTTAGCCAGCTACAACCATTATTGTATGCCTACTATAGCTACTATGTTCAATAGCAGGTTACCGCCACATTCCATAGTAGGTTATACAACTAATACCATACAAAGCTCATATTGTTTCTTTGGATTTTCCAACAAATGATCAGGCTAAGGAACTTCCTACTGCCACATAGGTACGCCATTAGAGGGACGTCCCGAGAACTTAACCAGTTCTCTGCAAACACAAGGTCGGGTTTCCTCTTACTAGGTAACTACTACATGAGTATGCCACCCCCCGGTCATTTGCGACCTTTATCCGAGGGCCCTCGATCACAAAAAAACAATCACACAGTAAATGAGATTGATGCAACCACACAGGTAAAGCATCTGGGCTCCATACCATGATACCACCATTTTCCAGAAGGAAATGACATAACCTAAAGGGAGCGGCCCTCATAACCTTGCCGCATTTTCCTGTTTTGACCATTTCCAGGGTGTGAGGTCCGATGAGGTCTCCTCCACAAAGCTACGCTTTACACGAAAGCCATCCTTTGATCACAAATGATCAACGAATGACTACCAACAAACAGCAACACTTAGCATGCCACACTACTAAATTGGGAGTATATCACTGATAACCTTCAACTACATAACCTCTGAGCTCGTACGTCTCAGAGAAGGGTGTTAAGCTAAGAGAATAAATTCTCCGCCACCAAACAAAAATGTATTTGAAATAAATCAGCTTTATATCTCAAAGTGTAGTGTCAGACATACAACCATACAAATCTGTTCCGGGTTCGAACAGAATCGAAGGCACTTCCAAAGAAGCCCTTGCAATCCGGGTATTCACAATCCCGATCGGACTTCCCATCACATAGGGAATCTCTATACCGTAGCTACTCAGTGCAGAGACAATTAATAGGTTATCCTATCGTTCTCGCAAAACACCCGGTCTTCAACACCGGTCTTCAAATGCTATCCATTTACGTCGTATCACTATTTGGAATGGGTTATATGACACAAAGTCCTCTCCCGGCTAAACCGAATAATGAGCGCTTGTTTTTAAAAACAAATTCAAATGTCATTTCAAAGGCAAATATTGATAGTCGGTTATTTAACTATCAAACAACATTCACAACAATCAACCAATCTAAATAATTTTTTCCAAATTATTAAATTTCAAAATATCTTCACAAGATATATATTTTTCCACACTTCAACATTTTGAAAATCACTTTCAAATCAATTTTCACTCGCGGAATAAAATTCTCGATATTATTTATTTCCCTTTTTTTTATAAATTCCATTATGAATTTAAATTCCAAATATTCACTTATATACGATTTTTCAAATATTCACTCTTAACCCCCAAATCAAATTTCAAATTGATTTCTAAATTTATTTCAACACCAAATCAAATTTCAAATGGATTCTTCCATTTATTTCAAATACCCAATCAATTTTTACAAATTGATTCCTAAGCCTATTTTCAATAGAACAGAACATTTGCAAATTGATTTCTAAGTTTATTTCCAAATAACAAACCATTTGCAAATTTATTTCTGAATTTATTTCCAAATATCAAATCATTTTCATTCAAAACACCAATCAATTTTCATATTGATTTTCCAAAGATTTATTTTCCAATATCAAATCAATTATCAAATTTATTTTTAAAAATTTATTTCCTTTTAAATAAATCCCTTTATTCCTTCCAAATTATTCAAAATTCCATTTTCAATGAATTCTTCAACTTTTAAACAATATTATTCAAAACCCATTTATTAATATTTTTTCCATATTTTGGAAATAATTCGATAAGATTTCAAAAATCAACTTTATGCTTTTAAATTCCTTCTTTTAAATTCACCCAATCCTTTCAAAAGAAATTTACTTAAAATTTCCTACTTTAATTTCAAAAATCCAATTTCATTTATTTTTGGTATCCAACGATACCAAAAATACATTCGGCTAAATTATAGCCTTCAACAAATTTAATCATCGATATAATCATTCATAGATTATAAATAAATCATCACACAACATATGAAACAAATTCATTCAACATATGAAACAAATTCATACAATTTGAGGAATCTAGTTGGATCCCTCCAACCTGTTTCCCTGCATCCACAGATGTTAGCACAACAATTAAATACCCATTCCACTTCGAGGTGGAATATCGTGGTATATGGGATTTATAAAATATCATCCGCTATTAAGCGGCGCATAGGGTCTCATCCGCTATATAATGCGGGAAATCAACTCCAAATACATATATAATACCAATTCCACTTCGATGTGGAATATCGCGGTATATGGGTTTAAATATAATATTATCCGCTACTATGCGGCGCATAGGGTCTAAAACAATACAACTGATAATATTCTATCATTCAAGCACACAATCAACAATTTTAATCTAACTATCACAATTCAGCAATCAATCAATAACTGCAGTTTTCAATTATTAATTTGTGTGAGAAGATCTCACCTTTGCTTTTAAATTTGCAGTCCATTTTCATTCCAGTTTGTTTCTCTTCATTGTATTAGACCTTGTATAAACAATTTTATACAATTTATTAATATTCGAATCAATCAAACAATTAAATTTCCATTTTAAAATCTTAATTCAACAAATAAATTAAATTTTTAAGCTAGTGATTTAATTTTAAACAAATTCCTTTTGACAATTTATTTAACTAAAAATTAAATTTAAGCCTAAATTTCCTTTAATAAAATATTTTCAGTGGTAAAAAATGATTAGATAAAATAAACAAATTTATCACTGAACCATATTATTTTGAAATAATTAGTCGATTGAAATATGAATATGTATATTTACTTTTCTTTGAAACCCTTACTTAAAAAAAATTCTGTATATTCTTTTAAATGAAACAGGTATGTGTACATATGTATGTTTATATAAAAACAGAATCATCTTCCCTTTGTTGTTTTTTTACTGTATATATTTTTATTTAAGTTGAATGATCTGCATATATATATATATATATATATATACACTAGATCTTAAATTTCGAAAATAATTTTATAAACTAAATACCTTGCTGAATTGAACCCAACTGCCCTCGCCAACTACGAATCCACCAGCCTCGCCAAGAACTACGTTCAGACCCCACTGCACACGCTCGAACCATCACGTTGCTGCTCCACCTTCAAGCTCAAGCCCTTGCGAACGCCACTAAATTAAAGACAAACATCTCTCAGCTTGACCTCACGATAATGAATCGCCGATCTCCTTTGACTGCTTGAAGCCGTGCGCCTCCACGACATTGCCATCTCATCCAAACGCTGCAGGCCGCGACTCCCCCCAGCTCGAGATTGCCTCGACTCCGGCCCATCGCGATATGTCGTGACTCCACTCGCCACCTCAAGCTTGCTCGATGCCATGCAGTCGCGCGCGAGCTCCATCGCACGAAACCTTAACTTCGACTGCCTTCGCGAGTTCCAATTTGATTTCCTTAAAGCTTTCGTTTAATCCCTAAACTCGACTAAGCTCAACCATTAATCGATTTCAAAATTTCGAATTGGGACGAAAATGAATACGTGATTTAATTCGAAAGAGAGAGAGAGAGAGAGAGAGAGTTGAATTTGGTTTGAATTGAAAGAGTGGCCATGATTTCCATTTTGAATGAAAATGTTTTCGTTTGTTTTAAAGCTGTAGGAGGCATTCGAATATATCCAGAAGAAGATAGCCACGCATACACTACTAGGTCTGCACTAGGGTGGCTAATAGCTGATGAGAGGAAGAGACGGATGTGAAGGGATTTTGACTGGGCAAACAGTATATATGTATTATATTTAAATTGAAATTCAAATTGTTTCGAAATCGTAACTTAAAATTTTGACATCCAATAGAGGCATGCCCCTAGGCGTTTATAATGTTATGCCCATATTTCGAACGCAATGAAAAAGGTTCCGAGTCCTAATTCGATCGTATGGAGAAGATAGCTTTTTGGACCAGTTATCAAATTGGATTTTCGATATAATTTCAACGCGTTTATATGTCGTACGCTCACACAACAACTCCAATAACCACGAAAATTGAAATCCGATAATAATACAATATTACGGATCCAATGGAACTAGTTTCGTCGAATTCCGAGACTGTGCCCCGGAAGGCTATTTTTAAATATTGATTTAAACAATAAAATTTCAAACTGAACAAAACAGTTTCAAATTCAATTCTGAAAGTTCCATTACCTTCAGTATCATAAATATGAATTTTCTAAGCCTTGAAAATATTTTTAATCAGCTTAAAACTGAAGATTCAAATTTTTTACCCAAATTTAATAATTAAATTCAATAGTTAAATTGCCAAATTCATTCTGATTTTTTTTTTGAATTTCAAATTAAACTAACTTTCAAATATTTTAAAATCAATTAAATATTCTGATTTCCAATGTTAAAAATTCAGGGTCGTCACATTTATACTTAAAAATATCATTTGGGTCAAAGTGAATATAAACGAAAGTATATCTTTCAAAACCATCCTTTATCGTATAAAATTATTGGGGAAAACTTGATGGCATCGGCACCATCCCTTTCAAAAGCTTCAAATCATTTAAACAATATACTGAAGGATAGCATCGAAACCCCCTTTCGAAGCCCTTGCCTTCGAAACCCTTGGACCCTTTCGAAAACATTTAGGAATTGGCTTAAAACATCTTTAAAACAAAACTACCCTTCGAAGGCATTGATGACTTCAATATACTCGAAAGCATTATTTTTATAAGTAAAGAAACCCATTTGAAAGCTTATTCTTTAGAACACAAGGTGGAAACTCCTTCGAAAGCCTTTAGAAAACCTCTTTCAAAACCATATGCTTCGACTCCTTTGAAGGCTTTGATAAAACAAAGGTAGGCACTTCACTTTATAAAACAAACAAAGGTATCGACCCCATCGGAAACAATACTTTCGACACCATGCCTTCCGCCTTTCTCTAATCTACTACGTTCCATCTAAGTGATATCTTGTATATTGGTTTCGGCCTAGTGGGGTTTTGTCTTGATTTAAGGCGGAAGCTCTGAGTCGAAGGTACTTTTATTAGAGGCGGAACATGCTTTTCTGAGTAAAAGCTTATTAATGCCATTTAAAGCAAATTTTATCTGACTAACCTGCCACGTGAAAATCTATAACCGGTTGCCTCAACTTTTCAAATTCTTTACTAAAATAACTGTCACTTAATTTCAGATCTAAATCAAGGTTAATTTAGCAAATAAGCTCTTCCATTAAACAAAACCAATATTGCAAATAATTATGTCTTCTAAAATAATTTAATTTGCATAGCAAATCACTTAGAAAATCCTAAAAAATTCCAGAAATTCACTTTAATCATGTTATCTAACATATCAAAATTTCAGACCCATGTTCTCATATAATTTTTGAAATAAATTTATAAACCTAATTAACCATATTTTACTTTGAAAATTCATAGTAATCTTTTCATAGTTTGGAAAATTATCAAAATTACAACCCAACTCCAAAATTATGTTTTACACAACATAAAATTTTTCCATGGCATTCAAGAATCAATTTCAATCGGTTTTGCCCTAAAATCGCATAAAACCTCATTTAAACAATCTTGTTTACATTAAACAAATTATAGTTCAAGCATGTAACAACCCGGTTAATAATGACTTAATTAATTACAATTAAGCACTATTGATTAATTTAATTTTTTTTTTAAATTTAATTATGAAATTTAATCTAGTAGGAATATTGATTTAAATTATGGAATTCGATTTGGTCGAATTTTCTTTAAATCGATGAATGGATTTTTAGATTTTGAATTAGAGCTGTTTGTAAGTATTTCAAATAAATTATAGAAAAAAAAACATAGTTTAAATGATTTTGGAGATAATTTGTATAAAAGAAAAATTAAACCTTTCTTTTGATAAATGGGCCAAAACTAAGCCCATTGCCTAATCTCTTTTTGTTACTTATCCCCAATGCCATATTCATCTCCCCTAAAAAAAAATGCCGTTCATTCAATTATCCCCAAAACGTCAAAATAAATAAATAAATGAAATTCGCAAAAAAAAAAAGAAATTACGTGAGAGGTGGAGCGACTTCAGGCAGCGATCGATGGGGAGGCACGACGATGAGCTAAGGCGACTTGGGACGTTGGTTGGTGGAGCAGCAACTTGGGAGTGGCGTGACGGTTGTGATGGGAAAGCGAACAACGCAAGAGTCTAGGGATTGGAAGCAAATTCGATTTCATCGGTTATGATTTAGGTGAGTTCACTCTCACAATTACTATCTCTAAATCCAATTACAAGTCTAAGGTTGAGTTTTGCTGTTATTGCTTTGCTTCAGGTTGCGTGCTCAACTGCCTTGTAGTTATGCATGATATATTTAACAGTATATTGGTTCGTAGCCTTATGATATTCTCAACTACTAGGTTGTTATCGATATAATATAGTTTGGAATAATTAGTGAATGATTTCTAGCCTGTTAGATTATCTTTTTAATTGTAGCTGCTGGTATATGTGTGTGTATACATTAAAACGTATATATAAGGCTATATTTTCAATTAAATTCCTAGCTAGTAAAACTATAAATGCAGAAGAATAAAGTACAACCCAATATTGATTCAAGTTTTGACTAGAGATAAATATATATTAGTATTTGATAATATACCAGTTTTCGCATGTAGCCTGGCACTATGTTTTGCACTTTTTTTATTTAAGTAGCCTGGCATCTCTTGAATGCAAATTGGATGCAAGCCTGTTCATATCTACTATTCTATATTTAAGCAATTGTATAAATGGATGGCCTAGCACATTTTCTTTTGAAATAGTAGCCTTGCTTATGCATATTCATATGCATTTTAGAACTTGGTTAAACATAAATATATTCAAGCTCTGGGCCTGGGCATTCAATGATTTTGCCTATATGGTTTATTAGCTTTGAAAAGTTTTTAAGTTTGCAAAAATCATGTAGCTTTGTTAGTTGTTTTTTTTCTTTTGCGTTCTACCTCTGTCAATTCTTATGCATGGAGATAACTTTAACAATGTTTTATTTTTATACAAAGATAGGTGTCAGTTTACTAATATATTCATATAAAGAGTCAAGCAAATTTGTACGTTGGTACTATATGTTTAAAATAAAGTGTCAGGCTGTGATATCAAAATAGTAAACATTTTGAAACATTATATGTTTAAAGGAATTTAATCTGTAATTTAAAGGACTTATGGATGGACTGTCCATGATTTATTTTCATAGTTTAGAGGCTAGTTATTTAGTCGCTATACAAATGTTTATAAATTATAACCTGTCATAGTTTTGAAAGTTGGAATGCAAGCACCTTTTTGCTACAAATGTAGTCGGCCCTGTCACTTTACTTTAGGATCTAAGCTATAATGTTCATGCCTTATTTTATAATATGATTTTTCAAACCATACTAGCCTGATTTAAGTTAGAACAGCCCATATATGTTTTATAAAATAAATGTAAACTTAATTTGTTTTAAACCGTTGTTTTAAACACCAACTTGAGTTTAGAAATGAGTTTATGGTTGTGTAAATTCAATGGACTTATATAAAACGGAAGTGTGCTGTACATACTTTTGTATGTTTTATAAAGCCTAGTCTATGCATGTAGAAACCAATAACCTGACATTAAAAAAAAATAGCATAGTACTATATGTGAATTGTTTAGACTTAGTGCCTACATTATTTAGCTGCCTACCTTTCTCAATGTAAAGGACGTAATGTCCATGTTTTTTTTATATAACATATAGCTTTTCTATTCCAAGTCTAGGTTATTGTTATAAAATAACAATCTGGCACATTGCCTTTATTTTTTATAAGTAATAGCCTTGTTTTGTTCACATATAGCCTGTCAGTTCTTTAGACTAATTTTAACTTGGATATGTATAACTTATTTTGTTTTATAACCAAGACAATAAACTTGAAGTATGTAAATTTCTAAACCTATATATATACTTTTATCTATTAAAAATTTTGTTTCTAGAAACCTGCTTTTCAACTTAGTATACTAGAAGGTAACACTTATATTATATAATTCTTAGCAACAATAAGTGTTTAAGGATTTAAAAAGGGGATTTTATAGAAATATATGTATAAGTTATACTTTGTTCCTTAATTTAATCTTAGTAATTAATAAATGAATTTTAGGAAATTTAATAATTGTTTTTAAACTATAAACTCAAAAGAGAAAATGTTTTTAGAACCTTTATTCTATAATTTGAGGAGTATTAATAATCGACTTAATGTTATCGATTGGTTTAAATGTTTTCGAACAGCGCTTCGTCGAATATGGTACAACTCATTGAATAGAATGTTTGAGTGGAATTTACTAGCCCATTATCGAATACTCGAATTTCATCGGGTAGTATGGGATGCCTTGGTTAAATTCTTGTGATCGTACTTGAGAAAGTACTTAACACTTTAGAGTTGTATTCTCTTCTGGTGTGCTACAAGTGGTTGCTAGATCCTTAAGAGAATACGGTTCAAGTTTTCCAGTGGCATCCGTAATAAGTGATATTTACTAGCTTTTAGTAAATACTTGAGTTTCACCATACGGTATGGGACGTATTGGTTAAATTCTAGTGATTACTGAAGGTGACAGTATTTGGCACTTTAGAGTTTACTCTCTTTTGGTGTGCGGCAAGTGACTGCTAGATCCTTAAGAAGTTTATTCCTGGATTTCTTTTCAAATATAATAATTTAATATTAAATAAATGTGGAATTATCGAGTCATGGTTTTTACGATCACCTTGATCGGTATGGACTATCCTTGAGATCATTTTGTGATTCTGTGTTCCCGGTCTGAGTACGATCCTTGGTATCGGATCGGTTCGAGTGATACCAATTTGTTTGTTTGTTTGCCACGGGTTCTGAGTACAATCATTGCGATTGTTTTGGACGATCATTAC
The DNA here is from genome assembly GCA_030737815.1 of Allium fistulosum. Taxonomy (NCBI): domain Eukaryota; kingdom Viridiplantae; phylum Streptophyta; class Magnoliopsida; order Asparagales; family Amaryllidaceae; genus Allium; species Allium fistulosum. Next base: position 730,584,685 of record CM060902.1, on the reverse strand, counting down.
GATCAGTTTGGATTAAGATCTCTTGGATTCGGGATATTTGAATTCTATGATTGTTCTGTGTTCGTGAAATAAATATATATACTTGTGTCTTGTGTTTGTGAAATAAACATATATTCTTGCGTCGTGTGTTCATGAAATAAATATATGTTCTTGTGTCTTGTGTTGGATGTTAAGTTAATTCTGTTATTTTGTGTTTAGTGACTAGTTCGTGTTTGTGACGTAAACTTATAACCCTGTACTGAGTTAATCACTGATATTTGCGTGCTTAGAGATATTGTGTTTTGTTCTGTGAATTCAATCCTGAACATCTATATTTACTTATATGTTGTTTGTTCTTGTGCTATATCTTGTTCTCACCCTATTGGATATTTAGAGATAGTCTGGCCCGGGTGTTATTTTGCTCGGGTCAGGCCGAGGCTTTTCAGGTTACAGGACAGGTTGACATTTGAATGGTTGTGCTAGCAAGGAGATAAACATTTGGACTTTTAGTTTATCTCATTTAGGAATTTGGACCTTGTATATAAAATGTATGATTGAGATTAGAAAATTATTAAATTTGTATAACAATCGAGTTTAGTATTTCATTTTGTAAACTAAATAATTTGTATATGTATAAGTTGAGATTTATTCCAATGTGATATGTGACTGTTATTTATATGATATATTGTTCTGATTTTGAGAAATCGGTGTGTCTATTACTTTGTATTAATATTGTACACGTCAAATTCAATTCAGATATTAAGTGAAAAGGTATAAATGACGTGTCAATATTAGTATAAAGATATATTCACATTCGATCGTCCTTAACAAGCCGTATTCTCCGGATTAGCAGACGATATTACTTGTAATGTTCTTTGCTAATCTGGGTATCGCGGTGGGGTCGTTACAAAGCATATCATCATCCAAATCATCATAAAAACGAATTTAATCTTAAATCTGAAAACATACAATTATAACCAAAATAGAGATGGTGTATATTTTTATTCACCTTGATTATGATAAGGAGATTGGATTGAGATTGAGATTTATTCTCCTTCTTTAATTCCTTATTGTTACTTTGGTTTCTCTTCTCTTTTCCTTGTTAATGGCCAGCTCCTCTTTACGTTTTTCTTTTGCGTTTTTGTGAAATGAGAAAATAATCGTGAATGGTGTAAGGGATGTGAATATATATAAGGGTAAGGGTTATATGCGGCTAATTCTCCTTATGCCCTTACGTAAATTAATTAACCTTAAGCACATTTAATTAATTAAATTGAGCACAACCTCTTAAGTATTTATTCAAATCTCAATCTCCTTATAAATTAACATTTACATTATTTTATTTTATTTATTTAAATAAATCTCATGAATAATGTTATCAAAAATTAGGGGTGTTACAGGCTCCCCTCCTTAAAGAATTTCGTTCTCGGAATTCAGTACACTAAACATAGCACTCATCTGTAACGACTCCTAACAAACATACTAGTCTACCTGACTAGCAATTATCTATATAAATCAAATATAGAGATACCCTCAAAGCATATCAGGATAAGTATCTCAAATCCTGTCCTCTATCTCCCAAGTACAGTCCTTCTCGTTGTCGCTCTACTGAACTTTCACCAACTTGACTGTTTTGTTTCTTGGTCTTTTCTCATCTTTCGCTACAACCTAAACTGGTCATCTAACAAAAGTCAAATTAGGCTCTATTACCAAGTCTTCCAACCCTGTCGGAGGAATAGTAGTCTCTGGATCATGCACATACTTGCGAAGATGAGACACATGAAATACATTATGGATACCTGCCATACTGCTCAACAACTCTACTCTGTATCCGTGCTTTCCAATCCTCTATAATCTGGATTGGACCAACATATCTCGGTGCCATTTTCCCTGACTTCTCGAACCGTACCACACCTTCATCGGTGATACTTTAAAGAAAACCCCGTCTCCAACTGAGAACTCTAAGTCTTTACGCCTCTTATTTGTGTAACTCTTCTGTCTAGATTGAGCTTCCTTAAACCTTCCTCGGATCAATTCAATCTTCTATGACGCCTCCCTAACCAAATCTGGACCTAAGACTAATCTGTCTTCAGTCTCTAACCAACATACTGGTGATTTGCATGGCCTTCCATACAAAGCTTCAAAAGACGCCATTCTGCACTAGTATGATAACTATTATTATAGGAAAACTCAACTAAATGTAGATGATCCTCCTAAGATCCACCAAAGTCCAATACACAAGCTCTCAACAAATCCTCGAGTACCTTATTGACTCTCTCTGTCTGCCCATCCATCTGTACTCATCTTGAGCTTAGTGCCTAACACATCCTGCAGACTCTTTCAGAATTTGCTAGTGAACAAAGCATCTTTATCACTGACAATGCTACTAGGAACTCCATGTAGTCTAACTGTGTTCTTCATGAATAACTTAGCTAAAACAGGTTCCATCCTCGTTGACTTAACTGGAATGAAATGGGCACTCTTGGTCAACCTGTCCACTATAACCCATATACTTCCATTTCCCCCATTTTACCTTGGCAACTCATCTATAAAATCCATGGATATCGAATCCCATTTCCAAACTGGAATATCTAAAGACTGAAGCAACCCACTCGGCTTCTGATGTTCAGCGTTCACTTATTGACAGTTTGCACACTGCCTAACCCACAAGCCAACATCCCTCTTCATACCTTCCCAATAAAAGCTCCTCTTCATATCTTGATACATCTTGGTCCCTCCAGGATGAATCGTAAACTTGGATCGATGACATTCTCCAAGAACTTCTTTCCTCAAGTCCTCAACATTTAGAACACACAACCGTCCCTTCTTTCTCAACCATCCTCTCTGGTCAAGAAAAAAATCTCTTAAATCATCGATCTCCGGTCCAACCTCAAGCCTTCTATTCTTCTTGGCCAATAATGGATCCTCCTTCTACTTAGAAGCAATTCTCTCAATCAATACTGGTCGAAGTTCTAAATAGGACAACATGACAATACTCTGACTAGGACTAGCAGTCGATCTTAACTGCACACTACAGGTAGTCAAAGCTTCTAAATCCTTCCATTCTGCCAATATAGCTAACACCACATTCTGATGTCTTCTGCTAAGAGCATACGCTACTTTATTATCTATCCCTGGTGTATACTCTATACAAAAATCATAAGCAGCAAAAACTCTAGCCACATCTGCTATCTCATATTCACCTCCTTCTGAGAGAATAAGTATCCTAAAGACTTATGATATGTATATAGCTCAAATCTCTCCCCTAAGAGATAATGTCTCCAAATCTTCAATGTGAAGATGACCGCAGCCAACTCCAAATCATGAGTATGATATCTCACATCATGCGGTCTAAGCTGTCGTGAAGCGTAGGCAATCACTTTACCCTTCTACATCAACACATCTCCCAATCCAATTCCACATGCATTAGTATACACCACTAACCCTTGGTTTCCGTCTGGAACTACTAACATTGGTGCATTGGTCAACAAATGCTTTAACTTAAGGAATGTTTCCTTACATTTGTCGGACCAGACAAACTTCACCTCCATCCTGGTTAGCTTAGTCAAAGGGATTGCTATCTGCGAGAAATCCTTGATAAACCTCCGGTAATAGCCAGTAAGTTCAAGAAAACTTCTAATCTCAATCACCGTCTCTGGTCTCTTCCAATTTTAACAGCTTCGATCTTATCTAGATCGACTGACAAACCCTTCTCTAAAACCACGTGACCAAGAAACTTAACCTCTTTCTTCCAAAAATGACACTTGGAGAACTTTGCTTTTAGCTGATGCTGCCTCGGCGTCTCAAGGACAACTCTAAGATGATCTTTATGCTCTATTTCATCCTTAGAGTATACCAAAATGTCATCTATAAACACCAACATGAATCTATCCAAATACTCTCGGAAAACTCGGTTCATCAAATCCACGAAGAAAGCAGGTGCGTTCGTTAACCCGAATGGCATTACTAACCACTCATACGAACCATATCTAGTTCGAAATGCTGTTAAAGGAACACTGTCCTCGGCCACTCTTAACTGATGAAGGCTTGTCGCTAAATCCAACTGGGAAAACACTCTGGCTCCACTCAACTGATCAAATAGATCATTAATCCTAGGCAAAGGATATTTATTCTTTATCATCCCCTCATTCAACTTACGATAGTCGATACACATCCTTAATGACCCATCTAGTTTCTTCACGAATACTGCGGCTGCTCCCCAATGCGAACTGCTTGGTCTGATAAAATTCCTTCCTTCTATATCCACTAGCTGCACCTTCAATTCCTTCATCTCAGTCGATGTCATCCTGCTAGGTGGTCAACTCACAGGTTCAGCTCCTGGCATAAGATCTATTCGAAACTCAACAGCTCGTTTCGGTGATAGTGTTGTGACTGGCTCAAAGACATCTGCGAACTCTCTTGCTACTCGAATCTGACTTAGCTCTTCTCTCACTTCCATTGCCTTAACTAAGCACAACTACTCCGATCAGAATTATCTACTGAGAATATAATTCGGTTATGACTATCAGGGTGTCTTAGTGATATCTCCCCATCCTGGCAAAATATCATGGCCTCATACCTTCTCAACCAATCCATACCCAAAATGAATCTGAAATCTATGAAATCGAAAACGTACAGATTGCATGCAAACTTATGACCTAACAAATCAAGTTTTAATTGGTCACATCTCATCCTAGAGTTGCATACCCTCATATTGGATTCGCAACCCTTAAGGAAGTAATAAGGTATGTGGGTTCTAAGCATAATCTATCAACTAAACACTGTGATATAAATGAATATGATGCAGTGGTATCAAATAGTATCCTAACTGATATACTCTGAATCAAAAATGTACCTTCCAACACAGTCTTTCCCTTTTGAGCCGCAGTTGGCTTAGCAGATGATCCAATAGCAAAGACCTTTCCCTTGTCCACCTTGACTGGTTCTGGACACTGGTTCTTATAATGCCCAACTTGATCGCAGTTAAAGCACTTCACATTCTTCTTATTTGCAGCCTTCTTCCCCTTGCCTGACCGACACTCATTTGCGTAATGACCCTTCTTGTCACATTTGTAGCAAAATAAATTAGTCGGCCTTCTTGGCATCATCTCCCTTCTAGGCTCCTTTCTTCCTAAAGAACTTTATTTTCTTTTCCTGAGAACCTTGGGTTTCAACTGGCTTCTCTCTAGCACAAACAACAAGCATTTCTTCATGGAGAATGACCATCTGCACAACCATATTACAAGGATCATGGATATGTGTCAAGGTCGCCCTAGCAAGCTCAGGTCTCAATCCTAGAATGACCCTATCATTCCTTCTGATGTCAGTGTCTATAGTAGCATACCCATATCGAGACAGCTCATCAAATTTAGTGGCATACTCGATAACCGGCATCTCTCCCTGAGCTAGATCCATAAACTTTCTCATCAATGCTGACTTAGCAACATCATATAAAAACCCCTGTTCAAATCTCCTTCTGAATTCAGCCCATGTCAACTCTTCCTCGAAACTCTAGTAGTGACACTATTCCACCAATGAAATGCTGACCCTTGCAACTATCTAGAGACCAACCTTCTCTTCTACTAATCATCTAAACCCAAATCAGAAAAGATACGCTCATAATGCAACAGTCAATGCTCTACCTCAATAGCATCTTCCGTTCCCATAAACGATTTTCCACCTAGACTGGTGTAATCCCTGCTCAGCTTAGCATAATTATTCCCCACTGGAGCCACAGGATTAGCTCCTCCAACATTTCCAGCAACTTCTGCTTGCATCATATTGACGAAGAACTGATACATCGCCCTCATATCTACCGGTGGATGTCGAGCACCCACGTTGGCATCATCATTTTGGTTAGCATTAGCCTGTCGACCTTGATTCCTCTTGGTATTAGGTCGAGCATTTCCGTTTGTTGTGGTGCTTCCTCCACCGAGATTTCCTCTTCCGTTTCCTGCTTCCATATCTTCTTTCTCGTAAATCTGCATATGAGCCTTAGTAAGATACAGAAGAATGGTCTAAGAGAGAGGGGAGTACGCGCGCGCACACACACGCACACACGCGCGCGCGCGCGCGCACACACACACACACACACACACACATATATATATATATATATATATATATATATCAAATGCAAGTACGTTACTATAGCGTTATCCCAAACCCCGATCATATTTCTGATTCATTGGATTGTTTCAAAAAGCTTTTAGGTTTAACTTTTCTTTTAGGTTCTCATAAACCTATGCTCTGATACCAACTTGTAACATCCCCCTACTTGGAGGCCCAAAACTAACGGTTACGGATTCTACAATCATCCATAGTAGTTAATCATTGGCGACCAAATACGGTGATGTTAGATACATTAATACACAGAAACACATGAATATGGAAAAAGTTTAAAGCATCAAACAAAATCACATTCCATTTCAAAACATTTCCAATTCATTACATAATCCCACAATCGTTAACCACGTTCAAAGAAAATATATTTATTACAACAAACGCCAATAGCGACATATGAAGGTGCCACCTTGGATGATCAGAGTATATATAGGCAATTTAACAACTTTGTCATTACAAACAACACAGCGGAATCAAAATAAAAGAAAACTCTAGATAGCTATCATGCCTCCTGCACGTCTTCGGAAGCTTATTCGTCTAAAGAGGTACCTAAAAACCTCAACTCTCAAACTACTCAAAATCAATTGAGTACCCGAGAGTTTAAGGGGAAACATAAACTTCGAGTCAGACCTAAAGCCTGATATGAATAATAATCTTCCATCTCAAATCATTTAGATATCTAGTGAGACCACGCCGCTTAGCAGAACGGGTTTTCGCCACACTAGTATCCTAAAACTTTTATAAAACCATATATTGTGCTCCTGCATCCACAATAGTTAAAACGATTCAAAACAGTATGATACGATGATATGCAAAACAAGTGAATCGATTCTGGATTGCCCATTCTCATTCATTTTGACTATCTGTCCCAGTTATAGTTTCTAGGATTACTATCAACCTAATAGTTTTCATGGGCTGACCAATAACCGATTAAATGTTAAAGGACTCCCTGTCCAATTACATAGTTTTCATGGGATCACTATGAACATATTGGTAACTCCAATATCTTTACCCTTATTGTAGTTTTCATGGGTTAACTAGGAACCTATTGGTAACTCCAATAGCTTTTCTTTTTATCCTAGTTTTCATGGGCTGACTATGAACTTATTGACATTTGTCAATATCTTAATCCAAATATAGTTTTCATGGGTTCACTATAAACCTATTGGCCCCTGTCAATATCAAATCATAGTTTTCATCGGCTAACTACGAACCTGTCTTTCTCACATCTTCAATTATACATAGTTTTCATGGGCATACTATGAACCTATTGGCCCCTGCCAATATCTTTTCCTATACATGGTTTTCATAGGCTTACTGAGAACCTATTGACCCCTACCAATATTTGCCTTTAATATTTTAGCATTCTATATTCTGGTCTTCCTAACCTCTTGAATGCAATTCTACTCGTTCAGGAGTTAACTTAAATTATATTCACTACTGGCTTAACCTAGCTAGTTATTTTGCCCTTCCCCGAAATATAGTTATGGGACTATTTCAATGTGAATTGGTACATATATGAAGAAGCAAACACAATAACTTGGTTAATCCCTTTACCCTTTAATCAAAGAAAACTTCTTCAAAAACTCCTTTTCAAAACACTTTATTTATTTATGCCATGGTTTTATTTTAAAATGGGATTGGGTTATTTGTTTTGAAAACTAAGGCTTTCAAAACCTTCAAAACCATGCTTTCGACCTCACCGGATAACCACCTTCGAAAGCTTATAAATCTCTTTTCAAAACATTAGGCCCATGCCATTTGAAACACTTTAAAACTTCCCTTTCGAAACCTTTTGAATGTAATAAAGTATTACTTATTAACTCTTAGAAGCATAGCTTTGAAACCTTTGAAAGTACCCCTTTTGAAACCTTTTGAAGTATCCCTTCCGAAACCATTGAAAGTTTCTTTTCTGAAACCATTGAGTTTATACTTAAAAGTATCATTTAGGTCAAAGTGAATATAAACGAAAGTATCTCTTTCGAAACCATCCTTTATCATATAAAAGTATTGGGGAAAACTTGATGGCATCGGCACCATCCCTGTAACGTCCCAGATTTTCGCGTTCGAAAATCGACATCCATACTTTACATCGTACTCGAATGCCGTAGATTCGAGCGTTCAAATCCGATTCGCCGGAGCTTATAACACAATTAAGTAAATAACACAGCGGAAGAAAACGAATAATACATTGATATACAATATCTGATACAATATCTGATACAACAGAGTGATACAATGAATATCAATATACATCAGAGATATGATACAAGAAATAGCAGCGGAAAAGAAAACGATAACATCAACAGCGGATAATCTCCATCTCCAAAACGCCAATCCAGAAATAGCTTGAACTCTCAATAATGATGCACAAAGATAAGCAAGTGCAGCCCGATCCAAAGACTGAACTAGCTCCAGAAAATCTACTAATTCTGACTATCTGAAAAACCCAACTCTAGACTGCCCGTGTAGAAAAATTTTGAGCATCCAGAGTTTAGGAAAGAAACAATAAACTCTGGATCAGTCATGGGACTGGTGTGAGTAACAAAAACAGTTTATCTTTAAAACAAATAGCAGAGAAATTTTAAAGTCAATTCGCAATGCTTTTGGAAAAATGAAACTACCATAAAGCCTCCCGCCACACACACAATGCAAACGCAGAATTGGAGAAGATTTCTCCTTATGATAGTCAAAGATGCTTACTACGCAAAATCAAATCATTTTGATATTATTATTAGTGCATAGTGTAGAAAACATTTCGAAAGTAGAATATAAATCTTAGCCAGCATAGGTACCATTATATTATGCCTACTATAGCTACCATATTAGATGGCAGGTTCTACAACTAAAACCATACAAGTTCCATATTGGGAAATGGATTTCCAACAAATGTTCAGGCTAAGGAACTTCCTACCGCCACATGGGATCGCCTCTGGCTGGACGTCCCGAGAGACAAACTGCTCTCTGCCAACACAAGGTCGGGTTACCCATATAACAGGTAACTCACGAATATGCAACCTCCTGGTCCTTTGGGACCTTTATCCGAGGCGCCTCGATAAACACACAATCACAATAAATGAGATCGGAGTATCCACATAGGTTAAATACCAGGGCTCCATACCTGATACCACCCTTTTCCAGAAGGAAATGACATACCCTAAAGGGCGCGATCCTCATAACCTTGCTGCATATTCATGTTTCAACCATTTCCGGGTTGTGAGGTCCGACGAAGTCTCATCCACAAAGCTACACTTTGTCACAAAGCCATGCTTTGGGTCAACACATGATCAAAGTAATGATCACAAAGATAAATGACCAAACAAATGATCATATCACAAATGATCAAACAATGATCATCACACAGCAACACTCAGCATGCCACATTACCAAATTGGGAATATATCGCTGATAACCTTCAACTACATAACCTATGAGCTCGTACGTCTCAGAGAAGGGTGTTAAGCTAAGAGAATAAATTCTCCGCCACCAAACAGAAATGTATTTGAAAGAAATCGGCTTTATATCTCAAAGTGTAATGTCAGACATACAATCCATACAAGTCTGTTCCGGGTTCGAACAGAACCGAAGGCACTTCTTACGAAGCCCTTGCAATTCCGGGTATTCACAATCCCGATCGGATTTCCCATCACAAATGGAGATCTCTATACCGGGGATCAGTCAGTGTAGAGACAATCGACAAGAAACCCTTTCGTTTTCGAAAATATCCGGTCTTCAACACCGGTCATCAAATGCTATCCATATACGACGTATCACTATTCGGAATGGGTTATATGACACTAGGGTCTTTTCCTGGCTAACCCGAATAGTGAGCGAAATATTTAAAAACATATGAATATGTGATTTCAATTAAGTCACAACTTAATAATTCAACTTCTTTTTAAATGGTTTCAATCGATTACCATTTCAAATCTTTTAAACAAAAAGATTTATTTCACAAAGTTCACCCAGTTTTCAACAAAAATCCATACACAGATTTCAAAACAATTTTCGTTTCAATTGGATTAACTCGTTAAATCTTTAAAACAAAGATTCAACTTATAGCTTTCAAAACAATTTCATTTCGAATGGTTTAAACAAATCATCATTTTAAATCTGTTAAAAAAACAGATTCAATTCATAGCTTTCAAAAAGGATTCATTCATAGCCTTTCAAAACATTTCAATTTCATTTTAAATTTGAAACCTTTCAACACAAATTGGAAGTTCACTTCTTATATGAAAGCTGTTATTATTTGAAAACAAATAGTTTTCGTTTCAGAAAAATCTAGTTATATTTGCACGAGTTAAAGCCCTTGAATTATATTCACATTCCAAAATCAATACTTTTAAAATGGTTTAACCCATATATAACTAGTTTAACATCTTTAATCCTTAGTTTCAAATCATAGAATTCAATTTCAAATCTTGAATTTAAGTTTAAATCAAATTATTTAAATTTTCAAAACTTAATCAAGTTATTCAAAATAACTTTTATCTTTGAAATTCTATTTCAAAAGCTTTTCACTTTAAACCCAAATTTCTAATTTCAAAATCAATTGAAATTAAAATTTCAATTTCAAAAACATCAAATTTAAATTATCTGCGACTTAACCGATTTCCACGTGAAATCCATATTTGTGTGTGTATAAGTGTGGTCCAGGGTTTTACACACAATAGTGCAACATCAATCATCACAGATATATCGATAAGCGGTATAATCGATAATGCTTATCTTCATTCACATATTCATAGATAAAATAAATTTATCGATCACAAAGATTCACTATTATAATTCGATGTGGGTTTCGGATAACCAACTGGAATCCGACTCCCTGTCGCATCGAAATTCAAGTGCCATTTTACGGGTCAAGGGGTTGCATATTCATATAACAATATATACATCACAGATATAACAGCTTAGCACAAAACATAACATAGCATCGCATCGCATCACATAACTAATATATCAATCCATCACATAGCATGTAATAAAATATCAAACATCTATAAGTAAGATTAGTTAATTGTTTGAGTAATCCAAATCAGTTTTAATTACTTACGAAAATTACTAATCCTGGTTAATTAACATTAATAAATTACAGATCATTTTGATTAATTATTCTTTAATCATTTATTAATTAACCATCAATAATTAATTAACCTTTAATTATAATTCATCAACCTTTAATTATTTAAAGAATTAATCTTTAATTATTTAATTCACTGTTTAATTAGTTATCTTTAATTAATAAATTAACCTTTAATTAATTAATTACCTTTTTAAAACAATTAATTAATAATAATTCATCTTAATTAACATTTTAAAATCTTCTTTAATAACTTTGAAATCAAATTATTACCAACCTTAAAACTTCAATGTTAATTAACATTTTAAAACATTTGATTTATTCCTAAACATTTTATCAAGTTTTATTTAAAATAACCTGCTAAGAATATAAGTTTACAACATTCTTAAAACTTGATTGTTTTAAAGATCATTTATTTCAAAACCTTCAATTTAAACCTTCTAAAACTTGATCTATTCACAAACTAAGTTTTCAGACAAACTTGAATTTATTATTTAAACTTTGATTTAAATCTGGTATTCAAATCTAAGTTTACATTTGAATTTGTTTTAAAAACTAAAAAAACAAACTTTGCAATCAGGTTCTACAAAGCCTGGAACAACAACAAACTCGATATCAAACTAAAACAACTCGAGTCGACTTCGAGTTCCTTTCCCAGTTCCCCGAGCCATGCTTCAAGCAACTTCCCTCTCCTTCCCAACCCATCACAACTGACACTCCGCTCCTCCACGTGCACGTGCACGGCACCGGAGGCGACTTCGACCAACGGCGAACATTCTAGCGTGATAGACGCCAACCCAGCAACCACTTCCAGTCACTAAAACATCCCAACCATCCTCGAATTAAAATCGAACCCTCCCATTCCAAAAACTGGAACCCAACACTACGCTAAATCGCCTCGACCTCGCGACGCCGACCATCGAAGTCGCCTAGATTTCATCCACACCACGACAACACAACAAGCGAACCTCCACCAAAATTTCGTGACACTCGAGCACGTATAGGAGTCGTAATCTCCACGTTACTGACATGAACCAAATTTGAAAAAAAAACCGTAAAATGGGTTCGTTCCAACAATATATGAAATAGAAAATTTATTTGATAATTTTCTCAAAATCAGTGATGGTTATATTTACTTCGATCCAAATTTCAACACTTAAAATTAGATTGATCACCAGGAATTCGAAAAAAAATGATTTTGTGTTCAAACTCAAACTGCTCTGTAAATTCCCAACTAAAAATCTTCATTCTTGTTTTAAAAATCATGATTTTTAGTAAGTGTTTAAGTTATTAACTTGGATTAGCTTTTTATGACAATTGAATTTATCTAAGTTTTGCTTGATTACCTGTAAACAAAATTACAGTTAAGATATCTTACAACATGGTTTTCTCTCAGCTTTTAAAATCTAAATATAAGTTTTCATCATCTTGTTTGATTTAAAACTGAAGGCTTTACTATGATTCAGTTAAAAACTACTTGAGTTTGAATGAACATCACCCTGTAATCCATAACAGAGAAGAATAATATACAAGGTAACCTGTATATATATATATATATGTATATATGTATGTATACCAAACAATATTCAAAGATAAACCTATATAATGTCGTGAAACACATGAAGGCAATGCACCAGTTATTGTGACAGCAAGTAAAATCAATGGCACAAGACAATACATGAAGGTAAGAATATGAAACAAATCAGTTTCTTTGAGTTCTTTCAGAAATTATGAACTAACTGCTTAACTTAATATATAATTAAATCTTTAGTTTAGAATATAACAACCTATCTTGGCTTAACACTAAGCTTACAACACATCAGTGTATCATCAGAGAATGATTTTTAAATCAAAACATTGCATTGGGAAAACTCAAAACAGAGGGTATATGATAAACAGCCTGTACTTAAATGTTATCACCCACAAAGCATTCATGTAAAAGAATATAACACACATATTCACATACGTATATGCATCAGAATTATATGTTTTAAATTGTTATTAAGTGATGTTACTCACAGGTAAAAGAACAAAGAAGGTTTGCTCACAGTTGTTTTTCCAGAGACAGAAAATAGGGCTTCAAGTTGAAACAGTTTTGAAAATGCAAGCTGAGATCTCTGGTTGCATCAATTTGTTTTGATCTAAGTTGTTGTTTTAGTTTAAATGATATTTACTTTAGTTTCTCAGCTAGAATGGAACGAAGCTGATATGGGAAGGATGTTGATATAAAGAAATGAAGTTACCAGGTTGATAAATTATTTTGTACAAGTGATATTATTTGGTTTGTACAACATGATATATCTTTCTTCTCTAGTACAAGATACTTTGTATTTGATCAGAGATTTTTCTAGGCTGAAAACATTTTTCAACATTTCGAATGACTCGTTTGTGCTAGCATTAAATGCATGAGTACTTTGTGTTTCCTTATGATATTTATATTTTCCTTTTTACTTGTTCATACTTATCTTATTATTCTTGTACATGAATACACATATCTTTGCTTTGCATTACTTTAACTCGGCTGTACATATATGAGTATTATTTTCTTTTGCCTAGTGTTTATACTTATAATCATTTCGGCTGAAATGATTTGTTGTGGCTTTATTTTCTCAATTCTACATACTTAGCCTTTTATTTGTTTATACCTGAATGTTTATAATGTTGTCTTCTTTTCTTTGCTTTAGTCACATTGCTTTGTAATAAAATTGAAATTATTATTATTTTCATATTTGTCTACATTTATTCATATTTATTGTCTTATATTATTTTATAAACTCAAACCATTATAAACCATAAATTCTAATATCTATTATCATCATTTATTATTAAACCATTTATTTAATATTTAAATTCAAATCAATATATATATATATATATCTACATATATATACAACATTTTAAATTTAAATGATTTAACGCATTTTTATTTGAGATCGGGGAAACTCGCATCACTTAAATCAATTTAGTTTACTATATTTATTCAAAAATACAATTAATTATAAATTTAAATATATATAAAACTCGGGGTCGTTACAATCCCTTTCAAAAGCTTCAAATCATTTAAAGAATGCACTAAAGGATAGCATCGAAACCCCCTTTCGAAGCCCTTACCTTCGAAACCCTTGGACCCTTTCGAAAGCATTTAGGAATTGGCTTAAAACATCTTTAAAACAAAACCATCCTTTGAAGGCATTGACGACTTCAATATACTCGAAAGGCAAAAGAATGGCAGCAAGACTTTAACTAGGTTGGAATCCCTACTTTCGAAAGCATTATTTTTATAAGTAAAGAAACCCATTCGAAAGCTTATTCTTTAGAACACAAGATGGAAACTCCTTCGAAAGCCTTTAGAAAACCTCTTTCAAAACCATATGCTTCGACTCCTTCGAAGGCTTTGATAAAACAAAGGTAGGCGCTTCACTTTATAAAACAAACAAAGGTATCGACCCCATCGGAAGCAATGCTTTCGACACCATGCCTTCCGCCTTTCTCCAATCCACTACGTTCCATCTAAGTGATATCTTGCGTATTGGTTTCGGCCTAGTGGGGTTTTGTCTTGATTTAAGGCGGAAGCTTTGAGTCGAAAGGTACTTCTATTAGAGGTGGAACCTACTTTTCTGAGTAAAAGCTGATTAATGCCACTTAAAGCAAATTTTATCTAACCAACTTGCCATGTGTAAATCTGTAATTGTTTGCCTAAACTTTTCAAATTTTTTACTAAAATAATTGCCGCTTAATTTCGAATCTAAATCAAGGTTAATTTAGCAAATAAGCCCTTCCATTAAACAAAACCAATATTGCAAATAAGTCCTTCTTCTAAAATAATTTAATTTGCATAGCAAATCACTTAGAAAAAATCCTCAAAAATTCCAGAAATTCACTTTAATCATGTTATCTAACATATCAAAATCTCAGGCCCAAATTCTCAATAAAATTTCTGAAATAAATTTATAAACTCAATTAACCATATTTTACTTTGAAAATTCATAGTAATCTTTCCATAGCTTGGAAAATTATCAAAATTAAAACCCAACTCCAAAATTATGTTTGACACAACATAAAATTTCTCCATGGCATTCAAGAATCAATTTCAATCGGTTTTTCCCTAAAACCGCATAAACCTCATTTAAACAATCTTGTTTAAATTAAACAATTATAATTTAAGCATATCATCATCCAAATCATCATAAAAACAAATTTAATCTTAAATCCAAAAACATGTAATTATAAACAAAATAGAGATGGTGTAAATTATTATTTACCTCGATTATGATAAGGAAATTGGATTGAGATTGAGATTTATTCCAATTCTTTAATTCCTTATCTTTACTTTGATTTTTCTTCTCTTTTCCTTATTAATGGTCGGGTCCTCTTTACGTTTTTGTTTTGCGTTTTTGTGAAATGAGAAAATAACCGTGAATGTTGTTTAAGGGACGTGAATATATATAAGGGTAGGGGTTATATGCGGCTAGTTCCCCTTATGCCCTTATGTAAGTTAATTAATTTTAAGCCTATTTAATTAATTAAATTAAGCACGGGCCCTTAAGTATTTATTCAAATCTCAATCCCCTTATCAATTAACATTTACATTATTCTATTTAATTTATCTAATTAAATATCCTGAATAATGTTATCAAAAATTAGGGGTGTTACAGTTGCCTTTTGCCACTAATCTAGCTTTGTACTTGTGTATTGTGCCTTCAACATTCTTCTTATGCCTGTATATCCATTTGCAGCCTATTATGTTTTTGTCTTTGGATGTTGGCACAAGTTTCCATATTTTATTTTTGATAAGAGCATTGTACTTTTCTTACAAATAAAACAGTTCTCCACTTGCTACTTTTTACAGCTTGATCTTATGTTTCTGGTTCCTCTTGATCCATGTTTGCAAAGTATATTTTTGGTTCGAATTTGCCACTCTTTGATCTTGTGACCATGTGATGTTGAGTTTGTACATGCAGTGGTTGGCTTGGTGATATAGCCCTTTATGTGCTTCACCTCTTGATCCCTTAATTTCAGAATTCTTGGAACCAACGAGATTGAATTTATATAGCCCTTCATGCGCTTCACCCTGCAAAATAATTTCTTTAGTTAATATGTCTCTAACTAAGCAATATTTAGGGTAAAATTCAAAATAAACATCGTTATCACTTTCAAATTGTGATACATGTATGAGATTTTTTTTAATATGAGGCACTCTTAATAAATTATTAAGATAAAGTTGCATTTCACCTTTTATGCAGGCAATACCAGTGTGAGTTATATTAATAGACTCACCATTCCTCATGTGTATGGATTGTTTACTTCTATACTCTTTGTTGCCGAGATTTAAGTTGTCTAATTTACTTGTTACATGATTTGTGGCACCAGAATCTGGATACCAGCATTCATCTAGAATGTCTTTAGATTTTGCAATATCATTCTGGTGAGAATTTCTTGAACTTTCTGTTGTGTTTCTTGATTCTTGTTGTATGCTTGCAATATTTGCAGTAGGGTTATAATTATTTTGACAATTTTTGGTGTTTTGATTGCTGGGTGTATAGTTAAGATCAAGTCTAAAGTAGCATTTGTTTGCAGTGTGACCATATTTTTCACAAATTTGGCACCTTGGTCTGTTATTGTTGTTGTTCCATCTGCCTCCTCTACCTCTAGGATTTTGACCACCTCTTTGATAATTTTGATTTGTACTGTCCCTGTTTTGATTTCTATTTCTTGATTGAGAATTTCTTGACTAAGAAACAACATTAATTGACATATCAAGATTTAGGGGTTTCTTTTGTTCCATCCTTCCTTCATGTGCTAGTAGAGTGGAGTGAACATATTGAAGTGTTGGTGTTGTCTCTTTTGATAGAATGACCGTTGTAATAGAGTCATATTCCTCATCTAATCCATTCATAATTCTTACGATTTGCTCATTATCAGTCACTTTATAACCAGTTGCCTCAAGAAGATCACAATACGTTTTCATTTTTGTAAGATATTCTCTCATTGACAAGTTGTCTTTTCTTTGATTTTACGTTAGTCTCTTGTTATGCATGACCTTTGCTCCTGATTGAGAATTGAATATCTGTTCAACTGATGACCAGATTTCTTGAGCAATTTTACATCCTACTAAATGTGGTAGGAGATTGATAATTATTGAGGATAGCAACCAAGCATATAGCAAGCTATCTTGTCTTGAATATGTGATACATTCTTTGTTTTTGATCAACTTGCCCTTACTATCTGTTGTATATCTTTTAGGAACATCTGCAGTCCCAAAAATGTTATCCTTCGGTCCATATCCTCTAGTGGCGATCTCTATTGAAATTTCCAAAGCAAATAGTTACCTTCATCAAGCTGAATGGTGATAATTTGAATTTGACGATTTATGAGAGACTTGATTGGATCATCTAGAGGGTTTTGATGAGTGGTATTGGATTTTGATCGTGTTGGAGAGGTGTTAGATGAATGATCATCTTCATTAGTTGCCATGATTAACAATTAAGGGTATATTCGAATCAAGAAAGCCTAACTAATCTTACAAAATGATGATAAGAATGAAGTTTAAAAATTAACAAAGAAAAGAATTAAAGTGTTGACACACTTCTTGATGGAATAATTGTGTGTAGCCAAAGCTGAGGATGATGAGACTGCTCTGACTCACTTTCAGGCATGGCACAACCTTCAATAATCAAGATCTTAGGAGGAATAACTGAACTATGGTGGATAAGGAATGGATACAACTTCTCTGATGATGAGAATACTCTGAGGAGAAGATTCTGCAGCCACCTCCAAGTGATGAAATAATTCTGATGAAGATCTTGGCGAGGCAGTGATGATGAGTTAAGTCGTTTGACAATGATGCTCCGATACCATGTAAAGAAACAAGATAGATGTGATTTGAATAGCGGTTCTTGAATTGAACGGAGAATAGAACTTGTTTCTTTCATTACTTTACATAACGTATATATACAGCTATTTATAAAACATAATATAATGGTCCATTTGCCTATTGGGCCGGGCCAATATAGAAAATGACTTTGCTTATTATTGCAACTGTTTGTGTTTGAGACAAAAGTGTTTGCTCGGCCGCACCCGTATTCATTTCTCTTTAATACTATAAAGTTTTCACAGACCTATGCTCTGATACCAAGTTGTAACAGCACCCTATATGAAGGCCCAAAACTAACAGCTACGGATGCTGCAGTCATCCATAGTATTAACTTCCGATGACCAAATACGGTAATATTAATGGTATCCATAATATCAGAAGCACTTGAATATGAAATAAAATCATCATAGATTAAAACACTTTTCTAATTACATTTCAAAACAACATCTCATATCCAAGTCCCAAACGTTTCCCAGGTTTAGATCAGAATATAATAATTACAAAATACGCCAAGAGCGACATAAGATGATGCAACTTTGGATGATTAGAGTACTAAATAGTCATATCATACTTAATACAACACAACGGAAATAAAACATAACAACTCCTAAATAGCTAACTTCAGCCTCCTGCTTGTCTTCGGAAGCTTTATTCATCCACCTGCTAAAACTTGTAAATCCTCAACCCTTAGCATACTCAAATCAATTTTGAGCACCCGAGAGTTTAAGGGGAAAAACATAAACTTCGAGTCAGACATAAAGCCTGGTGTGAATAATACTATACATCTCGGTTATATGATATTAAGTGAGACTACGCCGCTTAGCGGAACAGGTTTTCCCTTACTAATATCCTTTTTTAAAAACATATCTTTTGCAAACCAAAACCTGCAATCAAACTGGTTAAAACAAAAATATTAATATCATGTAAGCACATAAATTAAGTAATCTATAGACCATCTGTCTGAAAACTATAGTTTTGTTTGGCTAATTACTAACCTTTGGCTGACTCGGGCCTACCAGTCAAAATAAACAAACAGTCTAACTTCTATTAGATACTCTTCTAGATGGTCTGTCCCTAACTTCTATGTGCAACATCATTTTAGTCTTACCTGTAAATAAGCCCTACACATTGGAATTTTGGTCTTATATTAGCTAGGGGCTAATAGCTAATGTATAGGGCACGACCCTATACCAGTCCCATCCGGTATTCTAGCATTTGAGTCATTTTACTTAGGGTCATCTACCCTTAAAAGTTTCCTTGAAAAAATTTCTTTCAAATTGGTTTAACCCTTTAAATCATATTTAAACAAGGAAAATATATGCTTTATTCAAATCACTTTGCCATCTTATATATACTATACACAAAACATTATTGATGAACGCATTCGAAACCTTTGAAAGTACCCCTTTCGAAACCATTGAAAGTAACCCTTTCGATACAAGTAAGCTACTTTACTTTATAACCTAGGCCGAAGGCCAAAACATACCTTTTGAAACCATTTACATATAACCTTTCAAAAATATTGAAATCATCTCTTTCGAAAGCTTTATAAAACCATAGGCATCCTCCTTTCAAAACACTTGAAACATGTCTTTCAAAACCATTGGAAACCTTCCATTAAAAACCTTTCGAAAGCATTCAAATACTTTTCTATTAACAAACCTTTCAAAAACATAGGGTTCAACTAAAACATGTGGAACAACCTTTCGAAACCATTCATAACTATTCTTTTCGAAATCTTTGGGTTTAACTTCCAATAGAACAAAGGGTCTTAAAACAACCAAGTCGAAAAAACTCTTTCGAAAGCAATTTCCTAAGTAAAAGAAGTGGATGGTGTCGAAACCAACCCCTTCGAAAGCATTGGAGAAGCGGCTTCAGTTTTAAAACAAAGAAACCCTTTCGAAAGCATTGCTTTGAAAGGTAAGTTGCGGCAGCTTGAGGTTTCGACCCCTTCGAAAGTTTCTTTAGAAAACAAAAGCGCAACCTCTTACGAAATCATTCTTTAAAACCATTTAACCAAGTCAAAAGCTATCTAAGTTGAAAGCGTTCTTCTCGAAAGTAAAGCAGGCGCATTCCCTTTTAAAAGTAAAGCAAGGTTTCGACCCCTTCGAAACCCCTTGATTCGACCCAATACCTTTCGTCTATGTCCAATTCACTACGTACCAAGTCTTTGATACCTTGTGCATTGGTTTCGATGGAGATGGAGGTGGAAGTACCTGGTCGAAAGGTTCTGCTGAAAGTGGCGAAACAACAAAAACATGGTAAAACTGATTTTTAACTTGAAAAGGTAATTTCTTTTTAACTAGCCTCCTTTGTTTGTCCACAAATGATTGGTTGCTAATTTCTTTTCCAAATTCTTTTCTAAAAGTGCTACCAAAATTTCAGAAGTTAATCTAAAATGTTTACAAAATGCCCCTTCTCCTTTTATAAATATATAAAACATTTAAGTCTCATACCTTAAATTATTTTATATACATATTAAAACACTTAGGAAAATTCTACAAAAATTTCCATAAATAATTTTTGATATGTTGTCTAACATATTTGAATTTCCAACCCAAAACATATATAAAATAGTCGTAATTAATTTTAAACCCAATTAACTATTTACTTCACTAGAAAATTAATAATAAATCCGCATTATTTCAGAAAATTATGAAATTTGAAACTCATCTCTAAAATATTATTTTTGACCTTAACTCAAAATCGCAAGGCATTTGGATGTCATCTAATAGGGTTTTTCATATTAAAACTTATTGTAAAATCCATACGAAATAGCATAAATCATCAACAAGCGTATATGTCCATTTTAACAATAAAAACATCGCAATATACTTTGCAAAATAATTCGTATTTCAATCTAAAACCGAAAATAATAAATACATTAGATGTAACCTACTATTCACCTTAGCTTTATGATTAAGGAGTTAAGATTTGAGAATGGATTTAATTAATCTTCCTCTTGATCTTTAGCTTTTCTTCTTCTAGCTTTGTCTAATGGTGGCCGGCCTATAATATTTTATTTTTGTTTTGAACGTGAAATGAATGTAAGTGAGGATTTAGGGTATAAGGGTATGACTTATTTCTACTTCGCCCTTTATCTATTTCATTTTAGTTTCTCTTTAGTTCATTTGTTTCCTTAGGCACGGCTACCCCTTAGATATACAAATCTCAATGCCTTAACCATTTCATTTAATTTAACTAATCAAATGTCCTAGATAGCGTTGACCAAAATTAGGGTCGTAACAGACTCCTCTACTTAAAGAACTTTGTCCTCGAAATTACTATAAGGTATACAACAAATCAATCATAAAGGTAAAACATACCATGAAACAAATCAGGATAAGCGCCTCTAGTCCTGCTCTAGGTTTCCCAAGTACAGTCTCTCTCATCGTCGCTCCACTGGACCTTAACTTATATGACTGTCTTGTTCCTTAGCCTCTCCTCATCTCTTGCGACTATACGAACTGGCTTCCTAACTATAGTCAAATTCGGTTCCACTACTAAGTCCTCTAACATCGTCGGTGCTATAGTAGTCTTCGGATCTCGAATATACTTCCTTAGAAGAGAAATATGAAAAACATCGTGGACTCCTGCCAAACTGTTCAGTAACTCCACACTATATGCGAGTTTTCCGATGCTTTCTACAATAAGAAATGGTCCTACAAATCTCGGTGCCAATTTCCCTGATTTTTCGAATCTAATTACACCTTTCACCGGTGACACCTTGACGAAAACATGATCTCCTACTGAGAACACTAAGTCCTTCCGTCTTCTATCAGCATAACTCTTCTGCTTAAACTGAGCTTCCTTCATTCTAGCTCGAATCAACTCAATCTTCTTTATAGCTTCTCTAACTAAATCCGAACCAAGAACCAATTTATCCTCGGTCTCTAACCAACAAACTGGAGACTTGCATTTCCTTCCATATAACTTCAAATGGTGCCATCCCCATACTAGCCTGATAACTGTAGTTATACGAAAACTTGGCTAAGTGTAGATGGTCTTCCCATGATCCTCCAAAGTCTAGTACACAAGCTCGTAACAAATCTTCTAAGAATTTTTCAACTCTTTTGGTTTGCCCATCTGTCTACGGATGGTAAGCGGTACTCATCTTGAGCTTGGTACCTAAGATTTCCTGTAGACTCTTCCAGAACTCACTAGTGAACAAGGAATCTTTATCACTTACTATACTACTAGGAATTCTATGAACTCTAACTATATTCTTCATGATTAACTTAGCAAAAACAGGTGCCGTCCTAGTTGACTTAACTGGAATGAAATGGGCACTCTTGGTCAATCTATCCACTATGACCCATATAGTTTCATTTCCACGATTTGATCTTGGTAACCTGTCTATAAAATCCATCAAAATAGAATCCCATTTCCATACATGAACCTCTAATGGCTGAAGTAATCCACTTGGTTTCTGATGTTCGCCTTTTACTTGTTGATAGTTCGAATACTATTTCACCCATAAGCCTACATCCCTCTTTATACCTTCCCAGAAGAAACTTCTCTTCATATCCTGATACATCTTAGTTCCTCCCAGATGAATAGTGAACTTCGAATGATGACATTCCTATAGAACTTCTTTCCTACCGTTTCCCACATTCGGAACATATAGTCTTCCTTTCTTCCTTAACCACCCATTCTTGTCAAGACTGAAATCTTTCATGTCATCGCTCTTCGTTCCATCTCTTAACCTTCTGATCCGCTCAGCTAATACTGGATCCTCTCCTTGCTTAGAAGCAATCCTTTCGATCATAACTGGTCAAATTTCTAAACATGACAACATAATAGTCTCTGTACTAGAACTACTCTTAGACCTCCACTGTACTTTGCATGTAGTCAACGCTTCTAAATCTTTCCAATTAGCTATCGTTGCCAACACTGCGTTCTGATGTTTTCTGCTTAGTGCATCTGCAATCCTGTTGCCTTTTCCTGCTATGTACTCAATACCAAAATCATAAGCGGCTATAAACTCCAACCACCTCTGCTGTTTCATATTCAACTTCTTTTGAGAGAATAAATACTTCAGCGACTTATGATCCATGTGCAACTCGAATCTTTCTCCCAAAAGATAATGTCTTCACATCTTTAACGCAAAAATCACCGAGCTAATTCCAAATCGTGAGTTTGGTACATAACCTCATGCGGTCTAAGCTATCAAGAAGCATAGACAATCACTTTACCTCTTTGCATTAACACAGCTCCTAATCATGTTCTACATGCATCTGTATACGCTACTAAATCCTGATTCCCTTTTGGAACAACTAACAATGGTGCATTAGTCAATAAGTGTTCAGCTTCTGGAATGCTTCCTCACACTTATTAGTCCAAGAAAACTTCATATCCTTTCATGTTAGCTTGGTCATCGCTACTGCTATTCGCGAAAAATCCTTTATGAATGTCCGATAATACCCCGCTAATTTGAGAAAAATCTTTATCTCAGTCACTGTCTTGGGTCTCTTCTAATTATTCACTGCCTCAATCTTAGTCGGATCTACAGACAACCCTTTCTCTGAGACCACATCACTAAGAAATTTCACTTCCTTCTTCCAGAAATGACACTTCGAAAACTTCGCCTTTAGTTGATGATGCCTCAACATCTCAAGCACCACTCTAAGATGAACTTCATGCTCCCTTTCATCCTTATAGTATATCAAAATATCATCTATGAAAACCAACATGAACCTATCCAAGTGCTCTTGGAAAACTCGGTTCATCAAATCCACAAAGAATGCTAGCACATTAGTTAGTCCTAACGGCATTAGTAACCATTCGTATGATCCATATCTGGTCCTAAACGCCGTCAAAGGAATACTATCCTCTGCTACCCTAAGCTGATGGAACCCTGTTGCTAAATCCAACTGAGAAAATACCTTGGCTCCACTCAACTGATCACTCAACTGGTCGAACAAATCATCAATTTTGGGTAACAGATATCGATTCTTTATCGTCTTCTCATTCAACTTACGACAATCGATACATAACCTTCACGATCCGTCCGGCTTCTTGGCAAACACTACGGCTGCTCCTTAAGGCGAACTACTAGGTATGATAAAATTCTTGCCTTCCAAATCCACCAACCACACCTTTAGCTCCTTCATCTCGATAGGTGTTATTCTGCTTGGCGGTCTACTTACTGGTTCATTTTGGTGGTAGTCCTACTACAGGTACAAAGACATCTATGAATTCTCTAACAGCGAAAACGTGATTCAACTCGTCTTCTTCCTCCACAACACCCAACAAAGCATTAACCTCAAAATTAGAGTTTTCTACGGTGTATATAATCCGATCACTACAGTCGGGGTGTCTAAGCAATATTACCCTATTATGGAAAAATATCTTAGCATCGTATTTACTTAACCAATCCATACCCAAAATAATTCCGAACCCTACGAAATCAAACACATGCAAAGTGCAAACAAAGGTATGACCTAACAAATCAAACTCTAAGTGGTCACATCTCATCCCAAGAGTCGCATAACTACCTATCAGATTTGCAACCCTTAAGGAAGTAATTAAATATGAGGGTTCTAGGTTAAGCTTATTTACCAAACAATGAGATATAAAAGAATGTTACGCACCAGTATCAAAGAGAACGCTAACTGACATACTATGAATCATTAGCATACCTTCCAACATAGCCTTTCCTTTTTCCTCTATTGTTGGCCTCGAGGTAGCTGCTCCAATGCAAACACTTTGCCCTTTCCATCCTTAGCTGGCTCTTTGCACTGGTTCTTATATTGTCCAATTTGATCGTAGTTGAAGCATCTGATATTCTTCTTCCCAATCACCTTCTTTCCATCACCCGACCGACATTCATTTGCGAAATTCCCTTTCTTGTCACATTTATAATAGACAACTCTACCTTTCCCTTCTAGCAGCTCCACCTTTCTGAGCTCTCTTCTTATGGAAAAACTTTCTTTTCTGACTCTGCACTACTTGAACCTCCTTTGCCTTATTTCTTTCAAAAAAAGTAAGCATCTCTTCGTGTCTTAATGCCATCTCAACAACATCACATAGATCCTTAATGTGCGACCACGTAGCCCTAGCAAGCTCAGGCTTCAACCCCCTGATGAACTTCTCATTCCTTTTAATCACAGTAATCACTATAGCATAACCATATCTCGCTAGCTCCTCAAACCTTGTTGCATACTCCAGCACAGTTATGTCTCCCTACTCCAACTCAGCAAACTTCCTGAGTAGAGTGGACTTAGCAATCTCTGACATAAACCTCTCCTCAAATCTCCTTTTAAACTCAGCCCATGTCATTGCCTCCTCATTAAATCCGATCGTAACACTGCTCCTCCAATACAGCGCTGCTCCTTGTAATTGTCTAGAAGCGAGCCTTCTCTTCTGCTCATCATCGAGCCCTAGATCAGCGAGAATCCTCTCGCAATGAAGTAACCAATTCTCTACTTTGATTGTGTCTTCGGTACCAATAAATGGCTTTCCTCCCACCTACATAATCTTTACTCAGAATAGCTTAGTTGTTGACCACTGGAGCTTCTTGATTTCCTCCTCCAACTACTCCAGCAACAACTCCCGCTTGCATCATGTTGACAAAGAGCTGATACATTGCTCCCATGTCAACTTGCGGGACTCCAACACCTACATTTCCAGCTTTTGCCTGACCTGGGTTCCTCCTGGTATTTGGTATGGAATTTCCATTTGTTGTAGTGCTTCCCCCACTAAGGTTAACTCTTCCACCTCTAGCATCCATATCTGCATTCGAATTTTCATAAAGTACAAAAGAATAGCCTAAGAGAGATAGGAGAATAGAGATATAGTGTATACTTATATATAGCAAATACAAGTACGTTACTATAGTGTTATCCCATACCCCGATGTTTCCTCTAATTCCTTAGGATTATGCTTGCAAAATCATTTTAGTTTAAAGTTTTTCATAAAACTATGCTCTGATACCAAGTTGTAATATCCCCTATCTGGAGACCCGAAGCTAAGCGCTACAGATGCTATAGTCATCCATAATATTAACTTCCAGTGACCAAATACGGTAATGTTAACGGTATCCATACTATCAGAAGCACTTGAATATAAAATAAAATCATCATAGATTAAAACATTTTTCTGATTACATTTCACAACAACATTTCATATCCAAGTTACATATTCCCAAACGTTTCCCAAGTTCAGATCGAAATATAATCATCACAAAATACACCAAGAGCAACATATGACGATGCCCCCTTGGATGATCGGAGTACTAAATAGTCATATCAGGCATAATACAACACAACGGAAATAAAAAAATAATAACTCCTAAATAGCTAACTTCAGCCTCCTACTCGTCTTCGGAAGCTTTATTCGTCCACCTACTAAAACCTGTAAATCCTCAACCCTCAGTCTACTAAAATCAATTTTGAGCACTCGAGAGTTTAAGGTGGAAAACATAAACTTCGAGTCAGACATAAAGCCTGGTATAAATAACACTATACATCTCGGATATATGATATTAAGCGAGACCATGCCACTTTATCCCTTTTTAAAAACATATCTTTTGCAAACCAAAACCCTGTAACCAAACTGGTTAAAACAATAATATCAATATCATGTAAGCATATAAATCAGGTAATCAATGGACTATCTGTCTGAACACTATAGTTTTGTTTGGCAAACTACCAATCTTTGGCTGACTCGGGCATACAAGACAAAATAAAAAAATAGTCTTACTTCTATTAGATACTCTTCGGGACGGTCTGTCCCTAACTTACTCCTCCAAGGGTCAACTGTTCTAATGGTTTTATGGGATCACCAATAACCTATCCTCAATCTGTATATTCCTTTATGTATGTAACATCATTTTAGTCTTACCTATGACAAACCCTACACACTAGAATTTTGGACTTATATTAGCTATGGGCTAATAGCTAATATATAGGACGCGACCCTATACCAGTCCCATCTGGTATTCTGACATCCGAGTCATTTTACTTAGGGTCATCTACCCTTAAAATATTCCTTGAAAACATTTCTTTAAAATTGATTTAACCCTTTAAATCATACTTAAACAAAGAAAATATACTCTGTGCTTTACTTAAATCACTTTGCCATGTTATATATACTTTACACAAAACATTGTTGATGAAAACTTTCGAAACCTTTGAAAGTACCCCTTTCGAAAACCATTGAAAGTATCCCCTTTCGATACAAGTAAGCTACTTTACTTTATAACCTAGGCCGAAGGCCAAAACATACCATTCAAAACCATTTACATTTAACCTTCTGAAAATATTGAAATTATCTCTTTCGAAAGCTTTATAAAACCATAGGCATCCTCCTTTCAAAACACTTGAAACATGTCTTTCAAAACCATTGGAAACCTTCCATTTAAAACCATTTGAAAGCATTCAAATACTTTTCTATAAACAAACCATTCGAAAACATTGGGTTCAAGTAAAACATGTGGAACAACCTTTCGAAACCATTCAAAACTATTCCTTTCGAAATCTTTGGGGTTTAACTTTCAATAGAACAAAGGGCCTTAAAACAACTAAGTCAAAAGCACTCTTTCGAAAGCAATTTCCTAAGTAAAAGAAGTGGATGGTGTCGAAACCAACCCCTTCAAAAGTATTGGAGAAGCAGCTTCGGTTTTAAACAAAGAAACCCTTTCGAAAGCATTGCTTCGAAAGGTAAGATGTGGCAGCAAGGCGTTTCGACCCCTTCGAAAGCTTCTTTATAAAACAAAAGCGCAACCTCTTTCGAAACCATTCTCTAAAACCATTTAACCAAGTCGAAATCTATCTAAGTCGAAAGCATTCTTCTCGAAAGCAAAACAGGCATATTTCCTAAAAAAGCAAGGTTTCGACCCCTTTGAAACCCCTTATTTCGACCCAATACCTTTCGCCTATGTCCAATTCACTAGATACCAAGTCTTTGATACCATGTGCATTGGTTTCGATGGAGATGAAGGCAGAAGTACCTAGTCGAAACATGCTACCGAAAGTGGTCAAACAGCAAAAACATGGTAAAACTGATTTTTAACTTGAAAAGGTAATTTCTTTTTAACTAACCTGCTTTGTTTGTCAACAAATGATTAGTTGCTAATTTCTTTTTCAAATTCTTTTCTAAAAGTGTTACCGAAATTTCAGAAGTAAATAATTTAAAATGTTTACAAAATGCCCTTCTCCTTTTATAAATATATAAAACATTTAAGTCCCATACCTTAAATGATTTTATATACTTATTAAAACACTTAGGAAAATTCTATAAAAATTTCCATAAATCGTTTTTGATATGTTTTCTAACATATTTAAATTTCTGACCCAAAACATATATAAGACTCCCAGGTTCTATCTTGTCTTGTGTCTTGTCTTGTGTCTTGTCCCGGCCCTAAACGGATGGGCAGGTAAGTTTGCCCGAGAGAAGACCCCCGATAGGGCACACAGTGGCGTAAAAGGCTCCATTTCCACCACTAGAACAAACGAAAAAGAAAATTTTAGAAGTTACAAGAGTTTTTCAAAGAAAGAGGAAATGTGGTTCTAAAAGTTTCAAAAAGAGCAACTCTTCTCAAAATCTCAAAAGGTGCTATTAATTTTAAATCCAATTAACTATTTTCTTCACTAGAAAATTAATAATAAATCCGCATTGATTCAGAAAATTATGAAATTTGAAACCCATCTCAAGAATATTATTTCTACCCTTATCTCAAAATCGCAAGGCATTTGGATGTCATCTAATAGGGTTTTTCACATTAAAAATTATCGTAAAATCCATATGAAATAGCATAAATCATCAACAAGCATATATATCCATTTTAACAACAAAAAACATGGCAATATACTTTGCAAAATAATTCGGATTTCAATCTAAAACCGAAAATAATAAAAACATGAGATGTAACCTATTATTCATCTTAGACTTGTGATTAAGGAGTTAAGATTTGAGAATGGATTTGATTAATCTTCCTCTTAATCTTTATCTTTTCTTCTACTAGCTTTGTCTAATGGTGGCCGGCCTGTAATATTTGATTTTTGTTATGAACGTGAAAATGAAAGTGAGTGAGGTTTTAGGATATAAGGGTATGACTTATTCCTACTTTGCTCCTTTTCTATTGCATTTTAATTTCCCTTTAATTCATTTGTTTCCTTAGGCGCGGCTACCTTATAGATATACAAATCTCAAACCTTAACCATTTCATTGTTTCATTTAATTTAACAAATTAAATGTCCTAGATAATGTTAACCAAAATTAGGGTCGTTACAAATACTTGGCACACTACACACATATGGATACCTATAAATGTACTTACATACTCACTCAGATTTAGAACCATACACAAAGGTAGCCATGAGAACACACCCCAAATTCCATACAGACACACATACGAACATGAAAATGGAGCAATTCAAAGTTAATCACAAGAAACATATACGACAACAAAACATGAAATAAAAGAAATGCATGCACACGTGATTCATAAGCATAAGGCAAGTCAATCGCACAAATATATATATATATACACACACACACACACACACACACACATATATATATATATATTAAAACTTGGATTAGACATAAGTTTGTGCGAAAATCTCACCTAAAACAAGAGGTTTTCTTCTCCTCTCTCCTTTTACACTCACGTGCATCGCAACCCCAGAACTGCGTCCAACCCAATTTGTGCTAGGGATGCTAAATAGTGTATAGAAGCTCATATTTTAATTTTGTAATTTATGCTAATTTAACCTATTTGTTTTCTATTTTAATGGTAAGGAATACATTGAAGTTTTAGCTTCAGTAAGAAGGTATTTCGTCATGAACAATATGCGTGAGTCCTCTTTTTTTATTGACGGGGAGAATTCTAGAAAAAAGTACTTGAATTTGGGGTTGGGGTAAAGGCTATTGGGCTTTGGAAATAATAAACAAAACATATACATTTTTTCTTTTCCCTTATTTCTAAAACAAAATTATATTCAACTCAAAATAAATACAAGTTTCATTTAATAATCATTTCCTTTCCAAACCTATATTTGATTTCAATTACATCACTTCTATAAAATATTATTTTCACAATTTTAAATCCTTTTATAAAATAATTACCAATCCAATTTATCAAATAGACCGTCAAATTCTAGTTTAATTAAAGAAATTCCTATTATTGACGTTAATTAATTATTTCTTAAAAATCGGGTTCTTATACCCATTCTATCCATATTTTCTTCAAGGAAGTTAATGTTGTACTGCTTGTTTCCGACCATTAAGCACCCCTTTTAGTTCAGCTTCAACCACACTAGTCTTAGCTACCATATCGCATCCGGCTAGTAGAATAGAGGTATACTCATCCCGAACAATGTTGCCATATCCCGCTTTATTATTTGAAATCCCTCTGTCAATGTTTGGTTTAATAATACCATGCTTAGGTAGAGTCCCTCCCACTAGTATTCGATCTGCATCAGCCACATGCTTTGAAGGAGATGAACTCGAAACGTCTACATGACTAGAGCAGTAGTACTTATCTACATGTAGTGGCACTGGATGAAGAATGCATGGATGATACGGTGTGATATATGAGGAGACTGTATAGCAGTATGGTCGTAACGGTGGTTGTGAGCAATAAACTCGTGGATGGTACCGCATATTAGTACGATAATAAATGACTTCCAGTACAGAGCTATGAGTACACATAAACTGCAAATGCGAATGCATAATATTAAACTTAAATTAATCAACTAGAAAAAAAATGAATATTCTCTTTTACCAAAAAACTATCATTTTTACCCCCTATTGTTTGATTATAGATTTTAAGTACTTAAATTTTTTTAAACATATTGAAATGCACAAAATGAAGATCATTGTTGGAAAAAAAAATCATCTACTCTAATAGCAAATTAGGAAAATTAATTAAGACTTTTCCCTTTCATCTTTTGTGAAACTCAACTCCTTTTGCTGATATTATTAGCTTCCTAAGAAAGTGACACTAATGACCATATAGTTATACTAGAACGTGATTATTTAGTATACAAACCCAAATGCTTTCATTATCATGATAATAACCATAAATAACCCCTTGAATACGTTAAATTTGAGTGATTCAAATATTTTCCAAAGAATAAAAGAATTTAACTAATTGATCTTATCAATCAATTAGGTTATATAAGGAAAGAAAAAGAAGTAAGTTATGCGTGATTGCTTTGGAGAAAGGAAACTAATTAATTAGTTAGTCAAAAGATTTGTCATATGGAGATAGAAAAGTTTATACGTGGAGATTTAGTCAACAAAGGAAATTTATGGAAACATAAAATTTCATCATCTATGTGCATTAAAATCAAATCAAGGAATTTGAAACGATTGTCACATAATCTGGAAATTTATTTTTCTTAATCTCCAAGTAACTCGTTCATTAAGTCTATTAAATGAAGGCGTTCATCTTCATTATGTGTGAGAGAACATCCACCATTATTCTCTTCTTTAGTAAACCCTAATTTCTACATCAAATCAAATTAGGGGTTTTGAGAGAAAGTCTTTGGAGAAATTGATTATTCAATTTGTAATCATAGGTTAGTCTTTCCACTTTTCTACATATAATTTTATAATCCCTCTTTTTGTACTCTCTTTCTTTAGTAAAGTAAAGAATAGTTGTTGGGTTCTTGGACGTATATAATCTAGCCGAACCACATTAAATGTCTATATTCTTTACTCTTCTATTTTTCTTTGTTTGGTGATTATTGTTCGTTGAACTGGCGGTTGATAATTAATCGACAAGGTAGATCCTTTGTGCTTCTTCTATGCATAAGCCTAACTATTTCATAATGGTTTGGCATTAGTGCAAATTAATTAAAATTTTGCACATGAGAATCTTCCTTAATTTTTAAAAGGTGATCTAACCTTACTGGGAAAGACAAATTTTTGTGTTATCATGCGAAGCACAGTTAGTCTTATAATTCTTCAGTTATCACTAGTTTCATTGAAAATGATTATTTACAATAAAAAAGAGATTAGTAACTTTTTCAAATAATAGTAACTTTTGCAAACTCAAAATGTTTTAGGCAGGGAAAGGGAAATAGCGAGGAAAGAGAAGAGGATGTTTAACTTCAAAGTATAGAATGGAAGAAACTTTTACCTTTTGCTTTTATTTATTGCTTTTAGAAAAGTGAGGATAGGGAGACTAGATGAACAAGAAACATTATGAGTTAAATTACACGTGTTTCGTTATGAATTAACAAAAGTGAGAGTAACTTGCAAAATATTTAATAGGAATAATTCGAACCTTTTAGCCTACATGGAGATTGGCGGTCGAATAGTGGAGCATTTAAGTAAATAAATGTGTATTTGCTAGTGCCAGTCCACATGTAGGTGTGAGAAAGTGAGATACATTTTGCAGTGCAATATGATATAACAATGTGCGTAGCATAGTTTTAGTTTTAAACTTGAATATTTGTCTTTTAAAAAGATTCGACCCAACCACGGTTAATCAACCATCTTTTGAACCGTTATGGTTTTAAAAATAAAATAGGCATACGCATATAAAAACCAACGGTTTAATCTAAAATTCCTAAAAAAACCACTTTAAACCACATTGTTCTTCAAATTTTGAGGAAAAAAACTATTGTTTTATTCTTCATTTTTTGATATAATAAATTTAACAAATAACTTCATAAACTTAGTCACTAAATTATTGGATTACCATATCAATTTTGGACGATTTAGTAGATTATATATACATTTTGTGAAGCTTTATGTAACGACCCGGGATTTTCGATCCTGAAAATTCCAGATAGTTATGAAAAGAAGAAAGAGATAGAAGAAAAGAACTGAACACAGCACAGATTCTCACATTCGCAGCGGATCAAAATATAATATCAAATAATAACAGTTTACAAAAGAATATTGTATCTGTCAATCTACATTTATTTACATCAGAGTTATATTCCAATACACAACAATGGTCATATATAAATCAAATAGGTCTCAGATAATCAGAAATAATAGTCACAGCAGAAACACTCCATACGTCCTGCCATCCAGTACTCCTCCTGAGCTCCAGAACGTCCTTACCTGAAAATCTATAATACTCGGTCTGACCCGAGCATTACATCAAAGTAACACCCGGGTCAGGCTGGAAACCAGCGTGAGTAAACCCATCTAACAAAAAGTACTAGTACAAAAGGATTACTTAAAACCCGGGTAACTCGTCTCAATTTACAAATTCAAAATTTGTTAAAGACATTGCTTATTTCACACATCAATTTCTAAGTACCAAACTTAGATTAAATGGTTTGCTTCACTTAACTCATTCTATTCCAGCCTATTGATTTCACATCCGTTTATAAAAGATCGAAGTGGTTTCGGGTATTTACTGATACCCGACTCCGGTCTCTTCGAATCCAATATTATCCTAAACAAAGCTGTTTAAGTTTTAAACAATTCCTATTATAGACAGAATACATAGTTTGGTAGCCATTCATCACAGATAAACAAACCTTATTATTACAGTTCAACTCAAACATATCATATCACATAGCATCACATATCTGCTATCATCATTTAAGGCACACAACATCATCCAATTATTCATAAGCAAGACTTACTTGTTATACCCTTCCTAATTAATTTAAATTAATTACTTTAGTCACTTTTAATCTTGCTTCCTTAACAATTTTAATTACAATCCATTAATTAATCATTCTCTAATTATCCTTTCTAATCACATTCAGTAATTATTCTTAATTACTAACATTAATTAATTAACCCTTTGATTAATTAATGAATCCTTTAATTTTTCACCTCGAGTAATCATCCTTGATTAATCGCCCTTTTATTACATTAAGCAACTTCCTTTGATTAATAACACAAAGCAATCAATTCTTAATCATTAAATAAATCACATTTAATAATTACCCCTTAAATTTTCCAACTTAATGAATGTCATTAAGAAATTATACCTTAATTATTATAAATTAATCTCATTAAGTGATCAATCTTAATTAATTACTTTAATTAATTAATTACATAAATAAATCAATCCTCTAAATTGATTTCACAAATTACTTAATTAATTAATCTTTAATCATTAATTAATAATCTCTAATTACAATTTAATCTAACACCGATTAATTACTTATAACTTTAAATTACAATTTAATTAATCCTTAATCGTAAATTAACTAATTAAATAAATTACTCTCCATTAATTTATCAAAACTTTAATTAGAAATCATTCCCTTTATTAAATACCAATCACAAATTTGGTTTAAACGTTAATCAACGGCTAAATTTATTTCTAAATTTCGAAACTTCGATTTCCGGAATGTCACAATATTTTTTTTTTTGAAACTTTACTAACCAATTTTGCTTTTGCTTTTAATTTTCATTCTGGTTTTCTTTTAAACATTTTAAAACTGGAAACTTATCAACCAACCCGGGCCAAATGATCAAAAACCCGAACACCTACCCGAGCTTCAGTCAGATCATTTTTTCTTCGAGTCAACCTTTCATCTGCACGTGTTCATTCTCGAGAAAATACATCGTCTTCCAAACCCAGACATCATCGATGACAAATCGTGCACGCGTGCACGTGCACGTTTGCTTCGATCGCCTCCGATCAACTTCGGCAATCATCCCACATCGACAAACTTCCAAACCCCTCATCATGATCATCAGATCACTACAACAATATCGAAATCAAATTCGAGCTTGAAACCAGACCAGGAACAAAACCTGGAACGACCACTGGAACACCACATCGAAGCCTGTAAACACCTCGCCTCCGTTCCTCCCACCATCAGCGAGTCTACACCTCCGGCTACTCCATCGCCAGAGCCTCTTCCACCATCCCCTTAAATCTCATGTCGCTCGATCAACCGAGGTAGTCGAACCAACCCCAAACTCGACCCAGATAAAACTAGGGTTGCAGACCCAAAACACCCCATCACCACCTCCACAGTGATTCTGATCAACTTCTGGCAATTTTTCACTATCCTCCAATCACCCTTCCACCTCCAGGAGGAACCACGAAACCCCTGACCCACTAGATCGCCAGAGGTTACACAAATATCATTTCCTGGACAACCCAGAAATGCAAACCCAAAACCCAATTAAAAATTATGAAGTTAATTTTTAAAATCATCACTTTGTATTAGTATTCAGATCATATGTCTGAAACATTAAATCTTGAGATTTAAATTTTCGCTTACACTTGAAATTAGTCTGTTACTTTTGTTTCCAGAGCCAATTCACATTTATTTTGACTTAAATTAAATTTAAACATTACTCTATGATTCATCAAACAACTTTTGTTTAAACCTTAATTCTTGACTAAGATCAGATCAAGTGAAAAGGATATTTTACCAAAATTTTAAATTTTAAACATGAACAGGCAAAGCAGAGATGTAGCCCGTAGCTATATATGTATATTTATATATAAGATTCAATCCAATTCAACATTCAAAGCATATTTATTCCTAGTAAATCCATAAGTAACGAATAGTTACCACCTATGCTTTAAACTGGGTGGTCACTCACCTGAAAACTTTGAACAGAGCAGCCACTTTTGGTATGACTCAAGAATACAGCCTGACCTTGGAAAGCTATCAGCCAGGAATATTTCCTTCTTTGTTGGTGATAATAGTTCGATCAAGATGTTGTTAATTATGCTTAAATTGTAGCTTTTTTTTTATTTGTACTCAGATTTACTGATGCACGAATGGAAACAGGGATGTGATGTATATAAAGAGAGTGAATAGGTTCGAAATATTATACTAGTACCAGATTTTTATATTGTACTGTAGGAGATTTTGTTTATGTATTTATCAGAGATTTTTATTAGAAAATGGGGCTGATGTTCCATTCATTAATTAGTCTTGTACAAACTCATATATTTTTCTTCTCCATTTAGGCTGAGATGATTTGGTGTGGCTTGCATTGATGAGGCTTGCCCTATAAGCTTCTACATCATCATCATTTGTTATAGTTTTTTTTTACTGAACGAACTCAAATAGCTTAGATGCATACATATATATAGAAGATGATAGGATGTACAAGGGAAGGTTTGGCTGGGATTTGTCCTGAAAAGATTTCCTTGGGTTTTAATTTTTTTTTTCTTTTCTTGACTAGACAAAATGTTGGCTGAGAGATTGGCATTTAATGCCTTGCTTCTTGATTGGTTTGCATACTTATAAAAATGTTTGCTAAGTATATAGATTTGTATATAAAAGTACACTTTGCAGCTAGGAATTTGGCTTGTATATGAAGCTTTGTTTTGTATGTAAACATTTCTTTATTACTTCTAGTCCAAATAGTTTATACACGCATGTTTTTGTCAGATATTGATTTATACTTTGGTCTTGTATGAAGATACCTGCATATATATATTATTTATTCTTTTTAAAGCTTAAGTACCAAACATTTAATTTATATCCATATTTTATTTTATTTTTCATTTATTCATTTTATCACCTTGTAATATAGGTGAACTTCATAAATAATTGTATATTTTATTTTCTTTTATAAGCTAATTCATGTATATGTTTTTATCATATATATTTGGTTTTTGTAACGACCCGTAAAATTTAATGGTTTTAAAGTATATTTAACTGGAAATTGTGAATTTTTAAACAATAAAATTTGAAACTAAATTTTTTTTTTTTTTTGAATACGTCTATTTTAATATAGCAACTGGTAAATTTTCATCTGATAATATTGAAGTTTATTTTCCTGTGAAATTTCATTTCAAATCAAACCGGTTAATAACAGTGAATTTAAAAGTTTTCCGAAACCAAAATATGTCAACAGGAGAAAATTTATTCAGATCATTCTGAATCAGATGTCATTTTTCGTTTTTCCAAATTTGGACTTCTATTGCTCCGTTTATCTTAATTCTGGCAAAATAGCAGCATTTCTAATACCGATTATCGACTTTTGATTGGATGATTGTACCACTGATATCTGTATACCGTTTTGATCGTCTCGTCGTGCTGATCTCAACGGTATATTCATTTCTGTATTTTGAAATCCGGTACACTACGGAAACAATAAAATGTTCGTTGTATCGGTACCATATATTTACAACCGTTAGCCTTCTTGTTTCCAGACTTTGAAACGTGAAGCCCACGTAATATAATAAATTGCTTTAATAGCTTCTCAATAAATGTACAGCTGTCCCATCATTTCAATTTATATTTACAGCGGTACGTTTCAGTGCCTCTCTCTCTTCCTTCCGTTCACACCTTTTGTTTTCCAGAAACTATATTATCAACATATATAAACGGTCTCCTTCTATTTTCAAGCTTTTTCTTATTTCCAAACCCCCTCAACAATGACACCTGCCTGGAACCCGTCACCAAGCCCATCGCCACCACCCTCCACCAAACTCGAACCGCCCTTGCTCCTCCCCAGCCTTCCTCCTTCCCCTTTGCAACCGCTCGGCCATGCTTTCACTCGCCTCGAAGCCACCAAAACCCTCCACTCCAGCCCTCTCTTCTCCACCGAGACAGTGCCCTCCTGCTCTCGCCACTATCCCGTGCCTCCTTTCAGCCTGACAATCGCCATCAAAACCCCACGCAACCTTGCTTCCACCAAAACCCAACCGGAACACCCACGCGGGCCTGCCAATCCCTGTCACAACCGAACAGTCTACATCCCCTCCAATAATTGTTCCCTCCTTCATCACCAACTTGACCCTCCTCCGCATGGCCACCCCTCCATGCTGCAACCGATGCAACCCTTCCTACTCCAGATCCGACCGACTTATCACCTCCTTCCTCATCCCGTGACACCTCCGAGCATCTTGCAGCTGCAGTACTAGGTGTGTTTATTTATATATACTATATATATGCTGGTATATTGAAGTGTTTTTTTACTGTATGAATATATACGGAGAAAAAAAAATATAGTGTTATATATTTTGGTACCAATCTGTATCTGCTGTGAAGTGGGTAGTTATATCTATATAGTATTATATTATAATATATTATATTACATCATACTACCTCATATTATATCATACTATAAGTGCAGCCTCCTGTTGATTGTTTTTGAAGTAAGACAATGAGTTTATACGATTTGTCGATTATATTTATATTACGGTATTATATATATGACAGTATAGTAAGTTTATAGGTACCAAGTTTCATATTATATAAATCAGTTTATTCAAATCTTATTTTTAGCATTGATTTTAAGATACGCTATATTTGTGAGTATATACAGCAGATATATGCATAAATTTATACATTTACTCCATATATTAGATTACAGTTTGCATATTAGTTTATATATACACGCATGCATATGTCGGTTTTAACATTCAAATATAAATTAAGGATTTTATTTTAAACCTATATGTATAAACTTTATTGCTAATGTGTTTAAAGTATATGCGTTGTGTTTTTTTTATTATACGTAATGACCTTGTATTATGATATATATATAGACTACCCGTTAATATGTTTTAATCTTAACCTTAAATTGTATTTATAAAGGTTTATACATGAGTTGTAAGAATATAATATTAGATTTTAATATATTTATATATTTATTCTAATCTGGGTTTATGTTAAATTTAAAGTATGATTTTTATGTATATATATATAGTTATATATATAGGTCCACCTATACCTACTATCTTCATCGATCAAAATTTTGATTTGATTTTTGTCCATTCCGATTTATCAGCTTTATTCGTCGATTCGTGCCAGTCTAGCGTTGCTTTGGATTCGTATCTCACTTCATAGTCTATCTCTTTAGCCTCGAAAGGTGAGTAATCACTCACGATTAACGTTCTTGTATTTATTAAATTTGATTTCAATTGAAACGACAATTGAAATATGATGCTGTAGTTTTTTTTTAAATTATTATATATGCTATTATCTGTATATGCTCACCTATGACATCTGACACCAGTATCTAGTATTTATATGCTTGTTATTACTATTATCTGTATATGTTCACCTATGACATCTGACACCAGTATCTGTTATTTATATTGATGATATATGCCTGTTATTACTATTATCTGTATATGTTCACCTATGACATCTGACACCAGTATCTGTTATTTATATTGATGATATATGCCTGTTGTTATATTTTATATTATCT
Source organism: Allium fistulosum (assembly GCA_030737815.1). Taxonomy (NCBI): domain Eukaryota; kingdom Viridiplantae; phylum Streptophyta; class Magnoliopsida; order Asparagales; family Amaryllidaceae; genus Allium; species Allium fistulosum. The sequence goes on along the minus strand of CM060902.1, from coordinate 730,545,554 downwards.
GTTATCACTCTGCAAGTTCCCTGTTAGTATAGAATTCACTATGGTTTGAAATGATACATACCCGAACGGACTTTAGAATAGGAGAAAATCGTTATGGGTTGAAATGATAAACCCAAGCGATTTTCATTTGAATTGAAATTGGGATTACGGGTCGAAATGATATCTACCCGTATATATTTAAATTTCGGATTGAAATGATAAATATCCGTATCACTTAACCATATGATAAATATATATACAGACACCGTTGGTCCATATATATAAATAATTTAAAAATGAATTCTATGGATTTGGAAAGAAATATATGGTTTTAATAAGTGTTGATTCTTAAATTTATTATATATAAATGGTAATGATATATAAATAGATTTAATTTTTATATTAAAAATAATTAAGTTTGATTGAATACATATAATACAGTTAAGTACGTATATCTCTATTTCAAAATAGATTTTGGTAAAAATTTGTATAAGTTAAGGTTAGGAAAATAATTTGAATTTAGTTAAAATTGATTTAATAAAGAATTTTATTTAAATTAAACCGATTTAAACTTATTGGAATTGAGATGTAAGATATGATTTATACTTGGGTTTGATTTAAGTAATTTAATGAATATTTCTTATTTAAATAAAGTTTAAGGAAATATTTAGTAAAATGTGATTTAAGGCTAGCAAATGATATTGAATCTATTAAGTGAAAATTCCTGGATTAAATAATAATGAAGTTAAATCAAGAGCTATATGAAACTGTTAAATTTAACTTTGAAATTGTTGCATATTAAAGCTTTGAAATATATTGGAATTTAAACGGGTTATTTTGTGATTCAGATTTGTATTTGAAATCAATATAATTTGGATTTGTTATTTAGAAACTGAATTGAATTAAAATGGAGAATTTAGATTGAATTAAATTGAAATTTGGAAATTGAGTTGATTTGAACCGATTTGTGAAACTGGAGGAAATTATAAATACTTTGCTTTATAAATTATTTAACTTATATATACTATTTTGGAAAATAGATATATTTTGAAATGAAATGATATTTGGGTTTTGAAGTACAAATTTAATTGAAATGACCACGGTGTTAAAATGTATATTTCCACCTTGTAGATAGTTCTGAAGATCCTTAGAGAACGGTTATCCCAAACATCCTTTAAGTTACTCGTATTTCAATTGATATTTCACTTGAGTTGGATTTATTTATATAAGAATGTTAATCCTGACTCGAGTGTTTTGTGTTTTGCTTTACGCTCGGGTCAGACTGAGTGATACAGCATTTGAGACTCACCTTTGGAGTTTGGACCCTCGTTTGGAGATCCAACTATTGATTCAGCTTCCAGCTCTCCAGTTGATTCGTTCACAGAAGTCATCTGTTTGGATTGGAGACTTCACTGTATTTGAGATATTCTGTTGTATTCTATTTCTAACTCTGATGTTTATATAGTAGCTTCATGAACTACTATTTTATCTATTCCGCTGTGTATTATTGTATTACTCTGTGTCTGTGATTCTGTGATTGATTTATTTACTGCATATGCTGAGTTTTGCCAAATTTAAATTAACAATCTGATATTTTGAATTATTCAAGTCAGACATGTGTGGATTTATTGTCGATTTGAATGGTCCAAAAGAGCGGGTCGTTACAGTTGGTATCAGAGCTTTGGCTCTAGGCGAAACTTAGCATATATTGTAAATTTATTTACAGAATCACTTTCGTTCGAGTTTAATCTCTTCCTTTTGACTTGATTTCCTTTAAACTTTGGAACGTTCCTTGCGGTTCTAAAATTCATTCTTATCTCTCCCTATTTGTCTTCTTTTGATTATGGAGTATCCCATAACTCCACTTCGAATGATCTCTATAAGAATAGGATCCCGCCGATCTTTGAATGATTTGTAAAGGGGTGGAACTGCTTTACAATTGGCATTGATTCACCGGAGATTATATATCCCTCGGTTTTGATCTCTTGTTATGCCGAATTCTATCTTTGGCTATCGAATGTTGATCTGCCTTAGATTTCCGCATCGATTATATTCTTGAAGTCACGGTTGACCCGGTTAAGGTCGCCCGCGATTTATATAAGTGTATCCGACTTCTGCTTTGTAATTAATTGTCTCATCTTCGTTCGAGCCTATCTTCGAATCAGAATCCTATTGATTAGAGTCCCTCTAATTTGAATTTCTATCTTTGTTTGAAATCCATTCTTGAATCATCCTTTGAAAATCGGGTTTGTTTGTATTTTAGAAATTGTTTCTAAACCGAAATTATTATTTTGATAAGTATGATTATATTCTATATATAAACGTGAAATGTTTTCGATAAAGATTATATACCCTTTTTAAAATAAGAATTTGAGGTTTCGAAAGGATTTGTAATTTTGAAAAAACTATATAAGAAATTTGATTTATCTAAAAATGATTTATAACTGAAGGATTTTAAAATTTTGAAATTCGAGAATTGAACTCCGGTATTTTGAAATTGGTTTTAAGATTTTGAAATATATTATAATAATAATATGATTTAAAAGTATTTTCCGAATAAGAAATGTTTTCAATGATTTTAATGAGTTTCGAATGATTTAGAAGAAATTTCAAAAGAAGTTTGAGAAAATAGAAGTCCAGAACTCACTTAAGTCGTTGGAAAATAACTTCGGTGATGAGTGCACGCATCATCGACATTGATTTTCGAGTTTCAGAGTGGGGGATAGGCCACTTCAATAGCTTTGCTATGCGAGTGATTTTGTGAAACCAATTTTGATTTCAAATTCTGAAGTAAGATTTGATATTCGAAGTATATATGTATATATATTTGAAATGATTTGAAATGAGCCGGTGTTCAGTCCTCGAGTTTTGGATTTGATATAACCCTATCTATTAAAATTGATTTACTGATTTGTTGCTGATTTCCAACTCTTGAATTTTAAAATGATTTCTTCCACTATTTTGAAGGTTCGAGCACTTCCAAATCAAGGTTAACTTTTCAAAGCTAAGAAATTTTGAAAAGTATTTTGATAAAGTATATAAGTTTGTTTTGAATATTTAAGTATGAAGTAATAAGATTTAAATAAGTTGAAACTGTTTGGTTAAGTAAATGAATAAGGAAATTTTAAATTTTCTAATATGAAATTTAGATTTGAAATGTCTTGAGAAGAATTTGGTCTTCAAAATATTTTGAATAAAATTTAGTTAAATGTTTTAACTTAGTAACATCTTTATGAAACTATATATTTAACAAGTTGGAATAAATATATAAGTTGTACGTATACTGTTTTATTCGCATAATTAATTTGATCCAAGTTTGAGTACACAAGTTCGAGGTGGATTACACCATTTCGTGTTAGGATTTTTCATTTGATTCTTGATGGCGAATATTTGATATGGATTTTGGGCTTGATTCTTGAATTCTCTATCATAGTATATGGCTATGCAAGGAGACTGATGGCTTCTAGTCGAGAAACCATATCGAAATCCGCATTAGGGAAGTCGAATGGACAATACTAGTTCGAAAGCGAACTTGTGTGATCGAGCGAGCGATCAAATGTGATTTTGCGAAATGATGACGTATGTACATCTTATATTCTAATATCATTGATATATTTTGACGCTGAAATTGAAAGTTGTCATGTAAAATATCTTTGCTTACTAAAAGAAAATTTCCAATTTAAATTACAAAGATATATAACCCATAAAGGCAAAGATATTCAATCCTATATGGCTCTTCATACAGCGAAATTTAATTTGTAAAATTTGATCCTTATATAAGATAGACCTTACGTAAGTATAAGATGATTTTGAAAACATTTGATTTTGGAAATGAATTGGTTGACTTAAATTATATTGATTTGGAAATTTGGATTTATTTTCTAAATCTATTATTTTGGAAACTTTGAAACTAAAGATATTTAAATTGAGAAGAAATAATTTAGTGAGATTGTATATGATTTTGAAACTAAACTAATATTGAAACAAATTAAAAATTGAGAACCTTGTGTTACTAAATACTTGATTTGGGAATAGTCGAACTTATATAAAATTGATTTGTATGAGTATGAAATCGATTCGAAAACTATAAATTTGAAAAGGTACTCAATTTGAAAGTGAAATCTTATATAATTGAAGTCTATATAAGTATGATTTGATATACTATTGATTTTGGAAAGTATTTGATTTGAAAATTTAATCTTATATATAATGGATTTTATATAAGTACGATATTTGAAAGTGATTTGAAAAGGTACTATATGATACATATTTTCGAAGTAAAGATATGGAAAGTGCCTTCTGCTTGATATCCGATTTGTGGCCACATCTTGGATTCATTCTATCGATATTATTCTCTCTAATTTTTGATTTTCCGGATATGATACTCGAGTGTCCTTCGAATTCCATGGCGTTACCCATGGTCTTACGAACTCGACTGCATAGCGTAATTCATAAGGCAGTGATTGCTTAAAAGGTACGGATGTTTCCTGGGGGACCCAGGCATAACCATTGTGTATCTGCGATCTATGGTCGTGTTAGTGGCGTAATCCGCAAGGCAGAGATTGCTTAAGGGGTATGGATGTTTCCTGGGGGATCCAGGCGTAACCATTTTTATGTATCCTGCGGTCCACCGTTTTGTTGCATGGCGAAATTCGCAAGGCAGTGAATGCTTAAAAGGTACGGATGTTTCCTGGGGGACCCAGGCGTAACCATTGTGTATCTGCGATCCATGATTTGATTCGTTTTGATTGGATTGTACTTTCCATATCTGTTTTTAAAAGTTTTTCCAGTATTTTCACTGGGTGTTGAAACAGGTCTACTAAGTACCTGGAGAATTCTAGTTTTGCGCCTGATCAACGCACTACCAGAGTCTACAGGAACAAGGATAAACTTGTTGAAACATCGAGTTATAAAAGTATTTTCGAAAGAAAATTTGTTTCGTTATAAAGGTATTTTATAATAAAAGTACTTCCAACAAAGAAAATTTTGTATCAATATTTGGAATCAAAACCCTTATGGTTCTAAATTAACCATTCATGCCCGATACTATTCCTTGAATCTACCTTATCCGCTCAGCTTTATTTATTTACCTATATTCTGTTTTTCCAAATCCTCCTTCTTCTCCTTGTTGACTATATCCCTTTAAAATATTGTTATTTATATACTACTTGGTTTAAAAAAAAATTATCAATGTTATAAATATTTTAGAAGTATTAATTAAATAAAAACAATTTAAAGGTAAATGATTATTGATTTATTAATAATACTTGAAAAGTAATTTTGATAAAATTTATAAATTAATAAATTATGAATTTAATGTTTTCAAATAGCTTCTTTGTAAAATAAGTAAGGATATACATAATTGCTTTCAAATAGTTTTCATATATTTATAAAGGTGTTATTTAAACATATAAATGGTATTTATAAAGGAAGCAAGAAATTTTACAAATGGATTTTTGAAAGGTTTTAAAGTATATAAGATAATTGAATTGCAAATGAAGTTTTTAAATTTTAAGTAAAATTTATATAGTTTAAATTAATTGTTTAATCTTGATTTTCAATCTATCTTTTCTGTCTGGTTGTTTCTATTCTTCTACCTCCTTCCTTTTCGGGGATGAAAAGTTTTGAATGGGGGAGAGTGTAACGACCCGTAAAATTTAATGGTTTTAAAGTATATTTAACTGGAAATTGTGAAATTTTAAACAATAAAATTTGAAATTAATTTTTTTTTTTTGAATACGTCTATTTTAATATAGCAACTGGTAAATTTTCATCTGATAATATTGAAGTTTATTTTCCTGTGAAATTTCATTTCAAATCAAACCGGTTAATAACAGTGAATTTAAAAGTTTTCCGAAACCAAAATATGTCAACAGGAGAAAATTTATTCAGATCATTCTGAATCAGATGTCATTTTTCGTTTTTCCAAATTTGGACTTCTGTTGCTCCGTTTATCTTAATTCTGGCAAAATAGCAGCATTTCTAATACCGATTATCGACTTTTGATTGGATGATTGTACCACTGATATCTGTATACCGTTTTGATCGTCTCGTCATGCTGATCTCAACGGTATATTCATTTCTGTATTTTGAAATCCGGTACACTACGGAAACAATAAAATGTTCGTTGTATCGGTACCATATATTTACAACCGTTAGCCTTCTTGTTTCCAGACTTTGAAACGTGAAGCCCACGCAATATAATAAATTGCTTTAATAGCTTCTCAATAAATGTACAGCTGTCCCATCATTTCAATTTATATTTACAGCGGTACGTTTCAGTGCCTCTCTCTCTTCCTTCCGTTCACACCTTTTGTTTTCCAGAAACTATATTATCAACATATATAAACGGTCTCCTTCTATTTTCAAGCTTTTTCTTATTTCCAAACCCCCTCAACAATGACATCTGCCTGGAACCCGTCACCAAGCCCATCGCCACCACCCTCCACCAAACTCGAACCGCCCTTGCTCCTCCCCAGCCTTCCTCCTTCCCCTTTGTAACCGCTCGGCCATGCTTTCACTCGCCTCGAAGCCACCAAAGCCCTCCACTCCAGCCCTCTCTTCTCCACCGAGACAGTGCCCTCCTGCTCTCGCCACTATCCCGTGCCTCCTTTCAGCCTGACAATCGCCATCAAAACCCCACGCAACCTTGCTTCCACCAAAACCCAACCGGAACACCCACGCGGGCCTGCCAATCCCTGTCACAACCGAACAGTCTACATCCCCTCCAATAATTGTTCCCTCCTTCATCACCAACTTGACCCTCCTCCGCATGGCCACCCCTCCATGCTGCAACCGATGCAACCCTTCCTACTCCAGATCCGACCGACTTATCACCTCCTTCCTCATCCCGTGACACCTCCGAGCATCTTGCAGCTGCAGTACTAGGTGTGTTTATTTATATATACTATATATATGCTGGTATATTGAAGTGTTTTTTTACTGTATGAATATATACGGAGATAAAAAAAATATAGTGTTATATATTTTGGTACCAATCTGTATCTGCTGTGAAGTGGGTAGTTATATCTATATAGTATTATATTATAATATATTATATTACATCATACTACCTCATATTATATCATACTATAAGTGCAGCCTCCTGTTGATTGTTTTTGAAGTAAGACAATGAGTTTATACGATTTGTCGATTATATTTATATTACGGTATTATATATATGACAGTATAGTAAGTTTATAGGTACCAAGTTTCATATTATATAAATCAGTTTATTCAAATCTTATTTTTAGCATTGATTTTAAGATACGCTATATTTGTGAGTATATACAGCAGATATATGCATAAATTTATACATTTACTCCATATATTAGATTACAGTTTGCATATTAGTTTATATATACACGCATGCATATGTCGGTTTTAACATTCAAATATAAATTAAGGATTTTATTTTAAACCTATATGTATAAACTTTATTGCTAATGTGTTTAAAGTATATGCGTTGTGTTTTTTTTATTATACGTAATGACCTTGTATTATGATATATATATAGACTACCCGTTAATATGTTTTAATCTTAACCTTAAATTGTATTTATAAAGGTTTATACATGAGTTGTAAGAATATAATATTAGATTTTAATATATTTATATATTTATTCTAATCTGGGTTTATGTTAAATTTAAAGTATGATTTTTATGTATATATATATAGTTATATATATAGGTCCACCTATACCTACTATCTTCATCGATCAAAATTTTGATTTGATTTTTGTCCATTCCGATTTATCAGCTTTATTCGTCGATTCGTGCCAGTCTAGCGTTGCTTTGGATTCGTATCTCACTTCATAGTCTATCTCTTTAGCCTCGAAAGGTGAGTAATCACTCACGATTAACGTTCTTGTATTTATTAAATTTGATTTCAATTGAAACGACAATTGAAATATGATGTTGTAGTTTTTTTTTAAATTATTATATATGCTATTATCTGTATATGCTCACCTATGACATCTGACACCAGTATCTAGTATTTATATGCCTGTTATTACTATTATCTGTATATGTTCACCTATGACATCTGACACCAGTATCTGTTATTTATATTGATGATATATGCCTGTTATTACTATTATCTGTATATGTTCACCTATGACATCTGACACCAGTATTTGTTATTTATATTGATGATATATGCCTGTTGTTATATTTTATATTATCTGTTATCACTCTGCAAGTTCCCTGTTAGTATAGAATTCACTATGGGTTGAAATGATACATACCCGAACGGACTTTAGAATAGGAGAAAATCGTTATGGGTTGAAATGATAAACCCAAGCGATTTTCATTTGAATTGAAATTGGGATTACGGGTCGAAATGATATCTACCCGTATATATTTAAATTTCGGATTGAAATGATAAATATCCGTATCACTTAACCATATGATAAATATATATACAGACACCGTTGGTCCATATATATAAATAATTTAAAAATGAATTCTATGGTTTTGGAAAGAAATATATGGTTTTAATAAGTGTTGATTCTTAAATTTATTATATATAAATGGTAATGATATATAAATAGATTTAATTTTTATATTAAAAATAATTAAGTTTGATTGAATACATATAATACGGTTAAGTACGTATATCTCTATTTCAAAATAGATTTTGGTAAAAATTTGTATAAGTTAAGGTTAGGAAAATAATTTGAATTTAGTTAAAATTGATTTAATAAAGAATTTTATTTAAATTAAACCGATTTAAACTTATTGGAATTGAGATGTAAGATATGATTTATACTTGGGTTTGATTTAAGTAATTTAATGAATATTTCTTATTTAAATAAAGTTTAAGGAAATATTTAGTAAAATGTGATTTAAGGCTAGCAAATGATATTGAATCTATTAAGTGAAAATTCCCGGATTAAATAATAATGAAGTTAAATCAAGAGCTATATGAAACTGTTAAATTTAACTTTGAAATTGTTGCATATTAAAGCTTTGAAATATATTGGAATTTAAACGGGTTATTTTGTGATTCAGATCTGTATTTGAAATCAATATAATTTGGATTTGTTATTTAGAAACTGAATTGAATTAAAATGGAGAATTTAGATTGAATTAAATTGAAATTTGGAAATTGAGTTGATTTGAACCGATTTGTGAAACTGGAGGAAATTATAAATACTTTGCTTTATAAATTATTTAACCTATATATACTATTTTGGAAAATAGATATATTTTGAAATGAAATGATATTTGGGTTTTGAAGTATAAATTTAATTGAAATGACCACGGTGTTAAAATGTATATTTCCACCTTGTAGATAGTTCTGAAGATCCTTAGAGGACGGTTATCCCAAACATCCTTTAAGTTACTCGTATTTCAATTGATATTTCACTTGAGTTGGATTTATTTATATAAGAATGTTAATCCTGACTCGAGTGTTTTGTGTTTTGCTTTACGCTCGGGTCAGACTGAGTGATACAGCATTTGAGACTCACCTTTGGAGTTTGGAGCCTCGTTTGGAGATCCAACTATTGATTTAGCTTCCAGCTCTCCAGTTGATTCGTTCACAGAAGTCATCTGTTTGGATTGGAGACTTCACTGTATTTGAGATATTCTGTTGTATTCTATTTCTAACTCTGATGTTTATATAGTAGCTTCATGAACTACTATTTTATCTATTCCGCTGCGTATTATTGTATTACTCTGTGTCTGTGATTCTGTGATTGATTTATTTACTGCATATGCTGAGTTTTGCCAAATTTAAATTAACAATCTGATATTTTGAATTATTCAAGTCAGACATGTGTGGATTTATTGTCGATTTGAATGGTCCAAAAGAGCGGGTCGTTACAGTTTTGTTTTTATCTTTTTCTTTTACAAGTGTATACATATATCTATTTTCATATTTAAATACGTCGTTTACAATTTATTTATGTATTATCATATATATTCTCAAACCATTTATTTACAATCTAAATTCATATCAAATATATATACATATATTTAAAATTTCAGATTTACCCATATACGCTCAAATACATATATATTCACATATATACAATATCTAAAGTTTAAATGATTTATACAGAATATATTTGAGTTCGGGAAAACTCGCATCCATTTATCCATTTACTTCACCAATTTTTATTCAAAAATTAATTAATTATCAGAAATTTCTTTATTCGACTAATCAAAACTAATATCCCGATAATTACATCAATTAGTCTCCCGATAAATAGATATAAAAATCTGGATTGTCACACTTTATTCATATGAACCTCTTTTATTTTAATAAATTAGGAAATTTATACTTTTGCACTAAATGACTGTCATATTTTTTTAAATTAATATTTATTTTAATTTTTTTTAAAAGGCAATGTATTAACTATATTTACATAAATTTTATATTAATTAAAATAATTTTACATTTAAGTCAGAAAAATACAAATAACAATCAATGTGGTTCTCAAGGTATGATCGGTTGAACCATGAGAACCTTTGACCTTACACCAATGCAGTTTAACTCACGGTCTAGTATTTGAAACTATGTTGAATATAATTGTGGGAGGCATAAATTTGGAAGAGAGAATTTCCTCAAAACACCATTACTAAGTTTTAAAATTAACTTCCGCCCTTTCTAAAATCATGCTTCATGAAAAACGTTATAATTATTTTCAACAAAAAATTACGGTCCTGCACTATTTTATAAAAATTTATAGAATTGCAAATATTTGTAGTGTGTACTGTAAATATTTGTCGTTTTAGCCCTAAAATATTTGCAGCATAAATTGAATATTTTTGCTAAAAATAAGTATAATGCTTTTTCATAAAACTTTTATTAGGAAAGTATTTATTTGTATGTGGACAAATCCTTTACACTTGGCATAACATAATATATGTTTATTTTTTACTGGATTATGTTGAACAAATACAATTATACAATAGAGAAATGCCTCTTTTAATGTGTTGTAAGAGGAAAGTATTTATTTGTGCCCATCTCTGATATTAACAAAATTGGCAGTGTATTTCAAACTTTATGGTACATAATATTTTCAGACTCTATGATATGAACCTTATAAATTAAATTTCCTCTTCTCCCCATTATTCATCCTAGCTCTCTCTTGCGCGCAGCAAACAGTTTTATTTTTTCCTTCAGCCCTTTTGTTTCATAAAATGTACTCAACTTTTGTTTTGTCATAGCTACTCTTAGTTTTCTTAATATTGTATATTATGCACCCATGCATGCAGGACTAATGTAATAAGATCCCCAAGGCTGGAAGCTGACACCAAAACAAGATAGATCTGTGTATCACAGAGCACAAAACGTACGCTCAAGATGCGATAGTCTGGGGCATAGAAAAGATTCGGAATGCGAATGTATTGTAGAAGGAGGTCATTGGCGAGTTTTTCATAGTTCTCATGGAAATTAAGTCGGATTTAGAGAATATAATATACGAAGCGATGAGAGGCCTTAGATATGCAGTAAGGAGAAGAATCTTGGTGCTAAAGCAGCAATAGGAGACGGGGAAGAGCAGCAGCAGACCCAGCCAGAGTAGCAGCTTGTCCAACAGAGCAAGAGCTGGCTATCGCAAGTGCGTGCATCGATTTGTTGTGCAACAATACCGCTTGTAGAAAAAAATAATGGTAAGAAGCCCAACCCGATCACTACAAAGGACGAGCAACCCGATGATACGCTCGTGGCGGTCATAGATTAGCATGAGCAGTGTATGTATGATAGAACCCATATAACCGTTGCTCAGCTGCTGTACATTCCTTTTGTCAAAGATGTGAAGGGTATGAGGATCTTCTGGACTAAGGCTGTGATGCCTATGGTTTTGATTCCACTTACTATAATCTTGACGAGCTACAAACTACCCGCCTTCGAATGGCCTTGACATAGGCCTCTGCTTGGCCAAAGCTTAGTACGAATTAAACCCGCCGCCACTTTTTCTCCATTTGTCCATGTAAAACTACAATGATAACCCCTATTAAAGTGTTAGTTGCAATTGTTACTTGGCATAATCAGTTAACTTATTCAACATATAGATGTCAAACTTCCATTTTAGGTTATGATTTAGATGGACATATGTACATGGATCGACTCAAATATTTTGAAATAGTTCATCATTTATTTGTTCTGAAATCTTTCATCATGTTTCATTATATATAGCGCCTTTCATATATATAATGCCTAATATAGTTCATCATATAGTGCCTAATATTGTTCATCATATTTGAGAAATCTTTCATCATACATTCCTTAATACAAAAGATCAATGACATCACACTATGCAAAAACCTTCAATTTAAGGTTAAGAATTTAGTTCAATGCCAATGAATTATGCCTTTAAAAGTGAATATGCTACTATAATCTCAAATTGTTTGTCCCCTTTCTTTTAGTGTCATTTTTTTTGAAGATCACTTTGGTTATTAAATATTTAAAACTGGTTTTTATCTCGTAATAGTTCAAATCCAAACAAAATTTTAAAACTAATGTTGTAAGGACCAATCAAAAACCAAATAATTAGTCTTTTTGCAAGAATTCACATTTGAGACAAAAATTTAGCACATAATAGTTTAAAACCAATATTTTGTTCCAATATAGTCTTTATTAAATCAAATTACAGTTCATAATTGAATTTAAGTCCAACAATTTAATAAAGAAAAAAATGTAGAATACACATTTGTTTTTTTATCTCAATTCTCAAATCGGATTAAGCAAAAATGTGGAATAGACATTTGTCTTCTTTTCTTCACATCCGCTTTGCTCGTCCTTCGATCAAGTATTGTTGGATATGTGTTCCGTAATTTGGAGAATTATCTAATGAAGAAATTCCTTTTTAATTAAAATTTAATTATTTTTTAGTATAATAATCTAGGCTAATGATTTAGCATTGCTGGTTATGTTTATTTCAATTATTTTGAACGTTGTCTATTTCGATCAAATCTTTTTTCTCTTTTTTGTTCCAATTTAATTATTTATTGGTATGCAATAACCGTTGTTAGTTACTAGGTATAGTTAAATGTGTTGATTCAGTGATTTCAGATATATTGTCAAAGGGAACTTTTGGTTAAAGTCCTCTCCTTAAGTTTCAAAATACACCGACATCCCTACTTAAAAATGAGGAGTGGAAATTTCGATTCGCCCCTTATTTTCAAATTTATAATTAAAAACCCTTTTTAAAAACATATTTCAAATTTAAATTTGTATGGTTTTAAGGTTTAATTGTAGGAAGGTGTCTTATTGCTCAAAAATTGTAGGGGTCTAAATATTATTTAGTCATTTTTATTGAATTTAATATAATTAAGGATTTGTTTCTCATCATGCCAATTGGTTATTTTAATTTTAGATGCGGTAGAACTGTTTCCTATAATTGAACCGGCAATAGTTATCATATATTTTATTATTTAATGGAGTTTATTGAATAGTACTTTAAAAAGTGGTTTAAAACGTTAGGCCAGGAATGTGAAGCGCTAACATTTTTATGAAGATTTAATACTATTTTATACACAAGTGTGCAACATGTTAAAATAACTAGCAATTTATACAGATCTGGCTAAATGTTTCTTCTGAAGTATGAACATCAAACTATTTCGATCAATTAATAGGTCCCCGGCCATATAGATTACCTACTTGTTACAAAATTATGAACACACAAATCAATTTTTATTATTTGACCAACAATTCCAATTACATGAACAAGTGAGATTAATTATATATGATTAAAGGTATAAATAAACAAACTTGAATAAATTAGAACTTTAAGTTATTAAAAGTTCATTTGAGAACAAAGGCGTAATCGAACAATGATCAAAATAGGAAAGATTTACGTGGATATAAGATAGATGTCAAGTAACAATGCTAATTCGTGGACAAACAGAGAAAAAGTGGCGGCGGGTTTTTATGTGGACATAAAAATTGAATCGGCTGGAGAAGAGATGATTCAACGTTTCGATTTATAAAGGTCTTCTACAATTTAATTTTTACGTCCGACGTATCTACTTCGACTATAGAAGTTGTATCAACATCATCTACTTAACTTTATACAATATTTTTAACATCACATCCAATTATCCACGAATGATTTAATGTCTAAATCTTTAACCTCTAAATTCTAACCTTTAATCCAATTTATCTGCAAATGCACCAATGATTTAATTTTGAATTTGAGGGAAGGTAAAATTTGAAGTGGGGAGTTTCTTCAAACGCCATTTCAAAATCCACTTACGTCCTATTCTAAAATCATGTTGAATGAAAAACCTTGTGATTATTTTCTACGAAAATGTCTTGTCTACATCATAAATATTTCTGGTTTTAATTGTAAATATTTACGCTCTACATTGCAAATATTTAATTTACAAAAATTAGCATAACTACAAATATTTGCAGTATGTATGTTGTTTTAACCGCAAAATATTTACAATATAAACTGCATATTTTCGCTCAAAACGATTACAAGCGTGTTTCGTAAACCCTTTATTAAAAAGGGATTTTTTGTTTATTAAGTTTTAAAATAGTGGTGGATCATATTTTCCACTTTTGAAGAACCTGGTTGTTAAAATTTAACTAATTATAATTAATTTGTTTACAACTAAATTATTTTTGAACATTTGATAGTAAATATCAATAAAATGAATTATTTGATAATGCGCCTTTTAGTGCAAACATTCAAGGTTCTTTATTTCTTAATATAGTAGAAACTCAATTTAATTAATGGTTCAAAAATGTATGTTAATAATGTAACCTATCATCCATAGCTAATATGATAATCTGAAGGTTCAATATTGTAGCTAAACTAAGGTTCATGAATTTTATGTTAAGTTGGTTCTATGGGAAAGTTAGGAACGAAGCGCGAGTGGGGTGTGTGTAAGTTGCGCGGTATGAAGAGTTGATGTAAATGACTTTTTAGGTTGGACGGTTGGTTCATATACATGTAAAACTATTTTCTAATCTGAAGGTTGACCGAGTACAACAGATTCGATGGGCTCACAATGTCAGATTACATTCAAAGCTCCATTAAACAAATGAGTGATTATTTTGATAGACTTTAACTAATACCGAGTACACAAAAGAAACTAAAAAAATTTTAGAACAAAAGGAAACAAAACTGGTATAGCTGGAGTAGAACACAAAAGTCAATAAGGTAAGTATGTTATCTAGACATCAACACACTTTAAACATAAACACATCAAATAAAATTATATCATAGTATAATTAGTTAAATACTAAACCCTGTTTGTTCTATGCCCAAAAAATTTTAAATGTTAAAATCACATTTTATATTACGCAATCTGTAATATCATGATTTAAGCTTCTTAAGTATTGTGCAATTCCATATGTAAAAAGGTATTTTTAAGTATTTTTTGTGGGAAAATTTGCACCATAGAAAAATAATCAACATAAAAGCGATGTAAGTGCTGTCAGAAAATGTATATTGGAAAAAATGGGTTAATTTGTGTAAGAGCTAACATTCACAAGACCCGATGGTAAATAAATTATTTTACTTAGACCATTCAGTGGTACAAATGGCTGCTCAACATCTTTAATAATAGCTGTAATATTTTTTAATGTCATACTTTTTTGATATCAGTGTAAACTACCAAAAACACTTCTCTACACGTATCAAAAAATCTTAATCTAATTTAAAGATAAGATGTAATAATTAAACTTCCTTTATAATTTCAAAACGCTCATCTGCAAATATTATCAAATCTTAATATTACTTAAAATTAAGATCAAACAAATAAACTTCGTTGACAAATTCGTTCTTTATTGATAAATAATTTAAAATTCAAACTAACAAAAAATTAAACGTTGCAACTTAATAATTAAAAATTCAGACGAATTATACATGAACACAAAAATATAGCTAAATATCTATGCAAATCGATTTCTCTTGAATATATTAAACATATACAATTTGTTGAAAAACAATTCACACTCGAAGCGCGTGTCATAACATTGTGTGAATAAAAGTTGCATAGGGGTCCCCATAGACTCCTGTTTGTAATTAGAAAAAATTTACACCAAAAAAACTTAAAAATATTATGGATAAGGAGGCACATTTGTTTGGATTTATAAGAATGGTGTGCTATAACAGACTTGACACTTGTGTAGATTTTAAAATTGATTTACGCGCAAACAAGCACACGTTAGTTTTATTGTTAAAAGTCCACACACTTACACACACACATACACACATACAGACACGCACAAGTGTTACGGCACGCGTTTCGCATGAATTATTTTTCTACAAATTATATATGTTTAACCCATTCGAAAAAATTGATTTGCACAATTATTTAGCCATATTTTTGCGTTGAAATCAAGTTTAGTTAGTTTAAATTTTTATTTGTAACTAATTTTTTGTTAGTTTGAATTTTATTTATATTTTAAATAATAACTAATAAAGAACGAATTTTTAAAAGAAGCTAATTTGTTAGATTCTATTTTTAAGTGATATTAAGATTTAGTAATATATGTAGTGCATTTTGAATTTGTAAAAGATGTTTAGTTGTTGGATCATATCTTCAAGTGATATTAAGATTTGATAATATTTGTAAAAAGCCATTTTTCCTAGTTCACGCTGACACTAAAAAAGTACGAAATCAAAGGTACAACAATAGTTGCACCCCAAATGTCCTCCGATTTCCACCACAAGATTTGAATTAAGTAATAGCACTTTCTCTCTCTTCCCACTAGTGCTATTATTTAATTCGGAGCTTGTGGTTGAAATCGGGGGCATTTGGGGTTGCTGCACTGTTTGGAGTGCTGTTGAACGCTCCTATATATATGCGCTTCATTATAGAAATATGTAGCTTCTTTTTAGTTATTGAATAAACATTTGTGCACCCATGTACCTTTCGGGCTCCATCTTATCTCCCCAGCAAGTATCTGAAAAAAGAGAACCAATGTATAAAGATTAAAAATGGAGCACGTAATAGAATGTTGATCATATGGCTATGTAGTAACAACTCGTATTTTCACCATATTTTATTAGATTTATCGATATTTTTATTCAATAAAATATGATAGTTTTTCGTTTGATGGTCACAACGCATTTGAAAAATTTTAATAGTTGACAAAATTAAATAAATTATGTAGAATTATTATCAATTGAAATTTTGTGTTAACAAATGGATGAACGTAAAACGAACATTGTGTGTGTTGAATGATCCAAAATAACCATATATATGCATGTAAATTTAAAAATACCAAAATTTCTTTCTCCCTACGCATACACACGTGCATTTTATTAGACTGACTAAAGAATTATGTAAAGGAAGTGAGTTATTAATGTAAGAGCAACTCTAAAAGTCCGTTGCTTTAATATTAAGCAAAACGAAATTAAGTGTTCCCAATGAAGACAAGCAATTACACGTAATATTATGTATAATATTCAGAGACAAATTCAAGATTCTGAATTGATCCCAAACGCATATTTCATAGGCATCCAACAATAATACCTATTGACTAAACACTTATTTAATAGGCATCTGAGGCCCAGACATCTATTAAATAAGCGCCTGACCATTGGAATTCTATTTAATTAGTGTTTATATTCATGTGCCTATTAAATAGTCGGTTGACTGTTGACCAAAACGCTGAATATTACTAATTAAGGATTGAATATTAAGCTCATTAACCATAGGAATTGCTCTTAACATTTGAAAATTATGGGAATTTTGTGCAAATTGGAGTTAAGGACTAAAATTGAAAAATGACAACCTTATAAATAGAGATTCTTCTCAACATTTTTGCATCATCTTCTGACATAGCAATATGCAAAGATATACATTCCTCTACAAATGAAAACATAGTATTTTATTGGTGGAAACCTTGTTTATTTTCTAATATAAAATATTTTAATTTTGTTCCCACTATATAGAAATGTTGTTCCTTTGTACACAAATCAAAGAGCAAAAGCACTCGACTTCATTCACCCATGCTTCCCATTATACGTAGAATTTGATGATAAAAGATAAAGAGAAGTTAGAGGTTAATTAGAGCATCGCTTCAGTCATGGCCTTCGCTTGGGTGATGATCGCCGAAGGCAGCCCAAAACAGTGAAGAAAGATGCTTTTGGCAAGCTATTGACCATCTCGAATGGGACATGGAGAGGCTAAGGAATTGCAACATGAAGAGAAGATCAAAGTGGTGACGACATAGACATTTGTAGTGACTGAAGTTCGCAAGGTTGTCAAAGCAGACGATTTCAAGTGTTGACCGACGTCAACGTTCATCAGAGGTCGTAGTGTTAGTGCAAGCATGATCGTATTTTATGAGTCTAGTATTCTTGTGGTGGCGACATGGTTGGCTATGGTTTGGGATGGCGAAGTAGGGCTAAAACATTGCAGGTGGAGAGTTTTAGGTCCGTCGGGAAGTGACCGAATTGATCGGGAATAGTGCTAGTCAATTCATCAGGTAATGTTGAGTTGGTTAGTGCTAGAGTCGAGGCCGGAAATGGCCAGGAACGGTGGAGCGAAGGGGAATAAGTAACCATCGAGTTCGGCTCCAAGCAATGGGCGAGAAGAAGATGAAATAATTTCTGAAGGTCCTGGGAATTTTATAAATTGTAGTGGCTAGGTATATTAGATATACCTAAAATTTATGAACAAATTTAATAAGCTCCAAAAATTTATACATGCGAAAACTTCTTCAAAAAGATTCGTTTAAGATGTGTTTCACATCGTGAGGATCATTATGAATCTAGATCATTTTTATATAACTTTTTTAGACAATAGAATAAGTATTAAATTATTTGATAAAAAAATAATTTGTGTGTGTCTATACGTGTGTGTGTAAATACATACACACATACATACATACATATATATATATAATATATATTTATGATCCCCTAATTAATATATTAATGACTTTTTAACGATATAATTAATGATCGATTAATATTGTCAAGATGACTAGATATCCCTAAATCCTTTAGATTATAAGTTAGGGATATTTATAGCGATGAATGATTTAGTAAATTACGTATTAACTATATTTAATTAAAACTAAAACATTAATTAAAATAATTTTACATTTAAATTAGAAAAATACAAATAACAATTAACGCGGTTCATACGTTCTAATAGGCTGAACCACGAGAACCTTTAACCTTACACCAAAGCGGTTCAACGCGTGGTCCGGTCTTCGAAACAATGTTAAATATAATTATATGAGACGTAAATTTTGAAGGGAGAATTTCCTCAAATGCCATTCTTAAGTTTTAAAATCAACTTCCGCCCCTTTCTAAAATAATGTTTCATGAAAAACCACATAATTATTTTCAACGAAAAGTTACGATCTTGCACTATTTATTTTATAAAGATTTACAAAACGACAAATATTTGTTGTATGTACTGCAAATATTTGTTGTTTTAGCCTTAAAATATTTGCAATATAAATTGAATATTTTCGCTAAAATCATGTATAATGCTATTTCGTAAAACTATTTTAAGAAGGGATTTTTATGTATTAAGTTTGAAAATAAGAAACGGATCCTAAATTTCACTTCCTAATGGTTGAACCCAATCGAATCATGGGTATTAAAATTTAACCGATTAAAATTACATTTTTGAACATTTGAAAGTAAATATCAATAAAATAAATTATTTTGTAATGTGCCTTTTAGTGCAAACGTTCAAGGCTCTTTATTTTTTAATACAATAGAAACTCAATTCAATTAATGGTTTATAAATGTATGTTGTTAATTTTACGTATCATCCTCAACTAACATAATCCGAAGTTTCAACGTCGTAGCCAAGGTTAAGGAATTTTTATGTTAAATTGTTATATGGGAAGTTATGAACAAAGGACAAGTGAAGTTTGTGTAAGTCGTACTGTGTAAAGAGGCTGACGCGGTACAATTCCTCTGTCCCCTATCATATGTTCCCTCTGTCGCAAAGGTCGTTTCAGGGTTTTACGACCTATGGTAGGGTCACAATATCAGATTACATTAAAATCTACTTTAAACAAACAAATGAATGATTATTATGGTATGATATTAACTAATACCAAGTACACAAAGGTAACTAATAAATTTTCACAAAAAAAAAAGAAACGAAAGTGAACAAAACCGGTATAGCAAGAGTAGAACAAAAAAATCAATAGAACGGTAATGAAGAATAAGCATGTTATCTAGACAAAGAAAACAATGAGCAACATACTTTAAACATAAACACATCAATTTAATTATATCGTAGTATAATTAGTTAAATACAAACCATGTATGTCTATACTCAAAATCTTTAAATAATAAAATCACACTTTATATGATGCAATTTGTAATATCATATGATATAAGATTTAAGCTTCTTATGTATTGTTTAATACCATATGTGAAAAAGATATTTCAAAGTATTTGTTATGGGAAAATTTGCACCGTTGAAAATAAATAATCAACGTAAAAGCGATGCAAGTGCACCCATCAAGATGACATGAGATATTAAGAAAACGGGTTAATTTGTTAAAAGAGTAACATCCACAAGGTCGATGGTAAATAAATTATTTGACTTGAACCATTCAGTGGTTAAGATGGTTGCTCAATATGTGAATAAAAGGTGCATAGGGATCCCATGGACTTCCACCCATTTGGAAAAAATTACTTCACAAAAACCTAAAAATGTAATGGGTAAGGAGGCGCAAATTCTTTTGGATTTATGAAAGAGCACTACTATCATCACGCGCTCATGTTCTTACTCACGCACAATTGCTCATTTCATTAATCAGACATGGTGGGGTCCACATTTATTTTATTTTAAAAAAACTGGAAAATAGAAATTTAATCAATACAACTCTTTACATTGGCGACTAAGGTAAGAATTTCCCTTTGTAAAAACTAGCTTAAATCGCACGTATGTGTATCTATATAAATATTTCATTTTTATCTAATAAAAACTTAATTGACGAATGTGTGTATAAGTGCAAAAACATTGGTGGTCACGACACTTATATTTCAAACAATTTTGTTGGTTGTGTTGATTGCAAGTTGATAGTGTAATTGCTTTGATAGATGGTCAAAAAAGGGATGGTGGTTAAGGTTGCAAATGGATATGAGATTACGTTAAAGGATAAAGGGTATTTTTGGAATTTCAAAAAGACATCGTGAAAATCACATTCATTGAATTCTCTATATTAATAGCTGTATAAAACGCACATATGTGCATCTAATATTGATAGATATTTACTTTTAATTAACAAAAAAATGCATTCAAATAATTACATCGATATCGTATATCAATGCACGCAAATATAACTTTTATAAATGCATTCAAATAATTACGAACAACTTCCAAACATCAAATAAATTAAATAATAGCTAATATTTCTCAAATATTAATTAATTTAGTCAATTTACAACATTTTATAAATTAATTAAGTCATGTGGTTTTTCGGAGAATTCATCATTGCGGTTGTGCGACTCAAAGGTGTAAATTCAGTCAGCGATTAACATCGAACAATTCGAATATTAATGTTCACACATCACCTTAGCCAGTGGGGTAACATTTTAGCTAAATTTATCATTTACACGTCTTTTGATAAAATCTAATTTTACTTATCATAAGCGGTACCTGACAGTGAAAATTATTTACACCGGTTCTTTTCGTCAAAACTATATCACATTAGGACTTATATAATTTAGTAACGGTCAAAATTCCAATATTGTTTACATTCAACTTTATAGTCCAAACACAAAGTCCTTGGTTCAATAATAACAATTATTATTAATCGAAATGCTCTCGCTAGACCCTTTAACTTTGAGTTGACTTCAGTTAACTGTGATACTAACCTCATGTAACTGAGGAGACGAATACTCTCTTGAATAGTGTTTCACTTCCAATGCTTCCACTCGACCCAACTATAGTCGTTTGATGGATGTCGTGCCACGATTTAGTTATAATGAAAGCGGAGCTTCCATATTGAAGATTAACGGTATTCTCAAGTCGAGAGATATATGTAAATTAGTCACATCGATATTCTCTGCTTGACCTTAGTTATATTAACCAACATAAAACTATCGAGTGAGTCATTCTATAGTTATCCAATAACTATCAGTACGTAACCCCTCGGTGCCCCCAGTAGTCATGAGTAATACACTGCCCAACATTTGAAGAGCGTTACGTACTCTAGTCTCAACAGATGTATCGATATCCAGCCTCGTTACATCTTGACTAGGAATATTTAAAATGTTATATTTATTTTCATTGTGATAAATTACTCATGGTTACAACACTTTGTAACTACTATTACAAAACATACCATTTATGGGTTTTCTATTAAATATACTTTTAATTAAATCAATTAATTAATATAACATATTATATAAGTATGTAATAGAAAGAAAACCCCTTTTAGTTCTAACAAGATTGGTTGATTAGATACGTGTAACATTTACATAATTGCCCCCAGGGCATACACCTAACTCTATCGGTATGTATATCTTTTTTTCCAAAATATCATTTAACTAAATTTTTTTGGAATAACATTTGCTTTAAATTTATTTCATCTTTAAATATTATTTATAACACTTCCATAAACATTTATAAAACTTTCAAATTACATAACTCAAAGGACTATATCTGACTGTCTCATTCTAGTGTTGTGGAATCCCTATCGAGAACGTTGGCCAAACGCCTCGACCAGAATTCTTAAAGAACTCAATGACACTTTAACATAAAATATATTTCCAAAGATTTCTTTAATCAAAGAGATTTTTATTTTAAATAGATGCTTGCTTTTAACAAATTACTTCCAATCAATCTTTATATTTTATACAATGATAATTCACCAACAACAATTCAATGATACATCCATTCATCTATGCATAAATTAAGCAACCATCAAATTTCAATTTCATCTTAGTATTTAATTAATCATACATATGGATTGATGTTCTATTTTTATATAAAACCAAGCTTTCAACATCCCTTGTGGTAGCTACATCATCGAAGACACCGCAAGGTCTAATTATTAATATCGAAATAGGTTTTAACTCTCACGAGATGATTCCTACTCAATATAACTTTTAAATTGTTATTAATTTTTTTAAAGAAACCAAGTATCAATCAACAAGTCAAACATCTATAGATAACTAATTAATGTACTCGACGAAAGCAGTTAATCAGCTTCCGTGCGCAACTCTGATCACTAACAGATCAGGACACAACAATTCAATTCTAAGCCATCTAAGGTCTAATTTATGCTATCCCTTAAATCTCACACTAGAAAAAATTTAGTTGCAACTTTAGCATAATTTTATAACAATAATTTATATAGTAATTCAAAATTTTACAAATATGACACGATAATTATTCCTAATATTCATTTATATTTATATCCTAAATAGGAAATAAATTCTAAATTCTATCATACACCCCAAGGGACGGGACTCTAAGTTTGTCTAGGCCAAGATTCGTGTCTCTTACATTCTATATTGTTCTGAACCTGGCACTGATACCAAGCTGTAACACCCCATCTCTATACCCATACTACCCAAGAATAGTTATGAGTAATATTGTTGAGTAATACAAAGAATAAGGTTGGATAGGAGCGATCATATGTGTTTATTTCCATAAGCCAACACTATCATGTCATCTTTTACCTCATAACACGATATAAAAATGTGAATAGTCTCGGCACAAAGTAATAAACACGTTGGCTAATATCAAACAGAATGATATATCTCATAATATACAACACAGAATCCCAAATCGCAATGGAAATATAATACAGATCAGATATCACTCTTTAATGTGAATCTACAAAGGAAATACTAGACTCATATATACATACATATACATATTGACTATAACATGTCTCAAAATATACATGGCAACATAAATCTACATCACACACAAGTATACAATAAGTATATATGCTAGAATCGAATGATGCATCCAACATATAACTAACATAGTATTTTACTTCTTAAGCTAGCCCACATCCAAGGACGCCGAGTCCCTGTACCTATTAAGTCTCGGACCGACTCGAGTAAAAGGTGGAACCCAGTGCACGACGCTCCCGCACGATAGTTGGCTCTGGGAGGTCGACAATGTACATGCATTTCCCTCGCATTGCGAAGAGGCTGTTTCCGGACTCGAACATAGGCGCCCAGATCACTCTGCAGTGACCTAACCCTGCATTGAGAAGAGACCTACCCGAGTATTATAGAAAAAAATAAATAGGTCAGACTCTCTCTAAATACCTTAACATAATGAGCATACATAAACTTCAAAGATATAAAAATATCGATATAGCATGCTACACTACACATAACAGGGCATTATCATAAATTCATCATGTAATAAAGTTAAACTATGCCCACAATCAACAATCATCATAGTCATGACAACAACCATATCAAAATCATATCAATTAACTAGCATGAAAGCGAGTCATGGACGAGCACATCACAAGTCAACAACTAAAGGCAAGCGCATCGCAAGCCAACATAAACAAGGGTATCGCAAGTTAATAACTAAAGGCAAGCGCATCGCAGGCGAACACAATAGACAAGCGCATCGCAAGTCAATAACTAAAAGCAAGCGCATCGCAAGTCAATAACTAAAAGCAAGCGCATCACAAGCCAACACAATAGACAAGCGCATCGCAAGTCAATAACCAAAGGTAAGCTCATAGCAAGTCAACATAATAAACAAGCACATCGCAGGTCAATAACCAAAGGCAAGCGCATCGCAAGCCACCACAATAGATAAGTGCATCGCATGTCAATATTTAAAGGCAAGCACATCACAAGCTAACACAATATAAAAGCGCATCGCAATTCAATAACTAAAGGCAAGCGCATTGCAAGCTAACACAATAGGCAAGCACGTCGCAAGCTAACATAATAGACAAGCGCATCGCAAGTCAATAACTAAAGGCAAGCGCATCGCAAGCCAACACAATAGACGAGCACATCGCACATCATCATAAAAAGTGTCATATACCTTCTAATAGTAATCACTAAAGTAACGCCTGTACATCCCATACCACACGAGTTTACTTGAATATTTACTATAAGCTACTAAATTCCAATTACTAAAATAATCTACAATATAAGTTGTATAATTAATCGACGGGGTGATCCCGAGTTTACCATACCACTTGGGACTACCAAATCATTTAATCATAGTTCTTATTCCATGAAAGTAGTAATTTTCATCAAATATTATTTCTAAGGTCATATATAATTCATTAGTTCAACATGTCAAGTGTAAGTGCAATGAATTGCCAAAGGATGAATAATTGCATACAAGCAATGGTTTGCTCTTTCAACTCATGTATAAGCCTTTAAAACTCTATAAATGTATTTGTATCTACTTATAAACTTCTTGTATGAACCATAAATCCTTTTATAGCTCATATATATATATGCATATAAAAATTTATATTTACACTTATTGCTAACGTAAGTAAGTAATTGAAATCTGAATTGATAACTAAGTCTTTGAAAATGTAAATATGCGTATAGCTATTCGGAATCTATGAAAGTTTATAAGCTTATGAAATCCACTTCCAAATATATATTTATAAAAATATCTTATTTAATAAATCACAAGTTGAGATTTCCTCCAAATCATGTTGTGATAAGTCATCCAAGGCCATATGACTCAACAAACATCAAACGAGCGACAAATGGATAAACCGGGTGGCATTACCTAGAGCTGGAATAGCTCCAGGTTATTGCCATGGTCCACTGATGGAGCACCGCTGGTCGACCAGTGGTGGGGAATTCAGGAGCTATTCTTGCTCCAAAGATACTTCCAATCGATCTCCGACGATGGCGTTTTGATCACAGGTTATGTGCAAGTGTTCCCAGTTGTGTATGCATCAATTTCAATCCAAACAAGACGTTATAACATCAATTAAAACATCAAGAATAAAACTTTCCGTAAGTAGGGATTTCAAACAATAGTAAATAGATTTCATATAACAACTGAGATTAATAGTTGAATCTATTTAACAAACATGCACCCTATTTAGAAAGAGCGGTGAGGATTTGTAACTACCCGTATTTTTAACCGTTTAAATTATTAAATTAAACAATGATTTTGAATAAAAATTAACTAAATAAAAAATTATGATTAAAAATGTATTTTAATAAGTTAATATGAAAAAAAGTTTAGCATGTTTATTTCTGAAATCTATTATGTTTTCAATTTTAATTCTAAACCGGTTAATATTTTACTGATAAATATTATTTTCCGAAATGTAATTATTTTTTAATAAAAATGTTCTGGAACATTTTCCGAGTAAGAACCAAAGTCGTTTTGTAAAATTTTGATCTTTCCAGCTCCGTTTAATTTGAAGTTTGTTATACATTTCGAGTCGGTATAATTGGCGGCAACAGTGAATTTTTTACGCATTTGTTGCAGTACAGATTTAAGCTTGTCATATTGTTCGTATTCCCTCGCTAATCCCAACAGTATTCTTATTTCTATGTTTGGACGTCCGATGACGGATGTAGAGGTTTTCTTTGTGTGTAAGCATGGTCATTGAATTTTATATTTTCTTGTCCACTTTGATGGCCTGGGTTATTTCTACTTGCGCGCATATTTTAATGCATATTTCTTCTTTTATTAGTTATGTGCACACATTATATGTGCAGTTAGTTATGTATGGGCATATTTTTCTTTAATATTATTTCTTATTATTTGGGTCCTTGTGTTTTGAATCTAAAGCATTAAATTTGAGCAGTGCACACAAATATTTTTGCACGTCTAGGCTTGTTTGAGACTAGTTCAAATAAGGAATCCTTTTTAATAGGTCAGTGCACGCATATCTCACTCTTTCCACGTTATTTTATCAAGAAAAGAACTACAGATTCAAGTTTTTTATGTTGTTATGAGAAAAGTCTTCGTAGAAATGAATATATAAATTCGGTCCCTATTTTAGAAAAATAGAAAACGTAAGGTGTCTTGCCATTTTCTGACAGAAAATGCAAGGTAACTTGCAGTTTTCTTATTTTGAAATCTTTTATGAAATTTTTGAAAAGCGCATGTTAACTTGCACTTTCTATCAGGCAACTGCAAACTTGTTTGCGCTTTCTGATTTAGAAAAAAAACAGGGACCTAATTTACATACTTCTTGTTACAGAGATTTTTCTTGAAACAACATCAGAAATAGGGACCTGCTGTGCAAAGCCCATTGTTTTATTCCTACCACCTCATTTTCATTTAGTCCGATTCTTTATTCCCGAAGCTATTTTCATCATCTTCCTGTAACCATATTTTCAAAACTTGGACATCCAGTTTCATTTGTTTTTCTCTACCTCCACCTAGCAATCTAATACGACCGCCCTCGCCTAGGCAGCCACCTCCCTCTACCTCACCTCTTGCCTACACCCAAACCTGCAACTGTTCATTTTTTATATATTTTTTAAAAAAACCAAGCCTTTCTTTCACCTGTAGCTTCCACTACCCTCCATCCACATCGCTTCCCATGCAATTGTCCTACCCATCTCTCCACCAACCCAGATTCAAGTCCACCTAAAACAGCCTCCAATGCCGCCACCACCCTTCCTCCATCACCATAAATAGCCAAGACCTAACCGAAACTATCACCACTTCTACACTAACACTCTCCACCTTCTGCTGTCCTACCGAAATAATTCCCCACTGCCTTGCCAAGCTCCCACCAGCCTACCCTCCTCTGCCGAAGCCACCCGCCATCTCATGCCTAGCCTCCACCAGCGAAGGACCAGGCTGCCTTCCAATCGCCTGCCACCCTCCTTTTACCGAACCGCCTTTCAATCACCACCACCATCCGCTTTCCCAGTGGCCAGCCCTACCATTAGAGCCAGAAGCAGCTGAACCACCGCTCAATACTAAGATCTAGCTTTTATCTCCAACCGAAAGCCACAAGCCTAGTCGCCATTGTTCTTCACCTCGTGTTTGTCTCATTGTTCGTGTCTGAAGTGTGTTTGATCTGAGTTCGAAACGTACGTGCGCTCGTGGTGAGATTCATAGTCGTATAGTTGTTCATGTCGAGGGTTTTCATTCTGCATACGAAGGTGAATGTTTAAACTCATGAAATACTAATTCTGTTGTAAGTTAAACCAAAGTCATGATGTAATAAATTATATTGGTTTGTTGTTTATGAATTTAAATTGACATTAAAAATTGAATATCATTGCTAGTTGTAACGACCCTGAAGTTCGAACAAATTAAATTGAGAATATTTAATTTATTTTAAATATTTGAACGATGATTTAATTTGAATCCCCGATATAAATTTGAAATTGGCGATTAAATTTTAAAATTTAATCTATTGAATAGTTGAATAAAAATTTGAATCTTCAATTTTAAGTTGAAGAAAAATATTTCGAAAGCCGTTAAAATTCATATTGATAATACTAAAAATAATTGAAGCTTCAGAATCTAATTTCAAACTGTTTCGTTCAGTTTTGAAATTTTATTGTTCGAATCGATATTTTAAAATAGCCGTCCGAGGCGTAGTCTCGGAATTCGACGAAACCAGTTCCATTGGGTCCGTAATATTGAATTATTACTGGATTTCAAATTTCGTATTTATCGGAGCTGTTATGTGAACGTACAACACTTAAACGCGTTGAAATTAAATCAGATTCAAATTTAAATTTTTAATCTAACACCAGCCACCCTAGTCTCTGATTACGTCGACCTACTCTCTGTTATTGCGTACTCTTGTCTCCTCCCCATTTCTTTTTATCATCACGCGACTTCCTTTTCCAGAAACAAAGAAAGAAATCTCGTTTAAATAAAAATGGCAGCCGAAGCCTCTACCCTTTATCTTCCAGATTCAAAACCAAATAATGCCGAGCCATTCTCGTTTAAAACAAACTGATGCCTGCTCCTTCCCTTCATATTTCAGTTTTGAAAATTAAAACAAGGTCGCGAATTTCGTTTGCCCTCCACTTCTTTATTCCAATCAGTCGAAGTTCGTAAATGATGGGTTCGCACGCGATCAAATCGCGAGTGGCGACGTTCGTTGGTGGATCGCGATTCGAGGAGGCACGAAATCGAGTTCGACTCGAGTACGGTTGGGTTTAGGGCTCGCGATTCGACTGGGAAGGTTCGTGCAATCTAGGGTTCGTACACGCGACTGCGAGGCGATGGGGCAGTGGGACTCGTGAGCTCGAAGTGGAAAACAGGGTCGCAGTTCGAAGTCAAGGCGGCGACTCTGGTGATGCGTCGTGGGTGCTGGAAGCTAGGGGCCAGGTCGTGCTCGATTTGAGAATTCGTGATTGGAGGTGTGCGTGCTCGCGAGTTTGGAAAGTGGTGACGAAGTCGAAGTCGAGATCGACTAGGCGATTGCGACTGGAAGAGGCGAGCAGTGGTCTTGACTGGGAGGAGCTCGCGTGAACCTCTGCAGATTGAGGCAGTGTGTCGTCAGTCGTTGGGTGAGAAATCTTCGATCTATTTATGTTTTTATGCGTATCGATTTTGGGTCTCCAATTTTAGATATGAACTTAGAACATTTATTTTATTACTGGAAAAGAAATATATTTTGTTATAAACTGTTTAAAACAGAAAATATATTGCAGGGAAGTATATCTGCTTGTGGTTTTCGATTTAATTCTTAAATTGTAAATATATATATTGAGATAAGATTTTTGAAGATGGAAATGTTTAAAATAGATTTGGTGAATAATTTGCTTATTCGGATTATTTTAAATACTAAAAGAAATTATTAAAGAGGAATTTATTTAAAAAGGGAGTTTAATTGTTTAAATTAAATTTTAGTTAAAAAGAGATTTATAAATGAAAATTGATTATTCGATTTAATTCGAATATTAATAGATTTTGTAAAATTGTTTATACCAGGTTAAAAATCGAGAAAACAAAACTGAAATGGAAACGGATGGCAAAATTAAAAGCTAAGGTGAGATTTTCTCACTCGAAGGAAAAAAATTAATTTTACAGTTATTGATGATTTGATTGCTACTGGATGTGCTATTAGATATGATAGGATATATATATATAGCAGTATATACATATTGGCATATGTATATATTGGATTGATGATTTCCCGCCTCGTATAGCGGATGAGACCCTATTGCGCCGTTAGTAAGCGGATTTATAAAAACCCATATACCGCGATAATTCCGTACTGGAGCGGAATTGGTATTGTGCTAACATCTTTGGATGCAGGGAAACAGGTTGGAGGGATCCAACTGGACCCCTCACATTTATTTAATTCATTTCTATTGTGATATGAATCTGTGAATGATTATAGTGATGCTATTAATCATATTGATATCTGGAAATTGTTTGAAAGCTAAAATTTAGCTGAATGGATGTTTGACATCATTGGATTCCAAAGATAAACGAAATTGAATTTTTGAAATTCAAGTAGAAAATTTCTAAGTGAATCAATTTTTGAAATTGAAGAAATTTTGAAGAAAGGAATTTTTAAGGTATAAAAAGTAATTTTTCATAATCGTATTGAATAAATTCCAGAATAAAGTGAAAATGTTAAATAAATGAATTTCGTATAATAGTGATTTTTAAATTGAAGAATTTAATTTAAATTGGATTTCTAAATAGTTTGAAGAAAAAAAGATAAAGGAATTTATTTTAGTAGAGATAAATAAAATTAGAAATCAATCTGTAATTGATTTAATATTTAGAAATGAATTTTTGAGAAATCAATATGGAAATTTTATTCAAACGTTGAAAATAAAATTTGAAATCAATATTGAAATTGATTTGGTATTGAAGCTTTTATAAATAGAATTAAAATTTATAAAAGTTGTTTATAGACCCAAAGTCACTTATTTTGATAAGTTAAATATAGAAGTTGATAAAAGAAGGTTTATAAGACGAAGTTGTTATTAAAAAGAGAAATAGAATTTATAAACGTGCTTATAAATTCGAAAATAGATTGAATGTGATAAATTTAATAGAAGATTATTTTAGAAGATATATTCACGATTTTGAATAGCGAATTTTTATTGAAATAAAAATGTGTAGGAATGATTGAAATGGGGTTAAGTAGATTTTATTCACGATTTTGGACAGTGAATATATTGTTAAGTAAAATGGATTCATTTTTGAAGAAGAAATATTTTAAAAATGAAGTTAAACATTTTAAAGGTGTTTTAAAATGTGTTATGAATCGAAAGCATAGATTTCAACATTTATTGTTGAAATAGACGTTTTCGAGAAATATAAGGAAATGGTGGACTATAACACTGTTGTTATAGTAAATGGTTTCCGAAAGGAAATGTTTTTATGTAGTATTGGGATTTATAAATATCTATCTTAATTTTCAAATCCCTATACTAGTGGTTTTGAGTTGTCGTAACAATGTTTTACGTAACATTCGTTTTGACTCAAACAAATGTCGTCAAAGTAAATGATTTCCTTAAAAGAATGAAATATATATATATACTTAATTTGATTTAAGTATATCGAATATTTTCCAAGTGTTGAAAATAAATGGATTGTGAATTGCTGACTTATTTTTAAATAAGTATGGAAATGTTTTCCAAAATGAAATGAAATGTTTTGAGAATTTATCTTCTTAAAGATAAATTGAAATTGAATATTAAAAACGATTTGAAAATCGAATATCAGTAGATATTCGAAAGTATAAATTCAGTACGGAATTTATAAAAGAAAGCGAAGTTGTTTAAAAATAAATATTGATTTATTTTTGAAGTGTGGAAAATTGATTTGAAATTGTTTTCAAATGGTTAAGTGTGGGAAATTTTATATCTTATAAAGATATTTTTGAAGAATAAATAATTTGGGAAAATTAATTGGAATCTGATGATGTCGCGCATCTTTATTGATAGTTAAATAACCGACTATCGATAATTACCTTAAATGGGTATTTGTTGTGAATTGGATGAATTTGAATGCCACACTTGTTTTTAAATAAACGCTCACTATTCGGGTTAGCCGGGAAAGGACCATGGGGTCGTATAACCCATTCCGAATATGTGATACGTCGTTATGAATTGCATTCGAAGACCGGTGTTGAAGACCGGATATTTTTGAAAACGGAAGGATTACCGTCGAGTTACTCTACATCGGCTGATCTCCGGTTTAGAGGTTTTATCACCCTTAGTGACGGGAAGTCCGGACGTGATTAGAAAATTATCCGGAAATGCAAGGGCTTCGTGAGAAGTGCCTTCGGTTCTGTTCGATCCCGGAACAGACTTATATGGATTGTGTGTCTGACGTTACAATTTGAGATATAAAGCTGATTTCTTTCAAATACATTTCTGTTGGTGGCGGAGAATTTATTCTCTTAGCTTAACACCCTTCTCTGAGACGTACGAGCTCAGAGGTTATGTAGTTGAAATTTATCAGCGATATATCCCAATTTGGTAACGTGGCATACTGAGTGTTGCTGTGAAATGATCAGTGTTTGATCATTTGTGATATGATCATTTGTTTGATCTTATATCTTTGTGATCATAGGTTGATCATTTTTTTGACCCGAAGCAGGGCTTTTTAAGAAAGCGTAGCTTTGTGGACGAGACTTCATCGAGCCTCACACCCCGGAAATGGTCGAAACAGGAAGGATGCAGCAAGGTTCTAGGGAGTAGCGCCCCTTAGTGTATGTCATTCCTTCTGGATAAAGGTGGTATCATGGTATGGAGCTCAGATACTTAACCTCTGTGGTTACTGCATTATTATTATCTATGTGGTTTGTTGGAATCGGGGATCCTCGGGAAGATCGGTGACGATCGGGGGATGGCATACGCGTGTCAGTAGTTACCTATTTTTGCAGAGGTAACCCGGCCTTGTGTTGGCAGAGATCCGGTTAGGTTCTCGGGTCGTCTATTCCAGGGACGTACCCATCGTGGATAGGAAGTTCCTTAGCCTGACCATTTGTTGGAAATCCAAACTCCAATACGAACTTTGTACGGTATTAGTTGTAGAATCTGCCATTTACGTACGGTGGTCACCACTGTTTAGATGGTAGCTATAGTAGGCATACGATACTGGTCGTATGTTGGCTAAGATTAATATTATACTTTCGAAATGATTTCTACACTATGCACTAATAATAATATCAAAAATGATTTGATTTTGCGTAGTAAGCATCTTTGACTATCATAAGAAGAAATCTCCTCCAATTCTGCGTTTGCATTGTGTGTGTGGCGGGAGGTCTTATGGTAGTTTCATTTTCCAAAAGCATTTCGAATTGACTTTAAAAATTATTTTGTTGTTATAAAGAATAACTGTTTTACGATCTCACACCAGTCACCATGACTGACTCGGAGTTTATTGTTCCCTTCTAAACTCTGGGTGCCCACCAATTTCCACACGGGCAGCCTAGAGTTATATTATCAGGATATCCTGGATATTCTGGAGCTTTGGAGATAAGCTGGATGGCGAGACGTAGTATTTGTATCTGATAGTATTTATTCCGCTGTGTATTCTGTATGAGGACAAGTTTATATAACTGTCCATTGTTGTTTATTGACTCTGATGATGTGATGTAATGTAATAACATATATAATTCTTTTGTTTTTAAAAGATATTCATTTATCTATTATATATTGTTCCGCTGCGATGTGTAAGATTCTGATATTGTTTTCTGTTCTGATGTGTTCTGTTGTTCTTCTTTCTTCTTTTTCTTCTTCTTCTACTTTTTCTTTTTCTTAAAACCCTCACTATTGGAGTTTCCGGCACTCGATTGCTCGGCAGTCGATAAAGTGAGTATCGATGTCGAATTTTCGAAAGTCGAAAATTCCAGGATGTGACACTAGTTGAACAACCTAATATGTGATAATTGATAATTATTGTAATATATGTTTAATAAGTTGATTTAAATTTTTTGGTGCATGTGCGTACTCATTATATGTTAAAAATTGATGACATTGTGATTATATATATGTTAAACCATTAATGTGATATACACCAATTACAACCTTGCTAAATTATTGAAGTTATATTAATTGTCATGTGGATAATCTGGACATTGAATAGTATGATAAAACCCTTGGACATCTTGTATTTATTTGTGGAAAAAGGTTAGAATATATAATTTTACTGTTTTGGACTTAAAATAGAAAATCTAAATTAAATGTTGTTTTGTCCTTATTAGATAATTTTCACAAATGAATGTGTTTAATACTAAAATTTCAATATGTCATAATAAGTGATATTTTGAATAAGATAGTATAAAATTGGATAGGAAGTTTAAGTGTAAATTTTCCGAACAAATTATTTGATTATATACGAATAAATAGGTGATTTTTGAAATTATGTCATTTTAAACTAAATTTTTTTATGTAACTCCATTTCAGCAAAGAAAAATATTTTGTAAATAAACTTGTACCGAATTCTGACATCTAATAACTTTTGTATTTTATTCTTAGGAATTGGGATTATTGGGAATTTTTTAAAACATTAAATTAACCTGAAACTTTTTCTACAGCTCTTGAATATTATTTGGAGAGTATTGAATAAAGGGGCCTATATTTAATTTGGCCATCTAATAATTTTAATAATTTAATCTCTGAAATTAGCCATTTGGAAATTAGGAAAATTATTAAATCAATTTGAAAAAATCTTAAACTTTAATGGACTATAAATGTGTTTTAAGAACTCTGAAATTTAATATGGAACTTTTCTGTAATTTTTTAAGTTTGTTATAATTCATTTAGTATAAAATCTGATCTATTTTGACTATGAAAAATAATAAATATTTCTAGAAATTTCTAAAACATTTTCGATAGATTCCTAAAGTAAAATGAAGAACTTTTTATGTTGAATACTTTTTGAAATTTTGTACATATTTTACTGTAAAATTAAAATGGATAAAACATCATACTTTTATAATTGAACGATTGGTTATTTAAGAGACCGGGGCCAAATATTGACATACTCTCTGACAATACCGGAACCACTTTAATAACCGTGTACTGTGGATGTTACCTAGAATGTAAAGGTTGAATTGGCGAATGTTTGCTAGAATGAAGTAAGAGAACGATAATGGACGACCTCGACATTTGTGTTAGTTTGAAATGACTAAAACATGAGTTATACCTAGCCAACGAGGTTAGCTGCCTCTAGCGGACATCTTTTTCTCGTATTACTATCCTGATTTTGAACTTGATTGGTGCACCTTGATCTTGGACTATTGAACGCGGTCAGTCGTTAAGGGTTATGACCAATCAGGGAGGGCGAAATGGTAGTATCCTACCTTGGGCATTGCCACATGCACCTTATCATATAATAATCCCTATGCAAGACCACTACTAATTTGTTTTAGTGATGTACCTATAGAGGACTCACTAGCTATCGAGGTTACTGGTTGTGCTGCAGGACCTGCATTGACTACATGCTTAAAAATGTATTAAGGGGGATTAATGTAAAGCCTTAATGTTACTTTAATATTTACATTACCGATAGACATTACATATGCATCGTATAGTATCTACTACATATAGATAGTTTAACGGATCCTTAGGAGACGGAAAATCCTATAACATCTCTTAAGTTATTTGCACTCATATTTCACATGATATTGAGTTAACTTACATGAGAATTTTTAGTTATGACTCGAGTGTATTGTTTTCCTTTATGCTCGGGTCAGCCTGAGTATTTCAGTGTTTCAAAGACATTTGTTTCTAGAAGATGAAGACGGAGTTTGGTAGACCGTATTTACTAGTATTATTCTGCTGCATTTTTTTGTTATATCTGTTAAATGTATAAATCCAATTATATTATAAAATGAAATCAAATGTATATCATAAAACAGCTTCATGAACTGTTTATGTACGTATTATATTTTGTCATTCCACTGTGAGATTCTGTGTATTAGTTTCTTCTGTATCTTAATTCTTAAATAAAACCCCATTGATAATCTGTCTTGTGAACGGTTTGAGTTGTTCGAAATAGTGGGTCATCTCAGTTGGTATCAGAGCTTTGGTTTAGCGAACATCTAAGCCTGTTGGGGTAAACTCATTAAGAGATAGGGTAATGGAATGCCCTATTATGAGTTGAAAGTATATTATGAGAGAGCGTATTTGTATTTTTATAAAATTATCCTCTAATAATAATCTTAAGAAAAGGGTTTACAATTATTTGAAAATAATATTTAAATGGGTATTTTATAAATTACTTATGAAAGATACGAATATTTTATACTCTTGATTTGAAATAGAGTAATTATTATAAAAAGTTGAGTTTAGACCTATTTAAAAAAATTAACTTAATAAATCCTTGGATTTTAAAGAAATTTCATTTTAAAGCTTGTTTAAAAATATTTTTGAATACACTTTTTCTAATATCATTATTATAAGATATTATTTTAAAACCTCCTGGAAAAAAATTCGAAGTCAAAAAATCCTAGCATAATATTGTAAGAATATTTGAACCATATATAAGTTTATTTTGAAAATAAATTTAATTATAAAATGATAGAAATTATATATAAAAATATATTTAAAGAGTTTCTTGTAGTAAATACCTTCAATAGCATTTATTTTGAAACTTCTCATATTTCGAATTTGTGGAACATGGTTTAATAAAACAATTTATGGAAATGCTTATATTTTGATTTGGAGTATTTGTGACATGAAATATAAATACGATAAAAAGAAGAAATGGTTTTACCGTAACATATATTTTTATATACATATGTTTTTAATCCCTTATAAATATATCTTTAAGTAAATAATCTTTGCTTAATAATTTATGTCTTTAACAAAAAGTATTTGAAAGTTAAAAATAAGTATAAAAATAATTGAGAATAAATGAAAAGGAAATTTAAAAATAAGAATGTATCTTTTATTAACCATTGAGTCTAAATGAAATATTTGGATATAAGTATATATCTATAAGAAAAATGATATTTTTAAAAGACATTTAAGAGTATAGCATAAATTGGAAAAAAAAATTGTTAAATAAATGAATGTTTATGAAATAGTTTTCATAAAAGAAATTTTATAGTGTTTAATAAACAATTTTATAAAGGATTTGTAAATTATTTATCTATGAAATTTAAAGATGTAATATAAAGGAAATTTACATAAATATGATTTGTAAAATGAAAATGTATAAATAAAAGAATTTCATTTCAAAGGAGAAGATATTTTAAAAAAAGATTTAAAAACTTTGTTTTGTATCAAATTTATATAATGAAGGTTATATATAAAGGTAAGTTTATTAAAATCTTAAGAAAATATATTTATCTTGGAATAAAATTTTGAAAGGACTTTGTTTTATGATTTTTAGGAAGAAAGTATTCGTAAATTAACGGGTTTTCTCGAGAATTTGAAATATGAAAATATTTTTTAAAACAACAATTTTATTTTATAAGTATAATATTAATTTCATTTCATATATATAATATTTTTGAAAATATTAATTTCATTCTGAGTATAATATTTAGGAAAATATTAAATCCATTATATAAAGGATATGAAGTTTTTTGTTTATAAAATATAAACGATTTCTAAGAAATATATATAGTAATTTCATTATGAATTTTTTTTATTAAATATGATCTATAAAGGATAATTTATGAAACATGGTTTAATTTTTTTAATTAAAAGTGTAAACCTTAAAGATTTAAATAGATAACTTAAAAGAAAAACTAAAAGTGTAAACTATAAAATTATAAAGTGTAAGCTTGCAAGAAAATAAAATTAAAAGTGTAAATTCAAAAAGAATGAAATTAAAATGTAACCTAAGTATAATTTAAATATTTGTTAAGAAAACCCTATAAAACATATATTTTTTGACATTGCTTTGTATGGTTTCTTATTGTATTGTAAGTTAATTCTATCTTGAATAAAAGTTAGGATGTATATATATAAAAAGATGGTATTTATAATAGGAACTGTTTTATATAAAAGGTATTTTTAACAATGCAACAAGTCATCCAAGATCATAGAACTCAACAAACATCGAACGAGTGAAAAACGGACGAACTGGGCAGCATCACCTGGAGTTGGAATAGCTCCAAGTTGTTGCCACCGGTCCACCGGTGGAGCACTACCAATCGACTGGCGGTGGCGAATTTTAGAGCTATTCCAGCTCCAAAGATGCCTTCGGTCGATCTCCGCGATGGCATTTTGATCTTGGGTTGTGTGCAAGTATTCTCAGTTGCGCATGCATCAATTTCAATCCAAATAAGACGTTATAACATTAATTAGAACATCAAGAATAAAACTTTCAGTAAGCAGGGATTTCAAATAATAGTGAATAGATTTCGTATAACAACAGAGATTAACAGTTGAATCTATTTAACAAACATGCACCCTATTTAGAAAGAGTGGTGAGGATTACTCACCATAAATCCTTGAAAACACTTGCTAATTCGAAGTATTTGGCCTTGTTTCCTTAATTCAGAAAACCCTAAAAATGCCTTAGCCAAAAGAAGAGAACAACATGAATCAAACACTGTAAAATTGAAATTAAACAGCCTACAAGATGAACTAGGGCTTGAGAAGCTTACTCTGATTTTATCCTGAATTCCTAGAATTTATTGTGAATTTAATTTGCTGATATTGCTACCCGGTTTTTAAGAGAAAAAGAATATCTAAATTTTCTTTCTTCTGTAATAGTTTTGAACGTATAACTAAAAGGGTAATAAGCTTTCTCCTCTCTCAATAGCCTAATGGGCTTTGGGTTAGGTAAACTTAACCCAATATCCAACATGTCATCTCATTTTTATTCGTTTTCCCTCTCTCTTTACATTTCTATTTCAAACAAAGCTTCCCATAATTTCAATATATTTTCTAACAGTTATTACTTTTAATAATATTAAACCATCTTTTTAATACAACTCTTTTAAATCAAATTTTCCAAATACACTTTATATTGATTAGTTACAAAACATTCAATTGATTCATTTTTTCTCCAATATTATATAAAAAGTTAGAATTCTCATTCCAAAAGAATCCATTATCTTTTATAAAAGAATACCAATTCAAAGTTCCCAATTTATTCTCCAATTTAAGTCATTATTTATATTATTAGAGCTACTCAAAAATCAAGGTTGTTAAATTACAACTAGTTATTTACAATGTACACAAAAAGACAATTGTAATAAAGGATTTTAACAACTGGTTTTTCTGACCGTTGCAATAAAGAATTTTTAACAACTGGTTTTTAGCAGTTGTAATAAAGAGTTTTTAACAACTGGTTTTTCCTGATAGTTGTAACAAACATATTTTTAACAACTGTTTGTTTCAGTCAGTTGTAAAAGAGGCTTTTAACAACTTATTAGTTTTGACCATTGTAATATTGATATGTACATAATAATTAACATTTAATAATTAACATTCAATTATAATTAAGAAGTAATAAGTAATAATTAATAAATAATAAATAAGAAGTAATATTTAAATAATTAATTATTAATAATTAATATTAAATAAATAATAATTAATATTTAGTAAGTAATAATTATGACTAATGTTTAATAATTAATAATTAATATATTTAATTATTATTAGTTATTAACAAATAATTACTGTTAAATAATTAAAAATTAAAAATTAACATTTAGTAATTAATATTAAATATATAATAGTTAGTAATTAATAATTAATAAAATATACATAATAATTAACATTTAAAAACTAACATTTAATTATAATTAAGAAGTAATAAGTAATAATTTATAATTTATAAATAAGAAGTACTGTTTAGCAGTTAGCAATTAATAATTACTATTAAATAATTAATACTTACAACTAATATTTAATATTTAATAATTATTATGTAATATTTAAGAATCAAAAAATAATATTTATTCTTTAGTACTTAATATTTAATAATTATATGTAATATTTGAAAAAAAAAATTAAGTTAAATTTTTGAAAATAAATCTAGAAATATTCATAAAATTTGAAAACAAATTTTTGAGATTTTCCTAAAATTCAAAAGTAAAAATTTATAATAATATTTATTAAGCCCAAATTATTCATTTCACGCCTATCCCTTTTTCTTAACCCTAAATTTCAATTCACGGTAGTAAAATCCCAAAACAAAATATTAGATCCCCATTCCTCCGCCTCCTCCCTCGTTTCACCAAAAATAGCGTACCTGAGACATAATTAAAACTCCATTCTCCACTTCTTCCTCTCCATCACTAACGGCCTCAATGCTTGGTTCTGTAATGCGTCAGAAGAGGAGGTGAAGAGCAGGGCGGAGCAATGGGATTTGGGAGTAGAGGAGTACGTCGAACTGGGGGAAAAGTTTCAAAGGTTTCATTGATGCTGGTAACGGTTGCAAAAGGGTGCATTTTTGAAAATTTTCCATACAGTGATGTTTATGCGATGAATCGTCTCCCGAAAATATGGTAGAAAATTTCAATTTCTAACTTCTTTCATACCTTTAGGCTATTAATCTGTCTAAACTATTTTGTTGTACCTTTAGATTATACACCATGTTTTTGAGACTTCTCATTTTAGATAAATGTTAATTATTAATATCTTCCGAAGTATTAGTTCATTTAAATATTGAAATACATGCAAAATATAAAATTCCAACGAAGATAGTCATTCATTTTGTTTAATATCAAACGATAATCGGAGACTAATTTTATTATCATCGATGAATCTGCTAGTACTTAATGAGTTTGGGTAATTAGTGCATGGATGTGGTGTAAATGTTGGAAGTTAAATGATGAACATTGTGCTCATTAAATTGCAGTATTGTTTGCTAATCACAATAATTGGACCATATCTATGAGAAAAGACAGTATGCTTGGAACATGAGTTTAGTCACTTGTAGACCATTTAGGGAAGTCTGTCTTTTATTCATTTTTAAATTGTCACCATTAAGTAAAGGTATGTTAAGCACGTTATGTCCTTTCGTCATCGTTATCTCACTTGTACATTTAGAGTTCGATCAATACTCAAATGGCATTCGTGTTTAATTGAAATCTAGATCTTTATTGAAATCTAGATTTTGATGTAACACCCCAAAAATTTAAGCAAAAATTTAATAGAATTAAATTTAAATATAACAAGGGAAAAATGGAGTTTTTGCAAATATATGAATCTGGCTATGAAACTTGCACCGTTGCATTCGTAGTAATTTTCTGGAAAATTTTCATATATAACTTTTCAAAATCGGAGCTAATATGGAGAAGTTACAACATTTGAAAATTCTCGGATGAAATTAATTAAATAAACAAAATGGGAAATAAATATTAATAAATAAGGAAAACTACTAATCGACAGATTGATTAGGGACGGTTGACCGCAAGCGGTCAACCGCCCAATCAATAGCGGTCGACCGATAAGGTTATACCGGCTAGGGTTTGTGTTGGCCAACTGCCCGGATTTAATTGTATATCTTTTCTTAGCAGCGAAGTATATGATTAGAAATTAGGATTAAAATAAATATTCTCCAATAGTGAATCAATGGTCTGTATTAGTTTGAGCCCTTATAAATAGAATGTTAGTGAAAATCCTAATACACAAAGTAAGTATGCTCCTCTCTCTCTCAAAGCTGAAACTCTCTAAACCATCTTCACTCTCAACTTACAAATTCTTCAAATTAAAGTAAAAATAAAAGTAGAGCAATTAATAAGGTCAAACCAAGTGAAGTACTAACGAACGAGGAAGAAATTTCCAAACATGATTCGAAGGGCAGAGCTTGGATCTGGGGTGAGTGGGTTCATTTCTAATAAGATGATTACATATACTTAATTTTAGTATACCCTATTTAATCTATGTTGTTAGATATCAAATTGGAAATTTAATTGCTATTTTATGTATAAGATTTCCCTTTCTTAACTAGATCTGTCAACATAAATATGTAAATTAATAATTTGATGTAACATGTTGATGTTAGTGCTAACCATAGGTTAAAACTGGTTACTGCTGATTGAAATTGAATATACTATGAATGGACATGAACATGAATTTGGACAAATAAAAATTTAGGATTCACAAATTATGGATTTTTATATAAATTAGGGTTTTTGTAAAACAAATTATTGGAATTTGAATCAAGACGTTAATTAATAAAATTTCACACTGCAATTAACGCACGAATTAAGAACCCTAAATATCGGTGACCGGACGATCGCACTCACTGGAGTGGTCGGCTGCTCCAGGACGAATGGTCAACCTATTGGCGTTTCCAGAATGCAATATGAACCTCGGCCTGAGGTCCAAGTTATAAATAAAATAGTTACTACTGTGTGTGTATACATACATACATATATATATATATATATGGATGCTAGTATAAGTAGGGAAGCTAGTTCCCTATGAAGCGCTAGGACGTTGTGTGGTTGGATAAATGCTATTTATCCAGCATGGGTCGATATTCGATTAGGGGACGATTCAACTGCAAATTACACTAACATAAGGTTCTACGGTGGACGTGCAACACTGATGATGATGCCTGATGAAGTGTGTGGTGCGACACAAAGGGAGTTCATTGGTATTCATGGATAATTGCGAAGTGATAGTGTGTTGTTATTGGATCTCGACACATGCAATAAGAGGTGTTACATTAACATTAAGAGGTGGACACAGATGCACATGATGAGACGCTTTGGCGAGTCGGCATTGTGGGCTCTCCTTCAATGCGTAACTGGGGTACGTGTAGTCGTAGTTCTAAGAAACTTAGTCCCATGGTAGAAATTATAGTGAAACCTATGTTGGAATAGTTACATGTAATCATACTGTGGGAAACTGTAGGGTAATCTTATGTGAAATAGTTTCAGTAGCTATTAGCCAATCATTAGTTGTCTTAAGGTTCGAGTAGTTATTCGACCCTTGGTATAAGCTTGCACAAGTAGTTAGTGTAGGTGTGTTTTGAGTTAAACCCCTAAGGTAAATAAAAAAAAGTAACCTACGAACACTTATAGGACATTCTAGATCACATAGAGTATTATTAAAGTCAATTGCATGTGATCACCATATATTAATGATGTATTCGTTCACCAAACTTTTGTCGGACCCACCCCTTTTCCTTTTGTTTCCTCACCATGGGAGGATAGAGCTGCAGGTGATAGGCACGAGATTAGTACGTGGAGAGGCTAGCTCATCATTGGAGTTGCTTGTCATTTTAAATTACTTTCCATGTAATTATCTATCTTATTTAATACTTAGTATTTATCAGACTATGTATCGTATTTCTGTGTACGGTGGATTTGACTACGTTCTATTTTCTAAGACCGTGTTTTGAGATATTTTTAAGATGGTTGTTTTTTATATTTATATTTTGTTACTTTAAGCTGTGAGATCTGAAATTGTAGAATTTCTTAGATCGTATTTTTCACTCTTTGTCTCTATAATGTTTTAAAAATCCTGACAGCTTATACTTTTTAGCATCGAAGCAAGTCCAAAAGTCACTCTAGACTTTGGATTGATGTGTCAGGAGGTGCAGATTGTAACAATTGGTATTAGTGCTTAGGTTTGACACCATCAATCGATAGATTGATTGGGACCAATCGACAGCAAGCAGTCGATTAATCAGGTTATATTGGCTAGGCTTTGAGTTAGCCAACGTCTCGGATTTAATTATATATCTTTTCTTAGCAGCGAAGTATATGATTAGCGATTAGGATTAAAATAAATATTCTCCAACAGTGAATCAACGATCCATATTAGTTTGAGTCCTTATAAATAGAATGTTAGTGAAAACCCTAATTTATAAAGTAAATTTGCTCCTCTCTCAAAGTTGAAACTCTCTAAACCCTCTTCACTCTCAACTTACAAAATTTTCAAATTAAAATTAAAAAAAATAGAGAAATTAAGAAGGTCAAATCAAGAGAAGAATTAATGCATGAATTAAAAACCCTAAATACCTATGACCCATCAACCGCACTCACTGGAGCGGTCGACAACAAGCGATCGACAGCTTCAGCAACAACGGTCAACCGGGTGACATTTCCAGAACGCAACATTAACCTCGTCCTGAGGCCCGGGTTATAAACAAAATAGTTACTAGAGTATATTATATAGATATCCATGTGTGAGTGGATGTTTGTATAAGAAGGAAAGCTAGTTCCTTATGAGACGACGCTAGGACATTGCGGGGCTAGGCAAAAGCTATTTCTCCAACAGGGGTCGATATTCAACTGACGGCGATTCAATCGCAAATTACACTCACATGAGGTTCTACAGTGGATGGGCAACACAGATGATGATGCCTGGTGAAGTGTGTGGCTCAGGAAAACGGGAGTTCCTTGGTATTCACGGATGACGCGACGTGATGTTGTGTTGGTGTTGGATCCCGACGCATGCAATAAGAGGCGTTACGTTACCATTGAGAGGTGGACATGAATGCAGACGATGAGACACTTTGGCGAGTCAGCATTATGGGCTCCCCCTCAATGCGTAACCGGGGTACGTATAGTTTGTAGTTATGAGAAACTTACTCCCATGGTAGAAATTGTAAGAAATCCTATGTTGGAATAGTTACGTGTAATCGTAATGTAGGAAATGATAGGATAATCCTATGTAGAATAGTTCCAGTAGTTATCGGTTGATCATTAGTTGTCCGAGGTTTGAGTAGTTGTTCGACCCTTAGTTTGAGCATGCATAAGTAGTTAGTGTAGGTATGTATTAAGCTAAACCCCTTAAATAAAGAAAACAAGTAACCTACGAACATTAGTAGGA
Source organism: Allium fistulosum (assembly GCA_030737815.1). NCBI lineage: Eukaryota > Viridiplantae > Streptophyta > Magnoliopsida > Asparagales > Amaryllidaceae > Allium > Allium fistulosum. The sequence continues at coordinate 730,501,045 of CM060902.1, read as the reverse complement.
CATTCTAGGTCACATAGAGTATTACTAAAGTAACCTGCATGTGATCTCCATATATTAATTGAACCATAAAATTCACTTAAAAATAAAGGTATGAAAGCAGGCTTATAAAATTGCTGGACTCCACAAGAGTTGAAGACATGGGTTTCGCCAAAGTTCAAAAACAGCATTTCGAAGTTATTGAGATAGCTTTCGAATGAGTTAGGATGGAGTCACAAGCTCCTGGTGCACTTACGAATGTCAAGCGAAACAAGAGCTTTCGAAAGGTTAGAAAAGAAAGAAAAATTATCCTTCCGCCTCATCTAGACCTTTCGACGCAGTTGAATCCATGTATATGAGAGAGTCTAGTATGGGTTCGAAACACCTTTCGAAGGTATTGAACGATAGACTCGCACACAAGAACCAATTCCTTCAAAATAGTGGGCTTCATTGTTGCCAATCTACTACTTGAAAAAATGATTCCAATACACACCTTTCGAAAGCAAGGACAAGCCTTTCGAAATGGTTGGAACCCTTCGAAGGCATGATGAAAACTCCACATGAAGGCCCAGTGTCCTTTCGCTAAGATCCAGTTGTCACTCACCATCCCTTTCGAAGCTATGTGAAAGCTCAACTCATCTCTCACTTGCAACAGCATAGCAACACAAAACGGAGAGCGCTCATACCCCCATTTCGATGAAGTCGAAAGAAGTCCAGTAAAAGGCAAAGTAAAAGAGGCGCTCAAACTTTAACGGCAGCGGAGGGTTGTCAAGGTAATCCTTTCGACTGGGTTGAAAGGTCTGATATGAAAAGGTGGAGGCGTAAGAATGAATGAGAAAGGTTAAAAGAAAAGCCTTTCGACCACATCGAAAGAAGGCGCGTAGAAGGATGAAGGAAGGCCTTTCGACAATGTCGAAAGGATGCACGCAGAAGATTGAAGGAAGACCTTTCGATTGAAGCGAAAAAATGGGTGCGAAAGGGAGTCAACCTGCATCTATAAATACGACCCTAGGGGTCCGAGTTGCGGGACCGAATTTTTGGAATTATAAATTCTCTCTCTCATTTCATAGCAAATCAAATCTCTGTAACCCTAAATCAATTTAGGGAAAACTCTCTTACTTGTAACTCAATTTGGATAAATGCAAAAGGAGGAAGCGCATGGATTCAATATAGATTTTAATTATGAGAAAGATCATTTCGGCCATTAGCTTGACTAATAACCAATTACACATGATGCTTACTTATTTTCTTAACTCTTATTTGTCTTATACGATGCAATGGGATCAACTTAGACAATGTAAATTCAAACCATGTTATCATCATGTATCATGATATCAAATGTTAAATTAGGATGATGATAGTGTTTCGATGTTAATAAGTTCATGGAACTTATATTGTCCGAGATGTTATTCATTACATCGAGTCCACTTTGAAAGAATGATCACCCTTACAACCCGATCGAAAGGGACTCGATGCATGAATACTAAGTTATGCTGGCTGGATGGATATCTTCGAAAGAAGTACTTATATTACAAAACATATAACCTTTTCGAAGGAGTTCTTTCCAAAATAGCAGAAACAATGCTGTCGGAAGTAAATTCTTCTTTTAGGGGCGGAATGATCCTTTCGATACAATCGAAAGGGATAAATAACCAATATCTTTCTTCCACATAAAAGGAGATGCAAATGACCCTTTCGACTCACTCGAAAGGGGTCATAAAGGAGATGTTCTCACCTAAACCTTCATTTAAAGGGGATGATTGGACTTCTTAACTACAATTAATATTTTCATAAGGCTATCCTCCACAAGCAATCTGTCCTAATCAACTCATTCGAAAGGGGTTTCGAAGAGATTGGTCACTTCTAAAACTTTCTTTTGAGATGTTAATAACATTTCTTGTTAACAACTTAGCTTTAGGATGTTGACAAATCTTCTTGTTAATATTAGTGGTGTACTTATTCACTAGACTTTTGCCTGACCCACCTCTTTTCCTTTCTTTTCCCACCGCAGGAGGATGGGGCAGCAGGTGATAGGCCCGAGATTAGTACATGGAGAGGCGAGCTCATCAATGGAGTTGCTTGTCATTTTATATTACTCTCCATGTAATTATCTATCTTATTCAGTACTTAGTATTTATCAAACTGTGTTTAACTACGTACTATTTTCTTATTTTCTGGGACTGTGTTTTGAGATATTTTCTGAGATGGTTATTTTCTATAATTGTATTTCTTTGTCTTCCACTGTGAAATCTGAAAGCATAGAATGATTTAAATCATATATGTTCACTCTTAGTATCTGTAATGTTTTAAAAAACCCCAACAGCTTGTAGTTCTTAACAACGACGCGAGTCCGAAAGTCACCTTAGGCTTTGGATCGGTGTGTCAGGAGGTGAGGGTTATCAAATTTGAAATCACTTGGTTCAGTCTAATTACATTTATTGATTAATCAAATTGCTTAGTCTGATATTTTTGACCATATGTGAAATTCCAATTATGATGGTACTAAACTTCTATATGAAGCCGTGTAGTTAAAGCCCAGTTAAAGCCCTGTAAAATCCCCGCTATAACACATAGTGTTCTCCAACCGCTATGCTATATCAATTTAGTACTATTAAACAGTAGATTCGCTTTAAGCCCCGCTTTTTTCCGCTACACCCATTAAATCAAGGTTTTTTAGCACCAACTTTAGCAACAATAATGTACAAAAGTTGATTTGACTAGTTTTCTTTTAAATCAAATCAATAAAGCTATGATAAATACCTAATTTTAACGCATAAGCGCTCAATATAGGTTAGAAATCTATTGTAGTCATCAAATCTAGTCTGCATAAAGCATGATATTCTTCGGTTTTGTTATATAAGATTAAAAAAAATCTTACACAAATGATGTGAGAATGGGAATAAATTAACTTTAAATATTTGGTTGTATATCTAATGAAGCATTTTGCACCTCCACTATTTTCCGATATATCCCCACTGTATCTCCATTATAACTTTTTGCACCTCCACCACTGTACAATCGCTAAGCGCTTTAACTGCATAGGTATGAAGGAGACAAATCTTCTCTTAAGTATTATTTCACCTCATGTGTATCAAAACATACCCAATTGTGGTTGTAATGTAAACCACTATCACGTGTAAGGTTTCCACACATAAGAACGCAATACTCACAAATCGAAAGACTATTGAACATCATCACATTAGATATTCTATTTGACGTTGATACAGTAACCTATATAAGATTCTCAGTGTAACAACCCACATATTTTACGATTATATATTTAAATGTTTAGTTTAAATATAGCATCGTTTGTTGAATTTAAAGTCCGAAATGTTACTTTTTGTAAACAGTCGAATCCGGAATCGAGACCACTTCCATTGAGTTCAAAACGATGTTTACAACTTTTTTGAGTATAAACATCGATATGTTTGGAGTTGATTAGAATTTTGGTATTTTGTTTGAGCTATGGTTTGTGTACTAGCCCACAAACCCAAATCTTCTACCAAATACCTCCCACTTCACTCCTCTTTATTCATTCATTCCACTTTCTAAATTCCTAACACTCAAGCCCTAGAAAATGGGGGAAAAGAAAAGAGATTAGAAATTCCTAAGCCCTAATTCTCTTAGGAAATTCAACTTCAAGTTATAAATCAAAGAGAAGCTTAGGTAAGCATCATCTTCATCTTCTCCATCTTAATCTCTCTTCAATTTTCAGAAATTCCTATAACCTAACTTAGGAAAAACATTGCATTTGATAATAAGTTGAAGATTCTAGAGTTGTTGTTGAAGAGAAATCAATCTTAGTTTGTTTTAGAGCTTCTCATTTCTATATTTGGGTTTAAAGGTGAGTTCTTGAACTCACATCTATGTCTATAGCTTTCATTGTTGTTAGGTATGAATTCCTAACATCTATTTCATATCCAATTGGTTTTGAATTGAATTGGTTTGGTGAATTTTCCAATTTTTGGTATTTTGAAGTCAAAATCTATGAAAATTCTACTATGGACGTTTGGACATGTTGTTTGGAGTGTATTGAAGAGCCTATATGGCTGGGTTGTCGCTTGGCATAAATCCCTAGCCGCCATCGCTTATCCGATCACTTCCAAATCGATTTGGCCATTAATGGCCTAGGCAAATTTGGCTCTGAGCTTCAACTCAGACGTCTGGTAAAATACTCAGACGTCTGAGGCAAAGGAACAATCATTTCAGATCTTAAGCTCAGACATCTGAGTGGTTTGGGAAAATTCCAAACCTTCAGCTCAGACGTCTGGGGAAAACCACCAGACGTTTGGCGCTGTTAAAATCTGGCACTTTGCCTGTTTTTATGCGAATTTCCATTTTTATTGATTTTTGTTGATCCGGTTGGTTGTTGTCATTTATTATTGACTTTGATGACTTCTTCTCTAGATTTTTGGAAATATCCATTTGATGGATTTGATATCGATTTCTATGGTTTTGATTCACGTCGTCGAATGTGAATTTTTTGTGATAGATTGTTTTTACAATCGTTTCTATGATTTGTCACTTTAAAATACAAAGGTTTCTATACTAGTAGTAAATACTCAAACTCTTTCACAAAAACGATTTCAACACTACTTTTAAAATACAAAGCTCGCTTTTAAAACTGTTTTCAAATCTATTAGTATATACAAACCTTTACCTCATTCGTATGAGAAATCTAATTAAACGACTTAGCAAAACAAGTGGTATGAAACGCTTGCGTTTACTTCGTCGATTAATTCTTGGACTTGTTCGATTGAACTCTTGTGACAATTTTCGAGTGGAAATCTACAATCTGTTCGTAAATTTTTAAGTTAAGCTAGTGGTTATGGGACATGAAGCTAAACTCATTTATTTACTAGCTTGGTGTAATTTACACTTTTTTTTATCAAGGATGATCATTTGGTATTTTCGAGTGGAAATCTACAATTTGTTCGTAAATATTTAAGTTAAGCCAGTGCTTATGGAGCTAAACTCATTTATTTACTAGCTTGGTGTAATTTACACTTATTCTATGGAGCTTCGGCTCAATTTTGTGGGGTAGCGACCCATGGTCTTTGGACCGTTCGTGGAGCAATCGGCTCAACGAGTCGGTGCATGGGGCGTATCTTTTTAGGTGCGTCAATGTTCGGCTCAATTAGCATGTGCATGGGACGTATCTTTATAGGTGCGTCGATGTTCGGTTGTGCATGGGGTGTATCTTTTTAGGTGCGTCGATGTTCGGCTCATTTTATGGGTTAGCGACCCATGGGATAGCGACCCATTTATGATACACGTGTTGGTGAGTTTTCGTACCCATTTATGATAAGCCTTCCCCCTTTTATGCTTTCTGGATTCTCAATTAGGGATTTCTAGAATTTATGTTTCACCAATTTTTGCGAATTACATTGATATGTTTTATCAATATTTGAGGTTTGGTGAATAAGCTAAAGAAAATGATATTTTTTTTGGTGTTTGAGAAAATTTGAGATATTGTATGGTTTTCATTATTATTGAATATATACTTGTCACAATATGGTATTATTGTTATCATATATTTTTGTCATATCTCTTATCCTATCTCATCTTTCATGATAATTATAGCTAGACTGATCCGTTTATTATTTTCCTTCTTAAATAATACTCGGGTCAGTCCGAGGAGTTTCAGGTGCCTTCAACTTGACTTCTTAGCAAGGACTAGCTTCTGACTTTTGGCTAACTACTTTAGCTTAGTAGTTTTTGTTTTTATACATTCGAGATAGAGACTCCTTGATGTATACTTACTCTTTTATCTAGTAGTTGTACTTATTCTTTTGTGATGTAGTGGATCTTGTATGACCACTACTTTGATGTACACTTCTATGTGTTATATTCATATCTGTTTCCGCCTTAGTGATATGAATATATGTGACTGATTTTGTGTTATGTTTATTTTATATTTGTTTCTGAAGGCCACATAGCCATTGTGTAGTAGCTCTGAGTTTGTATTTGATATGTCAGATTTCCTCTTGAAATGAAATGCATGACATATTATCTGACATATTGGTACTTGCACAAAGCAATTACATAGATGGTCGCTCCTCAACAGCCTTATTCTTCATACTAATTGACGGCATTACCCAGTAGTGTCTTTGGCTAGTGTGAGTATAGAGGTGGAGCGTCACACTCGGTGAGTCATTTTGTAGTTCTCCCAAACAACTACAAACCTATTGATGTCTCCAACAATCATGAGTAATTCACTGTCTCTCATATGGAAAACATTATGTACACTAGCCTTTTCAATATATTGATATCACATTCTCGAAATACTGAATACTAGGAATGTTTTAGGATAACTATTTATTATTATGATCCCACAACCATGGTTACGAACTATTACATAACTGCGTTTATTTAAACAGTTTGTTCTAGGGATTTCTACTTACATATTACAACGTACTCTTAACATTGTATATTTACATATAATAGAAATAGAACCAAAAGCATACCTTTGTATCAAACAAAATCTCTCATAAGAGTTAAGTTACGTAATCAAATTGCATTATTGCAAATAGGTCATTCCCTTAACTTTATTAATCACCTATTTGCACTTAGGGTCAATTATATTGTTCTACAATCATTCCTTTGATGATGTTCGTAATTCAATCGAGAAAGAGCCACGGTGAATGGATTTTCAATACAATTCTCTGTATCTACTAGTTCGACAACTTCTTCGTTAGTGAATAACTTTTTATCATGCGGTACTTATATATAAATTATGTCTCGATCTCTTATTAGCTCTTCAAACCTATAGTGATCTTGTTGTTACAATAATTATAAATTGGCCTCACAGTGGTGGGAGTCATTCCTAGCTCAAATCCATATTGCTTCCAATGTAACATTATTCACAGTGATGTACTTAGCCTTCATATTTGAATACGCCATAACTTCTTGCCTGGAATACTTCCAACTTATAACCCCTTAATATGGGTGAACACAAACATCGAGATTGGCTTAATATCAATGTCACTTTGACATTCCAGTTTGAATATCCCTTTCGTAAAGCATTCGTCGTTTCCATATAGAAATAAATCCCTAATATTTCGTAAATACGTGAGAACAACTAATTGTTACTTAATGACCTTTTCTTGAAATTGTTTGATATTTATGTACTGCATCAAGTGCATAAGCAACACAGTCTAATACAAAACACAACGTATATGTTGGATCCTAGTGCTTATGCATAAAGAATCCTTCTTGTACACTCTCATTCATCATCGGTAGATGTGCATATCCTTTTTGAAAAGACAATTTCATGTCGCAAAGGAACATCTTCTTTCTTGGAGTTTTCCACATTAAACATTTTGGCATGGAGTATACTTCGATTGGGACAATTTGAACATCTTTATTAATCTATCTTTATAGGTCTTTATATCAAATATATATATGATGTCTCATCTAGATCCGTCATTAATAAGTTATCAGACGGTCATGCTTTAATTGACTGTAACATGGGTACATCATTACCAATTGATAATATATTGTCTATATCCAGTATAAAAAACGTAATAAAACTTTTTTCTTCTTTCTTATAAAGAATCATGCTATAACCTTTGAAGTCACTTACTTCAATCCAATAGCATTTATCGATTAGCTGAATTACTCTGGTCAAAGATTTATGATTTCGTGTCAAATTTTAGTTATTGTAACACTTATCCATCTATACCGATGTAGACACATCTTCAAAAATGTTTCACTTCATGTGTCTCAATACATACCTAATTATGATTGTAACGTGAACTAATATCACGTGATTGACCATAGTCAAAGTAACCTACAAAGTAGCGAACTGTACATAAGATTCAAAGTTATCTCAAGTTGAATGACCATTGCATATCAACAAATAAAATCTTCTATTTGTCTTAGATAGAACCTATAAAAGACTAGTGAATCATTACGTAATTTCAAAACAATTACTCATATGTAATCTATTAACGTCTTCAACGATCATGAGTAATTCACTGTCAATTATATGAATAGCGCTAATGTCGATATCTCATTCTCGAGATACCAAATGACTAAGAATATTTAAGAGTAAATGCTTATAATTACAATCCAATACTCATGGTTGCCAACCGTTTCACAACCGCAATGGTCTAAGACATTTTTCCTAGGGATTTCCACTTATATATTTTAATTCACTTTTAACATTGTATGTTTACATGTAAAAGAAATAATACCAACAACATACTTTTATTTCAAACAAAATTTCTTACAAGAGTTGCTTTACGTAATCAAATGATATAATTACATGCTCAACTCTATTAGTCTTAAGATTATATTCCGCGCACAATTTCAGATTAACTGTCATCTAAAGACATGCGCGGGCCTCACGTGTTTAATTACACTTTTCATCCTACCTACGTAGTCACATATATAGCAACTTGCCACGGCATAGGTCCACCTATCATAACTACTTTGTTTACTTCAAGACATTGAGTTGAGTTACTGTAACGCTGTCATGTTTAAGGACTTGTGTAGATGTCACACATCCATAGTGATTGATAATGGGTGCTATCATGTATAAATACACACGGCGCATCTATATTGTCGAAAATGATTAGTTTAGAAAACGAAGTTAACATACAAAATAGAAAATAACTTTTTTTATTTTCCGTGTTTTGGAAAATAACACAATCATAAGAAACAATCTATTTTTCCGTTGTCCCTCCATCCCCCGCGTCCTCCTCTCCGTTTTTCTTTTACCTCCTCTGTCATCTCTCCACTCTTCTCATATTTGATATACATATTGAAAACCGAAAATACAAAATTCGTTTTTAAACCAAACACTACCTTAATCTCGAATTCGAATTTCATTCAAATTCTTAAAAACCTGTTGTTAATTCGTTGGAGCGTACATAGATCCATTAAACTAAAAGGTTATAAAAAAATTAAGGCAAAAAAACAAAATAAAAATGAAAAACAATTTTACAATACATTAATTGCATCATTCCAAAAAAACATATAATGTAATGTTGTTCTTGTTGTTTCACCAGGAAATATTGTTAAAATTAAAAACAACCATTAAGCCAAACATCATTAGTTACTATTATATATTTTTCATTATATATATTGAGATCACAAGACCAATAATTAACAAACACGGTGTAAAAAATCATGTAAACTCCTTAGGAGGGTATAGTAAAGCCGTCCGCTGATCCAAGCCTACATACCCCCGGGTAAATTTATATAGGATAGAAAAGCGCATGGTAGGAATCGAACCTGAGTCTTTTTACTAGAACCCAAGCCTTCTTTCTGCTGCGCCGCACCTGCGAACTAGGCTGCGAGGTTCTTGCATAAGCTTTGATGAATTAAGTGTGCTGCTATTGCCATTTGGTTTTTTTTCTTTCGACTGCCATCACTAAAGGTAACATCAATAATTTATAATTTATGTTATATGCTTCTTAATACCAAACATTATTTTTTCATCAACAAATCACTCAAGCATTTCATAGTCATCCTCTGAAACCCTAAATCAAAAGAAAACGCATCATCCTTCGATCGTTAAGATGAAGTATGATCGTTCATCTCAACAAAATCTCACTCACGTATGAAAAGCAAACTAACTTCTTTGTCGTTATCACAATTAGGATTATCCATTAAATTTTTGTGATCACTACAATTAAGATTATCCACTAAACATTCACATTTCTTCGTTTATTAGACAAAAAACAAGGTTTTTTCTATAAAAAAAACTCAGTTTGCCATTTTTAAGACAAATAAGTGAGATTTTCTTGAAAGATATAGAGATGTATAGTTGTTTTGTACCGAGCAAAACAGTAAAATATGATGGTCAAAAAATACATAAAAAAAATATTGATATCTAATGAAATTATAATTATGGTCGGAAGTAAAATACTGAATACCAATAGCATCATTGTGACTTAATTTAAGATTTTTTGTAAGGGCCCTTATTTATAGTTTTGAAGCCTATATATAGTAGCACCCTTGATCATGAACAGACCGTAGGAGAAGACTACTACGTTTATACTGTTTATCTGATCTCTATGTTTATCTTGTTTTTGTGTCTCCTGTATACCGTGTTCTCAACTAGAGCTATCGACTTCTGTTTCAGTTATCGTACAAATGCTTTTTTAGAAGCGAGACTAGAAGATTCATTCTTTTTTTTATTTTTATTTTTTGGATTACGTTTTATCTTTATTTTTATTTTATTTTGAAACCCAGGAGAACCCGACGGACCGGTAACTTTGAGGATGGTATAGTAAAACCGTCCGCTAATCCAAGTCTTCATACCCCTTAGTAAATTTATATAGAATAGAAAAGCGCAGTAGGAATCGAACCTGTGTCTATTTACCAGAACCTAAGCCTTCTTTTACACTGCGCCGCACCCACGGACTAAATTACGTTTGTTGCTGCAAGTAAAAATGTAGAATTTTTAAGACATGAATTAGGATGCATTTGTAACGGACGAAAACGAAAAATCCAAGCAGAGCATTTGAAAGGAAAAGTCGAGTGCACGCGAAATGCATTTGGCGCTACGAACGAGATATTTAAATTGAGATTTTTAATTTAATTGATTTATAGTTAACTAATTATTTATTTGTTTATATGTGTTAAGACAAGCACCATTGTCCTGATGGTTAAGTGATTCGACTTTGATGCGAGAGGTCACAAGTTCGAGACTTGCGTAACGTGATTCGAACATTTATCGACACATGATTTGTGGTTTGTTGTCCTAGTGTCATGTTTTATCTAAGTACTGTTTCAAAATAATAAGAATGATGATAATAATATGTGTTAATTTGTAAAAATAAATAAATAAATTGTAAAATTATAGGTTGCTTGGATTCAGTTCAAACCGATTTCATAATGTAAAGCACTTTGATACGATCGCAACACACAAAAAATTGTGTCTCAAACGGATCTCATTTGCACAAGTTATTAATTTTATAAGTTTTTAAAAATGGTGGGTTCAGACCTTCGTCCTTTTTGTGGACCAACCTCCCTTGAAGCGTCCGATGCACCCTTAGTCATCCTTTCATATAAACATATGTTCGTTTTCTCAAACGGAATTTTAGCCCTATTCTTGCGAAAGCACCCTTGGTCAGATTGTTACACACGATCTGTTTCTCGTGGCCCAATTTTGTCTCAAATTTATGGATACATATCTACCCGAGATAGATCACACAGGCCTAACACAACCAAGCCTAAATTTCAGAAGAGCATGTGGAGGTATTTGAAAAGCATAATAAATAATGCAATAAAGTAGTAAATTTAATAAAAGTCATGTGGAAGAAACGAACTCCAGGAGACTACACATGGACATTTAAGTATTAGAAACTGTCAGGCATTTGCGATCATTCAATTATGCACAAGAAATGGTGGTTAAATTTTTAGGCTCCGCTTGAGAGTTTTGTAGCACGGTTTATGATAGATCTTAAAAGTACCGATTATAAAAGGTTTTTAGAGAAATGATCGTATCAGTTTTGATTGGTTCACATAAAATGCTATAATCGAACAATACATGCTTGAGAGTTTAACAATATATAATTTGCAAGAGTTTTCCACTAAAGTAATGTTACATATATACACTTATAGTTATGCTCTAGTTTTATGAAGATCTGTTCTCCAATATGATTAGTAAGGATATAATTAAAAAAAAGTTAGAACCACTTAAAATAGTAGGTCGAGAATTGTCTTTAAAGTTACGCTACATCGATTTTCACCGGTTTTATAACCAACATAACCGATGTAAAAAAACTCACAAGCATAAGTTATTACGACACCTGAAATACAAAGCCGTTCAAAACCAGTCAAAACCGATAGAAAAATAACTTGCTAGCGGAACCATAGTAAATGCTATAATCATTAAATTTAGAGCACGAGTTGTAGACAAAGTAACAACCATCTTCAGGCATCCCTACATGATGCACTAGTTTGTTTATCATACTCTTTATTTCATTCCTCTACATGACGCTGCTAGTAAAGCAAATATCAGGTTTACAAATTTTGATGTTCATGCACTTTATACATGGCTAGATGTTGAAGATGAAAATCATAAGAAACATCAAGTTTACAACACAAATACATAGTTTCACAACTAGGTAGCTGGAAACTGCCTACAAACTTGCATTAAACATCCTAATTTACGTGGACAACTCCAAACCAACATCTAATAAACATACATGCAGCCGTGGTTTATCGCATAAGTGGTAAAATATGCAAATAGGATAAAGTTAGGATGCCTGCGTACCATTATTTTCAAGATGATTACCATCTTCAGGCATTGGTACATAATGACCATCAACTCTGAATTTACTGCTTTTCGATCTCCATTTTTGAAAGTTCTCTGCTATTTTGGCTGCTGCGATGTCTTCGGAACTCAGAAAACTGGGTTGGTTGGTTGAAGCAAGCAGCCTTGCCCACATTCTGTCTGTTATCACCACCTTGTTTCGTGTTGCTGTCACTCTCTGTAGGTTTACTTGTAGGTGTCATAAATTGTACATTATGCAAGGACTGAAATAATAAAATATTTTATTTGCACATAGCATCAAAATTATTTTCTCCCCCAGGAAATTATTGTCAAGGACAAAATTTCTCAGTATGTTAACCTCAAGGACAGACCTTCAGTATTTTAGTCTGAAGGACAACTTTCTTTAGGTATCAGTTTTTACAGTTTTTAGGTATCAGTTTGTAGTTATCGGTAGCAGTTTTTAGTTTGGTAGCAGTTTTGAAAAAATGTTTGTCCTTATGAATAAATTTGAAAGAATGTTTGTCCTTATGAATAATTTTTAAGAAAATGTTTGTCCTTGTGGTTAAAATATTGAGATCGTGTCCTTAAGGCTAAAAATATATAAATTTTTGTCATTTAAATTAATTCCCCCTTCTTTCACTATTGATGGAAATAATAGTCCCACATCGGGGAAATAAGACCAATTGTTCTTTATGAATGACCAAGTAGTTCTCTAAAACTAAAAAAATGCCAACGGTGATATCAGAGCTAGGACTTCAACTAATACGTATGTGCTTAACTGCCATATGTGCTTAACTAATACGTGAAGGGGACGTGATGAAAATAACAGTCGCACGTCAAGAAATAAGACCAATTCATTTTGTGAATAACTAAGTAGTTCTTTAAAACTATAAATATGCTAACAACTATTTTAACAAAATGTTCCTCATTTTTGTGGTTTTGCATGAATATTCATGTGGGCTCAAATGCAAAACATTTTTATCTTCAGTGTAACCATTTTTCCTTATTTCAATTAAACTTTTTAAATTGATAACAAAAGTTATGCATATGAAGCAAAAATAAATATTTAAATTATTTTACATAAGAGCTCAGATGCAAAACATCTTTATCTGCATACGATCCAAAGGTGCCTTTTGAAATGACAAAGTTACCTCTTTTAGCTTCTACAATGTTTATCTCTTTCTATATTAATCTCTATATTAATAACTGACACTCAAAATTTCAACATTCCCACAAACAATTTGCTCGTCATTCTTCTTTACTATGCTATTTTCATTATGCGTCCTGTCTATTTATGATCTTTGTGTGCACCAATAATAAATAACTATTTCACATTCAAAAAAACATTTTTCATTATTCCAAATAATTTTTTAAAGGATAGATTTTATTTATAGGTACGAGAAAATAACATATTTCAACTTTAGACCTCGTTTAAACTTATTGCAAAAATAGGTCCTTTTTTACTAAATACAAACTACAAATTTGTGCTTGCGCACTTTTTTGTTGTTGTTGAAAACCCAGAAGAACCCGGCGGGCTGGTAAACTCCTGAGGAGGGTATAGTAAAACCGTCCGCTGATTCAAGCTCCCATACTCCTGGTAAATTTATATAAATACAAATCCCGATCCGGTGAAAACCAGACATATTTTTGTAATAAGTTTTGAACAAGACCTAAAGTTGAAATATTTTTTTTTCTCGGGACTATAAATAAAATTTATCCTTTTTTAAATGTAAAACAAAAGTTGTATAGTACATACATGTACCCAAAGTAAGTATTTAATTGATTTTGTAATTAAGACCTACACACACACATGTAAATGTCCTGTATGTTATTCTTTGATATAAAATGAGTAAAGTTAATTCAAATTACACATATAATAAATTATTTAGCACGTAATGGTATATAATAATTTAGAAACAAACAAAAAAATGCACTTTATCATAGCTATGAATTATAATTAGTGATCCAGCTTTTCCTAAAACCCACACCAGCATACATTAACTCAGAATTAATCAAAAGATAAACATAAAGGAGTGCGGTAAAATTATTTTAAACTGTCGTAATTATTGAATGAGAAGTATACATACGTAAAAAGGAATATAAGTATGTCTTCCGTTGACAAGGCCCACAGTAAAGCCAGTGTATCCTGCCATTGCTCCATGAACAGCACTTTGAGCCAGTAGCGTGCAGTACACATTGTCTGATGCAATACTTGGGATTGCACGAATCATGTAAGTTGGATCTGCATATGTAACGATGTACATAACAGTTTCAGTTAATTAGTCACCTAAGTAGTTTGAAATGAGATGTTTCACAGTTATTACCTATGTATTTTAGAGTTATTTGCATCTTTCCACTTTCCGCAAAGTAATTCTGAAAAGTTAAACAAAAATGAAAAACATTAAGTGAACAGTAAATAGATGACATGTACAATCGAATATGAGAACGCTACAATTGTAGATTGGGTATTTTAAAGAAAACAAGGACTTGTAGATCTATATAGTTTATAAAATTAGAACAAATAAACCAGCAGCCAGTTTTAAGAGGTAAATCTAGCCATCTGGAGTTCTACTTATTGAAAGCCTCCTGCATGAATCATAAATCAATTTTCTTTTACAGAAGATCAAAGCATTAATTAATAAGAGAGCAAGTATATCAGGCCATAATCAGAGAATGGAATCAGGCTAATACTATTATTGTATGTGCTTAAGTAAAGCATATACAAACCACCTTTTCATTAGGTGACTGTGCGGAACTAATGACGTTGTCCAGAATAATCTCAGTAATATCTTTTAGTTCCAATAATATGATAACTGAACATACATCATTTTCATGATTTAATTCTACTATGTAGTAAAATGTTACACACCATGCAAAAAGTTGCGTACCAAAAAATAAAAAAGGAAAACAAATTCATAACAACATAATTTGAAGTAAAACGTTTCGTTTTGATGGTTAAAATTAAGGAGTTTGACAAAGAGTAATTCTTTCATTTTATTGGTAAGTTCAAACTAAAATAAAGACAAGCATGGTAAGGGCATGTGTGTTGTCATAATAATTCATGATTGAGCTGATTCATCATCGGTAATGCTCTTCGCAATAATCTCGTAAGGAGAAATTGTTAGTACCTGAATTTTGTGAGGGTGGTTCCCATAGTAACATGAATATATAAAGTGGCTTAGGTTAGGTATTTTAAATCAATTATAAATCCCTCTTACTTGGTAATAATGCAAAGCAAATCTCAAGTAGGAATCCAATCTAGAACTTTCAATCTTCCTCCTAATATTTATTCTAGATATATCCTTCAATGTTGCCAAAAACACCCAAGTTTCAACTTCCTAATAGCACAGGTATTAGAAAGTGCAAAACCTGGTGCATTTAGCTCCATATGGTGGTGTGGTGCTAATGGCGTCGGGCTTTGCACTTTTTAATACAACATCATGGTAGTAGGAAGTGCAAACTTTAGTGCTTTTCAAGAACACTCAACTTTGACTTATAAAGTGTTTTGTTGGATGGATTTCATCCTCCCTGTATTAAGATGTGTCTACATTGATGCAAAATTTTAGTTGATTTACCATTGTTCGCTCATGTAAACTATTTAAAAAGTTCCAACTAAAACCATAACATTCAATTTTGAATTGAACCAAATAACAATGATCTGTACTCAAACAGGTTCAAATGGTAAACCTGTTTTGATATTTTACAGTATTCCAATCTTGATCGACGTAATTTTTCTTCCTGAATTAATCACTAGTTGTAAGTATGGGAACCCCAAACTGTTTCAGTAGAACAAAGTCTTTAACCACCGCGCCAGTTATTAGGATTAGGATAGCATCGAAGCTAGGAGGGAAAAAACTTGAAAAATGGGGAGGGAAAAGAGAAGGAAATTAGGGACACAGTAGAGAAATGGTATGACGTTGTCTTATTTGATGTCTTGTCTGTTTATGCAGATCATTTGCTTGGTGATGGATGAGTATGTTTGCACTTTGCCTCTGATGGTGAGGTTTGGATAAGTACACGCATCATGTTTGACAACACGTCAATACGGAGGTGTGATGTTAGTATATGCTTCATTTCTTTCCAGCCCTAAAATTCCCTTCACAATGAGCTCATTTCGATGGTTTCTAATACCTACGTGTTTTTGGGCAAATTGGTTACAGTCAATAAAGAAGAGTAGGTTATGTGATTTAGTTGTGAATTTCATTGTGCTACTCAGTTAAGTAGAAGGCGAGAGTAGTGAATGTTTAAAATCAAATGCTGCGTGCTTAGAAAGATGGGTAGGTGAGTAAGTTTTGTTTGGAGAAGGATAAATATTGCGGTGTAGTCGTATGGGTACAAGAAAGTTTTGGTATGCACTTAATGAGTTAGACATTAATTTAATAAGTTAGTATAGAAGCTTGTTTATATTTGTATTGTCTATGGATGTCAATTTAGCTTGAATTAATAATGTACAACCCAAATTCAATTTTTAAGTCGATATTGACTAAATGCAAATGATTTTAAGACTGCAAGCCCGTTTTCACTACAATGCAAACGACTTTTAATATAATCGAAGCTAATTTTAATACAGTGCAACTCAATTTTCAATATAGTACAGTAGAAAAGGAATGTGTAGAGTTTAAATCACTTAGCGGCATAACACATTTTTTGGAATACTCGAATTTATGTTGGGAGCAGGCATACATCTTTCAGGGTTTATTTCCTGGATCATTCATTTCATATGTAAGTAATGGATGCCATGCCATGTATTCAAATATGACATGCAGTGTTGGTTATAAACTCTAACATTCATATGTAACTAATTAAATATTCTCAGCTTCTTTTGCAAAGAGAAAAAATCATGCGCATACCTTTATTTTCTGAGACAACCATAGACCAATATCATGGAGTAGCTTATTTCCAGATGGATCTTGATTATCTGTAGAATTCTTAACTTCATCAATGAGTTCCTGCCCTGCACCCTCAGCAACAACAAGAACCATGTGACCATTTTCCTTAAGCCGTTTTCCAATATATTCATATAGACCGCCAGGTCCTTCTAGGTAGAATGGCGATTCAGGTATTAAGCAGCAGTCCTAAAAAATATAGCAAAGATGGCTCTAAAATTTTAATTGAAGGCCTAAAAAAAAGTACTGTGAATATTAGTACAGTTGATGCTTACAACATCTCTGCTTGCAAGAGTAGCATACATTGCGATGAAACCTGCATAAGAACGTATGTTATTTTGGGGAAAAAATATGAAGACAGATAATACAAAGGATTATTTGTAAGAAACAAAGAAGCATCAATAGATTAAACATGAAACTTACCACTGTGTCGACCCATTAACTTAACAACACCAATACCATTCTCAACACTGCACGCTTCTACATGAGCTGCATTAATTGCACGTTGGGCTTCCTCAACAGCAGTGTCAAAACCAAAGGATTTATCAATTACCTAATTTCAATGTAATAATTGCACGAGAAAAGTTAAATATGATGTTATAGATGGCATAAGAAAATCAAATCATAATTTAAAGCATAAAAATGTGCTAGAATGTACTGCTATATCATTATCTATAGTCTTCGGAATCCCAGCAACAGCCACTTTAAGTCCACGTTTTTGAATTTCCTGCAAGGGTGCATTTCACTCAATAAGCAAATAGATTTCTTTCATATACTTTTTTCTGCTTTTTTTTAAAAAAAAATTAAAATGATACCTCAAAAATTACAGAAGCGCCTTTTTGTGTTCCATCCCCTCCAATTATATAAACCTGGAAGTAACCGAGTGTAGGTATAAATCATGGAATTTACCCATGCAATGCGTTGTTGTCTTCTTGAGAGTATAAACGGTATTAAACTTGTAGTTGCAACCAAGGTTTGAGGTTTCGACCGAAACACCGAGATTCTGGTCGTTCCGTTTAGGTTTCAGTAGGGGCCGAAACGAAACCGAACCGAAATTCCGGTTCAACAAAAAAACCTATTGAACTTCAAATTATACAGGAAAAACTCAAAAATGGAATTAATTTGAATTTTCAAATATAGGAATATTCAAAATCTGAAATTTTAACTTAAAAAACATACAGATTCACAAAATATATAAATGATGTAACTAAAAAAGTTGAAAATGAAGTAACGAATGAACATGTTTTAGTGTTTTAAATATTTATAATTAATCGGTATTGTCTGTGTATATCGTATTTTTCAATTAAGTTTAAATTATACGTTTTGTTTCAATAAATTAAACAAATATATGTATAATTATATGAAAAGTAAATAACAAGATCCGAAACCGAAACTGAAATCGAAATTTACGAATTAGGTCGAAATTTCTAAAATTACAAAAGACCGAAACCGAGATCTCGAACCTTGGTTGTAACCGTAAACACTATATTTACTTATTGTAAAATGAAAATTGCATCTTGCAATGGCAGAGTAATTTTAAGATGGCACTGCCTTTGAAATGGAAAAAATTTCAAATTTAAACCTATGTGTTCTTCTAATTTGCATTTTACTGAACATGTGGTTGTGCCATAAATGATATTCTGCTTCATTGAGGTCTTTCATATAGAGATATTAGACAACAATGGACTCTAAAACTACAAGCTTATCCTTTTAATCTCATAGCAGAGAGAATGTAGCATGTACCTGGTTAATACCACGATCTTGGATGCTATCAACTATTTTCATGGTATCATGACCTCCTCGTGATGTACAAAGTATAGTTCCGCCTTTTTTATGGATATCATTGACGCTATGTGGAGTCAAAGTAACAGTATTACGAGAATAGAAACCTCTGTACCCATCCTGTATATTATATACGCATCCAACTAAGTGAGTCAATATGAATGAAGCAATACTACTCTTAATCACAAATGAGTAAGTAAATCTATCTTACAAGAGAGAAGTGATCATGTGGGCCACTCATGTGTTGTGGATCCCACATGGCAATTCCTCTTTTGATCTTATTTGCAACATTTTTACTAAGACTGAACAAGTTTCAAACCATAAAATTAACAATAGAAACGGAGTGATGAATTTTCGACGATGTTTTGTTAATTAAACTGCAGCACTATTTAAACACAGAAATTAGTATCAAAGGTAATCAAATCCACTAAATGTAATTCATTCCTTGTGCATCTCAACATCATCCAAGATATATGAAACATTGAGACATACAATGCTAGTCAAAATTAATAGAATACTGAAGGCAAATAATTAATCAGAGCAATGAACACATTATATACAAATTCATTTTTAGAACCTGATCTTACCACAATACCAAGAACTTTATTAACACCGTACATGTAGGATAGACCACAAACTATTTCCCGAATCACTGTATTAAGTCCAGGACATAGACCTCCACAAGTTACAATGCAAGCTTCAACATCATCAGACTGAAAATAAACCTGTGCCATATTGAAATTTTCTATATGTTAATCATGGAAAGAAACTTCAAATTAACAGCTGAAAGAATAAATGTAATTAACCTTCTGACGAGGTCCAGCACGTCTAAAATGTGTTCCTCTTGCACTGACCCTCTGAACCACAACCTAAGTAGAAAAAAATTCATATAATCCACAGAATCAAAAGGGCATTTCATACATCAAACAGGTCATCCTACTACAACAAAAGTACTCAATTACACGGATATTACTAATTGGATATTGAAGACAACAAGATGATATTTGTAAAACATCTTATCTTTGCAAAAGGTGTCTTGTCTTCTCTAAGATTTATCCAAACAAATCTCAAGAACCTGTAGGAACTCATGCATCTTAGTATAACTACTATAAACCTTTATCCTTTACATGAGACGTCTATGTTTCCCTTCATCTCCTACCCATTTCTTTTGCCACTCATTATATTCTCTCTCTCATTTTTCAATATGGTATTAGTGTCTTAGATATTAACACTCTATCTTACACTCTAATTATCAATAAATAGCATTGTAGGTAAGATTTGGTGATGTAATATTTCCAATTGCAGAACATTTGAAAAATATTTGAGATAATTACTCAAATATATATTGTCTCTTTTATAGCATTAAAAGACTAATAAATTACCTACGTAAGAATAAGAATTAATCAATTAATTCCCTAATCAGAACAAATCTTATCATGTGCATATAAATTGAAAAAAATTGAAAAATCAAATGGATAAACGTTTTCTGTATGAATAGAAGAATGAATGAGACATTGATTTATTACCATAAATCAATCACTTCAACCCCAAGTGATAATCTCTATGTAAAGACGTAGATTAGTATGAGTAGAATTATCTCTTTCAATTGTATTTCTTATTCTATTTCTCTATTATTATGTAACATTTTCTCCTCTTAGAAAGAAATAAAATCGCATCTTCCAAAGCAGATGTACGCTACCTCGCGATAGTGGAACCACTATAAATCTCGTGTGTTATTTTCTTTTATTGCTTAATAAGTGATTGTTTTTAGCTGGGGACTATCCGTTGTTTGTTTTGTCTCACCATCAATCCGGTCCTCTTTGTTTTTTCGCAAGGTTGGGATTTTTTTCCTAAGGCGATCTTGAGGGATTTCTCCTAACAATTCAGTATCAGAGTAACAAAGTTGATTGAAAAAGGGTGTTAGGCATTATGGTAGAAGATAAAAGATTACAGCGGTTGTACCAAGACCCTATGTTAGATGGATCTATATTGCATCAGGATCAAGTTTAGCAATAGAGAAGTGGAACGGTGATAAAGACTTCGAAAAGTGACAATGGAGGATGAAAGTTGTTCTGATGAGAAACGAAGTTTATCCTGCGGTGTTTGCTCCTGAGGAGTTGACAGCTGAAATTTCAGCCGCGGAAAGGAAGAAGATAGAAAATTTGTCATTTATTATTTTGCAATTAGCTATGTGAGAAAATGTTATTTCTGATATTAACGGTGAAACTACTGCTAAGGGCATTTAGACCAAACTGAAAAATCTCTATCTGAAGAAATTTTTGATTAACCGTCTGATTTTGTTGAAGACATTTTTCACCATGAGGATGAGAAATGGTAATTCTATCAAAGAGCATCTGGGTTTCTTCGACGATCTAGTGATGAAGATGAAGACTGTGGATTTGAAGATAGATGAAGAGCATATGGCTATGTTGCTCTTGTGTTCCCTTCCGTAGCGTTACATGGACTTCGTTAACAGCCTTATCTTTGCGAGAGATACTTTGATCGTTGAAGATGTGAAGTCGGGTCTTCTATCTCAGGATTTGAGGGATCAGATGAAAGAGATGGATAAAGGTAGAGAAGTAGTTGTCAAGGCCTATTTGCTGAAAGAGGGAGAGAGGAGAAGAATTGAAATTCTAGGGGATGGAACATCTAGAAAGCCCGGTAATAATTATATAGGAAAGTCTAAGGATGGAAGTGTCACCATTATAAGAAACTAGATCATTCAAAAAGAGACTGTCCAGATTGGAAGAAGAAGATGGAAGAAAATGATTCTTTATCATTTGCGGTGGAGAACTGATGATTTATTATCTGCAGTCGTATCAGATGTATCAAACCATTGGGTACTTGATTCGAAGGTGTCTTTTCATATAACGCTAAATAGGGATTACTTCAGTTCTTTAGTCGACAGAGAGGGAAGTGCAATCCTTATGGATAATGATGCTAGAGCCATGGAAGAAGGTACAGTGCCGATTAGGATGTTTGACGGAGTAATACGCACTTTGATAGGTGTTCGGTATGTTCCAGGTCTTCGAAAATCCTTGGTTTCTCTGGGGCAGTTGGCATCCATGGGGTGCAAGATCACTTTAGAGAATGATGGTTTGAAAATTTCGATGGATGCTCTTGTTGTTATGAAAGGAGATGTATTTCAGAATCTGTATTTGTTTAAGGGGACCACAATTCTTGGAGAGTTGTGTGTTGAAGTTGATAGTTCTTGTGCTTTAGATGTGACCAGACTTTGACAACTCAGATTCGGTCATATTTCTGAGAAGGGCTTAGAGTTGCTTCGTGGACGGAAGAAGATCAAAGGTGACTTCGACAAGTTGAATTTCTGCCAGGAGTATGTGTTAGGTAAGAAGACTAAGGTATCATTTGGAGTTGGACTTCATAGGTCAGAGAGGGTACTTGATTATGTGCATACAGATGTTTAGCGACCAGTTGTTGCTGCTTCCATAGGAGGAGCGAAGTATTATATCTATTTTATTGATGATTTTTCTCGAAAAGTTTGGGTGTATGTGATGAAGGCCAAATCAGAGAGCTTTGAGAAGTTTAAGGCTTGGAAGATGCTTGTTGAGAACCAATCTGGTTCCAAGTTGAAGGTGCTGAGATTTGATAATGACGACGAGTTTGTCTCTGGGGAGTTCCTCGACTTTTGTAGATAGCATGGCATTAAGAGACATTTCACTATACCAGATGATCCGCAATCCAATGGGGTTGCTGAGAGGATGAATAGGACTTGAGAAGGCCCATTGTTTGAAATTGATGGCGGGCTTATCTAGAGGCTTTTGGGCTGAGACATTATCGACTGTGGTGCATATTATTAATCGTATTTCATGCTCAGCCATAGATGGGAAGATTCCAGAAGAGAAGTGGAAAGGTAAAGTCGTGTAATTTGGTTATTTTCGTATTTTTTGTTGTCCTGTGTATGTTTACCATACAGGTGATGATAAGTTGAAGGCTAGAGCATACAAGGGTATCCTCTTGGGATACACAGATGATATCAAAGGATATCGTATTTGGCACCTTGTTGATAGGAAAATTGTTCATTCCAGACATGTTATTTTTGATGAGTCAGCAATGTTCAATCCTTAGAAAGACTTACCTACCACGTCAGATGTTTCTGATAGGCCTAAGAAGATGGAAGAGATTCCTATTTTACAGCCTAGTAGTAGAGTTGATGTTGCTGAGAATGAGATAGATTCAGTTAATGTGACATCATGTCCACAGATATCTCCTAGTAGTGTTGGTGATGTGCATGAGACTAGAGGAAGTTTAGTTCAAAGTGAAGCTGAAAGAAGTTTAGACGAAATTGTACCTACTCGAACCAGTCGTAGGACTATTAGGTCGTCTGAGATGTATGGTGATTGGCAGTATGCAAACTTTAGCCTTAGTAATCAGTTTGATTATGCCCTACATGTGGTTTACGAGGAACCGCTTGATCTTGATGAAGCTTTAAAGTCATGTGACAATTCAAAGTGAATGTGCGTTATGAAAGAGGAGCTAGAGTCGATGAAGAACAAAACTTGGAATTTGATACCTTCTCCTCAAGGAAGCCGAGCCATAGGTTGCAAGTGGGTGTTCAAGGTGAAGGATGATGGAAGATACAAGGCTAGACTTGTTGCTAAACGGATTTTCACAGAGGAAGGGATTGGAGTATGATGAGATTTTTTCTGTTGTAGTGAGACACGCTTTCATCCGTATTTTGCTTGCTATAGTTGTCACTCGTGACTTGAAGTTGGAGCAACTTGATGTGAAGACCGCTTTCTTGCATGTAGACTTGGATGAGACCATTTGCATGAAGCAGCCAGACAGATGTCACAGATGGAAAAGAAAATTGGATTCGCAAGCTAAAGAAGTCATTGTATGGACTTAAGCAGTTGCCTAGATAGTGATACAAGAGGTTTGATTCTTTTATGCTTTCACTTGATTTTGATCGTAGCATCAAAGACGCTTGTGTATACTTCAAGCATTTGAATAATGGTTATTGGATGTATTTACTCTTGTATGTAGATGATATGTTGATTGCTTTTAAGGATAAAGCTGAAATTGATAGTCTGAAATTGAAGCTTAAGGTGAAATTTGAGATGAAAGACTTTGGAGAAACAAGGAAGATTTTGGGTATAGAAATCCAAAGGGATAGAAAGCTTGGGGTTTTGAGGCTCACGCAAAAGGAATATATTTTTAAAGTGCTTGCTCGGTTTAGCATGGAAGAAGCAAAGGCAATTAGCACATTCATGTCTTTGCACATACAGCTTTCTAATAGAGGCTCTCCGATCTCGGAGAAGGACAAGATTTATATGGAGAAGGTTCCATATGCGAGTGCAGTTGGTAGTCTAATGTATGACATGGTTTGCACTAAGCCTGACATTGCACAGGCAGTTGGATTGGTGAGTAGATTCATTTCAAATCCAAGAAAGACGCATTGGGAGGCAGTGAAGTATATTTTCAGATATCTTAGAGGGACTCTAAACCGTGGGCTTGTCTTTGGCAGCAGAGATAGAGATTTCAGCATGGTTGGATTTTGTGATTCTATGCCGGTGATAAAGATCGAAGAAAGTCAACCTTAGGTTATGTGTTCACCATTGATGGGACAGTTATTAGTTGGAGAGCGAGGTTGCAGACGATTGTGGTTTTGTCTACTACAGAGGCAGAGCTTATAGTTGCGGTTGAAGCGGCTAAGGAGGCGTTTTACTTGAAGTGTTTGTTGTGTGACTTAGGCTTCGTGTATGAATGTATAGAAGTGGATTGTGATAGCCAAAGTGCAGTTCACTTAGCTGAAAATCTAACTTTCAGCTCAAGAACAAAGCATATTGAGGTGAGTCTTTTCTTGTCTCTATGGATGAAGAGAAGCTTGTACGTCTTCAGAAGTTTCACACAAAGAAGAATGCAGCGGATATGTTTCCCGTTGCAAAGTTCAAGCATTGCTCAAACTTGATTTGCTTGATGAAGTGTTAGATGCAACACGGTGGCACGGGGGAGAGTGAGTTGGTAGATGGAGACGTTTTCATTATGGAGATTGATAAGTCCTACTTGAAGAGGGTACTTTCAACACTTTGTTGACGGACGATGGTCTTGTCGGAGTTCGTTGACAAAATGCAATGAGTAATGGCTATGCCGAAACTCGTTGAGAAAGTATCTATGGTGTTTTGTCCAATAGCCACTTGGAGTAAGAGGATTTAGGTGGAGTTGATAGGCTAGCGGGAAAATAAAGTATCAAGGTGGAGATGGTAATATTTAGTGATACAATATTTTCAATTGCAGAAGATTTGAAAGATAGTTGAGATAATTATTTAAATATATATTGCCTCTTTTATAGCATTAAAGAGAGTAATAAATTACCTACGTGAGAAGAAAATTTATTTTGGTAAATTGAGATAATCAATTAATTCCTTAATTAGCTGATTAAAGAAGGAACCTTATCAGGTGCATGTAAATTGAGGGAGACTAGAAAATTAAATGAATGTTTCCTGTATGAATAGAAGAATTAATAAAGCATTGATTTATGACCATAAATCAATTACTTCAACCCCAAGTAATAATCTCTATATAAAAGCAAAGATTAGCATGAGTAGAATTATCTCTCTCAATTGTATTTCTTATTCTTCTTCTTCATTATCAATCTTGTAAAATTTTCTCTTCTTAGAAAGAAATAAAATCTCCTCTTTCCAAATAGATGTACACTAACTCGCGGTAGTGGAACCACTGTAAATTCCATGTGTTATTTTCTTTTATTGTTTGATCTGTGATTGCTTTTAGCTGGTAACTATCTGTTGTTTGTTTTGCCTCACCATCAATCCGGTCCTATTTGTTTTTCCGTAATGTTGGATTTTTGTTCCTAAGGCGATATTGAGGGTCCCCAACATTGTATAAGTTGACAAGATTTTGTTTGGTCATGACTCGTATGTAGTATTGTACAAATTATTTTACTTCATTGCTTTATCTGGTCCTCAAAATTTCTCTGGGCCATGTGATTGAGGTTGTATCTTGTATGCATATAACGTGTGTAGTGTATACAGATATATAAGGAGGAGCCCGTACTATGGATTTTTCAGGTCTTCCATTTGTGTCCGACTCATTTCTGGGTATCTACGATTATCAAATTTCAATAATTTTTTTGCAGGTATGATCTATTTATCATTAACATGATCTCTACAAAAAACTATCTTAATTGGATACATTTAAATCTCCAAAATTAATTACACAATATTTTATGAACCAAAAAATATTTATTATAGTAATTTATTCTGAAATATTAAATTTTTAATGGGCAAGAGATATCAAAGTAAGATAATATTTTGCACACAAAAATTTTGATGATAGATGGATCAGGCATGCAAAAATATGTTAGATTCCAATAATAGTAGATAATCTAAAAAAAATGTCAGGCACAATTCGGGATCCAAAAAATTTAAAATGTGGATCCCCATGTATGTGCATCAAATACTTTCCCTACTTTAGCCTTTTTCGATCTATCCAAACTACAAAGAAAATAGATCATTTAGATGAAGAAAATTATAAAATGTAAATAGGGAAATTTATCTTTTCCAACTTCGCCATGTTTTCACCAAATTTATACTCCACTTTTTCAACTTATTTCCCTCCCATTTCTTCTACACGTCCATTCCTTAGCTCCAATTCTTTGTACTCCCACTTTTTAAATATATCACAACTCATGATCATAGTCGCAACATCTGCCAAATCGGGCCTTTTGTGTTTATTTTATCAACTCGTTATATATCCTCCCAACACATTAAATAATCTTCAGATCTATGAGTATATCAATTTAAGAAAAAACTACGACCATAATATTTTAGGAATAAAGGTCTGAGTGCAGAGTTTCAACAACAATGGAGGAGCAAAATATATCGAAATGCATTAACGAAGAATGCGCATTGAAATTTACCTAATCATCTCCTAGTAACTCTTTCTAACAAAGATGAGTGACATCATAGTAGTTCTTACCATAAGTTTTTTAGAAACTACAAGTTGACTGAGATTTCATATATTTTGCATTGGACTAGAGTGTTGAATGTTGGGATTTAATGCACTTCAGATTTGATTATTCATCACACCCTAAATCCTAATAAATAATCCATATTGATTTAGTTGAGAAGAGATTAGAGAAAATTAAATAAGTTAGCGAAAGCTATATTTGAATCGATTGTTGCTGATGAAAAGAAAAGAAAATTTGGTTTGGTCTTCCAAATTGATACAAACTCTACACCTAAATTATCGCAAAGTCAAAGAAGGAAGTTGTTGTAAGTCAAATCAAGAGAGGAAACTATCGCAAATCAAGGGAGGAAACTATCGCAAATCAAAGAAGAAAGCTATCGCAAGTCAAGGGAGGAAGCTATCGGAAGTCTAGAAATGAAGCTACCAAAGAACAAAGATGAAGCTATTATAAGAATAGAAATGGAGTTGTTGTCGATGTAAAGAGCTATCAAAGATATATATAATAGCTATCAAAGATATAAAATAGCTATTAAATGTATGGAAGAGTTACAGAAGATATAAGAAATGCTATTAAGTTGGAAGAAGCTATTAAAGAAACAGACATTAAGGATGTTGTGAGAAGATACATTTACTAAAGTATATCAATGGATTCTCATCAAGCGGATTAATTTAAGAATATACAAGGGAATGAGATATGTATGATATTCAACATAATGGGATGAAGATAAATCAATTATATAAAGAGTTAATGCATTAATATGAGGAGAGGTTTATATCTAACTAGTGATAAAAAGTTCAAAGCATTCTTACACAACCATGCAACCTTTGTCAATGTTATGGCCAATATAGTGATCCGTGTGAACTACTCAAATACCAAGATTGTGACATGTCACCATCAAAACCATCTATCTTTTCAAGTTATCAATTTGTATCAACTTTAATTTGTCGATATAAGCAAGTCACACCACTCCTTAACTACTATAAATATAGACCGACCGCGCATAAAAAGGGACTCCCCTCTTTTTTCTCTTTCTTAGCCTAATCATTTTTTTGCATGTGATATTTTCGAACTCACATGAGAGCTTGAGGACTATTTTAATGGCCGTTGAGAAAGAATATGACTTGAAGTTTTGAAATAAAGAACAAAGACCGATAGAAATAGAAAATCGCATAGAAGCTCTATTTTGACATTTTGGACAATGAGAAAGAAGAAAACTTTTGTTTTGGCATATGAAATGTGATCTGTACATGTATTACTTTAGTGAGATCAAAAGTTCAATATTTGAACATGGAGTGCAAAGAAAACTGCATTGCTTTAATTCTGATCAGAAATATAAAATACCAAAATATGTACAAAACCAAAACATAAAGCAGTGGTATAATACCAAATACAAACTCCCCCTAAACTGAAATATCCTTGCATGAAAAATTGCATCTTTTTGAGTGGCGGATCACATGTTCCAACCTTCCGGCTCCCAACCTTCCGGGTACCAATCCCCTTGAAGTGACCATGCATGGGTTTCTATAGCAGTTAAACTTGTGCTTGGACAGCTAAGATCGTGTTGTAGAACGGACATGATGCGTGTCTGGCCATTGATCTGGCAGAATGGACTTGATGAAAGAAAGGAATCGGTGGCTGAGATGGTCAACAAAAAACTATACCAGGAGCATACTCTGTCATGCTTCGCATAAAATGCACTTGTACTTACAGTATGATTGTAGAAAATGAAACATGTTTCTTGTCAGAAATAGGTACATCTGACTGTACCTCTTATTGTTTTGTTCTCGCATGCTTAGGTAGCAGGATGGGTCATGGGGAACTAGCGAGAGTCAAGGGTATGTTAAGCCGGATGAGACGAGACGGACTGCAGGTCGTAGGTAGCGGTATCGAAACTGGATCAATGATGGACCACCTTTGAGACAGCCCAAGCTAGGCTGGTCGGAATAGCTGAGCAAGAGATGGCTGAGCAAGCGTGCTGGTCTAAGGCCGAGTTGCAAGCGGGACGAAGAGAGGGTAGGTCGACCAATGAGAGATGGATCGAGTTTGGCTTGTGCCTTGTCTTGACGGACGAGCTGGTCGTTAGGGTTGCTATGCGGGCATAGGCTGGATTTGGATTATCGTCATACATAGAAAACCCAGTCGACTAATCCAGTCATAGCCGGCTTGCAAGTTGATCTAGACCCAATCTGTTTGGACCGAACCGGACCAAGCTAAGGTAGCTCGATTGGTCTGCCTTCTTACTTACAAAAAAATTGAGTAACATTTTGCATTTTAAGTCTGTATCCGTGAGCCGGCGCGAACTTTAACATCACGAACGCTCCATCGATTGACAATTCTGTCGTGCAATTAATGCACTATCCACGTGACATTGTACCATTTGTTGCGGCGATTGTGCTCCTCGAGACGTGACAGGGGTAGTCGTTGCATCCACGCACGTGGTGTGACATGTCACTTATCACTCTTGAACGATTGAGATCGTTTTTTTCATTTTGATCATAACAACTGCGATCGAAAGAAGAGATGTATTAGTACCTCTCTTTTCTTCTCCTTTGAACCCATGGGGCTATTGTCATGCAATTTCTTCAGCAAAATCGAACTTTGCACGGTTTTCTAAAAGTAAAAAAGAATAACTTCCTCTTCCTCTTTCATTGTTGTTGAACGCGTGAGTTTTTATCAAATTTAGTTGGGATTAAAAGGAATGAAGCAGCCCTTTGGGTGCCGAACTGTGTTTGTCGACTGCAGTTCGGACCGTTGCTTTGATTTCTGTTTCTTGAGATGGATATTGCCTTTGGCTTGGACCTATACCCTTTGGCCAAAGTTCTGATGGTGATCAATCGTCGGTCTCGGACTAATAATCCAGGTGAAGCTATGGAGCTTTCTCACTTTGATACTTTGACATTTTCGACCTCAAGTCGGTTTGGACGCTTCAACGCCTTGCTAAAAAGAGTAGTGGTTGTTGCTTCTGCTTATCTGTCATGGTCGAAGCCTTGGTCTGCTCCTTGACGAGGTTGTTTGGAAGCTTCTCAGGGCCTCTTACAAAATCCGATGTGGAAGGCTTCGAAAATGGTAGCACACTCAGTTCTCTTTAGCAAGTTCTTGATTGCTCGAAGTGCCGGATAGCCTAGCAATCCCCGACAAGAAAATAGATTCTTGATAATCCACCCTTGCGGATAGCCGGCCGGAAAGGAAGGGAGCGACGGCTTGTGCTATCCTGGGCAGCAAAGGTCGACGGTCCCCAAACAATGTAACGAGCATATAATAACCCATCCTCGTTGGATAGCATTGGTGAAGGTGTTGAACGATGCAGGCTCTGAGATCTTCGACGCATTCTTCACAAGAGGTTATGACCTCGGAAGTGATCTTGAGAAAGGCACTGGTGGTAGAGCTTAAGCACCTCGAGACATGTGGGCAGGCATAGAGCTTAAGCACCTCGAGACATGTGGGCAGGCATCTGGCTGCTTTTGGACGTTGTTGAGGGCATAGATGAACAGGAGAACTATTTGGTGAACCGGAAGGGGGTTGCTCCAGGCCTTAACAGGAGTGTCGAACCTCTATGATTTATGTGCGAGGGTGCTCGATGGGTAGCCAAGATTGCTATAAGGACCCTCTCCCTGAGTTTTTCCATGAAGCAGGCAGACCAGGATGTCCTTTTGGATGCAGATCTCTGAGCGGTTGGGTACGGCCCTCACACATGATACACGCATGGCAGTCAATACTTGGTTAATGGTAGCAGCAATGTAAGAAGCTGAGCGGTGCACACAACTACGCATGACAGAAAACCAAACTGAGACGGTTGAGGTATCTTCTTGGCGACTAGAGGAGGCGGTGGAACGTTGTCTACCGTTGCCTCTGTCGATGCTGAATGCGAGGTACTGAGTGTGGAAAGAGCTTGCACAGAAGACTACTAATCACAAGGTCAGAGGTTCGCGCAATCCTTCTAGCATCAAAATGTTGACGATATTTTTTGTCGACCCCGGAGTTATGATAAAACATTATGAAGAACAAATGTTACTTGTTAACCATTAGGCTTAATGACGGAAAATTAGGAGAAAAAGAACTTAAAGGTAAATGACACAAGAGGTGAAGTGGTTCGACGAAGCTGCCTACGTCCACTGTGAAGTTTTCTTATCATATGACTCTCTTACCATTACAAGAGAATGATAAGAAAAGATGATTCGCCTAAGACTAATGAAGCTGTTAATCTCATGAAGCTGATATATGAGAAGATTTGAGTGTCGGATTACAGGTTCCAAACTTTCGACTTCCAACCTTATGGGTCCCGACCCCTTTGAAATGGTCATGCATGAGGTTCTTATAGCAGTTAAACTGGTGCTTGAACGACTATTATTTATCATGTATAAATCGATTATTTTGTAGACTATATTACCAATTTATTTTGACATTTATCTACTGATAAAACAATTTTATATGTATATGCTTGTATGTCACTCCTAGTAAAAGAATAAACATATGAGAATGTAATCAAAACCAATCGACGAAAATTTTTATTTTTCACTCAACGACAGAACCTTGCTTATTTCTTTTTTAAGGATCGATGAATCAAATTATATTTTTGTTCCAATTTCGTTTCTTCTCCCTCCGAATCAAACATTTTCTTGCCATAATGTATTTCATAAAACATGTCATTATTATTATTTTATGTAAAAAAAATGTAGCAAATTTACGTGGAAAATGCTTATTTTCCTAAAATCTACACATGGACTCCACCTTAACTTTAGGACCATTTAGGTGTCTAGCTCACCGCTCGACTCTACCTCGAGCAACAAAGACCTTAATCATCTTGAGATTTAGGTTTGCCCTATTAAGGATGTAAATCAGTCATTTTATTAGATTCTTTCAAAAAAAAAGAAGTTTACTCAACCATTTCGAGAAATGATTGTTTTAAAGCATGTTTCCTTTTAAAGAAGAAAGTTCTTTATAAAGAATTTAATGGGTGCAGGGATAGAAATTAAGGAATCGAGATTTGCTTAACTAAATCGATTAGAAGATAAAAGATACTAATTCGACTGAAGTACAAAAGGCACTACTTAAAGCATCTACAACAAGGCTTCATTCAGCCTTTATATCCAGCAAAGCCTCTGAAGACCACTCCAACAGTTTATATTACCCTGAATATTTAGGGTAATATTTAGGGACCAATTCAGAATTCTGAATTGATCCAGAGGCCTATTTAATAGGCATCTGAGCTCAGACGTCTAGGCATTTTATTTAATAAAAGGTTTATTCTTTAGCGCCTATTTAATAGGCTCATGAGCTCAGGCGCTTATTAAATAGGCGTCTGAAAATAAATCTATTATTAAATAACCATATAAAGTCAGGCGCATATTTAATAAGCGTCTGACTATTGGGTAATTTCCTGAATATTAAAGGGTTAATATTCATTTATTTAATAAGCGTCTAACTGTTGGATAATTTCCTGAATATTAAGGGGTTAATATTCATACTCTGAATATTAACCTCTTTAATCGTTGGAGATGCTCGTATTTGAAGGTTTGAAATGGAATATCCTACACCTGATAAATATTATACATTTTTTTCATCGATATATGATTGCACAATGAATTGCATCATTGAGGATAACGTTCCATTTAGTAACCAACTATGTTACTAGGGATGAACCGAAGCCTTAAATGTTGAAATTTCTAAAATATTCATACATCATTAATGGATATATAAAAGAAGAGACGGAATGGCTTTACATCATTGGACACCAAAGCACTAAAGTCCAAAAATGAAGCCTAGGCAAAGTAAAACTAAGCTTATACAAATCCTTTAACGGCACATTTACCAACAAGCTATATAAAATAAAAACTCTACTGTGTGATGTGATTTGATGCTATGAAATCTAAATGAATTTTATACACACCAACACCGTGTGATGTGATTTGATGCTATAAATAAGGAGGTTTGTGTACGGTTTGTGTACTTTTAACTATTTTTTCAAAAAGGATAATTTTATTTCATGTTCCAAATAGAAGAAAATCTTTTTTTTTGTTATATAATTGCATTTACAAATTAGTTTTCATTTTTTTCTTCTTGTTGCAGAGGACAAAAGAAATTGTAATCGAATTTTGAAGACTTACATGTGGCAACTGATTTGGAAAACCAAAATATTCATAAGTAATATTACCAAAGCATTCTATCATATAATATATTATCATATATACAAAGCCTTATATTTCACATACTAGAAATGCTAATTATAGTTTTCATATAAACAAATTAACAATTTTGTTTAGGAAAAAGTATTTATATGAGATTAATATGAATATATGATTATTCAAGTAATTACACAATTATGCAATATTTTATCCTTTAGATTAGACAAACTGGCGTGTGATTTTAGTTATGATGAACAGTGATGAAATCCGGCAAAAGGCAGCAATTGAAGAAGAATGGAGGCTAAAACATTATTGACCGTGGCCAAAAAACTGATGGCGATGGTCGACTGGCGGCAGCTACGAGTAGCCGATTAATGATTTACTATTAGCAATGGTTGGATCTGTTAGTTAGTGGCGAAGAAGGATGGAATATGAAGTTTCAAGCATTGATGATAGGGTAGTGACATGACAGCGATGTGATAGTACATTGAAGCTCCAGGTCCAAAGCGAGCTCTAAGCATGCAAAGTGTAGGTGCAAAGGCATGGAATAGTTCGTACAAGCATGGGAGGGTGCTCGGATTGTGCAATGTGTGCTTGAAGTTAAGGTGAAAAAGCAAGTGACAAGGATAGCATGAACAAGTGTTTGCCCTTGTTCGAAGTTGTTTGAAGTTATTGTAGAAGTGTGCTTGGAATCGAGCTGGAAAAGCACTCGGTGTCGGTGCTGAAATGTGTTTGGTGCTAGATAGGAAAACTCCAAGAACATGGAATTCCTATACCTTGTGCTCGAAGTTAAACAAGTTGATGCAAGGACGAACAACGAAGTTTGTTCTGGGTAG
The DNA here is from genome assembly GCA_030737815.1 of Allium fistulosum. Classification (NCBI taxonomy): domain Eukaryota; kingdom Viridiplantae; phylum Streptophyta; class Magnoliopsida; order Asparagales; family Amaryllidaceae; genus Allium; species Allium fistulosum. The sequence goes on along the minus strand of CM060902.1, from coordinate 730,467,260 downwards.
GGGCAACACAAGGAAATCTGAGAAACATTAAGAGCGTGTTTAAGGTTGGAGTAAGTTCTAAGTATTACTTGGGAAAAATTCGAGCGATGTTAGAGGTGCATAATAAGTTCTAAAGTATGATTGGGGGGGGATCTGAGCGAGGTAAGAACATTCAAAGTAAGCTTTGTGGGCAGCTCGAGGAAGATCGAGCGGCATTGCTTTGTGTATGATTGTCGAGTATTGCCCAAGTACCGCTCGGTGTACCCGAGTTGTGTATAAACTTGTTTCTTACTTTAATACGCTCTAGGCAAATCAAGGGATTACAACTAGGCACCAAACCCGAGTTGTGTACACACTCGTTTGTTATACTTTGATATGTTCTAGGCAAATCAAGGGATTACAACTAGGCACCAAAACTCAGCCATATTTGCCTTTTCCTTTTTCATACTCTACCAATAACTATTGCTTTAGGAGGGTTTCGACGATTGAATTTTTCCTAATGGAAATGGTACTTCTGGGTCCGAAGCTGCAACATCAAACTTTCAACAAACTGAAATTTTTGCATTTAGTTCAAATTATTAATTTATATAGTCTTAAATCTTGGAAGTGGAACTTGTATTGACTTAATTCGGCAACCAAGAGTACTTAAGTAACACGGTGAAAATTGATGAACTCACCTTTTGAGGAACAGTGTCATCTTGATTAACAAAATACTGCCTGCCAAAAGAACATGCACATAATCAATCACTCATCCTGGTTAACAAAATATAAGCTTTATGGCTGAAAAAACATACTTGACAACTGAATATGCTGGATTATCTTGCAATGGATTTGGATACGTCTGTATCAACAGAATCATTAATATCAACATTGAAACTCCAAATACACTATGGAAGCATGTTAGTTAAATGAAAAATCAGATATGTAAGAAATTTAACCAAAACGAATACTTACAGGTAGATCTGGAATATAATCAGTTAAGTGAGGAACATCTTCAAGAACATAGCCAAATTCTCCTTCGACGATTTTCTTACTTGATCTCACTTCATCTTCCATCGATTCCATCATTCTTTTGAATCAAAACTCTCCGAACTGGTACAAGTTTCAGGGTTGAGTGGGTACTGAAAAGGCAACTTAAAATGAGTTCTTTTTCCCGGTATTGCTTTTGGGGTTCGGACAAAACATGGTGCTGCTGTTTGCAGTAATTACGTGACTAACAATTCATTAGATTAGACTTTATAATATGTCGGCAAAATCAAAATATAAGATGACACCTGTTCTGCCCGCCTGAAAGTTCGAGCCCCTTGTTTTGTTTGTACAAATGGAAAAAAAACAAAAATTGCTTTCAGCTAATAATGTCAGCACAGGGAAGATTCAAGAGTCTAGAAAAGAGAATTGTTGACGAAACCGGAATAGATTCAAGGGTCTAGAAAAAGAGAATTGTAGACGAAACCGGAATAGAATCTCATGCTGAGGCAATTGGAACGGGTAATTAATGGAGAATTAGTTATTGATAGAATATTAATTATTTGTTTAAACTAGTAAGAACTCGTGGTTCGCGGATGGAGTTTTGTAAAGAGGATTTTCACTTCAAGGGCTTATTTGTGCAGGTAATAAGTTTTAAGGACACTATTTTAAAAAAAATTAGTTTTAAGGACATTTTACAGGAAAAAGATAAAAGAATTTATCATTTTCAGTTATACAGAAATAATGATAAAAAGATTTATCATTTTCCTGTATAACTTAAAAAGATAAATGAATTTATCATTATCCTGTAAATTGTCCTTAAAACTAATTATTTAGAAGTGTTGTCCTTAAAACTTATTACCCTGAAAATAGAAGCCCTTCAACATAATTTCCACTTTTGTAAATTGATATAAAGTGGTATGTATGATTAAAAATAACCAAGTTGTACATGTTGATACTGACTAATATTTTCAACAACACTTTTTGCAAATCTATAAATTGGCCTCAAAATCAAAAATTCAAAGTCATCTTCTCATTTGTTATTTTGTTGAGTTCTTTTGAGAAATTAAAACATACACATGCAAAATAATTTACATAATTAATATAATCCTATGTTCTAAATATATAAATTTAATGTGTAACGATCCAGAATTTTGGTTATTTGAAATTGGAATATTTAATTGATTTTAAATGTTTAAAAGTTAATTTTTAACTTGAATTTCAAATATAACTATTTATTTGGTAATTTAATTATTAGATTTAATAGTTGAATATTGGTTAAAATATTGAATCTTGAGTTTTAAGCTTGTTAAAAATAATTTAAAAGCTTATAAAATTTATATTAATAATAATGAAGATAATAAAACTTTTTAATTGAATTTAAAAGTGATTTTTCAGTTTTAAAAATATATCGTTTGAATTAACGTATATAAATAGCCTTCCGAGGCACAGTCTCAGAATTCGACGAAACTAATTCCATTAGGTTTGTAATAGTGTATTATTATCGAATTTCAAATTTCGTAGCGTTTGAAGTTAGCATTTGATCGTACGGGTTAAAAACACGCTGAAATTAATATCGAAAATTTAATATAATAATTGGGTCCAAAAACCTATCTTCTCCATACGATCGAATTTGGACCCGAAATTATTTACATTGCGTTTGGAATAGGAGTATAACATTATAAACGCCTAGCAGCACGCTTCGATAGGGGTTCGAGATTTTGAGTTGTGTAAATAGAGACGATTTGAATTTAAATAATAAACATATATTTATTTGACTTGACTTTTTTTTCACATCAACTGTTTTTTTCCTCACCTCAAAACACTGTACACCCATTCAAACACGTTTCCCCCTTTTAAATCATGTCTCTATCCTCGTTTCATTTCACAGAGCAAAAGAAAAAAAATGAGATCATCCTTTTTAAATCACGCGGCTTCTTCATTTTCGTCCACTACCTTTTTCACCTCTAGTTTTTTTCAAAGCAGTTCGAAAGAAAAAAAATGGCCGTAACAAAGAAAAGAAAAAAAAAGAAACGAAAAGGGAAAATCGCGAACAAGCCGTTGCTCGTCTTCAATCGACGTCAAGGGAAATGCGTGCGAACTTCACTATGCACAAGGGAAATGACGTCAAGGGAAATGCGGAGGCTAGGCTGGGGTGGCTTCACTGTGCACGAGGCGGACTTGGGTGTAATCGGGCGATATTTGGTTTTTGTGGAAATGTTCGGTTGAGAGTGGACTGATTGTTTTCTATGGAAAGTGTAAATTTGTGAAAGAAGCATATGGACTGTTCGATGAAATGGGAATAAGGAATGAAGTCTTGCTATTCATGGTTGTGGGGTATGTGCAAAATGGGTCGAAGGAGCATGGGGGAAGACGAGTAGTGAGGTGCGGTCATCCATTGAGTGGAGCGTTGTTCGAGTTTAGGTGGGCTTTTGGGCAGCGACTGTTAGAGTCGCGATGAGGCAGCAGTTGTGCAGGCGGAGGTGAAGGCGCAGGATGGAGATGACATGTTCGACGTAGTCAGCGACGAGGAGGGCAAACGTGTGTTTTAAGGTGAGAGTGTGTTAATTAATTTTATTATCATTCAATAAAAAAATTTGTTAATTAGTTTGTTAAAATGAAAATTTAAACTTCAATAACTTGTAATTTAATAACGATTGCATGTGGGGTAATTAGGTTGCTAATTATTTTTATTAAGTCAATTAATAGGTTAATTAAATTCGTTAATAGGTAATTAATTTAAATTAAGTAATTAGTTGATTAATTTTAATTAAAGTGAAATTGCTAATTTATATAAGTTCGAAATTTACTTATACGAGGTTTAAATCGAACGGAATCAGTCGGGTGTCGGTTCGGAGCTGCGGAAGCTGTGCAAAAGGATTTAAATTTGGAACGATTAGCAAATAAAAAAAATCAAGGTGAGTTAATCTCACTCAATTTTGGATTACTAGTTAAATTTTAAATAGTTAAAATTTATTATTGATTGATTTGTTGAATTGATAAAATTATTATTGGTTGGATGTGATATTATATATAGTAGTGTATATATATATTGGTAGTTGGATTGATATTCCCGCATATGTATAGCGGATGAGACCCTATGCGTCCCGCTTAATAGCAGATGACCCTATATACCGCGATATCCCCCTCGAAGTGGGATTGGTATTTTTATATTGTATTAACATCTGTGGATGTAGGGAAACAGGTTAGAGGGATCCAATTGGATTCCTCAAAATGTTGAAATTATTTTCATATTCAGTGATATGATATGTTGAATAATCTGTGATAGATTATAGCGTGATTTGAATTTGTTTTGTGCTATGGTATTACTGGTTTAGATTTTAGCATTTTTAAAAATACCATAAATATGTGTTTTAATTTGGAAAGAAATCAAAAAGAAAATTTGGAAGTAAAAATATTTATAGTGAAATTTGGATTAACTAAAAGAAATGAATTTGGAAAAAAAATAAATAGTTTGATTTTAAATTTGTACTTAATAATTTCGGAATACGGAAAATAGATATTTTGGAATAATGTAAATAAAAGGATTTTTAAATAATAAAACTTAAGCGATATTTGTTTGAGTGTAAAAGGATTTGTTTTAAAAATCGTGATTTTAAATGGTTGGGAAAAATAAAAAGGGAATTTGAAAATAAAATATAAAATTGTCATACTAGGTATTAAATAAGAATTTAAACTATGGAATGGAAGTGGAATCGAAATTTGGTGGGGTTTGGAATATAGTTGGTTTTTTTAAGAAATTGATTTAAAAAATGGAATACAATTTAGAAATCGATTTACAATCGATTAAGTATCGTGAAACCGTTATAAACGGGAAATGAGACTATGGGATTTATAAACAAGGTTTATAAACAAAGTGAAGTGATTATTAGTAGATAAATTGGAATTATAAATTCACGGCGAGAATTTATAATGAGATGGGTAAATCGGTTTAAAGATAAATAATAGAATTACTTTTAGAAAAGTTAAAAAGGGGATTTACGAAATTGGGACGTAAATCAAATTGGTGGTAAATCGAGAGAGATTTATAAATGTTAGACTAGTTATATTAGAATTGGAAAAGTATATTTTTATTGAGAAGATGGGTGTATTTTAGAAAGAGGATTTTTAATTATTAAGCTAGGTAATTTTAAAAATGTTTTATGCATAAAAGTATTTCAGAAAATTAGTTATTTAAATATTTTAAAATTGTCAAATGGATTATATGTTATAAATAAGTCTTGTAAATCTATTAGAATTTTATTAATAAATCAAAATTTATTGTTGTTTCAAAGTTATGTAATTATTTTAAATTGTTTAAAGTATATTTAATTATTAATTAAGTTAGTTTATATTAAGTCAATTATTATTTAGAATTAATTAGTATTATTATTTTAAAAGATAAATTATTCAATATTAATATTTTATACGATAACTTTTATTAAAGAGTATTTGCCTAAAATTTGACTTGGAAAATTATTATAGGAATTTTATAAGTATTATTTTGAAAATGATTAAATAAAGTTTTCGGAAAGTAATGGTATACTTTCTTGGCGAAATCGGAGGCAAGGGGTGCCTGCAGTTAAGTTTTGGATTTCTCTGGGATAGAGACGTAACCATTGAGTTGTGAATCCATGGTTGATACCGCAGTGGTACTTTCCATATTATTTAAAAAAGGTTTTCAATTATATTTTGAAAAGAATAGTTTGTGAATATACTAAATTCGGTAGGATAAGTATATATTTTGGATAAAGAGACTTAAGTGACTAAAATTTAAATTGAATAAGACTTAATGAAGTCGGTTAAAAATGGAATCTTTGATTGCATGATTGTTATTTGATAGTTAAATAACCGACTATCAAATCTGGACCCAAAAATATAACTTTGTGAATATCTAGAAGAAACAAGGGAATTATATGGTATAGTTACCGTTCGAGGTGCTATACTGTACGCATAAATCGTTTCCTTTTTCTAGGACGATCATAAGGAAATCCGTCCACCAACAGTTAGGAGAGGATCTCTGATCTTATTTTCGTCTGTTTATTTCCTAAAGAACCGGGGTTGAGTTTACCGAAAATATCGAACGTTGTTTCGAAGAGACCGGGATCGGATAAGTTATCTGAAAACCACTTCAATCCAACGAGTACGTTTTCGAAGTGCAAATAAGAGCATGGAGTCGAAGATGGAGCAGTGAAGTGCAAGGGCTAATCGCTACTAATCCTGAGGATGATTCCAAAATGGATGCGGTAGGAATAGTGCCTTCGGTTCCGTTTGGACCCAGAACGGACTTGTATGGATGAATGCTATCAGTACATTGTCATTAGAGGACAATGAGCATTCTAAGTGAAAATTCCTTTGAAAGGTAATCGTAGCCTCAAGCCTCATCAACCGGGAACGACTGAAAATCAGGGGAGATGCAGTAAGACTAAGTGGGTCGCACCCAATTAGGATATGTTTATCACCTTTCTAGATACCCTCGGATATTATTACTACGGTGCGTAGAAGAGCTCGGAAAGGGTGGGAACGCCCGGGGTGATAGCATATTCAGTCTATCCAGGTTAGAGGTAGTCCGGTCTTGTGTTGTAGGGGATCCCGACGTGATCCTCGGTACATTTTTCTGACGTGTACTGTGGCAGGTGGTACCCCAGTGCCTAGTCATTCGTATGGAATCCATTCTGCAATACGTGCCTTTACGGTTTTGGTTGTAGAGCCTAGTATGCTGGAATTTAATTAATATAACAATTTCAGCTATTTGAATAAGTATTTGTACTTAGACACTATTATAATATCAGAAGGCTTTGATAAAAAGTGGTTTGGTTATCGTAAGGTAAAAACCCGTCGTGTTTATATGTGGCGTGATCTTACGAGATATCTTTGTTTTCCAAAGGATTTTGATAACTTTAATAATTCAAAATTGAGTGTATTTTCTCACGCTGGTTTTTCAGACTGACTCGGGTGTTATTTATTATAATGCTCGGGTCAGACCGAGTATTTCGGATACAGGATAGGATGCTATGGAGCTCAGGAGACGAGCTGGATGACGAAGACGTATTACACATACTTGATTTTTATTCCGTTGTGTATTGTAGGCTGTATATTCAACATTTGTGAGGACAAGTTATTATAACTGTCCAGTATTAAGTTATTGATGTGTTGTACTTTGATGATGTAATGTATAAATAATAGTTATAGTTCTTTTTATATAAACACTAGTTGTTATCTATTATATATTGTTCCACTGTGATTGTTATGTGTTGTTATTTCTATTTTCTTCTTCTACCTCTTTCTTCTTTCTCTTGCGATCTGGTATTTCCGGCATTCGATTGGTCATCATGTAATACAGTAAACATATTGATGTCGATTTTCGAGCTTCGAAAATCCGGACGTCACATAATGTTTATTGTTCAAGTGTAATAGGAAATCATAAATTTTAAATGCTACAACCTTAAGATAAAACTGCACAAATAGAATTCAGTAATTTGCTATAATTTTTCATAAGTGAAGAAGTAAAAAATAAGATGGTTATTGAATAAAAAATATGCTATGAATATAACTACTTAAAAAGTACAAGGATAGAAAAATATAATGGTCATTATAATGCTGAGATGGGAAGATTGTTATTAAATCACTAAAAATAATTCAAGATTAAAAAAATATATAAAATACTTTTTTTTGAAAATGTCAAAAAATATATTATGATATCAAGAAGATTGGATGACCTTGTGATAATAGCTAGATCTAATTTGTTATTTTTTCCTATAGATCTTTTGTTTGATATGTAAGACTAAAGCAAGTTTGTAATTTGTGAAAAATATAGTATCTTCTGTATCAAATGTTTCTTAGTTAATAAAGTTTCATCAACAAACAAATTTGTTATACCATATATTGAAATGGAAGAAGAAAAATTAACACCATTGAATACCCTTATATCGATGATGGTGGAAGAAAAAAATCAAAATTCATCGAGTAGGTCGATGACTAGTTTGCAGAAAATTGACAATAATCGAAATAACGTAATCTACATTGGAGGTCGATAAATTTATATAAATGAGGAAATTTATAAAACTAAATAAAAGCTTACATGTTGCACAAATCTTACACCTATAAAAGAGCTCTTGAGTACATAATTATCAATGACATTCATTTGATATAACACATAAACCTATTAAGAAGTACACGTTAAGGATTTCGAATTAGAAATCACATTGCAGTGTAGTGGAGATATGATGTTTATTGATGATATAGAAGTATTAATTCATATTTAGATGACACAAGGAATGTGGGCTGTAGTGTAATTATGAAATATTTTTAAGCCTATTATGGTTGCAGCGTAATTATGAAATATATTCAAGGAAAATAGATGAAATAATTGAACAAAGCATACGACTTTACAAAATCATAGATAATAAGATTGCGGTAACTGCAGTAGAAGACTTGATTGTAAGAATGAAGTAAACAAACAAAAGTATCTTACAACAAAATGGTAAACCACATAAAAGAAACCATATAACAATCTGAATGTAGGGTTGTTATATTTGTTTTTAAAATAGATAAAAAGTCCAATGGTTGGACCATAAATAGATGAAAAATATGACATAATTTGGAGGTTATAATAGCAATACTACAAACTTTTACTTGTTAACATGAAACCGTAAAGTACTCATGTTCCTGGTCCCGAGTTGAGGTTACATCAATTGGGCAGAAAAAGAGTAATTATTTGCAACATGAGGTGTCCTATTACATTATTTCATCACATTAACCTCGTTTCTTTTTCTATCTCTTTTTTGAGCTTTAATATCACCATCTATTTTAGTAATGTTGATCTTCTTCTCATCTTCATTGGTCTATATAATAAAAAGAGCTATACGATCACAAAAATAATAATTAGAGAAAATAATAGATTAATGTGTCATGTATACTATAAGTAAGAAGGACTGCAAACATGAACTTATTTTGTATTATTTCTTGTTATATCGATTTTGAGCAAGACATATAAAGAAAAATCTCTTTTGTGGTATAGAGTAAGTAACATCAGCTCATGAATTTACGGTCTACACCGGCATTTTTGAAATGCTTTTTTTATGAAAATAATTATATGATAGGAGAGATAAAGTAAACTTGAATCTTAGATCTACACAAAGAGTAGCATGAATTTAAAACTATCATATTTTATACTTTTACCTCATTTTACATGCTTAAGGTCTTTTCATTGTTATCTGAAGAATATTTTGTGTTTAAGATTATCAAATAAGATGCATGAAGAGAGAATGTAAACTGTTCTGGGACAGTTTTGAAGATAATTGTAAAGCTTAAAAGAGGAGGGGGTTTGAAGTTGGTAGCTATTATTTATATGTACTTTAGTTATTTTTGAACCAAACTAAAAAGAATTGAATAGAAACAAAAAAGTCGATCTCAAATGAAGAATTAAATAAAATTAGTTAATAATGAGCAAAAACAGTCCTTTGACTTTTTTGGAATGACAAAATAAAGTATGAATAAAAAAAAGTAAATGGTAGGAGATTACGTGATACTAATGTATGGTACAAACATTAACACTATCATTAATATCATTCTTTCCCACGTTAAGTGTATAAAAAATATATTTGATATCAGTTCTGGAAGATCAATAAACTTTCTTTAATATACACACACACATATATATTATATATATAATTATAATAAAAATAGGGATAAGTTACACAAATTGAAAAATACTTAAAATTAATCATTCGATTCCCTGAATTATCGATTACAAAAAATTATTAATGGTATGCTTCAAACATTAACACAATTATTAATACCATTCTTTCCTACATCAAGTTATGAATAATATTTTTGGTACCCGTTCTGGAAGATCGATAAGCTTCCTTTAATTTACACACACACACGCTGATACACACACATACATACATACATACACACACACATACATACATATATTATAAACAAAAATTACTGAATTTTTTTAATATTACAATATAATATCATGTAATACAAATTAGAGATATGTTAACACAAAACTGAGATGTGATTTGCTAATTTCTAAACTAAATGAAAAACTGGTAATTAATATAGTCGTCATATCCAACAACCATTAATCGTATTCTTTAAATTTGAAACTAATCTTTGAAGTAAAATTGTGAAAATGGGTCAAATGTAAAATTATCTGTGAATACCAATCGACTATATAAATTATTTAAAGAATATTTTAAATTCAAAGACATGAGAAGCATCAGTGGAGAATGAACATACCTTAATGGAGTAAATTATGGTTTGTTCCTTTTAAAATGTAAACCAAAAGCAATGAAATTAAAAATGGTAAAACAACCTATTATAAAGAAAAGAATGAAACTCATTTGTATATTTTTTTGACAACTTAAAGGAAATTTAAAATAAAGTAAATAAAATTTATTAAACAATCATCAAACCAAATAACCACGAAAAAAATATAAGAATAAAATTAGTTAAAGGGGAAAAAATAGATAAATAATGAATAAAAGATTCCATACATCATCTGTACATTCATAATGTTCCAAACAACTACCAAACCAATTAATTTAAACACGGTATAACAATCAAATTTGACTAAAACCAAATTATACAGGGAATGCATTATATTCAAAGATATAAGTAGCACTAGAGGAGAGAGAACATACCTTAAAACATAAACCAAGGAAAGCGAAAATAAAAACAGTAAAACAACAAATTATAAGGTGCAAATGAGAATGAAACTCATTTGTATATTTTTTTTTGGTAACTTACAGAAATTTAAGATATGGTGAAATAAATTTATTTTAATTGTTGTTTAGTAAAGAAATCATTTCTGCTGGTGTTTGAAAAGAAGAATGGATAGATTTCTACTGGTATTTGGAAAGTGGAATAAGAAAAGTTGTGCCATTAGAATTTGTAATTGTAAAACATTTATTAGTTGGTATAATTATTAATTTTTTTTCAGTATTGAGAAGTATAGGCATTAATGGTATGATTAATATTTGAGATATATGTTAATACAATTGTAAGGTAAATACTAATAGTCCCTCAAATTGCTCAGAAATTAGCGTACATGAAGAGATGAAATGTGGAGAGAGTATATAAATATTCATATATTCTCTTTTATATATAAAAAAATAGATGTGTCTGGAAAGAGGATAAGATAATAATATGTGGTTGTGAATGGATAAGGCAATAATGTGCAGTTGGAAAGTGGATAGAAAGTTAATTGCTATCATTGATTACTGCTAGCGTCTAACGCCGACAGCCAAATTTGATGTGTTTACTCAAACTAATTCAATCACTGTGATCCTCATTGACGCGTCGGACGTGACACCAACTAAAATTGAGCATTTTTGCTGTGGACAATACTTAAATTTTATTCTTCTCACCCTACACATGGCATTAGACTTTTAGTTTTGGATCCATAATTGTTGTTTGAAATGTAAAGCGGGCCTTTATCACTAATTTTTTGAAAATTAGGTACCGACTCTTTTAACGTCACACCCGACAATCATCATCCGCCAACTCATTTAATTTCAATATTTAAAATGTGATTTCTTTTTGTAGATTAATCGGTGTTGACTAAAATTTTAACATGCCTCGAAAGCGTGTTTAATGTGTGATATTAGCAAATGATTGATTACTAATACCCCTAGTTAAAAATAAAAAATGAAGAGATACTAGTTGCTGAAAAGTAAAGAGATGAGAGTTTAAAGTAGTTCGATCAAAAAATGATCTACGTCCATCGTAAGAATTTTTTATTACTTTCACTTTTATTACAATAACTTAGATTACAAGATCACGATAATACTAAGATACTTGAAAGCAAGTGTTGTTCAACCTTTTTGAAGGAGCAATGAATAGGATATTTATAGTAGTTGAAATGAATGATGGATTACTGAGATTGCACTATGAATCAGGCGAAAAGTGTATCTAATAGTTGATTTGGTCGAACCGACCGATGGAAGAAAGCTGGAAAAGTTAATGGAACGTGCGGTTGAGATGAGTGCCAACAGGGACACCGTACATGGCTAGCCTTGTCTTTACTACTCATTAATGCATATGCACTATGGCGGTATGTTATATTGGTACAATATGCTTTTTGTTAGAATTAGGCACACTTGGTTGTGCCCCTTGCAATATACTCTTGTATGTTGATGTGGCAAGGGTTGCCGAGCTGTCTAGTGGATAGTTGAAGACGTAAAGAAAATAGAAAATTGCTAATGACCAAGCTGCGGAGAACATGTCGAGCCAAGCATGAAATGACAAGACGGACGACCTAAGACCGGTCAAATAGGGTTGTGGATGTAACAACATGCACCTTAATATGCCCGAATTTCGACTAAATCAAAACTAAAATCCCCTAGGATACGGATCGTTGGTTTTGGTAACATGTAATAAACATAAATATATCAGAGAGCGATCAATATAAACTCGCGGTGGAATAGAAAAAATATAATAGAATATGCATACTTACTAAGGCTACTACCTTGAAATCAATATTATTCCTTGAATATTTATCTTCCTTGCCAAGCGCTGAGCAAAAATGAGAAGACTTCGCCATCTATCATTCCTACCTTGCACCAGTAGCATGTCCCTCTAAGTCTATCATATGAGTTGTAATGAGAAGGGGGTTAGAACAACGTTTGGTGATTGGAAAATTATATATTTTACACATAACACTAATTTGTGCTGATTGATTTTCATTTAAGTGTTATGTCAATTATTCATGGCTAATTCATTCAATCCTATATGCACGTACGATACGCCTAACCTACTCTGAGGTATAACTATATATATGCCTATATATATTATATATATAAACGTTGTACTATCCAAAAACCCCAGCTACTTAATACTTCTTAAATATGAAGGAGGCAGATTCAATAGCCATTTAATATCTCAACCCCAAAGCGGGCTTTTCACAACGTAAACGCTAGTCAATCGATCCTATCTATATAGACCGATGACCCCTAGATACGGCTTTATAATTTAATTACCGTACTCATTTAAGGGTTGACTTGCCCACCTCCGCCAAATAAACAACAAACAAACAATAAATAAAACTTTAAGGCTTTGCATATCCCATACGGATTCTACACTAGTAGGAAGCGAAATCTATCAGGGCATAACCTAACTCTTTGCTAACGACCGCGAGGGACCGTTGAGTTAAATTGACATCTTAATTATTATTGAAATTAACTGCAAGTTAAACACCGTCAATTGATAATTAGTAACTGTGTGACAAGTTGGTTCATTTGGATGTTGTTTGTTATTGTATGCCATTGATTAATGTTAGATGTATGGTTGTTTATTTATTTTGGATATATCCCTGTTATTACCTATTTATTATTTGACATTATATAAATTGTCAATTGTATTATGGAAATGAATTAAGAAATAGGTTGAAATGATATATGCATATGATACTTTGATTTGGATTGAAATGATATATCCATCCATGTAATTAAATTGATATAAATAATCACTTGGTCATAGGGTAGAAAATTATATATGGACACCGGATTGGTTAAATTAAATGGTTTTAAAATCTTGAATTTGGATTTTAATTAAATGACACTGTTTTAAAGTAAATAAATTGTGGATTTATATGAATTGAATTATTTTCTAATTCAAGCTTTGAAATGTTGAAATTGAAATTGGTTAAAAGAAATTGTTTTAAAGAGTTGATTTGGAAATGTGAAGTTATAATCGATATATGACTATAGTTTTGAAAATTGATAATTTTTAAGTTTGAACCTTAAATTGAACAATGAAGTTTAAATTGATTTAAGGGGTTTGAATCAGTAAATTGAAATTGGACTTGAAATCGATATGAATTGAAACAGTTTAAAATAAGAATTAGATTGAAATTTAAATCATTGAATTGAACTGTTGAATCGAATTTGAAGTTAAAACTGAATGTTTCGAAAATTGAATTTAATTCAAATTAAAGTTGAAATCAAGTTGATTTGAAACTAAATTGAAATTGAGTCAATTGAATTGAAAGATTGGAAATTGAGTTTTGTTCATTTGAAATTTGGACATGGGTCCAGATTTGTTGAATTGGAAGGAAACAATTTGATTGATATTATTTTCAAAATAAACTATTTTAATATAAACTTTTTGAAATCTATTTTTTTATACTCAAATTATTTTTATTTTCCAAACTATTTTACTATATAAACAATTTTCAATACTCAAACCGTTTGATATTAAACTGTTTTAAATCTTTGAACTATTCAAACTATTTTCTAAAAATTCAAGTTGTGCAAAGTTAGAATGTTTATATTTAAATTGTTGATTTAAATGCGAATGTGGTTAAATGAGGTTATAACCTAAGTTGGAATTTGAAATGATATTTTCAAGAGAAAATGACATATTTTGAGTAAATATGGTATTTTGAAATGAAGTGATATTTTGAAGTGAATATCATATTTTGATATCAAATATGAATCGTTTTCAAAATGTAAAAGAACCAACCGATGTGAAAAATGACGTTTGGTTGTTAAAGAGACCGAGCCTCTTATTGGCATACTCTATGTCAATATTGGACCACTTTAACAACTGTGTACGCGATGAATGTTATCCAGAATGAAGTGGTTGAATTGGAGGCATTGCTGGATTTGAAGAAAGAGAACGATGATGGATGACCCCGACACTTGTGTCAATTTGAAATGACTAAAACAAGAGCCTATGTCTGGCTAAGGGGTTCGCAACCTTTAGGGGCCCTCGCCCCTTCGTATTATTATATTGATTTTGGACTTGATTGGTGCACCTTGATTTGATTTGGGGGTGATGGACTTGGTGGGCAGTCGTATCTATGATGCGTTATCACCAGCCAGAAAGGGTAAACTGGTAGAATCCTACCTTGGGCATTGCCTCACGTGCCTTGTCATACTTTTATCCTTGTACGCGACCGCTACGATTTTGTTTTAGTGTTGTCTTATCATGACGCCTCCCTGACTACCGACGTTACTGGTGGTGTCAAAGGAAAACTGTAGGACAATGCTTAAAAATGTGTTAAGGGAGATTAATGTAAAGCCTTAACGCTAGAAAAAATATTTATTTTATTGATTAGACACTACATATATAGCATATCTTACTACATATAGATAGTTTAACGGATCCTTAGGAGATGGAAAATCTCGTAACATCTCTTAAGTTATTGCATGCACGTTATACACTGGATAGGAGATATAAAATCCTGTAAACATCTCTGAAGCTATTACACTCATATTTATTTGTTGTTGATTTAACTTACATAAGAACTTTTAGTTCTGACTCGAGTGTTTTGTCTTTTCATTACGCTCGGGTCAATCTGAGCTTTTCAGTGTTGAAGACATTATTTCTAAAGGACGAAGTCGAAGTTTGGTATATTATATTACTAGTATTATTCCGTTGCATTATTTTGGTATGTTTGTTGATTGTACTCTGATTATATTGTAGAAGTTGTGTAATCAAATGTATATTGTAAAATAGCTTCATGAACTGTTTATTTGATCATTATATTTTGTCATTCCGCTACGAGATTCTGTGTTATGTTTTCCTTCTTTTCTCTTATTTTCTTATTTACCCCATTGACAATCCTCCCTTTTGAATGGTTTGAGTTAGACATGTGTGGTTTATTGTCGATTTAAACCGTCCAAAAAGGTGGGTCGTCACAATTCCATTGTACTTTGGAACCTTCTCTTTTGCCCCTTAGATTCTTTCCAACTTTTCCAAGCATGATACACATAAGAAAGTTTATTTTTGGATGTTAAAGGAAATTATCCTTAACGCAAGTTCCATTCACTATTAACAAGGTATGGAAATAGAAATTTCAAAGCTAAAATGGATTTTTCCTTGGTTTTCTCTATATTTTGTGTATCGTCACCCTTGTTGGATAGTAAATTCATGTTCACTAACATGTCGACCCTCCATATGCTAGCACTAATTGGAAAATTTTCCATTTTCGTCAAAAATCCTTTTCCTCTTTCAATCAAACACATGCAAAACAATTTGAAAAATCAAATTCCAAAAGCATTTGAACACCATTATTCTTCAAAGCACTTGAATAAAAAAATTCAAAAAGCATTTGAACCCAACTTCTCAAAAGCATTTAAACACCATCTTCCTTTCAGAAACATTCGAATAAAAAATTTCAAAACATTTGCTCCATCCTTGAAAAATAAATCAAGCCATATCTTAACGTAATCGGGACTCAATCAATGAGTTATATGATTGACCCCTGACATTGTGCAATTAATCCTAGATATGGGGAACCTTTTCTTTTATACTAAACAACAAATTACCAGCAAACATATTTATAAATTTTAGCTTTTAAGGCACAGTGATAGTGACCCATAACTTCGCAACAAACTTTCCCTGTCCTTCGCTTAGTATAATTTATTTTTCCCAAAATTCTAAAGTGTTTGGGATTAAAGTATACTAATCTATTTAATAAACTTCCATCCTTAATTATATTCATCGCTAGTTAAGCGTCCTTGTGAGATTTTCTTATTTACACAACTTTCCAATATATGTATAGCGGTCAAAGCTCATCTAGAAAATTATCATAGTAAATAAATAAGAACATTTCTCATATCATATCATATGCTTTTTCAATATTTGAAGGGAGACAACTAGCGATTACAACCCAAATTATTGTTGGAAGCCGCCCTTCATCATCAACTAGCGTTAACGATGTTGTGACCCTATTACTCTTTAAGTAGGACGGACACTTCTAGTATGCCATTCAATTATAATCCACATGGCTTAACTTACCTCCTTGGCTCCCTATAAATAAGGTTCATCCATTACTTCAATTATGACATTCGCTTATGAGATAAATTATGCATTCACACACTGTAGCCGGTAAGGGGTATAAACTATGCATATTTAGAATAACTCATCGGAAAAATTAATTAAGTGAAATAACTTTTCTACCACCTTTCTTACCTTCTATAACCTTGAGTTAATCAACATCCTTTATGTGTGTTTACCCTCTTATTACTCTCTTCTCCAACCATACTTCTATCTTCTCTCGACCACAATCTCTTAATAGTATCCTCAAACTTTGGTATTTACTTCCTTCATCCTTGATCTTTCATGCGAGTGTACCCTAAGACTCGCAAAATTATACTTGATACCATTCCCCATTCTTTTAAGGGTTCTTCTTATAGCTTCGACGCATCTCTAACAAAATATTCCAAGGTTCATACCAATATTCCTTATATTCAACAAGGATTCCTTGTTGCTACTCTACGAGAATCCATAACTATTTTATTCATAATTTAAACATTTACCCCCTCTTACCTAGGCAGCCATCCCTATCTACTACATATAAAAAATTGGTTTGGGTTCACTACTCTTTATAAAACTAAAACTTCATAATCATGAAGTACCTAATCCAAAACCTTTATCTTTAAAACCTAGACTTAGAAACTTTTTTATTAAATTCAACAATCATTTAGTTTCAATAAAGGAGCCATGAAAATTTTTCCTTTGTAAAGACCTTCTATGGTAGAGATTTACATATTTAAAATAGGATTTTTAACTCAAAACATTCAAAAACTCAATTATCATACCAAACCATTTTTCAAAAACATCCTTCATAACCTTAAACAATGAAAATTGAAGTAGACACGGATAACTTACATTTATTAATTTTCTACTACTCATGCTATTTCCACTTTCAAACCTAACGGAGCTTTTAATAGTAAATGAGGGGGATATCTAAAAGATATGTGCAATTGCGATATCTCCCTAAGCACCTATCTAAATTATATGCCCAATTACTACACATATCTAGGGAATTTATCCCTTCTTCTTATCATATTTCTATTGATTTTCTCCAATACTATTTTTAACTAGATTACTAATCCTATTTTTTATATAAATTCCTAACGTTGTTACTATTCAAATTTCCTAATACTGCTACTATTAAAATTTCTCCTATCTAAATTGCCACTACTTACATAGCTCTATTTCTCCCATTAATTTATTGTAGTGTGTTCGCATACTACTTTAGTCATTGGGCTTTTCTTGAAAAGGGACATGTGCTAATCTATTTTAGATGTTATTCTCCGTATTTTCCTTATACAAGAATATTCCTCTTATCTTCAATATCGGGCACTCTTACCCTTCTATTCTCTTACCATATATCAATCAAGTACCATTTTCATTTATCCATCTCTTAGATAAAGAATTTTAAAATCTTTTTAAATTTACAAAAATAGGGAAATCATCGAGCAAAACTTTCCATTCATTTCAAAAACAAAGAACCCTTTTACCAAAATCCATTAAATTGAAAACTTTTGACTCAACCAAAACTTCTCAGTAAATCATTTTAAAAACCCATGCAAAACGTTTTAAGGAATTTTCAAAAAGAAACTTTTTTTCAAATTCTTTCATATGAGGTCGGACGTAGAAATGGACTTTTCTTATTTTCCCTCTTACTCTGAAAATCTTCTTGTTAGGAGTGTATACTAAAAATCTGGTTTATCGTCTCATGGTGGTTAACGTATACCTTCTTGCGGGAACTTGCTCCACTCCTATTATACCTTGCTTCCGGATATTTGCAACATGTAGTTCTTACTTCCTATTTGTTTGGATGAAATGTACATCCTTAATTAGAAATCCATTAAAATACATAATCATAAGGCAGCCTAGGCTAAACAAACGAGTCAAGTACCATCTAGACTTCAGGATTCTTCCATATGTCATAGCTATGCTCTTCTCAGTCCACTCCTTACGGTGCGGCCTCCATCCTATGGGGTAATCAAGGTAAGTGCATCAATTTAACTCTATGTATTATTCCAACACATAGTTGCCTTATTCATCCTTTCAAAATGGTCGCAACTACTTTTATAGTCGGAATTTATCGAGTTTGGCATATATAATATACATTTATAGGTAAAAATAAAAATACGTTCTCTTAGTGTATCCTAATTCATATGATCAAATAACTTATGCTCTAATACCAAATGTAACAACCGCACCTTTATGGGTCCGAATTTTGACTAAATCGAAACCCAAGTCCATTAGAGTATGGATCGTTGGTTTTGGTAACCCATAATAAACATAAGTATATCAGAGAGCGATCAATATAAACACCACAACGGAATAGAGAAATAAAATAGAACACACGTACTGACTAAGGCTGCTGTTAACCCCTAAATTTCTACGACTCATGGCCTTACGACTTATGAGCTGTACGACTCATGGATTTATGAGATAAGGAGTCTACGACTCATGGCCTTACGACTTATGAGCTGTACGACTCATGGATTTACGAGATAAGGAGTCTACGACTCATGGCCTTACGACTTATGAGCTGTACGACTCATGGATTGACGAGATAAGGAGTCTACGACTCATGGACTTACGAGATAAGCTTGCTACGCCTCATGGTCCAGATGGTTCAGCGAGTCAAGGTCTGTACGACTCATCAGGTTTATGATTCATGGAAACGTACGACTCATAAGGTCTTACGACTCATAGGACTTACGACTCATAAGGTCTTACGACTCATGGTGCGTGCGACTCATCAGGCGTACGACTCACAAGGACTTACGACTCATAAGGTCTTACGACTCATGGTGCGTACGACTCATCAGGCGTACGACTCACAAGGACTTACGACTCATAAGGTCTTACGACCCATGGTGCGTACGACTCATCAGGCGTACGACTCACAAGGACTTACGACTTATAAGGTCTGACGACTCATGGTGCGTACGACTCATCAGGCTTACGACTTAAAGGCTATCGAAACTGGAATCCAGGGCCCTGGCCTGTGCTACTTTGATCTGATGAGTCGACTACGACTTAGCACTTCTCTTCCAACTGAGCCGCAAGATGGACCATAAGGCGCCCACGAGACATCATAAGTCGAATACAAGTCACGACTTACTATGAGTCGGTCACGACTCATGACTTGGCCAAATTGAAAGCTCAGAAATCTGCTCCTATAAGTACCCCATCACTTCCGACATTGGGGGGACTTTTGGAAAATCATTTCTACAGCGCTGTTACTCCGTCGAACTCTTCATTCATTCAGTAATCAAGGATCTTTCAAACATTCGCGACACTACAACAAGCTTCGAGAGAAATTCCTTACATCCGAGATGGATTCATCGAGTTTCACCGTCGAAGATTGAGCTAGTAGTCTAGATTGTTTCTTGTGATCGAGTTGTACTGTTTCTTGAAGAGATTTGTATCAAATTGTAACCGAATCAGCAATAAGAGACTATAAAGTGGACGTAGGCTCAATTACGGGCCGAACCACTATAAATCTGTTGTTCATTTACTGCATTTCGGCGATTCTCCTGCTTAATTTCTGTTCCCGTCACACGGGTGGTGCTTTCACTATCTTATTACACACACCGGGTGTTATCGTTCATATTTTAACGTTAACATTTTGGTGCTTTCACTGAGAATTGAACTCAGGCTACCATCCATCATTGCTTCACACAAGTTTGTTGAAAAGATTTCCTACAGAACTAGAAGTCTATCAGACATAATGGCTCCTGGAAGGAAACGAAAGGTTGTCAGATCTGAAAATGTTCATGATGATACCGCCACC
Organism: Allium fistulosum; assembly: GCA_030737815.1. Classification (NCBI taxonomy): domain Eukaryota; kingdom Viridiplantae; phylum Streptophyta; class Magnoliopsida; order Asparagales; family Amaryllidaceae; genus Allium; species Allium fistulosum. Next base: position 730,446,754 of record CM060902.1, on the reverse strand, counting down.
TCTGCTTCACCAAGTCAAGCAGCTCCAAGCGTCGGGGTGACGCGAGAGGAGCTAGACGCTGCTGTATCCGGACTATACCAGCAGATTGAGACTCAAAACAATCTGATGATGGAAAAAATGAACGCTCTGCTTGGTGCCAACCAAAGACCAGTGGGTAATGAAGAAAACACCGCTGATGCCCTTCGCAACTCCGAAGGGAGGAATATTCCTCAGGGGGGATCGGGTGCTGCTGAAGGGGCACCCCTCCGAGCTGAAGGATCTAGACCATCGCCAATTTTCCACGAAAATCTGCCCGGGCAAACATCTGAGAAAATGGCAGAAGTCTACTCCGCAAAATCTTTGAACAATGAGGAATATCTTTCTGGCATGATCAAGCAAATAATGAAAGAGAGCATGCAGAGAGGTGAAGATGAGAGTGAATGGGGATTCGTGCCAAGCAAGACTCCATTTACCCAGAAGATTCTAAAGGCTGAATTTCCTAGAAAATTTGTTCCCCCCACCATTCCTGCTTATCGGGGAACAAGTGATCCAAACCAATTCTTGTATAAGTATGATTGGCACATGACCGGTGCGAGAGCAACTGATGAAATCAAGTGCCGGTATTTCCCAGTATATTTGGAAGGAGTGGCACTTCTCTGGTTCACCAAACTTCCTGTCCGATCAGTAGATCAGTTTTCCGATCTGACTAGAAAGTTTAAAGAGCAATTCAGGCTATACGCTTCAAAGGCAAAGGACATAATGTCATTATCCAGTCTTGAACAGAATCCGGGAGAACCTATTAAATCATTCCTGAACCGTTTCAATATAGCTCTGGCGGAAGTTGATAACGCAGAGCCACGGATGATCTTGACCTATTTGATGCGTGCTATCGACAAATCGAGCGAATTTGGAAAATGGCTGAAGATGAAAGAGCCAAATTCTCTCGAGAAATTCTACAAGAAAGCCGATGAATTCATACGCTTGGAAAATCTTCCAGCATCAATGAAGGTGGTGGCAACAAAGGTGGAAAATAATACTGCCGCTTCGGAAAAGAAAGATTCCGGAGGTCAGAAAAGGGAAAATCACGAGGGGAAGAAACAAAAGGATATAAAGAAACCTCGCTTCTTCAAACCCTCAGATTTCACTCCATTGACCGACACTCTGGAAAATATCTTCTTCGCCACCAAAGATGCTGTGGATTATCCCAAACCGGCTGAGATAAAACCAGGAAAGGGCGCTATGAGAAATGGAAAGTTCTGTCGCTTTCACAACCAACCTGGTCATGATACCAATGACTGTCGTCACTTAAAGAGCTTAATTGAAGAATTATTGAGAGAAAACAAGCTGCAACAATATGTCAAGAAAAACAGAAGTGATCCATCTTCATCTACTCAGAGATAACAACCCTCTAATCAGCCGTCAGGCTCAAGTAAAGGTGCTGCGGCACAAGAATCTGAGAGGCCCGTTATTAACCTCATTTCAGGGGGCCCGCACCCAGCAGGCAAAAGTTGGGGTGAGATGGAACGATATGCTCACGCTTTGAAGTATATCCCGGCAGAAGAAGATGTTTTTGCTGTAGAAAACACAGTACCCCTAAAACAGCAAAAGATTTCAGATAATGATATTTTGTTCAAGGCTAGGGATTCTATTGGTATTGAAGCTCCCACCATAGACCCCTTAGTTATTTCTGCAGGAATTGGGCCAGCAATAGTAAGACGAGTACTCATTGATTGCGGTGCTTCCTGCAATATACTTTTCAAGAAAACATTTGACCAGATGAAGATCCCAATGACCGACGTTCAGGCTTCATCACAAAAGATCGTTGGTTTCACTGGGGAACCACAGCAACCAATCGGAACTGTCGATTTGTTCGTGGAACTTGGTGAAGGGCAGAAAAGGGTAACTCGAAAACAAACCTTTGTGATTGTTGATGGATTTTCTGCCTACAATGCTTTCCTAGGCAGGCCAGCTCTAGCTGCATTCAAGGCCATTTTGGCCCCGTGGTGCTTAACTATGAAGTTTCCTACAGAAAATGGTGTTGGTGTCATCAAGGGAGATCAAAATGCTGGACGTGAATGTTATCTTATAGAGCTTCGAGAAGCCAGAAAGAGAGAGATGGGTAAAGATGCGGCAGCTCCCCTCCGCATCAAAAACCCAACCTTATAGCAAATACAGGGTGGCCCCTGCACTGGTGAGCATAGTGGTGCAAGGCGGGAAATGGACCCCAGAAAATCCAGTGCAGAGGAAAATAGAGTGGTGCCTGTGGAAGTTACGGTACCAATACCTGTCGACTCCAAAGACCCAAATAAAGTACTTAATGTGGGTTCGCAACTAAGTACAACAGTTCAAAATACACTGATATCATTTCTAAAAGCAAATCTGGACGTGTTCGCTTGGTGTCATGCTGATATGTGTGGAATCTCTCCAACAATTGCTGTTCACACTCTGAATGTCGATCCGAAATTCACACCGGTAAAACAGAAAAGAAGAACTCAAGGTCCAGAAAGATCAGCAGCTTTAAAGGAAGAAGTAGATCGCCTCTTAGAGAATAATTTCATCAAAGAATCCACTTATCCAAATTGGGTTTCAAATCCAGTACTGGTTAAGAAGGCAAATGGAAAGTGGAGAGTATGCATTGATTTCTCAGATCTGAACAAAGCTTGCCCCAAAGACTGCTTCCCGTTGCCTAGAATCGATCAACTAGTAGATGGGACGGCTGGACATGAGTTGTTATCTTTTATGGATGCCTATTCCAGATAAAATCAGATTATGATGAATGAACCAGATCAGGAGGACACAAGCTTTATTACAGATGTGGGACTCTACTGTTACAAAGTCATGCCATTCGGGTTAAAGAATGCAGGGGCAACATACCAAAGACTTGTCAACGCTATGTTCAAGCCACAGATCGGCAAAACAATGGAAGTCTATGTTGATGATATGTTAGTAAAGTCAAAGAAAGCAGTAGACCACATGGATCACCTGGCGGAAATGTTCTCAATTCTTCGGAAGTACGGAATGAAGCTCAATCCATTGAAATGTTCATTCGGAGTAGAGTCTGGAAAATTCCTGGGTTTCATCGTAAGCGCTAGGGGCATCGAGGCCAATCCTGCTCAAATCACAGCTCTAAGAGAAGTTAAAGCCCCTAGAACAAAGAAAGAACTACAAAGTCTCAATGGAAAGGTTGCCGCTCTCAGTCGCTTCATTTCCAAGGCCACAGACAAATGCATTCCCTTCTTTGATGCTCTAAAGAAAGGGAAGAAAAATTTCGAATGGACTCCTGAATGTCAGAATGCTTTCGATCAACTGATTCATCATATGAGAAATCCTCCGGTCCTCTCCAAGCCTAGTGATGGCGAAGACCTCTTCATCTATTTGGCAATTTCATCCCATGCTTTAAGTGCAGCACTCGTACGAGAAGATATGAAAATACAGCGTCCGGTTTACTACATCAGCAAACGGTTCGCTGGGGCTGAAATGAATTATTCAAAGATAGAAAAACTTGCTTATTGTCTGCTAATCGCTTCCAGAAAGTTGAGGCCCTATTTTCAATCTCATCCCATCAAGGTCCTGACTGATCAGCCTTTGAAGCAAGTCCTGTATCGTCCTGAAACTTCGGGTCGTCTCTTGAAGTGGAACATAGAACTCAGCCAATATGACATCACTTACCATCCCCGAAGAGCAATTAACGGACAAGCTTTAGCAGATTTCATAGCAGAGTCCACTGACAAAGGTGACAGTAAGGAAGAAACCACTGACTGCATTCCGATACAGTGGAAGTTGTATGTTGATGGCTCGAGAAATGATTATTGTTCTGGGGCAGGAGTTGTGCTCGAAACTCCCGAAGGACGATCACTATGTTATGCATTGAGACTGGAATTTCCTTCGACGAACAATGAAGCAGAATATGAAGCCCTTATTGCCGGATTGAAAATCGCCAAGGAGTTAAATATCAAAGTGATACAGATTTTCAGCGATTCTCAGCTTATTGTTTGCCAGGTGAAGAAAGAATTTCAAGCCAAAGGAGGAAATTTGCCTGCATATTTGACAAAAACTTCCGAACTCCTCAATGATTTAGATCACTACTCAATAAGCCACATACCTCGAGAGGAAAATATGAAGGCGGATTCTTTAGCAAAGTACTCAAGTTCCGGAGAAGCTCAATTACTAGGATTAGTTCATGTAGAAGTTCTGTCAGCTCCAAGCATTGATGAAATGGATGTTGATTGGATTATGACTACGTCTCAAGAGCATGAATCATGGATGACTCCAATCAAAGAATACTTACTTAGTGGTTCCCTGCCAGAAGGTTCTAAGGAACGTCGAAAATTATTAAGAAAAGCATCGAGGTATATAATTCAAGATGGTCGATTATACAGGCGAGGATTTTCAACCCCACTACTCCGATGTGTAACTAAGGAAGAAGCCAAGACAATCTTAACAGAGGTGCACGGAGGAGAATGTGGAGACCATTCAGGTGGTCAAACACTTGCAAAGAAAATTCTCCGATATGGATACTTCTGGCCGGATATCAATCGAGATGCTGCAACTTTTTCCAGGAAATGTGACAAATGCCAACGATTTGCAAAAATCCCAAGAGCACCCTCCACTGAACTCACACAAATGGTCAGTCCATGGCCATTTGCCATCTGGGAGATAGACCTAATTGGACCATTACCGATCGCCAAATCAGGGATTAAATATGCTATTGTTGCCGTTGATTATTTCACCAAGTAGGCTGAAGCTGAACCTTTGGCCACCATTACTTCTAAAAAGATGAATTTTGTAACGAAGAATATCATTTGCAGATATGGTGTGCCACAGAAGATAATCACCGACAATGGCACTCAATTTGAAAGTGAAGAATTCCAGGATTTTTGCAAACGGTTCATAATTCGAAAAAGCTTCTCAGTAGTGGCTCATCCGCAGGCAAACGGGCAAGTGGAAGCAGTTAACAAGATCATCAAGTCAACTATCAAAAAGCAACTTGAAAAAGCAAAAGGTGGTTGGGTTGATAAGCTTCCATTAGCACTATGGGCGTACAGAACTACTCACAAAACTGCGACTGGGCACACTCCATTTTCACTGGCATACGGATCTGAGGCAATGATTCCAGTAGAAGTAGAGGTTCCTTCGCATAGAAGAGTTCATTTCAATGAAACCGAAAATGAAAAACTGCAACTTGAAGCGCTTGATTTTCTCGATGAGAAAAGAGAGGAAGCTAGGCTCAGAGTTTCAGCTCATCAGCAGAGAATAGCCAGGCATTTCAACTCCAAAGTTCGCCAACGCAGCTTTGAAATCGGAGACTTGGTTTTGAAAAGGATCATGACAGCAACTGGTGTGTTTGGGCCAAACTGGGAAGGGCCATATGTTATAGGCACTAAACTTCTTGATGGCACTTTCAAACTCATAACTGTTGAAGGAGATCCAATTCCAAGGGCCTGGAACAGCAATCATTTGCGCCCTTATTTTACTTGAAAGGAGCTCTGCTCAAAATTGTAAAATGATGATGAATGTATCAGTTGTATTGTGAAACATTGTAAATCAGTGTAAATGAATGAAAGCTATAAAGTGGACGTAGGCCCGATTCTTGGCCGAACCACTATAAATCTTGTGTTCTTTACTATTTCATAATGCCTGTTTTATTTCGATATGTAAATACTTTAAATGTATCGCTAAAATATCGATTCAAAACTGCAGGACATTGTAACAAGGCTTGCTCATCACAAAGCTAAGCGACCTCTATAAATCAGCTAATGCACAAAAACCAAACAACAAAAATTCCAAACTCAAATCCTACGCAAGGAAAACTTCACATAAAGAGTTGGCGACTTCACTGGGACAAACCTTTGTTCACTAGTTGAGATTGTCGTTATGAACGGGCATCCAACTAGATAACTCGCGTTTGTCTCGTGAAGTCATTCAACGGTGAAGAACACTCCTTCGGATGAAGCAATTTACTCGCAAAAGGAAAAAAGATGTGCTTGGAAATGATGATAAGAGATCACTAATGGGCAAATGATGAGAGAAAATTGCCAAGCAAACAAAGAAGCAGACAAAGGGAGGTATGCCTCTCAACAGGAAGGCCGAGAGATCCACTAAAGGGACGCCTTCCCAATCGGAAGGAACAAGACCCCTCGCTAACTGGTCGTGATGCATCCGACCAGATAGCGTATGTCCGCCCCGTGGATCCACTCGCCCCTGAGATGCAACCTACCTGGCACACCAACCAACCAAAGCCCTCTAACGAGGCACGCCAATAAATGGGAGTGCTTTACTCAATCAAAAAGATCGGTGGGACTACCAAAGGGGCACCTTGTTAGTTAATTGCGATCGTTTGTGCAAGCAAACATCCAATCAAGCAACTTGCGTTCGCCCCGTAGACCTCTGACCATGAGAAAGTAACTTCCAGGCAATCACAAGCCCTCTTCGGAGGCACAAGCCCTCTTCGGAGGCACAAGCCATCTTCGGAGGCAAAAGCCCTTTTCGGAGGCACAAGCCCTCTTCGGAGGCACAAGCCCTCTTCGGAGGCACAAGCCATCTTCGGAGGCAAAAGCCCTTTTCGGAGGCACAAGCCCTCTTCGGAGGCACAAGCCCTCTTCGGAGGCACAAGCCATCTTCGGAGGTAAAAGCCCTTTTCGGAGGCACATTTCACCAGGGTAAAAGTGCAAAATGCTTCTCTTCGGAGACCCACTTCACCCGAGTAGAAATACAAAAATTGCTTCTCTTCGGAGACCAAAATCAAGACTCCTTTGGAAGCACAAGACCTCTTCGGAGGCACACCAATACTCCACAAAGCATAATGCTACTCTTCGGAGTCCACATGCTACTCCTCAAAAATACCAAAATAAAGCCCTCCTTAGAGGCACACTTCGGTTCTTAAGGAAGACCTACTTGTTCATCTTAAAAAAAAAAAAAAACTCTTCCCCAGAAATCGAAGTGCTAAGTAATATCTTCTTCTGAGATTCGCTTTACCGCGTAGGAGAATTCACTTCTCAAAAACATAAAGTAAACATCTCCGAAGGTTGAAGCGTGAAAAACTTATCCGAAAATGAGACACGCTCCGTTTAAGTAGAATAATCATTCCCTCAAAGATGGAATAGTTATTCTATGGAAAATAAGAGTACAGGTCTCGCTAAAAGCGAAAGATATTGTAAAGCACTTGTGGTATAGGGGCAGTATCATATGATACGGCTACAACAATAAAAAGCAGTATTCAAGCAACATACCACAAGCACATAACAATATCACGCGAAAAAGCTGTGAAACAAATGCATTCTCACATACACAAGAGTTTGTACAAGTAAAATAATTGTTTTATTTAGTACTACAAAAATTCTTTACATGTGCAGATATCTCGAACAAGCAAAAGCGGGGACCGGTACCCGCACAATCCCCGGTCAATACATGCAAAGAGCAAAAATAATAAGTAGAAAATCCAGCTTGATTATTCCTTCTTCTCACCACCTTTGGAGCCCTTTCCCGGCCTAATGACTAGCTTTTGAAGTCGTTGTGAACGGGCAGGGGCAGAAGGAGAAAGCGGTGCGGCCAGATCAACTACTGCTTCATCTTCAGTGGAAGTCTTCTTCTTCTTCCTTACAGCACGTTTCCCCTTCCTCTTTGAAGAAGACTCGCTCCCCGGAGTAGCAAGCAATGTTGAAAGCTTCGTGTCGTCATCAAGAGACCGCTCCGGGGTCTTCTCAATGTCTTCAAAATCCTCCGCCTTCTGTTCCTGAGAAGCAGCCGGATCATCCAAGCCTTGAAGAGCTTCGATTTTCTCTGCCTGTGATTCCGGTTGGGAAGCAGAAGGAGGAGTAATTTGGGAAGACGGAGGAACGGCAATCGAAGGAGTGAAAGCTTGTGTAGTGCTTGGTACCTCCGCTGTAGAAGAAAAGAAGTTAAAATCAGCATCCCCCGAAAATAAAGAAGGCATCGGTTCATCAAAGTTTAAGTAACAAGTAAGAAGGTCATCGAATTCGGCTAAGTCAAATGACTGGTTCATTAGACCCGAGACGACACCAAGAGTACCTGGAGGAGTTGGCTTTGCAAGATCCACCTCAAACTTCTCGGCTTCAATGTCATCCAGTGCCTCATCTTCAGTAGGAGTAGTTGCAGTTTCCTGGGCAACTTTAGCTAGTTGTAAAGAATGAGAGCTGGAATCTATAATATTAACGTCGGCTGAAGTGGAAGTTTGAACGGGGGCAGTTAAAGGAGCTTCTTCTTTTGGAGGCTCTTCTCCCATTGTTTCAGCTCGTACTTTGGCAAGTTGCTCCTTCCCCTTAACAAGAGCGGCACGATCCTCATCATTGAGATAGCGCTCCTCAAGTTCCAGCTCATTATAGCCGGCCCCGCCAAGCATATCCATCGCGACTTCCCACACTTCAGCCAATGTAATTTCATAATCGGGACCAAGAAAGGAGAGGCTCCCACGACCCAGAACGCTGTGTAAATAAAAGTCGAATAAGGTAGAGCTGATGTCTGCTTTCGTCGCCTCATGTGATTGCTCAGCCGCTTCCTTTTCGGCAACGGCAGCAACCCGGCCAGCGGTAGCCTCATCACGCTCTGTCTCAGCTTTAGCGAGTCGAGACTTTAGTAACTCAATCTCTACGTTCTGGGAGGTGACTTTTTCCCGCAAATCGGCGTTTTCTGTGCGGTATTTCTCAGTAATATGCTGTTTAGCGGCAAGCTTCATTTCGACATCTCTCTGTGCAGCATGTGCATCCCGCACTTGTTTTTGAAAGACTTCTTCTTTTTGAGTATGAGATGCAGAAGAAGAAGCAAGATCTTCCTTAAGTTTTTTAACCTCGGACTCAAGTTTTGCATAACCATCAGCAATATTTGTCATCTCGACATTATGCTGCTTGCAAATTTTGTCCCACTCCGCCTTGTCGTTTTCCATAGTCAGCATCGCCTCAAGGTTTGCACGATTAACCCTTTGTAGTTCATCAACAAGCTTCTGCCACTGCGACATCCTCTCGATATTAAGCCTGACTGCGTCAAGGCTGCTAAGCATGTCTGGCTTATCAATCGGAACTAGGTCCAAGTCAAAGCGCACCCCTTTTAGGCACCAATTCGGAAAACGGCTCTGAAGTGTTGGGGGGCCGTCCTTGACTTGATATTGCGGTCTGTTAATGATAGTCTGAATGTCAGATTTCTTCAGAGGAGGAGAGCTGGCCAGAATATCGGAAGGAATGGGAGCGTCAGTCTTTTTAGAAATTTCAGACGCGTCAATCGGTTTAGATCGTTTGCTCGGTTCATCGGCAATCTGAGTTTTTCCCTTATCATCGTAAGACTTCCGCTTATGAGAGTAGTCACTCCTATGCGAAGAGTCATATCGCTCGGCATCTTTCCTTCTTTGCCACTGATCGTAATCCCGCTTCTCCTGGGCTTTCCTTCGAGCCCTCTCTTCATCTGTTTCTTTTGGGGTATCAAGGTACTTCCTAAAGTCATAGGTGCCGCGGCCTCCACGGTACTTGAATGAGTCATAATATGAACCTGTATGTCCCATTGGAGAACCTGAAAGCAAAAAGGAGTAAAGTTTAGAAATTCCAGGAGAAAGAGGATAAATGTTTATAAGTGCTGAAAAATCCTAAGTGTGTGTGGCGTGCAGGCTACATGCGTCAAACTACAGACCACGCTTTAGTGTGGAAACAGAGACGACTGGCGTAGTAGGCGTCCGGGTTTGTTTAAAGGTAGAAGTCGCCTCGACAACGGGAGAAGTTGCTTTTGGATTGTTATCCCCAAAAAGCTCTCGAGAAGTTATCATGATATCGCTCAAGCCATCAAAAGTATCATCACCCAGGAGTTCATCAGACTTCTCTTTCTCAACCTCTGTATCAATGGATTTCTCAGGAACTCGAGGATTCTCTTCCTCCTCAGTAATTGGGGTAAGCGCCGACTTGCTGACTAACCCTACGACATTGATGGATGCGGAACATTTTACCAAAGCAGCCTCCACGACGGGTGCTTCTGATGTAGTTTCTTCTATAGAAGCTGGGGCATTCAAGTCCTCCGCTTGGGAACCTGAGACAGCTAACGTTTCCGCATCAGAACTCGAGATTTCATGAATTTGAGTCGATCTAGAAGGATGTAAAAGTCCAAACTGGTGGAGAAACTCATCCTTCAACAAAAATTTCACATCCCGTTCTTCAATCGGAACAGCCATGAGCTTCTCCAGAGTTTGCTTATGACTAGGATCCCTAGAGGGAGACAGGAGCGCTGAAATGAGAAAGCAAAGTTAAACACTTAGTGATTCGGACTGCAAGATACTCAGAGAACAAGAAGAAGAAAGGATAGGCATTCTTACTTCCTTCTCTCCACACGGCATAAAAACCAGGGGGACAGCGAACATAAAAATACTGAGTCAAAAACCCGTGAGCAGTATCAGGGAGGCCGACAACCAGTTTGCGATTCCTGGCACTTCTTATAACAATGATCGAAGGATGATCTTTGATTCTGACGAAAGAGCATAGATAACAGATTTCGTCAACACTGGGGATACGGTCAAGCGTTCTGCCGAATAGTACGCATAGCCCCATTAGAACAGCATAACCATTGGGGTGTAATTGGAATGGAGCGATTGCCAGTTGGCGGAGAAGGTGTTGAAGAAAGTTGTTGAAAGGAGGAATGGCTCCGCACGAGCACATTTGTCGGTTGACTGCCACAAAGCCAGAAGGCGCTACATCAGCAGTGTTGTTCTTCTCAGGAAGGATAGCGTCATCCTCAGCAATGCCAAATTGAGTGCATAACTGCCGAAAAGTTTTGTATAATAGAGTGGAAGATGCTCTCTCTGGGGGATTGACTAAAGGAGCTGGAATGAGATTGGACTCTCCAGTCTGAACTGTTACATCTCTTTGTTGAGAAGCCATTCTACACAAGCAACTGGATATTCAAATATGAAGGTGCACGTTTCCTAAATAGTGTGAAGTGTTGTGCAAAACTAGTAAAGATAACAAATAAATACAAGCTGGAATTAAGTTAGTCGGTAATTGATCGATTATCAAATTTCAGGACTTGTTAATTTAAAAGTTCAGGTACGGCATTAGTGCAAACCAGACATTTTCAGTTGATTAGTTCAATGTTGCTTTAATACTTTGCTTGAACTTGTTGATTTAAAGCACTTCATTCACACAATCTATTTATGTTGATTATCTTTTATTGACTAATCTGTCACTTGATGTGGGCAGTCGGTGACAGTATATTTGTCCCCATTTTCTGTGAATATTGTATTAGACAGGTTATTAGTTTGCAAGCTAGAATGATCTGTGGGAAAATGCAGCAGTTCAAAGTTCATGTAAAGCTTAAGTCATGAGTCGCCAACGACTTATATTCAAAGTTCATCCACGGCAGTTCAAAACTCATACGAGGTCTAAGTCATGAGTCGCCCACGACTTATGTTCTGACTCGTCTACGACTTAAAGGTTACAGAATCCTAAGTCCTGAGTCGTCTACGACTCAAGAATTATGTCATAAGGGGCTTGACTCGTGAGTCGTACAAAGCTACTGAACCATGGCCATACCAGCACCTCCCTTGATTTGAACCCATTGACTTTTCTTCTAACCCATCTTCATCCAAACCCGATAACCTCTCAATCAAACTACTATCCTTATCCCCATTCCACGACACCCTTAAGCCATCCAATGAGTTAAGTTCAGATCACCAAAACCTCGCCAACCTAGTCCATTAACGCCTGAAGCGCAGTAACCCTACATCTCCATCACCCCATTCATCTAAAGATGAAATCGAGCAAAATCAAGCTCATGAACTACCGGTATGGAAGAATTCACAACAAAGCATTGCACGAGGGGATGGATTAGGTATAGGGGGAGAGTTCACGAATCAATGACGATTAAAGGTCGAGGATGGATCAGAAACACTTACGCAATGAAGAATCGAGAATCGAATTGATTGATTGATAGAAAAGGATGAAATTGCCTTGAGAAAGCTTGAAGGAACAGCAATGGCGAGTACGACTCAGAATATAGGTAATGGATAGAGGAAACGACTCAAGCATTTTATACCATTGGGCAGCGGAACACGAAGAGGCATACACGAGTTAAGATGAGTCGAAGCACACGACCTACGACTTAGGCGTGTACTTCGAGGGGCAAATGTTAACCCCTAAATTTCTACGACTCATGGCCTTACGACTTATGAGCTGTACGACTCATGGATTTACGAGATAAGGAGTCTACGACTCATGGCCTTACGACTTATGAGCTGTACGACTCATGGATTTACGAGATAAGGAGTCTACGACTCATGGCCTTACGACTTATGAGCTGTACGACTCATGGATTGACGAGATAAGGAGTCTACGACTCATGGACTTACGAGATAAGCTTGCTACGCCTCATGGTCCAGATGGTTCAGCGAGTCAAGGTCTGTACGACTCATCAGGTTTATGATTCATGGAAACGTACGACTCATAAGGTCTTACGACTCATAGGACTTACGACTCATAAGGTCTTACGACTCATGGTGCGTGCGACTCATCAGGCGTACGACTCACAAGGACTTACGACTCATAAGGTCTTACGACTCATGGTGCGTACGACTCATCAGGCGTACGACTCACAAGGACTTACGACTCATAAGGTCTTACGACCCATGGTGCGTACGACTCATCAGGCGTACGACTCACAAGGACTTACGACTTATAAGGTCTGACGACTCATGGTGCGTACGACTCATTAGGCTTACGACTTAAAGGCTATCGAAACTGGAATCCAGGGCCCTGGCCTGTGCTACTTTGATCTGATGAGTCGACTACGACTTAGCACTTCTCTTCCAACTGAGCCGCAAGATGGACCATAAGGCGCCCACGAGACATCATAAGTCGAATACAAGTCACGACTTACTATGAGTCGGTCACGACTCATGACTTGGCCAAATTGAAAGCTCAGAAATCTGCTCCTATAAGTACCCCATCACTTCCGACATTGGGGGGACTTTTGGCAAATCATTTCTACAGCGCTGTTACTCCGTCGAACTCTTCATTCATTCAGTAATCAAGGATCTTTCAAACATTCGCGACACTACAACAAGCTTCGAGAGAAATTCCTTACATCCGAGATGGATTCATCGAGTTTCACCGTCGAAGATTGAGCTAGTAGTCTAGATTGTTTCTTGTGATCGAGTTGTACTGTTTCTTGAAGAGATTTGTATCAAATTGTAACCGAATCAGCAATAAGAGACTATAAAGTGGACGTAGGCTCAATTACGGGCCGAACCACTATAAATCTGTTGTTCATTTACTGCATTTCGGCGATTCTCCTGCTTAATTTCTGTTCCCGTCACACGGGTGGTGCTTTCACGATCTTATTACACACACCGGGTGTTATCGTTCATATTTTAACGTTAACAGCTGCTACCTTGGAATAGATATTATTCCTTAAGTATATGTTTGTTTTGCAAGTGTCGAGCATGAATAAGAAGAATTCACTATCCATTTTTCCCGCTTGCATCAGTAGTATGTCCCTCTAAGTCTATCATATGGGTTGTAATGAGGAAGGGGATCAGAATAATGTTCTGGTGATAGGAAAATTACATACTTTACCCATAACACTAATTTATAGCGATTTATTTTCATTTGTGTTATGTCTATTATTCACGACTAATCTGTTCAATCCTATATGCGCGTACGTTATGCCTAACCTCCTCCGAGGTATAACTATATATATGCATACATATATATATATATATATATATATATATATATAAACGTTGTACTACCCAAAAACTCCGGCCACTTAATACTTCTTAAATAGGAAGGAGGTAGACCCAACGACCATTTAATACCTCAACCCCGGAGTGGGCCCTTCGCAAAGCAAATGATGGTCAATCGGTCCTACCTACAAAGAGTGATAACCTCTGAATACGACTTTATAATTTAATTATTATATAACTAATGCAACTCAAAGACTCGTCTGAGGGTTAACTAGCCTATATTCACTAAACAACCAACAAACAAATAATTAAATAAAATTTTGAGGTCTTTGTGTATTATATACAAACTCTACACTAATAAAAAGCGAAATCCATCAGGGCATAATCGAAGTCTTTGCTAATGACCGCATGTGACCACTAGTGGTCAAAGTCTTATGCTAGCTCCGCTACCGGATACTGCTCCAATAACAACACTAACATAGCCCGCCAACCTCCCGTAGCTGAAATCCCATTTAGACTACCTAACGTAAGTCAAGAAAAAATCTCATTCTAGTTACTTAATTCCTCTTATGAGAAATGAATCAGACCTCATTTCCATATTAGGTACCGTCGTAAGTTATTTAAGACTTCTTATATAGGGAGGAGACAGATCCAACGACTATTTAATACCTTAACCCCGAAGTAAACCCCTTGACATCCCTAAAGGAACCGAGTCATTTAATACTTCAAATCCGAAGTGAATCCTTACTATATTTTTCCATACCTATATGCAAACATATATACCTTCCCCACAGGTCCTATGGTTGGAGATGTCCTACATTAGTAGTAAGTATACACAACTGCTGGTGGCCTCTAGTCGAAGGGCAGAATTCTGTTGTGCAACTCTACTGACCTCGCATTCCAAGTCACTAAATCAAACCAATCATCATAAGCCTTAGTGTTGGGCTAGGTCCACTAATTCACACTCGTTCTAAATGGATAATTAAGGCTATATAATTTCCTACTATGAAAATAATATTGCCTTTTATGTGTATTTAATAATATTAACACTACTTGTTTGTTGCGTAATTATTCATCTTTTATATGCTTATTACCTATATTCATCGTGTCCTTCTTATATCTAATAAATGTTAATCGCCCGTAATAAATGGTTATTAATATCAAAATTGGACAATCTCTAATGACATTTATTTACTCCTTCTAATTCATCATATTATGCCTATTTCATTTTACCATAATTATCATATTAAATCCTTTAACCGGTCTCATTAAACATAATTGTTTTGCCATTTAATTCATGTAACTCCTTATTAACTGCACATTTATTGTCCTATTAATTTTGGAGCTACTATCTCTTTTCCATCTACACCTCCTAATCCTATAATTTACTATGCTATTTATAACTAGATGTTCTACTAATAACTAAAATGAATATCAACGTATATTACGCTATATATATGGATGTATGTACGTACGTATATTAATCGGTACGCCCTGTTATACATAAATACGTATATATATAAGATGATTGGACGGTTACAAGATGATTTAATGGTTTCTCTACAAATTCTGTGTTATTGCTGATGTAATGCTTGTTATCCCTACAGTACCAAATCTACTTGAGGTAGGAAAACAATCATTGTATGTTTTTCGAAGGCAATTTTACAAAGATCCGGGTAAATAAGGAAATCAATTTAGAATTGATATGAGGTATCATGGTTCAAAATGACTGCCGACGAGCATGCCAAGGGTTGCAGTCCAAGCAAAGTGGAAATCACGAACCGTGGTTTCTCATAACACAAACCCAATATTAGATATAGAATCAATATATGTGAAGTGACATCAGTTATCAAAATAGAGAAGAAAGTTCATATACTATTATGGCGTCGAAGTGAGGAAAAGCATTGACCATGATAATGAAACATGAGAAGAAATTCAAAGCATGGATTTGTTGTGACATGGCCAGAGTCGACCAACGCAGCCGACATGGTCGAACTATAATAATTCAACGCACATAAGTTGGACCTTGGTCGGAAGGCTGTATGGTGGTCTCAGCTTCGAAGGGGAAGGTGGTTGACATGAGATTGGAGGAGGGCAGTTATGGTTGAAACTGAAAGGTAATGGCAAGGAGGAAGATTATATAAGAAGCACG
This sequence comes from Allium fistulosum, assembly GCA_030737815.1. Taxonomy (NCBI): domain Eukaryota; kingdom Viridiplantae; phylum Streptophyta; class Magnoliopsida; order Asparagales; family Amaryllidaceae; genus Allium; species Allium fistulosum. The sequence goes on along the minus strand of CM060902.1, from coordinate 730,430,954 downwards.
TGAGTGGAGCATTGTTTCTTTTTAAGTGCGGTTATTTCGACCTGTTGGATAATTTAGCCATGCTGCCAAATTGGGCCGTACTGGGTCACATTAAACAAAGTTGGTTACTAGAACATGGGTTTGGAAGATAATTAATGTCTAAATAGTAAGAGGGCCCACCAAACATAATTATTCCTTAGTAGGCTTAAAAGTGAAGATCCGGCTGCATGTGATAAAATAGGCTAATATATGGAGAGTAAGATATGAATAAATGTAAGGAGCTAATTTGAAAATTTGTTTTATATAGATACAAATTTAGTGGTTTGATTAGTGAACATAGCTTTAATATTGCTTGGGCTATAGGTAGTGTACTATGCTGAAACTTTGTATTTTATATCAAATTAATAAAAGGAACCTTTTTTTGCAAAGCTAGTCATCTTTTAAGTGGGCCATCCACTTTTATTAATGAAATTTTAACAAGTGTTCAGCACATGCGCTAGAACAGCTAAAGGCAACCAAAAAAGCACAGGAAACGGGAAAAATACCAATACCACTTACAATAAAAACTAGTCCCCCTCGGAAGAAGATGATCCACTACCATCATTCAAAGAATCAGGCCCTATAAAATGAAAATAACCCTTGAACATCGAGTATAAGGGAGAAACATAGACATCCGAATTAGAGCAGTAAAGATATTTTATAACGACCCCGAAATTTAAATTTATTTAAATTTATAATTTAACGAATTTTTGAATTTAATTGAGTAATTAAATAAATTTTTGATAAAATTTGTAAATTTAATTAGGAAAATTGGAGCGAGTTTCCCCGATTCAAATATAAGTGAATTTGAAAATAATAAATATATAGATATATATTTGACTTGAGTTTAAATTATAAATAAATGATTGATAATAATATTAAATATTAAAATTTATGGTTAATAATAAATCGAATTTACAAATTTAATATAAGATAATAAATATTAAAGTAAGATAACAATAATTATTTAAACTGGAAATAGAAAATAAATTTGACAAATTCAAATAGATATATATATATATATAATAAGATAAATTATAAAATATAGAGTAACATATAGTTAAATTCAAACAACAAATTTTAAAATATAAATAAAATACATTTACATTCTACCATCGAACTGGAAAGTATAATATATTCGAGTAGATTCCACAGCTTGTAAATTTCAAACAAACACTAAATAAATAAACAACATATTGAAACAGCATCTATTACACTCTAAAATTAAACAATATATTACGATAACATTTACACTACATCATTAAAAGAAGACTTCCAGCCTTTATACATCTGCATAGTAAATGGAACAGAGAGAAGGATTTAAAGACAAACATGTTAGCAAACTTGTACAGGGCAATCTGGAAACAATGGTTAGAATGCATGCAAACTTAAAGGAATTAGAGGCAAAGTAAAATGTATATGCTGTGACTTGTTGATGAAGCCGAGCAAGTATGTATAAAAGAAATAAGATATGTACAAAATAAAAACAACAAGTACAAGTATTAATTGCCTTCATTTATTAGCAGCCATACCTCTAGCATACAAAAGAATGTATCAACCTGGTAAAACACGACATAGTGTAAACAAAAGATAAAATAAAACAATAAAACAAAGTATAGGTGGATAGCTTGTAAAAGATAGCCATCATTTTATCTCAAACATTTACAGCCGAGGTCAAGAAGAAATAAACAAATATACATGGTACAAAGCTAATAAATGCAAAGATATGTATTTGTACATGGCAAATTAATGCAGCCCCAAAATGCTACATTTCAGCCACCAAGCAAAGAAACCATTTCTGAAAATTTGTACAAAGTGTACACTGTTTTGCCTAAAGAAATGAAACCCTGTAACCATTTTCAAATCAGAGAAAAATGATGATACCCTGTAACTCATTGTATACATCAACCTATAAGCAACTTTCCCCATATTATCTTTCATTTCTGTCTCGAGCTAAATAAAAAGTAAGATACAACTTCTTTTAGAAACCTAAACAAACATTCAACAACAACCAGCAACTATAATTAAACAAGAGCAAGATGATGGGCAGGAAGATCAGAGTAAAAAAGACATTTTCCAGTTTCAAAACTGTTTTCAAACAGGGTGTTCTGATCTTTCACAAAAATCCTGGTGAGTAACTTTTGTTTGAAATCTTAACAGTAAATCTGTTGAATACTTCTCTGTTTTTAATATTCAGTGAGCAAACTTAAATTTTTCAACCACTTCTTTGGTTCTGGAGTCTGTGATGATAAATAAGTGTTGTATACGTCTGTTTGTATATGTATTCATGGCAAGGATAGGGTGTATGCTTGGTTACAGGCAGATAAGTTTTGTTTCAGGTTTACAGAGTAAACCATTTCAAAAATTCAAATCTCCGAGTGTAAGTAGTTTTGAGTTATAATCTATAAAGGAAATTTGTTAGGGGTACTCAGATTCAAATTTAAAAAAAAAAAAAAATCTCAACCATAGAATATTAGTAAATAATTTGGAATTGTGAAATTTCAGAGGAAAAACCTTTTAAACAGAAAATTCAAGTATTTTCATTTGAAGTTTTGATCATTGGATCAGATTTATCTTGTAATAAGATGATTTTTAAAAGGAATTCCACGATTTTTAAGTGAATGGATGTTGAGATTTCTCGTGATGAACGAAAATCGAGTTGATGGCAATTCCCAGCGATGGACGAACAATTAAATCTCGAGTTTGATGTCAGAAGTAGCTTGAGGACTAATGATCATTAGAAAAATGGTAAATAAATTTTTAGATACTCGGTGAAGTTAGTTGATGTGAATTTAGGGTTTTTTTTGTGTTTTTGGTCATCATTGAATCTCGAATTCGTGTTTCTCCCATGGTGGATCGGAATGAATGAGACCAGTGGCGATCGAATCTGGGGAGGTAGGCGGAGCTCTGACGAAGTTTTCGTGGCCTCCGATGGCCTAGGGCGATGGTGCGAGACGATTTCGTGACGACCCTTTCGTACTAGTCTGGACCTGGTAGTGAACTTCGAACTCGTCGTCGTTGATGATGTCTAGGTGTTCGTGGCGAATATGGGGAAGGCTGATGACTCGCCGGCGAGGTGACGATGATCGGAGCAGCAGCCGATGACGTGTGCACGTGCACGCGTGGGTGGACGTATCTGGTTTTAGTTAAGGAAATTGGGGAAGATGAAGTTTTGTCTCGAGTTCGAAATCGAGATGTTGTCTAATTGGCTCGGGGCGAAATCGAAGTTGGCTCGGGGTTGTCTCGTTAAATACCAGGTTTTAACATTTTGAAAGGAAATCTTGTTCCAGGTTTTAAAATGTAAAAGGAAAGCATAGTTTTATGTTTAGGCAAGTTTTTAAAACTGTATTTAAAGTGAATGAGTTTTTAATGGAATGATAATAAAGTTTTCAAAGAATAAGTATTTATTAAATTTATTCATCGGGTTTTGAACAAATTTTCAAAGACTTAAATGTTAAAGTTAAATGTTTTTTTTCTTTAGTTGTTTGTTTTAAAGTAATTAAGGATGGATAATTATTGATTAAAGATTAATTAATCAAGTATCTAAAGGATAATTAATTTAAACGAAGAATTAATTAATGTGATTAATTAATTAAGGTGATTAATTCGAGAAAATTAATTAATTTGAAGGTTGATTAATTAATGAAGATGATTAAGGAATGATAATTAATTGAGAAATAATTAATTACAGTAATTAATTAATGATAATTAATTAAATGGTGAATTAAATAATTAAAGGTTAATTATTTAATAATTAAAGGTTGATGAATTATAATTAAAAGTTAATTTATTTATTATTAATGGCTAATTAATAAATGATAAAGGAATAATTAATCAAAATGATTTGTAAATTATTGATGTCAATTAACCAGAATTAGAAATTCATAAGATTAATCTGATTTGAATTAACCAGACAATTAATTGGCCTTACTTATGAATGTTTGAATTCTATTAAATGTGAATTGTTTTGATATCCCTGATATATGATGCTTTGTGATACGTCCTGATTTATGTCGTGATCTGTGATTTCTGTTTCCTGTGATATATTACTATGTGGATGTGAAAACCCTTTGACCCGTAAAACGACACTTGAATTTCGATGCGACAGGGAGTCGGATTCCAGTTGGTTATCCGAAACCCACATCGAATTATAATTGTGAATCTTTGTGACCGATAAGTTTATTATACCTGTGATTTGTGAATGAAGATAAGCGTTATCGATTATACCGCTTATCGATATATCTGTGATGATTGATGTTGCACTATTGTGTGTAAAACCCTTGACCACACTTTTACACACAAATATGGATTTCACGTGGAAATCGGTTAAGTCACAGATGATTTAAATTTGATGTTTTGAAATTAAAATTTTAATTTCAATTGATTTTGAAATTGGAAATTTCGGTTTAAAGTGAAAAGCTTTTGAAATGGATTTTCAAAGATAAAAGTTATTTTGAATAACTTAACCGAGTTTTGAAAATTTAAATAATTAGATTTAAATTTGAATTGAAGTTTGAAATTAAATTTATGATTTGGAAACTAGGGATAAAAGATGATATAAATGTGTTTGTATAAATTAAACCATTTTAAAAGTATAAGTTGGGAATTTGAATTTAAAACTAAGGATTTCAACTCGTATGAATGAATCAAATTTCCAAATAAAAACTGTTTGTTTTAAAGGAATAAAAGCTTTCAGATAAGAAGTGAAATTCCAATTTAGGTAAAGGAATTTCAAGATTTAATTGAAAAAAAATGATTTTCCAAGTTATGAATGAATTCTTTTTGAAAGCTATGAATTAAATCTGTTTGTTTTTAACAGATTTAAAATGATGATTTATTTAAATCATTCGAAATGAAATTGTTTTGAAAGCTATAAGTTGAATCTTTATTTTAAAGATTTAACGAATAAATTAAATTGAAATAGAAATCGATTTGGGAAACTTGTGAATGAATCTTTTGTTTAAAAGATTAAAAATGTGGAAATTGTTTTAAACCATTGAAGGTTGTTAAAATGAATCTTTTTGTTTAAAAAAGATTAAAATGGTAATTTGTTAAACCATTTGAAAAGAAAGTTTGGGTTTAAGTTGTGACTTAATTGAAATCCCAATATCCGTATGTTTTTAAATATTTCGCTCACTATTCGGGTTAGCCGGGAAAGGACCTTTGGGTCGTATAACTCATTCCGAATAGTGATACGTCGTATATGGATAGCATTTGAAGACCGGTGGTGAAGACCGGATATTTTTCGAAAATGAAAGGACAACCTGTCGAATGTCTCTGCACTGAGTCGCGCCGGTATAGAGATTTATAACACTCTTTTGTGACGGGAAGTCCGGACGTGATTGAAAGTTATCCGGAATTGCAAGGGCTTCGTGAGAAGTGCCTTCGGTTCTGTTCGATCCCGGAACAGACTTATATGGATACATGTCTGACATTACACTTTGAGATATAAAGCCGATTTCTTTCAAATACATATCTGTTTGGTGGCGGAGAATTTATTCTCTTAGCTTAACACCCTTCTCTGAGACGTACGAGCTCAGAGGTTATGTAGTTGAAATTTATCAGCGATATATCCCAATTTGGTAATGTGACATGCTGAGTGTTGCTGTGTGATGATCAGTGTTTGATCATTTGTGATATGATCATTTGTTTGATCATTTATCTTTGTGATCATAGGTTGATCATCTGTTGACCCAAAGCGTGGCTTTTTGAAAAAGCGTAGCTTTGTGGACGAGACTTCGTCGAGCCTCACAACCCGGTAATGGTCGAAACAGGAATCGTGCGGCAAGGTTTTCAGGGGTAGCTCCCCTAGGGTATGACCATTCCTTCTGGAAAAGGGTAGTATCATGGTATGGAGCCCAGATACTTACTCATGTGGACACACTTTATTTATGACGTGTGATGTTGGATTCGAGGCGCCTCGGTTAAAGGTCCCAAAGGACCGGGGGTGGCATATCTGAGGTTTCTTTTATCCCTTGGGAAAAGGGGTTGCCGGCCTTGTTTGGCAGAGAACAGTTGGTTCTCGGAACGTCCCGCCAGAGGCGTTTCTTTCGTGGAATAGGAAGTTCCTTAGCCTGACCATTTGTTGGAAATCCATCTTCCAAATACGAACCTTGTACGGTATTAGTTGTATTACCTGCCATGGAATGTGGTGGTAACCTGCTATTGAACATGGTAGCTATAGTAGGCATAAGTGCGAAATGTCTATGCTGGCTAAGATTTATATTCTACTTTCGAAATTTTTTCTACACTATGCACTAATAATAATATCAAAAATGATTTGATTTTGCGTAGTAAGCATCTTTGACTATCATAAGAAGAAATCTCCTCCAATTCTGCGTTTGCATTGTGTGTGTGGTGGGAGGTCTTATGGTAGTTTCATTTTCCAAAAGCATTACGAATTGACTTTAAAATTCTCTGCTATTTGTTTTTAAAGATAAACTGTTTTTGTTGCTCACACCAGTCCCATGACTGATCCGGAGTTTATTGTTCCTTTCCTAAACTCTGGATGCTCATAATTTCCTACACGAGCAGTCTAGAGTTGGGGTTTTCAGATATTCAGGTTTAGTAGATTATCTGGAGCTAGTTCAGTTCTTGGAGTTCATGGACTGACGTTGCTTATCTTGGAGCATTCTATTGGAGACATTCTATCCGCTGTTGGTGTTATCTATTTTCTTTTCCGCTGCTATTTGTTGTATCATATCTCTGATGTATATTGATATTCATTGTATCACTCTGTTGTATCAGATATTGTATATCAATGTATTATTCTTTTTATTCCGCTGTGTTATTTACTTAACTGTGTTATAAGCTCCGGCGACTCGGATTTGAACGCTCGAATCTACGACATTCGAGTACGATGTAAAGTATGGATGTCGATTTTCGAACGCGAAAAATCTGGGACGTTACATTTGGTATCAGAGCTAAGGTTGAACTTTAGCTCAGGAGTATAACACGTTAAGTAGCTCATTAGAGATAGAGTGAAGTAAACTCTAGAATGAGTGTATCCTTAAGATATCTGTTCGAACGTCTCAGTAAATTCTCTTACTATCCACTGATAGTGAGTATGAGTGCAAGAAGAGGACGAGATATGGGACAAGGGAATACGACTATAAATGGTCAATACCCTGCGACAGTGGAAACAATCTTTCTCTATCAATTTTCTTTGATTCGTTTCCAAATTCTTTTGACTGCTTCGTACCAGCTACAAGACGAAGTTGTAGAAAGTCGTTACTTCATATTTCATCGGTTTCTTATCAGCTTTTTGGATTTAAACCTTAATGAATTTGAAATTGGAATTTTAAATTGAATTAAATTGACTAATAAAATATGAGGGTAAATTGAATTAAATCAATAAAACGATATCGTTTAAAACCAAAATTTGAAATTCTGTTGTAATTTCTTGTGAATACCAAAGTCCGAAGAAGGACAAATTGGTATGTATTTTGAGATATTCCGACTTGAGTTTGGAATCCATATCTTGTGTTTGAGGAATTATAGGAGATCGAATCTATCTATCTCTGTGCTGTTTCGTGCCTGCGAATTTCGAGGACGAAATTCTTTTAAGGGGGGAAGTTTGTAACGACCCCGAAATTTAAATTTATTTAAATTTATAATTTAACGAATTTTTGAATTTAATTGAGTAATTAAATAAATTTTTGATAAAATTTGTAAATTTAATTAGGAAAATTGGAGCGAGTTTCCCCGATTCAAATATAAGTGAATTTGAAAATAATAAATATATAGATATATATTTGACTTGAGTTTAAATTATAAATAAATGATTGATAATAATATTAAATATTAAAATTTATGGTTAATAATAAATCGAATTTACAAATTTAATATAAGATAATAAATATTAAAGTAAGATAACAATAATTATTTAAACTGGAAATAGAAAATAAATTTGACAAATTCAAATAGATATATATATATATAATAAGATAAATTATAAAATATAGAGTAACATATAGTTAAATTCAAACAACAAATTTTAAAATATAAATAAAATACATTTACATTCTACCATCGAACTGGAAAGTATAATATATTCGAGTAGATTCCACAGCTTGTAAATTTCAAACAAACACTAAATAAATAAACAACATATTGAAACAGCATCTATTACACTCTAAAATTAAACAATATATTACGATAACATTTACACTACATCATTAAAAGAAGACTTCCAGCCTTTATACATCTGCATAGTAAATGGAACAGAGAGAAGGATTTAAAGACAAACATGTTAGCAAACTTGTACAGGGCAATCTGGAAACAATGGTTAGAATGCATGCAAACTTAAAGGAATTAGAGGCAAAGTAAAATGTATATGCTGTGACTTGTTGATGAAGCCGAGCAAGTATGTATAAAAGAAATAAGATATGTACAAAATAAAAACAACAAGTACAAGTATTAATTGCCTTCATTTATTAGCAGCCATACCTCTAGCATACAAAAGAATGTATCAACCTGGTAAAACACGACATAGTGTAAACAAAAGATAAAATAAAACAATAAAACAAAGTATAGGTGGATAGCTTGTAAAAGATAGCCATCATTTTATCTCAAACATTTACAGCCGAGGTCAAGAAGAAATAAACAAATATACATGGTACAAAGCTAATAAATGCAAAGATATGTATTTGTACATGGCAAATTAATGCAGCCCCAAAATGCTACATTTCAGCCACCAAGCAAAGAAACCATTTCTGAAAATTTGTACAAAGTGTACACTGTTTTGCCTAAAGAAATGAAACCCTGTAACCATTTTCAAATCAGAGAAAAATGATGATACCCTGTAACTCATTGTATACATCAACCTATAAGCAACTTTCCCCATATTATCTTTCATTTCTGTCTCGAGCTAAATAAAAAGTAAGATACAACTTCTTTTAGAAACCTAAACAAACATTCAACAACAACCAGCAACTATAATTAAACAAGAGCAAGATGATGGGCAGGAAGATCAGAGTAAAAAAGACATTTTCCAGTTTCAAAACTGTTTTCAAACAGGGTGTTCTGATCTTTCACAAAAATCCTGGTGAGTAACTTTTGTTTGAAATCTTAACAGTAAATCTGTTGAATACTTCTCTGTTTTTAATATTCAGTGAGCAAACTTAAATTTTTCAACCACTTCTTTGGTTCTGGAGTCTGTGATGATAAATAAGTGTTGTATACGTCTGTTTGTATATGTATTCATGGCAAGGATAGGGTGTATGCTTGGTTACAGGCAGATAAGTTTTGTTTCAGGTTTACAGAGTAAACCATTTCAAAAATTCAAATCTCCGAGTGTAAGTAGTTTTGAGTTATAATCTATAAAGGAAATTTGTTAGGGGTACTCAGATTCAAATTTAAAAAAAAAAAAAATCTCAACCATAGAATATTAGTAAATAATTTGGAATTGTGAAATTTCAGAGGAAAAACCTTTTAAACAGAAAATTCAAGTATTTTCATTTGAAGTTTTGATCATTGGATCAGATTTATCTTGTAATAAGATGATTTTTAAAAGGAATTCCACGATTTTTAAGTGAATGGATGTTGAGATTTCTCGTGATGAACGAAAATCGAGTTGATGGCAATTCCCAGCGATGGACGAACAATTAAATCTCGAGTTTGATGTCAGAAGTAGCTTGAGGACTAATGATCATTAGAAAAATGGTAAATAAATTTTTAGATACTCGGTGAAGTTAGTTGATGTGAATTTAGGGTTTTTTTGTGTTTTTGGTCATCATTGAATCTCGAATTCGTGTTTCTCCCATGGTGGATCGGAATGAATGAGACCAGTGGCGATCGAATCTGGGGAGGTAGGCGGAGCTCTGACGAAGTTTTCGTGGCCTCCGATGGCCTAGGGCGATGGTGCGAGACGATTTCGTGACGACCCTTTCGTACTAGTCTGGACCTGGTAGTGAACTTCGAACTCGTCGTCGTTGATGATGTCTAGGTGTTCGTGGCGAATATGGGGAAGGCTGATGACTCGCCGGCGAGGTGACGATGATCGGAGCAGCAGCCGATGACGTGTGCACGTGCACGCGTGGGTGGACGTATCTGGTTTTAGTTAAGGAAATTGGGGAAGATGAAGTTTTGTCTCGGGTTCGAAATCGAGATGTTGTCTAATTGGCTCGGGGCGAAATCGAAGTTGGCTCGGGGTTGTCTCGTTAAATACCAGGTTTTAACATTTTGAAAGGAAATCTTGTTCCAGGTTTTAAAATGTAAAAGGAAAGCATAGTTTTATGTTTAGGCAAGTTTTTAAAACTGTATTTAAAGTGAATGAGTTTTTAATGGAATGATAATAAAGTTTTCAAAGAATAAGTATTTATTAAATTTATTCATCGGGTTTTGAACAAATTTTCAAAGACTTAAATGTTAAAGTTAAATGTTTTTTTTCTTTAGTTGTTTGTTTTAAAGTAATTAAGGATGGATAATTATTGATTAAAGATTAATTAATCAAGTATCTAAAGGATAATTAATTTAAACGAAGAATTAATTAATGTGATTAATTAATTAAGGTGATTAATTCGAGAAAATTAATTAATTTGAAGGTTGATTAATTAATGAAGATGATTAAGGAATGATAATTAATTGAGAAATAATTAATTACAGTAATTAATTAATGATAATTAATTAAATGGTGAATTAAATAATTAAAGGTTAATTATTTAATAATTAAAGGTTGATGAATTATAATTAAAAGTTAATTTATTTATTATTAATGGCTAATTAATAAATGATAAAGGAATAATTAATCAAAATGATTTGTAAATTATTGATGTCAATTAACCAGAATTAGAAATTCATAAGATTAATCTGATTTGAATTAACCAGACAATTAATTGGCCTTACTTATGAATGTTTGAATTCTATTAAATGTGAATTGTTTTGATATCCCTGATATATGATGCTTTGTGATACGTCCTGATTTATGTCGTGATCTGTGATTTCTGTTTCCTGTGATATATTACTATGTGGATGTGAAAACCCTTTGACCCGTAAAACGACACTTGAATTTCGATGCGACAGGGAGTCGGATTCCAGTTGGTTATCCGAAACCCACATCGAATTATAATTGTGAATCTTTGTGACCGATAAGTTTATTATACCTGTGATTTGTGAATGAAGATAAGCGTTATCGATTATACCGCTTATCGATATATCTGTGATGATTGATGTTGCACTATTGTGTGTAAAACCCTTGACCACACTTTTACACACAAATATGGATTTCACGTGGAAATCGGTTAAGTCACAGATGATTTAAATTTGATGTTTTGAAATTAAAATTTTAATTTCAATTGATTTTGAAATTGGAAATTTCGGTTTAAAGTGAAAAGCTTTTGAAATGGATTTTCAAAGATAAAAGTTATTTTGAATAACTTAACCGAGTTTTGAAAATTTAAATAATTAGATTTAAATTTGAATTGAAGTTTGAAATTAAATTTATGATTTGGAAACTAGGGATAAAAGATGATATAAATGTGTTTGTATAAATTAAACCATTTTAAAAGTATAAGTTGGGAATTTGAATTTAAAACTAAGGATTTCAACTCGTATGAATGAATCAAATTTCCAAATAAAAACTGTTTGTTTTAAAGGAATAAAAGCTTTCAGATAAGAAGTGAAATTCCAATTTAGGTAAAGGAATTTCAAGATTTAATTGAAAAAAAATGATTTTCCAAGTTATGAATGAATTCTTTTTGAAAGCTATGAATTAAATCTGTTTGTTTTTAACAGATTTAAAATGATGATTTATTTAAATCATTCGAAATGAAATTGTTTTGAAAGCTATAAGTTGAATCTTTATTTTAAAGATTTAACGAATAAATTAAATTGAAATAGAAATCGATTTGGGAAACTTGTGAATGAATCTTTTGTTTAAAAGATTAAAAATGTGGAAATTGTTTTAAACCATTGAAGGTTGTTAAAATGAATCTTTTTGTTTAAAAAAGATTAAAATGGTAATTTGTTAAACCATTTGAAAAGAAAGTTTGGGTTTAAGTTGTGACTTAATTGAAATCCCAATATCCGTATGTTTTTAAATATTTCGCTCACTATTCGGGTTAGCCGGGAAAGGACCTTTGGGTCGTATAACTCATTCCGAATAGTGATACGTCGTATATGGATAGCATTTGAAGACCGGTGGTGAAGACCGGATATTTTTCGAAAATGAAAGGACAACCTGTCGAATGTCTCTGCACTGAGTCGCGCCGGTATAGAGATTTATATCACTCTTTTGTGACGGGAAGTCCGGACGTGATTGAAAGTTATCCGGAATTGCAAGGGCTTCGTGAGAAGTGCCTTCGGTTCTGTTCGATCCCGGAACAGACTTATATGGATACATGTCTGACATTACACTTTGAGATATAAAGCCGATTTCTTTCAAATACATATCTGTTTGGTGGCGGAGAATTTATTCTCTTAGCTTAACACCCTTCTCTGAGACGTACGAGCTCAGAGGTTATGTAGTTGAAATTTATCAGCGATATATCCCAATTTGGTAATGTGACATGCTGAGTGTTGCTGTGTGATGATCAGTGTTTGATCATTTGTGATATGATCATTTGTTTGATCATTTATCTTTGTGATCATAGGTTGATCATCTGTTGACCCAAAGCGTGGCTTTTTGAAAAAGCGTAGCTTTGTGGACGAGACTTCGTCGAGCCTCACAACCCGGTAATGGTCGAAACAGGAATCGTGCGGCAAGGTTTTCAGGGGTAGCTCCCCTAGGGTATGACCATTCCTTCTGGAAAAGGGTAGTATCATGGTATGGAGCCCAGATACTTACTCATGTGGACACACTTTATTTATGACGTGTGATGTTGGATTCGAGGCGCCTCGGTTAAAGGTCCCAAAGGACCGGGGGTGGCATATCTGAGGTTTCTTTTATCCCTTGGGAAAAGGGGTTGCCGGCCTTGTTTGGCAGAGAACAGTTGGTTCTCGGAACGTCCCGCCAGAGGCGTTTCTTTCGTGGAATAGGAAGTTCCTTAGCCTGACCATTTGTTGGAAATCCATCTTCCAAATACGAACCTTGTACGGTATTAGTTGTATTACCTGCCATGGAATGTGGTGGTAACCTGCTATTGAACATGGTAGCTATAGTAGGCATAAGTGCGAAATGTCTATGCTGGCTAAGATTTATATTCTACTTTCGAAATTTTTTCTACACTATGCACTAATAATAATATCAAAAATGATTTGATTTTGCGTAGTAAGCATCTTTGACTATCATAAGAAGAAATCTCCTCCAATTCTGCGTTTGCATTGTGTGTGTGGTGGGAGGTCTTATGGTAGTTTCATTTTCCAAAAGCATTACGAATTGACTTTAAAATTCTCTGCTATTTGTTTTTAAAGATAAACTGTTTTTGTTGCTCACACCAGTCCCATGACTGATCCGGAGTTTATTGTTCCTTTCCTAAACTCTGGATGCTCATAATTTCCTACACGAGCAGTCTAGAGTTGGGGTTTTCAGATATTCAGGTTTAGTAGATTATCTGGAGCTAGTTCAGTTCTTGGAGTTCATGGACTGACGTTGCTTATCTTGGAGCATTCTATTGGAGACATTCTATCCGCTGTTGGTGTTATCTATTTTCTTTTCCGCTGCTATTTGTTGTATCATATCTCTGATGTATATTGATATTCATTGTATCACTCTGTTGTATCAGATATTGTATATCAATGTATTATTCTTTTTATTCCGCTGTGTTATTTACTTAACTGTGTTATAAGCTCCGGCGACTCGGATTTGAACGCTCGAATCTACGACATTCGAGTACGATGTAAAGTATGGATGTCGATTTTCGAACGCGAAAAATCTGGGACGTTACATATTTTCTATTCTAAGAGTCTTCTACCAAAACAATCCTATTCTTTTCACCAAGCTCACTATAAACAAAGAGAAAAAGGTCAGCATCCACCACCTGATAATAGAGATGTCTCCTCTCACTAACTTCTCCCACGTACTTATAAGAAGTTGCATACATCAGATTGTACCTCATATCAGAATCTTCATGTGTGCAATCTTGCTCAATCGAATTCCAAAAACTGGCATCAGTGGAAGGAACCAGCGAAACACCAACGTCAATATTACAATCAAGAAGGACAAAAATATCAGTAGCAGAACTAACAATAACGGAGCCAGAAGGAGTGGGGGCCAACTATATCCTACACCACAGGGCGAGGAGCACGTCGGGGCTTTGGAACCCATTTTCTGACAAGGGGACAGGAAGTGGAACTTTTTCATGAATTGGAAGAGGCTCAACGACCAAAGGTAGAGAAATATTAGGATTATCATGCTTACAAAATTCCACTGTATGACCAAAAGGTTTGCAAGAAGTGCAAGATTTGTGTGAAAGAAACCCATTTTCATATATACATACATACATATATGTATGTTTGTATGTATTCCTAACACATTAATTTCTACGCTTACGAATTTCAAAATATTAATTTCCACATTTTAATTTATAAGAGCTATCCTTTTAAAAAAGGATTATCGTTATAAATTTTTCATAAATTACCCAAAAACAAAACTTTTGCTTCATTTGAAATTATAATGAATCATCTCTTTTCTTTTATTGAAATAGAAAGTGCAAGCAACAGAGAAGAATATCCTTACTTTATACTCTTTCCTTTTTGTTATATTCCTTATTATTTCAAATGATGCACTTTTTATTTTTCTATGGAATTGGATAATTTATGAAAATTACATGGTAATAGAAACAACTAAATTGTACTCTACTTCCAATAAGTTAAAACATAAAAATTCACATTCTAAGTCTAACTATGGCAATCTAACTTAATACTAACATTTTACAATCCAATTATAAATCTGAAATAAACTTTACAACTTTTACAAATTTTGGGATTACAGATTAGGGTGTAAATACAATTCTTATTCCAATTACCTAACTTATAAAATATGCTGATGAGATTTCATCTTCCTAAGCCTACAACTCCATAGATCTTGCATAGGCATAATAATTAACAAAACTCAATGATATAAATTTTAATGTTGTAAATAAATCATATAATTTCTCACTCACCTTTTAAGCTTTTCAAATCTTCCAATGCCTAATTCATCTCTTTACTTGACTCCTTTTCCTTTCCAATCTAAAAGAATATGTATTACAGGGTATACTATTAGAATTACAGATCTGAGAAGAGATTTGGAGCTAAAGGGAATGTAGGTTTATAATTATTGAAATTATGTTTTTCTTTTACAATGTTGGTTCGCTTCTTCTCTTTTATTTTCTGCTCTTCTCCGATTTATATACACATATAATATAATATTTTATAATTAATAGAAATAGCGGAGAAGAGAAAATAGCAAAGCTTCGTCACTTTGATCAGAAAATACGGGAAGTGAAGTGAGGAGTTTAGGCTGTATTATAGATGCTAGAACCAATCATTTCTTTTAGATTAAAATAATTATATCTAGGCTGTTCGGTTGAGTTTCAACCTTAGTCATCACCCCCGACCGGTTATGTAACGATCCGTAATTTTATCACTTTGAAAATAGGAATATTTAATTTTAAAATATTCAAATATAAGTTTATTTCAAAGCAATAATTTTGTTTTCTACAATAAATAAAAATGATGAACTTATTTACAAAATAGAGAGTTTGGATTTTCATCGTAAAAGTGACAAAAGTCGATTTTCTATAAAATTGTATATATGAACAAATAAGTGTTTTGAATGATAAATAATCTATTTTGTTTTGTTATAAAATAATAAAAAAAACGGTTTATATTGATTTTATAAACATATATACTTGTTTTATAAAAGTGTACAAACTTCGCCGCACTTTGACAAATCAACGTCGTAACATAATCTAGTATGTTTTTATAACTTAAATGATCTTTTTTTAAATTAATTAAAGATGATAGAAAACTTATTTTCAAGTCTGGTTTACAAATATACATAGTTTGATTAAAAACAGAAAATGTGACCGTAAAACGTTTTGTCGAAAATCAACGTTTTTTTAGATATAAGTTATGTAAACGTTTTGCAACTTGAATAATTACTTATATGAACAAACTAACAAATAAACATGTATTAGAACTAACCAAGATTAATTAAACTAAGGGAGTAATTAATTAAACAAAGCTAACAAAATCTAATTAAATCACATCAAATCCAAACCAAATCTTCCCTTTAGCCACAAATGCATCCACATTCATTTCCTTAAGTGTTAAGGCAAGAGACAAAGGGTAATGTGATGAGTGATGGAATGATGTGGATTAAAGATGGAAGTGACCTGATCTTAATGGTTAATGAAGGAGTATTTTGTTCTTTTTACCTAAAGATATTTTATAAACTTTTTATTCATATAAATACCCATGCATAGTCTACCCATATCATTCATCTTCTTCTTCATTTCTAAAGCTCTTCCTCCTTACCTTAATGGCACCTAAACTAAAAAAAATTATGAAAAAAAATTTAGCAAATAATAATTAAATATATATATATATAGTATAAATATTATACCAAAACACTTCAAAACCATCACAAATCTTCTCCTCTTCCCCTACAAACCCCACAGCACCATTCCCTATTAGAGCGAGCACTAAGGGTGGATTACCCCAAGGTCGTGAGCAATAAGGAGGTTGGGTGGAATGGCTGTGAGCATTGGAAGGTGGCTGGAGGTGATGACATAAGCATGTAGTGATGATGAGGCTTTGGCTTAGAGTAACTAAGTGAAAGGGTGGAGTTTTGGCCTATGGTCGTAAGCATATGATGGTGAGAGGTGTAGCCGAGAGCATAAAGGAAGATGGAGACTTGAAGTCGAGAGCAAGTGGGGGTTGAGATGATGGCCGAGCACTTGAAAAGATGAGAAGTGGTTTAGGTGTTGTATAGATGAAGTATGAAGTAGTTAAATGATGTGTTGATTATTTGAACGTTGGTAGGAAGAATTAGTTAGAGACAAAGGTGAGTACTCGAGTTATCTTTAATTATTAAACTCCTTAAAATATTGTTAAGAATGTTCAATTTATGAATTTATATGCTTGGTAGAGAATTGATTGTGAATTGGATGATTACATGGATGTTAAGATGGTTGATAACTTGGTTGTGAAATTCTATAACCAATTGATGTGAAAATAATATTCAAGTTAGGTAATGGTTAGTAAACTGACCCTAGTCAGTTAATAAGTCCAAATGAAAAGTGTATGAAGTTATTTAGCCTCTTTAATGATTAAAATAATAAATTAATTTTTTAAGTAAGTTAAAATAGTTTTAATATGGTTTCAAAAAATATTTGAAGTGTTTCAGACAAGTTTCGAAACAATTCACTGAATGGTCAAAATCTAGCTCGTCATGTAGTGGTAGTTCATAATATTCGATCTGTAACTTTAAATCAATATGTAGGATGCATCGAAAATCTTTGAAATAAGAAATTTACAGATCCTTGTAACCATAGTTTTCAAATGAAAAAGAAAAATCAAGATTTCATTTGATAGATTTTGAGTTGTGTCCAAAACAAATTTTCAGAAAAGTCGCGGTTTTGCAATTTAAAACATGAATTTGAAATTGATTTAAAATGAATATTTTTAAATGTTTAGAAAGGCATGAGAATGAGAGAAATATTGGCTAGTAATCGTGAGGCCTCAATTCTTGACTGGAAGGAACACCGAAGGCGTCCACCCTTCCCTATCTATCCAAGGGAGGGAAGGGCATAGCGTTTGGTTTTTTCATGTTGTCCAAAAGTTGAACAATGAAAATAGATGGCGAGTGCCTAATTGAATTGATTAGGTCGTGTAGGAACAAGGTTTAAATCTCTCGGTCTGTTATAATGCCTCAGCTGCATACATCAGTGCACTTCTAATGAAATAAATTTTATAAATCTTTTAAAATGTTTTAAAAAAGATTTGAGTTATAAAAATGAATCTTTAAATAATAGAAAAGTCGTTTTTACCAAATAAGCCTTTAAAGCACTGTTTGCAGCAGTTTTTAATAACTTTTGAAATATGGCTTTAAACTTAAGTATTCTTTCCCAAAATTTTTATAAATGTTTTCAAATAAATAATTAAGTATTTTAAAGATGATTTGAGGATTTTATAATTATTTTAGAGAGTTTAAATAAATGATTTAAAGAAAAGCTGTCAAAATCAAGTGATTTAATCTTGGCTCTAAAAGTCGACAAGCAGACTGGATCTTTCTACTTGTGAGATCCATACAAGGTGCTTAAACTAAGGAGATGTTCAGAGTAACTGGTGCCCTGGCTTACCTGGCCTCTCCTGGGCGAGGGATAGATAAGGTCGAAATATCGAAAATGAGTTAAGTATAAAGAATTAAAATTTTAAAATTTAAACAACTTGCATTGTTAAATTTTCCAAATTTAAACAACTTGCATTATGTGAAGATATTCTTCTTACACTTGGTGTTAAATTCTATGGAGGGAACCTGTACCATCCATATGAATTTAAAAGGTGATTTCATCGTTATTCGATGGATAGTAAAAGTTGAATATGGAAATTGATATTGAGTAGAATTAGTATAATTTCCATGATCCTTTTACTCAATAATGTTTTCCAATATGAGATTTAAATAAATTAGTTGGAATTATTTTAATTCCTATACTTAAAAAGTATTTGTTTTAGGTTTGCAGTAAATTATGTCTTAAATAACACCATTTTTGACCCATTTAAAAGTTATGTTTTGGAAATATGAAATCTTTGATTAAGATTTAATAAATGATTTGGTAATGTTTTCCTAAGTAAAAGAGTGAAATGATTTAGAATTATTCCAATTTAAAAGGTTTTAATTAAGCAAAGTATTTGAAAAAATGAGGCTTAATGATTCCATATACTCTGAAAAAGATAAAGGAATAATTTAATGAATCTATCTCTAAGAGCAATTTTATTTGAATAAAAAGATTAATTGATTGGATGTTGTTTGACAAAAACCTATATACCTAATAACTTTTTAGCGATGATTGGTTCGAAGGAACCAGGGTCGGATTTAGGTAACTCCTATCCGAAAACCACTTCGAACCAACGTATACGTTTAGAAATAAAGACATCTTGATGATGAAGACATGTTGAAGATGATGATTATTGAAGCCCAAAGATCTTTATAGCGAAAGGACTAATTTTTGACGTTCTCTGATCGATCCCAATATATAGATATTTATTATAGCAGTGGCCCTGTCGTGTTTTGAAATATTCGTATTGCAAGGACTACTTGTAATTGATCCAAGGGGTGATTCCCAAAAGGATGTGGTAGGAGGAGTTCCTTCAGTTTCGTTCAGTCCTAGAACAAACTTGTATGGACGAATGTCTGACATTGCATTGCTGAGATCACAAACGTTGACTTTTACAAACATACATTTTCTTGGTGGTGGAGAAGACGACTTCTCTTAACTCACCAACCTTCTCTGAGACGTACAAGCTCAGAGGTTGTATGTTTATGGAAGTCAATAGTAATCGAAGGAATGACAATGTGGCATTCTAAGTGGATGTTCATTGTGGAAGAATAAAGTGAGGCTTTGTGAAAAACAAAGTATGGCTTTATGAAAAGAAGAACGTAGCCCCTCTAGCCTCATAACTCGATAGTGGTACGGAATACTATGTGGTCTGCAAGACATAATTATGGGCTATTAGATGAAATGCACAAAAGGCTACAACCTTCCATGGGTAGAATAAGTGGCGTCCGAGTCTTTGGATGAGTAGCCATTGATATTGATTCCCATAGGTTGTTGATAATATTATAGTAGCGTCTGAGTCCTTGGATGTATAGCCATTGGATATATGTTTGTTGCAACCAAAACACCGCATCAGGCTACTAGTTCCTTGTCCTATTGGAAATCCAATCATAATACGAGCTTTACGGTTTTGATTGTATTCCCAAAATAACTGTAATGCTTTGCAAACATTTCAGCTACCCCTTTAGTATCATATATTCCATCTAGGTGTATTCTATTTGACCTAGTCCGGATATATTACCATAGACTTAGTACGGGTATTGATACTTGTTTTATATATATTTACTTGGAAAAATGTTTTTAGACCTAATGTCATTAAAATTAATTTCAAAGTGTTTTTAGTATAAAGTATTTTGGTTAACATAAGGTAAAAACTGATTCGTATTTATGTGTGGGTGTGGTCTTATGAGATACCCTTCTTTTCAAAGATTTGGATTGACATCAGCATGATCTATACATTTAAAATTTCGAGTATCTCATACTGGTTTATCAAGCTTGATCCGGGTATTTTCAATACTCGGGTCAGATCCAAGTAGTTTCAGGTTTAGTTGAAGGCGTTTGGAGTTTCCAGAGGAGAGCTGGAGATCTTCATCTACGTATGGACGTATTATCTGCTTCATCTACTACATTTGTTCGTTGTTTGTTAGTATTTGTAAGGATAGAGATTTATAATTGCCCAAGCTGAATCTAGGTTAGACTCTGATATGTATTACAAAAAATTTCGCTGTAAAGATTATTGATATTATAAATTATTTCATTCGCGTGAGATTCTATTTTCTGTTTTATTCTGTCTTCTTTTCCTTTTCACCCTTAACTATGCGCCCTTCTGTTTGGTTTGAGTTGGAGATATGTGGATTATTGTCGACTCGAACTGTACAGAAAAGTGGGTCATTATAGGTCGACCGCCCCTATAAGCGGTCGATCGGCCCAAGTAAGGGGGTCGGTCGATGGGGTCTCACATTTGTTATTATTTATTTCCTTTTCTCATTTTTAATTATTTTTGCTCCGGAAACTTCAAATACTGATAACTTCTTCATTTGAACTCTGATAAACAAACTCCAAATATGAAAGTTGCTTAGAAAATCGCAACAAACACAATAGTGTATGTTTATGGACAAATTCCAATGTTTGCTCAAATTTCATTTTGAGCCTTATTAATTATTTAATAATTACCATTTATTTTACGAGGAGTTACTATGGAGAAGCTGACCCAAAGGTGGGCTAGATGCTGATGCCGTATCGAGTTAAGTCGGCAGATCGCAAGCCTGGAGTATTGTTGAGGACGAGGCTGAGAAGGAGGTGTCAGACTGGATGTGAGCTGATAGTCGTAGGCCACTTAGGGCTGGCTTTGAGCCATGCCGATCGACACATAGCTGGGAGTGATGCTTGAGTATACGGGCTGATTTAGGCTATGCTGAGTGTGGATCGACGCGAGAGAGCCAGTCGTAAGTGAGATGAGCTGGTGGAGACGGGTTGGGTTATACTTAGGTCTAGCTTAGCTCGATGAATTGGCTATTGAAACTGCTTTGGGGTGAGCCGGTAGGTTGTTCATGTGATGTGCTGCTTAGTAGAGGGGCTGGCATGGGCCCAACTTTGATTTGGGCCGGTAGCTAAGAAAGTCTGCTCGGATTGTCTCTAGCCTTGATTGTTTTGTGGTGGATTAGCCTGGATCTAAGCTGGCTTGGCCCAAACAAGGCCAGGCTAAGAATCCTTAATTGTTTTATCTTTTTACTTATGAGAAAATTGAGTAACATTTGGCACCTTAAGTCTATTCCCATACGTGGGTGTGGGCTTGTCAAATCATGAAGACCCGACCGATTTGCTACTCGACCATGCATTTTATGTTCAGTACACATGGTTGTGCTATTGGCTGAGGTGGTTGTGCCTATCAAGACATGGCAAAAACGTGTCATGTCCCTTACATGCATGGTATGACATAACACTTGATTGCTTATGAACGGTTGAATTCCTTTTTCATTTTTGAGTATAACGGCTATGATTGGAAGGATATGTATATAAATACCTCCCCTACACCCTGAACCATAGAATTCATGCCATGTAAGTTCCTCAAGAACTTCCAAACTTTCCATGGTTTTCTTCTAGTAAAAGCAGCTAACTTTGTCTTCCCTTTTCTCTCCAAGCGCTCCCAAACATTTTTCAAACTTGCCTTTTATTATAAAGAAGTTTCTTAGTGTTGTTGTTTTGAATGTTGATCTTCATCGTGGACTACTATTTGGAATAGTGGTTTGAGAGAGATCTTGCATCATTGCTTGGCCTGGTGTAACGACCTGTTGTTGAGAGTAATTAATTAAAATTTATTAATGGTGATTTAACTAATTAAAATGGATTTTTAAAGACTAAATGAGAATAATTTTAGAATTGGATTAATAAATGGGTATAAAATGTAAATATGTAGAATTAAAATACAAAAATAATATTTTGTAAAATTATATATGGATTAAATAATATTTATTTGAGTGAGATATGATTTTTAAAGTGGAAATTGAAGCTGAATTGAATTAATAAATACAATTTTAATAAAGTGGCTAATTACGATATTTTGAATAAATAACAAAAATAATTTGTGGGAAATTAGTTCTAT
This sequence comes from Allium fistulosum, assembly GCA_030737815.1. Classification (NCBI taxonomy): domain Eukaryota; kingdom Viridiplantae; phylum Streptophyta; class Magnoliopsida; order Asparagales; family Amaryllidaceae; genus Allium; species Allium fistulosum. Next base: position 730,408,634 of record CM060902.1, on the reverse strand, counting down.
AAAATTCCATTATTATATGTTATTGGTTAAGTGATGTAAATATAATTTTTATTTGAGAACTAATAGTGGTTTGAGTTTAATAGAAAAATAGTTTGCAAAAGAAAAGAAAAGAAATAATAAAATACACTTGTTTTAGTAAATAAAGCCCAAGCCCACATAACTCAAGCCCAAACTCCACCATCACAATATCCAGAGGTTTCTAATTCAAGATATTTCTCTTCATTATACAAAAACATTAGTTTATGCATACTTCTTCCTAATCAATTTTCTTACACTGCTTCCTACAAGCAAAAACATCAAGCACACCTTTAAAATTTTAATTAAATCAAATAAATCAATATAAATTTCCAAATCTAAATATGTGAATCTCGACACCAACCTATACTTATGCATGTATAGAAGTTAAGATTACATCATTTGGAAATCTAGAGGTTGGAAATGAATAATTCAATTTATATGTGTGTTTGTTTGGATTAATGTAATGAATAATGTTGTGTGGTTGTTTGGAATGTTGTATTCCAATGTATATGTTGTATGCATCGAATTAAAGTAATGAATAATATTTGGATTGGCTTCGAGAACCGTGACCGGAGTGGCTGCATCGATCAACCGCTAACCAATCGATCGGTCTACATTTTTCTGAGATAGTTTAAAAAAATAAAAAACCAAAGAAAAAATATATAAAATTATGAAATGATTTTGAACAGTATTGAATGATGTATAGAATAATTATTAAGGATTTTAAATTATATTTGGTGATTTGAAACATAAAGGAAATAATGTGAAAGATTATTAATTTAATTTTTCAAGGAGTATTTAATTATAGAAAATTGGAAAATGGATTTTATAATTATAACTAACACGTAAAGTGATTTTGGAAGTTTGAAATATATATATAAGGATTTGAAAATGAATTATAGTATTTAAATCTATATTTGTAATTATATAAATAAAATGAATGTATTATTTATTATATAAATGTTTTAAATGTTTTGTTATTTGAATATAATGATTGATTTCAGAAGTTTTATTACATTTTATATTTGAATGTTTTGAATATTATCATTCTGATAACGAGAGATCTGAATGAATGGAGTTATAATACCGTCTAGTATAGGACTTTTGGTGATATTTCTTTGGTTATTCTTTGGACTCGTTATATTGAATAATAAGATGGAGGTTCTACATTGTGAGGAATTTGATTAAATGAATTAATAATACCATTTAGTATAGGACATATGGAATTTTTTTTATTACTCCTATAATGATATAGAATATTATGATGGAGTGAGTGTGACTTGTGATCACCGAATAAATAGACTAGTAAAATATGGTGGTATGTGATGCTATTATGATATTTATTCAGCTATTATTTGCTCATGGATGACAATTATACGGGGATAAGCATGATGAGGTTATAATATAGAGCTCGCTGCAATGAGCTTGGCTTCGTGCCTATTGTCGTGTGTCAACAAATTTATATGGTTGTATGTCATCCTGTATACACACACACATACACATATATGTAGTATATGTTTTTCTATCACTATCCAACTTCCTTTATGATGTGGGAGTGAACCAAACTAGGCCAGTACCCACCTTGGCGACTTGATTACAAGGTTGCACCCTGAATTTGTGGCGCCGTTATATTTATAGCTATGTGTTATCGCTGTTTGCATTTGCACCTGTGTCACCTAGGCAAATAGTTTGTTGCCATAGGGGCATGTGTCGGGTCATGATTGAGGTGAGTCCTCGCGTTAACAAACACACCGATGTATCTTGTCATGATACCAAAGGGAAGTAACCAAAGACTATAGGAGTCATGTTAGATGGACACACATGTGACTCCTAGAGCAAGCAGACGTGATGTCAATCTCTCGTCTGGTTCTGATGTATGGTAGATAAACATGTAACACCACGTAAAAATTAATAAGAAATTAATTAATTAATAATAAGGTTAAAAACGAACATTTTGTGATTGTCAGAATTTTGCCCCGAAGTTATGTCGTTGCGTTTGTGGCAATTTTTTGATCAACTTTCATATATAAAGCTTTATAATCGGAGCTCAAACGGAAAAGTTACGGATGTTTAATATTTTTGAATTTAAAATAATTCGAATGAAATTCAAATTCAACAATTTAATTAATGTTGACATTGTAATGGGTAATAAATGATTTGACGTCAATGTTTATGCAATGTTAAAATAAAGGTTAATGTTATTTATTAAATAATAGGAAAGAAATTAAAACAAACTGAAAGAAATTAATAACATCAAAATATAAAGGGCCGATCGACCCTCTCTCCACGACCGTTCGACTGCTTGAGGTTGGGTGGTCAACCGATGAACGAGTGGCAGTTGGGATTTCGTGAGGTGCTAATGGCTCGGATTTTATTATTTTAAACCGACTTAAATCTGACGATTCTGGTGCCTTCCAACCACTATAGTAAGAGGCTAGCCCATTCTCTTTTATTCATAAATTATTTATAATGCTAATGGAACTCTGTCGGTCTTCTTCTTCCCTATAATTCAGAATCACTTAGGATTTTCAGGTATGGGATTTTAGATATCTAAATATTCGATTTCTAATTCTATTCTTTCCTAATCCTTGATTCTGAATCTAATTTATATGTTGTATGTTCTAAAAAGAAGATATCTGAAGGATAAATTAGGAGTGGGCATGAATTAAATCGAAAAGGGAGCAAGAAACTCTCTATGAGTGGAAATTTAGTTTTTCACATTTTAGTACTCATATATTTGAAGTTTGGATTTGTTTTATGCCTTGGGAAATTTTGTCCATGAAAACCCTAAAATTGAAACCCCAAAATTCCCCCAAACAAAATATCAATTCTTATGTTTATTGACAAGCACCATTGTCCAAATGGTTAAGTGATTCAGCTTTGCTACGAGAGGTCACAAGTTCGAAATGTGCGTAGCGTGATTCGAACGTTTATTGACATGTGATACGTTGTCCTAGTGACATATTGTATATAAAGTACCATTTCAAAAAAAATTCTTATGTTTATTGGAATCTCAATTATTTTGTATTAAAATATTAGAATTTGTTTTGTTATTGCAATTTGAATATTTCATATTATACTCCACTTCCAACTCTTCTCTAATGTTGTGTTAAGGATTCTAAAAGAAAAATACGTAAGAGTTAGACTTCCAACCCTTCTCTATTTCATATTCTATTTTATTTATGCAAGTCTATCTATTTGGCTAAGGATATTAGCTATTTTGAAAGATATTGTATAGAGTTAGACTTGCATATGGAAGTTCTAACATTTAACGATTAATTTAGGACACAAAATCTTCGCACATATAGGAATATTTAGTTAGCCTAATTTACGTACGTGCCTATGTATGTATGTCCGTGTGTGTGTGTATTGGCATATAAATATATTATAGTGTATAATTAATAACGTTTAGTTACGTAATATAAATAGGTTATTAATTAGTATTAAGGAAGCTGAGGACAATTATGGAAATTAGTCCATAATTAAAGGCGAAATAAGGAGTTCTCCTTATATGGTCTTAATATATAAATGCGGGTGAGGTATATATGGTAGTATGATAGGAGAGTGGAATTTTGACTAAGTTATAGGGAAGCGAGGTTAGTCAAAAGCACACAGAAGTCTGGCCAGCTAATCTGGCTTTCAGTAGTATGACTTTGGGACAGATGTGAGACATCGCCTATAATAAGTACCACAGAAGATGCGAGGTTGGTCCCAATTTTATTGGGTAATTTTGTCCAGCTAATCGGGTTACCTATATGTATGAATAGTCAAACAAATGTGAGACATCACAGTTTGGGTTATGGGTCATACGGTATAAGACCAGCTTCTGGGTTGGGAGTATTAAGTAGCTATTGTAGGTTCCATCTCCTTGCCACTTAAGAAGTATTAAATGGTCGACATTTATTTGTTAGGTGCGGTAGTGAGAAATCTCGGGGGCGAAAGGGGGTCTGCTTTGAGGTTGAGGTATTAATTGGCCATCGTAGAGTCCGCCTCTTCCCATAAAGAAGTATTAAGTGGCCTGATGAGATTTTGAATAATACAGTTAGTGAGTACCAGATAGGGCCCACCTTGGGTTTAGGTATTAAATGACGGGGATCTGCCTAGGTCATAGGTATTAAATGGTTAGATCTGCCTAATTTCCATTAAAGATGTATTAAGTGGCTTAGGTACTTTCTCTCACACTGTTAGGACTGACAGTAGTTGTGGAATGGACTGAGAAAGGCTTTCGGGCTTACAATTGGAGATATTTTAGGTATGATATAGTATAAGATATGTAAGGCATATTTATTTTCTAAATGGTATTGCCCAAATACTATTATCATAAGACTTGAGATTTCATTCACCAGACGTTGTTGTTTTGACCCCCTCCTCGTTACAACACACAAGTAAGGTGAGATGATGCTGGTTGAGAGGATGAAGGTGGAGGCGAGGACTTGTGGTAGTTATCTATTCATTTATGTTTTGATATATTTTGATGTACCTATTTTAGATGTGATGTTGTTATTTTGAGATATTGTATTTCAAATATTGGGTGTTATGTTATGTTTCTAAGATTTGAATCTTTATAAATGGGTTCTTGTTTCAAATATTGTATTTTACCCTTCTGTTGTGAGATTTTGATGGCGTAAATACTGTGTATTGTTCATTTTTTACCAACCAACAGCCAGCTTTGGAATGAGTCTAAGGTTCAATGGGCTTTTATTTGGTCATTAAGCCCGTTTCGAGGTGGGTTATAACAAGGCACATATTACGTATACCCTACATGTGAGATGATGAGCTGTGTTTATACCTGAGACTATGTCCCGTGAATAGTGAATCCTTGTATCTTACAACAATATGATTGATGGGCATACGACCTATCCTTTTCAAGCAGATGTCCTATTCTTTATTGATTGTACATATCATAGCTCAAATAGAAAAGTTATGGATGTTTGAAGTTTTTGAATTTAAAATAATTCGAATGTAATTCAAATTAAAAATTTTAGTTAATGTTAATGTTTGAATCTTAAATGGGTAATAAATGATTTGACGTTTGGGGTTTAAGTAACGTTAAAATAAACGTTAACATTAACTATTAAATAATAGGAAAGAAATTTAAAAAAAATAGAAAGAAATTAATAACGTCTAAATATAAGGGACCAGTCAGCCACCTCTCCACGATGAGTCGATCGCTAAGGGTCGACTGCTTAAAGGAGGGCGATCATTAGTGAATGAGTGGCGGCTAGGGTTTCGTGAGGCGCCAACGACTTAGATTTTACCATTTTAAACTGATTTGAATTCGACGGTTCTAGTGCCTTCTAACCACTATAAATAAGAGTCTGGCTCCTTTACTGTTATTCGTAAATTATTTGAAATGCGAACGGAACTCTATCAGTCTTCTTCCTTCCTACAATTCAGAGTCACTTAGGATTTCCAAGCAAGGAATTTTAGATTTAAAATTTTAATTTTTAATTCTATTCTTCAATAATCCCTGATTTTGAATCTAATTTATATATAATCCAGTTTTTGTATATTCCAAAAAGAAGATATTTGAAGGAGAATTAGGAGCGAGGCGTGAATCAAATTCAAAAGGGAGCGGCAAATTCTTCGTGAGTGGAAATCCTAGTTTTTCACATTTTAGTATTTGTATAGTAGAAGTTTGGATTTGTTTTATGCCTTAGGAAATTTTTTCGACGAAAACCCTAAAACCGAAACACCAAAATTCCCCCAAACGTAATGTCAATTCTTATGTTTGTTCGAATCTCAATTAGTTTATATCAAAATAGTAGAATTTGTTTTGTTATTACAATTTGAATATTTCATAATCTATTCCACTTCCAACCATTCTCTAATATTGTGTTATGGGTTCTAAAAGAAAATTAAGTTAGGAAATGATGTGTACAGTATGGATTCTCCTATTCGTAGTTTGCACTGCTTATTTTCGTAATTTAGACAAAAATGAATCTATTTTTCACTTCAGGTTCATATATGTAAAAGTTGAATAGAATATTAAAGCTTTAAATTGCAAGTTTTGTTTTCTTGAAATAGAAACGTTGATTCCACTATATTAATATATATAATAAGTTTGGTGTATGGTTCCATTTTATTTATGCAAGTCAATTTTTGGCTAAGAATATTGGCTATTTTGAAAGATATTGTATATAGTTAGACTTGTATATTGAAGTTTTGACATTTTCTTAGGACGCCAAATATTCGCACGCATAGGAATATTTAGTTAGCCTAACTTATATACGTGTATATATACATATATGTTTGAAAATTGGTTCCTTTTATTGACGTTTAAGAAGCCTAGGTGGCTTGTCTCCTTAAAAACCCTTCTAGGTTAGTAGGGAAAAAGTATGCAACACCACCTGATAATGAGGTACGTATCAACTAATAATTTACAAGTAGTAAACATAAAGAAAAAAAGAAAAGAACAATGAAGCCTAGCCTCCATCCTTATTTCTCCAAAACTAGGTTGTAGAGAAAAAGACGTCGCCATTTTACCTTCAGCTGGATTCGTAATTCAATGAGGATTCATCCATTGTCGTTCAGATCAACTCCCCATCTCTATAGAATTTCCATAGTTATGGCACTACAAGTTGTCTTTGCTATATATCTCCTCATAAGATAAGTTATATCGACTTGTGTAACGATCCGAAATTCCAAACACTTCATATTTAAATATCTGAATTGTTTAAGTATTTGCATCTTTGATTAAATGTTATTAAAGTGATTTAATAACCTAGTTAACCCCCTTTTAAATCATAAGTAATGATGGTAGACTTGTTTTGGAAAAATGTTTACAAAAATAAATATTTTGAAGAAATATTGATAATGTGACCGAAAATCATTTTATCGACAAACAATTTTTTTTTACCGTCAAAAGTTGTTCATATTTTTTACACACACTTATTTACTTAGGAATCAATAATATGAAATAATTTATTTTTACCATTTATGAAAATAAACTTTTTGATGATGTTATGGGTGATGTCATCAAAGATATTTTGAAAATGAGCTTTTAAGGAAAGACTTAAATTTTAAGTAAAGATGTAAAGGTATAAAGGTAGCATGTGAGAGGGAGGCTCTTTTGTGCACTTTTATGGAAGATAGAAGGTGGTAACGACCTCTTGCACAAACCTATAAATACACTCTTTAGGTAAGAACTAATCATGAAAGCTTGAAATGAAGTAATAGAATAAAAATGGTGGAAGTGATTAACCCTAATCCACTAATTCTTCTCTAACATTTTCAAGTTTAAACAAAATCAACTCCAATCTCTTCCAAACTTTCACAAACACCTTAGGAAACTTAGATCTAAAGCCAAAGTGGAAAAAAAGTGAAGGAGAAATGAGGATCTTAGATGGGCTGTGAGCAATGGAAGAGGAGGGGAGTGTTGCCTTGGTTTGAAAGTGCTAAAGGCGGGATCTTCAGGCTTTGGGAGATGGTAGGAGGTGGTTCTTTGATTCTTGTGGATTTGTGCTTTTGTTTTGTTTGGATCTAAGTGAGTTATCTCACTATCTTATTTGTAAATATTGTGTATATATATGTTGTGTGCAAATATAAAGTTAAAGTGACATTAACTGATTAAAATTATAAACTTTGGACCCCATTTGCTTTTAAAAGAAAATGACAACTTTATATTGTATAACATCACTTCTGTTACCCTCTTAAACATATAGTGCAACATCCCTATTTTTGACAACATTATTCAGGAAATTTAATTAGATAAATTAAATAGAATAATGATGATAAAGAGATTGAGATTTGAATAAATTATAGGTAGGGCCGTGCTTAATAATAAAATAAATGGGCTTAAATTGGTTTATAAGCTAATCAAATTACACATGGGCATATTTATAAATAGCCACTTCATTATACACAGCTATACTCCTTTGTATTTTCCCATTCACGTTTCATTTCTCATTTTCACAAACAAAAACCTAAATTAGAGCCTAACATTAACAAGGAGGAAAAGAGGAAAAATTCAATCTAAAGCTATGGACCAAAGGCTAGAAAGGATTAATCAACCATAAATCTCAAATTCCTTATCATATCTAGGGTGAATAATAATTTTATACCATCTTTATTTTATTCTGTGACTATATGTTTTCAGATTTATGATTAAATTCGTTTTTATGATGATATGGATGATGATATGCTTGAACTATATTATGTTTGATTTATTTTAATTCATTCACATATGAATTTGCACGGTTTAGGGTAAAAATGAGAGTTTTTTATTTTAGAATGCCATGAAATTTTTTTATGTTAAGTAAAACATGATTTTGAAGATGGATTTTAATTTTTGGAATTTTCCAAGCTATGAATATTTATTGTGAATTTCTAAAGAAAAATACGATATTATTGGGTTAAAAATTTATTTCGAGAATTTCAGGAAGAAATTGGGTCTGAAATTTTAATATCTTTGATTATATGATGAAAGAGATTTTTTGTGATTTTTGGGGATTTTTTCCAGTCGAGTTATTAGGGAAAATAAATTATTTTAAAAGAGGGACTTTTTTGCAAATGTTGGTTTTGTTAAATGGAAGGCTTGAACATTATAATTCCTTTTATTCAGATCTGGCTAAATGCGGTAGTTTTAATTGTAAAGTATTTGAAAAGTTATACATTAACCAATCAAAGGTTTACAAATAGGCAAGAAGATATAAAGTAACTACTAAAAGTTGCTACATTTCAACCTTTAATTTAGAAAAGGTGGTTCCGCCTCAAATAGTAGTACCTTTCGACTCCATTGACTCTGCACCATCATAGTCGAAACCCACATAGTCGAAACCAATACATAAGGTATCACTTAGATGGTGCGTAGTGGATTGGAAGGAAGGTGGAAGCCATGGTGTCGAAAGTATTGCTCCGATGCGGTCGAAACCTTGTTTTGTTTTCAAAAATTCAGTTCTTGCCTTGTTTTACTTAAAGCTCTCGACATAGTCGAAACATATGCTTTCGAAAGGGGTTTCTATAAATAGCGTTCGAAGAAGGTTGCTATACTATGTAAAGGTGCTAGCTTTCGAAGGAGTACATTTTCTTTAAGTAAGGGCTTTCTAAAGGATTGGTTTCGACCAAGTCGAAACCCAGCTGCTAATTTTCCTTTCGACTATATTGAAGCCATCAATGCTTTGGAAGGGTTATCTCTGTTTTTTTAACTAAGCTAAGTCACTTCCTAAATGCTTTCGATAGGGGTTGAGGGTTTCGAAAGTAATTGAGTCGGGTTTTGACTCCATACTCCAAAGTTTTAAATTTAAAGGTTGTTGCTTTCGACTAGATGGTTCCGACACCATCAACTTTTCCCCAAAATTTTTTACAAGGGTTTCAAAAGAGATACTTTCATATATAACCACTTTGTCCCAAATGATGTTTTTAAAGAGTAAACTCAATGCTTTCGAAAGGGTTACTTTCATTTGTTTCGAAGCTATGTTTTAAAGAATGTTTTGATACCACTGAAAGGTATAATCAGTTTCGAAAGAGAATATTTAGCAAAGGCTTCGAAAGGTATGTTTATTATGTTTTGAAAATAGGTTTTGCTTTCGACGGAAGTCATCCAGAGGTTTCAAAAGAGATGTTTTAAGATTTCAAAACATAAACCCAATCTCAATTTAAAGAATAATCATGGCATAAATAAACAAAGGGTTTTGAAGTGAAGAAGTTTTCATTAATTATAAAGGTTAAAGGGTTTAACCAGGATATACATATACATATACATATACATATACATATACATACATACATACATACATACATATATATATATATATGTGTGTGTGTGTGTGTATGTATGTATGTATGTATGCAGAAGATAATAAACCACAGGTGTTAGTATTATTTGTTGTTATGTATACTTCTTCATATACATATTCACATTGTTACTAACCCATAACAGTATTTTGGGAAAGGGCAGAATAAACAGCTAGGTTGACCCGGTAGTGAATATAATTTAAGAAATGTTGAAATATAAATTAAAGATATTGGCAGGGGCTAATAGGTTCACAGTAAGCCCATGAAAACTATGTGTAACTAAAGATATTGGCAGGGGCCAATAGATTCATAGTCGGCCCATGAAAACTATGGTCTAATATTGGCAGGAGCCAAAGGTTTATAGTTAGCCCATGAAAACTATATTCGGATTAAGATATTGACAGTTAGTCAATAGGTTCCTAGTTAGCCCATGAAAACTAGGATAAAAGAAAAGATATTGGAGTTACCAATAGGTTCTTAGTGATCCCATGAAAACTATGAAATCGAACAGATAGTCCATAAACATTTAATAGGTTAATGGTGACCCTTAAAACTATAATTGAGACAGATAAGTCAGAATGAATGGGGATGGTTAATCCAGATTTGACTTACTTGTTTTGCATATCATCATAATATTTTGAAATACTTTGTTTCTAACCATTGTGGATGCAAGAGCACGGTATATGATTTTAAAATGTTTTAGGATACTAGTGAGGGGAAAACCCATTTCGCTAAGCGGCGTGGTCTCACTAGATATCTAAATGGCTTGAGATGGTAGATTATTATTCGTACGAGGCTTTATGTCTGACTCGAAGTTTTTTTCCCCTTAAACTCTCGGGTACTCAATTGATTTTGAGTAGGTTAAGAGTTAAGGTTTCCAGGTGTTCTTTTAGACGAATAAAGCTTCCGAAGACGTGCATGAGGCAAGCTTGTTATTAGAGTTCTTTTATTTCCGCCGTGTGTTTGATTGTAAAGGCAAATTATTTTGGTGTCATATTATATACTCTGATCAACCAAAAGATATGGAGGCGATGCCAATGTGGGTGCCGAAAATCCACCAGTAGATATGGAGGCGATGTATCAGTTCTTTATTGGTTAGATGCAAGTAGTACTGCTGCTAGTGTTGCTGAAAATGTAGGAGGAGCTAATCCGTTGGGTCCGTTTGGGAATAATTATGCTTTGCTAAGTAGAGATTACACTAGTTTAGGTGGGAAGCCATTCTTGGGAACGAAGAATGCCATAGAGGTTTGGAATTGGTTGTTGCATTATTAGTGTATATTTGCTGATTTAGTCTAAATGATGGGCAAAAGAGAAGGTTAGCCTTTAGACAGTTGTAGGGGTCTGCACTACATTGGTGGAACAGTGTCACTACCGGAGTTCCGGAAGTGTAGTTAACTTGGGCTGATTTTAAAACGAGATTTGAGCAGAAGTTTGTATTTGAGTTTGCTAAGTCTGAGCTAATGAGGAAGTTTATGGATTTAGTTCAGGGAGAGATGTCAGTAGTCGAGTATGCTACTAAGTTTGAAGAGTTTTATCGATATAGATATGTTACTATAGATATTGACATTAGAAGGGATGAGAGGTTCATTCGAGGATTGAGGCCCGAGCTTGCTAGAATGACCATGACACATGTCCGTTATCCTTGTAATGTAGTGGTGGAGATGGCCATTCTACATAAGGAGTTGCTTGTTGAGTTTGCTAAAGAGAAGCCGGTAGAAACTTAGGGTTCTCAAGGGAAGAAGAGGAAGTTCTTTAGAAAGAAAGGAGCCCAGAAGGGAGATACTGCTAAGAAGTCAAAGGCTGAGGTAGTTTGATATAAGTGTGACAAGAAGGGTCACTTTGCGAATGAGTGCCGGTCATGAAATGGGAAGAAAGGTGCAAACAAGAAGAATGCGAAGTGCTTCAACTGTGATCAAGTTAGGCATTACAAGAATCAGCGTCCAGTGCCAGTCAGGATGGATAAAGAAAATGTCTATGCTATTAGATCAGCTAGGTTTACTACAACAGATAAGGGAAACATTATGATGGAAGGTACGCTTTTGATTCAGAGTATTCCAGTTAGAGTACTTTTTGATACCAATGCATCACATTCATTTATATCTCAGTGTTTGGTTGATATATTATATTTAGAACCCACCTACCTTGTTACTCCCTTAAGGGTTGAGAATCCAATATTAGGGTATGCAACTCTAGGGTTAAGATGTGACCAGTTAGAACTTAATTTTTTAGGTCATAAATTTGCATGCAGTTAGTATGTTATTGATTTCATATATTTCAGAATCATCTTGGATATGGATTGGTTGGGCGGATGTGAGGCTAGAATATTTTTCCAAGATGGGGAAATATCATTGAGACACCCTGATAGTCATAACGAAGTGATATTCTCAGTTGAGAATACTGACCGGGGTGGTAGTGCTTTGCTTAATGCTATGGAGGTAGAAAAAAGGTTAAGTCAGGTTTGGGTAGCAAGAGAGTTTGCAGATGTCTTTGAGCCAGTCATTGGACTACCACCGAAAAGAGCTGTTGAGTTTAGAATAGATCTTGTGCCTGGAGTCGAATGCGACGACCCACATTTCGGAAGGTTTAAATTGACAATAATCCACATATGTCCAACTTAAACAATCCGGAACATAGATAATCAATGGGGTTAAATAAGAAAAATAAGAAAAGAAGAAGAAAACAACACAGAATCTCACAACGGAAACGATAAAAATATAATAATCAAATAAACAGTTCAAGAAACTGCTTATTATACATTTGATTTAAAATCTAGACAGCATTTATCAGAGTTATATATACAGGGATAAATAATCACTACAGCAGAATAACATGATGCAGAGAATAATAATAGTAGCAATATACCAAATCTTCTTCTTCTTCCTGCAGAGAATAATCTTCAATACGCTGAAAAACTTAGAACTGATCCGAGCGTAATGAAAAACAAAATACTCGAGTAAGGACTAAAATACTCTTATGTAAGTCAAATCAATATCACAAAATATGAGTGCAATAACTTAAGAGATGTTATGGGATTTTACATCTCCTAAGGATCCGTCAAACTATTTATATGTAATAGTGTACGCTATAATAGGTAATGTCTATTAGTAAAATAAATATTAAAATAGCGTTAAGGCTTTATATTGATCCACCTTAACACATTTGTACAGTACTAAACCAAAGTCGTAATCGGCTCGTATAAGGATAAACATGACAAGGCACGTGAGGCAATGCTCAAGGTAGGATTCTACTAGTTTACCCTTTCTGGTTGGTCGTAACCCATCCATGGCCGACTGCGACAATCAATCCAACCGAAAAAGGTGCACCCATCGAATACGAAATCACAATAGTAATACGAGGGATCAACGTCGCTAGAGGTAGTTAACCTCATTGGCCAGACATAGGCACCTATTTTAGTCATTTTAATTATGACACGAATGTCAAAGCTATCCATCATCGTTCTCTTACTTCATTCCAATAAACGTCGCCAATTCAACCACTACATTCTAGATATCACCCACCGCGTACACGGTTGTCAAAGTGGTTCAAATATTGATAGAGAGTATGCCAATAAGAGGCCCCGATCTCTTTAACAACCAAACGTCATTTTACACACCAGTTGATACTTTTATATTTCAAAAACAATTCATACTTGATATCAAAATATCATATTCGCTTCAAAATCAAATCCATTTCGAAATCATATTTACATCAAAAATCATATTCAGATCGATACGTCATTTTACTTAAAAATATCATTTCACTCCAATATCTCGATTTCGCTTCCAAAATTGTTTCGAATTTCAATTTAGGTTATAACTTCATTTTAACCCATTTCGCATTTAAATCCAAGATTTAAATATAAACATTTCACCCTTTGACCAGTTTGAATTTTTAGGAAAATTGTTTGAATAGTTTTAAAATAGCTTAAATAGTTAAAATAGTTTAATAGAAAATAGTTTGAGTATTAAAAATGGTTTATATAGTAAAATAGTTTGGAAAATCAAAATTATTTGAATATTTAAAGAATATAGATTTTAAACCGTTTATACTAAAATAATTCATTTAAAAATAGTTTCAAAGTCAAACCGGTTCACTTTCCAAATTTTCCAATTCAAATCAGTTCCAATTTCCATTCTGATTTAATCAATTCAATTCCGATTTCAAGTCGAATTTTTACTTCGATTCCAAATTAATTTCAATTCCAATTTCAAATTAATTCAATTCCAATTCCAAATTAATTTAAATTCTAGTTTCAAATTAATTCCAACTTCAATTCCATATTAATTTCAATTTCAATTTCAAATTAATTTCAACTCCAATCCAAATAAAATTAAATTCCAGTTTCAAATTAATTTCAACTCCAATTCCAAATTTAGACCATTTCGATTTATATCAATTTTGATTTAGCTTTTTAAAATATCGATTCAAAACACTTAAATCAAATTTTCCTTCAATATCCAATCTAAAATCCAAATCTTCAAATATAAACAAATTCCGAGCTCAATTCCGAAATATCGTTTTATATCCCCTTTACTTACAAATATCTAAAGTTCGAATAAAATTCTCATATTTTAAAACAAATCAATTTCTGAAATTCACATCATATTTCGATTATAACTTTAAAATCTCAACTTCGATTATTTAAACAATTTCGTTCACCAATTTAAATTTCAATATTTCGAGCTCCAGTTCGAAAATTATTTGACTTCCATAAATTTGATTTTTTATTTCTAAAAACCAAATCATTTAAATAATTTTAAATCAAAATTTTAAAATCATTTAATTTAACCAATCCGGTGTCCGTATATAATTCTCTATCCTATGGCCAAGGGAATCGATTATTTCAATTTAATTCCAAGGATGGATATATATCATTTCAATCCAAAGTAAATATCATAGATATATATCATTTCAACCTATTTCTTAATTTATTCGAAATAATTTAATTTAAAGTGTTATATACTACAAATAATATACAGGATGATAACATGATATATCAAAATAAATAAACATCCAAAATATCAACTAATAGCATCAATCACAACCAATCATCCAACAGTCAATAAAATTCACAACAATTTCATAATTATCAATATTGAATATTTTATGGGTAATTAAATTCTAATTTAATTTAACTGTCAATTCAAATTCTATCAATTTATTCAGATGTCAATTTAAATGTTAATTAAACTTATCAAACAACAACTAATAAATTTCAATCACTTCATAATATAAATTTAACTAACATAAAAATTATTTCAGTCTATTGTGAGCGCATAAACACTCACCTTTTATTTGAACTGAAAATATTTCAGCTTCAAATAAATTCCAGATCTACTCCACGCTGTAGACAATGTCGATACGAACGCGCTGCAACTCGTTTCGTCCGTAACAGACCTCGTATGGAAAAGATATGGATTTATTAACATCGAGATAATTTAATTAAAATAATTATTATTAAGTAAGCCTCAATTAGTCGATAATCATGTAATTAGCCGCCGAACCCTTCTTCCAGTATCACGCTCCGATACCATCCTTTGCTAATTGAATGCCGCACGCCTCCCAAGATGACCGGAGGTCATCATCTCGCCGTCGTAAGTGCGCCACCACCCTACACAACCCCTAGCTCCGGTCCCACGCCTTCTGCCGCCGCCAGCGTCGAGCACGAGCCGATCAAAGATGCGATTGTCGAGAAGAAATTCCGCCCTCCTCTTGCCGATGTGGCTCGATTCGACTGTTGGATCGCTGCTTCCCATCGTGCTCTCCACTTTGCTAGTCGAAGCCATGACGTAAAATTGAACGGATGTCGCGTGATCGAGGAAAGAAAGTAGGCTACTATCGGCCATTGAAAATCAAACGAAGCTGGCGGCTAAGTTTTAGAATATTTTAATAATAAAACTATCTCGATTTGCGTGCTATATTTATATAGTTAGGTTCGAACCAATCCGAACTCCAATCGAAGCATGCTGCCTGGCGTTCATAATGTTTACCTCTATTTCGAACGCAATGGAACTAATTTTAAGACCTAATTCGATCATATGTGGAAGATAGATTTTCAAAGTCAATTTATTTTATCGAATTCCTTAAATTGATTTCTAGGCGTTTCAAGCTCGCATGGCCAAACAACAAGTCCGGTCGCTACGAAACTTGAAATCCTATAATAATTCACTATTACAAATCCGATGAAACTGGTTTCATCGGAATCCGAGACAGTTGTCAAAATGGCTATTTTTACTCGTTAATTAAATATAAAATTTTCAATTTTCAATTATTTACATTTAAATCCAATTTTAGATGTTAACCATCTTCATTCATATTTAAATAAAATTTAAATCAATTTTCGATGCCATTTTCTTTCTCATAAAATTCAGAATTCAATTATTCAAATAATTTTCAATATTAAATTTAAACAATTTAAGTATCCAATAAATCATTATAAATACATCATTAAATTTCAAATAAATTTTAGTTATCAACATTATTTTATTTTTATCCAAATAATTCACATTTATTATTCAACTCCAGTTATTGATCATAAATACCATCGATACATATAATTTATTTCAATATAAATAATTCCCAAATTTCCGAAATTGTTTATTTAAAGATTTTTATCCAAGTTCATATTCAACAACTACACTAATAATTCATTAAATTTTATTTTTAACCATTTTTATCCAATAACCACATTAAATTTAGTAATTTAAAATAGTTAGAAATACGGGTTGTTGCACCGAACCTATGAGTAGACCACCTAGCAGAATGACACCAGCAGAGATGAAGGAATTAAAGGTGCAACTAGTGGATCTTGAAGGAAGGAATTTTATTAGACCAAGCAGTTCGTCGTGGGGAGCGGCTATGGTGTTTGTAAAGAAACCCGATGGGTCGTTGAGGATGTGTATCGATTACTGTAAGGTTAAACGAAAAGGACGATTGAGAATAAGTATCCTTTTCCAAGAATAGATGATCTGTTCTATCAGTTGAATGGAGCCAAAGTATTTTCCCAGTTGGATTTGGCGACAGGTTTCCATCAGTTAAGAGTGGCGAAAGATAGTATTTCTCTGACAGCATTTCAAACAAGATATGGTTCATATGAGTGGTTGGTGGTGCCATTTGGATTGACAAATGCACCTGCTTTCTTCATGGATTTGATGAATCAAGTTTTCCGAGAGTACTTGGATGGGTTTGTACTGGAGTTTATAGACGACATTCTAGTATACTCTAAGGATGAGAGGGAGCATGAAGTTCTTCTTAGAGTGGTGCTAGAGACGCTGAGGCAGAATCAGCTAAATGCGAAGTTTACCAAGTGTCATTTTTGGAAGAAAGAAGTTAAGTTTTTTGGTCACGTGGTTTCAGAGAAAGGATTGTCAGTCAATCCAAATAAGATCGAAGCCATGAATAATTGGAAGAGACCAGAGTCGGTGACTGAGATCGGGAGTTTTCTTGGACTTTATGGCTACTACCGAAGGTTCATTAAGGATTTCTCACTGATAGTAGCCCTTTAACTAAGCTAAGCAGGAAGGAGGTGAAAATTGTTTGGTCCGACAAATGTGAGGAAGCATTCCTTAAGTTAAAGCATTTGTTGACCAAAGCACCCATATTAGTAGTTTCAGAAGAAAACCAAGGATTGGTGGTGTAGACTAATGCATGCGGAACTGGATTAGGAGCAGTGTTGATGCAGAATGGTAAAGTTATTACCTACGCATCTAGGCAGCTTAGACCGCACAAAGTAAGATATCCTATTCATAATTTGGAGTTGGCAGCAGTGATCTTTGCATTGAAGATATGGAGACATTATCTCTTAAGGGAGAGATTTGAGCTTTATACCAATCATAAGTCCTTACGCTATTTATTCTCTCCGTAGGAGTTGAATATGAGACAACAGTGGTGGTTGGAGTTTTTGATCGCTTATGATTTTGGTATAGATTATACGCCAGGGAAAGGTAATAAGGTAGCAGATGCTCTTCGTAGAAATTATCAGAATGTGGCGTTAGCTATGATGGTGGAGTGGAAAGATTTGGAAGCTTTGGCTAGTTGTGGTGTGCTGTTAAGATCAACTGCTAGTTCTAGTCAGGGTACTACCATATTGTTTTGTTTGAAAGTCCGACCAGTGTTGATTGAGAGAATTGCTTCTAAGCAGAAAGAGGATCCAGTGTTAGCCGAGAGGATCAAAAAAATTGAGGTTGGAACTGAGATCGATGATCTGAAGGATTTTAGCCCTGACCAAAGAGGATGGTTGTGAAAGAAGGGACAGTTATGTGTTCCAAATATGGAGGAATTGAGGAAAGAAGTTCTTGGAGAATGTCACCAGTCCAAGTTTATGATTCATCCTAGAGGAACCAAGATGTATCAGAATATGAAGAGGAGCTTCTATTAGGAAGGTATGAAGAGGGATGTTGGCTTGTGGGTTAGACAGTGCACAAACTGTCAACAAGTGAAAGCCGAACATTAGAAACCGAATGGGTTGCTTCAGCCTTTAGAGATTCCAGTTTGGAAATGAGATTCGATATTCATGGATTTTATAGACGGGTTGCCAAGGACAAATAGGAGTAATGAAAGTATATGGGTTATAGCAAACAAGTTGACCAAGAGTGCCCATTGCATTCCAGTTAAGTCAACCAGGACAGCACCTGTTTTAGCTAAGTTGTTCATGAAGAACATAGTTAGACTGCATGGAGTTCCTAGTGGTATAGTCAGTGACATAGATGCTTTGTTCACTAGTGAATTCTGGAAGAGTCTACAGGAAGTGATGGGTACCAAGCTTAATATGAGTACTGCATAACACCCTCAGATAGATGGGCAGATAGAGAGAGTCAATAAGGCACTCGAGGATTTATTGAGGGCTTGTGTACTAGACTTTAGTGGATCATGGGAGGATCACCTACATTTGGTTGAGTTTTTCTATAATAATAGTTATCAGACTAGTACAGGAATGGCGCCTTTTGAAGCTTTGTACGGAAGACCATCCAAATCACCTGCATGTTGGTTGGAAACTAGAGACAGATTAGTCTTAGGTCCAAATTTGGTTAGAGAGGCATTAGAAATGATTGAGTTAATCCAAGGAAGGACGAAGGAAGCTCAGTCCAGACGGAAGAGTTACGCAGATAAGAGACGTAAAGACCTAGAATTCTCAGTTGGAGATAAGGTATTCATTAAAGTATCACCTATGTAGGGAGTGGTACGATTTGAAAAGTCAGGGAAGTCAGCCCGAAGTATGTAGGTCCATTACAGATTATAGAGAGGATTGGAAAACTCGCTTATAGAGTAAAGTTGCCGAGCAGTATGGCAGGCGTCCATAATGTATTTCACGTGTCTCATCTTTGTAAGTATGTGCATGATCCAGAGACTACTATTTCTCCGACAGGGTTGGATGACTTAGTGGCAGTGCCTAATTTGACTGTTGTTAGACAACTAGTTCGGGTTGTAGCTAGAGATGAGAAAAGATTAACGAACACGACAGTCAAGTTGGTAAATGTTCAGTGGAGTGACAATGAGAAGGACTGTACTTGGAAGACTGAAGACATGATTAGAGATACTTATCCTGATCTGCTTTGAAGGTATGTCTATATTAGAATTATATAGATAGTTGCTAGTCAGATAGGCTAGTATGATTGTTATGATTGTTAGAAGTTATTACAGATGATTGCTACGTTTAGTATTTAGTCCTTACTGAATTTCGAGGACGAAATTCTTTAGGGGGGAGCCTGTAACATCCCTATTTTTGACAACATTATTCAGGAATCTCAAATAGCTAGGAAGGATTAATCAACCACAAATCTCAAATTTCTTATCATATCTAAGGTGAATAATAATTTTATACCATCTCTATTTAATTCTATGATTATATGTTTTCGGATTTATGATTAAATTCATTTTTATGATGATATGCTTGAACTATATTATGTTTGATTTATTTAATTCATTCACATAAGAATTTGCACGGTTTAGGGTAAAACCGAGAGTTTTTTATTTTAGAATGCCATGAAATTTTTTTATGTTATGTAAAACATGATTTTGGAGGTGGATTTTAATTTTCAGAATTTTCCAAGCTATGGAAAATACATTGTGAATTTCTAAAGGAAAATATGATATTATTTGGTTAAAAATTTATTTCGAGAATTTCAGGAAGAAATTGGGTCTGAAATTTTAATATGTTTGATTATATGATGAAAGAGATATTTTGTGATTTTTGGGGATTTTTTCCAGTCGAGTTATTAGGGAAAATAAATTATTTTAAAAGAGGGAATTTTCTACAAATGTTGGTTTTGTTAAATGGAAGGGCTTGAACATTATAATTCCTTTAATTCAGATCTGGCTAAATGCGTCAGTTTTAGTTATAAAGTATTTGAAAAGTTATACAACAACCAATCAAAGGTTTATAAATAGGAAAGCAGATATAAAGTAATTTGTAACGACTCGTATTTTCTATAATTAAAAATATTAAATTTAATAATATTTTTGAATTTTATATTGTGAGAAAATAAAATTTATGATTTATATATGGGAAAAAAATTATTAGAATATAATAATATAATAATGTTGATTGGATGCAATTGACAACTATTAATGTAATTTCAATTAATGGTAATAATAAAGATTAATGAGGAATAAAATTAAATGTTGTATTTAATGGTGAAATCATATGTTATTAATTGAAATAGGTTTTAATATATAATATGAAATCAATTGAAATTTAATGAAATTAAATATTGTAGTTAATATAAGAATAGACGTAAAACGTAGAGTGATGAGAATAATAAGATGGAAACTTATGTTAAACATATTCATAAGGTATTTGATGATTTAATAATAAGAATGTAAATCAAAATAAAAGAATTTGTTGAAATTTAAATTATAATAAACTAGGTTTTACTTCTATTGTAATTCAATGTTGAAATTAATGTAATAGTTAAATATTTGGATTTAACATGGAAAATTTAATTTTCAAAATATTATTAATTTCTGTGTAATCGGGAATGATGAAAACAGTTAACTTTTAAATTTGAATTTAAAAGTGACTGAATTGATTTTTAAATAATAATTTATTTAATTAACGTGTCAAATTAGTCCTTTTGGCACTGTCTCGGATTTCAACGAAACCAGTTTAATCTGATCCATAATAGTGAATTATTATAGGATTTCAAGTTTCGTAGCGATCAGACTTATCGTTTGATCGTGCAAGCTCATAACGCGTAGAATTCAATTAAAGGAATTTAAATGAATATAATCTGATTTTAAAAGCTAACTTCTATATACATTAGAATTAGGATTTGAAATTAGTTTCATTGAGTTTAAAAATATTGAAAACCTATATTTCGATATATTGGATGACCTATTTCGTTTCGGAAATGAAACGGACTTTTCGGGTCTTTGTTATTGCTCTGACCCAATCGATCTATTCTATCCATTCTTATCCATCTCTGTCTATATATAGGCTATTATAAACTCTAGCAGTCTTTTATTTTCATTTTATATACGTACAATTTCTATCCATCTGTTCCATTATCTGTTCCTTCTCAATGGCAGACATCTCAAACCCTAATTACAATCTCAAATCAACTCCAAAATTCAAATTGCTCAAATCATATCATATAATATATCGTTCGGAAGCCCTCGACGATACGAATCAAAGGCAATTATTCGTTTTTGAAAATGATGCTAAGGTCAATGTCAAATTGTGGTCAAAATCTTTGATCGTGAAATCCTAACTGCTGATTTGGGCGTTCCGATTGCGGCCGCAATTGGCGATATTGGTTGAGGGGAGTCGAAAAGCTCGTCGATAGGGGTTGAATAGTAGTTGGCAGTGGTATGATTTCGACCTGTGGTGGTCGAATTCGGCGATCTAGGGTTCAACAAAAGAGGACGCGGCGGCGAAGTGGGCTGGAGGTGGCGCAGGAGCTATGGGGGATGCGGTTAGGCGAGGCGTGATCAACGGTGGTGGTGCCATGGCCTATAGCAATGTATAGGTGGAGCAGTCGATGGTCAAAGTCGGTGGCAGTAGGGTTTGTGTGGGTTGACGCGATCTGTAGGGTTGAGGGAGATAGTAGTAATTACTCTTTTGCCCTTTGATTAATTTAAATTAAAATTTTGAAATGTTCTAACGCCTATAACTTTTGCATACGAATTCAGATTTACGCACGGTTTCGTCTGTTGGGTTCATATCGAAATTATGGACAACAGTAAACTAGTTTGGTCAAATTTGGAGACCGTTGGATTTTTGAACTTTTATTGGATTTTAAATCGACTATAAATCAAAGGTGGGTTATTTAACCCACTCATGCAATACTAAATCCTTTTATGTTGGTTGAATTAAATTTATGATGTGATAAGAATTTTATTGGTTGCGTTTGATAGTTAAAATTGACATTTAAATTAATTTGAATTTTATGTTGAATTTAATTAACATTTAATTTAATATTGAATTTAATTACTTGTAAACATCGAAAATGGATAATCAGTAACTATTGTGATATTTTGGTTGATTTAAATGTTGGTTGTTATTGTATGCTATTGATTGATGTTGGATGTATGGTTGTTTATTTATTTTGGATATATCACTATTATTACATATTTATTTATTGACATCATTTATATTATCATTTGGACCATTGAAAATGAACTATATGTTGAAATGATATATACCTATGACACTTAGATTTAGATTGAAATGATATATATATATATATCCCTATAATTAAAACTAGAATAATTGATCAGTTGGCCATAGGGTAGAAAATTATATACGGACACCGGATTGGTTAAATTAAATGGTTTTAAAAATCTTGAATTTGGTTTTTTTATTAAATAATATTGTTAAAAGAAATAAATTGTGGATTTATATGAATTGAATTATTTTCTAATTCAAGCTTTGAAATTGAAACTAAAATTGATTAAAAGGAAATTGTTTTAAATAATTGAATTGGAAATGTGAAGTTGCAATTGATATATGACTTTAATTTTGGAAATTGAATTATTTTAAATATTTGGATCTTAAATGTGAACAATAAGGTTTAATTTGATTTAAGTGTTTTAAATCAGCAAATGAAATTGGACTTGAAATTGATAAAAATTGAAATGGTTTAAAATAAGAATCAAATTGGAATTTTAAATCATTGAATTAAATTGTTGAATCAAATTTGAAGTTAAAAATGAACATTTCGAAAATTGAAGTTAATTCAAATTGAAATTGAAATTAAGTTGATTTGAAACTATATCGAAATTGAGTCAATTGAATTGAAAGATTGGAAATTGAGTTTGTAGACTTGGAATTAGGTCATGGGTCCAGATTTGTTGAAATAAAAGGAAACAGTTTGATTTAACACTATTTTTAAAATAAATTATTTTAATATAAACTGTTTAAAATCCATTCTTTTAACATTGAAATTATTTAGATCTTTTCCAAACTATTTTACTATATAAACCGTTATCAATACTCAAACCATTTTTATATTAACTGTTTTAAATCTCTAAACTATTTAAACTGTTTTAAACTATTTATAACTATTCAAACTATTTTCTAAAATTTCAAGCCGTGCAAAGTTGGAATGTTTACATTTAAATCATTGATTTAAATGCAAATGTGGTTAAATGAGGTTATAACCTAAGTTGAAATTTGAAATGATATTTCCAAGTGAAAATGACATATTTTGAGTAAATATGATGATTTTGAAAAGAAGATATTTTGAAGTGAATATGATATTTTGATATCAAATGTGAACCGTTTTCGAAATGTAAAATAACCAACCGGTGTGAAAATGACGTTTGGTTGTTAAAGGGACTGGGTCCTCTTATTGGCGTACTCTCTGTCAATATTGGAACCACTTTAACAACTATGTACGTCGTGGATGATCCAGAATGAAGTGGTTGGATTTAGTGAATGTTTGCTAGATTTGAGGAAAGAGAACGATGATGGATGACCCCGGCACTTGTGCCAATTTAAAATGACTAAAACAGGACGGCTTGTCAGGGCCAAGTGGGCTAGCTACTCCTAGCGAATACACCTCTTTGTATTACTATATTGATGTTGGCTTGATTGATGCAGCTTGATTTGATTTAATTTTGGAGATGTTTAATGTGGTGGGAGGTCGTAGCTACGATGCGTTACCACCAGCCCTACGGCTCAAACTAGTAGTATCCTACCTTGGGCATTGTCTTACGTGCCTTGTCATACTCTTTATCCTTATTCACACCCACTACGATTCTATTTTAGCATGGTACCTATAGGGGACTCACTGGCTACCAACGTTACTGGTTGTGTTACAGGACCTACATAGACTACCTGCTTAAAAATGTGTTAAGGGGGATCAATGTAAAGCCTTAACGCTAATTTAATACTTTACATTACTGATAGACACTACATAAATAGTGTATTTTACTACATATATATAGTTTAACGGATCCTTAGGAGATGGAAGATACCGTAACATCTCTTATGTTATTGCACGCACGTTATACACTAGATAGGAGATGTAAAATCCCATAAACATCTCTAAGCTATTACACTCATATTTACTTGTTGTTGATTTAACTTACATAAGAACTTTTAGTTCTGACTCGAGTATTTTGTCTTTTCATTACGCTCGGGTCAGCTTGAGCTTTTCAGTATTTGAAGACTTTATTTATGGAGGATGAAGACGAAGTTTGGTATATTATATTATTAGTAATTTTCCACTGCATCATTATTTGGTATGTTTGTGATTGTACTCTAATTATGTTCTAAAAATTGTGTAATAAAATGTATATTGTAAAACAGCTTCATGAACCGTTTATTTGGTTATTATATTTTGTCATTCCGCTGCAAGATTCTGTGTTTTGTTTTCCTTCTTTTCTCTTATTTTTCTTATTAAACCCCATTGATAATCTACTTTTTTGAATGGTTTGAGTTAGACATGTGTGGTTTATTGTCGACTTAAACCGTCCAAAAAGATGGGTCGTCACAGTTGGTATCAAAGCTAAGGTTTAGAGATACCTTAGCCTATTGGGGTTTAAACTCTAGTTACCAATACCCTTGAATGAGTCTGAGTGCATATATATGAGAGAGCGTATTCGTTAGTGCTATAAAAATGTTTTCTATTGTGTTAATTTGTTATGTTGAGTATTTATAAATTCTGGTCGGTACATAGGACGTTATGGCATCGATATAGGTTTCTAAACACTTGAACAGGGTAGACGGACACAATATTGTTTTTGAAATAGGAAAATGAAATAATTTTACCTAGTAATTATATTTTGTATATATATATATATATGTGTGTGTGTGTGTGTGTGTGTATATACATATATGATTTTTCATAAATTGATCTTTTTATTTTTGTTGTGTTAGACGTTAGTAAATGACAATATTTAATTATTGTCATTTATTGTTTGGTTAGTCAAGGTTCTAAAACCATTGACTATTATATGTTATAAGAAAATGTAAATTTACAAATAAATAAATTTAAATTGAAAATTTGGATCTTTAGTCCCGGTTTTTGAAATTAGTTTTCAAAAGAGTTTGGAAAGATAATATTAGTATTATTTGGAAGTATTTTGATAGAAATATTTTCAATGTGAATTGAAAGAATTGAATTTGAGCATGGCCTATCACCCGTAGAAAGATGGACAAACCGAATTTTGGAGGATCTCTTGAGAGCATGCATTTTTGATTTTGAAGGTTCTTAGGAAGATCATTTACATTTGGTAGTGTTCTCTTATAACAACAACTACCAAGCCAATATTGGCATGACACCCTATGAAGCTTTGTATGGACGACTATGTAAATCACCTTCATGTTGGGTAAAGACTGGAGACGTTTAGTTCTTGGACCAGAACTGACTCGAGAAGCATTAAAGAAAGTGGCCATGGTCAAGGAAAGGATGAAAGAAGCCTGGGATTGACAGAAAAGTTTTGCTGATCAACAGTGAAGAGACATAGAGTTTGCGGTCGGAGATTGGGTATTTGTGAAAGTTTCCCCAATTAAAGGAGTTGTAATATTTAGGAAAACTGGAAAGCCAGCACCCTAATTTATTAGACCATTTAAAATCTTAGAAAGAATTGGACCATTGGCTTATATAGTAGATTTGCCTGAAAGATTGTCTGAAGTTCATAATGTCTTTCATGTATCTCATTTGACAAAGCATGTTTATGATCCATCTTTGATTGTTGAGACATCTGCTCAGAAAGACTTAGAGATAGAACCGAACTTGACGATAGTCTGACATCCAATTCATATTGTAGATCGGGATGAAAGGAGATTGAGAAATAAGGTGGTGAAGCTTGTGAAGGTTCAGTGAAGTGATGACCCCGCGATTGTACTTGGAAGACAGATGATCATATTAAAGAAACTTACCCTGATGTAATTTCAAGTTAGTTGTTTGTTGTTATGTATGTTCTTTTATGGTATAGTTGCTTTGCATTATTATATTAAATTCTTAGTATAATATATACCTTTTGGATTGTCTTTTTGTGTATTAATTTTGGGGACGAAATTCTCCGAAGGAGAGAGAGTGTTTCGACTCGTAAATTAATTGCTTTGTATTTAAATATTTATATCATTTTTAAATGTTTAAATAATAGATTTTAATAACCAAATAGCATATTTTAAATATTAATTAATGATATTAAAATCATTTTCAATTTTTTTTACCAAAATAATTAGTTTAAATAAAATAGAAAATGTGACTAAAAAACGTTTTCCAAAATTTCGATTTATCGGTATCGGAAAGTCGTCGAAAATGTTGTGCACATTTTGTATCAAGCATATACACATGCACACATATGTACACATATCATGTGATAAGCTAATCCATGTGTTAAGGTTAATAACCAAGCTTAGTTTAAAGATAAAGCATGATTTGACATAAAATGCATAAAAATATAACATAACCTTAGAAAATTAATAAAGTACCACACCATCACCTAAATCACCCTAGGTAAGTACACAAAATCATGCTAAGGAGGAACTGGGAGGGTAACGTGTGTAAGGAAGGTATGGGAGAGGATGGAGTTTCCATAATTCATGGACACTTTATTATATTTAATTCCTAAAGTCAATTTACTAAACTACCCTCCTCATTTCCTATAAATACACCATATCCCCACACATTCTCACTTTACACTTTCATTTCCATATTCATTTCTATCCTCTTCAAGTTCATCCATGGCTTCTAGTGACTAGAAATCACAAATTTTCCACTTCTTTTGTGACGCCCCACCTCTATGCTCATAATAACAAAGAGTATTAAAAGAAATACTGTCTATTATTACGAAGAATAAGGCTGGATAGGAGCGACCATCCGTAATTGGCCTTACACTAATATTGGTTATCTCGATAGGAGTGGTATATACTTTTATTTTTCTTCTATTATTTATTTACTCCCATCGACATATCCAATTATCAGTATAAACAAACTACGATAGTTCATAATAGTTTAGGACATTAGATATAACAATAACACAGATAATATAAATGCGGAACACAAATTAACAAAAATCTCATATATATATAACCGATGTCAGTTACAATATAGTTGACACGATACATATGGTACAACTACAACTGTCGACTCTAGAAGTTATATATACAAGTACATTATCGACTAATATACATGAATACATATCGTTCTATACAATGACACGACTACTACAAAAAGACACTGACAACTTCAGAAGATGTGAAGAGTCTTCAAATCCCGAACAGCAACTCAAAGAAGGAAATCTACAACCTGAAATAACTCGGGTCTGACCCGAGTATTACATTCAAAAGAAAATAATACACGGGTCAGTCTAATTCAAACTCAATTATTAGTGCATAGAAGCAATAATAATCTCAAATAGATGACAGTCACAGAAATCACGTATATCCAACTCTCGATACGAGAATTGGATAACGGCAGATATAACACTAAGCAGTGTTAAACGACAATCAACAAACCAAATCAGAATACAACTCCAAAACAATGAAATTAACCAACGAAACAATTCAACAAATCGAAACATCAGTTTAAAACTGTCAAATCAGATAGGGCTGCAGTACACGCACGCGTGTACTGCCTCGCCACTATTGCAGGAGATACACAAAAAAGCTCAGTGAAAGTCACAATGATCACAAGGAAATTAGAAAACAAATCCAAACGTATTAATGCATTGCAAACCAACAAGGGCTACAACTGCATATAAAAAGAAATTGCAGTCACAAATGAATACGAGGGTCAACTGCAACAAAACTGCAGTCTCCATAAGATCACAAAGTCGAACTGCACAAAAGAAAGCAAGAAACAATCTGCACAATAAAACTGCAGTTGAAACAGCAATTAACCAGGAACTAAACCGTCAAACCACGACAACTCAAGTGTCGAACTCAACTGATCAGCCCAACCTGGTCAAAATATAATTAACAATGGCATAACAACAATAACAGAATAGTGACCACATAGAGTATACCAGAATGAAAGGAGTATCTTTGCAACATGCACAGGACAGTGTTGCAAACAACATGAACACGTAATAGGAAGTGAACATGTGAAAATCAGGCTACAGGGGCAAACCAGTATCAAGTGAATGACCCAAATGATCAAGCTACTCTGACAACTAACAGAACTCAATGCAACACAGTGGCAATCACAAGAGGCCAACATAGACAACATCAAAGAGACAAGAGTACAAGCTGAATTCTACCTCAAACCAATGCACTAAGAAAATAGAACAGTCAGTTCAAACATGTATAAAAGGGCCAGTGATAATATGTACAAGTGCAGTGTACAAGGTGAAGCAACTCAACAACAAGATATGCCTGAGTTTACTTAAAGCCGTGAAAACAAGAAAATTCAAAGTCACATAGATACAACTGTACATGTATGCACACACATATATATATATATGCATACACATACATACCCATCTGAATGAAGCAGTACCAAAGACTTAAAATAGTTCAAGTAATACAAATCAAAAACCCAGGCTACGTAATCAAACCGAAATTGTCACGAAGACCAACTAAAACTGGACAGAGCAAAATTTTTAATATCAGTGGCAAGGCCAAATACCAGATAAAGCCAATAATCTCGGCGAAATCATCAAATAGTGGAAAACAAGGTGACAACCAAGTTAGAAATCTTCACAATTATAAAAATGGAATCGAATGGCTATGATCATCGAGAGACCAAACCACATAATTTAAAACATCACAGTCCAACAAAATCAAACACTGCAGTTCCAAGTAATACTGAGATCATACAATAAATGCGGTATAGTTCAATGATTTTACCAACATTTTTAAGAAATCAAGTGACTGAAGTCACAAGCAAGCACCAGTTTTAAACAAAAACCAAGAATTGAAAGGGTTAACAAGTAACAAGGCAACTCGAAAACTAGCATCAAGCAATAATTCGAACAAGCCAAACTGTGGTTTCGATTCAAAGAAGCCAAGTATTAAAAATTGTTACCAGTTCAAGAAAAATCAAAGTCACCAATAGTATGCAGTTCAAACATCAAAGTCGGTTTTTGAAATCAATGCTACTGGAGATAAACATCATCATACTCCAAGTAGAAGTGGAACTACAAGACAAATCAAGTACAAAACGATGCAGACTGAAGTATGGAAGAATTCAAACTAGAGCCAACATCAATAAATATATATAGTAGCAGAGGAGCTACTGAAATATGAAATGCAAATTCCAACTACAAAGTAAATGATTTCGACAAAGTATGTACACAAGTAACCAAACTGCAATAAGCAGCAGTGTGCAAGTGCAAAGACAAATGCACATGTCAACAAAACATAAAACCAACATGAAGTAGTTCAAATCCAAGTACAACCAATGTATGAACATACGAACAAAGCTGCAGATCAAAAATGATCGGGGATGAATACCAAAATAGACCAGAGGTCAGGGGCCAACAGCATGGTAAGAGCAGAGTTCGACAATGTCGACCGAGTCAAGCATCAAGATTCAAAACCGTGAATGAACAAGACAGAACACACAATCCTCTCAACCACTCGAACATTATCAAGCAGCCGAGATAAAGCAAGTTGAAGAATTCAAGCATATAAAAAGGTCAGAGAAAAATCCCAAAATCAAGTCCAGATTCAAAACCGTGGAGAACAAGTATCAAATATACGAATATATATGATTTTGAATAAGTCGTAAATCATCTCGTTCATCAATACGAAAATCAATGGCCATAATATATTAGTTGACGAATACAAAAGCTATATCAGACAAAATCAACCACTTTATACGAACGAAATATATAGGAGTTCAATTCCTATATAAACAGTAACATCGTCGGCAACTACAAATAATCAACATCAGATCAAAAGTACTCGACAAATTCAACTAATTCCAGACGAACGAAAATCAGACAGAAAAAAAACAAGCCGTGGAAATCAAGCAACGAAGCATACGAGATTGAATTAGAATTTGTGAGTGGAAATCACTCACCTTTTATCGACGAACGCGGATCCTCTTAAAGTCGACTCGAACGAAGAGATGAAGCTGCGAACCATTCGATTGAAGTAAGAAATGAAAGCACCCACCCACGCTCTAAGCGGCGACACGAAATTCACGAAGCCCTAGTTTCGCCGAGAAGACGAGCAAGAAGACGCGGCTCCCTTTTTTCTTTTGTTATCATTTTTGGGTCGAACGAAAAAATGATTTTTAGGGGTTCAAGGGAACGGGTTTTCGAGTGTAGGAAAAAGGAATGGCAAATGATAATTTTCACGGCCCAAAATAAAACAAATGAAACAAGGTCAAAATTTGATAATGAAGCCCACATAATTCTTTAACGAATTTCTAAAGAATTTCATCCCGACTAAAACTTCCCATAGCAATCAGCCAACACTCTAATCGTTTAAAGACGATTTCAAATCAATACAAAATCCCGGGTTGTTACAGACTCCCCTCCTTATAAAAATTGCGTCCCCGTAATTTTCATAATTTAAAGTGGTCCATAACAATTATTTTTCTACCATAAACTGGTTACGCTAGAAAAATGAGAATCAAGAACACAAATACCAAAGAAATCTTTTAATTCCAATAAAAGAGATTCACAAATTTTCAACAAAATCTAACTATCAGCAGATAATCAGAAAGCAGCAAAACTAAATAAACGCAATTATCAGCAATCTTCAATTATCAACTAGATGATTAAAATACAGAATTTCACAAAACAACAATGTCTACTCATCGATACGATAATTAGAAAACAGCAAAATCCAATTATTCAAAAAGATAATTATAAAACACAATCGCAATTCGCAGAACTGCCAAGATCTACTTATCTAACAGATAAATAGAAAACACAACTTCATAATCAGCAAACTCTGACTATCAACAGAGATAGAAAAAAAACAGCAATTCAATACAATCAACGTAACCTAGAATCAATAAGAAACTAGAAAATCTCGTATCAATAAATCAACACACGTCCAATTATCCAAACGATAGTCAGAAAACATCAAATCATCAATTATTCGATTATCAAAACGATAATCAAATTTCAAATTCAACAAATATTTGATTATCTCAAGCGATAATCAAACTTCAAATTCAACAATTACTTGATTATCTCAAGCGATAACCAAATTCAAATCAACCAATATTTAATTATCTAAAGCGATAATTAAATTTCAAATCAGCAAATATTTAATTATCTCAAGCGATAATTAAATCTCAAATCAACAAATATTTAATTATCTCAAGCGATAATTAAATCTCAAATCAACAAATATTTAATTATCTAAAGCGATAATTAAATCTCAAATCAACAAATATTTAATTATCTAAAGCGATAATTAAATCTCAAATCAACAAATATTTAATTATCTAAAGCGATAATTAAATCTCAAATCAACAAATATTTAATTATCTCAGGCGATAATTAAATCTAAAACCAACAAATATTTAATTATCTCAGGCGATAATTAAATCTCAAATCAACAAATATTTAATTACCTCAAGCGATAATTAAATCTAAAATCAACAAATATTTAATTATCTCAAGCGATAATTAAATCTCAAATCAACAAATATTTAATTATCTTAGGCGATAATTAAATCTCAAATCAACAAATATTTAATTATCTCAAGCGATAATTAAATCTCAAATCAACAATTATTTAATTATCTCAAGCGATAATTAAAAGCAACAAATATCCGATTATCGAAAACGATAATCAGAACTCATATCAACAAATATCTAATTATCACAAGCGATAATTAGAAACAACAAATATCCGATTATCAAAAACGATAATCAGAAACAACAAATATCTAATTATCACAAGCGATAATCAGAAACAACAAATATCCGATTATCAAAAACGATAATCAGAAACAACAAATATCTAATTATCACAAGCGATAATTAGAAACAACAAATATCCGATTATCAAAAACGATAATCAGAAACAACAAATATCTAATTATCACAAGCGATAATTAGAAACAACAAATATCCGATTATCAAAAACGATAATCAGAACTCATATCAACAAATATCCAATTACCTGCAGATAATTGGAAACAACAAATATCTAGAAATCAATTAAGAAGACTAGAAAATCAACATAAAAGCTTGGATCGATCCCATCAGATGGCGAGTTTTTAATTCGCCGCACGTGCATCAACAAATGGCCGAAGCCTACCAAGTTGTAACGACCCAGAATTTTGAACAAATTAAACTGAGAATATTTAATTAATTTTAAATATTTGAACGATAATTTAATTTGAATTCCCGATATAATTTTGAAATCGGCGATTAAATTATAAAATTAAATCGATTGAAGTTGAATAAAAATTTGAATATTCAATTTAAAGCTAAAGAAAAATATTTCGAAAGGTTTTAAAATTCGTATTGACAATACTGAAGATAATTAAAACTTCAGAATCGAATTTAAAATAAATTTGATCAGTTTGAATCTATATCGTTCGTATCGAATTTAAAAATAGCCGTCCGAGGCACAGTCTCGGAATTCGACGAAACCAGTTCCATTGGGTCCGTAATATTGAATTATTATCGGATTTCAATTTTCGTAGCAATCGGAGTTGTCGTTTGACCGTGGCAGCTCGAAACGCATCGAAATTGTTTTAATTTTAATTCGACAAGTTAAAATAGTCATTTTTCAAACAGTCTCGGATTTCGACGAAACCTGTTCCATCGGATCCGTAATGTGATATTATTACCGGGTTTCAAATTTCGTGTTAATCGGAGTTGATATGTGAGCACACGGAAAGTAAACGCTTTGAAATTAAATCGAGTTCAATTTGAATTTAAAATTTTAATTAGTCAATATCAATACACGTTTTCCCCCTTAAACCACGCCTAAATTTTTGCCAAGAATCACGAACGAAATCGTGGAGGCATGCTTCGTTCCATTTTAAATGACAATCTCCCTCTCCAGTTTCAAAATCAAAGAAACAAAGAAAAGTATCCCGTTCAAAAATAATTAATGGCCGCTCCATATTTTTCTCTTCTCCACTTCACAATTTATGTCGAGCCCCCTCCTCAGTTCAAACGAAATTTTATTCCCTCCCCTCCTGAATTAGAATCGAAAGAAAAAAAAAGAAAGAGAATGGCGTCGTCTTCAATTCGCGATTTCGAGGGCTCGGCTGGAGATGGAGGACCACGCGCGTTCGACTGGGATGGAGGCAGCAGGCGAAGTCGAGATTTGGCAAGGCTCGCAATAATCGAGCAAGCGATGGGAAGGTAGCGGCGTTCAGGCGAGGCTAGGGATCGAAGGCGACTTCGATTTCGCAAGATGGCAGTGGCGGTCGCGAGTTCGTCGCGAACGATGTCGCGTGGATTTTGGGGCAGGCGGCATCGGCTAAGGTTCACGGTGGCGACTCGCGAGGTTTGGCATCAGCGATCGATGCTTGGAGGCTCGTTCTCGAGTCTGAGATTTTTAGCAGCGAGGTATATTTGCTGTAACAGAAATTAATTTTTTAATTTGTTATTGAATTTAAAAGTTTAAAAGTGAAAATTGATTTAGTCCTATAAATTTTATACGCAAACCAGGAAAATATATCTAGTTTAGAAATTATCAGTTTGTATAAAATTTACAGTAAAATATATTTTTGTTATAAATTCAAAGTGGTATATATATAGATAAACTTTAAAAGATAGAAAATTTTAAATGGGAAAATACATATTTTTATAGATATTTGGAATCTATATAAAATATTTTCGTATGGAAATGTGTTTCAAATAAAAATAAAGATAAAAAGAAGTAGTAATAAATTGTTCGATCAATTTAAATAGTTAATAGAAAATTTGTTTAAAATAAATTTGTTTAAACGATAAATAATTATTCGATTTGTTCGGATATTAATAGAATTGTATAATTATTTGTACAAGGTATAAATCAAGAAAATCGAGTCAGGATGATAATGGATTGCAAAATAAAAAGCTAAGGTGAGATCGTCTCACTCAAAATAAATTTGATGTTTGCAGTTTGATTTCTATTGGATGTGATATTAGATATAGTAGGATATATATCTATATATAGCAATATATACATATTGGCATATGTATATATTGGATTGATGATTTCCCGCCTCGTATAGCGGATGAGACCCTATTGCGCCGTTAGTAAGCGGATTATTTTTATAAAACCCATATACCGCGATATTCCATCTCGAAGTGGAATTGGTATTGTGCTAACGTCTGTGGATGCAGGGAAACAGGTTGGAGGGATCCAACTGGATTCCTCACCAGTATTTATTTATTTACAGATATTGATGTATATTCTGTTATCATATTGATATATGATGTTTGTTGTTGTGATTGATGAATTGGTGCGTTGCATCATCGGATTCATTTTTGAAATCTAAAAATAACGATGTTGATTTTAAAAGAGAATTTTTAAAGTGATTATTTGAAAATATACGTTTTATTTAAATTGTTGAATTGATTTATTTTAAATAAATAAACGTTAAAACTTTAAAGTTATAAAAGTTAAGATTTGTGAATTATAACCAAAAGGTAATTTCTTTTGAAATAAATAGTTAAGAAATTTATAAAATGGTTTTAAATGGGAATTTTTGAATTATAAAAAAACGATGTATGTAAAAGATGTACAAGATTGATATTTATAACTTTAAAATGTTGGTATTATAAAACGAGTTTTTATAAGCGTTAAAATGAATTTTTAAGAATTTATAAATAAATGAAATTTATAAATTGTGAACTTATAAATGGAAATGATTTTGTAAAATAAAGGAATTATAAGTATTTAACTTATAATTATGGATTGTTGGTATAAGGTTTGAGTTATGAATAGAATGGTTAATAAAGGAGATTTATTAAATTGAAGTTGTTAGAAAATAGAAATAGAATTTATAAACGTTGTTTTATAAATTCGAAATCAATTGGATTTGATAAATTAAATATAGAAGGTTGTTAAAGGAGATATATTCGCGATTTTGGATAGCGAATTATTATTGAAATAAAATGTGTAGAAAATAGTGAAATGTAATTAGTGAAGTATATTCACGATTTTGGATAGTGAATATATCGTTAAGTAAAATGGATAGTTTTGGAAAAGTGACATTGAAAATGAAGTTAAACATTTTAAGGATGTTTTTAAAATGTATTATGATATCGAATACATAGATTTCAACATTTTTATTGTTGAAATAGACGTTTTCGAAAAATAAGGAAATGGTGGACTATAACACTGTTGTTATAGTAAATGATTTCCAAAAGGAAATGTTTTTATGTAGTATTGGGATTTATATATCTATTTTAATTTCGAATCCCTATACTAGTGATTTTGAGTCGTCGTAACGATGTTTTACGTAACATTCGTTTTGACTCAAATAAATGTTGTTATAGTAAATAGTTTCCTTAAAGAATGAAATATATACTTAATATTGATTTAAGTATATCGAATATTTTCCAAGTGTTGAAAATAAATAGATTTGTGAAATACTTATTATTAAATAAGTATGGGAATGTTTTCCAAAATGAAATGAAACGTTTTTGAGATTTTATCTTCTTAAAGATAAAATGAAATTGAATATTTGAAATCGATTTGAGAATCGTATATTAGTAGATATTTTGAAAATATAAATTCACTATGGAATTTATAAAGGAAAGGGAAACTGTTTAGAAAAATAAACGTTGATTTATTTTTGAAGTGTGGAAATTTTATATCTAGTAAAGATATTTTGGAAGATAAATAATTTGGAAAATTATTTGGAATCTGATGATGTTGCGCATCTTTATTGATAGTTAAATAACCGACTATCAATAATTACCTTGAATGATATTTGTTGTGAATTGGATGAATTTGAATGCCACACTTATTTGTGAATAAGCGCTCACTATTCGGGTTAGCCGGGAAAGGATCATGGGGTCGTATAACCCATTCCGAATATGTGATACGTCGTTATGAATTACATTCGAAGACCGGTGTTGAAGACTGGATATTTTTGAAAACGGAAGGATTACCGTCGAGTTACTCTACATCGGCTGATCTCCGATTTAGAGGTTTTTATCACACTTAGTGACGGGAAGTCCGGACGTGATTAGAAAATTATCCGGATGTGCAAGGGCTTCGTGAGAAGTGCCTTCGGTTCTGTTCGATCCCGGAACAGACTTGTATGGATTGTGTGTCTGACGTTACAATTTGAGATATAAAGCTGATTTCTTTCAAATACATTTCTGTTGGTGGCGGAGAATTTATTCTCTTAGCTTAACACCCTTCTCTGAGACGTACGAGCTTAGAGGTTATGTAGTTGAGATTTATCAGCGATATATTCCCAATTTGGTAACGTGGCATACTGAGTGTTGCTGTGAAATGATCAGTGTTTGATCATTTGCGATATGATCATTTGTTTGATCGTATATCTTTGTGATCATAGGTTGATCATTTGTTTGACCCGAAGCATGGCTTGGTAGAAAGCGTAGCTTTGTGGACGAGACTTCGACGAGCCTCACACCCCGGAAATGGTCAAAACAGGAAGGATGCAGCAAGGTTCTAGGGAGTAGCGCCCCTTAGTGTATGTCATTCCTTCTGGATAGAGGTGGTATCATGGTATGGAGCCCAGATACTTAACCTATGTTGATACTGCTTATTATGTAGTTTGTTGCGAATCGGGGATCCTCGGGAAGATCGGTTACGATCGGGGGATGGCATACGCGTGTCAGTAGTTACCTATTTTTGCAGAGGTAACCCGGCCTTGTGTTGGCAGAGATCTAACCGTAATGTTGGGTTATTTCTCGGAACGTCATTCCAGAGGCGTTCTGTTCGTGGAATAGGAAGTTCCTTAGCCTGACCATTTGTTGGAAATCCAAAGAAACAATACGTGACGTGTACGGTTTTAGTTGTATTACCTGCTATGGAATGTGGCGGTAACCTGCTATTGAACATAGTAGCTATAGTAGGCATACGATACTGGTCATATGTTGGCTAAGATTAATATTATACTTTCGAAATGTTTTCTACACTATGCACTAATAATAATATCAAAAAGGATTTGATTTTGCGTAGTAAGCATCTTTGACTATCATAAGAAGAAATCTCCTCCAATTCTGCGTTTGCATTGTGTGTGTGGCGGGAGGTCTTATGGTAGTTTCATTTTCCAAAAGCATTTCGAATTGACTTTAAAAATTATTTTGTTGTTATAAAGAATAACTGTTTTATGATCTCACACCAGTCACCATGACTGACTCGGAGTTTATTGTTCCCTTCTAAACTCTGGGTGCCCACCAATTTCCACACGGGCAGTCTAGAGTTATGTTATCAGGATATTCTGGATATTCTGGAGCTTTGGAAGCAAGCTGGATGGCGAGACGTAGTATTTGTATCTGATATTATTTGTTCCGCTATGTATTCTGTATGAGGACAAGTTTATATAACTGTCCATTGTTGTATATTGACTCTGATGATTGATGTATGTATAAACTGATATAGCTCTTTGTTTTAAAAGACTAGTAATTATCTATTGTATATTGTTCCGCTGCGATGTGTAAGATTCTGATATTGTTTCTGCTTCTGATGTTGTGTTGTTGTTCTTTCTTTCTCTTCTTCTCTCTTTTCTTCTGTTTTCTTCTTTCTAAAACCCTAAGAATTCGGTTTTCCGGCATTCGTTGCTCGGCAGTCGATACAGTGGACGTATCGATGTCGATTTTCGGAAGTCGAAGAATCGGGTCCTTACACAAGTACTCAACATAATTTTGGCGCCCAATAAATGACCCGAAGGTCCAACAAATGACCCGAAGGTCTAGTACTGGTATTGACCCGAAGGTCCAACAAATGACCCGAAGGTCCAACAAATGACCCGAAGATCCTCATAGTGGGTCGAAAGCACACGAAAGCATCAAAATATTTCAATTAACGAGTCCGGAATTAACCGAAATAGCAAACGCACATGTCCCATACCACGTATTTTACTAAATCGTTTGATTCTCTTCATCGTTTCCTTGAAAGTGTGAAATCATCAAAACAACAGATATTCAATTAACGAGTCCGGAATTAACCGAAATAGTAAAAGTGTGGTTCCATACTCCGCACTTTTGCTAAATCGTTTAAATCACTTCATCGTTTCCTTGAAAGTGCAAAATTGTGTATTTTGTAAAAATACACTTTACATTCTCAAACGGACAAGTCCGGAATTAAGCGAATCAGTAAAAGAAAGGGGTCATAGTCCTCGATTTTGCTGAAACGTTTAAATCGCTTCCTCATTCTTTTGAAATCGCAAACTGTAAAATTTCTAAAAACAATTTTTTTATTTATTTTGTAAAAATAACAATTCACATTCTCAACTGAACAAGTCCGGAGTTAAGCGAAACAATAAAAGAAAGGGGTCGTAATCCTCGATTTTGCTGAAACGTTTAAGTCGCTTTCTCATTCTTTTGAAAACGCAAACTGCTAAAATTTTATAAAACAATTTTCATTTTAAAAGGATTTTCCAATCACGTGATTAAAACAGCAAATCAGTAACAATTTCGGTAAGGAAATCGTACTTCTCAAAATACCGTAAAAACGGTTACAAATCAGCATTGCGGAATAACCGCTTGAAAATCCACTTTTTAAAATTTGACGGTTACTGAAGCCAAAGCGACAGTAGTTTTAAAACGTCAAAAATCACATCAAAACAATCTACATCAAAATGTAATATCAGTGAATTCTCATTCGTCAAAATGCGACAAAATACCGTGCTTCAAAATATAGCATTGGTGTAAAATCCCGTTATAAAAATAACGGCAACAAAATACGTTTCATAACCTAGCATCGGTACAACGTAAAATAAATACAGTAACGTGCAATTCATTTGCACGCACATTACAATATAAACAAGGAAATCATTAGAGTGTATCTTCAATGAAGACAACTCATAACAGCAAAAGCTAATCAATAGATGATTAGTACAAAAGAAAACCAGCGGAAATTTCAACAAAAATCACATATCTGCAATTTCTTCGAATCCTCAATTCGGATTCGAAATTCTCAAAGAAACAAAATAATTGCAGCTATGTAAACAACAACTGAAATTCATATCAATTTCGTATTTCGATTTTTAAATCAAAAAGATTATCAGTTGTACTCAGCGAAGACAGTTTCACTGTTTCCGCTGCGCAACTCTGATAAACAGAACACAAATCAATCAAATCATCAGAACACAATTTCATCGAAACAACAAAACACAATTCCACTTTTATTTTTTAAATAAAGATATTTAAAAAATTTATCAAAATTTCAAAACTTCAGTTTTGACTCAAATCACAAATAAAACATCGACCAATAGTTGTAACATATGTTCTATCCAAGTTATGTTTTATATTATGTCCATAACCCTAAGCTTTGATACCAACCGTGATGCCCCACCTCTATGCTCATAATAACAAAGAGTATTAAAAGAAATACTGTCTATTATTACGAAGAATAAGGCTGGATAGGAGCGACCATCCGTAATTGGCCTTACACTAATATTGGTTATCTCGATAGGAGTGGTATATACTTTTATTTTTCTTCTATTATTTATTTACTCCCATCGACATATCCAATTATCAGTATAAAACAAACTACGATAGTTCATAATAGTTTAGGACATTAGATATAACAATAACACAGATAATATAAATGCGGAACACAGATTAACAAAAATCTCATATATATATAACCGATGTCAGTTACAATATAGTTGACACGATACATATGGTACAACTACAACTGTCGACTCTAGAAGTTATATATACAAGTACATTATCGACTAATATACATGAATACATATTGTTCTATACAATGGCACGACTACTACAAAAAGACACTGACAACTTCAGAAGATGTGAAGAGTCTTCAAATCCCGAACAACAACTCAAAGAAGGAAATCTACAACCTGAAATAACTCGGGTCTGACCCGAGTATTACATTCAAAAGAAAATAATACACGGGTCAGTCTAATTCAAACTCAGTTATTAGTGCATAGAAGCAATAATAATCTCAAATAGATGACAGTCACAGAAATCACGTATATCCAACTCTCGATACGAGAATTGGATAACGGCAGATATAACACTAAGCAGTGTTAAACGACAATCAACAAACCAAATCAGAATACAACTCCAAAAAAATGAAATTAACCAACGAAACAATTCAACAAATCGAAACATCAGTTTAAAACTGTCAAATCAGATAGGGCTGCAGTACACGCACGCGTGTACTGCCTCGCCACTATCGCAGGAGATACACAAAAAAGCTCAGTGAAAGTCACAATGATCACAAGGTCAAACCCGAATATTGGGTTCAACACAAGGAAATTAGAAAACAAATCCAAACGTATTAATGCATTGCAAACCAACAAGGGCTACAACTACATATAAAAAGAAATTGCAGTCACAAATGAATACGAGGGTCAACTGCAACAAAACTGCAGTCTCCATAAGATCACAAAGTCGAACTGCACAAAAGAAAGCAAGAAACAATCTGCACAATAAAACTGCAGTTGAAACAGCAATTAACCAGGAACTAAACCGTCAAACCACGACAACTCAAGTGTCGAACTCAACTGATCAGCCCAACCTGGTCAAAATATAATTAACAATGACATAACAACAATAACAGAATAGTGACCACATAGAGTATACCAGAATGAAAGGAGTATCTTTGCAACATGCACAGGACAGTGTTGCAAACAACATGAACACGTAATAGGAAGTGAACATGTGAAAATCAGGCTACAGGGGCAAACCAGTATCAAGTGAATGACCCAAATGATCAAGCTACTCTGACAACTAACAGAACTCAATGCAACACAGTGGCAATCACAAGAGGCCAACATAGACAACATCAAAGAGACAAGAGTACAAGCTGAATTCTACCTCAAACCAATGCACTAAGAAAATAGAACAGTTAGTTCAAACATGTATAAAAGGGCCAGTGATAATATGTACAAGTGCAGTGTACAAGGTGAAGCAACTCAACAACAAGATATGCCTGAGTTTACTTAAAGCCGTGAAAACAAGAAAATTCAAAGTCACATAGATACAACTGTACATGTATGCACACACATATATATATATATGCATACACATACATACCCATCTGAATGAAGCAGTACCAAAGACTTAAAATAGTTCAAGTAATACAAATCAAAAACCCAGGCTACGTAATCAAACCGAAATTGTCACGAAGACCAACTAAAACTGGACAGAGCAAAATTTTTAATATCAGTGGCAAGGCCAAATACCAGATAAAGCCAATAATCTCGGCGAAATCATCAAATAGTGGAAAACAAGGTGACAACCAAGTTAGAAATCTTCACAATTATAAAAATGAAATCGAATGGCTATGATCATCGAGAGACCAAACCACATAATTTAAAACATCACAGTCCAACGAAATCAAACACTGCAGTTCCAAGTAATACTGAGATCATACAATAAATGCGGTATAGTTCAATGATATTACCAACATTTTTAAGAAATCAAGTGACTGAAGTCACAAGCAAGCACCAGTTTTAAACAAAAACCAAGAATTGAAAGGGTTAACAAGTAACAAGGCAACTCGAAAACTAGCATCAAGCAATAATTCGAACAAGCCAAACTGTGGTTTCGATTCAAAGAAGCCAAGTATTAAAAATTGTTACCAGTTCAAGCAAAATCAAAGTCACCATTAGTATGCAGTTCAAACATCAAAGTCGGTTTTTGAAATCAATGCTACTGGAGATAAACATCATCATACTCCAAGTAGAAGTGGAACTACAAGATAAATCAAGTACAAAACGATGCAGACTGAAGTATGGAAGAATGCAAACTAGAGCCAACATCAATAAATATATATAGTAGCAGAGGAGCTACTGAAATATGAAATGCAAATTCCAACTACAAAGTAAATGATTTCGACAAAGTATGTACACAAGTAACCAAACTGCAATAAGCAGCAGTGTGCAAGTGCAAAGACAAATGCACATGTCAACAAAACATAAAACCAACATGAAGTAGTTCAAATCCAAGTACAACCAATGTATGAACATACGAACAAAGCTGCAGATCAAAAATGATCGGGGATGAATACCAAAACAGACCAGAGGTCAGGGGCCAACAGCATGGTAAGAGCAGAGTTCGACAATGTCGACCGAGTCAAGCATCAAGATTCAAAGCCGTGAATGAACAAGACAGAACACACAATCCTCTCAACCACTCGAACATTATCAAGCAGCCGAGATAAAGCAAGTTGAAGAATTCAAGCATATAAAAAGGTCAGAGAAAAATCCCAAAATCAAGTCCAGATTCAAAACCGTGGAGAACAAGTATCAAATATACGAATATATACGATTTTGAATAAGTCGTAAATCATCTCGTTCATCAATACGAAAATCAATGGCCATAATATATTAGTTGACGAATACAAAAGCTATATGAGACAAAATCAACCACTTTATACGAACGAAATATATAGGAGTTCAATTCCTATATAAACAGTAACATCGTCGGCAACTACAAATAATCAACATCAGATCAAAAGTACTTGACAAATTCAACTAATTCCAGACGAACGAAAACCAGACAAAAAAAAACAAGCCGTGGAAATCAAGCAACGAAGCATATGAGATTGAATTAGAATTTGTGAGTGGAAATCACTCACCTTTTATCGACGAACGCGGATCCTCTCAAAGTCGACTCGAACGAAGAGATGAAGCTGCGAACCATTCGATTGAAGTAAGAAATGAAAGCACCCACCCACGCTCTAAGCGGCGACACGAAATTCACGAAGCCCTAGTTTCGCCGAGAAGACGAGCAAGAAGACGCGGCTCCCTTTTTTCTTTTGTTATCATTTTTGGGTCGAACGAAAAAATGATTTTTAGGGGTTCAAGGGAACGGGTTTTCGAGTGTAGGAAAAAGGAATGGCAAATGATAATTTTCACGGCCCAAAATAAAACAAATGAAACAAGGTCAAAATTTGATAATGAAGCCCACATAATTCTTTAACGAATTTCTAAAGAATTTCATCCCGACTAAAACTTCCCATAGCAATCAGCCAACACTCTAATCGTTTAAAGACGATTTCAAATCAATACGAAATCCCGGGTTGTTACATCTTTTTAAAGTTAAAACACATAAAGTAGCTCCTTACCTTTCTACTTCACTCCACCTATCAAACAAGACCCATATCCCCTACATTCCCACCATAGTCGAGCCCCATATGGTCTAGGACGAGCCCATAAAGCCACACAAAGTCCACTAAATCAAGTCAAGTGCATAGGAAAGCTTAGTTCTTGTGTTGTTTGAAGAGATAGTGCAATTCCGGTTAAGTTAGCAAGCATCCACATCAATCCGGCCAGTATAAACACTGGTTGATTCCGAGTCGGAGAATGAGTGACTCTCTTCAATCCGGAAAGATTTCCCTCCTTGAACTAGAGGTCCCCAGATGAGAGAAGAATGAAGACTGTAATGACTCCATTCCAGTCTATCCACCAGACAATTCCTTGCGGGTACCCGTTGGGCAGGCCACAAAGACAAAGAAGAGCTAACTAGAGATGGGAAATGATCTAATAAGGCTAGGTAGCTCACTGGCATAGAACTAG
The DNA here is from genome assembly GCA_030737815.1 of Allium fistulosum. Lineage (NCBI taxonomy): Eukaryota > Viridiplantae > Streptophyta > Magnoliopsida > Asparagales > Amaryllidaceae > Allium > Allium fistulosum. The sequence continues at coordinate 730,364,874 of CM060902.1, read as the reverse complement.
TGAGGAGGGGGCAAGCGAATGGTCGTTTCTTAATATGTGGTCTTATCCACCCACTGAAGGATTACTTATTCCGTGGACTTGAAGGCCTTCTTGTGTACTAATTAGTTATACCCATGCGGATGCGAAGGCCTAGCGACCACACTTCTCTTCCACAATCAAACCAAATGTTTACATACTATATTTGTGTTCATGTTATAGCTATTGAATGCTTGTTGTATTGGTGAAATAATAGTTAGGTTGTTGGATTGATTTGTTGCTTGAAGTTAGTCGCTTTGAAAAGTTAGTAAGCGAATCATAAAACATGAAATTTTAGTAGTTAAATTTATGCCTTTGTTAATAAATGCTTGATATATGTTGTATTATTGTAAATCACCATGTTTATATGCTCATACCTTTCCTATGTGGTGCGTGGTTGTATTGCAAATGACATAAACTTGAATTTCGAACTGCACGTTTAGCGATAATCGCTATATCGACACTTTCGAAAATCATCTTTTATCGAAATCGTTTGGTTTCATTGTCATGCTTGGAATTATTATATAAGTTAAGCAAGTTTTTGATTAATGATATTTTTCAAAAATAATCAATTATTCTAATAACGATTATTTAATTTGATTAATTAATTATTTAATAAGGATTAAAGTTAACTAATTAACTTATTAACGATGTGTTTAAAATTAACTAATCACTTGGTCAATGATGTTTTGAAATTAATTAATCATTTTATCTAATGATGTGTAAGGCTATCTTTTAATAATGATGGATTAAAGTTAAATAATCAATTTACTAATGATGTTTTTAAATTAATTAATCTTCTTAAATAATTACTTTTAAAAGTTAATAAATCCGTTTAACTTTAATTAATCTTTCCTTTAAAGATTTTTATAATTAATGAATCATTTTTAAATAATGAGATTTAGTTATTTATAAATTGTATTTAAATATAAATAATTAATTGCATTAATGATGTTTAAAGGTAATTTACTTTAAAGGTTATTGAAGTTAACTACTTAACTTAGTTAACAAAGTTTTAAAGTTAATTAATCAATAAAATAAGGATGTTTTAAGTTGTTAAATCTTTTTTATAATGATGTTTGAAAGTTAGTAAACTCTTTTAACAAATTGTTATAAAGCTAATACTTGTAATGTGAAGCCAAGTATGAATTCGAGTTTTTAAAAGAAAAGTCAAGATTAAATAACCCCGTTTACAAATCTCAAGAGAATTTATAAATAAATTAAAATCATTTCAAAACTCTCTATATATAATAAGTATTTTTGTAACAACCCGCATATTTTTACGATTGTATATTTAAATGTTTTATTTAAATATAGCATCGTTAGTCGGATTTTAGTCCGAAATGTCACTTTTTGCAAACAGTTGAATTAGGACACAAGACCACTTCCATTGAGTCCAAAATGGCGTTTGCGGCCTTTTTGAGTATAAACCCAATATGTTTGGAGTTGAGTGAAATTTTGATATTTTCATTTAGGGCATTGGGTTTGGGTTTCAGCCCAATAACCTAACACCCAACCCATCTAATACCCTAACTCCCACTCCACTCCTCTTCATTCCTTCATAACATTTCCTAACACTCAAGCTAAAGTAAAAATGGGGGAAGAGAAAAGAAATCAAAATTCCTAAGCCCTAGTTTCTATTAGGAATTCAAGCTCTAGCTCCAAAATCAAAGAGAAGCTTAGGTAAGCATCCTCTTCATCTTCTCCATCTCAATCCCTCTTCAATTTTTAGAAATTCCTATAACCTAACTTAGGAAAAACTTCACCTTTGATAATAGATTGAAGATTCTAGAGGTGTTGTTGAAAAGAAGTCAATCTTTGCTTGTTCTTGAGCTTCTCATTTGTTGTTTTATGTTTAAAAGGTGAGTTTTTGAACTCACATCTATGTCTATATCTTTGATAGTTGTTAGGTAGTATTTCCTAACATCTATTCCTTGTTTATTTGCTTTTGAATTGAATTAGTTTGATGAATATTCCAATTTTTGGTGTTTTGAAGTCAAATCTTTAAAAATCCTATCTTTGATGTTTGAACATGTTGTTGGGGTGTATCGAAGAGCCTATAAGGTTGGGTTGTCGCTTGGCATAAATCCCTAGTCTCGGTTGCTCGTCCGATCACTTCCGTTTGGAGTTTTAGCCCCGCTTGGGCTAGGCTAAAAACACTGCAATTAACAGTTCAGTCGACTGAACGTATATGGCCAGTCGACTGAACCTAGAAACAGAAAAGCTTCTGTCCATCTATCAGTCGACTGGCAGTCGACTGAACCTGGGAGCAGAAAACTTTCTGTCCCTGTGTCAGTCGACTGACCATATAGTTCAGTCACCTGAATCAGGAACCCAAGAGATTCTGGCCTTATATCAATCGACTGACCTTCTGGTTCAGTCGACTGAATTTGGGTGATGTGCTTTTTGCCTATTTTAGGCAGTTTTGTGTGGATTTCCATTTTTTAATCGATTCTTGATGATCTGATTTGTTATTATCATTTATCGACTTTGATGACTTCTTTTTCGGGATTTTTGGGAATATCCATTTTGATGGATTCGGTATCGATTTCTATGGTTTTAATTCACAATTTCGTATGTGAATTTTTGGTGATTGATTGTTTCTACAATCATTTTTGTGATTTGTCACTTAAAAATACAAAGGCTTCTATACTGGTAGTAAATACTCAAACTCTTTCACAAAAACGATTTCAACACTACTTTTAAATACAAAGCTCATTTTTAAAACCGTTTTCCAATCTATTAGTATATACAAACCTTTACCTCACACGTATGAGAAATCTAATTAAACGGCTTAGCAAAACAAGCGGTATGAAACGCTTGCGTTTACTTTGTCGGTTAATTCTTAGACTTGTTCGATTGAAATCTTGTGACAATTTTCGAGAGGAAATCTACAATTTGTTCGTAAATATTTAAGTTAAGCTAGTGGTTATGGGACATGAAGCTAAACTCATCTATTTACTAGCTTATTGTAATCGATGCTTCTTATTGATCAATGGTGATCATTTTGTGATTTAGACTAGCGATGTGCGAAGTCTATTTGTTTGTGTGGGGACTAAAAACCCCGTTTGTGGAACTTTGGTCCAATTTGGTGGGGTAGCGACCCATGGTCTTCGGGCCATTTGTGGAGCTTCGGCTCAAAATTGATGGTTAGCGACCAAGGAATAACGTTCCGTTTGTGACACACGTGTTGGTGAGTTTTCATGCTTCCGTTTGTGATAGGCCTCCCCCCTTTTGTGATTTCTGGATTTCTAGTTGATGATTTCTAGAATTTTTGTTTCACCAATTTTGATGATAGGCATTGATGGGCCCTATCAATATTTGTGTTTTGGTGAATAATTTAAAGAATATGACATTCTTTTGGTGTTTGAGAATATTTGAGATATTGTATGATTTTTGTTGTTATCTGAAGTATACTCGTCACAGTATGGCATTATTGTTATCATACGTTTTTGTCATATCTCTTATCCTATCTCACTTTATATGATATTTATAGCTAGACTGATCCGTTTATTATTTTCTTCTTAAATAATACTCGGGTCAGACCGAGGTATTTCAGGTGCTCCTGCTTGACTTCTTATCAGGGTCCGTCACCTGACTTTTGGCTAACTACTTTAGCATAGTAGTTTTTGTTAGTATACATTTGAGATAGAGACTCCTTGTTGTATACTTATTCTTTTGTATAGCACTTGTATCTATTCTTTTGGGATGTAGTGGACCTTGCATGACCACTATTTTGATGTACACTTCTATGTGATATATTCATATCTGTTTCCGCCTTTGTGATATGAATATCCATGACTGATTTGTGTTATGTTTATTTCTATATTTGTTTCCGAAGCCCACATAGCCACTGTGTGGTAGATTTGAGTTTGTATATGGTATGTCGGATTTATATTATCTGACATATCGGTACTCGCACAAAGCAATTACACAGATGGTCGCTCCTCAACAGCCTTATTCTTCATGCTAGTCGACGGCCTTACCCCGTAGTGTCCTTGGCTAGTATGAGTATAGAGGTGGGGTGTCACAGCTTGGTATTAGAGCCAAACTTCTGAACAATGTAGAATAATCTAGTAAGGATCATTGTCCTAAGTTTTTATTAGGAATCGTGCCATAGGATCTAATTTGAGTCTTCGTACCGTCCTATCCTATTTCTTTTATGATGCCTTGTTTTATCAATCAAGTTTGTTTGATATTCGTTCTGTGAATAACCTTTTTCCTCTTCTTTCTTTCTTAAGGAAGAGAAATGGTTAGATCAGGCCGTCCCAGCGCCGGTTAATCCAGTGCTACTCCTCATGATGGAGTATTTATGTCTGCTCAACAACTCTTAGATCTTGTGAAAAATGCTCAAACTATCGGACCCATTCCAAAGCCTACTCATCCTACATCTGGGATTGCACGCTTATGCAGTGATTACACAACTTGGGTGGAAGGCCTTTCAAAGGTTTCGAGAGCGTTATAGAAGTCCAAGCTTGGCTTAGAACATGCGATCGCATCTTTTCCCGCATGAATCTTATTGATCTACATCGAGTCCAAGTGGCTTCTAGCATGCTCCAAGAAAGAGCATTAGATTGGTATGAGCTTCTGATCTCGGAAATTATTGAAGCGGATCTTACTTAGGAGCAATTCCGAGAAAGATTCGAGTTAAAATTTGTGCCAGAAGCTGAAAAAGTATCTTTAGCCCGACGTTTTATTGACCTTGTTCAAGGTGAATCTTCTGTGACGGATTACGTCGCATCTTTCGAATCTCTATCTAAATATGGGGTCGAGTATATTAATACCCCATTGAAGAAAAATCAGAGATTTGTTTATGGGTTGAATAAGAACCTCAAAAAACCATTACTTCTGAAATTAGAAGTTTCTTTCGATCTGCTTATTGATATCGTTCTTCGACTCGAAGAGGCTGATAAAGAAAGTGACGTTGAAGTTGTGGGGGCCAAACCAAACATCAATAAGAAGAGGCCTTTTAAGTTCAAGCCTTATCCCAATAAGAAAGGGAAGCAAGCAACTTCGGTAGAAAAAACTCCTACCTCTAGTCGTGGAGAACGTTACAATTGTGGTTCTAAGGACCATTATGCGAACAAGTGTCCGAAGTCTCTTACTTGTCGCTATTGCAAAAGTTTGGGTCATACTATATCTTTATGTCCCAAACTCTAAAGCAAGAAGGAAGGCAAGATAAATGTTGTGCAAGCCCCTACTAACACTTCTCTTGGTCAAGGTATTTCTCATTCTATCCTTGATGGCATTATTATATTTCATGATTTTCCTATTCGAGTTCTTTTTGAGACGGGTGCATCTCACTCTTTTATATCAAAAGAACTTGTTAATGCTTTGTCTTTGAATGTTATTGGCTTGATGACTTCATTGAGAATTGCGAATCTGGTTGGTGGATCCGCAACACTCAGTTTACCGTGTAAAGATGTCGAGATTATTTTATGTGATTACTCTTTCCGTGCTGATTTGCATGTTATGTGTTACTTAGGCTTTGGAATGATTTTGGGAATGGATTGGCTTAAACGTTATGAAGCCCATATCCTATGTTCTGAGCGGACTATATATCTTCGACATCCTCAATCTGTTAAGCAGATTTCTCTTGTTCTGAAAGATTCAGATTCCAATTTGAAAGCATCCTTGTATTCTCTAAATTCTCATGATGACGATAATGATGATGAGGAAGATGTTATTTCTCTCATTCACATTGTTCGTGAATTTTTCGACATATTTGAGCCCTTATTAGGATTACCACCTAAGCAAGCTATTGAGTTCAGAATTAATCAAATCCCTGGAGCTCTACCTATCACTCGTCCTCCTTATCGTATGTCCAATAAGGAAAATGAGGAGATGCGTAAACAATTATCCGAATTGGAAGCAAAACAGTTTGTTCGATCTAGTTCCTCTCCATGGGGAGCTTCGGCTATTTTTGTGAAGAAATCAGATGGTACACTTAGGCTTTGCGTTGACTACCGCAAGCTTAATGATCTCACCATCAAGAATAAATATCCCTTACCTCGGATTGATGATCTATTCGATCAATTTAGTGGTGCTAAAGTCTTTTCACAGTTAGACTTAGCAACCGGTTTTCATCAGCTCTGTATTGCAGAGGATAGCATTCCTTTGACATCGTTCCGTACTCGTTATGGATCTTATGAATGGTTTGTTATGCCATTTGGTTTGATGAATACTCCAGCTTATTTCGTTGACCTTATGAATCGAGTTTTCAAAGACTTCCTCGATTGATTTGTTCTCATTTTTATAGATGATATTCTTGTTTATTCTAAAACCGAGGAAAAGCATGAAAATCATCTTTGGATTGTGTTGGAAACTCTTAGGAGCAACCAATTGAAAGCAAAATTTTCTAAGTGCCACTTTTGGCAGTCTCGTGTGAAATTTTTGGGGCATATTATTTCTGAATCCGAAATTTCCGTGGATCCTTCAAAGATTGAAGCGACTCAAAATTGGAAGAGACCAGAGTGTGTGATGGAAATTCGTAGCTTTCTCGGATTGGCGGGCTATTATCGTCGATTCATAAAAGACTTTTCTAAAATTTCTGTACCTCTCACTAGTTTGACAAAGAAGGGAGTTAAATACATTTGGTCAGACAAATGTGAAGCTTCATTTCATAAATTAAAAGAACTCCTTTCCAATGCTCCTATTCTTGTATTCCCGAAGGAAACCAAGATTTTATTGTTTATACCGATGCTAATCGTGTTGGTTTGGGTGTCGTTCCCATGCAAAGGGAACGTGTTATCGCTTATGCTTCTAGGCAATTAAAGCCTACCGAGACGAGATATGCCACTCATGATTTAGAGCTCACGGCTATTGTTTTCGCCCTTAGAATTTGGTGTCATTATCTTTTGGGAGAGAAATTTGTTCTCTACACCGACCATAAATCTTTGAAGTATTTATTTTCCCAAAAGGAAGTTAATTTGCATCAACAAAGTTGGCTTGAGTTCCTTGCATCTTATGATCTTGATATTCTTTATACTCCTGGAAAAGGAAATCATGTTGCTGATGCCCTTAGCCGAAAGCAACAAGCGGTTGTTTCCATGATGATATCCAAATGGAATGATCTCGAGACTCTATCCACTTGTGAGATTCAAGACCGTGAATCCAATTCATGTTCATCTCTTGTTTTGTGTAGCCTTGAGGCTCATCCTTCTCTTTTAGACCGCATTCTTGAAGCTCAAAAGCATGATCCCGAATTGGTTCCTCTTAGCCAAAGTTGTAGGGATAAAATTGATATTGAAGGTTTGAAAGACTTTGATATTGATGCTCGTGGCGGTATTCGAAAATTTGGTAGACTTGTTGTGCCAAGTATTATTGAGCTTCGTAAAGACATTTTAGAAGATTCTCATCGTTCTAAATTTACCATTCATCCCGATAGTAGTAAAATGTACGCGGATATGAAGCGACTTTATTATTGGGATGGAATGAAATCTGATATTACTAACTTTATTAAACGTTGCACGACTTGCCAACTCGTGAAGGCCGAGCATCAAATGCCCAGTGGGTTATTGCAACCTTTGGACATTCCAGTTTGGAAATGGGATCAAATTTCCATGGACTTTATTGACGGTCTTCCCCGTTCTCGTTCGGGTCATGATAGCCCATGGGTGATAGTTGATAGACTTACAAAGTCCACCCATTTTATTCTAGTTCGGTCCAATCGGACCGTACCTCTTTTGGCCAAACTCTATGTTAAAGAAATTATTAAATTACATGGAGTCCCTACTTCTATTTTTAGCGATCGTGATCCATTGTTTACTAGTGGATTTTGGAAAGGTCTTTAAAGAGCTTTGGGAACGAAGCTTAATTTTAGCATCGCTTATCATCCTCAGTCCGATGGACAAACCGAGCATGTGAATCAAACTCTTGAAGATCTTCTTCGTGCTTGTGTTCTTGATTTTGGTGGAAGTTGGGAAGATCATATTTATCTTGTTGAGTTTTCCTATAATAATAGCTTCCAATCTAGTATTGGTATGACACCTTTTGAGGCACTATACGGAAGGCCATGCCAATCTCTTTCGTGTTGGCTTGAAGTGGGTGAGAAGCTGGTTTTAGGTCCAGATTTTATTCAGGATACCACAGAAAAGACTGACCTTATTCGTCATAGGATGAAAGAAGCTCAAAATAGACAAAAATCCTATGCCGATAACCGAAGAAGGAAATTAGAATTTTCTGTGGGAGATTTTGTGTTTATTCGTATTTCACCTATGAAGGGTGTTGTGTATTTTGGTCCAACGGGAAAATTAGCACCTCGATATATTGGTCCATTTCCCATCACCGAACGCATTGGTTCCGTGGCTTATCGCCTTTTATTACCAGCTCAGTTTTCTGCTATTCATGACGTATTCCACGTCTCTCAACTACGGAAATGCCTTCGAGATTCCGATTCTATTCTTGAGCCTGGTGTTATTGAAGAAATTGAAGTTTCGCCTAATGTGACTTATGAGCAACATCCTATTCGTATCATTGCTACGGAGGTTAAACGCCTTCTAAATAAAGATGTTCCTCTTGTGAAAGTTCAATGGTCCTCAAATCCTAAGGATTGCTCTTGGAAATCTAGAGAAGTCATCAAGCGAACACATCCGGACTTACTCTCTCATGCTCCTTAAGGTGAACTTCTCATTTCAAAATTTCTTATTTTTGTGTTGTTATGCCTTTGTATGGTTGTTACTTTTTATTTCTTTTTCTTAAGCATTGCGAGGACGCAATTTCTTTAAAGAGGGGAGTCTGTAACAACCCGCATATTTTTACGATTGTATATTTAAATGTTTTATTTAAATATAGCATCGTTAGTTGGATTTTAGTTCGAAATGTCACTTTTTGCAAACAGTCGAATTAGGACTCAAGACCACTTCCATTGAGTCCAAAATGGCGTTTGCGACCTTTTTGAGTATAAACATCGATATGTTTGGAGTTGAGTGAAATTTTGATATTTTCATTTAGGGCTTTGGGTATGGGTTTCAGCCAAATAACCTAACACCCAACCCATCTAATACCCTAACTCCCACTCCACTCCTCTTCATTCCTTCATAACATTTCCTAACACTCAAGCTAAAGTAAAAATGGGGGAAGAGAAAAGAAATCAAAATTCCTAAGCCCTAGTTTCTATTAGGAATTCAAGCTCTAGCTCCAAAATCAAAGAGAAGCTTAGGTCAGCATCCTCTTCATCTTCTCCATCTCAATTCCTCTTCAATTTTCAAAAATTCCTATAACCTAACTTAGGAAAAACTTCACCTTTGATAATAGATTGAAGATTCTAGAGGTGTTGTTGAAGAGAAGTACATCTTTGCTTGTTCTTGAGCTTCTCATTTGTTGTTTTAGGTTTAAAAGGTGAGTTTTTAAACTCACATCTATGTCTATATCTTTGATAGTTGTTAGGTAGTATTTCCTAACATCTATTCCTTGTTCATTTGCATTTGAATTGAATTGGTTTGATGAATATTCCAATTTTTGGTGTTTTGAAGTCAAATCTTTAAAAATCATATCTTTGATGTTTGAACATGTTGTTGGGGCGTATCGAAGAGCCTATAAGGCTGGGTTGTCGCTTGGCATAAATCCCTAGTCTCCGTTGCTCGTTCGATCACTTCTGTTAAGGGACATGAATCTAAACTCATCTATTTACTAGCTTAGTGTAATTGACACTTCTTATTGATCAATGGTGATCATTTTGTGATTTAGACTAGTGATGTGCGAAGTCTATTTGTTTGTGTAGGGACTAAAAACCCCGTTTGTGGAACTTCGGTTCAATTTGGTGGGGTAGCGACCCATGGTCTTCGGGCCGTTTGTGGAGCTTCGGCTCAAAATTGATGGTTAGCGACCATGGAATAGCGTTCCGTTTGTGACACACGTGTTGGTGAGTTTTCATGCTCCCGTTTGTGATAGGCCTCCCCTCTTTTGTGATTTCTGGATTTCTAGTTGATGATTTCTAGAATTTGTGTTTCACCAATTTTGATGATAGGCATTGATGGGCCCTATCAATATTTGTGTTTTGGTGAATAATTTAAAGAATATAACATTCTTTTTGGTGTTTGAGAATATTTGAGATATTGTATGATTTGTGTTGTTATCTAAAGTATACTTGTCACAGTATGGCATTATTGTTATCATACGTTTTTGTCATATCTCTTATCCTATCTCACTTTATATGATATTTATAGCTAGACTGATCCGTTTATTATTTTCTTCTTAAATAATACTCGGGTCAGACCGAGGTATTTCAGGTGCTCCTGCTTGATTTCTTATCAGGGTCTGTCACCTGACTTTTGGCTAACTACTTTAGCATAGTAGTTTTTGTTAGTATACATTTGAGATAGAGACTCCTTGTTGTATACTTATTCTTTTGTCTAGCACTTGTATCTATTCTTTTGGGATGTAGTGGATCTTGTATGACCACTATTTTGATGTACACTTCTCTGTGATATATTCATATCTGTTTCCGCCTTTGTGATATGAATATCCATGACTGATTTGTGTTGTGTTTATTTCTATATTTGTTTCCGAAGCCCACATTGCCACTGTGTGGTAGCTTTGAGTTTGTATATGATATGTCGGATTTATATTATCTGACATATCGGTACTCCCACAAAGCAATTACACAGATGGTCGCTCCTCAATAGCCTTATTCTTCGTGCTAGTCGACGGCATTACCCCGTAGTGTCCTTGGCTAGTGTGAGTATAGAGGTGGGGCATCACAATTTTAAAAGAACAATAATTTATTTTTAAAATATGTTTAAGTAATTATTTAAAATATCGAAACACTTTAAATAAACATCGATAACTCATTTCCAATTCATTTTTAAATAAAACTAATCGATTTACCCAGCTTATTATACAAACTAGAATTTATTCCAATTAATATTAGATATTTGAAAAAAAATCCACTTTCCAAAATATTTCAATACTAAAACAGCTTTAACTATATAGTTTAATATATAAAAATTCCATTTAAAAACAAACTTAATTTCTCGACAAAAATATATTTTTAAAATCCAATATTACCAATTTCAATTTATAAATCCCTCTCGATTCAAATCACATTGATTACATTTCAATTTCATAACCGTTTCCAAATTCCACAATAGAATTCGCTATTTCTTTCAAAACCGATTTCCACATCTCGTTATAAATCCACACTGTGAATTGTACATTTTCAATTATCAACTGATAATCATCTCATTCTATTTATAAATATCGTTTATAAATTTATAAACCCATTTGGGTTTCACTTGTTTAAAATAAATAACCTTATTTATAAAATTTCATTTATAAATCCCATATTTTTTTCCAAATTATTTTAAATAATTATTTCAACTTTTTTCCTATTTCAAAAATATCACCTTAAATCCATTTGCTAAAAATACGTTATATAATTTATTATTTTAAATCTCTATTTAAAATATTTTACGAATAGTTAAGTACAACCCCACCACAAATCACCGTTTTATCCAAATCAATTTCTTTTAAAATAAATCCAAATCTCGATATAAATATTTTTATATTCAAAATCTCCTTTTAAATTCTTTCAAATTCCAAAAATAATATTTATGGTATTTTAAAAATACCAAAATTAAAGCCAGTGCTACTGTAGCATCCAATAATTCAAATCACCACATAATATACATCAGATTATTCATACAAATCATATATCACTATATATGAAATTAAAATGAACATTTTTGAGGAATCCAGTTGGATCCCTCCAACCTGTTTACTTGCATCCACATATAACGGATAGCCGTTTGACCCAGTTGAAATCGCGACATTGCCACCTCATATAGCCGCACCACTCAATCGCGAGTCCCCATCGATTGCCAGCCATCCACGAACGCCCTACAGTCGCCGCCTTCCAACCATCCACGCGCGCACGATTTATATATATATTTTCTTTTTTTTCTTGATTTCGATTTTTTTTTTCGTTCCTGAGAGAAGATACAAATTTAAAAGGAAAGGGGAAAGCGGCTTTTGGTCAACATATAGGTCGGCGCTATACGTGGTTAGGGTGGCTCAACTATTGATTTGGTTTTACATTTATTATTATTTTTTCAAAATATCTCGAATCACATATCGTGAAATCTCGATCTCCTATTGAGGCATGCCGCCTAGCGTTCCTAAAGTTATACCCCTATTTCGAACCCAATGGAACAAGCCTTAAGCTCCAATCCGAACGTATGTGGAAGATAACCATTTTAAATCGACTATTTAAATTAAATTAAATTAAATTATTTCTAGACATTTTTCAGATCGCACGACCAAACGGTGAATCCAAACACTATGAAATTTGAAATTCGATAATAATACACTATTAAGGATCCAATGGAACTAGTTTCGTCAAATTATGAGATTGTGCGCCGGATCGCTATTTTAACGCGTCGATTAAATCGACGATTTCAAAAATTTGCGAAATCACTTGAAATTCCAGTTTTAAAGACTTATTAACTCAATTCTAATCCAAATAGAATTTATATCAACATTAGAAATCGTTTCCATTCATATTCACTCAAATTTTTAATTATTCACCATTTCCGTATTACGATAAATCGTTATTTTTTGAAATTTAAATTCATTTAACAATTTCAACCGAAATCTTCATATTCAAAATCAACTTATATTCTAAATCCAATGTATAAAACCATTTAAATATTCAAAATCAAATGACGAAAAATCCGGATCGTTACATTCCTCCCCCATTAAAAGAATTTCGTCCCCGAAATTGTTAAGGTAGGATGAATGATCCAAACCCATTAACTTTTTCAAAACCCACTTAGTGAAAATCCAATATTTCACTTTTCTACTAGTTCCACCCAAAACAATTAGCTTTCCATTTCTAAACCAAAACCCTTTATTTCAATTACAATTCGACATCAAATTTCTATTAACATATTTTTTTCAAAAATTTTCTACCACCCTAAATTTTTGAAATTTTTTGGCAGAATCTTCTCTGTACGGAGAGCCTTTTGCAATATGACAAAAATGATAAAAATATACACATCGACCCACATGGTCAGAAACACAATATATATTAATATTTATATCATCGATGTATTTAATCCGAAGACGTACCTTGTATTAGCGTTATTAAGCGAGTTCGCTTAATTTATATGCAATTTCGCAAACCAAATCTATTCCAATAGTCTCCTTGTACCTATACTTACTCAATTTAAACACGTAAGTACCAAAACATGAAAATTTAATAACATTTCATTTATTTAACTAGCGCAAACACATAGATTTCATAACCAAACAAATTATAGCATGAATTTATCAATAATCACAAGGTTCCAACATTCGATTATTTATTTCAATCGATTTATATATCATTTCATTCAATTCGAAGTGATTCACAAACAATTTATTTGTATTCAATTCATATTTGTACTCAACATATTCATATCCACTCCTTTAATTCATTTCCAAGCAAATCTAATTCCGTTCAAAATTCAATTTATTAGTTCATTCCATTACCCGATTCCAAATCCTAATTCATATTCACTAATTAATTCATTACAATTCGAATTTAATTTATTCCCACTTACGTTGAATTTTCATCAATTTATTTATGATCCAATTCATAAATTAGTTACTTATATTGAATTCCATTCTTATTAATAATAATCCCGACCATATTCAATTTACACTTAAACTGGATTTGTTTATAACTTAAGTCATCACCACTTCAATCCATTTCTATTTTAGTCGACAACATTTCGAAATATATTTAATCCGCTTATATTTAGGTCAAATTTCATTTATAAATCAAGTCCCGCTTATATTTAGGTCAAATTTCATTTATAAATCAAGTCTCATTTCAATATTCAACTTACTAGCTAATTCATTTAATTAGTTACTTCCATTTTCCAATTTACAATTATATTTTTATTCCAAAAATCACTTCATTTAGTTGGCTTGAGTATAAATCCATTTTATAATTCAAATTTGGATTTCCATTTTGAAGTTTAAGCTCACCTCCCTTAATTCATTCCATCAAAATTATTTCTTATTACAAACATTTTATACCATTACTTAAGTTTAAATATACAACTTTAAAGCTAAGTTCATATTCACTTTAATCGCTCAATATTTCCAATTCAAATTCAATTCACTAATTTATTAGTCTAATTAGTTCACTTCAAATTTACTTGAGACAAATTTCTATTCAAATATTTCTATTAGCTTAAGTTAATTTGTTATCATATAAACACTTCGACTATACTTAAGTTCATTTTCATTGTAATTAATTTCCATTCCATTTAATTTTACTTAAGTCCAATTCTTTTCCAATTAATCACAAATCACATTCAATTCCATTTACGTGCTCCCAAATTCGAATTTCCACTCTAGAAATTTCTTAATTTAACTCGACTTGAGTTAATTCCATTTTATAATTGAAACCTGGATTTTCATTTCTATTAATCCAAATATTTAACCATTTCGTTTTGGTTTACCACTTCATTCCCCAATTTAATAACTTGTACAACTTATTATTCACAATTTCATAAATTCGATATTTGAGTTTATTCTGTTCAAAATTTATAACTTATAGTTATATAACTATTTCACCATTTAAATTTATACTCAATTCAATTTTATTTAACTTAGCTTAAGTTAAATTCAAATCCGTACAATTTCCTTTTACAAATTTAATTTATTTAACTTTTATAAGTTAAATTTTATTTCATATTGAAATTCACCTTTCCGGGTTATAAGTTTAAAAACTTATCTTCTTTCGGTTTCACTAATCATTTAAATGGAAATTACAGAATTCAAACACCCGTTTTTATTTCAAATCATTTTGAAACAAAAAATATATATAAATATACAACTCTTTGTTTTAACAAATCATCTATTTTAGAATTTTTTTTAAATCAACTTGGTTTATCCAAAACAAATTCCTTCGGAATTTCTAAAAACAACACTTGTTTCCGAACAAAAATTCCTATATTAAATTACTACGGTAGCAATCTATCACTTAAAAAATCGAAAATGAACACCGATGATGTCGCGATCATCATCGGAATTATTTTCCAACAACTGAAGTGAGTTTAGTCCTTTTTAACTTCCAAAATCCATTTAAAACAGTTTCTATTCAAAAATATCTCCAATATAATACTCTATTATTCTTTCCAACCACCTTGAAAAACATTTTCAAAACTTTTGAGATTTCAAAATTCCCAAATAATTAGTTCAAATCCATTTAAAACCATTTTTATTCAAATATTTTTTCAAAAATAATGCTATTTTATTTTCACAACACTTCGGAAAATATTTTCCAAACTTTCCAGGCTTTAAAATTTCAAATTCTGGTTTGAATCCAGTTTTAGTAATAATCACATTCATAAATTTCACCTTTGAAATTTCTTTTGGTTATATAATCCATTCCAATTTATAATATTGTTTTGATTACATTAATAACATCCAAACACTCCAAATATACTATAATAATTTCTGAAAATTATTTCTTTCACGTCGAAATATAATTGGGTAAAATTATTTCACTTACCCGCTTCAAAACAATACTGTGTCGGTTTACCTGGTTCAAGTGTTTAAAAATTCCTACCGATTTCGGGACGTCCCACTATTCGATCAGAATTCATAAACCACTTAACAAATAAATTAACACAATATAAAACAATTTATATTCACTAACAAATACACGCTCATATCTATAAATACTCTCAACTCATTCTAAGGTACAATTGACCCTCTCTCTAATGAGTAATCCCCACCAAAGCAAGGTTCTCAATTAACCTTCAGCTCTGATACCAAATGTAATGGCCCGTATCTCCATACCTTTGAGTCGATATTTAATCACACATGTCCAACACAATTTGAATGGAAATACAAATCATTAGGGGTGAAGAAGAAAAGAGATAGAAGAAGAACACAGATACAACAATATAGAATCTCACAATTGCAGCGGAACAAAATATAATATATGTAATAACATATTTTTATACAAAAGAAAACTGTAACTGTTGATATACATGCAATCATCAGGGTACAACAATTAATAAATCAACATGGACAGTTATTACAACTTGTCCTCACCAGTGCTGACTATACAGTTTACACACACACAACGGAATATAATCAAGTACGTGGAATATGTTCGAAATCCTCTAACTCGTCTCCTGAGCTCCATAACATCCTAACCTGAATCTGTAATACTCGGTCTGACCCGAGCATTATAATAAAATAACATCCGAGTCAGTCTGGAAAACCAGCCTGAGAAAAAACACTCAATTTGAATTATTACTATTATCAAAATCCTTTGAAAACAAAGGTATCTAATAAGACCATGTCACACATAAATACGACGGGTTTTTATCTTACGATAACCAAAACATTTTATAACAAAATCATCTGATATTATAATAGTGTCTATAGAAAGTAAATTAGAAAATAGCTGAAATGTTTGCATCTCACATTCCAACATAATTTGACACAATCAAAACCGTATAGGCTCGTAGTGGATATTGAATTTCATACAATGACTGGGCTATTGGGGTACCGCCCACCACAATACACCTATAAAAATGTACTGAGGACCTCGCCTGGATCCCCTGCCAACACAGAACCGGCCTACCCCTGACCTGGATAGTATAGAATATGTTATCACATCGGGTATTCCCACCCTAATCGAGCGCTTTCCTTTTCATGCACAACCATATCCATAATTATAATGTAATATATCCAAGGGTATCTAGAAAAGTGATAACATACCCTACTTGAGTGCGACCCACTTAGCCCTGCTGCATCTCCCATGTTTTAGTCATTCCCGGTTGATGAGGCTTGAGGCTACGTATTACCTTTAAAATAGCATTCATACTTGGACTGCTAACACTGCCTTCCAAGCAATGATGCAATGATAGCATTCATCCATACAAGTTGTCCTGGGTTTGGACAAACCGAATCTCCTTCAATATTACCCTCTCCATTATCTTCGAGATATCACAATTCATAACGCACAAATCGGATCGAAGTTGTTTTCGGATAATTAAATCCAATCCCGGTCTCTTTGAAACGATCAACGAATTTAGCCAGATTTGATGGTCGGTTATTTAACTATCAAATAACACACAAAAGAAGTAACTAAGCCCAATTTTTTAAATCATTTCAAAATTTTAATTCCAAATATCTTTACACTAATATATATTCAAATTTCTTCCAGTATTCCAACGTTTGAAACAAATTCAAATCCGTATATCCTTAACGGGATATTTTTCAAACCATATTAACACTTAGAAATATTTCCGTTTAACCTTCTCATAGTCAAAACATCCCCAGATCATTTTATCCCAATACTTAGAAGTAATTTCCAAGTCCAACATAGTATTTCATTACTTAGAAAAATATTCCTATAAGAATAATTTCATCGCTAATATCCATACTTAGGAAAAATATTATAAGTTTCTTTTCCAAAATCATTTCTAATATCCGTACTCAGGAAATATTCCGCACTTATCTCATAAATCTCCAGAATTACTATTAATTTCCTTTTATAATTTCCCAAAAATCAATTATACTTGCTTATATTTCCAACTACCCATTTCTAACTTCTTTTATGAATTCTAATTCATTCTTCGAAGTTTCTCTTATTTCAACGATCCGGAAATTTCCTTAAATTTCCAGAATTCCAATTCAAGATTTCTCTTATAAAAGTCATATCCATTAAATAACTGCGTTTACAAATCTTAAGAGAATTTAGAAATAAATTAAAATCATTTCAAAACTCTCTCTATATATAATAAGTACTTTAAAAGAATAATAATTTATTTTTAAAATATGTTTAAGTAATTATTTAAAATATCGAAACACTTTAAATAAACATCGACAACACATTTCCAATTCATTTTTAAATAAAACTAATCGATTTACCCAGCTTATTATAAAAATTTATTCCAATTAATAGTAGATATTTGAAAAAAAATCCACTTTCCAAAATATTTCAATACTAAAACAACCTTTACTGTATAGTTTAATAAATAAAAATTCCATTTAAAAACAAACTTAATTTCTCGACAAAAATATATTTTTAAAATCCAATATTACCAATTTCAATTTATAAATCCCTCTCGATTCAAATCACATCGATTACGTTTCAATTTCATAACCATTTCCAAATTCTATAATAGAATTCGCTATTTGTTTCAAAACCGATTTCCATGTCTCGTTATAATCCACACTTTGAATTTTACATTTTCAATTATCAATTGATAATCATCTCATTCTATTTATAAACATCGTTTTTAAATTTATAAACCCATTCGGGTTTCACTTCATCAAAATAAATAACCTTATATATAAAATTTCATTTATAAATCTATCACTTTATAAATCCCATATTTTTTTTCCAAATCTATTTTAAATATTTATTTCAACTTTTTTTTCCTATTTCAAAAATATCACCTTAAATCCATTTGTTAAAAATCCTTTATATAATTTATTATTTTAAAACTCTATTTAAAATATTTTACGAATAGTTAAGTACAACCCCACCACAAATCACCGTTTTATCCAAATCAATTTCTTTTAAAATAAATCCAAATCTCGATATAAATATTTTTATATTCAAGATCTCCTTTTAAATTCTTTCAAATTCCAAAAATAATATTTATGGTATTTTAAAAATACCAAAATTAAGGCCAGTGCTACTGTAGCATCCAATAATTCAAATCACCACATAATCTATATCAGATTATTCATACAAATCATATATCACTATATATGAAATTAAAATTAACATTTTTTAGAAATCCAGTTGGATTTTTCCAACCTGTTTCCCTACATCCCAGATGTTAGATAACATAAAATACCAATCTCGCTTCGAGGCGAAATATCGCGGTAATATAGGGTCATCCGCTTTTATGCGGGGTACATAGGATCTCATCCGCTCCAATCGACCGAAAATATATCCAACTACTAATATATACTAATATGTATAATATCACATTCAACTAATAGTTAATTTATCAATTCAGCCAATCATCCAATAAATAATTTTAATTATTATAAATTTAAACTAGCTAACCAAATCGAGTGAGATTTACTCACCTTGATTTAAATTTGCCGAACATCCGGATTTTAAATTTTCTAAAATCCCAACTGACTCTGAAAAATCCCAAACCAATTCTATTGCATAGATTTTCCAGCTATGAACCCCTCTCGACTTGTTTTATTCATTTTGACCTCGTATAGATAAATTATGAATTTTATAAATGTCGATTATATTTTAAAATAAATAGAAAGATTATGAATTTAACTTTATAGTTAAATGTTTAAAACTTCTCAACTGCTCACGCTCGCCTAAGAACTCGACCGCGACAAGCTCCCAGGCACGACTTCGAACCCCTACATTGCCTCATCCTCTATCGAAATACCCCTATTGCTTCATCGGAGACCACTGTCCCATGTCGTGCGCCTCACCCCAACTCCAAATCGACTGCCCTATATCGCATGCCTCACCTCACATCATCGCGCGTCGATTGCCCTTCGACCTGACGGCCACCTGCCCCGAGCTCGACCATGCGCCCAGCCTCGTGTCACTTCAGCACCCATACACGCCAACCTCCGCTCACCTCCACGCCATCAGCGTCACAACCCACGTCGCCGCTTGTCCCAGTTGAAATCGTGACATCTCCACCTCGTATAGCCGTGCCACTTAATCGCGAGTCCCCTATCGAACGCTAGCCATCCACGAATGCCCTACAGTTGCCACCTTCCAGCCATCCACGCACGTGCGATTTATTTATTTTTCTTTTTTTTCTTGATTTCGATTTTTTTCTTTTCGTTCCTGAGACAAGACGCAAATTTAAAAGAAAAAGGGAAAGCGGCTTTTGGTCAACATATAGGTCGGCGCTATACATGGTTAGGGTGTCTCAACTATTGATTTGATTTTACATTAATTATTATCTTTTCAAAATATCTCGAATCAGATATCGTGAAATCTCGATCTCCTATTGAAGCTTGCCGCCTGGCGTTCCTAATGTTATACCCCTATTCCAAACTCAATGGAACATGCCTCAAGCCCCAATTCGATCGTATGTGGAAGATAGCCTTTTAAATCGACTATTTAAATTAAATTAAATTATTTCTAGGCGTTTTTAGATCGCACGATCAAACGTTGAATCCAAACGCTATGAAATTTAAAATTCGAAAATAATACACTATTATGGATCCAATAGAACTAGTCTGGCCAAATTCCGAGACTGTGCCCTGGAACGCTATTTTAACGCATCGATTAAATCGACGATTTCAAAAATTTGTGAAATCACTTGAAATTCCAGTTTTAAAGACTTATTAACTCAATTCTAATCCACATAGAATTTATATCAACATTAGAAATCATTTCTATTCATATTCACTCAAATTTTTAATTATTCACCATTTCTTTATTACGATAAATCGTTATTTTTGAAATTTAAATTCATTTAACATTTCAACTGAAATCTTCATATTCAAAATCAACTTATATTCTAAATCCAATGTTTAAAACTATTTAAATATTCAAAATCAAATGATGAAAAATCTGAGTCGTTACAATAAAATAAAGTGGCTCATCCAATTCTTACAAAGTTGGGTATTGATTCAAGATTCTTGTAAAGGCCCGTAAATATGTACCCCTTGAATTGCTGATAATTCTTCCTCGCTCAACCCAAAGTGTACGAAAGAGCGAATAACTAGGGTAAAGAAGAAGAAAGAGGTAGGAGAAAAATAAAACAACCACACAGAATCTCACAGTCGCAGCGGAATAAAATATAATATATAATAACAGATTTTTTTACAAAGTATCTGTAACTATTTTATATTTACAATCATCAGAGTACAACGATCAATACATCAAACTGGACAGTTATATAACTTGTCCTTACACTACGAAATATAAGCCAAGTACAAAGATACGTCTCTGTCATCCAGCTCGTCTCCTGAGCTCCATAACATTCTATCATGAATCTGTAATACTCGGTCTGACCCGAGCATTATAATAAAATAACACCCGAGTCAGTCTGGAAAACCAGCGTGAGAAAAACACACTCAATTTGAATTATTAGAGTTATCAAAATCCTTTGAAAAATAAAGATATCTCGTAAGACCGCGTCACACATAAACACGACGGGTTTTTCCCTTACGATAACCAAAACATTTTATAGAAAATCCAATGATATTATAATAGTGTCTAAATACAAATACTTATTCAAATAGCTGAAATTGTTATATTAATTAAATTCCAGCATACTAGGCTCTACAAACAAAACCGTAAGCTCGTATTGGAGAATGGATACCAATGAATGACTGGAACACTGGGGTACCGCCCACCATAGTACGCCTCTAGAACAATGTACCGAGGACCACGCCGGGATCCTCTGCTACACAAGACCGGCCTACCCCTAACCTGGATAGACCGAATATGTTATCACCCCAGGTATTCCCACCCTTACTATCGAGCACTTCTTCTTTCATGTATACCCATATCTAAGATAAATTGGGTTCTGAGGACATCTAAAAAAGTGATAACATACCCTACTTGGGTGCGACCCGTAGTAGAGTTAAAGGTCAAGGTTAATCCTTTTTGGTTTTTCTTGGATAAACGAAGAAAAGTATGATGTGCATGTCCTCTTTAATTTTCCTTTCGAATAAGTTGCTTTAGTGTGAACTTGTTCAGAACAACCTTCTGATCTAGTCGAAACGATTAGTTTCTTTACTTAACAACCTTTCAAGCTTGTTGGGATGATATGGATGTCCCTTTGAAAGCCTTCCTTTCGAAGCGGTTAAAAAGCACAAGAAAATAACCCTGAGGATCCAAGATTAAGACTTGATTTGGTAGGTTTCGACCTTATCGAAAGCTAGGTTGATTGGTGGTTAAGACTTGGATCAGGAATCTGGGATTGAGGTTTCGACTCTGTTGGAAGCAGTATCCTTAAGTGTCTTGGCTTAGATTGGGAACCAAAGGCCAAAGTGAGTTGGTATGGGGTTTCGACCTGATCGAAAGTAGAAATATTGGGAAAGGTGGCCCGGACCCAATAGCTTGTATTACTTGAGAATATATGGCTTTCGACCTAGTCAAAAGTGACCCTTCGATACAGTCGATACCTATAACATAAGGTTAGACTAGATAAAATCTTGAAAAACAATTAAGTAATTAGAAATACCGTGGACTTCCCTTTCTCAACTCAAAGAAGATTTTATTCATCAATTTCCTTAATTCGATTTACAAATTAGGGGTTTACAGCTTTTAGAATTAAGAAAATACAAGTTTAGAATGACTAAGTTCAGATCCCTAAAACTTGTCCCCTTGGGTTTTATTTTTAGATGCAGATCAGCATATTTCGACCCCAATGTTTTCGACCTGGTCGAAAGGTGGCTGCCATATTGTCTCTTGTATGCTTCCACCTTTGTCGAAAGGAAAGGTTACGCTTTTCTTTTCTATGTTGCTTTGTAAGAGTTTTCGACTCTATCGATAGGCTTTATTGTTGAAACGATGTTGGTTTCAATGCCGTTAGTTGCTTCTGAACTCTTGCCTGTAACTTGATGCGGAACCTCCCTAGATAACAATGGCTTCGACCAGTTCGAAAGGCTTAGTTTAGCTTTCGACTGGGTTGTCCAGGCCAATACACACTTCCGAGTAGCTTGAGTGAAAGTGAAACCTTTGGTTTTGAAAGGTTTGGCGCTTATGTGAAGAGTTGTCCTCCTTTGCTTTCGAAAAGAGTTGCTTTGACTCATTCGGAAGGTCTTCATGCATATGGAATCATCTGCTTCGAAAGGTGGTCACTTAAGCGGAAGGGTGCTTTCGACCCCTTCAACTCTTTCGAAAGGTTGAGAATCTTCTGGACCTTAGCTGTAGCATCCTTTTGACTCCTTCGAAAGGTCTAGCTGAAGCCTTTTCCTCTTGTTTTTTTTGCCTTCTTACTCAAACTGGTTTTGACTAAGTCCAAAGGAATTTTGAGGAGTAACACTAAATATTATATATGTTTAGCACATTTAAGTGAAAATGGTTTGCACAAATATTTAGTCATGTTTTTACGTTGAAATCATATGCAGTTAATTAAAATTTTTATTTTTAAGTTGCAACCTCTAATTTTTTATTAGTTTAAATTTTATTTATATTATTAATTAATAAACAACAAATTTGTAAATGACGTTTGTAATGATCCCGGATTTTATAAATATTTAAATTGATAATTAATTTAATTTTTGAATTAAAATTGTAAAATTAATTTGTAAACTGATGCGAGTTTCCCCGAGTTCAAATAAATTCTATGTTAAATCATTTAAAATTTAAATATTGTATATATGTGATTTGGATTTAAATTTCAAGTAAATGGTTTAATAATAATTTGAATATATATGTATATATATGTATATATATATTGTGTTTGAATTAAATTTTAATTAAATGGTTTAAAGATAAATTATAATGATAAAATTTGAGATTGATGGTCTATATTAGAAATAGAAATAAAAATAAAACAATAAGTATTACTGTAAAATTTATAATAAGTATTTAAAATAGAAATGGAAATAATAATAATAATAATAATTTAGGCTAAAAATAGAAATCAATATATAAAAGATAAGTTATAAAAATATAAAGAAAAGCATTAGCTAAAATTTTAACAACAAAATAAAATATAGAAATTCGTCTATATTTCAAAATAAATTATATAGTTTTATACAATATAAAGTAAATATATATATATATATTTAATCTCATAAATCCATATAAAACAACGTAATACAAATAGACTACCAAAAATAAAAAATAAAATAAAATAAAACAAAGTTAGAAGCTCACTTATATCACTAAGTAATAAAGCAAATAAAAGGAAAAGAAACAAAACAAAATACATATGCAAGTAATAAAACAAGTAAACAAGCAAGCAAATAAATTATATATATACATTCATATTTCAAATTATATACAAAAGAAGAAAAAAAATTATTGGTAAGCTTGCAAAAGAAGGCAATGTTAATTAATGCTAGCACAAATATTTTCATATCAGCCGCCCAAAGAAAGAAAAAAAATCTCTGGTGTATGGTACAACATACATCACCTTGTGTTGTACAAAATAATATCACCTGTACTCATTTTATACATATCAGTCTTCTTCATTTCATTTTCGTCCATTCCAAGCTATGAAAACCTGAAGTAAACATCATCTTAAACTTAAACAAAATCCAACTTAAACAACAATTTAAGCCAGAGATCAAAGAAAAGATTCCAACTTGCAAATTTTCACAAGCCAGTGTCAAAGAAATGCTCTGTTCATTCTGGAAATCACTGTGAGTAACACTTGTTTTAAATTTGACAAATATGGATTTGTTGCAAGTATATTGTGATAAGTATGCTTGGATATAAACATGTTCTCTGTTTATATTGGTTGATGAGTGAGGGTGTGCAGGCTATTATTCATACATGTTCTCTGTCTACAATTCTAACACAAGAATTTAGTTTCAAAAATCAGTTCATCTTGATCTACTTATTGTTGGGCTTAAGATTAAAACAAAAAATTGTTTTTTACAGTATATATTAATTTTTAAAAATTTATACAAGTTAAAACAACTTGTCAATGTCTCTGGAAAATCAAGATACTGAGCAAAACTTTAAATTAATCAAATTTCACATGTCTTAATTCATGAATTCAAGTATGTAAACTGAATTCTCCTACTAAAAACATGATTTTTAAAGCTTAAATCATAATTTTTCGAGTTAGGATCTGAGAGCAGTTCGAGTTTGTTCAAATTTCATTATATCGTCGATTTCTGGTGATCCTCTGGTTCGTGGTGATCGAGCTTCCTCATAGAGGTGGATGAGTGATCAGGGGTTGAGGAAAAAATGGTGAGATGGTCGGCAGTTGAACGTGGAGCGGCGGCGAACGTTTGAAATTTTTAAACCTAGTTTTCGTATGCTCTGAAATTTTTGATCACGCGATACCTTTGGTTGATCGAGTTCAACCAAACTCGAGGGGATGGAAGCATAGACGTTGGCGATCGTGTGGCCGAAATTTCGTGACCTCTGGTGGCCTGAGGCGGCGGGGAGAATCGATGTAGTTGATCGAAGTTTTGTTCCAGTTGTGGTGATGATGCTCGATTTCGAGTTCGAGGAGATGGTGGCATTCTGATGGTCGGAGGATGGGTTGTTGGTGATTGTCGACTTGCTCGATGTAGTGGCGATGACTGGAGGTGGCCATCGACGACGTGCACGTGCACGAGCTCTGGTGCCTGGGTGTTTTGTTTTGCCTTGGAAGAACTAGTGTTTTCTCGCGTAGTACTCAAGTAAATCAAGTTGTTTACTCGAAGCAAAATTGTCAGGGCTCGGGTCAAAAGTTTGTTACAGGCTTTTGAACCTGAACCTGGTTTCTGTTTTGGAATTTGAAAACTAAATTTAAATTTATCAATCAAGGGTTAAAACTGAGTTTTAATCAAAATGTAAATACAAATCAAGTTTGAATTGAAATTTAGTTTGAAAATAAATAAAGTTTTGAATTCCAATTGTTTAAATAACTCAATGTATTGGAAAAATTTGAATTCAAAGTAGATTTGAAACTGTAAATGGAAAATTTAAACAAGTTGTAATTAAAAAAGATTAAACCTGAATTTCATTCTAAGTCTGATTTCAAGATTTTGAAATTTAATTAAGTTTTATAACTTAAGTGTTTAAAATAAGTTTAATTAATTTAAAATAATCATTTGACAAATTGGGAAATATAATTACTTAGAAAAGTAATCAGTAGATAATTACTGAATGTAATTATTTAAAAAAAATGATCAGAAATTTGAGTATAATTATTTGTTAGTAATCAAAGGATTAATTAATGAATGTGATTAATTAAGATTTATTAAATAATTAAAAGTTAATTGATTCATTAATTAAGGATGATTAGTTAATAATTAAAGGTTAACTAATAAATGATGAAAGGGAAATTTATTTCAGATAATTTGTAATTAACTCATGAGAATTAACCCGGATTAATGATTATTCATAAGTAATACATCTGATTTAAATTAATCAATTGATTAATAAATTTTACTTGTGAATGTTTGGATTGTATTGAATGGGTGAATTGTTTGATATCCCTGATTTGTGATGCTTTGTGATATATCCTGATTTGTGTTGTGATCTGTAATGTAATTTATTTATCTGGGATGTTTGTAATTTATTATCTGTGATATATATATATATATATTTGTGATCTGTGAATAAATGATAAACGTTATAATTATACCGCTTATCAAATATATTGTTGTATTTGAATCTGTGATCATTGAATAATGTTGCACTACTGTGTAAAACCCCTGGACCACACTTTTACACACACAAATATGGATTTCACGAGGAAATCGGTTAAGTCACAGATGATTTAAATTTAATGTTTTTCAAATTGAAATTTTAATTTCAATTGATTTTGGAAATGGATTTGGGTTAAAGGTTAAAGCTTTTGAAAAGGAGATTTTAAGATAAAAGTTACTTTGAATAACTTGGTAAAGTTTTTTCAATAATTTAATTTGAATTCAAAATTTGGAATTGAATTCCATGATTGGAAATTATGGTTAAAGATGTTATAAATGTGTTTATATGAATTTAAACCATTTTAAAAGTATGGTTTTGAGAATTTGAATTTAACCCAAGGACTTTAACTCGTATAAATGAATCAGATTTTCTGAAATGAAAACTATTTGTTTTCAAATAATAGAAGCTTTCATATAAGGAATGAATTTCCAATTTGTGTCAAAAGAATTTCAAATTGAAATGAAAATGGTTTTCTGAGTTATGAATAAATCTTTGTGAAAGATTGTTGAACTTTGTTTTGAAATTGGAAAGGTGTACCTTTTGTATAAAAGGGTCGAAATGGAATTGTTTTGAAAGCTATCAGTTAAATCTTTGTTTTAAAGATTTAATGAGTTAATCCAATTGAAACGGAAATTGATTTGGAAAATCTATGAATAGATCTTTGTGAAACTGGGTGAACTTTGTGAGATAAATATTTTTGTGTAAAAGATTTGAAATGGTAATTTGTTTAAACCATTTAAAAGAAAGATTTTGGGTAATAAGTTGTGACTTAATTGAAATCCCAATATCCATATGTTTTTAAATATTGCGCTCATTATTCGGTTTAGCCGGGAGAGGACTTTGTGTCATATAACCCATTTCGAATAATGATACGACGTATATGGATAGCATTTGAAGACCGGTGGTAAAGACCGGATACTTTCGAAAATGAAAGGATTACCATCGAATGTCTCTGCATCGGCTGATCCCCGATATAGAGATTTGATCACCCTTTGTGATGGGAAGTCCGGACGTGATTAGAAATTATCCGGATTTGCAACGGGTTCTTTCGAAGTGCCTTCGGTTCTGTTCGAACCCGGAACAGACTTGTATGGCTGTATGTCTGACATTACACTTTGAGATATAAAGCTGATTTCTTTCAAATACATTTCTGTTTGGTGGCGGAGAATTTATTCCCTTAGCTTAACACCCTTCTCTGAGACGTACGAGCTCAGAGGTTATGTAGTTGAAGGTTATCAGTGATATACTCCCAATTTGGTAGTGTGGCATGCTAAGTGTTGCTGTGTGTTGCTGATCATTTGTTGATCAAAGCATGGCTTTCGTGTAAAGCGTAGCTTTGTGGATGAGACCTCATCGGACCTCACACCCTGGAAATGGTCGAAACAGGAAAGATGTGGCAAGGTTTCAGGGGTAGCTCCCTTAGGGTATGTCCATTCCTTCTGGAAAAAGGTGGTATCATGGTATGGAGCCCAGATATTTACCTGTGTGGTTGCTCCAATCTCATTTACTATGTGATTGTTGCTTTGTGATTGAGGTACCTCGGATAAAGGTCGCAAACAATCGGGGGTGGCATATCTCAGGTTTACTTCCCGGGAAGGGGGTAACCGACCTTGTGTTGGCAGAGAACAGTTGTCTCTCGGGGCGTCCCTCTAGAGGCGTTCCCATGTGGCAATAGGAAGTTCCTTAGCCTGACCATTTATTGGAAATCCAAAGAAATAATACGAGCCCTTTACGATTGCAGTTGTATAACCTGTCTCCTCAGGCGGCAGCTATAGCAGGCATAATATAATGGTACCTATGCTGGCTAAGATTAATATTATACTTTCGAAATGTTTTCACACTATGCACTAGTAATAATATCAAAGGAGTTTTCTCGTATTAAGCATATTTGACTATCATAAGAAGGAATCTCCTCCAAGTCTGCGATTGCATTGTGTGTGTGGTGGGAGGTCTTATCGTAGTTTCATTTTCCAAAAAGCATTGCGGATTTCAATGTTTAAAATCCTTTTGTTGTTTGTTTTAAAGATAAACTGTTTTTGTTACTCACACCAGTCCCATGACTGCCCTGGAGTTTATTGTTCCTTTCCTAAACTCTAGGTGCCCACAATTTTTCACACGGACAGTCTAGAGTTGGTTTTTTTTCAGATAGTCATGTTTAGTAGATTATCGGGAGCTAGTTCAGTTTTTGGAGTGCACGACCGACCTTGCTTATCTTGGTGCAACGTGATGGTGGTTCGAGCTTGATGTTGGAGTTATTGGTCTCATTCTCTTTGTCGGATCACTTGGAGTATCAATTCTGTTTTCCGCTGTAGCATCTTTTTTTATCTTTGATATTCTTGTATCATATTGATATTATTGTTGTATATCATTTTCGATATTGTATTCATTGGAGTTGTATATGATATTATCCATTTCTTTGTTCTGTTGTGTTGTTATACTTACTGAGTTATAAGCTCCGGCACGACTCGAATTTCAACGATTGAATCTGCGGCATTCGAGTACAAGTGAAGTATGGGTGTCGATTTTCGAATGCTGAAATTTGGATCGTGACAACGTTTATTTGTTAGATTCTATTTTCAAGGGTAGAAGGACATTTTTAACCGTTAGATCCTATTAAGGTTTGGTTAAATACAATACAAATACAAACCTTTATTTGGTTAAGTACACTACAATCATCTTTTTTTATTATTAATTCAAAACAATTGTTATAAGCTCAAATTTTCGTGAGCCGCTTCCGTAAAACAAACCACATTTTGCAATAAATACTCATATTGTAAAAGAGACAAATTTAAATTACCTCTACCTTTCTTCCTCCCTCCTTAAATCTGTGAAAAAAAGAAAGAAAAAAGATGTTAGAAAAGGTTATGTTAAAAGGCAAGTACGTGTGAATGTCAAAATAGTCGTAATATGGTTATGTTGGAAATGTTTTCATATATGTGAATTATTAAAATTTGACTAAGTGAATGGATGGCTCCTATATGTGAATAGTCCCACATTGTAGGACTATATGAAAGAATCAAGTATTTGTACTTGATTCTTTGAAGCTAAGTTGGGCCCTTTGGGCACCCAATGATGCTCTTTTGTGAGGAGGGAGACCATGCTTGACCACCACACACGCGCGCGCGCGACCGACCGACTCGACTCGACTCGACCCGACCCGGGCCGGGCCGGGCTCGGGCTCGGGTTCGGGTTCGGGCTCGGGTTCGGGCTTGTAGTGGTGTAACACTTATATTTTTGCTACAAATTTGTTTAACCGTTTTGACCGGGCTGGAACGGTCAAATCAGACCGTATTAGAGAACGTTATACAACGTTCATTATTTTGACCCGTTATTTTCTCAGATCCGCTTTTCGAGACCAGTCCCCCCAATCAGTAACGTTCTTTTACTATTCCGTTTTCTTAACTGATAAGAGGACGAAACAGAAAGAACTACAGACAGTTTTAATTTGAATCATCTTCTTAAAAAGAAAATCAGAGCAAACGAATTATTGAGTGCAAAATAGAATCGGTTCGTACGTGCAAACGAATTCGATACCACCAAACAAGAGAGGCTGTTTTATCCCAGAGGCGGCGGCGGCTAATCCGAACTGCTTTGCACTACATAGCAGATTGCCGAAACGTCTTCAAGAGAGTGACGTTGTACACGACTCAGCCGAAGATACATTGTTTCCAACAATTTGAAGACGAAGTCGACAACAATGACTTCCGCTGCAGATCTAGATGCCGCTGCTCCCTCTTCCCTCTTCCATGTCCCGATGGTCACTTCCGCGCCTTTCAGATTCGAAGGCCTCCACTTCAAACGCTGGAGACAAAAGATGGAGTTTTTCCTGACTATGAGAAAGGTGGTGGCCGCCCTGACAACTGACAAACCGCAGCTACCGGACAGGCCAGATGAAGCTGACACAGATGGCATGCGAGCCTGGACAGAAAAATCAACCCAACTGCAGAACTGGACAGAGCAAGACTACCTGTGCAGGAACTTCATACTCAACGGCCTCAGTGATGATCTGTACGACTACTACAACTCAGACAAGTCAGCCAAAGAAATCTGGGAAGCGCTGCAAAAGAAATATGATACGGAAGAGGCTGGAGCGAAGAAATATGCAGTCAGTCGCTACCTGAAATACCAGATGACGGATGACAGGTCAGTAGAGATGTAGTCTCATGAGCTTCAGAAAATTGCTCATGAGATCATCTCCGAAGGTATGAGTTTGGATGAACAGTTTCAAGTTGCTGTTATTATTGATAAACTGCCCCCAGGTTGGAAAGATTTTAAGAATGTGCTTAGGCACAAGACTAAGGAATTCTCCTTAGAGAGCTTGATTACTCGCCTCCGTATTGAGGAGGAGGCTCGTAAGCAGGACCAGAAAAAGGAAGTTCTTGTTGTCACAAACAACAACACTAAAAGGTCCAAGCCCGCGGTTCTGAAACCGAATCCGAAAAACTTTAAGAATCAGAACCGCAACCGCAACCGCAACCGCAACCGCAACAAACAGAATTGGAACCCGCAAGGGAACCAACAGGGACAGCAAAAACCGACCCAAAAGAATGACTCTGGACAGTTGTTTCTGTGTTACAACTGTGGAAAACCAGGTCATATGGCACGCAAGTGTAGGAATAGACCAGGCCCTGCACCGCAGGCTAACCTGACTGAGGAGCCTCTTACGACTATGATTTCTGAGATTCACCTAGTTGGTGGATCAGAGGGTTGGTGGGTAGACACTGGTGCATCTCGCCATGTCTGCTACGATCGTGCTATGTTCAGTACATACACGGCTGCTGATGATAAGAAAGTGTTGTTGGGAGATTCTCACACCACTATAGTTGCTGGCATTGGAAATGTGGAATTAAATGTTACCTCTGGAAAGTCAGTTCTTCTGAAAGATGTTATGCATACTCCAGAGATGAGAAAGAATCTGGTTTCTGGTTTTCTCCTTAATAAGGCTGGTTTTACTCAAGTTATAGGGGCTGATTTGTACACTTTGACTTATAAGGGGATGTTTGTAGGGAAGGGTTATGCTTGTGAGGGTATGTTTAAACTGAATGTTGAATCTAATAAAGTAACCAGTTCTGCTTATATGTTATGTGATTTTAATATTTGGCACTCTAGATTATGTCATGTAAACAAACGCATTATTCATAACATGAGCATTTTAGATTTGATTCCTAAAATGTCACAATCTGATTTTGATAAGTGTGAATTCTGTAGTCAAGCAAAAATCACTAAGAAACCCCATAAATCAGTTGATAGAAACTATGAACCCTTAGATTTAATTCATTCTGACATATGTGAGCTTGATGGCACATTGACTAGACATGGACACCGTTACTTTATCACTTTCATTGATGATGGCTCTAATTTCACTTATGTATATCTTATGAAAAATAAAAGTGATGCTTTTGAGATGTTTAAATTATTAAAAACTGAAATCGAGAATCAATCTAATAAGAAAATTAAGAGACTTCGTAGTGATAGAGGAACAGAATATGAGTCTAGTCCATTTCTTGATTTTTATAAATTGAATGGTATAATTCATGAGAGAACTGCACCTTATTCACCTGAAATGAACGGTAAAGCTGAAAGAAAGAATAGAACCTTTACCGAATTAGTTGGAGCTATTTTATTAAATTCGGGTGCAGCAAAACATTGGTGGGGGGATATTTTATTGACTGTATCCTATGTATTGAATAGAATCTGACGCAGCGGATTAATCAAAACAAACTTCAATCGGTGAAAGTAGCAGTCGATGGATTGATGAATGCTGAATTGCCCGAATTCGTTGATCCGAAGATACCGAACTCTAGCTATCTCGAACTCGTTGATCGCGCACGATACCGGGTTCAAAGATCTTCAATTCTTCAAGCGTTGATCAAGCGCACTTGATTCCGCGAATCGGCTTCTACAATCGTTGAATCGAGCGCACTCGATTATCCGAAAGAGGAGATAGGAGATTACACTCGACTACCAATTTGAATGAAAGCACAAAGCAATCAAAAGAGAATTTTATTCAATATTCAACTAACTTACAAATGAGAGACTCGGCCTATTTATAGGCTACAACAATTACAACAGGAAAAAAATGACAACTCCTAGGTCGTGAGCGACCTACGACCTAAGCTCACGCGACCTAAAAAGTATACGACTTAACAAAGCATACGACATACAACAAACGACCTAAAAACAACAGGCTACGACTTAAGAAAATATACAACACATTACAACGACTCACATAGGTCGTACACGACCTAAAGTACACAGCGGCTTCCCATCAGCGACCTAGCCTTCTTCGCGTCTTAACATAATCAACGGCTCAGATTGGTGTGGTATCAAGATCTTCGGCTACAAGCTTTTGCGACTTAGGACTTTACGACTTAAGATATCAGCGGCAGAGATTAACTCGGTCTAAGATTCAACGGCATCCAGAACTTTGCGACCTAACAGATAAGCGGTTTCAGAAGTTTTGCGACCTAAGCTTTGCGACTTATCTTCCCAGATTACCCCGCGACCTATCATAGGTCGTGACCTTTTCTTGCGACCTAGTATAGGTCGAATCAAAACTCCGCGACCTAACTCCTTGCGACCTAACTTAGGTCGTAACGTCTTCCTGCGACCTATCATAGGTCGCGACTTGTTAACTCGTAGTATCTTCTTAGCTCGTTCCAGCGACCTATTCCTTATCTCGCTAGGTCGTTCACGAGTTAATTGGTTAAGTCCTTCTTGCAACCTATCTTCTAACTCGCTAAGTCGTATACGAGTTAAAAACATGTTAGGTCGTTCCATTAGCTCGTTAGCTTGCAAATCTTCGGTAGGTCGTTGGAGCGACCTAAAATCCTCGTTAGGTCGTATGCGACCTAACACTTCACCACTTTTTCCAGCATTACTGGCTCCCTCCTCTATCTCGCTAGGTCGTGAGCGACCTACGAACTTCTTAGGTCGTGAGCGACCTAGGCCTTTAACTTTCTGCGCTGCATCATCCTCCCCAGGTTGAGAAAAATTCGACCTCGAATTTGCACCTTCTTCTTCCACAACAGACTCATCCCCAAGATATGGTATAAGATGTTTAACATTGAACACGTCAGACGTATACACATCATCCGGCAGCTTCAACTTATAAGCATTTTCATTAATTCGTTTTACAACTTCCACCGGACCAATTTTTCGTGCTTTCAATTTATTGTACGTGCCTACTGGAAAACGATCTTTCGTTAATACTGCATAAACCAAATCACCTTCCTGAAATTTAACACTCCTTCGTTTCAAATCTGCCGATTGTTTATACTTCTCATTTGCTTTCTCTAATCGTTCCTGAACGATTTTATGACATTCCGCTAACCCCTCAACAAAATCAGCAGCTTTCTTAACTGTCTTCTTTGATTGTGGCACTACCGTCAAATCCAACGGTCCCTTCGGTAAACTTGAATATACTATCTGAAATGGACTGAACCCAGTACTACGATTCACTGCATGATTATGGGCAAACTCTGCCTGGCATAACTTCACGTCCCAACTCTTCAGATTATCTTGCACAAGACATCTCAACAAGTTTCCCAATGATCTGTTAACCACCTCAGTCTGTCCATCCGTTTGCGGATGATAAG
Source organism: Allium fistulosum (assembly GCA_030737815.1). Classification (NCBI taxonomy): domain Eukaryota; kingdom Viridiplantae; phylum Streptophyta; class Magnoliopsida; order Asparagales; family Amaryllidaceae; genus Allium; species Allium fistulosum. The sequence continues at coordinate 730,330,968 of CM060902.1, read as the reverse complement.
CACTACTAAATTTCAGCTTCGTTCCGACCATTTTCCACAAACTCAACCAAAAATGACTCAAAAATCGAGTATCTCTATCCGACACGATAGATTCTGGCAATCCATGCAGTCGATAGATCTCCTTGAAAAACAACTGAGCAACATGAACCGCATCTGCCGTCTTCTTACAAGCAATAAAATGTGCCATTTTTGAAAATCTGTCAACCACCACATAAATGGAATCATTACCACGTTGCGTTCTTGGCAACCCCAACACAAAGTCCATACTCACATCAACCCATGGTTTAATCGGTACAGGTAACGGCATATATAAACCAGCATTAGACGCAGTTCCTTTCGAAACCTGACAAATATGACAACGCTCCACAAACCTCTCTACTTCTTTCCTCATTGTTGGCCAAAAGTAGGACTGTGAAATCAACTGTAAGGTTCGATCTCTCCCAACATGTCCCTCTTCGTGTAACTCCTTGATAATCTTCATCCTCAGACTACCTTCCGGTATACACAATCGACTTCCTTTAAAAAGAAAACCATCTACCATCAAAAACTCATCCGTCTTTCCCTCCTTGACTTTATCAACAAATTTTGCAAAGTAAGGATCATCAGTAAATAATTCTGGTAATATTTCAAACCCCGTCACTTCAACCTTTAGTGTAGTCAACAAATGACTCCTCCTACTCAAAGCATCAGCTACACGATTTGTCACCCCTGACTGGTGTTTAACAACAAAAGTAAACTGTTGCAGATATGCAATCCACGATGCATGTCTTGCTGAAATCTTGTCTTGCCCTTGCAAATGCTTCAACGCTTCATGATCAGTATACAGAACAAACTCCTTCTGAAATAGATAGTGTCTCCAGTGTTTAATAGATTGTACAACAGCATAGAATTCCACATCATATGTACTGTAACACATCTTCGCTCCTGACAATTTCTCACTGAAATATGCAATTGGACGTCCCTTCTGACTCAACACCCCTCCAATCCCAACCTTGGATGCATCAGTATGTAGTTCAAACACCAACTGAAAATCAGGTAATATTAGAATTGGTGCAGATGTCAGCAACTCCTTGATCTTCTCAAAAGCATTCCCTGCTTCCTCTGACCATGTAAATTGTTTACCCTTCATACAATCAGTAACAGGTGCCATCACACTACTGAAGTGTGGTATAAACCTTCGATAGAATGAAGCCAACCCATGAAAACTACGAACTTCTGTTATCGTCTTGGGCTGCGGCCATTCTCTGATAGCTTCAACTTTACTTTGGTCAACCTGTATTCCTTCCTTCGAGACAACATATCCCAAAAATAAAACACTATGCGTCATGAACACGCATTTCTTCGTTGCAGCATAAAACTGTTCTTGTCGTAACACCATCAGCACTTCTCTAAGATGATTCAAATGTTCCTCTGGACTCCCACTGTAAATCAGAATATCATCGAAATACACCACCACAAATTTCCCAATGAACGGTCTAAAAATCTGATTCATCACCCTCATAAAAGTACTCGGTGCATTGGATAAACCAAATGGCATGACCAACCATTCGTATAGACCCTCCCTGGTTTTAAAAGCAGTCTTCCACTCATCTCCTGGTCTGATACGAATTTGATGATATCCGCTCTTCAAATCAATCTTTGAAAAGATAGTAGCTCCGCTTATTTGATCTAACAAGTCATCCAACCTCGGCATTGGAAATCTATATCTCACCGTAATCTTATTTAATGCTCGACTGTCAGTGCACATCCTCCAAGTTCCATCCTTCTTGGGTACCAATAAAGCTGGTACAGCACAAGGACTTAAACTCTCCTGCACACGCCCCTGCTCAAGCAATTCCTCTACCTGCCTTCGCAACTCTTCATGTTCCTTCGGACTCATTCGATAATGTGGTCTGTGTGGCAACACAGCACCTGGAACAAGATCTATCTGATGTTGTATATCCCTCAACGGTGGCAACTCCGTTGGTAACTCCTCTGAAAATACATCGTCAAATTCTTTCAAAACTGGTTTAACTTCTTCTGGAATTTCAACCTCTTCACTGCTTTCTCGTCCAATCAACAAGAATACTTCTGGTTCTTCCTCAACCTCCTTAACAAACTCCTTCAAAGATAATAAAGTTTTCAGCTCTTCGATTTCTTCGGACTTACTTTCTTCTTGTGATCTCTTCTTCGGAACTAAGATAATCTTCGTGCCTTTAAACATAAAACTGTAGCTATTGGTCCGTCCGTCATGTAGTACTGCTCGATCATATTGCCATGGTCTTCCCAATAATAAGTGGCAAACATCCATCTCTACTACATCACACCATATTTCATCTTTGTATTTCTTCCCAATAGAGAATGGAACACGAACTCGTCTATCCACTTTCACTTCTCCTCCTTTTCTCAACCATGCTAACTTGTATGGACTCGGATGTTTCTCTGTTTTCAATTTCAACTTTGTCACAGCCTCGGTTGAAATAATATTATCACAGCTTCCTGCGTCAATCACAAACTTACACACCTTCCCCAGAATAGTACATGTTGACTGAAAGATATTACTCCTCAACCAACTATCTTCCTCCTGCTTCGGTGTTAAACATGATCTCCTCAGCATTAGATTACAACCTTCATCTCCTGACGCAATATCCTGCTCGTCCTCCTCAACTGGGCTAGAACAATCCCTATCACCATCCTCATCCTCAACTTCTGCAATCATGGTTCTCTTCTTTGGCTTTGGACACTCACTGCTTTTGTGACCCAATTCTTGACAATTGTAACATTTAAACCCATTGTTAACTTTCGCCTTCTCAACCTCCTTCAACACTGGTCTATTGATAGTTTTAGAAATGTTAGAACCCCCACTAACACCCTTCATTTGATTGCTGGAATTAGTAAACACACCACCTCCTCGTCTACCCTGCTTCTCCCAAGCCAACGCTTTCTGATGTGCTTCTGCTACAGATCTTGGATCGAACATATTCACCATATCCTGAATCTGCATTCTCAATCCCCCAATGAACCTAGATGTCAGCTGCTCTTCTGTTTCCATAATATCATTCCTTGCAATAAGTTGATAGAATTCATCAGCATAGTCATTAACTGTCTTTGTGCCCTGCCTCAAGTTCTGCAAACGTTGATACATCAAAGATTGATAATTGTAAGGTAAGAACGTTGCTTTCATCAATTTCTTCATCTTTTCCCAAGATTCAATCTTTGACTTCCCCATACGTTCACGTGTAAGCTTGGTTTGCTGCCACCATGCCAAAGCTCTACCCCTCAGCCTCGTAGCAACCAACTTCACTCTACGATGTTCTGGTACTTCTTTGAAGTCAAAAATCTCCTCAACATTAGCTACCCAATCTAGAAACTCCTCCGCTTGCATACCACCTTTGAATTCAGGAATTTCTGTCTTCATCCCCGACTCCCACTTGTGATCATATTCAGAATAGTTTCTTCCTTGACCTCTTCCTTGAACACTACCACCATCATACTCCTCTTCAAAATCAGATGCATAACGATGTCGATTCTGACCACCAACATCTCTACTACCATTGCGTCGTCCACCTTCATCCCTTCTATCGACATTCCTCCGTTCACGATCATTCACGTTCCTCCCACGCCCTTGATCATTTTCAACACTTCTATCTCGATTGGAATGTGGCGAGACTCTACTACCCCCATGGTTAGATTCTGGTGAAACCCTTCTCCAATTTTGATTCATCTCCGTCATAAGCCTCTCTAACCGGCCAGTTCCTTCATTAAGCTTCTCACTAAAATTCTCATTGATTCTTTGCTCCATCTCATCAGCTTCTTCTCTTCGATACAAAGCTTCTACATTTTGGTGGCGATTAGCTCTTCTTGGCGGCATACTTGAATACTTCACAATTCTCAAACACTTCAAATTCAAACACTTTTCGAACTTTGATCCGAAATGAAACGGATCGAAATCTTCCACTTTGTTGCAAATCTCGATGAACACGATGAACACGACTTCTCCAAATCACAAATCCAAACTTCAAACTTCAAAAATATGCACGACCCACTTCCTCAAACTCTCGGCCGTGATTGATAACTTCAAATCTTCAAATGAATTGGCTCCAAGACTCGATCTAACTATGATTGGTTAGAACAAGCTCTGATACCAAAACTGACGCAGCGGATTAATCAAAACAAACTTCAATCGGTGAAAGTAGCAGTCGATGGATTGATGAATGCTGAATTGCCCGAATTCGTTGATCCGAAGATACCGAACTCTAGCTATCTCGAACTCGTTGATCGCGCACGATACCGGGTTCAAAGATCTTCAATTCTTCAAGCGTTGATCAAGCGCACTTGATTCCGCGAATCGGCTTCTACAATCGTTGAATCGAGCGCACTCGATTATCCGAAAGAGGAGATAGGAGATTACACTCAACTACCAATTTGAATGAAAGCACAAAGCAATCAAAAGAGAATTTTATTCAATATTCAACTAACTTACAAATGAGAGACTCGGCCTATTTATAGGCTACAACAATTACAACAGGAAAAAAATGACAACTCCTAGGTCGTGAGCGACCTACGACCTAAGCTCACGCGACCTAAAAAGTATACGAGTTAACAAAGCATACGACATACAACAAACGACCTAAAAACAACAGGCTACGACTTAAGAAAATATACAACACATTACAACGACTCACATAGGTCGTACACGACCTAAAGTACACAGCGGCTTCCCATCAGCGACCTAGCCTTCTTCGCGTCTTAACATAATCAACGGCTCAGATTGGTGTGGTATCAAGATCTTCGGCTACAAGCTTTTGCGACTTAGGACTTTACGACTTAAGATATCAGCGGCAAAGATTAACTCGGTCTAAGATTCAACGGCATCTAGAACTTTGCGACCTAACAGATAAGCGGTTTCAGAAGTTTTGCGACCTAAGCCTTGCGACTTATCTTCCCAGATTACCCCGCGACCTATCATAGGTCGTGACCTTTTCTTGCGACCTAGTATAGGTCGAATCAAAACTCCGCGACCTAACTCCTTGCGACCTAACTTAGGTCGTAACGTCTTCCTGCGACCTATCATAGGTCGCGACTTATTAACTCGTAGCATCTTCTTAGCTCGTTCCAGCGACCTATTCCTTATCTCGCTAGGTCGTTCACGAGTTAATTGGTTAAGTCCTTCTTGCAACCTATCTTCTAACTCGCTAAGTCGTATACGAGTTAAAAACATGTTAGGTCGTTCCATTAGCTCGTTAGCTTGCAAATCTTCGGTAGGTCGTTGGAGCGACCTAAAATCCTCGTTAGGTCGTATGCGACCTAACACTTCACCACTTTTTCCAGCATTACTGGCTCCCTCCTCTATCTCGCTAGGTCGTGAGCGACCTACGAACTTCTTAGGTCGTGAGCGACCTAGGCCTTTAACTTTCTGCGCTGCATCAGAATCCCTAAATCAAAAGGTAAGATTTCACCTTTTGAAATTTTAAGAAATTATCAACCAAATGTATCTTACTTTAGAACTTGGGGATGTTTGGCATATGTTCGTATACCTGACCCTAAGAGAATAAAATTAGCAAGTAGAGCATATGAATGTGTATTTATTGGCTATGCTGTTAATAGAAAAGCATATAGATTTTATAACCTGAATACACATAATATAGTAGAATCAAATGATGCTGATTTTTATGAAACTTAGTTTCCTTTTAAATTAAGGAATAGTGGGGGCACGTCAAATAACACCGTGCCTATTGGAACAGAACTTAATGAATCTTCTGAAATCGAACCTAGAAGAAGTAAAAGAGCAAGAGTTGATAAAGACTTTGGCTCAGATTTTTGCACTTTTACTATAGAGGAGGATCCCACAAACCTCCAAGAAGCCTTATCTTCATTAGATGTCGATTTTTGGCAAGAGGCTATAAATGATGAGATGGATTCCTTGGAATCCAATAAGACTTGGCACTTAGTAGATTTACCACCTGGTTGTAAGTCTATAGGCTGTAAATGGGTACTTAAAAAGAAACTAAAACCTGATGGCACAGTTGATAAATATAAAGCCCGTTTGGTAGCTAAAGGTTTTAGGCAAAGAGAAAATGTAGATTTTTTTGATACTTTTTCACCTGTAACTAGAATCACATCCATTCGAGTACTGATTTCATTAGCATCTATTCATAATTTAATTATACACCAAATGGATGTTAAAACTGCTTTTTTAAATGGTGAATTAGAAGAGGAAATTTATATGGACCAACCGGAAGGTTTTGTAATTCATGGTCAAGAACATAAAGTTTGCAAATTAGATAAATCATTATATGGTTTAAAACAAGCACCTAAACAATGGCATGAAAAATTTGATAACTTAATAATCTCTAATGGTTTCAAAGTTAATGAATATATATAGATATATCCTACTATATCTAATATCACATCCAAATAGCAATCATATCAGTCAAATCAATAACTGTCAAACAAAAATTTATTTGAGTGAGAAAAATCTCACCTTTGCTTTTTATTTTGTAATCCCATCCATCCTGACTCGATTTCTTTGATTTATACCTTATATAAATAATTATACAAATTCATTAATATTTGAACAGACGAACAAATATTTTTCCTATTTTAAACAGATTGAGTTAACTAACTAATTATTAAATTATTTCATTAACTAACAATTTTACTTTAATATCTTTAAATCAATTTCTTTTAAATAAATTGATTTCGTAAGAAAATTAAATTCAAAATTAATTCTCCTTTAACAAAATTTATTCTAACAAATTATTTTATTCCAACAAATTTTCCTTTTACCCAAATAACTTAAATTTAAACTAAATTTCTATAAATTTTAAACAGATTACTTTTAACAATTTTATCTAAATAGAATTAAATTTTAAAACTAAATTTACTTTAAAAATAAATTTCCTACAACAACTTAGCCTACTGTAAAAATTTAAATACTGGGTTCACATTTTTTTTTCTTTCTACTCAAAAAAAAATATGTATGAATAAATTAAATAAAGAAAATACCTTACTGTAAATTTAACAACCTCGGCTCGACTTCGCGAATGCCTCCAGCCACCATTCATTGCCGTGCCCCAGATCTCGAGTTCGACGTCGAACTGCGCGCCTCTCCTCCTTGGACTTCGCGACCAACTACTGCCTCCAACTCGACTCCTTCCTGTCGCCATAGCTTGCCGCGATTGATCGCGACGCCGTTGCCGCGACTACCCCAAAGCCGCTCTACCCTAGCTCGATCGCTAGCGCGCACGACTGCTGTTTCGCCTGAGTCGCGCCTCCGTGGCCCCACACTGCTGCGCCACGCGTTCGCGTGCTATACTGCCTCGTCGCCGCGCTCGTGAACGAGCTTCCCTAAGTCGCCGTCGCGATTTGCCTCTTCTCCGATTGAACTTGCGGCCACCATTGATCGAACAAGTCGAATTTGATTCCCCATTTTCTTTTCCTGTAGTCGACTTCGTGTATTGGTTTAGAGGAAAAGGGACGCTAATTCTATTTGGGGGGAAACAGGGAACATGCTTTGATTTCGTTTTATTTTAAATAGAAGGAGCGGCCATTGTTCTTTGATTTGAACGAAGAAAATTGTTTTCGAACGATAGAAGGAAAGGAAGCTCGGTTGAAATAGAAAGAGGAGACAGGCGAACGTGTTTGCACGATAAATTTCATGGGCTTCGGCGTGATTTATGGCATGATTTTAGGGACGAAAAATAAATGATGTGACCAATTTAAATTCAAATTTAAATCGAATTCGTTTTAAAACTTCAATGCGTTTATCTATCGTGTGCACACATAACGACTCTGAAAATTACGAAATTGGAAATCCGGTAATAATTAAATATTACGGACCCAATGGAACTGGTTTCATCGAATTCCGAGACTGCGCCCCGGAACGCTATTTTCAAATTCAATCTAAACGATATAAATTCAAAACTGAACAAACCCTTTCTAAATCTGATTCTGAAGCTCCTATTATCTTCAGTATTATCAATACGAATTTTAAAAGCTTTTGAAATATTTTTCTTCAGCTTAAAATTGAAGATACAAATTTTATTCAACTTACAATAGATTAAATTTTATAATTTAATCGCCAAATTCAAATTTAAATCGGGGATTCAAATCAAATCATCGTTCAAATATTTAAAATTAATTAAATATTCTCAATTTAATCCGTTCAAAATTCTGGGTCGTTACAAACTTCCCTCCTTAAAAGAATTTCGTCCCGAAATTACAAGTTAGGAAAAATGCTCCTTAACTCGTCTACTATTTTTCACAACCTAATAGTTTTATCAAATTATCGAAACAAATCATTCTACTAAAGATTCGTTATCATCCAACTAAATTTCTAAACCTTTCATAGTTTTCAAACAACATTGTTTACTTAACAATTCAAATTCAAATTTAAATTTAAATTTAAATTTCAAACTTTCAAAATTTCTCAAAAAAATTTCTAACGCCCTAAATTTCCGAAAAATTTCGCCAGCGTCTCCTTTGCGCGGCTAACACGGCACGACTACAAAACGTCCCTACGGACTCTCAGATTTCAAAAAGAAAAGAGAAAGCCAAGCGGCCAGACAAGAAATCAGCAAAAACTCATATTATAATTCAAATACTTACCTTTTGTCGAGCAATTCAAATTATCTTTGAAATCCAAAATTCCAATTCCTTTTACAACACCTGTATATCCTACTAGCCATAATATCTAGTTGCATATATTCAAACCATTTTGCACATTCTATTACAAATTTTTCAATATAAACTGCTTATACATTTTTAGCTTACTATTGAATTTACATATTCATTTTCATTTAATTTCACATTTCACATTCATTTGAATTTAACTTACAATTCCAATTTAATTTGGATTCAGTTTTAACTTCTGGATATTGAATTTATCGATTAACTTTCATTTACAACTGCTTATTTTAGATTAGTTTCAATTACTAATTCATTTCAAATTCTAATCCACTGACAAATTCAAATTTGTTTTCAACATTCAGTTTCAATTCCAGTTTTATTCTTTAGTTCATTTCCAAAATTTATTTACAATTTACCCTTCGGTTAAATCTACTTACCTTTAAACTGGATTTCCAATTCGAATTCAATTTACCTTTCTTTTATAATCATTGAATTTAATTCGTTTCAACTCTTATTCATTCGGTTAATATTCACTTAGCTTTACTTACTAATTTTAGTTTAATACTTCACTCGTTTTCACAAATCAATTTCAATTCAGTCTTATTCACTTACAAATTCAAAAATGAATTTTAACATTCAATTCACTCTCATTTAATTGATTCACTTGTACTTATATTTATTTAACTTCATTCTTTAAATTGAATTTATTCTATTAACCAAACAACTTTCATTTCCAATTTGAATCTCATTCCATCACATTTCAAATATTTTATAAGTCTTTGACTTATTTACATATCGATTTATCAAATCATTTATACAATCACATTTACAATTTCATTTCATTAATGAATTTTATTTTCAATTATCTTCTTGGAATTCTATTTCCAATCATAAATTTACATTACAATTTATATTCACAACTTTATTCATATATGAATTTATCTCTTTAAGTTAGATTTTTATTTAAACTTTACAAGTTATCAACTTCATAATATTTCATAAATATTTTTATATGGTATTCCAGAGTTTTACCAACCTTCAAAATCATTTTGAAAACAATTCAAATTATCCTTTGAATTTTCAAAACAAAACCCAAATTTTTCAAACAATTTCCATTTCTATTTGGCAACAATTTCTCTTTTGGAAACCCGAAAATGAACACCAATGATGCCGCGGTCATCATCGAAGTTATTTTCCAGCGATCGAAAAGAGTTTAGAGCTTTCAACTCTCCAAAATACTTTTCAAAACTTTTGAAATTCATTTTCAACTCCAAAATGGATTTAAACTTTCCAAATTTTCAAAATTTTCAAATTCCTTTTAAAACATTTCCAAAAACTTCTCTGGAATTCTATTTCCAATTATAAGTCACATTTATAATTTATATTCTTTAAATTTCATTTGTATGTGAATTTATTTGTTAACTTTGGAGTTACGATTTCAATTTCTTATTCAATTTCAATATAACAATGAGAATATTTCAATGTTATTACTTCTAACAACCATGCAACCATATACTATAGTACTTCATAGAAAAACATTTCTTTTCTATACAAAAATAGTTTTGGGCAAAATTATCTCATTCACCCTATTCAAAAACAATACTATGCCGAATTGTTCTATTCAAGTGTTTAGAGATCCCTATCAATGATCGTTAATTACTCGTATTGACAAGAATCCATATACCACTCAACAAATCAATCATCACAATATAAAACAATTTTTTTTTATATTCACTAACAAATACGCGCTCGTATCTATTATTACACTCAAACTCATTCTAGAGTACTGCTGACTCTATCTCTAATGAGTAACACCCAACAGAGCAGGGTTGTCGCTTAACCATATGCTCTAATACCAAATGTAACATCCCTGAATTTTCGACTTTCGAAAATTCGACATCGATACTCACTTTATCGACTGCCGAGCCATCGAATGCCGGAAACCCGAAAAGTTATGGTTTTAAAAAGAAGAAAAAGGCAGAAGAAGAAGAAAAGAATAGAAGAAGAAGAGAAGAAAGAAGAAAAAGAAAGAAGGAGAACAACAGAACAGCAACAGAAACAGAACAATATCAGAATCTCACATATCGCAGCGGAACAATATATAATAGATAATCACTAGCCCTTTAAAACAAAGAATTATATCAGTTTTTATACATACATCAATCAGAGTCAATATACAACAATGGATAGTTATATAAACTTGTCCTCATACAGAATACACAGCGGAATAAATAATATCAGATACAAATACTACGTCTCGTCATCCATCTTGCTTCCAAAGCTCCAGAATATCCTGATAACATAACTCTAGACTGCCCGTGTGGAAATTGGTGGGCACCCAGAGTTTAGAAGGGAAACAATAAACTCCGAGTCAGTCATGGTGACTGGTGTGAGATCGTAAAACAGTTTATCTTTAAAATAAACAACGGGAAAACTTTAATGTCAATTCGCAATGCTTTTGGAAAATGAAACTACCATAAGACCTCCCACCACACACACAATGCAAACGCAGAATTGGAGGAGATTTCTTCTTAGGATAGTCAAAGATGCTTACTACGCAAAATCAAATTCTTTTTGATATTATTATTAGTGCATAGTGTAGAAAACATTTCAAAAGTATAATATTAATCTTAGCCAGCATAGACATTTCGAACTATGCCTACTATAGCTACCATCCAAACGGTGGGGCGCCACCATAAGTGAATGATAGGTTCTACAACTAAATCCGTACAAGGCTCGTATTGTTTCTTTGGATTTCCAACAAATGGTCAGGCCAAGGAACTTCCTATGCCACGATGGGTACATCCCTGGAATAGACGACCCGAGAACCTAACCGGATCTCTGCCAACACAAGGCCGGGTTACCTCTGCAAAAATAGGTAACTACTGACACGCGTATGCCATCCCCCGATCGTCACCGATCTTCCCGAGGATCCCCGATTCGCAACAACCACAAAGTAATAAATTTGCAGCAACCACAAAGGTTAAGTATCTGGGCTCCATACCATGATACCACCTTTATCCAGAAGGAATGACATACACTAAGGGGCGCTACTCCCTAGAACCTTGTCGTATCCTTCCTGTTTTGACCATTTCCGGGGTGTGAGGCTCGACGAAGTCTCGTCCACAAAGCTACGCTTTCTACAAAGCAATGCTTCGGGTCAACAAATGATCAACCTATGATCACAAAGATATAAGATCAAACAAATGATCATATCACAAATGATCAAACACTGATCATTTCACAGCAACACTCAGTATGCCACGTTACCAAATTGGGATATATCGCTGATGAATTTCAACTACATAACCTCTGAGCTCGTACGTCTCAGAGAAGGGTGTTAAGCTAAGAGAATAAATTCTCCGCCACCAACAGAGATGTATTTGAAAGAAATCAGCTTTATATCTCAAATTTGTAACGTCAGACACACAATCCATACAAGTCTGTTCCGGGATCGAACAGAACCGAAGGCACTTCTCACGAAGCCCTTGCAATTCCGGATAATTTTCAATCACGTCAGGACTTCCCGTCACTAAGGGTGATAAAACCTCTAAATCGGAGATCAGCCGATGTAGAGTAACTCGACGGTAATCCTTCCATTTTCAAAAATATCCGGTCTTCAACACCGGTCTTCGAATGCAATTCATAACGACGTATCACATATTCGGAATGGGTTATACGACCCCATGGTCCTTTCCCGGCTAACCCGAATAGTGAGCGTTTATTTAAAAACAAGTGTGGCATTCAATTTCATCCAATTCACAACAAATACCATTCAAGATAATTATTGATAGTCGGTTATTTAACTATCAATAAAGATGCGCAACATCATCAGATTCCAAATAATTTTCCAAATTATTTAATTTCCAAAATATCTTTACTAGATATAAAATTTCCACACTTCAAAATAAACCAATATTTATTTTTAAAACGAATTCCCATTTCTTTTATAAATTCCATAGTGAATTTATATTTTCGAATATCTACTGATATTCGGTTTTCAAATCGTTTTCAATATTCAATTTCAATTTATCTTTACAAAGATAAATTCTCAAAACGTTTCATTTCATATTGGAAAAGCAATTCCATACTTTATTAAAAATAAGTAATTCACAAATCTATTTATTCTCAACACTTGAAAATATTCGATATACTTAAATCAAATTAAGTATATATTCATTCTTTAAGGAAAACATTCTTTTAACACCTTTATTTGAGTCAAAACGGATGTTACGTAAAACATCGTTACGACGACTCAAAATCACTAGTATAGGGATTCAGAATTAAGATAGATATATGAATCCCAATACTCGATAAAAATGTTTCCTTTCGAAAATCATTTACTATAACAACAGTGTTATAGTCCACCATTTCCTTATTTCTCGAAAACGTCTATCTCAACAAGAACTGTTGAAATCTATGCTTTCGATTCATAATACATTTTAAAACATCTTTTAAAACAATTAACTTCATTTTATAATATCGCTTTCCCAAAACCATATCCATTTTACTTAAAAATATGTTCACTGTCCAAAATCGTGAATATACTTCACTAACCACATTTCAATCTTTTCTACACATTTATTTCAAGAATTATCCACTATCCAAAATCGTGGATAAAATTTCCTTAATAACCTTCTATATTAAATTCATCAAATTTGATTGATTTCCGAATTTATAAAACAACGTTTATAAATTCCATTTTCTATTTTCTATAACAACTCCGGTTTATAAATCTCATTTTATTAACTTCTATAATTCACTTATAAAAATAAGTGATTTCGGATTTATAAACAACGTTTATAAATCGCATTTGTACTTTATAACGATTTCAACTTTAAAAAGAATCATTTATGAACAAATTCGATCAATATTCCATTTAAAGGCAAAAATCCAATTTATAAGTAAATTACTTATAAATCCTTTATTCTACAACTTCATTCATTTTATAACTTCACAATATAAATCTATTAATTTCATTCACTTATGAAATCCATTTATACTTCTTTTTAACACTTATAAAAATTCGTTTTATAAGTCCAATATTTTGATTTATAAAATATCAATTTTATAAATCTTTTTATACAAATCATTTATAGTTATTCAAAAATCCCAACTTAAACCATTTTATAAATAAATCAACTATTTATTTCTAAAATCACACTTTGGTTAAATTTCACCAAAAATCTTAACTTTTATAACTTTAAGATTTTAAACGTTTATTCATTTGAAATAAATCAATTCAAAAATTCAATAAAACGTCTATTTCAAAAATCACTTTAAAAATCCTTTTAGAGTAAAAGTCGTTATTTTTAAACTTCAAAAACTGAATCTGATGATGCAACGCACCAATTCGTTAATCACAACAACAAACATCATATATCAACATATGATAACAGAATATACATCAATATCTGTAAATAAATAAATACTGGTGAGGAATCCAGTTGGATCCCTCCAACCTGTTTCCCTGCATCCACAGACGTTAGCACAATACCAATTCCACTTCGAGGTGGAATATCGCGGTATATGGGTTTTATAAAAATATCCGCTTACTAACGGCGCAATAGGGTCTCATCCGCTATACGAGGCGGGAAATCATCAATCCAATATATACATATGCCAATATGTATATATTGCTATATATATATAGATATATCCTACTATATCTAATATCACATCCAAATAGCAATCATATCAGTCAAATCAATAACTGTCAAACAAAAATTTATTTGAGTGAGAAAAATCTCACCTTTGCTTTTTATTTTGTAATCCCATCCATCCTGACTCGATTTCTTTGATTTATACCTTATATAAATAATTATACAAATTCATTAATATTTGAACAGACGAACAAATATTTTTCCTATTTTAAACAGATTGAGTTAACTAACTAATTATTAAATTATTTCATTAACTAACAATTTTACTTTAATATCTTTAAATCAATTTCTTTTAAATAAATTGATTTCATAAGAAAATTAAATTCAAAATTATTTCTCCTTTAACAAAATTTATTCTAACAAATTATTTTATTCCAACAAATTTTCCTTTTACCCAAATAACTTAAATTTAAACTAAATTTCTATAAATTTTAAACAGATTACTTTTAACAATTTTATCTAAGTAGAATTAAATTTTAAAACTAAATTTACTTTAAAAATAAATTTCCTACAACAACTTAGCCTACTGTAAAAATTTAAATACTAGGTTCACATTTTTTTTTCTTTCTACTCAAAAAAAAAATGTATGAATAAATTAAATAAAGAAAATACCTTACTGTAAATTTAACAACCTCGGCTCGACTTCGCGAATGCCTCCAGCCACCATTCATTGTCGTACCCCAGATCTCGAGTTCGACGTCGAACTGCGCGCCTCTCCTCCTTGGACTTCGCGACCAACTACTGCCTCCAACTCGACTCCTTCCTGTCGCCATAGCTTGCCGCGATTGATCGCGACGCCGTTGCCGCGACTACCCCAAAGCCGCTCTACCCTAGCTCGATCGCTAGCGCGCACGACTGCTGTTTCGCCTGAGTCGCGCCTCCGCGGCCCCACACTGCTGCGCCACGCGTTCGCGTGCGATACTGCCTCGTCGCCGCGCTCGTGAACGAGCTTCCCTAAGTCGCCGTCGTGATTTGCCTCTTCTCCGATTGAACTCGCGGCCACCATTGATCGAACAAGTCGAATTTGATTCCCCATTTTCTTTTCTTGTAGTCGACTTCGTGTATTGGTTTAGAGGAAAAGGGACGCTAATTCTATTTGGGGGGAAACAGGGAACATGCTTTGATTTCGTTTTATTTTAAATAGAAGGAGCGACCATTGTTTTTTGATTTGAACGAAGAAAATTCTTTTCGAACGATAGAAGGAAAGGAAGCTCGGTTGAAATAGAAAGAGGCGACAGGCGAACGTGTTTGCACGATAAATTTCGTGGGCTTCGGCGTGATTTATGGCATGATTTTAGGGACGAAAAATAAATGATGTGACCAATTTAAATTCAAATTTAAATCGAATTCGTTTTAAAACTTCAATGCGTTTATCTATCGTGTGCACACATAACGACTCTGAAAAATACGAAATTGGAAATCCGGTAATAATTAAATATTACGGACCCAATGGAACTGGTTTCATCGAATTCCGAGACTGCGCCCCGGAATGCTATTTTCAAATTCAATCTAAACGATATAAATTCAAAACTGAACAAACCCTTTCTAAATCTGATTCTGAAGCTCCTATTATCTTCAGTATTATCAATACGAATTTTAAAAGCTTTTGAAATATTTTTCTTCAGCTTAAAATTGAAGATACAAATTTTATTCAACTTACAATAGATTAAATTTTATAATTTAATCGCCAAATTCAAATTTAAATCGGGGATTCAAATCAAATCATCGTTCAAATATTTAAAATTAATTAAATATTCTCAATTTAATCCGTTCAAAATTCTGGGTCGTTACAATATATATAGCACATCAAAATGAGACCATAAGCATAAACAATCAAAGGGGCAAAAGAAAAAAATTGCACGCTGCTCAAACAGAAGACATTAAATAAATAAATAAGCCAGAACCTGAGGTTTACCTTTTCTAGATAAAGCAACACTGCTGGCACTGCCTGAACTCGCCTGTGCAGTCATGTGCTGCTTCACCGTCCCATGATCGTACATACCGTTCAGGACTAACGGGCAGATGATAGTCTTTAATCTTAGTGTTGGTATACCTTTTCATATATATTGTTTTGGCATAAATAATCTGGTCCTTTATTATTGGTGGTATATTTCCAAAATGACATTTTATGTGACCCACCATACTTTGGAGGAATACATAATTAAGCTTCGCAGCTTGATTTTTTTTCAATAAATGGTAAAGTATATGGTTTTATCCATGACACACCTATAATGCATGATTACATACTGTTCGACACATTGCATATTTGTAAATCGTCTGAAGTTGAGCATAACTTAAACAGAAATAAAAGTAGCTGAGAGGAAGAACTGGTGCATTTTTAGAAACAATATTTTATTCCTGTACACTTTTAGTATACCAAGAATATTGGTTATATTCAATTAGTAATGGTAATGAACTTAAAGTTTAACATCCCTAGTTTTTCAGTTCATACTGAAACATGAAAGTAGCAATAGACTAAAAACTGTTTGTGTGTATGTACATGCACGCATATGCATATCATATGACCAGTCATAATTGCTTTTTTTTATTACTAAAAATTTGTTGGGAAACAACAACCAATTTAATAATGGTATGTTATAACTTGTCCAACATGGTGAGTTAAATACTTGCAGCAACTGGAAATCTTCTTATCTAGAAACTGAAAAGAGGGCAGATAAATTGCAGCCAAAAGGATTGTTTTATTAACTAATTGGTCATTCTATAGTTTTTAGCCAATTTTCACTCTTATTAAATTATGTAAAAACCCATAGACTGTTTGAAATATCATATTATTATAGAAAATTAATGATACAAACATTTATATTAAATGTTTCATACGATATACAACTTAGTATTTGTGATGTGTTCTTATAACAAAGTCAATGGAAAACATGTGCTTCTGGAAACTTAATAGGTAATTTATTTCTTCAATGGGTAATTTATATTATGGTTTTGTCAAATTTACCAAATGATACTGAGTTGCAAGTTTAAGGTTTTGTTGTTTCAGCCTTTCCTTCTTCTTCTTTTACTTTTTTTTCCCTGATAATCATATTTACATTTTCTACCTTCCGTGTAATAGGTAACAATCATCACAGGCTTATTCATTCTGCAAAACAATGTTGTGGTAAATTTTTGCCGATTTACTTTATTTAATAATAGTGTATCTGTTATCCACACATTTTTTAAGGGAAGCAGACATAGAAGCAAAAGGATATGATGTCGAATTAACAAGTCCTATTACTACATACCATAATTCCGAAGATATGAAAGCATGTTGACAATAAGGATATCAAAAAAGAGGCAAAAAAACATACAAGAGGAAATAGCTGAAATCAAAAGCATGAATACAACATGTCGAAGTCCATGATGTCGAAGATAAAGCAAAGGATCATACGACAAATAACGACGCATCTCGGGCACCTTGAAAAGATCTCAAAATCTTACAGCTAGCGATAATGTCGCAAACCATCGATTCCGCACTTCATCAATATAATAAAAGATGTCGCAAACCATCGATTCCGCACTTCATCTATATAATAAAAGATGTCGCAAACCATCGATTCCGCACTTCATCAATATAATAAAAGATTTCGCATCCTATCAAAATAGGTAAAGGAGGATACCGCATATTAATAGCACACAAAAGCATGCCGTAGGTCATCAGCGTGGTTGGAGATATCGTAAGTAATCAACATTGCCTTTCATCAATAAAGATAGATGCCAAATGTTAATATATGGAGGGATCTTAAGCTGCAATATACAAGGCGGGTGTTGCATATCGTAGAGATATTTATAGAATGATATTGAAAGTCATCAAGAGGATGTTTCCACACTCCAACTATACATAAAGACTTGTCACATGTCACCAATTCAATAAGGGATATCGTAAGCTATCAGCCTTTAAAAGATTTTGTATGCCTTTGCTTCCTAATGTGATGCCAAAAGCCATCGACACTCAAAGGAATATCAAAAGTTTTTAGAACAAAACATGATGACAAGTGCCATCGAGATAGCTGATGATGCCGGAAGTCTAGCATTCCGAAGGAGACACGTGGTAGCTATGCCACCCATTTCCACCCCATCGATGAACAAAGGGATGTCGCATGCCATCAACACGATGAATGATTCCGAATGACAGGCATCTCGAAATGCCACGTGGCAGCCACACCGCACCACTTCACCTCTATAAATAGACCTCCAACATCATTCAAAAAGGGGTGAATCTTTCTTTTCTTTCTCTCACTTTCTGAAAATCAAAGAGTTGTAACCCTAAATCAAATTGGGAGAAACCTTGCATTGCTTGTAAATATTATAATTTTACATGAATAAAGACTTGAACTATATCTTGCATAGCCTGTTTACTTTGAACATGCAAATTATACTATTATTAAACATGGATATGCATATGAACATCTTTTGGACTTGAACATGAGTTTTGGACTTCATTCCAAACAAGGCCACATAAGTCTTGAACCAAATTAGTGTTTATCGTGCCTAGTGACTATTTTGCCAAATGACATATGGACAATGCATTGTGACGTGGATTGCCTAATTTATCCATTATCGAATGCCTAATGGATTATTATCTATCTATGCAATTTACCTAATGAACGTATGACGGAGCCATTGAACAAATTAATCACAAGCTTATGGGCATTATGGGTCCATCTTCAAAATAATAGCAGCTTGTACTAAAGCCATGACCTGCAAGAGCCAACCATGGGTTTAAGGGCACCTTATGAAATTCACCAACGATGTCGTTTTATAGCGACATAACAATTCTTGGCTCATTATGGTATTATGAACGTTATACTAATATTTGGTCTAACACTACCAATATTGCTTTTGGACATACATTAAATTCTTTAACCATTCTGATACGTAACCGAAAATCCATAGGCATTATAGATTTATCTCGAATAACATCATTGCATGTTGATATTTGATTTATCAATATTATCATGATATCGACAATATATCGAGAATGCAATCATGATATCAGGAATGTTAGACTAAACTTTGGTTTGATATTGCATCATACATGGTAGACCAACTCTTAGTTTAACAACGTGTTACATAATAATCGAGGATGCTATGTCCCTCCTTGGTTTCACATAACATCATGGGTGTTAATCCAATTTTTGGGTTAACATTTTGGCGTTAGAAGGAAAGCTCAAACCTCCGACTTATTATTTCCTCATTTAAGTCTAATTATGTGGTTTATTTTCCTTTCTAGGGAAATAGTGAAAACTAGGAGAATCAATGTTCCGAACGAGGAAATAG
The DNA here is from genome assembly GCA_030737815.1 of Allium fistulosum. NCBI lineage: Eukaryota > Viridiplantae > Streptophyta > Magnoliopsida > Asparagales > Amaryllidaceae > Allium > Allium fistulosum. Next base: position 730,311,412 of record CM060902.1, on the reverse strand, counting down.
TGCAACCCACAATATTGGAGAATAATGTTACTCCTACCATCAACCTAGAGAACCTGAAAACTGGTCAACCTTCGGAACTAGCAAAGCTTACGGATAGCAAAGCCAAAATAAAAAATCTAACACAGCAAATGGCAGTAATGCAAGAGTTACTAGAGAAAGTCCTATCATATTAGTCTTCCAAAACAACATGGCTCACTGAAGGAGAAAAAGCATAATCTCTAAGAAGGAACCTTAATGACCCAACATTCAAAAGCAAGGAGAAAGAAAAAATTACCATGGGTCCACCAAAAAAGGGAGGATCTAAAAAATGATGGACTGACACTGCGCTCTCCAAACTCACAGGGCAATCAAATTAAGGTGAATCAAGGAAGGAAGAATCAAGAAAGAATGGTAAAAAGATCTTCCGAGCAGATCGGTAGCTCAGTTTCAGGCAAGGAGTATAAGCCTAATAGGAAAGACTATTGTGATGATGAAGCATGCTAGAAGGACACTGCTAACAAGATTATGAAGGATATGCTCGATCTCATGGGAAAAAGAACCCTTGATCCAAGGGTGAACAATAATCCTTGTGAGGCCCCATTTATGGAAGAGATAATGGCCGTCAGAATCTCATCCCACATTAAGGTTTCCATGCTAAAGTATAATGAAAGCATTGATCTAGATGGTCACTTGATGGCTTTTGAAATCCAGATGGATCTACATAATGCATCAGGAGTAGTTAGTTGCAGACTTTTTCCTGCTACCTTTGAAAGAGCCGTAGCTAAATGGTACAAACACTATCGGGAAAGAACTATCTATTCCCGAAATCAATTTCCCTATAAATTCTCAGCACAATTTTGCATCTGCAATGATTCCACATCGATTCTAGTGTATTAGCCAATGTTAAACAAAGGCTGGGAGAATTGCTTAGTGAATACTTAAAGAGGTTTAATATGAAAGCATTAAAAGCTAAAAATATGACTGATCAGGAGATGTTGATGGTTGTTCGATCATGATTAACTGAGCAAACTCCATTCTGGAAGGAACTCTACATTCATGGATGTAGAGATTTGCAAGACTTTCACTTTCAAGCCGACAATTTCATCCCTATGGATGAAATGTACCATGCAAAGAAGAAATCTCAGCCGAAGAAAGAAACAATAAAATCTGGATTCGACCATCCCAACAAGAGACTGAGGTGGGATGAGAATAGAAGGGGAAGATGGGAAGAGATCCCGAAGTTTAATTACACGGCCCTGAATAAACCAATCTCTTACATTTTCGCTAAAGCTAAAGACAGTGGCAACTTCCCTATCCCTTAGAAAGCAAGGAACAACCCTGAACCAAGAAGAGAGGCAGATTATTATGCTTATCACAAGGCCAATGGACACACGACCGATGAATGTCGTGTATTGGCAGGAGTGATTAAAAGTACGATTCGGTCAAGACATCTGAAAGAATTCATTAAGGAGAATCAAAAGCCTACTCATCTTGAGGGAAGTAACCAAGTGCTCCTAAGCAACACTGCAATTGGAAAATGATTCTCAGACGGATTTTATTCCACCAATCAATCGGATAGATATTATTCATGGAGGTCCACATCTAGTAGGAAATAGCAAGGGGGCTAGAAGCATATACATAAGAGAGACAAGGGACGAAATCTTCTCTATCCTGGAGTAACCACCACTTAAAAATCGAAAATATCAACTTCAAAAGCACAACCTAACTATAACTCTACAGGAACTGAGAGAAGTCCGCTATCCACATAATGATTCGCTAATGATAACTACGCATATTGAGCTTTCTGTAGTGACCAAAATTCTAGTGGATACCGAAAGTGTGGTGAATGTTACCTTCAAACATGCCTTTGATCGTAAGGGGATCCCAGAAGAGAAGTTAGAACCAAGCTTTGAGCCCATCTTTGGGTTTAATAACGCAGAGTACACTGCGATGGAGCAAATTAAGCTTTTAGTACAAATGGGTATTCCATCTTGCTCAAGAACTTTCAAAACATTGTTCGTCATAATGGACCAACCTTCCTACTACTATTCTTTGGGAAGCTAGCCCTGGATGAAGTAGATGCTTTTGTGTCACCAAAATACCTGATGGTGAAATTTGCTAACTAAAAATGGATGGGGAACAATAAGGGAAGAGAAATTCAGCTCTCGAGAATTGTATTTTGCTACTCTCGATCCATGCAAAAGAGATAATATTTCCTGTTATGATTCAAAGAAAGACAAACCGGCCAAAGTTGAAATTAAAAAGCCCTTAGATGATGGTCCTCCAGGCCAACCATCTAGGGAAAATCAGAAGAAGGTGTTAAGAAGATTTAACTTTTCTTAAAGAATGAGAAAGAGAAAGGAAGCGAACCTGATAGACGATAAGGAAATCATCAGTGAATTAGACAACAGAGGCGAACGAGAAAGGATGCAGCCCATTGAAGATCTAGAGGAGATATGTTTGGATCCAGTCGACCCAATGAAGATAGTAAAAGTTGGGAAGGAGCTAAAGGCCAAACTCAAAGAAGAACTCATTCAATTCCTTCACTCCAGTAAAGTTGTATTTGCTTGGACTCATACAGATATGATTGGAATAGATCCAACAATCATGAGTCATGAACTGAACATAGTGCCGGATATTACACCCATACGATAGAAGAAAAGGCAATTTGATAAGGCCCGAGCTAACACTTTAAAAGATGTCAAAAGGTTACTTGAAAACATATTCATTAGAGAGGCGCTCTATCCAAAATGGTTGACAAATATGGTATTAGTCAAGAAGCCTAACAGAAAGCGGAGAACATGTGTTGATTATACTGACTTGAACAAAGCTTGTCCCAAAGATTGTTACCCCTTCCGATAGTAGATCAATTGGCTGATGCAATGAGCAGACATAAACACTTATCCTTTATGGACGCATATTCATGGTAAAACCAAATTCTGATTGTTCAAACTAGATGAGGAAAATACAAGTTTTATAAAAGATTGGGGAACATATTGCTATGAAGCAATACCTTTTGGACTAAAGAATGCTGGAGCAACACACCAAAGGTTAGTGGCAAATGATCAGAGAGCACATTGGGCGAAACATGGAAGTGTACGTAGATGATATGCTAGTAAAATATCAAGAAGAGAACAACTATCTAAATGATCTCGAAGATATATTTAGGGTATTAAGGAAATATCAAATGAAGCTTAACACATAGAAGTGTTCTTTAGGTGTTCAATATGAAAATTTTCTAGGATACATTGCTAGTGCTCGATGAATTGAAGCCAATCCTAACCAAATTCAAGCTATTAAGAATATGGCAGAGCCAAAAAAAAAGATGTGGTGAGCTTGAATGGAAGAGTGACAACATTGAATAGATTTATTTCTAAAGCTACTGATAAATGCATACCATTCTTTGATGTGATTAAGAAGAAAAAAACTTTGAATGGGAAGAAGATTGCCAAAAGGCCTTTAAAGAGTTGAAAGATCACTTAGAAAAGCCTCCAATCTTATCTAGCCCAGCAGAATGAGAGGACCTTTACCTCTATACGGCAGTTTTCGAGCATGCACTAAGCTCCATTTTAATAAGGGAAGAGAACAAAACTCAGCTTCCAATATACTATGTTAGGAAAAGGCTCAAAGATGTGGAAATTAGATATCCGGTCAAACAAAAATTGGCATTTTTCTTAATGCTCACCGCCCAAAAGCTAAGAACCTATTTTCAAGCACATCCAATTAAAGTCTTGACTAACTTTCCGCTCAAGCAAGTTTTCAGTAAACCTAAGGCATCGGAAAGATTAGTAAAGTGGGGAATAAAATTCAACCAATATGATATTGAATTTCAACTTCGAGTAGCAATAAAAAAGCAAGCTCTAGCCGACTTTGTAAATTAATGCACATGATTTATAAGGGAACAATCAGAAAAGGAAAGAGATTTAAAACCCAAATGGCAATTGCTCATTGATGGAGCTTCAAATGAACAAGGAGCTGGTGCATGATACATGATTATTATCCCGACGGACATCGCTTACACTAGGCAATGAAGTTAGGTTTTCCCGCCACTAATAATAGAATATGAATCAATTGTGGCAGGACTCACCTTAGCCTTGTAGTTGAAAATTACAAGAATTAAGATCTTTAGTGACTTCCAATTGATGGTAAACCAGCTAAATAAAAGGTACCAAACAAAAGATGCCAAATTGACCCTTTATGTTAAGAAGGACGTGCTAAAATTGTTAACTCAATTTGAGGATTTTTCGATACATCAAGTACCAACATGAAAGAATTCCCAAGCCGATTCTTTTGTCAAATTAGCTAGCTCATGAGGAGCAGCTGAAACTTGAATTGTGACGGTTGGCTTCCAACCAAGACCTAGCATAGAGGAAGAAGTGTCCGAATCAAAAAGTGAGACGTTGGTACTAACTAGATCTCATGCTCTCACGCAAATGGAAGAGGGAAATGATCCAATAGTCAGTAATGATGAAAACCAAGGAAGAAACATTCATGCAAAAATAAGCAACCAATATGAAAACAATTGGACGACACCAATAGTTGAATATTTGATAAAAGGAAAATTGCCAACAGATAAAAAGGAAGCTAGAAGAATAAAACACCAAGCTCCAACCTTTATTATTATGAATGGAATACTTTATATGAAAGAATACTCACTACCTTATTTAAGATGTGTTTGTCCAAAAGATGGAGCAAAATTATTGACAGAAGCCCATGAAGGATTCTGTGAAGATCATTCTAATGACATAAAATTAACCAAAAAGGTTATGATACAAGGCTTTTATTGGCCCCAAATGACTAACCATGCTATAGATTTTGTAAAAAGTTGCGAAAAGTGCCAAAAATTCTCAAGAATACCATATTTAGCACCAAGCGAGTTGACCTCAATCTCAAGCCCATGGCCTTTTGGCGTGTGAGGGATTGATTTGATCGAACCATTACATATATCTAAAGAAATAGGTAAATATGCAGTAGTAGCTATTGACTACTTTACTAAATGGGTGGAGGCAAAGCCATTGCCAAACATAACGTCCAGAAAGGTGCTAAATTTTGTGATCAAGAATATAGTTACCATATTTGGAATACCATACAAGATCATATCCAATAATGGAACTCAATTTGAAAGTGAAGAATTCACCCAATTCTGCAACACAAACATAATTATTAAAAGCTTTTCATTTGTAGCCCATCCAAAGGCTAACGGAGCCATTGAAACTGCCAACAAAACTATTAAAACGAAGGGAAATTGGATAGAAGAATTAACTCTTGTGCTATGGGCATATAGAACTTCTGCTAAGACCCCAACATGACATATCTTATTTTCTTACATATGAATGTGAAGCGATGCTTCCAATTGAGATCGAAGAACCATCCCATCAAAGAATCGCATATGCTTTTAATCCTAATCAAGAACTAAAAAGGGAATCTTTGGACCTAATTAATGAGCTAAGAGATGAAGCGTCCGTACGAACAGCTGAATATGAGCGAAGAATAACTAAATACTACAATTCCAAAGTCAAGGAAAGAGTATTTTGAAAAGAATATTTGGTACTCCAAAAGGTCATGGCAAATACTAAAAATCTAGTGTATGTGCCACTTGGGCTAAATTGGGACGGACCCTTGGTTATCTATGAAGTAATCCCACCAGGGAACTACTGACTATGCCGACCGAATGGTAACCTCATAGCAAGAACTTGAAATGCCAAACATCTAAGGCCATATTTTCCTACAATGGACGAATAAAGAAATTAAGACAAGTATGTCTACGGAATCAACAGTCCAATGAAAGGAAAGAATTAAAAGGAAAAGCCTAAATCATTACCTATATGGTAATAGGGGCGAAGAAAGCCTTTGATCCCGCCACAAGGTCCTGGTCAAAGAGAGAGGTTAGAATAAGCCTCTGGTCTTGCCTATAAGGCCTGGCCAAATTACTACAAGCCTTCGGTCCTACCTACGTGGCCTGAGCGTAGCGCCTTCTAGAGGGATGATAGATTAAGCCTTTAGTCCCCCTAAGATGGTCTGACCAGAGCATAGGCCTTCCTTCAGTCCCACCTATAAGGCCTCTGTGGAGTGCTTCTTAGAGGGGGGATGGAGTAAACCTTTGTTCCCGCCTAAGATGGCCTAGCCAAAGCATCATACAATCTTAAGTCCCATCTATAAGGCCTGACTGAAGCACCTCCTAGAAGGATGTCGGGTAAGACGTTGGTTCTGCTTAAGATAGCTAACCAAACACATCGGACAAAAGACCTAAATAATCACCTAAGAAAGTGATAAGGGTTCGATCCAAGTTGAGACCACTACCTAAAGATGGTAACAAAGAAATCAATCAAAGCCTAACTCACTACCTGAAGAGTAGTAAGGAGCAATCTTCTAGAGGAAGATCAAATTCAAAAGCAAATTAAAGTTGATCCAAAAGAGAGATTGAGGCAGTCTTCTAGAGAAAGATCAACCAAATGCAGAAGCAAATCTAACTTTATCCTAAAGAATGAATCAAAAGCAATCTTCTAGAGGAAGAATAATCAAACACATTTAGTTATGCATCAAGATGAAATTAAGAGAAACCTTCAGAGGAAGGGTCAAGAGTTATCTATTACATAGATTTGAAAATTTTAATACTAGAAAAGAATGTTTGAAAAATTCCGGTTTATCATTTGGACCTAGAAGCTCCGTTCTTCGAAATATTGAGTTATTTCTCAATCCTTGATTCCTAGATTGGAATTCAAATTATCAAATAACGAGAATCTCTATTAAAGGCAGATGGATTTCTTGTCTTCTTGTACTTGGATTTATTATTACTAGAATAGTTTTCTGGTCTTCTACTCAGATTATAATTACCGAATGGTTTTATGGTTTTCAATCCTAAAATTATGGTATTATTACCAATGGATTTCTAGTCTTCCCCTATTATTACCAAAAGGGTTTCTGGTCTTCTATTCAGATCATTATTCCCAAAATAGTTTTATGGTATGCTCTTTAAGAAATTATTAATATCATATGGTTTTCTGGTCTTCTTTGATTGTTATTGCCAGATAATTTTATGGTCTTCTCTTATACGAGAAACTATTAATGCCAGATGGTTTACTGGCCTTCTATTCAAGTGATATTATTGCCAGATGGTTTTTTTTGTCTTTTATTTAGGATATTATTATAGATTTCTGGTCTTCTATTTAGGATATTATTATGGATTTCTAGTCTTCTATGAAAAATATTATTATAGATTTCTAGTCTTCTACTCAAATTATTATTACTAGAGAATTTATGGTCTCATATTCAAAAGTCATGATACTATTGTCAGATTGAATTTATAGATTTCTATTAAACATGTTTCCAGTCTTCTTAGTCAAATTTGACTTTGAAGAATGAAAACCTCTTTTATAAGAAAAAGAGGATAAGCTAATTCATGACTTTACCAAAGTTGAGATAGTGTGCCTAAGTTTGAATTTAAAGTTAATAATGAAAATCATCACTTACTTTGTATTTTGTAGGAAAACATGGTTAGAAAGAATACATTGCAAAGAATTAGAAAAGCGAGAGAATTCTTGGTTTTACACTAAATTATAAAAAGCTTCTTTTATACAAGGAAGGAGGCAAATGTTATCCACATATTTTTTAGTGGAAGCAAACATAGAAAGGGAATATGATGTTGAATTAACAAGTCCTATTACTACAAACCATGATTCCAAAGATATTAAATCATGTTGATAATAAGGATGTCAAAAAAGGCAAGAAAACATATAAGAGGGGATAGCTGATATCGAAAGCATGAATACATCATGTTGAAATCCATGATATCGAAGATAAAGAAAAGGATCATACATCAAAAGGTGACGCATATCAGGCCGCTTTGGAAGGATCTCAAAAGCTTACAGCTAATGTTAATGTTGCATACCATCGATTCCACACTTCCTCAATATAGTAAAAGATGTCACATCCCAACAAAATAGGTAAAGGAAGATACCACATATCAATAGCACACAGAAGCATGTTGCAAGTCATCAACATGGTTGGAGATATCATAAGTAATCAATGTTGCCCTTTATCAATAAGGAGAGATGCCAAACGTTAATATATGGAGGGGTCTTAAGCTTCCGAAAGTAATATACAAGGTAGATGTTGCGTATCGTAGAGATATCTATAGAATGATATCGAAAGTCATCAAAAGGAGGTTGCCAAATTCAAACAATACATATAGACATGTTATATGTCGCCAATTCAATAAGGGATATCATAAGCCATCAACCTTTAAAAGATGTCGCGTGTTTTTGCTTCCTAAGGTGATGCCAAAGCCATTAACACACAAAGGAATGTCGAAAGTCTTCAGAATAAAACATGATGACAAGCGCCATTGGGATAGCTGATGATGCCTGAAGTCTAGCATTTTGAAGGAGACACGTGGCTGTTATGTCTGTTTCCACTTATCGATGAACAAAGGGATGTCACATGCCATAAACATGATGAATGATTCCGAATGACAGGCATTTCAAAGTACCACGTGGCAGCCATACCTCACCACGTCACCCTATAAATAGACCCCAGGGTCCTTCAAAAAAAGGTGAATCTTTCTTTTCCCTCTCTCACTTTATGAAAATCAAAGAGTTGTAACCCTAAATCAAATTGGGGAAAATCTTGCGTTGCTTGTAAATATTGTGATTTTATATGAATAAAGACTTGAACTATATCTTGCATAGCCTATTTACTTTGAACGTGCAAATTAGACTATTATTGATCATAGATACGCATATGAACATCTTTTGGACTTGAACATGACTTTTGGACTTCATCCTAAACAAAGCCACATAAGTCTTGAACCAAATTAGTGTTTATCGTGCCTAGTGACTATTTTGCCAAATGACATGGACAATGAATTGTGATTAAAATGGATTGCCTAATTTATCCATTACCTAACGCCTAATGAGTTTTGTCTATCTATGCAATTTACCCAATGAACGTATGACGTGAACCAAATAAATTAATCACAAGCTTATGGGCATTATGGGTCCATTTACGAAATAAAAGTAACTTGTACTAAAGCCATGACCTGCATGAGCCAACCATGGGTTTAGGGCACCTTATGAAATTCACAAGCTGTGTCATTTTATAGCGACATAACCAATTCTTGGCTCATTATGGTATTATGGATGTTATACCAATTTTCGGTCTTACACTACCAATCTTGCCTTTGGACTTACGAATTAAATTCATTAACCATTCCGATATCTAATCGAAAATCCATAGTCATTATAGATTTATCTCGAATAACATGTGCGGTATATGGATGTGAATGAATTTATACTTTATACTTTATAGTATGTTTTCGCCTCATGTAAAATAAATATTGGATGTGAATGAATTTACATATGCGGTTTATGGATGGTGCACATGTGATGTGCACTTGCTGACATGATTTTCACATGCAAATAATTCTATCATTCTCTCCTTTGTCCCTCCCCACTCAGCTCTGCTCCTCTTCACTCTTCCTTTACACTTGCTCATCCACTTATAGAAGTGCAATTTTGTAGGGGGTTTTGTTCATTAATATTAGAGTTACTACTAATATATTTAATGAACTATTTATCCCTGAATAACGGATTATCTGTGTATCTCATAATTACAGCTTCAACATCGAAAAGGAGCCTCAAATGGAAATGCAATGACTGGGCAATCTCTTTTTAAAGATGTTGCTCCTGCTGGTGCAGGTACTATGCAAGTATCTTCTATATTGTTTTCCAATCCTATTATTTCTCATACATAAAATATTTCTCATAAACTATTTGGATTTAACTATCCACTAGTTACATAAAATTTTGTCCTTAAAATTCAATTAATTTTAATCGGTACAGTCTTGTTGATTTCACCTACCTTTGCTGGTAATATATTTATACTTTTTATGATGTTCATGATGCAAAATATATTTTTAACTGCATTATAATTTTATCAAACCATTGAATGAATATGCAATGTAAAATTAAAAACATCATCCTTCTCTTAGGCATGACAGCCATGGTTTTAAAATTAAAAACAAGTATGTGATCATTTACTGTACAAGAAAGTAAAAATCAATTTGCAGTTTCACCGATTCAGAAATGTTTAAACAACCGGTACACTTTGGTTTATATTTGACTAGTTGAAATTATTTCTAACTAATTGATCCATTTCATTATAAATATCCTTCAGATATATTCATTGCAGTTTTAGACACACTTCATACATATTGATTCAATTTCATCGACAATAAAACGTAGGTAGTAAAAATATTCGGTTGAGGGTACTGAGGCAACACTACATAGAAAATGAAATGAAACCAGCTCCTTTAAGCAGAAGAGGATCTGAAATAGAAGCAATCCAAGTAATAAAGAGTACAGTCTACTAAGCATGTTTTGACAAACATTGAGAATGAAATCAGAACATTGAGTGATTTCATGTTGGACTAGTAGTAGCGCATGGAATGAGAAGTAGGTAAGCTATAGCATAGCAAAATGGGAGTGATGTTGGAAATGGGATTTTGATCTAAAATAAGCAGATACTATGACCGGACTATTATAAAGATGAGATGATATCTAGATACAACGACCGAACTGCCAAAGATACCAATTGTGATCTAAGTTGATTATTTTTTATAGCATTCTATGTTAATTGTCTTTTCTAAAGAATTTATATGATAATTTATTTTAGGGTGAAGCTCGGCTGAGTTTGATACGGAAAGAAATTGATAGTTTTACTCCCAAATGTGCAACTGATGCTAAAAGATTACAGAAAGAGCATGCAGGAGAAGAACTAAATTTGAACTCAGTTGAAAAGTAGACAGAAGAGTTCATAAAGGTATCCATTGCCTTTTTATTCTTAAGGTAAATTTGTGATTACTAACTATAAAATTTGCAGTTTGAAATGATTTGCTTTAATGTTTTCAGAAAGATGTTTGGATAGTACAAAATGAGAAAGATGCTTTTCGAATTGTATTTCCGAGTATGTTACATATTGGTTGTTTTTATAACAGTTATGCTAATAGCATTTATATGGTTTTGGGCTAAACATATAAAAGCCCATTAGCCTGCTTATTACATAATCGATTTGCTGCTAAAAGAATGTATGCATCTTCAGTCTCTCATCACTTGTACACTTCTAACTCCCTCCCTCAAAGCGATTAGGGTTAGGATTCCCAATTTTGAGCCGCCTCTTTATATAATTCAATTCACAAATTCCTTCAAGCTGAAAGTCTATAGTATGGTGGATCGATTATGCAAATGACAAGTATGTGACTAATTTAAACTATATTGTAACAATATTGAAGTATGTAAACAAGATTAACCACACCAGAGATTTTATACTGGTTCGGACCTCCCGTCCTACGTCCAGTCCCGAAGCTCCACTTTGGAATTTCCTTTCACCGAATAACCCTTACTTCACCCGGAGGAACATGTTTACAATAGCAGAGTTTCTTTGTCAACTGTGTGTTCTCTATTACATGGATTTTGACTATACAGTGCAAATGCTTCCAATATATATATATATATATATATCTATAGATTGTTGTCTATGAGGAACTGTATATTTGGAAGAGTAGAGTACAAGTATAGATTGCTAGAGATCAAGAATATATCAGAGTATATGAGTAGAAAGCGCAAGTAAGTCAGGTAGATTCTTCTCTTGGATTCTTGATGCTATTTATAGTGGTAGAGAAATTCCTTGAGTAGTTGCATCCATTAGCAAGTGTTCTGTGGTCGCTCCTGATGATGATGAAGAGTTGAAGCGAAGAGGAGCGAAGGTGTCTTTTCAATTGTGATAGTTGTACTTTGAATGGTAGCAGCCGAGTTCAAAACCAGACGTTTGGAAAAAGTTTCAGACGTCTGTCTTTTATATTTTTTTGCATATGGTTACTTTTCAGACGTCTGAGTATCAAAACCAGACGTCTGAACTTGTGCATGTTGCATTTCTTATGTCTGTGTCATTCCTCTTCCGATTCTATCGACTTGTAGCCTCTTGATACTTCTTTTGAGTCTTGTTCTAGTCTCTTTGGTGATGTTACTTTATCAATTCCCTGTAAATATAGATATATATTCATATTCGATTTCCATTGTATAGTTGTTATCATCGAAACCATAGAATTGATTTCCTAACAATCTCCCCCTTTTTAATGATGGCAACTATTCAATGTACTTATATATAGATTATAAATCTCCCTCTGAATATGTGCTTATTTTTATTGTTTTATGATTATACTTATATTTCTCCCCCTTTGGCATTATCAAAAATAATTATTAAATTGAAGCCAATCGTAAAAAAGGAAAGTTTCATTAAACTTGAAGTGTGATTACAAACATAGATTTGTACAAAAATTGATATTCCAAAAAAAAAACCTAAAGTCTATGATTCCCAAAATCTATGATTCTTTTGGAGAAGCTTTACTTTGATCATCTTCCTTTGGTTCTTCTTTTTCAGAAGTGCTAGCCTTTGTAGGAGATGTCAAAGCTTCTTTGAGAGGTTCATCCTCAGAGAATTTGGAATGTTTTACGGGAGGAGATGGTACTGGGGTTGGCCAATCTTCAGAAGGTGGGGTTGGACCGTGAACCCGTTGTATTACTTCTTTAAGAACCGACAAGACAGTGGAAAGGGATTCTTCAACTATGGCTAGGCGTGTAGCAAATGATATTTCGAAGTTGTCAATTCACTTAGCCAAAATCTTTTGATTTTGAGATAGAATTTGTTGGTTTTGAAGAGTGAGATCTCGAGCACTTTGTTTGAATTTGTATCTGTTCGAGTCTCCATATTTTCATCTTGTCCAGGATAATCAAATGGTGCGGGAGGAGGAGTGGCTTCTCGATGTTGTTCCTCTTCTTGGGATTGATCAATGTGTGGTTGAGGAGGAGGCTCAACTCTTCTAGATTGACGATTGTGCGTCCAATCTTCGAAGGACATGAATTTTGGAGGTATTTCGGGTAGGTGCATCAGAGAGAAGAATTTGGTGGAAGCATATTTAGGCGAGATTTCTTCAAATGTCAATAGGTAGGATGGAATGTTATGTGCACGAAGAAGTCTCATAATATAAGTTGGGTAAATAATTGATGGCCTTGATCGAGTCCAAAAATGCTTTAGCTCGTCAAAGATGAATTTGGCCCAATTTACTCTTGTTCCACTAAATAGAGCATATAGGGCTTTGTGCTCTAATTCGGTGATTTGCTCGTGACTTTCCATTCGTAGAACAATTGTGTTAATTATCATTCGAATTAGGAGTCGAGCTTTTGGACGTAGAAATTTGGAGGCAAATTTTGGCATTTCGTCCTCCCAAATTTGATGAGTTATATTATTCTGTGGCTTGAAGCGCATATCCGGAATGTTGTATAAATCTTCCCCTGTGTTAGAGCATCCTAGAGTTCGACCTATTATGCCTGGAGTTAATCTAATCGTGTTCCCATACACGCTAGACCAGAGCCAGTTATCCTCATTTTCAGTGTTCCACACTGAAGTACTGTCTAAATTCGCATAGAATAAAAATATGGCTAATTGGTCTATTTGGACATCATTAGGAGTAAAAGAAATTAGGGTTTCCAACCTGGCATTTTCACATAGTTCATCTAAATCATACATAGGAAATTTAAGGAGATTGTAGAATGGACCTATGTGGAGTTTTTTCTTTTGGATGTCTTCATACCTTTTGATGGAATGCAGCGCTTTATTCATCCACCTTTCGATCTGTTCATCAGAGCACACCGGAGGATTTGAAGATGAGGCTGGTTGGTCTTGTTTTCTTTTTGACATCTTGGAATTCTTAGTTCGAGGAGGCATTATGATTAGATTTTCTTAAAGATGATGCTTTGGAAAGAAAATCGTCTCTGAGAAAATTGTAGGTTATAATAATTTTTGAGATAAAAGAAAAAAATGACGTTATCTGTGCGAATTTAAATGGTCGATTGGGAATCAGACGTTTTGATTGGAAATCAGACGTTTGGTTTGCCCTAAATTAAGTGCAGTAGATAAAATTAGACGTCTGGTTTTTGATGTAGACGTCTGGTTTGATCGAATTTGTAAAATTGGAGAGGCAGAGAACTAAGGCAGACGTCTGGATCTTATTTTAGAACTCTTAAATGCTTTATTTTTTATTTAGAGAAGATAGAGCAAAAATTTCAGATGTCTGGGGGGTATATCAGACGTCTGACATATGCACAGTTCTTAAATTTTAGACGTATATCATGGTGTCAGACGTCTGAAGGCCATAGTCAGACGTCTGAAATAAGCAGTGTGGCTAAAAATAGCCTAAAATTTGATGGTTTTGCTTATTTCTCGAATTTTTATAACAAGTAATTTTATTGTAATGAAATAAAATAACAAATAAGCATATATGCATACAAATATAATTTATTTAGAAGGCGATGGAGTTTTGCAATCTCCTGAGTTGTCATCCGTCCATGGTTTAAGTGGAGACCATATATTTCCACGTTCATGGGTTCTCGGAGAGCCATAATATCATCTTGGTGAAGGATCCGAAGGAGTACGATATGAGGATGAAGGATCCAAAGAACTACAGGGTTTTGGGAATGGTTCATGGACGTCTTTCTTCCGTGACGAACAAAACTCCATCGCTACTTGTTCCAAAAAGCTTAGGCGACGTGCTGTGACTTTTTGCTCAAAATATAGTTCTCGTTGAAGATCTATCTGTTGTTTTTGATAATGATGAATTTCATCAATTTTCTCTTTTGTGTTAGGAGATACAAACAGAGATCTTTTGGCTTCTTGCTATCGGGAGTAAATCCCGTATGATATAAGGACCACCTATGCGTCGGTTCATGAATTGGTGTGGGTGTAGGAAGTAGCTGGGGTGTATCAACCGAGCTATCCGGCGTAGGCATCGAGATGGAAATATAAGAGTTATCAGAAGACATGGCTATATTTTGTTTGTTGAGGAAAATATGAATTGTGTGTATATAATTTTTCTTGAATTATAACTGTTTATATATACGTTAAAAAATTATTTATAGAAAAAATAACTATCTAAAAAACAAAGGGTGTATAAATTACTGATTATAATTTGGGGATAGAGAAACACTTGACTAAATATAGGCTAGATGAAGCAGGAATTATTCAGTAAGAAGATCATGAAGAGAACAAATCCCTAAATCACATCAGAGTTTAATAAAAGTTTGTTCATTTAGTGGTTTTGTAAAGATGTCCGCTATTTGATTTTCGGTATTTACGTATTCTAATGAGATATTTCCTTTTTCAACATTGTCTCGTAGAAAATGATGTTGTATATCTATATGCTTAGTTCGTGAGTGATTGACAGGGTTTTTTTATAAATTTATTGCACTCGTGTTATCACAATATATTGGAGATTTATTGATAATTTTTCCAAAGTTCGTAAGTGTTTGTTGCATGTATATTACTTGCGCACATGCTAGAGCTGCTGAGATATATTCGGCTTCGCAAGTAGATAAAGAAACACAATTTTGCTTTTTGCTAAACCATAAAACTATTGATTGTCCGATAAAGTGACATGTTCTACTAGTACTCTTACGATCTGTTCTACACCCTCCGAAATCCGCATCACTATATGAAACTAGTTCAAACGATGATCCTTTAGGGTAAAAAACAAACCATAATCTCTAGTACTAGATAGATAACGAAAAATCCGCTTAACAGCTCTTAGATGAGATTCTTTTGGTTTTGCTTGAAATCGAGCACAAAGACATACACTCATCATAATATCGGGT
This sequence comes from Allium fistulosum, assembly GCA_030737815.1. Lineage (NCBI taxonomy): Eukaryota > Viridiplantae > Streptophyta > Magnoliopsida > Asparagales > Amaryllidaceae > Allium > Allium fistulosum. The sequence continues at coordinate 730,295,732 of CM060902.1, read as the reverse complement.
CGACTAGCCGTCAAATAGAGTAAGGAACTAATCATGCTACGATATAATTTTTCCTCAAAATCTTTTCCGTTATCATCTTTTTCTAAGAGAACAGTAGTACTCATCGATGTTGGTTTGCTTGAAATTTTATCCATTCCAAAGCATCGTAGTAGGTCGTTACAATATTTTTCTTAGTGAATAAAAATATCATTTTCAAGTTGTTTTATTTATAAACCTAAAAAGAAATTTAATTCTTCCATGTGAGACATTTCAAATTCATTGGTCATAATATTTGAGAAATGATTACAAAGGTTTTCATTAGTTGAACCAAAAATAATATCGTCTACGTAAATTTGCACAACTAAAATATCGTTATCTTCTCGTTTAATAAATAAAGTTGTATTGATTTTACCTATTTGAAAACCTAATGTAATTAAGTGATTTTTAAGTCATTCGTACCAATCTCGGGGAGCTTGTTTTAAACCATATAAAACTTTTTGTAATTTAAAAAAATGATCGGGATATTTTTCGTGAGTAAATAGTGGAGGTTGTTCAACATATACGTTTTCTTTGATAAAACCATTTAAGAAAGCACTTTTGACATCCATTTGAAACAGCTTAAAATAGTGATGATTTGCAAAAGCGAGTAATGTTCATATGGCCTCGAGTCTTGCTACCGGTGCAAAGGTTTCGTCGTAGTCGATACCTTCTTCTTGATTATAACCTTGAGCAACTAAGCGTGCTTTATTTCTTACAATATTTCCATTCTCGTCTGCTTTGTTTTTAAATACCCATTTTGTTCCTATAACTGATTGGTCTTCAGGTCTTGGAACTAGTTCCCAAACATTATTACGTTCAAATTGATTCAATTCTTCTTACATATCCATTATCCAAAAGTTATCATTTGAAGCTTCGTTATAATTTTTTGGTTCAAGATTTGACACAAATGCTACACGGCTTATTTGATTAAGTTGATTTCTAGTTACTCTGGAATTGAGATCTCCAATGATATTATCTTTTGGATGATTCTTAAGAATTCTATAGGATAATATTAAAGTGTTATTTTGCACATTTGTTTCATTACTAATAGAATTTGTTGAATTTGTTATTGGAATAGTCTCTTCTTCATCATTAGTATGATTGTTAAATAGATTTTTGTCGAACGAAACATGTAAACTTTCTTCAATAGTATTATTTCGTTTATTAGAAATTCTATATGCTTTGCTACGATCAGAATATCCAACAAAGATACCTTCATCGGCCTTCGGGTCAAATTTTCCTAAGTTATCTTTTGCATTTAATATAAAACATTTTGAACCGAAAGTTTTAAAGTATGATACTTTAGGTTTTCTTCCAAAAAATATTTCAAAACAAGTTTGTTTAGTCATAGGACGTATGGTTACTCGATTTAATATGTAACAAGCTCTGGCAATAGCTTCCGCCCAAAAATGTTTTGGTAAACCAATACTATTTAGTAGTGTTCGTGCACATTCTTGTAACGTACGATTTTTTTTCTTTCTACTACACCATTTTGTTGAGGTGTGCGAGGAAAAGAAAAATTATGACTTATTCCTTTCTTATTGCAAAAATTAGTAAAAAGATCGTTTCCAAATTCTCCTCCATAATCACTTCGAATATTTTTAATTTTCAAGTTCATTTGTGTTCTAATTCTTTTAGCAAATATTTTAAACATTTCAAAAGTATCGCTTTTATGTTTTAAAAACAAGGTCCATGTATACCTCGAAAAATCATCAACAATGACGAAAACATATTTGTTGTGATTTATAGATCGTATTTGTGTTGGACCAAATAAATCTAAATGTAATAATTCTAATGGTTGTTTTGTAGAAATATTATTTTTAGATTTAAAAGAGGTTTTCTTTAGTTTTCCAATTTGACAATCGTCACATAAATTTTCTACTTTGTAATTTATTTTAGGTAAACCTCTAACTAACTCATATTTTGCCAATTTATTAATACTTTTCAAATTGATGTGGCAAAAATGTTTATGCCATAACCATGATCATTATGTTTGGCGGTTAAACATAAATTTGAATTTTTATTTATATTCATGTTTAATATAGATATTTTTGTTTCTAAAACCTTCAAATATAAGTTGTTTGTTATTATCTAAAATATTACATCTATCTTTTTCAAAATTTATTTGAAAGCCTTTGTCACATAATTGACTAATCCTTAGTAAATTGTGTTTTAAATTTTCTACTAATAAAACATTTGTAATAATAGGAGAGTTAGAAATACCATAATTGATGACTTCTCAAGTGCCAACGACATATCCTTTTGAATTATCTCCAAAGGTTACCGTTCCACCATCGATGTATGTTATATTTGATAACATTTTTGAATTTCCGGTCATATGCTTGGAGCATCCGCTATCTAGTATCCATTTCTCCTTATGTTTTATTTTGGGTACCTGCAAAATAAAAGATGTTTTAATTGGTACCCATATACTTTTTTTAGGGTCCTAACTGTTAGAAGAGGGTAGCCACACCCATGATGGTTTGGTACCTTTATAAATATAATTTTTATTATAGACTACATTCTCTAAGAAATTATTAATATGTTTTTGTTTAATGAAATTATTATTTGTCTTAGGAATCCAAATTTTTATAGTTTTGGTATTCATACTAGACATTGGTAAACCTTTAGTTTTTGTATACAAATTTTTTTTTGCATCATTTCCTTTTTGCTTAGAAATATTTTTAAATCCTATTCCATTTCTATTGCCTGATGGTTTTGAAGTTTTGATAAGATTTTCCAAATCTTGTTTCCCTTTATTGAATTTTGACACATTATTCGTAATTTTATCTAATTTTTCTTTTAATTCTAAATTTTCAATTTTCAATATTTCAATATTGCTTTTTAGGTTGACTTTTTCTTTTAGTAAATCATCCTTTACTATTTTAGTGTTTTCAAAATCAATAGTAATAGCCTTACTTTCTATCTAATTATTTTTAATTTTTTCTTGAGATAATTCTAGTTCTTCTTCTAAGATAATTTTTTCATCTTTTAACATTCCTACTTCAAGTTCTAATCTATTTATTTTAGCTATATATTCTTTGTTCAATTTTTTAATTTTTCTAAATTTATCATCTAATTCCATGCTAAGTTCTAATAATTCGTCATAGCTAAGTTCCGGACATACCTCATCAGTTTGTGTCATAAAACACACATTAGCTTGTTCTCCATCACTATCACTACCACTTTCAGATGATGAAGAATCCGAGTCTTCCCATGTAACTTTGAAAGCCTTTTTCTTTTTGAATTTTTCAAATTTGTTCTTCTTTTTATCATTATTGAGTTTAGGAAAATCCTTCTTCATATGTCCGTATTGATCACATTCATAGCACTTAATTTGAGATAAGTTTATTGTGTTGGACTTCCCTTCTTTTTGGAATTTTGTCATCTTTCTAAATTTCTTGAATCTGTTATAATTCTTGGCAATGAAGACTATCTCTTCTTCATCTAAATCAGAGTCATCATTTTTTGTTGATGGAAATGCTATGTTCTTCTTTTCCGAATTTAGTTCTTTTCGTGCCTGCAAATTAGCTTCATATGACATTAAATTTCCTATCAACTCTTCAGTTTTGAGTGTAGAAAGATCATTAGCTTCTTCAATAGCTAAAACTTTCCTTTCCCAATCTAATGTTAAAGAGTTGAGTATTTGAGAAACTAAATCAAAATCGGTAAATTTAACTCCTAATGCCATAAGATCATGTTGGATAGTTTGAAATCTAGAATACATATCAACAATAGTTTCATTTTGCTTCATTTTAAATGACGAAAATTGGTTTTGCAAAATTGAAATCTTAGTCTGTTTGACCTTTGTTTTACCTTCGTGTGTGATTTGTAAAGTACGCCAAATGTCAAATGCAGTTGTACATAACATGACACATGAAAATTCATTTTTATCTAGAGAACAAAATAAAACGTTCATAGCTTTAGCATTATTTGATGCTAAGGTCTTTTGTGCATCAGTCCATGTGTTCATAGCAGTAGTAGGTGCTTCATATTTATCTTGAGTCGCCGACCAAATTTCTAGACCATTAGCTTCCATAAAAATTCTCATACGTGTTGACCAGTATGCATAGTTAGAGCCATTAAAAAGTGGGGGTCGTGTTGTGGATTGTCCTTCTTGAAAAATACTTGCCATATTAAAATGATTCAAAAACGTGTTACTGTACTTTGATCAAACCTTGCTTTGATACCAAATGAAAGTCTATAGTATGGTGGATCGATTAAGCAGATGACAAGTATGTGACTAATTTAAACTATATTGTAACAATATTGAAGTATGTAAACAAGAATAATCACACCATAGATTTTATACTGGTTCGGACCTCCCGTCCTACGTCCAGTCCCGAAGCTCCTCTTTGGAATTTCCTTTCACCGAATAACCCTCACTTCACCCAAAGGAACAGGTTTACAATAGTAGAGTTTCTTTGTCAACTATGTGTTCTCTATTACACGGATTTTGACTATATAGTGCAAATGCTTCCAATATATATATATCTATAGATTGTTGTCTATGAGGAACTGTATATTTGGAAGAGTAGAGTACAAGTATAGATTGCTAGAGATCAAGAATATATCAGAGTATATGAGTAGAAAGCGCAAGTAAGTCAGGTAGATTCTTCTCTTGGATTCTTGATGCTATTTATAGTGGTAGAGAGATTCCTTGAGTAGTTGCATCCATTAGTAAGTGTTCTATGGTCGCTCCTGATGATGATGAAGAGTTGCAGCGAAGAGGAGCGAAGGTGTATTTTCAACTGTGACAGTTGTACTTTGAATGGTAGTAGTCGAGTAAACCATACGTCTGGAAAAAGTTTCAGACGTCTGTCTTTTATATTTTTTTGCATATGGTTACTTTTCAGACGTCTGAGTATCAAAACCAGACGTTTGATTCTATCTGATTTGGGAACCAGAGAATTCTATCAGACGTCTGGCTAGTGCACTCAAACATCTGAACTTGTGCATGTTGCATTTCTTGTGTCTGTGTCATTCCTCTTCTGATTCTATCGACTTGTAGCCTCTTGATACTTCTTTTGAGTCTTGTTCTTATCTCTTTGGTGATGTTACTTTATCAATTACCTGTAAATATAGATATATATATATATATATATGCATATTCGATTTCCATTGTATAGTTGTTATCATCGAAACCATAGAATTGATTTCCTAACACAAACCTCGTATGTTTTTTTAGATCCGATAATATTAGTGAGGCTTCTTAGACTTCAGCATGTTTTGTTGTCAGATCTTTGGGTAGTTGTTGCTCGAATCTTTATCAGGTTTGCTGATGTTTTGCTCAACCTTTAATTCTTTTCCAAAGAGAACAAAATTCCTTACTGTAAATGTTTTTTTCTAAAGAATTTCCCGTTATGCTATTGGCATATAGAACTTCTGGTAAAACAACAACATGACATACCCTATTTTCTTTAACATGTGGATGTGAAGCGATGCTTCCAATTGAGGTTGAAGTGCCATCCTATCAAAGAATGCATATGCTTTTAATCCTATTCAAGGACTAAAACGGGAATCTTGGACTTAATTAATGAGCTAAGAGATGAAGCGTCCATACGAGCAGCTGAATATTAGCAAAGAATAACCAAATACTACAATTCCAACATCAAGGAAAGATCATTTCGAAAAGGAGATTTAGTACTTCGAAAAGTCATCACAAATACTAAAAATCCAGTAGATGGACCACTTGGGCTAAATTGGGAAGGACCCCTCATTATCTACGAAGTAACCCACCAGAGACCTATCGACTATGCCGACCAAATGGTAATGTCATAGCAATAACTTGGAATGCCAAACATCTAAGGCGAAATTTTCCTACAATGGATGAATAAAGAAATTATGATAAGTATGTCTACAGAATCGGCAGCCCAATGAAAGGAAAGAACTAAAAGGAAAAGCCTAAACCATTACCTCTAAGGTAATAAGGGACAAAGAAAGCCTTTGATTCCACCACAAGTTCCTGACCAAAGCACCCTTTAGAGGGAGGTCAATGTAAGCCTCTGGTCCAGTCTATAAAGCCTGGCCAGAGCAGTGCAAGTTTTTGGTCTCGCCCGCGTAGCTTGGCCAGAGTGCCTCATAGAGGGAAAATGGAGTAAGCCTTTAATCCCGCCTAAGATGGCCTGGCCAGGGCACCGACCGGCCTTTAATTCCACCTGTACGGCTTGTTTGGAGCGTCTCCTAAAGGGAGGACGGAGTAAGCCATTGATCCCATATAAGATGGCCTAGCTGAAGTGCCTCTTATAAGGATGTTGGGTAAGACTTTGGTTCCTCTTAAGATAACTAACTAAACACATAGGACAAAAGACCTAAATCATCACCTAAGAGAGTGATAAGGAGTTCGATCCAAGTTGAGATCTTTACATAAAGATGGTAACAAAGAAATCAATCAAAGCTAAATCACCACCTGAAGAGTGTAAAGGGCAAACTTCTAAAGGAAGATCAAATTCAAAAGCAAATCAAACTTGACCCAAAAGAGAGATCTAGGCAGTCTTTTAGAGGAAGATCAATCAAATGTAGAAGCAAATCTAGCTTTATCCTAAAGAATGCATCAAAAGAAATCTTCTAAAGGAAGAATAATCAAACGCATTCAGTTATGCATAAGGATGAAACTAAAAGAAACCCTCAAAGGAAGGGTCAAGTTATATTTTTCCTAAAGTCGAAAATTTTAATACTAGAAAAAAATGAGTGAAAAATTCTAGTTTATCATCTGGAGCCAGAAGCTCCGTTCTTCGAAATATGAGTTATTTCTCAATCCTTGATTCCTTGATTCGAATTCGAATTATCAAATAAAGGGAATCTCTGTTAAAGGCAGATGTATTTTTGGTTTTTTATACTTGGATTTATTATTACTAGAATGGTTTTCCGGTCTTTTATTCAGATTATTAAAACTGAATGATTTTATGGTCGCCAATCCTAAAATTACGGTATTATTACCTGAGGATTTATGGTCTTACACTATGATTACCATAATGGTTTCTAGTCCTCCATTTAGATAATTATTGCTAAAATAGTTTTTTGATCTTCTCTTCAAGAAATTATATATACCGGATGGTTTTCTGGTCTTCTCTGATTATTATTACCAGATAATTTTCTGGTCTTCTCTTATTTAAGAAACTATTAATGCCAGATGGTTTTCTGGACTTCTATTCAAGTGATATTATTACCAAATGATTTTTTTAGTCTTCTATTCAGGATATTATTATGGATTTCTGGTCATCTATTTAGGATATTATTGTGGATTTCTATTTAGGATATTATTGTGGATTTTTGGTTTTCTATTCAAAATATTATCATGGATTACTGGTCTTCTACTTAATTATTATTACTAGAGAATTTCCGGTCTTATATTTAAAAGCTATGATACTATTGCCAGACTGAATTTATATTTTTTCTTTTGAACATATTTCCTATCTTCTTAGTCAAATTTGACTTTGAAGAATGAAAACCTCTTTTATAAGAGAACGAGGATAAGCTAATTCATGACTTTACCAAAGTCGATAGGGTGTGCCCAAGTTCAAATTTAAAGTTAATAATGAAAATCATCACTTACTTTGTGTTTTACAGGAAAACATGGTTAGAAAGAAAACATTGCAAAGAATTAGAAAAGCGAGATAATTCTTGGTTTACACTAAAGTGTAAAAAGCTTCCTCTACATAAGTGGGGAGGCAAACGTTGCCTACATATTTTTAAAAGGAAGAAAACATAGAAGCAAGGGAATATGATGTTGAATTAACAAGTCCTGTTACTACAAACCATGATTCCAAAGATATGAAAGCATGTTGACAATAAGGATGTCAAAAAAGAGGCAAGAAAAAATACAAGAGGAGATAACTGATATCGGAAGCATGAATACAACATGTCGAAGTCCATGATGTCGAAGATAAAGAAAATGATCATACAGCAAATGATGACATATCTCAGGCCGCTTTGAAAGGATCTCGAAAGCTTACATCTAGTGATAATGTTGCATACCATCAATTCCGCACTTCATCAATATAATAAAAGATGTTGCATCCCCACAAAATAGGTAAAGAGGGATACCACATATCAATAACACATAGAAGCATGCAGAAGGTCATTAGCATGGTTAGAGATATCAAAACTAATTAATGCCACCCTTCATCAATAAAGATAGATGCCAAATGTTAACATATGAAGGGGTCCGAAGCTTCCGAAAGCAACATGCAAGGCGGGTGTCACATATCGTAGAGATATCTATAGAATGATATCGAAAGTCATCAATAGAAGGTTGCTGCATTCGGACAATACACAAAGACTTGTCATATGTCACCAATTCAATATGGGATATCATATAAGCTGTCAACCTTTAAAAGATGTCATGTGCCTTTGCTTCCCGAGGTGATACAAAAAGCCATCAACACTCAAAGGAATGTTGAAAGTCTTCAGAACAAAACATGATCACAAGAGCCATTGAGATAGCTCATGATGCCGGAAGTCTAGCATTCTGAAGGAGACACGTGGAAGCTATGCCGCCCATTTCCACCCCATTGATGAACAAGGGGATGCCACATGCCATAAACATGATGAATGATTCCGAATGACAGGTGTTCCAAAGTGCCAGGTGGCAGCCATACCACACCACTTCACTCCTATAAATAGACCCCAGGAGCATTCAAAAATGGCGAATCTTGTTTTTCTCTCTCTCACTTTTTGAAAATCAAAGACTTGTAACCCTAGATCAAATTAGGGGAAATCTTGCATTGCTTGTAGATATTGTGATTTTATATGAATAAAGACTTGAACTATCTTGCATAGTCTGTTTACTTTAAACGTGCAAATTAGACTATTATTGAACATGGATACGCATATGAACACCTTTTGGACTTGAACATGACTTTTGGACTTCATCCAAAACAAAGCCACATAAGTCTGACCCAAATTAGAGTTTATCGTGCCTAGTGACTATTTTGCCAAATGCTATATGGACAATGGATTGTGATTAACATGGATTGCCTAATTTATCCATTATCGAATGCCTAATGAATTATTGCCTATCTATGCAATTTACCTAATGAACGTATGATGTGAGCCAGACAAATTAATCATAACTTATGGACATTATGGGTCAATTTTTGAAATAACAGCAACTTGTACTAAAGCAATAGCCTGCATGAACCAATTATGGGTTTAAGGCACCTTATAAAATTCACCAGCCATGTCGTTTTATAGTGACATAATCAATTCTTGGCTCATTACGGAATTATGGATGTTATATCAATTTTTGGTATAAAACTACCAATCTTGCCTCTGGACTTACGGATTAAATTCTTTAACCATTCCGATACCTAACCAAAAATCCATAGGCATTATAGATTTATCTCGAATAACATGTGCGGTGTATGGATGTGAATGAATTTATACTTTATACTTTATAGTATGTTTTCACCTCATGTGTAATAAATATTGGATGTGAATGAATTTACAAGTGTGGTATATGACCATCTGACATGATATTCACATGCAAATAAATCTATCATTCTTTCCTTTGTCCCTCCCCTCTCAACTCTGCTCCTCTTCCCTCTTGCTTTACACCTGCTCATTCACTCATAGAAGTGCAATTTTGTAGGGGGTTTTGTTCATTAATAGTTGAGTTAGTACAGATATATTTCACAAACTATTTATCCCCGAATAACAGATTATCTATGTATCTCATAATTCCAGCTTCAACATCAAAGAGGAGCAGCAAACGGAAATGCAATTACTGGGCAATCTCTTTTTAAAGCTGTTGCTCCTGCTGGTGTAGGTACTATGCAAGTATCTTCTATATTGTTTTCCTATCCTATTATTTTTCATACATAAAATATTTATCATAAACTTTTTGGATTTAACTAGCCACTAGTTACATAAATTTTTTTCCTTAAAATTCAATTAATTTTAATCGGTATAGTCTTGTTGATTTCACCTACCTTTGCTGGTAATATATTTATACTTTCTATGATGTTCATGATGCAAAATATATTGTTAACTGCATTATAATTTTATCAAACCATTGAATGAATATGCAATGTAAAATTAAACACATCATCCTTCTCTTAGGCATGACAGCAATGGTTTTAAAATTAAAAACAAGTATGTGATCATTTACTGTACAAGAAAGTAAAAATCAATTTGCAGTTTCACCGATTCAGAAATGTTTAAACAACCAGTACACTTTGGTTTATGTTTTGACTAGTTGAAATTATTTCGAACTAATTGATCCATTTCATTATAAATATCCTTCAGATATATTCATTTCATTTTTAGACACGCTTCATACATATTGATTCAATTTCATCGACAATAAAATGTAGGCAGTAAAAATATTCGGTTGAGAGGGTACTGAGGCAACACTACAGAGAAAATGAAATGAAACCAGCTCCTTTAAGCAGAAGAGGATCTGAAATAGAAGCAATCCAAGTAATAAAGAGTACAATCTTCTAAGCATGTTTTGACAAACATTGAGAATGAAATCAGAACATTGAGTGATTTCATGTTGGACTAGTAGTAACGCATGGAATGATAAGTAGGTAAGCTATAGCATAGCAAAATGGGACTGATGTTGGAAATGGGATCTTGATCTAAAATAAGCAGATACTACGACCGGACTGTTATAAAGATGAGATGAGATCTAGATACAACGACCGAACTGCCAAAGATACCAATTGTGATCTAAGGCTCCGTTTGTTTAAAATGCTGAATTCTGAATTCTGATTACTAAACTCTGAAGTCTGAATGCTGAATTCTGAATATCACTTACTCGTTTGCTTTCATTCAGCATTCAGAACAAAAAACAACATTCAGCATTCAAAACAAAAAATAAGCACTAAAAAAGTTCTGAATTATTTTGTCTGAATGGATAGCTTTATTCAGAACACTGATAAAAAACAAACAACAAAGAACTTCTGAATTTTAAATCAAAACTTAGATTCAGAACTTCTTGATAAAAACAAACGTAGCCTAAGTTGATTATTTTTTATAGCATTCTATCTTAATTGTCTTTTTTAAAGAATTTATATGATAACTTATTTTAGGGTGAAGCTCGGTTGAGTTTGATACGGAAAGAAATTGATAGTTTTGCTCCCAAATGTGCAACTGATGCTAAAAGATTACAGAAAGAGCATGCAAGAGAAGAGCTAAATTTGAACTCGGTTAAAAAGCAGACAAAAGAGTTCTTAAAGGTATCCATTGCCTTTTTATTCTTAATGTAAATTTGTGATTACTAACTATAAAATTTGCAGTTTGAAATGGTTTTCTTTAATGTTTTCAGAAAGATGTTTGGATAGTACAAAATGAGAAAGATGCTTTTCGAATTTTATTTCAGAGTATGTTACATATAGGCCCGTCTAACGGGTCGGGTCGGGTCATAAATGGATCGGGTAGAATTTGCCCTGAGCTATTCAGAACATAAACAAACCCGACCCGTTTGACCCATTTAATATACGGGTCAACCCGACCCGACCCATTTAACAAGAATTGCACTGTAAACAACAAAACATGCACAGAAAATGAAACATTACACCATTATATCATCAATACTGTTTTGTAACCAAAAACTGCACCACCAGAAAATAAAAAACTGCATCATATTATCAAAAAACTAAAGCGTAGCCTAAAACTGCAACATATTTGAAAATAACATACAAAGAACAACCTAAAACTGCAACATGTCGCATACTGAATCAAATAACCAAATACTGAAGCAGTTCTACACCATACATGTCATACATAAACAGTTATACATCATACATGACATTCAAATGACACCATAAGACAGCCTAAAACTGAAGCAAAGCCTAAAGCGCTGAAATGCTGATGTGCTGAAATCACCTGAGCAGCAAGATTGAACTACTTGTGTATCACATATCTGCAATCTTGTACTCTACTACAATAGATGCATAAACACCCAAGCAAAGTACAAAAGCTTACACAGTTGTAGAATTCTTCAACCGAAATTAAGAAAAAACGTCAACATTCTCATTAACCGCAGACTGCATCAACTTTTGACCTTCATCTTTTACTTTTGTCCTCTCCATCTGTTGTGAAGGAAAATTATGTTATATTATAATGAGTTAATTGGTAGAATATAATTGAAAGAATAACAGTATGGTTTAAAAACATTGCCATGCATCAAATTTTGTAGGAATCAGGGAATTTTTTTCTCTCGTGAATATGTATTCTGGTTATGAAAGCCTAGCTGGGAATCACACGGAGTGAAGTGTTTTGGTAAAAGTTTTACTCATGTCATGCAAGTGTAAATTAGCATATTATTGGTAATCTTCCTAAGGAAGAGCAATGATCGGTGTCTATGATGCTATGTATATTTTTATGGTAACCAATTAATTGAACTAATCAAATGAAACTAAAAACTAAGTCCATAAATGCGTTGATATATAATTAGCGAAATCCAGTGATATTTTAATAGTAGTAGAAGTTTTAGTGCAGGAGGTGGTAGCATCCAAAGTCTATAAAATATTAAGACTATTATTTATATTACACACCGAATTTTTTTTTGACAAATTTTAGTAATGACAGATGGTTTCTAACAATAAATATTAGGTTGCAAACAATTCACTCCCAGCAACTCACCCAAGAACAACCCACTACGCACACAAATCCACACCTGTTTATAATTGCAAACACATATGCATACCACACGCATATACAAGTGAACACAATAGCTAGTCATAATGAATAGGAATAAGCAAACACGCCCACTGGAATTCGCATGAACTCAACACAGTAATATATATAAACTAACACACAAACTCACACATTCACATCTCAATGCACACAATACACACCTCAGATCACATATGCACCTAAACACATACACCACATGGATATACATCAACACGCACACAATATGCACTCACCTCAGATACACATATACATTTACATGCAACACGCATCACACACACTCCATACTCATTCTCACAGCTCATATATTTCACGCACGCAGCCCAAATACCAACTGTCAAATTTTGTAAATTATATAATACAAGATATTTGTCAAACCACATAGTCATCCACAATTTAAAATACAAAGTTAAATATAATTGGCTGCAATATAATTAACTAACCCTTCCTAGTACAATTTGACTTGAATACAAGAATACCTAGTGTTATTCACAATCTCATAATAAACAAAGCTAGAAAAGTGGGCAAATATGTATAGCATTAAACAAACAATATAGGCAGAAACAATTTCCTAACATCCATACCTCACTCGATAAATAATGTAACTTGCATTTATGAGATAGATACGCATGCAAAAATAGATGTTTATCTTTCACCTTCTTCATATTAAGAGCATAAGATGTATAAATTAAGGTAATTAGATTAAATATATTTGGTGAACTGTGTTGCAAATTAAAAATTGAAAGTTATAAACATACCGTGCTTAACATGCTATTATTGACCTTTTTGTTAGATGTTCATCCAGAGAACTATTATAAATTAACTCATGGTTATGTAAATATGTAGTTTACTTATTATGGATATAACAATAAATTAACCCAGATTCCATACCAGTGTAGCTGACGAAGGGAGTGAAGACCACAAGCTTATCCGTGATTTCAACAGCATTCATTGCATTCGACAGATCCTGTTTGTTTGTAAATACAAGTAGGACAGCATCGCTCAACTCATCCTGGAAATAGTAATAGTACTGTAAAAGAAAAAACATGAGATAACAACAAACATAGCAGATGTATGGACAAGATGCGAAAAATGAAATATCAAACAAAACTTGACTTCTTACTGTGACACAAACGAAGCATAACTTTACGTAATCTTTAATAGATGACATCAAGAAAAACTTAAGAAATGAAAAGTCAATAACCATGAAATGAAAAGATAGAAGAAGGTAACATTTCATATATTTATACAACGCGCTCTTAGAATAAATAGGGAAGAGAAAACAAAAATGTTCAGGGCAGTTGATGCAGAATTCAAACTCAGATGATAGAGATGGCACAAGGTGGTAAGATTTTCACCTCTGAGAATGATACTTTTGGAGAATTTGAATGAGAGAAGATAAATGACCACTTTGTGATGAAGTTAGCTACATGGTTACTATCTAGTCTTAGTTAAATATATCATATACATTATTTTGAATAAAACTTTTTCTGGTCAATACACCTTTGGTTAAACTGATATGTTATTGCTATTTGGATTCTGATCTGTATCTTTTCAGTTTTGTGATTTTGATAGTATATATACTATTGAATGCTGTGATTTTCTATTTCATTTTTAATTATTCAAATTTCTTTTTTCTTATTTCATAATTGCCTTATTTGTATAAATAAAAGGCGCTGCTGGTTTGTAGTGTTTTAGAAAAAGGGCATGTGGAATACTGTTACTTCATGAAACAAGACATCTAGAGATGAGGTGAAGAATAATTTATATTTTTCTCTGTTGATTCTTTTTATTAGTTCTACACAATTCCTAATGCAACTTCAATGTATAATTATTTTTTCATCCCATGACCAGGTCACTTCCTGACTGGGAAGTTTTAGCAAAAAATGTCCTAATGTCAATTTTAAGATGGAGCTTTAAAACCAACATGGAGAAAACCATGACCATCTTCTGCACATAATGAAACTAATTGTGCCACTTAACCAGGTTTCGGTGTCCTACATTATATTCAATCAAATGCACTGGATGATTTCTTACACCTAGCAGTTGAAACTTGCCTGATTGCTAAGGTGAATCATGAGACTAATTTGGACTAACTAAAAATTAAAAAAAAAATTAAAAAGATTCTCTACAATAAAAACTCTTTACATCGAGAGTGAAAACAGTTCATCAGCATGTTTTAATGGAAATAGGTCAAATTTAACAATACAAATATAATGATCAACATAAAAGAACAGAAAATGAAGAATAGAAAAGTAAAAAGAAAATGATGTACACACACACCCACACCCTGAACTCCATCTCTATCATCAAATATTCATAGTTCTAATTTCTACATTAATCATAGTCCAATTATAAAGGGTTCTCCATATATCTTGAAGAGCTTGCAGTCAATTTGCTATAAAAACTTAACATATTCAAAAAAGTTCCCAAAAATGAATAATGTACACAATCTCACAATTGTAAAACCAACTTTTTTTGTTCTTTTATTTTTATTGAAATTTATTCATTTTACTTTATTGAAGTGATGATTTGGAAGTGTTTGGTACTACTCGCTAAACATTGGTTTTATATCATCGATGTGATAGATTACTGGGTATGTTTTTCAACAACCTTACTTTTTCATTCATCACGGTAAATTACCGGTAATCGACACCGATGCTTTGGTGTTCGTAAAATAGACAAAATTATTTGATATGTAAAATTATTTTTCTCTATACATAATTATTTGATATGTAATCATCTAAAACTTTCGCCTTCGGCAATCAAATTAACACCATCAAAAAAATTGAACCTTAGAATTGTCAAAAGAGAAATTTGATATGTTTTAGCATTCAATAATTACATATCAAAAGATGCATAAAAAAATAGAAAGTGGCACCATTCAATAATTAGGAATCCAATCTGTTTTAGCAATCATGGTAAAGAATGAACTGTTTTTATGATGTACCATAAATATACAACAAAACTATGAATTAACAGATTACGAATGAAGATATAACACAAAGATAAACATAGAAAAATGATAAACAGAGATGAAAAGAATGCATACGGGAATGGCAAGAGCATACCTGAACAGCTGCAGATCCGGACGATTCAGGCGGCAATCAAATTTCTGAAACCCAAAGAGAAATAGAAGCATTAAAACAAACCAGCAGTCCATGCTCAAAACCGATTTAAAAATCCCACTCGCCCCTAATTCTCCCACTCTCAAATCAAACTGAAATCGAAATTGAAAAAAAGGAAAAAGAAAAATACGCGAACAACATCGCGACTAGAGATCTAGAACCGATGGCTAAAAACCTTAGCTCTACGATTAATTTAAACGATTGAAAAGATTAATACCTGTTATCTAATATTATGAGAAATCGCCATTTCTTCTTCTGTCGCTTTTTTGGAGAACGAAGAAACTAAAACTAGGGTTGAAGGGTTACGCGGGTTGGATTGCTTTGGGTAGGTTTGCTAATGTTTTGTATACGGGCTGGGTAAAAAGAAAATAAAGTTTTAAACGGGTAAACCCAACCCTTTTAATATTAGGGTAATTGGGTTGGGTAAACGGGTTAGGGTATAATTGACAGGCCTATTACATATTGGCTGTTTATATAACAGTTATGCTAATAGCATTTATATGGTTTTGGGCTAAACATATACAAGCCCACTAGCCTGCTTATTACATAATCGATTTGCTGCTAAAAGGATGTATGCGTCTTCAGTCTCTCATCACTTGTACACTTCTAACTCCCTCCCTCAAAGCGATTAGGGTTAGAATTCCCAATTTTGAGCCGCCTCTTTATATAATTCAATTCACAAATTCCTTCAAACCTCGTAAGTTTTTTAGATCCGATAATATTAGTGAGGCTTCTCAAACTTCAGCATGTTTTGTTGTCAGATCTTTGGGTAGTTGTTGCTCGAATCTTTATCAGGTTTGCTGATGTTTTGCTCAATCTTTAATTCTTTTCTAAAGAGAACAAAATTATTTACTGTAAATGCTTTTTCCTAAAGAATTACCCCTTGTGCTATTGGCATATAGAACTTCTGGTAAAACGACAACATGACATACCCTATTTTCTTTAACATGTGGATGTGAAGCGATGCTTCCAATTGAGGTTGAAGTGCCATCCTATCAAAGAACGCATATGCTTTTAATCCTATTCAAGGAATAAAAAGGGAATCTTTGGACTTAATTAATGAGCTAAGAGATGAAGCGTCCATACGAGCAGCTAAATATTAGCAAAGAATAACCAAATACTACAATTCCAACGTCAAGGAAAGATCATTTCGAAAAGGAGATTTAGTACTTCGAAAAGTCATCACAAATACTAAAAATCCAGTAGATGGACCACTTGGGCTAAATTGGGAAGGACCCCTCATTATGTACGAAGTAACCCACCAGAGACCTATCGACTATGCCGACCAAATGGTAACGTCATAGCAAGAACTTTGAATGCCAAACATCTAAGGTGAAATTTTCCTACAATGGATGAATAAAGAAATTATGATAAGTATGTCTATAGAATTGACAGCCCAATGAAAGGAAAGAATTAAAAGGAAAAGCCTAAACCATTACCTCTAAGGTAATAAGGGACAAAGAAAGCCTTTGATTCCACCACAAGTTCCTGATCAAAGCACCCTCTAGAGGGAGGTCAATATAAGCCTCTGTTCCAGTCTATAAAGCCTGACCAGAGCAGTGCAAGTTTTTGGTCTCGCCTGCGTAGCCTGGCCAGAGTGCCTCATAGAAGGAAAATGGAGTAAGCCTTTAATCCCGTCTAAGATGGCCTGGCCAGAGCACCGACCGACCTTTAATTCCACCTGTACGGCTTGTTTGGAGTGTCTCCTAAAGGGAGGACGGAGTAAGCCTTAGATCCCACATAAGATGGCCTAGCTAGAGCATCGAACAAGCCTTTAGTCCCATCTATAAGGCCTGACTGAAGTTGTGACGCCCCACCTCTATACTCACGCTAGCCAAGGACACTACGAGGTAATGCCGTCAACTAGCTCGAAGAATAAGGCTTTTGAGGAGCGACCCTCTGTGTAATTGCTTTGTGCGAGTACCGATATGTCAGATAATATAACTTACATTTCTTTTCAAGAGGAAATCCGACATATCAAATACAAACTCAAAGCTACCACACAGTGGCTATGTGGCATTTAGAAACAAATATAGAAATAAACATAACACAAATAAGTCACTGACATTCATATCACAAAAGCAGAAATAGATATGAATATATCACATAAAAACGTACAACAAAGTAGTGGTCATATAAGTACATCATAAAAGAGTAGGTACAAGTGCAAGACAAAAGAATAAGTATACATCAAGGAGTCTCTATCTTGAACGTATACAAGCAAAAACTACTAATCTAAAGTAGTTAGCCAAAAATCAGATGATGGTCCCAGAAAAGGAGCCAAGTAGAAGCACCTGTAACATCTCGGTCTGACCCGAGTATTATTTAGGAAGAAAATAATAAACGGATCAGTCTAGCTATAATTATCATATGTAAAAATGAGATATAAGAAGAGATATAACAAAAACGTATGATAATAGTAATGTCATACCATGAAAAGTATACATTAAACAACAACAAAAATCATACAATATCTCAAGAATCTCAAAGCACCAAAAAGAATGTCATATTCTTTATTTTATTCACCAAACCCCAAATATTGACAAGCATGTCATTGCCAATCGCAAAAAGAGGTGAAACATAAATTCCAGAAATCATCAAATAGGAATCCAGAAATCACAAAGGGGGAAAGGCCTATCACAAACTGGAGCATGAAAACTCACCAACACATGTATCACAAACGAGTCGCTAACCCATGGTTGCTAACCATAGAGCTGGTGCCACGACGTAGTACATCGAACGCCGGAGGAACCAGAAACTCAAATAATCTAGAACATCGACGTAGTACAGCGTTACGTTCGATGAACCAAACCCAAATAATCAGGCACAACGACGTAGTACAGCGAATGCCCGATGAACCTGAACACAAATAATCCAGAACATCGAAGTAGTACAGCGAACGCCCGATGAACCAAACTCAAATAATACGGAACAACGATGTAGTACAGCGAACGCCCGATGAACCGAACTCCAATAAGCCGGAACAATGACGTAATACATCGTTACGCCCAATGAACTGAACTCCATAAAACCATAGGTCGCTAGGCTATAAAAATGAGACGAAGCTCCATAAATCGGGGTATAGTACCCCACGTGGACAAAGAGACATCGCAAATCGCTAGACTAAACCATAAAATGATCATCATCGATCATTAAGAAGTGTCGATTACACTAAGCTAGTAAATAAATGAGTTTAGCTTCATGTCTCATAACCACTGGCTTAACTTAAATATTTACGAACAAATTGTAGATTTCCACTCGAAGATTGTCACAAGATTTTCAATCGAACAAGTCCAAGAATTAACCGACGAAGTAAACGCAAGCATTTCATACCACTTGTTTTACTAAGCCGTTTAATTAGATTTCTCATACAAATGAGGTAAAGGTTTGTATATACTAATAGATTGGAAAACGGTTTTATAAACGAGCTTTGTATCAAAAATAGAGTTTAAATCATCTTTGTGAAAGAGTTTGAATATTTACTACTAGTATAGGAACCTTTGCGTTTTTGAAATTGACAAATCACAAAAATGATTGTAGAAATAATCAATCACCAAAGATTCACATATGAATACGTGAATTAAATCCAAAGAAATCGATACCAAATCCATCAAAATGGATATTCTCAAAAATCCCGAAAAATTAGTCATCAAAGTCAATAAAAGTGATAACAACTAATCGGATCGACAAAAAATCGATAAACAATGGAAATTCACACAAAACAGCCTAAATAGGCAAAAATAAACGTTTCCAGACGTATGGTTTGGAATCCAGACGTCTGGATTTGTTTTCTGGAAGTAGTTCGGAAAGCCAACCAGACGTCTGGAATAGCCAAAACAGACGTCTGGTTTAGAATCCAAACGTCTGGTTTCGTTCTCTAGAAATAGTTCAAAAAGCCACCCAGACGTCTGGAATTATCAAAACAGACGTCTGAGCCATGTCCAAACGTCTGGTTCTGAATCCAAACGTCTAGTTTCGTTCTATGGAAATTATCCAGAGGGCCACCAGGCGTCTGAAACTTCAAGTCAGACATCTGGGACTCATCCAGACGTCTGATCTGAGATTTCAGACGTCTGGAATTAGTATCTAGCATTTTTTTATAAAGTCTGTGTGCATACATTTTGGCTCCAGGTCCAAACCAGACGTCTGGTCACCTTGTCTGGGCAATATTTTGCCTAGGCCTAAGTGGCCAAAATGTAGCGGGTGCGATCGGACGAGCAACGGCGACTAAGGATTTACGCCAAGCGACAACCCGGCCTTATAGGCTCTTCGATACACCCCAAACATCAATGTCCAAACATCCATAGTAGGATTTTCATAAAATTGGACCGAAACACCAAATCGATTCAAATCAAAAGCAAATGAATATGCACAAGTGTTAGGAATTCATACTAAACAACAATGAAGGTTATAGACGTAGATGTGAGTTAAAAAAAACTCACCTTTAAACCCAAAAACACAAGAGAGAAGCTACCAAGCAAGGCTAGAACAATCACTCTTCAATTTTAACCCAAGGAGCTTCAATCTAAGCTCAAAAGAAAACATTTCCTAAGTTAGGGTTTAGAACATTTCTGAAATTGAAGAGAAAATGGAATGGAGAAGATGAAGAGAAGGCTTACCTAAGCTTCTCTTTGATTTCTAGCTTGAAGTTGATAATTCCTAAGAGAATTAGGGCTTAGGATTTCTAATTCTTTTTCTCTTCCCCCATTTTTATCTAAAGCTTGAAGGTATTAGGAAATGAAAGTGAATGAAGAGAAGAGAGGGTGGAGCTAGGGTCTTATGTTAGGTTATTGGGCTGAAACCCAAACCCAAAGCCCTAAGTGAAAAATAGCAAAATTCACTCAACTCTAAACATATCAATATTTATACTCAAAAAGGTCGCAAACGCCATTTTGAACTCAATGGAAGTGGTCTCGAGTCCTAATTCGATTGTTTGCAAAAAGTAGTTTTTCGGACTTTAATCCGACTAACGATGCTATATTTAAATAAAATATTTAAATATTCAATCGTAAAATATGTGGCTTGTTACAGACTCCCCTCCTTAAAGAAATTGCGTCCTCGTAATATTTAAGAAGGAAATAAAAAGTAACAACCATAAAAGCATACCAATATAAAAGAAAATTTTGAAATAAGAAGTTCACCTTAAAGAGCACGAGAGAGTATGTTGCTCATAAGTCAAATTAGATGAAACATCAATTTCTTCAACAACACCGGGCTCATGAATAAAATCGGAATCCCTAAGGCATTTCCATAGACGAGTGACGTGGAAAACGTCATGAATAGCAGAAAAATTGAGCCGGTGCAACTTCGTAGTACAATAACGGTACGCCCGAGAAACTAGAAACTCGAATAACTCCGAACATCGACGTAATACAATAACGGTATGCCAGATGAACGGAAACTCAAATAATTCGGAACACCGACATAGTACAAAAATGGTACGTCCAATGAACCAAAGCTCAAATAATTCGAAACACCGATGCAGTACAAAAACGGTACATCCAATGAACCGAACACCATAAAAGAACATCGAACGCTAGTCCATAAAAGAAATGAGACGAAGCTCAATAAAGCGAGGTATATTGAAACGTCCGATGAACTTGGCAAAAAGATCATTCCATTCGGACATCATCAAAGAAACAACCATTTGTTGCTTGCAACCAAGGATATTGGCAACACGATTTCCCCCCTCCCGGGAGTATAATGAATATCAAGATCATAAGATGCAAGGAACTCGAGCCAACATTGTTGAAGCAAATTAAGTTCCTTTTGAGAAAATAAATATTTCAAAAATTTATGATCGGTGTGGAGATAAAATTTCTTCCCTAAAAATAATGATGCCAAACTCTAAAAGCGAAAACAATAGCCGCGAACACTAGAACATGAGTGGCATACCTAGTCTCGATAAGCTTTAATTGTATAGAAGCTTAAGTCATAGAACGTTCTCTTTCACAAGAGAACGGCACCCAAACCAATACGACTAGCACTGGTACAAATAGTGAAGTCTTGGTTCCCCTCGGGAATCATAAGAATAGTAGTATCGGAAAAGATTTCCTTTAATCGATCATCTTTCCCGAAAAGCTAAGACTTTCAAAATTATAATTAACTTTATGTAATCATCTATTTAGAAAAATTTACTTTTTACAAGTCAATTTATTGTGTCTAACTGTCTCATCATAGCATTTAGGAGATTCCTATCGATAACGTCGATCAAGCGCATCGACCAGAATTCTTAAAGCACTCAATGGGCAAAATAACACAAAATCATCTTTTATATGATAAACATGCCTCTTATAAAATTTACAAATATTCTTTGCTCGTTTTAAGAACCAAATCCAATCATACTTATAAACATCTTATTAAAAAGATTTGCAAATTTTAAATTGTTGTTTTCATCCAAAATCAATAAATACAAGGATAAACTAATCGAGATATTCATAGAATACTCGATTCATAAGATGGATAAAATAAGGTAGAAGGTTCATCAAATCGAATGACATAACGAACCACTCACAAGAATCATAATGAGTACGGAGTGCGGTAAGTGGAATGCTACCCTCCGCAACTCGTAGCTGATAAAAACTGGTGGCAAGGTCGGGCTGAAAAGACCTTAGTACCACACAATAGATTGCTTAGGTGGTAATCCTATGACAAGCTCAAATATACTAGAAAATTCACAAACTACTTGAATGAGAGAAATAACACTTTCCTCATCAAGTGGGTTTAAAGAATAAAATGTTGCCACCAAATTTGGAAATAAAAATCTTTTAAAAAAACAATAGAAATCTGCTTAACAGATTGAGAATGTCGAAGATAAATAGTCCACTCAGGACATAGGTTGTGGGCTGCATAATGATCAAGCCAATCCTTTCTCAAAAAATCAATTTCGAAGCCTAAGTAACGCATAACATGCAAATCAGCTTGAAAAGAATAATCACATAAAAAATCTCGACATTTTCACAAAGTAAATTGAGTGTTGCGATCCATCAATCGAATTCGCAATTCTCAATGAAGTCATCAAGCCCATAATATTAAAAGAGAAAGAATCATCAAGTTCTTTTGATATAAAATAATGGAATGAACCCAAATCAAAAAGAACTCGAATAAGATAGTCACAAAACAAATATCGTCAAGGATAGAATGAGAAATACCTTGACCAAGAGAAGTGTCACAAGGAGCTTGCACAACATTTAGCCTTCCCCTCCTTCTTATTTTGAAGTATGGGACATGCAGATATATGGTGACCCGAATTTTTGCAATAGCGACAATAGAGAGGTTTCAGACACTTATTCGCATAGTGGTCGGTAGAACCACAATTGTAGCATCGTCCACGGCTAGACGTAGAGTCTTTACTACCGAAATTGCTTGCTTCCCCTTTTTGTTGGGATTAGGACATTTGACCTTAATATGCCTCTTCTTGTTGTTATTGAGGCTCTTTTTGGAACCTCCAAATTCACTATCACTTTTTTTATCGGCCTCTTCTAGTCGAAGAGTGATATCTACAAGCTGCTCGAAAGGAACTTCTAGTTTTAGAGGTAAAACCTTTTTGGGGTTCTTACTCAAAGCACAGATAAACCTTTGATTCTTTATAAGATCCAAAAGTTGTTGGGCAGTCATGAATACGCCATCCAAAGAAGGACTACTGGATTGACCAGCACTAGGACTGCCAGATCTAACCATTTCTTCTTCTTTAAGAAAGAAAGAAAGAAGAGGAAAAAGGTCATTCTCAGAATGAATATCAAACAAACATGATTGATAAAACAAGGCATCATAAAAGGAAATAGGATAAAACGGTACGAAGACTCGAATTAAATCCTAAGGCACGATTCCTAAGAAAGACTTAGGACAATGATCCTTGTCAGATTATTCTACATTGTTCTGACGTTTGGCTCTGATACCAAGCTATGACGCCCCACCTCTATACTCACGCTAGCCAAGGACACTACGAGGTAATGCCGTCAACTAGCACGAAGAATAAGGCTATTGAGGAGCGACCCTCTGTGTAATTGCTTTGTGCGAGTACCGATATGTCAGATAATATAACTTACATTTCTTTTCAAGAGGAAATCTGACATATCAAATACAAACTCAAAGCTACCACATAGTGGCTATATGGCCTTCAGAAACAAATATAGAAATAAACATAACACAAATCACTCACAGACATTCATATCACAAAGGCGGAAATAGATATGAATATATCACATAAAAGTGTACAACAAAGTAGTGGTCATATAAGATCCACTATATCACAAAAGAGTAGGTACAAGTGCAAGACAAAAGAATAAGTATACATCAAGGAGTCTCTATCTTGAACGTATACAAGAAAAAACTACTAATCTAAAGTAGTTAGCCAAAAATCAGATGATGGTCCCAAAAAAGGAGTCAAGCAGAAGCACCTGTAACATCTCGGTCTGACCCGAGTATTATTTAAGAAGAAAATAATAAACGGATCAGTCTAGCTATAATTATCATATGTAAAAATGAGATATAAGAAGAGATATAACAAAAATGTATGATAATAGTAATGTCATACCGTGAAAAGTATACATTAAACAACAACAAAAATCATACAATATCTCAAGAATCTCAAAGCACCAAAAAGAATATCATATTCTTTATTTTATTCACCAAACCCCAAATATTGACAAACATGTCATTGCCAATCGCAAAAAGAGGTGAAACATAAATTCCAGAAATCATCAAATAGGAATCCAGAAATCACAAAGGGGGAAAGGCCTATCACAAACGGGAGCATGAAAACTCACCAACACGTGTATCACAAACGGGTCGCTAACCCATGGCCGCTAACAAGAGAACCGGTGCAACGACATAGTACAGCGAACGCCCGAGGAACCAGAAACTCAAATAATCCAGAACATCGACGTAGTACAGCGTTACGTCCGATGAACCAAACCCAAATAAGCAGGCACAACGACGTAGTACAGCGAACGCCCGATGAACCTGAACATAAATAATTCGAAACATCGACGTAGTACAGTGAACGCCCGATGAACCAAACTCAAATAATACGGAACAACGACGTAGTACAGCGAACGCCCGATGAATCGAACTCCAATGAGCCGGAACAACGACGTAATACAGCGTTACGCCCGATGAACCGAACTCCATAAAACCATAGGTCGGTAGACTATAAAAATGAGACGAAGCTCCATAAATCGGGGTATAGTCCCCCACGTGGAAAAAGAGACATCGCAAATCGCTAGTCTAAACCATAAAATGATCATCATCGATCATCAAGAAGTGTGGATTACACTAAGCTAGTAAATAAATGAGTTTAGCTTCATGTCCCATAACCACTGGCTTAACTTAAATATTTACGAACAAATTGTAGATTTCCACTCGAAGATTGTCACAAGATTTCAATCAAACAAGTCCAAGAATTAACCGATGAAGTAAATGCAAGCGTTTCACACCACTTGTTTTACTAAGCCGTTTAATTAGATTTCTCATACGACTGAGATAAAGGTTTGTATATAATAATAAATTAGAAAACGGTTTTATAAACGAGCTTTGTATCAAAAATAGAGTTGGAATCATCTTTGTGAAAGGGTTTGAATATTTACTACTAGTATAGGAACCTTTGCATTTTTGAAAGTGACAAATCACAAAAATGATTGTAGAAACAATCAATCACCAAAGATTCAGATACGAAGACGTGAATTAAATCCAAAGAAATCGATACCAAATCCATCAAAATGGATATTCCCAAAAATCCCGAAAAAGGAGTCATCAAAGTCGATAAAAGTGATAACAACTAATCAGATCGACAAAAAATCGATAAACAATGGAAATTCACACAGAACAGCCTAAATAGGCAAAAATAAACGTTTCCAAGCGTCTGGTTTGGAATCCAGACGTCTGGATTTGTTTTCTGGAAATAGTTCAGAAAGCCACCCAGACGTCTGGAATATCCAAAATAGACGTCTGAGCCATGGCCAGACGTCTGGTTTAGAATCCAGACGTCTGGTTTCGTTCTCTGGAAATAGTTCAGAAAGCCACCCAGACGTCTGGAATTATCAAAACAGACGTCTGAGCCATGTTCAGACGTCTGGTTTCGTTCTCTGGAAATTTTCCAAAGGGCCACCAGGCGTTTGAAACTTCAAGTCAGACGTTTGGGACTCATCCAGACGTCTGATCTGAGATTTCAGACGTCTGGAATTAGTATTTGGCATTTTTTTATAAAGTCTGTGTGCATACATTTTTGCTCCAGGTCCAAACCAGACGTCTGGACTTGGTCACCAGACATCTGGTCACCTGGTCTAGGCAATATTTTGCCTAGGCCAAAGTGGCCAAAACGTAGCTGGTGCGATCGGACGAGCAACGGCGACTAAGGATTTACGCCAAGTGACAATCCGGCCTTATAGGCTCTTCGATACACCCCAAACATCAATGTTCAAACATCCATAGTAGGATTTTCATAAAATTGGACCAAAACACCAAATCAATTCAAATCAAAAACAAATGAATATGCACAAGTGTTAGGAATTCATACCTAACAACAATGAAGGTTATAGACGTAAACGTGAGTTAAAAAAACTCACCTTTAAACCCAAAAACACAAGAGAGAAGCTACCAAGCAAGGCTAGAACAATCACTCTTCAATTTCAACCCAAGGAGCTTCAATCTAAGCTCAAAAGAAAACATTTCCTAAGTTAGGGTTTAGAACATTTCTGAAATTGAAGAGGAAATGGAATGGAGAAGATGAAGAGAAGGCTTACCTAAGCTTCTCTTTGATTTCTAGCTTGAAGTTGATAATTCCTAAGAGAATTAGGGCTTAGGATTTCTAATTCCTTTTATCTTCCCCCATTTTTATCTAAAGCTTGAAGGTATTAGGAAATGAAAGTGAACGAAGAGAAGAGGGGGTGGAGCTAGGGCTTTATGTTAGGTTATTAGGCTGAAACCCAAACCCAAAGCCCTAAGTGAAAAATAGCAAAATACACTCAACTCCAAACATATCGATGTTTATACTCAAAAAGGTCGCAAACGCCATTTTGAACTCAATGGAAGTGGTCTAGAGTCCTAATTCGACTGTTTGCAAAAAGTATCTTTTCGGACTTTAATCCGACTAACGATGCTATATTTAAATAAAATATTTAAATATTCAATCGTAAAATATGCGGATTGTTACAGAAGTGCCTCTTATAAGGATGTTGGGTTAGACTTTGGTTCCTCTTAAGATAGCTAACCAAACACATAGGACAAAAGACCTAAATCATCACCTAAGAGAGTGATAAAGAGTTCAATCCAAGTTGAGATCTTTACATAAGATGGTAATAAAGAAATCAATCAAAGCTAAATCACCACTTGAAGAATGTTAGGGGCAATCTTCTAGAGGAAGATCAAATTCAAAAGAAAATAAAACTTGACCCAAAAGAGAGATGTAGGCAGTCTTCTAGAGGAAGATCATTCAAATGTAGAAGCAAATCTAGCTTTATCCTAAAGATTGCATCAAAAGAAATCTTCTAAATGAAGAATAATCAAACACATTCTGTTATGCATCAAGATGAAACTAAAAGAAACCCTCAAAGGAAGGGTCGAGTTATCTTTTTCCTAAAGTCAAAAATTTTAATAATAGAAAAGAATGAGTGAAAAATTCTAGTTTATCATTTGGACCCAGAAGCTCCGTTCTTCGAAATATTGAGTTATTTCTCAATCCTTGATTCCTAGATTCGAATTCGAATTATCAAATAAAGGGAAGTAAAGGCAGATGTATTTCTGGTTTTTTATACTTGGATTTATTATTACTAGAATGGTTTTCCGGTCTTCTATTCAGATTATTAAAACAGAATGATTTTATGGTCGCTAATCCTAAAATTACGGTATTATTACCTGAGGATTTCTAGTCTTCCACTATGATTACCATAATGGTTTCCAGTCTTTCATTTAGATGATTATTGCTAAAATAGTTTTTTGATCTTCGCTTCAAGAAATTATATATATCGAATGATTTTCCGGTCTTCTCTGATTATTATTACTAGATAATTTTCTGGTCTTCTCTTATTTAAGAAACTATTAATGCCAGATGGTTTCCTAGACTTCTATTCAAGTGATATTATTACCAAATGATTTTTTTAGTCTTCTATTCAGGATATTATTATGGATTTATGGTCTTCTATTTAGGATATTATTGTGGATTTCTATTTAGGATACTATTGTAGATTTCTGGTTTTCTATTCAAAATATTATCATGGATTACTGGTCTTCTACTTAATTATTATTACTAGAGAATTTCTGGTCTTATATTCAAAAGCTATGATGCTATTGCCAGACTGAATTTATATTTTTCTTTTGAGCATATTTCCTGTCTTCTTAGTCAAATTTGACTTTGAAGAATGAAAACCTCTTTTATAAGAGAACGAGGATAAGCTAATTCATGACTTTACCAAAGTCGATAGGGTGTGCCCAAGTTCAAATTTAAAGTTAATAATGAAAATCATCACTTACTTTGTGTTTTACCGGAAAACATGGTTAGAAAGAAAACATTGCAAAGAATTAGAAAAACAAGATAATTCTTGGTTTACAGTAAAGTGTAAAAAGCTTCTTCTACATAAGGGGGGAGGAAAATGTTGCCTACTTATTTTTAAAAGGAAGCAACATAGAAGCAAGGGAATATGATGTTGAATTAACAAGTCCAATTACTACAAACCATGATTCCAAAGATATGAAAGCATGTTGACAATAAGGATGTCAAAAAAGAGGCAAGAAAACATACAAGAGGAGATAACTGATATAGAAAGCATGAATACAACATGTCGAAGTCCATGATGTCGAAGATAAAGCAAATGATCATACATCAAATGATGACGTATCTCAAGCCGCTTTGAAAGGATCTCGAAAGCTTACAACTAGTGGTAATGTCGCATACCATCAATTCCGCACTTCATCAATATAATAAAAGATGTTGCATCCCCACAAAATAGGTAAAGAAGGATACCACACATCAATAACACATAGAAGCATGCAGAAGGTCATTAGCGTGGTTAGAGATATCATAAGTAATCAATGCCACCCTTCATCAATAAAGATAGATGTCAAATGTTAACATATGAAGGGGTCTGAAGCTTCCGAAAACAACATGCAAGGTGAGTGTCACATATCGTAGAGATATCTATAGAATGATATAGAAAGTCATCAATAGAAGGTTGCTGCATTCGGACAATACACAAAGACTTTTCATATGTCACCAATTCAATATGGGATATCATAAGCTATCAACCTTTAAAAGATGTCATGTGCCTTTGCTTCCCGAGGTGATACCAAAAACCATCAACACTCAAAGGAATGTTGAAATTCTTCAGAACAAAACATGATGACAATAGCCATCGAGATAGCTCATGATGCCGGAAGTCTAGCATTCTGAAGGAGACACGTGGCAGCTATGCCGCCCATTTCCACCCCATTGATGAACAAGGGGATGCCACATGCCATAAACATGATGAATGATTCCGAATGACAAGTGTTCCAAAGTGCCACATGGCAGCCATACCACACCACTTCACTCCTATAAAAAGACCCAGGAGCATTCAAAAATGGCGCATCTTGTTTTTCTCTCTCTCACTTTTTGAAAATCAAAGAGTTGTAACCCTAGATCAAATTAGGGGAAATCTTGCATTGCTTGTAGATATTGTGATTTTATATGAATAAAGACTTGAACTATCTTGCATAGTCTGTTTACTTTAAACATGCAAATTAGACTATTATTGAACATGGATACGCATATGAACACCTTTTGGACTTGAACATGACTTTTGGACTTCATCCCAAACAAAGCCACATAAGTCTTAACCTAAATTAGAGTTTATCGTGCCTAGTGACTATTTTGCCAATGCTATATGGACAATGAATTGTGATTAACATGGATTGCCTAATTTATCCATTATCGAATGCCTAATGAATTATTGCCTATCTATGCAATTTACCTAATGAACGTATGACGTGAGCCGGACAAATTAATCATAACTTATGGGCATTATGGGTCAATTTTTGAAATAACAACAACTTGTACTAAAGCAATAGCCTGCATGAGCCAACCATGGGTTTAAGGGCACCTTATGAAATTCACCAGCCATGTCGTTTTATAGTGACATAATCAATTCTTGGCTCATTACGGTATTATGGATGTTATATCATATTTTGGTATAACACTACCAATCTTGCCTTTGGACTTACTGATGTGCACGAAAATGTGCATATATTTACATCCATATTTTATCTCTTTTTATTTAAATAAATATCATATTTGGGCATTTTTACATATTAAAACCAAAATTCGATTATTTTCAAACCATCATATTTTCATCTTCATTCAGGGGCAAAATGGTCATTTGTGTGCATGTGTTAGTTTAAGAATTTTTTACTTGGACAATTTTTATGATTTTTATAGGATATTTTGGTGCTTATGGAAGTGGGATTCATGATGATATATGCATGCACAAGGAAATACAAAGGAATGAAGAGGAAATAATTCAAGTTCAAGATCATGGAGGACCCCACCCACTTACCTAAATGTACAATTGTGAGCTAATGGACAACTAAGTGGAGGTTAAAGCTTCATGCACTTTTAATGAGGGATTAATTAGTGGCTAATGGTTACTTGGTGGCCACACTTCCTAAAGGGCATTTTGGGAAGCACCCTAAAAATGGAATTAGGGTTTTATGCATGTTTAAATAGCCCACTTGTGTTCATGAAAAGATCATCTACTCTTTCATTTTACTTAGGAAATTAAGAGATCAAATTGTAAGCTCAATGTTCTATGAAATAAAAATGGCTTCCAAGCCTCTTTCTTCTCTCTTTTCTACATGCTTTTCTTTGTTTTATTGTTAATGTTTATTTCTATGCTCTCTTTCTTTTAATGTTCATAGCTTAGATTTACATTTATGCAAGTAGTGTAGCTTTAATTTTTATGCAATTAGTTACTAGTTAATCTCTCTTTCTTCCTTTGCTTAGTTTTCATTTCTTTGCTCTTTCATGTTGAAATTTAAAAGTGTTGCTTCAATGCCACAAATGAGTAGCTAAACCCTTCAATTTAGGGGTAATGAAGCTCTCAAATATTATGTAATTTCAACATTTCTATGATTTATGATCTCTTTGTCTATGCTTCATGAAAGTAAATTTTGATGCAAGTTTATACAAGTGGGTTTGATAGCTTATGTTGCTTTTGCAAATGAGCTATTCTTATTTAACATAAACACAAGTTGCATCATCATTTGCTAATCCATTTTTGATTTTGAAATGAAAGTAAAAATGAAATTTGATGACCTATATTACTAGTTACAATAGTAAATAGATCATACTTAATAACTTTTGCTTTGGCTTCATTTTCATGAGAATTATAAGTGGTATAATTATGTGAAAATTAGCCACAAGGGCTTCTTTAACTAGTGCAATTAGTTTCTAGGACGCACAACTAAAATAATTACTTTTAAGGACAAAATTCAAAATAATTAGTTTCTAAGGCCTAACAACCTATGAAATTATGTCCTTGAAAGTAATTGGACTGCTGACTTTGTCCTTAAAAGTAATTATTCTGCTGACTTTGGCCTTGAAATTAATTTTTATGCATGTGCGTCCTAGAATTGGACTGCAAAGTTTGTCCTTCTAGTGAAATGCCCCTATAATTATTGTATTATAGTTTGATGGTTTGAGTTATGTTAATTAATAACATAAACAAACCATACTTATGATAAATGCAACAATTATTTCACTTAATATCAAAGTTAGAGATCATAAATTCTATGTTTGTTGATTTACAAAAATATTAGAGTGGATTTGCCTCGTAGTTAACAACTTCATTTCACTTTGGTCTAATTTGATTGAATAGGAAATTATAAAATCTCATCAATTCCCTGCGGGTCGACCCGTATTTGCCACGTACTACAAAGTGTACGCCGTGCACTTGCGGTAAATTTAATTCGAAATTTATCGACGGTTTTCTAAACCGATATAAATTCCGTCGATTAACACTTACGGATTAAATTCTTTAACCATTCCGATATCTAACCAAAAATCCATAGGCATTATAGATTTATCTCGAATAACAAGTGCGGTGTATGGATGTGAATGAATTTATACTTTATACTTTATAGTATGTTTTCACCTCATGTATAATAAATATTGGATGTGAATGAATTTACAAGTGTGGTATATGACCATCTGACATGATTTTCACATGCAAATAATTCTATCATTCTTTCCTTTGTCCCTCCCCTCTCAACTCTGCTCCTCTTCCCTCTTGCTTTACACCTGCTCATTCACTCATAGAAGTGCAATTTTGTAGGGGGTTTTGTTCATTAATAGTTGAGTCAGTACAGATATATTTAACAAACTATTTATCCCCGAATAACAGATTATCTATGTATCTCATAATTCCAGCTTCAACATCAAAGAGGAGTAGCAAACGGAAATGCAATTACTGGGCAATCTCTTTTTAAAGTCGTTGCTCCTGCTGGTGCAAGTACTATGCGAGTATCTTCTATATTGTTTTTCTATCCTATTCTTTGCCACATATAAAACAACTCTCATAACCTATTTGGTTTTAACTAGCCATTAGTTACATAACTTTGGTCCCTAAAATTCAATTTCTTTAATCGGTACAGTATTGTTGATTTCACCTACATTTGCTGGTAATATATTTATACTTTCTGTGATGTTCATGGATGCAAAATACATTGTTAACTGCAATATAATTTTATCAAACCAGTGTATGAATAGACAATGTAAAATTAAACACATGACCCTTCTCTTAGGCATGACAGTCATGGTTTTAAAATTAAACACATGTATGTGATCATTTACTGTATAAGAAAGTAAAATTCAGTTTGTAGTTTCACCAATTCAAAAATGTTTAAACAACCGGTACACTTTACTATATATTTGAATAGTTGAAATTATTTCTAACTAATTGATTCATTTCGTTATAAATATCCTTTAGATATATTCATTTTAGTTTTACACACACTTCATACATATTGAAATTTCATCGACCATGAAACATAGGTAGCAAAAATGTTCAGTTGAGAGGGTATTGAGGCAAGACTAAAAAGAAAATGAAATGAAACCAGCTCCTTCATGAAGAAGAGGATCTGAAGTAGAAGCAATCCAAGTAATAAAGAGTACAATCTACTAAGCATGTTTTGACAAACATTGAGAATGAAATCAGAACATAGAGTGATTTCAGATTGGATTGGTAGTAGTGCATGGGATGAGAAGTAGGTAAGCTATAGCATAACAAAATGGGATTGATGTTGGACTGGTATTAAGATTTTGATAGTGATTTTGAATTTGAAAGAAAAATGATGGAAGAAGAAAAGAATTTATTATTACTCAAAATGATTAGTACTGAATTTTACAGAAAACAAAGTATGTAACAGCAGTTCGTATTTATACACATTTTCACTCTGAACAAAAGAATGCAATGCAGAATGATAATGGGCTGTCTGGCCCAATAACCCATCTTATACACATATGGCTCTGATCTGTCCTTGCAAGGCATTAACGGCTGAGAAGCTTCGATGACGATATATATGCAGATGGTAAATACCGTTCCTTCATTACTCCCTCGCAAACCCTTCAGTGGCTAGGGTTTGAGAAATTTCCCCTTTTGTTTTTCTCTCGAGAGCGATTCCAAACAGAAACTGTATTCTTCAAAAAAAACATCAGTGAGATTGGATCTGCATCTAGATCTTCCAAGTAGATCTGAGACAATCTTTGAAAGGATTAATTTTTGGTCTCAGACATGAAGATAATTTTCATGAGTTGGTCTTCTCGATTATATTTCTCTTAGCAAAGTGAGCTGAAGTCAATTCTTTCATCAATCAGTTTGATTGAGAACTACAGGCTGGAAAGAATGATTCCTTTGCAATTTGCTATCTTGTAAATTAATTGCTGTCAGTTCCTTTCTGAGACCAGTTTGATTGAGAGCTGCAGTTTTGATAGGACAAATACGCATTGTATCTTCTGTGGAGACTCTTTCATCTATGCTGTCACGTAACTTTCTCACCTTCAGTTTCTCTCTGAGGCGAGTGAATCTTATCTTGGATAAAGGTTTGGTTAGTATATCTGCTACTTGGTAAGTGCAAGGTACGTGGTTTATTTCTAATTCTCCTTTTGCTACTAGCTCACACACAAAATATAGATCCAATTCGATGTGCTTAGTTCTTGAATGTAGAATCGAATTAGCAGTGAGATGAACTGTGCTAAGATTGTCACACCATATAACTGATTTTCTGTTAGGCTTAACTTGCAATTCACTAAGTAGAGACTGAATCCACATCACTTCAGCTGTAGCATTGGCTACACTTCTATATTCAGCCTCTGTACTTGACCTTGAAACAATAGTTTGTTTTTTTAGCACCATGATATAGGATTGTTGCCTAGAAATATGCAGTAGCCTGTTGTAGATTTTCTATCATCAGGATCAGATGCCCAGTCAGCATCTGCATATCCAGTAATGCTGATGTGTTTACTTGTTTCCAGTGTTAGTCCAAAGTCAATTGTTCCTCTGAGATATCTTAAAATCCTTTTTACCATTTTCCAGTGTTCATCTGTTGGTTTTTGCATGAATTGATTGGCTTTGTTGACACTGTAGGCAATTTCAGGTCTTGTAATAGTTGCATACTGTAATGCTCCAACGATGCTTCTATATTGTTTGTCATTCGTTATTGCTTCACCTTTGTATTTAGAGACATGTACATTGCTGACCATGGGAGTGGAAATAGGATTTGCTTGATTCATTTTTTCTCTATTTAAGATTTCAGTGATATACTTTCTCTGACTTTGCTGTATAGAGGAATTTGAATGCCTTTTGACCTCAACTCCAAGAAAGTAGTTTAGGTCACCGAGATCCTTGACTGAGAATTTTTGATTAAGATAGTTTATCAGATTGTCAATCTCCTCTTTGTTATTACCTGTAATGATAAAATCATCAACATATATAAGTACATAGATAATTATGTTATTACTGAATTTAGTAAACAAAGAGTTGTCAGATTTTGAATTATTGTAGCCCAGTCCGGTGAGATTCTCCTTAAGCTTTTCGAACCACACACTTGGGGCCTGTTTCAGCCCATAGATAGCTTTATTTAATTTGCAGACTAGATTCTCTTTTCCTTTCTGTATGAATCCTTGTGGCTGCTCCATATACACCTCTTCCTGCAAAACACCGTTTAGAAAGGCATTATTCACATCAATTTGTTTGATGTTCCAATTTCTGTACAAAGCAATGGTAATAACAGTTCTTATAGTAGTGGGTTTCACAATAGGTGAAAAAGTTTCATTAAAATCAAATCCACTCTGTTGTGAATATCCCTTAGCTACTAGCCTTGCTTTGTACTTAGAAATTGTATCATCAGCATTTTTCTTTAATTTAAAGGTCCATTTACACCCCACAATATTTTTGTTTTTGGGTGGAGGAACAAGATCCCATGTCTTGTTTCTTATAAGAGCATTGTATTCTTCTGACATGGCTGATTTCCAATTTTTGTTCTCCAATGCTTGGTAATAGTTGCTTGGCTCTTCTGTATCTAAGGTTGCAGTGTAGGTCTTTGGTTTGAATATCCCACTTTTTGACCTTGTTATCATTTGATGACCTGTTCTGGAAACTTGTTGCTGTTGACTGGTTTCTTCTTGTTGTTGATGATCATAGCAAGTCTGTGTTCCTTCAGAGACTTGTTGTTGTGTAGAATCTAAACTCACTCTCTATTGAGATGCATGTGTAGGTGTGTTTGTTGACTCAATTTGCTCATGACCTGTTCCACAATTGGACTCGGTGCGTTGTGAGCCAGATTCACTTGTGTGAGAGCTGTCATCAACTTCTGTTGATGTCTTAGAAACTTGTATCGCTGCCTCAGGTAAGACAGGTATGGGAGGTAGAGAATCTTTTGCATTATATATTTTCTTTGACATTTTAATTTCTGATTCCTTGAAAGGAAAAACTTTTTCATTAATCACTACATGTCTAGAAGTAAAAATCCTGCCATTGCTATCTAAGCACTTATATCCCTTTTGATTAGTAGTGTAACCCATAAAGGTACAGGGGGATGACCTGAAATTTAACTTATGTGTATTGTATGGTCTGAGATAAGGAAAACATAGACAACCAAAAATTCTCAAGTTTTGATAGTCTGGTTTGATGTTGAACAGAATCTCTATTGGACTCTTAAATTTCAGAATTCTTGATGGTAGTCTATTAATTAGAAATACAGTAGTAGCAAAAGCATCTGGCCAGAATTTTAAAGGCATAGATGCTTGTGCAAGTAAAGTGAGACCAGTCTCAATAATTTGTGTGTCTCCTTTCAACTAGCCCATTTTGTTCAGAAGTGTAAGGGCATGTTGTTTTATGAACAATCCCTTTCTTCTGAAAATATTGCTTTAGTGGCATATACTCTGTTCCACCATCAGATTGTAATACTTTAACTTGACAATTTGTTTGTCTTTCTGCCTGAGATATAAACTGCAATACAGCATTATGAGTTTCATCCTTTGACTTTAAAAAAAATATCCAAACATATTTAGAATAAGCATCAACAAAGGATATGTAGTATTTGTAGCCATAATCATTGTGCAGTGGTGCAGGCCCCCATAAGTCAGTAGCCACTAGTTCTAGTGGTTTGTTGTAATGTGTTTCAGAGTTTAAGAATGGTAATTTATGACCTTTTCCCATCTGACAATATGTGCAGATATATGGCATTGTAATATCTTTAAAAGAAATGTTGCTGTTATTCAAAACATGCTTTACAATTATTGTATTTGGATGCCCCAATTTATAATGCCACATATCAAAAACATTACAATTCTCTTCCTCTTTGATTTCAGAACTATTACACCAAATTCTTTTAGACTCCGATTTTCTTTGATTAGTCACACTGAACTTGTACAGACCTTTATATTCTTTACCCTGCAAGAGAATATCTCTAGTTAGGATATCCCTAACTAGGCAGTGATGTGGGTAAAATTCAAAATAAACTTTGTTATCTTTTGCAAACTGCGACACACTTAGCAGATTTTTCCTAATTAGTGGAACTCTAAGTAGATTATTCAAGTATAATTGCCTTTTTCCCATGATGTATGAACTGCCAATGTGTGTAATTGCAATTGGTTTTCCATTACCCATGTGAATAGAATTCATACCTTTGTATTCCTTGTTCCCAAGATTTAGATTGCTTAAATTGTTGGTAATGTGATTTGTGGCTCCAGAATCTGGATACCAACCCTCATCTTGAATGAGTTCTGGTTTTGCCATCTCAGTTTGCTGATGTTTGTATTCAGATAGGTTGCTTGTGTCATGTTGAACTTGTGCCATATTTGCGCTGAAGTTTTGATTTCTTTGATTGTTGTTGCTTTGTCCTGGAACATAGTTCAGATTTAGCCTGAAGTAGCACTTTGCTGCAGTGTGTCCCAGTTTTTCACAGATCTGACACTTAGGCCTGTTATTACCATTCCACCTGCCTCTTCCTCTGGATCTATTAGAATAACCACCCCTTTGCATTGATTGTTCTGATTTGTTGCTGGCTTGTCCTTTCCCTTTGTGATTGACAACATAATTTGCTGAGAAATCTGATTCGTGCACCTTTTTATTATCAATTCTTGCCTCATGTGCAAGCAACACAGAGTGAACATCATCTATTGATGGCAGAACTTTGTGTGATGATATAACTGCCACAACTGCTTCGTATTCATCATTTAATCCATTTAGTATTGTCATTATTTGCTCAGAATCAGAGATCTTGTGGCTTGCAGCTTCCAACAAGTCACAAGTTGTCTTGATTTTTGATAGATATTCTCTCATGTTGAGATTATCTTTCTTGATGTTATGCAACTGCCTTTTGTGGAACATTACTTTAGCAGCAGATTGACTATTAAAAACTTTATCAATGGTGGTCCAGATTTCATTTGCTGTTTTACACCCTATTACATGTGATAGGAGACTTACATTTATGGATGATAACAACCAAGAACATATAAGTCTATCTTGTCTATCATATTTCACGTACTCCTCATTAGTAACTGCCTTGTTTTTTTTATCAGTGATGCAAATTGGTGGAATCTGTATGGTTCCAAGGATGTAACTCTCAAGTCCATATCCCTGAATTGCTGTTTCCACTTGAAGTTTCCATAGAAGATAATTATCTTCATTCAGATGCACTGTTACCAGTTGGCTTTGTGGGCTTATCACGGTCTTGATCAGATTCTCTGCTGTGTCAGAGAGTGAAGATGTATTTGGGTTAGATGATGTGGCTGAATTGTTTTCCTCAACCATGATGAGATTGATTAAGCAGTCACAGTAGATGGCAATCCAAGAAAGAATTTGATCAAAGAATAAGATTCAAGAATTCAGAAATTATGCAGAACTGGTAAGTTGCAACCAAAGAAAGCTTTACGTGATGAACTTTCTGATGAGTTTTCTTTTGGATGACAATTTGCTGTTTTTGTGATGCCTTTTTTCTTGATTTTCTTGATCTGTTTCTGAGATTCTGATTTCTTTCTTTTAAGATTCAGTATTGAGTCTTGCTGCAACCAGAATGCAAACTGGCGTGGCACAGGATTCTGATGTTGAATCAATCTCTTAGATGATGAGACTTGAATCTCCGATGAGAGATAGAACTCAGGTGATGATAATATAATCTGATGAGTTTTATATTCTTCCTTCTTCTCTTTTGTTTTGCTGTTAAGCAGATTTTTGAGTTTGCTCTGATACCATATTAAGATTTTGATAGTGATTTTGAATTTGAAAGAAAAATGATGGAAGAAGAAAAGAATTTATTATTACTCAAAATGATTAGTACTGAATTTTACAGAAAACAAAGTATGTAACAGCAGTTCGTATTTATACACATTTTCACTCTGAACAAAAGAATGCAATGCAGAATGATAATGGGCTGTCTGGCCCAATAACCCATCTTATACACATATGGCTCTGATCTGTCTTTGCAAGGCATTAACGGCTGAGAAGCTTCGATGATGATATATATGCAGATGGTAAATACCGTTCCTTCATTAACTGGGAATCTTGATCTAAAATAAGCAGATACGACGACCAGACTGTTATAAAGATGAGATCCAGATACGACGATCGAACTGCCAAAGATACCAATTCTGATCTAAGTTGATTATTTAGCGTTCTATGGTAATTGTTTTTTCTAAAGTATTTATAAGATAACTTATTTCAGGGTGAAGCTCGACTGAGTTTGATATAAAAAGAAATTGATAGTTTTACCCCCAAATCTGCAGCTGATGCTAAAAAATTGTAGGAAGAGCATGCAAGAGAAGAACTAAATTTGAGCTCAATTGAAAACTAGACAAAAGATTTTTTAAAGGTATCCATGGACTTTTTATTCTTAATGTAAATTTGTGATTACCAACTATAATGACGAACCCTTAATTTGTAACTCAAAACTCTGAAAAGGTGCTTCAAG
Source organism: Allium fistulosum (assembly GCA_030737815.1). Lineage (NCBI taxonomy): Eukaryota > Viridiplantae > Streptophyta > Magnoliopsida > Asparagales > Amaryllidaceae > Allium > Allium fistulosum. The sequence goes on along the minus strand of CM060902.1, from coordinate 730,256,508 downwards.
CTGCTATAAAGTAGACAAATGAAGAAATATAGAGGTGGCTGGAGAGCTTTTAGCTGGGGTTGACTCGGTTTTAGAATATAAAGAATTTATAGAGTGACAAGCGACAATTATGAAGACAGAGCTAATGGAATTACTGAAGTTTGTGAAAAATGCTAATGTTGCACTAACATTATCAGTTTCGATTACCCTTTTGAGGCTATAAATAATAGGACCATTGTAAACGTGGTTATTTTGTTTAAAATATTTTATATCAAATAATTTACATATCGTATTTCATTATGTGATAATGTGTTTTTCGGTTGTTTGAATGTAATACTTATATGACTGATTTTTGGTTTCATACTAAAATATGTTAATTATTACAATATATATATATATATATATATATATTGTGAACAAAATGAAGTGGAAACTGAAAGAGCTACCAAAGTGAGGAAAATGTGCACAAAAAATCAATAATTCTTAGAAGCGTTTATTAATGGCTACCAAAATATATATGGTGGCACATTACAAGAAAATATATTTTTCACAGCATGAATATGCACCATTTTAATAAAAATGCTACGATTATTTAGATGGATTATATAAAAAAGAAAAAACGTTCCCTAAAATGCTGCCAAGCAGTCTATGCGGAAACATGAAGTGCGGGGAAAATAAAAATTTGCCGTTTCATAAATCACTCAATTGATCTCGCTCCATTCTACCTATCCATGTCCCTAATTTAATGAAAAATCAAACTTTTCCAATGTCGCTTAACATCAACCTTTCATCGTCGCTCAACATCGACATTCCACTATTGATCTCCAGAATACGCACACTGCAACCTCGAGCCATAACTCCGTCGTCGATTTAACATGTTGCGATCTTCAGCAACCCTTCGGTTTTGATAACTGATTTCTTGATTTTTAAAGCATCGAGCCACAACTTCCCTGCCACGGATTATACAAGTAAGTCTACTTTTTACTTTTATCTATAATCCAATTAGCGGTGTCATTATATTTGTATGATTAACTTTGTTTTGATTAGGTAGTTTATTCAAAAAGCTTCTGTACCGGTACACGTGATAATGAGAATTATTGCTGGCTTTTTCTTAGGTTGTTCGTACAAATCTATTGAAAGGGATGCAGCTTATCATGTGTGTAGTGAAATTTGTTTTAATTTGAGCGGAAGCGAATTATTTGATCAGGATCTAGTATTGTCTATTTAGATATCAATGGAACTTAAAAAAAATCAATTATGCAGTCTCACAGAAACAATAGCAGGAATAAGAGACACAGAAGATTTAATGCAGTTCAGATATGAATATCTTACATCCATGGAGACCCAACAACTTATTTTATTCCATTGAAGAAAAGAGTACAAAAGAGAGAGAAGCATAATGGTGGATGCTCTCACACACTCAGTTGCATATGAAGATGAAATTCCTTCATTTAAACAGACTTGATAATGAAGGGTTGCTTGGAGATTAAGAAAATCAATTTCCTGATTACCCGAATATCTTTCCAAATTGCATGATTTGATTTTAGTACAAATAGATGGCGTAATCTTGGTTTCCATATATTTCCTTTGATTGATTGATTCTCCATGTCTAATCATTTATTTCTTCATATAACAAATGCATTGACTAATTAATTGATTGTCTAATTAATTAGTTTTCTTCCAAAATATCCTTCCATATACAAGCCAAATTAATTGATTGATTGAACCAATTAATCAATTTCTTTCCTCCTCAACAAATATTTGAATCATCCAAATTTAACACTCTACCTTGATTCAAATATAACAATCTCTCTTCATCACCTTATTGTCAAGCAATCAACATAGAAGTTGTTGGGTCTAGCGCCCCATGGCGCTCAAGTAACAGGAATCAAATTGATCAAGTTTGAGCAATGCTCAAACTTGTCCTTTGGATGTGACTTTGTCATCATATCTGAAGGATTATCCAAAGTACTCACCTTCAAAATTTTGATCTTGCTTCGTTCTTCCTCAAGCATAAGAAAGAAACCTCTAACATCAATGTGCTTCGTCTGTGAACTATAAGTTTGATTCTCTATAAGATGAATCGCACTATGACTGTCTGAAAATAGCTCTACTGTCCGCTGCACCATTGAAAGATCATCCAACAACTGAAGTAAGTTTAATCGTTCCTTTGTTGCTTCCACAATCGATATCAACTCTGCTTCGGTAGTTGATAAAGCTACGATAGATTGCAGCTTTGATCTCCATGAAATCGAGCCTATGCCAAGTGTAAAAACATAGCCGGACACTGACTTCCTAGCATCTCTATCCCCGGAATAATCAGAATCACAGTATCCTCTAAGAAAGATGTCACCATCCACTCCACCATATAACAAGCCCACCAAAGAAGTGCCTCAAAGATATCTAAGAATCCACTTCACAGCTTGCCAATGCTCTTTGCCTGGGTTAGACATATATCGACTCACAACACCCACTGCATGGGCCAAATCTGGTCTTGTGCACACCATCGCATACATAAGACTACCAACAACACTAGAATTAGGTATATCAGCCATATACCTTCTGTCTTCTTCCAATGAGGGAGATAAGTCATTTGACAACTTAAAATGAGAGCCTAATGGAGTGCCAACCGGTTTGGCTTTCTCCATTCCAAATCGAGCAAGGACCTTCTCGATGTACTACGCTTGAGTGAGCCTTAACTCTCTCCGCTTCCTATCCCTGCTTATCTCCATACCCAATATTCTTTATGCCTTTCCCAAATCCTTCATGTCAAACTCTCTACCGAGCTCCGCTTTCAACTCCTTAATTCTGACCATACTCCGAGATGCAATCAGCATATCATCAACATATAACAACAAATAAATCATATCACTATCACATCTCCTGAAATAAACACACTGATCTTTGAAACTTCTGGAGTATCCCTTTGAAAGCATAAACTTACCAAACCTCTTATACCATAGTCTAGGAGACTACTTCAGTCTATATAGAGATTTGTTGAGTTTGCAAATATAGTATGGTCTGCTACTATCAATGAACCCTTCTGGCTGCTTTAAATAAATCTCCTTATCCAGATCACCATGCAAGAATGCAGTTTTGACATCTAGTTGCTCTAATTCCATATCATAATGAGCAACTAATTCCAAAAGAATACGAATAGAAGTATGCCTAACCACTGGAGCAAAGATATCATGATACTCTACCCCCTTCTTCTGAACATACCCCTTTGCGACTAATCTTGCCTTATATCTGAGATTACCATTTTCACCGTCTTTCACTCTATAGATCCACTTGCATCCAATAGCTCTCTTGTCGGTGGGAAGAGGCACCAAATCCCAAGTATGATTTCTCTACAATGATTCAATCTCCTCCTCCATAGCAACTAACCAACTGGAACTGTTAACTGATGTGATAGCTTCTTTATAATCACAGGGCTCATCATGGACAACATTCAAAGCATATGTTGCCATATCATCGAAGTTAATGTCTTCGATGCTCAATCCAACAAACTCATCAAGGCACTTAGGCTTTCTTCTTTGTCTGACAGGCCTAGGTTCTGAATGAGCTCCACCTTGAGTTTGATCCTCTATACCTTACCCTCATCAACCACAGTGTCATCGGAAACACCATCTGAACGTCTATGGAAAGAATCAACAGATGACTTGCTTTGTGTCTGGTATTCTTCACATGTCCTCTCATTATCATCCGATGAGGAAGACTCCACCTTCAACATAGCCTTCTCATCAAAAGTCACATGCCTGCTCATAACGATCTTCTTGCTAATAGGACACCACAACCTATATCCCTTCACTCCTCTCCTATAACCTAGAAAGATACACTTGCGAGCTCTAGGTCCCAGCTTCCCTTTACTCTCATGCACATAAGATGGGAAACCAAACACTCTGAGAAATGAATAGCTAACAGGCTCTCCTTTCCATACTTCTTCAGGGATCTTCATATCTATTGCAGTAGAAGGTGTGCGGTTAATGAGGAAAGCCGCCATAGATAAAGCTTCAGCCCAAAATCCCTTCTTCAATTTAGCAGTCAGTCTGAGGCATCTTGTTCTCTCCAATAATGTTTGATTCATCCTTTCTACAACTCCATTAGACTAGGCTTCGCATGGTGTAGTGTAATGCCTCTTAATGCCTTTAGACTCACAATAATCGATGAATTCCTGTGATACAATTTCACCGCCATTATCTGAACGGAGAACTTTCAATTTCTTCCCTGACTGCTTCTCAACCATAGATTTCCACTTTCGAAACCTAGCAAAAGTTTCAGTCTTTGACTGAAGAAAGTATACCCATACTTTACGATAGAAATCATCTATAAATGAAACGAAATACCTGGCTCCACCTAAAGACTGACAAGGGGAGGGACCCCAGACATCTGTATAAACATACTCCAGGATAGCTTTTGCTTTATGCTCTCCTATACCAAAAGAAATCTTCGTCTGCTTTCCAAGAACACACTCTTCACAAAAACCAAGTTTTGAATGATGAACTCTGTCAATCAATCCTCGTTTTCCCAACTCATCCATATTGCGCTCACCGATGTGACCCATCCGTAAGTGCCATAATCTGGAAGAATTAGAATCAACAGATGTAACAGAAGTTGATTCACCAACTACAGTAGTGCCCTTTAATAGATAAATATTTCCTGACTTCACACCTCTCATAACAATCATGGAACCCTTCGATATCTTCATTTTCTCTTCTTCCACTACAATCTTCAAGCCAAGTCTACTCAATGCCCCGACAGAAATCAAGTTCCTCCTCAAATCAGGTACATGTCTAACATTGGTGATCGTACGAATAACACCATCAAACATCCTAATCATCACGCTACCAACACCAACCATACGGCAAGAGGCATCATTACCCATCAGAACTTCTCCTCCATCAATTTCACGGTAAGTGGAAAAGAAGTTCCTATCTGGTGTCATATGATAGGATGCGCTAGAATCAATCAGCCATAAGTTGCTCTTCCCAGAAGAGCCAGAAGCTGTAAATACATCGGTGTCACTTTCTGTATCTGATTTCTCTGCTGTAGAAGCTGAGGCTTGCTTTGGATCTTTTCTTCTACCTTCAAGCTTAGGACATTGTGCTATAAAGTGCCATGGTTTCTTACAATAATGACAAGTCAACTTCTTAGGCCCCCTAGACTGAGACCGTGAAGAATTCTATCCTCCACCTTTCTTCGACTTGCTTTGGCATCTACCTCTCTGAACAGATAAGCCTTCGGTATCACTATCCAAACTAGTGCTCGCCAATCTACCTCTTAATACTTCATTATGAAGACCAGCCTTTACATCAGATAGGCTAATTTTACTGCGGCCATAAATCATGGAATTAACAAAAGCAGTATACTCCTTAGGCAAGGAACATAAGAGGATCATAGCTTGAGCCTCATCGGTAATATCAACTTCAGCTGCCTTTAGGTTCATAATCAAAGTGGTCAAAGCATCTACATGCTCCATGAGATCTGCTCCAGGCTTCATCTTGAATGAATAGAGTTGTTGTTGAAGAATAACCGATTAGTGAGAGACTTGTCTTGATATGCATCCGATAATGCATCCCATAGTTCCTTCGCCGTCTTCTTCTGAGAGAATTATCTAAGAACTTCATCTGAAAGACTCAACTAAATTGTTGTGAGAGCTTCATCTTCCATCTCTTCCAAATCAGCTGCATCAATACCTTTCAATTTCTCAGGCGCAGAAACAACCTTATAAGTCTTCTCCTTCTTTAATACAGCCTCCATCTTCATCTTCCAAGTACCAAAATCTCCCTTTCCGTCAAAACATGTTACTCCATAATTGACACCAGATCTACCAAAAAATTTACTAGAAGTAGCCATTAATATCCAAACAGGAACAATAACACTAGCTCTAATACCAAACTGTAGTGAAATATGTTTTAATTTAAGCAGAAGCGAATTATTTGATCAGGATCTAGTATTGTCTATTTAGATATCAATGGAACTTTAAAAAAAATCAATTATGCAGTCTCACAGAAACAATTGCAGAAATAAAAGACACAGAAGATTTAACGTGGTTCGGATATGAATATCCTATGTCCACGGAGACCTAACAACTCCTTTTATTCCATTAAAGAAAAGAGTACAAAAGAGAGAGAAGCATAATGGTGGATGCTCTCACACACTCACTTGCATATGAAGATGAAATTCCTTCATTTAAATAGACTTGATAATGAAGGGTTGCTTGGAGATTAAGAAAATCAATTTCCTGATTACCCAAATATCTTTCCAAATTGCATGATTTGATTTTAGTACAAATAGATGGCGTAATCTTGGTTTCCATATATTTCCTTTGATTGATTGTTTCTCCATGCCTAATCATTTATTTCTTCATATAACAAATGCATTGACTAATTAATTGATTGTCTTATTAATTAGTTTTCTTCCAAAATATCCTTCCATATACAAGCCAAATTAATTGATTGATTGAACCAATTAATCAATTTCTTTCCTCCTCAACAAATATTTGAATCATCCAAATTTAACAATGTGCACAAGTGATTAGATAAATGTTATACACCGCTGTAGTATTTGCAATAATAGTATTAACAACTAGATATTTCACATCAGGTTTCATTGATTATGTAACTAATTAGATCACTTAACGATGTTTATTAATGAAAAATTTTGTCTAATCGTATCATTTCCTATTAAATATAAGTAAATTGCTTGTTAATGTTGTCGCATGTTTTATTAGATTAAAGAATGATTGAGAGTGAGAAACTCATACACGTGTAGAAAAATAGTAAAGGAAAAAATTGTAATGCCTTTCAATATTAGTGCAAAATGGTAAAGAAAAATTTCGTCATGATTGATATGCTAGTTTATTATGGTTAAAAAAAATTGCATTCTTTTTTACTTTTACAAAAATTCTGTTAAAAAAGAACTTGTGAATTTACATCTCCATGAAGCCTTTTTTGGTATGTGCTGAAAATGTGTTTTATTTTTGTATATTCGATTATGTTACTTATACTGATGTGTAAAAATAGCAAGTATTACTTTTTATAATGAGAAAGGTTTATTTTATGAATATACACATGGAGATTACCATTTTTTTGCTTGATTGGTTGTTACTTGCCTGATCAATATTACTAAGGGTCTGCTTTATTTATTTAAATATGCAATTGATTTATATGATCTTGTTAACGGCCATTATTTTATTATCATACCGATGTCTTCCTGTAGGACTTCAAGTACAAACCACAGAATCTAATGCATGTTTGTGTTTATAATATATAATACAAGAAATGAAGAGGCTTACTTTAAAACAAAAAATCAAAGAATCTGAATTACCCAAGAAGTCTAATCTACAGAAAAGCATATAGAAGACAATAACGTTCAAAATGAAGACAATCCACATGCGTTGGAAGACAATGAAATGCAAAACGAATAAAGGTTGGAAGCTATGATAGAAAATGATGGATCTATTCAAGATGTAGATGCAATCTACAAGGAAAATGAAAACCTAGGGGTCCCACTAAAATAAAGAGACTTCCTTCAAATTTTGCAAATTAGATTGAAGTTGAATTTAATGCACAGGCCGAACTAATAGGTGAAGGATCAATCCACTTATCCTCTTATCTAGGGCCGCTTGTACGAGAGCGTGTTTCAGTTACACTTAATAATCGGAGACATCGTGGCGATGATTTGAAAGTTATTCTATGGGAATCCATTTAGGTAATGTAATTCTTAAGTGACTTAAAAATCAATATGATTCGATTTTATTTTATATTAAAATTTATTGATATGAAATGGTTAGGTCATAACGAACATTAATTAGAGATTATACAACTAATCTAAAGGCATCTCTATTAACACTTACTAACATCATAGAAAATTAAAATTGAGTATAAAATTAGAGATATAACTATTCTATTTGATAGATCTAACTTTTAATCATCTACCTTTTTACATTGTTTCAAACTATTTTTGAAAAGGATGTTGATCATGTGAGATAAATAAAAATATTTAATCAAATTTTTTTACAAAAGTATTCTAGGAATTAAATATTTAGGAGAAAAACAAGATAACAGTAATGCCAAAACTATGTTATATCATTTTTGTAAATTCCAACACCCATCTCATGGTAGATATAATTTATATTTACCCATTGAAAACCAATAACCAATTCAAAGATACTCAAGCTATGTCAACTATCACATGTCAAAGAAACAAGTTAACTTAGATTGGTAAATGATACATAGAGAAATTTCTAATGCTGCAATGAAGACTGAAATGATTTACAACTCCAAAAACTGATAAAGACGCAGGCCCAAAGCTTAAATTTATTTTTATTACCAAAATTATTCTTGTAAAAGAGTTATTTTGATAATATATTTTTAGCAATAGTAACATGAGCTTCTGTAACGATCCGGTATTTTCAACCATTCGCATCCGCACATGTCGGACTTGAATTGCTCAAAATACCGCGTTGTAAATACAAATTTGGCAAACTCATCATTTATAGTAAATAAATAATCATAGATCACAGACACAGAGTAATATAATGCAGCGGAAACAAAGAAATAGTAGTTCATGAAGCTACTATATAAATACATCAGAGTTAAGTAAGATACAATAGGAATACCAAGATACAACAAGAGTAACAGTATGATAATCAGGTACAACTCAGAATACAACTGGAATCAACTGGATAACAAAATGAATAGATATCTGGATCTTCAAAGCAAAACTCCAGCTCCAAAGGTGAGTCTCTAATGTTGTATCACTCGGTCTGACCCGAGCGTAAAGCAAACACAAAACACTCGAGTTAGGACATACATACTTATACAAATGTGAACCAACTCAAGTGAACTGTAATAAAGGTACAAGTAACTCAAAGAATGCTTTGGATCGCCCATTCTTTAAGGATCCGTTAAACTATCTACTATGTAGTAATATTCGCTTTTATAATAATGTCTAATATAAAATAAACATACTTTTTAATAGCGTCAAGGGGTTACCCATATAGCCCTTAACACGTAATAGTCCAAGTAGTCTATCTAGTATTAGCATACTCCCAAAAGGGGCTACCCTCGATACTCCACAGGCTACGGGAGAAATCACAACTCGTAGTAAAGCTCGATATGGTAGATGACACGGCACACAAGGCAATGCCAGGGTAGATATACCAATTACGCATCCGGACTGGTGGTGACGCATAGCAGCCACAACCGCCCACCTCGAACATCACTCCCAAATCAAGGGGTGCACCCAAGCAATCACAAAGTAATAGAATGGTATCGAAGGAGTGTGTCCGATCAGAGGTACTACCTCCTTGGCCCGTCGATCGCTCCTGTTTTAGCCACCTTATGCCAACTCACGGGAGTTGGGTCCACGTATATACCTTAGGATCGTCGCCACCATCCTACTTTATTCTGGAAACTCCACCGCGTACACAGTTGTCAAAGTGGTTTTCGGTATTGACAGAGAGTATGTCCATATCCGATCCCGGTCTCTTTGACAACCATTCGTTATTATAACCCATGGATATTTATTTTCAAAACAGTATATACTTTCAAAACCAAAATATCATATCTGTTTCAAACCATATCATTTATTTTAAAATAGTATATACTTTCAAAACCAAATTATCATATCCACTTCCAAAATTAAACAATTTAATTATAACACTGTGAAACCATAATAATTTAAAACCCGTAGCACTCTAAAATGTATCTTTTATAACCATAGCAATTTGAAACATTACATTTTAGAAATAATGACATTTCGAAAAAAATAACCTTAGGCCATCATAGCATTTTGGAAAAGCGATACTTAGGAAATCATAGCAAGTTGGAAATGTAACCTTAAGGGATCATAGCGTTTTTGAAATGTAATATTTAAGAAATCATTACATTCTGGAATTTAATACTTTCCACTTTACCATTTTATATAATCCAAATGTTTATATACTTACAATTTTTACCATAGTTATTTTATCACTTCTATTTTATTACACTAATTAATTCATTTGGATATTAAATATACCATGCTTTTAAGTTAAATAAACTTAATTACTGTAATTCCCCATTTAAAGTTGAAATTCCTTATGTTAAGTTAAAGTATATTATTAACTTGCATTTCATTATTACAGTAAGGAACATTTATTGTTTTAATCAATATTACATTAACTAAAATTACATGTCAAATGTTCATTTTTAACTTACATTTTATTTTCACAATAAAGAGCATTTATTGTCTTAATCAATATCCCATTAATTAAAATTTCATGTCAAACGTTCATTTTTAACATACATTTTATTCTCACAATAAAGAGCATTTATTATCTTAATCAATACCCATTAATTAAAATTACATGTCAAATGTTCATTTTTAACATACATTTTATTTTCACAATAAAGAGTATTTATTGTCTTAATCAATATCCCATTAATTAAAATTACATGTCAAATGTTCATTTTTAACATACATTTTATTCTCACAATAAAGAGCATTTATTGTCTTATTCAATCTCCCATTAATTAAAATTATATGTCAAATGTTCATTTTTAACTTACATTTTATTTCCACTATAAAGAGCATTTATTGTCTTAATCAATATCACATTAATTAAAATTACATGTCAAATGTACATTTTTAACTTACATTTTATTATCACAATAAATAGCATTTATTGTCTTAATCAATATCACATTAATTAAAATTACATGTCAAATGTACATTTTTAACCTACATTTTATTATCACAATAAAAGCATTTATTGTCTTAATCAATATCACATTAATTAAAATTACATATCAAATGTACATTTTTAACTTTCATTTTATTATCACAATAAAGAGCATTTATTGTCTTAATCAATATCACATTAATTAAAATTACATGTCAAATGTACATTTTTAACTTACATTTTATTATCACAATAAAGAGCATTTATTGTCTTAATCAATATCACATTAATTAAAATTATATGTCAAATGTACATTTTTAACTTTCATTTTATTATCACAATAAAGAGCATTTATTGTCTTAATCAATATCACATTAATTAAATTACAAATTTACCATATAAATCATAAGTATTCATTTTCCAAAACATATCCATTCATAAATAAAATATTCTATCATAGTTAATATAATAATCAATTTTCTTTACAAATTTATTCATTTATACTTCAAATAACTATGATTCCAAGTTAAATATTTATTACAAAAGTCCAATTAAAACTGTATTTCATTGCATCCAAAATACATTATTTATTATACAAACCAAATCCATTTCATGAAATAACCTTTATTAAAGTACTAGATTAAATTTAAGATTCCATATTAAATCAAATTAAGTTAAAATTTCATATATTCATAATTTCAAAATACTTTAAAATTTTCAGAAAATATTCCAACACTTAATGAGTCGTTAGGAAAAATATTATTTAAAAATATAACCATGGGCCTGCATAATATTTTCTAACCTAGATCAAGTGATACGGATGTGTATTATTTCAATCTGTAATTTAAAATGAAAATCCGGGTTCTATCATTTCAAACCAGCAATCCCAAGTAAATAAAAATAAATAAAAATCACTTAGGCTTATCATTTCAGCCCATAACGATTTTTCCCTATTCTAAAGTCCGTTCGGGTATGTATCATTTCAACCCATAGTGATAGGGAACTTGCAGTGATGATAAGCAGGAAATAAATAACAGTATACATATAATATTATAACAAATGATATAACAGGCATATAAACAGTATTTAACATCATATAAATATATCACATGCATATATGAACATAACACATTATTTTATACAATTAACCTGTCATCGATTCAAAATTATAAAAGTACGTATGTCTAGAGTGAATAACTCACCTTTTAAAAGCTAGAATTGAAATTCAAACCCAAATCTAGACTCCGCAAAGCACGAAAAAGCACGACAATATTCTTTTGAGTGGATGAAGAGTCGGATCTAAATCTTGTATACAAACAAATATTACATACTTAAGAATATGATTCAATACAAAAGAATAGATGTTAAAACAATGGAAAAATAAATGAATCAAAGTGGCATAACTTACCTTAATCAATCAATGGCTTGGCTACACCACATATGGGTTCAACCATCATCTTGTGTTGCTTGGTCGTGATGGTTAGAGGTGTGCTAGGAGAAGATGGAGGCCGAGCCTAGCTTGGAGGAAGACCAAGAAAACAAAATGAAAAAAAAGGAGAAGGAAGAAGGAAGCCATTACTTTAGATCTTGTATATTTTTTTCTTCATGCAAATGAATAAGATGAGGAGATGAGAAACTTTGTACGTGAAATAAAAAGAGAGAGTGGCGGCTAGGTTAAAGGAATGAAAAGCAAAGGTAAGAAATAAAGAGGCTAGGCAATAAAAGGCAGGAGTTTGAATGGTTTGGGAAATAAAAAGGCAACAAATAACTTGATGTATTTAATAAAAAAAATTCTTTGTTTGCATGTAATGAAAAGAGGGGTTTGAGGAACAATACGTACGTGAATTATGAGAAGAATTCACGGTTAATGAATGTGGGAAGTAATTGGCTATGCAAATGGGAAGTCAAGGGAAAAAAGAGGCAACAAATAAACAAAACAAGTAACCTATATCTCTTGCAATTTCTGTAACGACCCACTATTTTGGACCATTCAAATCGACAATAATCCACACATGTCTGACTTGAAAAATTCAAAATAACAGATTTTAAATAAATTTGGAGCAAATGAAATCAAATACACAGAATCACAGACATAGAACATATCAGAATAACTCGCAGCGAAATATAAAAACCATAGTAGTTCATGAAGCTACTATAACAAACTCTCAAAACATAATACATAATATCTGCTTGAAAACATATACAATAGAAATCTCAAATAAATAGAAGTTTATGAATACCAAAACTGAAGTAGAACAACTGAACTGAAAGGAACAGATAACTAGACAAGCAGAATCTCCAGCGATTCCTAGCTCCAGAAAGAAATCCAAAGCTAAGCTGTAAATACTCAGGCTGACCCGAGCGTAAAGTAAAACACAAAACACTCGAGTCAGGACAATATATACTTATTTAATGTAAACCAACTCAAGTGAACTGTAGTAGAAATGCACAATAACTCAAAGGATGCTTGGGATCGCCCATCCTTTAAGGATCAGTTAAACTATAAATTAAATACATCCTGTGGTTAAAATTTCAAAACAGTATTTTATACTTCGAAATCAAATATCATTTCAAAATTCAATATCCTTCAAAAATCCATTTCAAAATATCAAAATATCATATTTCAAAATACTTTATATTTCGAAACAAATTACTTTATTTTAAATCATAAAAATGAAGTTATTATATTTAATAATTAAATTATTAAATTTCCAAAATTTTAATCTTTCAAAGTTCATTCGTTCACTTAAATTAATTAAAACAATGAAAATTCAACTTTCGCAGCATTTAGAAAATGCTACGGAAAGTCACATTTAAAACCGTTCAATTTAACAAAAGACAGCATTTAAAATGCTGTAATAGGGTTACATTAGTTTCAAATAAACTTAGTTAAATTCAACCATTATAACATTTACAAAAATGCTATAATAGCCTTTAATTAAATTTAGCCATTTTGTTCATTATTATCAACTACAGCATTTACAAATGTTGTATTATCATTTACATTAGAATTAATAGCATTTCAAAAATGCAGTTAATTAACTTCAAATATTCAGTATAATTTCACAAACAATTATATTTTTATATAAATCATTTTTAACTTATAAAATCATGTAATTTCACTTTTAAAACAATCATTCAAATACCCTTATATTCATGATTTTATAAAGTTAAACCTCCATTCAAAAATCAAAATTTAATAATAATTCACTTATTAAACTCCAATATTAAATTATAAATTCATTAAATTAAATTAACTTAACACTTAAGTTTAAATTTTTAAATATAACTTAATTCCATTTTTATTTACTTAACTTAAAATTCACTTTTAAGCCAAATTCACAAATTTCCAATTTTAGTTATATTTCAAAATTTCAACTTAAATATTCATTCATTTCACATTTTAACTTTATTCAAAATCATTAATATAATATAAAAATCATTTAAATTCACTTTGATCCAAATTATCATGAATTTATCACATTTCACATTTAATTTAATTTCCAATTATCACCAAATTAAAATTTCCCAAAATAACTTACATTTCAAATTTTCTAATTTTACCATTAATTTATTTCACTTATAAATTTTCATAAAATCAATAATGCTTTACAAAAATCATTTTATTTAGTTTAAATCAAAATATAATAATATTTACATTTCTAAAATATTTAAAAAAAATTTATAAAACATATTTTAACAACGGGTCTGTATTTCATTTTCTAGCTTAGGTAAAGTGATACGGGTAATATATCATTTCAACCCGTAATTTACAAAGAAAACCCGGGTTTGATCATTTCAAACCCGCAAATCCCAAGTAAATGAAAATAATTGAAAATCATTCAGGCCTATCATTTCAGCCCATAACGATTTTCTCCTATTCTAAAGTCCGTTCGGGTGTGTATCATTTCAACCCATAGTGATTCTAATCTAAAGGGAACTTGCAGTGTGATAAACTGATAAAAATAACAGAACAACATAATATAACAGTAACATATGATATAACAGGTGTTTAAGCATGTGTGAACATCATATAATAGTGACATAGCAAATATAATATGGTGATGCAATTTACAGATTCACATGTGATCGATTTACTATTAATATAAGTATAAAACTGTCTGGTGAGAATAACTCGTCGGTTTGAGCTAAAGACACAACGACGAATTACACAAATGGGATCTACACAAGCACAAAAGCACGACACAGATTCGAATGGAGGAGCCAAATGTCAAATTCTTTGGATACACATCAAACAAAAACAATATAACAACGATGAGTTTCAAAACCAAAATACGATAAACTGCGCTAGAATAAACTGCACAGAATCAAATAGAAATGCTTGCACTTGCTTTTAACCTTTACTAGGCTAAGCCATAAGGGGTAATACAAGGCCATGGCAGGTGTTTGGGTCAGGTTTGGGTGAGTATGGGTTCGGCCCAAATGGTGGAATGATGGTGCAAAAGTGGTAGAGGGAAAATACAACACAAGCATGCATTCACATGGATTGGGTCAAGGATTTGGGCTCGGCCAAGGCTCTAATGGTCATGGCCAGAGAGGTGGGGTCCACTGGAGTGATGTGGCAGAGGTTGCTGGAGGTGTTGGAGATGATGGCGGTGTGGTAGGTAGTGGCTAGGGGGTTTGTGAGGTGATAGAGATGAGGTGGTGGTGGTTAGGATAGGAATTTGGATGGTTTTTGAAAATTTTGTGCAATTGCATCACCAAGGGGTTCATGGCTTGGATTTTTTGTGAGGAGGAGGTGGTGATGATGTGCCATCAGGTGGTGGAGGCAGCTAGGTAGCAAGGGAAGCATGGCCGAACCTATAGAGAAGGAGCAAGTGCAACCAAAATCAACTAGAATTGGATAATATAATTGAAAAAGGAGATAAAAGAAACAAAGTTTTTACCAATTCCTTCAAAATGATGGCCGAAAGTTTTTGTTCAGGAAATGAGAAAAAAAAAATGTGTGAATGATAAGGGAGTGGTCGGCTGTAGATGTGGGGAGTTATGTCAAAAGATATGAAGAGTTAGGTTGAAAATGAAGAGGTGGAATACAAAAAGGCAATGGGCAAATCAAAAGTCAAAACCTCTTCACATTTCTTTGATTCATTTTTATAAATTTATATTTCTGGTAATAACAATAATTCCAGTTAAAAATTCGAAAATTTATCAAAATATAAGAATATATATAATATTTATTAATTATATAAAGTTAAATTAAGGAAAATAGCTAAAAATAGTAAACTAGTCAATAAATTTGAAATTAAATGAAATAAATTTTAGAAAATTCATATGAGCTTGTAATATATTTTTAAACATAAATAATAACATAAAATAAAAGTACATTCACAAAATAAATATATAAAATTTAATTTAAATATAATTTTAATGAAGAAAATAGCAGAAAATAAGAAAACAGCCTATAAAAATAGGAAATCAACACAGTAAACTTTGGAAAAATTATAACATCACTTTAAAATGTTTTAAAATAAAATATATATCTAATATGTCATATAACACATATTAGAACATGATTTGACAAATAAAAATATTGTTTATATAAATTAAAATAGATGATTTTATTAAATAAATCAATTTACATACAATATGGTAAAAAGCATAATTTTCGCAATATAAATCGGATTTCAACGAAACGAAAAGCAGTATTCTTGAAATTAAATTTATTTTCATAATAAAAGATAAAATTCAAGAATTTAAAATATTTAAATTTTAAATTTAAAAGTCAAAGTTTGACCAGATTGACCAAAAATCCACTTTTCGGGAAAATATTCAGTTTATACCAGTTTGAAATTATAATTCACATAATAATCAACATTTATATTTAAAATGAAATGTTTGAAATAAAACAAGTTTAAAGTAATTTCAAAATAAAAATAAAGTCAAAATTAAAAATATATATAAAATCTAGGGTTGTTACACTCTCCCCCACCCAAATCTTTTCGTCCTCGAAAAGGAATGAAGTACGTAAAACACAGAAAAAGATAGAATGGAATAGGATTAAGACAAGATGACAAGAACATTAAAATTATACCTGATAACTGTTGTTATAGGTAAGTTTAACAAGGTGGAGAATAGGAATAGCAAGAAGGGAAAATAGGACGAAAGACAAGGATGAGCCATCAATTAAAATTGTTGGTTAAAGAGGTAAAATATTTAAAACACTTTAAAATCCTTTAGAAAGGAAATAACTGATCAAAGTATCATTTATATAATATTTTATCAAAATACTTTTATAACTCGATGACTTAACAAGTTTATCCTCATTCCTGCAGACTTTGGCAGTGCGTTGATCAGGCGCAAAGCTAGAATTCTCCAGGTACTTAGTAGACTTGTTTCAACATCCAATGAAAATACTGGAAAACTTTTAAAAACAGATATGGAAAGTACAATCCAAAAAAAACATGTCGATCATGGATCGCGGATACACAATGGTTTCGCCTGGATCCCCCAGGAAATATCCATACACTTAGTCCGCCCCCAACCTTGCGATTACGCCATGAAGACTGGTAGTACTGCAGATACACAATGATTACACCTGGATCTCCCAGGAATCATCCGTACCCTAGGCTCTCGCAGCCCCTGCTGATTACGCTACCAAGCGACTCAATAGATCGTAGATACACAATGGTTACGCCAGGATCTCCCAGGAAACATCCGTACGCCTGGATCTCCAAGGAAACATCCCAGGAGAAAAGCTGATACTTGGGCCAGAAATGATTCGACAGACTTCGGATTGCATAGAGATCATTCGACAATGAATGAAGGCAGCCCAAGACCGACAGAAAAGTTATGCCGATAAGCGTCGTAAGGATTTGGAATTCGACGTAGGTGATATGGTTTTTGTGAAGATTTCTCCATTTAAGAATGTTATTCGATTCGGGAAGAAAGGAAAATTGACTCCGAGATTTGTTGGACCATTCCCGATCATCGAGCGAATTGGAAAGCTCGCCTACAAATTGGAGTTACCAGAAAAGATGGCGGGTGTGCACAATGTTTTTCATGATCGTATCTACGGAAGTATGTGCACGACTCGAATACAGTGGTTTCTACTGATAGCTGTGAAGATTTTGAGATTTATCCAGTCGATAAGAGACCTCGTAAGCCGCTTCGTGTTGTGGAAACTGACACGAAACAGCTTAGGAGGAAGGTAGTTAGGTTGCTCAAGGTACAATGGAGTGATGATGTTAACGACTGTACATGGGAGGTGGAAGAGAGGATGAAGGCAGCTCATCCTGAACTCTTCAAGGTATGGCCATAAGGTGTTGTGTCATCTCACGACATTGTAACTTGTTCTAGTTTTAGAAATTCTGCATGCTAGGCTAGAATTGGATGCATGGTTTGTTGATTGCTATGGATGGTAGGCATGCAGAATAGCTTTTGATTGCTCTTGTTTGTTTGAAATTTCGGGGGCGAAATTCCTAAGGGGGAGAGAATGTAACGACCCGTATTTTTACGGATCGAAACATCGTAAAACAGTTGTGTTATGTCGTAGTATTGATAAGTCGTCTAGAGTTTAGGTCGACTAGAGCTTAGGTCGTAGAGAACATAAGCCGTGTGTAGCTTAGGTCGTTTGGAAGATAAGTCGTGTGGTGGCTTAGGTCGTGGGGTAGGTTAGGTCGAGTAGTAGTTAGGTCGGGTGAGCGACTTAAGGGATTGGAGCGACCTAAGGAAATTGGCGACTTAAGGTAGTGGACGACCTAAGAGTTAGCAACCTACAGGAATCGGCGACCTAAGGAGTTTACGACCTAAGGAGTAGACGACCTAAGGAAGTTAGGTCATGTTGTAGTTTAGGTCGGTCGAGCGACCTAAAGGAGTTAGTGGTAGCAGTTGGCGACTTAAGGGGTTTAGCGATCTAAGAGTTGAGTGAGTTAACGACCTAAGGAAGTTAGGTCGTGGACGAGTTAAAGTTGTTAGGTCGCGAGAAGGTTAGGTCATTAGGTCGCGCGCATATGTTAGATCGCATATCTGTTAGGTCGCGCGCATGAGTTAGGTCGCGCGCACGTGATAGGTCGTAAGTCGCGAGTAGTTAAGTCGCGCAGTGTTAGGTCGTGGGGGTTTTAGGTCATAGGTCGTGAGAGTTAGGTCGTGGACGACCTAAGGGGGGTGGACGACCTAATAGCGAGCGAAGGACCTAAGAGGAAATCAGCCTATAAATAGGCGGGTTCTTCTTCATTTTTGGGATCCGGATTTTTGAAGCGACGAAGTGCTGCCATTTTGAGAGCTCGAGTTCTACACTTCTTCACTTCTTTTCTCCACTCTAATCTTGTGATTCCTTCCATCCAAGATCGAAGATCCAAGAGCTTAGATTGAAGATCTTCATCCATCGAAGAGAGATTTCATCGGTTGAAGTGGAGTTTTGATAGATCGAGTTAGATTCTTCGTTGTCCAAATCTGAAGTGTGTTGCTTTTGAGGTGTATAGGTGATTTGGTGAGTGGTGATTATCTCTCACATGGATCCAAAGGAGTATATCGGATTGATGGCTTGATTTGGTGTTAAAATAGTGATTTCCATGCATTTTCATAAACTTAAGTATAGATCTATTGTTCATGATGATTTAACATCCATTTTACTACATGTTAACCTATGCAAGTTCATTCATCAAGTTGTAGAGATATTGCTCATGATTCATGCTTGTTAGATTTAGACTCTTTATTTACAATATTGCCATTTTAGTTATAATTGTTTATTTGATCATGTTTGAATGCTTGATTACTTGGATTAATGTTTGACTTGATTGATTGTTGTAAATTAGTTGATTGATGATTTGATTTGGACAAGTTGGTTGAAGATAATTCAAAAGCTAAGGGAAAGGCTCTTGAATTGGAAAAGCTGCTCGTGGCATATGTGGTGGATGATGAAGCTCATATGAATAGATTTGATGATGTTGAGATGAGGCTTTGCTATGATGAGATGAAGCGAGGCATGGTATGAGATAGCCTTGGTTTAGTCCAGATGGGATCATTCCAAGCATGATGAAGACTCGGTGATATGGTTCGAGTTTGAGGATAATGGTTGGCTCGGGAGGCGCTTGAGCTAGCATGAGAATAGTCGTCAAGGAGGATGACTAGAAGGCTGAGATTTCATCGTTGTTGAAGGTTTTAGCAGGCTCAAAGCAAGAGTACGCTGGGCAGATTCGATAGTCCCTAAAGACTATGATTGGTAGTCGAGTACTCTGGGCAGATTCGATAGTCCTAGGCACGGGCTGCGACGACGTGCGGAGTTCTGTCTAGAACCGGGGTTACCATTAGCCCTTGACGGACGGCTGAAAGAATGTGCCAGTCATTCAATTAACGGTGATATTGAGGCAATGATAACAGTGATAGCCAGAGTCATGGATGTTTGGTTGTATCGTCATTCGGTCTCAAGAGCGGTATTTTTTGGGTGCTTATCTGATCTTGGTTTAGGCCTTGGGGGATTGTACTTGGAAAACATCGCCCTTGACTCGAGTGATAATTGCTTTACTTTAAATGTCTGCTTTGCTATGTTTATTTCTGCTTAGTGTGTTTGGGGGCTATCACTGTAGAAAGAGGTGGAGTGGGAGGGTTGGATTCCTATTCCTTTTACCTTTATGCTCTTTTGGGTATGTTGTTAGTTAATTTACTACTCACTAAGACTGTTGTCTGACTCAAGGTTTTATGTTCAACTCTTATTACCTTGGGCTGTTCATCCATTTTGGGATGGGCAGACTAGGTAGCAGGTGACAGGTGATGTTCTTAGTTTCCAACGATGCTGATGACGAAGACGGGCTGGAGGCTTGCATATTATTTTCTTACTATATGTACTGGATGTTCCGCTGCTTGTATAATTCTCTGGGTGATATGTAGTGAGGCTTGATGTATTGACTATGCAGTTGTTTGTATTCAACTATTATGAAGCTTAATTGATGAGATCCTTTTTTGTGAAGCTTCACTATATATATTCTCTATTGTATTTTTATCCTTGCGCTGTGAGTAATACGATAGATTCTACTATTTTAATTTACCTTGGCAATCGTCCATGGCTGCCTGGCACACCTTTCAGCGCAATATTCCTATGTTTAGTGCAAGGGTCATGGGCGGTCGTCACATTTGGTATCAGAGCTTTGGTTAATCGATTTTGCCCAACGCTCGCTGACGTAACTACTTATGAGAGACGTAATTGTATTTTGATGGATGATTACTATATATAATATAGTAGCTTAAAATGATTTGAACCCTTTATGCAGTTGTTTCTCAAGGTATGCTGATCATTTATTTTATAGATATTAAGAATGAGTCGAAGAGGGAGACCAGCTGCTAGGGAAGGCTGTGCTACTGAGGGGGCTGCTGATTATGCTGCTATGTTCGAGGCTATGATGACTTCGATCATGAGAAGGATGCCAGCTCCGGGGCCAGCAGTAGATGTTGGAGTTCAAGTTCAAACTCCAAAACCAGTGGAATTTGCTAAGCTGTGTAAAGATTATACTGCTCTTGGAGGAAAGGTTTTCTTCGGAACGGAGTCAACCATTGAAGTTCAGAGATGGATAGATGCTTGTAGAAGGATCTTTGGTGACTTGGGAATCGAGGATGCAACCAAAAGGAAGCTCGCATCAAGACAGCTTCAAGGAAGAGCTTCTGATTGGTGGAACTCTATCACCATTGATACTCCAGAGGAAGAAATTACTCGGGAGCAATTCCAAGCCAGATTTGAAGCTAAGTTCATTTCTACAGCTCAGAAATATGTTCTGTTCAAGAAGTTTGTGGAGCTCAAGCAAAATGGAAGGCTAGTTCTTGAGTATGTTTCTGAGTTTGAAGCCTTGTCCAAGTATGCCCGGTCGTACATTGAATCTCCTTACCAGAAGAACGAGAAGTTTGTGACAGGCTTGGACAGTTATCTTGGGAGGCCGTTGGTGGATCATTTGGACGATCCATTTGAGAAGCTTGTAGAGAAGGCTCTCAGGCACGAGAATCTATTTCCTAAAGAAGGGTCTGTTGTTGCTGTGACCAAGGAAGAATCTAAACCACAGCAGGGTGGAAACAAGAAGAGGAAGCGGCAGCAGCAAAAGGGTAAGGATGGCCAGAAGAAGCTGAAGGGTGAAGTGACCTACTACAATTGTCAGCAGAAGGGCCATTTCTCCAGAGAGTGCAAGAATCCAAAGGTGCCGGTGAAGTGCCACAACTGTGACAAGCTGAGGCATATTAAGAAGAATTGTCCAGAACCACGAAAGGACAAGCAGATTGTGCAAGCTTATGCTTTGGGGGCTGTTCCATCATCTTCAAAAGCTCCTACCGCTGAAGAGAAGGGAAAGAGTGTGGTGGTTCAAGGTACTCTTTCCATATGTGGTGTTCCAGTTAGAGTGTTATTCGATACTGGGGCGTCGCATTCTTTTGTTTGTAATGATCTTGTAGGCCGGTTGGGTTTAGAACCGGATATTGTTGATAGACCATTGATTGTGACTAATCCAGTAGGGGGTTCGTCTTGCTTGTGTATGTTATGCCGTGGTCTGATTGTATCGAGTCATGATTGCTCTTTTGTTTGTGATTGTTTTGTTCTGAACTTTGCGGGGTTCGGAATTATTTTGGGTATGGACTGGCTTAGGAAGTATGCGGCAAAGGTTGATTGTGAAAGGTTGGAGGTGACAGTCGAGAATGTGGGAGGGCGAAAGGTTGTGATACGATGTAAGCATGAGGAAGGCGTCTTCATGAGCTTCATGTATTCGCTGGTTGTTCCACGGGATGGACTGTCATCGCTGCCAATCGCTAATGGATTTGAGGATGTCTTTGATGAGGTCAAAGGGTTACCGCCGCATAGGGAGATCGAGTTTCGTATCGATTTAGTTGAAGGAGCCAGACCTATTGTGATGCCTCTTAGGCGGATGGCACCTAGGGAACAGCAAGAGTTGAGGGTGCAAGTTGATGATCTTTTACAGAAAGGATTCATTCGGCGTAGTGTGTCCGAATGGGGTGCACCAGTTGTGTTTGTAACCAAAGCGGATGGATCGTTGAGGTTATGTGTGGATTATCGTGAGCTGAATAAAGTGACTAAGAAGAACAAGTGTCCATTGCCGAGAATAGATGACTTGTTTGATCAGCTTCACAAAGCTAAGGTGTTTTCTCAGATGGATTTGGCAACAGGATTTCACCAGTTAAGAGTGGCTAAGGATAGTGTGCCGAAGACTGCTTTCAGGACACCATCCGGTTTCTTTGAGTGGATGGTAATGCCATTTGGATTGACCAATGCGCCAGCATATTTTGTGGATCTTATGAATAGAGTGTTCAGAGATCAGTTGAACAAGTTCGTACTAGTGTTCGTGGATGATATTTTGATTTATTCCAGAACTGAAGAAGAGCAGAAGACGCACTTACGTATTGTTTTGGAAATCTTACGGAAACATCAGCTGAAGGCTAAGTTTTCGAAGTGCCACTTCTGGAAGAGCAAAGTGAGGTTCTTAGGCCATATTATCTTTGGAAGCGGAATAGCGGTTGATCCCGCCAAGATAGCAGCAATCCAGTATTGGGGTAGACCTAAGAATGCATCTGATGTGAGAAGTTTTCTTGGATTAGCAGGATACTATCGTCGATTTATCAAAGACTTTTCCAAGGTGGCTGCACCATTAACAGGATTGACGAAAAAGAATCAAGTATTCAGATGGGATGCTAAGTGTGAGCAAGCTTTCGGAATCCTGAAAGAACTATTGACAAGTGCTCCTGTTTTGACTATTCCAAGTGGAAATAATGAGATGGTGGTTTATACCGATGCATGTGGTACTGGACTTAGAGCAGTGCTAATGCAGAAGGGTAAAGTTGTTGCGTATGCAAGTCGACAACTGAAGCCGCACGAAAGGAATTATCCGACTCATGATTTGGAGTTAGCGGCGATTGTATTTGCTCTGAAGATGTGGAGACATTACCTATTGGGAGTTCGATTCGAGTTGTTTACAGATCATAAGTCGTTGAAGTATCTTTTCTCCCAAAAGGATTTGAATCTTCAGCAGCAACGATGGCTAGAGTTTTTGGCATCATATGATTTTGGTATAGCCTATACTCCGGGAAAGGGTAACGCAGTGGCAGATGCGTTAAGTCGAAGACATGCAGGATTGGGAGCCATGTTTTCAGAATGGAAGAGTCTCGAGTATTTGGCTGGATTTGACTTCAGGCCTAGATGTGAATTGGAACCTGAGATGTTGGCAAACTTATCGATAAGATCGACTCTTATGGAAAGAATTGGCGAGAGCCAAAAGCGAGACGATAAGCTTGTCAAGATTATCCGTGATTTGGAATCTGGATTGGACCCAGAAAAGGATAAAGGATTCGAGGTCGATCGAGAGGGTTGGCTTCGAAAGCATGGACGACTAGTTGTTCCCGATATAGATGAATTGAGAAATGAAGTTCTGAAGGAAAGTCATCACTCAAAGCTGACAATTCATCCAGGTGGAAATAAGATGTATCGGGATATGAAAAGAACCTATTACTAGGAAGGTATGAAGAAGGATGTTGGAAATTTTATTTCCAAGTGCATGAACTGCCAGTTGGTAAAAGCCGAGCAGAAGAAGCCAAGTGGATTGCTTCAGCCATTAGAAGTTCCTACATGGAAGTGGTAGCAAATATCGATGGATTTTATCAATGGACTACCTAGAACCAGAATGGGAAATGAAGGGATTTGGGTCATCGTAGATCGTTTGACTAAGAGTGCAAGATTCATTCCTGTTCGGTCAACCAGGACTGCATCAAAGTTGGCTGAGTTGTATGTCAAGTGGATAGTTCGATTCCATGGTATTCCGAAGAGTATAGTGAGCGATCGAGACCCATTGTTCACTAGTGGATTTTGGAAGAGCTTTCAGGAAGTTTTGGGAACCGAGTTGTGTTTGAGTACAGCCTATCATCCCCAAACAGATGGTCAGACTGAGAGAGTCAACCGAGTTTTGGAAGATCTCCTTAGAGCTTGTGTTTTAGATTTCGGAGGATCATGGGAAGACCACCTTCATTTGGTGGAATTTTCGTATAATAACAGTTACCAGTCAAGCATTGGTATGGCACCGTATGAGGCATTGTATGGAAGACCGTGTAACTCTCTGACATGTTTGTTAGAAACAGGAGAAAAGCTGATACTTGGGCCAGAAATGATTCGACAGACTTTGGATTGCATAGAGATCATTCGACAACGAATGAAGGCAGCCCAAGACCGACAAAAAAGTTATGCCGATAAGCGTCGTAATTCGACGTAGGTGATATGGTTTTTGTGAAGATTTCTCCATTGAAGAATGTTATTCGATTCGGGAAGAAAGGAAAATTGACTCCGAGATTTGTTGGACCATTCCCGATCATCGAGCGAATTGGAAAGCTCGCCTACAAATTGGAGTTACCAGAAAAGATGGCGGGTGTGCACAATGTTTTTCATGTATCGTATCTACGGAAGTATGTGCACGACTCGAATACAGTGGTTTCTACTGATAGCTGTGAAGATTTTGAGATTTATCCAGTCGATAAGAGACCTCGTAAGCCGCTTCGTGTTGTGGAAACTGACACGAAACAGCTTAGGAGGAAGGTAGTTAGGTTGCTCAAGGTATAATGGAGTGATGATGTTAACGACTGTACATGGGAGGTGGAAGAGAGGATGAAGGCAGCTCATCCTGAACTCTTCAAGGTATGGCCATAAGGTGTTGTGTCATCTCACGACATTGTAACTTGTTCTAGTTTTAGAAATTCTGCATGCTAGGCTAGAATTGGATGCATGGTTTGTTGATTGCTATGGATGGTAGGCATGCAGAATAGCTTTTGATTGCTCTTGTTTGTTTGAAATTTCGGGGGCGAAATTCCTAAGGGGGAGAGAATGTAACGACCCGTATTTTTACGGATCGAAACATCGTAAAACAGTTGTGTTAGGTCGTAGTATTGATAAGTCGTCTAGAGTTTAGGTCAACTAGAGCTTAGGTCGTAGAGAACATAAGCCGTGTGTAGCTTAGGTCGTCTGGAAGATAAGTCATGTGGTGGCTTAGGTCGTGGGGTAGGTTAGGTCGAGTAGTAGTTAGGTCGGGTGAGCGACTTAAGGGATTGGAGCGACCTAAGGAAATTGGCGACTTAAGGTAGTGGACGACCTAAGAGTTAGCAACCTACAGGAATCGGCGACCTAAGGAGTTTACGAACTAAGGAGTAGACGACCTAAGGAAGTTAGGTCGTGTTTTAGTTTAGGTCGGTCGAGCGACCTAAGGGAGTTAGTGGTAGCAGTTGGCGACTTAAGGGGTTTATCGACCTAAGAGTTGAGTGAGTTAACGACCTAAGGAAGTTAGGTCGTGGACGAGTTAAAGTTGTTAGGTCGCGAGAAGGTTAGGTCGTTAGGTCGCGCGCATATGTTAGATCGCATATCTGTTAGGTCGCGCGCATGAGTTAGGTCGCGCGCACGTGATAGGTCGTAAGTCGTGAGTAGTTAAGTCGCGCAGTGTTAGGTCGTGGGGGTTTTAGGTCATAGGTCGTGAGAGTTAGGTCGTGGACGACCTAAGGGGGGTGGACGACCTAATAGCGAGCGAAGGACCTAAGAGGAAATCAGCCTATAAATAGGCGGGTTCTTCTTCATTTTTGGGATCCGGATTTTTGAAGCGACGAAGTGCTGCCATTTTGAGAGCTCGAGTTCTACACTTCTTCACTTCTTTTCTCCACTCTAATCTTGTGATTCCTTCCATCCAAGATCGAAGATCCAAGAGCTTAGATTGAAGATCTTCATCCATCGAAGAGAGATTTCATCGGTTGAAGCGGAGTTTTGATAGATCGAGTTAGATTCTTCGCTGTCCAAATCTGAAGTGTGTTGCTTTTGAGGTGTATAGGTGATTTGGTGAGTGGTGATTATCTCTCACATGGATCCAAAGGAGTATATCGGATTGATGGCTTGATTTGGTGTTAAAATAGTGATTTCCATGCATTTTCATAAACTTAAGTATAGATCTATTGTTCATGATGATTTAACATCCATTTTACTACATGTTAACCTATGCAAGTTCATTCATCAAGTTGTAGAGATATTGCTCATGATTCATGCTTGTTAGATTTAGACTCTTTATTTACAATATTGCCATTTTAGTTATAATTGTTTATTTGATCATGTTTGAATGCTTGATTACTTAGATTAATGTTTGACTTGATTGATTGTTGTAAATAAGTTGATTGATGATTTGATTTGGACAAGTTGGTTGAAGATAATTCAAAAGCTAAGGGAAAGGCTCTTGAATTGGAAAAGCTGCTCGTGGCATATGTGGCGGATGATGAAGCTCATATGAATAGATTTGATGATGTTGATGTTGAGATGAGGCTTTGCTATGATGAGATGAAGCGAGGCATGGTATGAGATAGCCTTGGTTTAGTCCAGACGGGATCATTCCAAGCATGATGAAGACTCGGTGATATGGTTCGAGTTTGAGGATAATGGTTGGCTCGGGAGGCGCTTGAGCTAGCATGAGAATAGTCGTCAAGGAGGATGACTAGAAGGCTGAGATTTCATCGTTGTTGAAGGTTTTAGCAGGCTCAAAGCAAGAGTACGCTGGGAAGATTCGATAGTCCCTAAAGACTATGATTGGTAGTCGAGTACTTTGGGCAGATTCGATAGTCCTAGGCACGGGCTGCGACGACGTGCGGAGTTCTGTCTAGAACCGGGGTTACCATTAGCCCTTGAAGGACGGCTGAAAGAATGTGCCAGTCATTCAATTAACGGTGATATTGAGGCAATGATAATAGTGATAGCCAGAGTCATGGATGTTTGGTTGTATCGTCATTCGGTCTCAAGAGCGGTATTTTTTGGGTGCTTATCTGATCTTGGTTTAGGCCTTGGGGGATTGTACTTGGAAAACATCGCCCTTGACTCGAGTGATAATTGCTTTACTTTAAATGTCTGCTTTGCTATGTTTATTTCTGCTTAGTGTGTCTGGGGGCTATCACTGTAGAAAGAGGTGGAGTGGGAGGGTTGGATTCCTATTTCTTTTACCTTTATGCTCTTTTGGGTATGTTGTTAGTTAATTTACTGCTCACTAAGACTGTTGTCTGACTCAAGGTTTTATGTTCAACTCTTATTACCTTGGGCTGTTCATCCATTTTGGGATGGGCAGACTAGGTAGCAGGTGACAGGTGCTGTTCTTAGTTTCCAACGATGCTGATGACAAAGACGGGCTGGAGGCTTGCATATTATTTTCTTACTATATGTACTGGATGTTCCGCTGCTTGTATAATTCTCTAGGTGATATGTAGTGAGGCTTGATGTATTGACTATGCAGTTGTTTGTATTCAACTATTATGAAGCTTAATTGATGAGATCCTATTTTGTGAAGCTTCACTATATATATTCTCTATTGTATTTTTATCCTTGCGCTGTGAGTAATACGATAGATTCTGCTGTTTTAATTTACCTTGGCAATCGTCCATGGCTGCCTGGCACACCTTTCAGCGCAATATTCCTATGTTTAGTGCAGGGGTCATGGGCGGTCGTCACATTTGGTATCAGAGCTTTGGTTAATCGATTTTGCCCAACGC
Source organism: Allium fistulosum (assembly GCA_030737815.1). NCBI lineage: Eukaryota > Viridiplantae > Streptophyta > Magnoliopsida > Asparagales > Amaryllidaceae > Allium > Allium fistulosum. The sequence continues at coordinate 730,228,370 of CM060902.1, read as the reverse complement.
TCGCTGACGTAACTACGTATGAGAGACGTAATTGTATTTTGATGGATGATTACTATATATAATATAGTAGCTTAAAATGATTTGAACCCTTTATGCAGTTGTTTCTCAAGGTGTGCTGATCATTTCTTTTATAGATATTAAGAATGAGTCGAAGAGGGAGACCAGCTGCTAGGGAAGGCTGTGCTACTGAGGGGGCTGTTGATTATGCTGCTATGTTCGAGGCTATGATGACTTCGATCATGAGAAGGATGCCAGCTCCGGGGCCAGCAGTAGATGTTGGAGTTCAAGTTCAAACTCCAAAACCGGTGGATTTTGCTAAGTTGTGTAAAGATTATACTACTCTTATAGGAAAGGTTTTCTTGGGAACGGAGTCAACCATTGAAGTTCAGAGATGGATAGATGCTTGTAGAAGGATCTTTGGTGACTTGGGAATCGAGGATGCAACCAAAAGGAAGCTCGCATCAAGACAGCTTCAAGGAAGAGCTTCTGATTGGTGGAACTCTATCACCATTGATACTCCAGAGGAAGAAATTACTTGGGAGCAATTCCAAGCCAGATTTGAAGCTAAGTTCATTTCTACAGCTCAGAAATATGTTCTGTTCAAGAATTTTGTGGAGCTCAAGCAAAATGGAAGACTAGTTCTTGAGTATGTTTCTGAGTTTGAAGCCTTGTCCAAGTATGCCCGGTCGTACATTGAATCTCCTTACCAGAAGAACGAGAAGTTTGTGACAGGCTTGGACAGTTATCTTGGGAGGCAGTTGGTGGATCATTTGGACGATCCATTTGAGAAGCTTGTAGAGAAGGCTCTCAGGCACGAGAATCTGTTTCCTAAAGAAGGGTCTGTTGTTGCTGTGACCAAGGAAGAATCTAAACCACAGTAGGGTGGAAACAAGAAGAGGAAGCAGCAGCAGCAAAAGGGTAAGGATTGCCAGAAGAAGCCGAAGGGTGAAGTGACCTGCTACAATTGTCAGCAGAAGGGCCATTTTTCCAGAGAGTGCAAGAATCCAAAGGTGCCGGTGAAGTGCCACAACTGTGACAAGCTGAGGCATATTAAGAAGAATTGTCCAGAACCATGAAAGGACAAGCAGATTGTGCAAGCTTATGCTTTGGGGGCTGTTCCATCATCTTCAAAAGCTCCTACTGCTGAAGAGAAGGGAAATAGTATGGTGGTTCAAGGTACTCTTTCCATATGTGGTGTTCCAGTTAGAGTGTTATTCGATACTGGGGCGTCGCATTCTTTTGTTTGTAATGATCTTGTAGGCCGGTTGGGTTTAGAACCGGATATTGTTGATAGACCATTGATTGTGACTAATCCAGTAGGGGGTTCGTCTTGCTTGTGTATGTTATGTCGTGGTCTGATTGTATCGAGTCATGATTGCTCTTTTGTTTGTGATTGTTTTGTTCTGAACTTTGCGGGGTTCGGAATTATTTTGGGTATGGACTGGCTTAGGAAGTATGCGGCAAAGGTTGATTGTGAAAGATTGGAGGTGACAGTCGAGAATGTGGGAGGGCGAAAGGTTGTGATACGATGTAAGCATGAGGAAGGCGTCTTCATGAGCTTCATGTATTCGCTGGTTGTTCCACGGGATGGACTGTCATCGCTGCCAATCGCTAATGGATTTAAGGATGTCTTTGATGAGGTCAAAGGGTTACCGCCGCATAGGGAGATCGAGTTTCGTATCGATTTAGTTGAAGGAGCCAGACCTGTTGTGATGCCTCTTAGGCGGATGGCGCCTAGGGAACAGCAAGAGTTGAGGGTGCAAGTTGATGATCTTTTACAGAAAGGATTCATTTGGCGTAGTGTGTCCGAATGGGGTGCACCAGTTGTGTTTGTAACCAAAGCGGATGGATCGTTTAGGTTATGTGTGGATTATCGTGAGCTGAATAAAGTGACTAAGAAGAACAAGTATCCATTGCCGAGAATAGATGACTTGTTTGATCAGCTTCACGAAGCTAAGGTGTTTTATCAGATGGATTTGGCAACAGGATTTCACCAGTTAAGAGTGGCTAAGGATAGTGTGCCGAAGACTGCTTTCAGGACACCATCCGGTTTCTTTGAGTGGCTGGTAATGCCGTTTGGATTGACCAATGCGCCAGCATATTTTGTGGATCTTATGAATAGAGTGTTCAGAGATCAGTTGAACAAGTTCGTACTAGTGTTCGTGGATGATATTTTGATTTATTCCAGAACTGAAGAAGAGCAGAAGACGCACTTACGTATTGTTTTGGAAATCTTACGGAAACATCAGCTGAAGGCTAAGTTTTCGAAGTGCCACTTCTAGAAGAGCGAAGTGAGGTTCTTAGGCCATATTATCTCTGGAAGCGGAATAGCGGTTGATCCCGCCAAGATAGCAGCAATCCAGGATTGGGGTAGACCTAAGAATGCATCAGATGTGAGAAGTTTTCTTGGATTAGCAGGATACTATCGTCGATTTATCAAAGACTTTTCCAAGGTGGCTGCACCATTAACAGGATTGACGAAAAAGAATCAAGTATTCAGATGGGATGCTAAGTGTGAGCAAGCTTTCGGAATCCTGAAAGAACTATTGACAAGTGCTCCTGTTTTGACTATTCCAAGTGGAAATAATGAGATGGTGGTTTATACCGATGCATGTGGTACTGGACTTAGAGCAGTGCTAATGCAGAAGGGTAAAGTTGTTGCGTATGCAAGTCGACAACTGAAGCCGCACGAAAGGAATTATCCGACTCATGATTTGGAGTTAGCGGCGATTGTATTTGCTCTGAAGATGTGGAGACATTACCTATTGGGAGTTCGATTCGAGTTGTTTACAGATCATAAGTCGTTAAAGTATCTTTTCTCCCAAAAGGATTTGAATCTTCGGCAGCAACGATGGCTAGAGTTTTTGGCATCATATGATTTTGGTATAGCCTATACTCCGGGAAAGGGTAACGCAGTGGCAGATGCGTTAAGTCGAAGACATGCAGGATTGGGAGCCATGTTTTCAGAATGGAAGAGTCTCGAGTATTTGGCTGGATTTGACTTCAGGCCCAGATGTGAATTGGAACCTGAGATGTTGGCAAACTTATCGATAAGACCGACTCTTATGGAAAGAATTGGCGAGAGCCAAAAGCAAGACGATAAGCTTGTCAAGATTATCCGTGATTTGGAATCTGGATTGGACCCAGAAAAGGATAAAGGATTCGAGGTCGATCGAGAGGGTTGGCTTCGGAAGCATGGACGACTAGTTGTTCCCGATATAGATGAATTGAGAAATGAAGTTCTGAAGGAAAGTCATAACTCAAAGCTGACAATTCATCCAGGTGGAAATAAGATGTATCGGGATATGAAAAGAACCTATTACTGGGAAGGTATGAAGAAGGATGTTGGAAATTTTATTTCCAAGTGCATGAACTACCAGTTGGTAAAAGCCGAGCAGAAGAAGCCAAGTGGATTGCTTCAGCCATTAGAAGTTCCTACATGGAAGTGGTAGCAAATATCGATGGATTTTATCGATGGACTACCTAGAACCAGAACGGGAAATGAAGGGATTTGGGTCATCGTAGATTGTTTGACTAAGAGTGCAAGATTCATTCCTGTTCGGTCAACCAGGACTGCATCAAAGTTGGCTGAGTTGTATGTCAAGTGGATAGTTCGATTCCATGGTATTCCGAAGAGTATAGTGAGCGATCGAGACCCGTTGTTCACTAGTGGATTTTGGAAGAGCTTTCAGGAAGTTTTGGGAACCGAGTTGTGTTTGAGTACAGCCTATCATCCCCAAACAGATGGTCAGACTGAGAGAGTCAACCGAGTTTTGGAAGATCTCCTTAGAGCTTGTGTTTTAGATTTTGGAGGACCATGGGAAGACCACCTTCATTTGGTGGAATTTTTGTATAATAACAGTTACCAGTCAAGCATTGGTATGGCACCGTATGAGGCATTGTATGGAAGACCGTGTAACTCTCCGACATGTTGGTTAGAAACAGGAGAAAAGATGATACTTGGGCCAGAAATGATTCGACAGACTTCGGATTGCATAGAGATCATTCGACAACGAATGAAGGCAGCCCAAGACCGACAGAAAAGTTATGCCGATAAGCGTCGTAATTCGACGTAGGTGATATGGTTTTTGTGAAGATTTCTCCATTGAAGAATGTTATTCGATTCGGGAAGAAAGGAAAATGGACTCCGAGATTTGTTGGACCATTCCCGATCATCGAGCGAATTGGAAAGCTCGCCTACAAATTGGAGTTACCAGAAAAGATGGCGGGTGTGCACAATGTTTTTCATGTATCGTATCTACGGAAGTATGTGCACGACTCGAATACAGTGGTTTCTACTGATAGCTGTGAAGATTTTGAGATTTATCCAGTCGATAAGAGACCTCGTAAGTCGCTTCGTGGTGTGGAAATTGACACGAAACATCTTAGGAGGAAGGTAGTTAGGTTGCTCAAGGTACAATGGAGTGATGATGTTAACGACTGTACATGGGAGGTTGAAGAGAGGATGAAGGCAGCTCATCCTGAACTCTTCAAGGTATGGCCATAAGGTGTTGTGTCATCTCACGACATTGTAACTTGTTCTAGTTTTAGAAATTCTGCATGCTAGGCTAGAATTGGATGCATGGTTTGTTGATTGCTATGGATGGTAGGCATGTAGAATAGCTTTTGATTGCTCTTGTTTGTTTGAAATTTCGGGGGCGAAATTCCTAAGGGGGAGAGAATGTAACGACCCGTATTTTTACGGATCGAAACATCGTAAAACAGTTGTGTTAGGTCATAGTATTGATAAGTCGTCTAAAGTTTAGGTCGACTAGATCTTAGGTCGTAGAGAACATAAGCCATGTGTAGCTTAGGTCGTCTGGAAGATAAGTCATGTGGAGGCTTAGGTCGTGGGGTAGGTTAGGTCGAGTAGTAGTTAGGTCGGGTGAGCGACTTAAGGGATTGGAGCGACCTAAGGAAATTGGCGACTTAAGGTAGTGGACGACCTAAGAGTTAGCAACCTACAGGAATCGGCGACCTAAGGAGTTTACGACCTAAGGAGTAGACGACCTAAGGAAGTTAGGTCATGTTTTAGTTTAGGTCGGTCGAGCGACCTAAGGGAGTTAGTGGTAGCAGTTGGCGACTTAAGGGGTTTAGCGACCTAAGAGTTGAGTGAGTTAACGACCTAAGGAAGTTAGGTCATGGACGAGTTAAAGTTGTTAGGTCGCGAGAAGGTTAGGTCGTTAGATCGCGCGCATATGTTAGATCGCATATCTATTAGGTCGCGCGCATGAGTTAGGTCGCGCGCACGTGATAGGTCGTAAGTCGCGAGTAGTTAAGTCGCGCAGTGTTAGGTCGTGGGGGTTTTAGGTCATAGGTCGTGAGAGTTAGGTCGTGGACGACCTAAGGGGGGTGGACGACCTAATAGCGAGCGAACGACCTAAGAGGAAATCAGCCTATAAATAGGCGGGTTCTTCTTCATTTTTGGGATCCGGATTTTTGAAGCGACGAAGTGCTGCCATTTTGAGAGCTCGAGTTCTACACTTCTTCACTTCTTTTCTCCACTCTAATCTTGTGATTCCTTCCATCCAAGATCGAAGATCCAAGAGCTTAGATTGAAGATCTTCATCCATCGAAGAGAGATTTCATCGGTTGAAGCGGAGTTTTGATAGATCGAGTTAGATTCTTCGCTGTCCAAATCTGAAGTGTGTTGCTTTTGAGGTGTATAGGTGATTTGGTGAGCGGTGATTATCTCTCACATGGATCCAAAGGAGTATATCGGATTGATGGCTTGATTTGGTGTTAAAATAGTGATTCCATGCATTTTCATAAACTTAAGTATAGATCTATTGTTCATGATGATTTAACATCCATTTTACTACATGTTAACCTATGCAAGTTCATTCATCAAGTTGTAGAGATATTGCTCATGATTCATGCTTGTTAGATTTAGACTCTTTATTTACAATATTGCCATTTTAGTTATAATTGTTTATTTGATCATGTTTGAATGCTTGATTACTTGGATTAATGTTTGACTTGATTGATTGTTGTAAATTAGTTGATTGATGATTTGATTTGGACAAGTTGGTTGAAGATAATTCAAAAGCTAAGGGAAAGGCTCTTGAATTGGAAAAGCTGCTCGTGGCATATGTGGCGGATGATGAAGCTCATATGAATAGATTTGATGATGTTGATGTTGAGATGAGGCTTTGCTACTGTAATGCCCCAGAAATTCATGGAATCTTATTTTAGTTGAATTTTGAAAATATCTGAATTTATTTGTATAAGAATATATGGAATTAATTGTGTGCAAGTATGTGTGCATGTGTGCACGTGCACACTGATATGGCACAAGGAAGAACTCCAGATTTCTTGAATTTAAAACAAGGATTAAAAAGCATTACAAACATGATTTTGTGATATGGATATTTGATTTCTGGAATTATATGGATCATCCCAGAAAATAAGAAAAGTAAGTTTTATTTTAAAATCAGTAAACAGATTTTATTTAAAACCCAGAAAAAAAAATTATACATATATATGTTATAAGGATTTGAAAACCTGTATACATATAGGTGCATATGTTTCTGAAATTAAAGAGGAATTAAATAAGCCTAGATAAGATATGTATACAAATATACATTTTTAAGTACTGAAAAGTATATATATAAGCAAGTGAAACTATAACATTAAAATGACATGAAATGCAATACAAGTCAATATGCTTGTGTAGGCAAAAATAGCAAAGGGGATTCTCAGGAATAATTAAAATATAAAATAGGGTAGTCACACTTTTAACATGACTAGGTGAGTGGCCATTTTCTGAAAAAGTAAAGAAAAGAAAATGCAGCCTTTAATTGGTAATATGACCGGGGGTAATTAGGGATAAAAATGAGAAAATGCAAACACACAATGCATGATGCTAGCCAGGACAGAAATGGAATTTTGTCTTGAGAAAAACCCTAGTAAAAATATGTTTATAAATAAGTAGTTATGGCCAGAGAAATTGTTTTACCCGAGCTACTTATAATAGGAAAAGAAGAAAACATTTTAAAGGAAGAGAAAATACACTCAGGGATTTTCTGGATTTATAAGAAGAAATATTCATGTGAGTAATCTCATTAAACCCATGGCATTAAGTCCTGTTATGAGGCAGCCAGACTTATGTTATTTTTCTACATGTTTTTGATTCCATTACTATGGTTTTAATGGATGCTTCAATGGATGTTTTAATGGGTGTTTCTGGATGTTTTGATTGCTTTGATGTTTGAGTGTTTTGCTCTGTTTGGTTACACCCAGAAAGGTAAAAGTATGAAATCATGAAAGTAAATAGAGAATACTTGTAACTGGTTTAGATATGGCATGGAAAACATAGAAACCAAAATGTATATGAGTTGCATTACACTTGTGTAAGTGCTGAGGCTCAAATGAAAGATTCAAGGTTGCAATGGAAATATCCAAAAGTGCTGAACCCTTGATCAAATAGAAAATCTATGAGCCAGAAATCTTGTTTAAGCTAGATCTTGAATTTAGTTCAAACATGGTTGCTTATGAAACAATAATAACCCACATGCCTAGTCTTTATTCCCAGTTGTAAATATTCTTGTATTTTCTTTAAGCCAAAATACTTGAAAATATGATTTTCCCTGGACATGAATGTTAGATTGTTCTTGAGTTATGCTTGTAAATCTATGTAATGTTTCATGTATACTGGGATTTAGTCACCTAGCTATCTCACGATAGGATTAAACATTAACACTTAGTAAATAAACTAAGGATTGTGAGCCAAGAAGACTGCTGGAATGCTTGTCATATTTGAAGTATGCAAGTTGGCACATGGTTTGTTTAAGCCCTGAGATCTTTGTGCAATATTGTGAATTATTTTATTGCAATGTGTCCCCGTGATTCCTTTATGGCAGATGAGGCTAGGAATTAATTTGGTAAATGCAACCTTAAATTGATGAAGTAGGAACTTGAGTTATTCCTAAGATGGTTGGACTGGAGCTATGATAGTTCCTGAGTATTTCTATTTGAAATATATGTTTGCATGGTTGAATGTGTGTACATGATTAGTCTTAAATACTGATCATATATGCACAAGTATATCATAAACAAGTCAGGCAAATTGTTCAAAGAAGATATGCCCACTTGTACAAAATATTTATGTCTCACTCATTTACTTAATATCATGGAGTCTTTGATATTGCTCATACCAGATCTTGTATCTGACCCTTGTTTGCTTATGGCATCTGGGGTGTCTCATCTAAAATGGGGCAGCCTCTAATGTTCTTTCAGGGAATGCTGGATCTAAATAGGAAGCTGCTGTGGCTAATGAGAGTGATTATATAAGCATGCTAAATTAGAATTGAATAAGAACTTAGAATGAAATATTTGCATGTAATCTGGGGAGTTTTTATAGTCCTGTTTTGGTTGTTATGTAATGGTCTAAAAAGTTTGGACTTATTGGTTGTTCTAAATGAATCTAGTGATGTACTAAGTTTGGGATTAATCTAAAGACTTGGTTGAATTTTTGCAAGAAAATATATATTTGAGTATTGTGGTGAAAATCTGTAAATGATATATGCCTGTATTTGAGAAATGGATATGTATATGTACATATATTGTATTAGTTAATTTCAAGTTACTTAAAACCTTAAGTTTGAAGGTTAAAAATCTGAGTTTAGTTATAAAAACCTGGAATTATTCTTGTGGATATTTTTAAGTTCATATAAATTAGATATGCATAGGATTTACTGACTTGTTACAAATATTCAAAAGTATATAGTAATTAACTTTAGTCAGAACTGCTAGAATCCAAATCAAACAGGATACTCTTGTTTAACAAAAATATATATACTCTGAATTTAAACAAGAGAAACACGTACATCCTCATATGTATGTGTATATTACTAGGGATGCACTGATATATTTATATTGGTAATAAGTTTTGAATCCTGGTTGAATTGTTTGAAAGAAAAAAAATGACTCTGATAGTTCAAAGGAAGTTTAAATCAAACTTAAAAGTGCAAATGAATGTAGGTGGACATCCAGACACATATAAATTGAATGTGCATATGCATGTACATAGAGATCAAATTTAGACGTCAGTCATAATAATTTAGACGTCTGAGATCAAATTTAGACGTCAGTCATAATAATTTAGACGTTTGAGGTTAAATGTAGACGTCTGTCACAAAAATTTAGATGTCTGAATTTAGTTCAAAATGTCTTTTACTCTCTGTTTCAATTTTAGATCTCTGAGCCGTCTGTCATAATTAGTCAGACGTCTGAGATTAAGTTTAGACGCCTGTCATAAGAATTTAGACGTCTGAACTGCTGATTTTGCCTAATTTGCCTACTTAGAAAAGAAATAAGTGGCTATGTCAATAGCTTGTATGGCATTTTGATTTCTATTTGATTTAAATTCCCTTTGATGAAGTAAAAAAAAATCCTTATGAAATTAAGGTAGAAAGAGGAGGGTCATTTCAGTTGGTATCAGAGCACTTGGTTGCATTGATTGCTAAGTATTATAGAAATGTATTTTGTCTGTTTGTTTTGGATGAAATAATTTAGATAAGAAAATAGTAATTATAGAAGTACTCATAATATACTAATACCATTTGCCCAGAACTTAGTTAGCAGACCATGGTAGGAAGAGGATCTCATCACCATGCAGGATCAAGTGCACCACAAATGCTTGATATGCAAGACTTTATGAGGGCTTTAAGGGATGGAATTGGGCATAGGCCTGAGAACCCACATGAAGAACTTTTAAAACTACTGAAGACTTATTCCAATTTGGGAGGCAGGTGTTTTGAAGGAACTGAGAATGTGATGGAAATTCAAGCATGGTTGAGAACACTGGACAGAATTTTCAATGACATGCAATTGGATGATCAAAGGAAGAGGCAAGTAGCTTCAAGACAACTGAAAGGGGTAGCTTTAAGCTGGTGGGAGGTGATCATAGCTGGAAGAAATGAAAACGAGATCACTTGGAATCAATTCAAGGAGATGTTGGAAGCTAGATTTGTTCCAGCATCAGCCAAAACTCTATTGCTTGAAGAATTCATCAGACTTAGGCAGGGAACTTTTAATGTGACTGAATATACTCATAGGTTTGAGGGCTTGTCTAAGTATGGAGCTATGCTTGTGGCTGATGAGGCATCAAAGAATGATAGGTATATTAAGGGTTTAAACCCAGGGCTTAGTAGGGCTATGTTGCCATATGCAGATAAAACTTTTGATCAAATCATTGATCTGGCCTTAAAATTTGAGCAACATGACAAGGAAAGGGAGAAGTATAAGAATTTTAAGAATAACAACAATAAGAAAAATAGGGGAAGGTATCATCCCTATGACAAAAAGAAGGAGGAGACAGAAGGCAAGAAAACCAATGATACTAAGACCACTGATACAAAGAGAAAAATAACATGTCATCATTGTGGAAAAGAGGGACATATCAAACCAAGGTGCCCAGAATTGAAGGGAGGAGCTTTCAAATGCTACCTATGTGGTAAGGAGGGACATATCAAGAGAAACTGCCCTGAGTATAAACAGCAAGGGAAGCTAGCAAGTTTGGAAAGCAGAAGCAAATCCACAGTAGAGGCTAATGCAGAAAACCATGGTCAAGTGGAAGGTACTTTATTTATTTGTACCCTACCCATATCAGTAGTGTATGATACAGGGGCAGCACATTCTCTAATTTCCCATGAGTTAGTTGCATTGCTTAAATTAAATTGCATACTGGTTGAAACCCCTTTGTTAGTGCAAAGCCCATTGGGAAGTTCTAGTGTTTTAAACATGTTGTGTGTGGATGTGGAATTAAACATAGGAGGAAATGTTTTTATTTCCAATTTATATGTTTTAAATTACCCAAATATGGGTGTTATATTGGGTGTAGACTGGTTAAGACAATACAAAGCAATAATTAATTTAGACTCATCCACCATATCATTACAAAATTCTAGAGGTCAAAGAATCACAATTTTGTGTGAAATAGCCAAGGAAAGAAAATTATATCACTTGATTGACTTAAGTAAGGATTCCAGTGAGCCTTCTATTGAAGAAATCCCCATAATTAACAAATACTTAGATGTGTTTGGAGAAGTTAAGGGTGTTCCACACCACAGACCAGTGGAATTTCAGATTAATCTGATACCAGGAGCAAGTCCAATTATTAAGAAACCCACTAGGATGGGGCCAAGTGAGTTGAAGGAATTAAAGAAACAGTTAGAAGAGTTGGAAAGCAAAGGATTTATAAGACCAAGTAATTCATGCTGGGGTGCTCCAGTAGTGTTTGTAAGGAAACATGATGGTACTTTAAGAATGTGCATAGATTACAGGGAGCTAAACAAAGTCACTATCAAAAACAAGTACCCCTTACCTAGAATTGATGATCTTTTTTATCAACTTAGTGGAGCAAAAATATTTTCTAGGTTAGACTTGGCATCTGGATTCCATCAGATGAAGGTTGAGGACTCAAGTGTTAAGTACACAGCCTTTAACACTAGGTATGGTTTATATGAGTTTCTTGTCATGCCATTTGGGTTGACAAATGCTCCATCATACTTTGTAGACTTGATGAATAGGATATTCAGGGATTATTTAGACAAGTTTGTTTTGATTTTTATTGATGATATTTTGATCTATTCTAAAACAGTAGAGGAACATGAAAATCACTTACACCTTGTTTTGTCTATATTAAGAGAAAAAGATTTAAAAGCAAAATTTTCTAAGTGTGCATTTTGGAAAGAAGAAGTGCATTTCCTTGGGCATGTTATATCTGCCAAAGGCATTTCTGTAAACCCCAATAAAATTGTGGCAATCCAATCATGGAAAAGGCCAAGCACAGTGGGAGAAGTTAGGTCATTTATGGGAATGGCAGGGTATTATAGGAGGTTTATAAAAGATTTTTCTAAGATGTCATCACCTCTTACCAACCTAACTAGAAAGAACCAACCCTTTATATGGACTGAGAAATGTGAACAAGCCTTTAGTAGAATCAAGGAGGCCTTAGTCAATGCACCAGTGTTGAAAGTACCAGAAGGAAATGAGGATTTGATTGTGTATACTGATGCAAGTGGTTTTGGGCTAGGAGCTGTATTGATGCAGCAAGATCAAGTTATAGCCTATGCATCATGACAATTGAAGCCACATGAATCAAAGTATGCAACCCATGATCTTGAGTTGGCAGCAGTGGTATATGCACTAAAGCTCTGGAGACATTATCTTCTAGGTGCTAAGTTTATTTTGTACACAGACCATAAGGCATTGAAATATCTCTTTTCACAAAAAGATTTGAATATGAGGCAACATAGATGGGTTGAGTTTCTAGCAGCATATGATTTAGACATACTTTATACTCCAGGAAAAGCTAATAAGGTTGCAGATGCTTTGAGCAGGCAGCATGCAAAAGTAGCCATGCTAATGATAGAAGAGTTTAGAAATTTATCTCTACTTACTGATTTGGAAATTGAGGAAAACAGTGAGGTAAACATGGAGATGATTGAAGAAGGGGGTAAAGGAAAATTAAGTTTGATAACTTTGCAATCAGATTTAATTTTGAAAGTGGGAAAAATGCAAGGGGGAGATCCAGATTTATTAGAAAAGAAGACTTTAATAGAAAAAGGAGAAGAAGTAGCAAACTACCACATTGATAAGAATGGTTACTTAAGGAATAAAGGTAGAATATGTGTTCCAAAGGATATAGAATTGAAGGAAGAGATACTTAATGAATATCATAGGAGCAAATATTCTATACACCCAGGCAGCACCAAGATGTACCAAAATTTGAAGAGGGATTATTGGTGGAGAGGGATGAAAACTGATGTGGCCAAACATGTAGCAAAGTGTATGACTTGCCAACAAGTCAAAGCAGAAACCCAAAGACCCTCAGGCCTATTACAACCTCTAAGTATACCACAGTGGAAGTGGGAAGATATATCTATGGATTTCATAGATGGTCTGCCTAGGTCAAAAAGAGGAAACACAAGCATTTGGGTAGTAGTTGATAGATTGACTAAAGTGGCACACTTTATACCAGTGAAGGCAGAAAGAAATGCACCTAAACTAGCTCAAATATTCATGAGAGAAATAGTAAGATTGCATGGAATCCCTAAGACTATAGTGAGTGATAGGGACACAATCTTTACATCTAGATTTTGGAAGAGCTTTCAAGAAGCCATGGGAAGTGAGTTATGCTTGAGTACTGCATACCACCCCCAATCAAATGGTCAAACTGAAGTGATAAATAAAGTTTTGGAGGATTTGTTGAGGGCATGTGCATTGGACTTTGGAGGTAATTGGGAAGATCACCTCCATTTGGCTGAATTTACATATAACAATAGTTATCAAAGCACCATAGGTATGGCACCAGTTGAAGCCTTGTATGGCAAACCATGTTTGTCACCAATATGTTGGGTTGAAGCAGGAGAAACGGCTGTCTTAGGGCCTGAGTATGTTAAAGAGACTACAGAGAAAATTGAATTGGTGAGGAGAAGAATGGCAGCAGCTCAAGATAGGCAAAAGAAGTTTGCAGATATGAGGAGGAAGCAGGTAGAATATGAAGTTGGTGATTATGTTTTCATCAAAGTTTCACCTATGAAGAAGGTGTTGAGGTTTGGCAAGCAGGGAAAACTTACCCCAAGATATGTTGGACCTTACAAGATTTTGGAAAAAATAGGTTCATTAGCATATAAGTTGGAGCTACCTGAAGAGATGAGTGCAATGCACAATGTATTTCATGTATCACAACTTAGGAGATGGGTGCATGATAAAGAGGAAATTCTAGAGAAACCAACTCAAGTTCAAATAAACCCTGACTTGGTCTATGAGAAAGAACCAGTGGGGATTTTAGCTAAAGAGGAAAAGAAGTTGAGGAGCAAAACTTTGAAATTGGTAAAGGTTCAATGAAGCCTAGACCCTAATGATTGTACATGGGAGTTAGAGGATAAGATAAAGATGGATTACCCTAAGCTTTTTGCAGTGGAAGGTAAAAATCTAAATCCCTAAAAAGTTTAATATGTATGGTTGTTTTGGCTGAATTGTTTGCTTATGCTATGTTTGATAGATTTTATAAAATCTGGAAATGTTTAAAGTCAAAATGAGAAAAATTGTGAGGACACAATTCCTAAAAAGGTGGGGTGATTGTAATGCCCCAGAAATTCATGGAATCTTATTTTAGTTGAATTTTGAAAATATCTGAATTTATTTGTATAAGAATATATGGAATTAATTGTGTGCAAGTATGTGTGCATGTGTGCACGTGCACACTGATATGGCACAAGGAAGAACTCCAGATTTCTTGAATTTAAAACAAGGATTAAAAAGCATTACAAACATGATTTTGTGATATGGATATTTGATTTCTGGAATTATATGGATCATCCCAGAAAATAAGAAAAGTAAGTTTTATTTTAAAATCAGTAAACAGATTTTATTTAAAACCCAGAAAAAAAATTATACATATATATGTTATAAGGATTTGAAAACCTGTATACATATAGGTGCATATGTTTCTGAAATTAAAGAGGAATTAAATAAGCCTAGATAAGATATGTATACAAATATACATTTTTAAGTACTGAAAAGTATATATATAAGCAAGTGAAACTATAACATTAAAATGACATGAAATGCAATACAAGTCAATATGCTTGTGTAGGCAAAAATAGCAAAGGGGATTCTCAGGAATAATTAAAATATAAAATAGGGTAGTCACACTTTTAACATGACTAGGTGAGTGGCCATTTTCTGAAAAAGTAAAGAAAAGAAAATGCAGCCTTTAATTGGTAATATGACCGGGGGTAATTAGGGATAAAAATGAGAAAATGCAAACACACAATGCATGATGCTAGCCAGGACAGAAATGGAATTTTGTCTTGAGAAAAACCCTAGTAAAAATATGTTTATAAATAAGTAGTTATGGCCAGAGAAATTGTTTTACCCGAGCTACTTATAATAGGAAAAGAAGAAAACATTTTAAAGGAAGAGAAAATACACTCAGGGATTTTCTGGATTTATAAGAAGAAATATTCATGTGAGTAATCTCACTAAACCCATGGCATTAAGTCCTGTTATGAGGCAGCCAGACTTATGTTATTTTTCTACATGTTTTTGATTCCATTACTATGGTTTTAATGGATGCTTCAATGGATGTTTTAATGGGTGTTTCTGGATGTTTTGATTGCTTTGATGTTTGAGTGTTTTGCTCTGTTTGGTTACACCCAGAAAGGTAAAAGTATGAAATCATGAAAGTAAATAGAGAATACTTGTAACTGGTTTAGATATGGCATGGAAAACATAGAAACCAAAATGTATATGAGTTGCATTACACTTGTGTAAGTGCTGAGGCTCAAATGAAAGATTCAAGGTTGCAATGGAAATATCCAAAAGTGCTGAACCCTTGATCAAATAGAAAATCTATGAGCCAGAAATCTTGTTTAAGCTAGATCTTGAATTTAGTTCAAACATGGTTGCTTATGAAACAATAATAACCCACATGCCTAGTCTTTATTCCCAGTTGTAAATATTCTTGTATTTTCTTTAAGCCAAAATACTTGAAAATATGATTTTCCCTGGACATGAATGTTAGATTGTTCTTGAGTTATGCTTGTAAATCTATGTAATGTTTCATGTATACTGGGATTTAGTCACCTAGCTATCTCACGATAGGATTAAACATGAACACTTAGTAAATAAACTAAGGATTGTGAGCCAAGAAGACTGCTGGAATGCTTGTCATATTTGAAGTATGCAAGTTGGCACATGGTTTGTTTAAGCCCTGAGATCTTTGTGCAATATTGTGAATTATTTTATTGCAATGTGTCCCCGTGATTCCTTTATGGCAGATGAGGCTAGGAATTAATTTGGTAAATGCAACCTTAAATTGATGAAGTAGGAACTTGAGTTATTCCTAAGATGGTTGGACTGGAGCTATGATAGTTCCTGAGTATTTCTATTTGAAATATATGTTTGCATGGTTGAATGTGTGTACATGATTAGTCTTAAATACTGATCATATATGCACAAGTATATCATAAACAAGTCAGGCAAATTGTTCAAAGAAGATATGCCCACTTGTACAAAATATTTATGTCTCACTCATTTACTTAATATCATGGAGTCTTTGATATTGCTCATACCAGATCTTGTATCTGACCCTTGTTTGCTTATGGCATCTGGGGTGTCTCATCTAAAATGGGGCAGCCTCTAATGTTCTTTCAGGGAATGCTGGATCTAAATAGGAAGCTGCTGTGGCTAATGAGAGTGATTATATAAGCATGCTAAATTAGAATTGAATAAGAACTTAGAATGAAATATTTGCATGTAATCTGGGGAGTTTTTATAGTCCTGTTTTGGTTGTTATGTAATGGTCTTAAAAGTTTGGACTTATTGGTTGTTCTAAATGAATCTAGTGATGTACTAAGTTTGGGATTAATCTAAAGACTTGGTTGAATTTTTGCAAGAAAATATATATTTGAGTATTGTGGTGAAAATCTGTAAATGATATATGCCTGTATTTGAGAAATGGATATGTATATGTACATATATTGTATTAGTTAATTTCAAGTTACTTAAAACCTTAAGTTTGAAGGTTAAAAATCTGAGTTTAGTTATAAAAACCTTGAATTATTCTTGTGGATATTTTTAAGTTCATATAAATTAGATATGCATAGGATTTACTGACTTGTTACAAATATTCAAAAGTATATAGTAATTAACTTTAGTCAGAACTGCTAGAATCCAAATCAAACAGGATACTCTTGTTTAACAAAAATATATATACTCTGAATTTAAACAAGAGAAACACGTACATCCTCATATGTATGTGTATATTACTAGGGATGCACTGATATATTTATATTGGAAATAAGTTTTGAATCCTGGTTGAATTGTTTGAAAGAAAAAAAAATGACTCTGATAGTTCAAAGGAAGTTTAAATCAAACTTAAAAGTGCAAATGAATGTAGGTGGACATCCAGACACATATAAATTGAATGTGCATATGCATGTACATAGAGATCAAATTTAGACGTCAGTCATAATAATTTAGACGTCTGAGATCAAATTTAGACGTCAGTCATAATAATTTAGACGTCTGAGGTTAAATGTAGACGTCTGTCACAAAAATTTAGATGTCTGAATTTAGTTCAAAATGTCTTTTTCTCTCTGTTTCAATTTTAGATCTCTGAGCCGTCTGTCATAATTAGTCAGACGTCTGAGATTAAGTTTAGACGCCTTTCATAAGAATTTAGACGTCTGAACTGCTGATTTTGCCTAATTTGCCTACTTAGAAAAGAAATAAGTGGCTATGTCAATAACTTGTATGGCATTTTGATTTCTATTTGATTTAAATTCCCTTTGATGAAGTAAAAAAAAAATCCTTATGAAATTAAGGTAGAAAGAGGAGGGTCATTTCAGTTGGTATCAGAGCACTTGGTTGCATTGATTGCTAAGTATTATAGAAATGTATTTTGTCTGTTTGTTTTGGATGAAATAATTTAGATAAGAAAATAGTAATTATAGAAGTACTCATAATATACTAATACCATTTGCCCAGAACTTAGTTAGCAGACCATGGTAGGAAGAGGATCTCATCACCATGCAGGATCAAGTGCACCACAAATGCTTGATATGCAAGACTTTATGAGGGCTTTAAGGGATGGAATTGGGCATAGGCCTGAGAACCCACATGAAGAACTTTCAAAACTACTGAAGACTTATTCCAATTTGGGAGGCAGGAGTTTTGAAGGAACTGAGAATGTGATGGAAATTCAAGCATGGTTGAGAACACTGGACAGAAGTTTCAATGACATGGAATTGGATGATCAAAGGAAGAGGCAAGTAGCTTCAAGACAACTGAAAGGGGTAGCTTTAAGCTGGTGGGAGGTGATCATAGCTGGAAGAAATGAAAATGAGATCACTTGGAATCAATTCAAGGAGATGTTGGAAGCTAGATTTGTTCCAGCATCAGCCAAAACTCTATTGCTTGAAGAATTCATCAGACTTAGGCAGGGAACTTTTAATGTGACTGAATATACTCATAGGTTTGAGGGCTTGTCTAAGTATGGAGCTATGCTTGTGGCTGATGAGGCATCAAAGAATGATAGGTATATTAAGGGTTTAAACCCAGGGCTTAGTAGGGCTATGTTGCCATATGTAGATAAAACTTTTGATCAAATCATTGATCTGGCCTTAAAATTTGAGCAACATGACAAGGAAAGGGAGAAGTATAAGAATTTTAAGAATAACAACAATAAGAAAAATAGGGGAAGGTATCATCCCTATGACAAAAAGAAGGAGGAGACATAAGGCAAGAAAACCAATGATACTAAGACCACTGATACAAAGAGAAAAATAACATGTCATCATTGTGGAAAAGAGGGACATATCAAACCAAGGTGCCCAGAATTGAAGGGAGGAGCTTTCAAATGCTACCTATGTGGTAAGGAGGGACATATCAAGAGAAACTGCCCTGAGTATAAACAGCAAGGGAAGCTAGCAAGTTTGGAAAGCAGAAGCAAATCCACAGTAGAGGCTAATGCAGAAAACCATGGTCAAGTGGAAGGTACTTTATTTATTTGTACCCTACCCATATCAGTAGTGTATGATACAGGGGCAACACATTCTCTAATTTCCCATGAGTTAGTTGCATTGCTTAAATTAAATTGCATACTGGTTGAAACCCCTTTGTTAGTGCAAAGCCCATTGGGAAGTTCTAGTGTTTTAAACATGATGTGTGTGGATGTGGAATTAAACATAGGAGGAAATGTTTTTATTTCCAATTTATATGTTTTAAATTACCCAAATATGGGTGTTATATTGGGTGTAGACTGGTTAAGACAATACAAAGCAATAATTAATTTAGACTCATCCACCATATCATTACAAAATTCTAGAGGTCAAAGAATCACAATTTTTTGTGAAATAGCCAAGGAAAGAAAATTATATCACTTGATTGACTTAAGTAAGGATTCCAGTGAGCCTTCTATTGAAGAAATCCCCATAATTAACAAATACTTAGATGTGTTTGGAGAAGTTAAGGGTGTTCCACACCACAGACCAGTGGAATTTCAGATTAATCTGATACCAGGAGCAAGTCCAATTATTAAGAAACCCACTAGGATGGGGCCAAGTGAGTTGAAGGAATTAAAGAAACAGTTAGAAGAGTTGGAAAGCAAAGGATTTATAAGACCAAGTAATTCATGCTGGGGTGCTCCAGTAGTGTTTGTAAGGAAACATGATGGTACTTTAAGAATGTGCATAGATTACAGGGAGCTAAACAAAGTCACTATCAAAAACAAGTACCCCTTACCTAGAATTGATGATCTTTTTTATCAACTTAGTGGAGCAAAAATATTTTCTAGGTTAGACTTGGCATCTGGATTCCATCAGATGAAGGTTGAGGACTCAAGTGTTAAGTACACAGCCTTTAACACTAGGTATGGTTTATATGAGTTTCTTGTCATGCCATTTGGGTTGACAAATGCTCCATCATACTTTGTAGACTTGATGAATAGGATATTCAGGGATTATTTAGACAAGTTTGTTTTGATTTTTATTGATGATATTTTGATCTATTCTAAAACAGTAGAGGAACATGAAAATCACTTACACCTTGTTTTGTCTATATTAAGAGAAAAAGATTTAAAAGCAAAATTTTCTAAGTGTGCATTTTGGAAAGAATAAGTGCATTTCCTTGGGCATGTTATATCTGCCAAAGGCATTTCTGTAAACCCCAATAAAATTGTGGCAATCCAATCATGGAAAAGGCCAAGCACAGTGGGAGAAGTTAGGTCATTTATGGGAATGGCAGGGTATTATAGGAGGTTTATAAAAGATTTTTCTAAGATGTCATCACCTCTTACCAACCTAACTAGAAAGAACCAACCCTTTATATGGACTGAGAAATGTGAACAAGCCTTTAGTAGAATCAAGGAGGCCTTAGTCAATGCACCAGTGTTGAAAGTACCAGAAGGAAATGAGGATTTGATTGTGTATACTGATGCAAGTGGTTTTGGGCTAGGAGCTGTATTGATGCAGCAAGATCAAGTTATAGCCTATGCATCAAGACAATTGAAGCCACATGAATCAAAGTATGCAACCCATGATCTTGAGTTGGCAGCAGTGGTATATGCACTAAAGCTCTGGAGACATTATCTTCTAGGTGCTAAGTTTATTTTGTACACAGACCATAAGGCATTGAAATATCTCTTTTCACAAAAAGATTTGAATATGAGGCAACATAGATGGGTTGAGTTTCTAGCAGCATATGATTTAGACATACTTTATACTCCAGGAAAAGCTAATAAGGTTGCAGATGCTTTGGGCAGGCAGCATGCAAAAGTAGCCATGCTAATGATAGAAGAGTTTAGAAATTTATCTCTACTTACTGATTTGGAAATTGAGGAAAACAGTGAGGTAAACATGGAGATGATTGAAGAAGGGGGTAAAGGAAAATTAAGTTTGATAACTTTGCAATCAGATTTAATTTTGAAAGTGGGAAAAATGCAAGGGGGAGATCCAGATTTATTAGAAAAGAAGACTTTAATAGAAAAAGGAGAAGAAGTAGCAAACTACCACATTGATAAGAATGGTTACTTAAGGAATAAAGGTAGAATATGTGTTCCAAAGGATATAGAATTGAAGGAAGAGATACTTAATGAATATCATAGGAGCAAATATTCTATACACCCAGGCAGCACCAAGATGTACCAAAATTTGAAGAGGGATTATTGGTGGAGAGGGATGAAAACTGATGTGGCCAAACATGTAGCAAAGTGTATGACTTGCCAACAAGTCAAAGCAGAAACCCAAAGACCCTCAGGCCTATTACAACCTCTAAGTATACCACAGTGGAAGTGGGAAGATATATCTATGGATTTCATAGATGGTCTGCCTAGGTCAAAAAGAGGAAACACAAGCATTTGGGTAGTAGTTGATAGATTGACTAAAGTGGCACACTTTATACCAGTGAAGGCAGAAAGAAATGCACCTAAACTAGCTCAAATATTCATGAGAGAAATAGTAAGATTGCATGGAATCCCTAAGACTATAGTGAGTGATAGGGACACAATCTTTACATCTAGATTTTGGAAGAGCTTTCAAGAAGCCATGGGAAGTGAGTTATGCTTGAGTACTGCATACCACCCCCAATCAGATGGTCAAACTGAAGTGATAAATAAAGTTTTGGAGGATTTGTTGAGGGCATGTGCATTGGACTTTGGAGGTAATTGGGAAGATCACCTCCATTTGGCTGAATTTACATATAACAATAGTTATCAAAGCACCATAGGTATGGCACCAGTTGAAGCCTTGTATGGCAAACCATGTTTGTCACCAATATGTTGGGTTGAAGCAGGAGAAAAGGCTGTCTTAGGGCCTGAGTATGTTAAAGAGACTACAGAGAAAATTGAATTGGTGAGGAGAAGAATGGCAGCAGCTCAAGATAGGCAAAAGAAGTTTGCAGATATGAGGAGGAAGCAGGTAGAATATGAAGTTGGTGATTATGTTTTCATCAAAGTTTCACCTATGAAGAAGGTGTTGAGGTTTGGCAAGCAGGGAAAACTTACCCCAAGATATGTTGGACCTTACAAGATTTTGGAAAAAATAGGTTCATTAGCATATAAGTTGGAGCTACATGAAGAGATGAGTGCAATGCACAATGTATTTCATGTATCACAACTTAGGAGATGGGTGCATGATAAAGAGGAAATTCTAGAGAAACCAACTCAAGTTCAAATAAATCCTTACTTGGTCTATGAGAAAGAACCAGTGGGGATTTTAGCTAAAGAGGAAAAGAAGTTGAGGAGCAAAACTTTGAAATTGGTAAAGGTTCAATGGAGCCTAGACCCTAATGATTGTACATGGGAGTTAGAGGATAAGATAAAGATGGATTACCCTAAGCTTTTTGCAGTGGAAGGTAAAAATCTAAATCCCTAAAAAGTTTAATATGTATGGTTGTTTTGGCTGAATTGTTTGCTTATGCTATGTTTGATAGATTTTATAAAATCTGGAAATGTTTAAAGTCAAAATGAGAAAAATTGTGAGGACACAATTCCTAAAAAGGTGGGGTGATTGTAATGCCCCAGAAATTCATGGAATCTTATTTTAGTTGAATTTTGAAAATATCTGAATTTATTTGTATAAGAATATATGGAATTAATTGTGTGCAAGTATGTGTGCATGTGTGCACGTGCACACTGATATGGCACAAGGAAGAACTCCAGATTTCTTGAATTTAAAACAAGGATTAAAAAGCATTACAAACATGATTTTGTGATATGGATATTTGATTTCTAGAATTATATGGATCATCCCAGAAAATAAGAAAAGTAAGTTTTATTTTAAAATCAGTAAACAGATTTTATTTAAAACCCAGAAAAAAAATTATACATATATATGTTATAAGGATTTGAAAACCTGTATACATATAGGTGCATATGTTTCTGAAATTAAAGAGGAATTAAATAAGCCTAGATAAGATATGTATACAAATATACATTTTTAAGTACTGAAAAGTATATATATAAGCAAGTGAAACTATAACATTAAAATGACATGAAATGCAATACAAGTCAATATGCTTGTGTAGGCAAAAATAGCAAAGGGGATTCTCAGGAATAATTAAAATATAAAATAGGGTAGTCACACTTTTAACATGACTAGGTGAGTGGCCATTTTCTGAAAAAGTAAAGAAAAGAAAATGCAGCCTTTAATTGGTAATATGACCGGGGGTAATTAGGGATAAAAATGAGAAAATGCAAACACACAATGCATGATGCTAGCCAGGACAGAAATGGAATTTTTTCTTGAGAAAAACCCTAGTAAAAATATGTTTATAAATAAGTAGTTATGGCCAGAGAAATTGTTTTACCCGAGCTACTTATAATAGGAAAAGAAGAAAACATTTTAAAGGAAGAGAAAATACACTCAGGGATTTTCTGGATTTATAAGAAGAAATATTCATGTGAGTAATCTCACTAAACCCATGGCATTAAGTCCTGTTATGAGGCAGCCAGACTTATGTTATTTTTCTACATGTTTTTGATTCCATTACTATGGTTTTAATGGATGCTTCAATGGATGTTTTAATGGGTGTTTCTGGATGTTTTGATTGCTTTGATGTTTGAGTGTTTTGCTCTGTTTGGTTACACCCAGAAAGGTAAAAGTATGAAATCATGAAAGTAAATAGAGAATACTTGTAACTGGTTTAGATATGGCATGGAAAACATAGAAACCAAAATGTATATGAGTTGCATTACACTTGTGTAAGTGCTGAGGCTCAAATGAAAGATTCAAGGTTGCAATGGAAATATCCAAAAGTGCTGAACCCTTGATCAAATAGAAAATCTATGAGCCAGAAATCTTGTTTAAGCTAGATCTTGAATTTAGTTCAAACATGGTTGCTTATGAAACAATAATAACCCACATGCCTAGTCTTTATTCCCAGTTGTAAATATTCTTGTATTTTCTTTAAGCCAAAATACTTGAAAATATGATTTTCCCTGGACATGAATGTTAGATTGTTCTTGAGTTATGCTTGTAAATCTATGTAATGTTTCATGTATACTGGGATTTAGTCACCTAGCTATCTCACGATAGGATTAAACATGAACACTTAGTAAATAAACTAAGGATTGTGAGCCAAGAAGACTGCTGGAATGCTTGTCATATTTGAAGTATGCAAGTTGGCACATGGTTTGTTTAAGCCCTGAGATCTTTGTGCAATATTGTGAATTATTTTATTGCAATGTGTCCCCGTGATTCCTTTATGGCAGATGAGGCTAGGAATTAATTTGGTAAATGCAACCTTAAATTGATGAAGTAGGAACTTGAGTTATTCCTAAGATGGTTGGACTGGAGCTATGATAGTTCCTGAGTATTTCTATTTGAAATATATGTTTGCATGGTTGAATGTGTGTACATGATTAGTCTTAAATACTGATCATATATGCACAAGTATATCATAAACAAGTCAGGCAAATTGTTCAAAGAAGATATGCCCACTTGTACAAAATATTTATGTCTCACTCATTTACTTAATATCATGGAGTCTTTGATATTGCTCATACCAGATCTTGTATCTGACCCTTGTTTGCTTATGGCATCTGGGGTGTCTCATCTAAAATGGGGCAGCCTCTAATGTTCTTTCAGGGAATGCTGGATCTAAATAGGAAGCTGCTGTGGCTAATGAGAGTGATTATATAAGCATGCTAAATTAGAATTGAATAAGAACTTAGAATGAAATATTTGCATGTAATCTGGGGAGTTTTTATAGTCCTGTTTTGGTTGTTATGTAATGGTCTTAAAAGTTTGGACTTATTGGTTGTTCTAAATGAATCTAGTGATGTACTAAGTTTGGGATTAATCTAAAGACTTGGTTGAATTTTTGCAAGAAAATATATATTTGAGTATTGTGGTGAAAATCTGTAAATGATATATGCCTGTATTTGAGAAATGGATATGTATATGTACATATATTGTATTAGTTAATTTCAAGTTACTTAAAACCTTAAGTTTGAAGGTTAAAAATCTGAGTTTAGTTATAAAAACCTGGGATTATTCTTGTGGATATTTTTAAGTTCATATAAATTAGATATGCATAGGATTTACTGACTTGTTACAAATATTCAAAAGTATATAGTAATTAACTTTAGTCAGAACTGCTAGAATCCAAATCAAACAGGATACTCTTGTTTAACAAAAATATATATACTCTGAATTTAAACAAGAGAAACACGTACATCCTCATATGTATGTGTATATTACTAGGGATGCACTGATATATTTATATTGGTAATAAGTTTTGAATCCTGTTTGAATTGTTTGAAAGAAAAAAAATGACTCTGATAGTTCAAAGGAAGTTTAAATCAAACTTAAAAGTGCAAATGAATGTAGGTGGACATCCAGACACATATAAATTGAATGTGCATATGCATGTACATAGAGATCAAATTTAGACGTCAGTCATAATAATTTAGACGTCTGAGATCAAATTTAGACGTCAGTCATAATAATTTAGACGTCTGAGGTTAAATGTAGACGTCTGTCACAAAAATTTAGATGTCTGAATTTAGTTCAAAATGTCTTTTTCTCTCTGTTTCAATTTTAGATCTCTGAGCCGTCTGTCATAATTAGTCAGACGTCTGAGATTAAGTTTAGACGCCTGTCATAAGAATTTAGACGTCTGAACTGCTGATTTTGCCTAATTTGCCTACTTAGAAAAGAAATAAGTGGCTATGTCAATAGCTTGTATGGCATTTTGATTTCTATTTGATTTAAATTCCCTTTGATGAAGTAAAAAAAAATCCTTATGAAATTAAGGTAGAAAGAGGAGGGTCATTTCAATGATGTTGATGTTGAGATGAGGCTTTGCTATGATGAGATGAAGCGAGGCATGGTATGAGATAGCCTTGGTTTAGTCCAGACGGGATCATTCCAAGCATGATGAAGACTCGGTGATATGGTTTGAGTTTGAGGATAATGGTTGGCTCGGGAGGCGCTTGAGCTAGCATGAGAATAGTCGTCGAGGAGGATGACTAGAAGGCTGAGATTTCATCGTTGTTGAAGGTTCTAGCAGGCTCAAAGCAAGAGTACGCTGGGCAGATTCGATAGTCCCTAAAGACTATGATTGGTAGTCGAGTACTCTGGGCAGATTCGATAGTCCTAGGCACGGGCTGCGACGACGTGCGGAGTTCTGTCTAGAACCGGGGTTACCATTAGCCCTTGACGGACGGCTGAAAGAATGTGCCGGTCATTCAATTAACGGTGATATTGAGGAAATGATAACAGTGATAGCCAGAGTCATGGATGTTTGGTTGTATCGTCATTCGGTCTCAAGAGCGGTATTTTCTGGGTGCTTATCTGATCTTGGTTTAGGCCTTGGGGGTTTGTACTTGGAAAACATCGCCCTTGACTCGAGTGATAATTGCTTTACTTTAAATGTCTGCTTTGCTATGTTTATTTCTGCTTAGTGTGCCTGGGGGCTATCACTGTAGAAAGAGGTGGAGTGGGAGGGTTGGATTCCTATTCCTTTTACCTTTATGCTCTTTTGGGTATGTTGTTAGTTAATTTACTGCTCACTAAGACTGTTGTTTGACTCAAGGTTTTATGTTCAACTCTTATTACCTTGGGCTGTTCATCCATTTTGGGATGGGCAGACTAGGTAGCAGGTGACAGGTGCTGTTCTTAGTTTCCAACGATGCTGATAACGAAGATGGGCTGGAGGCTTGCATATTATTTTCTTACTATATGTACTGGATGTTCCGCTGCTTGTATAATTCTCTGAGTGATATGTAGTGAGGCTTGATGTATTGACTATGCAGATGTTTGTATTCAACTATTATGAAGCTTAATTGATGAGATCCTATTTTGTGAAGCTTCACTATATATATTCTCTATTGTATTTTTATCCTTGCGCTGTGAGTAATACGATAAATTCTGCTGTTTTAATTTACCTTGGCAATCGTCCATAGCTGCCTGGCACACCTTTCAGCGCAATATTCCTATGTTTAGTGCAGGGGTCATGGGCGGTCGTCACAAGTATTTAAATGCACAAAGTTCTCAATTTTAAACCATTTCAATATCAATTCAGCTTCAAAATCATATATGATTTCACCAAATCATTTCTTCCAAATTACATAAATTTAGTTTCAAAGTTTCTTAAACAATAGATTTAGAAAATAATCCAAATTTCCAAATCAACAAAATTTAGGTCAAACAAATTCATTTCCATTTCAAACATATATTCACTTCAAAAATCATAATACTTTCAAAGTTATAAATCTTTCAAAACCAAATACTTGAAATCATTTCACTTTGAAAATCATAACGTTTTGAAATCATACATTTGAAATCATAAAACATTCCCTTAATTCTTTAGATTTCACAAATTTATTCAATTAAACCAAAATCTAAAATTTCCAATTTTAATTCAATTCAAACCATCAGTTTCAATTAAATTTAGTTTTCCAACAAAACCATTTCAAATATTATCAAATTTCAAACATAGTTTGATTTACAAATAAACTATTAAATCTTAAATATGTTTCAAGGCTTAAATATACCATATTTCAAAACTAAATTTTATAATTTCATATATCTCAAATTTTACTTCATTATTACTTAGTGTTGAAATATTTATTTCATAAATCCATTATTTTTAAATAAAGTCAAATTACAGGTAAACCAAATATCCTTTTATACTAATATAAGCTTCAATTATTCATTTATCAAAATCAATGGTTTTCAAAATCATCTTATACTTACATAAAGTTTATCTTATATAAGGATCAAAATTTTCAAAAATAAATTTCGTTGCATGAAAAGCCATATGGGATTGAACATCTTTGCTTACTAAATTTTTTTTATTTAAGAATAGTTTTGTATATAAAATAGTTTGTATGAAAAATAGAATAAAATAGTTAGTTTAAGAAGAATAAAAGAAAAATAGTTTTGAAAAATGGTTTTAAATTTGATAGTAGTTTTCATATAAAAAAATTCCAATTAAATTACAAAGATATCCAACCCAACAACTTCCAATTTCAGCGTCAAGTATATCAATGATATTAGAATATAAGATGTACATATGTCATCCTTTCGCAAAATCACATTCGATCGCTCGCTCGATCACACAAGTTCGCTTTCGAACTAGTATTGTCCATTCGACTTCTCTAATGCGGATTTCGATATGGTTTCTCGACTAGAAACCATCAGTCTCCTTGCATAGCCATATACTATGATAGAGAATTCTAGAATCAAGCCCAAAATCCATATCAAATATTCGCCATCAAAAATCAAATGAAAAATCCTAACACGAAATGGTGTACTTCACCTCGAACTCGTGTACTCGAACTTGGATCAATTTAATTATGCGAATAAAACAGCATACGTACAACTTATGTATCTATCCCAACTTTTTTAAATTTATAGTTTTATAAAGATGTTACCAAGTTAAACATTTAAACTAAATTTTATTCAAAATATTTAGAAGACCAAATTATTTTCAAAACATTTCAAATCTAAATTTCATATTAGAATCAAAATAGCCTTATTCATTTACTTAACAAAACAGTTTCAACCTATTTATATCATATTACTACATACTTTAAACATACATAGCAAACTTATATACTTTATACTTTTCAAAATTACTTAGCTTTGAAAAGTTAACCTTGATTTGGAAGTGCTCGAACCTTCAAAATAGTTGAAGAAATCATTTTCAAATTCAAGAGTTGGAAATCAGCAACAAATCAGTAAATCAATTTCAAAAGATAGGTATCAAATCCGAAACTCGGGGACTGAACACCGGCTTACTTTAAATCATTTCAAATATACGTACATATATCTTTCAAATATCACATCACACTTCGGAATTTGAAATCAAAATTAGTTTCACAAATCAATCGCATAGCAAAGCTACCGAAATGGCCTCTCCCCCACTTTGAAACTCGAAAATCAATGTCGATGATGCATGCATTCATCACCGAAATTATTTTTCAGCGACATAAGTGGGTTCTGGACTTCTATTTTCTCAAATTTCTTTTGAAATTTCTTCGAAATCATTTGAAACTCATTAAAATCATTTGAAACATTTCATATTCAGAAAATACTTTTAAATCATATTATTCATTATTTCAAAATCTTAAAACCATTTCCAAAATGCCAGAGTTCAATCACTCAAATTCAGATTCAAAACCTTCAATTATAAATTATTCTATATGAAACCATTTCTTATATAATTTTCAAAATTTCAAATCCATTCAAAACTTTAAATTCTCAATTTTAAAATGGTATATAATCCTTATCGAAAACATTTCATCTTTATATAAAATATGGTCATCCTTATCAAAATAATAGCTTCGATTAATACACAATTTCAAAAACAACCAAAGACAAATTTCCGAGGGATGATTCAAGGATAGATTTCAAATAAATAGAGATTCAAAATTAGAGGAACTCTAATCAAATAGAATTCTAGTTCGAAGATAAACTCAAACGAAGATGAGATAATTTAATTATCGAATAGAAGATGGATAAGCCTATAATAATCACGGGCAACCTTAACCAGTCAACCGTGACTTCAGAAATATAATCAATTCGGAAATCTGAGGCAAATCGACAATCAATCGCCAGATATAGGATCCAGATAGAGCAGGAGATAGATAACATCGACATCCGAAGATATAGAAATCTCTGGTGAATCAATGCCAATTGTAAAGGAGTTTCACCCCTTTACAAATCATTCCAAAGGTTTACGGAATCACCGCTCTTTAGAGAGGTCATTCCAAAGTGGGGTTACGGAATGCCCCAATAATCAAAAGGGTAAAAATAGGGAAGACAAGACTGGATTTCAGAACAAGGGGGAGCATTCCAAAGTTCAAGGAATCCAAACCGATAAGAATCCTAACCAAAAGATTTCTAACAAGGTGGATACAGAAGGAATGAAGTTCTGAAAATCTTGATTTCAAAATAAGGAAAGTTTTATATCAAAATAATCTTTGAAAATCCTTTAAAAATCATTTAGAAATCATTTTATACTTCGAAAATACGTTCACTCACAAAGAAAGGATTCTGAGATTGATTTCACTCATTCTAGGGTATTTCTACCCTATCTCTAATGAGTTTTTGCTACGCAGGCTAAGGTTTGCCAAAACCAAGGCTCTGATACCAAATGTAACGACCCACTATTTTGGACCATTCAAATCGACAATAATCCACACATGTCTGACTTGAAAAATTCAAAATAACAGATTGTAAATAAATTTGGAGCAAATGAAATCAAATACATAGAATCACAAACATAGAACATATCAGAATAACTCGCAGCGGAATATAAAAACCATAGTAGTTCATGAAGCTACTATAACAAACTCTCAAAACATAATACATAATATCTGCTTGAAAACATATACAATAGAAATCTCAAATAAATAGAAGTTTATGAATACCAAAACTGAAATAGAACAACTGAACTGAAAGGAACAAATAACTAGACAAGCAGAATCTCCAGCGATTCCTAGCTCTAGAAAGAAATCCAAAGCTAAGCTGTAAATACTCAGGCTGACCCGAGCGTAGTAAAACAAAAAACACTCGAGTCAGGACAATATATACTTATATAATGTAAACCAACTCAAGTGAACTGTAGTAGAAATGCACAATAACTCAAAGGATGCTTGGGATCGCCCATCCTTTAAGGATCAGTTAAACCATAAATTAAATACATCCCGTGGTTAAAATTTCAAAACGGTATTTTATACTTCGAAATCAAATATCATTTCAAAATTCAATATCCTTCAAAAATCCATTTCAAAATATCAAAATATCATATTTCAAAATAGTTTATATTTCGAAACAAATTACTTTATTTTAAATCATAAAAATGAAGTTATTATATTTAATAATTAAATTATTAAATTTCCAAAATTTTAATCTTTCAAAGTTCATTCGTTCACTTAAATTAATTAAAACAATGAAAATTCAACTTTCGCAGCATTTAGAAAATGCTACGGAAAGTCACATTTAAAACAGTTCAATTTAACAAAAGACAGCATTTAAAATGCTGTAATAGGGTTACATTAGTTTCAAATAAACTTATTTAAATTCAACCATTATAACATTTACAAAAATGCTATAATAGCCTTTAATTAAATTAAGCCATTTTGTTCATTATTATCAACTACAGCATTTACAAATGTTGTATTATCATTTACATTAGAATTAATAGCATTTCAGAAATGCAGTTAATTAACTTCAAATATTCAGTATAATTTCACAAACAATTATATTTTTATATAAATCATTTTTAACTTATAAAATCATGTAATTTCACTTTTAAAACAATCATTCAAATACCCTTATATTCATGATTTTATAAAGTTAAACCTCCATTCAAAAATCAAAATTTAATAATAATTCACTTATTAAAATCCAATATTAAATTATAAATTCATTAAATTAAATTAACTTAACACTTAAGTTTAAATTTTTAAATATAACTTAATTCCATTTTTATTTACTTAACTTAAAATTCACTTTTAAGCCAAATTCACAAATTTCCAATTTTAGTTATATTTCAAAATTTCAACTTAAATATTCATTCATTTCACATTTTAACTTTATTCAAAATCATTAATATAATATAAAAATCATTTAAATTCACTTTAATCCAAATTATCGTGAATTTATCACATTTCACATTTAATTTAAATTCCAATTATCACCAAATTAAAATTTCCCAAAATAACTTACATTTCAAATTTTCTAATTTTACCATTAATTTATTTCACTTATAAATTTTCATAAAATCAATAATGCTTTACAAAAATCATTTTATTTAGTTTAAATCAAAATATAATAATATTTACATTTCTAAAATATTTAAAAAAAAATTATAAAACATATTTTAACAACGGGTCTGTATTTCATTTTCTAGCTTAGGTAAAGTGATACGGGTAATATATCATTTCAACCTGTAATTTACAAAGAAAACCCGGGTTTGATCATTTCAAACCCGCAAATCCCTAGTAAATGAAAATAATTGAAAATCATTCAGGCCTATCATTTCAGCCCATAACGATTTTCTCCTATTCTAAAGTCCGTTCGGGTATGTATCATTTCAACCCATAGTGATTCTAATCTAAAGGGAACTTGCAGTGTGATAAACTGATAAAAATAATAGAACAACATAATATAACAGTAACATATGATATAACAGGTGTTTAAGCATGTGTGAACATCATATAATAGTGACATAGCAAATATAATATGGTGATGCAATTTACAGATTCATATGTGATCGATTTACTATTAATATAAGTATAAAACTGTCTGGTGAGAATAACTCGCCGGTTTGAGCTAAAGACACAACGACGAATTGCACAAATGGGATCTACACAAGCACAAAAGCACGACACAGATTCGAATGGAGGAGCCAAATGTCAAATTCTTTGGATACACATCAAACAAAAACAATATAACAACGATGAGTTTCAAAACCAAAATACGATAAACTGCGCTAGAATAAACTGCACAGAATCAAATAGAAATGCTTGCACTTGCTTTTAACCTTTACTAGGCTAAGCCATAAGGGGTAATACAAGGCCATGGCAGGTGTTTGGGTCAGGTTTGGGTGAGTATGGGTTCGGCCCAAATGGTGGAATGATGGTGCAAAAGTGGTAGAGGGAAAATACAACACAAGCATGCATTCACATGGATTGGGTCAAGGATTTGCGCTCGGCCAAGGCTCTAATGGTCATGGCCAGAGAGTTGGGGTCCACTGGAGGTGTTGGAGGTGATGGTGGTGTGGTAGGTGGTGGCTAGGAGGTTGGTGAGGTGATAGAGATGAGGTGGTGGTGGTTAGGCTAGGAATTTGGATGGTTTTTGAAACTTTTGTGCAATGGCATCACCAAGGGGTTCATGTCTTGGATTTTTTGTGAGGAGGAGGTGGAGGCAGCTAGGCAGCAAGGGAAGCATGGCCGAACCTATAGAGAAGGAGCAAGTGCAACCAAAATCAACTAGAATTAGATAATATAATTGAAAAAGGAGATAAAAGAAACAAAGTTTTTACCAATTCCTTCAAGATGATGGCCGAAAGTTTTTGTTCAGGAAATGATAAAAAAAATATGCGTGAATGTTAAGGGAGTGGTCGGCTGTAGATGTGGGGAGTTATGTCAAAAAATATGAAGAGTTAGGTTGAAAATGAAGAGGTGGAATGCAAAAAGGCAATGGGCAAATCAAAAGTCAAAACCTCTTCACATTTCTTTGATTCATTTTTATAAATTTATATTTCTGGTAATAACAATAATTCCAGTTAAAAATTCGAAAATTTATCAAAATATAAGAATATATATAATATTTATTAATTATATAAAGTTAAATTAAGGAAAATAGCTAAAAATAGTAAACTAGTCAAAAAATTTGAAATTAAATGAAATAAATTTTAGAAAATTCATATGAGCTTGTAATATATTTTTAAACATAAATAATAACATAAAATAAAAGTACATTCACAAAATAAATATATAAAATTTAATTTAAATATAATTTTAATGAAGAAAATAGCAGAAAATAAGAAAACAGCCTATAAAAATAGGAAATCAACATAGTAAACTTGGGAAAAATTATAACATCACTTTAAAATGTTTTAAAATAAAATATATATCTAATATGTCATATAACACATATTAGAACATGATTTGACAAATAAAAATATTGTTTATATAAATTAAAATAAATGATTTTATTAAATAAATCAATTTACATACAATATGGTAAAAAGCATAATTTTCGCAATATAAATCGGATTTCAACGAAACAAAAAGCAGTAATCTTGAAATTAAATTTATTTTCATAATAAAAGATAAAATTCAAGAATTTAAATATTTAAATTTTAAATTTAAAAGTCAAAGTTTGACCAGATTGACCAAAAATCCACTTTTTGGGAAAATATTCAATTTATACCAGTTTGAAATTATAATTCACATAATAATCAACATTTATATTTAAAATGAAATGTTTGAAATAAAACAAGTTTAAAGTAATTTCAAAATAAAAATAAAGTCAAAATTAAAAATATATATAAAAATCTAGGGTTGTTACAATTTCTAAGCTATTTTTAAAAAGTAAACCAATCAAAAATCAAATGAATATATTCAAAGTTCATACAAAAATAATAATAATAAATAAAAGTTAGGGAAATAAACATAGGAAAAAAAGAGAAAATAAAATATAGAAATCATTTAAATCCAACCCAAATCAATATATCATTTATTCCTAAATGCAAATGAAAATGAGGATATTGAGATGAAAATGAAATATTCTTGTATGTGAATGGCAAAAGGAAATACACGGCTAAAAGATGGTTTGGATGGCAAGTAAAAGCGTGAATGCTAGGAAATAGAAAAGGCATAAGTTTAGGAGAAAGAAACGTATATATGTTTTATTCTTAAATGCAAATGAAAATGAGAGATGGGAAATAAATTTTGTACGTGAATTTTCAACTTGATATGCACGGCTATGAGTAGAGTAATTCATGGCTAGAAATGAGGAGGAAATGGCTAGGAAACTAACAAAGAGGTTAGGAAATATAAAGGTAAGAATTTTCAAAATGTAACGTACGTCTCCTTGATTTTCTCCAGCCATTTATAAAGAGATATAAACAAATAAATACAATAAAAGTCTAGACACATAAATAGGGAAAAAAACAAAGAGATGGATAGGAAAAATAAAAAAAATAAAGTAGAAAATAGAAAAATAGAATTAAGGTAGAAAAATGAAAATATAAAATGGACAAATTTTACTGAAAACAATCGCGTGTAAAACGCTGTATTTTATCTAATTTAAAAAGTATAAAACAGAATTTTACGAAACGAAAAGCAGTATACTTGAAATTTTATTTACTTTCATAATAAAAGATAAAATTCAAAATTTCAAACTTTTAAAATTTAAATTAAAAGTCAAAGTTTGACTATATTTACAAAAATTCACTGTTCTGGAAAATACTCTATTTATTCATGTTTGGAATTATAATTCACATACAAATCATAATTAATATTTAAAATAACAAAATTTTCCATTTAATAAATAAATAAAGTTTTTTTTCTTCAGGAAATTCAATTTAAAATAATTGCAAAATACAGGTGTGACATCCCGGAAATTTTGGCAATATCAATTTAATAATCTGTGATAAAAATTAAATTGATTTGACAATAATTGTGAATAAAATTTGATAGGTGAGTTTTACAATATTAATAAATATAAATACATGTTGAAATAACAAGCAATAAAACAAATACATAAGTAAAAGTTATAACAATAATTAAAACAAGAAGATGGGATTCATAACAAAACTTGCATAGATATGGAAACAAATGCTCGAATATAAACATGCAGGTAAACGTAAGAACAAAGAGAATCAAAGCAAAGTAAGATATATTTTACATGTATCTTATATTATGCTGGTGGCTTGTAGTCTAAGTCGCAGGCAAGTATAGAGAAAAAATAGATAAGTGTGAAGATAAACATCAAAGTACAACAACATTTAATGCTTCAATTCTTAGCAGCCAAACAATGTCAATTCGAGTGTATACAAGTGTGATTTCAGCCTCCATTTTTATAAAAATCTCTGACTATAAGAAAATAAAATAAAAGAGAAAAATGATACCCTGTAAACTGTTTCAGTCTATAAACTACTTCTCTTATCACCTTCCATTTCAAATTCGAGCAAGTATAAACTGCAATGAAACTTCCATTTAAATCCTAAACAAGTATACAACAACATCAAACAATTAACAACTACAACTAAACAGAAGAAAGATGATTTGAAGATCAAAGTTGAAGACACTTTCCAGTTTCCAGTTTTCAAGATTCAAGACTGTTACAAAAACAGATTTCAACATAGTGCTCTGTTCTTTTATCAAGCAGGTGAGTAAAAGTTTTATTTAAAAACTTATAACTTAAATTTATGGCATGCTTCCTCGGTATTTGTGTGTATATGATTGTGATCTATGAGTATCTGTTTCTTATGATACCTGTATCTGTTATTATGTCTTGTGGATATGGAAACCGCACTTTATCACTTGATCTAACCACTGACTGAACTTGAGATGTGAACAAGAACTGTTTATTTTGTTGTAATCTTTATATTAAAATTGTATTAAAGCTGAAACAATCCATAACTATCTCTGGTAACTCAAGAAACATGTACATCTTTAAATATGTTTAAAATCAAATCTCTTGTTTTAAAAATTTAGTTGCATCAAGTGAAAATATATACTAAATAATGATTTTTAAAACAAGAATTAGAATTTTTAAGCAAAGGAGTGAAGGGCAGTTTTAACTTCACTGTTTCGAACGATTTGAGTCGCCGTGGTCGATGTAGTCGACTGGAGACGTTGAGTTTTGGTCGAGAGGTAGAGGAGCGACCAGGGATGCTAGGAATAATAGTGCGGTGGTGGTTAGTTAACGGTGGTGGCGGCGGCGTCGATTTCTTTCTCGTAGACCTAGTTTTAGGTGTAGTGATGTTTTCATCTTGTTCGAGGTCGCCATTTGATCGAGCTTAGCGTGCTTTTGAGGTGTTGTAGAGGGAAGGTGGTCGAGTCTATAGCCGGAGATTATTGGCCTCTGGTGATCGGAGATGGGAGCACGGCGATGTTTTCCAGGGATGGTGATGAGTTCTGTTGTGTTCCCGGTGTTAAATCGAACTCGATTTCGATTGAACGTCTGAGATGTTGATCGGAGGGCTGGAATAGGGTGTCGAGGTGGTCGCCGATATGTGGAGATGGTCGTGGTCGACCGGAGGTGGCTGATGGAAGCGTGCACGTGTACGGGGAAGGGATTCTGGTGGCTGTGTTTTCGTTGTAATGACAGGGAAGTGGACTCGAGTAGATTCGTGATTTACTCGGGTGAATGTTCATTTTTCTCGAAGCAATTGGGAAGAACTCTGGCAGGTTGTTTCTTAATTTAAACAATACCAGGTAACTCGAGATTCTCTCGAGTAGATTTTGTTTTGGCCCGGGAATTTTTATGTTTTCTCGAAGCAAACTGGGGAAAACTCGAGTTACTTTATTTTCAAGTGAAACAGTACCAGATTTTTAATAGTTTTAAAAGGTTGGTTTTTTTTTAAATTTGAAACCCAAGGTTAAGCTGAGTTAATTAATTAAGGAGATAAATGAAAGGTAAACTAATGTGAATGGTTAAGGCTAGTTAATCTATGTGGTAATTAAAGGCTAATTACTTAGTGTAATTAAAGGATAATTAATCAAGGGTAATTAATCAAGGGTAATTAATCAAGGGTGATTAATTAAAATGATGATTAAAGAATAATTAATTAATTGAGTTATAGTTAATTTATGTTAAGTAAGCAAGATTTAATGATTTAAAGTTAATGATTAATTTAATTGGAGATTAATTAATCTGATTAAGAATGAGTCAATCTGGGCTAGGGATGATTGAACT
The DNA here is from genome assembly GCA_030737815.1 of Allium fistulosum. NCBI lineage: Eukaryota > Viridiplantae > Streptophyta > Magnoliopsida > Asparagales > Amaryllidaceae > Allium > Allium fistulosum. The sequence continues at coordinate 730,191,471 of CM060902.1, read as the reverse complement.
GTATTGAATGATTGAATTAGTATCAAGCCTGATAACTTATGTACTGTGATTTGAGATGTGAGGTTGTACTGTGATATTTGGATTACCTATCAATAGTGAATTGCTGTGTAAAGTGGGACATCATGTATTTAAATTTGAATTGTAAACAGTTTAGATTTGAAGTGACGTTAAATTCGAAGAGTCCGAGATCGAGTATCAGCAATACCCGAACCCACCTTGATTAGAAATCTAAGTTCTATATAAGTGGATGTGTGGAATTTAACAGGCTGGAATTGGAATGAATTAAGTAACTTAGCCTTTAACTGAGTAGTAGTTATTGGAAATTTATTTTAATAAGTGATGGACTTTGAGAACTCGTAGGAAAGTACGAGTTACCTTGTTTTGCAAATAAGATTCATTACTTAGTACTTCGAGTTATATGGGTTTACTCACGCTGGTTTCCAGCCTGACCCGGGTGTTACTTTGATGTAATGCTCGGGTCAGACCGAGTATTACAGATTTTCAGGTAAGGACGTTCTGGAGCTTAGGAGATGAGCTGGATGGCAAGACGTATGGAGTGTTTCCGTTGTGACTGTTATTTCTGTTTATCTGAGATATAATTGATTTGTATATACTCAGTGATGTGTATGAGAGTAACTCTGATGTATTATAAATGCAAATTGACAGATATAGTATTTTTTGTAAACTGCTATTATTTGATATTATACTTTATCCGTTGTGAATCCGAGGATCTGTGTTGTGTTTTCTGTTTCTTCTCTTCTATCTTTTTCTTCCTTTTCATAACTATCTGGAATTTTCGGGATCGGAAATTCCGGGTCGTCACAACAGGGTTGTTACAGCTTCAGTTTCAACATGTAAATTGATGTCAACCAAGATTACGTACAAAAGATAGCTTGTTAACAGAAAATATTGCTGTAAGCATATATACTATTGATATTATATATTGTTGTGAGTATTGGGTAGATAGTTTATATTTCAGTTCATGTATTTGTATGTACATATTATTTCGGTTGGACTTGTTGCTTTCTTTTGTTCAGGCCTTATTCTCTCGGCCTGGTTGCCTTGTATAAAAGGAGAGAGTGGGCTGAATAATATGAAGTGCTTTTCCCTCTTTCATATTTTTGTGTATTCATTTATATTAACATGGTATTAGAGCCACGAAAATTTAAGATTCAAATCTAACGAGGATTTTAGCTCGAATCAGTAAGGATGGGAGAAAGCAATGCAGAAAGTAATGCTAGAATTGGGGAGAACAAGATCGCGATGGATGCGATGCAATTGATGCCCAAAATTACAGATCATAAGTTGAACAATTTGAATTTGTTAAATTGGAGTAAGACGATCCGATTATATCTTCGTAGTATAGATAAAGATAGCCATTTAACTGAAGATCCACCTGTGGCAGATTCAAAGGATGAGAAAGACTTGATGTGGTTCAGATCTGATGCTCGATTATTTCTACAAATCAGAAATTCAATTGATAGTGAGGTAATTGGTCTGGTCAATCATTGCGAGTTTGTTAAGGAGCTGATGGAATATTTAGAATTCTAATATTCTGGAAAGGGAAATGTAACAAGGATGTATGATGTGTGCAAATCATTTTATCAAGCAGAGAAACAAGAACAAACTCTTATGAGTTATTTTATGAACTTCAAGAAGACATATGAGGAATTCAACATGCTTCTTCCAATCAGTTCATATGTTAAGGTTCAGTGCAACAACAAGAACAAATGGCAAGTATGAGTTTCTTGGCTGGTTTAACATCAGAATTTGAATCTGCTAAGTCTCAGATCTTATCTGGTTCAGATATCCCTTCGTTATAGGAAGTGTTCAGCAGAATTTTTCGTTCTGATATTGCACATGCACAAGTATCAAGTACTAGAGTAGAGAGTGCTTTGATTAGTAGCAACAGAGGTTATGTGCAGGGAAACCAGAATCAGAAAACTCAATTTGAAACCAAATCACCGTGGAATAATTCACCAAGGCCAAATTACAATTCACCAAGGCCAAATGTTCCAGAGTTTAGATCTTCAAATCAGGGAAAATTCTGTACCTATTGTAAGAAGCCAGGGCATATGAAATTTGAGTGTAGGAAACTTCAATACAAGAATTCACAGTCGAATAAGGATATGAAATCTGTTCTCATGTCAGCAGAAGATTATGACCAGTATATGAAATTTCAAGAATCATTGAAGAAGGAATCAACAAATAAGGGATTAACATCATCAGTTTCAACTATTGCCAATTCTACAAGTCAATCAAAATGGATCATAGACTCTAGAGCAACTGACCATATGACAGGTAATAGTAATTTGATTTCAGATATACAATATAAGCAATCAACTCATGCTGTTACATTAGTTGATGGATCACAAGCATTTGTTCAAGGAACTGGGAAAATGAGGGTGAATTCAAATTTACCATTAAGTTCAGTTTTATATTTGCCAAACTTATCATTTAATTTGATATCTGTGAGACAGATTACTAAGAATATGAAATGTAGCATATCATTTTTTCCTGATCACTGTGAGTTCAGGATCTAACAACGAGGCAGATTATTGGTAGAGGTGAAGAATGTGGAGGTTTATATGTGCTTAATACTGTGCCATCCAAATCTATAAGCTGCTCAAGTATAACTTCTTCTGCATTTCAAATGCATTGTCAGCTAGGCCATCCCTCATTGTCTCTGTTTAAGAAACTATGTCCACAATTTAGCTCTTTATCTACATTGCATTGTGAGTCTTGTCAATATGCAAAGCATCATCTTCTAGTTTATATCCTAGAGTTAATAAAAGATCTAGTTCAATTTCTGAAGTTGTACACTCTGATATTTGGGGTCCGTCAGCAGTTATGTCTAAGCAAGGGTATAGATATTTTGTTACATTTGTTGATGATTAGTCATGTGTAACTTGGTTGTTTTTAATGAAGAATAGATCAGAGTTGTTTTCTATATTTTGTACTTTCTGTACTGAAATACAGAATCAATTTAATACATCAATCAAAATCTTGAGGAGTGACAATGCAAAGGAATATACAAGCAATCAGTTTAATCCATACATGGCACAGCATGGCATCATTCACGAAACCTCATGTGTAGACACAGCGGCACAAAATGGGGTAGCTAAGAGAAAAAATAGACACTTGTTGGAAATTGCTAGAGCTCTTCTTTTTCAAATGAATGTTCCAAAAAGCTTCTGGGCAAACGCAGTAAGTACTTCATGATTTTTGATTAATAGAATGCCCTCAACTGTCTTGGATTATGAAATACCTTATCAAGTTCTATGTCCAAATAAGCCAATTTATCCAGTGAAAACGAGGGTCTTTGGATGTACTTGTTTTGTTAGAGATGTCAATCCACAATTAACAAAATTAGATCCAAAGTCATTGAAATGTATATTTGTTGGTTATTCAAGACTTCAAAAAGGATGTAAGTGTTTTTGTCCCAGTCTTCACAAGTATATTGTATCAATTGATGTTAACTTTGTTGAAAATGAACCTTTCTATTCATCATCAGTAATTTCCCCAATTCAAGAGACCCATGATGAACAGTTAACAAAAGAAGATGATGAATTTCTGGTATATCCTAATGTATTCACACAGAATAGTAATCACAATGGAAATGAGGAGTTGAATACTAACACTCCCTCTTTACCTGTTTCTGATCCAGAAGATACTCATGTACCAGTATTAAGTCTTGATTTACCTATTGCATTGCGTAAAGGAAAAAGGAAATGTACCTACCCTATTTCATCTGTTGTAACATACAATAACATATCCCCAAAATCTTTTGCCTACATTTCTACACTGGATTCCATTTCCATTCCAAAGACAGTTGAAGAAGCCTTATCAAAGAAAGGATGGTGTGATGCTATGCTAGAGGAAATAAGTGCATTGGATCAGAATGATACATGTAATTTAGTTCAGTTACCAGAGAATAAAAAGGCAATAGGCTGCAAATGGGTATTTTCAGTAAAAATGAACTCAGATGGGTCTCTTGAAAGACTGAAAGCACGTTTGGTTGTAAAAGGGTATGCTCAAACATATGGAATTGACTATTCTGAAACGTTCTCACCAGTAGCTAAGATGACTTCAATAAGAGTGTTCATATCCTTGGCAGCACAACATAACTGGAGATTACACCAACTGGATATCAAAAATGCATTTCTTCATTGGGATCTAGCTGAGGAGGTGTATATGGAGCAACCACCTAGGTTTGTTGCTCAGGGGGAGCATGGAAAGGTATGCAAATTGAAGAAGAGTTTATATGGTCTGAAGCAAAGCCCGAGAGAATGGTTTGGTAAATTCAGTCAGGCAATTGACAAATTTGGTTTGTCACAGAGCAAAATTGATCATTCAGACTTTTACAGGAATGTGAAAGGTACACTAATTTTGCTAATAGTATATGTAGATGATATTATTATCACTGGTAATGATGAAAAAAGGAATTTCTGCTCTCAAAGCATTTATTCATTCACAGTTTCATACAAAAGAATTGGGGGAGTTGAAATATTTTTTAGGCATTGAGGTTCTTAGGAGTAATGATAGAATATGCTTGTCACAGAGGAAATATGTTCTTGATCTGTTGAAAGAAACAGGAAAATTGGGTGCTAAGCCTTGTAATACACCCATGTTAGTTATTACATCTTTTACAAAAGTAGGAGAATTATTTGAAGATCCTGAGAAATACAGAAGACTAGTGGGTAAGCTAAATTATTTAGTTGCAACAAGACCTGATATTACTTATTCAGTCAGTATGGTTAGTCAATTTATGGGTTCACCTACTGTTGATCACTGGAATGCATTAAAGAAAATATTATGCTACTTGAAGGGTACTGTTGGACAATGTATAATATACACAAACCAGGGACATAGCAGAATTGAGGCATTTGCAGATGTTGATTGGGCTGGTTCAAAATTATATAGAAGATCTATTTCAGGTTTTTGTGTGTTGATTGGTGGTAATCTGGTCTCATGGAAAAGCAAGAAACAAAGTGTGGTATCTCGGTCAAGTGTTGAGTCAGAGTATAGGGCAATGGCCAACACAGTTTGTGAATTAATGTGGATTAAGCATTTTATGAATGAAATAGGATTGCAGTGTGATATGCCTATGAGATTGTGGTGTGATAATCAGGCAGCTCTTCATATAGCATCTAATCCGGTCTTCCATGAAAGAACAAAACACATTGAAGTGGATTTCCATTTCATTAGAGAGAAAATACAACAGGGACTTGTTTGTACCAGTTATGTGAAGTCAGAGGAGCAGGTGGCTGATCTTTTCACCAAACCTTTGCATGGAAATAGGATCAATTTCTTATGCAGCAAGTTGGGCATGAGTAATTTGTATGCTCCAACTTGAGGGGGAGTGTTGTGAGTATTGTGTAGATAGTTTATATTTCAGTTCATGTATTTGTATGTACATATTATTTCGGTTGGACTTGTTGCTTTCTTTTGTTTTCTTTATTTTGTTTGGGCCTTATTCTCTCGGCCTGGTTGCCTTGTATAAAAGGAGAGAGTGGGCTGAATAATATGAAGTGCTTTTCCCTCTTTCATATTTTCGTGTATTCATTTGTATTAACATAAAGGTAATTATTCAAAGAAGGTGAAAGTTACATGGTTCAAAAATTATGTTTCAACTCGTTATGTATACATGGGTCCTTGATTTATTATTCAAAAGAAAATAATGAAACTCGATGCTAATTCGTTGATTCATTATCATCCAATATGGTTCACTCATGAATTGGAGATGATGAATTAATAATAAAGCAAATTTGAAAAATATGGACAAAATTATGTGAAATACAGTGTGCAATTTTTGTATTACTTGTTTTGCTTTTCTTGCTTCTGTTTCAGTGAAGTTTAAATGTTTTGTTCCGGTTACATATTTTTTACTAGCATTTTTGTACATTTTCTCTTTAGGTAGCAGTATAGTTAGTGACTTTGTAGCTGAGAAATATTACAGTTGTAAATACAATCATAACATAACAATGAGGATTATGGAAGTTTAAGTAAATCGTGTGAAGTTCCAAAAAGCTGCTCTTGCCAAATCTCCTGCTATAATTAAGGACCCCCGTCCTAAACCTGATGTGTTAGTCTCACCAGCAATGTATTGTTTGATGGCTTCACATGCCCCAAACATAGCAGCGTTTCCAGGTATTTATCTAGCTAAGGTTAGGAACAGACCTTTGTGGAGGCCTCTGAGTCTGCCTTCTGATTTTAGGACTTGTATAGACCCTCGTATTTGACTGCAGTGCTTGCACTAGATGACTTGGATAAAGCACCTAGTCATGGTGAAAAACAGTATAAACCGATAAATAGTAGTTCAATAGAGTGTAGTTACCAAAATGAATGTATTTTTACTTAATAAATTTAAAAAATAATTTCTCCCACCTATCCCTCGAAATTCAAGCGTTCTTTCTTCTCAAAAAACTATTAGAGTCTCCTTCATTGCTTCAAAGCTTAAATTCCAAATTAAGGTAATGTTGATGTTATTTTTCCTTTTCAAAAATTGTTTTTTATTTTAATTTGGATGTGAGAGGATATAATATAGCGACCCGGAAATTCGAACACTTCGTCTTCGAATATCAAAACATTTTGAAATATAGTTAAGTGTTATAAATGGTCTTTTATAACCTTATTAAACATCATTTAGTTAACGAATAATGATAGAAACCTTGATTTTGAAAATTGTTTACAATAATCGATAATGTGACCGAAAATAATTTTATTGATATATAGTTTTTTGATCAACATAAGTTGTTCGAACTCTTTTGCACTTGTATAATGATAAAATGAGCACATTAGCAACTAAGTAACACTTCTTTTCATAAATCATATAGAACATTCAAACCTTCCATTTGGATAAGAGATATTTTGAAAAGTTAAGGGTATAAGAGTATTTTGCTAATGGAAGTGATCCAAATGAGAAGTGATGGTCATATGAAGTGGTGAGCCTTCCATGGCATGGTGGAGTGTGAGTGCAAGCTTAGGCAACACCATTCTAAGCCAGTAAAAGGAGGGCATAATCTTGATAATAAATCACAAATTCACAAAGCTAAAACCTTTCATGTTTTCTTATTCTCATTTGTTCTAAAGAAAATATTTGCAAAACTCATCCAAATCAATTCAAATTTGGAGTGAAGCCTTGGGGAAACATTACAACACCTTCTACTAAGATAGATCTTGAAGAGGTGAAGCCATTCTCCCCCACCAAGTATAGGCCGTAAGAAAAGATGGTCCATTTTTGGGCTAAAGCAAGTGCAAAGGAAAGAAAGAAGGAAGAAGGTGGTTGCAAGTGAAGTTGGACTTGGCTGCTTGGATCTTAGTTGTTTGTTGGGTTAAAGGTGAGCTAACTCACCACTTTGATTCAAAATATAACACATATATGTTTGTGTTTGATTGTTTTTAAGTTGTTGAATTGATATTGACACAAGTTGAAATATTGGTTTTGGTTCTTGCTTTGAAAGAAAATGGCATATGTAATCCATATGAACGGACTTGAATCAGACTTGAATGAACTTGTATAACCTATAGCAAGGCCTTGAAACAAAGCACATATGTTTTAGATGAACTTTGGTTTAGATTGGACTTAGATTTGAAAGTGCACTTATAGTGATAGTCGCTATGGATACACTTAGGAATAACCTTGTTTTTTGCTATTTCTATAGAACTTGTAGAGAGATCCTAAGGATTTCTTACCATATTTAATATGTTTTATATATATATGCTTGCTTCCATATAAATTTTGGCTAGTAAAAAGTTAGGCAACATTTCGAAAAGTGGCCAAAACTTCACTTATGCAAAACTACCTCCTTTAGCCTTTATTTTTGGACTTTAAAGGTTTGAAAAGGTATTTAAATTTATGTATTTTATTTCATTCTTTTTACAAGTGTTCACTAACTCATATTAGAACATTTTAAAAATGGTTTGAGAAATTTATGTATTTTTAAGAATTAGTTGTGAATTTTTAAAGAAGAGGTTTTTATAATGAAAACTTGTTTTTTCCAGTTTTAAAGGATTTTGTAACTTGTTATTTTCAAGTAATATTTTGGATCATTATTTTAAAATCTATTATAAGTATTTTAAAGTATTTTAATAGCATTTCTAGGTATATATAGTTTTTGAAGATTGGTTGATTATTTTATTAAAGTATGAAAATCTTATATAATATTATCTTTTAAAGTGTTTTACTAAATATCTGGTTTTATAAATAAAATTACTATACATATGTATATCATCTCCAAAGGGTTTTAAAAGTAAAATCAAAGGATCTAAAAGCGGTTAAGAATTGCTTAATTGCTAAATGATTAACTGTTGAAGTGCTTGTTTGAAAGGTAATTAATAATGCTTAACACTAAAAGCCGACGAAGTAGACTTATCTATTTATGAGAGTTAAGATTGATGCTTGAGTAGGGATATGAGAAATAGATCTCTAACCTACCGGCTTCCCACTTGATTAAGAATTAGTTAAGTCAGGAGTATCGGAAACGTGTTAATCGTGTTGACTACTTACTTGCTTACGGAAATCATTGATACTATACTTAACACTAAAGTCGACGAGGTAGACTTATCTATTTGTGAGATTCGAGAATGAAGTGTTTAGGTAAGTCTTTGATGCAACCAGTGCTCTAACTTACCTGGCTTCACTCTTGGGCGAGGAATAGTTAAGTTGGAATGTCAGAAATGAGTTTAGTATATGAATATTGATTTGTATAAGCAATTGTTTTTAACTAGATAATCGATTAGTCGATTATCGAACTTGACCTAATGCTAACTTAGGAAGTATCTAAAAGCTTTACGATTTCATACCATTGAGAACCCCTGGAAGGAGCATTGGTACGAAACGCTCTAGAATTCACTTCTGAAAGAATCATAATTGAGTTAACGAAAATTCATCGAATTGAGTTTGAAAAGACCGGGATTGTTAAGTGTTTTACTTATCGAATACACTTCAAAAATAGTATACAAGTTCTATGTTTCTGGAGCGAATGTGAAGTGAAATTTTATAGAGTTGAACCGTCTATCCTACGGTTAAGTCCAAGGGAGAGGCAGCTTTAAAATTTCAAATAATGCTATCGTGTGGTACTGTCTATCTTGAGGAGTATTCCAAGAGAGAGGACAACGTTAGCATTCGTTGGAGGACCAATGCGGGAATCTATGTGGATATTTGAGATCTGTTCAAGATGCTCAAATCCATGTAGCGATTTATGACCTGTTCGAGATGATGGAATCCATTTGGAGGTTCATGTTCTGTTCGAGTGATGAAGACCCGCATGAGAGATGCCGAACGTGACCTCGACATCAGGAATAACTAAACATGGACTGGGATGCATAATCTTGGGTTTTGCTAACATTTGAGGGTATATCAACTCCATTATCTGGTGATTCTTATAGATGATGCTAACGGGAGTTGATGGTACGTAGTTCCACGTAGTTCATACTATGTTCTGGCAATGGGCTAGTTGTGTTTACCATATGATATATTTTATCTAGAGATATACGACGCTCGAAAGGTAGTTTTTTGTCTTTATCATGGAGATCTGCTTCAGTTTATTAGAAGTGTTTCCACGAAAAAATCCATTATGCGAACATACCTTAGCGACATTGATTGTATACCTATTGTTGCTGTGTTGTACGCACAACAACTATTTTATGATATATGTTCTACACCCTGGACATTATCTATTATATCGATATATTCACTCATCAGATGGTTGGTTTCATTTGAGGGGAAAACTGTTATGGTAATCTATACGGTCTCAATGGTTACTATTAAATATATATTTTTTTTGAGTTTGTCGCGTTAATTTACCAGACTGATTTGGGTGTTATTTTCTTATAATGCTTGGGTTAGCCCGTGTATATTTTCGGATTTAGCTTTGGATGCTTTGGAGCTTATGAAGATGAGCTGGATGTTTACCTACCATAGCATTCTTATTTCTGTTGCATTACTGTATTTTTATATATCAGCATTGTAAGGACAGGCAGTTATAACTGTCCTGGCTAATTATAGTACTAAGGTTTTTTAACTTTGAAATTTATGTATTTAGAGTAACCCTTTGTATTGTTCTTCTAATATTATATGTTATCATTCTTTCTAGTGCTTGGTGCTATGTGATAAGGGTTTCTCACACTGGTGAATGAGTGACGAGGCTTTGTCTCTTATCCCTACACATCTCGTTTATGGTTTGATGTGTGGTCGAGAGGCTCATCGTAAAAGCGGGAATGAGGTTACCATTTGTAGTCACCCCCAAAAAGGGAGAAACATTACATTTGTTATCAGTGCTCAAGGTTGAGCGTGAACACCTTAGCTTTGATTGGTTATGGCTCATTAAAGATAGGGTAAGCGACACCCTAGAATGAGTCGAGTGTATTACACATATGAGAGCGTATTTGTATTTTGAAAACTAGACTTTTAAAAATTATTCCTTAGAAATATCTCTTTCTTAGTAACCCTCTCTTTGAAATAACTTTATCCTTTCATGTCCAAAAGAAGTTTTACTTTGATTAGGTAGTAAGTAGTATGAGTACTAGAGCTGCCAATGCTAGAGGTGATCGGTATAGTACTATCACGAATGGCAGGAATCGAGCACCAAGGAATGCTGCTCTAGTTGAGGAACCAAGGGAAAATGTCGTAGAGGAGGTCGTGCAGGTCAGGCCTTAGATGGATTTTGCTTCGCTTTGTCGTGATTATGAAAGGCTATAAGATAAGATGTTTGGTGGTACGGAGACGATCATAGAAATGCGCAAGCTTCACTCCTAGAGGAAAATTTCCTATTTAATTGTCCTAGTCTTCATATATCTTCACTTCTATAATACTTAAGCTTACAACAATAGGAGGTGACAATTCTGAAAAGCAAAAAAAAGCTAAACTGAGCTAGCCAAACAAAATTTCTAAAAGCTACAAATAACTTTCCAATGAGCATTAGATTATTGTATTTTGTACTTAAATCATTATACAACTGATTTATAAGAGAAATAATGAAAATGGACAATGGATATAGGCATTTTTTAGTCGAACCACTGTAAATTCTTGCATACTTTACTTTACTACATTTCGTTTTTGTTTATTGTATCTATGACCCGCTCTCTCAAAAACAATTAAACCACATATAAAAAAATGTGTCATACACTCCATATACACCGTTCTACAACAAATGGATTGGAGGTGTTAGCCCATATTTTGAGAAAAATATGTTTTAAAAAAATCTTAATAATGATTTAGGATATGCTATTTCCTTATAACAACCGAAGCATCTCGTAGTTAGTGGGAGCGGTGCTAAGTTTGTGGGTTTAGATAGGATCCAAGAACTGATATGAAAGTATCGTTCAACAAGCATCAGAGTTAAGCAAATATTTTAACAAAAAATTAAATAGTTTGAATTTTAGTCAAGATGCAAAGGAGGCATGAGTCCATAAAAAAACCAAAGGTACTAAAATATTCTAAAATTGTAAGTAAACAACATACTTTTGACTGTTAACAATGTACTCGTGTTAAATTCATATTGGTTTGGTTATTTAATTCTCGATATAGGAGTTAACAAGACAACTTCTATAATCAGTATAACATGATATTGGGAATGTCCTAAATGATATACATAAACATCATATTAAAATATTTAAGTGGAGTATAAGAGATGGATTGCTTATCATTGGTAATTGGAATTATCACATATGTTATATAGTCTAATATATCACATTTCGATTATGCACTTGATACATTGGGTGAATATCAAACCTTAATTAAGATCATTAAGTAGTAGTTTGGAGTGTTCTCGAGTATTTATAAAATACTAGAGAATTATTTATAGAAACAACGAACTCCTGATGAAGGAGTATTCAAAACTCGAACTTCATAGTAATATTGAGTATAGTATGTCAATACTAAATTCATATTCAAACCTTAGTTATGGAGCTTTGTGTTGGAATTGTTCTAAACAAAAGGTTACGGCAGATTCAACCAAAAAGATAAGTACATCGCCTTGAATAGCATCGCAACAAGAGATGTATAAATATATATAATGCACAATTTATAAGTGGGCTAGGAGTAAATCCAAATGTTAAGAATCATGTAACATTATTATTGGATAACATTGCCCCAATACAGATCGCGAAAGAACCAAGAGCTCATTAGAAGTCGAGAAACATACTTTGGGAAGTCCATATGACAAAGGCGGCTTATTGGCATCGGTGGGAGTTGATTGACAAAGTAAATCGTTAAGACCATATAACATATCCTTGCGAGTCAGCGGAATAGGATCTTAAGGCTAAATTAACACTAGAAGGTGAATAGTGTTTAATTGATTATATGAATATTTTCAAATTCTTTAAGATTCTAATTGGAATGATGTAATTAAAAATCACAGAATCAGAATGCAGATAAAAGTAAATGCGGAAAAAGTAAAAAAGGAAAGAACACACCAGGATTTTATACCGGTTTGGAGTTACCCTACATCTAGTCCCGCACAATTCCTTGTATGGATTTCTTTTCATCTAGTAAAGCAAATACAATCTTGAATTCAAGGCTAAGAGACACACCCTCTAGAATCTCGACCTTTGGGTAGAATCACTTGATTTCTAGGCTATAAACACATCCACTAGATTTACGGGCTACCAAGCACACCCAATTGATTTTACGGGCTACAATCACACCTACAAGTATAGCAGTATGATTTGATAGAGTTTTACAGACTCAGACCTTTGATCTTGATTACAATTGATCCTGTAACTCTTGAATAACACTTTGATCTTAGTTTGAGTGAGAGATATGAGAGAAATCAAAGAGTAGATGAAAGAGAATCAAACCAGTGATGATTGAATTTTGATTCTTATTGAATTTTGGCAGAGATTGGGTATATTCTTATTTAGAAATCAAGAGAGTAAGTAGAGGAGAGAAGGATAAGAAAGTAGATGATAAAAATTTGTTTGGAAGTTTGGTATATGTAGGAAAACACGATCACGTCCATTCGTGAAGAGATATGAGGAAAAGACACTTCCATTCAAATTTGAATTTTTAAAATTACGGCCACTATGTCGACGTATATGGATAGGATATGTCGACATATCCCTTTGTATTTGAAAAACACTTTAAAAATATTATTTTGAAAACCCGTTGCTTTGTAAAATAATTTGATACTATATAGAATCATTTAAATATAGCCTATACACATTTTAATCAAAATATAACTTAATAAAACTTTATAAAATAATTTTGAAAGATTTAATAAGAGTATTCAATATAATGTAAATTATATATATATAATCAATATAGTTATAAATTATTAAAGTATAAACAAAAATTCAATATATATATATATAAACCTAAAAACACTAAAATAATATCTTTATAAGAATAAGAGATTGAAAATCATTTTGAGAAATATTTTGAAAAGATTATTTTAAAACCAGGATATTTGAAAAAACAATTTAAAACATATTTGAAATAAAGAGCGAGAGAGATCAAGACAGTGCTATCAGGGTTTTAACAAAAATTTTATGACTTTACAACTTATTAGGAATATCTTGATATCTTGAAATCGTCAATAATCATGAGTCTTCATTCTCCAATTCTTGAAACTCTATATCATTATCTTGAGTCTACTCTTGATATTGTACGATCTTCTTAATTATCCTACACTATATACTATATATAACTTGATAAAACATTAGTATTTATATTTTATATAATGTCCTATGGTTGTTATCATCAAAACCAATATCTAAGGTACTAATAATATGTTCACCAAGTGACTAGATCGATCAGTTTTGAGAAAACTGAACAGGGGAATAAGGACAAGATTCCATAATTGACCCTAAGTGCAAGTCGGAGATTGACAATGTTAGGAGTATGACCTAGGGGCAATTATGTAATTTGTTACATATATGTAACTCTGTGACCAATCTTGTTCATAACAAAGGTAGTTTGATTTTATTATATACTTTGTTATGATATAACTAGCTAAGCAATTAATTTAAAGTATATAAATAAGAAAATCCTTAAATGAAATGTTACATATTGTAGTTACAAATAGTTGCAATCATAGGTAATTATCATAATATAAAGTATTATTTTATTTTAAATATTCCATGTCAAGATGTTTTGAGAAAGGGTATTGATAAATTCGTTGAGACCAGAGTATGCAACTCTATCTAAATGTTGGATAGTGTATTACTCATGTCTGTTGAAAGCGCCAAAGGATGTATCGGGAAATTCCCTTAGCGTATCGAGTTGATTAATACTTTGGCAGGAGTCCATAATGTTTTTTACATACCCTACCTAAGGTGGTACGAGTGCAATCCAAAGACTGCTATCAAGCCAACGGTTTTGAAGGATTTAACAGTGGACCCTGAAATGGCTATCAATAGACAACCTATTCGTATAGTGGATAAAGATACAAAGGAGCTTAGAAATAAAATGGTCAAGTTAGTGAAAGTCCAGTAGAGCGACTACAAGAAAGACTGTACTTGGGAGACAGAGAATATGATTAGAGAGGCTTATCTTAAGTTATTTTGACGGTATGTTCTACATTATTGTATAGATTTTTGACTTGTAGTTATGATAGTATTATTGATTTTATGTGCTTGTGACAATTGTTTGCATGATAGATATGCCTTTTGTTTTCCTTATCGGAATTTCGAGGGTGAATTTTTTTTAAGGAGGGGATCCTTTAACACCCCTAATTTTGTTGTACATTATCTTGATATTTAATAAGGAATAATTAAATAAATAATGTGGAGAATATAAATATATATAAATGTTGTGGATAATTGCCATATTAATATAATTTGAATTTCAAACTTTAAATGGAGAATTTATTTATAGGGAAAGAAATTAAAGGCTTTATTATATTTGTGAGAGAAATAAAGAAAGAAAGATAATACATTAAATTATTTCCCTAACACACTCTCCCTCTTACATTATATTTTCAGTCCCACTCCTTAACAAAAGAATAGAAAACTGCACAAAAAAGCAAGAGCTCTCCATTAAAACAAACTTAAGAAAAAGAAGAGAAAGATAAATCTAGGAAAGGAAATCAAGGCAATTATCTTCACATAGAACTAATCAATGATGAATAATATTTCAATCTCTTTTATTGATGTGTTTATATTGGATTCAAGGGTAGGTATGAAATTTTGATTGATGTTTATCATGCATATGAATTATACAATCATATATATGAATTATGATTATCATTTGAGATTTTGTGGAATTTTCCTAAGGGATTTTTAATGTAAAAACTATTTTTTTGCTTTCTAAATGCTTTGAATTTTTGGCATGATATTTGTAATGATATTTTTAATATGGGTTTTAAACTTTATAATTTTCAAAATTACTATGAATTTAGTATGAATTTTATAAGTTGAGAAAATGAGAAATTTTGGGTTTTAATTATGTATAATAAGAAAATTAATTATTTTTCTTTAACATTTTTATATGATGTTAAAGAGGTTAATTCAAATTTTGCGATTTTTGGGGATTTTTCTCAAATAACTATGTGACACCTAACCTCTATGCTCATATTACCAAAGAGGTAATAATGGGTTATCACACATGAATATTTTCTTGGGCTAACACTGGTACGTATTCAAAAATCATATAATCAACTTATGTCGTATATAGTACCGGAACAAGGCAATAAACACATGCCTTTTCAAGATAGAATAATACAAAACACATAAGAAATGATATGTGAACACAGAGTTAAAATCGTAGCGATAATATATAATACGAATATAAACAAATCTTATAGGATATAAAATAGAACAAAATTCCCACTACCTCGAAAATAAATACAATGGATGTCCAATATACAACTCAATGACATACATACATGGTATAAGTCAATGAATAGTGATATTTATACAATGCTCTATGCTCCAACTTTGCTCAACATCCACAAATTAGTCATCTACATCCCTGGTTCTGAAATCGGACTTACCCAAATATTATATAAATTAAACATGGGTCAAACCATGTCTAAAATGTTGGTGCTAATGTATCACAATAATAGAATGTATATCAACGGTATCATAAAATTGTATAAGGATACCTCAACATAGAAACACATCATAAAACCATGTATTAGCTATATCACCCATATAGATTGTTAAGTCAAACTACATACTAGGTGTATAATGTCAAATGGGTGAAAAAATCCACGCATCCAAACACTATCATATATAAGAGATCACTAACTACATAGGACATGCTATTAGTAATGTCAAAGATTATCTCTTATATAATCATAAAGTAGACATACCCGGGGTCCATCATACTCAACTTATGTGAAAACATACAAAAATAACCATCCAAATCAAACATACAAGAAATCCAAATATGGCATACCCTCAGTGGCCAAGGTTGTCTCTCAGATAACCATAAAAGATAGTTACTGGGTCCAGCTTCATGCTCTCGGCATCTCTAACTATCTTCGGTAGCAATATAATCGATGTGTACGTAGTTACACGACTACATAGACATACAGTCCACTAAATAATCAAAGAGATCTATAATAAGGTAATGGTCATCTAGACTTTCAACCTCGTAGTAATCGACTTGACTCTCAGCCAATGGTATAATCATACGGTCTCTTAAACCTCTACCAACCTACTTAACTCTCACTATTATAGATAATCATCTTGTCTCGGTCCTATGAGTTCTCAACACTAGAAATAAATATACGACATCGATCTCAAAAATGACCGAATTGGTTCTCAGCAATATCTATAATGACCTCATAAAGGTGAATAAGTATGTGTCTATAAAAACAATAATAACCAGACGAGAGACTGACAACTCTTAGCCTGCTCTGGGAGCCTTCTTGACATGCTCTCAGCGGTACTCCTACAGCCATCGGTTACCTCGATGGCCATCATGACCCATTATCCATCAAATGAAAGACAACGCTATGCAACGGTCACGATCCTATAAGTGCACCAATGATAACTAACTATTGATCTATGTGACACAGGGGCAGCGACTCTTAGCCATATCAAAAAGGTGTCATGGATTTGGGGAGCGACCCCGTAATCAGGCCGCTAGGATGGATTCTAGCCTAATCTGGTTTACTCCATGTCGTATAACATAAGTATATACATAATAGATATAAACACTTATGGCTCTCAGTTTGCTCAATCTAATTTCGCGTCACCAAAAACATAATACCTCATATACTCTACCATGTTAAAGTGACATCTACTTACGGAAAGTAATCGAACAAATATCAGCTTAGGCATCCCATACCACCTAGCATTACTCGCTCGTTTACTTAATGCTTGTAAATTGCACTCATCATCGCATATTTATTCTGTACAACGAGTCAAAAGAGTAATCAGAAAAACATTACCGAATGTCCCATACTGCTAGGTATTACTAACATGTTTACTCTAAATTCTCACGATATAAAATTTCGCATAATATTATTCTATATAACAAGCTAAAAAATAACCGGAGAAATATTACCAAAAGTGTCATTCTAGACGGTACTATAGTTCCATATATTCTGATTCCTCATTACACAAACCCACACAATTCTACTATTTATTGATTAGGAAGGGATTTAATCATAAAATACACTTTTCCAAAATTTTCAAAACAACTTCAAATATCAATAATGAATTTAAAGAAAATCTAGTTATAAAATTCTCATTCTTTCTTCAAAATCCATTTATAGTTTTCAAAAATAAATATTTGCAAACCTCTCATTTAATTATAAGGAAATCTATAAGTTAAAATTAAATTCCAAATATTTTAAAATTACACAGTCGATAATAGCTTGATTTAAATTCCTTTATATATATTCCCAAAGGCTTTTTAAACGATTTCCCTTTTTATTAAAAATAATGATAATTAAGTACTAAGCATATTACTTTCAAAATATTATTTTACAAACTTCCAATTTATTAAATTTAAACAGAATTAACTAATCGCTAAAAATTTAAATTTTAAATGTCATTTTATAAAAATCATTTAAATATTTTTATCCTCAACGATAAATGAATAAAAATATAAAAACTCAAAATTCACTTATTTGATAAAATCCCAAAATTCATTATTTCCAAATAATTTCTATTCATAGAATCCTTAAAACAATTTGCTTAAATATTTTCTATCACTACATATTTCCAATTTTAAATAAAAAAATAGTTCGAAAATCCACTGCTTATTTCCTAAATTATTTCATTTCTTTTAAAACCTTCCGTTTTAATTTATTCATTCCCTTTCGATCAATTACTAATGTGATCTCATCACAACAACAATCAATCAGAGATATGCAATTCAATTTCACCTAATTCAATCCATATCAACAAACAACTCATCATCAAACAGTCAAAAAATTCATAGAAAATATGGTCTGGATCATAGTTGTGACGACCGCCCATGACCCCTGCACCGAACAAGGAAAATAGTGCACTGTAAAGTGTGCCAAGCAGCCATGGACGACCGTCAAGGTAAATTAAAACAGCAGAATCTATCGTATTACTCACAGCGCATGGATCATAAAATACAATAGAGAATATATATAGTGAAGCTTTACAAAATAGAATCTCATCAATTAAGCTTCATAATAGTTGAATACAAACATCTGAATAGTCAATATATCAAGCCTCACTACATATCACTCAGAGAATTATACAAGCAGCGGAACATCCAGTACATATAGTAAGAAAGTAATATGCAAGCCTCCAGCTCGTCTTCGTCACTGGCATCGTTGGAAACTAAGAACAGCACCTATCACCTGCTACCTAGTCTGCCCATCCCAAAATGGACGAACAGCCCAAGGTAATAAGAGTTGAACATAAAACCTTGAGTCAGACAACAGTCTTAGTGAGCGGTAAATTAACTAACAACATACCAAAAGAGCATAAAGGTAAAAGGAATAGGAATCCAACCCTCCCACTCCACCTCTTTCTACCGTGATAGCCCCCAGACACACTAAGCAGAAGTAAACATAGCAAAGCAAACATTTAAAGTAAAGTAATTATCACTCGAGTCAAGGTCGATGTTTTCCAAGCACAAACCCCCAAGGCCTAAACCAAGATCAGATAAGCACCCAGAAAATATCGCTCTTGAGACCGAATGACGATACAACCAAACATCCATGACTCTGGCTATCACTGTTATCATTGCTTCGATATCACCGTTAATTGAATGACCGGCACATTCTTTCAGCCGTCCGTCAAGGGCCAATGGTAACCCCGGTTCTAGACATAACTCCGCACGTCGTCGCAGCCCGTGCCTAGGACTATCGAATCTGCCCAGAGTACTCGACCACCAACTGTAGTCTTTTGGGACTATCGAATCTGCCCAGCGTACTCTTGCTTTGAGCCTGCTAGAACCTTCAACAACGATGAAATCTCAGCCTTCTAGTCATCCTCCTCGACGACTATTCTCATACTAGCTCAAGCGCCTCTCGAGCCAACCATTATCCTCAAACTCGAACTGTTTCACCGAGTTATCAACATGCTTGGAATGATCCCGTCTGGATTAAACCAAGGCTATCTCACATCATGCCTCGCTTCATCTCATCATAGCAAAGCCTCATCTCAACATCATCATCGAATCTATCCATATGAGCTTCATCAACCGCCACATATGCCACGAGCAGCTTTTCCCAATTCAAGAGCCTTTCCCTTAGCTTTTGAATCATCTTCAACCAACTTGTCCAAATCAAATCATCAATCAACTAATTTACAACAATCAATCAAGTCAAACATTAATCCAAGTAATCAAGCATTCAAACATGATCAAATAAACAATTATAACTAAAATGGCAATATTGTAAATAAAGAGTCCAAATCTAACAAGCATGAATCATGAGCAATATCTCTACAACTTGATGAATGAACTTGCATAGACTAACATGTAGTAAAATGGATGTCAAATCATCATGAACAATAGATCTATACTTAGGTTTAGGAAAATGCATGGAAATCAGTATTTTAACACCAAATCAAGCCATCAATCCGATATACTCCTTTGGATCCGTGTGAGAGATAACCACCACTCACCGAATCACCTAAACACTTCAAAAGCAACACACTTCAGATCTGGACAGCGAAGAATCTAACTCGATCTACCAAAATTCCGCTTCAAACGATGAAATCTCTCTTCGATGGTTGAAGATCTTCAATCTAAGCTCTTGGATCTTCGATTTGGATGGAAGGAATCACAAGATTAGAGTGGAGGAAAGAAGTGAAGAAGTGCAGCACTCGAGCTCTCAAAATGGCAGGACTTCGTCGCTTCAAAATCCGGATCCCAAAAAGTGAAGAAAAACCCATGTATTTATAGGTTGTTTCCTTAATTCGTTCGCCCCTTAAGTCGTCCACGACTTAACAACCTCTCCGACCTACGACTTAACACACACAAGCGACTTAGCAACTATGCCGACCTAATGAGTTAACTAGGGTACGACTTAGCGACTCAACACACTGCTGCATTTCTACCTAAGTCGTTTGGACGACTCAACGACTTACGACTCAACGACTTACGACCCAACGACTTAACAGAGGTCACAACCTAACACACGCGCGACCTAACTGTACACGGTCTAACACTCACGACTCAACAACTCATCATCCTTGCGACTTAACGACTCAACCAAGGTCGTGACCTAACTACTCAACTTCTAAACTTAGGTCGCTCACGACCTAACTACAACAACTCCTTAAGTCGCTCGAACGACCCAAACTCCCTAAGTTGTTAACCCGCTTAGTTCCTTAGGTCGTTGACTCGCTAACTCCTATACCGCTAATCCTTAAGCCGCTAACTACTAGGTCGTTGCCGCTGATTCTTGAGTCGCTACCCTCCTTAAGTCGCTTACTAACTTAAGCCGTTAACTCCTAAGTCGTCTACCCATTAAGTCGTCTACCCCCCTTAAGTCGCAAACTTCTTTAGGTCGCTCCACGACTTAATCTTCCACACGACCTAACTTCTACACGACTTAAGCTCTAATCTACCTAAATCCTGAACGACTTAACAACATTACGACCTAATGACAACCGTTATACAATCTTTCGATCCGTAAAAATACGGGTCGTTACAATTGTGGTGAATTATCCAAAATAACTCACTTAAACAATGCTAGTAAACTCAATCGGCCATCCAATGTTATAGCATAATTCAAGCAATATCAATCAAACAACAACACACATAAAATTAGATGATAGTTGTGAGTAAAAAGAATTTTGCTCACCTAAACGATGTATGAGATACTCTTCTAGCAACTTCAACCCTTCCAATCTTACAATAGCTCACTGCTTCATCTTTGAATGCACCAAAAATTGCTAAACTAGCCAACATAACTGTCAGCGTCATTGTCGCTCCTCCTTAAACGAGCTATGACTGCACCAACATCACTGCACCCATCATCACTGCATAGACCAGTCACCCATACTCCCGTCTCCACGTTGTTGTCGTTGCACATCACCACACTAGCCAACCATGCCTGAACCTCCCATCATCCGATCGTGTGCCAATCGTCGCACCAAATGCTTGTTATTTAGTTGTTCGCATGCCAGGAATCAAGATCTTTTTTTAACACGATTTGATTTTTTTGGATTTCGTGAATGTTTTAAAGGGTTAGGGCAAACAATTGAATAGGTATAGGAAAGATAGGAGTTTCGATGTGAAATTTAGAAATAAAAAGAAAGTTGGATTTTTAAATGGGCTTGGGCTTTGAATTGATTTTGGGCCATTATTATTTTAATTAACTTTTCCTTTCTTTTCATTTAAAAGAACCTTTTCATTATTTTTAAATAAAATTTAATTCAACCCAAATTGATTCACACTTCCTTCTTCAAGATATATTTCAATATCTACATGATTTCTACCAATCCAAAACTTATAGAAAAAATTACTTACACCTTAAAAATATTTATATTTAATTAAAATATTTTATATGAATTTAATATATTTTCTTAAAAGAATTTATTAATTTATTCAATAATTGAAACATAATCTTTAACTAAATAGAATTTAATTAACTAAAAATTTATGATCAAAATATTAGTTATCACAAATCGAATTCGAGCAATTTTATTTTAATTAAATTTATCTAGTTATACGACGTAGAAAGCAGCGTTGTTACAAATTACATTTTGATATAAATTATTTTATTACGAGGGTTTTAATTGAAAATTGGTAACTACTGGCAAAATTAATATAAACTTAAAATTTTAGGAAATAAGAGAAAATTTCTCTTTGTTTTCTGTAAATTTTTGAAAAGATTTCGATAAACCATAAGAATTTGATAAAGAAATTGGTTGGTAAAAAGTTATTACTTTTAAAGAAAATAAATTAGTTTTGCAAATAATTAAAGAAGTGCAGTTAACCAACTTGCGACGAATAAAATCACCCCACGGTTGTGATCATCAACTGCACAACTAAGCCGAAATAAAAAGGGACATCTAGACAGGGATGACCTTACTCTCAAGTGGATGCGACCCACGAAGCCTTGCTGCACCTCCCCTGTTTTAGCCATTCCCAGTTGATGAGGCTTGAGGTCACGATTACCTTTAGAGAACACATCTCTTAGAATGCTCATCGTCCACCTGACGATGTGCTGAAAGCATTCAATCCATACAAGTTCGTTCCGGGTTCGAACGAAACCGAAAGCATTATCTTGTTACACTCATTTTGGAATCATCCTCAGAGTTAACGACAATAACCCTTGCACTCTGAATCATCATCTTCACTTGAGATTCACGACCTATCGTTAATTTGGATCGATGTGGTTTTCGAATATCCAAATCTGGAAACCCGATCCCGGTCTCATCAAATCCAAACCGTGTCTTTTAAGGCCAAGTTGTTTTAAAGTTAAAACAATTCAATTTATTATCTATATATACAGAGATAGATAATTCATATCATCATAGATAGATAATTCACAATATCATCATAAATAGATAATCCATATCACACAGCATTACTTATCTCATATCTGAGATTTCAAACCATTCAAGGCAAACAAATCCATCCATCCATACATAAGCAAGGATTAATAATCACACCATTTATAATTAATTTAAAATGAATTAAATTAATTACTTCCTCTCTAATTAATTTAAAGTAAATTAAATTAATTACTTCATTCTATAAATCCTGCTTACTGAACCATTAATTAATTACAAATCAATTAATTAATCATTCTCTAATTTCCATCTTAATTAATCATCTTTGATTAACTAAACTTTAATTACATTCCAGTAATTACCCTTTAATTAATTTCCCAAATTAATTATCCTTAACCATTCACAGTAATTAACTATTAATTACTTCATCAATTACATTAATTAATGATCCTTAATAAATTACTTCCATTAATTAATTAACTATAATTAATTACATTAATCCTTAATTAATTACATTAATTAATTAACTTAAATTATTCACTTCCATTTATCAACCTAAATCATATACAGGAATTACCATCCTGTAATTACTTACCTTAATTAATTAACTTCTTAATTAATTATATAAATCCTTTTGATTAGATACACTAAGTAATAAATCTTTAGTTACTTCTTCCAAGTAATTATACTTTATTTACTTCCATTAAGTAATTTCCTTTAATTAATTACATCCAGTAATTATACATTAATTACTTTGCCAAGTAATTATACTATTCAATTTCATTAAGTATTTATACTTAATTAACCATCAAATGGTTATCTTTAATTAATTTATAATTAATTATCTTAAATCAATCACATTCATTTGATTAATTACAATTGGGTAATTCATTTCTTAATTAACTTAAAACAAATGAATTAATCTTAACTGTAGATTAATTATCCTTTAATTATTAATTAATAAATCTTAAGTATTAATTAATAAAACTTAATAACAAATTAATTACTTCTTAATTAATCTATATAGATTAATTATTTCTTATTCATTAATTAATTAATAAAACCAAATTATAAATCAATAAAACTCAATTACAAGCTAAGTACTTCTTAATTACCAATTAATCAACCTTTAATTTCTTAATTAATAAATTCCTAATTCATTAATCTCTAATTATTAGTTAATCAATCATAATCATTAATTAATTATTCTTAAATTAATCACTTAATTAACCTTTATCCTTAATTAATTAAAGTAATTAATTATACTTAATTTCCTAGTTAACTTAATTAATTCCAAGATAATAAAGCTTCTTTAATTTAAGATAAACATTATTTTAATTACCATTTACATTTTAAAACCTTTTATCTTATAATTAACTTTACTTAACAAAAATTTAGATTAAATAAATTTTAACACTTCTTAACAAATATTAAGAACAATTTGATATTTATAAAGTAATCTTACAAAAGAAAGTTTTAACAAAATTTATTTAAATTTCAAAAATCCTATTTGTAAAACTTTTATAAAAACTGGGCTTTTCCCCACTTCGGGTCATACCCGAATGCTACTCGGGTCTAAACCCGAGTTTTCTTCCTTCTTCCCCCATCTTACAAAAACTTAGATTAGTTTCAATGTTTTAAAACAATAGGCTTATCACCTTCAACATACTCGAGTACAAACCCGAGTCTAATACCCCAAAACTCAATCCTCACTTCGAGTCGATCACGCAAAAATCACCATCACACGAGAACTCGTCTTCCCCAAAACCAAAACTACTGACACCCCACTTACACTCGTGCACATGCACGGACGAGCGCCGACCATCCAGCCACCATGTTCACCTACGACACATCGCCTTCTACCCATACTTGCCATCTAACCACCCAGAAATGCCAACCAACGTCGAAAGCGAAATCGAGCTACCTCGATCAAAACGTACAGCAACCAACGCCTGGAAAATCGCCTCGAACTCCCAATGCCAACCACCGAAATCCCTACAACGTCGTCCACACCCTATCGAGCTTCTAAACCACCATTCTTTAAAGCCCCAAGCCACTCGATCACCCTTAGACGATGTAGTGACCCTGAATTCTAGCTACAACACAAACTAGGGTTAAAAACTTCCACCACTCACCGCCGCCGCCACGGTGATCTGGAGCTCCACCAGATAATTTTCCCAGCCTCCCCGATCACTCCACTATCTCCAGTGGAAACCATGACCTTCCCGAGTACACTGATCACCAGAAATTACTCAGAAACCAACTTTCAGACACTTCCCAAAAACACATTTATCTCAACACTAAAAGCTATGATTTTTGTCTTAAAAATCCTAACTTTTTAAATGGATTCAAGTTATCATCTTAAAACAGTAACTTAAGATGATTGATTTTTCATGTTTAAGAATTTCTACTGTATTTCCCAGATTTTAATATAGTTTAAATCTTAAAATACTTGAATCTATTTTTAACTCCTGGATTAAGCTTAAACTAAACTATATTGTTTAAATTTCACAATCTAACAGAGAACACATGCAAAGATTTTGAACTTTGATCAAATCATAGGCTCTAAACTAAGAACAGAGGAGTTAAAATCAGCAGATAAGCATACATCATATATATACAGAGGCTTACTTATATACATACATATAGAACAGTTATCACCACAGATTTCACATGCAATCAGATCATTCTCTACTTAACTTTTAATTAAAATGTTTACTCACCTGTTTTTGAAAAAGGCAGAGAGATTTTAAAACTGGATTGCCAAAGCTGGAAACTTGAAAAGCTTTGAAACTTGAAACTTTAAAACTGGAATGGACTGCAGAGATTTCTTTTGAAAGATTCTTTATTTTCTTTAAAAACTGAAATGCTTGGATTGATTTCAGGCTTGCATTTGTGAATAGCCTTGCTCAGGCTTTGGAAAAAGATTACAGAGTTTGTTGTTTTGCTTTGTATTGTTTGAATGAGTCGAAATGAAAAAGGAACTTGTTATTTAATAAAACAAGTGCAGAGGCTAAGTTGTTTGCTGGTACAAGATTTTATATTTTAGGTCAGAGATTTTTTTTTAGATGGGGCTGATATGAAGACATTGGGTACAAGCATTAATTAGCAATGTCATACATATCCCTTCTTATTCAATTCGTATGGTACTTGTGTGTTATTTTGCTTCTTTTCTTTGCCTGCAAATCTCAATTGCCATAGTACATATATTTTTATATTTAATTTGGTACATCTTGAGTATGTTTTATTTTGTTTTAGACTTGTTACTTTGCATGCATATGGTGATAGTTTATACACGTTACTTGCCTGCAAAATACATGTATACAATATTATTCTAGACTTACTTAAGCTTTAATAAAGTTGTTATATTTATTTTATTATGTTAGCTTGTGAATTCACTCCTATTTTTACATAACTACTTAATTATTTAACTAATGTATATTTTCTAATTTAATCTTAATTTACCAAACACTACATTTATATTTATTTATTTATTTATTTATTTATTTTTACTTATGTTTAATATGTTTATATATATTAATACTTACATTTAAGACCATATATTTGCTTTATATTTATATTTAATATAAACAAGATTTATTTCAATTTAAACCTTATTACCAAAATTACATCAAATTATTATATAGATCAAAATGTAATAAGTAGAGCTTTACTTAAATTTAAATAGATTTTATTGTAATTATATTGGAACACTTTATTTTAAATTCTCAAATTATAATTTTCTTCTAACTACACACATATATATACACATTTAAATAACCCTTATTAAATTAGAAATAATAGGACTAATTAAATCTATTTATAAAATAACACAAATTAAATTTGTATCTAATTATTCTTATTTAAAATCAATCTATAACCAAAATTTAAAAGATCACATTATAATTTAATTAGTTATTTATATTTGAAAATAACAATTTAAATCAATTTTAAATAATTTAATTAGGAGATTATCGCATTTTAAATTCCTCGAAATTCCGGGATGTCACACCCCATCATTTAAGGCCTAATCCTAGAAGCGTGCTCCTCAATGGTACTATCTAGCTGACATCATATGGAATCTCATAAGCCACTTAATAGTTCCAAGTGGAAAATAGGCAGACTTCGTCATTTAAGGCCTAATTCCAGAAGCGGACCCCTGTAGAGATACCACCTAATGTAACCCCTTGGTCATTTAATATTTCATCTGGGTAAAAGGCAGGTCCAACCACTTGGAAGTATTAAATGGCTAAGGGGTTGCGTTACGTGGTATCACTACATGGGTCTACTTTTGGAATAGGCCTTAAATGACGAGGTCTATCTATTTTTCACTTAGAAGTATTAAGTGGCCTATGAGATTCCATATAATGTCAGCTAGATAGTATTATTGAGGAGCACGCTTCTGGAATTTGGCCTTAAATGATGGGGTTTGCCTATTTTCCACTGGGAAGTATTAGGTGCCTTGGGTACCATCTCTTACATTATTAGCTATTTATAACATATGATTGGGATATGGGATCTACTTCTGAAATGGAAGGTATTAAGTAGTTGGACCCGCCTCCTTTACGTATAAAGAAGTATTAAATGATTTTAATGCTTTTATTTTCGTAGACATATTCTTATTTTGAAATATACTGCCTAAGTACGGAAAAGGTAAGACTCGAGGTTTTTATTTATCAAACACTTTTTGTTTTTACTCCCTCCTCATTACAACACAGGTTAAGGATAGAGTGATGGCGGTGACGATGTTTAAAGATGAAGAAGCTTGGCAAGTGGCAGTATTTATTATTATTTGTTTCCATGTGTAGCCATGGATTTAAACAATTGTTGTAATGGATATTGTATTATAATTTTTATTGAATTTTGGGTTATGGCATTTTTCTGGTTTTGAAATAAATGGGTAGACCTTACTATTATATTTTATTCCATCTATTATAAGTTCTAAAAGTTTGGTTATGGCTCTGCAATATTATTTTTTTACTACCAACAACTTACCTTCGAATGGATCTGACTTTCGATGGGCCTTTTCTGTGTCGAAATTTAGGCCTATTCCGGGGTGGGTTGTTACATTTGGTATCCGAGCTCTAGATTACCCGATCGATGGGGAAAAACTATACGTATGAAAAACTAAAAGCTAAATTTTCTAAATGCTACTTTTGGAAAAAATGAAGTTAGGTTCCTTATACATATTATTTCGGTGAAAGGATTGGCGGTGGACCTTACTAAAGTGGAAGCTATCAAAGGATGGAAGGTTCCTAGAAATGCATCGGAGGTTAGAAACTTCCTAGGGTTGGCAGCCTACTATAGAAAGTTCATCAAGAGCTTTGCACAAATAGCACCCCTTTAACTTGATTGATTAAGGAGAATCGGTTGGAACTGGGTAAGGCCGTAGTAGAAGAAATGGGTAATTTCAAAAAATTTACCTTTTTGGATCTTTTGGGTGTATGAAGTCTAAAGATATATTAGATCCAATCTAATAATGTTTTAAATAAAATCATATTTTATTTGAAATTTATTAAAAGAAGTTTTTAATTAATTTAAATTTAGAAAAAAACATTGTACCAAATATAGCGAATAATTGCTCATAAGAGTAAATTAAGAGTAAGAAAGTATTCGTTTCTTTCTCCACAACTTATGTAATTTAGAGAAGGAAACTTCTATCTCTTTCTCTAAAAGTTATAAAATTAATTAAAGACATACTATGCTTTATATGGAGAGAGAAACTGTAACGACCCGGATTTTTCAATGTGGGTTTGGAATATTTAAATGGTTTTAAATATTGAAATTTGATTTATAAATTGGTTTTGAATGTGGAAAGCTTGGTTTATTTAAAGGAAATGGATTTCGAATTTAAATATAGCAGTTTGTTGGATAATTTAATTATTAAAGTAATGATTGAATATTGGGTAAATTGGGGAATCTGAAGTTTTAAGCTTGATAAAAATAATTTGAAGGCTTACAAAATTCATATTAATGATACTGAAGATAACTTAAATTTTAAAATGGAATTTGAATGTAATCTATTCAGTTTTAAAAATGTATCGGTTATATTGACCTTTAAAAATAGCCTTCCAAGACACAGTCTCGGATTTCGACGAAACCAGTTCCATTGGATCCGTAATATTGTATTATTATCGGATTTCAAATTTCGTAGCTTTCGGGGTCATCGTGTGATCGTACGGTATATAAACGCGCTGAAATTAATATCGAAATTTAATATAATAACTGGGTCCAAAAAGCTATCTTCTCCATACGATCGAGTTAGGACTCGAAACCTTTTCCATTGCGTTCGAAATAGGGGTATAACATTATAAACGCCTAGCGGCATGTCTCGATAGGAGATCGAGATTTTAGGTTGCGAAATCGAGACGATTTAAATTTAATTATATACATCTGATCAAAATCAAATCACAGCCACCTTTTTGCAAGCTGAAACGTACACGTTTCCTTTGTCTTCCCCTACACGCCTCCTGCCTTGTACGTATTTTCGTTCCTTCTACTTTATATCACGTCTCTCCCCTTAGTTTCCTTTCATTTCAAATCCTTTTCCTCCATTTCAAAACGACAACAGTTCAAACTTCAGAATTGAAAAAGAAAATGGCAGCCCCAAAATTTCAAAATCAGAGCTTGTTCAAAATCACGAGCCCCTCTTTCATTTAAAATCAAATCGAATTCCTCCATATAAAAAAAAAGGAATCTCCACAGAAAAAAAAATGCTGAAACAAGCAGTGAGTTCGAATCGAAATCGATTTCCAAAAAATATATATAATAAATATACATCGAACGAAATTGCGATTTCGTTCTCCTCTCTTTCTAAATGTCGATCGAATCGAAGAAGCCAAAGCCTGAAAAGGGATGTCGACCTATTCTCGACGAATTCGCGGTGCATACGAGAGTGATGAAAAGTCGGAGTGGGTCGAGTGGAGGATACCGATGGGAGCTTGCGACCTGGAAGAAGAAGAGCAACTCGACAGTGGAGCTGGGAGGCTCGGGGTTACTGCGACAAGGGTTTGGAGTCGTATCGTGTTCGTGGGTGGACTCGAAGGGTCTGGCAGGTGGTTCGGTGGTGGTTCCATCGAGCGGTGATGGCGATTTTGGACGCGAGCAAGCACGAGGGGAAAGTTGGTTCTAGCTGTAAGGTATAAATTTCTGTTTTTAATTTAATTAGATATGTATATAAACAGAAAATTATCATAAAGTTTTAGGAAAAAGAATATAGGAGTTTTAAAATATTCACAGTAAAGAAATTTCTATCGTGATATTTACAGAAAGATAACTTATAAATATAGGTATATCTATATAAACACACACATATTTTATTATATATAGAAACACGGAAAGTGTAACGACCCGTAAATTTAACTGGTTTTAATAACGTAATTAGTTGAAATTTTGTGAAATTTTAAACGATAAAATTTTGAAATAAAAATTTGATATTTGGGATGCGTCTAATTAATCATAGCAACTGATAAATTTTCATCAGATAATCTGGAAGCTTATTTTCTAGTGTAATTTTATTCCAGTTTATATCAGTTAAAATAGATGATAATAAAATGTTTTCTAAACTTAAATATTTTTACATAGAAAAATTCTAAATCATCTTCTGAGCAAGACGTCATTTTTCGTTTTTCAAAATTCGGACTTCTTTAGCTCCGTCGATCTTATTTTTCTGTGTTTTTCTTACATTTTTCGTAGTAGAAAAATTCGAATTTTTATAATTCAAATCATACCACTGATATCTTTATACCGTTGTGACCGTCGCGTCGTACTGATCTCCACAGTATATTCAATTCTGTGTTTTGGAGTACGGTACACAGCAGAATCTGAGAAAAACGATTTTGTATCGGTACTCGTTTTAACCTTTTGTTTTCTATCCATTCGTTTCCCTCAGCTGATATGAACGGCCATAACTTTTACTATTTCCTAGATAACTTCTGGCTTTTCTTCTCCCACTGTTCATTTATTCAATTGTCATTGTTTATTTTAATAACCTGGCTACTTTTACTGTTCACCTTCTCTTTTGAATAAAAGAAATGCTTTCATTTCATTCGGCAATTCCAACCATGCACCTGCTTGTCATTTTTCCTTCTCCTAGCAATTTCCCTTCTTGCCATGCTTTGAAAAAAAAAAGCAATGTACCAAAGCTCCTTTTTTATCTCTCTCATGCTCAACCCACAGCGGATCTCCTCCCTCCAAACCCTTGTACCAAAGCTCTTAAGCCTATCACCACACAGCAAACCAACCACCATAGCTGCCACGTCCACGGCAGACCCACCCAAGCACCTCCAATGCACAACCACTCACGCAAGCACAGCCGTTCCTACCCATCTTTTCCACAAGCATCTCCATCCCTCTCTCTCAAGCACGGCAACAGCCTCCGGCCTACCTCCGCGGCCAATCCCAGATCCGCCCCTCCATCGAGCACAGCCCCACGTGCATGTAACTTGCCTCTGCTAAGCACAACATCTACCTCCGCCCATGCTTGCCGCTTCGGTCGATCCTTGATGATCATCTGATGGTTCGGCCTTCCTCCTTGCAAACGTATGTTTTATACATATACTATATTTGGTTATGGTCTGGTATATATAGGGTTTGTAAGTTTTATGTATATATTGTATATCTCATATATATTTGTATATTTGTTAGTTATAAGCATATGAGCTTTGTTTTATAAAGTATATAATGTTTATAAAGGTTCAAAGTTTTATATATGTTTAGTTTCATATTTCGAGTTATAGTATTTGATTTCGGTTTATATTTTTATTTATTTAGTTAGATAGAAGCTGCTTATTAGTATTAATAGGGTTACATAAATATTTTTTTAGTCCATTGTGCTATTTCGATTTGATATGTATTTTGTCTGACTCTTTTTTTTTATTTTGTTTGTTTTCAGTTATATAGCCTGTGAGTTGTTTATATATATATATATATATATATATATATATACGGAGTTGAGGTTTAACTTTTTATAAAAGTTATGAAAGCTATATGTTTATATGGTATAGTATTACATAAGCTTTGTTTTATAGTATCTGTTGCTTAATTATGATTTACAAAGTATATTATATTTTGAACTTTCTGAACTTACTTTTATTAAAATGAATACATGTTTTAAATTACCGTCGATTATAACTGTGATGATTTGCGTTTGTTATATTTTGAATAGGTTTATATAATATACAGTTTATATTAATTGTTTTGAAATAGATTTCGCAACACATATGACTATTCGGTCTGTCATGTGTTAGTTTATAGACATTGTGTAAAGTTTATAAAGTGTGGGTTGGGACTTGTCATAGCTGAGACTAGCTCACCTACTACAAAGTCTATATTTTATGTCAGGCTAAGTCTATTTTATGAGTCTACTATTGTAGTTGCAGTATTGGTTTTAGATATAGCATGTTAATACATATGTTTTGTTTTTTTTGAATATATATGCTTGTTTGTTTTCGGTTTGTATATATTTTACTATACGTTTGTTTATTTATTGGTATATATTGTTGATTTCAAAATATTTTACGTATGCAAGTTTATATATATATTACAAAGTCTGATGTTTGCAGTTCTTATATCATGTTAGTAATATATATTTATATAGGTGGCGAGTTTATAAAGGTTGCAATGCTAGTTTATATGTATTTAAATAAATGTAAGTTTGCAAGTGGTATTTGTTGTTGCTTATGTACATTTGTTTTTACAATAAATTTTGATTTGAAGGGTATAATAAGTCTATAAATTAATATTTATGTTTATATTTGTTTATATGGATATAAATAAGTTAGTTTCTATAAACCAATATATTTGGAGATTTTATTTATTATGTGTCTGAATCAATATTGATTCGAAGAAAATGTATATATGTATTTATTTTAAAAAATCTTATTTCATCAATCTCTTGTCCATCTTGACTGACCATCTCAATGTCGATTTTCGCAGTTGTTTTCTAGCCTTATCGCTTATCTATGCACGTATCCATATCAGTTGCTTCCCATTCTCATCGTTCTCTAGCCTCGAAAGGTGAGCAATCACTCACGATTAATGTTCTTTTATTTATTAAATTTGATTTCAATTGAAACGATAATTGAAATATGCTGCTGTTAGTTATCTACATTGTTATATATATGTTTTACCTGTATCAGTTCACCTGTGACATCTGACACCATTATCTGTTATTTATACAATGATAATCCAATTTGGTTGTTAAATGATTGTTTGATTGATGTTGACATTTGACGTTAAATTGTTAATGTTGTAAGTGATAAATAATATGAAATTGAAATTGACGTAGGATAGTTAGATTTGATATGTGTTAAATTTGATTAGATGACATTTGCATAATATGACCCCTTTAAATGTTTAATTACTTAACACGTAGTAATATGGATAATTACACCTTGAACCATTTGAATGTATGTTGTATAAATTGATGTAGAATGAAATTTAATAATAGATATCAAGTGAAAAACCATATAAATATTTGTGTAATAATCTTTAATCTACATGAAATGATAGTGTAGATTCTAGAAATATTATATTAATTTGCACAAATAACAATGCGAATTAATACGATTATTTCGGAATTATTTGAATTGATTATTTGATTATTATTGATTGTTGTTATTGCTTGTTTATTTACTTTGACACCATCCCAGTTATCACACTGCAAGTTCCCTTTGCTATGCTTTGATTTTGAATTGAATTGGAATCGGGTTGAAATGATAAATACCCAAAATAAAAACTTTGACTTAGGATAGAGAATTAAATAAAACCCGAATGGTCAATAATTTGATTTAAAAATAAAATAAAGATTTTATTTGAATAAATAATGAGGTTTTGTAATGAAGTTGGAATTTGAACTTTAATGAAAGGAAAATGTTAATATTTAATAATCTGGATCAAAATATCAACATAGTAGTTGATGGAAGAATGTTGTTTTAAATTTGGAATTATTAATAATTAAGTTGAAATTATTAAATAATTAAGTTTTGAAATTATTTAAAAATTAAGTTTTGAAATTATTTAAAAATTAAGTTTTGAAATTATTTAATAATTAAATAAAATTGCATTCTTTGATAAGTAAAATTGAACTTCTTGAATAAGTGAAATTAAGTTTCTTTATTAATTGAGTTTTGAAATTTGTAACTAAGTAAATAAATAAGTGAAATTAAATTTCTTTAACAAGAAATAGAGTGTGATTTATTAAAATTAATGTAAGACTTATAATGTTAAAGAGTTGATTTGACGAATTTAATTTGATTCGAATTTGTAAGTTTTGATTCAATGAAGTTGACTTAAGTAATTGATTTAGTGAATTGAAAATTAAATAGAAATTGTTTGAATGATAAATTTACTTAACGAATATTGAATGAAATCGACCAATGAATTTAAATTGATTTGAATGATAAATTTAATTAATTTAAATGATTTTGGAATGAAATTTATATACGAACTTGAATCAATATTTGAATTGGTTTAAATAAAAATCGAAATTGAATTATAAGACTTTGAAATGGTAATTTGGAAGTTTGAACGTAAATTATGGAAATTGATTTAGAAAGACAAATGAAATGTTGGTTTTCAAGTCCTAATTGAAATTGAATTTGATTTAGTTTTGAAATATATTAAATGACCAATCGGTGAAATAATGACGAAAGTTATTAAAGAGACCGGAATCGGTTAGGGACATACTCACTGTCTAAACCGAAAACCACTTTAATAACTATACGCAGAGTGTGATCCGGAATGAAGTGGTTGGAATGATGAACGTGATGACTGAAGAAAGAGAACGATAATGGATAGCTTTGACACTTGTGTCAAATTGGAAATGACTAAAACAAGAGCCGTGCCGGGCCAAATGGGGTCAGCTACCTCGAGCGAACACACTTCTTCGAAAACTACTCATTACTTGTTGTCGATTGGTGCACCCTTGATTTTGGGAGTGTTGTTTCGCGGTGTTGCGATCGCTGCGGCGATGAGTTCTCACCAGTCCAGATCGGGCAAACGGTAGTTTCACTACCTTGGGTATTGCCTCATGTGCCTTGTCATACTCGTATCCCTATATACGCGACCACTACGATTTGTTTTGTGTTATACCTATGGAGTACTCCCTGATATCCCACTAGTTTACGGTGGAGTTTACAGTACTGTATAGACTATAATGCTTATATAAAATGTGTTAAGGGGAATAATGGTAACGCCTTAACACTATCTTGATACTTTATATTACTGATAGGCATTATCTATTTACCGTATACTACTACCCAGTAGATAGTTTAACGGATCCTTAAAGGATGGTTATTCCAAACATCCTTTGAGTTATTTGTATTTCAGTTGCTATTTCACTTGAGTTGGATTTATTGATCTAAGAATGTTAATCCTGACTCGAGTGTTTTGTGTTTTGCTTTACGCTCGGGTCAGACTGAGTGTACCAATATTCGAGACTCACCTTTGGAGTTGGAGCTTCGCTTGGAGATCCAACTATCTATCCATCTTTCAGATATTTAGTTGATTCCAGTGATGTATTCTGATATTGTATTTGATTATTGTATTCGAGACATCTGTTGTACCTTATTTAACTCTAATATGTATATAGTAGCTTCATGAACTACTATCTTTTGTTTCCGCTGCATTTATTACTCTGTGTCTGTGATCTGTGATTATTTATTTACTGTATATGTTCAGTTTTTCCAAATTTAAATTAACAACGCGGTATTTTGAATTATTCAAGTCCGACATGTGCGGATGCGAATGGTCCAAAATAGTGGGTCGTTACAGTTGGTATCAGAGCTTTGGTAGCTCTAGGCAAAACTTAGCATATAGGGTAAATGTATTTACAGAATCACTCTCATTCGAGTTTCAATCTATTCCTTTTGACTCGATTCCTTTGAATTTTGGAACGTTCCTACGGTTTCAAATTTCATTCGTGTCCCTCACTATTCGTCTTCTTTCAATTCTGGAGCATCCCATAACTCCACTTTGAATGATCTTTATAATGGATCGGCGGTCTCGCCAATCTTCGAATGATTTGTAAAGGGGTGAGACTCCTTTACAATAGGCATTGATTTACCGGAGATATCTGTATCCTCGGTTTACGATGCTATCTATCTCCTGCTATACCTGAATTCTATTTCTTGAGATCGAATGTAGATTTGCCTTGAAATTCTGCATCGATCTTATTCTTGAAGTCACGGTCGACTTGGTTAAGGTTGCCCGCGATTTATATAAACTTATTAATCTTTCTACTTTGTTATTTAATCATCATATCTTTGTTTCGAACTTATCTTCGAACCAAAATTCTCTTTGATTTGAGTCCATCAAATTTGAATCTCTATACTTATTTTGAAATCCATCCTTGTATCGTCGAGCGAGGAAGTGCATTTGTTATTAATACAAAAATGTTTTATATATTGTGCTGTTTTAGTTGTTGATGTTGATTTGGGTTTTCGATCGATTCGTTTGATCAACGCTATCGATAGGATTTCCAAAACACTTGAACAGAGCAAACTTACACAATATTGTTTTCAAATTTTGAAATTGAAATAAAATTTTGTGTGGTTATATATAAGTAAATTTTCTAAAGATAATTGTTAAGTGAATTGGTTTACAAAATGATAATATTTGATTTTTACTTATTGTTTTGTAAACCATTGATTATTGCATAATATAAATAAATGAATTTATGAAACTTGGTTATAAATTGATTTGGAATTTGAAAGGAACTTAAAAAAATTTAGAATTTAATTTCTGGTGATTTCAAACCTTGATTTGAAAGTTTTAAAGTGTATAGTATTTAAAATATTTTTGAATATAAATCGTTTTCAAAGAATTTTAAAATGTTGAAACCAGTGCTCTTCTCTTTGTCGCTGGAAAATAATTTCGGTGATGGCGGCCGGATCATCGACATTCATTTTCGAGTTTTCAAGTGAAGAGACTATTCTGTAGCTTTGCTACGGTTTTGTTTCGAAAAAAATATTTTGATTTGAATTTCTTCGGTGTAATTTGATTTATATATATATAGGTATCTTATTTTAAAAATTTAATTTGATTTGATATAAATATATAGATATAACTCTAAATTGTTTGAAGTAAATCGGAGATTTAAATTCCTAAATTTTAGGGTAAAGATGATTTCAATTATAAACTGAAGTCAAAATTCTTGGATAAGTATTTAACTTGAAATAACTGGATCGTGAAAAAAAAAATTATTTGTATAATACTCAATTTCATTTCAATATAACTTACCTAAATTATTCAAAAGTTAAAATGTAATTGGATAATGTACAATAAAAATGTCTTTATAAATAAAATTTGAGTGTTTATAATAAATGTTATACACTAAATTTTGATTATAAAGATGTTAATAGAGTTAGATAGGATAATAAGTAAAACTTAGTTAATAATGAAATAAATTTGTTTTGAAAGAACTAATAAATTGAAATTTGATCAACTTATGAAAATACCTTGAATTTAAAAGCAATTGGTAAATATAAATTAATTTAAATCGAAACTTTTATGGTTTAAATTAATTTATATGGGTTAAATATATGTGATTAGATATATTAAGTAGAATAAATTTAACAATAATTTGGAATAAAGAAGAATTTAAATTGCTGAAAAAAAAATATGCTTATAATAAAAGACTATTCAAATTTATGGTTTTAGAAATTGTAAATTGAAGATAATTGGATAATAAGATAATGAATTTAGAAATAGTTGAGATTGATTTTAGTGAAATCAAATGGATTAAATCAATTATTGAATATCAATTAATTTAAATTTGAATTTATATGGTTTAAATTAATTGTTATTTTGTATTTCAAATCTGTTTTTCTTTCTGGTTGTTTCTATTCTCCTACCTCGTTCCTTTTTGGGGATGAAAAGTTTTGAGTGGGGGAGAGTGTAACGACCCGTAAATTTAACTGGTTTTAATAACGTAATTAGTTGAAATTTTGTGAAATTTTTAACGATAAAATTTTGAAATAAAAATTTGATATTTGGAATGCGTCTAATTAATCATAGCAACTGGTAAATTTTCATCAGATAATTTGGAAGTTTATTTTCTAGTGTAATTTTATTCCAGTTTATATTAGTTAAAATAAATGATAATAAAATGTTTTCTAAACCTAAATATTTTTACACAGAAAAATTCTAAATCATCTTTTGAGCAAGAAGCCATTTTCGTTTTTCAAAATTCAGACTTCTTTAACTCCGTCGATCTTATTTTTCTGTGTTTTTCTTACATTTTTCGTAGTAGAAAAAATCGAATTTTTATAATTTAAATCATACCACTGATATCTTTATACCGTTGTGACCGTCGCGTCATGCTGATCTTCACAGTATATTTAATTCTGTGTTTTGGAGTACGGTACACAGTAGAATCTGAGAAAAACGATTTCGTATCGGTACTCATTTTAACCTTTTGTTTTCTGTCCATTCGTTTCCCTCAGCTGATATGAACGGCTATAACTTTTACTATTTCCTAGATAACTTCTGGCTTTTCTTCTCCCGCTGTTCATTTATTCAATTGTCATTGTTTATTTTAATAACCTGGCTACTTTTACTGTTCACCTTCTCTTTTGAATAAAATAAATGCTTTCATTTCATTCGGCAATTCCAACCATGCACTTGCTTGTCATTTTTCCTTCTCCTAGCAATTTCCCTTCTTGCCGTGCTTTAAAAAAAAGAAGAAAAAAAAGCAATGTACCAAAGCTCCTTCTTTATCTCTCTCATGCTCAACCCACAGCGGATCTCCTCCCTCCAAACCCTTGTACCAAAGCTCTTAAGCCTATCACCACCCAACAAACTAACCACCATAGCTGCCACGTCCACGGCAGACCCACCCAAGCACCTCCAATGCACAACCACTCACGCAAGCACAGCCGTTCCTACCCACGTTTTCCACAAGCATCTCCATCCCTCTCTCTCAAGCACGGCAACAGCCTCCGGCCTACCTCCGCGGCCAATCCCAGATCTGCCCCTCCATCGAGCACAGCCCCACGTGCATGCAACTTGCCTCTGCTAAGCACAACATCTACCTCCGCCCATGCTTGCCGCTTTTGTCGATCCTTGATGATCATCTGATGGTTCGGCCTTCCTCCCTGCAAACGTATGTTTTATACATATACTATATTTGGTTATGGTATGGTATATATAGGTTTTGTAAGTTTTATGTATATATTGTATATCTCATATATATTTGTATATTTGTTAGTTATAAGCATATGAGCTCTGTTTTATAAAGTATATAATGTTTATAAAGGTTTAAAGTTTTATATATGTTTAGTTTCATATTTCGAGTTACAGTATTTGATTTCGGTTTATATTTTTATTTATTTAGTTAGATAGAAGCTGCTTATTAGTATTAATAGGGTTACATAAATATTTTTTAGTCCATTGTGCTATTTCGATTTGATATGTATTTTGTCTGACTCTTTTTTTTTATTTTGTTTGTTTTCAGTTATATAGCCTGTGAGTTGTTTATATATATATATATATATATATATATATATATATATACGGAGTTGAGGTTTAACTTTTTATAAAAGTTATGAAAGCTATATGTTTATATGGTATAGTATTACATAAGCTTTGTTTTATATTATCTGTTGTTTAATTATGATTTACAAAGTATATTATATTTTGAACTTTCTGAACTTACTTTTATTAAAATGAATACATGTTTTAAATTACCGTCGATTATAATTGTGATGATTTGCGTTTGTTATATTTGGAATAGGTTTATATAATATACAGTTTATATTAATTGTTTTGAAATAGATTTCGCAGCACATATGACTATTCGGTCTGTCATGTGTTAGTTTATAGATGTTGTGTAAAGTTTATAAAGTGTGGGTTGGGACTTGTCATAGCTGAGACTAGCTCACCTACTACAAAGTCTATATTTTATGTCAGGCTAAGTCTATTTTATGAGTCTACTATTGTAGTTGCAGTATCGGTTTTAGATATAACATGTTAATACATATGTTTTGTTTTTTTTGAATATATATGCTTGTTTGTTTTCAGTTTGTATATATTTTACTATACGTTTGTTTATTTATTGGTATATATTGTTGATTTCAAAATATTTTACATATGCAAGTTTATATATATATTACAAAATCTGATGTTTGCAGTTCTTATATCAAGTTAGTAATATATATTTATATAGGTGGCGAGTTTATACAGGTTGCAATGTTAGTTTATATGTATTTAAATAAATGTAAGTTTGCAAGTGGTATTTGCTGTTGCTTATGTACATTTGTTTTTACAATAAATTTTGATTTGAAGGGTATAATAAGTCTATAAATTAATATTTATGTTTATATTTGTTTATATGGATATAAATAAGTTAGTTTCTATAAACCAATATATTTGGAGATTTTATTTATTATGTGTCTGAATCAATATTGATTTGAAGAAAATGTATATATATATTTATTTTAAAAAATCTTAATTCATCAATCTCTTGTCCATCTTGACTGACCATCTCAATGTCGATTTTCGTAGTTGTTTTCTAGCCTTATCGCTTATCTATGCACGTATCCGTATCAGTTGCTTCCCATTCTCATCGTTCTCTAGCCTTAAAAGTTGAGCAATCACTCACGATTAATGTTCTTTTATTTATTAAATTTGATTTCAATTGAAACGACAATTGAAATATGCTGCTGTTAGTTATCTATATTGTTATATATATGTTTTACCTGTATCAGTTCACCTGTGACATCTGACGCCATTATCTGTTATTTATACAATGATAATCCAGTTTGGTTGTTAAATGATTGTTTGATTGATGTTGACATTTGACGTTAAATTGTTAATGTTGTAAGTGATAAATAATATGAAATTGAAATTGACGTAGGATAGTTAGATTTGATATGTGTTAAATTTGATTAGATGACATTTGCATAATATGACCCGTTTAAATGTTTAATTACTTGACACGTAGTAATATGGATAATTACACCTTGAACCATTTGAATGTATGTTGTATAAATTGATGTAGAATTAAATTTAATAATAGATATCAAGTGAGAAACCGTATAAATATTTGTGTAATAATCTTTAATCTACATGAAATGATAGTGTAGATTCTAGAAATATTATATTAATTTGCATAAATAACAATGCTAATTAATACGATTATTTCAGGATTGTTTGAATTGATTATTTGATTGTTATTGATTATTGTTATTGCTTGTTTATTTACTTTGACACCATCCTAGTTATCTCACTGCAAGTTCCCTTTGTTATGCTTTGATTTTGAATTGAATTGGAATCGGGTTGAAATGATAAATACCCAAAATAAAAACTTTGACTTATGATAGAGAATTAAATAAAACCCGATTGGTCAATAATTTGATTTAAAAATAAAATAAAGATTTTATTTGAATAAATAATGAGGTTTTGAAATGAAGTTGGAATTTGAACTTTAATGAAAGGAAAATGTTAATATTTAATAATCTGAATCAAAATATCAACATAGTAGTTGATGGAAGAATGTTGTTTTAAATTTGGAATTATTAATAATTAAGTTGAAATTATTTAATAATTAAGTTTTGAAATTATTTAAAAATTAAGTTTTGAAATTATTTAATAATTAAATAAAATTGCATTCTTTGATAAGTAAAATTGAACTTCTTGAATAAGTGAAATTAAGTTTCTTTATTAATTGAGTTTTGAAATTTGTAACTAAGTAAATAAATAAGTGAAATTAAATTTTTTAACAAGAAATAGAGTGTGATTTATTGAAATTAATGTAAGACTTGTAATGTTAAAGAGTTGATTTGACGATTTAATTTGATTCAAATTTGTAAGTTTTGGTTCAATGAAGTTGACTTAAGTAATTGATTTAGTGAATTGAAAATTAAATAGAAATTGTTTGAATGATAAATTTACTTAACGAATATTGAATGAAATCGACCAATGAATTTAAATTGATTTGAATGATAAATTTAATTAATTTAAATGATTTTGGAATGAAATTTATATACGAACTTGAATCAATATTTGAATTGGTTTAAATAAAAATCGAAATTGAATTATAAGACTTTGAAATGGTAATTTGGAAGTTTGAACGTAAATTATGGAAATTGATTTAGAAAGACAAATGAAATGTTGGATTTCAAGTCCTAATTGAAATTTAATTTGATTTAGTTTTGGAATATATTAAATGACCAATGGGTGAAATAATGACGAAAGTTATTAAAGAGACCGGAATCGGTTAGGGACATACTCACTGTCTAAACCGAAAACCACTTTAATAACTATATGCGGAGTGTGATCCAGAATGAAGTGGTT
This sequence comes from Allium fistulosum, assembly GCA_030737815.1. NCBI lineage: Eukaryota > Viridiplantae > Streptophyta > Magnoliopsida > Asparagales > Amaryllidaceae > Allium > Allium fistulosum. The sequence continues at coordinate 730,149,327 of CM060902.1, read as the reverse complement.
GGAATGATGAACGTGATGACTGAAGAAAGAGAACGATAATGGATAGCCTTGACACTTGTGTCGAATTGGAAATGACTAAAACAGGAGCCGTGCCGGGCCAAATGGGGTCAGCTACCTCGAGCGAACACACTTCTTCGAAAACTACTCATTACTTGTTGTCGATTGGTGCACCCTTGATTTTGGGAGTGTTGTTTCGCGGTGTTGCGATCGCTGCGGCGATGCGTTCTCACCAGTCCGGATCAGGCAAACGGTAGTTTCACTACCTTGGGTATTGCCTCATGTGCCTTGTCATACTCATATCCCTATATACGCGACCACTACGATTTGTTTTGTGTTATACCTATGGAGTACTCCCTGATATCCCACTAGTTTACGGTGGAGTTTACAGTGCTGTATAGACTATAATGCTTATATAAAATGTGTTAAGGGGAATAATGGTAACGCCTTAACACTATCTTGATACTTTATATTACCGATAGGCATTATCTATTTACCGTATACTACTACTCAGTAGATAGTTTAATGGATCCTTAAAGGATGGTTATTCCAAATATCCTTTGAGTTATTTGTATTTCAGTTGCTATTTCACTTGAGTTGGATTTATTGATATAAGAATGTTAATCCTGACTCGAGTGTTTTATGTTTTTCTTTACACTCGGGTCAGGCTGAGTGTACCAGTATTCGAGACTCACCTTTGGAGTTGGAGCTTCGCTTGGAGATCCAGCTATCTATCCAGCTTTCAGATATTCAGTTGATTCCAGTGATGTATTAACGCAGTGGATATTCTGAAAATGTATGAAATTGTGAAAGTAGCAATCGATGGAATGGAAGATACCGAAATGCCCAAATTCGTTGATCCGAAGATATCGAATTCTAGCTATCCCAAACACGTTGATCGCGCACGATACCGTGTTCAAAGATCTACGATTCTTCGTACGTTGATCTAGCGCACTAGATTCCGTGAATCGGCTTCAAATCCGTTGATTCGAGCGCACTCGAATGCCGTAAATGGAGATAGGAGATCACACTCAACTACCAATTTAAATGAAAGCACAAAGCTAACAAACAAGAATTTTATTCCCAAAATCAACAACCTTTACAAGTGACACTACCCGCCTGTTTATAGGCTTACAACACAATATTTACAACACATCTCATAGGTCGTCCACGACCTAAGACCCTGCGACCTAAAGATCATACGACCTACGACTTATGTACAACACACAACCCGCCTCAGCTGACTTAACAAATGCGACTTAAGAAAACACGTTACAACACTATACAACGACTCAACATCACAATATTCCAACGACCTAAAACAACAGCAACATAATAGAACCCAGCGACTCAATAAAGTAACGATCCAACACATAAGTCGGTAGCGACCTAACTTCTTCAGCGACTTAACAAAGTTCACGACCTAAGGATTTCACGCGACCTAACTAGGTCGTAGTTCGTAGAGCGACTTAACTTAGGTCGTGAGCGACCTAACTCCTTTTGAACAACTCTGCGTGCATCCTTAGTTAGACCGTACGCGACCTATCATAGGTCGTTGGTTTCCTTCTTCTGCATAACTCGCTTCACCGCTTTGCTCCAGTACCTCGTTAGGTCGTGGCCGACCTAAAACTTCTCCCTTAGGTCGTGGCCGACCTAAACCTTTGATAAGCCGTAACTCCTTTTCCCTTGACTCGTTAGGTCGTATCCGACCTAAAACTTCTTCCTTAGGTCGTGGCCGACCTAACACTTGTGAAATTGTAGATCGTGCCGCATCATCCTCCCCGGGTTGAGAAAAATTCGACCTCGAATTTGAAAGCTCTTCCCCATCGGATTGTTCATCCCCATAATAAGGTTCGAGATGCTTAACATTGAACACGTCAGACGTGTACACCTCTTCCGGTAGCTTCAATCTATAAGCATTTTCATTGATCCGTTTCACAATTTTTACAGGACCGATTTTTCTGGCTTTCAACTTGTTATAAGCACCCACTGGAAAACGATCCTTTGTTAACACAGCATACACTAAATCTCCTTCATTAAATTTGATGCTTCTTCGTTTCAAATCTGCAGTTCGTTTATACTTTGCATTTTCTTTCTCCAATCGTTCCTGAACAATTTTATGACATTCTGTCAGCCCTTCAACAAAATCAGCAGCTTTCTTGACTGTCCCCTTCGAGTGTGGTACTACCATTAAATCCAACGGCCCCTTTGGTAAACTAGAATATACAATCTGGAATGGGCTGAATCCAGTACTCCGGTTCACTGCATGGTTATGAGCAAATTCTGCTTGACATAGCTTCAAATCCCAACTCTTCAGATTGTCCTTTACAAGACATCGTAACAAATTTCCCAATGATCGATTTACAACTTCGGTCTGTCCGTCCGACTGCGGATGATAAGCGCTACTAAAGTTCAACTTCGTTCCCACCATCTTCCACAAACTTAGCCAGAAATGGCTTAGAAATCTAGTATCCCTGTTTGAAACAATCGATTCAGGTAGCCCATGCAATCGATATACCTCCTTAAAGAATAACTGAGCGACCCGGACGGCATCCGCTGTCTTCTTACATGCGATGAAATGTGACATTTTAGAAAACCTGTCCACCACAATGAATATAGAATCATTTCCTCTCTGAGTTCTAGGCAATCCCAAAACAAAATCCATGCTCACATCCACCTACGGTTTAGTAGGCACAGGCAATGGCATATATAACCCTGCATTTGTAGCGGTTCCTTTCGAAATTTAACAGACATGACACCTCTCAACAAATCTTTCCACTTCTTTTCTCATCGACGGCCAAAAGTAAGATTGAGAAATTAGCTGCAATGTACGGTCTCTACCCACATGGCCTTCTTCATGCAACTCCTTTACAATCTTCATTCATAAGCTGCACTCCGGTATACATAATCGATTTCCCTTAAAAAGAAAACCATCCACCATTACAAACTCATCCGTCTTCCCCTCCTTGACTTCATCTACATACTTTGCAAAGTAAGGATCATCAATAAATAATTCTGGCAACACATCAAACCCTGTCACCTCAACCTTCATTGTAGTCAACACATGATTCCTTCTGCTTAATGCATCTGCAACTCGATTTGTAATTCCCGATTTATGCTTCACCACAAATGTAAATTGTTGTAAGTATGCAATCCAAGAAGCATGCCTTGCTGCAATCTTGTCATGTCCCTGCATATGCTTCAATGCTTCATGATCAGTATATAAAACAAATTCTTTATGAAACAAATAATGTCTCCAATGTTTCACAGCTTGCACGATAGCATAAAATTCGACATCATAAGTATTATATCTCATCTTTGCTCCCGATAACTTCTCACTAAAATATGCAATAGGACGACCTTTCTGACTTAACACCCCTCCAATCCCAACTTTAGATGCATCAGTATGTAACTCAAACAACAACTGAAAATCTGGTAACACTAGAATTGGTGCTGTCGTCAAAAGTTCTTTGATTCGTTCAAAAGCAACCCTTGGTTCCCCCGACCATGAAAACTGTTTCCCCTTCATACAATCAGTTACTGGTGTCATCACTCTACTGAAGTGTGGAATGAACCTTCGGTAGAATGATGCCAAACCATGAAAACTTCTAACTTCAGTTATCGTCTTCGGTTGTGGCCAATTTCTGACTGCTTCAACTTTATTTTGGTCCACCTGTATACCTCCTCCCGATATAACATATCCCAAGAATAAAACATTAGGCGTCATGAACACGCATTTCTTTGTCGCAGCATAAAATTGTTCCTGACGTAGTACCATCAACACTTCTCTCAGATGTTGTAAGTGTTCTTCTGGACTTCCACTATTTACCAGTATATCATCAAAATACACCACCACAAACTTTCCAATGAATGGTCTAAAAATCTGATTCATCACTTGCATAAATGTACTCGGTGCATTCGAAAGACCAAATGGCATCACCAGCCATTCGTACAATCCTTCCCTTGTCTTGAATGTTGTCTTCCATTCGTCTCCTGGTCTAATTAGAATTTGATGATAACCACTCTTCAAATCGATCTTCGAAAATATAGTAGCCCCGCTCAACTGATCCAACAAATCATCAAGCCTCGGCATTGGAAATATATATCTGACAGTTATTTTATTCAATGCTCAACTATCAGTGCACATCCTCCACGTCCCATCCTTCTTTGGTACTAGCAATGCTGGTACAGCACATGGACTTAAACTTTCCTGCACACGCCCCTGTTCAAGCAATTCTTCCACCTGCCTTCGCAACTCCTCGTGCTCCTTTGGACTCATTCTGTAGTGTGGTCTATGAGGTAACACAGCTCCTGGAACAAGATCAATATGATGTTGAATGTCCCTCAACGGCGGTAACTCCGTTGGCAACTCCTCTGGAAATACATCTTCAAATTCCTCCAGCACTGGCTTTACTTCATCAGGTATCTCCACCACTTCATGACTTTCCCGTCCAATCAACAAGTATACTTCAGGCTCCTCTTCTACCTCCTTAACAAACTCCTTCAAAGATAGCAACGTTTTAAGTTCTTGAATCTCCTCCAACTTGCTTTCCTCTTGTTGTCGCTTCTTGGGAACTAAAGTAATCTTGGTGCCTTCAAACATGAAACTATAACTGTTGGTACGCCCATCATGTTGCACCGCTCTATCATACTGCCACCGTCTCCCCAGCAACAAATGACAGACATCCATGTCAACCACATCACACCAAATTTCATCTTTGTACTTCTTCCCAATTGAAAAATTAACACAAGCTCTTCGACACACTTTCACCTCCCCACCTTTCCTCAACCAAGCTAACTTGTAAGGCTTCGGATGTTTCTCAGTTTTCAATGACAATTTCTTCACAGCCTCTGTAGAGATAATATTATCACAGCTTCCCGCATCAATGACAAACTTGCAAACCCTTCCCAAGATAGTACATGTTGATTGAAAGATGTTACTCCTCAACCAGCTAGTCTCTTCCTCATGCTTCGGTGTCAAGCAATTCCTCCTCATCATTAATGTATAACCATCATCTCCCGACAATAATTCTTCCTCCTCAACCGGTAATGAATTGAAACACTCAACCTCCTCATCCTCAACCTCAGCTATCATAGCTCTCTTCTTCGGCTTTGGACATTCATTACTTTTATGGCCCATTTCTTGGCAATTATAACACTTGAAACCATTATTGACTTTCGTCTTCCCCTCATTAACAACCGGTTTTGTAATAGCCTTCGAAACATTTGCACTTCCACTAACACCCTTCACTGGATTGTTGGAATTTGTAAACACACCGCCTCCTCGTCTCCCTTGTTTCTCCCAAGCAAGTGCTTTTTGATGTGCCTCAGCGATAGATCTAGGATCAAACATGTTCACCATATCTTGAATCTGCATTCTCAAACCTCCAATAAATCTCGCTGTCAGCTGTTCTTCTGTTTCCATAATATCATTCCGGGCAATAAGCTGGTAAAATTCATCAGCAATAATCATTCACAGACTTCGTACCCTGTCTCAAGTTCTGCAATCATTGATACATAAGCGATTGATAATTATATGGCAAGAATGTAGCTTTCATCAACTTCTTCATCTTCTCCCATGATTCAACCTTTGACTTCCCCATCCGTTCACGTGTAAGTTTGGTTTGCTGCCACCACGCCAAAGCTCTACCCCTCAACCTTGTAGCAACCAACTTCACTCTATGATGTTCTGGGACCTCCTTGAAGTCAAAAATCTCTTCAACATTAGCCATCCAATCTAAAAACTCCTCAGCTTGCATACCATCTATGAATTCTGGAATTTCAGTCTTCATTCCCGATTCCCACCTGTGATCATATTCTGAGTAATTTCTTCCTTGACCTCGTCCTTGTCCTCGCACACTACCACCATCATACTCCTCTTCAAAATCTGATGTATATCGATGTCGATCCTGACCACCAACATCTCTACTACCATAATTTCTTCCACCAACATCCCTTCGATCTACATTCCTCCGTTCTCGACCATTCTCATTCCGATCATCAACATTTCTATAACCATCTCGACCCATATTTCTATGATTACTGCCGACACTTCTCTCTCGATTGGAATGTGGTGAAACTCTACTTCCCCCATGGTTGGATTCAGGTGAAACCCGTCTCTGATTTTGATTCATCTCTAACATCATCTTCTCTATTCGTCCAATCCCTTCATTAAGCTTCTCATTAAAGTTTTCGTTAATTCTTTGCTCCATCTCATCAGCTTCTTCTCTTCTATACAATGCTTCAACGTTTTGATGACGATTAGCTCTTCTCGGCGGCATGATTGAAACTTCACAAATACTTCAACAAATTCAAACTTCAAAAATTCAACTCACTTGGCTCGTATCAAAGTCAAACGACCTAACTTGGTTCGGCCTTGAATGACTTAACTCATCTCGCCTCAATTCAAATGTTGGCGCGCACAACAATTCCCGCGCAAATCCAAACAACTTTCGAACTTTGATCCAAAATGAAATGGATCAAACTCTTCCAACTCGTTGCAATTTTGCGATGAACACGATGAACACCAACTCCTCAAACACTTCAATTCTCGGTTAGAACAATAAAATGATGCTTGATCTACACTTCTACTTAGCTCGGCTCAACACTTCAAGCTCGGCTAACACTTCAACTTCGAAATTCTAGGCTCCAAGACTCGATTTAGCTATGATTGGCTAAAACAAGCTTTGATACCAAACTGACGCAGCGGATATTCTGAAAATGTATGAAATGGTGAAAGTAGTAATCGATGGAATGGAAGATACCGAAATGCCCAAATTCGTTGATCCGAAGATACCGAATTCTAGCTATCCCAAACATGTTGATCGCGCATGATACCGTGTTCAAAGATCTTCAATTCTTCATACGTTGATCTAGCGTACTAGATTCCGTGAATCGGCTTCAAATCCGTTGATTCGAGCGCACTCGAATGCCGTAAATGGAGATAGGAGATCACACTCAACTACCAATTTAAATGAAAGCACAAAGCTAACAAACAAGAATTTTATTCCCAAAATCAACAACCTTTACAAGTGACACTACACGCCTATTTATAGGCTTACAACACAATATTTACAACACATCTCATAGGTCGTCCACAACCTAAGACCCTACGACCTAAAGATCATACGACCTACGACTTATGTACAACACACAACCCGCCTTAGCCGACTTAACAAATGCGACTTAAGAAAACACGTTACAACACTATACAACGACTCAACATCACAATATTCCAACGACCTAAAATAGCAGCAACATAATAGAACCCAGCGACTCAATAAAGTAACGATCCAACACATAAGTCGGTAGCGACCTAACTTCTTCAGCGACTTAACAAAGTTCACGACCTAAGGATTTCACGCGACCTAACTAGGTCGTAGGTCGTAGAGCGACTTAACTTAGGTCGTGAGCGACCTAACTCCTTTTGAACAACTCTGCGTGCATCCTTCGTTAGACCGTACGCGACCTATCATAGGTCATTGGTTTCCTTCTTCTGCATAACTCGCTTCACCGCTTTGCTCCAGTACCTCGTTAGGTCGTGGCCGACCTAAAACTTCTCCCTTAGGTCGTGGCCGACCTAAACCTTTGATAAGCCATAACTCCTTTTCCCTTGACTCGTTAGGTCGTATCCGACCTAAAACTTCTTCCTTAGGTCATGGCCGACCTAACACTTGTGAAATTGTAGATCGTGCCGCATCATGTATTCTGATATTGTATTTGATTATTGTATTCGAGACATCTGTTGTACCTTATTTAACTCTGATATGTGTATAGTAGCTTCATGAACTACTATCTTTTGTTTCCGCTGCATTTATTACTCTGTGTCTGTGATCTGTAATTATTTATTTACTGTATATGTTCAGTTTTGCCAAATTTAAATTAACAACGCGGTATTTTGAATTATTCAAGTCCAACATGTGCGGATGCGAATGGTCCAAAATAGTGGGTCGTTACAGAAAGTATATATATAGATAAAGATTTGGGAAAAATAATAGGAGTTTTTAAGGTTTGAAGTTATATGAAATTAGATTTTATGAGATCTATGAGTTATTTTATAAGTATAATATATGTAGCTTCAAAAAGAAAATAAATATACATATATACATTTTAAATCTACTAGTCTATTTTAAAAATCCAATTATAAATCCTTTTGAGAAGGAAAGCAAGTGTATTAAATTTGAATAAGATGTTTAAGGAAAGATTCTATTGAGGGTTATGGGAACTTGAATTAAACCCCAAGGAGAGCAGGAGTGAAACCTGAATTTTTAATAAGCTAAATGGCTTTGGAAATATAAACGCGAATTAACTAAGGAATCCTGGGATTTATAGGATTCATGAGAAATAAGTTTGAAAAATTTACAAATGAAATTGTAAATGATTTTTGAAGAAAGAAATAGGAGATAAAGAAATATTTTCCAAGTTTTGAGAAACTAATGAAGTGGGAAAATATTATAAGTAATTGGCAAAGGCTTAAATGGTTCCACGAGAAATAAAGGAGATTGAATCTAATTCCAAGGTGTTGAAATATGAAGATAATATCTTAAGTAGATATTTTGAGATAAATAATTTGGAAAAAATTATTTAAGATTTGATGGTTGCTTGTGGATGATTATTTGATAGTTAAATAACCGACTATCAATATTGGCCAATGCATTGATCGTTTCGAAGAGACCGAGATCGGGTTTAATTATCCGAAAACCACTTCGATCCGGTTTGAATGTAGCGAATGACGACCGTGAAGATGATGAAGATGGTGATTCGGTTTGTCCAGACCCAGGGCAACTTGTATGGACAAATGCTATCAGAACATCATCAGGGGGACGATGAGCATTCTAAGTGAGACTCGTTCTAAAAAAGTTAACGCATAGCCTCAAGCCTCATCAACCGGGAATGGCTAAAACAGGGGAGGTGCAGTAAGGCTATGTGGGTAGCACCAATTAGGGTGAGGTCATCCTTGTCTAGATGTCCCTTTTTATTTCGGCTGTGTGGCGGTTGGTCGCGCCAACTGTGGGGTGATCTTACTTGGACTATCCAGTAAGGGGTAGCTTCGGTCTTGTGTTGCAGGGGGTCGGGCGTGATCCTCGGTACTCTAATCTAGGCCAGGTACTATGACAGGCGGTACCCCAATAGCCTTGCCATTGTATGGAATCCAATCTCCAATAAGCGCCCGTACGGTTTTGATTGTGCCCAACTATTGCTGGAATGTGAGATGCAAGCATTCCAGCTAGATTCTATTTTACTTTCTATAGACACTATTATAATATCAGACGAATTTGATAAAAATGTTTTGGTTATCGTAAGGTAAAAACCCGGCATATTTATTTGTGGCATGGTCTTACGAGATACCTTTGTTTCAAAGGCTTTTCAAAACTTTAATAATCCAATTGGGTGTGTTTTCTCACACTGGTTTTCCAGACTGACTCGGGTGTTGTTTTATTATGATGCTCGGGTCAGACCGAGTTAAACAGGATCAGGTTAAAAGCTATGGAGCTCAGGAGACGAGCTGGATGACAGAGCGTACTTCCGTATTTGACTATTATTTCCGCTGTGTATGGACAAGTATTAAGGGGTTCCAGTAATGATTGATTGATGTATTCTGATAATGGTATGTATATATGATAGTACAGATTCTTTGTATTTAAAAGCTGTTATTATATATTGTTTTTTGTTCCACTGCGATTGTGAGACTCTGATGTTGTTTTCTTCTTCTTCTTCTTCTACCTCTTTCTTCTTTAACCCGAAGACTCGTACTTTTTTTCCACTTTGAGCTGAATTATTGTGGAATTTTGCCAGCTCAAAGGGGTATGGATTTGCGGGCCTTTACAGAAACCTTCCATTTTTCTCTCTTTTAATTGAATTAACTGATACACTAAATGTCACTAGTTAGAAATTAATACATGGCAAAAATGTAAGTTTGTTTAAATATATTCCATTGTGAATTGTGAATGTACAATAGTGGTATTATAATGGATGTATCAAATACATCCATTTGTGTGAATATATAAACAATGCTAAGATATGAAAAAGGTTTGAATATATCAAATATATTTATTCCTCAATTACGTGACATAATAGTTAAACATAGGCAAGTATGGTTAATTGAAAACTAAGTATATATGAATGAATCATAATCAATTTAAAGGCAATCACGGAAAGGACAAAGAGGAAAGAAATAAAAGATAACAAAGATGATTGATTCATCTTTCCTCTTTGGCAAATTTGCAGCATTCAATTAATGATCATTAAATCATTATAACATAAGAATAAGAACAACCCACAATAATTGATATGCATATACTATTGTCTCAATTCAAATTATTTGTTAAAAATAAAGCAATTAAATTATACAATTTGAAATATGAACATTAAATGTTATATGTACACATACATATAAATGTAATTATGTGTATATAAAGATTAAACCAAAACTTCTTAATTAATTCAAAATAAACTTCCATATTACATTAAAATATTCAGATGTATTTGTGAACTTATGTAAACATAAATAATTAACAAAATACATATATGTACAATTAAATCAAGAGATACAACCTATATGAATAAACTTTTCTTCTCCTTTTTTTATTTATAAAACAAAAGTGAAACATACTAAACTAAACAATATATTGAAAACCCTTTAAATATTTAAAGAAGTCCATTTGAGATATCAAACAGGGTAAACAATTTGGAAAATGATTGTAAACAATTTGTCAGCAAACATTCTTTAATCATATGTAAGTTTCTATTACATTACATATGAAAATAAAAAGAATAAACAAGCTTTCAAATCTAAAACACATATTTTGATTTAGGTGCTTAAAAACATAGATCTATAATTAAAACATTATACTAATCATATACAAATCATTGATTTGGTTTATCAAATGAAATCAAATCAACTAATATAAGCATACAAACTTTCAGATCTGAAGGATTCCACATTGATTTAAAAGTTTAAAACATGGATCTATGATTAAAACATTGTAAAATCATACATACAAATTTTATTTTTGATTCATCCAACTAAAACTCCAATCAATTCGTATAATAAACAATTCAAACTACATAAACCATTTTCAAATCAAATAAGACAATATTATACCCATATAAATTTTGATATTCAATTTTATTCATTGAAGCATTATATCAAAATCATTAGAATAAAAAGATCATACCTTAATTCCAAAGCCTTGAATCAGAACTTAAAGCAATGAATTCACCATTAGATGTAGCCAATAAATCACACCTTAAACGATGAATCGAATCTCCTAGATTCAAAATCAGACTCCAGATGTTGCAAGGATCAAGAGAAATAAACCACTTTCCATAATTGATTTTATTTGTATATGATTTTGGGAATAATTAAAGCCATGAAAGATCTCATATTTTTAGGCATTTAAGAAGAAGGAGAGAACCGGAAAAGTTACGAAAAGAAGAATGAAAAATGAGAAAGTCAATTGTACGTACAGAATGAATTAGAGAATATGTTTTATTTGAAATAGGGATACCTTTTCCATTCTTTAATTAAAACATCCCTAATTAATTCTGTTGATTAACTTTCTCTTTTCGCTCCTATTTCTTTACATGGTATGGCTAAAAATTGCATGCCATCAAATGACATAAGATTCGATAAATCAGTGCACATATTTATCTTTTATTTAATTACATTGATATCATATATCAATGTGCACAAATATAAATTTTATAAATGCATTCAAATAATTACAAACAACTCCCAAACATCAAATAAAATAAATAATAATTAATATTTCTCAAATACTAATTAATTTACTTAATTTACAACTTCTTATAACTTAATTAAATCATGTAGTTTTTCGAAGAATTCATCGTTACAGTTGTGCGTATCAAAGATGTAAATTCAGTCGGCGATTAATATTGAACAATTCAAATATTAATGTTCAATCATCACTTAGCAGGGGTGTGACATTTTGCGTGAATTCATCACTTACACTCTTTTGGTAAAATCCAATTTTACTTAGTATAAGCGGTACCTAATAGTGACAATTATTTACACCAACTCTTTGTCAAAACTATATCACATTATGGCTTTTGGAATTTAGTGTCAAGACCCGCAAATCCGTACTTCTTGATTAAACACTAATCTCCATTGATTAACTCAAGAGGCATGGAAATACGAACCCTGAGGGGTTTTAAGAACAAGAAAAGGTAGAAGAAAAAGAAAGCAGAAGAAGAAAGAAGAGAAGAGAGAAGAAAGAAGAACAACAGAACAACATCAGAACAGAAAACAATATCAGAATCTTACACATCGCAGCGGAACAATATACAATAGATAATTACTAGTCTTTTAAAACAAAGAGCTATATCAGTTTATACATACATCTATCAGAGTCAATATACAACAATGGACAGTTATATAACTTGTCCTCATACAGAATACACAATACAATAAATAATGTCAGATACAAATACTACGTCTCGCCATCCAGCTTGTTTCCAAAGCTCCAGAATATCCTGATAACATAACTCTAGACTACCCGTGTGGAAATTGGTGGGCACCCAGAGTTTAGAAGGAAACAATAAACTCCGAGTCAGTCATGGTGACTGGTGTGAGATCGTAAAATAGTTTATCTTAAAATAAACAATAAGAAAACTTTAATGTCAATTCGCAATGCTTTTGGAAAATGAAACTACCATAAGACCTCCCACCACACACACAATGCAAACGCAGACTTGGAGGAGATTTCTTCTTATGTTAGTCAAAGATGCTTACTACGCAAAATCAAATCATTTTGGATATTATTATTAGTGCATAGTGGAAAACATTTCGAAAGTAGAATATAAATCTTAGCCAGCATAGGTACCATTATATTATGCCTGCTATAGCTGCCTCCTGAGGAGACAGGTTATACAATTGAAATCGTAAAGGCTCGTATTGTTTCTTTGGATTTCCAACAAATGGTCAGGCTAAGGAACTTCCTATGCCATGATGGGTACGTCCCTGGAATAGACGACCCGAGAACCTAACCGGATCTCTGCCAACACAAGGCCGGGTTACCTCTGCAAAAATAGGTAACTACTGACATGCGTATGTCATCCCCCGATCGTAACCGATCTTCCCGAGGATCCCCGATTTCCAACAAACCACATAATAAAAATGCAGCAACCACATAGGTTAAGTATCTGGGCTCCATACCATGATACCACCTCTATCCAGAAGGAATGACATACACTAAGGGGCGCTACTCCCTAGAACCTTGCTGCATCCTTCCTGTTTTCGACCATTTCCGGGGTGTGAGGCTCGACGAAGTCTCGTCCACAAAGCTACGCTTTCTACAAAGCCATGCTTCGGGTCAAACAAATGATCAACCTATGATCACAAAGATATAAGATCAAACAAATGATCATATAGCAAATGATCAAACACTGATCATTTCACAACAACACTCAGTATGCCACTTTACCAAATTGGGAGTATATCGCTGATAAATTTCAACTACATAACCTCTGAGCTCGTACGTCTCAGAGAAGGGTGTTAAGCTAAGAGAATAAATTCTCCGCCACCAACAGAAATGTATTTGAAAGGAATCAGCTTTATATCTCAAATTGTAAAGTCAGACACACAATCCATACAAGTCTGTTCCGGGATCGAACAGAACCGAAGGCACTTCTCACGAAGCCCTTACAATTTCGGATAATTTTCAATCACGTCCGGACTTCCCGTCACTAAGGGTGATAAAACCTCTAAATCGGAGATCAGCCGATGTAGAGTAACTCGACGGTCATCCTTCCGTTTTCAAAAATATCACCGGTCTTCGAATGAAATTCATAACGACGTATCACATATTCGGAATGGGTTATACGACCCCATGGTCCTTTCCCGGCTAACCCGAATAGTGAGCGTTTATTCAAAAATAAGTGTGGCATTCAAATTCATCCAATTCACAACAAATACCATTCAAGGTAATTATTGATAGTCGGTTATTTAACTATCAATAAAGATGCGCAACATCATCAGATTCTAAATAATTTTCCAAATTTTTTCATCTTCAAAAATATCTTCATTAGATATAAAATTTCCACACTTCACCATTTGAAAACAATTTCAAACCAATTTCCACATTTCATTTTATCTTTGAAGATAAAATCTCAAAACAGTTCATTTCATATTGGAAAAGCATTTTCATACTTATTTAAAAATAAGTAATTCACAAATCATTTATTTTCAACACTTGGAAAATATTCGATATACTTAAATCAAAATTAAGTATATATTTCATCCTTTAAGGAAATCATTCTCTTTCACAAATTTTATTTGAGTCAAAACGAATGTTACGTAAAACATCGTTACGACAACTCAAAATCACTAGTATAGGGATTCGAAATTTAGATAGATATATAAATCCCAATACTATATAAAACATTTTCTTTCGGAAATCATTTACTATAACAACAGTGTTATAGTCCACCATTTCCTTATTTCTCGAAAACGTCTATTTCAACAATAAATGTTGAAATCTATGATTTCGATATTTAACACGTTTTAAAACATCTTTTAAAACAATTACTTCATTTCATAATATCACTTCTCCAAAACATATCCATTTTATTTAATAATATATTCACTGTCCAAAATCGTGAATATACTTCGTTATCCAAATTCAACATTTCTACACATATTATTTAAAAGCTTATCCACTGTCCAAAATCGTGGATATAATTCCTTTAATTAACTTCTACAATTCACTTATCAAAATAAGTGATTTCGGATTTATAAACAACGTTTATAAATCACAATTTTATATTTTATAACAATTTCAAGTTATGAAATACCTTACTTAAACAATTCCATTTGACTCATTTATATAACAAAAATCCAAATCATAAGTTGATAACTTATAATTCATTTAGTTTCAAAATCCTTCATCTTATAACTTCACAAATCGTATATCTATTAATATTACTTACTTAAAAAAATCCGTTTATAAGTTCATTTTAACATTTATAGAACTCCTAAATAATCTCCTTATTTTTATTTATAAAATAACAATTTTATACATCTTCTATAAATATAATCCATTTATAATAAGTCGAAAATTTCAATTTAACCCAATTACAATTTAATCAACTTATATTTCAAAAACCACATTCTTATTATATATTCACAAATCTCATAATTTTATAACACGAAAATTATAACATTTATTTATTTAAAATGAATTAATTCCAAAATTCAATAAAACGTATACTTTCAAATAATCACTTTGAAATCCTTTTAAAAATAATATCGTTATTTTTAACTTCAAAAATGGATCCGATGATGCTACAGCATCAAACAATCAATCACAACAATCAAATATCATATATCATCATATGATAACAGAATATATCACAATATCTGTACATAATCAATACGGTGAGGAATCCAGTTGGATCCCTCCAACCTGTTTCCCTGCATCCACAGATGTTAGCACAATACCAATTCCGCTCCAGTACGGAATTATCGTGGTATATGGGTTTAATAAATATTATCCGCTTACTAACGGTGCAATAGGGTCTCATCCGCTATACGAGGCGGGAAATCAATCAATCCAATATATACATATGCCAATATGTATATATTGCTATATATAGATATATATCCTACTATATCTAATATCACATCCAATAGCAATCAAATCAATAACTGAAAATTCCACTTTTCAATTTTTGAGTGAGGAGATCTCACCGTGATTTTCTCGATAGCAATTCGTAGCGTTTTATTTCGAATGAAATTAAACGGACGTTTAATCTCACTCAAAATTTTCACTGACCCCGATCGTCTCCAATCCAGTTGCATCGCATAGTGCTCGACAAAACGATTGCAACGCAATTCGTTTTGGAATTTTTCGACCTCGCATCACAAAGTTATGATAGTTTAAAGATTATCAAATTTTAAATATAACAAATTTTACAAATTTATTTTAATACTTTTATACCCTAATCAGATCTGGCCATTTATTTCCAAACCCTAACATCATCACTGTCCCTTTGCTTCTTCCTCACGCGCGCATGTACCAGGTATTCAAACGAAACAAAACCCAACGTCGTTCGAAACATCTCAATGTCGCTCCACCACCAAGCAACCGGAGGTCGATCATAACCCATCAACGTGTGCGCCTACCCGAGCCCTAACCACGGCCACAACAGCTCCTAGCTCGGTCAACTCCTCCACCCTAAAAACGAGCTCGAATGGAGCACGAACGTACCCCCTAGCTCCCACTACAGAGCTGCTATCTACATCTTGACCGTATAGATCTGAAGTATTCGACGTGCCCTTCGATTAATTAGTTGACAACTTTTGCTATAAACGCGTGGATTGGGAAAGATTGAGGGAGGAAGATTGATGAATTCTGGCCATTCATTTAGAAAGTGGCGGCTGAGAAATATTTCTAGGGTTTCTCAAAAATGAAGGGGGTGGGTTGCTTTTATAGAGAACCGACGAACACTATTCATTTCTAAATTTCCGAACTCCGATTTACGCGTGGTAACTGGCGTTTCTGGGGTTTATCCCGCATTCCGGACACAATGGAATAGGTTTCGAAAGCTAATTCGAACATCTGTATGAGTTATGAATTTAAACGATCAATTTAAATTAAACCGATTTAAATCGATTTCGATGCGTTTCGAGCTGCCACGGTCAAACGACAACTCCGATTGCTACGAAAATTGAAATCCGATAATAACTAACTATTACGGATCCAATGAAACTAGTTTTGTCCAATTCTGAGACTGTTTGAAAATTTGCTAATATTCAGTCGATAATTAAATATTAAAATATTCAATTTTCACAAATTAACTCCAAATTCAATTTTAAAAGTTCTATAACCTTTCTATAACTCCAGTATGATTAAATAAAAATTTACAAATCATTTTCAATCATTTTAAACTCGATTTTTAATTATCTCTGGAATTTCACTATTTAATTTATCGATTTAATTATCAAATTAAATCCAATATTCGAAAAATAAATCATTCGACTTCTAAATTCCATTTATTAATATTTAAAATCAATTAAATATTCGAATTTTAATTATCAAAAATTCTGGGTCGTTACAAATTTCCCCCTTAAAAGAATTTCGTCCTCGAAATTACCAAGTAAGGAAAAAGAGCCCTTAATTCGTCTACTATTTTCTCAAATTCAAATAGTTTTATCAAATTTTTCAAATCAAATCTTTCTACTAAAGATTCGTTATCATTCAACTAAATTTCTAGACCTTTCATAGTTTTCAAACATCATTGTTTTCTTAACAATTCAAATTCAAATTCAAATTTTAAATTTTAAAAATTTCTCAAAAATTTTCTAACGCCCTAAATTTCCGAAAAATTTCGCCAACGTCTCCTTTGCGCAGCTAATACGGTACGACTACAAAACGTCCCTACGGACTCTCAGATTTCAAAAAAGAAAAGAAAAAACCAAGCGGCTAGACAAGAAATCATCAAATTTCATATTGAAATTTAAATACTTACCTTTTGTCGAGCAATTCAAACATATCTTTGAAATCAAATCCAATTCCTTTATACACATGTATGTCCTACTAGCCATAATATCTAGTTATAACATTCAAACCAATTTGCAAAGTCTATTACAAAATTTCGATACTTCTTATATCATCTTTACTTCCCTATTGAAGTTTCATATTCATTTTCATTCAATTTCACATTTCAAATTTCATTTGAATTTAATTCACAATTCCAACCTTATTTGGATTCTATTTAACTTCTGAATATTGAATTTTATCAATTATCTTTCATTCACAACTGCATCATTTTAAATTAGTTTCATTTACTAATTTATCACAAATTGTAATTCACTTTATTCAAATTTGTTTTCAACATTCAGTTTCAATTCCAGTTTTATTCTTTCGTTCATTCCCAAAATTTATTTTCAATTTTCCATTTTGGTTTATAATCACTCATATTAAACTAGATTTCAAATTCCATATGAATTTAATTCATTTCACTTTATTTAATTGATTCACTTATACTTAATTTAATTTAACTCCATCCTTTAAATTGAATTTATTCTATCAATTCAAATTGTATAAGTTATCAACTTAATAATATTTCATAAATATTTCTACATAGTATTCCAGAGTTTACCAACATTTCAAAAACCATTTTTGAAAACAGTTCAAATTATCCTTTGAATTTTCTAAAACAAAATCCAAATTTTCAAAACAACTTCCATTTAAAACAATTTGGCAGCAATTCCTCTTTTGGAAACCCGAAAATGGACATCAATAATGCTGCAGTCATTACCGAAGTTATTTTCCAGCGACCGAAAAGAGTTTAGAGCTTTTATCTTTCCAAAATACTTTTCAAAACCTTTGAAATTCATTTCCAAATTCAAAAAGATTTAAACTTTCCAAATCTCCAAAATTTTCAAATTCTTTTCAAACATTTCCAAAAACTTCTCTGGAATTCCGTTTTAAATTACAAATCACATTTATAATTTATATTCTCAAATTTCATTTGTATGTGAATTCATCTCTTTATCTTTCAATTCACATTTATAAATTTCATTCGTTAAATGGATTTATTTCCAAATCTTTGGTTATTATTTTAATTTCTCATTTAATGTCAATGATAATAGTTTAATATTATCACTTCTAACAACCATGCAACCATATACTGTAATAATTTACAGAAAAATCATTTCTTTTATATACAAAATATAATCAAGGTAAAATTATTCCATTTACCCAATTTAAAACAATACTGTGCCGAATTGTTCTATATAAGTGTTTAGAGATCCCTATCGATAGAGTTGTATGGACAATACCGACCAAAATCCATATACCACTCAACAAACCAATCATCACAATATAAAACAATTTTATATTCACTAACAAATACGCACTCGTATCTATTATTACACTCAACTCATTCTAGAGTACTACTGACTCTATCTCTAATGAGTAACACCCAACAGAGCAGGGTTGTCGCTTAACCATATGCTCTGATACCACGCTGTCAAGACCCACAAATCCGTACTTCTTGATTAAACACTAATCTCTATTGATTAACTCAAGAGGCATGGAAATACGAACCCTGAGGGGTTTTAAGAACAAGAAAAGGTAGAAGAAAAAGAAAGCAGAAGAAGAAAGAAGAGAAGAGAGAAGAAAGAAGAACAACAGAACAACATCAGAACAGAAAACAATATCAGAATCTTACACATCGCAGCGGAACAATATACAATAGATAATTACTAGTCTTTTAAAACAAAGAGCTATATCAGTTTATACATACATCTATCAGAGTCAATATACAACAATGGACAGTTATATAACTTGTCCTCATACAGAATACACAATACAATAAATAATGTCAGATACAAATACTACGTCTCGCCATCCAGCTTGTTTCCAAAGCTCCAGAATATCCTGATAACATAACTCTAGACTGCCCGTGTGGAAATTGGTGGGCACCCAGAGTTTAGAAGGAAACAATAAACTCCGAGTCAGTCATGGTGACTGGTGTGAGATCGTAAAATAGTTTATCTTTAAAATAAACAACAAGAAAACTTTAATGTCAATTCGCAATGCTTTTGGAAAATGAAACTACCATAAGACCTCCCACCACACACACAATGCAAACGCAGAGTTGGAGGAGATTTCTTCTTATGTTAGTCAAAGATGCTTACTACGCAAAATCAAATCATTTTGGATATTATTATTAGTGCATAGTGGAAAACATTTCGAAAGTAGAATATAAATCTTAGCCAGCATAGGTACCATTATATTATGCCTGCTATAGCTGCCTCCTGAGGAGACAGGTTATACAATTGAAATCGTAAAGGCTCGTATTGTTTCTTTGGATTTCCAACAAATGGTCAGGCTAAGGAACTTCCTATGCCACGATGGGTACGTCCCTGGAATAGACGACCCGAGAACCTAACCGGATCTCTGCCAACACAAGGCCGGGTTACCTCTGCAAAAATAGGTAACTACTGACACGCGTATGTCATCCCCCGATCATAACCGATCTTCCCGAGGATCCCCGATTTCCAACAAACCACATAATAAAAATGCAGCAACCACATAGGTTAAGTATCTGGGCTCCATACCATGATACCACCTCTATCCAGAAGGAATGACATACACTAAGGGGCGCTACTCCCTAGAACCTTGCTGCATCCTTCCTGTTTTCGACCATTTCCGGGGTGTGAGGCTCGACGAAGTCTCGTCCACAAAGCTACGCTTTCTACAAAGCCATGCTTCGGGTCAAACAAATGATCAACCTATGATCACAAAGATATAAGATCAAACAAATGATCATATCACAAATGATCAAACACTGATCATTTCACAGCAACACTCAGTATGTCACTTTACCAAATTGGGAGTATATCGCTGATAAATTTCAACTACATAACCTCTGAGCTCGTACGTCTCAGAGAAGGGTGTTAAGCTAAGAGAATAAATTCTCCGCCACCAACAGAAATGTATTTGAAAGGAATCAGCTTTATATCTCAAATTGTAACGTCAGACACACAATCCATACAAGTCTGTTCCGGGATCGAACAGAACCGAAGGCACTTCTCACGAAGCCCTTGCAATTCCGGATAATTTTCAATCACGTCCGGACTTCCCGTCACTAAGGGTGATAAAACCTCTAAATCGGAGATCAGCCGATGTAGAGTAACTCGACGGTCATCCTTCCGTTTTCAAAAATATCCAGTCTTCAACACCGGTCTTCGAATGAAATTCATAACGACGTATCACATATTCGGAATGGGTTATACGACCCCATGGTCCTTTCCCGGCTAACCCGAATAGTGAGCGTTTATTCAAAAATAAGTGTGGCATTCAAATTCATCCAATTCACAACAAATACCATTTAAGGTAATTATTGATAGTCGGTTATTTAACTATCAATAAAGATGCGCAACATCATCAGATTCCAAATAATTTTCCAAATTTTTTCATCTTCAAAAATATCTTCATTAGATATAAAATTTCCATACTTCACCATTTGAAAACAATTTCAAATCAATTTCCACATTTCATTTTATCTTTGAAGATAAAATCTCAAAACAGTTCATTTCATATTGGAAAAGCATTTTCATACTTATTTAAAAATAAGTAATTCACAAATCATTTATTTTCAACACTTGGAAAATATTCGATATACTTAAATCAAAATTAAGTATATATTTCATCCTTTAAGGAAATCATTCTCTTTCACAAATTTTATTTGAGTCAAAACGAATGTTACGTAAAACATCGTTACGACAACTCAAAATCACTAGTATAGGGATTCGAAATTTAGATAGATATATAAATCCCAATACTATATAAAACATTTCCTTTCGGAAATCATTTACTATAACAACAGTGTTATAGTCCACCATTTCCTTATTTCTCGAAAACGTCTATTTCAACAATAAATGTTGAAATCTATGATTTCGATATTTAACACGTTTTAAAACATCTTTTAAAACAATTACTTCATTTCATAATATCACTTCTCCAAAACATATCCATTTTATTTAATAATATATTCACTGTCCAAAATCGTGAATATACTTCGTTATCCAAATTCAACATTTCTACACATTTTATTTAAAAGCTTATCCACTGTCCAAAATCGTGGATATAATTCCTTTAATTAACTTCTACAATTCACTTATCAAAATAAGTGATTTCGGATTTATAAACAACGTTTATAAATCACAATTTTATATTTTATAACAATTTCAAGTTATGAAATACCTTACTTAAACAATTCCATTTGACTCATTTATATAACAAAAATCCAAATCATAAGTTGATAACTTATAATTCATTTAGTTTCAAAATCCTTCATCTTATAACTTCACAAATCGTATATCTATTAATATTACTTACTTAAAAAAATCCGTTTATAAGTTCATTTTAACATTTATAGAACTCCTAAATAATCTCCTTATTTTTATTTATAAAATAACAATTTTATACATCTTCTATAAATATAATCCATTTATAATAAGTCGAAAATTTCAATTTAACCCAATTACAATTTAATCAACTTATATTTCAAAATCCACATTCTTATTATATCTTCACAAATCTCATAATTTTATAACACGAAAATTATAACATTTATTTATTTAAAATGAATTAATTCCAAAATTCAATAAAACGTATACTTTCAAATAATCACTTTGAAATCCTTTTAAAAATAATATCATTATTTTTAACTTCAAAAATGGATCCGATGATGCTACAGCATCAAACAATCAATCACAACAATCAAATATCATATATCATCATATGATAACAGAATATATCACAATATCTGTAAATAATCAATACGGTGAGGAATCCAGTTGGATCCCTCCAACCTGTTTCCCTGCATCCACAGATGTTAGCACAATACCAATTCCGCTCCAGTACGGAATTATCGCGGTATATGGGTTTAATAAATATTATCCGCTTACTAATGGCGCAATAGGGTCTCATCCGCTATACGAGGCGGGAAATCAATCAATCCAATATATACATATGCCAATATGTATATATTGCTATATATAGATATATATCCTACTATATCTAATATCACATCCAATAGCAATCAAATCAATAACTGAAAATTCCACTTTTCAATTTTTGAGTGAGGAGATCTCACTGTGATTTTCTCGATAGCAATTCGTAGCGTTTTATTTCGAATGAAATTAAACGGACGTTTAATCTCACTCAAAATTTTCACTGACCCCGATCGTCTCCAATCCAGTTGCATCGCGTAGTGCTCGACAAAACGATTGCAACGCAATTCATTTTGGAATTTTTCGACCTCGCATCACAAAGTTATGATAGTTTAAAGATTATCAAATTTTAAATATAACAAATTTTACAAATTTATTTTAATACTTTTATACCCTAATCAGATCTGGCCATTTATTTCCAAACCCTAACATCATCACTATCCCTTTGCTTCTTCCTCACGCGCGCATGTACCAGGTATTCAAACGAAACAAAACCCAACGTCGTTCGAAACATCTCAATGTCGCTCCACCACCAAGCAACCGGAGGTCGATCATAACCCATCAACGTGTGCGCCTACCCGAGCCCTAACCACGGCCACAACAGCTCCTAGCTTGGTCAACTCCTCCACCCTAAAAACGAGCTCGAATGGAGCACGAACGCACCCCCCTAGCTCCCACTACAGAGCTGCTATCTACATCTTGACCGTATAGATCTGAAGTATTCGACGTGCCCTTCGATTAATTAGTTGACAGCTTTTGCTATAAACGCGTGGATTGGGAAAGATTGAGGGAGGAAGATTGATGAATTCTGGCTGTTCGTTTAGAAAGTGGCGGCTGAGAAATATTTCTAGGGTTTCTCAAAAATGAAGGGGGTGGGTTGCTTTTATAGAGAACCGACGAACACTATTCATTTCTAAATTTCCGAACTCCGATTTACGCGCGGTAACTGGCGTTTTTGGGGTTTATCCCGCGTTCCGGACACAATGGAATAGGTTTCGAAAGCTAATTCGAACATCTGTACGAGTTATGAATTTAAACGATCAATTTAAATTAAACCGATTTAAATCGATTTCGATGCGTTTCGAGCTGCCACGGTCAAACGACAACTCCGATTGCTACGAAAATTGAAATCCGATAATAACTAACTATTACGGATCCAATGAAACTAGTTTCGTCCAATTCTGAGACTGTTCGAAAATTGGCTAATATTCAGTCGATAATTAAATATTAAAATATTCAATTTTCACAAATTAACTCCAAATTCAATTTTAAAAGTTCTATAACCTTTCTATAACTCCAGTATGATTAAATAAAAATTTACAAATCATTTTCAATCATTTTAAACTCGATTTTTAATTATCTCTGGAATTTCACTATTTAATTTATCGATTTAATTATCAAATTAAATCCAATATTCGAAAAATAAATCATTCGACTTCTAAATTCCATTTATTAATATTTAAAATCAATTAAATATTCGAATTTTAATTATCAAAAATTCTGGGTCGTTACATTTAGTAATGGTCAAAATTTCAATATCGTCCACATTCAACATTACAGTCCAAACACAAAGTCATAGGTTCAATAATAACGATTATTATTAACCGAATTGCTCTAGCCAGAGACTTCGACTTTGAGCTGACATCAGTTGACCGTGATACTAACCTCATATAACTAGGGAGATGAATCCTCTCTTGAATAGTGTTTCACTTCCAATGCTATCACTTGACCCAACTATAGTCATTCAATGGACATCATGCCATGATTTAACAAAAATCAAAGCGGAGCTTCCACATTGAAGATCAACAATATCCTCAAGTTAAGAGAACCGTGTAAATTAGTCACATCGATATTTTCCGTTTAACCTTAGTTATATTAACCAACAGAAAACTATCGAGTAAGTTGTTCCACATTTATCCAATAACAATCAGTACGTAACCACTAGGTGCCCCCAGCCGTTATGAGTAATACACTACCCAACATTTGGAGAACGTTACATACTTTAGTCTCAATGGATATATCGATATCCAGTCTCGATGCATCTTGACTAGGAACATTTAAAATGGTATATTTGTTTCATTCTGATGAATTACTCACGGTTACAACACATTATAACTAATATCACAAAATATAACATTTATGGATTTTCTATTAAATATACTTTTATTTAAATTAATTAATCAATATAACCACATTATATTAAGTGTACAATAGAAAGAAAACACCTTTATTTTGAATAAGATTGGTCAATTAGATATATGTAACAAATTACATAATTGCCCACTAGGGCATACCCCTAACTCTATCAATCTCCCACATGCACTTGGGGTCAATTATGGAATCTCATTCTAGCATCTTTGATCGTTTTTCTCAAAACTAATTAGGTCAGTCCCTTTCTGAACATATATGATATTTTGCTTCAATTATCTACTATGTCAATCAACTCTCTCCGGTGGTGATAAACTATTTTATTATGTGAACAATTCAGAGTATACCTTTCTACTTCTAGCAAGCTCTAAGTTTTGTTACAAACTATATCGCGACATTATTATCATATAACAATGTTACGAGATTCTCAATATTTGGAATCGGGTTAGTTATAAATTTTTGCATTTATATATTTATATACATTGTTGTTATTATGGCCCTATTCAAGACGATGTACTTAGCCTTTTTCATTGAACCAGCCACGATCTTTCATTTGGAACATTTCCAACTTAAAGATTCGAATTTATTATTGACATATTATACTCAATATCACTTATGATGTTTGAGTCCGAACATTCCTTCATAAGGAGTTTTTGTTTTTTTAACAATTCCCTAGTATTTCATAAATATACAAGAACACTTAAACAAGCATTTAGTGATATCAATTTGGATTTGATATTTGCTTTATGTATAACATAAACAAATCACGATATCGTAACCAACATAACATGTACGATAATTCTTATTGCCAATGCATAAGGAACTCATATGTTCCATATTAAATAATTTAATAAGGTGTATTTACATATCGATTTGGGATATTCCCAATATCTTTTATACTCACTATAAAAGACATCATTTACAATCCAAAGTTGAGTATTAAAACAACTAAGGTTGATTTCAACACAAGCACACTGTTAAAATCAACAATGTGTTGTTTACATACAGTTTAGAAATATTAGTGTACCATTTAACATTCTTTCTTATGAACACACGCTTCCTTTGCACTTTGATTAAAAATCAAACTATATGATTTATATCAAAATACTTATTCAATCTTGATGCTTATAAAATGATACTTTCGTATCATTTCTTGGATCATAACCATAGGCTCACAAACTCAATATCGCTCCCACTGACTTCGAGACATTTTTGGTTAATATGTATAAATAGCTTACCCCAAATCGTTATTTAGAATTTTCTATTTCAATACGTGCGTACTAAAACACTAAGTCTTATCAAGCAATAATTTTGTGAGTAAATCCGAATTGACTTGAGCATGGTGAATATCGAATCTATTTTGCTAATTTCAACAATTGAAATTTGCGATATTATTCTTATCAACATTACTAATTTAATTCCAACTGAATTAGTCTTTCTCATAAAGACACAATCTCTGTCGATGGATCACATCCCTTCTGTTATGACCACCAAAATCATATTTTGATAGCGTACTTGGAATTCTTTCAGATTTGCACATCATACCATATAGAGTCAACACTCTTAATGGTTTAATTAAACAACCAAGGATTATATAATTTCGACATTAATAAGAAATTCATAGTTTCTCTTCAATGTACGAGAATACTTATTGGATATTCTAATGCTATGTGTCCATTTAGGTTAGTTAATTTTATTTCATCTCATAATCAGTTCAATCTATGAATCATGTCCAATTCCATTTAACTACCAATATTTTCTCAAAGAAATTCCTTCACGTTGAAATTGGTATATGTTGAAACAACAATTGTTTCTCAGTTTAAATAGAATAGGGATTTATAAACGTTTTATGAATTTCTTTATTTATAAAACTGATTTGGTTTTAGTTTACAAAAAATATGTTCAAAACATAGACAGGCCATTCAATGACAGTCCTTTCCAAAATCCTTCTGGGAAGATCCATACAGGATCCCTCATGAACAGTTATTACATGCAATCTTTCGACTCGCACAACCTACCAACTCCTTAGCCTAGAAAATGTTGGAGTTTCTTAGAAACCCTTATCTTGTAAGATTTTGTAAACTGTTATTCAGATGAAATAATATTAACCTTGTGTACTACTCTTAAGTACATAACCTTATAGAAAGAAACTAATGCAACTTCACTCACAATTAATCGTACATTGTCTAACAAAGTTCGATTACTCCATATCAATGCATCATTATGTATCACAAGGAGGAGTGATTTTGAGATTAGATTTTTATTCATTTTAGGTACGTTCGAAATCCTTTTCAATATACTCACTAATTCGATCAAATCGAATCATTGCTATCGCATATTATTTTATTTACTTCGGTTATATATTATATGAGTTTACCATAGTCATACTTCTATCAAATACACATGTCCATATCGATGATAACTCATTGGTGAATATGACGAAGTACGTGGAAGCATTTTGGTATTAATAGAATTATGATTGCATACATCTATATGTATCAATCCGAAAAGTTCATCAACTCTTATGATGCTCCCACTAAACGGGTGCATAGCTCTTAATTATTTGAGATATAATTAACCAGTATCACATGATTCAAGATCATATAATAAAATTATTTCTCAAAACTACGGCTTAGTCTATAATTCCAAAATAACTGTAAATAATATTAGATTCTTCTTCCATTGCATCACTTTTGTTATGAAATAAATACCACATTTAGTTTTATTTCATAACGAATATTCATAATATTCGTAGAAATATAGCTATGTTTATTTTTTCAGTCGATAACCAAAAAGTCGTTATTTCATAAATAATGTTCGATAAGTTTTACGAAAACAATTTTTGTAATTTGATGCAATCAATAAGTGTTATATGACATGCTCTCACTATTTCCACCATTACTATAATATCATGCTAAATTTGGAGGTCCACCAATCACTTAATGTAGATTTTTTTATTTCATATACCACAACTAGTTTACCATGGAGAGTTCTTTGATCAAATATCTTAAACTCAAAGAAACAAATCTTATTAAAATAATTTTCTATATGAAAATATATTTCAGAATAGAAATCATATTTCTCATTCCAATGTTAAATATCAATCGGTATTATCACATTCTCGTTTCCGTTGTTTCTTTATGAAGAAGAAATGACTATTCACTTTTCCATCCCAACTATACCTTAAATCACATTTACTCTTATACATTCATTTTCCTTTGTAAATGGCCAAACCATTTAAAAGAAAACCCTTACTACAATATCATAACGAACTCTTTATGAAAGCACATTTGATTATCCTTAACATTTAAGACATCAAATACGTTGCTCTTTGCATAAACTTATTAAACTAACATTTCAGCGATCGAGTTCTTAGATCTATCTTGTATTATTGGTCTCGTGCTTCAATTAACACAATATAACCTTTTATGTAATCAATCAAATTGAATACTCGATCTTATAGTATAGTTTATTGTCTTATTTTGAATGGACAATATTCATTGAAGTATCATACATTACGAACTGTGACCATTCACTATATAACATTTATATATGATACTATATAAATCAAATATTCATCCATAGTCTTGTATTACTTTTAGAGTTTGAAACTCATAAAATGCAATACATGGTCTAAACCAAATAAACACTTAAGTGATCATTTTGTGAATGTATTAAGTAGTTGTAAAAATTAGGCACTTGCATGGGTATATAAAACATTAACATAAAATATGCATTTAATAGTGGGTATTATATTTCCATTTGTCAACTTTCAATTTACTTCATTTGTATATGTTAATTGATAAACATTTTATCAATCACATTAAATGCACAAATTTATCATTGTAGATAATTATAACATTATTTAGCATATGTTCTTACAATATTGGAAAGGTTAAATGTTACCATTTCATTTTTCTAGTAAGGCTCCCAGTAGTATTTTATGTTTCACCAAACCCTAAGTGAAACATATAAGTCTTTCCACTTCACTGGTAGGTGTTAGGACTTATATGCCTTGAGATTCCGACTATGAGGAAAGCTCAAAAAATCATAGGCACGCATGCGATGGATAACTCCTCATCGGTTGTATCACATACAACTCCTAACCTTTGGTACCTTGTCCTAATCCCGCCTTTACTTTGAGGAAAGCTCAACAAGTAAAGTGGGACTATTCACTCGGACCCATCATTTTGCGACGGCCTAAATATAATGCATGTACCTTGAGGGTAGCTCAACAAATATGTCTTATCTCGTCTATTCAATATTTTAATAGTATGACACATAACATCCCTAGCTTGAGAAAAGCTCAAAAACCAAGGAGTATGCAAGTACTCTATTAATATAAAAATGATGGAGGACAGCCTTTTTTTCGCAAGGCCAGCCGGTTTTATAGTGGACCGTCTACTTTTTATTACAAACGTAATACAAGTTTGTGATACAGGAGTAAGGTAATAGCACCTTAACTACTAAGAAAATGGAAAATACTGCACAAGATTGTGACAAAGATGCCACAGCTACTATAAATATCACATAGACTAGGTCTCCTCAAAAGAGGAAGACACACCTACGTCTGCTAACAACTTGGTAGATTCCTCAGGGACATTCCCAATAATACCAGCAAAAGGGCGAAAAAGCACAGCAAGACAAGGCTCATAATCCACAGAAGCAGGAGTGTATATAAAAGATCGATCCCAGGTAGTGTCAGCTAACATGACAGAATTCGACCTCGTTTACTGACCGTCCATATCATGAACTAAAGAACCACCAGAAGTACTGTAACAAAGGCATCTAAGGTCCAGATGATCATCGAAAACAAATCTAAAAAAGGAATCTTCCAAGGGGTTAAATCTCATATCATATTTGAGGTCAACCCAACACCTCTCGGACATAACCCAAACAATAGGAAAACGCGGCGGAACAGTATTGGGAGCAGCTATAGGAATAGCTAAAACAATGCAAGGGTCCGCAGCGGCAGAAGGGTAGGCAGGCCTAGCAACAGAGCAAGGTGGCGCTGCAAAGGGAAGGACAAACTGAGAGTCAGAGGAAGAAATCTTAAGAACCCATTTCTTGAGCGGGGGACGAGGCAGAGGTATCTTAGGAGCAGCCGTAGAGACCACAGTATGCTTACAGGCGTTGGCAAGGTGGCAAAAAGACAGACAGGCGGTACAAATGTATAGAACCCATCCGTAACGAACACGGACTTCCACTACATGCCCTACAGCTAGCTGAATAGGAATAGAGGAAGGGAGTGGCTTATCTGGGGTAATTTCTATAAGAGCCTTACCATACACCAATTTTTCACGTGCAACTGTATTAGAGTCAAAACATTTCAATTTGCCTACGTTACAAGCTAGCCAATTCAAACCAAGTAATGGCTGTAAGTAGAGGGAATATGAGAAAAGAAAACCCAAACCGAAATAGAAAGAACCTGTTCACATGCACTAGCTACCGTTGGAGTCCAAGGAGTAATGATAAATGGTTTGCCATCAAAAAAGGAAGGCTCGACCTCTAGAATACGCCGACGCTCCTTGGTAGAGGAGAACTTAAGAAAATACATGGAGTCAATAAACTGAACACGTAAATCACCACAAATCTTCCAAGCCCGACGTAAAACTTTAGAAGCTTCAAGAAGGCGGTGAGAAGGATCTAAAAAGAATCCAACCAAATAATCCGACCAATAGTCCATATCCACTTGCATCATAATAGGAGGTGGAATCATTACACCATTTTCCTCCATAATATCAAAATCAATAGGATTGTAGACTCCCGCATTATGGAGAAGGGAAGTGAACAGAGACAACCATGTTTTAGCGCAAGGCGGGGCTGAAGTTTGCAGATTCTACACAGTAGGGGACTGACGTTCTCCATTATCCAAAGATATAGCATTGGCACCAATAACATTGCCACCAATTTCCAAAATATTGATATCTTCATCAGGAATTACCTTGGCATTAACACATACAGTATCGGTGCATTTGCCAAAACTAGAATTGGTTGCCTGAGCGTAAGCACCACTTCAAAAAACACATCACTTACATAAGTATTAAATAATTAACTCATTTAATTAATTTATTTTATTAATCTTATTAATAGGTTTAAATTTTAAATTTTCAAAATTAATATTCAAATAGTTTCAAACATTTTGAACTTTTCATTACATTTTAAACATTTTGAAATATTATGTTATATTATAACCTTTTATAATAAACATGTTTTTAATTTAAATTAAACTTTTAAATTTAAAATCTTGTCTTAATTTTCAAAACTATTTTAAAAATTAGCCAAAGGCCCAATTCAAATAGGGTTTTTTCTATCAAGGGCAACCTTTGGCCCCATTCACCTTTCAGGCCAGGCAGGTAACCAGGTAGAACAGGGTACTTAATTACCCAATTCCAATCACATCACCTTTTTGACAACGTACTAAGTGCGCAAGCTTAATTAGTTAGCCCTAACATAGCTAATTTAGAGCGCATAGGTTATTGGGCTTTGATACCATTGTTGGAACAAGATCAACCCACAACGAAAGAAATGGGTGAATTTCAAAAAATTTACCGCCTTTAGATCTTTTGAGCCTATAAAGTCTAAAGATATATTAGATCCAATTAATAAAGTTTTAAATAAAGTCTTATTTTATTTGAAATTGATTAAAAGAAGTTTCTAATTAATTTAAACTTAAAGAAACAGTGTATCAAATACATCGAACAATTGCACATAAGAGTAAATTAAGAGTAAGAATCTATTCGTTTCTTTCTCTACAACTTCTATAATTTAGAGAAGGAAGCTTCTAACTCTTTTTCTAAAAGTTATAAAATTAATTAAATACATATTATGCTTTATATGGAGAGAGAAACCTTTCGTTTCTCTCTCTTTTAATTGAATTAATTGATACATTAAATGTCATTAAATAGAAACTAATACATGGCATAAAATGTAAGTTTGTCTAAATATATTCCAGTGTGAATTATGAATCTACAACATTGTGGTGTTATAATGGATTTATCAAATACATCCATTTGTGTGAATATATCAACAGTGCTAAGATATGAAAAAGGTCTGAATTATCAAATATATTAATTCCGCAATTACATGACATAATGGTTAAACATATACAAGTATGGTTAATTGAAAACTGGGTACATATGAATGAACCATAATCAATTTAAAGGCAATCACATAAGGGACAAAGAGGAAAGAAATAAAAGATAGCAAAGATGATTGGTTCATCTTTCCTCTTTGGTAAACTTAACATATGCAGCATTCAATTAATAATCAATGAATCATTATGACACAAGAATAAGAACAATCAACAATAATTGGTATGCATATACTATTGTCTCATTTTAAATTTTTTGTTAAAAATAAAGCGATTAAATTATGCAATTTAAAATATGAACATTAAATATTATACGTACACATACATATAAATGTAATTATGTGTATTTAAAGATTAAACCAGAACTTCCTAATTAATTCAAAATAAACTTCCATTTTACATTAAAAATTTAAGTTGTATTTGTGAACTTATGTAAACTTAAGTAATTAACAAAAGGGAAAGTTTGGCTCACATCCCTAATAAGTTTCAAAATAAACAAAACATCATTCACATACAAACTCTACATTTCCGATCCCTATTTTCAAATTCGCGCAAGCAAAAATACACAAATACCCTTTACGTTTTTTACAATTCAAACGCGTATAACTTTATGTACAAAAACCGGATCAAAAAACCGTTTTCACCAAAAAATCACAAATTTTATGATCTTTGAAATGAGATCCATTGTTGATACCAAAAATTCATATTTGTATTAAAGGTGCAATTATTACAAATATTTGCAGATTAGTCAGCAAATTTTCAACGTTTTTGATTTTTTTGCAAATTTACAAAATTTGTAAATAATTGCAGATATTTCTGCAACTATATGGTATAGTTGCAGAAATGTCTGCAACTATTGGGTATAGTTGCAGAAATTTCTGCAACTATACGGTATAGTTGCAGAAATATCTGCAACTATTGCATATAGTTGCAGACATTTCTGCAACTATTGCATATAGTTGCAGAAATGTCTGCAACTATTGCAAATAGTTGCAGAAATGTCTGCAACTATTGCGCATAGTTGCAGAAATATCTGCAACTATTGCACATAGTTGCAAACATTTCTGCAACTATTGCATATAGTTGCAGAAATGCAACTATTGCAAATAGTTGCAGAAATGTCTGCAACTATTGGGTATAGTTGCATAAATTTCTGCAACTATACGGTATAGTTGCAGAAATATCTGCAACTATTGCATATAGTTGCAGACATTTCTGCAACTATTGCATATAGTTGCAGAAATGTCTGCAACTATTGCAAATAGTTGCAGAAATGTCTGCAACTATATGCATAGTTGCAGAAATATCTGCAACTATTGCACATAGTTGCAGAAATTTCTGCAACTATTGCATATAGTTGCAGAAATGTCTGCAACTATTGCGTATAGTTGCAGAAATTACTGCAACTATTGCTTATAGTTGCAGACATTTCTACAACTATTGCTTATAGTTGCAGAAATGTCTGCAACTATTTCGTATAGTTGCAGAAATTTCTGCAACTATTGCACATATATTTGCAGAAATTTGTTGCGATTAATCATAACTGCAAATATTAAGAATATCATATTTCATAAAAAAATTGATTCGTCTTTAATTTAATTGCAGTTTACCATTTAAATCGAAAAATAAGAAGAAGATTCAGCTCCACAGCGAAGCGCAAGGGTAATTTGGGGAAAGAAATGGCGGAAAACAGAAACAGGGATGTAGAAAATATAAATTTTATAACAGGGACCCGCTTTGAATTTAAGTTCGGTTTTAAGGATGTGTGGCTAATTTTCACTTAACAAAATACATATATGTACAATTAAATCAAGAGATACAACCTATATGAATAAACTTTTCTTTTCCTTTTTTTATTTATAAAACAAAAGTAAAACATACTAAACTAAACAATATATTAACAATCCTTTAAATATTTAAAGAAGGATATTTGAGATATCAAACAGGGTAAACAATTTAGAAAATGATTGCAATCAATTTGTCATCAAAACATTCTTTAATCATATGTAAGTTTCTATTACATTACAGATGCAAATAATAAGAATATACAAACTTGATAAGCACCATTGTCCCTGTGGTTAAGTGATTCAGCTTTGGTGCGAGAGGTCACAAGTTCGAAACTTGCGTAGCGTGATTCGAACGTTTACTGACATGTGATGTTGTCCCAGTGACATGTTTTATATAAAGTACAGTTTCAAAAAAAATATACATACTTTCAAATCTAAAATATACACTTTGATTTAGGTGCTTAAATTATAGATCTACAATTAAAATATTATGCTAATCAAATACAAATCATTGTTTTGGTTTATCAAATGAAATCAAATTAATTAATATGAGCATAAAAATTTTCAAAACTAAAGATTACACTATGACTTGAGAGTTTAAAACATGGATCTATGATTAAAATATTGTAAAATTATACATACAGATTTTAGAGTTTTGATTCATCTAAACAAAACTCCAATCAATTCATATAACAAACAGTTCAAACTACATAAACCATTTTCAAATCAAATGAGACAACATTATACGCATATAAATTATGATATTTAATTTTATTCATTGAAGCATTATATCAAAATCTTTAGAATAAAAAGATCATATCTTAGTACCAAAGCCTTGGATCCAACTCGAAGCAATGAATTCACCATTAGACGTAGGCAATAAATCACACCTTAAACGATGAACCAAATCTCCTAGATTCATAATCAACCTCTAGATGTTGCAAGGATCAAAAGGAATAAACCACTTTTTATAATTAATTTTATTTGTATTTGACTTTGGGAATAATTAAAGCCATGGAAGATCTCATATTTTTAGCTATTAGAGAAGAAGAAAAGAACCGGAAAAGTTACAGAAAGAAGAATGAAAAACGAGAAAGTCAATTGTATGTACAGAATGAATTAGAGAATATGTTTTATTTGAATGAAGGAAATTTTTCCCATTCTTTAATTAAATCTTCCCTAATTAATTCTCTTGATTAACTTTCTCTTTTCACTCCTATTTCTTTGCATGGTATGCCTAAAAATTACATACCATCATGCCATCAAATGACATAAGATTCCATAAATCAATGCATGTAATTATCTTTTATTCAATTACATGGATATCATATATCAATGCGCACAAATATAAGTTTTATAGATGAATTCAAATAATTACAAATAACTCCCAAACATCAAATAAAGTAAATAACAATAAATATATTTCTCAGATACTAATTAATCTAATTAATTTTCAACTTCTTATAAATTAATTAAATCATGTGGTAT
This sequence comes from Allium fistulosum, assembly GCA_030737815.1. Classification (NCBI taxonomy): domain Eukaryota; kingdom Viridiplantae; phylum Streptophyta; class Magnoliopsida; order Asparagales; family Amaryllidaceae; genus Allium; species Allium fistulosum. The sequence continues at coordinate 730,114,325 of CM060902.1, read as the reverse complement.
TTCGGAAAATTCATCATTACGGTTGTGGGACTCAAAGGTGTAAATTAAATCAACGATTAATTTTGAACAATTCAAATATTAACATTCACACGTCACTTAGCAGGTGGTGTGATGTTTTGGCTGAATTCATCGTTTATACATCTTTTGGTAATCCAATTTTACTTATTATAAGTGGTACATAAAATGAAAATTATCTACACCAATTCTCTTTGTCAAAACTCAATCACATTAGGACTTTTGGAATGTGGTAATGGTCAAAATTCCAATATCATCCACATTTAATTTTATATTCCAAACACAAAGTCATCGGTTCAATAATAAAGATATTATTAACTGAACTGCTCTGGCCAGAGACTTTGACTTTGAGTTGACTTCAGTTGACCGTGATACTGCTAACCAAAAAAATGAATCAACACCCTGGATCGAGTGTGAAAGCACTAGTGCAGATAATCAGCAGCACAAATCTCATATAAACAACAAATAAAATGCAAAAGTAAGAATGGGGACATGGAATTTTATAGTGGTTCGGCTGACTCTGGCCCACATCCACTTTAATCAATCTATATTATGATTATAACAGCCAAATCTCTATGGATATCAACTAGTTACTCCTTAGATCTAAGTTACAATAAGTTAGAATAAGTCCCAAGTATAATGGTTGACTGGAGAATCACAGTAACCGCGTTGACGAATGTTGTGAGGGAGAAGAAAGTTGAAGAAGTGAAGGAATTCTAGTGGAGTAACGACGACACTCTCCTCGAAAAAGATCCATCTCTAGTTGCTGGTAGGATTGTATTTATGGGGGTAGAAAAGCAGTTAGGCCAAGGCTGACTTGTCAAAATCCTCTACTTAGTGTTAGGAAGAGTCCAAAAAAACTCAAAGCGACCTAAGCTAACATGATGGATCGCTAGCGATCCATGCCCTTTTTGAGTCTACCCTTTTGGGTTGCCTTCCTTTCATCTATTTGAATGCCTTGTCCAAATATCAAGTCGGATGGAAATTGTTTGATCATCCGTCTTCATGCTCATCTGGTTCAGAAGAATCATCCATAACTTGTTCAAAACTAGTCAAAACTTTGCAGGTACTCCCTGTAGGGTGGGTGGGACCTATCCTATAAATTTTAGGTTATGGGGCCTAACCTACATGGATGATGGATCGTTAGCGATCCATCTAGTTAGGTGCTAGAAATCCATCAAACTACCTTCAAATGATCCTATTTTTTCTATGAGCCTTCTTTTATTCTTCTAAATGTTCTCCCAAAATGTCAAGTCAATTCGACTCCGTATGAGTTCTCTAGGTCCATTTTAATTTAGCTAATTATGGTCAAATAGCTTGAATAAGATAAATCTTCACTTCTCGAGCTAGATTGTTTGGCATGCTATGAAACTTGGCAAGCATGCATAGAAGTGGTAATGAATCATGATGAAAGAGGTTTGAATGACTCATGATGCTTCCCTATCGATTGCTAGCGAGCCATGGGTAATAGATCGCTAGTGATCCATTTACTTAGTATTTCATTGGCTGATTTTTATTGAGTTCTATTGGCTTGTTCGCTTGGTTGTTTTGGTTGAGTCTCGAGTTATTCTAGCATAGTCTGAATGTTCTACTCCTATTAAATTCTGATGGGTTAAAAATCCAGTTAAACTTGCCCCCTAAAGTACGCCTTTTGAATGAAATGTGTGCTTTGCTAAGAACAAATTCCTATCTCCAGTTTTCGATAATTGAGCTTTCTAGCTACTTTAGCCTTGGTGAATCGTCCAGTTCCTTCAGATTCTCTTGCCAATTACAAGTCGTTCCAAACCTGTTACAGCCTAAGACTTTAGACTCTATCTAAGTGTAATCTATACATCACAATCATTTCAATTTCATTCGGAGTTATTACATCACATATCTCTAATTAAATCACATGTTTCCAATTACATCATATATCTCCAATTACATCACATATATATAATTGTTCCTTATTCATTTGGGATTTACATCATTATCATTTTGCTTCTCATTCAGCGTTGTCACATCATATATCAAAATCACATTATATATCAAAATCACATCATATATCGAAATCATTCTATGGTTATCTAGGATTTATCAATTTTATTCAATGTATAAGGCATTCAAATCCTTTTATTAAATCAAATATGTTTTAAGGCTTGTTCTCTCCTGATTGTTTAAGTTTAATGTACGATCTCTCCAGATCGTTTAATGTTTAGTTTAATGTGCGATCTCACCGGATCGTTTAATGTTTTAAGTTAAGGGGATGATCTCTCCAGATCATTTGTTTTTTAAAGGGATTAAGTAAGCCTATCCGCTCACTCTCCAGTGATGGGACTTACTTCTTGCACTCCAGTCCCATCTCTTCAGTCGGGACTCTAAGGCGATCTGTATCGTACATGTTCATCCACTCGCTCTCTGGCAAAAGGACTTGCACCATGCAATCTCGTCTCATGGCAGGACTCTAAGGTGATCAATATAATCATCACAATCAATGTGGATTTTTCAAAATTCAAATTGAAACAAATAAGTAGAAATCAAATAAACATGAATCAAAATAAGCAGAAATCCTAAATGATCATCTTGGAGACCCAACTTAGAGCGTGCCTAGAGACTAATCTAGTTTTCGTCCATGTGTAAGTAGTCCAAGGTTATTGTCATCCCAAATAGTCATCTTAGGCATCCGACTCAGAGTGTGCCTAGGGACCGTTCGGGATCCCGTACAAGTGTAAGCGGCTTGAGGTTATTAAAGGCAGAAAAAGCATAAGGCAGAGAGTAAAGGACGAACCTGCCCCCTGTTCCAACTGTGTGATTTTGGTTTTGGCTCATGCGGTCATGTATTTATAGTTTGATTTGCTACTCTAGCTCCAACATCACCTGTTCTAGGCGTTAAAGCTCATCATAGATCCAAATCTATCCCGCCTCTAAGTCGTGAGGGCATTTTTTCAGTTTGCTTTGTTCTAATATCAGACGTTCCTGCATTGGGTCCTATTGTTGATTCCAGTGTTTCCTCTAAGTATCAATTGTTCTAGGTGTGGAGGAAGTATTCCATCCTGTTCTAATCCAGCTCCAATGGCTCTTGTTGTTCTCTCTCGGAGTTTGATTCATGTTCCTTGCAGATATATTTATCCCTTGCTTCTCCATCCTCTAGAATAAGCTATCCATCATCTCATGTTGCCTAGACAAGATCCCATCTTGCATCTTCTTCATCATCCTTTCCATTTCTTCTCTAATGACATGGATGGGTTAGTGAGAAATTAAGGACACCTTTTGGTTGCCTTCAGGCTCCAATTGACTTGCTACAGCTCTATATCTAGTAATAGGGCCTACTCATCTTCTTTAAATCTTAGATTCAAACTTCAATTCTTCAAATCTCATTTAATGTTTTCAGTGAAAGCACCAAAACGTTAACCCAAAAAATGGATCAACACCTTGGATCAAGTGTGAAAGCACCAGTGCAAATAATCAGCAGCACAAATCTTAGATAAACAACAAATAAAAAGCAGAAGTAAGAAAAGAGGCATAGAATTCTTATAGTAGTTCGGTTGAATCTAGGCTATATCCACTTTAATCAATCTTCATTATGATTATAATAGTCGAATCTCTCTAGATATCAACTAGTTAGTCATTAGATCTAAGTTACAATGAGTTAGAATAAGTTCCAAGTACAAGGGTTGACTAGAGAATCACAGTAACCCTCTTGATAACTGTTGTGAGGGAGAAGAAAGTTGAAGAAGTGAAGGAATTCAAGTAGAGTAATGGCGGCTATCTCCTCGGAAAAGATCCATCTCCATTTGTAGGTAGGATTGTATTTATAGGGCTAGGAAAGTAATTGGGCTAAGACCGACTTGTCAGAAGCCTCTACTTAGTGCTAAGAAGAAGTCTAGAAAAACTCAAGGCGACCTGAGCTAACATAATGGACCACTTACGATCCATGGGTGATGGATTGCTAGCGATCCATGCCCATAACCTATTTTTGAGTCTACCCTTTTGGGCTGCCTTCCTTTCATCTATTTGAATGTCTTGTCCAAATATCAAGTCGTTTGGAGATTGTTTGATCATCCGTCCTCATGAGTCATCTGGTCTAGAAGAATCATCTATAACTCACTCAAAATTTAACAAAACTAGACGAAACTTTACAGGTACTCTCTCTAGGGTGTTTTGGACTTATCTTGTAAATTTTAGGTTGTAGGGCTTAGCCTACATGAATTATTAGTGGTCCTTCTAATTAGGTCGCTAGAGATCCATCAAACCACCTCCAAATTATCCTATTTTTCCTTTGAGCCTTCTTTTATGTCTTTTAAGTATTCTCCTAAAATTTCAAGTCAATCTGACTCCGTATGGGATCTCTAGGTCCATTTTAAGTTAGCTGCTTTTGGTCAAACGGCTTGAATCAGATGAGTCTTCATTTCTCAAGCTAGATTGTTTGGCATGCTATGAAACTTGGCAAGCATGCTTAAATTAGTAATGAATCATGAGGCAAGAGGTTTGGATGACTCATGATGCTTCCCTATGGATCGCTATCGATCCTTGGATGATAGATCGCTAGCAATCCATCTACTTAGTATTTCATTGGCTGATTTTCCTTGAGTCCTATTAGCTTGTTCGCTTGGTTGTTTTGGTTGAGTATCGAGTTATTCTAGCATAGTCTGAATGTTCTAACTCTTATTGAATTCCGATGGGTTAAAAACCCGGTTAACAGATACTAATCTCATATAACTAAGGAGATGAATTCTCTCTTAAATAGTGTTTCGCTTCTATTGCTCTAACTCAACCCAACTATAGTCGACCGATGGACACTGTGCCATGATTTAACTATAATCAAAGTAGAGCTTCCACATCGTAGATCAACAGTATCCTCAAGTCAAGAAAACCATGTAAATTAGTCGCATCAATATTTTCTATTTGACCTTAGTTATATTAACTAACAAAAAACTATCGAGTGAGTCGTTCCATAGTTATCCAATAAGTCTCAGTACGTACCCCTAGGTGGCCCCAGCAGGCATGAGTAATATACTGCCCAACATTTGGAGAGCGTTACATACTCTAGTCTTAACGGATACTCAATATCCAATCTCGATGCATCATGACTAAGAGCATTTAAAATGGTATATTTATTTCATTGTGATAAATTACTCATGATTACAACACTTTGTAACTACTATCACAAAATATACCATTTATGGATTTTCTATTAAATATACTTTTGATTAAATTAATTAATGTAACCATATTATATCAAGTATATAATACAAAGAAAACACCTTATTTTGAACAAATTGGTTAACGAGTTAGATATATGTAACAAATTACATAATTGCCCTCTAGAGCATACCCCTAACTCTATCAGAATCTAGACTTTATTTGGGATGATAAGTGCACCAAGGCATTTGAGAAGCCTAAGGAGTTATTGACTAGTGGACCCATGCTCACTATCCTATATGGACCAAGCCGTTTACGGTTTTCACGGATGCATGTGGCACATGATTAGAAGCAGTTCTTATGCAGGAAGGGAAGGTAGTTGCCTATGCTAGTAGACAACTAAAATATTTTGAGAAGATGTATCCAGTGCATGATTTATAATTGGTAGCCATTGTTTTTTCCTTAAAGATGCGGAAGCAATATCTCTTGAGTGAAGGTTTGAGCTATTCACTAATCATAAATCACTCAAATACCTATTTTCCCAAAAACAATTAAATCTTAGACAGCACAGGTAGATGGAGTATATATCATCCTTTGACTTTGGTATTCAATGTACCCCTGGAAAAGGGAACGTTGTCGCCGATGCCCTTAGTAGGAGACACACTACCGTAGGTGCTATCAGTTTTAGAGGTTAGACCTGAAAGTGACAAAGGATCAAGTAATATGAAATATTTACTAAACTATTTGCTTGTGTGGAATATAAATATAAAAGTAAAAATAATAAAGTAAATGACACTAGATATTTTTATGTGAAAATAAGGGATACATCCCTATAATCAAACTTAATACACAAAACATCCTCCAAAAAAGATATAAATTACATCCCTATTTTCAAATACTGCAATTTTCTTCCCTAAAATACCCCTTTGCTCCATTGTTGAACGTTGATTATTCATATGTGTATGTTATTCTCACATCCATAATTAAATTTCGCACCCCATTAATTATCAATCTTTAAAACGCAATAACTTGTAGAAACGACGGATTGACAATCCGTTTTCACCATTAAATCATAAATTTTATTATTTTTCTAATGAGTGGTATTATGCATATGTAAAAACAACGGCAAGACAAGCTATTCGCGAACAAATTTTCTGCAATTATATGGTATGATTACAGACAATTCAGCAATTATATGCAATTATTGCAGAAAAGTCTGCAATTATATTGTATAGTTGCACTCTTCTATGATTACTTGGAATAATTGCATAGTTTTCTACAATTATTCGATTTAATTGCATAAAAGTGTGCACTAATATGGAATAATTGTAGAAAAATTTGCAATTATTACATATAATTGCATAAAAGTCTGCAATTATATGGAATAATTACTGATATTTGAAGAAAAATTGATGACCATTTCATATAATTGCAGAAAATGGCAAGTATACTGAATAACTGCAGAAAGGTCGGCAATTATATAGAATAATAGCAGAGAAGTATGCAATTATTACATATGATTGCATAAAAGTCTGCAATTATTCCACATGATTGCATAAAAGTATGCAATTATATGGAATAATTGCTGACATTTGAAGGAAAATCGATGTGTTCAACAATTGTAGAATTCTCTACAAATATATGGAATAATTGCAGCCTTACTTCAAATATGATTTTTTTAGTATCAACAATGGATCTCATTTTAAAGATCGTAAAATTTATGATTTTTTGGTGAAAACGGTATGCTGGTCTGATGTTTCTACAGAAAGTTATATGCATTTGAAATGCTAAAAACATAAAGGGTATTTGGGTCTTTTGGCGCAAACGGATTGGAAAACAGGGACTATAAACGTAAGTTTAGTTTGGGTAGGATGTTTTCTCTATTTTGAAACTTAACAGAGATATGAGCCAAACTATCCCTATTTTTATACTGATTTGAACTTCCCGTTCTACGTCCAGTCCTAGACTCCTTCTGGGTTTAATCGATGCCCTCACATAACCCGGAGGAGAAGGTATTACATCGCCTGAGCAACTGAACATGACTTCAACCACCTAGACAACCGAGTAGGACTTCAACCGCCTGAGGATAATACAACTGGACTCTAACTGTAAATAACAGAAATGTATTTGACCGAGTATGCTCTTGAATAGCACTGAAAACTGACGCAGTGGATTAAACAAAACAATCTTCAATCGGTGAAAGTAGTAATCGGTGGATTGGAAGATACTGAAATGCCCAAATTCATTGATCCGAAGATACCGAATTCTAGCTATCCCGAACTCGTTGATCGCGCACGATACCGGGTTCAAAGATCTTTAATTCTTCAAGCGTTGATCAAGCGCACTTGATTCCGCGAATCGGCTTCTACAATCGTTGAATCGAGCGCACTCGATTAACCGAAAGAGGAGATAGGAGATTACACTCAACTACCAATTTAGATGAAAGCACACAACAATCAAAAGAGAATTTTATTCAAAAATCAACAACAACACAAATGACTCACACGGCCTATTTATAGGCGTTACAAATTTTCAACAGAAATTACCAACTCTTAAGTCGGTTCCGACTTATAGCTTCAGACCTACGACTTACCTTAACTCGGCGACGACCTAAGATAAAACAGCGACTTATTACAATACAAGTACAACACAACGACTCACTTAGGTCGGTAACGACCTAGTTACATTATTCAACGACTTACCAACATGTTACACAACACATACGACTTACAGAAATACGACCTACGACTTATAAACTGGCGGCATCCCAGAACAACGACTTAAAGCAATCAACGGTAGAGATTAACTCGGCAGAGAAAACAACGGCAACAGCTTCAGCGACTTAAAAGCATGCGGCGACTTAAAGAAACCAATGGTAGAGATTAACTCGGCAGAGAATCAACGGTTTCCATCCTCAGCGACTTAACTCCTGACTCGTTAGGTCGTTCACGAGACTTAACTAAGTCGTAACTCGGTGACGACTTATCACCTGTTCCGTTAAGTCGTTCCCAACACTTGCTCCTATAGCTTTTAGGTCGTAACCCAGCACTTCCCTTAGGTCGTAACCCAGCACTTCCCTTAGGTCGTAACCCGGTAGGTCTTCCTGGCGACTTAATATCTTTGATAATCTGCACCTCTCCACTAGTTAGGTCTTCCACTCTCTTAAGTCGGTCACGACTTAAGTGACCCATCATGTTAAGTCGGTCGCTTATGTGTTCTGCTTCCTTGAGTCGGTCAAGACTCATAGCCCCTTCCATAAGTCGCGTACGACTTATGCCTTCATTCCTGGCCTGAGCAACATCATCCTCCCCAGGTTGAGAGAAATTCGACCTCGAATTTGTATATTCTTCCACATTAGTTTGATCATCCCCATGATATGGTACAAGATGTTTAACATTGAACACGTCAGACGTATACACATCATCTGGTAGCTTCAATTTATAAGCATTTTCATTGATTCGTTTCACAACTTCCACTGGACCAATTTTCCTGGCTTTCAACTTGTTATAAGCGCCTACTAGAAAACGATCTTTTGTTAACACTGCATAAACCATATCTCCTTCATTAAACTCAACATTTCTTCGTTTCAAATCTGCAGATCGTTTATATTTCTCATTTGCTTGCTCCAATCGTTCCTGAACGATTTTATGACATTCCGCCAATCCATCAACAAAATCAGCAGCTTTCTTAATTGTCTTCTTTGATTGTGGCACTACCGTTAAATCCAACGGACCCTTCGGTAAGCTTGAATATACTATCTGAAATGGACTGAACCCTGTGCTACGATTTACCGCATGATTATGAGCAAATTCTGCCTGGCATAACTTCACATCCCAACTCTTCAGATTATCTTGTACAAGACACCTCAACAAATTTCCCAATGATCTGTTCACAACCTGGGTCTGTCCATCCGTTTGCGGATGATAAGCACTACTAAACTTCAGCTTCGTTCCCACCATTTTCCACAAACTCAACCAAAAGTGACTCAGAAATCGAGTATCTCTATCCGACACAATAGATTCTGGCAATCCATGAAGTCGATAGATCTCCTTGAAAAACAATTGAGCAACATGAACAGCATCCGCCGTCTTCTTACAAGCAATAAAATGTGCCATTTTCGAAAATCGATCAACCACCACATAAATGGAATCGTTACCACGCTGTGTCCTCGGTAATCCCAACACGAAGTCCATACTCACATCAACCCATGGTTTAATTGGTACAGGTAACGGCATATATAACCCAGCATTAGTTGCAGTTCCTTTCGAAATCTGACAGATATGACATCGCTCCACAAACCTCTCCACCTCTTTCCTCATCGATGGCCAAAAGTAAGATTGTGAAATCAACTGTAATGTACGGTCTCTACCCACGTGTCCTTCTTCATGTAGCTCTTTTACGATCTTCATTCTCAAACTACCCTCCGGTATGCACAATCGATTTCCTTTGAACAGAAAACCATCTATCATTATAAACTCATCCGTCTCCTCATCCTTGACTTTATCAACAAACTTTGCAAAGTAAGGATCATTGTCAAATAATTCTGGTAACATTTCAAACCCCGTCACTTCAACCTTTAGTGTAGTCAACAAATGACTCCTCCTACTCAAAGCATCAGCCACACGATTCGTCACTCCCGATTTGTGTTTCACAACAAAAGTAAACTGTTGCAGATATGCAATCCACGATGCATGTCTTGCTGAAATCTTGTCTTGCCCTTGCAAATGCTTCAAGGCCTCATGATCAGTATACATAACAAACTCTTTCTGGAATAGATAATGTCTCCAGTGTTTAATAGCTTGCACAACAACATAAAACTCCACATCATATGTACTGTATCGCATCTTCGCTCCTAACAACTTCTCACTGAAATATGCAATAGGACGTCCCCTCTGACTCAATACTCCTCCAATTCCAACCTTTGACGCATCAGTATGTAATTCAAACAACAACTGAAAATCAGGTAATGCTAGGATTGGTGCTGTCATCAACAACTCCTTGATTCGTTCAAAAGCAACTCCTGCTTCCTCCGTCCATGTAAACTATTTACCCTTCATACAATCAGTCACAGGCGCCATCACACTAATAAAGTATGGAATAAACCTTCGATAAAATGAAGCCAACCCGTGAAAACTACGAACTTCCGTTATCGTCTTGGCCTGTGGCCAATCTCTAATCGCTTCAACTTTACTTTGGTCAACCTGTATTCCTTCTTCCGACACAACATACCCCAGAAATAAAACGCTATGCGTCATGAACACGCATTTCTTCGTTGCAGCATAAAACTGTTCTTGTCGCAGTACCATCAGCACTTCTCTCAGATGATTCAAATGTTCCTCTGGACTTCCACTATATATCAGAATATCATCGAAATACACCACCACAAACTTCCCGATGAATGGTCTAAAAATTTGATTCATCACCCTCATGAAAGTACTCGGAGCATTTGATAAGCCAAACGGCATAACCAACCACTCGTATAGACCCTCCCTGGTTTTAAAAGCAGTCTTCCACTCATCTCCTGGTCTGATACGAATTTGATGATATCCGCTCTTCAAATCAATCTTCGAAAATATAGTAGCTCCGCTTATTTGATCTAACAAGTCATCCAACCTCGGCATTGGAAATCTGTATCTCACAGTAATCTTATTCAATGCTCGACTGTCAGTGCACATCCTCCACGTTCCATCCTTTTTGGGTACCAATAAAGCTGGTACAGCACAAGGACTTAAACTCTCCTACACACGCCCCTGTTCAAGCAATTCCTCTACCTGCCTCCGCAACTCTTCATGTTCCTTTGGACTCATTCGATAATGTGGTCTGTATGGCAACACAGCACCTGGAACAAGATCTATCTGATGTTGTATATCCCTCAACGGTGGCAACTCCGTTGGTAACTCCTCCGGAAATACATCGTCAAACTCTTTCAATACCGGTTTTACTTCTTCTGGAATTTCAACCTCTTCTTTGCTCTCACGCCCAATTAATAAAAATACTTCAGGCTCCTCCTCTACTTCCTTCACAAACTCCTTCAAAGATAACAAAGTTTTGAGCTCCTCAATCTCCTCCAACTTGTTTTCCTCCTGTTGTCGCTTCTTTGGAACTAGAGTAATCTTTGTGCCTTCAAACATGAAACTGTAACTGTTGGTACGCCCATCATGTTGCACCGCCCTATCATACTGCCACGGTCTCCCCAGCAACAAATGACAGACATCCATATCTACCACATCGCACCAGATTTCGTCTTTATATTTCTTCCCAATTGAAAACTTCACACGAGCCCTTCGTCCAACCTTCACCTCCCTGCCTTTCCTCAACCAAGCTAGCTTGTATAGCTTCGGATGTTTCTCAGTCTTCAATGCCAACTTCCTCACAGCTTCAGAAGAAATTATATTATCACAGCTTCCAGCATCAATAACAAATTTGCAAACTTTCCCCAGAATAGTACATGTTGACTGAAAAATATTGCTCCTCAACCAACTACAATCCTCCTCTTGCTTTGGTGTTAAACAGGACCTCTTCATCATGAGATTATAACCTTCGTCTCCCGACACTTCTTCTTCCTCCTCATCAGGTGGTGAATTGGAACATTCAGCTTCTTCATCCTCATCCTCAACCTCTGCTATCATAGCTCTCTTCTTCGGCTTTGGACATTCGCTACTTTTGTGACCAAATTCCTGACAATTGTAACATTTGAAACCGTTGTTAACCTTTGTCTTCTCAGCCTCCTTCACTACTGGTCTACTGATAGGTTTAGAAACATTAGAACTCCCACTAACTCCCTTCACTGGATTGTTGGAATTTGTAAACACACCTCCCCCTCGTCTTCCCTATTTCTCCCAAGCCAACGCTTTCTGGTGTGCTTCCGCTACAGATCTGGGATCAAACATATTAACCATATCCTGAATCTGCATTCGCAATCCTCCAACAAATCTGGCTGTTAACTGTTCTTCTGTCTCCATAATATCGTTCCTTGCAATCAGTTGATAAAATTCATCAGCATAGTCATTCACAGATTTCGTTCCTTGTCTCAAGTTCTGCAACCTCTGATACATAAGCGATTGATAATTATAAGGTAAGAATGTCGCTTTCATCAATTTCTTCATCTTCTCCCAAGATTCAATCTTTGACTTCCCCATCCGTTCACGTGTAAGTTTGGTTTGCTGCCACCACGCCAAAGCTCTACCCCTCAACCTTGTAGCAACCAACTTCACTCTACGATGTTCTGGAACTTCCTTGAAGTCAAAAATCTCTTCTACATTAGCCATCCAATCTAGAAACTCCTTCGCTTGCATACCACCTTTGAACTCAGGAATTTCAGTCTTCATCCCCGACTCCCACTTGTGATCATACTCAGAGTAATTTCTTCCTTGTCCTCGTCCTTGTCCTCGAACACTACCACCATCATACTCCTCTTCAAAATCAGATGTATATCGTTGTCTATCTCGTCCACCCACATCTCTACTCCCATCACGTCTACCACCATCATCCCTTCTATCTACATTCCTCCGTTCACGATCATTCACGTTCCTCCCACGCCTTTGATCATCATCAACACTTCTGTCTCGATTGGATTGTGGTGAGACTCTACTTCCCCCATGGTTAGATTCAAGTGAAACCCTTCTCCGATTTTGATTCATCTCCGTCATAAGCTTCTCTAACCGACCAATTCCTTCGTTAAGCTTTTCACTAAAGTTTTCATTGATTCTTTGCTCCATCTCATCAGCTTCTTCTCTTCGATACAAAGCTTCAACGTTTTGATGTCGATTGGCTCTCCTTGGCGGCATGATTGAAATCTTCACAACTTCTTCAACAATTCAAAATTCAAACACTTTTCAAACTTTGATCCAAAATGAAATGGATCGAAAACTTCCACTTTGTTGCAAATCGCGATGAACACGATGGACAAAGTTTCGGCCTCCCACTCAAATCCGATCAAACAACTTCAATATAAAGTCAAACACTTCAACTTAATCACGGCTCAACACTTCAAGCTCGGCTAATCACTTCAAACTTCAAACTCTCGGCTCTAAGACTCGATCTAACTATGATTGGTTAGAACAAGCTCTGATACCAAAAACTGACGCAGCAGATTAAACAAAACAATCTTCAATCGGTGAAAGTAGTAATCGGTGGATTGGAAGATACTGAAATGCCCAAATTCGTTGATCCGAAGATACCGAATTCTAGCTATCCCGAACTCGTTGATCGCGCACGATACCGGGTTCAAAGATCTTTAATTCTTCAAGCGTTGATCAAGCGCACTTGATTCCGCGAATCGGCTTCTACAATCGTTGAATCGAGCGCACTCGATTAACCGAAAGAGGAGATAGGAGATTACACTCAACTACCAATTTAGATGAAAGCACACAGCAATCAAAAGAGAATTTTATTCAAAAATCAACAACAACACAAATGACTCACACGGCCTATTTATAGGCGTTACAAATTTTCAACAGAAATTACCAACTCTTAAGTCGGTTCCGACTTATAGCTTCAGACCTACGACTTACCTTAACTCGGCGATGACCTAAGATAAAATAGCGACTTATTACAATACAAGTACAACACAACGACTCACTTAGGTCGGTAACGACCTAGTTACATTATTCAACGACTTACCAACATGTTACACAACACATACGACTTACAGAAATACGACCTACGACTTATAAACTGGCGGCATCCTAGAACAGCGACTTAAAACAATCAACGGTAGAGATTAACTCGGTAGAGAAAACAACGGCAACAGCTTCAGCGACTTAAAAGCATGCGGCGACTTAAAGAAACCAATGGTAGAGATTAACTCGGCAGAGAATCAACGGTTTCCATCCTCAGCGACTTAACTCCTGACTCGTTAGGTCGTTCACGAGACTTAACTAAGTCGTAACTCGGTGATGACTTATCACCTATTCCGTTAAGTCGTTCCCAGCACTTGCTCCTATAGCTTTTAGGTCGTAACCCAGCACTTCCCTTAGGTCATAACCCAGCACTTCCCTTAGGTCGTAACCCGGTAGGTCTTCCTGGTGACTTAATATCTTTGATAATCTGCACCTCTCCACTAGTTAGGTCTTCCACTCTCTTAAGTCGGTCACGACTTAAGTGACCCATCATGTTAAGTCGGTCGCTTATGTGTTCTGCTTCCTTGAGTCGGTCACGACTCATAGCCCCTTCCATAAGTCGCGTACGACTTATGCCTTCATTCCTGGCCTGAGCTACATCAATAAGTTAATAACGTACACTCTTTCTATAATGTTCTTCTTTGTGGTATATCGTGTAGTTTGTGAAGAAAGGAAGTAATTTTGATCATAAGAAAATATTCTTGAATGATCGTGTGTTTAAAAATATAAAGTCGTTTGGAACTGAATGCTTGAGAGTTCAATAGTAAAGATAGAGAGAATTGCAAATAGAATTGATTATTCAAAACATTCGAATTCTTTGCTTTATATAGTGTTCAAAGGTTGCAATCGTTCGTGAAGAGTAACGGTAAAGAGTTGTGACTGTAACTCTTGATTAAGAGTTGAAACTCTTCACGAAGGAGACACACCTTTTCAAAAAATAACCGTTATGCAAATTCAGCCAGTTGAATAAAGTTTGGTAGCCAACTGAATCAATGATTTTTAAATCGGCAAGAAAATAGTTCAATTTAGGCTTTTTTCAACCGGCTGAATATTTTCAGACAGTCGGCTGATTGTTCATAAATATTTATGTGCAAGTGCACAGATTCAGTTGGCTGACCTGGGTAGTTCAACTGGCTGAATTTCAAGTTTGTTGTGATGTATTTGAAAATTCTATTTCTGAAAAATCATGTGTGTATATATACCACATAGAAGAGATTTTAACAACTTTATGCCCCTAGACATAGACATTATGACTGATAGTACTTTGTAGCGTCAATTTGTTTTTCATTTTAATATGATTGTCTCTTTGTAAAGTTGATATCATTTCCTACAAAAGTGGTTAGTATATACAATATATACTTGTATAGTTTTTATGGTTAAAACATCAAAATATAAGGTTCTAACATTCTCCCCTTTTTTGATGATGACAACCATATAAGTTCAATTTTAAATTGAGTTATTCTCCCCTTAACTTGATACTCCCCTTATCGATATGGCCTTACTTTATTCTCTCCCTTTATCATCGACAAAAAGGAAATAGATATCAATAGAAGTAAAATGAATGATTATAAGGGTAGAACTCCTTAATATAAAGTCATCGGTGTACAAAATATTAAAATATTGTTTTTAAGATTTTAAAGAACATACCACTTACCATAGTCACAATTTTAACCATCGCCACATCACATATTATACTCACATTGAAAATTTGAACATCACATTTGTGGCTTCATTTCCATAAGTATCAAAAAATTTGGAATATATCTCCCACTTTATATAATAGTTGCTAATATAAAGTTTTCATTATAAAATACATTTTTATAATAGTTGCTAATATAAAGTTGTTTATCGTGATCAATCATATTAGCTGGAATCAATATTCTAATACTATTAGTCATTAGCTTAGTACTTGAAAAGTATTTTCTATTATTTCTAAACAGAGTACTATTATGACTGCAAGTGGTTATAAGACTATCTTGTTTACTAGCACTAGCACTAAAATTAGTATACGTGAATGCATATATGATATCATATTTACTTTTAGCCTGTTTATATCCTAAACCGCAGGAAGATAAGATATCTTTACCTTTATTAAAACTTACGATTTTTTTTATTTAATCTTTCAAAATTTGCTTTAGAATTACAAACTTCTTTTTGAAAAATATTATTCTTATCTTTTAAAATCATACATTCTTTAGTTAATCCTAAGTTTTTTTTATTAAAACATCATTCCCTTTTTCAAGAGACAAAATTAAAGAGTTAGAATTATTTAAAGAATTTTCTAAAAATATTTTTTTTGTTTTACAAAACATTAATTTCCTGCAAAAGATCATTATTTTTAGTTTCTAATTGCTCGTTTTCTTTTTGTAGGAAATCTTTTTGTAAAACAAGTTCTTCTACCGTATTTTCAAAAAAATTAATTTGTTTTACTAAACATTTTTTTTCTCTTTTAAATTGAAAATTTCTTGCTCATAATTTTTTAACTAAGTTAATGCAATTCTATTAACTTTATTCAATGTTTTATAATCTATTAATAGTTCATCATGTGCTAACAAAAGATCTTTATATAAAGAATCTAAGCATACGGATTGTGATCTGAGTTTAGCCATGAAGTATTTGCTCCTTTGATTCTTCTTTATTGCTCTTCCTCTTTCTATTGCCTTGACTAGATCTCTTTATGGCCATTTATTCTAAAACGTTGTTACAATCACTAGAAGCCTTGGCTCTGATACTAAATGAGAGTGACCAAGGATCGGTAATATGAATATTAACTAAACTATTTGCTTGTGCGAAATATAAATATAAAAGTAAAAATAATAAAGTAAATGATACCAGATATTTTTATACTGGTTCAAACTTCATGTTCTACGCCCAGTCCTAGACTCCTATATTTAATCGATGCCCTCACTTAACCCGGAGGATAAGGTATTACACCGCCTGAGCAACTGAACATGACTTCAACCGCCTAGACGACCAAGTAGGACTTCAACCGCCTAAGGATACTATAATATGACTTTAACTATAAATAGCAGAAATGTATTTAACCGAGTATGCTCTGGAATAGCACTGATAAGTTAATAATGTACACCCTTCTTATAATGTTCTCCTTTGTGGTATATCATGTAGTTTGTGAAGAAAGGAAATAATCTTGATGAAAAAAATATATTCTTGAATGATCATGTGATCAAAAATATAAAGCAGTTTGGAATTGAATGCTTGATAGTCCAATAGTAAAGATAGAGAGAATTACAAATAGAACTGATTATTTAAAACATTGGAATTCTTTGCTTTATATAGTGTTTAAAGGCTGCAATCGTTCGTGAAGAGTAATGGTAAAGAGTTATGACTGTAACTCTTGATTAAGAGTTGTAACTCTTCATGAAGGAGATGCACCTTTTTAATAAACTAGCCATTATGTAGAGTCAGCCGGATGAATAAAGTTTGGTAGCCAGCTGAATCGACGATTTTCAAATCAGCAAGAAAATAGTTCAATTTAGGCCATTTTCAGCCGGCTGAATATTTTCAGACAGTCGGCTGATTGTTCATAAATATTTATGTGCAAGTGCATAGAATCAGTCGGCTGACCTGGGTGGCTTAGCCGGCTTAATTTCAAATTTGTTGTGATGTTTTTGAAAATTCTATTTCTGAAAAATCGTATGTGTATATATACCACATAGAAGAGATTTTAATAACTTTATACCTCTAGACATAGACATCGTGACAGATAGTACTTTGTAGCGTCAATTTGGTCTTCATTTTGATATGATTGTCTCTTTGTAAAGTTGATATCATTTACTGCAAAAATGGTTAGTGTATAATATATACTTGTATAGTTGTCACTATCAAAACATGAAAATATAAGGTTCTAACAAGACCAGTCTTGATAGATTGTATATGGCACGAGCAAGTAAAAGACGAGGAATTAGTAGATATTTTAGAAAAATTAAGAAAAGGAGAGTATTTTTCCTATGATAGGAGGTACTCGGTTGATGAGAAGGGATATTTGAAAAGAGATGGACATCTTTGCGTCCCAATGACTAATGACTTGATGAGATATGTACGTATGAAGTGTCACCACTCAAGAATGACCATTTATCTCGGACGAGATAAGATGTATAAGGACATAAAGATAATTTTCTTTTGGAATGGAATGAAGAGGAGCATAGCTAAGTTCGTTGCTAAGTGTTTGACATGTCAAAAGGTAAAAGCTGAGTAAGGGAAGCCTGGTTGATTATTATTACCTTTGGAAATTCCAACTTGGAAGTGAGAGCATATTTCGATGGATTTTGTGGAGGGATTACCTAAAAGTCAGAAGGGCAATGAAGCTATTTGGGTTGTTGTAGATAGACTCACCATAAGTGCTCATTTTGTTCCAATTAGGAGAAATAGGACTAGCATCTCTCTCGTCCAGATTTATATTAAAAAGGTAGTTCGTCTTCATGGAATTCCGTAACCATAGTCGGTGATAGGAACCCTTTGTTCATTAGCGGGTTTTGGAGGAGCCTACAGACAACTTTGGGAACTTCTTTGAACCTTACCACGACGTATCACCCACAAACTAACAGACAAACAGAGAGGGGAATAGAATTTTGGAAGACCTGTTGAGAGCTTATGTCTTGGATTTAGGACGACATTGGAAGCAGCATCTACCTTTGGTTGAGTTTGCATATAATAATAGCTATCAAACAACGATTGGTATGGCCCCTTTTGAAGCACTTTATGGGTGGCCATGCAAATTGGCTAGTTGTTGGTGGGAAACCACTGATGAAGTATTGCTCAGATTCGATTTAATCCATGATACAATGGAAAAAGTAAAGTTGATTGGGCAGAGGATGAAGATAGCGTAAGACCATCAGAAATCTTCTACGGATAAAAGAAGGAAAGAGCTTGAATTTGAGATTGAAGATGTGGTATTTGTAAAAACCTTCCCTTTTAGAAAAGTTGTTAGATTTGGCAAGTTTGGAAAATTGGCACCTAAATTTATTTGGGCCATTCAGAATTCTAGAAAGAATAAGGAAATTAGCATATCTTGTGGAGCTCCCTGACAAGTTGGCAGAAGTCCATAATGTTTTCCACGTTTCTCACCTTAGAAAATACCTTCATGACACCGCTAGTAGAATAGAGCATGCTCAGTTGGGGGATTTTAAGATGGAGCCGACAATGTCTCATGTCACCGCATGCATTGTGGAACACGATACTAGGACACTCCATAATAAAATAATTAAGTTGGTCTGAGTACAATGGGGAGCAATCTGACGGAAAGAACATGAGAGACTGAGGGGAAGATGAAGAACACTCACCCAGAGCTTTTCATTGGTAATTTTTCTCTTCAAAATTAGGATTTTGGTTGCATCGCGGTTGCTAAATTGGATGGTAAAAGTTGATTATTACACTTTTCACAATCACTTTACCCTCATAGAAATTTTTATGCATGTTTAGGATATTTGCATACATACTAACATGACACGATTACACACTTACGCTAGGATTGAGCCCATTTTAGCATGTCTACAGTACTGATCATATTGCACTATTGTTGAGTAGATGGTTGTGTAGAGAACTTGGTTGTATAACATGGATGTTATTACGAGTTACACTGTTCGACCCTTGGAAGATTTCGGAACGAAATCCTTTTTAAAGGGAGAAGAATATAACACTCCGTAAAATGAACCATAAATAAATAAAGTAAATTGAATTAAATTTGATAGGGATTGGATATGAATATTTTATAAAAATAGGAATTTGACCACGAAAGTTATTCCGTTGCGTTCATAGCGAAATTCTGATATATTTCCATATGTATTATGCTGAAAAAGAAGCTCAAATAAAGTAGTTATGAACATTTGAAGTCCAAGATTTAAATTAATTTGATTTAATTCAAATTCAAATAAGAAATCAAATATAGGATTTAAATTTCAAAAATTAGCTTTGGGACTAAGTAAACGTTTAATTAAGGTTAACGTTAAAAGTTAATTAGGGAATAAAATCAGTGAATATTAGGCTCAGGTCCTTAAAATCAAACTTAATACAAGAAAACTCCTCCTCAAAAAAAGATTGTAAATTAGGTCCCTAAAATTAAGTTACTGAATAATTGCATACATTTATGCAATTATTCAGTGAATAATTGTAGACACTTGTGCAATTAAATCCAAAAATTGCATAAAGCAATTATTCAGTGAATAATTGTGGAAATTTCCGCAATATTTTGAAAAAATTGCAAAAATTTCCGTAATTTTTTAGTGAATAATTGCGAAAAATTTCCGTAATTTTTTGAAAAAATTGTGAAATTTCCTCAACTATTCAGTGAATAACTGCGGAAATGTCTGCAATTTTTGGATATAATTGCATAAATGTCTGCAATTATTCACTGAATAAAATGTATGTAATTATTCTGTAACTTAATTTTAGGGACCTGATCTACATATTTTTTTGGCAAGGATGTTTGGTGTATTTTGAAACTTAATACGAATTTTAGCCAAACTATCCCATAAAATAATACGACAACAGAAACAAAAATAAACGCCCTGGTTAAAAGAGCAGTCGACATGAATAGGTCAACCGGTCGCCCAAGGGCGGTCGACCGCTTGGCAACGATAGTTGCCAGTGGCCTCTAGGGTTTTAAGTTATGTTCTATTCGGTTGTGCGCTCCATATTTACCCGTTTCCTACCTACTCCCATCCTATGGTTCTGGTGTATTTCAACTCCTATAAATAGGACCCTATCCTCTCCACTTTTATTCGTATTGTTTTGGGGAATACGAAGAAATTCTGCCATTGCTATCTCTCTAATAAAATTCATAAACTCTGTAGAAAATTTAGGTAAAGATTCAACTTATTTCTTCCACCAGTCTATTCTTATCCTATTTTTCTCTAATTGTTCTGAATCTAATGAATATATATACTTCTTCCCTATTGTGTGTGTGTGTGTGTATCAAAAGAGAGATTCTAGAAGAGATCACAAGGCTATAAATCCATTTGAGTAAAGTTAAGGCTAATGAGTGGAACCTTAGTATTTTTTTAGCAATTGTTTAGTGTATTTCTTTTGGATTTGAATATGCCTTAGGGATTTCGAAAATATGATAGATAAAATCCCCCGAAATTCCTTTCAATTTCGAAATGTCAATTCTATGTTAAGATTCTCAATTTTTTTCATTAATTTGATGGAATTTTTTTCGTTTATGCAATTTTTGATGATTTCATAGTCTATTCCAATTCTCCCTCTTTTTAGGGGAATTGCGATTCTTCAATAAAATAAGGGTTTTAAATTATGAATTCTATTTGTAGTTTACATCACTTATTCTTATATATTTCTTTGTAAAAGAGGAGTTGAATAGAATATGAAGTTTAGATTACAATTCTTATTGTTTAAGATATTCCGCTGAACTGGTGTAATAAATTGAGAATCTCGACATAGAATTGACATTTTGAAATAAAAAGGAATTTTGAGGGATTTTATCTATCATATTTTCAAAATCCCAATATCCCTAAGGCATATTCAAATCCAAAAGAAATACACTAAACAATTGCTGAAAAGAAATACTAAGGTTTCCGCTCACATATTAGCCTTAGCTTTACTCAAATGGATTTGCAGCCCTCCGATCTCCTTCAACATCTCTCTCTTTTGACACACACATACACACACACACAATAGAGAAGAGAGATATAAATTCATTAGATTCAGAACAATTGGAGAAGAATAGGATAAGAATATATCGAAGGAAGAAATAAGTTGAATCCTTACCTAAATTTTCTATGGAGTTTCTGAATCTTATTAGAGAGATAGCAACGGTAGAGTTTCATCGTATTCTCCAAAATAATATGAATAAAAGTGGACACGATAGGGTCTTAATTATAGGAGTTGAAACACACCAGAACTATAGGATGGAAGTAGGTAGGAAACAGGTAAATGTGGAGTGCACAGCCGAATAGAACATAACATAAAACCCTAGCCGCCACCGGCTACTATCATTGCCAAGCAGTCGACTGCCCTTGGGCGACCAGTCGATCGCTACGGTCGACGGTTGACCTATTCAGGTCGACCGCTCTTTTATTCAGGGCGTATTTTTTTCCATTGTCGTATTATTTTATTCCCTAACCAACTTTTTAGCATTAACCTTAATTAAACGTTTACTTAGCCTTCAAGCTAATTTTTGAAATTTAAATGCTAAGTTTGATTTCCTATTTGAATTTGAATTCAAACCAAATTAATTTAAATATGAGAACTACATATGCTTATAACTTCTTTGTTTGAGCTTCGTTTTCGTCATATTATATATGGAAACAGATCAGAATTTCGCCGTGAATGCAATAGAATAACTTTCATAGTCAAATTCCTATTTTTATAAAATTTCCATATCCAATCATTATCATATTTAATTCAATTTACTTTATTAATTTATGGTTCATTCTACGGGGTGTTACAAGTATCTTTCTCCTTCCTTAAAGTCGTATCTTCTTAGATCTGATTTGTAGGTTCTTCCAAATTTAAATAAACAGATCTATGCCTGACAAATTCTTTCTTGATAAAAACACCAAAAAATGTTTGTTCAAAATATGGGCTAGAATATTAAACCTACATCCACTATCAATATTATTTTAGATTAT
Source organism: Allium fistulosum (assembly GCA_030737815.1). Taxonomy (NCBI): domain Eukaryota; kingdom Viridiplantae; phylum Streptophyta; class Magnoliopsida; order Asparagales; family Amaryllidaceae; genus Allium; species Allium fistulosum. The sequence goes on along the minus strand of CM060902.1, from coordinate 730,091,965 downwards.
TTTTGCAATTACAACCAAGTTTACGTTGATTTCAGATCTTGAAATAAGTTGACCACGAAAATGAAAGCAATTTGGTGTAAAAATCCGAGAAGTGATCAAAGATTCTTTTTTTAGTTGTCCAAAGTTTTCTATTTATTGACGTAGTCATCCACCATAGTTGGTAGAATGAGTTTGAACAAGTGATCCTCTTGATTCGGAGGTAAAGCCATGAAAAAGTCGTCAAAATAACAATATCTCAACATGCGTACCGTTCAATATTGACCAATTTTGATCGGTGCCGAACGGTTTTGTTTACTTATATCTTAGCCTTTTCTCTTTATAGTTGTTTAAGTCTTCAAGTTTTGGATATTGGTGACAAAAATCGTTCGGTGCCGACTGATGTTTTCTTCAACTGTATCTAATACCATTGATAGAGCAAAGTGGGGCCCTTTTGACTTTAAGAATTCGGGTATCAAACGGTTTGAATCGTTCAACGTCGAACGGTTTTGTTTCCTCTATACTTGATCAAATTTTTTAAGGTCTTTGTTCTTCAATCTTAACATCTCCTAAGCTACTTGGTCTGTTTCATCATCGCCTTGAAGTCCAGATTCATCGAGATACTACTTGGCTCAAATACCAGATAACAATAATCATATCGAATTTCGCTTGGTCTGTCCAAGACTCTGACTTTCTCTTTTAGCTTTTGGTGTTTTTAGTCTAACACTATTTCATAAATGGTACAACCTCTCTTTGCTTCCTATATTTCTATTCCAACATAAAATAATGGCAAATATGAAGCCACGTCATCTTTATATTTTATAAATTATATATAAGTACTTGCGTTGCTTATTTACTTAATTTTTTATTGTTAGTTTTAAATTTTAACACCCTCTTTCATTTTGTCTTGTTCAAATCCTTTTCACAAATAGAAAGCATAACCCAAATAAAAGCGATATTGCACGCTTAAGAAGCTAGCAAACAATATTCTTAAGATGGAATCTTAACATTCTAATTTTTTGTCACTACCAACGTCCGTTACAAATGTTGAACTACGGAATAACTATTTGTTCTCTTTGATCAGCCAACTTACGTCCAAATCACCTGCAGGCCATGCCTGTCTTTAACCTTTGGTCCCAAGCAAATATACCACAGGCAAAAATTCCATATGCTGTGTACAAATGCACGCCACTTGTCAATCGAACGTACTTCCCAACCCAACCGAGAGGTATCTTCCAGTCATTTGCAACGTTCCAAGCTAAACAAAACAAACCGTTGCTAATTTGTATATAAACGGCCAACCGGCCTTTATATAACTGTATCCTGTAAGCAAGAGAAGAAGAAGAAGAAGAAGATGGAGAAATACAGAAGCGTAGAAATGTTCTCACCGATGCGGTCAGCACAGTCTCCTTCCATGTCGCCGTTTCGGTCTCCGTTGCAGTCTCCTTTAACTTCAGGTCGATACTCCTCTACCATCGATGAGGACGAAACTGCGTTGAGATGGGCGGCGATAGAGAAGCTTCCTGTATACGAACAACTGAGGACCAGTGTGCTCAGAGAGGAAGTGCAGACTGAGAATGGAAAGAAGAAGTTTGAGCACAGAGAAGTTGATGTCAGGAATCTTGCGATTGTGGAAAGGCAGCAGTTTATTGAGAGGATTTTTAAGGTGGCGGAAGAGGATAATGAGCGGTTCTTAAAGAAGCTACGTAGTAGGATCGATAAGTAAGTTCTTACTTGTTATGGCGCTTGAATATCAATCAAAAAAATAATTATAATTTTTGATTTTAAAAGTGATACTAAGATTTGTATACTTGTGAAGAATTTTAAATTTGTAAAAGCAGTTTGACTTTTAGATTTTATTTCTAGAAACGTTTTGAATTTGTAAAGCAGAATGGTTAGATCCTATTTTTAAAGGCGTTTAATTTTGTAAAAGAGGTTTAACATTAAATCATATTTTTAATTGATTAAGATTTGATAATAGGGATTTGGACCAAAGGTCCCTAAAGCATGCACAAAAAATCTCTACTCATGAACCCATATAAATTAAGTCCTTGTTTTGTTATTTTTTACCGAACTGTCACCTCCTAGAAAATCGGTCCAGCATTAAAATCAAGGGCAAAATTAACATAAATTCACCAAAAACTAAAAACAGAGATCTATTTTTTATAACTTTTTTGAGAGAGACTTTTCTTCCATCATCCTTCAGTTCTTGCAGTTGGTAGTCATTATAATATATAGGTTGGCGTTTTTGGTAGTTCATGTTGATACTAAAAAGGTGTGACACCAAAGATATTACAACTATTATTAAAGATTGTGGTTACCTTTTCGGGGTCTACTCGTTAGCATGATTTGATTTGTTATCAAATCTCCTTTTGTTATGCCATCAAATTTGAGTAGCAAATATAGTTCTACTTGATGTTTTTTGGAAAATATCCTTGTTGTTTATCCAGGAAAAAAACTCTTTATCCTTTCATATCATAAATTAAACCTGTAAATATTCTTTAATATATAACCAAATTTTTTTTTGCACATTTAGTATGTTTATATAATTTGATGGCATGAAATATACTATTTTTATGTATACAATTGAGTGTTATTTTTAGTGAAAACATGCCAATTAAAAATTATTGTGCTCGTTGCATTATAAAAAGGCAATGAACTGGAGCAGTAACAAGTAGATTGCTCTCTGTGAAGAATGTAACTTGCAACAAAAACCACTAAACTTGCAAAAATAAAATAAAAAATTACAATAGTATGTACACTTTCTAATTTATCTCCATTTATTATGTTAATTTAATTACATAATGTAACATATTTAACCAAAATATCAAATTTTCAAGCTTGTAGGTACGTTGCATTTTAAAGACACTTAATAACACAAGACTGTTTTGAATTTTGATAAAGTTTAGGGAACGCTGTATGTTAAAAGACTGAAGGTTTTTTGACTATTTTCAAAAAGAGAAAACACAAGAACGAAGGCATAATCTAAACTATGTATTTCCTATAACAATGTGACGATGTCAACCTTCTATCTTAAGCACTAAATTTTGATATAGAATTTTTTTTTTAGCTTCTATTGTTGTTTAAGTAAAGAAAAATACCCATTAGATATTGTATATCTACAAAAGGACCTAAAAAAAAAAATCGATATCCACAAAAAGTTACCCCAATACAAAATAATAATTTTGCTTATAATGCACAACGTTTTATTTTGTCTTCTCATTTTTAGAAAAAAGAAAGAACCAACAATAGATAATATTTAAAGACTGAAATGTGATTTTTATGCAATTCACCTTATTTTTTATTTCGCATATTATACCAGAGAATAATCTGAATATAACAGCATTTTGCATAAAATATAAGATTGTTTTACCGTCGTTAAATATCGATTTTGTAGTGCAGATTAAATGGAGCGAGTGCAAAAACATGCAAATAATATTGTAAATCTACATAGAAGATTGATTTAAACATGGTATGATGGTTCAAAACATCTTGAATAATAGTGTAGCAATTTTGCTCTTCCTATTTGTCCATCTTAACTACCACATCAATAGAAAAGATATTATACGTTGTGCATAGTAAAAAACACTTTTAAATAATATTTCGACATATTCACTATTTTAGTCGAACTATTAAACTTGACAACTATTGTTCTTTCTATTAGACCTAACTTCAAAGTTCCTCATTGTTTATTAAATTTAAAACCAACTTAACTGGAAATAGTTTACAAATGATGTTGAAAATCATTTCAAGGTTATCTATTGGGTTGCCAATGCATTAATTGTGTATTATAGAATTTTAAATAACGACAAAAGAGCGTGTGTGCGTGAGCGCGCATGCGTATTTAATATCAGTTGTAATGTTCTTTCAAATAACAATATATGAAAATAGTATTACAAACTTTTAAAAAAATAAAACAAAAATGATATCACATTTAAAAAATAACAATCATAAAACGATACTAGAAAGTGGAATTTAAAAATATTAACTCAAAAATGATGCTCCAATTCATAAAATCTACCGCAAATCAAGAAAATGTTAATATACTTCATAAACCGATACTACAATTCACAATACTATTATAAAATAATGTTGTGAGCTACAATATATACATTATATAAAAAACTACAATTGTTTATAAACTGTTACAATTCATGAAATACTACTATAAAGTAAGTCAATACAATTCAGAAGCTGCTACTATAACATGACATTATGAATTAAAACATACATAATCAATTTATTTAAAAAAAACATTAGTATATTTTTCTTCTTTAATTTGCTGCTTCTTCTTCAATTTTCCGCTTTTTCTCTAACCCAACTGCTTCACCACATCGTTGCTACCACCAGAGTCATCCCTTCTTTTTCATCACTTGCCGGCACCACATAATCAAAACACTTTTGTTCGCGTTCCTTCAAAAAACCCTAGTCAAAGCCTATCTTGCCGCCGACTATCACGTCGGTATCGGCACCACATAGCATCCACCTACCTCGTCGCGACCGTCGTCGAACCTACGCGCCTTCACTGAAACGTCTGCAAATTTTTTCTTAATATTAATAATGTAACACTATAAATTTGAAAATGAAAGAATATTCAAAGTAATAACTTTTTTATTAGTATCTATTAATCGGTAATAAGTAGTTAATTTATCTGTCACCGCATTGTCGTTACCGAATACAATTTTGTTCATACTTTTTTTGAAGTGTGAACAAAACACTTTTCTCTTATTGAAGGAATTTGGTGGATCACATTAACATATATGACTTTTCTGAATTTCTGCGGTAGGAGGCAGTCAAGTGGGAACAAAATCACTTACGCAGAAGAAATTGTCCTTTTTGCTATATCCGAAAATTGAGAGCTCGGTTAAATCCGTCCTTCTCACTGTTTTCATGTTGTTGCAATTCACTTTCTCCTTCACAGAAAAATTATAATAAAATACTAATCAAAGTTTTTCGAAATTTCTAATGGCTTCCCCTTCATTTTCTTCTATCTTAGGTTTCATTCTTTCTTCATCTTTACCGTTCACCCTCTTCTTCTTTTTTTTAAATTTCATTCTCTTCACAACCATCAAATCATTTACCTTCCATCATTTCAATCAGTTCGGCGGCAATGTTGGCGGTGGATGGGATCGGTTGAGGCTATGGCAATCTTGGAATTTATAAAATGACGCACAGTAGAAATTCGGTAATTTTAGTTATTTATTTTCAGTAGACATTCGTTAACAGATAATTGTAATTCAACACAAATACTGATTTTCTTTTTTTAAGCATTTCTGCCACGAATTTGATGCTTGAGAGTAGTTTTTTTGTGATTATTCACTAACATTCAATAAAAAGTGCGTGGCAGCATTGGAATAGAAATAGAGTTGTTTAGCAGTTCGCGTTATTGATTTTGCTGTATACTATTTTGCAATGGGAAATTTTATTCCTATCCACAAATTCAGTAAGTTAATACACGTTTCAACTTAATCAAACCTTAAAATGATCACAGCCCCCGAAATCAACCTGTACAGCTGTGCATTCGTTCATCCCGTTACCAATTTCACCAGTTGAAGTAGCACTACCCATTTTTTAAAAGTTAATCCATGTGGACTAACTAACAATGAAAAATTCAAACTGTAACCAACAAAAAATTATCAATTTAGGGAAAAATAGATGAGGGAAAGAAAGAGATGGCAGTAAAACTTGAAGCTGAAATGCAAGTACATCATGTAGGAAACATTAATCTACTTCCAAAAGTAGACTCGATATTTTCTAATTTCTTTATTTACCCAATGGCTAATCACAGAACAAAGGTTGCTTACATTTGTTGCTAGAGTTTTTTTAATTTTTTATTATGTTTCTGTGTGTTTTAATTTTTCCTTTTTTCCATATAACAACAGTATGCGTTAATATTATTAGCTTACTGAGACTTTTAAAAAATATATTAATAATTTGTACATTAAGCAGTAGGTATAAATGATTCCAGTTTTACTTACACTGGGGTATGCACTTTGATACCCACAATATAGTCTACATAGCATTCCCTATAAAGTTTTGAAGGAAAAAAATGATAAAAGATTAAGAAAAAAAATATACAGTAGCTTGATTTTTAAGACCGAGTATCATTCCTCTTTTTGCTGATTTTCTCTGCATTATCATCTTCCAATGTCGAAGTTTTGCTCGAGTCAGCTTCAGTTTCAGATTGTGCATTTTTATCTTTAGACTTTATTGATTCATCGTACTTCAATAGTGCTTTGGTTTCTCCATTCAATAAGCAATTGATGCCAACAGACCCGATAACACCAGGCACAATGTAAGAAGTGCAGGCTGAGCAGCTTGAAACCAGTTCATGACAATGATAGTTGAAACCATACCAAGAGAATTTTCTCTTTCTTTTTCGACTGAATTTTTAGCGACATACACTGTAATTTCACACATTTGATATCACATTGGTTCAAATTCTCAACAAAGCAGCAATTGTTTTTGCATGATGATTTTGTTAAAAATATGGCTAAATTTAGAAGCATAACGGACTGCATATAGACCTTATTTATGTAAAAAGGTGTATATTCCTACAATGTTCCAGCTTATGAAACAAAAATAAGCATTATATACTAAGATTACATAATACAAGTTATATGATTTTTGACTCTTCATCCTACCTGAATGGTTTGACATTTTGTAACTAGATCAGATTTCTACAAGATGGATATTTCTACAAAATAAATCTTCTACTAAGATAAAACTTCTAATCTTCTACTGCAATGATCATTTTTAAGTATATATTGGGTAATATTCATCTTCTACAGTGTAATCTTTGTAATAGTTGCATTATATACTAAGAGCAGAAGATTCAGCATTGTAATGGTAGCATTATATGCTGACTGATTACAAAGATTTCGTCTCTAGAAAATTCATGTTAGTATATAATGCCATCTCAATACCATAGAAGATTCATCTGAGAAGAAACATCCTTTTTTTTAAAGAAAAAATATAGAAGATTCATCTTAGAAGAATTTTTTTTTAATACGGCATCTTACCTGAATCTTCCACTCTTCTACTCATCTTCATACTGCATGATAATGAAAAGGAGAAGAGATCGGTTTTGGCATCCTACAAAACACGTTGTGTGGATTAACTAATCAATTTTAAAGATTAAAAGAGACCACAGAAGTAGGAAGTAATCCACAAAATTAGGGTAATAGGTAGGGGTGGGTACGGTAAATTTTCGTACCAACCAAGACATTTTCCTTTCCTCCCGATTGTTGACGGAATAATATAATGTGTTTCGTATTCCGTACCGCTAAGCCCGGAATTTCAATGTGTGGAAACCGGAAGAAACGGAAGAAAACATGGAATTTCATTTTTCCAACAAGACCTTTTAAATGCAGCAAATGTATCAAACATCAGCATTACAATATACAATGAAACAAATTGAACACGATACATGCATCAAACCTCAATTGCTAACTGAACATAAAACATGTAATTTACTGTAGTTGTTTTTGCACTGGATTCGACATGTCTACTTATGTGGCTGTCCACCATGATTTTAAGCTTTGGTTTTCGATTGGACTAAAATTGTAAGTGTCTTCAGAGAATATTAACAATGAAATTAAATATCATCTCCTAAAAGCTAAGCTGAAAGTAAATTATAGGCACTGAATAAGCACATAATATCAATTAACGACTTTAAATTATTTCAACAAATACTTTACCATCGTCATCATAACTCATTAGAAATTTTTACATAAATCAGTCATCAATAAAACTAATAGCGTTCTTTGACATTCAAATTCATCCCTACAATTTGGATGAGTGCAGAATCTCCATAATATGTGAGAAGCAATCTTCATCCATTCTCAGCTATAAGAGCAACCTGCAATAATTTTACATCAATTCAACATGAAATTGGGTGAATAATGTGTAGTAATAAGCATAAAATATTAATGTTCCTGACTTTACAAGCAAGTTGAATCAATATAAAAACAAACCATATCATTATCATATACTCACTCGTGATTCTTTCTGAAGTTAACATTGCAACAATTGGCTTTCTCCATGAATTTATGAACTACTATGCGTGATTCAATTATTTCTAAATCTTTCAAAAGTTTCATATGATGTTTCTCGATCTCATCTATGCTTCTCTTTCCTGGAGTGCACAAGTAGCATAGCCAAAAATCTAACCAGAAATGAAGCGAGCAAAGCTGATTAGGATTTTTAATTTTGTTGTTTAGAGAAGTGAGAGAATTTCAGTTTTTTTGGGTTGTCATTTGAGGACGAGAAGATTGTTTTTGGGAATCTAGAAAGAGCAGAGTTTTTATGGGCTTAACCCAACTAATTAGGCAGTAAATTAGAAAGGAAATGGAATACCGTGGAAAAGGGTGGAAATTTCCGATTTTTTCCATCAAATGTCGGATGGAATTTCTTCCGAAATTAACATTTTGGAAAATCACCGAAATTGAAAAGTTTGGAAATAATCGGAAGGAAAATGTCGGAAACCGGAAACATGGAGAAAAATCCAGCCCTAGTTTGCATTTAATACTCACTTAATGACTACAATTTTTTAAGTTAATTCCTGTAGGTATATTTTATGTATTATTAAGTTGCAATTGACAAGGCCACAAACTTTTCCATTTGACCAAACAATCTGAAGTACACTCCACATAAGAAACTTTTTTGTTTTCCAAATATATAAAATATGTACAGGAATGACACTAGTTCTTGCAAACTATATCTTTTTCTGAAATTTTATTGAGGTAAAACAAGTGTTACATTTGATATATTATTGCTTTCTGTTTATTAGGGTTGGGATCCAGCTTCCAACAGTTCAAGTCAGGTTCGAGCGTTTAACTGTCAGGGCTCAATGCTATGTAGGAACTAGAGCATTACCAACTCTTTTTAATACAACAAGGAACACTATCGAACTGATTTTGGGATCATTAGGAATTGGAATCAACAAGAAGACAAATCTAACTATTCTCAAGGATGCTTCAGGGATTATAAACCCCTCAAGGCAAGCAATTGCTATAGGGTTAGCATATTGTTTGTATTTTGGCTGATATGTTAAATGATGCCTTTTTAGGATGACTCTTTTGTTGGGCCCTCCAGCTTCTGGAAAGACTACACTGTTACTTGCTCTAGCTGGAAAATTGGACCCAGCTTTGGAGGTTAATAACCTTTTTTGAAGTTAATTTGTTAATAATTTTCTTAAGTACTACAATAGTTCATTTCAAATTTAACATGGTATCTTCTCAAAATATTATGATTTTCGTGAACTACCCAGATTGATGATAATATGAACCTTTTTTTGTTTCTGATTGATTGATGTTTTTTCAGTCAATTTACAACTTCTATATTAGTAAAATTGTTAAAAACTAACAAATTAATCGTCTTAATTCACAAATTCGTATCTTAAATTAATCATCAAATTTCAGAAAGGACCAAGGGACTTACAAATTTCGAAGAGTTATGTGCTATGTTGGATCTGAGTTTGTTTGGCTTTTCATTCTGATTTATGTTTGCATATTGGTAAATGCAGTCAAGTGGAGAAGTAACTTATAATGGATATCAGCTCAATCAATTTGTTTCACAAAAGACAGCTGCATATATTAGCCAACATGATCTTCATGCAGGAGAAATGACTGTGAAGGAGACACTTGATTTTTCTGCTAGATGCCAAGGAGTTGGCCCAAGATATGGTTAAGTTTACTATATGTTCTTTATTATTTGCATATTTGATATGTCAAAGCAAAACTTTTGCGAATCAAACTTTTTTGGTTTATAACAGGGATGAGGCTGTATCCTCAGCTAATGTCAAAGTAAAATTTTGCGAACCAAACATTAGCTATTAAGTATCTTTGCAAGAGAAGTATTAATGACTTTTTTTTACACAATCCATCACGGTCTACATGAATATGCATGCAACTCTAACTTCTTTACCCAACATCCTCATTAATCTACAACATGTAGAAAACCGTTAATATGCATATATGAGAATCTAAATTCACATTATTTGTGTCACTCACGAATTTCGCAAAATGCGATTTTGTCCGATTATTGTTGTGCACGGTTACTGTATTTTGCTGCCTGGTCTCAAAAGTTCATTTCCCTGTTATGACAGAAAAGCATTAAATTATCTTAAATTTATTTGGTTACGTATAAATAATTTAGTAATTAAACATTGCAGAACTTCTTAATGAGTTGGCCAGAAGGGAGAAGGAAGCAGGCATATTTCCAGATGCAGAAGTAGACCTTTTCATGAAAGTATGGGAAACTAATTCTGTTCGGACGATCATCTTTACTATGCTTTCTCAGAATATTAAACTTTAGTCCTCATGTTCAACATTTTTCTTATATTCTCAGGCTACAGCTCAAGGAGGAATTAAAAGCAGTCTCCAAACAGACTACACTCTCAGGGTGAGTAGTGTCTCACATGCATTCCCAGAATACGTCTTTTTTCTTCTACTTATAATTGTTTACGGAAAATGGTTGCAGATTCTTGGGCTTGATATTTGTGCTGATACAATTGTGGGTGATGAGATGCTAAGGGGTATTTCTGGTGGGCAAAAAAAACGTTTGACCACAGGTTGGCCTATTATCACATTTGTGCACATTGTAGATGAAAAATAACTAATGCCTCCCTTGCACAATTGGTAAACTGAAATGAAATGCAACAAAGATATACATGATTTAGAATGCTTTACTCAATATGATTTACAGTTTACACTGCATGCTGTTCAGCTTAAGTTCACATTGACGAATAATTAGTATACGGTTTTGGATATGATCCACATTAGTAAAGTGTTGCTGTTGGTCACTTGATTCAAAAAAAAAAAAAAAATTGCAAACAAAACTTCAAACCAAAAGCTGCAGTTTGTTCTGTGAATTTTGAATTCAGCTAAAAATTGTAGTGTGGAGAAACCACACTTAAAAAGATCAGATTTCGATATCCATCTCCATCGATCCCAATTCGCAGGGTTAAGTCTACGATGATCTTGTCAATTCCCATCTCTATTGGCTGTTTGAATATGAATTAAGCAGTGTTTGCTTTTAGCACTTATAATTGCTAATCATTTGTAATTTCAAACATAAATGTGGGATTCCTAATAATTTGGTGTTTATTTTCTGCACTTATAAGTGGTGATTATTTATAAATTTTGTCAAAAAATGGCAAAGAACTAAGCTCCAAAATCCATCATTTTTCGCAGTTTTTTTTAATGACACGGTGGACAACAAAACATATATGATATGAACAAGTGAAAATAACATCTGGAATAGAATCTTGAAAGTTTTTAAAACACCCATTTTGAATACGAACTAGAATTTATATGACAATTAGAATCTTTAAAGAGAAATGAAAAACACGAGGATTGGTATGTGTCTAATTTTACATACATATCAAATAAAAAATACTTCTAAATATATGCCGTTGACTTTTAAAAATATACTTTCAGAATGCAATTTTAACAAGAGGGAAGTTTTAAAACAAATTATGAATATTTTCTTGAAAGTTCAAATTTTAAATTGTAAATCAAATTTTTGGGACAACTCAAATAAGAAACTCTAAAAAAGGTTAAAAGTGCCAAGTTACCTAAAATTCACATTAATAAAACCATTTGTATATTAAACCAATACTTAATCAAATACAAAAAAAATAAATTTCATTTTAAATCAGTTTAATATTCAAGGACAAAATAGTCAAACGTATCATTTAACATCACACATGTAAGTTACAAAAGAATAAACGAGATAAATTACGTCACTTATAATGCATTTTACAAACAAAATATTAGAAAGATATCTTATGCTTACATGTGTTAACATTTTTAAGATGCTTAAGTGATGAAAAAACAAGGAGCATCTTGATTCATTTTGTTAACACAAAACTTTATTGGTATAAATGAAAACAGTGTAAAATTGGTTCTTCAGTCCGCTCTTTAGATTGGCACGATGAAGAGCACATGAATAGTAGCTTCCATTTTGACACATGTTACTCTCCATTATCGAAATGGACACTCTTTGCATAATGAGTTGTCTGACCGTTTTGAACTAAAGTACAATTTAAAACCAAATGCAGGTGAAATGATAGTTGGGCCTACAAAAACGTTATTCATGGATGAGATATCAACAGGGCTTGACAGCTCCACCACCTTCCAGATAGTGAAATGTCTCCAACAAATTGTTCACCTAGGGGAGGCAACAATACTCATGTCACTTTTGCAACCAGCTCCGGAAACTTTTGATTTGTTTGATGACATCATTCTTCTTTCTGAGGGTCAAATTGTCTATCAAGGTCCAAGGGAATATGTCCTAGACTTTTTTCAGAGCTGTGGTTTTCGATGCCCTGAGAGAAAAAGCACTGTAGATTTTGTGCAGGAGGTAAAACTGAAGCTTCACTTTTTTTTGAAGTTTGTAGATATGTTTTTAAAAAACTTTATTGAAGTTGGTCCTTACACATCAATAAATTAATAAACAGCCATCTCCTCTTTTGTTGTTTACACTATATCTTTCATTAGCATAAATATAACATAATCAATTTTTTTTTATGATTTAAGGACTCCCAATAATATTCTCAGAAAGGGCCTGTTTTACATATGAAGAAGTCTAACAATCCTTGAATGGTACAGTATTAAAATTTCTTTGGTCTTCACATGTGATTTGTGGAATATGTTGTGCTTTATAGGCATTATAAAAATTGAGATACTAGGGGATTTAATAACAATAATAAACCCCTATACAACAAGGTGTTATTTAGTGATTATATGCAGTAAAAGAATTCTTCTCATTGATTACATAAATAAATAACCCTTGGAAAAAAAAGGGGAAAAAAAAAGAAGAAGAATGAAGAAGCTTAATATATGCTATAAACCTATTGTTTTGAGTTCGTTCAAACAATTTAATATGGTAGAATCATGCTACTAAGCATATACAATGCTGGTAGTAATTCCTTTGAATTTTTGAATAGGTTACCTCGAGGAAAGATCAAGAACAGTACTGGGCAGACAAAAGTAAGCCTTACCGTTACGTATCTGTATCTGATTTTGTCAACAGATTCAAGCGATTTCATATTGGACTTTCTTTACAAAATGAGCTCTCAATGCCATTTGATAAGAAAAAGAACCATGAAGCAGCCTTGACCTTCTCTAGGAGATTGGTCCCTACATCTGAGCTACTAAGTGCATCCTTTTCTAAAGAGTGGCTTCTGATCACAAGGAACTCGTTTGTTTACGTCTTCAAAATTGTTCAGGTGTGTAACAAGCAGTATCTAGGAGTTGAATTCTGGAGTCTAGACATGTTATATACTTGGATATCCATACATAAAATATGCTAAAACTGAATCAGAAATGCAACAAAGTTGGCAAAAGTAGGCCAAAAGTTATCACCTATGCAATATTAAGTAAACCTCAACACAGACAGATATGCATATACATATACATAATACACACACACGTATACGTAATACACACATACATAATACACACATACATAATACACACACACATACTATATATATATATGTATATGTATATGTATATGTATATGTATATATGTATATGTATATATGCATGCATGCATGCATGCATGTATGTATGTATTGTTTAACTACTACTGACACCTCTTAATGACCATTACACATCTACTTTCTCTAACTTCCTTTTAAAAATTGCAGCAAGTAGTTTTGAATATATGGATGAAGCCTTTTTGCCATATTTCTAATGTATCCCTTATTAAGCTGAAGCTTTTATCTAAAATTATATTCTAAGAAAGTATTTGTGTGGATCAACATTTTCATTTCAGAGTTACATTTATCAAATCCTATAATTTGTGAAATCTCAAAGTGGCAGTTACCATCGTGCCCTTATTTTGGAACATAATTTAAATCCGATCTCTCTCAATCAAACAATCTATATCCTTCTATAACTATTTGATGGAAAAAAATTCCGTTCTTTTCGTGCAACTAAAATTTGTACTAAATCAGTAAATCATATCTGAGCAAAAGTCGAAAATAAAATCATTTTTTCCTCAAAAATTTACAGTTTTTTTGCAACTATTTGTGGGAAAAAGTAAATATTTGCAGATATTTTTTCAAACATTTACAGTTTTCTCATGCAAGTTAAACTGCAAATTTTTTTTGACTTTTTGCAAAGCGCTAGGTTTTTCTTCTTCTTACGTTTAGTTAACTTATATGTAAAGAGAAAAACAAATCGAAGAAATTAGCGGTATGACATGTTGATTTTCGATGTTTTTTCCATGATTTATGAAATATTTTTAAAATGTGGGTGTAACTTATAAGCTTTTACTGGGAGGAGGATTTTACATATTTTGAATCATTTTAGGGTATTTTGTAAAAATCCTGAAAATTTATATCTCTACAAAAGAAGTCTTTTATAATTAACATGATGCTAATACTTGCATCATCTATTTGTAACTCCATAATTCATTATTATGTATTTTGTATAAAACCTAAATGGAGTTTTGGTTAAAGGACAAACTTATATTTATGTCTAGTCTTTAGGACGCCAACTTTAGAATTTAGCCACAAGGACATCGGATTGCGATTTCTTTATCAAGTTGTATCTGGTGATTTATCTTCAATCGACCACTGCGCATCCTCGCTGCTTCTCCTCCATCGCTCCTAAGCCCCGCTCCTAAGCCACCGCGTCACATGACTTCAACCTCTAGTCATCGACACATCCTAGCAGTTAACATATTTACCCTGGTTCCTACCTCTTTACTCTAATTCAAACCATAACCCTAACTCTAAAATCGGTTTATTATTACTATCGCTGCCCCACCTTGAGTCTACAACCCATAACCTACATCATTCTTCCCTTTTTCTTGATGTAATTTCTCATCAATCATGAATGACACAAAAATAGTGGGAAGACAATGATACTGTGTAGTATCTTTGTATGAATTATTTGTAAAAAAGAACCAATTACAAAATGATAATGTATAATAGCATTATAGGAAGTTCATCAAAATTAATTTTTTTTTAAAATGTACCAAGTGCAAACTCCAGTACACGTACAACAACATTGTAGGAAATATAAAAAAAATGGAATGCTTAATAAAATAATATAAGTTAAAAACAATGCAACAAAACCATTTAATAAATAGAAATGAAACTAAATAGTAGCCAAAGTAGGCTTAAATTATAGAAAAATAAATGAATGTACAGTGTAGAATGAAATGAAACAACATTGTAGTATTATAACATGATTTGCTCTCTATGGGTCCAGAACAGAAATGTAAATAAAAAAACACAACAACACAGATAAATAGGAATAATACAGAGAAGATTAGCATGGCCCTGTGCAAGGGTGATACACAAACAAGAAATGATCCCAAAAAAACACTACAGTAAAAATATTACTGGACAACAACATTGTGACATTAAATATTACATTCGATTCTTTAATTCACATGATACTATGTAATTAATATTGAAACAAGGGACAAATTTTTAGTATAGGCTTGCAAAAAAAAAACCTATTCTACTTATATGCCTCGCTGAAAATTAATTGTAAAACTAGGCCTATTTTTATATAGCTTGCGCATTTATGGAATGCACAAGCTATATTTTTTTAATTTTTTTTAGAGCTTACGCATTCAATAAATGCGCAAGTTTTAAAATTGCATTTGCGCATTTATGGAATGCACAAATGCAATTTCGCCTTGTGTAATAAACATACAACACTTTATTTGATGTAGAATTGCATTTGCGCATTCCATAAATGTGCGAATGCAATTTTAAAGTTTGCACATTTATGGAACGCGCAAGTGTTAATTTTTTTTATAAAAAAATATAGCTTGCGCATTCCATAAATGCACAAGCTATATTAAAACCAGACCTAGTTTTACAATTAGTTTTCAGTGAGGCCTATAGGTATAATAGGTTTTTTCTTGCAAGCCTATATTAAAAATTTGTTCTAAAACAAGATACGATACTAAAAAGAAACATTATAAAATAAAATGCTATAAATTACCTTTATAAATGCCATAAAATTCTACTACAAAGTATAATATATAAAAAAATACTTCATTTAGAAAAGCTACTGTAATCTGATTTCATGATCCAATATATACATTTACTTCATCTAAATATGCTACTAAATATCATAAAATACTATGAAAAAATAACATTGTCAGTTAATATATACATATCATCTAACAATGCTACCATAATTCATAAAATGTTATTACAAAATAGAATTGTGAGCTTATACATACATATACATAAACATACACACACACACATACATGCATCCATGCATACGCGCGTGCGCAGTGCGCACACACGCACACACGCTAATTTTAAATTTAATTCACTCAAAAAGGCTATTACAAGTAGCATGTAATTTTTTTAATTTCATTTAAAACTGCTATTAGCTTTATATCATGACACAGAGAAAAAATTCATCTAAAAATGCTATTAAAATTCCTACTACATTTCAATTACCAAAGGTAAATACAACTTAAAGTCATTAAATAAAAAATTTACAATAGAGAGTATATTTTTTACAAAATTGATGTAACAAAATAATATATAGAAACAATTGGTTTCATATACACACTACTTAAATTAAAAATTCAATTCATATGATACTACTAGAAAATGATACCACATAGTCTACGTTGTAGTTACTTTTTCTACCCAATTGAGCACCCTTCTTCAGCACCAACTCAAGCTCTAATCAAACCAAACGTCGCTCCTCCATCACCACTCTTCAAGCTTTATCTATTGTCACCTTCATCTCCTCCATCAACTCCATGCTGTTCATCAAAACATCTCTCTTCTCCATCGACCACCGTTGCCTCATCCACCCACCATCGTCACTAGACCGCCTGACTTCATCGCCACCCATGTTTTCCTCTCCTACCACCGCAGGCTTTGTATTGTTAGGGCTGAAAATCCTAGTTCTATTTAATTTATCATGCCTCGAGACAAAAAATGGATATCTTCCGAAGATAAAATTTTTGTTCTTCTTCTGTATTTTGGGATAAAGTTTGTTCTTAATATTGAAAAATAAAGATGTTGTCCTTGTGGTCAAAAATTGAGTGAAGTTTGTCCTGTAAATTTGAATGAAATTTATATCATAAAACTACTAGATGATTAACTGATGGATTTAACTCCAGCTCCTTTTGTTGTTTGTTGTATTCCATAACATCTCTACCAATAGCGAGACTAACCGGTTATAGTGTATGCACTTGCATGCGCGTGGGCGCGTGCGCACACCATGGTTTAAGGTTCCGGTCGGAACCCCGAGATTCCGGCCACCTCGGTTCGGTTCCGGCCGGTGGCGGGACGGGATAAGGTTAAAATCCCGTCCCGCTAATTTACAGTTAAAAAATCAAAAAAAGAAAAAGAAATCGGTAAATTACCAATCGAGATTTGAGATGCAAATTCGGACGAGCATCTCGTCGTCGATTTCATAACAGCAGTTGTAGTCGTCGATTTCAAGGCATGTTGTCGCGATCGATTTAGGGCTGAAGGGCTGAAGGGGAAACATCGATTTAGGGCTGAAGGAGAAACGTCGATTTAGGATTGAGGGGAAAACATCGACGATGAAGGGAGGGGAAGATGTGTGAGGGCTGAAGGTGGAGACGTGAATTGAGACGTTCTTGTAAGTTAGGGCTGAAGGGAATTAGAGGTTGGGAAATAGGGCCGACTAAAATTGAGGTAGGGCTTGGGCTTTGAAATGAACTAACTAAATATCACTTAATTTTATTTAGTTAGGGCTGAATTAAAGAGTTGGGCTATTTTATTTCATTTAATTTTGTTAGAATAATTTAATTTAGTGTAATTCTAATTCTAATTTAAACTTGTTTAATAAAGTATAAGTATATTGGGCTAGACTATATTTTATACTTTATTTACATCGATCATTATTATATTTTGATTAACAAACTCTTGAAATTGAAATTGGGACCGAAACCGAAACCAAAACCGAAACCTCCGAAATTTCCGAAATCGTCCGAAACTAAGAAATTTTCAAATGAACGAAACCGAGACCGAAACCGAGTTCTTGAACCATGGCGCACACACATATATAATTTGCATATTCACTTATGTGATTCATGTCAGATTAGCTGATAAGAGAGGGTATTATGTCTTTTGATTTATTAAAAAAATACATAGTTATATGGAGTTGAGAACATTACATAAATATATCAAATCATAAGGATGCTTTTCTTTTATCTTTCATGTCTCTTTTATCTTTACTAATAGCAATTGAATTCATTACACCTTGAAAATACAATATCGTGTTATAGGATCGTACACGGTACTCAATTTCACTGTTAAAATATAGGGCACACAAAATACATTTTTAATGACATCTACTTTGAATATGTGATAAAATAAACATTATAGTAGGCAGATCATAAACATGACAGAAATAGTTCACTAATACATTTGCTAATCCAACCTTGTAGCTTGTCATAGTGGCAATAATTGCCTCTACGGTTTTTCTGAGGACAAAAATGCCCTCAAATAATGAAGCGGACGGCGCTGTCTTTTCTGGAGCACTCATCTATGGTGTAATTGTGAACATGTTTAATGGATTTGCTGAGTTATCTTTTGCTATCATGAGGCTTCCTGTTTTTTATAAGCACAGAGATTTACTTCTTTATCCGGCATGGGTTTTCACCCTCCCTAATGTAGTGCTGAGGATTCCCATCGCTATTTTTGAATCATTCATTTGGGTATGCATGACTTATTATTCCATTGGCTTCGCACCGGAAGCCAGCAGGTACTAATTTCTATATTGTTACTATAAAAGGAATAGTTATTGAACAGAACTGGCATTTCACTGCAATATGATCTAAAACACAACAAGGTCTGACAGACAGTGGCCAGTAGGACCACTTGATTCCTTGTCCTCTGCCAAACTAGTACTTACTGAAAACCCTTTGCCCAAAATGTAATAGCCATAGGAATTTGGAATAGAGATGTAATATTATATCAAAATATGTTAACAGATAGAGCTGTAAAACATTATATAGTTACAAGAATAAAGCCTATGTACCCTTGTTCAGCTATAAAGATTTAGTTCCATTAATGTCATTTTTTATTTCCCTTTTCAATTAGATTCTTCAAGATGCTGCTCATCATTATACTGATCTCACAAACAGCAGCAGGGCTATTTAGAGTAGTTGCAGGAGTATTCAGAAGCCATGTTGTTGCCAATGCTGGCGGAACTATTATTTTTCTACTCTTTTTTGTTCTAGGTGGCTTCATCCAACCAAAAGGTTTGAGTTTCTTATCACTGGATTTTCATTTTCTTTTCTAAAAAGAACTTCCCGTGACAATAATTGAGAACATGTCTGCAACTTTCCAAATTGGTTATGCATGATTTGGTTGTTAAAGTGAATATAACATAATTTTCAACATTTCCAGACAAAATTCCAAATTGGTGGTCTTGGGGGTATTGGATTTCTCCCTTTCCATATGCTTATAATGCTGTTGCAGTCAATGAGTTTTTCTCTCCAAGATGGATGGATAAAATTGTAGGTCCATTGATAACCATATATACCAAATTTACCCACATCATTACTATGTTACTCCTGTTCTCTCACAAATTTTTACTAAGGTACTTATGTATCTTCAAGCACCCAACTTTTATTGCAATTTATTGTTTTATGTCTTTTGCGGCAGACGCCTGATGGAAGAAGACTTGGTGCAGCGATTCTAGAGAATAATAGTATTCCTGTAAATGAGAACTGGTATTGGATTGGAGCTGGTGCTCTCTTGGCATATGCTATCATTTGTAATGTGATTTTCACAATCACCCTTAGCTATCTTAGTCGTGAGTTGTTTTGTTAACATACATGGTATGGCAAACAAATCCCTCTTAGCTTAAAAGATAACAAAAATGCTTGTTTTTTTATGGTAGCTCCTGGGAGGCAACAGGCTGTAATATCTGAAGAAACA
Source organism: Allium fistulosum (assembly GCA_030737815.1). Classification (NCBI taxonomy): domain Eukaryota; kingdom Viridiplantae; phylum Streptophyta; class Magnoliopsida; order Asparagales; family Amaryllidaceae; genus Allium; species Allium fistulosum. The sequence goes on along the minus strand of CM060902.1, from coordinate 730,072,065 downwards.
GCCATGGAAATGGAAGACAACGAAGATGAGTCAGATGACTCTCCCAGGCTTAAGAGGACATGGTCGAGTAGAGTTTCTACTCCTAGGAGTTTATCAGCAAATGATGGAAACAATACACGTAAATTTTCATGTTTTTATGTTTAGGATTGTTTGTTTGTTTGATTGCACAACCCCCACTCCACCCAGAAAATTGATACAGAACCACGACTAATTTTGAATTGCATGGGCATATATCCAAAGTTAACTAAAATTACCCATTCTCAGTTCAGCAACTGCTGTGTACTTTTGAGTTGCATGATCGTATCTTAACCAAAAAATATGTTCACCCTTGTAGATTCTTACCTTTTCTCTCTGACTCTCCTTTTCTGTATCCTGGGATGTATCGCCTTCATGACAGACATTAGGACCTTAGGTCTTATCCCTATGGTGAATTGAGAGTATATTTGTTGAGATTTAATTGCATATAATTTAACAATGATTAATAGAAATGTCATAGAAGCCTTTTTCATGATCCTAAATAATCAAGTCAAATAACAACAATGACGACAACAATAACAACAACTTAGAATAACTTTGCAAATGCCCAGATCAATTGTGATTAATTTTCAAATCACGAAATCAATCAATAATATCAATGCAAACAAGGTTATTCAGCCCAAAGTTTTAAAATGCGTAAGCGTACACGAGGCATTCCTTTGCTCACGAGGCGAGGCATAAGAGTTAAAACGTAAGATTTTTGGATAAACATTAAGACGTAAGTTGTTATTAATTTTTGAGTAATAAATAAAAGGGGCTTTGCACTGAAGGTTCCTATTTTTGATGTTGTTGTAAGAAAAGTCCCTATGATAATGAGTATGTAAATTAAGTCCCTGTTTTTTTTCTAAATCAAAAAGTGTAAACTATCTTGCGTTTTTCTTATAGAAAGTGCAAGTTAACTTGCGATTTTCAAAAATTTATTTTTTTTTGAAAATTTCAAAATTTTCAAAAAATAATTCAAAATCAAAAAGCGCAAACTAGCTTGCGTTTTCCTGATAAAAAGTGCAAGTTAACTTGCGCTTTTCAAACATTTTAAAATTTTCTAAAATTTTAAAAATTTCAAAAAAAATTTCAAAATCAGAAAGCGCAAACTAGCTTGCGCTTTCCATCAAGTTAACTTGCATTTTTCAAAATTTTCAAAAAAATTTAAATAAAAGCGCAAACTAGCTTGCGCTTTCCTGATAGAAAGCGATAAAAAGTGCAAGTTAACTTGCGCTTTTTAAATTTTTCAAAAGTTTTAAAATTTTCAAAAAAAAATTCGTAGTCAAAAAGTTGCAAGTTAGCTTGCATTTTCTATCAGAAAAATGCAAAACACTTTGCCTTTTCTATTTTTCAAAAAACATGGACTAAATTTACATATTCTTATCTACAGGGACTTTTCTTATAACAACATTAAAAACAGGGACATGTGACACTTTTCTTGTAAATAAAATTCAACTATTAATCATATAAAACTGTAAATAAATAACAATATGAAAACTTAACTTTAAAGAGTTCAGTCTTAATCATTCTTTATTATCCATCCATAAAAGTATAAATAATTAAAACTATAAATAAATAAAATTTAAGCACTTAGATATTATATATATTCAGATTTCAGCTCCGTAATGATATGTATTTTATTTTATTTTCTTTCCCCCCTATTTATCTTAATTTTTTTCAAGATTTGTGAAAATGATCTTTGATCGATTTTAGTGGAATCGATCTCTATTACAAGCAGTAGTAAATCATGTAAGTTATTATTTTATTTACTTTTTTCTTCTACTACTTTAAATCGATCTGAAAATTTTGTTTAAAGCTTCAGTGATGACAATTAAAAAAATCTTTAAATAACAATTGAGAAAATCCATTACATAGCTCTCGATCGTTATTTCAAAAACAATCTTACTTGATCATGATGATATTGAAATTAAAAAGTTAAAGAAACTTCCCCTTTTTTTTAAATTTTTTTTGTTTGCCATTAAATAATTGAAGTTTTGTGTCAATTTACAACGGGGGGTAAAAAGAATTCTTAAGTTACATGCCTTAGCGGTTTGATGCGTGGAGATGTACATTTTGTACACCTTCTACGTCTCAAGTTGTTGAGGCGTTCAGAGGTGTAAGGCCTTTTTGAGAAAGCCTCAAGACGTTTTATCTTCACTTGCCTTGAGCCTGCAGACCAGTATCGAAGCGAGTGTTTTTTTTAAACAATGATTCCGCCCAACTATCTTTTTATTGATTCCAAACAATTGTTTACATTTTAAGAGCGTCCAAACCAATTAATATTAGGTCACCACTGCCATTCATATTGGCACATTGATACATTGACTATACCGACATAACATGGGATAAACTGTATATAATAACTTGCCTGGAGTCTTCTTCCCAACTCACCATTACTCGATCAATTTTTTTTGTTCACTCTTACTCAAATTATTTTCTCATGTTCGAAAATGGAAAATGAAAATCAATACAGACAAACAGACCTTGATGAAGGGGATTAGATGAATAGACCTTGATGAAGGGGATTGAAATTCTAAGAGAATCCCCAATAAGGGTAGCTTGCTAGTATTCATGTTCACATGCTACCCGAATGGGTTAACATCTTGGTATTGCTATTTTGATTCTTGTTATCAGTTAGTTGAATGTTGCTACCAGATAGTAAGGACTTACCCAAGATTTTGACCTAGGGGTAAGTGATGATAATGTGTTTCCACCCACGATATAATTTACAAATGTATTGATTGCATAATGTTAGTGTTTGTATATTTTTCGACCTTATTTATGATACTTATTGTACATATTTTTAAAACAAACACACCGTTTTTGTATTTTGGTATTTATGCAAATGTTTTTATATATTTTTATAGTTGCATACATTTTTTCATAACATTAAAATAAAAACATAAACATTGTAAAAATTAGAATATTAAAGCACAATAAAAATCAAATCATATTCATAACATTGCATAAGTACAATAAATCTAAAATTGTTAAAAAAACATGCTTAAAAGGATAACATAAATACAATATTAAATTGTAATAATTTAAATGTCTTTTTCCCTACTCTTTCAATATGTTGTCTTGTCTAGTAGCAAGCAACGGATCAATGTACGTGGAAAGATAGTGTTCCATGGGGTGGAACCTCATTCTAGGCTTTGAAACTATTCTTTTCTCAAGCATTCCTAACCAATCAATATTACGTTGGAGTAGCAATCGTAGACAACATTTATACCACTAATGCAGACTTACACAATGTTCAAATCATGGGTAAGTCCATATATGATGACTTGTCGGAAGCCTTTTTCCAGTTTACTTTTACTTGACTTACATTCGTAGATCATTTTTTAATCACATCAATTTTACTCAATCCAGATTCTTGTGTGTTCAAATCCTTTTTATAAACTCAAAATTGGAGAATGAAAACAAACAAAAGAAACCTTAAGAGAGGGTTGAAATTCCGTGGAACTTGCTGCAAAACGTAGAATGAGATTTCATCATGTGCAACATTATCCTTTTGGGATATATTGATGCCTTTCTTGTCATAGGACATGACAACATAGCTAGATGAGTTGCAAGAAGATGTGAAAATGAATTTAATTTTATTGCATTGTTAATGTTATCTTTCTAAGCATATATTTATTTTATTTAGAATAAGTAATGTCATGTCAAGAACAAGCTCAAGCGGTAAGTGGTAAGACGTTTTAAACCGAGGTTCTAAAATATTGACTTCAAACCCCCGAGATGTTAAAATTAGTGCTCTACTTGAATAAAGTACCACTCTCATTCTAAAAAATGTAATCTTATGCTTTAATTTTTAATTTTCACACCAAAGTTATAAATTTTTAAAATTAATATGGTAAAAGAAATTGAATGCATATAAACGCTTTCAAACATGGCTATATATATATACACATATATAGCAAATTCGAATTATTTGTTCCTAATGATGATATTAATCTCCATTTTTATTTGTAATGTTTAAAATATTATTAAGGTTCGAATCCTAATGATGACAATTTTTCGCACAGTTCATTCTTTGTTTTAATTTTCATTTTAGGAAAAATCTATTTGGACATAAATAGATAACACAAGTGGTGACACAAGAGATGTCAACCATTAGATCTCCTCTTGAATTCAACCCCAACAAGATGCAATGCCCAACTTCCGTGTTCTCATTTGTGTTTTATTTTGTGTTCTAGTAGCCGACTCCTTTCATTTTCTATAATGTTTTCCCATTTCCGATATTAACAAATCAATATCCGTTCTTCAATCTTTTTTTCAAAATTATTTCTAATTCACCATTTATTTTTATTTTTTTTACAACTTTAGCTTACTTTGTAGAATTTTTTTTAAATATGTGAAAATAAAAGATGAGTTCTTATAATATGAATAAAATCTTTTTTTGAATAGCATTTTGCATTATAGTCAGTTTTTTCTTATATTTAAAAGCTATTTGAACAAATTACAACCAAGGTTGTAAAACTCGCTTGGTAGACGCAAGACAACGAGTATGAACTAGGGATTAACTGTTAAGTGAGTATTAATCAGAGATTAATCAAAACTATGCATTTTTGATGAAACTAGCCTATTTTGATAAAAGTTTAGTGTTTGGTTTAATACTAACTAATTCAAATTGAAATTGGATGTCTGGATAGGTTTGGAGGCAGCTATGGTGGAAAGACCACCTAAAACTTGCATGTAAATGCTTATACGAGGATTTAAAACTCAATTAATGTCTAGAAACTTATTTAGATGCTTAAATGAGTCAATAAATCTGGCCTAGGTGGGTTTTGGTGGATGATTATGCGGTTAACCTTGACTAGCACCTAGGCGGAACCTTGGTAGGGGCTACAAGGATTTTTACAATAGAGATTTACAAACAAAAATTAAAATTTTGTGTATTTGTAGTTTTACATTGTTTTAATCTAGAACTCAATATTATGAAATCATTCCTGATTATATATTTTATTCAAAAAATTTATCAAATTAAATTAATCAATAGCACATGAAAAGTTTGATTATTTCAATTAAATGTATCTTTTTGTATTAGAAGAAAAATGAGAAAAACAATTACAACAATATTTAATATATGTTGAACTACCAACAATATTTAATATATGCTGAAGTACCGTAATGCTATTATAGTAATTTTTTCGTGTTTTACATATATTGAACAAACCTTTTGATGTCAACAATAGATATTTAAGCATTTACCATTTTTTTCTTTATTGTGCGGAGCACATGGCATTTGTATTAATTATCATGTTTTTCACATGTAGAGCGCATGACAATCATGCTATTTATTTTGCCTTGATGCGCAAAACGTGTGCCGTTACATCTCGTATACAATATATACAATAAATAAGATTGAAAAAAAGCAATCTTTGCAACTAATAAACAAAAAATTAATTGTGTAAAAAGACATTAACATCACTTACATGAAGTTCAAAACCTTGGATAAGATATTACTATTGATATCAGCATTAAACTATCGCATAACAAGAATTTGATTAATAATAATGTTGTTATCCCCATTTGGATAACATATGAATATGAACACCACAATATTGGATGCTCTAACTAAATAAAAGCAATCAAACAATAAATTGAATCAATAATCTACATCAAGAATGTAGTATCGATTCGAACCGCATGCAATGAGACAAATGCATTAATGTTTGAGCAATGATGCATTAAAAAATTTTACTCCCTGAAAAAGAATTCGTAAAGCAACAGGTAACTCATCTTCTGATTTGAAATTCATATGTATCCACTATTTATGATATTTTGAAATTCATTAAGATACTCGATTATAGATTTTTTTTTTCATTTTATCTCTACTAAACTATTTTTCTAAAAATAGTCTTACAGGCAGTATTTATCAGTTTATACAGAAATATCAATTTGTCTTACAAAGCTTTTCAAATTTACAACTTGCTACATGGTAAAAGGCGAATCACTAAAACATTAACGGATCATATCAGGTGTCTTTGTGTCCATCTTCCATTTTTCATCCGATATATTCTGGGGGGTTTTATTTTTCTCATCTTGAGTTGAGTTATGTAGATTACCGACATGAATTTTCATCCATTTTAAACTTCCAAATATTTTGATCAATCTTCATGGTTGAAATTATGTTCGACATGACAGAACTTTGTAAATAAAATTTACCCTAGTCTTATGATAATCTGGCATTGGTACCACCACTTTGTTAGGACATTTTATTGTACAAAATGGAATCAGTAAAAAAAGGTCGTGAAAGTCTACGCAAGAATTAAGTAGCTGAAGTCACAAAAAGGCACTTTTTAATCCAAATAACTATACAAACACCCAAACCAGTAGTAATATCATTCTTTGAATGATGCAAACCAGTTATTACCGATACTAACAAGATATTCCACCCAACCATTGTTTGTTTGAATTCATAAAATTATCTACGGTTAATCCAGTTGAATAAGAACAAGCAAATGACAAATTGAATCGCCACCCTAAATTTAATGGTTTCGTATTTAATAGAATAAAAAATTGCTCAAAGAAGAGCAATAAATCGACTGTAGCTGCTGTTCTACAAATAAATCATGCACCGCACAAAATTTCTTTTATTTTCTGCTCATGCCTTGATCATTGAAAATTGTGGCTACTGTACTAACTGTAAACAACTTATATACCCGTAGGGGCCAGAGCTTATACAAGCCCATATAAACAATCAATATTTATTTAAAGCATAAATGTATGCACACACATGCACAAAATGTAAGATGCGACAGAATATTAGAAATTAAATGATATTAATGTAACTTTGATTATGGAAGAAATTGCTGGCAGAATACTAATGAATTATATACAACCAAATGCCTTTATTAGTTGTAGAGTAAATTTATCGGTTGTAATTGAAAGATATGAAATATTCACATGAGCCACTAACCGGATCATGGAAGACACCAATTTTTGTAACGCAAAGTAAGGCATTTAAAGCACCGAACAGATTGTTAAGAGAATTGCTTGTGTGTGTTCACTAGCTCAAATCCTCTGTGCCCTTTTGCATGTCCATATGTGCCCCATTCATTTTCCATCATTTTCCATTCTTCAATTATGATGGGTTCCACTAATTGATTAATTTGTTGTGATGAACAACTAAGATTTCTTGTGGCACATCGGGAAAGGTAATAAAGGGATAGTGGAATTGAATCCGTCGTTAGTGACCAACAATATTGCATGTTCATGCACAGCTGTAAACAATTTGCCTTTACATTAACACTACAGCCTAAAATTTCTGAAATTTACATAGTTTTCCACTAACCATATTCACCTTTCGCTCATAATTTAGTATATGCTTACCTCTATCTGACCTCTAACACCTTCTCGTATCAATGACGAAACATCTAATCATCTGCAGTAGCGTTGAACTATAGTTTGGAAAAAAGTGATCAGCATTCTACACACAAACATAAGTGGCTCACACATGTACTATTTTGTACACCATCCTTTTCAGATCAATCATTGGTCTTTCACCTGTTTCCATCCCTAACCTGATACTGTTGCCTACTTATCTTCGTTCACCATGCACGATGTGCAGACACATGCACATCATATGCATGAGATGTAAGTTGTGATAGAATATGAAATGGTAAAAATCTAGTAATTAATGTAACTTTGATGGCGGTTGAAACGGCGATACACCGGTGAATCATAAACAACCAATTCCCTTTGTTAGTAAGTGGAGATACTTAAGGTGTGATGAAACAATTTTCATTTCGAGCTGTTCCATACCTCATACAATTAAGATGCTCCTCTCTCTTTTATTTGCGATTTTGTATTACGTATTTCAAACAGTATTATTGTAGAAAACCTAAAATTGGTATAATTGGCAACCGAAGGTGAATGGAAAAAAATACAGGAGATAACCTAAGGGGATTACTCTAGTGAAATAATGAGAATATTAAAAATCATATACAACCAATTATAATATACTGTTTCCTGCAAATAATGTTGGTTCAAGATTGGTATTTATTCGTACAGCGGAAACAAGGAAGAGGCGCTTAGGTGGTTACTCTGGCACTGCTTCCCCAAGGGATTTCCGTAGTTATGAATCATCTGCAAATTATGAAACTTCAGGGATATATCCTTCTAAAAAGGGAATGGTTTTGCCATTTACTCCTCTTGCCATGTCTTTCCGAGATGTCAATTACTATGTTGACATGCCTGCTGTAAGTTTTCCTTTCTTTGGACGTAACTGCAATGCATAAAAGAAAATTTACATTCATTTTTATTCTCAAAACGCTGTTATATTGATGTTGTACAATGTTGTCCACCCTTCGGATAATATTCTATCTCTCCAAGAGTATTCATATTCATAGAAAACCATTTTTCGAAGTTAATTTTTCTCTCCCTCTAACTGATTAGGTGCTACAGAATATTATGTCTGAACATTAGAGTTGTACGCTCCCAATTTTTTAAAGACTGTCTACTTAACTTGATTTTGCAAGCCTTTTAATCTTGAACCTATGTACACAAGTCTGTGAGAGTTAAGAACCTCAATGCATTGCAATATAACTTTTGAAATAATCTGGATAAATTGTGGGTATTTTCAACGAGAGGCTTGGATTTGCCTGCCTTTCGTCCAACGCATGCGCCAAAAGCATAAATTTAGATATTACTTGATCAAAGGTCCCCATTTCTGAAAATTTTGGTTAGTTAATTGCAACTTTTATGATTTAAATATCACTTGTTCAAAGGTCCCTATTTTGTCAAAATGTAGTTAGTTACAAAATAAAAGTGGAAGTTTTATGAATTTTAAAAAGCTAAATCTAAAACTTCGAAATGTGTTTGGGTTGAGAACGAGTTTGTGTTTTGCGTTTTCAACTTATACTTTAATTGCTCGGAAATGAAGTAGGTGAGAAACGGTTGATTTGGATAATAGTTATAACATATAAAACTGGAAATGATTTTTTTCCGTCTTTTGGAAAATATCAAAACTATCTTCTCTCTTTGTCCTTTTCCCTTTGTTTGAATGACTATGATTTTCCACATTCTCCCTCGCATCCATGTTATTTGACATACGTATTGAAAACGCGAAACACAAAACTTGTTTCCAAGCCAAACATTATCTTAATATTTAACAAAATACGATATTAATGCATTTATGAAAAAACAAACATTTTATGCGTACATGTAAATACACAAATATACAACAACAAGTCATTATTTCCAAACAAGCTGGGGTCGGCTAGAGATGGAATTCAAAACTAAATGACATAGTCAATTTAAAAGTAACAATAACAATATATATATATATATATATAAGTGAAAATAGAAATAGAGATAAAAATAAAATAAAGTAATTAAACAAATAGTAATAATAAATAAATACAATAAAAATAAAATAAAAAATAAAATAGATAAAGAAATTAAAGAAAAAAACCATGATAATAATAATAATAATAATAATACTAATAGTAATAACGACACTAATAGTAATAATGGTACTAATAGTAATACAGACCGAAGACCAAACATTACGTTTTTGGCTTCTATTCACCAGTCCTATAATTTAGAGCTTATAACACTATCCTTAAACCAACCTTAAGTAAAAAAATTCCTAGCTTATGGTTCTGCTACGTTGATCGATAACTTCCACACGCGTCTGTCCGACACCAGCTCTTTGGATATATTCCAATCCCTCAAGTCACTTTTTACTACTTCCTCCCATGTCAACCTTTATCGACTTTTACCCCCCTTTGAGCATTTGATACGACTTATATTCCAACACGCACACGTGCCTCAGGAGCCTCCGTTGGAGCTGTCCAAGCCATCTTAAACGGTGTTGGACTAGGTTCTCTTTAATTGGTGCTACTCCAAGTTTGTCACGTATATCAGCATTCCTAATTCGGTCTCGTCTTATATGACCACAGTTCCATCGCAGCATACGCATCTCTGCTATGGTTATCTTCTGGACGTGTTATTTTTTAGTAGGCCAACATTTTGCACCATACAACACCGCAAGCCTCCTTTAAGCTTTTGTGGGATTTTCCTGTCATAGAGAATGCTAGACGCTAGTCGCCATTTCACCCATCCCACTCGAATTCTAAAACTAACATCTTCATCAATCTCATAATCATACTGCAACATTGACCCTAAATATCGAAATGATTTCTTCTTGGACACTACTTGTCCGGCCAGAATGACATCTCCATCCTCTGACCTGACACCGCTAAACTCGCACTTCATATACTCTGTTTTAGTTCTGCTAAGCCTAAAATCTTTTGATTATAAAGTCTGCCTCCACAATTCCAGTTATCTATCAATCCCTATCCTACTTTCGTTAATCAACACAACATCATCAGCAAAGATCATACACCAATGAATCCCATCTTGTATACCATTTGTAACCTCATCCATCACTAGTGCAAAAATGTAAGGGCTTAAAGGCGATCATTGATGTAAATCTATGTTAATGAGAAAGTCACTGGTTTTACCATCGCATGCTCTGACACCAGTCATAACATTATCGTACATATCCTTGATAACAGTAATGTACTTTGTTGGGACTCTCTTCTTTTTCCGAGCCCACCATATAACCTTTCTTAATATTTTGTCATAAGCTTTCTTCAAATCGGTAAATACCATGTGTAGATTATTCTGTTGCTCCCTAAATCTCTCCATAAGTTGTATTATCAGGAAAATAGCTTCTGTGGTTGATCTCTCATGCATGAAATCAAATTGGTTTTTTGAAATGCTTGTCATTCTTCTTAATCGATGTTCAATGACTCTCTCCCAAAGCTTCATTGTATGAGTCATAAGCTTAATTCCTCTGTAGTTTGTGCAACTTTGAATAACTTCTTTATTCTTGAGGATTCGAACTATGCTTCTTCTCCACTCATCTAACATCTTGTTTGATTTGAAAATATTATTGAACAACTTAGTTAGGCAGGCTATCCCTGCATCTTCAAGGCATCTCCACACCTCAATTGGGATGTCTTCAAGCTCCGCCTTGCATGCTTTCATCTGTTTTAGCGCATTCTTTACCTCAGACTCTTGAATCCTCTGAACAAAATGTTTGCTGATGTCATCAAAAGAGTCATCCAGCTCGATTGTAGTGCTATCGCCTTCTTCATTGAATAACTTGTCGAAGTATTCTCTCCATCTATTTTTTATCTCCTCGTCCTCCACCAAAAGTCTATAGATTGTATGCAGTTTTATAGATTAATGCAACTATAAAATGTACAAAATAAACGCATTAGGTGCATTTCTAAACAGTGCAAGCACCCCAACTTGTATGTTCGTCTCTTCTTTGATATCACAAAATCTGGAAAGAAAAATAAAAGGTATGGACCATGCTCTCCTGTACCATTGGTAAAGCCTTATAGGCTTAAATAACTCCACACACTTGCTGCCAGCCTTATACCTTCCTAAAATGCTGCAAACATTTTTGCACTTTCCAAAGTGCATATAAAGTATGAAATAAAAGAGCAGATTATATGCAAATTACAGTGCTAACTATAAAATATAAAATCTTAATATTTTGCATTAATGTACAAAATAAACACAATTTGTACAATTTGAATAGTGCAAACTTTATGCATGTTTCTGAAATATCAATAAATTGTAGTTAAAAGTGCAATTATCCACTGATTCCACTTGAGGTTCAAATGCAAGTATGCAACTAAAAGATGCATGATCCATATACTGAAAATAAAAAATCTTAATATTTAAACCCTAGAATGTGAAAAAATAATGCCATTAAAAACTGTAAATATTTTGCTCAAGAAAAAAGTGCAGTGGCCTTTCTGTAAATATTCGAAAATTCATCATAACTGGGACTTACTTTTATTTTTTAATTGGTGGGGATGGGTCTTTATGATGAAAGAGCATCTATCTTAGTAATCCCACAGTATGTTCTTGTTTTTCAATTGCATATCAAATAGCTTGGGGCCACACTGTTTTACCTAAAACTATGCTATAAATTGATAAGCTCGTCTGGGGACTTGCTAGAAATGTAGAAATAAGCTTAACGTTGTGAGCGGTTATTTGATGAATTATTGGTTTAGTTATTTTGGCAAGGTACAACCATACAGTTTAATCGACTTAAACTATTTACAGGAAATGAAAGCACAAGGGGTGACTGAAGAAAGGCTTCAACTTCTAAAAGGTGTAACAAGTGCTTTCAGACCTGGTGTTCTGACAGCTCTCATGGGAGTTAGTGGAGCAGGAAAGACGACTCTCATGGATGTTTTGGCTGGTAGGAAAACTGGTGGTTACATTGAAGGGGACATACGAATCTCTGGATTTCGCAAAAATCAAGCAACATTTGCAAGAATTTCAGGGTATTGTGAGCAGAATGATATTCACTCGCCTCAAGTGACAATCAAGGAGTCTTTGATCTACTCTGCTTTCTTAAGACTTCCTCAACTTGTCACTAACGAGGAAAAAATGGTGAGTTACTGGTTTATCTACATAACAAAGAAAGTGGGCTAACAATGCGTAAATAAAATTCTAATTTCAATCAGAGATTTGTGGATGAAGTGATGAATTTGGTTGAGCTGGATACAATCCAAGATGCTATAGTTGGTCTTCCTGGAGTTACTGGTTTATCTACAGAACAAAGAAAGAGGCTAACAATAGCTGTAGAGCTTGTGGCTAACCCTTCAATAATATTTATGGATGAACCAACATCTGGTCTTGATGCTCGGGCTGCAGCAGTTGTTATGAGAGCAGTCAGGAACACTGTGGACACGGGCAGAACTGTTGTCTGTACTATACATCAACCTAGCATAGATATTTTTGAGTCATTTGATGAGGTACAGTTTCTGCATTAACTTACACAATGTTCACCATGACCCATCTGTCTAAGCACTTGTGTAAAAATGATGTCGGCATGGTATCAAATAAATACATGATGCTTAATGTGCAAACTACCTAACCTTAATTTGAAGAGGTTTCATTCAAACCTCATCACTGTGGTTTTATCATTTCTAGTGCTTAACTAAATACTATAAATACCATTTTTTTGTGCTTTTTTACTAATATGTTTCTTGACAGTAAGGATTATTTTGAGTTGGATATTGTCCACCGTTGATGTTTGTTTTATCAAACAGCTGCTGCTACTGAAGAGAGGTGGCCAAGTAATTTACTCGGGTTCATTGGGTAAAAATTCTTGCAAGATGATCGAATATTTTGAGGTTTGCATTTGTACATCCTTTACCGTTTCTAACTTTCTATACAGTTTATGAATATTAGTTTCTGTTTTATTAGTAAAATTTCAATAATGTCACTGCGACAAACTGAAATCGAACGTTTGGTTAAGGTACCACATTCTGCTTCTTTTGTTGAATGTTTATTTTCCAATGCATCAACTAAAGTGTTGATTTGGCAAAGATAACACAATTTTTTGGCTATAGGAAGTTGTGTTTGGCAAGCCACACAAACACTCACACACACAAAGGGCAAGTGTTTTAACCACCTCCATCTATCAAAAATTCATTGAAAACACATGGTTTAGTTCATACATTGCAGAGTGGACAGCATTTTCTAAGTACCAAACCTCCGATTACCACCAACCAGCCCACCTTCCACAAATTTTGTTTCCCAATAACCCACACTAGTATTAGAAATGAATAAGTTATGTCTACAACTAAATATGTTTTAGAGAATGACTTCTCTGGCATTCTTATTAATTTAGAGTGCACAGTAAAATACAGTTACAATTGCCACATGGAAACTCCCTTACTTTTTGTTAGACCATTTTCAGCAGCTTCATCCAAACTCAAGATCATCTCTGCAAAAATTGGACTCATTTGAATATGTAACGTAATAAATTTGATGTTCAAAATCAATGGTCAAAATATATGTTTTTAACAATGAATATCAACTTATATTTGTGAAGAGGCTAGAAATTTCAAAATAATTATATATATATATATATATATATATATAGATATAGATATAGACACACACACACTATACCAAGAGTGGTACCTCATTCAAATGTCACACCTATAATCACTTGAGCTAGAGACCCTTGACTGAAATAATCTATTTTTTATAAATATAATATTCATAATGTTGATTGAACATCCAATGCGGACATGGGTAGAAACCAATGTAGGGGTGGACTACTTTTAACATCAATGTTTTTTCCAGTTTTATTATTATTGAATAATAGGGTTAATTACTGTTAATAAATTAAACAAGAGAATACTTCAATGTATAGTTTTGAGTAAAACTGACAAACATATAATATGCTCCCACTAAACAAATTTAGACAATAACATGACTGACAATTAAAAGTAGTTTCATGCTAATGAATAACTATTAACGTTACCAGTTTAAAACTTCAACAATTATTAAGTACTAGTTCAAAGTTAATTACAAAAAACCGAACACCATGGCTAACTTTTAACCAATCAAGTAATGAATACAATTATTTACGAATGATTAATTATTATTATCCAGCTTTAATTCAACGTTCAAACAAGGAATTACACATTCAAATTAACCAAAAATTAATTTTGGACAAATTATTAAGTATTAGTATCTCTAGTGATTTAGTAGCATGATGCGGTGGCTGTGTTGAATAATTGTTCAAAAACCCATGCTCATTTTCAGTTTAGAAACTGGTATCAGCAAATGGAGCAGGTCTGAAAGGATAAGAAGGGTTTAGGCCAACATTCGGATTCTTTTTGTATTTTTTCTTATCTTGGGCTACACCCCAGCTGAGCTCAGGACTCGGTCCACCATTGTATACATTCACAAAATTCTGTAGCATTTGAAACATAGTAGGGTTAGCAATCTTTGGTTAAACCAAATAAATTAATCAAACCAGTTTATCTCGGTCTGTTTGGTTTGGTATTGAACTAATTTTGTTTATAATCGATCCATCAAAAAAATTTGGTTCGGTTATTGGTTTAACCAAATTAACCAAACCTTTATTATATTGTCAAAATTAATAATATTATAGTGATTTTTTTTAGATTAGTATAGTGGTCTAAATAAATTTTATTTATTATAAACGTGTCGAAATTACTATTAAAAAGCATAAGGATACTAAATAATAATAATAAATGTTTTATTTTGAAGTACAATGAATATTCCAAACATAAAATATGAATCATTTTTAATTCGGTTAAATCGGCTAACCAACCATACCAACCAAACTTAATTCGGTTAGCTTTTGTTTTCATTTTTATTGGTTTTAGTTCGGATTAACAATTTTCATCATCGGACTAACCGAACCAACCAAACAGTCACCTCTATGAAACAACATAGCGCTTCTCTCCCTCCCTCCCTCCCCCTCCCCCCCCCCCCATTTCTTTTACGTTGCACGCACACGAGGTTGGATCCATAGTCCCAACGTTATGTAGCACCTTAATAGTCCTCTTTTGGTTTTTATTTTTTTAAATTTTAGCCAAAAAGTCTTTTTACTATCAACCAACTTTTAGAGTATTGTAATAGTTAAAGTTCTTATGTTATTTTGACTTTGAGATTTACATTAATTCCTCAACTATTAATTGCCTAAGATTCTGAATGGGAAACATGCAGATTTATGTCTTCCAATGGACATGCATGCACTCTAAATATTGAAATTGTCATATAAAGCATTACTTTGTTATGATTTGCCAGTTTATTTTATTTTTTCCCAATATTCCGAGATTTGGAAATAAAAAGGAAAGTCTGAATATCTTTATTCCTAAATTGGCTAGTCAATTCCTGGAGTCCCTAAGCACAATGACAAATGCAACCCTGCAACATGGATGCTGGATGCTAGTTCTGTAGCCACTGAAGTAAGATTACGAATTGACTTTGCTGACCTCTACAAATCATCTTCCTTGTACAGGTGACTTATTATTTTGAGCACTACATCAAATTCAAGAACTAATGACCCCTAGATGCACTTAAATGGCAGTAATCCTTTTCATACATTATGTAGGCGTAACAAAGCTCTAGTTAAAGGGCTTAAGAAACCACTTCCGGGGACAAGTGATCTATATTTCCCTGCACAGTATGCTCAGTCTGATTATCAGCAATTCAAATCTTGTCTTTGGAAGCAATGGTGGACCTACTGGAGGAGTCCTGATTACAACCTTGTTCGGTTTTCATTCTGTTGGTTCACTGGTTTGCTTTTAGGTTCAATTTTTTGGGATATCGGTCACACTAGGTTCGTTATATCTTTTTCTTCTCTCTAACTTTTAAATCATAATGCTCATTCTTAACGAATCTGAATACTTTATTTGCAGAGAATCTTCTCTTGATTTCACGATGATAATTGGAACAATGTATGCAGCTATATTATTCGCAGGATTCAACAATGCCTCAACTGTTCAACCTGTTGTTGTAGTTGAAAGGATGGTATTTTATAGAGAAAGAGCTGCTGGAATGTACTCTGCTCTTCCTTATGCTTTTGCTCAGGTTATAATCTTTAAGTCATAGAATTCTTAGTACCTTCTAGTATTTCCATACATGCATCACCTTTTGCCGGTCAAGTACAAATGCGTTGAAGATTTAATTTGATAGTCATGTAAAATATAGCTACTTAACCCTGATTCATGTTACTTTATGTGCAGATGATCGTGGAGTTACCTTATGTATTTCTTCAGACCCTAGTCTATGATCTCATATTATATAGCATGTTGGGTTTCGAGTGGACTTTGGTGAAGTTTTCATGGTTCTTTTTTGCTTCCTTCTTCACATTTCTATACTTCACCTATTATGGGATGATGTGTGTGGCCATCTCGCCAAACCTTCAAGTAGCTATGTTGATTTCTGCTACATTTTATACGCTCTTTAATCTCTTCTCTGGTTTTTTCGTTGCCAAAGCGGTGAGTAATTTCTCAAGATTCCCCAACTATGATCACCTCATTAAAAATCTTTTTTTCTCTCTTTTTTTCCCTTTCATTTTTGCTTTTACATAATATTAAACAAAATCAGCTCAATTTCAGTTATTACAAATGTGCATGATTCCAAATACAAATAGAGCAAGTGGAAATTAATTTTCTGTCATAATTTGCATTGGCATGAATCTTGATCAAACCGATATATGACTGTTTTTCCTTCGAAATTGTATTGGCCCAATTTAAAATCCGTCCAGTACAATGTGTTAGAAACAAGCCTAAGTTTGTAGCTTTGTCTGTAAAAATGTATTACTGAAGGCATCTAGAGACACTCTTCTAGCCACTATAACTGACCATACAAACTTTATTTACGTGCTTACTAATACCATACATTATTTTGTTTTATCAAATTGACATGCAAATACTGTTTGGATTTTTATCATGTACGGCGGCGAATGACCATTGAAAATCATAGTTGCACGGCTGTTTATCGCCGTAAGGCAGCGAACGACTATTGGGAATCAAAGACAAATGGCCGTGACCAAATGAAAAAATTGAATATGGTATTCAATAGCATGTACAAAAATTATTAAGATTCTTTGAAAAAAAAGGATTTCGAAAAATAATGGGATGGTTATTGAGGTTTTTTTTTTTGCGCTTTGCTTCTAACATATATACATTACAGAGTATCCCTAAATGGTGGATATGGTACTATTGGATATGCCCCGTTGCATGGACGGTCAATGGATTGGTAACTCCACAGTTTGGGGACTTGGATGATATCATTAGGGTTCCGGGTCAACAGAACCAAACAATCAAGGCATATATCGACGACCAATTTGGGTTCAATCTGGATTTCATAGGTGCAGTCGCAGGAGTGCTTGTTGGTTTCACTCTACTCTTTGCATTCGTCTTTGCTTATGGTATTAAAAAAATGAATTTCCAGCAAAGATAGAATTGATGGTGATTCAAGAGGCTTAAGGCATATCATGCCTACTTTTTTTTGTAGCTATGTTGGCGATGAAGAATTTACAAATCAACGAAATTGTTGTTGGAGTGTAGTTTAACTTAGACTCAAGTTATTTCTATATTAGTTTCTTCATTTTTATTTTTTATTATTCGTCCTTTTTCTTGGTTGTAAATAAGTTTGGTAATTGTGTCCCACTATATTAGTTTGTAGAACAAGTTTATGAATGATCTGGTAGCTATGAAAAATAAATCCATAGAGAATATGTAAGCAATTTGGGATGTTATGGATATTTTGATAAATATTTTCTTTTGAAAAAAGGATGCTGACTGATCAAAACGAAAAAAAGATGCTGACCGATGAAAACAAAGAAGTGAATTTCAAAGATTTGAATTTTGATCCGATATTTTTTTCTAAGTGGATTGGTTTTTAGATTGGACTGGATTGGCTGGTAATGGTAAATTTACCATTATCATACCAATACCAAACAATTGGTAATTAATATTGAGCAACTTTGATATGCCGGTGCTATTGGTATGGTAATAGTAAATTTATCGTTGTTAACAGTAAATTTAGCGGTAAAGAAATGTTAAAACCAATAGTAATGGTAATGGTGATTTTACTAGTCATACCAGTTTTGTTTTTTCACTGCTTTAATCAATCCTAACCATGAATAATTTTGGATAAATATCATACATAAGAATGTATTTCTAGTATTCATGATAATGTTACTTCTTTTAGTTTTTTCTAACTTTAAAATCAAAGTTTAGCAATATTATTATTTCATACTGTTGAAGATAATTTGTGATGAATTAAAAAAAATTTCTATATGAACTAAGATAAATTAAAATGTTGATACAATCATTGCTAAAGATAAAACCGGTGACAAAATAATTACCATTTTATCATTATCAAAATCTTAATGCAATGAAATTTTAATGTTTTTATGTATTGGTTTTCTTTTACCATTCAATGATATACCGGTTTATCTGTATACCAACGATTATTTTACCAGTGGTAACGATAAAGTATAGGTAATAATTTTTGACTTACCAATTGTATTGGTACGATAACGATTTTTCGTATCGATAATGGTTACCATTACCATGATAGTCCTAGCTAGGAGCTATGTAGTGCACAAATAATAAATAAATTATTTGTTCACATTTTTCTCAATAAATTCACTATTTCACTCACTCGGAATATTGAAACCTCTCTCTGGACCAACTATTCCTACTATACTTCTTTATTTTACTTTTCATGAAACATGATTTTCCTTTTTATCGATTCAAATCTAATTCCACACTTTTTCAAACTTAATCGGAGTGCAATTCAAATACCGCTTCCATTATAATCCTTGAGCTGTATTTTAAATCGGAGTGTTATAATGAATAATGTTGGTAAAATTATATTTAATATTTTATTGGATGATATTAGTTTGAATTATTATAAGTTGTATATGAATTATTAAGTGGATTGTATATGAATAATGCTCGGGCTGCAGCAGTTGTCAAACCTATCTTCTCTATACGATCGAATTAGGACTCGAAACCTTTTCCATTGCGTTCGGAATAGGGGTATAACATTATAAACGCCTAGTGGCACACCTCGATAGGGGTTCGAGATTTTAAGTTACGAAATATTGTTAACCCTACCATGTTTCAAATGCTACAAAATTTTGCGAATGTATATAATGGCGGACCTAGTCCTGAGTTCAGTTGGGGTGTAGCCCAGGGTAAGAAAAAATATAAAAAGAACCCGAATGTTGGCCTAAACCCTTCTTATCCTTTCAGACTTGCTCCATTTGCTGATCCTAGTTTCTATACTGAAAATGAGCATGGGTTTTTGAACTATTATTCGACACAGCCACCGCATCATGCTACTAAATCACTAGAGATACTAGTACTTAATAATTTGTTGGAAATTAATTTTTGATTAATTTGAATGTGTAATTCCTTGTTTGAATGTTGAATTAAAGCTGGATAATAATAATTAATCATTCGTAAATAATTGTAGTTATTACTTGATTGGTTAAAAGTTAGCCATGGTGTTCGGTTTTTTGTAATCAACTTTGAACTAGTACTTAATAATTGTTGAAGTTTTAAACTGGTAACTTTGAACTAGTACTTAATCACAAGTTTCTAAACTGAAAATGAGCATGGGTTTTTGAACTATTATTCGACACAGCTCAATTTGAATTATAAAAGTTATCAAAATCCTTTGAAAAACAAAGGTATCTCGTAAGACCGTGTCACATGTAAACACGATGGGTTTTTAGATTACGATAACTAAAACACTTTATATGAAAATCATCTGATATTATAATATGTCTAAGTACGAATACTTATTCAAATAGCCGAAATTGTTACATTAATTAAATTCAAGCATACTAGGCTCTACAACCAAAACCGTAAAGGCACATATTGAAGAATGGATTTCCATACAATTACTAGGCACTGGGGTACCATCTATCCCGGTACACATCTAGAAAAATGTACCGAGGACCTCGCTGGGATCCCCTACAACACAAGACCGGTTCTACCCATAACCTGGATAGTACCGAATATGCCATCACCACTGGTGTTCCTACCCTTATCAAGAGCTCTTTTTCCATGCACCACCGTATCCTTAATTAATAATATATTCGAGGGTATCTAGAGAGGTGATAACATACCCTAATTGGGTGCGACCCACTTAGCCTTGCTGCACCTCCACTGATTTTCAGTCATTCTGGTTGATGAGGCTTGAGGGCACACTTCGAAATTTCGATTTATGAATTATTTAATATTTTATTGGATGATATTACAAGTGGATTGTATATGAATTAAATTCAAAATTCGGAGATTAGGGAAGAAAAGAATTAGAAAATTGAATAATTAAATACCTAAAATCTCTTACTTGAACTCACTAAGTGATTATGAATCGTAGAGAATAAAAGACATCAAGAGCTTTGCTAACGATACCAAATAATTGGTGCATAAAGGTGAGGGGGCTAGCCTCTTATTTATAGTGGTTATAAGGCACCAGAACCGTCAGATTTAAATCGGTTTGAAATAATAAAATCTAGGCCATTTGTGCCTCATAAAACCCTAGGCGCCACTCAAAATATCAATTGACCGCTCCTCCCTAGGCAGTCGACCGCTAGCGGTCGACCAGCCTAAGGGAGGCAGTTGACCGGTCCACTATATTTGGGAAGGCGGTCGACCAGCCTAAGGGAGGCAGTCGACCGGTCCACTATATTTGGGAAGGTATTAATCGTTGACTTTTATATTTAATTCCTTATTTATTTTATCGTTAATGTTTATTTTAATGTTTACTTAAAACATAAGATTTCTAATCAACGATAATATATTTTATTTAAATTTCAAATTTTAAATTTAAATTCGAAAACTTCAAATGTTAATAACTTTTTCGTTTGAGCTCCGATTACAAAAATATATGAAAATTGATTAGAAAATCACCATAAATGCAAAACTTTCGTGACCAAATTTCGATATTTAAAAATTTTCCATTTTTAATATTATTATTAATTAATTAAGTTCTCATTAATTTTACGGGTTGCTACATTCTCCTCCCGTTAAAAAGGATTTCGTCCCCGAAATCCTTAAGGGACATATAGTGTAACACGCACTTAACATCCATGTTATGCAACCAATTTTTCTACATAACTATCTATTTAACTAAAAGTGCAATGTGATTATGTATGCATACATACTATAAGTAAGCTCAGTCCTAGCGTGAATGCAAGATAATGACATATAGGCCTGTATGCAAGCATCATAAATATGCATAAAATTCTACATGAGTGCAAAAATAATGGTAAAATATGTGTAATCCATATCCTACTATCTAATCTAGCAACCACGGTACAACCAAAAACCTAAATTTTTGGGGAGAAAAGTTTTGTTAACTCCGTTTTGTCAACGACTTAAGAAAGCTAACGGAAAAAGGACTTGACGACCTAAGGCAGTTAACGACTTAAGGAGCATAGCGACTTAAGGCAGATGCCGACTTAAGATGTGGACTGACTTAAGAAGTCTAACGACCTAACTACTGAAAGGAGTTAGCGACCTAAGGAATTAAGAGGACTTACGACCTACCGACCTAAGGAGCTAACGACCTAAGGGAATGTGACGACTTAAGCGGGTTAACGACCTAAAGGAGCCACGACCTAACGACTTAAGGAAGTAACCACCTAACTACGGAAAGGACTGAATGACTTAGCAGCTTCACTTAAGTTGCGACCGACCTACGACCTATGATAGGTCGCTCATGATCTAAACAAACAAACCCAGTGCCGCATTATGTTACATCGTGGCCCTCTTAACTCGTGGACGACCTGGGACTTGTGGAATTATTGGAGATGAAAAAGCTTACTCCAATTAAGCTGCAACCCACGACCTAGTTTAGGTCGGCCACGACCTGAAGCTACCGAGTTAAAATTCGATACCATGACACTTATGCCGCATCTTGTTGACTCGTCTACGACCTAGGACTTGTAATATATTCCCAAACGAATAGGCGCATCCCTGGGAAGCGACGCATCAAGCCTAATGGGTCGGCCATGACCCACCACCTATCTTAGGTCGGTCACGACCTACGACCCAGCCTGGAATTTCACTATAAATACAGCATGAGTTCGAACTTAGCGGGGACTTTTGGCCGATCATTCTCTGAAGCGCCATTACTCTGCAAAATTCTTAACTCATCCAACACTTGAAGAACTTCAAACATTCAAGACACTACAACAAGCTTCTAAAGAAATCTTGCACATCCAACACGGATTCAACAAGTTTCATCATCGAAGTTTGAGCTACTAGTCTAGAGTGTTTTTGTGATCAAAGTGTATCGTATTTTGAAGTGCATTGTATCAGCTTGTAATCAAAAACAGCAATAAAGGAATTCAAAGTGGACGTAGGCTTGATCTAAAGCCGAACCACTATAAAATCGCTGTCTTTTACTGTTTTCTGCTGTTTTACTGCTTATTTCTTGTTCCCGTATCACGGGTGGTGCTTTCACAACATTACTACACACACCGGGGTGTTAGCGTTCAATTTTGAGCATTAACATTTTGGTGCTTTCACTGAGAACCCAACTCAGGAATACATTCACCATTGCTTCACAAAAGTTCGTTGAAAAAGTTTCTTTCAAGACTAGAAGTCTGCTGGATATAATGGCTCCTGGAAGAAAACGCAAGTCTATCAGATCTGAAGATGCTCATGATAATACTGCCACTTCTCCTTCTCCAAGTTAGGCAGCTCCAAGCGTTGGAGTGACGCGAGATGAGTTAGATGCTGCAGTGTCCGGGCTGTATCAGCAAATCTAAACTCAGAATACTCTAATGATGGAGAAGTTAAATGCTTTGCTCGGGGCTAGTCAAAGGCCAGTAAATAATGAAGAAAACATTGCTGATGCTCTTCACAACTCCAAAGGAAGAAATATTCCTCAAGGGGGATCAGGTGCCGCTGAAGGGGTACCTCTCCAAGCTGAAGGATCCAGGCCATCGCCAGTTTTCCACGAACATTTGCCCGGACAAACTTCCGAGAAAATGGCCGAAGTCTACTCCGCAAAGTCATTAAACAATGAGGAATATCTCTCCGGCATGATTCGTCAAATAATGAAAGAAAGCATGCAGAGAAGTGAAGACGAGAGCGAATGGGGATTTGCTCCGAGTAAAACTCCGTTTACTGAGAGAATTCTAAAAGCTGAGTTTCCCAGAAAATTTGTTCCCCCTACCATTCCTGCTTATCGGGGGACAAGTGACCCGAATCAATTCTTGTACAAATATGATTGGCACATGACTGGCGCCAGAGCGACTGATGAGATTAAGTGCCGGTATTTCCCGGTATACTTGGAAGGAGTGGCGCTTCTTTAGTTTACCAAGCTTCCCGTTCGATCTGTAGACCAGTTTTCCGACTTAACCCGGAAGTTTAAAGAGCAATTCAGACTGTACGCTTCAAAGGCGAAAGACATAATGTCATTGTCTAGTCTTGAGCAGAATCCGGGAGAGTCAATTAAATCTTTCCTGAATCACTTTAATATAGCTCTGGCTGAAGTTGACAACGCAGAGCCACGAATGGTTTTGACTTATTTGATGCGTGCTGTCGATAAGTCAAGTGAATTTGGGAAATGGCTGAAAATGAAGGAACCAAATTCACTAGAGAAATTCTATAAGAAAGCTGACGAGTTCTTACGTTTGGAAAATCTTCCGGCACCAACGAAAGTGATGGCGACAAGAGTGGAGAATAACATTGCTGCTTCAGCTAAAAAAGATTCTGGAGGTCAGAAAAGGGAAAATAATGACGGGAAGAAACAAAAGGATATAAAGAAACCTCGCTTCTTCAAACCCTCAGATTTCACTCCATTAACCGACACTCCGGAGAATATCTTCTTTGCCACCAAAGATGCTGTGGAATATCCTAAACCAGCTGAGATAAAGCCTGGAAAGAGTGCTATGCGAAATGGAAAATTCTGCCGATTTCATAACCAACCCGGTCATGATACCAACGAATGCCGTCATTTGAAGAGCTTAATTGAAGAATTGTTAAGGGAAAACAACCTGCAACAGTATGTTAAGAAGAACAGGAATGACCCAACTTCGTCTACTCAGGGGCAGCAACCCCTTACTCATTCATCTGGCTCGGGTAAGGGCACTACCGCACACGAATCTGAAAGGCCTGTTATCAATGTGATTACAGGAGGCCCACACCCAGCGGGCAGAAGCTGGGGTGAGATGGAACGATATGCTCATGCTTTGAAATATACCCCAGCGGAAGAAGATGTTTTTGTTCTAGAAGACGCTGCACCCCTGAAACAGCAGAGAACTTCTAATGATGATATTGTGTTTAAGGCTAGGGATTCTATGGGTATTGAAGCTCCAACCATGGATCCCTTGGTCATTTCTGCAGGAATTGGGCCAGCTATTGTAAGACGAGTGCTTGTTGATTGTGGTGCTTCCTGCAATATACTCTTCAAGAAGACATTTGATCAAATGAAGATTCCAATGGCTGACGTTCAGGCTTCATCGCAAAAGATTGTTGGGTTCACTGGGGAACCACAGCAGCCGATTGGAACTGTTGACTTGTTTGTGGAACTTGGAGAAGGACAGAAAATAGTAGTTTGGAAACAGACTTTTGTAATTGTCGATGGATTTTCTGCCTACAATGCCTTCCTGGGCCGGCCAACTTTAGCTGCGTTCAAAGCCATTCTCGCCCCGTACTGCCTAACTATGAAATTTCCCAACAGATAATGGTGTTGGTGTCATTAAAGGAGATCAAAATGCTGGGTGGGAATGTTATCTTATAGAGCTTCGAGAGGCAAGGAAGAGAGAGATGGGAAAAGATGTGGCAGCTCCGCTCCGCATCAAAAACCCAACCTTGTAGCAAGTACAGGGTGGTCCCTGCACTGGCGAGCATAGTGGTGCAAGGAGAGAAATGGACCCCAGAAAGGCCAGTGCAGGGGAAAATAGAGTGGTGCCAATGGAAGTAACGGTACCAGTACCTGTTGATCTCAAAGACCCAAACAAAGTGCTAAATGTGGGTTCGCAACTCAGTGTGGCAGTCCAAAATATGCTAATATCATTTTTGAAAGCAAATCTGGACGTATTCGCTTGGAGTCACGCCGATATGTGTGGAATATCTCCAGAGATTGCTGTACATACTCTGAATATTGATCCGAAGTTCACACCTGTAAAACAGAAAAGGAGAACCCAGGGTCCAGAAAGGTCAGCAGCGCTAAAGGAAGAAGTAGATTGGCTCATGGAGAATGGTTTCATCAAAGAGTCCACTTATCCAAATTGGGTTTCAAATCCGGTACTGGTTAAAAAAGCAAATGGAAAGTGGAGAGTATGCATCGATTTCTCAGATTTAAACAAAGCTTGTCCCAAAGACTGCTTCCCGTTGCCAAGGATTGATCAGCTGGTAGATGGAACAACCGGGCACGAATTGTTGTCTTTTATGGATGCTTACTCCGGGTATAACTAGATTATGATGCATGAGTCGGATCAGGAGGATACGAGCTTCGTCATAGATGTTGGTCTTTACTGCTAAAAAGTCATGCCCTTCGGACTGAAGAATGCAGGGGCAACATATCAAAGGCTTGTTAATGCAATGTTCAAATCACAGCTTGGGAAAACTATGGAAGTCTATGTCGATGATATGTTAGTGAAATCAAAGAAAGCAGTTGACCATATGGATCATTTAGCAGAAATGTTCACAATTCTCCGAAAATATGGAATGAAGCTCAACCCTTTGAAATGTTCATTTGGAGTAGAGTCCGGGAAATTCTTGGGATTTATTGTAAGCGCTAGGGGCATTGAAGCTAATCCTACTCAAATTACTGCTTTGAGAGAAGTCAAAGCCCCTAGGACAAAGAAGGAACTGCAGAGCCTCAATGGGAAAGTCGCTGCTTTAAGTCGGTTCATTTCTAAAGCCACTGATAAATGCATCCCCTTCTTTGACGCTTTAAAGAAAGGAAAGAAAAATTTCAAGTGGACTCCTAAATGCCAGAAAGCTTTCGATGAATTAATCCGTTACATGGAATCGCCTCCAATACTTTCCAAGCCCAACAATGGCGAAGACCTTTTCATATACTTGGCAGTTTCGTCCCATGCCTTGAGTGCAGCATTAGTACGAGAGGATGCGAAAGTCCAGCGCCCGGTCTACTATATTAGCAAAAGACTCACCGGGGAAGAAATGAATTATTCAAAGCTAGAAAAGCTCGCCTACTGTTTACTAATTGCTTCCAGAAAGTTGAGGCCGTATTTTCAAGCTCATCCTATCAAAGTTCTCACTGATCAACCCCTAAAGCAAGTCCTATTTCGCCCTGAAACTTCGGGCCATCTTCTGAAATGGAATATTGAACTTAGCCAATATGATATCACTTATCATCCCCGAAGAGCGATCAACGGACAAGCTTTAGCAGATTTCATCGCAGAGTACACAGATAAGGGTGACAGTGAGGAAGAGATTACAGTTGACATCCCAACCAAATGGAAGTTATACGTTGATGGCTCAAGAAATGATTACTACTCCGGAGCTGGGGTTGTGCTTGAAACCCCTGAAGGACGGTCATTATGTTACGCATTAAGATTGGAATTCCCTTCTACAAACAATGAAGCAGAATATGAAGCTATAATTGCTGGATTAAAAATTGCAAAGGAACTAATCATCAAAGCATTGCAGATCTTCAGTGATTCTCAACTTATTGTATGTCAAGTCAAGAAGGAGTTCCAAGCTAAAGAAGGGAATCTGCCTGCTTACTTATCAAAGGCTTGTGAGCTTCTTGACGATTTCAATCACTATTCGATAAGCCACATACCTCGAGAGGAGAATATAAAGGCGGATTCTCTTGCAAAGTATTCAAGTTCCGGAGAAGCTCAGTTATTGGGATTGGTTCCTGTGGAGGTCTTGTCAGCTCTGAGCATTGATGAAATGGATATCGACTGGATCATGGTGGTGTCTCAAGAACAAGAGTCATGGATGACCCCGATCAAAGAGTATCTACTCAACGGCTCCCTACCGGAAAATTCTAAAGAACGCCGAAAGCTGTTAAGAAAAGCATCGAGATATGTAATTCAAGACGGCCGGTTATACAAACGAGAATTCTCAATGCCATTACTCCGATGTGTAACAAAGGAAGAAGCCAAGGCAATTTTGGCAGAGGTGCACGGAGGGGAATGTGGGGATCATTCAGGTGGCCAAACTCTTGCCAAGAAAGTTATCCGGTATGGGTACTTTTAGCCAGATATTAATCGAGATGCTGCTATCTACTCCCGAAAATGCGACAAGTGCCAAAGATTTGCAAAAATTCCAAGAGCACCTTCCACCGAACTAACACAGATGGTCAGTCCATGGCCATTCGCCATTTGGGGAATAGATCTAATCGGACCTTTACCAATTGCCAAGTCGGGAATCAAATACGCTATTGTTGCTGTGGATTATTTCACTAAATGGGCTGAAGCTGAACCTTTGGCTACTATTACCTCTAAGAAAATGATAAATTTTGTGACTAAAAATATCATTTGCAGGTATGGTGTGCCGCAAAAGATAATCATAGACAATGGTACTCAATTCGAAAGCGAAGAGTTCTAGGACTTTTGCAAGCGGTTTAAAATCCGAAAAAGCTTCTCAGCAGTGGCTCATCCATAGGCAAATGGGCAAGTGGAGGCAGTAAACAAAATTATCAAGTCAACCATCAAAAAGCAGCTTGAAAAAGCAAAAGGTGGATCGGTTGATAAGCTACCACTAGCACTATGGGCGTACAGAACGACTCATAAAACTGCGACTGGGCACACTCTATTCTCATTAGCATACGGATCAGAAGCAATGGTTCTAGTAGAACTAGAAGTTCCTTCACACAGGAGAATTCACTTCAATCACGCTGAAAATGAAAAATTGCAACTCGAAGCACTTGACTTTCTTGATGAAAGAAGGGAAGAAGCTAGGCTCAGAGTTGCGGCCCATCAGCAAAGGATAGCAAGGCACTTCAATTCTAAAGTCCGTCAACGAAGCTTTGAAATCGGGGACTTAGTCTTGAAAAGGATCATGACAGCAACTGGAGTGTTCGAACCAAATTGGGAAGGACCATATGTTATAGGCAATAAACTTCTTGATGGCACCTTCAAACTCACAACTGTCGAAGGAGATCCAATCCCGAGAGCCTGGAACAGCAATCACTTGCGTCCATATTTTACTTAAATGCAATCCTTGAAATTGTAAAATGATAATGGATGCATCAATTGTATTGTAAACCATTGTAAAATCAGTGATGATCAATAAAAGAATTATAAAGTGGATGTAGGCCCAGTTCTTGGCCGAACCACTATAAATTCTGTGTTCTTTATTATTATAAAATGCCTGTTTCATTTCGATGTATAAATACTCTAAATGTATTGCTAAAATATCGATTTAATATTACAGGTCATTAAAACAAAGCTTACCCATCGCAATGCCAAGTGAGCCCCGTAAATCACTCAATAAACTAATTTCAAGCCACAAAAAGTTCCAAATTCAAATCCAACATAAGATGAACTTTACGCCAAAAGTTGATGATTCCACCGAAGGGACACTTTTCCAAAGAAAAGGAACCAGACACTTGTTAACTAATTACGATCGTCTTTATAAACAAACATCTGATTAGATAACTTGCGCCTGTCCCATGAAATCACTTAACAATGAAGTACACTCCATTGGATAAAGCAAACTGCTTGCAAAAGAAGGGAACACGGGCTCGGAGACAATAACAGGGGACCATTAATGAGCAAACAACAAAGAGACATGGGCGAGCTAATCAACAAAATCCCTCTTCGGAGGCACAAGACCTTTTCGAAGGCGCAACTCTTCGGAGGATAAAGACCTCTACGGAGGCACAAGCCCTCTTCGGAGGCACGCCAATAAATGGAAGCGCTCTTCTCAACAAAAAGGTTGGTGGAACCACTGAGGCACAAGGCCTTTGTTAACTAATTGTGATCGTTTGTGCGAACGAACATCCAATTAAATAACTTGCGTCCGCCCTGTGAATCCATTTAACTGTGAGAAAGTAACTTCCAGGCAATCAAATAAAGACCTCTCCGGAGGCACAAGACCTCTCCCGAGGCACCACAAGCCCTCTTACGAGGCATAAGCCTTTCCCAAAGGCACACACTGCCCTCTTCGGAGGCAGAAGACCTTCCCCAAGGCACACAAGACCTCTCCGGAGGCACAAGACCTCTCCGGAGGCACAAGACCTCTTCGGAGGCACGTCCCAGAATGAAATACTCTTCTCAAACAACAAAGTTAACAGAACCACCGGAAAAGCACCTTTACAACATGAAGGCGCAGGGCCCTTGTTAATTGACTACGATTGCTTGTGCAAACGAACATCCAATCAAGTAACTTGCACCCGCTCCATAGTTCCGTTCAACTGCGAGAAAGTAATTTCAAGCAAACACGACAAATATAAAAGAAGAAAGAAAGCCCTCCTCAGAGGCACACTTCAACTCTCAAGGAAGATCTACTTGTTTATCTTGAAAAAATTCTTCCCCAAAAATTGAAGTGCTACAGAGGCCCGCTTTACCGCGTAGGAGAATTCACTTCTCAAAAATATGAAGTGACCATCTCCGAAGGTTGAAGCGTAAAAACTTCTCCAAAAACGAGACATGCTCCATTGAAAAAGAATAATTGTTTCCAAAAAAAATGGAATAGTTATTCTCCAAAATAAG
Source organism: Allium fistulosum (assembly GCA_030737815.1). Taxonomy (NCBI): domain Eukaryota; kingdom Viridiplantae; phylum Streptophyta; class Magnoliopsida; order Asparagales; family Amaryllidaceae; genus Allium; species Allium fistulosum. The sequence continues at coordinate 730,042,055 of CM060902.1, read as the reverse complement.
AGTACAAGTCCCATCAAAGTAAAAAGATATTGAAATGCACTTGTGGTATAGGGGCAATATCATACAATATAGCTACATCAATAAAAGTAGTATTTAAGCAACATACCACAAGTTCATTACAATATCACGCAAAGAAGATGTGGAATAAATGCATTCTCAAACACAGACAAAAGTTTGTACAAGTAAAAAGAATCGCTTATTCTACACTAAAATGAGAAATAGATACATTCTTACATACACAAGAATTCGTACAAGTAAAAGAATTATTTTATTCAATATTGTGAAAATTCTTTACATGTGCAGATCTCTAAAAAAAAAGCAGGGACCGGTACCCGCACAATCTCCGGTCGACACAAGCAAAAAGCAAAATAATGAAGGTAGAGTCCAGCTTATCACTCCTTCTTCCCGCCGCCTTTAGTGCCCTTGCCCGGTTTGATGACTAGTTTCGAAATCCGGCATGGACGGGTCGGAGAAGGAGGAGAAGAAGGTGTGGCTGGATCTTCTTCTACTTTATCTTCTCCAGCTGAAGTGCTTCTCTTCTTCTTCTTTATGGCGCGCTTTCCTTTCCTCTTCGAAGAAGACTCACTTCCCGGAGTAAGCAGCGCAGAAAGTTTCGTGTTATCATCAAGAGACTGCTTCGGAGTCTTCTCACTGTCCTCAAGATCTTCCGCCTTCTGCTCTTGAGAAGCGGGTAGATCCTCCAAGCCTTGAAGGGCTTCTATTTGCTCTTCCTGCGAACCCGGCTGGGAAGCAGGAGTGACTTGAAGGGTTGGAGGAGGAACAGTTGGAAGAGGGGAAGCGTGTGCAGCGCTCGGTGCCTCCACTACAGAAGAAAAGAAGTTAAAATTAGTATTCTCCGAAAAAAAGAGAAGATATTGGGTCATCAGAGCTTAAGTAATAGGCGAGAAATTCATCAAAGTCAGTTGAAGCGAACAAGTAATCCGCTTGACCCGGTTGAACTTTGAAGTTACCTGGAGAAGTTGGCTTTGTAGTGACGATCTCATAATCTTGTGCTTCGGTGCTTTCTTCGTCTTCATCTCCGCCTTGTGCAGTTGTAATCTCAGTTATGATCTTAGCAGGAGGCGGAGAATGGGAACTGGAGCCTATAATGTCAACATCATCTGAAACCAGAGTACGAACAGGGGCAGTAGGAAGTACTTCTTTTTCGGAACGCTTCTCTCCCGTCGCTTCGGCTCGCGCTTGGGCAAGTTGCTCCTTTCCCTTAACAAGTGCAGCACAGGCATTTTCATCTAAATAAGTTGCTTCAAGATCTGCTTCGGCATAACCAGCACCACCAAGCATATCGATTATCGCCTCCCATACTTCAGCCAAGGTGACTTCATATTCCGGCCCCAAAAACGAGAGACTTCCGCGCCCCAAGACGCTATGAATATAAAAGTCAAATAAGGTAGAGCTGACTTTGGCCTTCGTTGCCTCATGCGACTGCTCAGCCGCTTCTTTTTCGGCGACGGCTGCAACTTGACCAACAACAGCCTCATCACGCTCTTTCTCAACTTTAGAAAGTCGAGCTTTTAACAATTCGATCTCCATGTTCTGGGAGTTAACTGTTTCCCGCAGCTGAGCAGTATCTTTGCGATATTCTTCAGTAATATGCTGCTCAGCCGCAAGTTTCATCTCAGCATCCCTTTGAGCAGCATGCGCATCCCGCACTTGTTTTTGAAACACTTCTTTTTTTTGAGAGTGCGAAGCGGAAGAAGCGGCGAGATCTTCCTTGAGTGTTTTAACCTCGGACTCAAGTCTTGCATTGTCGTCAGCAATGCTCGCCATCTTTGCATCATGCTGCTTGCAAATTTTATCCCATTCCATCTTGTCATTCTCCATTGTCAACATGGCTTCAAGATTCATATGGTTAACTCTTTGAAGCTCATCAACAAGTTTCTGCCATCCAGATATCCTCTCGATATCAAGCTTAACAGCATCAAGATTCCTAAGCATGGTCTGCTTATCAATGGGAACCAAGTCTAAGTCAAAGCGAACTCCTTTTAAGCACCAATTTGGGAATCGGCTTTGAAGTGTAGGAGGACCGTCCCCGACTTGATATTGAGGCCTGTTGATGATTGTTTGAATGTCAGACTTCTTGAGAGCTGGAGAACCAGATGGAATTTCTACAGAGGTAGGAGCATCAGACTTTTCAGAAATTGCAGACGCGTCACTAGGCTTGACCCGCTTGCTTGGATCTCTAGTAAGGTGACTCTTCCCTTTATCGTCATAAGACTTTCGCTTATGGGAATCATCGCCTCTATGAGAAGAGTCGTATCTCTCATCCCTCCTCCCGTATTGATGTTCATAATCCCGCCTTTCTTGAGCCTTCCTAATAGCTCTTTCTTCATCTGTTTCCCTCGGGGCAGGGAGATAGCGCCTAAAATCATAAGTGTCGCGGCCTCCATGGCGTTGGAATTTATCGTAGTATGAACCGCTTTGCCCCATCGAAGAACCTGAAATTGAAGAAAAGTCAAGTCTTAGAAATCTTCAAAGTAGAAAATTTAAGTGAATGAAAGTGCTAAGCAGCCTAAGTGTGTGTGGCGTGCAAACTACGTGCGTCAGACTACAAACCACTCTTTGGTGTGGGAATGGTGACGACTTGTGTAACAGGCGTTGTAATTTGTTGTAAAGAGGAAGTCGCCTCGGCAGCAGAAGAGATAACTTTTGGAGTGTCATCTTTGAAAAGCTCCTGTGAAGTTATCATTAAATCACTCAACCCTTCAAAGATATCATCGCCATTATGCCCGGTGGCACTTTCCCTTTCGATTCCCACATCAGCCGCCTTTCCGGAATGCTGAGAAGTCTCTTCTTCTTCGATGACTGGGGAAAGTGTTAGCTTGCTCGACGAACCCGCAACGTCAATAGAGGCAGAACACTTCACTAGTGAAGCCTCAGTGGTAGGTTCTTGCGGTATAGGTTCTCCGACAAAAGCTGTGGCATCAGACGCCTTTTCTAGAGAATCAGGAACTTCGTGAGGCTGAGTAGAGAGAGAAGGGTGAAGAAGTTCAAACTGGTGCAGAAATTCATCTTTTAACAAAAATTTAATGCTTCTCTCCTCAACTGGCACAACCATAAGCCTTTCAAAAGTTGACTTGTGGCTGGGTTCCCTGGAAGGGGGGGGGGAAGCGCTGAAAAGTAAAGATGAAGTTAGCACTTGACATTTCGGATTTCGGAAAACTCAAAGAATAAAAGAAGTAAAGATGAATAATCTTACTTCCTTCTCTCCAAATGGCATAAAACCCCGGAGGGCAGCGGACGAAGAAGAATTGACTTAGAAACCCGTGGACACTATCCGAAAGGCCAATGATCAGTTTGCGATTTCTAGTGCTTCGCACGACAGTGATGGAAGGATGGTCTTTATTTCTGGCGAAAGAGCATAAGTAACAAATCTCATCGAAGCTTGGAAAACGGTCAAGTGCCTTCCTAAATAGCACACACAATCCCATCAAAATGGCGTAGCCATTAGGGTGTAGCTGGAAAGGGGAGATGGCTAGTCGACGAAGAAGATTCTGGAGAAAGTCGTTGAAAGGGGGAATAGCCCCATTCAGGCACATTTGCCGGTTAACTGTGACAAAAACAGGGGGTGCCACATCAGCGGTGCTGCTTTTTTCAGGAAGAATGACATCTGCTTCAGCGATACCAAATTGGGTGCACAATTGCCGGAAAACTTTGTACGACAAAGTAGTTGAGACTCTTTCTGGAGGATTGACTAACGGGGCTGGAATAACGGCGGCCTCTCCGGTTTGAACCACTACATCTTCTGGCTGAGAAGTCATTCTACACAAGCAACTGGATATTCAAATGTGAAGGTGCACGTTTCCTAAAAAGTGTGAAGTGTTGTGCAGAACTAATTAAAATAGAAAGCAAACATAACTGGAATTAAACTAGTTGACAATTGGTCGATTGCTAGATTTCAGGACTTATTAATCTAAAATTCAAGTGCAGTGTTAATGCAAACAAATCAGCTTCAGTTAACTATTATAGTTTTGCTTTAATACTTCACTTGAATTGGTTAGTTTACAGCATTTCGTTCACGCAGTTCATTTAAGTTGATTTTTCTTTATCGACTAATCTGTCATTTGATGTGGGCAGTCAATGGCAGTATATTCGTCCCAGTTTTTTGCAAATGTTATGTTTAACAGGTTGTTAGCTTACAAGTTAAAGTGATCTGTAGAAAAGTTCAGACAATTCAAAATTTAGGCCGTTCAATGTGCTAGCTCGTCCACAACCTAAAGAATGTGCTGCAAGTTAAGTTAAATCGTTGGTTCTCTAAGTCATTGATTCTTTAAGTCATGAGGCATAGTAAGGAGAAAAGGTCTCAAGTCAGAATGATACAACCGGCCAAGTCCTAGGTCGCTGCCGACCTACGACCTACTTTAGGTCGTTCACGACTTAGCACCTATGTCGTTGAGAGTTAAGTCTCGTGGTTCTTGTTCAAATTGCCAAGGCCTTAGGTCGTTCGTTTTTCCCCGATGCATCAGTTCGCCTAACTCCTAACTCCTAACTCCTAACCCGTTAATCCGTTAGCCTCTCCATCAACAAAAGCCCTCATCTTCCCATGCCATTAAATCACCCCGAAATCACCACAAATCCAATGCACTGCCATTCCATCACAAACCACGAATCAGTTGACCCGAAGCACTGTCACCCATCGCCTTCTCTCAAATTGTCTAAAGCTACATCGAACCATCTCAAGTTCGTCAACAATCGATGTAACGAGATCCGAGATAAAACATGGCGTAAGGAGGTAGGTCAGAAATGGGGAAACGGAGTTCGTGAATCAATGACAATCGAGGAATGGATAACAAGCGAATCCACTTACGTGATAAGAAAATGAGGATGATCGGCAACCGGCTGGTTTAAACCGTCTTTGGGAAGCTTGAGAATTCGTTAATGGCGGAAGTAAACACGGAAGCAAGTGGGTGAAGAAGAAGCGACTTAAGCCTTTTATACACCAGGACAGTGGAACTCGAATCGGCACACACGACATTATTTTCTCATAGGTCGTCCGCGATCTAACGACTCTTCAAAGCACGAGTTAGAGAAATTGAAGCACACGACCTACAACTTAGGCGTGTACTTCGAGGGGCAAATGTTAACTCCGTTTTGTCAACGACTTAAGAAAGCTAACGGAAAAAGGACTTGACGACCTAAGGCAGTTAATGACTTAAGGAGCATAACGACTTAAGGCAGATACCGACTTAAGATGTGGACCGACTTAAGAAGTCTAACGACCTAACTACTGAAAGGAGTTAGCGACCTAAGGAATTAAGAGGACTTACGACCTACCGACCTAAGGAGCTAACGACCTAAGGGAATGTGACGACTTAAGCGGGTTAACGACCTAAAGGAGCCACGACCTAACGACTTAAGGAAGTAACCACCTAACTACGGAAAGGACTGAACGACTTAGCAGCTTCACTTAAGTCGCGACCGACCTACGACCTATGATAGGTCGCTCATGATCTAAACAAACAAACCCAGTGCCACATTATGTTACATCGTGGCCCTCTTAACTCGTGGACGACCTGGGACTTGTGGAATTATTGGAGATGAACAAGCTTACTCCAATTAAGCTGCAACCCACGACCTAGTTTAGGTCGGCCACGACCTGAAGCTACCGAGTTAAAATTCGATACCATGACACCTATGCCGCATCTTGTTGACTCGTCTACGACCTAGGACTTGTAATATATTCCCAAACGAATAGGCGCATCCCTGGGAAGCAACGCATCAAGCCTAATGGGTCGGCTACAACCCACGACCTATCTTAGGTCGGTCACGACCTACGACCCAACCTGGAATTTCACTATAAATACAACATGAGTTCGAACTTAGCGGGGACTTTTGGCCGATCATTCTCTGAAGCGCCGTTACTCTGCAAAATTCTTAACTCATCCAACACTTGAAGAACTCCAAACATTCAAGACACTACAACAAGCTTCTAAAGAAATCTTGCACATCCAACTCGGATTCAACAAGTTTCATCATCAAAGTTTGAGCTACTAGTCTAGAGTGTTTTTGTGATCAAAGTGTATCGAATTTTGAAGTGCATTGTATCAGCTTGTAATCAAAAACAATAATAAAGGAATTCAAAGTGGACGTAGGCTTGATCTAAAGCCGAACCACTATAAAATCGCTGTCTTTTACTGTTTTCTGCTGTTTTACTGCTTATTTCTTGTTCCCGTATCACGGGTGGTGCTTTCACAACATTACTACACACACCGCGCTGTTAACGTTCAATTTTGAGCATTAACAAGTTTACTAGAGAAAAGCTCATGATGAGAAGCCTTCATCTTTTCTTCGGTTTTCCATGTGCTTTCTGCTAGGTTATCTCCCTATTATACTCGGACCAGCCTAATTTCTTTGTTGAGGAGCTTCCTAGTTCCATGCTTCACTATAAGTGTGGTGGCACAGGGTGTTACCTGTTAATATCTCAGTTATTGATTTGATGATAACAACCTTATTAAAAATAATATATTCATATAAAATATGGATACTAATGTTTTTGTCAAGTTATATAGAATATAGTGCAGGATATTATATAGGTATTAATTCGAAGACTGTACAGTATAGAGACTCGAGAAATGGACATGAAGACTTATGAGTATAAAGATCAAGATATGAAGCTCTCAAGAATATGATATAGTATATAGAGTCATTGAATATTGTTAAAGTCCCTGGTAGCAATCTTTGATCTCTATCTTCTCATTTTCTTATTCTTTATTTTTAAAGCAAAGTATATTTATAAAAGTCTTTTAAAATTTAAAATGTTTATAAACTATGTTTAAATTATTTCACAAAGTATCAAAATATTTTACAAAGCATAAGATTTTCAAAACATTTTAAAACAAAAAAGTTTTCAAAATACACTAGCCTATGTCGACATATAAGCAGATGTTATGTTGACATACATGCCGCTAATTTGAAATTCAAATTTTGAAATGAAGTGTCTATTCGTTGTAACTCTTCGCGAATGGACATGTCTATTTATTCTTTATATATAGGGGGTTTCAAATGAAATTTTTAATAACTACTTTCTTATTATCTTCTCTTCTCTTACTCTGCCAAAATTTCTAGTGAAAATTTATTCAAAACTTCTTAAATTCAAAGCAGAATCAATTAAATCTTCGTTGTATTGATTCTCTACTATTTACTCTCTGATTTCAATCATCTCTCTCTCAATCAAAGACCAAAGTGTTGTCCAAGAGGCTATAGGATCAATTGTAACCAAAGATTAAGAAATTGTCTTTGAAAAAACCACCAAATTCTAGTTGTATTATGTGGATGTGATTGTAGCCTATGTAGTTAATATAGGATAATATTGTTGGTATATCGCCGATATATCTCATATCGCTCCTATGCCGATATTTTTTAAAATATCATTACTGATATGTCACCTGATATTTGCCGATATATCGCTCTGATATCTAGTTTAAAATACCTGATATTTTCTAGGAATATCGTTCATTATTGTATATGTTGGAGAAAATGTATTTACAAATACATATTTTCATATTCTCAATATTTTATATATATATGGTGAATGAAAATATCTAGACTATGCACTAATTTTTTAGTTTTAACCATATAGTTTTAGTCTTCTTCATTAGTTTTTCAATAAAGAAAACTCTACTTATTCCATTATTTTATTGTTTTATTTTCCATGATAGCTTTACCACTAAAAAAATAAGATCATGGAAAAGCTATTTCTTTTTTTAGTTTTTTTCACCATTTCTTTTTGGTAAGTTAGCTTATGAAAATTCATTTTATCAGTTATTATCATGCACCAAGAACTAAAAGTTAAAGAACGATAAAGTTACATATTTGACATATTGATAAGTAACGAGCTAAGTAGTAATTGGTATCAAATCAACATTACTTATTCGATAAATTAAGTGAAAATGAAAATGTAAAACTATAAATATGAAAATTTTGGGAAAGTAGAATGAAACATTGAACATAGTATAAAAATGAAGGAAATAATAAAGATGTACAGTACATGAATTTCTATGTTTATGGGTCTATATTATGATTTGTGTTTAATAGAATATCTCAGTAAACTGATTGTAATGTGGAAACTATATGAAATCAGTCTTTGATAGCAACTTGACATTATTTATCCAAATATTTGAAAAACTTAACATCAATATAACATTATAACATAGTACTATATCGTTTTAACATGTTCTAGATATGTATGATATTTTATCGATATTATCCGATATTATCACGATATTTTAATATATCTCATATCCGTACTTGACCAATACATACTCGATACTGATCTTAACTACATAGATTGTAGCCCGTTCAAATCAATTAGGTGTGCTTGGTGTAACGACCCGCCTTTTCGACCCTCAAAAGTCAACACTAATACATCTACGGTATTCACGTGCCGAGTTCCAAGTGCCGGAAAGTCGGATTGTTGGGTGAAAGAAAATAAAAGACAGTATAGAATCTCACATTGTAACGAGTAACTTATAATATATACAATGATTTTTACGAAAGATAAGCTGTAATATATATACATCAAATTAGAGTTAACCAACTAATCATCAGCCTGGACAGTTATAACAACCTATCCTCGCAAATGTTGATAAAGATAGACAACCAATGCAACAGAAAATAACATATACGTGAGTACTCCTTAAAAGTATCCTCCTCGTCTCCTGAAGCTCCAAAGCATCTAAACTAGATCTGAAATTATGCTCTGTCTGACCCGAGCATTATAAGAAAATAACACCTGAATCAATCTGGTAAATCAGTGTGAGAAACACACCTCAATTGGATTTTAATGTTATAAAAACCATTAAAAATAAAGGTATCTTGTAAGACCACTCCACACATAAACACGGATGGATTTTTACCTTAGGATAACCAAAATATTTTTATAGAAAATCCAGTGATATTATATAGTGTCTAGTGTTTAAAATAAATACTGAATACAGCCAAAATTGTTACATTAGTTAAATTCCGTCATAATAGGTATACAATCAAGTCCAAAGGCTCGTATTGGAAAATGGATTTCAACTATGAAAGGGTAATGGTCTACCCACCGAATCAGTACACCTGTAGATAAAATGTATAGGAGGCTACAACACGTTGCACCTCAGCTACTTAGGACTGGCCCTACCCCTAATTGGATAGCATCGAATATGATCACCCCTTGGTTGGACCAAACAACCATACTGGGACCTGAAGCATACACATATATCGACTCTAGATAAGGGATGATCATACCCTAATGGGAGCGACCCACATTTTCTTGCCGCATGTCCCTACTTTAGTCATTTACCAGGTGTGAGGCCTGTGAGGTGAGGATTCTTCCTTCTAGCAATTCCCACTTGGAATGCTAACACTGCCCTCTAGGAAGAAACACAATGCCAGCATTCATCCATACAAGTTCGTTTTGGGTCTGAATGAAACCAAAAACACTATTTCTACTACATCCATTTTGGAACCACCCTTAGGATTAGTAGAAATTAGCCCTTACACTTCAAAGAACTCCGTTGTAACGGCCTGGATTTTAAACCCTCGAAAATCGACATAAATAAGTTCACAGTATAACATGCCAAACAATCGAATGTCGGAAAACCCAATAGTTAGGGGGAAAGAGAAAAGAAGAGGTAGAAGAAAAAAAGAAACAACAACACATAATCTCACAATCGCAGTGCAACAATATATAATAAATAATAACACGTCTTTATAAAAAAAAGAACTATAATTGTTATTTATACATAACATCATCAGAGTACAACAAATCAACAACTCAATATTGGACAGTTATAATAACTTGTCCTCACTAGTGCTGAATATATAGCCTACAATACACAGCGGAATAAAATCCAGTACGTGTAATACGTCTTCATCATTCGGCTCGTCTCCTGAGCTCCATAGCATCCTAACTCGAACCTGTAATACTCAGTCTGACTCTGACCCGAGTATTATAATAAAATAACACCCGAGTCAGTCTGGAAAACCAGTGTGAGAAAACACACTCAATTTGAATTATTAAAGTTATCAAAATCCTTTGAAAAACAAAGGTATCTCGTAAGACTGTGTCACATGTAAACGCGATGGGTTTTTACCTTACGATAACTAAAACACTTTATATCAAAATCATTTGATATTATAATATGTATAAGTACAAATACTTATTCAAATAGTCGAAATTGTTACATTAATTAAATTCAAGCATACTAGGCTCTACAACCAAAACCGTAAAGGCACGTATTGGAGAATGGATTTCCATACAATTACTAGGCACTGGGGTACCACCTATCACGGTACACATCTAGAAAAATGTACCGAGGACCTCGCCGGGATCCCCTACAATACAAGACCGGTTCTACCCATAACCTGGATAGTACCGAATATGCTATCACCACTGGTGTTCCCACCCTTATCGAGAGCTCTTTTTTCCATGCACCACCGTATCCTTAATTAATAATATATTCGAGGGTATCTAGAGAGGTGATAACATACCCTAATTGGGTGCGACCCACTTAGCCTTGCTGCACCTCCACTGATTTTTAGTCATTCTGGTTGATGAGGCTACGATTACCTTTTTAAGGAATTTTCACTTAGAATGCTCATTGTCCTCCAATGACAATGTACTGATAGTATTAATCCATACAAGTCTGTTCTGGGTCTGAACGAAACCGAATCACCGTGTTCACCATCTTCATGATATCAATTTGTAACGCTCAAATCGGATTGAAGTGGTTTTCGGATAATTAAATCTGATCCCGGTCTCTTCGAAATGATCAACGAAATTGGACAATACTTGATAGTTGGTTATTTAACTATCAATATAACATCCATAAGAAGCCACTAGGCCCATATTATAATTTTCCAAAATTTATTTAAAAATATCTTTATAAGATATATATTCAAATCCCTTCCAAATTTTCAATATTTGAGACAACTCAAATACTTATATCCATATCAGGATATTTCAAACCATCTCTTATTTCAACACTTAGAAACATATTTTTTTTTAAACTCCTTACTTCCCAACACTTAGGAATGTTCCATTTATTTCTCTTTTCTCATAACCCTTCACAATTTATATTATAAATTCCTTAACTCATTTATAACGAATTCTATAAGTTCCAGGTTTCTTAATTAAATCTCTTTATTCAAAAGTATATACTTATCTCATCGAAATAAGTATATTCACAAACTATTCCCTTAAAAAATATTTGAAAAAAACCTTTTAAAATAAATATGGAAAGCGCCACGCGGTATCAACCATGGATTCGCAGCTCAATGATTACGTCTCTATCCCATAGAAATCCAAACTTAACTGTAGGCAATCTCTATCTCCGATTTCGCCATGAAAGTATACCATTACTTTCCGAAAACTTATATAATAATTAAAAATATGTTTAAACAATTAAAATAATTACATAACTTTGAAACAATAATTTATTCTGATTTATTAATAAAATTCTAATCGATTTACAAGACTTGTTTATTAAACTCATAATTCATTTTGACAATTTAAAAATATTTAAATAACTAACTTTTTGAAAATATTCTTATGCTAAAACATTTTTAAATTACCTAGTTTAATTAAAAATTATCTTTTTAAAACACACTCAACTTCTCGATAATAATTATTTTTTCAATTCCAATATAACCAATCTAATATTATAAATCTCTCTTGATTTATCACCAATCGATTTACGTCCCCAATTTCATAAATCCTTTTTTCAAATTTCCAAAAGGAAAATCAATCCTTTCTTTTTAAACCAATTTACTCATCTCATTATAAATTCTTACCATGAATTTACTGTGAGAAATACGGATTACGGATCTTAAGGATAGAATTAACACTAGAGGGGGGGGGGGGTGAATAGTGTTTTAAGGAATTACTAATTCTTTTTGAGTTTATATTAATTTAAACACAAATGTATGCAATATTCAAACACAGATATGATCACAGAATCAAACACAGATGCAGATATAAAGTAAAAGCAATAAAGGAAAGAACACACCGGATTTTATACTGGTTTGGAGTTACCCTACATCCAGTCCCGCAACACAAGTACAGATTTCCTTTCAAAATCAATTCTTACAATTACACCCTCGATTTCAAGGCCATGAGGTACACCGCTCCAAATTAACAATCCTCTGGATAGAGATACTTGATTTTACGGGCAACAAGTTCACCCGATTGATTTTCCAGGCTACAATCACTCATTTTCTCGCTCGATTGAATACAAAGAAGTCTATAACTATGAATAGCACTGGGATCTTGTTGAGATAGTGATAGAGAATCAAACCAGAGATGATCTAGTTAGATTCAATGGTGATTTCGGCAGAGTAATGGTAAAAATGTATATAAAGAAATGTGGAAGAAGAAGAGGAGTGAAATCAGAGAAAATATGATTATAAATTCATTTAAAACAGCCCCTATTTATAGTAGAACAACAGCCATGTCCATTCGTGAAAGGATATGTCGAATAGACACTTCCTTTGAAATTCAAACTTTTGAAATAAACTGTCACCTTGTCGACAAGGGGTCCTTGGGGTTGTCGACAAGCCTAAGTTATTTTTGGTAATTTGTTTTTCTTTGAAAATAACTTCTATCTTGTATTAAAACTATTTTAAACTTTATAAATATACTTAACTATAGTTAAAATACATAAATAAGTATAGAGAATAATATTTTGGTATATATAAAATTTTACTATAATTTTATATTTAAATCTGAGTATAAATATTAAAATTTTAAAATTTAAATATATTATAATTAAAAGATAGTTTAAAACCAAGGATAATTTGATATTGAAAATAAAGATTATTTTGAGGCTAAAAGTATTTTAAAACCAGGATAGATGTTTTTGATTTAAAAAGGAAGATTTTGAAATCATTTTGAAAACAAGATATAATTTTGTAAAACATTTGAATAAAAGTTAGTGGATACAAAACAATGTTCCACTAGATTTTTCGTAGGTTCCATCCTACTTAGGATTCCATCCTTTTAACGGGCTCGAAGTGGATTCCATTCCACGAATAAAATGGATTTTAAGATGTCAGTGCTTTTCTAGGAGTTTTAACAAAATTCCTAACTAAATTACTTATCTTGAAATCTTGAACTCTTGATAATCTTGATACTCATGAGTCTTGAATCTTGATATCTTCGATCTTGAGTTCATCAGTTCTTGAATCTCTATACTGTACAGTCTTCATTCTTTGGTACCTGTATATATATCCTGCATATACATATATATCTAAACAATAATGTTAGTATTTATATTTTATAATCTTATTCTAAGGTTGTTGTCATCAAAACCAACTTCTCAGGGACTAACAATCTCCCCCTTTTTGATGATGACAACCTTTGTTTGTAAAATATTACTTCTATCCTAATAACTCCCACTAAACCTAATAACTCCCCCTTAATCTATGCTTAACTATCCTATTTTATACTTCTCCCCCTTTATCATCAACAAAAACAAAGTTTAAATCTATACAACTCCCCCTTAATCTAATACTATATTACATGTGATTATAATGATAGTGTTATCATAAATAATCAACACTTAATTCTGAAACTAAAACTTAGCCCTTAATAACTAACTCTCCTAACTAAGAATCCATATATGATAATATTTATAATAATGATAATGTAAGAATTCAAATATGAGAACACAAATTATTTATTAATTATATAATGTTATATTTACATTTTCGTAGAAAACGTAAGTAAGATCATATACAAATAACGATAAGAAAGAGAGAAAATGTAACAACCCGCATATTTTACGATTGTATATTTAAATATTTTATTTAAATATTTCATCATTCGTCAGATTTTAGTCCGAAAAGCTACTTTTTGCAAACAGACGAATTAGGACTCGAAACCACTTCCATTGAGTTCGAAATGCCGTTTGCAACCTTTTTGAGTATAAACTTTGATATGTTTGGAGCTAGCTAAAATTTTGACCTTTTTCACTTTGGGTTTGGGTTTGGATTCAGCCCACTAGCTAACTTAACACCCTAACTCAGCCCTCTCCTCTCCATTCACTCATTCTCATTCCTCAAACTCAAGCTTCAACTGAAAATGGTGGAAAGGAAAGGGAATTAGAAATTCCAAGCCCTAGTTCATTTGCAAAATCCAAATTCTTGCTCCAAAATCAAAGAGAAGCCATTGATTGAAGCTTGTAGAGTTGGAGTGGAGAACGGTTGGTCTTCTCTTTGCAATTGAGCTCCTTCTTCATTGATTTTGTGAAAAGGTGAGATTTTTATCTCACATCTATGACTATAATTATCTTTGGTTGTTAGGTATGAATTCCTAACACCTCTTCATGTGCATTTGCTCTTGATTTGGATTGGTTTTGTGAATATCCCCATTTTTGGGTTTTTAAGTCAAATTTGTGTGAAAATCCTTTTATGGATGTTTGATCATGCTTTTGGTGATGCACCGAGGAGCATATAGGACCGGGTTGCCGATTGGCATAAACCCTTAGAGCCAATGTTCGTCCGGTTGCATTTTGGAAGCGTTTGCTCTTCATTTGGATAGGCTGAAAAACAACCCAGGCATGATTCAGTCGATTGAAATATCTGTTCAGTCGACTGAATCTGGAACCCGAAAGTTTCCAGGCAAGATTCAGTCGACTGAAATCTCAGTTCAGTCGACTGAACCTGGAAACAAAAAGTTTCCAGGCATGATTCAGTCGACTGAAATCTCTGTTCGGTCGACTGAACCTGGAAACAGAAAGTTTCCAGGAAGAATTCAGTCAACTGAAAATCTCTGTTCAGTCAACTGAATTTGTTGTTTCTGCCCAATTTGCCTTTTGGGATTGAATTTCCAATTTGAATCGATTCGTGATGATCCTATTTGTTGTTATCATTTATTATGACTTTGATGACTCCTTTTTCGCGATTTTTGAATATCCATTTCGATGGATTCTTTATCGGTTTAATTGGATTTGATTCACGTCTTGGAATGTGAATTTTAATGATTGATTGTTTCTACAATCATTTCTACGACTTGTCACTTTAAAATTCAAAGGTTTCTATGCTAGTAGTAAATACTCAAACTCTTTCATCAAAACGATTTCAACACTACTTTTAAATATAAAGCTTGTTTATAAAACTGTTTTCTAATCTATTAGTATATACAAACCTTTACCTCATTCGTATGAGAAAATCTAATTAAACGGCTTAGCAAAACAAGTGGTATGAAACGCTTGCGTTTACTTCATCGGTTAATTTATGGACTTGTTCGATTGAACTCTTGTGACAATTTTCGAGTGGAAATCTACAATCTGTTCGTAAATATTTGAGTTAAGCTAGTGGTTATGGGACATGAAGCTAAACTCTTATACTTACTGGCTTAGTGTAATTTACACTTAACTTCTAGTGGAAATCTACAATTCGTTCGTAAATATTTAAGTTAAGCTAGTGGTTATGGGACATGAAGCTAAACTCATATATTTACTAGCTTAGTGTAATTTACACTTGTGGGTCTGCGAAGATCCTTTTTGTGGAGCTTCGGCTCAATTTTTGTGGGGTAGCGACTCATGGTCTTCGGGCCATTTTTGTGGAGCTTCGGCTCATGGTCTTCGGGCCGTTTTTGTGGAGCTTCGGCTCATGGTTTTCGGGCCGTTCTTGTGGAGCTTCGGCTCATGGTCTTCGGGCCGTTCTTGTGGAGCTTCAGCTCAAAATTGATGGTTAGCAACCATGAGATAGCGTCTCATCTTGTGATACACGTGTTGGTGAGCTTTAATGCTCCCGTTTTAGTGACAGACCTCTTTCCCTTTTTGTGATCTTTCTGGATTTCTAGTTGACGATTTCTAGAATTTGTGTTTCACCAATTTTCGTGATTTACATTAATAAGCTCTATCAATATTTGTGCATTGGTGAATTTGTGTGTTATTAACCCTTGTGATTGGCCTTGGCACTTTTATGGGATTGGCCATCCTCTTTCTCGTGATTTCTGGATTTCTAATTACTGATTTCTGGAATTTATGTTTCACCAGCATTTACCATTGGCATTGATATGTATGTCATTTTTGTGGCTTGGTGAATTAAATTAAGAATAGGATGTTCTTTTCTGTGTTTTGAGATTATTGAGATATTGTATGACTTTTGTGGATTTTCCAATGTATACTTGACGTAATATGACATCCTTTTGTTATCATATATTTATATCATATCTCTTATTCTCATATCTCATTTTATCTGATAATTATAGCTAGACTGATCCGTTTATTATTTTCTTCTTAAATAATACTTGGGTCAGACTGAGATACTACAGGTGCTTCCTCATGACTTCCTATCTGGAACCATCATCTGACTTTTGGCTAACTACTCTAGTTTAGTAGTTTTTGTTGTATACATTTGAGATTTAGACTCCTTGATGCATACATATTCTTTTGGGCTAGCACTTGTATCTATTCTTTTGTGTTATTGTGGATCTTATTTGACCACTACCCTGATGTACACTTCTTTGTGTAATATTCATATCTATTTCCGCCTTTGTGATATGGATGTCTGTGACTGATTTATGTTATGCTTATTTCTATATTTGTTTCCGAAGTCCATATAGCCACTG
Source organism: Allium fistulosum (assembly GCA_030737815.1). Taxonomy (NCBI): domain Eukaryota; kingdom Viridiplantae; phylum Streptophyta; class Magnoliopsida; order Asparagales; family Amaryllidaceae; genus Allium; species Allium fistulosum. Next base: position 730,025,479 of record CM060902.1, on the reverse strand, counting down.
TGTAGTAGCTTTGAGTTTGTATCGGTATGTCGGATTTCCTCTTGAGAAGAAAAGTTATATTTTTATCTGGCATATCGGTACTCGCACAAAGCAATTATACAGATGGTCGCTCCTCAACAGCCTTATTCTCCGTGCTAGTTGACGGCATTACTTAGTAGTGTCCTTGGCTAGCGTGGGTATAGAGGTGGGGCGTCATAGCTTGGTATCAGAGCCAAACTTCGGAACAATGTAGAATAATCTAACAAGGATCATGGTCCTAAGTCTTTCTTAGGAGTCGTACCTTAGGATTTTATTCGAGTCAATTGGACCCGTTCTATCCTATTTTCTTTTATGATTCCTTGTTTTATCAATCAAGTTTGATTGAAATTCATTCTGTGAATAAATTTTTCTTCTTCTTTCTTTCTTTCTTAAAGAAGAAGAAATGGTTGGATCTGGCAGTCCTAGCGCTGGTCAATCTAGTAGTCCTTCACTGGATGTCGTTTTCATGTCTGCCCAACAACTTTTGGATCTTGTAAAGAATCAAAGGTTTATCTGTGCTTTGTGTAAGAACCCCGAAATGGTTTTACCTCTAAAACTTGAAGCTCCTTTCAATCAGCTTGTGGATATCACTCTTCGACTTGAAGAGGCCGATAAAGGAAGTGATAGTGATGTTGGAGGTTCCAAAAAGAGCCTCAATAACAACAAGAAAAGGCATATTAAATTCAAAAGTCCAAATCCCAACAAGAAAGGGAGATTGGCAACTTCGGTAGCAAAGACTCCAATTCCTAATCGTGGAGGATGCTACAATTGTAATTCTACGGACCACTATGCAAATGAGTGTCCGAAACCCCTTACTTGTCGCTATTGCAAAGGTTTGGATCATCTTTTATCTTCTTGTCCCAAACTTCAAGGTAAGAAAGGGAAGCAAATAATTTCGGTAGCAAAGACTCCAATCCCTAATCGTGGACAATGCTACAATTATGGTTCTATGGACCATTATGCTAATAGATGTCCGAAACCACTCTTTTGTCGTTATTGCAAAAGTCCGGGTCATCTTTTATCTTCGTGTCCCAAGCTTCCAAACAAGAGAGAGGGAAAGCTAAATGTTGTGCAAGCCTCTAGCAACTCTTCTCTTGGTCAAGGTATTTTTCATTCAATCCTTGATGACATTTGTTTTGTGATTATCTTATTCAAGTTCTTTTTGATATGGGTTTCATCTCATTATTTTATATCAAAAGAACTTGTTGATTCTTTTTTCTTTAAATATTTTAGGCTTGATGACTTCTTTGAGAATTGCGAATCCGGTTGATGGATCCGCAACACTCGGTCTATTTCTTTCAAAAGATGTCGAAATAATTTTATGTGATTTTTTTCTTTTTCCGAGCCAATTTGCATGTTATGCGTTACTTGGGCTTTGGAAATTTATTTTTGTGAAAGGATTGGCTTATTACGAAGCCCATATCCTATTTCCCGAGTGGACTATTCATCTTCGACATTCTCAATCTGTTAAGCAGATTTCTATTTTTCTTTGTGATTTCGATTTCAAATTTTTGGTGGCATCATTTTTATTCTTTAAGCCCTCATGATGAGGAAAAGTGTTATTTCTCTCATCTAAATAGTTGTTAAATTTTCTGGTATTTTTAAGCTTATCTTAGGATTATCACCTAAGCAATCTTTTGAACGGTGTTAAGGTCTTTTTAGCTCGACCTTGCCACCGGTTTCCATTAGCTACGAGTTGCGGAAGTTAGCATTCCACTTTCCGCATTCCGCACTCGTTATGGTTCTTATGAATGACTTATTATGTCATTCAGTTTGTCCGGCTTATTTCATCCATCTTATGAATCGAGTATTCTACGAATATCTCGATGACTCCATTTTTGTATTTATTGATTTTGGATGAAAATAGCAATTTAAAATTTTGCAAATCTTTTTCATAAGATTTATTTATAAGTATAATTGAATTTTTTTGTTCTTAAAACGAACAAAGATTATTCTTAAGAGTTTTTTTGAGACATAGTTATCATATAAAAGATGATTTTGTGATTGTATTGCCCATTGAGTGCTTTAAGAATTCTGGTCGATGCGCTTGATCAACGTTATCTATAGGAATCTCCTAAACGCTATGATGAGACAATCAGACACATTAAATTGACTTATAAAATGTAAATTTTTCTGAAAAGATAATTTCATAAAGATAATTTAATTTTGAAGGTTTTAGCTTTTCGGGAAAGAAGATTATCTAAAAGAACTTTTTTCTGATACTTCTATTCTTGTGATTCCCGAGGGGAACCAAGACTTTATCATTTGTACCGATGCTAATAGTATTGGTTTGGATGCCGTTCTCTTGCAAAAGAGAACGTGCTATCATTTGTGCTTCTAAATCATTAAAGCCGATCGAGACTAGATATGCCACTCATGATCTAGTGCTTGCGGCTATTTTTTTCACTATTAATGTTTGGCATCATTATTTTTGGGGAGAGAAATTTATTCTCTACCCCGATCATAAATCTTTGGAATATTTATTTTCTCATAATGAACTTAATTGGTGTCGACAATGTTGGCTCGAGTTCCTTGCATCTTATGATCTTGATATTCTTTGTTTACTCCCGTATGGGAGAATCGTGTTTCCGATGCCCTTAGTCTTAAGCAAAAAGCGGTTATTTCTTTGATGATATCCAAATGGAATGATCTTGAGATTTCCTCCACTTGGGAGATTCGAGATCGTGAATTCTAATTAATGTTCATCTCTTGTTTTATGTGGCCTTGAGGCTCATCCTTCTCTTTTGACCGCATCCTTGAAGCTCAAAAGCTAGATCTCGAATTGGCTCTTCTTAGCCGAAATTTTAGGGATAAAATTGTTATTGAAGGTATGAAAGACTTTGATATTGATTCTCGTGGTGGTATTCGAAAATTTGGTAGACTTGTCGTGCCAAATATTAGTTGTCTTCGCAAAGACAGATTAGAAGATTCCCATCGTTCTAAATTCACCATTCATCCCGGTAGTAGTAAAATGTACGCGGATATGAAGCGACTTTATTATTGGGAGGGAATGAAATTTGATATCGCTAACTTTGTTAAGCGTTGCATGACTTGCCAACTCATTAAGGCCGAGAATCAAAGGCCCGGTGGGTTATTGCAACCTTTAGACATCCCAATGTGGAAGTTGGATCAAATTTCCATGGATTTTATTGACGGCCTTCCCCGTTCTCGTTCGAGGCATGATAGCTTGTGGGTGATAGTTGATAGACTTACTAAATCCGCCCATTTTATTCCCGTTCGGTCTAATCGGACCGTTCCTCTTTTGGCCAAACTCTTTATTAAAGAAATTGTTAAATTGCATGGAGTTCCTACTTCTATTGTTAGTGATCGTGATCCATTGTTTACTAGTGGATTTTGGTAAGGTCTTCAAAAGCTTTAGGAACAAAGCTTAAAATTTTAGCATCGCTTATCATCTTTGTCCGATGGACAAACCGAGCGTGTGAATCAAACTATTGAAGATCTTCTTCGTGCTTGTGTTCTAGACTTTGGTGGAAGTTGGGAAGATCATATTTCACTAGTTGAATTTTCCTATAATAATAGCTTCCAATCTAGTATTGGTATGGCACCTTTCGAGGCACTCTATGGAAGGCCTGCCGATCTCCGTCTTGTTGGCTTGAGGCCGGTGAGAAACTGGTTTTAGGTCCAGAACTTATTCGTGATTCCATAGAAAAGAGTGATCTTATTCGCCATAGGATGAAAGAAGCCCAGAGTAGACAAAAATCCTATGCCGATAACCGAAGAAGGAGATTAGAGTTTTCTGTGGGAGATTTTGTGTTTATTCGTGTTTCACCTATAAAGGGTGTTGTGCGTTTCAGTCGATCGGGAAAATTAGCGCCTCGATATATTGGTCCATTTCCCATCACCGAACGTATTGGTTCCGTGGCTTATCGCCACTTATTACCGGCTCAATTTTCCGCTATTCATGACGTGTTTCACGTTTCTCAACTTCGGAAATGCCTTTGAGGTTTAATATGAAAAGCTTTTGAAAGGAGTTTTAAAGATATTTTGAATATCTTGAATTTTAAATAATTCAATTTGAATTTGAATTCAAAATAAGGAATTGAATTCTATGTTGAAAATTATGGTTTAAGAGTGTTATACAAGTTATAAATGTGTTTATATAGGCTTGAACCATTTTAAAATATTGTTTGGGAAATTTGAATTTAACCCAAGGACTTTAACTCGTATAAATAAATCAGATTTTCCGAAATGAAAACTAATTGTTTTCAAATGATAAAAGCTTTCATATAAGAAATAAAATTCCAATTTAAGTTAAAGGAATTTCAAGTTTGAATTGAAAAATGGTTTTCCAAATTATGAGTGAATTTTTTTGAAAGCTATGAATTAAATCTTGATTTAAAGTTTTAATGAGTTAATCCAATTGAAATGGAAATCGATTTGGAAATCTATGAATAAATCTTTGTGAAACTGGGTGAACTTTGTGAGATGAATCTTTTTGTAAAAGATTAAAATGGTGATTTGTTTAAACCATTAGAAAGGAAAGTTTGGATAATAAGTCGTGACTTAATTGAAATCCCATTATCCATATGGTTTTAAAATATTGCGCTCATTATTCGATTTAACCGGGGGAGGACCTTTGTGTCATATAACCCATTCCGAATAATGATACGTCGTATATGGATTGCATTTGAAGACCGGTGTTGAAGACCGGGTATTTGTGAGGATGATAGGATAACCTATCGATTGTCTCTGCATTGAGTCGCGCCGGTATAGAGATTCCCTAAGTGATGGGAAATCCGATTGGGATTGTGAATACCCGGATTGCAAGTGCTTCTTTGGAAGTGCCTTATTTTCTGTTCGAACCCGAAACAGACTTGTATGGTTGTATGTCTGACACTACACTTTGTGATATAAAGCTGATTTCTTTCAAATACATTTCTGTTTGGTGGCGGAGAATTTGTTCTCTTAGCTTAACACCCTTCTCTGAGACGTACGAGCTCAGAGGTTATGTATTTGAAGGTTATCAGTGATATACTCCCAATTTGGTAGTGTGGCATGCTGAGTGTTTCTGTGTGTTGATGGTCATTTGCTGATCATTTGTTGATCAAAGCATGGCTTTGTGAAAAAGCGTAGCTTTGTGGACGAGACCTCATCGAACCTCACAGACCGGAAATGGTCGAAACAGGACAGATGCGACAAGGTTATGAGGGTCGCTCCCTTTAGGGTATGTCATTTCCTTCTGGAAAAGGGTGGTATCAGGTATGGAGCCCTGATATTTAACCTATGTGGTTGCTCCAATCTCATTTACCTGTGTGATTGTTGCTGTGTGATCGAGGCCTCAGATAAAGGTCCCAAAGGACCGGGAGGTGGCATATTCGTGTAGTAGTTACATAGTGTAAGAGGTAACCCGGCCTTGTGTTGGCAGAGAGCAAGTTAGTTCTCGGGACGTCCATTCAGAGGCGTACCTATGTGGTAGCAGGAAGCTCTTTAGCCTGACCATTTGTTGGAAATCCAAAGAAACAATACGAACCTTGTACGGTTTTAGTTGTATAACCTGCTACGGAATGTGGCGGTAACCTGCTATTGAACATAGTAGCTTAGTAGGCATACAATAATGGTTGTATGTTGGCTAAGATTAATATTGTATTTTCGAAATGTTTCCTACACTATGCACTAGTAATAATATCAAAAGAGTTTCTTTTGCATAGTAAGCATGTTTGACCATCATAAGAAGAAATCTCCTCCAATTCTGCGATTGCATTGTGTGTGTGGCGGGAGGTCTTATGGTAGTTTCATTTTCCAAAAAGCATTGCGGATTTCAATGTTTAAAATTCTTTTGTTGTTTAAAGATAAACTATTTTTGTTGCTCACCCCAGTCCCATGACTGACTCGGAGTTTATTGTTCCCTTCCTAAACTCTGGGTGCCCACAATTTACCACACGGGCAGTCTAGAGTTGGGTTTTTCAGATAGTCAGGTTTAGTAGATTATCTGGAGCTAGTTAACTTCATCAGAGTTGACGACTGCACTTGCTTATCTTGGTGAGATGTGATGGTGGTTCGAGCTTGATATTGGAGTTGTTGGAGTCATTCTCTTTTGTAGATCATTTGGAGTGATCTCTTCCATTGTTGTTATTTCCGCTGTAGCATTGTATCATATCTCTGATATTGCTGTAAATTATTGATATCATTGTTGTGCATCATTCTGATATTGTATTTATTGGAGTTGTATATGATATCATCTTTTTCTTTCTTCCGTGTGTTGTTATACTTAATGGTGTTATAAGCTCCGGGGAGCCAGATTCGGCGTTTGAATCTGCGGCATTTTGAGTACAAGTGAAGTACGGGTGCCGATTTTCGAAGGACGAGTTCACGATCCTTACAAGTGGTATCAGAGCTAAGGTTGAACTTTAGCTCAGGAGTATGACATATTAAGTAGCTCATTAGAGATAGGATGAAGTATACCCTAGAATGAGTATCTCTAAGATATCTGTCCGTACGCCTCAGTAAATTCTCTTACTATCCACTGATAGTAAGTATGAGTGCAAGAAGAGGATGAGATAGGGGACATGGGAATACGATTATAAATGGTCAATACCCTATAACAACAAGGAAGCAATCTTTTCTCTATCAATCTTTTTTGTTCAGCATCTCTTCTCAATTCTTTGATAGTTCCTGGCAGTTCCAGGAAGAAGATTTGATATATATATTTGCATGGGACATAAACTCCAAATAGGCCAGAATTGTTTGTTTGGATGAATTGGTTGCTTTGGTTGCTATGATCGATAGGTATACTTTAGTTTCTAAACTGAAAGTTTTGAAATTGCACCCAAAAACAGACAGATATATGAATACAATTTGGGCCCGGATATGTTCTACGAATGGTTAGTTATCCTTTCGAACTAACCAATGCCACTGCATATTTCGTAGATCTGGATAACCTGAGTATCTTGTGAAGTGTTAAAACAGATTCGTTCTCGTATCTATTATTGTTATTCTGATTTGGTAAGCCAAATGCAGAATAAATATTCAGTTTGATTTGATGAAATATTCTTCATCTATCTTTGTGTCTCCTTGGCAAATTTCGAGGACGAAATTCTTTTAAGGGGAGAAGGTTGTAACGATCCCGGATTTTAACCAAATTTAAATTGATAATTAATTTAATTTTTGAATAAAAATTGTGAAATAATTGGTAATTAATATAAAATATTAGTTAAATTATGAATTAATTTGGATATTTGAAAATAAATAATAAAAATGTTGGATAATTAAACTTTAAATGGAATTCAAATAAGTGTCGATGTTAAATAAATATTTCAAATAAATCTACAGTTATATAAAATATGAAATGAACATATTAAGTAATTCTAGGATTATATTAACTATAGAAATAAATATTATAAAGAAAACAAATAAACATAAATGAAGGAATAAAGTTATAAACAATATGAACAAAAAAAAGATATATAAAGATAGGATAGAAAACAAGTAAACATATAGCAGACAGCAAAATATATTTAAAAACGTAACCTGGAAGCAAAACAAGAAACAAAAACAAGACAAGAAATAACATACAAAGTAGAAACAACAAATATATATATATAAAGGCTCACAATAGAAAACACTAGTATACTCAAGAATGAAACCAGACAACACAAAGGAAGATATAGATAATTATATGTAGATTGTACAAGATAATTAATGCATGAAGCATTAGTACACTACAAAAAATCATCTCAGCCACCGTTTAAATAAAAAATCTCTGCTCTTCATTGTACAAAATAATATCTTTGTCCTGTTTTGTACAAAACAAATTATAATCAACCTGTAGACTTGCTTCCTATATATCAATCCTCATTTGAGTTCATTTCTTTCAAAGCTGAGTGAATCTGAGTAAGCACCATCTTAAACTCAAACAAAAATTCAATTTAAACATCAAACAAATCAACTACAAAGCCAGAGATATAAGAAGAGATTTCCAGCTAAGCAATTTCAAAAGCCTGTGTCAAAGAAGCTCTGTTCTTTCTTCTAAATCATGGTGAGTAAACATAAATTTTTAAAGTCTTAAGTTAATTAAAAATAGTTCAAACTTCATTGATAAATCTGGTTCTTGTATGCTTCAGTTCGCATATGATTGTGTGATGCTTTGTGTTCTCTGTAATTGATACAGATTGCATATTTTGTGCAAAAACTCAAATTATTCTTATTTAAATCATTGTTAAGCTTTGATTTCCTCAACAAAACAAGATGTTAAACTCAAATTAAGATTTTTAAAGGTTGATTTAAACCATCCTTATAAAGTATACTACTGTAATATTGATATACAGGTAATCAAGTGACAGTTGATAAAATCAATTGTTGTAAAATATTAATTCAAGTTCATAGATTGAATCCATACTGCAAATCATGATTTATAAAACTATAATGAAGATTTTTAGTTTAGAATTCTCAGAGCAGTTCGAATTTGAAGTAATATTGCATTTTGACAAATTATAGATGATTGATCCAATAATTATTTGTGAAGTTTTGTTTGAAGCTAATATAAATATCAAGGATCTCAAGAAAATTATCAGAGGAATTTTCCAATTCATAAATTAAGGGAACGAATTCGATTTAGGGTTTTGTTCAAGGTTTTTGGACATGTCTGTAATTAGACGCGTACGGCTCCTATGAGTGATCGAGCTCCACGCGATTCAAGGAAGTGGAAGAGGAGCGTGTTGTCGTGGTGTGGCCAAAGGTTGAGGGTCTCAGGTGGTCTCGGCGGCGTTGGCGAAGTCGTTTTGTCGACTGTGGTGAGCTTCAGTTTTTCAAGCAAGAAGGCTATATTTCGATTCGAATTTTTTGTAAGCGAATTGGGTTTGATTTTCGAGTCATGGGTGAATTTGTGACTTGCTGTTAATGCTAGCGTTCGCCAGAGACGAGTCGCGCCGCCGTGCACGTGTATGGTAGCGGTGGTGTATCAGCGTCATTTAGGGGAGTGCGGTCTCGAGTCGTGCTCGAGTTTTGGGTTTGGATGCTTCGGGTTTTTGTCGAGTTCGAATGCAAGATACCTGATGCTATATTTACCTAGTTAAAACTTAAACTTACTGGAACAAATAAATGAAGAATCAAAAGAATGAGAAGATGATGTTGCGTACATGGAGGGTGACTCGGGGAATAGGGTGTTTAACTCGAAGTGATACTCGGGTTGCTACTCGAGAAACAGGGTGTTTGACTCGGTCCATTTTATAATGAATTAGCCTAGTTTTCCTTTTAAGTTATTTGTCTATTCAAAGTTGAGTATTAATTAAATAAACATTGTTGACAAATTTTTAAGCTAAGATTTAATTTAAAATCATTAAGCAAGGTTTGCAAATGTAAGAAGACCAATTAATTTAAGGTGTAAGTTAATTAAAAATGTGGTTAATCTATACTTGTAATTAGATAAGTAATTTAAGATTAAATAAATTTATAATTAGAGATTAATTAAAAGTGATTAAGAAATGTTATTAGTTAATGAAGATAATTAACTAAGGATTATTAAGTATTGATTAAGGTGATTAATTTTAAGAATTAATTGGATTAATTAATTAATTTAGATAATCAATTATAAATTGTTTAAATGTAATTACTTAATGAAAGTAATTAAGGATTAACCACTTATTGTAATTAATTTTGGATATTTAGATTAATTAAAGTTAATAAATTTAGTTTAATTTAGTTTAAGAAAATCATTAGATAAAATTGGTAATTAATGATTAATTGTTATGAGGTAATTGCTTAATAGTAAGTAATTAAAGATTTAATTTCTCAAAATAATTAATTAAGGGATTAATTAATTATGTAATTGGTTTAAGGGTTGATCTAATTAATATGATTAATGAAGAATAATTTAATTAATTAAGGTGATTGGTTTATTAATTTACATCAAATGATTTGTAATTAATAAATCAGGGTTGGATAATTAATTCATAAGTAATTAATTAAATTGGAAATAAATTGAATTAACTAGGATTAAACAATTAATCAATCCTGCTTATAAATGATTATTAAATGCTTGATCTTACTTATGAATGATTGTATTGTATGAGATGCCTTGAATTGATTGTCCTATCTGATCTATGATATTTTGTTCTGTGGATTGTGCCGTGTATAAATTTATTCATTTATTTATGATACATCTATTTATTATCTGTGAATCAGTGAATGAAAGATAAGCATTATAGTTTATACTGCTTATCAAATATATTGTTATATTTGATCTGTGATGGTTGAATGTTGTTGCACTATTGTGTTAAACCCCTGGAATACACCATACACACACAAATATGGATTTGACGTGGAAATCGGTTAAGTCACAGATGATTTAAATTTAATATTTTTGAAATTGAAATTTTAATTTCAATTGATTTTGAAATTGGAAATTGGGGTTTAATATGAAAAGCTTTTGAAAGGAGTTTTAAAGATATTTTGAATATCTTTAATTTTAAATAATTCAATTTGAATTCAAAATAAGGAATTGAATTCTATGTTGAAAATTATGGTTTAAGAGTGTTATACAAGTTATAAATGTGTTTATATAGGCTTGAACCATTTTAAAATATTGTTTGGGAAATTTGAATTTAACCCAAGGACTTTAACTCGTATAAATGAAACAGATTTTCCGAAATGAAAACTAATTGTTTTAAAATGATAAAAGCTTTCATATAAGAAATGAAATTCCAATTTAAGTTAAAGGAATTTCAAGTTTGAATTGAAAAATGGTTTTCCAAATTATGAGTGAATTTTTTTGAAAGCTATGAATTAAATCTTGATTTAAAGATTTAATGAGTTAATCCAATTGAAATGGAAATCAATTTGGAAATCTATGAATAAATCTTTGTGAAACTGGGTGAACTTTGTGAGATGAATCTTTTTGTAAAAGATTAAAATGGTGATTTGTTTAAACAATTCGGAAGGAAAGTTTGGATAATAAGTCGTGACTTAATTGAAATCCCATTATCCATATGGTTTTAAAATATTGCGCTCATTATTCTGTTTAACCGGGGGAGGACCTTTGTGTAATATAACCCATTCCGAATAATGATACGTCGTATATGGATTGCATTTGAAGACCGGTGTTGAAGACCGGGTATTTGTGAGGACGATAGGATAACTTATCGATTGTCTCTGCACTGAGTCGGGCCGGTATAGATATTCCCTAAGTGATGGGAAATCCGATCAGGATTATGAATACCCGGATTGCAAGGGCTTCTTTGGAAGTGCCTTCGGTTATGTTCGAACCCAGAACAGACTTGTATGGTTGTATGTCTGACACTACACTTTGTGATATAAAGCTGATTTCTTTCAAATACATTTCTGTTTGGTGGCGGAGAATTTGTTCTCTTAGCTTAACACCCTTCTCTGAGACGTACGAGCTCAGAGGTTATGTAGTTGAAGGTTATCAGTGATATACTCCCAATTTGGTAGTGTGGCATGCTGAGTGTTGCTGTGTGTTGATGGTCATTTGCTGAACATTTGTTGATCAAAGCATGGCTTTTTGAAAAAGCGTAGCTTTGCGGACGAGACCTCATCGAACCTCACAGACCGGAAATGGTCGAAACAAGAAAGATGCGGCAAGGTTACGAGGGTCGCTCCCTTTAGGGTATGTCATTTCCTTCTGGAAAAGGGTGGTATCAGGTATGGAGCCCTGATATTTAACCTATGTGGTTGCTCCAATCTCATTTACCTGTGTGATTGTTGCTGTGTGATCGAGGCCTCGGATAAAGGTCCCAAAGGACCGGGGGGTGGCATATTCGTGTAGTAGTTACCTAGTGTAAGAGGTAACCCGGCCTTGTGTTGGCAGAGAGCTAGTTAGTTCTCGGGACGTCCATCCAGAGGCGTACCCATGTGGCAGTAGGAAGTTCCTTAGCCTGACCATTTGTTGGAAATCCAAAGAAACAATATGAACCTTGTATGGTTTTAGTTGTATAACCTGCTATTGAATGTGGGGGTAACCTGTTATTGAACATAATAGCTATAGTAGGCATACAATAATGGTTGTATGTTGGCTAAGATTAATATTGTATTTTCGAAATGTTTCCTACACTATGCACTAGTAATAATATCAAAAGAGTTTCTTTTGCGTAGTAAGCATGTTTGACTATCATAAGAAGAAATCTCCTCCAATTCTGCGATTGCATTGTGTGTGTGGCGGGAGGTCTTATGGTAGTTTCATTTTCCGAAAAGCATTGCGGATTTCAATGTTTAAAATTCTTTTGTTGTTTAAAGATAAACTATTTTTGTTGCTCACACTAGTTCCATGACTGACTCGGAGTTTATTGTTCCCTTCCTAAACTCTGGGTGCCCATAATTTTCCACACGGGCAGTCTAGAGTTGGGTTTTTCAGATAGTCAGGTTTAGTAGATTATCTGGAGCTAGTTAACTTCATCAGAGTTGACGACTACACTTGCTTATCTTCGTGAGATGTGATGGTGGTTCGAACTTGATATTGGAGTTGTTGGAGTCATTCTCTTTTGTAGATCATTTGGAGTGATCTCTTCCATTGTTGTTATTTCCGCTGTAACATTGTATCATATATCTGATATTGCTGTATATTATTGATATCATTGTTGTGTATCATTCTGGATATTGTATTTATTGGAGTTGTATATGATATCATCTATTTCTTTCTTCCGCTGTGTTGTTATACTTAATGGGGTTATAAGCTTTGGGGAGCCAGATTCGACGTTTGAATCTGCGGCATTTTGAGTACAAGTGAAGTACGGGTGCCAATTTTCGAAGGCCGAGTTCAGGATCCTTACAATTATTATTGTAACATCCTCCACTTGGAGGCCCAAAACTAACGGCTATGGGTGTTGTAGTCATCCATAGTTATTAATTATCGGCGACCAAATATTGTAATGTTAGATATATTGATATAACAGACACACATGGATATGGAAAAAATTTAAAATTATTAAACAACTTTCTCATTCCATTTCAAATCATTTCCAATTCATTACATATTCCTAGAATCGAGAACCACGTTCAGAGAAATATAATTATTACAACATACGCCAAGAGCAACATATGAAGAAGCCCCTTGGATGATCAGAGTCTAAACACAGGCAATTAAACAACTTTGCCTTTACAACAAAACATAGCAGAATCAAAATAGAAAAGAACTCCTACTAGCTAGCTTGCCTCCTACACATCTTCGGAAGCTTATTCGTCTAAATAGGCACCTGAAAACCTCAACTCTCAAACTACTCAAAGTTAGTTGAGCACCTGGGAGTTTAAGGGGAAAACATAAACTTCGAGTCAAACGTAAAGGCTGGTATGAATAATAACCTACCATCTCAAACCATTTAGATATCTAGTAAGACCACACCGCTTAGCGGAATGAGTTTTCCCTTCACTAATATCTTATCAAAAACATATGATAACCATATACTATGCTCCTGCATCCACAATGGTTAAAAACATAGCAATTTAAAATATTATGATGATATGCAAATAAATAAATCATTTTGGATTTCTCTTCCCCGTTCATTTGACTATCTGTCATAGTTATAGTTTCTAGGGTTACTATTAACCTATTAGTTTTCATGGGTTGACTAATAACCTATTTAAAGCTTATGGACTATCTGTCCAGTTACATAGTTTTCATGGGATTAATAGATTCTATTGGCTCTTGCCAATAACTTCATTATTCATGGGTTCCCCTTGAACCTATTGGTATCCCCAATAACTTCTCTCATATCATAGTTTTCATGGGTTAACTATGAACCTATTGACTTCTGTCAATAACTTAATCCGGATATAGTTTTCATGGGTTCACTATAAACCTATTAGCCCTTGCCAATAACACTTTCTAAACATAGTGTTCATGGGTTTACTATGAACCTGTCTATCTGACAACTTCTTCAATCAGTATTTAGGCATCCTATATTCTAGCCTTCTTGACCTCCTGGATGCAATTCTACTCATTCAGGAGTTAACTCAATTTATATTCACTACTGGGTCAACCTAAATGGTTATTCTGCCCTTTCTCCCCAAAGTACAGTTAGTGGTCCATTTTACAGTGAATACGTATATTAGAAAAAGCAAACATAATAACATAGTAACACCAACATCTATGGGTTAATATCCTTAGAATCATTTTCATATAAAACATGGTTAATCCCTTTAACCTATTACTTTATCAAGGAAAGCTTCTTCAAAAAATCCATACTTAAAAGCCATTTCAAAACTCATTTATTTTGTCATGGGTTTTCCTTTAAAAATGAGATTGGGTTCTTTGTTTCTGAAAACTAAGGCTTTCGAAACCTTAGACCTTTACTTTTGAAACCATTGGAAAACCTCCTTCGAAAGCATTCAAATATACTTTTCAAAACACTAAGCATATGCCTTTCGAAACACTCAAAAAATATGACTTTCGAAACCTTATGAAAGCATCAAAACCTTCCTTTTGAAACCATCAAAACAATCCTTTCAAAAGTATTAAAGTATATATAGAAGCATTGCTTCGAAACCATTTGAAAGTACCTCTTTCGAAACCATTGGGTTTATCTTTAAAATATCTTTTGGGTCAAAGTGAATATAAACGAAACTACCCCTTTCGAAACCATTAACCTTCATATAAAAGAGTTTGTGGAAAACGGATGGCTTCAGAACCATCCTTTCGAAAGCTTAAATCATTTAAGTAAAACATTTGGAAGGATAGTTTCGAAACCCCTTTCGAAACCATTGCCTTCGAAACCTTTATGTGGCTACTGAAGCCCTTTCGAAAGCTTTGGGTAGCGGCTTATTATATTTATAAAACAAAAGCTACCTTTCGAACTCGTTGATGACTTCAATCCCTTCGAAAGGCATGGAGACGATAGTAGGCTTTCAACTGGGTTCAAACTACCCTTTCGAAAGCATTGATTTAAAAACATGGTAACTCATTCGAAAGCTACACTTTAACAAAAAGGTGGCAACCTCATCGAAAGCTATTTTAAACCCTTTCGAAAGCATTCTTTTGAAAACAAGGCAAGTGGCATCTTCGAAAGCTATTTAGATGGGTTTCGACCCCTTCGAAAGCATGGTTTCGACTCCGTACCTACCACCATTCTACAATCCACTACATACCATTGCATTGATACCTTCTGTATTGGTTTCGACTTGGTTGAGGTGGAAGTATCGTGTCGAAAGGTACTACTGGAAGTGGCGAAACCATACTTCTATACAAAATCTGTTTTATTGCCTTTTCAAGTAATTGCTTTTTAACCAACCTGGCTATTTGTAAAAATTTAATTGGTTGCCATAAACTTTTCAAATTCTTTCTAAAAACTGCCGCATTCATTTCAAATCTAAATAAAGGTAATTAGCAAAGAAGCCCTTCCCTTAAGCAAAACAATTAAAAAATTTAAGTCCTCCAAATAAATTAATCTAATTTCCGTAGTAAATTACTTAGGAAAAATCCCCAAAAATCATATAAATTCACTTTTAATATGTTATCTAACATATATAAATTCAGACCCAAAATACCTCATATAATAGCCGAAATAATTTTACCTAAATTATTCATTTCTTCCTTCAAATATTCATAATAATTTATCCATAGCTTGGAAAAATTACAAAAATTAAACCCATCTCCGAAATAATGTTTTACATAACATATTAAATCCTCATGGCATTTGAAATCCAATATAAACAATTTTAGCCTTAAAATCAAAATAAACATTTATCAAACATTCTCGTTTGAATCAAACATCTCATTTAATCCAAGCATATCATCATTAAAATCATCATAAAGGTTTTAATCTTAAAAATCGAAAGCAGTTGTTCTTTGAGGAAAAAAAGAGATGGTTTATATTATTATTCACCTTGATTTGGATAAGGACTTGAGAATTGAACTTGGTTAATTCTCCTAGCTTGATTCCTTAGCATTTACTTAATTTTTCTTCTCCTAAGTAATGGCCGGCTTGAGCTTCTCTTTGTTTATGTTTTAGAGTTTTGAACGTGTAAAATGAGAATAGGAATAAGGGTTTAGGGGTTAAGCTATATGGTGGATGGCTATTCCCCATAATGCCCTAAGCCTTATTCTCTTATTAGTTATCATAAAAAACCATTTACATAAACCCATTCTTTTAGGTTTATATTTAGTTAAGCACGACCTCTAATTCATTTTCAAATCTCAATCCCCCTATCACACTAATATTTACATTATTATATTTAATTATCTAATTAAAACTTCTGAATAATGTTATTAAAAATTAGGGGTGTTATAGGCTCCCCTCAAAGAATCGTGCTCGAAATTCGGTAAGGACTAAATACTAAACATTGCAATCATCTGTAACAGCTCCTAACTACCATACTAGCCTACCTTACTAGCAACGGTCTATATAAAACATATAGAACATACTCTCACAATAGATCATGATAAGTATCTCTAATCCTGTCTTTTGTCTCCCAAGTACAGTCCTTCTTGTTGTCTCTCCACTGAACTTTCACCAACTTGACTGTCTTGTTCCTTAAACTTTTCTCATCTCTCGCCACAACCCAACTACTTGTTTAACAAAAGTCAAGTTCAGTTCTACTATCAACTCTTCAAACTCTATTGGAGGAATAGTAGTATCTGGATCATGCACGTACTTGCGAAAATGAGATACATGAAACACATTATGGACACCTGCCATACTGCTCGGAAACTCTACTCTATATGAGAGCTTTCTAATCCTCTCTATAACTTGGAACGGACCAACATATCTTGGTGCCAGTTTCCCTGACTTTCCAAATCGTACCATACCCTTCATCGGTGATACCTTAATGAATACTCTATCTCCAACTGAGAATTCTAGGTCTTTACGCCTCTTATCTGCCTAACTCTTCTGTCTGGACTAAGCTTCCTTCATCCTTTCTTAGATCAACTCAATATTTTCTATCGCCTCTCCAACCAGATTTGGACTCAAGACTAAACTGTCTCCAGTCTCCAACCAACATGCCGGTTATTTGCATGACCTTCCATACAAAGCTTCAAAAGGCGCCATTCCTATACTAGTCTGATAACTGTTATTATAGGAAAACTCTGCTAAGTGTAGGTGATATTCTCAAGATCCATTAAAGTCTAGCACACAAGCTCTTAACAAATCCTCAAGTACCTTATTGATTCTCTCTGTTTGTCCATCCGTATGAGGGTGATATGCAGTACTCATCTTGAGCTTGGTACTTAACACATCCTGTAGACTCTTCTAGAATTCACTAGTAAACAAAGCATCTCTATCACTGACTATACTATTAGGAATTCCATGCAGTCTAACTATGTTCTTCATGAACAACTTAGCTAAACCAGGTGCCATTCTGTGACTTAACTGGAATCAAATGTGCACTCTCTTTCAACCTGTCCACTATGACTCATATACTTTCATTTTCTCTACTTCACTTTGGCAACCCATCTATAAAATTCATGGATATTGAATCCCATTTCCAAACTGGAATCTCTAAAGGTTGAAGCAATCCACTCGGCTTCTGATGTTCGGTCTTCACTTGTTGACAGTTTGCACACTGTCTAACCCACAAGCCAACATCTCTCTTCATACCTTCCCAATAGAAGCTCCTCTGCATATCTTGATACATCTTGGTTCCTCCAGGATGAATCGTAAATTTGGATCGATGACAGTCCCCAAGAACTTCCCTTCTCAAGTTCTCCACATTCGGAACACACAATCGTCCCTTCTTTCTCAACATCCCTTCTAGTCAAGACTAAAATCCTTTAAATCATCGATCTCCAACCCAACTTCAAGCCTTATAATATTCTCGGCTATAATGGATCCTCTTTCTGCTTAGAAGCGATCCATTCGATCAATACTGGTCAAACTTCCAAACAGGATAACATGGCGATACTCTGACTAGAACTAGCATTCGGTCTTAATCGCACACTACAAGTGATCAAAGCTTCTAAATCTCTCCATTCTGCAAACATAGCTAACACCACATTCTGATGTCTTCTGCTAAGAGCATCTGCTACCTTATTTCCTTTTCCAGGATTATACTTTATACCAAAATCATAAGCTGCTAAAAGCTCCAGCCACCTCTACTGTCTCATATTCAACTCCTTCTGAGAGAATAAATATCTTAAGGACTTATGATCTATGGATAGCTCAATTCTCTCTTCTAAGAGATAATGTCTCCAAATCTTCAATGCGAAGATCACCGCAGCCAACTCCAAATCTTGAGTTGGGTATCTCACCTCATGCGGTTTAAGCTTTCGTGAAGCATAGGCAATGACTTTACCCTTCTGCATCAACATAACTCCTAATCAAGTTCCATATGCATCTGTACACACCACCAATCCTTGGTTTCCGTCTGGAACTACTAACATAGGTGCATTGGTCAACAAATGCTTTAACTTAAGCAATGCTTCCTCACATTTGTCAGACCAGACAAACTTCACATCCTTCCTTGTTAACTTAGTCAAAGGTGCTGCTATCCGCGAGAAGTCCCTAATGAATATCCGGTAATAGCCGGCAAGTCCAAGAAAACTTCTATTCTCAGTCACCATCTCTGATCTCTTCCGATTATTAATAGCTTCGATCTTATCTGGGTCGACTGATAAACCTTTTTCTGAAACCACTTGACCAAGAAACCTAACATCTTTCTTCCAGAAATGACACTTGGAAAGCATCGCTTTCAGCAGATGCCGCCTCAGCGTCTCAAGCACCACTCTAAGATGATCTTCATGCTCTCTTTCATCCTTAGATTATACTAAAATGTCATATATAAACACCAATACGAACCTATCCAAGTACTCTCGGAAAACTCGGTTCATCAGATCCACAAAGAAAGTAGGAGCGTTCGTTAACCCAAATGACATTACTAACCACTCGTATGAACCATACTTAGTCTGAAACGCTATCAATGGAATACTGTCCTTTACCACTCTTAACTGATGGAAACTAGTCGCCAAATCCAATTGGGAAAATACTCTGGCTCCACACAACTGATCAAATAGATCGTCAATTCTCAGCAAAGGATACTTATTCTTAATCGTCTTCTCGTTCAACTTACGATAGTCGATACACGTCCTTAACGACCCATCCGGTTTCTTCACGAACACCACGGCCGCTCCCCAAGGCGAATTGCTTGGTCTAATAAAATTTCTCCCTTCTAGGTCCACTAACTGCACCTTCAATTCCTTTATCTCGGTCGGTGTCATCCTGCTAGGTGGTCTACTAACAGGTTCAGCTCCTAGCATAAGATCTATCCGAAAATCAACATCTCGTTTCGGTTGTAGTCCTGTAACAGGCTCAAAAAACATCTGCAAACTCTCTTGCTACTCGAAGCTGACTTAACTCTTCTTCCACTTCCATAGCACTTAACAAAGCACAAACACTTCGGTCAGAATTCTCTAGTAAGAATATGGTTGTCAGGGTGTCTCAGCGATTTTTCCCTATCTTGGCAAAATATCCTAGCCTCATATTTACCCAACCAATCCATACCCAAGATGATCCTGAAATCTACGAAATCAAAAACAAACTGACTGCATGCAAACTTATGACCTAACAAATCAAGTTCTAACTGGTCAGATCTCATCCCAAGAGTTGCATAACCTCCTATCGGATTCGCAACCCTTAAGGAAGTAACAAGGTAGGTGAGTTCTAAACATAACCTATTAACCAAACACCGAGATATAAATGAATGTGATGCGCTGGTATCAAAAAGTACCCTAACTGGTATACTCTGAATCAAAAGCGTACCTTCCATCACAGCCTTTCCCTTCTCAGCAATAGTTGGCCTAGCTGACGATGGTCCAACATCAAAGACTTTTTCCCTTGTCTGCCCTCACTGGTTCTGGACACTGATTCTTATAATGCCTAACCTGGTCAAAGTTAAAGCACTTCACGCTCTTCTTTTCAGTGGCCTTCTTCCCCTTCCCAATTCTGCATTCATGAGCACAATGACCCTTCTTATCACACTTAAAGCAGACCAGATCAGCCATTGCCTTCTTAGCAGCCTCTCTCTTTTGGGCTCCCTTCTTCTTAACGAACTTCCTCTTCTTTCCCTTAGAACCCTAGGTTTCAACTGGCTTTACCTTCCTATAAATAACAATCATTTCCTCATGTCGGATTGCCATCTCCACAACAACATTGTAAGGATCAAGGAGATGTGGCAGGGTTGCCCTAGCAATCTCGGGCCACAATCCCCTAATAAACTTCTCATTCCTCTTGATGACGGTGCCAATGGTAGCACACCCATATCTGGACAACTCATCAAACTTAGTGGCACACTCGATTACCGACATCTCTCCCTGCACCAAATCCATGAACTTTCTCAATAATGCCGACTTAGCAACTTCAGAAAAAAACCTCTGCTTGAATCTCCTTCGAAATTCTGCCCAAGTTAACTCTTCCTCAGGAACTCCGGCAATAACACTATTCCACCAATGAAGTGCTACTCCCTGCAACTACCTAGAGGCTAGTCTCCTCTTTTGCTCATCATTCAATCCCAAGTCAGTGAAGATTCTCTCACAATGCAATAGCCAATTCTCAACTTCTATGGCATCCTCCGTTCCCACAAACGGCTTCCCACCAAGACTGGTGTAATCTCTGCTCAACTTAGCGTAGTTATTCGCAATTGGAGCCACGGGATTAGCTCCTCCAATATTCCCGGCTACTCCAACCGCTACTCTAGCTTGCATCAGATTGACGAAGAACTGATACATCATCCTCATATCCACTGGCGGATTTCCAGCACCTACATTGGCATATGCATTTTGATTAGCATTTTCCTATCGATGCAGGTTCCTCCTGGTGAGTCGAACATTTCCATTTGTTGTGGTGCTTCCTCCACCGAGATTTCCTCTTCCGTTTCCTACCTCCATATCTTCTTTCTCGTAAATCTACATACGAACCTTAGTAAGATATAGAAGAATGGTCTAAGAGAGAAGGGAATACGTACTTATATATATATATATCAAATACAAGTACGTTACTAAGCATTAACCCAAACCCCGATCTTATTTTCTGATTCATTGGATTATGTTTTGAAAATCTTTTAGACTTAAATTTCTTTTAAGTTTTCATAAACCTATGTTCCGATACAGTAATGTTAGATACATTGATATAACAGAAACACACAGATATGGAAAACTTTTAAAATCATTAAACAACTTTCTCATTCCATTTCAAACCATTTCAAATTCATTACATAATCCTAGATTCGAGAACCACGTTCAGAGAAAATATAATTATTACAACATACGCCAAGAGCGACATATGAAGATGCCCCCTTGGATGATCAATGTCTAAATATAGGCAATTAAATAACTTTTCCTTTACAACAAAAAACAGCGGAATCAAAATACAAAAGAACTCCTACTAGCTAGCTTGCCTTCTGCACGTCTTCGAAAGCTTATTCGTCTAAAGAGGTACCTGAAAACCTCAACTCTCAAACTACTCAAAGTTAGTTGAGCACCCGAGAGTTCAAGGGAAAAACATAAACTTCAAGTAAGACATAAAACCTGGTATGAATGATAACCTACCATCTCAAACCATTTAGATATCCAGTGAGACCACGCCGCTTAGCGGAGCGGGTTTTCCCCTCACTAATATCTTATCAAAAACTTATGATAACCATATACAGTGCTCCTACATCCACAATGGTTAAAAACATAGCAATTTTAAATATTATGATGATATGTAAACAAGTAAATCATTTTGGATTTCCCATCCCCGTTCATTTGACTATTTGTCATAGTTATAGTTTCTAGGGTTACTATTAACCTATTAGTTTTCATAGGCTGACTAATAACATGTTTAAAGCTTATGGACTATCTGTCCAGTTTCATAGTTTTCATGAAATCACTAGATCGTATTGGGCCTTGCCAATAACTTCATTATTCATGGGTTCTCCCCGAACCTATTGGTGTCTCCAATAACATCTCTCATATCATAGTTTTCATGGGTTGACTATGAACCTATTGACTTCTGTCAATAACTTAATCCAAATATAGTTTTCATGGCTTCACTACAAACCATTTGGCCCCTGCCAATAACTCTTTCTAAACATAGTGTTCATGGGTGTACTATGAACTTGTCTACCTGACAACTTCTTTAATCAGTATTTAGGCATCCTATATTCTGGCCTTCCTGACCTCCTGGATGCAATTCTACTCATTCATGAGTTAATTCAATTTATATTCACTACCAGGTCAACCTAACTTGCCCTTTCTCCCCAAAATACAGTTGTGGGTCCATTTTACAGTGAATATGTATATTAGAAGATGCAAACATTATAACATAATAACACCAACATCTATGGTTTAATATCCTTGGAATCATTTTCATATGAAACATGGTTAATCCCTTTAACCTATTACTTTATCAAGGAAAGCTTCTTCAAAAACTCCATGCTTAAAAGCCATTTCAAAACTCATTTATTTTGCCATGGGGTTTCCTTTCAAAATAAGATTGGGTTCTTTGTTTTTGAAAACTAAGGCTTTCGAAACCTTAGACCTTTACTTTCGAAACCATTGGAAAACCTCCCTCGAAAGCATTTAAATCTTCTTTTCAAAACACTAAGCATATGCCTTTTGGAACACTCAAAATATATGACTTTCGAAACCTTTCAAAAGCATCAAAACCTTCCTTTTGAAACCATTAAAACAATCCTTTCGAAAGTATTAAAGTATACATAGAAGCATTGCTTCGAAACCATTGGGTTTATCTTTAAAATATCTTTTGTGTCAAAGTGAATATAAACGTAAGTACCCCTTTCGAAACCATTAACCTTTATAATATCTTTTGAACTTATTATATTTATAAAACAAAAGCTACCTTTTGAACTCGTTGATGACTTCAATCCTTCGAAAGGCATAAAGATGGCAGTAGGGTTTCGACTGGGTTCAAAGTACTCTTTCGAAAGCATTGATTTAAAAATAGGGTAACTCATTCGAAAGTTACACTTTAACAAAAAGGCGACAACCTCATCGAAAGCTATTTTAAAACCCTTTTGAAAGCATTCTTTTGAAAACAAGGCAAGTAGCATCTTCGAAAGCTATTTAAATGGGTTTCGACTCCTTCGAAAGCATGGTTTTGACTCCATACCTGCCGCCATTCTCCAATCCACTACATACCAATGCATTGATACCTTGTGTATTGGTTTCGACTTGGTTGAGGTGGAAGTATAGGGCCGGAAGGTACTACTGGAAGTGATGAAACCATACTTCTATACAAAATCTGTTTTATTGCCTTTTCAAGTAATTGCTTTTTAACTAACCTGCCTATTTGTAAAAATTTAATTGGTTGCCATAAACTTTTCAAATTCTTTTCTAAAAACTGTCGCATTCATTTTAGATCTAAATAAAGGTAATTAGCAAAGAAGCCCTTCCCTTAAGCAAAACAATTAAAACATTTAAGTCCTCCAAATAAATTAATTTAATTTCCATAGTAAATTATTTAGGAAAAATCCCCAAAAATCATAGAAATTCACTTTTAATAAGTTATCTAACATATATAAATTCCAGACCCAAAATTCATCATATAATAGCCGAAATTATTTTAAACCCAAATTATTCATTTCTTTCTTCAAAAATTCGAAATAATTTATCCTAGCTTGGAAAAGTTATAAAAATTAAACCCATCTCCAAAATAATGTTTTACATAACCTCTTAAATCCTCATGGCATTTGAAATCCAATATAAATGATTTTAGCCTTAAAATCAAAGTAATCATTTATTAAACATTCTCATTTGAATTAGACATCTCATTTAATCCAAGCATATCATCATTAAAATCATCATAAAGGTTTTAATCTTAAAACCCTAAAGCAATTATTCTTTGAAAAAAAGAGATGTTTTAGATTATTATTCACCTTGATTTGGATAAGGACTTGAGATTTGGACTTGATTAATTCTCCTAGCTTGATTCCTTAGCTTTTACTTGATTCTTCTTCTCCTAAGTAATGGCCGGCTTGAGCTCCTCTTTGTTTATGTTTTAGAGTTTTGAACTTGTAAAATGAGAATATGAATAAAGGTTTAGGGGTTAAGGGATATGGTGGACGACTATTCCCCATAATGCCCTTAGCCTTATTCTCTTATTAGTTATCATAAAAAAAACCATTTACATAAACTCATTCTTTTAGGTTTGATTTAGTTAAGCACGACCCCTAATTCATTTTCAAATCTCAATCCCCTTATCACACTAATATTTACATTTTTCTATTTAATTTATCTAATTAAATCTCCTGAATAATGTTATTAAAAATTTGGGGTGTTATAATTACTTTCCCGAAACTTTTGAAAAACAATTTCCAAAACACCGGGATTTAAATTTTCAAATTTCCAATTTAAATCCATTTAATTATAATCAATACTTTCTAATTCACATTTTGTAAATTCACTTTCTTATATAATTAAACATATTACAAAATTGTTTATCCTTGTTAAGATTATAATAAACAACTTTATTTACATTATACTTTAAACCCAACCGAAACAATAGATGCTCTTAAATTGGCTGAGCACAACTATTCAACGATAAATGATAATAATTGAATATTATCATTTTAACAACCAATCACACCATATATAACTATATTAATTTCAATAAATTATTCTTTTATATGTGAAATATAATCTAGTTAAAATTATTTCATTTACCGGAAAGACAAATTGTTGGGGTAAAAGAAAATAAAAGACAGAACAGAATCTCACAATTTATGAGCAATCTATAATATACACAATGATCTTCACAAAAAAAGCTGTAATATATATACATCAAATCAGAGTTAACCAACTAATCATCAGCCTGGATTAACAACCTGTCCTCACAAATACTGATAAAGATAGACAACCAATGCAGTGGAAGCTAACATATACAAGAGTAAATTTTAGAAGCATCCAACTTGTCTCCTGAAGCACTAAAGCATCCAAACTAGATCTGAAAAATATGTTCGGTTTGACTCGAGCATTATAAACAAAATAATGCCCAATCAATCTGGTAAACCAGCATGAGAAACACACCTCAATTAAATTTTAATGTTATAAAAACCTTTCAAAATAAAGGTATCTCGTAAGACCACGTCGCACATAAATATGGACAGGTTTTTACCTTACGATAATCAAAACATTTTTACAGAGAATCCACCGATATTATAATAGTGTCTAGGGTTTAAAATAGATATTGAATATAGCAAAAATTGTTACGTTAATTAAATTCCAGCATAATAGGCATACAACCAAGTCCGAAGGCTCGTATTGGAAAATAGAGTCCAATTATGAAAGGGTGAGGGTCTACCCACGAATCAGTACACCTCTAGACAAAATGTACTAGAGGCTACAACACGTTGCATCTCAACTACTCAGGACCGGCCCTTCCCCTTACTAGGTAGCGTTGAATATGATCACCCACTTTGGTTGTGACCAAACAACCATATCGAACCCCAGAGCATATATAGATATCAAATCTAGATAAGGGATGATCATACCCTAATGGGAGCGACCCACGTAGCCCTACCACATGTCCCTACTTTAGTCATTTACCAGGTGTGAGGTGTGTGAGGTAACGATTACCTTATTCCTCCTAGAAATTCCCTCTTGGAATGCTAACACTGCCCTAAAAGTAGAAATGCAATGTCAGCATTCATCCTTACAAGTTCATTCTAGGTCTGAACGAAAACGAAGGCACTACTTCTACGACATCCATTTTGGAATCACCCTCAGGATTAGTAGCAAGTAGCCCTTGCACTTCAAAGAACTTCGTATTCGAAAACATCATCTTCAAGATGTCTCAGTTCGAACACTTATGCCGGTTCGAAGTGGTTTTCAAATAATATATTTGATCCCGGTCTCTCCGAACCGACAACGATGGTTTTTAAAAACTGGCCAAGATTTGATAGTCGGTTATTTAACTATCAAATGATCAAACAATTCAACCAGAGATTTAATACCATAAGGAAAATAACACTGGTTAAGCACATTAGCACCCAATAAGCCTCTTTAATCAACCTTTTCATTAATTAAAACCACTTTGTAAATTCTCGTATAAAAAATACTTTTACAAAGATATACTCACAAATCCTCTCTACTCTTTTCAATACTTGAAAAATATTGATATACTTATCTCAACTATATAAATTTACACACAAAACATTTCACTTTCAAACTTAGTAAACTTTTCCATATACTTATACCAAGAGTATAAGTATATTCACAAATCTACTACACTTTCAATACTTTGGAAATGTATCCATATACTTGTCTCAATGGTATAAGCATATTCACAAATCTTTAGAAAGATTTCTTATTTCAAAATCATATCAAAAGGATTAAAAACAAATATTGTTTTTAAATAAATGGAGAAAAGGATAAGCCCAAACACTATTCCTTCGGTGTTAAGCATGGAACGAATTTCCACACCGCCAAAATTAAGTAAGTCAATTTGGGGAAATGCAATCTCAATTTATTTTATTAATTTCTTTAATAAATCCTTTTTAATAAATCTCTTTCATTTCTGAACATCTCCTTTACAAAAATTCCAAATCTATTTATAAAACTCTTAACAAATCTCCAAGTTTATTTATAAAACTCTTTTATAAGTATCCAAAACCATTTATAAATCTCTTTTACAAATATCCAAAATCATTTATAAAACCTCTTTCATAAATTCCCAAAATCTTTTATAAAACTTCATTCATAAATATCCAAAATCATTTATAAAACTTCTATACTTCCCATAACTGGGTCATTCCATATATTTCCATAATTCACAAATGGAATTATTTTTCCAATTTAACAAAATAATATTGATTTTCTTTTTATTTATAAGGTACCGCTTATAAGTCTCCTTTAAATCTATGCAATACCATTATTAACAAATAATGATAATTAATTCTCTTCAAACAATATTAATTATTTAAATAAATAACTTCTCACAATATTAAATATAAATGAATAACCTTTAAATAATATTAAATATAATTAAACAACTTCTAAAACATTTATAAACAACAGGTAAACAACTTTAAACATTATTAAATAATAATGAAAAACTAACAAAAAGGTTGGAGTAAAACAGAGGAGTTCAAAATGCATTTCAAATAAAATCTCACAGAAAACCCCAACATCAATTTTAAATCATTTTCCAAATTAGAAACCATTTTCTAATCAAACATCACTTAACAGTATTTCCAAAATATCATATCGAGGCCAATAATTACTATAGCACTTAACATATGCTATTACTTCCTTTTTAACTAAAAGGTTTAATATTTCACAAGTGTTGGTGTCACATCCAATATGGCTACACAGTCAAATTTAATCATTTAACAATCTATATAACATGAATATAACTAAAATAAAACAACAGGTATATAACCAAAAATTAATAATCACAATTTCGAGAAATACAGATTTCTCTACAAATTTTCTATATTTAAATTTTAAATACTAATTTCTTTTCAAAGCGGATATTTTAACCAAATCAAGAAATATTTCATTCAAACACAAATAGTAAATTTTATCTACTATATATCATAACGATTATCTAAAAAAGTGAGTTTAACTCACCAAAATTCCAGCGGACGCTTTGGCGCTACAATTTTGAACTAAAATCGAACGACGTTCGATTTTGAACTAAAAGCATACGAGTAAGTTATTCAATATATAAGTTATGGATTTATAATTTAAAATTAAATTCACTAACTACACCTTTAATTTCTAATTACCCAGCTTAATCATCTTCCCCAATTACAAAATCCTCTGGCTCAATTCAGTAACTCCTCTCCATATGGATGCTACTTCTCTCCTCCCTCTCTTCCTCGTTGATCCACAAAACAATAAACCGATCATGCCATCGCGTTGCTACTCACTTCCTCTTCGTACCCATACCCTCAACCCTACACTCGGCTTCCCCCTTAAAGTGCGACCTGCACACATCGCATCCCAGCTCTAGGCGACGTGAATGTCCCCCTTGACCGCACTTTGCCAAAGTTTGCCAAAAGAAGCTCTCCTCACAACTAACATAGATCCACCCTCCAATTCACTCAACTTCATTTCAAGGTCCAAGAAATCAAAACCCTAGTTTCATTATTGCTCACGCTTTAAACTTTCGAACTAAAAAAAAGAAGCTGCACCATCCAAATCACATATCAACTTGTAGATCTTGGTTAAACTGGCTCAAAGATATATTCAAATTTTAGTTTATTAAATGAATTGTTTTGTTTTTATAAGAGGAGGATTTTTATTTTCTTTGTTTCACAATGAAGATGATTGAAATGGTAAAGGATAAAAGGAAAAGATGCTTCTTGGCTAAGTGTTTAGTCATATTTGATTTGTATATTCCGACATTTCACTGCATAGATTTTTGTTTGCGTATGAACTTCGAACGATAACGCCCCACCCTAAAATCCACATTAACAAAGAGAATTACTGGGTAATTCTATCTGATAATATGGAGAATAGGGTTGGTTAGGAGCGACCATCTATAATTTTGTCTTAAAATCTACTGAATATGTCGATAAATGCTCTATGTTTGAAAAATGGAGAAATTTGTTTACTGCTTCTATTTTCGGGTCAATAAAATTACAAAATCTCGGAAAGTAACCAAAATAAAAACTGTTCCTTATCGAATCTAGTTTCCAACAAAAAAAGATTGACCTCAAATGGATAAGAAACGTGAAAGTTATGGCTAATATAATTCTCAGATTTTAAATTCACTGTCGCTGTCGTTTATTCTCAGAGCAGCAGCAAAGAAATAAGGTTTCGACTATCTTAACATCAAAATTTTGCAAAACTCAAAACAAGAAAGTTTTAGAAAATAGTCTAAGCTTTCCAGAACTTTATGAATTATCTAAATCCGATTGGAAATTTGAAAGATACGCCTAATTTACTAACTATATTTAGTTTAGATAGTGTAATTATCAAAATGACAGAGCCGGGAGTTTGTGAAAGAATTTCAATCAACTTATGCTCAATATTTACAAATATGTTCAACATTAAAGTTGTAATATATAAAGTAGGCTTTCCAGAACATTATAAATTATCGAATTCTGATCAAAAACAAAAAAGATATGGCTAAATCAATTTCAGATTCAAACTAAGAAAATTTAGTTAATGACAGAATTGTACTCTTATTTTCAATTCTATTTCAGGTCAATAAAATTACAAAATCTTGAAAAGTAACCAAAATAAAAACTGTTCGGGGACATCCGATAAAATTGGAACGATACAGAGAAGATTAGCATGGCCCCTAGGGTTAAGTAATTTTGTGCGGGGGGGGGGACCTATATGGTCATGAACTAACACAGGCGCAGCGGTAGCGTGGTGGGCCCATAACCCACAGAGCAAAAGGGGTAAAACTGGCAATATCAAATAAATTCAATGAATCACCTCAATTTCTTGGTGGACATCCTCGTGGAAGGATGACCTAAAGGCTCAAAAACCCGCCATAAATTGGCTAAACAACTCAAAAATCAATAGCCCAGATAGTTTCGATCGTACAAGTCCAAAATTAACCAAAATAGTAAACGCATATGTCCCATACCACGTGTTTTACTAAATCGTTTAATTCACTTTCTCATACATTCGAATAGTGAAAAAGTGTGTTTTATAATCCCAATGTCGAAATCACCATAAAACAACGTATATATATATAAGTCTTTCTCTAACTCAAGGCTATAAGTAAATTCATCATCTCAAAATTGGTGAAATCGAAATCAAAAAGTTCATAAAAATTCCCCGGATTGGCCAAATACCATTTGCATGCTGAAGCGATGATGCACGTGCCATTCGCAAACGACCGAAGCCTCTAACAAGGCCGCTAACACCTCTCAAAGCAATTCGTCCTCATGACAAGGTCGCTGACACACTCAAAATAGTATCGCGACCTCAAAAAAATAATAATATACACTGGTTATCGTATTCTGTAAAATAACAAAAACACCGTCGTTTTCCGATAAATAGTCAAATATAATTTAAATATTTTTCAAATTAAAAATTATGGAAAAATCAAATAAATTAAGTTAAAAATACGTCAATAAAATCGAATCGTTGTGTTAAAACATAATTTCTTATTATTTATTTAAACCATTTATTATTGCAAATAAATTTACAAAATGAATTTTATTATTTATTAAATAAAAGGAGTTAAATAAGGTTAATAAATCCATTATATAAATATTCCATCCAAAATCCAGATATTTAAATCTCTATTCAAACATTAAATTCAAAATTCCACTATTTGAATAATCCCTAAAATTGAATTCAAGTTATAAACTTAAAATTCTAATTCCTTTAATATTCAAAATTAATTAAATATTCAAAATCCAACTACCATAATTCCGGATTGCTACACTTGGTGTCCTGGAAATCCAAGTGCATGTGTCTCCCATCCAAATCAAGTTAGTGTACCTAGGGCTCAGAAAATATGGTGGGTGTGTCTCGTACCCTTGAAATTGAGACTGTATTGGGTTTGCCTTCTGCCCATTTAAAGATTGGCATTTGAAAAGAAATATGTACAAGCAACTGTACGGGACTGGATGTACGATAACTCTGAACCATTATAAAAATCCCTGGTGTGATCTCAATAATTCTCTACTTTTTACTTTACTACATTTATACTTATCCGTGTTTGCATCTATGATTGTTTATTTTGTGTTGAATAATAACAATCTTGAAAGAATTTTAAAAAGATTCATAAAAATTAGAAAACACTATTCATCCCTCTTTAGTGTTTAATTAGCCTTAAGATCCATAATTTTGCAACCCACAATTAGTATCAGAGCACTAGGTTTTCAAAAACTCATAATTTGATTTTTTTTAAGTTTTAATGGCTAACAACACCGTTAGTACATTTGTTAACACTTTTGTCAAAAGATAATCTACTGCTAGACCCTCACTTTTTAATGGCAGCAGTTACACTTATTGGTCACGTAGGATGAAGATCTATTTACAATCTAATGGTTTAGATATTCGGAATGTTACACAAAACGAGTACACTGAACCATAAACAAATTTTGTACAATAGACTGCTGATCAAAAGGCACTTGCACAGAATAATTCTAAAGCCATGAATATTGTAATAGCCCGCACCTCACTTAACGTAGATATTGTCCCCAACTTAGTCACCCCCGCCTCATGGGCCAAGCTAAGGTGTGGGGTTTTGTTCCTCAAAAGGCCTCGACGTTGTTATGAGGTGAAGGCTTTAGTATATAAGCACCCACTTCATAGTGTTTTCCCATGACGTGGGACTATTATTCCCATTTTGAAGGGGTGTTACAATCTCCCCCCTTTAGAGCTCAACGTCCTCGTTGGCTCATGAACACAACACCACCCAGGCGTCGTGGCTGTAACACGTACAGACCACAATTCCGGATGGGTATGGCTTTGATACCATTGTAACAGCCCACACCTCACTTAACGCAGATATTGTCCCCAACTTAGTCACCTCCGCCTCATGGGCCAAGCCAAGGTGTGGTGTTTTGTTCCTCAAAAGGCCTCGACGTTATTATGAGGTGAAGGCTTTGGTATATAAGCACCCACTTCATAGTGTTTTTCCGTGATGTGGGACTATTATTCCCATTTTGAAGGGGTGTTACAAATATTCTATTTTGCTCACTAGATAAAATGTATTTAGTAGAGTGTTTATTTGTCAGTTTGCATATGAAATTTGGAGAACACTATAAGTTATGCATAAAAATTTCCATGTTAACCAATCAGTTTTAATTATTTAAAATGAATCCAAATGAGTCCATTTTTAACATGAACTATAGATTTCAAGATATAGTGCATTCAATAGTTGCATTATAGAAAAAAAATTCTGAAGAGGATCGAGTTAGAAAAATCCTAAATTCACTCTCTTCGGAGTGGGATCTAAAGACACTTGCAATTGAAGAGGCTAATGATTTTAGCACTCTGAAAATTGAAGAGTTAATATGCAATTTAATGTCATATGAAGCACAAATGCAGGCTAGAAGAGAAAGCAAGGTAGCAGAAAAGAAATCCATCGCTTTCAATGCAATAAATGATGATCAGGATTCTGACGTTGATAATTACAAAGAAATTGCCTTCATGTCTAGAAATTTCAAAAACTATCTGAAGTATAGAAAAATGAACTTTTGAAAACTTGAAAATAAAACCAATGGGACTAGAACTGCGACTAGATGCTTCAACTATGATTAAAAAACCCAGTCATTTTCAGAGAGACTGCTCGCATCCGAATAAATCAAAGATCCCCCCAGCAAATGATTCGTCAAGAAAAAGAAAAAGGGCTTATATAGAAACTTTGGATGATTCACACACTTACCGTAGCGACAATGAACCTGATACTGAAAATGTGAATATGTGTTTCACGGCAACAACAGACTAGTCAAAACTGATTAACAAAAAGCAGCAAAAATTTATGCGCTTTACAAATTTTTGGTTGCTTTTCATTGATAAAAATAACATATAGATTAATAACAATATTGGAAGAATATAAGAATATAAGTATATATATAGGAATATATCAGCATAGTTTTATTTTTGGAAATTTCGGGCTATATGTTGACATACCCCTATGACATATGTCAACATGCATGCCAGAAAACTGAAAGTTGAAGTTTGAATTCAAACTTCAAATTTCAAATTTCAAACTTCCCTCTCTTTTTACACTTGCTCCTATATTCTGAAAAGATGCCTTTTTAATCAGAGAATATGTCCTTTGTTTCTCTACTTATTCACTCCATCTCTATCCTATCATTTCATTCTCTTTATTTCAAAATTTAAATATCATTTCACTCTCTTATCTCTTCAAACTTTGAATAATGGTTTCCTCTAATCAAAATCCAAACACCATTAGGCTCTCTAAGAAAACAAAAGGCTTTCCCTTCAGTTAGAAAGATGCAACTGAAGCCTATATGGAATATACTACTTCGAGAAAAGTTTCTCTTGGAAGGTTTGCTAAATTCGAAGATTTTTATTCTTATGGTTTACATGATCTTTGTTTTGAAAATAATATTTTTAATTTGATTGAGTCCTCTCAAAATGATTTTTTTAATCCTAATTTGGTCAAAAATTTATGCTAATTTAAATGGATAATTTTATCAAGGAGAAGGAGGTTAAGTTTGGAGTAGCGTTAATGGCACCCAAATAGTTTTAAATTATGAACTTTTGGGTCGTATTCTCAGTTACAAGTCTAGTTGAATTGACCTCTCCACTTTTCAAATTGATGTTCAAAATCGTGAAGTATTTCATGATACTTTCAAAAATGATAATGATTTTTAATTTACACACAAAAATTTTCGTCCAAAATTGAGACATATAAATCTTATTTTACAACAAAGTATTACTCCAAGGACGGGCAACTATAATAACCATACTCAAAAAGTTTTCAAATTTTTTTTTGTTATTTATGGTCACTACAACATAAATTGGGCATAAGTCGTTTTAGATGATTTTGTTCAAAAGAACATTTCTAGACACGAGAACACACTCTTCCATGGTGTGTATTATACTATAATTTTTTTGTATTTTGGTGCGGATTTAAGAGGAGAAAAATCCATTCCTAGAAATATTTTCGACAAAGTAAATATCTTTCTTATGCACATTCCACCATTTTTCGAACCATACGAGACTCTTCCCAAAAAGAGCAAAGATTGGCATCTGAAGAAGAACAAGAAATTCAATAAGAACAGAAGGAAGAAGGGGATGAAATAGAAGTGGAAGATGAAGAGGAGGAGGAGGAAGAAATGGATTTTTCTTTGGAAAGTTTCAAAAAATTATCCAACCCTACCAATAAAGAGATACTAAAGAACCAAGAGAAGCTTCTTAAAAACCAAAAGAAGCTTCTTAAAAATCAAAAGAAGCTTAAGCGTTCTTTTAGTAAAAAGTTCACTCCCTTTTCAACAAAATGGACAAATTCTTTGGAAAGGTCATTTGCAAGCTTGGTGGCTCTTCATCATTGTCATCCACATCCTTCTAAACTTATCTAGTTGTTTAGTTATGTTATCTAGCTTTGTATTGTGTGTTTTTAGTTTGAAACTTAAGTTGTTCATGTGTATTTTCTTTTATTTCGAATGAAATCCATGTGTCCTTCAAATTCTAAGTAATGAAAAATATCTATTAATGTTCTATACTGTTTATTAGTCTCTGGAAGTCTTAAATGTATAATAGTATAAGATAAAAATGAAATCTACAATCAATAATTTAATTTTGAAAATATAGGTATGTATGTCGACATACATACATTTGATATGTTGACATATAACGGACGGAAAGTAAACTTTTTTAATTTCAAAATAAAAATAACTACTATCCATCCATTCATTCCAAATGACTTTCTACTCCTATATAAGTCTAATTCTTTCAGAAATTCATTCATCATTTTATTCTATACTCTATTTTCATTCTCAAACATATTTTTATAAATATTTCTTCTCCACATAAAAAATTATGTGAAAATCTTGAACAAACTCTTCAATCTTTTAAAGATATTCACTCTTTTATCCTACGAAATCAAAGTCACTTAGAATTAAGTCAAATGCAAATGATAAAAGAACAAAAAAGCATTTTGATGCGATTTGGTGGATGATTTATTCTTTAATAAAAAAATGTACCATCCAACAATCTCGAATGAACTATTAACAAGGATAATGAAGATTGGAATGCCATCAAAGCAGATCCAATCTTTGGGTTCGATGGTTGGGTTGAAGTTCTAAGAAACATCTACTTATTAGGTTTGGATTTAATATGTAAATATATATAAACACTCTTAGAATTTGGTTTGAATAACTTGGTGTGTATTTAGATTGAATTTGATTATTTGTATGAATGATTTGGTTTCATTGACTTGAATGTATTGAAATTGATAGTTTAAAATTACATTAATAAAATTTACTTTATCTTTTATCATCAGGTTTAATATAGAATAGTATCATTCATCATATGCATTGTAACGTTCCGACTTTTCGACGCTCGAAAGTCGACATTAATACGTCCACTGTATCAAATGACGTGCAATCGAATGCCGGAAAACCGAACCATTAGGGTTAAAAAGAAGAGGTAGAAGAAGACAGAAGAAAAGAAAGAACAGAAAAACAGAAACAGAAATAATATCAGAATCTCACATTTGCAACGAAACAATATATAATAGATAATCACTAGTCTTTTAAACAAAGAACTATATCAGTTTATACATACATCATCAGAGTCAATATACAACTCAATACAACAATGGACGGTTACATAAACTTGTCCTCACACAGAATACACAGCGGAATAAATAAACAAGTACGGTAGTACGTCCAGCCATCCAGCTCATCTCCAAAGCTCCAGAATATCCAGAATATCCTGATAACATAACTCTAGGCTGCCCGTGTGGAAAATTATGGGCACCCAGAGTTTAGAAAGGGAACAATAAACTCCAGGTCAATCATGGTGACTGGTGTGAGATCGCAAAACAATTATTTTCACAAAGAAAATAAAACAAATTCGCAATGCTTTTGGAAAATGAAACTACCATAAGGCCTCCCGCCACACACACAATACAAACGCAGAATTGGAGGAGATTTCTCCTTATGATAGTCAAAGATGCTTACTACGAAAAATCAGTTGATATTATTATTAATGCCTAGTGTGGAAAACATTTCGATAGTATAATATCAATCTTAGCCAACATACAACCATTGTTGTATGCCTACTATAGCTACTACGTTCAATAGCAGGTTACCACCACATTCCATAGCAGGTTATACGACTAAAACCGTACAGGGCGCGTATTGTTTCTTTGGACTTCCAGCAAATAGTCAGGCAAAGGAACTTCCTTACACCGAAATAGAAACACCTCTGGAAAGACGCCCCAAGAACCTAACCGGATCTCTGCAAACACATGGCTGACGCTATCTCACGCTGTACAGCTGTAACTAGGTAACTAACACACTGACGCTACCTCACACTGTACAGCTGTAACTAGGTAACTAACACACAAGTATGCCATCCCCCGGTCGTTACCGACCTTTATCCGAGGATCCTCAACCACAAAGCAACAACCACAAAGTATAATAAATTCGCAGCATCAACATAGGTAAAATATCTGGGCTCCATACCATGATATCACCTCTTATCCAGAAGGAAATGACATACCCTAGGGGCGTTTCCCCTAACAACCTTGCCGCAACATTCCTGTTTCGACCATTACCGGGTTGTGAGGCTCGACGAAGTCTCATCCACAAAGCTACGCTTTTTCACAAAGCCATGCTTTTTCACAAAGCCACGCTTTTCACAAAGCCACGCTTTTTCACAAAACCACGCTTTGATCAACAAATGATCAACAGCACTTTGTATGCCACATTACCAAATTGGGAATGTATCACTAGTAACCATCAACTACATAACCTCTGAGCTCGTACGTCTCAGAGAAGGGTGTTAAGCTAAGAGAATAAATTCTCCGCCACCAACAGAAATGTATTTGATAGAAACCAGCTTTAAATCTCAAAGTGTAATGTCAGGCACACATCCATACAAATCCGTTCCGGGATCGAACGGAACCGAAGTTACTTCCAAAGAAGCCCTTGCAATCCGGGTATTCACTAATCACGTCCGGACTGCCCATCACAAGAAGAGTGATATAAATCTCTATACCGGAGCAACTCGGTGCAGAGACATTCGACAGGTTGTCCTTTCATTTTCACAAATACCCGGTCTTCACATCGGTCTTCAAATAATGTCCATTCACGACGTATCACTATTCGGAATGGGTTATATGACATAAAGTCCTCTCCCAGCTTAACCGAATAATGAGCGTTTGTTTTAAAAACAAATCAAGTGCCATTACAAAGGCAAATATTGATAGTCGGTTATTTAACTATCAACAACATTATCACAACATCATCAGATTTAAATAATTTTTCCCAAATTATTAAAATTCAAAATATCTTCACAAGATATATATTTTCCACACTTCATCACTTTGAAAACAAATTTCAAATCATATTCACTCGCGGAATAAAATTCCCGATATTATTCATTTCCCTTTTTCTTTATAAATTCCCACTGTGAATTTAAATTTCCAAATATTCACTTATACATGATTTTCAAATTGTTTTCCAAATATTCACTTTCAAACACCAAATCAATTACAAATTGATTTCCAGATTTACTTCAACACCAAATCAATTACAAATTGATTTTCAAAATTCTTTTCAAATACCAAGTCAATTACAAATTGATTTTCAAAATTCTTTTCAAATACCAAGTCAATTACAAATTGATTTTCAAAATTCTTTACAAATACCAAGTCACTTTATCAAATTGATTTCCAAATTTATTTCAACACAAAATCTATTTTCATACAAATTCATATCGATTTCCTAAAGATTTATTTTCAAATACCAAATCAATTTTCAAATTGATTTCAACAAATTTATCACCTATTAAATAAATTCCTTTATTCTTTCCAAATTATTAAAATACCATTTTCAAGAAATTCTCCAACTTTTTAACAATATTATTCAAAACTCATTTATTAATATCCTTTCCCATATTTTGGAAATAATTCGATAAGATTTCAAAAATCAACTTTATGCTTTTAAATTCCTTCTTTAAAATTCACCCATTCTTTTCAAAAGAAATTTACTTAAAATTTCCAACTTTAATTTCAAAAATCCAATTTATTTATTTATGGTATCCAACGATACCAAAAACACATTCGGCTAAATTATAGCCTTCAACACATTCAATCACAGATATAATCATTCACAGATTATAAATAAATAATCACACAGCATATGAAACAAATTCATATAATATATGAATCAAATTCATATAATTTGAGGAATCTAGTTGGATCCCTCCAACCTGTTTCCCTGCATCCACCGATGTTAGCACAATACCAATTCCACTTCGAGGTGGAATATCGCGGTATATGGGATTTATAAAATATCATCCGCCATTATGCGGCGCATAGGGTCTCATCCGCTATATAATGCGGGAAATCAACAACCCCAATATATACATATTCCAATATATATATTGCTATATACTACTATCATATATACTAT
Organism: Allium fistulosum; assembly: GCA_030737815.1. Taxonomy (NCBI): domain Eukaryota; kingdom Viridiplantae; phylum Streptophyta; class Magnoliopsida; order Asparagales; family Amaryllidaceae; genus Allium; species Allium fistulosum. The sequence continues at coordinate 729,987,529 of CM060902.1, read as the reverse complement.
CATTCAAGCACACAATCAACACCATCAATAATTTTAAATATAACTATTTAAAATTAAACAAACCCTTTGTTTGAGTGAGAAGATCTCACCTTTGCTTTTTATTTGCAATCCATTTTCCATTCCAGTTGTTTTTCACGATCTATAGACCTTGCATAACAATTATATAATTTTATTAATATTCGAATCAATTGAATAACAAATTTTCGTTTGGTAATTTTAATTATTCAATGATTTTATTTTAAACCAATTTCTTTTAATAAATTTGTTTAACTAAAAAATTAAATTTAAAACTAAATTTCCTTTAATAAATTATTTTTAGCAACTTAAATAATTAGATAAATTTAATTAAACAAATCTATCTTTATCATATATTATAAAATTACCTAGTAAATGAAACTAGTTATATATGCATATTTACTTTATTCTTTTCTTCGAGAATAATCTATATAGATTTAAAATCTATTTTCTTCATCTATATATCTAATAATTTCTGTTCAGAAATATGTATTTGATTAAAACAGAATTATTTTACCTTAACTGTAAATATATTTTCTCTGTTCAACTATATATATATATATTTAAAATTAATTCAAGAAACGATACCTTACAGTCGACTTTCCCCAAGCAGACTGCCACCAAGCTCGACACACGACCAAGCTCACACGCGACCCCACTTCCGGAAACCACGACGTGGTCGAACTTCACCCCGCCAACAGTCTCCCCTAGCACTGTTGTGCTTTGTCGAACAAACTGAACATTTCCTCGCACATCACCCAAATCGACTGTAGCACGATCGCATCCTCCATCATCTTGCGCCATTCGTCACTGCTCGTTGTTGCCTCAATTTCCATCTCGACACTTACTCGAACATGAACCTGCTACACTCGCGCACTAATTCAAACTCACGTAACCCTACTGCAATCGCCATCATCACCTTCCAACTTGACCACGACTCCCCTAAAAACATGCCGATGCCATCACCCGGCCCAACTCGAAGCGTCGCTCGCGATTCGAAAGCATGAGTGAAATCCCTCTCTTTTTTCGCAACTGATTGAAGAGGGAGTGCGATTTTTTTGATTTTAAATGTATAAAGTTCGGTATTATTTTCGAAGTTTTGAAATTTGAGAGGTAGCAGTCACCATTTTTTTCCTTTGAATGAAGGGGTTCGGCCATTTGTTTTCTGATTTGGAACGAAGATTTAAGGAGGACGCCATTTTTTTCTCTATTTTAAAATTTTATCTGCTTTGAAATGATGTTCCATGAGATTTGTAAAGGAGGTGGGGAGACAAAGAACACGTGATTAAGCAGAGAGCAGGTCGGTTGGCTTAGGAGTAAGATGACTGAGTTGAAAGGAATCTCAGCTATTGACTTTAGATATATAAATATATTTTAATTTAAATTCAAATTGTCTCGATCCACGTTGCCTAAAATCGCGAACTCCTATCGAGGCGTGTCGCTAGGCGTTTATAATGTTAAACGCCTATTCCGAACACAATGGAAAAGGTTTCGACTCCAAATTCGATCGTATGGAGAAGATAGCTTTTTGGACCAGTTATTAAATTAAATTTTCGATTTAATTTCAGCGTGTTTGCTTATCGTACGGCCAAACGATCACTCCAAACATCACAAAAATTGAAATCCGATAATAATACAATATTACGGATCCAATGGAACTTGTTTCGTCGAATTCCGAGACTGTGCCTCGGAACGCTATTTTTAGATATCGATTTAAACGATATAATTCAATACTGAACAAAACAGTTCCAAATTCAATTCTGAAGCTTTCATTATCTTCAGTATAATCAATATGAATTTCCTAAGCCTTCAGATTATTTTTTAATCAGCTTAAAAACTAAAGATTCAAATTTTTATCCAACTTCAGTAAATTAAATTCAATAATTTAATTGCCAAATTCACTCTGATATTGAATTTCAAATTAAACCATCATTCGAATATTTAAACTCAATTAAATATTCACATTTCAAATGTCAAAAATTCAGGGTCGTTACATGCATCATATATATATATATATATCATTTTTTAACTTAGATTTTTTAATTTGAATCATATATCATTATATATTTTAGTTAGGGTGAGTTTTTGTTAATTTTCACCCATTTTTGTTGATGACAAAGGGGAAGAAAAATATAAAATATACATATACACATGTCGAAGGAGCTTATATCATATTTTATATATACAAGATATTAATGGTTGTCATCATCAAAAAGGGGGAGATTGCTAAAACCTCAGTTATTGATTTTGATGATAACAACCTTAGTAAAAATAATACATTCATATAAAATATGGATACCGATGTTTCTGTCAAATTATATACAATTGCAGGATATTATACAAATATTAATTCAAAGACTGTAAAATATAAAGACTCCGAAAATGGACACGAAGACTCATGAGTATAAAGATCAAGATATGAAGATCTCAAGACTATAGTATAGTATATAGAGTCATAGAATATTGTTAAAGTCTCTGATTGCAATCTTTGATCTTTATCTTCTCATTTTCTTATTTTTTATTTTTAAAATATATTTAAAAATATTTTATAAAAGTTATTTAAAGTTTAAAATGTTTATAAACTATGTTTAAATTAATTTACAAAGTATCAAAATATTTTATAAAGCATAATATTTTCAAAAAAAATTTAAAATAAACAAGTTTTCAAAATACACTAGCCTATGTCGATATATAGGCAGATGATATGTCGACATAGATGTTGCTAATTTGAAATTCAAATTTTGAAATGAAGTGTCTATTCGTCGTAACTCTTTGTGAATGGACATGTTTGTTTATTCTTTATATATAGGGGGTTTCAAATGAATTTTTAACAATTACTTTCTTATTATCTTCTCCCCTCTTACTCTGCCAAAATTTCAAGTGAAATTTATTCAAAACTTCTCAAATTCAAACCAAAATCAATTCAATCTTCATTGTATTGATTCTCTACTATGTACTCTCTAATTTCAATCATCTCTCTCTCTCAATCAAAGATCAAAGTGTTGTCCAAGAGGCTATAGGATCAATTATAACCAAAGATCAAGAAAATGTCTTTGGAAAAACCATCAAACTCTAGTTGTATTTGCGTGAGTGTGATTGTAGGCCGTTCAAATCAATTGGGTGTGCTTGGTGTCCTAGAATCCAAGTGGGTGTGCTTATGTCCTATCCAAATCAAGTGAGTGTACCCAAAGCTCGAAAAATTTGGAGAAGTGTGTCTCGTAGCCTTGAAATCGAGATTGTATTGGGTTTGCCTTCTGCCCATTTAAAGATTGGCATTTGAAAATCTAATACAATCTCGATTTAAAAATCTATTTCATATCCTTATACATGTTATCTCCGGCCAATAGAAAATCAATTTCACATCCTTATATATCTTATCTTCATCGGGGTGAATTATCATCTTAGAACGGTGACTCTTAGCCAGAACTTCCTCTACAACATCTTCCTTCATAGGGACACATAGGCATCCATCTCTCCTCAGCTATCCCCATTTGTCTACTGCATACCTACTTACATGGGGTAAACGCTCTCCTCTACTAAGCTTGTCCAAAATGTCTACTGTCATCGCATCTTTCTTCTGCTCCTGCTTAGTGCGATCCATCAATGCTAGCTTAACCTCCATTGTTGTCAAATACCTAGAGTGCGTTCCGTTGGTGGTTGAAAATTAAAATTCGAGAGGAACTCCAACTGCTTCCACTCATATATGGCACCTAGGGTAGCATGCCTCCGGCTTAGTGCGTTGGCGACAACATTTCCTTTTTCGGGGTATACTATATCCCAAAGTCATACGATGCTATGAACTACATCCACCTTTGCTGCCTAAGATTCAAATCTTTTTGAGAAAACAAGTACTTAAGGGATTTATGGTTGGTGAATAATCAAACCTTTCTCCCAAAAGACAGTCCCTCCATACGTTCAAAGCAAAAACGATAACCGCTAACTCTAAGTCATGGGTTGAGTATCTCTTCTCATGGTCCATCAATTGTCTACTTGCATAGGCTAACACTCTTCCTTCTTGCATAAGAACAGCTCCTAACCCCGTACCACATGCATCCATATAAACAGTGAAAGGCTTCGTCCCATCGGTAATAGCAAGTATCGACGTGCTAGTCAATGGCTCCTTTAGCTTCTCGAATGTTTCCATGCACTTCTCATCCCATGCAAAAACTAGATTTTTCTTAGTTAAGTGAGTTAGTGGGATCGTTATCTTTGCAAAGTCCTTGATGAATTTCCTATAGTAATCCACTAGCCCTAGGATACTCCAAACTTCATACCTTCCACCGTCGTAGGATCAAGGGACAATCCCTTATTAGAAATAATATAACCGAGAAACTTCATCTCCTTCTTATAAAAGTGACATTTTGAGAATTTGGCTTTTAGGCGGTGCCTTCTTAACGTCCTTAGTACCTCCTTTTATTGATTTTCATCCTCATTCTTACTTCTAGAGAATACTAGTATATCATCCACAACAGTATGATGAATTTATTTAGCTGCCCTTAAAGGACTCTACTAATCAAATCTACAAAGTATGTGGTGGCATTCGTCAATGCAAAAGGCATTATTTCCCAATCATATAGTCCATCCGAAGTGCGAAATGTGGTCAACTGTTTACTATCCTCGGCTGTCCTCAATTGATTAAATCCAGTGGCTAAGTCAAACTGGGAAAAGATTTTGGCTACAACAAGCTGATCAAATAAGTCATCTATTCTAAGTAAGGGATACCTATTTTCCTTAGTCAGCTTGTTGAGTTCTCTATAGTCGATGCATAGACTTAGAGGGCCATCTGCCTTAGTGGTGAAGAAAACAGGCGCTCTTCATTCAGATGTACTTTGGCTAATAAATCCCTTTTGCGATAACTTCAAAATCTACTTGTCCAAGAGCCTTTCTTTAGGGGCCATGTGCCTTAATGGCAAAGCGACAGGTCTAGCATCCTTCTCCAAATCAATCCTAAACTTGATCTCCCTTAGAGGAGGGAGACCCGAGACTTCTTCAAATATTTCAGGAAATTCTCGAACTATGGGTACATATGAGAGATCATCTTATGATAGGTTAAGAGAATATAAATAGCTTAACCCGATTGAGTTTTGGGGTGCGCAACAAACATCTATGTCTCGCCCCTTACAACTCCTTAAACAAACGATTCTCCTATCACAATCTAAGATAGCCCCATAGTAGGATGATGAATCCATCCCTAGAATAAGTCCATACCGCTCAAAACTAAGAACATACGCGTTACATGTGAAATCGACATTACATATGTCCATAACTAGGTCTTTGCAAATTAAAGAAAGACGTGTCGCCCCCTAATAGGATTTGGTATGACTATTTGATCGATAACAACTAGGGTTTTTAGACTTAAGGAGTTAACTACATTTCTAGATATGAGCGAATATGATGCTCCCAATAAAATAGGGTACATATAAGTATTCCTAGAAATAACATTATACCTTTCATTGCAGCTTTTCCTTGATCTTTAGGGGAGGTCTACTCGAGACAGGTACCACCTCAATGGCATAAGCTTGCCTACATTGCCCCTCCTTCGCAAGCTTTGGACACCAATTCTTGCAATGTCCCTCCTTATGGCAGTGATAGCACTTTCCCTTGAACTCCTCCCTCATCAAACTCACCTTACAGTCCTTAGCAATGTGTCCTTTCCTCTGGCATCTTCAACATGTTATACCCTCTTTTTGATCTTACCCTTAGCCTTCTGGTTGCCCAAAATCCTTCCTTCTTAGCTCCACCTTGGTTTTGCGCCGGACCCACTTTCTCGTTCTCTTCACCACCAGTAGTCTGTAGTAGGAACATTTCAAATATCATCACATAAGTGGCCCTCGTGGGTACTTGGGTCAAAAGCAATCCTCTAAGTGGGGAATTCAGCTCTTTAACAAACTTCATAGCATTCTTCATGGGGGTATTAATCAAACTCAATCCAAACTTAGCTAGCTCAGTGAACTTACTAATATACTCCTTCAACATGGAGTCTTTATGCCTAAGCTGTATAAACTTTTTCAACCGTAGACTACTTTAGCTCTAGACATGAATCGCGATTCAAAGCAAGTTCTAAATTCAACCTAAGTGATTCTTTCCTTAACATTCACCTCAACCACCATAGTCCACCAATCTAGTGCCTTTCCTTTTAAATGCCACGTAGTCATCCTCTTCTTAATCGGTCTTTACATCCAAGCTCCTAAATATACGCTTACAGTCGTTAATCCAAGCCCTCATCTCCATGAAATTCTCATCTCCCGAATACACCTATCTTTACACATTTTTGAAATCCTTGCACATTTTGGAAACGTCTAGTAGATGGGGTGCTGCTTCAGTAGGCCGAGTAGCGGGTGCTGTTGGTGCATCTCGTTGAGGAAAGGGAAATTGCCCTACATGCCTTGGGTATTGCTTGAACCATTTAGGAATTCCTCGGTAGGTAGGTATCTCGTGGGTAGAGTGGTTTCCAGCCTTAAAGGAATGATTTTCAGCCATAATCAACTATTTGTAGGCAAGGTTTTAAATTTTGGATTTCAGTCGTGTTTTCGTCTCGAAAATTTTACAAACATCTCGTATCGAACGAGATCTCGGGTGAGATGAGTGTATCTCGGGTGTACATCTCGGATTGACATCTCGGTTCTTTAAGTCCATCTAGGGACTATCTCGGAGTAACTTAACCATCTAAAGTTGACATTTTCAATATTTTTACTATAATTGTTATGAAAATATAAAGTATTAACATGCATAATTTATGCAAAACAATAATATTGAATTTTCTTTTTAGAGCGGAGTGGTAGCATGATTGATTTATATTGATTGAATGAATTCTACTAATCCGAATACCAAAAATAAAGAATATAAAAAAATATTTTATTTTGTTTACTTATTAAATAATGAAACAAATAATTAGAGGGTTAGTAAAATATCATTAGAGCGCAACTTCTTTTTGATTAACATAGAAAGTAAAAGATATAAGTAAATGAAAAAAAATAACTTCATATGAGATCTTATATTGAAATCTTACCCCAAAATTTCACTTGAGATCTCAATATCTTGAATGAGATGAGTGTCAAATAAGATATAAACAAAATTTAATGTCTTGTTTCACTAAATCTCATCATGCTCAAGTGCGAAATGAGATCTTGAGCGAGTTCTCGAGCAAGATAAGCGAGATTTGAAATAGTGTCTATAGGTTTAAACTATTAGTTGCAAATTTCTAAGATAGTGTTATTTGTTGAAATAAAAGATTTTCCTAGTGTGTTTGAGTATGTTAAAATAAGTGTGTGTGTGTGTGTGTACATAGTAGGGTTTTTGGAAATTACTTTCAAAAATAACAAGTATGCACTCTTACGTATGCCTATCTCATTGATCAAGTAACCTGGCTCTGGTACCAAATGTAACAACCCTCCTTGAAACAGACCTAATTTTCGATCCAATAAAAGTCCATTGAACCTTAGGCACATTCCGAAGCTGGCTGTTGGTTAGTAAATTGATATAATGAATGAGCAGTACACAGAGCTATCTATTTATGCTATCAGAATCTCACATCGAAAATGATAAAATATCGTATCAAAAATAAGTGTCTATTTTATAAAAGTTCAAATCTAAAAAACATAACATAACATCCCAATATCTAAAATACAATATCTCAAAATAACATCATGTCTGAAATAGGTACATCAAAATATATCAACACATAAATAGATAGATAACTGACATAAATCCTCGTCTTCACCTTCATCTCCTAAATAAGCATCGTCTCTCCTAGCCTGTGTGTTGTAATGAGGAGGGAATCAGAACGACAATGTCTAATATGAATGAAAATCTCAAGCCTTAGCATAATAGTATTTAGGCAATATCATTTAGATAAGAAATATGCCTTACATATTCTACATTATATCCTACCAAGTATACCTCTAATATTAAGCCTGAAGGCATTTTCCCAGTCCAACTTCATAGTGTACCTTCAACTGTAGGCCAAAGGTCCTTCCAAGTCCCACATAACTACTATCAATCATACCCTAACAATGACGAGAAAGTACACAAGCCACTTAATACCTTTTTAATGGGAATTAGGAAGACTCTGACCATTTAACATCATATCCTAGGTAGGTCCTTGTCATTTAATACCTAACCCAAGGTGGACCCCTCTCTAGTACTCTCTAGCTGTCACTTAATACTTATTTATGGAAGAAGGTAGACCTTACAATAGCCACTTAATACCTTGAACTGAAGCAGACCCCTCCCGAGATTTTCCACTACCATGCCTAAACGATAACCCTAACAATTAAATACTTCTTAAGCATGAAGGATGTGGACCCTACAACAGCCACTTAATATCCCCGACCTAGAAGCAGGTCCTACGTTATATGACCCATAACTCAAACTGTGATAGCTCACATTAGTTTGACTATTATAGATGCTGGTAACCAGATTAGATGGGCAGACTAACCATACATGATTGGGACTAAGCTCGCATGCTCCATGGGTACTTATTATATGAAATATCTCACATCAGTCCCAAAGTCACACTACTAGTAGACAGATTAGCTGGGCAGACTTCTTTATGCTTTTGACCGACCTCGCATCCCTATAACTTAGTTATATTTCCTCTCTACTAACATCTACCATACATATCTCACCGTATTTTGCATTTATGGCCATATAAGGAAAACTCCTTATTCTGCATTTAATTATGGATTAATTTCCATAATTATCTCAACACCTTCTTAAGGGGGTGAATGCTAATTATTCACCTATTAATACTACACAATTAATACCTTATTAATTATACGTTATACACTTGTTAATATATACACACACATATAATTTAGACTAACTACATATTCCTAAACGTGCATATGTTCATGTCATTTACAAATCGTTCAAATGTCAAAACTTCCAAATTATACAAGTCTAACTTCATACAATAACTTATCAAATAGTTAATGTCCTTAGCCAAACAAATAAACTTACATTAATAGAATCAACTACCAAACTTACTCTATACTAATATAGTAGAATCAACGTCTCTATTCCAAGGAATAAAATTCACAATTTAAACACTTTACATCCTATTCAACTTTTTCATAAACGAACTTGAAGTGAAAAGGAATTCATATTTATATTTCGAAAATAAGCAATGCAAACTATGAGTAGAAGGACTCATACCTTACACATCATTTCCAACTTATTTTCTTTTTAAAGCAATTTAACATATCAATAGAGAAAAGTTGGAAGTGGAACATAATATAAAATATTCAAATTGCAATAACAAAACAAACTCTACTATTTTAAAATAAAACAATCGAGATTTAAATAACTTAAGAATTGACATTTTGATTGGGGGAATTCTGGGGTTTTAGTTTTAGGGTTTTCGTGAACAAAATTCTCTAAGGCATAAATCCAAATTTCAGTTATATAAATACAAAAATGTAAAAAACTAAGATTTCCACTCATAGATGGTTTCTTGCTCCCTTTTGGACTTCTACTCGCTTGCCTTGGGATTCTAACCTCGAGTTTGCTTAACAAATCATAAACCCACAAGTGATGGATAACGCTTTATTGATTGTATCATATACAACTCCTAATCTATGGTTTTTGTCCTAATCTCAATATTGACCTTGAGTTTTCTCAACAATTCGAAAGAGATTATTCGCCGATACCTACCATTTCGCGATGGCCTAAGTATGGATGTGTGTGCCTTGAGTTTACTTAATAAATATGTATGTGTACCTTACCACATCTATCAATATATTAATAATACTAAAAATAACATCTCTAACTTGAGTTTGATCATAACTAGAGAGTATGCAAACAATTTATTAACATATAAATGGTTGAGGATAACTTTTATATTATAGATTCACAATCTTTAATATATTTATTTCAGTGATATTGATTTAGGGAATAATGTATTTCTTCTGAAATACCCTCATGATTCAAGTGTCAGACACATATGAAAGCACGATATATGTACTATAAATATGTACTTATTCCTTAAATCTCATATGGGCTTCTTTCCAGTTCCACTTAATTTAATACGTACATATATTATATAAGTTTATTTCATACATAACCTTTTATAATTTAATTAAATTATATAATTGTCTTATGATATTATTAATTTAATTTTTTAATTTAATTTAATTATTATTAAAATTGAAAATTTTATTTTATCCATCCTCAACAATTTAAGATGAATATTAACTATAACACTTATAGTCTTACATGAATATTTCATTATGTATGTACATCTTATTTTATTAATTAACATGTAATTTATTTATTTATCAAATAAATATTTTATTTGATTAAAATAATTTTAATTAAATATTTTTACTAAATTGAAAATTATTTTAATTTACCTCAAATAATTTAAGAGAAATACATATATTTCTTATACTATAACATTTATAGTTATAATACACACGTATTCAACATGTATATATATATGGTTTAATTTAATTAATTAACTTTTAATTAATTACTTATTTCATTAATCTAATTAATTAAATTTCAAGTAATTTACATCAAAACAACTTTGAAAATGCATTTATATAACTGTTATAAATTTTATTTCATATTTTAAATTTAACCTTTAAATTCAAAATATCTTGTAAATTTTTAAACAGATTTTGAAAATGAGCCCAAGGCCTAAATTCAAATTGGGCCATTTCTAGTATGGATAACCTTTAGGCTCACTTCACCTATCGGGCCTGGACGGTAGGTTGGTGGGGTAGGGTACTTTCAAACCTAGCCTAGACACTATTGTTCTAGACACCATACTAAATGGTAAGTTTAATTAGTTTGTCCTGACATGACTAATTTAGACTACATAGACTATTTGGCTTTGATACTACTGTAAGAACCAGGCTAGTCAAAAGCGGGTTAAATGGGTGAATTTCAATTTTTTTATCCATTTTGATCTTAACTAAGCCTATGAAGCCTAAACAGATTTTAGATCTAATATAAAATTTTGAACAAAATCTTCATTTTATTTTTATTTTTAAATTATTTTAAGTTTAATTTTAAGTTGTATATATGTTGAATAATATAACGATCTGTCTTTCTTATTCCTAAAGGCGACACTTAATAATCCGCGGTATTCCTGTGCCGATCATCTGGGTATTTGAAAGATAGGCCATTGGGGTAAAAAGAAAAGAAAAGACAAAAAGGAAGAAACACATAATCCCACAACACAAGGGATTTACATATAATAGAACATAAGATAGTATATATGGTCACTTCCAAAATGAAACATCGGAGTTACAATAGGTACAAATTCCAGCCAGGGACAGTTATAACTACCTGCCCCACAATGATGATACATACTATACACACATATTGAAAATATAATAGATAATTAGATAACGGTGCTCCTACTCCGTACTCCTCCAAAATGCATTTGTAACAACCTGGACTACTTGGCTACTCAAAAATTAGAGTACCCAAGAGTTTAAGGAAAAGAAAAAAAACTCCAGGTCAGATTTGGGTACTGTAACGACCCGGAATTTTCGACCCAGAAAATTACAGATAGTTAGGAAAAGAAGAAAGAGAAAGAAGAAGAAGGAAACAGAACACAACACAGATTCTCACATTCGCAGCGGATCAAAATATAATATCAAATAAATAGCAGTTATACAAAGAAAGACTGTATCAGTTAATTTACATTTTATATACATCATAGTTACAACATTCACAATCACTGGACAATTAAAATAACTTGTCCCAGATAATAACAATATATCACAGTGGAAAACACTCCATACGTTCCTGCCATCCAGCTCGCCACCTGAGCTCTTGAACGTCCTTACCTGAAAATCTGTAATACTCGGTCTGACCTGAGCATTACATCAAAGTAACAACCGGGTCAGGCTGGAAACCAGCGTGAGTAAACCCATCTAACATGGAATTTAACAGCATAAAACTACATAAAACCCGGGGTAACTCGTATCAATTTACAAATTCACAATTTGTTATAGACATCACTTATTTCACATATCAATTTCTAAGTACCCAAAACTTAGATTAGATGGTCCAATTCACTTAAATCATTCCATACCAGCCTATTGATTTCACATATCAATCTATACAGAATCGAAGTGGTTTCGTGTATTTACTGATATCCGACCCCGGTCTCTTCGAATCCAAAGTTATTCATTAAACAAGTTGTGCAAGTTAAACAATAAAATTTATATCCAGGATTTCGTATTCACTAAACAATTTATCTCAGATAGATAAACCATAATATCACTATTCAACCAAACTATCTCATATCTCAAAGTATCACACATCAGAGATATATCTACCAATTCAATTCATCTAGTAACATTCAATCCATCCATAAGCAAGATTTTAGGATATGATTCTTAATTTATTTAATTAATCTCTAATTAAATTAACCACCAACTTACTCTCTTGGATTACCTAAATCCTGCTTACATAACAGTAATTAATTTCAACTTAATTAATTATTGTTTCTTAAAACCATCCATCTCAATTAATCCTCCTTAATTAACCCTCCTTGATTAGTTATTCTTTAATTACATTAAGTAATTAACCTTAAATCATTAATTTATTAAATAAATTATTTTCTCTTTAATTATCTTATTAATTAAATTAATCTTAAACCATTAAAACTTAATTAACTTTAAGATAAACATTATCTTCTATTAATGATTTAATTATCATTAACATTATCTAAAACATTTATCTTTAATTAACTTGCTTTAATTAAATAATTAAACTTAAAATTTAAAATAAAATAAAACTTTAACTTAACAAATTAAAGTTAACAAGTTATATAAATCTTAGACAAATGTTAAGAAAACATTAATAGAAGAAATTTATATAAGAAAGTTTTGAACTAAATTCTTTAAATTTCCAAAACTTTGCTTTAAAGACTTTTAAACTGTTTAAACATGCTTCGGGTTCAACCCGACTTCCACCCGAGTCCTGCTCCGAGTAACATCCACATTCTCTTTTTTTATTTAAAACTCAGATTTTAGTTAAGCTAAACTGGAACATGATAAACTCTCACAATTCCCACTCGAGCCCATACTCGAGACATCAAGCCACTGCTCCGAGTCCTTACCCTCATCTCCACGCGCACGACCCCGAGTCTCCCGCGAGAATCACTGTCTTCCCCAAATCAATCAACACTATCAGATAATAGCGATACGTGGTGCACGTGTACACGCGATCGGAGCAACTCCGATCATCGACGCTCCTTCCAGCAAGTCATCAACGACCTCTACATTTGATTCGACCACCCAAACTAAGATTTCAGGCTTGAAATCGAAATCGAACACATCTCACCCATCCTGGAACGAACTAGGTTACCAAAACGCCTCGAATCGCCTATTCCGACCACCGGAGTTCTCACCACCTCATCCACATCCTCGCCTATGAGCCATGCTTCCATTCCCCCTACTCCAGTCTTGTCCGATGCCTCCTTGATTACGCACGAACTGATAAAACATTTCGATAAAAATGGCTATCTAAAACCTAAATCGACGAACCCACGTCGCCTCGATCTTCTGAAAAATCCTTAACTATTTTTCCATCAATCTACGACTTCCCATCCACCTTCGACAGAAGACATGATCCACGAAACTTCGCCCTCGATCGGATATTGATGAAAAGGTGTTTACAGTTCAACTTGAAATTTCTCCATGCATACATGCTTAAAAATCATGATTCCGCCGTTAGAATTCATCATTTTCGAAATCGCTTTAGGTGATATAATTGGAACAAGAAAACATGATATATGAATTTCTACATAGTTTAGAACTTTACTGTATTTCCATGTTTTCCAAATAACTATTTGTTACTAACACACAAAAATATTTTTAAAATAGTCTTTAGTTATTTTAAACATTTTTCCTTCTAAGATCATATCTTGAAAATGAGTTTGCAAAGAGAATTTGATTTTCATTTGACTTAGCTTGCAAATTGTTGTATAACAGGGCCATATATGTATGTATAATAAACAGATCTGTACATTTCTTTCCACTTATTATTCACCAGCATATGAATTTATCCATGAAACTTTAATTCACACATTACTACATCAGACCTAACATTTAAGGATGTAATTACTCACTTGTAATTTGATGAAAATGAGACAGAGAAAAGATTTTAAACTTCTTTGATCATATTTTGGTCTGTTGTGATAAACAGAGATATACATATATACACTCAGGCATGCAAATCAAAACTTCCATCTAAATAACATTAACTCATCATGTTTTAAGTTATTGTTATCATCAATTGAGGCATACATCCACTATACAAATGATTTAACGAAAAAGGATTAAAGTTTACTCACCTTGAAAACTGAAAACAGAGAAGGCCAGGAAAAACTTGCTTTTGATCTGGAAATTTGAACTGTCTCTATATTTGATTGCTTACTGATCTTTAAAACTGGAAATCATTGTTGTTGAGATGATCAAGGCTTTTGATTTAGTTGAATATGCTGTTATATTTTTTTTTATTCTCAGTTTTTGAATGAATCGAATTACAACATGAGATGATATTTATAAAAGAATATGCGAGCTTGAGTATGAAGATGGTACAAAAATATTGTACTGGAAAGATTTTATAAATGTTGGTCAGAGATTTTTTCTTCAAATTGAAGGCTGAAATGAAAAAAACGTATGCTGCATTTATTACTTATGGCTTGCTCTAGAAGCTTATACATTCATCTATATATATATTTTTATGTGCAGCCTGATTGGTTTTGCTCTGGTGAGCATATTCATATATACATCTTGTCTATACTTATCATCATTATATTACTACTTGCCTAAGTGCATATGTGTTCTAGAGTTTACCATAATGTTTATTACTTCTTAAAGTTAATAATTTACTATTTAATTTCCATACTTTATGTATTCAGCTCATCTTCTTTGTCCTATTTCTTATCACATGTCTGGTTTTCTTTTCATGAATATTATGAGCTTTTATAAAGTTATTATACCTTGAGAATACATACATACACATGTTTGTCTTGTTTATTTCATATTACTCGTATATCCACCCATAGATGTGTTCTAGAATTTTTCTTGTATGTTCATATAATATTTTACACCACTATAACCTATAAGATATTTATTTTCACATCAATACTTATTTTATTTCTTTGTTAAAGTTAAACTATCAACATTGAATTTCTTATTTATTATTTATTTATTATATTTATGTTATTATCATTACTTCTTAAGCCTATAACAATTATATTTATTTTCAAATAATATATTTGTTTATACTTAAATTTAATATTGATAAGATATATTTTTCTTGAACTATTATTGTCCAGACTATATTATATATATTTTAAAATCATATCTTAATAAAGTTAAATAAGGTAGATTTCATGTTTAAAATATTTAGAAACTCGTTATTTTAATTCCAACCCATAGCTTCTCCCAATTACATATATATATTTGTTTTAAAATAACAAGCTGTATTTTAATTAATTCAATTAAATATTGATTAAAATAATACTGCCAAAAATCCGGGATGTCACAGGTCCGGTGTGAGTAAACTCAAAACACGTGCTTTTAGAAAAACAAAAGCATCTCGTAAGACCACACCGCACATAAACACAGACGGGTTTTAACCATACGATAACTAAAATCTTTATACTTAAAATCAGGGATATTATTTTTTAAATCTAAGGCTTAAAATAAATATAGAACATAGCTGAAATGCTTACATCTCACATTCCAACATATTTAGACATAGCTAAGTCCATAAAGGATGTATTGGAGAATGGATTCCTACAATGACAAAATTATTGGGGTACCGCCTATCACAGTACATCTCTAGAGAAAATATATCGAGGGTGTCACATGGACCCCCTGCATGGCAAGTTCGGCCTACCCCTTTCTGGATAGTACTGAATATGATCATCCTACAGTTACGATCAATAACCGTACTGGGCCTAACCATACATCAAAAGGGACAATATTAATGTAGATCAGAGATGATCATAACTTAATAGTAGCGAACCACATAGTCATGTGACATATCCCCTATTTTAGTCATTCCCGGTTGTGATGTTCGAGGTTACCTTTTTAGTAACTCCCACTTGGAATACTAACACTACCCACTAGGCAACAATGCAATGCCATCATTCATCTATACAAGTTGTTCCGGATACGAAAAACCAAAGGTACTACTTCTACTACATCCTTAGGATTAGTAGCAAGTAGCCCTTGCACTTCAAAGAACTCCATCTTTGATTCCATCATCTTCAAGATGTCTTTAATCGAACGTTTATGCAGGTTCGAAGTGGTTTTTGAATAACTCATGCTTATTCGATCTCGGTCTCTTTGAACCAACAATCAATAGATTTTCGGTTGACTTAATCCCAGTTCTCTCAGAAGTAATCGGACTGTATAAGAGTCCAAGAGAGTTCTTGAATATCCCCCTTAAAGCGAGAGACGTTTCACCGAAATGAGTTCTCCCAAGAGAATCTCAAACCGTATGAAATCACGAAGCTTTCATATACATCCTAAGTCAAAAAATAGGTCAAGTTGTCACTAGTGGACAGACCACTACCTGGTGTAAGTATATAGTTTGCATATGAAAAATCGAACATCATATACTTGTCATCACTTTCCGATTTCAAACAGTACTATCCCTCGATTAACAATGAAGTCGGACAAGTTAGAAAACCATTGGCTCCCTTGCATATATTCTTAATTCTCAGGATAAAGGTAAGTTTCCATACCTTGGAATTTGTCAAGTATATGATGAAGTACTTCCTATATACTTAATTAATCATGACCTATTTATTGAAATTAACCCGCTCATACTTATCACGTTTTCGATATTTCGACTTCTCTATCCCTCGCCCAGAATCAATACGAGGTAACTCTGAGCACCGGTTGCTCCCGGCCTTGCCCAGACACTCCAATTCTAGATCTTACAAATGAAGGAAAGTTACTCATTGGCTTTTAGTGCTAAATACAAGATGACTTAATTTCCATAAAATGTGTCAACATTTTAGCACTACTTTATCATATTTGTTTTGCTACTTAATGACACTAACATAGAAATCCCTTATTTTGAAAAAAAGACCTTTAAAACACATCGAAAAACATCTTTGAAACTTAATTCTAGTTTTTGGTTTCAAATTAGTAATTAAATTTTTTCCCAAAAATCCTTTGCTTACAACTAAAGCTTGATTTTCCAAAAATCACATATTTTTGAACTACATCCATAGCAACTAATGTTATATATGTTAGAAAAGTTATCTCATAATTTAGTAAATGGCCTTGGAAATTTATGTACAAAACAAAAGAAGAAGACGACTTTTTCTTCTTTGAAATAACAAGGTAAAAGGTTGAATTTTATAAAGAAAAACAAATAAAAGGATTTACATCCTTGTATTAGGTGGGCTTATATACAACCCAAACACATTCTAAAGGAAATATGAGAAGTTATCTTCTCATTCTCTCATCAAAAAACATTGGTACGTCAAAACTTCAAGAAGTAACTAGGGCTAGCTCTCTCCTTTCAAATGCAATCGAAATTGCTATTTTTAAAATCAAGGAAAATTCAGAAAAATTCCTAGAAAATCAAGGTAAGTAATTTAAGCTCTTGTCTATTCTCTTGAACCATCAAATTCAGTTTTGAGTGAATGATTGAATCCTTTTTCTGTCTTCTTTGAATGAGGAGCTATAGGGTTTTTGTTGTTCACAAGAAGGCATGTCGATTTCAGTAAATTGCTAGGGGAAATCCTAAGAACTAAGGTGAGTAATCCTCACCACTCTTTCTAAATAGGGTTGCATGATTGTCAGATTGAATCAATTGATAATTTGAGATGTTAAATTGAATTTATTTGTTGTTGTTGTGATGCACTATCTACTGAAAGTTCTATTTCCATGTAATTGGAAAATTTGATGTCCTAATTGCTGTTGTGATGCCTTGTTTGAATTGTAATTGATGTATGCACACCTGAAAACATCTACATAAGACCTAGGAACGAATTGCAAATGTAGGAGAGTCGATGGAGAACCGACCGAAGGCATTCCTGGAGCTGAAATGGCTCTAGGATTCGCCACCACCGGTCGACTGGTGGTGCTCCACCAGTGGACCAGTGGCAGAAACCTGGAGCCATTTTAGCTCCAGGTAATGCTCCCCGATTCATCCATCCCTTGCTTCACTTGATTGTTGGTTGTCGACTATGCTTTTGGATGAAATATTGCAGCGTATATGGTGACACTTTAAACTCATTATTTATTAAATGGAGTGTACATATATATAATTAGAAATGCAGTTTAAAAACTATAAACTTACCTGATATTTTGAACAGCTATATATACACACAAGTTATAAGCCTCGTTAAACAATTCAGATTTATGACCTATTATCTATGATATAAGTTAATAAAGTTATATATATATGTATATGTATATACGAACAATAAAGGAGTTTATGGATTATTAAAAGAGCTTAAAAGTGTGTGTGTATATATGAATATTTTGGAAAGTATTGTACATGAGTTGAAAGTGTAAAACATTATGTATGAGCAATGATTTCTCCTTTAGTATTTTCATTGTATTATCCTTTTAGCTCGTCCTAACATTTTGAGATTCCTATATGATATTTGAAATAATGTTTTCGTGTAAACTATTACTTCACTTGAATGAGAAATCTAATTGAATGATTTAGCAATGCAAGTGGTATGGAACATTTGTCCTACTATATCGATTAATTCTTGGACTCCTTCGATTGAATATTTTATTCGAGTAGGATTTACAATCTTTTAGTGAATATTTAAGTATCGTTAAGTGGTTATGGGACATTGGACGACACTCATTTAATTACTAATTGAGAGTATATTATGCCTATCGATCAGAAATGATCACTTTGGCGTGCGATGTGCACATTTTTGTGTTCACTTATGAAGTGCTTACTTTTGCTTTGACTTGCGATGTGCTCGTCTATTGTGATGGCTAGCGAAGTTCTTGCCTTTAGTTATGACTTGTGAAGTGCTAGTCTATTGTGTTGACTTGCGAAGTTCTTATCTATTATTGTAGCTTGCGATGTGCTTGCCATTTTATTGACTTGCAAAGTGCTCATCTTTACTTGTTGATTTGTGAAGTGCTCGTCTTTTGTAACAACCCGCATATTTTACGATTGTATATTTAAATGTTTTGTTTAAATATAGAATCGTTTGTTGAATTTAATGTCCGAAATGTTACTTTTTGTAAACAGTCGAATCCGGACTCAAGACCACTTCCATTGAGTTCAAAACAAAGTTTACAACTTTTTTGAGTATAAACATCGATATGTTTAGAGTTGAGTAGAATTTTGCTATTTTTCTATTGGACTTTGAGTTTGGGTTTCAGCCAACCAACTCATCTAATACCCTAACTCCTCCAACTCCTCTTCATTCATTCCATTATTTCCTAATACTCAAGCTAAAGGAAAGAATGGGGGAAAAGATGGGAAATTAAAATTCCTAAGCCCTAGTTTTCTTAGGAAATTCAAGTTCAAGTTCTAGAAATCAAAGAGAAGCTTAGGTAAGCATCCTCTTCATCTTCTCCATCTCAATCTCTCATCAATTTTCAGAAATTCCTAAACCCTAACTTAGAAAATATTTGCTTATGAGCTTAGATTGGAGCTTCTTGAGTTGAAGTTGAAGAGTGGTTGATCTTGCCTTGTTTTAAAGCTTCTCATTCGTTGTTTTTAGGGTTAAAGGCGAGTTCTTTAACTCACATCTATGTCTATAGCTTTCATTGTTGTTAGGTATGAATTCCTAACATCTATTTCATGTTCATTTGCTTTTGATTTGAATTGATTTGGTTGATTTTCCAAATTTTGGTGTTTTGAAGTCAAAATCTTTAAAGATCTTATCTTGGACGTTTGGAAATGTTGTTTGGGGTGTATCGAAGAGCCTATAAGGCTAGGTTGTCACTTGGCATAATTCCCTAGCCTCCATCGCTCGATCGATCGCCTCCGGTTTGGATTTTGCCCTTTTTGGGCTAGGTTAATTTTTGCCTAGCAGGAAATTTCAGACGTTTGGATTGAAAATCCAGACATCTGGTTGAAAAATCCAAACGTTTGGAATTGGTCCCTGGAAAAAGAAAAAAGGCAGAGACAAAATCCAGACGTCTGGAAGAAAATCCAGACGTCTGGAAGGAAATCCAGACGTTTGGTTGAAAAATCCAAACATCTGGTTCTGTGCAGTTTTGCCTATTTTGGCTGTTTTTAGAGGATTTCCAATTTTTATCGATTTTTGTCGATCCGATTAGTTGTTGTCAATTATTATCGACTTTGATGACTTCATTTATGGATTTTTGGGAATATCCATTTGATTGGGATTTGATATCGATTTTATGGTTTGAATTCACGTCGTCTGAGACGACCCGCCCTTCTCGACCCTCGAAAATCGACACAACATACACCATAGTATAATATGCCGGCAATCTAGTGCCGGAAAAGACAGATTGTTGAGGAAAAAGAAAGAAGATAGAAGGAAAAAAAAATAACTGAACAACATCAGAATCTCACAATCGCAGCGGAACAAAATATAATAAATAATAACAAATCTTTACACAAACTGAAACCATATCTGTTATATACAATACATCATCAGAGTATATCACCAGTAAGAACAATTACCAGCCTGACAGTTATATCAGCCTGCCTCATAACTTGCTGGCAATTTCAAACAAAAAACTACAGCGGAAATAAACAAGTATGAGTAATACGTCTCGGATTCCAGCTCCTCTCCTGAGCTCCAAAGTATCCAATACTGAACCTGTAATACTCGGTCTGACCTGGGCATTATAATAAAATAACACCCGAGTCAGTCTGGAATACCAGCGTGAGAAAAATACATCCAAACTGATTCTTAAAGTTTCAAAAATCCTTTGAAAATCAAAAGCATCTCGTAAGACCACGCCACAAATAAACATGTCGGGTTTTTACCTTACGATAGCCAAAACACTTTTTATCAAAATCCTCTGATATTACAATAGTGTCTATATACAAATAGATATTGAAATAGCTGAAATTGTTACATGATTAAATTCCAGCATACTAGCCACAAAGTGGGTTTTACAAACAAAAACCGTAAAAGCACGTAGGGAGAATGGATTTCCAACTAATGACTAGGCACTGGGGTACCACCTATCACAGTACCTGGTCTAGATCAGTGTACCGAGGACCACGCCTGATCCCCTACAACACAAGGCCGGAACTACCCCTTACTGGATAATTCTGAGTAAGATCACCCCACGGTTGGGATCAACAACCACACCACTAAGCCAAATAAAAAGGGACATCTAGACAGGGATGACCTCACCCTAATGGGCGCTACCCACATAGCCTTGCTGCATAACCCCTAATTTTTAGTCATTCCCGGTTGATGAGGCTCGAGGCTAAGCGTTACCTTTATAGAACATATCCCTTAGAATTCCCATCGTCCACCTGACGATGTTCCGAAAGCATTCATCCATACAAGTCCATTCCGGGTTCGAACGGAACCGAAGGCACTACTCCTACTACATCCATTATGGAATCACCTCAGGATTAGTAGCGACTAGCCCTTGCACTTCACTGCTCCATCTTCGACTCCGAACTCGTTTTCCCACGAAAACGTACAAACCGGATCGAAGTGGTTTTTGGGAAATAAATCCCGATCCCGGTCTCTTCGAAACGATCAACGCATTGGCCAATATTGATAGTCGGTTATTTAACTATCAATTAACATTCACAAACATCCATCAATGAAACATAAATAATTTCCCAAATTATTTATTAACCTCAAAAATATCTTCGCAAGATATATATTTCTATTTTCAGCCCCTTTGAAAACAGTTTAAACCCACTTCCTTTTACGGAAATGAATTTCCCAAACATTTTCTATTTTCACTGAAATCACCAAGTACAAACACTTAAGATTTAAAATAATTTAAATCACTTTATTCTAATTTATACCTTAAATATTTAAATTAAACTACTTAAATACTTTATTCAAAATATATTTTAAGAATATTTAAGATAAAACTTTTTTTATAAAATATAAAACTAATTTTAAAATAAAAGTTAAGTCGAACTAAATTTTAAAATTAGAGTTACAAACTTCTACATAAGTTTCAAATAAAACTTTTACCAAACTATCTATAAAATAAATCCATTTTATAAAATATGAATATTAATAATATTCTTTCAAAACATAATACCAATTACCCCTTTAAAATAATTATTACTATAACTAATTTATTAAATATTTACCTTTAAAATTTTAACAATTCAAATAATTTCTTGAAATATTCTTTTAAAAACAATTTCAAAACTTCTAACTTCTGCTCAAAAATCTACTTTAAAACATACTTGGCTTTTTCGGGGAAATACACTCCCATTTCAGAATAAACCAAAGAATTCTTTTACAAATCCCGCTGGATTTATCTCAATTCAAATTTACGTTTAAATCCCGTAAATTTCTTTCAACCCTTTAAAAATAAAACTCCCTTTTATTTTTAAGCGCACTTCCCGTTTCCTGGAAATCACTTCCAAAATATATGCTTAATTTATTTAAAATAAGTTACCAAATCCTTTACTTCAAATAACACCTTTGAAAATTCCATAAAGTTTCCTTGAGTAACTTAAATCAAAATTTCTTTTAAGATAAAGTTATTGTATCGAATATCTATGTTAAAGTTTCCTTTAGAAAACATAATACTAATTTACCTTTAAAATAATTAAATACCATAATTACTCAAATAAATATTTACTTGTACTTAAAATGATTAAAATAGTATTTTCTCTCTAAAATATTCTCAAACACATTTTAAACTGCCAATTTACATTTTGAAAGCTCTTCTTTGAAACATACTAAATTTCTAGGAAAGATACACTTTCCATCATTTAAAAATAATCTCACTATTATTTTTAATCCATTTCACTTCTTATAGAAATTCCCATTGGAAATCTATACTTCAAATTTATTTCCCAATAAAACCCCATTCAATTTATAAACCCACTTTATAAATTTCCGTTTCTCATTTCCTTTTTAAATCACAGTTTCCAATAACACTTCAATTTCCCATCAAATTTCTGAAATTTAATTTCCTTAAAACCATTCCTTAAAAATTCCTTTTCATTTCCCTTTAATCCCAATTTATTTCATTATATTTTAAAATTCCAGATTTTATTTATCCAATCATAACACAGCATAATTTAATTTCCAAATTAATCTATCATAGTATATAAATAAAATACATCATCAATTATGAAAATAATTTCTACATTTTGAGGAATCTAGTTGGATCCCTCCAACCTGTTTCCCTGCATCCACAGATGTTAGCACAATAGCAAATATCAATCCAGACTGATATTAATATTCATATTCAACCAATCACTAAATTATTTAAATATTAACTATTTAAATCAGCTGAAACTCCAGATGTGAGTGAGATTAACTCACCTTGAATTTATCGAGCGTTCCAATTTTTAAATTAAATTGAACAGCGTTCGATTTAACCTAAATTTTAGTTGCTCAAAACAATCCTAGATCTTCAGCACAACGGGCTGCTCATCGCTGCGATTCCGACGCCACCTGTTTCGTCCGATTTCGACCTCGTAAGGATAAGATATGAGGTTTTAAAGTTCGAACGGTTTTTAATATAAATATATTTACAATTCTATTATTTTTTTATAAACAAAATACCATCGGCCGTTCACCTTGGTTGAGAAAATCGTGGCCGCTCACGTTCTCTTCTTCGATCGCATTTACCAGGGTTTTAAACACCCAAAACTGCCATGCTTTGACCAAAAATCGCGACTACTATGCTGCCTAAGGGCTCGATCGGGGAGCACCATGACGAAGGCCGACGTCGCCTCTACCCACGACCGGCAGAGCTTGCAGCTCGGTGGCCCCCAAGCATTGGAAATCATGAACGAACGGCCGGGGTTCGAGCTGTATTTTCACCCTCCTCGCCGCTCCGATCTCGATCGCCACCGCTCACAACGTAGATCTCGAAGCCAATCACGATCTTCTAGTTGGAAGTTTCTGACATAAGTGAATCGATAAGGAGAATTTTAGAGGAGAAGGCGAGATCATATCGGCCATTGAAATATATAAGCGCCGGTTGGAAGAGAATTAGGGTTTCCGGCCCCAAACACGTATATATATACGTATATACATATTAATTTAATATTAAATTCGATTATAACGAGCATTTACAAACGAACTCCAAATCAAACGCGCCGCCAGGCGTTTATAAGGTTCTACCCGCATTCCAAACACAATGGAATGTGTTTCGGAGCCCAATTCAATCATATGTGGAAGATAGCTTTTTAAATCGAGTTAAAATATTAAATTATCGATTTAAATTCCAACGCGTTTCTCATCCGTACGAGCAAACGGTAACTCCAAACGCTACAAAAATTGAGACCCAATAATAATACACTATTACGGATCCAATGGAACTAGTTTCGTCGAATTCTAAGACTGTGCCCCGGAAGGCTATTTTAACTCGTCGATTAATTCGAGCGATTTCCAAAATCGTTGAAATCATTTAAAACTTCACTTTTAAAACTTTACTAACTTTATTATAAATCGTATGGAATTTATATTCACATTAGAAATCATTCTGATTCATTTCGGACCAAAATCTGATTATTTGCAATATTATATTATTAAATTCCATTATTAAATTAATATAAAATTCCAAATTTAACTCATCGACTTTTTGGTTCCATCCAAAAGTCCAACATTAAAATTCAAATCAAACTAGACTAAATAAATTTTTGAAACCATTATCATATACATTTATATTCCAGATTCCAGTATTACTCCAATTTCAAATAACATATTATTATTATTCAAACCCAATTTAAATTTGCCATATTTGAAATTATAACTAAATTTATCGATTCAACCAGATCTTTGTATTTCAAAATCAAATTATAATCCACATTCAACATTTAAAATGAATTTAATGTTCAAAATCTAACGACCAAAATTCTGGGTCGTTACATTGTCGAATGTCGATTTTTGGTGATAGATTGTTTTTACAATCATTTCTGTGATTTGTCACACTTAAATATAAAGGTTTCTATACTAGTAGTAAATACTCAAACTCTTTCACAAAAATGATTTCAACGTTATTTTTAACACAAAGCTTGTTTTTAAAACCGTTTTCCAATCTATTAGTATATACAAACCTTTACCTCATCCGTATGAGAAATCTAATTAAACGGCTTAGCAAAACAAGTGGTAAGAAACACTTGCGTTTACTTTGTCGGTTAATTCTTGGCCTTGTTCGATTGAACTCTTGTGACAATTTTCGAGTGGAAATCTACAATCTGTTCGTAAATATTTAAGTTAAGCCAGTGGTTATGGGACATGAAGCTAAACTCATTTGTTTACTAGCTTAGTGTAATTTACACTTCTCGTTGATCAATGATGATCATTTTGTATTTTCGAGTGGAAAACTATAATTTGTTCGTAAATATTTAAGTTAAGCCAGTGGTTATGGGACATGAAGCTAAACTCATTTATTTACTTACTTGGTGTAATTTACACTTATTCTATGGAGCTTCGGCTCAATTTGGTGGGGTAGCGACCCATGGTCTTTTGACCGTTCGAGGAGCATTCGGCTCATTCGTCCGCGTGGAGGACTGTACCACGACAGAGTCTGTGCATGAGGCATATCTTTTAGGGTGCGTCGATGTTCGGCTCATTCGTCCGCGAGAGGGACTGTACCACGATCGAGTCTGCGCATGAGGCGTATCTTTTAGGGTGCGTCAACGTTTGGCTCATTCGTCCGCGTGGGGGACTGTACCACGACCGAGTCTGTGCATGAGGCGTATTTTTAGGGTGCGTCGCATTCGTTCGCATGGGGGACTGTACCACAACCGAGTCTGTGCATGAGGCGTATCTTTTAGGGTGCGTCGATGTTCGGCTCATTCGTCTGTGTGGGGGACTGTACAACGACCGAGTCTGTGCATGAGGCGTATCTTTTAGGGTGCATCGATGTTCGGCTCATTCGTCCGCGTGGGGGACTGTACAACGACCGAGTCTGTGCATGAGACGTATCTTTTAGGGTGCGTCGATGTTCGGCTCATTCGTCCGCGTGGGGGACTGTACCCCGTATTTTTATGGGATAGCGTCTCATTTGTGATACACGTGTTGGTGAGTTTTCATGCTCCCATTTGTGATAGGCCTCCCCCTTTGTGATTTCTGGATTTCTAATTGATGATATTTGGAATTTGTGTTTCACCAATTTTTGCGATTGGCATTGATATGTTTTGTCAATATTTGAGGTTTGGTGAATAAGTTAAAGAATGTGATATTCTTTTTGGATATTTGAGATGATTTGAGATATTGTATGATTTTTGTTGTTATCAAATGTATGTTTGTCAAAGTATGGCATTATTGTTATCATACATTTTTATTGTATTCTTATCCTATCTCATCTTACATGATATTTATAACTAGACTGATCCATTTATTATTTTTCTTCTTAAATGATACTCGGGTCAGACTGAGGTGTTTTAGGTGCTTCCATTTGACATCATAGCAGGGACTAGCTTCTGACTTTTGGCTAACTACTTTAGCTTAGTGGTTTTTGTTTTTATACATTCGAGATAGAGACTCCTTGATGTATACATATACTTTTGTCTAGCACTTGTACCTATTCTTTTGTGATGTAGTGGGTCTTTTATGACCACTACTTTGTGTACACTTCTATGTGTTATATTCATATCTGTTTCTGCCTTAGTGATATGAATATCTATGACTGATTTGAGTTATGCTTATTTCTATATTTGTTTCTGAAGCCCACATAGCCACTGTGTAGTAGCTTTGAGTTTGTATTTGATATGTCGGATTTCCTCTAGAAATGAAATGCATGCCATACTATCTGCACATCGGTACTTGCACAAAGCCATTATACAGATGATCGCTCCTCAACATCCTTATTCTTCACGCTAGTCGATGGCATTACCTCATAGTGTCTTTGGCTAGTGTGAGTATAGAGGTGGGGTGTCACAACTTGGTATCAGAGCCAAACTTCGGAACAATGTAGAATAATCTAGCAAGGATCAATGTCCTAAGTCCCTCTTAGGAATCGTGCCATAGGATTTAATTCGAGTCATAGGACCCGTTCTATCCTATTTTCTTTGATGATGCCTTGTTTATCAATCTAGTTTATTTGAACTTATTCTGAGAATAACCTTTTTCCTCTTCTTTCTTTCTTAAAGAAGAGAAATGGTTAGACCTGGTCATCCCAGCGCCGGTCAATCCAGTGCTACTCCTCAGGATGACGTATTCATGTCTGCCCTTGATGCCATTATTTTGTTTCGTGATTATCCTATTCAAATTCTTTTGATACGGGTGCATCTCATTCTTTTATATCAAAAGAACTTGTTGATACTTTTTCTTTAATATAATGGGTTTGATGACTTCATTGAGAATTGCGAATCTGGTTGGTGGATCTGCAACACTCTGTTTACTTTGTAAAAATGTCGTGATATTTTATGTGGTTATGCTTTCCGAGCCGATTTGCATGTTATGCGCTACTTAGGTTTAGCAACGGATTGGCTTAATCGATATTAAGTCCACATCCTATGTCCCAAGAGGACTATCCACATTCTCAATCTGTTAAGCAGATTTCTATTGTTCTTAATGATTTTGATTCCAATTCGGTGGCATCATTTTACCTAAACCCACTTGATGAGGAAGATGTTATTTCCCCCACTCAAGTAGTTCGTGAATTTCCCGGTATATTTGAGCTTGTCTTAGGATTATCACCTAAGCAATCTATTGAGTGGTGCTAAGGTCTTTTCAGCTCGACCTTATCACCAATTTTCATCATCTTCGTATTGCAAAGGTTAACATTCCTTTGACATCATTCCGTACTCGTTACGGATCTGATGAATGGCTCCTTATGTCATTCGGTTTGACGGACCATCCAGCTTATTTCATCCATCTTATGAATCAAGTATTCTACGAATATCTCGATGAGTCCATCCTTGTATTCATTGATTATGGGTGAAAACGTCAATTTAAAATTGCAAATCTTTCTAATAAGATATATTTATAAGTATAATTGGATTTTTTTCTTAAAACGAGCAAAGAATATTCGTAAAATTTTAAGAGACATGTTTATCAAATAGAAGATGATTTTGTGTTGTATTGCCCATTGAGTGCTTTAAGAATTCTAGTTGATGTGCCTGATCAATGTTATCGATAGGAATCTCCTAAACGCTATGATGAGACAGTCAAACATAGTAAATTGACTTGTAATAAGTAATTTTTTCTAAAAAGATGATTACATAAAGTTAATTATAATTTTGAATGTCTTATCTTTTCGGGAAAGAGGATCATGAAATAAATGATTTAGCATAGAAGCTGCTTTTCATAAATTAAAAGAACTCCTTCCCGATGCTCCTATTCTTGTGATTCCCGAAGGGAACCAAGACCTCATTATTTGTACCGATGCTAATCGTATTGGTTTGGGTGCCGTTCTCATGCAAAAGGGAATGTGTTATCACTTATGCTTCTATACAATTAAGGCCTGCTAAGACTAGATATGACACTCATGGTCTAGTGCTCGCGGCCATTGTATTCGCTCTTAGAATTTGGCGTCATTATCTTTTGGGAGAGAAATTTGTTCTCTTCGCCGATCATAAATCTTTGAAGTATTTATTTTCTCAAAAAGAACTTAATTTATGTCAACAACGTTGGCTTGAATTCCTTGCATCTTATGATCTTGAGAATTTGTCCACTTGGGAGATTTGGTGTTCATTCGTGTTTCACCAATGAAGGCTGTTGTGCATTTCAGTCGATCGGGAAAATTAGCACATCAATATATTGGCCCATTTCCCATCACCGAATGCATTGGTTTTGTGGCTTATCGCTTTTTATTACCGGCTCAATTTTCTGCTATTCATGACGTATTCCACATTTCTCAACTCCAGAAATGCCTTAGAGATTCTGATTCTATTCTTGAGCCCGGTGTTATTGAAGAAATTGAAGTTTTGCCTAATTTGACTTATGAGCAACATCCTATTCGCATCATTGCTACGAAGGTTAAACGCCTTCGTAATAAAGTTGTTCCGCTTGTGAAAGTTCAATGGTCCGCAAATCCTAAGGATTGCTCTTGGGAATCCAGAGAATTCATCGAGCGAACACATTCGGACTTACTCTCTCGTGCTCTTTAAGGTGAATTTCTCATTTCAAAATTTCTTCTTTTGTGTTGTTATGCCCTTGTATGGTTGTTACTTTTTATTTTCTTATTAAGTATTGCGAGGACGCAATTTCTTTAAGGAGGGGAGTCTGTAACAACCCGCATATTTTACGATTGTATATTTAAATGTTTTGTTTAAATATAGAATCGTTTGTTGAATTTAATGTCTGAAATGTTACTTTTTGTAAACAGTCGAATCCGGACTCGAGACCACTTCCATTGAGTTCAAAATGACGTTTACAACTTTTTTGAGTATAAACATCGATATGTTTGGAGTTGAGTAGAATTTTGCTATTTTTCTATTGGGCTTTGAGTTTGGGTTTCAGCCAACCAACTCATCTAATACCCTAACTCCTCCAACTCCTCTTCATTCATTCCATTATTTCCTAATACTCAAGCTAAAGGAAAGAATGGGGGAAAAGATGGGAAATTAAAATTCCTAAGCCCTAGTTTTCTTAGGAAATTCAAATTCAAGTTCTAGAAATCAAAGAGAAGCTTAGGTAAGCATCCTCTTCATCTTCTCCATCTTAATCTCTCTTCAATATTCAGAAATTTCTAAACCCTAACTTAGAAAATATTTTCTTATGAGCTTAGATTGAAGCTTCTTGAGTTGAAGTTGAAGAGTGGTTGATCTTGCCTTGTTTTAAAGCTTCTCATTCGATGTTTTTGGGTTTAAAGGTGAGTTCTTTAACTCACATCTATGTCTATAGCTTTCATTGTTGTTAGGTATGAATTCCTAACATCTATTTCATGTTCATTTGCTTTTGATTTGAATTGATTTGGTTGATTTTCCAAATTTTGGTGTTTTGAAGTCAAAATCTTTAAAGATCTTATCTTGGACGTTTGGACATGTTGTTTGGGGTGTATCAAAGAGCCTATAAGGCGGCGTTGTCGCTTGGAATAATTCCCTAGCCTCCATCGCTCGATCGATCGCCTCCGGTTTGGATTTTTGCCCTTTTTGGGCTAGGCTAATTTTTATCTAGCAGGAAATTTCAGACGTCTGGATTGAAAATCCAGACGTCTGGTTGAAAAATCCAGACGTCTGGAATTGGTCCCTTAAAAAAGAAAAAAGGCAAAGATAAAATCCAGACGTCTGGAAGGAAATCCAGACGTTTGGTTGAAAAATCCGGACATTTGGTTCTGTGCAGTTTTGCCTATTTTGGCTGATTTTGAGTGGATTTCCAATTTTTATCGATTTTTGTCGATCTGGTTAGTTGTTGTCAATTATTATCGACTTTGATGACTTCATTTATGGATTTTTGGGAATATCCATTTGATTGGGATTTGATATCGATTTTTATGGTTTGAATTCACGTCGTCAAATTTGGATTTTTAGTGATAGATTGTTTTTACAATCATTTCTATGATTTGTCACTTTTAAATACAAAGGTTTCTATACTAGTAGTAAATACTCAAACTCTTTCACAAAAATGATTTCAATGTTATTTTTAATACAAAGCTTGTTTTTAAAACCGTTTTCCAATCTATTAGTATATACAAACCTTTACCTTATTCGTATGAGAAATCTAATTAAACGGCTTAGCAAAACAAGTGGTATGAAACGCTTGCGTTTACTTCGTCGGTTAATTCTTGGCCTTGTTCGATTGAACTTTTATGACAATTTTCGAGTGGAAATCTACAATCTGTTCGTAAATATTTAAGTTAAGCCAGTGGTTATGGGACATGAAGCTAAACTCATTTATTTACTAGCTTAGTGTAATTTACACTTCTTATTGATCAATGATGATCATTTTGTATTTTCGAGTGGAAATCTACAATTTATTCGTAAATATTTAAGTTAAGCCAGTGGTTATGGAACATGAAGCTAAACTCATTTATTTACTAGCTTGGTGTAATTTACACTTATTATATGGAGCTTCGGCTCAATTTGGTGAGGTAGCGACCCTTGGTCTTTTGACCGTTCGAGGAGCATTCGGCTCATTCGTCCGCGTAGGGGACTATACCACGACAAAGTCTGTGCATGAGGCGTATCTTTTAGGGTGTGTCGATGTTCGGCTCATTCGTCCGCGTGGGGGACTGTACCATGACCGAGTCTGCGCACGAGGCGTATCTTTTAGGGTGCGTCGATGTTTGGCTCATTCGTCCGCGTGGGGGACTGTACCACGACTGAGTCTGTGCATGAAGCGTATCTTTTAGGGTGTGTCGATGTTCGGCTCATTCGTCCGCGTGAGGGACTGTACCGCGACCGAGTCTGTGCATGAGGCGTATCTTTTAGGGTGCGTCGATGTTCGGCTCATTCGTCCGCATGGGGGACTGTACCACGACCAAGTCTGTGCATGAGGCGTATCTTTTAGGGTGCGTTGATGTTCGGCTCATTCGTCCACGTGGGGGACTGTACCCCGTATATTTATGGGATAGCGTCTCATTTGTGATACACGTGTTGGTGATTTTTCATGCTCCCATTTGTGATAGGCCTCCCCCTTTGTGCTTTTTGGATTTCTAATTGATGATTTCTGGAATTTGTGTTTCACCAATTTTTGCGATTGGCATTGATATGTTTTGTCAATATTTGAGGTTTGGTGAATAAGTTAAAGAATGTGATATTCTTTTTGGATATTTGAGATGATTGGAGATATTGTATGATTTTTGTTATTATCAAATGTATGCTTGTCAAAGTATGACATTATTGTTATCATATATTTTCATTGTATCTCTTATCCTATCTCATCTGACATGATATTTATAGCTAGACTGATCCGTTTATTATTTTTCTTCTTAAATGATACTCGGGTCAGACCGAGGTGTTTCAGGTACTTCCATTTGACTTCATAGCAGGGACTAGCTTATGACTTTTGGCTAACTAATTTAGCTTAGTAGTTTTTGTTTTTATACATTCGAGATAGAGACTCCTTGATGTATACATATACTTTTGTCTAGCACTTGTACCTATTCTTTTGTGATGTAGTGGGTCTTGTATGACCACTTCTTTGGTGTACACTTCTATGTGTTATATTCATATCTGTTTCCTCCTTAGTGATATGAATATCTATGACTGATTTGTGTTATGCTTATTTCTATATTTGTTTCCAAAGCCCACATAGCCACTATGTAGTAGCTTTGAGTTTGTATTTGATATGTCAGATTTCCTCTGGAAATGAAATGCATGTCATACTATCTGACACATTGGTACTCGCACAAAGCCATTATACAGATGGTCGCTCCTCAATAGCCTTATTCTTCGCGTTAGTTGACGGCATTACCTCGTAGTGTCCTTGGCTAGTGTGAGTATAGAGGTGGAGCGTCACATCTTTGGTTATTGACATGTGAACTGCTCTTCTATCGCTCCATTTCATACTTGTGAATTAATATTATTTGATGTAGTGTTATTATGATTTCGATGTTGCCATTGATGGGCATAATTTAACTTTATAACATGAAGCCTTTATAAGGAAGCCTTATTTTGTTTAGTGTAGCACACTGCATGGATATTTCTATATCTTTGATGTTTATGCATGCTCATTATGTAATCTAACCTTTGATGATAATTAGAGAGAGTCTGAACCGTTTATTACTTTTATAATACTTGGGTCAGACCGAGACTTGAAAGATACAGGGACTTAGTGACCTTAGATATGGGTTAGCTGAAGAAGTTAAATGTTATGTTACTTATATGTTGGATGCATCATTCGATTCTAGCCTATATACTTGTTGTCTACTTGTATGTGATGTAGACTTATATTATCATGTATATTTTGAGACCTGTCATAGTCTATAGATATATGTATGTATATGTGAGTCTAGTATTTCCGTTTAGACTCACATTATAGAGTGATATTTGATTTATATTATATTTCCATTACGATCTATGATTCTGTATTGTATATTATGTGATATATTGTTCTGTTCGATATTAGCCAGCATGTCTTTTGCTTTGTGCTAAGAATATTCACGTCTTTATATTATGTTATGAGTAAAAGATAAAATGATAGTATTGGCCCAAGGGAATAGATACAGATGGTCGCTCATATCTAGCCTTATTCTTCGTATTACTCAACATTATTACTTGTAATATTCTTGGGTAATATAGGTATAAAGGTGGGCGTTAAACCAAATTTTAAAACAACTTTACCATCATCAGTTATCACTTAAAAGAGGTCTATTTGAGTTGTAAAATCCATTATTTAATTATTTAAAAATATATCAAATATTCATATTTAAAGCGATTAAATTACGCGTCAATACAAATAATGTAACGACCCGTAATTTCGCTACTTCGAAAATGAGAGATTTCGTTCATTTTAAATTTAAAAGGAATTTAAATCTTAAATAAATATGTTATATATAATAAATAATTGTCTATTTTTTTAATTACTAAATTAAAAAGTATAAATTTGGATTTTAGAACAAATCAACAAAAGTTAAGTTTTGTTAATAATATATAAAAGTACATTAATATATTTAAAAATATGTTAATAATCGTTTTACAAAAGTAACCAAATTTGTCGTATTTTGTCAGTTATACATACACTATAAAATTAAAGATTTTGATATCATTCAAATACGATTTTAAAATATGAATAGACATGTTTTAATTTATTTAAAGAATGAAAAGATTCATTTTAAAATTTGGTTTACATCAATATATAGCTTAACAAAAACGTTAGATTTTGACTGTTTTCAACCGAAACAAGTTGTCGACAAGTTGTTGCAACTTGATACATTTTATAACACATAAATATAACTTTACAAACTTTTAAACACTTTACATTTAGCATATAAGACAAAACATTTATATTATGAAAGTTTAAAAATATTTATATAAAAAGTGAAAAGTTATGATTTGACAAATTTAAATTTATTTTAAAAACTTTTTAAACAACATCATTACTTATATCTCATCTCATTAATGAGATGTTATAGGTATGCATAGGAAAGGAGCTAAATTATATGTTTAAATATTTACAAACCACAAAATGGTGACACCTCTTCACCTCTTAACACACTCTTTCATAAAGATCATTCCACACATTAAATGCAACTCAAATCAAATGCAAAAGTAAACAAGGTTATTAATGTCATTTACCATCAAAATCTTCACTTATAAAGACAACCTCAAACCTCTTCATTTTCACTTCACTTTCCTTTCACCAAATTTCCAAAATTCTTCTCTACTTCCTCTATTCCACTTCCACCTCCAAGACATTCACCTTCTACCACATATACTCCTCTAAGCCAACAAAACACCTTCCACCCTCGGCCAAACCACCCTACACGCCCCTACACCCTCAAAACTCACGGCCAAACCCACCTACCCCTTCCAAAACTCCAAGGCTGAGCCCTACCCACCTAAACCCGAGCCCAAACTACCTCTAGACCACCAACCCAAGCACACCTTGGACGTACCCCCTCCTACACACCAAGGTCGAGCATAAAACCCATCTACCCAAGCACCTACAAGCCGTACCCTCATCCACACTCACATACCCAAGCCAATACTCCACATACCCAAGATCGTACACCCATTCCCCTCCAAAAAGCTCACGGCCAAACAAAGTTAAAAAATGGAAAAGAAAAGAAAGAAAAAAAGAGAGAAGAAAAGAAAGCGGCAAATTCGAAGACGTTCGGAAAATAGCGCATTAGTTCGAGAAGCACGTTAGCCTACAAAAAAAGTTTGATGGAGTGAATATGAATGTGAGAAATTCTCATCGCTTTTGGATGTATATTTTAGTTATGATAAAATAATCACATTTACACACTTATAACACATGAATGTTTATTTGATTGTTAATATGGATGATTTGACAGTTAGTTAATTAATTTAATTGTGATAATATGTCCCGTTATGATATTTATAGTGAATGTTGGATTTGAAATCATATGTTATGTGATTGGTTGAATGTATGTTATGTTAGTGATAAATATGAATATTGAATATGTTCATTTTGATTTAAATAATCACTTTGTTTATAAGTCCATATTTTAGTGATATGAGATATTTTGGAAAAATAAGTCTCTTTTCATTTAGAAGTGAAATTAAAGTTAAAATAAAAGAGAATTTGAAATTTGAAGTGAAACAGATTTGAAAAGGGTAGTTAAAGTGAAATTGAAATTGAAATCGATTTTAAAAAAATTAAGTTTAGTTTGAGATTGAATTGAAGTTTAAATTGAAATTAGATTTGAAATCTAAGTTTTAAATAAGTTTAATTTGAAGTTAGAATTTAAATTGAATTGAAATTGGTATTTAAATTTTAATATTAAAATAATGGGAATATAATAATATTATAATATGGTAATAGTGAAAATATATTTTAAATACTTTAAAAAGTGAAAATATTGATTTATAATGATTCTATAAGTGATAAAAATCAATTTGAATAAATTATTTCAAATATTGAAAAATAAGTTAAAACTAGGTGCGTCGCGCAACGGTAGTTCGAGATTTCGCGCCAAAAAGTTCAAATGAGTGTGTAGAGTGGAATATAGCTCGGAATTCTTCGAGATAAGAAAATTCCGGACTATTATATCCATATCTTCTAAACGAAGAAAGAAAATCAAGATTTCATTTTGTAGATTTTAAATTAAGTCCAAATCAATTTTCTAGAAAAATCGCGCTAGTGCAGTTAAGTGACCATAACAGGAAATCTGTTTAATGAATGTTTTTAATTATGGAAAAATATGGAATAAATTTGATAAATCTATTTAAATAGTTTAAAAGAGATTTGAAGTGGAAAATATGAATTTTCAAATATTAGAAAGTTGTTTAAACAAATAAACTTATATAGCACTTTCCGCAGCACTTTTATGCTGCGAATGGTATAACTTTTTGAAAATAAGTTTAAATGTAGCGATTTTTCGCAGAATCAATTGTGAATGTTTTTAAAAAGGAAGATTAAATTATTTTGAAAGATAAATTTGGAATCTTTATGATCAATTCCAAAATCAAGTTGATAACTGAGTATGCGGAAACGACTAGTACATTTGTCCCGCCTGTGAGATCTTGGAAGATAAAACAAGGTGTTTAACTAAGGTTAGGGATGGAGCAACCAGTGCCCTGAACTTACCTGGCCTATGTTTTCTTTTCTTAGGCGAGGGGTAGAACAGATCGAAAGGAAAGCCCAGATGCTCTTAAATAAAAAAGATTGTATTAAGTTTTCCAAAATAAAAGAAGATTAGTATTATCCAAAATTTAAGCAATCTCCAAATTGAATGATTTCTATGATCCTATTTACTCAAAAATGTTTGCTAAGATTTATTTTAGGGTTTATTGTAAACGATGTCTTAAATAACATTGTTTTTGACCCCGCCTAAAAGTTAAAGAATTTGATTGAGAGTTAATTATTGAAATTCGAGATATTTTCCAAAGCAAAAGAATGAATTTCCTAGAAATTATCCTAAGTCAAAAGAAAAAGATTTCGAAATCATCCGAAAAGAATTAAAGTGAAAAAGAGACTTAATAAATCCTTTATACTCATATTCACTTTTTTTTATCGATAATTGGATTTCGAAGGAACCGGGGTCAGATTTGGGCGATTCCTATCCGAAAACCACTTCGAACCAATGTGTACGTTCGAAAGTGAAGACATGTTGAAGATGATGATTATTGAAGACCGTGGATCTTTATAGCGTGAGGAGTACTTGTTGACTTGCTCTAGGTAGCTCCCGAGTTATATATAGCAGTGGTCTCCTCATTGTGGAGATTTTTTGGATTGCAAGGACTACTTGCTACTAGTGGTAGTAGGAGAGTGCCTTCGGTTTGTCCTGTTCCTGGACAACTTGTATGGACGTTTGTCTGACATTGCATTTCTAAAGATTACGTACATTGGTTTTTACAAACGTACATCAGTGGTGGCGGAGAAGGCAACTTCTCTTAGCTTAACACCCTCCTTGAGACATACGAGCTCAAGGGTTCTATTTTTGTGGAAGGCAATTAGTAGTCAACGGAAATGGCAAATATGGCATTCAGAGATATGTGCTATGTGAAAAGGTAATCGTTGCCTTAAGCCTCATCAACCTGGAAATGACCGAAACAGGATTAGATGCGGCAAGGCTAAGTGGGTCATTCCCAATTAGGGTATGATCATCCCCTTCTAGATATATTTCTTTTCGCTATGACCTTCGGGATGTAAATTAATGTGGTGTATGGAAAACGAGCGCTCGGTTAAAGGTCGGTAACGATCGGGGGATGACATATTCGGTACTATCTAGGTACAGAAGTAGGCCGGTCTTGTGTAGGTAGAGGAGCTTTGTTATGGTTCCTCGGGACATCCATCTAGAGGTGTACCAATTTCGGAAGGTAGATCCTTCACCTGGTCATTTGTATGGAAATCCATTCTCCAATAAGAACCTACGGTTTTGTTTGTATTGGCATAATGAATATCCTCGAAATGCAATATGGGTAATCATTTTGGATAAGATTAATAAGTTTATTTGCAAATGTTTTCAAAGAGATGTCATTAGAAATAATATCAAATGTTTTGATATAAAAGTGTTTTAGTTATCATAAGGTAAAAACCCGTCCGTGTTTATGTGTGGACGTGGTCTTATGAGATACTCTTTATTTTCAAAGGATTTTATTAAAAGGCTGATATATGACACTGTCATTCATTATTGAGTTTTCTCACGGTGGTTTATCAAGCCTGATCCGGGTATTTTCAATACTCGGGTCAGATCCGAGTAGTTTCAGGTTTAGTCGAAGACGATTGGAGTTTCTAGAGGAGAGTTGGAGATATTCATCTACGTATGGACATATTCTATTATCCGCTGTACTTAGTTTGTTTTAGTTGATGTTTGTCAGCAATTGTAAGGACATATGTTTATAACTGTCCAAGCTGAATTTAGGTTAGACTCTGATATATGTATTTAAAAGTTTTCCGCTGTAAAGATATTGGTTCAATATTATATGTTATTCCGTTCGTGTGAGAATCTGTTCTGTCTATTTTTCTTTATTACCCTTCATGTTTCATATTTTCGTCCAATTTGAGTTGGACATGTGTGGTTTATTGTCGATACAAAGGGTACGGAAAAACGGGTCATGACAAATAAGCACATCAAACGCACCCATGTATGAAAGTGCAAGTGCAACGTATAAAAAGTGTACAAAGATAATGCGAATGTTGTTTAGATGCTGGATTTACACCACAACAGACACATTTCCCCTTTATATATGTCTTTGTCGTCCAAAATAATTTTTTTTGACGAAATAAGATTTTCCTATATATATACATATATGTATTCATATACATATATGTATTCATATATATATATATATATATATATATATATATGAAAATACAATAAATGAATTGATGGTTCTAAATAGGACAACTTGTAACAAAATATACAACTAGTTTGTAATTTGAAAGATATACCTTTAAAATAAAATGAATCCAATTATACACTGGTTAATTTAAGAAAGAAATAAATAGTATTAAAGTTTACCTTTTTTCCTTCGGAAAGATAACTTATAAATTGTAGTTTGATTTGATGTTTTTTAACAACCACCACAATAACAATATTAATTATTTTGAAAACAATTTTAAACTCGTAAATTTCATAACCTAAAAACAAAAATAACATAAGTTCAATCTTTAACATTATAATATGAAACTTAATCAATTAACAAGATAGCTTTCAAAATAAAATTATTTAAATAATAGTTTCTAAAACAAAAATAAATTAGACGACTTAGGCACGTATGATAATTAGAATCAGATCAAAATTAATATACAATATGGACAAACAAACACAAGTAATGATGAATCCAAGATTATTAACATAGATGACATATGAACAATAGGCAAAAGGTAAAGTGATAAATATTAAGGATTCATTCAACTGATTCAAGGGAAGAAAGGAAATCTATATCATTTTGAAAAATTCATATAGGTAAAAGAAATTCGAAGCACATATGTATGATGAATTTGTTTAAGATTACCTTCACATGTAGCTAAGAGAAACACCTTGAATGATAAAATAATTCCTAGATTCAACTAATCAATCCCAAGGTCATGCAACAATCAAGAGATAACTACCCTTTTAATTTTTGATTTTAATTTGAGTTTGTTTCGGAAATTTTTTTCCCTATTTACTATTAAAATTTTCGGTCATAGCTTCATGGGAGAAGGATAGTAAAAGTCTGAATAAGAATTTTCTACAAAGAGCATCTCAAATGAATAAGAAAGAATATGTTTTAAAGGAAACATTGAAACCTTTCGGTTCATTACTTTAAATCTTTCTCTATTTAATTCCTAATTAAGTCTCATTAAATCCTCCCTCTCTCTTCATTACCTATGGCTAGCTATAATAGGTGTGCATGGTCATCAAAAATTTCTAAAATCACTTAGCAATTAATCTATTTAAATCCAATTTAAATATCCTATCGATATTGTATATCGATACTCACGTTTGTAACTTTTATATATGCACTTTTTGAACACAATGGTATTCAAATCAAATAAAACTTAAATAATTAATATTCCACTAATATTAATTAATTTAATTTATTTAAAAACCCACTTATTATTTATTATTTCTAAATCTAATTTTAATAATTTACCGACATCGTATATCGATACGCACGTTTAGGACCTATATATATACTTTATTAATTATTAATGGCATTCAAACAAGTCAAATAAATTTTAATAAGTAATAGTTCATAAATATAAATTAATTTAATTAATTTTCAACTATTAATAATTAATTAAACCGTGTGGTTCATTCAGAATATTCTCATTTTGGTTGTGTGACTCAAAAGTGTAAATTCAGTCAGTGAATAATATTAAAGAATTCAAATATTAGTGTTCACATGTCATCTTAGCCAGTGATGTGATATTTTGGCTGAATTTATTGCTTGCACATCTTTTGGTAAAATCTAATTTTACTTATTATAAGTGTAACCCGATAGTCACGATTATTTACACTAATTCTCTTCATCAAAACTATATCACCTTAGGACATATGGAATTTGGATAAATGGAATTTGGATTTCGTTAAAACACCAACATTATCCACATTCAACTTTGTTATTTCAAACACAAAATCCTTGGTTCTATAATAACAATTATTATTAACTATACAGCTCTAGTCAGAGACTTCGATTTTGAGTTGACTATAGTTGACTGTGATACTATCCCCATATAATTGATGAGATGAATTCTCTGTTGAATAGTGTTTCACTTTCAATGCTTCAACTTAGACTCGACAATAGTCGTTTGATGGACGCCTTGCCATGATTTACCTATAATCAAAGTGAAGTGTCCACGTTGAAGTTCCATAGAATTCTCAGGTCGAGGGAATTGTGAAATATCTTCTACCGAGGTTATCTATTTGACCTTAATTTTATTTACCAACAAAGAACTCTCGAGTGAGTCATTACATAGTTATCCAATAACTATCATACGTGACCCCTTAGTGCCTCCCAATAGCCATGAGAAATACATTGTCCAACATTTTGAGAGCATTATGTACTTTAACTCGACGAATGAATCAGTATCCTTTCTCTAAACATCTTGACTAGGAATATTTAAAACAATATGTTATTTTCAGTGTAATAAAATTATCATGATTACAACACTTTGTAATTACTATCACATAACATATAATTTAAAGATTTTCCATCTATATACTTTAAATTGATTACTACACTATTTATATCAATATACAATAAGTGTATAATAGAAAGAAAAATACCTTTTATTTGAATAAGATTGGTCACAGAGTAAGATATATGTAACAAATTACGTAATTTCTTCTAGGGCATACCCCTAACTCTATCATCGACAATTATTTAAGTATATGATCCACTCTTTTTGTTTAGCCACTAGTTTTACGATGATAGTCGTGCTCAAGTTCAATTCCATCCCAACGCTTGTTGCAAGCTCTTCCAGAACTCACTCATGAAGAGTGGATCTTAACCACTCATGGTACTACAGGTAAACCGTCTATGAAATCTAAGAAATATGCTCCCATTTCCTCTGTGGAATTTCCCACGACAATAACATACCCAAGACTTCTTGTTCAGCTTTGATTCATTGACAAGTCATGCACTTTTCTGTAAACTTCGAAACATGCCTTTTCATACACTTCCAATAATAAGTGCGCTTCACATCATTATACTTATTGCCAGCGAGGTGAATAGTCATCCTAGAGTGATAGCACTCTCAAAGCACCTCACCAATCAAAATCTCCACTTCAAGAACACACAACCTTCCATCCCTACGGAGCCAACCATTCGCATCAATGGAATACCGGTCAATGTGGTTATACTCCTCTCCATTTTCAATCTGGTTCAAGATCTCTACAATGCTCGCATCAAGTCTTTGGTCAGAACTGACTTGATCGATAACAGTAGGTCTAACTTCTAGTATTGCTAACAAATTGGGAAACAGGCCATAGGAAAGTCAGAAATCAAACTTCGCGATAAACTCCAAAACTTTCCATTGCGCAAACATTGAAACCAGCATAGCATGCCATCTACTCAATACATCCACCACAACATTCTCCTTTCTGACAGTGTAGGAAATCCCAAAATCACAAGATGTTAGGAATTTCATCCATCTTTGTTGCCTAAGATCGAAATCTTTTTCGGAGAGTAAGTACTTCAAACATTTATGGTTGGTGAATAGCACAAACTTCTCACCTAACAAATAATGCCTCCATGACTTCAAAGTAAAGCCAATAGCCGCCAACTACAAATCAAGATTTGTATGGTCCTTTTCGTGGGTCTTCAGTTTCCTAATAGCATACATAATTATTTTTCCTTCTTGCATAAGAACTGCGCCAGACCTATACCATAGCATCAGCGCATATGATAAGCGGTTCATCTCCCTCCACGATAACAAGAACCAGAGCACTAGTTAATAATTGCTTCATCTTAATAAAAGAATCCACATAACGTGCATCTCATAAGAAGATTTGGTCCTTCCTAGTTAGCTATGTCAAAGGTGTAGCGACCTTAGCGAAGTCCATGATGAACTTTCGATAATATCCCTCCAACATAAGGAAACTACAAACTTTGGTCGCACTACTTGGTACCTTCCAATCTTGCACCGTGGAAATCATGCTTGGATCGACCGAAATCTCATTCCAGACATGACATAACCCAAAAATCTAGCTTCCTTTCTCCAAAAGTGACATTTAGAGAACTTTGTCGTTAAGCAATTTTGCCTCAACACCTCTAACACTTCTTTCAACTGTGATTTGTGCTCTTCTTCACTTTTAGGGAAAACAATAATATAATCTATGAATACCACAAAATTTATATTGAGTTAGTCCTAGAAGACACGGCTCATGAAATCAACAAAATAAGTTGGTGCGTTCATAAGTCCGAATGGCATCATCATCCACTCATAAAATGCATTGGGAGCTTTAAAGGTGGTTTTAGGAATGCTATCTTTAGCTACCCTTAGTTGATGAAATCTCTTAGCATGATCGAGTTGAGAAAAAAATCTTTTCTCCTTCGAGTTTGTCGAACAACTTATCATTACGAGGAAAAAGATATTTTTTCTTTCTTGTTAACTTGTTTAACTCTCTATAGTGGACAAAAAATCTCAAGGATCCATCCTTTTTAGTGGCAAACACGATAGGTGCTCTCCATTCCGAGGTGCTCTCCAAATCAGACCTTCTTCGAAAATCGAAAATTCTAGCTCATTTTTTGTTCTTGAAGCCATTTGTCTAATGGTTAAGACTATCAGATTCACATCTAGCTCCCAATCAATGTCGTATTCAATGTCCTAATGAAGAGTTAAACCCGAAACCTCTTCAAACACATCAGCAAAATTTCTTACATTTGGAACTTGCGCTAATTCATCATAAGAGAGATCCAAGGAGTATAAATAGCTCAACATCAAAGAACTCAGTAGCTCATAATAAACATTAAGCCCCTTCCAGCATTCATCCTTCATATGGACTACAAGAACATCATAATCTATAACAACACCATGCTTCGTCATCCAATCCATCCCTAGTATAAATCCATAATCAAAAAACTTGAGCACAAAAGAATCATAGAAAACCTGGACCCGCCTCAAGACAATTTAATGTCCCTACATATCATAGAAAGATGTGTCGACCCCTTAAAGTGATTCGACACCAAAAGAGATTCATTGATATCATATGGCCCTAGGCGTAAAATATCAACAAGATGGCTAGCAATAAAATAATGCGAAGCTCCCATATCAGATGAAACAGGAATAACAAAGTCATAAATAGAAAGCACGCCATTCATGATGATATCATTCCCCCATCGAGCCTTGGTGGAGCACTCAAACTAGGAGTTGCTTGGATAACAAAAGCTTGACAATTTGCCTACCCTTTGGAAGACTGGACAATTATTCTTGTAATGACCTGATTGATAATAGTTGAAACATTTCTTTCCACGAAGGTTGAGTTTATAATCTATAGCAACATTCCCTTCCTTATGGAAACTATGACTAGTCATCCCTTCCTTCTTCTTTTGCCTTGTTCATTCTTTTTCCACTTGCCTTTCCTCTTACCTTGGAACTTCGACTTGACTTCAATCTAGCTTATTTTCTTTTGAACCCCTTGAGAAATTGCGTTTAGCAAAGCCACTTTCATAAGACTCTAAAAAGTAGCACCCATTGGATATAGTAAGCGCAAGGTCCTTGAGGGGTAGATTAAGTCCCATAACAAATTTATTGGCCTTTCTTAGTGGGAATATTAATCATATCCCTCTCAAAATGAGCCAATAACATGAACTCATTTATGTATCCTTAACGGTATTATCACCTTATTGGAGATACAAGAATTCTTGGCTTGCAAGCTCCTCTCATCCTTAGAAATAAACTGAGCCCCAAACCTTCTTCGGAACTCTTCTCAATTCATAACATGTTCATCCAGCTCTCCAATTACTAATACCACCAACACGAAGCATCTTCTTGAAGTTTCCTAGAAGCAAGTGATATTTTTACTAAAATCTAAAGTGCCATGTCATCAAAGATCCGCTCTCTAGTGTAGAGCCACGCTTGAGTCTTAATAATCGACTCCATCCCCAAATAAGGCTTGCCTCCCATATGGAGGTAATCTCTATAAAGCTGGGGAAAATCAATGATGGATGGTGGAGGTAGTGGAGAAATAGGAACCACCTCGATTACTGCCAATACAAGAGGGACACTCACTGGAGGTGGGGTACCCTGCATTGTAGCCTGAAGGTATCTCTAGAACCATGTAAGCATACGAAGATCCAAAACCTCGGCACTGTCCCTAGTGTTCATAGCTCGATTGGAACGACTCATATTAGATATCTCTAAATGGAAATTGTTAGCAACTTTTCTCATAAGACGGTACAAGTTGTTAAGCATAATAGAAGATTCTTTCCAACCGAATTTTGACTAAATAGTCTATATTTTTTCTTTTAGAAAAAAATTCCATTATTATGACACTATATATTTTCTTTCTACTGTAAGTGAAACGATTAGTGATTTTCTAAAGGGTTCTACACATAATAAAATCATATCTTTCTTCCATTAGGCTATTTACGTATCACACATTTCATATTTGTTTTAAACTTCTAAAAATTATACTTGTTGACTCATGTTTTGTTTAAACATGAGAAATGACCATAAAAAATTGAGTACCTAAATGTTGTACGCATAAAAATATGCTCTT
Source organism: Allium fistulosum (assembly GCA_030737815.1). Classification (NCBI taxonomy): domain Eukaryota; kingdom Viridiplantae; phylum Streptophyta; class Magnoliopsida; order Asparagales; family Amaryllidaceae; genus Allium; species Allium fistulosum. The sequence goes on along the minus strand of CM060902.1, from coordinate 729,942,719 downwards.
TCAACTTATCTCAGTTTATGGTGATTGGGTAACCCAAGCCCCGATATCAAATGGAATGACCTACCTTCTATAACATCCAAAATCCATGCATACAAGAAACCTGATTCTCCAACGGTGTTGTGGACGACATTTCGTTAAGGGTAAGATGTACAAAAAATAATGAATATTATATAACATATCTATCGCAATAAAACTAATTCTCATAACGAAAGGATATTAAATATTATTTCAACATAAACATGTAGAAAACTAGATACATATCATATACAAAGACTTAGACCCAACAACTTAACACAAAGTGAAAATGGCATATTAAATCCCTTAAGAATACATGTCTTGAAATAATACATATAGTCTGCATGTCAATACATCAAAAACATGATAGACACAATCATAGCGATAATATAGCTATGGCTCTATGAATCTCCTCCAACTAGTAGCGATCCCTATCTCTAAGTCAATGTACTCAAAAATAGATGACAATGAAACAACAAAGAGAGGGTCGGCATAAAGTCTGGTGAAAACAAAATAACACTAACCTGCATAATTACCAATTTGCTAATATATCACAAAAAACAAAAAACGGTAATACTCGAGTTAATGAAGCTATACCCTCAACCTACATCTTCACCTACACCTAACAAGTTAGCACATTTCTACTATCGTGTTACTCTTTACAATAAACTCATCATATACAAAACAACTTGGCATGTGTAACATCCCGTATCTGGAGGCCAAAAGTGAAGCGCTACAGATGCTGTAGTCATCCATAGTATTAACTTCTGGTGACAAAATACGGTAATGATAATGATGTCCATAATATCAGAAGCACTTGAATATGAACAAAATCACATATTTCCAAAAACAACATTTTACCGATTATATTTCAAAACAAATTCATATCCAAGTTACATAATCGCATATCGTTTCCCAGGTAAAGATTAATTATAATCATTACAAAAATACGCCAAGAGTGATATATGACGATGCCCCCTTGGTTGATCAAAACAATATAGTCATATATGACTTAATACACAGCGGAAATAAACAAAATAATATGTAACTCCTAATTAGCTATCCGTCAGCCACATGCTCATCTCTGGAAGCATTATTTGCCAAAATTTCTAAACCTGAAAACCTTAACCCTCAACCTACTCAAATCAAATTTTGAGCACCCGAGAGTTTAAGGGGAAACAAAAACTTCGAGTCAGACATAAAGCTTGGGGTGAATAATTCTGTTACATCTCGGTTTACTGATATTAAATGAGACCATGCCGCTTAGTGGAACGGGTTTCTCCTCACTAATATCCTCTTTAAACATATATTTTACAAATCCTTTCCTGCAACCAAACTGGTTAATCAAACTGATTATATCAAAATAGCAATATCATTTATGCTAATAAATGGACTATCTCTCCATAGAACAGGTAATGAGTGGACTATCTGTCCACATCATAATAGTAAGGTCCGTTATGCTAACAAATGGACTATTTGTCCACAAAACTGGGCCGACTGTCCACGAACTGAACTAACTGTCCAAATCAAAATAGACTAACTGTCCGAATCATTTTCTTAGGGTTAACTACCCTTCATTTTTTTTCTTGAAAACATTTTCAAAATGATTTAACCTTTTAAGTCATACTTGTGAGAAATGCGGATTAAGGACATTAAGGCTAGAATTAACACTAGAGGGGGGGTGAATAGTGTTTTAAGAAATTTGTTAATCTTTTTGAGTTTATCTAACTTTATTAACAATGTATACACTAATTAGGCATAGATATGAACATAGAATCAAACACAGATGCAAATATAAAGTAAAAGCAGTAAAGGGAAGAACACAGCGGATTTTATACTGGTTCGGAGTTACCCTACATCCAGTCCCGTACAACTAAGTACGGATTTCCTTTCAAAAGCAATTCAACAATTACAACCTTCGATTTCAAGGCTACGAGGTACACCCTCCTGAATACCAATCCTCTGGGTAGAGATACTTGATTTCCGGGGCAACAAGATCACCTAATTGATTTCCAAGGCTACAATCACACCTTTTCTCGCTTGATTGATTTCAAAGGCTACAATCACAACTTTTCTCGCTAATATATTACAAAGAAGTCTATAACTCTGAATAGCACTGAGAACCTTGTAGAGATAGTGATGTAGAATCAAACTAGAAGTAATCGAGGATGATTCGATGTTGATTTCGGTAGAGTAATGGTATGATTTTGTAATAAGAAATGTGGATGATGAAGAGGAGTGAAAATCAGAAAAAATATGATTTAAAATTCGTTGAAACTGACCCCTATTTATAGAAAACCAACAGCCATGACCATTCATGAAGAGTTAAGGCAAATAGACACTTCTTTTGAAATTTGAATTTGAACTTCAACTGTCACTATGTCGACATACTACCTAGGGGAATGTCGACATCCCTCAGCCAAAAATGATAATTTGAATTTCTATAAAAGCAATATTTATCTTATATAAAAACTATTTAAAACTTTATAAATATACTTGAATATAGTTGAAATTCATAAGTAAATATAAAGAACAATAAATACATAATTTAACTATAATTTTATATTTAAATCTAAGTATAAATATTAAAAGTTAAATATATTATTTGAAAAGACATTTAAAAACAGGAGTATTTTGACTTTGAAATTAATGATGTTTTAAGGCTAAAATTATTTAAAATCAGGATAGAGAGTTTTGAATCTTTTAAAAGGAAAGTTTAGAAATCATTTTGAAAACAAGATAATTTTGTAAAATCATTTGAACTAAAATTAGTGGATACAAAACAATGTCCCACTAGATTTTCATAGGTTCCATCCCTTTAACGGGCTCGAAGTGGATTCCATTCCACGAATAAATTGGATATTAAGATGCCAGTGCTTTTCTACGAGTTTTAACAAATATTCCTAATAAAACAGATTTAACCTTGAACTCTTGATAATCTTGATACTCATGAGTCTTCTATCTCTGTATCTTGAATCTCTATACTGTACAGTCTTCATTCTTGATACCTGCATGGTTAGATCCTGCAAATACATATATATCTAAACTTGTAATGTTAGTATTTATATTTTATAATCTATTCTAAGGTTGTTGTCATCAAAACCATCATCTCAAGGACTAACAATCTCCCCATTTTTGATGATGACAACCTTTGTTTATAGAATATTCCTTCTATCCTAATAACTCCCCCTAAAACTAACAACTCCCCTTTAATCTATGCCTAACTACCCTATTTTATACTTATCCCCCTTTGTCATCAACAAAAACTTACTCTAAACTATATAACTCCCCCTAAAACTTATCACTCTATGACGTGTTATTATAATGATAGTGTTATCATAAATAATTAACACAGAAATATAATCCTAAACTATTAACTATCCTAACAAAGAATTCATAATAATACTAACACATATAAGAACACGAGTTTATTTATTACGAGTATGGTTTTATTTCCATTTGCGTTTAAAAACATAAAAACATAAATAAAAGAAAGAAAGAGAAGAAACTAATGTGTGTTTCTGATCATAGGGGATTTATGAATCGAACAGTTTGGATAGTGGAAACAGAAATTTCCACGTTGTTCGACAAGATTCCCATTTTTATCAAAACACACTTCTCCAACGCATACCACTTGGTCATTATCCTCCTCATGTGCTTCTTCCATTGGTTCTTCTTCTTCGTCGTTGACCTCATGTTCTTGATTGAGTGAAGAGTCTTCATCGATCAAGATAGGGTTGGCCTGGTTATCCATTAGGAACTTTTGTAAATTCCTAAGAATCTTGCCTTGCTTTTCTTGCTCTTTTGCCATACGAAGTTGAGTCACTTGAATTTCAGTCAACATCTGAAGAGTATCCTTCATAGTCTCCTCCAATTTAGTAACACGTGCAAGAGTAGAGCATTGGAATGGACCACAAGTAGGAGAGAGGAATAAGAAAGTTGGTTTTATGTTTGATTTAGAGGAAGATGCCATTATTATATATATTTCAGAATAGAAAATGAAGAGAAACTAGAGAGAATGAATAAGAATTCGAAATAGAGAAGAATATATAACTAAATTTTTGAATTTTGGTGGGAAAATTTTAAAAATAAAATCGTTATATGTCGACATGGGTCTAGTGAGGATGTCGACATGGTCCTTGTATTTTTGCCTTTTTAATTTTTTGAATTAATTTTAATTATACTCGTTATTTATATTTTATATTTCAGTTAAAGAGAAAATACCTAATTCTCTTCTTAATTTAGTAAATGTAGATTCATTTAAGGGTTTTGTTAAAATATCAGCAATTTGATTTCCAGAATTGATATAGTCGAGAGTAATTACATCTCTACTTATATTATCTCTGAGAAAATGGTGTCTGATATCAATATGTTTAGTTCGAGCATGATGAGTAGGATTTTTAGATAAATTTATTGCACTAGTATTATCACAATAAATTGGCGATTTTGAGATATTTAATCCAAAATCTCTTAAGGTTTGTTGCATATATATTACTTGAGAACAAGCCAAAGTAGCAGAAATATACTCTGCTTTAGTTGTTGATAAAGAAACTGTATTTTGCTTTTTACTAAACCAGGAAACCAGAGAATGTCCCAAAAAGTGACAAGTTCCACTTGTACTTTTTCGGTTTGATTTACAACCAACGTAATCAGCATCACAGTAAGATATTAAATCAAATGAATCGTTTTTAGGATAAAATAAGCCATAATCAGAGGTGTGTTTATTATATCTTATGATACGTTTTACAGCTTTTAAGTGAGTTTCTTTAGGATGAGATTGATATCTTGCACAGAGACATACACTCTGCATGATATCAGGTCTACTATTAGTGATATAGAGTAGTGATCCAATCATTCCTCTATACAACTTTTGATCTACATCTTTCGAGAGATCTTCTTTACTAAGGTACTCATTGGTTGCCATAGGAGTGGGTTTTCACTCGCAGTACTCAAACCAAATTTACTAACTAGGTCTTTAGCATATTTTTCCTCACTACTAAAAATACCATTATCTAACTTTTTATTTGCAATCCTAGAAAGAAGTTTAATTCACCTATATGACTCATCTCAAACTCTTTTGTCATTATTTCAGAAAATTCTTTATTCATTTCGAAGTTAGTTGAACCAAAAATGATATCATCTACGTATACTTGAACTAGTTGAATATCAATTTTATTTCTTTTAATAAAAAGAGTATTATCTATTTTACCAATTTCAAAATTTGATTGTAATAAATAAGATCTTAGTCTATCATACCAGGCTCTAGGAGCTTGTTTTAGACCATATAAAGCTTTCTTAAGTTTGTACACATGGTTTGGTAAATTTTCATCTTCAAAAAGTGGTGGTTGTTCAACATATACTTCTTCTTTTACAAATCCATTTAAAAATGCACTTTTAACATCCATTTGAAATAATTTGAAATTATTATGATTTGCAAAAGCAAGTAGAACTCTAATGGCTTCTAAACTTGCTACAGGAGCTAAGGTTTCTCACAATCTATACCTTCTTCTTGACAATGACCTTGGGCGACTAATCGTGCTTTATTTCTAATGACCTCACCTTGTTCATTCATTTTATTTTTATAGACCCATTTAGTTCCAATTATAGTTTTATCTTCAGGTCTAGGAACGAGTTCCCAAACTTCATTTCTAGTGAATTGATTTAATTCTTCTTGCATAGCCAAAATCCATGAATCATCAGTTGATGCTTCTTTAGGATTTTTGGGTTCAATAGATGATATAAAAGCTTTTTCTAAGCTTTCCTAATTGACATGCATCACATAAACTATCTACTTTAAAATTCATTTTAGGGAGACCTCTTACTAGATCATGTTTTGACAGTCTAGATAAGAGTTTGAAATTCAAATGTCCAAATCTCTTATGCCAAATCAAGGGTCACTTGTATTTGCCAAAAGACATAGGTTATCATTTGAAACTTTCATACTAAGAATATAAATATTCTTTTTCCTAGTTCCCTCAAATATTATGGTTGAGTTATTATCTTCAATATGACATTTATCTTTTTCAAATTTAATTTTATATCCTTTATCACATAGTTGACTTATACTTAGCAGATTGTGTTTCAGATTCTTAACTAGCAAAACATTAGTAATAATAGGAGTTTCAGAGTTACCGACATTGCCGATGCCAATCACGTATCCTTCGAGTTGTCTCCAAAGTTAACCAGTCCTCCGTCTTTGTATATAACATTATTCAGCATATATGGATTACCAGTCATGTGTCTAGAGAAACCACTATTAAGTATCCACTTATTCCTTTTGATCTGCATAGATTGTCCATTGTGGATTGATTCCTCAATACCCATAAAGCATCTTTCCTGCACATTATAAAATTTGAGTAGACAACTAGAATTTGAATAACATTCATATGCAGACTCATGAAACAATGATAATTTAAACAATTCTAAACTAGTTTTAACAAATTTTTCAAAAATAGCCATTTAAAAAAAAAATTCAAAATTCAGATTATGAAAATTTTGAAAACAAAGCTCTGATACCAAATGTGAGAAATGCGGATTAAGGATCTTAAGGCTAGAATTAACACTAGAGGGGGGGTGAATAGTGTTTTAAGAAATTTGTTAATCTTTTTGAGTTTATCTAACTTTATTAACAATGTATACACTAATTAGACACAGATATGAACACAGAATCAAACACAGATGCAAATATAAAGTAAAAGCAGTAAAGGAAAGAACACAGTGGATTTTATACTGGTTCGGAGTTACCCTACATCCAGTCCCGTACAACTAGTACGGATTTCTTTTCAAAAGCAATTCAACAATTACAACCCTCGATTTCAAGGCTACGAGGTACACCCTTCAGAATACCAATCCTCTGGGTAGAGATACTTGATTTCCGGGGCAACAAGTTCACCCAATTGATTTCCAAGGCTACAATCACACCTTTTCTCGCTTGATTGATTTCAAAGGCTACAATCACAACTTTTCTCGCTAATATATTACAAAGAAGTCTATAACTCTGAATAGCACTGAGAACCTTGTAGAGATAGTGATGTAGAATCAAACTGGAAGTAATCGAATATGATTCGATGTTGATTTCGGCAGAGTAATGGTATGATTTTGTAATAAGAAATGTGGAAGATGAAGAGGAGTGAAAATCAGAAAAAATATGATTGAAAATTCGTTGAAACTGGCCCCTATTTATAGAAAACCAACAGCCATGACCATTCATGAAGAGTTATGGCGAATAGACACTTCTTTTGAAATTTGAATTTGAACTTCAACTGTCACTATGTCGACATACTACCTAGGGGAATGTCGACATCCCTCAGCCAAAAATGATAATTTGAATTTCTATAAAAACAATATTTATCTTATATAAAAACTATTTAAAACTTTATAAATATACTTGAATATAGTTGAAATTCATAAGTAAATATAAAGAACAATAAATACATAATTTAACTATAATTTTATATTTAAATCTAAGTATAAATATTAAAAGTTAAATATATTATTTGAAAAGACATTTAAAAACAGGAGTATTTTGACTTTGAAATTAAAGATGTTTTGAGGCTAAAATTATTTAAAATCAGGATAGAGAGTTTTGAATCTTTTAAAAGGAAAGTTTTGAAATCATTTTGAAAATAATATAATTTTGTAAAATCATTTGAACTAAAATTAGTGGATACAAAACAATGTCCCACTAGATTTTCGTAGGTTCCATCCCTTTAACGGGCTCGAAGTGGATTCCATTCCACGAATAAATTGGATATTAAGATGCCAGTGCTTTTCTACGAGTTTTAACAAATATTCCTAATAAAACAGATTTAACCTTGAACTCTTGATAATCTTGATACTCATGAGTCTTCTATCTCTGTATCTTGAATCTCTATACTGTACAGTCTTCATTCTTAATACTTGCATGGTTAGATCCTGTAAATACATATATATCTAAACTTGTAATGTTAGTATTTATATTTTATAATCTATTCTAAGGTTGTTGTCATCAAAACCATCATCTCAAGGACTAACAATACTTATACAAGGAAAATATATTTTTAGCTTTACTCTAAGCTATTTTGCCACGATATATATATACTTAACTCAAAATAATGTTGATGAATTTTAGTAAGGATTAACTATCCTTCCAAAACAAGTTAAAACCCTTTTTAACCTGAAAATACTTAGGCTATATTGCATATTTAATACATTCGAAACCTTCGTTTAAAACCTTTAAACAACCCTTTCGAAATCATTGAAGGTAACCCCTTTGAAACCAATGAAAATGACCCTTTCGAAACCATTAAAAGCTTTTCAAAAACATTGGAAAACCTTTCCTTTCTTTCCTACGAAAGTTTCAAAACATTAGACTTCCTCTTTTAAAATCTTTAAATATTGCCTTTCGAGAACATAGGAAAAACCCTTCCTTTCAACCCTTTTGAAACCTTGGGAAACCACCCATTTCAAAACCATTCATTAAAACCTTTCGAAACAGTCAAAACTCAATCCTTTCGAAAGCACTTTGGGTTCAATTTAAAACATGTGGAAACCTTTCGAAACCATTCGAAAATTTACTCCTTCGAAACCTTTGAAAATCATCTCGGTCGAAACCATTTGGATTCAGGCTTCAAGTAGAGCAAAAGGATCAGAAACCCATTAAAGTCGAAAGCATCTGTTTCAAAACCATTTAAAACTATCTCTTTTGAAAACATTTGGGTTTTATTCAATCATAGAAAAAGGGTCTTTAAAACATTTAAGTTGAAAGCATTTGTTTCGGAACCATTTCCTAAGTAAAGAAGTGTTGGTGTCGAAACCATCCCTTCGAAAGAATTGGAGAAGTGGCTAAATTTTAGAAAACAAAGTAAACAACCATTTCGAAACCATCTGGGTCGAAAGGTAGAAAGTGGCGTAAAAAGGTTTTGACTTAGTCGAAAGCAGTTATTTAAATGCAAAGGCGCAACCCAATCGAAACCATTCCTTTAAATCCATTAAACCCAGTCGAAAGCTAACTGAGTCGAAAGCTACTCAGTCGAAAGCGATTTGGTCGAAAGCAAGCAGGCACATTTTTAATTTAAAAAGAAAGTAATGCCTCAACCCCTTCGGAACCCTTGGTTTTGACTCCATACCTTCCGCCTACATCCAATTCACTACGTACCAGTTCCTTGATATCATGTGCATTGGTTTCGACTATGTCGGAAGCGAAGATGAGGAGGCGGAACCTAGTGCCGAAAGCATCGAAACAGGGGAAAACATGTAGCAAATAGTTCTTTTCACCTAACCTGCTTCACGTGTCTAATTTGGTTTGGTTGCCTCTTTCTTTACCAATAAAAAGTACCGCAATTTCAGAACTAATCTTTGTGAATTATTTACAAAAAGCCCCTTCTCCTTTTTATAAATATATAAAACATTTAAGTCCCATACCTTAAATAATTTTATATATCCATTAAAACACTTAGGAAAAATCTACAAAAATTCCAGAAAATCACTTTTAATATTTTCCAACATATAAAAATTTCAAACCCAAATCTTTTATTATTTAACCATAAATAATTATTAACCCAAATTAACATTTTTCTTTACTAGAAAATTCATATAAATTCCACAAATATTCATAAAATTCTGAAAATTGAAACCCATCTCTAAAATATAATTTATGATCTTCATAAAAGTCCACGAGGCATTTAGATGTCATTTTATAGGGTTTTCACCTTAAAACATACCAAAAATTCAATATAAACAAGCATAATTCATCAACAAGTATATATAATTATTCCATCATTCAAAAACATGACAAATCAATGCAAAATATTCAGAATTCATCTTAAAACTGAAAATAGCAAAAATTTGAGATGTAAACATTATTCACCTTAGGAATGGCACGACTACCCTTTGATTTAACTCTTATTTTACCCCTTTCCTATTTTACCCCTCCTCTATTTTAAGGGATATAGGAATGGCCTCTTTCCTATTTTACCCCTCCTCTATTTCAATTTAACTATTATTTTAATTTATAGGTTAAATGGCACGACTACCCTTTAATTAAATCAAATCTCAATCCCCTAATCAACACATTATTTAATTAATTTACCTAATTAAATATCCTAAATAATGTTACCAAAACTCTGGGGTGTTGTAAACTCCCCTCCTTAAAGAATTTCGTCCTCGAAATCACGATAAGGTACACGAAATCAAATAAGAAGGTAAAACATACCATCAAATAAGTCAGGATAAGTATCTCTAATCCTGCTCTCAATCTTCTCAGTACAGTCCCTGTCATTGTCGTTCCATTGGACTTTGACTAATTCGACCGCCTTGGTTCTAAGCCTTTCTCATCTCTCGCAACAATACGAATAGGCTTCCTTACTATAGTCAAATTTGGTTCTACTACTAAGTCGTCTAGCACAGTCGGTGCAATAGTAGTCTCAGGGTCTCTAACACACTTTTTGAGATGAGAAACATGAAAAACATCGTGGACTCCTGCCAAACTGCTCTGTAACTCAATTCTATACACGAGCATCCCGATCTTCCCAATAATAGGAAATGGTCCAATGAATCTCGGTGCTAACTTTCCTGATATTCCAAATCTAATCACACCCTTCATCATTGATACTTTGACAAAAACCCGATCTCCAACTGAGAACTCTAAATCTTTTCATCTTCTATCCGCATAACTCTTCTGCCTAGACTGAGCCTCCTTCGTTCTAGCTCGAATGACCTCAATCTTTTCTGCAGCTTCTAGACCAAATTTAGACCAAGAACCAACCTATCCCCAGTCTCTAACCAACATACAGGAGATTTGCATGGCTTTCCATACAAAGCTTCAAACGACGCCATCCCAATACTAGTCTGATAACTGCTGTTATACGAAATCTTGACTAAATGCAGATGGTCTTCCTATGATCCCCCGAAATCCAGAATACAAGCTCTTAACAAATCTTCCAAGACTTTGTTAACTCTCTCCGTTTGCCCATCTGTTTGTGGATGGTGAGCGGTACTCATCTTGAGCTTGGTTCCTAAAACTTCATGTAGACTCTTCCAGAACTTGCTTGTGAATAAGGAATCCCTATCACTAACTATACTACTAGGAATTCCATGCAGTCTAACCACATTCTTCATAAACAACTTTTCCAAAACAGGTTCCGTCCTGGTTGACTTAACTGGAATGAAATGGGCACTCTTGGTCAATCTATCCACTATGACCCATATACTATCATTTCCCCTGTTCGACCTTGGCAACCCGTCAATGAAATCCATAGAAATAGAATCCCACTTCCATACTGGAATATCCAACGGTTGAAGCAACCCACTTAGTTTCTGGTGTTCAGCCTTCGCCTGCTGGCAAATTAAGCACTGTCTTACACACAAACCAATATCCCGCTTCATACCTTCCTAGAAGAAACTTCTCTTCATATCCTGACACATCTTAGTACCTCCTGGACGAATAGAGAACTTCGAACGATGGCATTCCTCTAAGACTTCTTTCCTTATGTTTCGTACATTCGGAACACATAATATTCCTTTCTTTCTCAACCTCCCATTCTGGTCAAGACTGAAATATTTCATGTCATCGCTCTCGGTTCCATCTCTTAACTTCCTGATCCGCTCAGCTAATACTGGATCTTCCTCCTATTTAGAAGCAATTTTTTCGATCATCACTGGTCGAACTTCCAAACAAGATAATAAAACTGTATCTCCACTAGACCCAGCCTTGCATCTCCACTGCACTTTGCAGTATGCTAATGCTTCTAAATCTTTCCACTCAGCGATCATTGCCAAAACTGCATTCTGGTGTTTCCTACTAAGTGCATCCGCAACCTTGTTGCCTTTCCTCGGTGTGTACTCAATCCCAAAATCATAAGCGGCAATAAACTCTAACCACCTATGTTGTATCATGTTTAGCTCTTTCTGAGAGAACAAATAATTTAGCGACTTATGATCTGTGTATAACTCAAACCTGTCTCCCAAAAGGTAATGTCTCCACACCTTCAATGCAAAAATCACTGCAGCCAATTCCAAATCATGTGTTGGATATCTTACCTCATGTGGTCTAAGCTGTCTAGAAGCATAGGCAATCACTTTACTTCTTTACATTAGCACAACTCCTAATCCTGTCCCACAAGCATCAGTATAAGCTACCAAATCCCGATTCCCTTATAGAACAACCAAAACCGGTGCATGGGTCAATATGTGTTCCAAACTCTGGAATGCTTCCTCACACTTATCGATCCACACAAACTTCACATCCTTTCTCGTTATCTTGGTCATTAGTGTCGCTATCCGTGAAAAATCTTTAATGAATCTCCGATAATAACAAGCCAACCCAAGGAAACTCTTTATCTCTATCACTATCTCGGGTCTCTTTCAACTATTCACCGCTTCAGTCTTAGTCGGATCCACTGACAACCCTTCCTTTGAGACTACATGAACGAGAAACTTCACTTCCTTATTCCAGAAATGACACTTCGAAAACTTCGCCTTTTGCTGAAGCTGCCTCAGCATCTCAAGCACCACTCTAAGTTGAACTTAATGCTCTCTTTCATCCTTAGAGTAAATCAAGATATCATCTATGAAAACCAATACGAACATATCCAAGTGCTCTTGGAAAACTCGGTTCATCAAATCCAAAAAGTAAGCTGGTGCATTAGTCAGTTCGAACGGCATAACTAACCATTCGTACGACCCATACCTGGTCCTAAACGCCGTCAAAGGTATACTATCCTCTACTACTCTGAGCTGATGGAAACCTGATTGATGACCCGCAAATCCGTACTATTTGAATCGACAATAAACCACACATGTCCGACCTAAAAAGCATAGACTGACGAAACGTCATGAGAAAGAAAAGAAGAGAGAAGAAGAGAAGAGAAGAAAGAGAGAAGAAAGAGAGAAGAGAGAACTAAACAGAACAATACAGAATCTCACATTGCAGCAGAAAACATATAATATCATATCAATGATCTTTACAAAACAGAAACTGTATATACATACATTAATCAGAGTTCAACAATCATTCACCAATCATCAGCCTGAACAGTTATAATAACCTGTAACGACCTCGGATTTTAATTAAATTTAAATTGATAATTAATTGATTTTTTGAATTAAAATTGTAAAATTAACTGATAAATTGATTGCCAGTTTCCCCGAATTCAAATAAATTTTGTATAAATCATTTAAATTTAAATTATTGTATATATATGTATATCTGTGAATATATATGTATTTGGGCATATATGAGTAAATTTGAAATTATATATATATTTGATTTGAATTTAAATCGTAAATAAATGGTTTAAAAATGAAAATATATAAGATATAAAAGTATAAAATAAATACTTTGGATAAAATCTAATAACAAATTAAAATATAGAAATTCACCTATATTACAAAATGAATATAAAAATAATTAGTATTAAATTTAGAAATAAATAATTGAGATAGAAACAAATATAAAAATATAGATAATTGATACAAGTTTAAAAAACTAAATAAATTTAAATTTGAAATTGATGGGGTTATGTTAGAAATAAGAAAATAAATTAATAATAATAATTTGAGCTAGAAATAAAAATAGAAATAGAAATAAATAAAAGACAAGTCAAAAAGGAAATGTGAATCTCTTGGACCTTGCAAATGAAGACAACATGATATATTTAAGTTGAACAAAATAAATATATAAGTATGAATTAACTTGTAAAAAGGAAACAAGAAATATATATGTGAATAAAGCAATATGACTAAAGAAAGAAAACAATACAAAGTAATAGAACATAAGTTTTGAGGCTGAGAAAGGAAAATGAGACACAACAAAATATGATTGAGTATCTAACAAACTAAAGTGGATAAGTATGAACACTTGGAAAAGAATTCAAACCAATTATAAAAATCTCAATTTGTACAAAGTGATTAATGCAAGCCACTAAAAAAAATCATCTTAGCCCCCAAGCAAGAAAAATATCGCTGCCTATATTGTACTAGAGAGAAGAAAAAAATATCACTTTGTATTGTACAAACAAATTATCACCCTATACAAAATAATACATCACCCAGTAAAACTCATTTCTATATATCTATTATCTTCATCAGTTCGTCCATCTAAAAAAAACTGAGGCAAACACTATCTAAAACTCAAACAAACAAATCAACATACAACTTCATATAACCAGAGATTAAAGATGAGAACTTCAGCTTGCATTCTCAAAGCCTGTGTCAAAGAATGTTCTGTTCTTTCTTCTACAAACCAATGTGAGTAACATCATTTTTAAAATCTTAAAGTAAATTTGGTTGCAGGCTATTCTCTGAAACAAATATGTTTATATGAATTTCTGATATTTTCTATGAATTTATATAAATATGTATACACTGCTGTGTATCATTATTCCCTGTTTTGTTCCCAGACTCAAGTTTTAATTCAAAATACATATTCTCTTGATCTAATTCTTGATATAACTTAGTGTTAAAACAAAACTTGTTTGTTATAACATATATTAAAGGTTAAGAATCTATATAAGATAAAACATCTTGGAAATCTCTTTGGATTTAAAGAAGACTAAACAAAGCTATAACTTAATCAAAATTTAAACATTTTATTTTACGATTTCAGGCATGTAAACTGAATTCGTACATTATAATATGAATTTTAAAGCTGAAAGTATAAATTTTTGATCATGGGTGTAAGAGCAGTTTGGGTTTGTTCATATTTCATAGTTTTGGGAATTGTTGGTGATCCACTGGTTGGTGATGGTCGGAATTAGGTCTGGTGATGGAGGAACGTACGGGGATTCGAGGAAAAATAGTGAGATGGTCGATAGTTGGCTGTGGCGATGGCGGTGAGGAGGTTTTGTTTCTAAACCTAGTTTTTGCGAGGTCGAGAAATTGGTCTCGTTCGACGTCTTGGATTGATCGAGTGCGACGTGGTTTTGGGAAATGGTAGAGTGGATGTTGGCGAAGAGTTGACCAGAGTTTTCGATTTTCTGGTGGCCGGAATGTCGAGAACGACGTGGTTTCCAGTTTTGATAGTGGGCCAGTGATGTTTCCAGGTTGGTTTTTTAGTCGATTTCGTTTTCGAGTCGATGACGTGGTTAGGTTGGTCGGAGTTGGTTCTGGGGAGGATTGTCGACGTGCTCGACGTCGTGACGATGCCGGAAGTTGTCCAGCGACGTTGTGCACGTGCACGAGCTATGGTGCCTGGTTGTTTTGGTTTGACTGGGAAGAATTTGTGATGTCTCGCGTCGTACTCGAGTAATTCGAGTTATTTACTCGAAGCAGGAATAGAGGATCTCGTGTCAAAAGAAATTTTTTGGTTACAGGCTTTCAAACCTGAAACTGTTTTGTTTGGGAATTTTAAAACAAAATTTAAATTATGAAGCAAGGTTTTAACTGAGATTTCAGAAGTAAAGTTAAATATAACTTCAAATTCAGTTTGAAATTTAGTCTGGGGAATTTAAGTTTTAAAATTTTTAAATTGTTTAAAAACTTAAAAGTGTTTAAAGCAATTAAGTGAAAATAAAGATTTGAATTTAACTTGTATTTTGAATTGAAAAAGAGAATTTCAACAAAGTTTTAAAAACCTGAACTTAATTATATTTTGAATTGAATTCCAGATATTGAAATGAAATTAAGTTTTATAAAATTTAAATCTTTAAATAAGTTTAAATGTTAAGGTCTTCTTGTCATATGTGAAATTTAAAGTAAATTGATCTTTAACTTTATTAAAGTTAAATAAGAATTCATTGTAAATCTTGAAATAGAAGTGAAGTTTTAAATGAAAATTTGAAATGAATGGTTTCAACCATTTTTTATAAGTGATAGTTAAATCATGAATAGGAATGAGTTGGCTTTAAATAATGAAGATAATTCATTGAGAAGGAATTCTTAATAGCTAATCAATTTATCATCAATAATGATTTAATGTAGGTAAATTTCTTTAGAAAAGTAATTAAAGAAATTTAATAGTTAATGAAGTCATTAACTAAAATTATTTGAATAATTAATTAATGTGATAAATTTTAACAATAAATTTAGATTAATTAATTTAATAACAATCATTTGTGGGATTGTTAAATATAATTACTAAATGACAGTAATTAAGGAATTAATCATTCAGTATAATTAATGGAGTTAATTGGATTAGTTCAAGTTAACTAGTTAAGTTAATTAATATAGAATAATCACTTGATAATTTGGGAAAATATAATTACTTAGAGAAGTAATTAATAGATAATTACTGAATGTAATTAATTGAATGATGATTTGAAATTTGAGTAAATTATTTGTTAATAAATTAAAGGATTAATTAATAATGGTGATTAATTAAAATTTATTTAATAATTAAAGATTAATTGGTTCATTAATTAAGAATGATTAGTTAATAATTAAGGGTTAACTAATAAATTTGGAAGGAAGATTTATTTCAAATAATTTGTAATTAAATTATGATAATTAACCCGGATTAATAATTGATACATCTGATTTAAATGAATCAGTTGATTAATAAATTTACTTGTGAATGTTTGGACCTGACTGAAAGATTGAATTGTTGATATTCCCTAATCTGTGATGCTGTGTGATATATTCTGATTTGTGTGTGATATATACTGTAGTTATTTATCTGGGATGAATGTAAATTATTATCTGTGACTTATATATCTGTTGTAATGACCCAAGATTTTAGGAATTTATTCTGGAAAATATAAATAAATTTAAAATAATTTTTAAATAAATTTTGAAGGAGGAATTGATATAGCTTGATAGTGTATCAGTGTGTGTACATGTGTGCACAGGAAATGCACATGAATATAAGCTAAAACCCTGAACTCCAAGAATACATACATATTGATGTGTATGGAAATATATATATATATATATGTAGATTAAATTCTTAAAAGTAGTATGCATGAGTAAATGTATATATGAATGCTACTGAATATTTTTGAGTGTACATGTGCATGTGTGTGTCAGTATAGAATGATGTATGAATATATATGTGGGTATACTAATTATTTCAGTAAGACATATATATATATGTGTTAATGAAATACTAGAGTTTAAACTAGTGAAATAAAATATACAGACATATTTTAATATAAGCAGAAATAAAAAGAATGAAGATATAAAAAGGAATAATCCTCTTATAAATAAATGAAGGAAGTACATACCATTTGCATGAAAGCTAAAAATAGGAAAAAATAAGATAAAACAGGGAAGTGTTTGATATAGGCAGAATTAGAAAAGAGTATTTAATAAATAACAAAATCAAGTCACATTTTTAGCATGATTGTAGACAAGGGGAAAAGTATTTTCTGAAAAGCAAATTTCTGAAAAAAAATGTGTAACCACTTTTCTCTTCACCCAAATTAAGCCGGGAAGGGTAAAACTTTGGGTTTAAAATGTAGATAACATGATTTTTCTGGTGGGCAAAAATGGACTTAGCCAATACCCAAAACCCTAAGAGAGAGACCCTGTATATATATATATACATGTATATGCAGCAGCCTCCTCTCCTCCTCAGAAAAGAATTTTGAAAAAAAAACAAACAAACAACACAATAGAAATCATAAGACAAGGGAAGGAAGAGAGCTTGAGGCTAAGGGCAGAAGCTCATCAATTAATTAAGGAAACAAAGAAGAGAGCTAGGTGAGAAAACTCACTCAAAAATCTAAGGCAATAAGTCCTAATGTAGGCAGCCAGATAAAAGTATTTTTATTAAAAGAGTATTTTCATATATGAATGCTTATCTGTGAATTTAAATCTGAAAATGTTTTGATTCTCTTTGGTTGATCACTTGTTTATTATAACAAAGTTTTATGTGTTGTTAGTATACATATCTGTTTTATACACTCAGATCTCTGATATGTTAATATTTAGGGATATAAACAAATACCCAGAAAATAAATGTTGAGAATAGGCAAGTAGTATTGGTTTTGGCTCAACCCAGAAAGATGTAAATAATGTTGAGCTGCAATATACTCATGTATAAGTGCTGAGGCTTGAAATAGAAAGGAATTAGGGGTGCAATAGGGTTACCTATGTGCTGATGCTCCTGATTCAATAAAATGCATAGCAAACAAAATTTTGTGATTCAGTGAAACCAGGTTATCCTGAGTTTAACTCAAGCACAAATGTTTGCAAAAGAAAAAAAAAACTCTCCCAGAAACCTTAAGCCAATGTTAGTTGCCTAAACTCCTTTTAAAATACCAAGATGAATATATGTATATACAGAACCTTATTTTGTAATCACCAATGGTTGTTTGCTTGTTTGCCTCTGTATGGTCATGAATAATATGAGATGCCATGTTATGGATGTTTTTAGCTAATGAAATGAATCACTGAATGGTTTTGTCATGAAAAATCAAAAGAGTTAGTATTAACTTAAACCTGATTAGGAAATTGGGGTCAAGAACACTGCAGGAATGACTTGTGTGCTTGAGTAACATAAGTTGACACATGGCTTGTTTAAGTCCTGAGATCTTTGTGTAATGGAGTGAATTAGTTCATTACAGTGTGTCCATTGATTCATAAATATTGCAGATGAGACCAAGGATAGATAAATATACCAAGGGAATAATACTTGAAATGATGAGAAAACTAGAGTTTTTCCCAGATTTGAAATATGAGAATTGAATAAATGATTTAACTCATGTTGGTTATTTTCCTGTTTGGTATGAATGATTGTTTGTCTATGTTTGAGTTGTATGCTTGAATGTATGTGCCATATTCATATGTGTAGTCTCTGGAAAGAAAGTTAAAGTGTGCACATGCACAATGTCACAGAGCATGCACACAAGTATTTACCTGATTCCAAAGGACAGAACCTTATGTATATGTACTTAACTTGATTTTAACCTAATTAACAAATTGCTTTTGTGAATTTTCTCATACCAGACATGTGTCTGACCCTAGTGTGCTAATGGCATCTGGGGTGTCTCATTTAAAATGAGGCAGTTTCAAATGCTTTTTCAGGGATTGCAGCAACTAAGTAGGAGTAGGAGCAAAGCTTTGAGAAGAAGATATAGCATGCTAAACTTAGTTAGATAAGAGCCTAAATGTTGAAATCTGCATGTATTGACAATTTAAATTGCTACTTGTATTAAGTGTTGAATATTGGATGGATATGTTGTTAGGTATTTTATTAAGAGATTGACTTGTATCTGGAATCTATGAACTAAGTTAAATATCTGTTATGTTTAAAAAGAATTTTAATCAAATTTTGTAAGTGGATTTAGCAAGAACACCATGTTAAAATTGAATGATTACATTTTATAAATGTATTAGTCAATCTTGAGGCTTTGGAAAGAATTTAAGTTTTGTAAAATCTAGATAGTTGATTCTCAGGAAATTAAATGGTTTTATTTTCTACTATGGCATATGTATGCAAAAGAAAATAGGCATAGGTTGAATGTTTTATATGGCTGCAAGGTTTCCATAATTAAACTTGTTTCATACAAATGTCTCATGTACTATTTTTTTTAGAGAAAGGATTTGTAATAAGGGAAGAGTAAGCCAGATCCAAATAGTTGCAGATATATATGCACATAAGCATGTTTAGTGCAAATATTACCATACCTTTTCCTTTGTATTTGTAATAAGAATCTGAATTTCACTCAGATTCTAACCAAATGCATTCTTAATTCCAGACAGATTTTGTGAGAAGAAATTCAAACCTGGATAATGATAAACACTCTTATCATTTACAAAACCCAAGCAACAGACCCTTAATTTACATCAATCATGAAGCCTTCCAGGTTGTAGGAATGGATTTCAAAAATAATTAAGCAAGGATTATTGTTTAGTATGTTGGAATATAGGCAAAAATAAAATATATATGTGCAGATATAGGTAAATAACAGATTCCAAATTGTACAGAAGAAAAATGAAAAAAAAACAAAAATTGTGTTTGAACCAACCAGCATAGTACTCGAACTCGTGACTTCTCGTGTATAAGTTAGGCGCGTTTCCATTACGCCTAGATGTTGCTTGTGTTCACTTAGGATCCACTTTCTTTTATACTGAATTTGATACTATCCAGACTTTAACATGATCATCTATATTAAAAGCTTGTTTACTACTGATTATTACTTGATCACTTCTTAGTTAGGATAAACAGACTAAAGTTTATGTTTCCAGTGGATTGTTTGGTCAAAAAAAAAATCAGCAATCCAATATCCTCTTGTTTTTCCAGAACTCTGATTCAAACAAGAGAGGCATATACATCCTCACATGTATGTGCTTATCTTTGTGAATGTACTGATATATTTATATTGGTTGATTATTGTGATCCTGGATATATTTAGTTTATTGGAGAAAGATATTGACCCTGAGAATTATAATTGCAATGGATGATATATCTATCTATATATATATATATCCTCTTTACCTTAAAAAAAATCCTTATGGAATTAGAGTAGAAATAGGAGGGTCATTTTAGTTGGTATCAGAGCTATGTTATTCAACATAGTAGAAGTAAGGATCAAGTTCTTAGATAGAAATAAAATTAAAAGGAACTAAATATATATATATATCAATGTGCTCAGTGTGAAAAAAAAAACCACTGAAACAACCAAATTACCAATCAAACTAACCAGCTATGTAAATTATTATTAGCAAACTATGGTAGGGAGACCACCAAATCAGGGAGCAGGATCTTCCCATGCACCACCAATGGTCAATCTGCAAGACTTGGTGAGAGCATTTAGGGATGGGGCAGGACAAAGGCAAGAAAATCCCTATGAAGAACTCTCAAAATTACTTAAGACATATACTCATTTAGGAGGCAAAAGCTTTGAAGGGACAGAGAATATCATGGAAATTCAAACATGGTTGAGAACATTGGAAAGAATTTTCAATGACATGCAACTTGATGATCAAAGGAAGAGGCAAGTGGCTTCAAGACAGCTAAAAGGAGTAGCTTTAGGCTGGTGGGAAGTAATCATTGCAGGAAGGAATGAGAATGAAATCACTTGGAATCAATTCAAAGAGATGTTGGAAGCAAGGTTTGTACCAGCATCAGCAAAGACCACCTTGCTAGAAGAATTCATTAGACTTAGACAAGGAACCATGACTGTCACAGAATACACTCAAAAGTTTGAGGGGCTTTCCACATATGGAGCAATGCTTGTGGCAGATGAGGCATCTAAAAATGATAGGTACATAAAAGGTCTGAACCCAGGACTTAGCAGAGCCATGTTACCCTATGCAGACAAGACTTTTGATCATGTGATAGACTTAGCTTTGAGGTTGGAGCAGCATGACAAGGAAAGGGAGAAGTTCAGAAATTTTAAGAGCAATAATAACAAGAAAGGTAAGGGGAGATATCACCCTTATGATAAGAAGAAAGAAGAGGCTAGTAACAAAAGCACTGGAGATGTCAAAGCTAAGGAAGACAAGAAGAAAATTGTGTGCCATCAGTGTGGAAAGGAAGGGCATATCAAACCAAGATGTCCAGAATTGAAAGGAGGAGCTTTCAAATGCTATCTATGTGGGAAAGAGGGGCATATGAAGAGGAATTGTCCTGAGTATAAACAGCAAGGCAAATTGGCAAATTTGGAAGGAAAAGGCAAAGCTACAGTGGAGAGTAACACTGTAAACCATAGCCAAGTGGAAGGTACATTACTTATTTGTACCATACCCATAACAGTAGTATATGATACTGGGGCAACTCACTCTTTAATTTCTTATGAATGGGTTAAAATGCTAAAACTGAATTGCATATTGGTTGAAACCCCATTGCATATACACAGTCCATTGGGAGTTCTAGTGTTTTAAATATGATTTGTGTGGATGTGGAATTAAACATAGGAGGAAATATTTTTATTTCCAATTTATATGTTTTGAATTACCCAAATATAGGTGTTATATTGGGGGTAGACTGGTTAAGGCAATTTAAAGCCATAATTAATTTAGACTCATCCACCATATCATTGCAAAATTCTAGAGGCCAGAGAATCACAGTTTTATGTGAGGTAGCCAAGGAAGGAAAACTATATCATTTAGTTGACTCAGAAAAAGATTTCAGTGAACTAACCATTGAAGAAATTCCCATAGTCAATGAATATTTGGATGTGTTTGGTGAGGTCAAGGGTATTCCACACCATAGACCAGTAGAATTCCAGATCAACCTAGTTCCAGGAGCAAGCCCAGTGATTAAAAAGCCAACTAGAATGGGGCCAAATGAACTAAAAGAATTAAAGAAACAGTTAGAAGAATTGGAAGAAAAGGGTTTTATAAGACCAAGTAATTCTTGCTGGGGAGCACCAGTGGTATTTGTTAAGAAGCAAGATGGCTCCTTAAGACTCTGCATAGATTATAGAGAATTAAACAAAGTAACCGTTAAAAATAAATACCCATTGCCAAGAATAGATGATCTTTTTGATCAATTAGCAGGGGCAAAAGTATTTTCTAGACTAGACTTAGCATCTGGTTTTCATCAAATGAAGGTGGAAGAATCAAGCATCAAGTACACTGCCTTTAACACTAGGTATGGGTTGTATGAATTTTTGGTTATGCCATTTGGCTTGACCAATGCACCATCTTACTTTGTAGATTTAATGAACAGAACCTTTAGAGATTGTTTAGACAAGTTTGTGCTTATTTTTATAGATGACATTTTGATTTATTCCAAGACAGTGGAAGAACATAAGCATCATTTGCACCTGGTTTTGTCTAGATTAAGGGAAAAAGATTTAAAGGCAAAATTTTCAAAATGTGTGTTTTGGAAGGAGGAAGTACATTTTCTTGGCCATGTTATATCTACCAAAGGAATTTCTGTGAACCCCAACAAAGTAGTGGCTATTCAAGCATGGAAGAGGCCAAGCACTGTGAGTGAAGTGAGGTCATTTATGGGGATGGCAGGGTATTATAGGAGGTTTATAAAAGATTTTTCAAAAATTTCTACACCACTCACTAACCTAACCAGGAAGAACCAAGCTTTTGTTTGGTCAGAAAAATGTGAAAAGTCTTTTGAACAGTTGAAGGAGGCATTGGTGAATGCTCCAATTCTAAAGGTACCACATGGAAATGAAGAATTAGTGGTATACACTGATGCTAGTGGATTTGGCTTGGGTGCAGTGTTGATGCAACAAGGCCAAGTCATTGCATATGCATCCAGACAACTTAAACCCCATGAAGTAAGGTATGCCAGATATGATCTCGAATTAGCAGCTGTGATATATGCTTTAAAACTTTGGAGACATTATTTGTTAGGCACTAAGTTTGAACTCTACACTGACCACAAGTCTCTAAAATATTTGTTTTCACAAAAAGATTTGAACATGAGGCAACATAGATGGGTGGAGTTCCTAGCTGCCTATGACTTTGACATACTTTATACACCAGGAAAAGCAAACAAAGTTGCAGATGCTCTAAGTAGACAGCATGCTAAATTGGCTATGATGATGATAGCAGAATTTAAAAACTTATTCTTGCTAACTGAGTTAGAGATTGGGGAGAATGGTTGTGTGCACATTAATGAGCAGATGCATGGTGCACAAGAAGATAAAGGGAAGTTAAGCTTAATGACACTTCAACCAGATTTAATTCTGAAGGTAGGAAAAATGCAAGAACAAGATGCTCACTTATTAGAGAAGAGAATGCTCCTCTCAAGAGGGGAGGAAGTAATGAATCACCACATTGATAAAGATGGTTATGTGAGATACCAGAATAGGATGTGTGTACCAGAGGACATAGAATTGAAGAAGGAGATATTGAATGAATATCACAGAAGTAAATACTCCATTCACCCAGGTAACACAAAAATGTATCAAAATTTGAAAAGAGACTTCTGGTGGAAGGGGATGAAATCTGATATAGCTAAGTACATTGCCAAATGTATGACTTGCCAACAAGTCAAGGCTGAAACTCAAAGACCATCAGGGTTGATGCAACCTCTTAGTGTACCACAGTGGAAGTGGGAAGACATATCTATGGACTTCATAGATGGACTGCCTAGATCTAAGAGAGGCAATACAAGTATATGGGTGATAGTTGATAGGCTAACCAAGGTAGCACACTTCATCCCAGTCAAGTCAGAAAGAACAGCACCAAAACTAGCTCAAATTTTTATAAAAGAAGTGGTAAAGTTACATGGCATTCCCAAAACCATTGTGAGTGATAGGGATACCATCTTCACTTCAAAATTCTGGAGAAGCTTTCAAGAAGCAATGGGAAGTGAACTATGTTTAAGTACTGCCTACCATCCTCAATCAGATGGGCAGACTGAGGTGGTAAACAAAGTTTTGGAGGACATGTTGAGGGCATGTATACTGGATTTTGGGGGCAACTGGGAAGATTATCTTCATCTAGTTGAATTTACATACAACAACAGCTACCAAAGCACCATAGGAATGGCTCCATTTGAAGCCTTATATGGTAAACCCTGTTTGTCACCTGTTTGCTGGGTAGAAGCAGGAGAAAGGTCTATTTTAGGACCTGAGTACATACAAGGAACTAAGGAGAAAATTGAGTTGGTAAGAAGAAGAATGACAGCAGCTCAAGATAGGCAAAAGAAATTTGCAGACATGAGAAGGAGGCAGGTAGAATATGAGGTGGGAAATTTTGTTTTCATCAAAATCTCACCCATGAAAAATGTGCTGAGGTTTGGAAAACAAGGCAAATTAACCCCAAGATATATTGGACCATACAAAATTCTGGAGAGAATTGGTCCCTTGGCATATAAGTTGGAATTACCAGAAAACATGCAAGGTATACATGATGTTTTTCATGTATCACAATTGAGAAGATGGGTCCATGACAAGGCAGAAGTTCTTGAAACCCCAACCCAAGTACAGATAAATCCTAATTTGATTTATAAAAAGGATCCAGTGGGAATTTTGGCAAAAGATGTGAAGAAGTTGAGGAATAAATCTCTGAAACTTGTGAAGGTACAGTGGAGTCTTGATCCTAGTGATTGCACATGGGAATTAGAAGACAAAGTTAGGATGAATTATCCTAAGCTATTTTCAGATTAAGGTAATTCTGATTTTTGATTGTTTTCTTTATTTTGGATGAATATATTTTTAGTTAGTATAGAACTAAGAATCTATTTGGTAGAGAATATACTTGTTCTCTGAATTAAGTTTAAAATTTATTTTAAGCTTAGGAAAATTGTGGGACACAATTTCTAAAAGGAGGGGTGTATGTAATGACCCAAGATTTTAGGAATTTATTCTGGAAAATATAAATAAATTTAAAATAATTTTTAAATAAATTTTGAAGGAGGAATTGATATAGCTTGATAGTGTATCAGTGTGTGTACATGTGTGCACAGGAAATGCACATGAATATAAGCTAAAACCCTGAACTCCAAGAATACATACATATTGATGTGTATGGAAATATATATATATATATATATGTAGATTAAATTCTTAAAAGTAGTATGCATGAGTAAATGTATATATGAATGCTACTGAATATTTTTGAGTGTACATGTGCATGTGTGTGTCAGTATAGAATGATGTATGAATATATATGTGGGTATACTAATTATTTCAGTAAGACATATATATATATGTGTTAATGAAATACTAGAGTTTAAACTAGTGAAATAAAATATACAGACATATTTTAATATAAGCAGAAATAAAAAGAATGAAGATATAAAAAGGAATAATCCTCTTATAAATAAATGAAGGAAGTACATACCATTTGCATGAAAGCTAAAAATAGGAAAAAATAAGATAAAACAGGGAAGTGTTTGATATAGGCAGAATTAGAAAAGAGTATTTAATAAATAACAAAATCAAGTCACATTTTTAGCATGATTGTAGACAAGGGGAAAAGTATTTTCTGAAAAGCAAATTTCTGAAAAAAAATGTGTAACCACTTTTCTCTTCACCCAAATTAAGCCGGGAAGGGTAAAACTTTGGGTTTAAAATGTAGATAACATGATTTTTCTGGTGGGCAAAAATGGACTTAGCCAATACCCAAAACCCTAAGAGAGAGACCCTGTATATATATATACATGTATATGCAGCAGCCTCCTCTCCTCCTCAGAAAAGAATTTTGAAAAAAAAAAACAAACAACACAATAGAAATCATAAGACAAGGGAAGGAAGAGAGCTTGAGGCTAAGGGCAGAAGCTCATCAATTAATTAAGGAAACAAAGAAGAGAGCTAGGTGAGAAAACTCACTCAAAAATCTAAGGCAATAAGTCCTAATGTAGGCAGCCAGATAAAAGTATTTTTATTAAAAGAGTATTTTCATATATGAATGCTTATCTGTGAATTTAAATCTGAAAATGTTTTGATTCTCTTTGGTTGATCACTTGTTTATTATAACAAAGTTTTATGTGTTGTTAGTATACATATCTGTTTTATACACTCAGATCTCTGATATGTTAATATTTAGGGATATAAACAAATACCCAGAAAATAAATGTTGAGAATAGGCAAGTAGTATTGGTTTTGGCTCAACCCAGAAAGATGTAAATAATGTTGAGCTGCAATATACTCATGTATAAGTGCTGAGGCTTGAAATAGAAAGGAATTAGGGGTGCAATAGGGTTACCTATGTGCTGATGCTCCTGATTCAATAAAATGCATAGCAAACAAAATTTTGTGATTCAGTGAAACCAGGTTATCCTGAGTTTAACTCAAGCACAAATGTTTGCAAAAGAAAAAAAAAACTCTCCCAGAAACCTTAAGCCAATGTTAGTTGCCTAAACTCCTTTTAAAATACCAAGATGAATATATGTATATACAGAACCTTATTTTGTAATCACCAATGGTTGTTTGCTTGTTTGCCTCTGTATGGTCATGAATAATATGAGATGCCATGTTATGGATGTTTTTAGCTAATGAAATGAATCACTGAATGGTTTTGTCATGAAAAATCAAAAGAGTTAGTATTAACTTAAACCTGATTAGGAAATTGGGGTCAAGAACACTGCAGGAATGACTTGTGTGCTTGAGTAACATAAGTTGACACATGGCTTGTTTAAGTCCTGAGATCTTTGTGTAATGGAGTGAATTAGTTCATTACAGTGTGTCCATTGATTCATAAATATTGCAGATGAGACCAAGGATAGATAAATATACCAAGGGAATAATACTTGAAATGATGAGAAAACTAGAGTTTTTCCCAGATTTGAAATATGAGAATTGAATAAATGATTTAACTCATGTTGGTTATTTTCCTGTTTGGTATGAATGATTGTTTGTCTATGTTTGAGTTGTATGCTTGAATGTATGTGCCATATTCATATGTGTAGTCTCTGGAAAGAAAGTTAAAGTGTGCACATGCACAATGTCACAGAGCATGCACACAAGTATTTACCTGATTCCAAAGGACAGAACCTTATGTATATGTACTTAACTTGATTTTAACCTAATTAACAAATTGCTTTTGTGAATTTTCTCATACCAGACATGTGTCTGACCCTAGTGTGCTAATGGCATCTGGGGTGTCTCATTTAAAATGAGGCAGTTTCAAATGCTTTTTCAGGGATTGCAGCAACTAAGTAGGAGTAGGAGCAAAGCTTTGAGAAGAAGATATAGCATGCTAAACTTAGTTAGATAAGAGCCTAAATGTTGAAATCTGCATGTATTGACAATTTAAATTGCTACTTGTATTAAGTGTTGAATATTGGATGGATATGTTGTTAGGTATTTTATTAAGAGATTGACTTGTATCTGGAATCTATGAACTAAGTTAAATATCTGTTATGTTTAAAAAGAATTTTAATCAAATTTTGTAAGTGGATTTAGCAAGAACACCATGTTAAAATTGAATGATTACATTTTATAAATGTATTAGTCAATCTTGAGGCTTTGGAAAGAATTTAAGTTTTGTAAAATCTAGATAGTTGATTCTCAGGAAATTAAATGGTTTTATTTTCTACTATGGCATATGTATGCAAAAGAAAATAGGCATAGGTTGAATGTTTTATATGGCTGCAAGGTTTCCATAATTAAACTTGTTTCATACAAATGTCTCATGTACTATTTTTTTTAGAGAAAGGATTTGTAATAAGGGAAGAGTAAGCCAGATCCAAATAGTTGCAGATATATATGCACATAAGCATGTTTAGTGCAAATATTACCATACCTTTTCCTTTGTATTTGTAATAAGAATCTGAATTTCACTCAGATTCTAACCAAATGCATTCTTAATTCCAGACAGATTTTGTGAGAAGAAATTCAAACCTGGATAATGATAAACACTCTTATCATTTACAAAACCCAAGCAACAGACCCTTAATTTACATCAATCATGAAGCCTTCCAGGTTGTAGGAATGGATTTCAAAAATAATTAAGCAAGGATTATTGTTTAGTATGTTGGAATATAGGCAAAAATAAAATATATATGTGCAGATATAGGTAAATAACAGATTCCAAATTGTACAGAAGAAAAATGAAAAAAAAAACAAAAATTGTGTTTGAACCAACCAGCATAGTACTCGAACTCGTGACTTCTCGTGTATAAGTTAGGCGCGTTTCCATTACGCCTAGATGTTGCTTGTGTTCACTTAGGATCCACTTTCTTTTATACTGAATTTGATACTATCCAGACTTTAACATGATCATCTATATTAAAAGCTTGTTTACTACTGATTATTACTTGATCACTTCTTAGTTAGGATAAACAGACTAAAGTTTATGTTTCCAGTGGATTGTTTGGTCAAAAAAAAAAATCAGCAATCCAATATCCTCTTGTTTTTCCAGAACTCTGATTCAAACAAGAGAGGCATATACATCCTCACATGTATGTGCTTATCTTTGTGAATGTACTGATATATTTATATTGGTTGATTATTGTGATCCTGGATATATTTAGTTTATTGGAGAAAGATATTGACCCTGAGAATTATAATTGCAATGGATGATATATCTATCTATATATATATATATATATATATCCTCTTTACCTTAAAAAAAAAAATCCTTATGGAATTAGAGTAGAAATAGGAGGGTCATTTCATCTGTGATCTGTGATATGTAAATGAAAGATAAGCGTTATATATACCGCTTATCAACTATATTTCTGTATTTTGATCTGTGATGATTTATTGATGTTGCACTACTGTGTGAAACCCCTGGACTACACCATACACACACAAATATGGATTTCACGTGGAAATCAGTTAAGTCGCAGATTTTTGACAATTTTAAAGATTGAATTCTTGAATCCAAATAGTTTTGGAATTTGAATTGAGAGCTTTGCAAATGAGTTTCAAATGTAAAAGTTACTTTAAATAACTTAATAGAACTTGATATTTAATAAATTGAATTCAAATGATTTGGGAAACTAATTGTTTTAAATAATAAAAGCTTTCATATAAGGAATGAATTTCCAATTTGTCAAAAGAATTTCAAGTTTGAATTGAAAATGGTTTTCCGAGTTATGAATAAATCTTTGTGAAAGATTGTTGAACTTTGAAAAGTATATCTTTTGTATAAAAGATTTGGAAATTTAAATAGTTTTGAGAACTATGAATGAATCTTTGTGAAACTGGATGAACTTTGTGAATTGGATCTTTTTGTAAAAGATTAAAATGGTAATGTGTTTAAACCATTTAAAGAAGTTTTGGGTAATAAGTTGTGACTTAACTGAAATCCCAATATCCATATGTTTTTAAATATTGCGCTCATTAGTCGGTTTAGCCGGGAGAGGACTTTGTGTCATATAACCCATTCCGAATAGTGATACGTCGTAAATGGATTGCATTTGAAGACCAGTGTTGAAGACCGGGTATTTGTGAGAACGATATGATAACCTGTCGATTGTCTCTGCACTGAGTCACGCCGGTATAGAGATTCCCTAAGTGATGGGAAGTTCGATCGGGATTGTGAATACCCGGATTGCAAGGGCTTCTTTAGAAGTGCCTTCGGTTCTGTTCGAACCTGGAACAGACTTGTATGGTTGTATGTCTGACATTACACTTTGAGATATAAAGCTGATTTCTTTCAAATACATTTCTGTTTAGTGGCGGAGAATTTATTCTCTTAGCTTAACACCCTTCTCTGAGACGTACGAGCTCAGAGGTTATGTAGTTGAAGGTTATCAGTGATATACTCCCAATTTAGTAATGTGGCATGCTAAGTGTTGCTGTGTGTTGCTGATCATTTGTTGATCATTTGTGATCAAAGCATGGCTTTGTGAAAAAGCATAGCTTTGTGGACGAGACCGCATCAGGACCTCACAACCCGGAAATGGTCGAAACAGGAATGATGCGACAAGGTTATGAGGGTCGCTCCCTTTAGGGTATGTCATTTCCTTCTGGAAAAAGGTGATATTATGGTATGGAGCCCAGATATTTACCTATGTGGTTGCTCCAATCTCATTTACTTTGTGTGATTGTTGCTGTGTGATCGAGGTACCTCGGATAAAGGTCCCAAAGGACCGGGGGGTGGCATATTCGTGTAGTAGTTACCTAGTGTAAGAGGTAACCCGGCCTTGTGTTGGCAGAGAGCTAGTTAGTTCTCAGGACGTCCATCCAGAGGCGTACCCATGTGGCAGTAGGAAGTTCCTTAGCCTGACCATTTGTTGGAAATCCAATTTCCAATACGAACCCAGTACGGTTTTAGTTGTAGAACCTGCCATTTACTTATGGTGGTCACCACTATTTAGATGGTAGCTATAGTAGGCATAGTTCGGAATGTCTATGCTGGCTAAGATTAATATTATACTTTCGAAATGGTTTTCTACACTATGCACTAATAATAATAATAATCCAATGATTTTGCGTAGTAAGCATGTTTGACTATCATAAGAAGAAATCTCCTCCAATTCTGCGTTTGCATTGTGTGTGTGGCGGGGGGTCTTATGGTAGTTTCATTTTCCAAAAGCATTGCGGGTTTCAATGTTAAAATTCTTTTGTTGTTGTTTATAGATAAACTGTTTTAGTTCTCACACCAGTCACCATGACTGACCTGGAGTTTATTGTTTCCTTCCTAAACTATGGGTGCCCATAATTTTCCACACTGGCAGTCTAGAGTTGGGTTTTTCAGATAGTCAGGTTTAGTAGATTATCTGGAGCTAGTTCACTTCATCGAAGTTGATGACTGCACTTGCTTCTCTGTGTGCAACGTGATGGTGGATCGAGCTAATGTTGGAGTTGTTGGAGGCATTCTCTTTTGTAGATCATTTGGAGTGATCTCTTCCATTGTTGTTATTACCGCTGTAGCATTGTATCATATTCTGATATGGTTGTATATTATTGATATCATTGTTGTATATCATTCTGGATATTGTATTATTGGTGTTGTATATGATATCATCTATTTCTTTCTTCCGCTGTGTTGTTATACTTACTGTGTTATAAGCTCCGGGGAGCCAGCTTCGGCGTTTGAATCTCCGGCATTTTAGTACAAGTGAAATACGGGTGCCGATTTTCGAAGGCCGAGTTTCAGGACTCTTACATAACCTGTCCTTACAATTGCTGATAATATAAATAACAAAGCAGCGAAAAATAAACAGATACATGTATACGAAAATGAAGATCTCCAGCTCTCCTGCTGAAGCTCCAAAAGCACCAAATCTGAGCCTGTAAATATACTCGGTCTGACCCGAGCATTGAAAGGGAAGAACGCCCGGATCAGTCTGGTAAACCAACATGAGAAACACACTCAATTGAATTTATTAAATTACCAAAACTTTTTCCCTTCAAAACAAAAGTATCTCGTAAGACACTCCCGCACATAAACATGAACATGTTTTTACCTTACGATAACCAAAACCTTTCATATCAATTCATCTTATATTATAATAGTGTCTATCATACAAATAATATTAATCATAGCCGAAATTATTACATTGATTAAATTCCAACATATAGCTCAAAGTGGGTAATACAATCAAAATGGCTGTCACGTAGCGGAGTTTGGATTTCCATACAAATGACCAAGTGAAGGGACTTCCTTCCGGCAGTACATCTCTAGAGGAATGTACCAAGGAACATCACAAAGGAACCTCTACCAACACAAGACCGACCTACCTCTATAACTAGGTAGTACCTATCATCCCCCGGTCGTTACCGACCTTTTTCGAGGGCCCACATAGCATACATCCACAATAATTTACATCCCTAACGTCATAGCGGAAAGAATTATATCTAGAAGGGGATGATCATATCCTAATTGGGAATGACCCACTTAGCCTTGCCGCATCTAACCCTGTTTCGGTCATTTTCCAGGGAGTGAGGCCAAAAAAGGTATCGATTACTTTCACATATCACAAATCACATCATCTTTTGAATGCCACATTTGCCATTTTCGTTGACTACTAATTGCCTTTCACAAAAATACAACCCATGAGCTCGTACGTCTCAAGGAAGGTGTTAAGCTAAGAGAAGTTACCTTCTCCGCCACCAAACAGATGTACGTTTGTAAAAACCAATGTACTTAATCATTAGAAATGCAATGTCAGACATTCATCCATACAAGTTGTCCAGGAACAGGACAAACCGAAGGTACTCTCCTACCACATCCTATCGAGAAATCCTAGGATTAGTAGCGAATAGTCCTTGCATTGGATATTTCATAACGAAGAGACTACTGTTACTATATGTATATTGGGATTTTAACCCCAAATGATCAACAAGCAGTCCTTCACTACGAAAATCCTAAATATCAATATCATCGACCAACCTGCACAATCATCGCACAAACGTTGGTCTGAAGTGGTTTTCAAATAAACCTGATCCCGGTCTCTTCGCACCAACAATGCAAAAGTGTATCTCAACCTCACATAGAAACTAAGTCTCATAGACTTATCACGTCTCCAACTTTCAACTTGCTATCCTTCGGCCAACAAGGAAGCTCGATAGATTAGAGTAATACTCCGCACTACATAAATCAACATCCTCAACACAACGATAATCAAGCCTACACAGATGGCTACGTACTAAGTGTACGACTAAATAGTTCCCACATCAAGTCAACAAACTAAAAATGGCCAAGTTTGATAGTCGGTTATTTAACTATCAAAGCAACAAACAATATTTAGCAACATAAGCAATCACTAGGCCCTTTTAATTAATCTTTTATTAATTAAATCACTTTCAAAATAGTCACTTCAAATTATCTTTAAAAATATATATTCTCAAAACCATTTCAATATTCTATATTGGAAAACATTCCCATATACTTATTTAATAATAAGTAATTCACAATTCTCTTTATTTTCAACACTTAGAAAATATTACATATACTTAAATCATGATTAATTATATATTTTATTCTTTAAGGAAAACATTCTCTTAAACATATTTATTTGGGTCAAAACGAATGTTGCGTAAAACATCGTTACGATAACCCAAAATCATTAGTATAGGGATTCGATAATTAGACAGATATATAAATCCCATATACTATACAAAACATCTCCTTTCAAAAATCATTTACTATAACAATAGTGTTATAGTCCATGCTTTCCTTACTTCTCAAAAACGTCTATTTCAACAATGAATGTTGAAATCTATGTATTCGATACTTAACACATTTTAAAACACCTTCAAACCATTTAACTCCATTTAAAAATCACTTTTCAAAACATTCATTTAATTTAAAAGATTATTCACTGTCCAAAATCGTGAATATAATTCCTTAACCAAATTCATTATTTCTACACATTTATTAAAGGATTACCCACTATCCAAAATCGTGAATATATTCCTTTAATAAGCTTTCATATTTAACTTATCAAAATAAGTTGATTTCACCTTTATAAAACAATGTTTATAAATTCCATTTATATTTTATAAAAACTTCCATTTATAAAATTCCTTTATTAACAAATTCCATTTATATCTCATTTATATGCCAAAATCAAATTATAAGTTTATTTACTTATAAATCTTTTTATTTACAAATTCATTCCTTTTTTATAACTTCATAAATTTATAAATCGTATTCACTTATAAGATTCATTTATAACTTCATTTTAACACTTATAAAACTCCTTTATAATTCCATTATTTTTATTTATAAAATATCAATTTTATAAATCTTATATATATATATCCCATTTATAATAAATCAAAATTCTCAATTAACTTATTTTACCAAATAGTTAACTCCATATTTCAAAAATCGCATTTCGTTTCCATTTAAATAAACTTCTTCTTTTAATAATTTATAAATCATTATTAAAACTCATATAACTCCAAAAATCACTTAAACAGCCTTTTTAATTTGAAATCATCGTTTGAATATTTTAAATTTCCAAAAATATTGCCCAATGCTGGAAAAATGCTAAATAAGGTGATTCACATCAATCACGGCATCCAAACACCATTATCACAGGATAACAGCATATATCACAATATCTGTAAATAAAAATCAACACTGGTGAGGAATTCAGTTGGATCCCTCCAACCTGTCACCTACAACAAATATACATATGAGAAAATATATACAATGTCCGCTTCGAGGCAGACGCGCATACAAATGGTCATCCGCTCATACACGGGAACGTATAGGGTCTCATCTGCTTCAATAGGCAGGAATATATCCAAACCAATCAATATATATACAATATATCATATATCACCCAAACAATCATCAATCAACAGAAATAAGATTTATTCTCACTTATACAAAAATATAAGCGAGTCAGAAAGAGTGACTTGTACTCACTTTGATTCCAATAGTTGTTGCAGCGTTTTATTTCAAATTACCCAAAATTTTCGCTAGCTCCAATCAATTCCAAACAGTCTCCATCGCGTAGTGTTCATGAATACGAACCCAACGCAACTTGTTTCGTCCAATTTCGATCTCGTATGATTCAGTTATAAAATTTTAAATATTACACGATTTAAATATATATAAATTACAATTTTTTTATTAACCTAAGATAATCAGGGCCGTTCGTTTTCAAAACTGCAAATCTGGGCATGCTTCACCTTCTTCCTTCATTCCAGTTTCACGTACGCGCGTTTCTTTTTTTGTTTCTTTTTTCGTACAACGTCGCGTGCCACCACGAGGAGCCACCACCAACGCCGCTCGCTCGCGCCAACCCTTCGCTATGCTCGCCTCCAGCCGCGCATAGCCACTCGCACGCACCTATGTGCTAAAATTCTCTCTGATGAACCCAAAACTGATGCCGAACGCATGCAAATCATGACCACCACAGTGCTTCGATCGATGATTGGTGGGTATGGATTTGTTCGTGGGGAGATAGGCTGCAACTTTCATGTAGAACGTTTTGGCTGAAGAAGCTTCGATCGTCATGGATAATATCGGCCGTTGATTGGGAAGAGGGGTGGCGGCTGACCTAATTTGAGGCTAGGGTTTGGGGTATGGGGTCCTTATATAGGCAACGTTTTAAAACACTATTCATCCGAATATTTTTCGAACTCCAAACAAGGCGTGCCGCCTAGCATTTATAATGTTTTACCCCTATTTCGAACACAATGGTATATATATATATATATATATATATATATATATATATATATCGGGAGCCAATTCCATCGTATTTGGAAGATAGGTTTTCGAATCGAATTATTTTACTAAAAATTTACTTAAATAAATTTCTACGCGTTTCAGCTTCGCACGACTAAACCGTAAATCTGATCGACACGAAATTTGAAATCCTACAGTAATATAACATTACAAATCCAATGAAATAGGTTTCGTCGAAATCTGAGACCGTGTCAAAAATGACTATTTTTACACATTAATTAAATATTAAAATATCCAATTTCTATAAATTAACTTTTAATTCAATTTCAAAAGTTTACTAACATCATTCTAATTCAAATAGAATTTATATCAACTTTATAAATCATTTTCCATTCACATTAGATTCAAAATTCAAATTATTTCTACAATTTCAAATATTAAATTAACGATTTAATTATCCAAATAAATAATTATATTTGAAATATAAGTTATTAAACTTATAAAATTAACTTGTGAATATTTAAAATCAATTAAATATCCGAATTTCGAATGACCGAAATTATGGGTCATTACATTCTCTCCTACTTAAAAGAATTTCGTCCTCGAAATTACCAAGTAAGAAAAAGTCACAAAATCCATTAACTTTTCAAAATAATTTGTTCAAATTAGATTACCGAAATCATTTAAACATTTTAACATATTGAAAATCCATTCGTTAAACTTCTTATAAAATTTCTCTAAGTTTTCAAATCGATTCATAGTTGTTAACTCTTTCAGTTCAGCGACCTAAAACTCTGCGACCTAAGGAAGCTTTGCGACCTAAGGATGCTGCGACCTAATGAAGCTTTGCGACCTAAGGAAATGCTGCGACCTAATGAAGCTTTGCGACCTAATGAAGCTTTGCGACCTAAGGACGCTGCGACCTAATGAAGCTTCGCGACCTAAGGAAGTGCTGCGACCTAATGAAGCTTTGCGACCTATTGAAGCTTTGCGACCTAAGGATGCTGCGACCTAATGAAGCTTCGCGACCTAAGGAAATGCTGCGACCTAATGAAGCTTTGCGACCTAATGAAGCTTCGCGACCTAAGGAAATGCTGCGACCTAATGAAGCTTTGCGACCTAATGAAGCTTTGCGACCTAAGGATGCTGCGACCTAATGAAGCTTCACGACCTAAGGAAGTGCTGCGACCTAATGAAGCTTCGCGACCTAAGGAAGTGCTGCGACCTAATGAAGCTTTGCGACCTAAGGATGAGCTGCGACCTAACCTCTTTGCGACCTAAGGTCCAGAAGACCTCGCGACCTAAGGGGGCAGGAAAGCTTCGCGACCTAAGGCTGTAGAAGATCTCGCGACCTAAGGAGGCAGAAAGGATTGCGACCTATGGAACTCAACGACCTAAGGTAGCTAGCGACCTAAAGGGCTAAACAACCTAAGGAAGTTAGCGACCTAAGGAACTTGACGACTTAAATAGGATAGCGACCTAACTATTAAAGGAAGTTCGGCGCCTTACAACCTAGAGCCTCCACAGCTATTCTGTAACTCGCGTGCGACCTATTACTTGATCAAATGAAGACAAGCACAGTAACTCGTGGAACCGCAAGATGACAGCGACCTAGCTTAGGTCGTTCGCGACCTACGACCTAACTAAGGTCGCGCGCGACCTAAGACTTAGGCAAGTTTTCTACCCAGAAATCAGCTTCTATAAATAGGACACCACTTCCAACTTGAGAAGGACTTTTGGCAATTCATTTCAAAAACGCCGTTACTCTATCGAACTCTCCAATCATTCAGCAAACAAGGATCCTTCAAGCATTCAAGACACTACAACAAACTTCGAGAGAAATTCTTAACATCCGACATGGATTCATCGAGTTTCATCGCCGAAGATTGAGCTAGTAGTCAAGATTGTTTCTTGTGATCGAGTTGTACTGTTTTCGTAGGAGATTTGTACCAATTTGTAACCAGATTCTATAATAAAGAGATTCAAAGTGGACGTAGGCTAAATCTCAAGCCGAACCACTATAA
Organism: Allium fistulosum; assembly: GCA_030737815.1. Lineage (NCBI taxonomy): Eukaryota > Viridiplantae > Streptophyta > Magnoliopsida > Asparagales > Amaryllidaceae > Allium > Allium fistulosum. Next base: position 729,905,358 of record CM060902.1, on the reverse strand, counting down.
ATTGCTGTCTTTTACTGTATTTCTGCTATTTTCCTGCTTAACTTCTGTTCCCGTCACACGGGTGGTGCTTTCACGATCTTATTACACACACCGGGTGTTATCGTTCATATTTTGACGTTAACATTTTGGTGCTTTCACTGAGAAATCCAACTCAGGTTACCATTCCATCATTGCTTCACACAAGTTTGTTGAAAAGATTTCCTACAGAACTAGAAGTCTATCAGACATAATGGCTCCTGGAAGGAAACGAAAGGTTGTCAGATCTGAAAATGTTCATGATGATACCGCCACCTCTGCTTCACCAAGTCAAGCAGCTCCAAGCGTCGGGGTGACGCGAGAGGAGCTAGACGCTGCTGTATCCGGACTATACCAGCAGATTGAGACTCAAAACAATCTGATGATGGAAAAACTGAACGCTCTGCTTGGTGCCAACCAGAGACCAGTGGGTAATGAAGAAAACACCACTGATGCTCTTCGCAACTCCGGAGGGAGGAATATTCCTCAGGGGGGATCAGGTGCTGCTGAAGGGGCACCCCTCCGAGCTGAAGGATCTAGACCATCGCCAATTTTCCACGAAAATCTGCCCGGGCAAACATCTGAGAAAATGGCAGAAGTCTACTCCGCAAAATCTTTGAACAATGAGGAATATCTTTCTGGCATGATCAAGCAAATAATGAAAGAGAGCATGCAGAGAGGTGAAGATGAAAGCGAATGGGGATTCGCGCCAAGCAAGACTCCATTTACCGAGAAGATCCTAAAGGCTGAATTTCCTAGAAAATTTGTTCCCCCCACCATTCCTGCTTATCGGGGAACAAGTGATCCAAACCAATTCTTGTATAAGTATGATTGGCACATGACCGGTGCGAGAGCAACTGATGAAATCAAATGCCGGTATTTCCCAGTATATTTGGAAGGAGTGGCACTTCTCTGGTTCACTAAACTCCCTGTCCGATCAGTAGATCAGTTTTCCGATCTGACTAGAAAGTTTAAAGAGCAATTCAGGCTATATGCTTCAAAGGCAAAGGACATAATGTCATTATCCAGTCTTGAACAGAATCCGGGAGAACCTATCAAATCATTCCTGAACCGTTTCAATATAGCTCTGGCGGAAGTTGATAACGCAGAGCCACGGATGATCTTGACCTATTTGATGCGTGCTATCGACAAATCGAGCGAATTTGGAAAATGGCTGAAGATGAAAGAGCCAAATTCTCTCGAGAAATTCTACAAGAAAGCCGATGAATTCATACGCTTGGAAAATCTTCCATCATCAACAAAGGTGGAAAATAATACTGCCGCTTCGGAAAAGAAAGACTCTGGAGGACAGAAAAGGGAAAATCATGAGGGGAAGAAACAAAAGGATTTAAAGAAACCTCGCTTCTTCAAACCCTCAGATTTCACTCCATTGACCGACACTCTGGAAAATATCTTCTTCGCCACCAAAGATGATGTGGATTATCCCAAACCGGCCGAGATAAAACCAGGAAAGGGCGCTATGAGAAATGGAAAGTTCTGTCGTTTTCACAACCAGCCTGGTCATGATACCAATCGGAACTGTCGACTTGTTCGTGGAACTTGGTGAAGGGCAGAAAAGGGTAACTCGAAAACAAACCTTTGTGATCGTTGATGGATTTTCTGCCTACAATGCTTTCCTAGGCAGGCCAGCTCTAGCTGCATTCAAGGCCATTTTGGCCCCATGGTGCCTAACTATGAAGTTTCCTACAGAAAATGGTGTTGGTGTCATCAAGGGAGATCAAAATGCTGGACGTGAATGTTATCTTATAGAACTTCGAGAAGCCAGAAAGAGAGAGATGGGTAAAGATGCGGCAGCTCCCCTCCGCATCAAGACCCCAACCTTATAGCAAATACAGGGTGGCCCCTGCACTGGTGAGCATAGTGGTGCAAGGCGGGAAATGGACCCCAGAAAATTCAGTGCAGAGGAAAATAGAGTGGTGCCTGTGGAAGTTACGGTACCAATACCTGTCGACTCCAAAGACCCAAACAAAGTGCTTAATGTGGGTTCGCAACTAAGTACAACAGTTCAAAATACACTGATAGCATTTCTAAAAGCAAATCTGGACGTGTTCGCTTGGTGTCATGCTGATATGTGCGGAATCTCTCCAACAATTGCTGTTCATACTCTGAATGTCGATCCGAAATTCACACCGATAAAACAGAAAAGAAGAACTCAAGGTCCAGAAAGATCAGCAGCTTTAAAGGAAGAAGTAGACCGCCTCTTAGAGAATAATTTCATCAAAGAATCCACTTATCCAAATTGGGTTTCGAATCCAGTACTGGTTAAGAAGGCAAATGGAAAGTGGAGAGTATGCATTGATTTCTCAGATCTGAACAAAGCTTGCCCCAAAGACTGCTTCCCGTTGCCCAGAATCGATCAACTAGTAGATGGGACGGCTGGACATGAGTTGCTATCTTTTATGGATGCCTATTCCGGATACAATCAGATTATGATGAACGAACCAGATCAGGAGGACACAAGCTTTATTACAGATGTGGGACTCTACTGTTACAAAGTCATGCCATTCGGGTTAAAGAATGCAGGGGCAACATACCAAAGACTTGTCAACGCTATGTTCAAGCCACAGATCGGCAAAACAATGGAGGTCTACGTTGATGATATGTTAGTAAAGTCAAAGAAAGCAGTAGACCACATGGATCACTTGGCAGAGATGTTCTCAATTCTTCGGAAGTACGGAATGAAGCTCAATCCATTGAAATGTTCATTCGGAGTAGAGTCTGGGAAATTCCTGGGTTTCATTGTGAGCGCTAGGGGCATCGAGGCCAATCCTGCTCAAATCACAGCTCTAAGAGAAGTTAAAGCCCCTAGAACAAAGAAAGAACTGCAAAGTCTCAATGGAAAGGTTGCCGCTCTTAGTCGCTTCATTTCCAAGGCCACAGACAAATGCATTCCCTTCTTTGATGCTCTAAAAAAAGGAAAGAAAAATTTCGAATGGACTCCTGACTGTCAGAATGATTTCGATCAACTAATTCATCATATGAGAACTCCTCCGGTCCTCTCCAAGCCTAGTAATGGTGAAGACCTCTTCATCTACTTAGCAATTTCATCCCATGCTTTAAGTGCAGCACTTGTACGAGAAGATATGAAAATACAACGTCCAGTTTACTACATCAGCAAACGGTTCGCTGGAGCTGAAATGAATTATTCAAAGATAGAAAAACTTGCTTATTGTCTGCTAATCGCTTCCAGGAAGTTGAGACCTTACTTTCAATCTCATCCTATCAAGGTCCTGACTGATCAACCTTTAAAGCAAGTCCTGTATCGTCCTGAAACTTCGGGTCGTCTCTTGAAGTGGAACATAGAGCTCAACCAATATGACATCACTTATCATCCCCGAAGAGCGATTAACGGACAAGCTTTAGCAGAATTCATTGCAGAATCCACTGACAAAGGTGACAGTAAGGAAGAAACAACTGATTGCATTCCGATACAGTGGAAGTTGTATGTTGATGGCTCGAGAAATGACTATTGTTCTGGGGCAGGAGTTGTGCTCGAAACTCCCGAAGGACGGTCACTATGTTATGCATTGAGACTGGAATTTCCTTCGACAAACAATGAAGCAGAATATGAAGCCCTTATTGCTGGATTGAAAATTGCCAAGGAATTGAATATTAAAGTGATACAGATTTTCAGTGATTCTCAGCTTATTGTCTGCCAGGTGAAGAAGGAATTCCAAGCCAAAGGAGGGAATTTGCCTGCATATTTGACCAAAACTTCCGAACTCCTCAATGATTTAGATCACTACTCAATAAGCCACATACCCCGAGAGGAAAATATGAAGGCGGATTCTTTAGCAAAGTACTCAAGCTCCGGAGAAGCTCAATTGCTGGGATTAGTTCCCGTAGAAGTTCTGTCAGCTCCAAGCATTGATGAAATGGATATTGATTGGATCATGACTACGTCTCAAGAGCATGAATCATGGATGAGTCCAATCAAAGAATACTTACTCAGTGGTTCTCTACCAGAAGATTCTAAGGAACGTCGAAAATTATTGAGAAAAGCGTCAAGATATGTAATTCAAGACGGCCGATTATACAGGCGAGGATTTTCAATCCCACTACTCCGATGTGTAACTAAAGAAGAAGCCAAGACAATCTTAGCAGAGGTGCACGGAGGAGAATGTGGAGACCATTCAGGCAGTCAAACACTTGCAAAGAAAATTCTCCGATATGGGTATTTCTGGCCGGATATTAATCGAGATGCTGCAGCTTACTCCAGGAAGTGTGACAAATGCCAAAGGTTTGCGAAAATCCCAAGAGCACCTTCCACCGAACTCACACAAATGGTCAGTCCATGGCCATTTGCCATCTGGGGGATAGACCTAATTGGACCATTACCTATCGCCAAATCAGGGATTAAATATGCTATTGTCGCCGTTGACTATTTCACCAAATGGGCTGAAGCTGAACCTTTGGCCACCATCACTTCTAAAAAGATGATAAATTTTGTAACAAAGAATATCATTTGCAGATATGGTGTGCCACAGAAGATAATCACCGACAATGGCACTCAATTTGAAAGTGAAGAATTCCAGGATTTTTGCAAACGATTCAGAATTCGAAAAAGCTTCTCAGCAGTGGCTCATCCGCAGGCAAATGGGCAAGTGGAAGCAGTTAACAAGATCATCAAGTCAACTATCAAAAAGCAACTTGAAAAAGCAAAAGGTGGTTGGGTTGATAAGCTTCCATTAGCACTATGGGCGTACAGAACTACTCACAAAACTGCGACTGGGCACACTCCATTTTCACTGGCATACGGATCTGAGGCAATGATTCCGGTAGAAGTAGAAGTTCCTTCACATAGAAGAGTTCATTTCAATGAAACTGAAAATGAAAAACTGCAACTTGAAGCGCTTGATTTTCTTGATGAGAAAAGAGAGGAAGCTAGGCTCAGAGTTTCAGCTCATCAGCAGAGAATAGCCAGGCATTTCAATTCCAAAGTTCGCCAACGCAGCTTTGAAATCGGAGACTTGGTTTTGAAAAGGATCATGACAGCAACTGGTGTGTTTGGGCCAAGCTGGGAAGGACCATATGTCATAGGCACTAAACTTCTTGATGGCACTTTCAAACTCATAACTGCTGAAGGAGATCCAATTCCAAGGGCCTGGAACAGCAACCATTTGCGTCCTTACTTTACTTGAAAAAAGAGCTATGCTCAAAATTGTAAAATGATGATGAATGTATCAGTTGTATTGTGAAGCATTGTAAATCAGTATAAATGAATGAAAAGCTATAAAGTGGACGTAGGCCCGATTCTTGGCCGAACCACTATAAATCTTGTGTTCTTTACTATTTCATAATGCCTGATTTATTTCGATATATAAATACTTTAAATGTATCACTAAAATATCGATTCAAAATTGCAGGACATGATAACAAGGCCTGCTCATCACAAAAATAAGCGACCTTTATAAATCAGCTATTGCACAAAAAATTCCAAACTCAAATCCTACACAAAGAAAACTTCACATAAAGAATTGGCAACTTCACTGGGACAAACCTTTGTTCACTAGTTGAGATTATCGTTATGAACGGGCATCCAACTAGATAACTCGCGCTTGTCTCGTAAAGTCATTCAACAGTGAAGTTTACTTTTTCAGATAAAGCAGTGTACTTGCAAAAGAAAGGAACATGCGCTTGGAAACAATGATAAAGGATCGCAGATTGGCGGATGATGATACAACATGAGTGGCCAAACAAAGAAGCAGATAAAGGGAGGTATGCCTCTCAACAGGAAGGCCGAGAGATCCACTAAAGGGACGCCTTCCCAACCGGAAGGAACAAGACCCTCGCTAACTGGTCGTGATGCATCCGACCAGATAGCGTAGGTCCGCCCCGTGGATCCACACGCCCCTGAGACGCAACCTACCCGGCACACCAACCAACCAAAGCCCTCTAACGAGGCACGCCAATAAATGGGAGTGCTTTACTCAATCAAAAAGATCGGTGGAACTACCAAAGGGGCACCTTGTTAGTTAATTGCGATCGTTTGTGCAAACAAACATCCAATCAAGCAACTTGTGCTCACCCGTAGACCTCTGACCATGAGAAAGTAACTTCCAGGCAATCATAAGCCCTTTTCGGAGGCACAAGCCCTCCTCGGAGGCACAAGCCATCTTCGGAGGCACAAGCCCTCTTCGGAGGCACAAGCCCTCTTCGGAGGCACAAGCCATCTTCGGAGGTAAAAGCCCTTTTCGGAGGCACATTTCGCCAGGGTAAAAGTGCAAAATGCTTCTCTTCGGAGACCCACTTCACCCGAGTAGAAATACAAAAATTGCTTCTCTTCGGAGACCAAAATCAAGACTTCTTTGGAAGCACAAGACCTCTCCGGGGGCACAACAATAATCCACAAAGCATAATGCTACTCTTCGGAGTCCACATGCTACTCCTCAGAAAATACCGAGACAAAGCCCTCCTTAGAGGCACACTTCGATTCTTTCGCTTCACCGCGTAGGAGAATTCACTTCTCAAAAGTATGAAATGAACATTTCCGAAGGTTGAAGCGTAAAAGTTTATCCGAAAATGAGACACACTCCGTTTAAATAGAACAATTATTCCCTCAAGAATGGAATAGCTATTCTATGGAAAATAAGAGTACAGGTCTCGCTAAAAGCGAAGGATATTGTTATGCACTTGTGGTATATGGGCAATATCATATGATACGGTTGCAACAATAAAAAGCAGTATTCAAGCAACATACCACAAGCACATAACAATATCACGCGAAACAGATGTGGAATAAATGCATTCTTAAACGCAGACAAAAAGTTTGCACAAGTAAGGAGAATCGTTTGTTCTACACTTAAAAGAAAAGATAGATCATTCTCACATACACAAGAGTTTGTACAAGTAAAATAATTGTTTTATTTAGTACTATGAAAATTCTTTACATACGCAGATGTCTCAAAAAGCAAAAGCGGGGACCGGTACCCGCACAATCCCCGGTCAATACATGCAAAGAGCAAAAATAATGAGTAGAAAATTCAGCTTGATTATTCCTTCTTCTCACCACCCTTGGAGCTCTTTCCCGGCCTAATGATTAGCTTTTGAAGCCGTTGAGAGCGGGCAGGGACAGAAGGAGAAAGTGGTACAGCCGGATCAACTACTGCTTCCTCTTCAGTGGAAGTCTTCTTCTTTTTCCTTACAGCACGTTTCCCCTTCCTTTTTGAAGAAGACTCGCTCCCCGGAGTAGTCAGCAATGTTGAAAGCTTCGTATCGTCATCAAGAGACCGCTTCGGAGTCTTCTCGATGTCTTCAAAATCCTCCGCCTTCTGTTCCTGAGAAGCAGCCGGATCATCCAAGCCTTGAAGAGCTTCGATTTTCTCTGCTTGTGATCCAGGTTGGGAAGCAGAGGGAGGAGTAATTTGGGAAGACGGAGGAACGACAATCGAAGGAGTGGAAGCTTGTGTAGTGCTTGGTGCCTCCGCTGTAGAAGAAAAGAAGTTAAAGTCAGCTTCCCCCGAAAATAAAGAAGGCATCGGTTCACCGAAGTTTAAGTAACAAGTAAGAAGGTCGTCGAATTCGGCTAAGTCAAATGACTGGTTCATTAGACCCGAGACGACACCAAAAGTACCTGGAGGAGTTGGCTTCACAAGATCTACCTCAAACTTCTCGGCCTCAATATCATCCAGTGCCTCATCTTCAGTAGGAGTAGTTGCAGTCTCCTGGGCAACTTTAGCTAAATGTAAAGAATGAGGGCTGGAATCTATAATATTAACGTCAGCTGAAGTGGAAGTTTGGACGGGGGCAGTCAAAGGAGCTTCTTCTTTTGGAGGCTCTTCTCCCACTGTTTCAGCTCGTGCTTTGGCAAGTAGCTCTTTCCCCTTAACAAGAGCGGCGCGATCCTCATCATTGAGATAGCGCTCCTCAAGTTCCAGCTCATTATAGCCAGCCCCGCCAAGCATATCCATCGCGACATCCCACACTTCAGCCAATGTAATTTCATAATCGGGACCAAGAAAAGAGAGGCTCCCACGACCCAGAACGCTGTGTAAATAAAAGTCAAATAAGGTAGAGCTGACGTCTGCTTTCGTCGCCTCATGTGATTGCTCAGCCGCTTCCTTTTCGGCAACGGCAGCGATCCGGCCGGCGGTAGCCTCATCACGCTCTGCCTCAACTTTAGCAAGTCGAGACTTTAGTAACTTAATCTCCATGTTCTGGGAGGTGACCTTTTCCCGTAGTTCGGCGTTTTCTGTGCGGTACTTCTCTTTAACGTGCTGTTCGGCGGCAAGCTTCATTTCTACATCTCTTTGTGCAGCATGTGCGTCCCGCACTTGCTTCTGGAAGACTTCTTCTTTTTGAGTAAATGATGCAGAAGAAGAAGCGAGATTTTCCTTAAGCTGCTTAACTTCAGACGCAAGCTTTGCATTGTCATCTGCAATACTCGTCATTTCCGCGTCATGCTGCTTACGCCATTTGTCCCACTCTGCTTTATCATTCTCCATCGTCATCATCGCTTCAAGGTTAAGATGGTTGACCCTTTGGAGTTCATCGACCAGCTTCTGCCACTACGACATCCTCTCGATATTAAGTCTGACCGCGTCAAGACTGCTAAGCATGTCTGATTTATCAATCGGAACTATGTCCAAGTCAAAGCATACCCCTTTTAGGCACCAATTCGGGAAACGGCTCTGGAGTGTTGGGGGACCGTCCTTGACTTGATATTGCGGTCTGTTAATGATAGTCTGAATGTCAGATTTCTTCAGAGGAGGAGAGCTAGCTAGGACATCAGAAGGAATGGGAGCGTTAGTTTTTTCAGAAATCTCAGACGTGTCAATCGGTTTAGATCGTTTGCTCGGTTCATCGACAATCTGAGTTTTTCCCTTATCGTCATAAGACTTCCGCTTATGAGAATAGTCACCCCTGTACGAAGAGTCGTATCGCTCGGCATCTTTCCTTCTTTGCCACTGGTCGTAATCCCGCTTCTCCTGGGCTTTCCTTCGAGCCCTCTCTTCATCTGTTTCCTTTGGAGTATCAAGGTACTTCCTAAAGTCATAGGTGCCGCGGCCTCCACGGTACTTGAATGAGTCATAATATGAACCTGTACGTCCCATTGGAGAACCTGAAAGCAAAAAGGAGTAAAGTTTAGGAATTTCCAGGGAAAAGAGGATAAATGTTTATAAGTGCTGAAAAATCCTAAGTGTGTGTGGCGTGCAAGCTACATGCGTCAAGCTACAGACCACGCTTTGGTGTGGAAACAGAGACGACTGGCGTAGTAGGCATCTGGGTTTGTTTAAAGGTAGAAGTCGCCTCGGCAACGGGAGAAGTTGCTTTTGGATTGTTATCCCCAAAAAGCTCTTGGGAAGTTATCATGATATCACTCAAGCCGTCAAAGGCGTCATCTAGGAGTTCAGCAGACTTCTCTTTTCCAACCTCTGTATCAATGGATTTCTCAGGAACTTGAGGATTCTCTTCTTCTTCGGTAATTGGGGTAAGCGCCGACTTGCTGACTAACCCTGCGACATCGATGGATGTGGAACATTTTACCAAGGCAGCCTCCATGACGGGTGCTTCTGATGCAGCTTCTTCTACAGAAGCTAGGGCATTCGAGGCCTCTGCTTGGGAATTTGAAGCAATTAACGTTTCCGCCTCAGAGCTAGAAACTTCATGGATCTGAGTCGATCTAGAAGAATGTAAAAGGCCAAACTGGTGCAGAAATTCATCTTTCAACAAGAATTTGGCACTCCTCTCTTCAGCGTCAACAGCATTCAAAGTATCTAAAATTGACTTACGGCTGGTATCTCGAAGAAGAGAAGGAAGTGCTGCACGAAGAAAGAATGGAATTAAGCATTTGATGGTTCGAATTATGAGAAATTTTAAAAAAAAAATGAATTGGTAAGAGGTAATCTTACTTCCGACTCTCCAAATAGCATAAAATCCCGGAGGACAGCGAACATAGAAGAATTGAGTCAAAAATCCGTGGGCACTTTCAGGCAAGTCCAGAATCAGTTTGCGATTCCTAGCACTCCTCACAAGTATAATAGAAGGATGGTCCTTGTTCTTTGCAAATGTGCACAAGAAGCGAATTTCATCAAAAGAGGGAAAACGATTCAACGTTCTCCTAAAAAGCACGCACAATCCCAGCAGGATGGAGTATCCGTTAGGGTGTAGTTGAAAGGGAGAAATAGTTAGCCGAAGAAGGAGTTCCCGAAGACAATCATTAAATGGAGGGATGGCTCCACTTGAACACATCTGCCGGTTCACAGCAACGAAGCCAAGAGGCGGCCTGTCAGCAGTATCGCTTGGCCCAGGAAGTAAAGCATCTGCTTCGGCAATGCCGAATTGGATGCACAGTTGTCGGAAGACTTTATGACTTAAAGTAGTAGAAGTCCTTTCCGGAGGGTCGATTAGTGGGGTAGCAATTGGAAAAGATTCTCCGGCTATTTCCAAGTCTTCTTGTTGAGATTCCATTCTACACAAGGAACTGGACGATCAAATATTAAGGTGCACGTTTCCTAAAAAGAGTGAAGTGTTGTGCAAAACTAATACAATAATGAGCAAAGGTAAATGAAATTAAACTAATTGATACTTGTCAATTAAAAAGTTTCGGGGCTTAATATTTTAAGTCCAGGAATAGTGTTGTGTTAATGCAAATAAATCAGCTTTAGTTGATCACTTCAATTTTGCCTTAATACTTCACTTAGATTTGTTAGTTCACAACATTTCATTCACGAAGTTCATTTAAGTTTGGTTTTCTTTGACAAACTAATCTGCTGTTTGATGTGGGCAATCAATAGCAGTATATTCGTCCCATTTGTTCTGTGAATGTTGCTTATGAACAGGATATTAGCATTAAAGTCGAGGCAATCCGAGAAGAAGTGCAAAACCCAAAATGATTCAAGTCCAGAAAGTCAGTCAAAAGCTGTTCAAGGTTTTAAGTGTTAGGTCGCTTACAACCTAACACAGGTTGCAATGTTCTTGTGCCATGTTGTTCAGGTTGAAAGTTCAAGACTGTGAAAAATTGCTAAGTCTTAGGTCGGTCAGCGACTTATCATAAGTCAGGATTTCTGTAGGTCGCGTGTTGCAGCTGAATGGATTAAGGCGAGGCGATTCTCTTAAGTCCTAGGTCGAGCACAATTGTTTTTAGGTCGGAGACACTAAGGTCGTAAATGTCGTCAGGTCGCAAAGGTTAAGGTCGTTAAACATTCCCACGCGACCTAACTCTCAGGGCGTTCGAATCTGATAGGCTGATGACTTCTTCTCCAAGCAACATCATATTGGGTCCAATAACCCAATACCACCAGTTCAAAAAAAAGAATCATCATCCCCTTCATCCCACTTCAACCTATCACCGATTGACTAGAGGATCAATGACAAATCCTGCAGATCCATAGCAAAACCTTCCATAAGATCGAAAATCATCCCAACACGTCAAGCGACGAACGAAAGTCGATTAAGACTACCGTACAAAAAGGCGTGATGCATGAAATTGGGTTTAGATCGAGCGACAACGATTCATGATCAAAACAGTGACTATGGGCAAGTATAAGCTGATCCACTTACGAATTATAATCGGCGAGGAAGAATCGTTGGCTGATTAAGTCAAATTTGTCTCTGGAAGATCGAAGGAACTGTTAATGGCGATGGAGGCTCAGGACAGTAGGGTAAGAAGGAAGATGCGACCTAACCAATTTATATGGGACTGAAGAAGGGAGGTGAACAGACGTGCAAGTTTTAAGTCGGTTCGCGACCTAGCCAAGTTGAGTCGAAGCATACGACCTAAAGTATAGTCATATACTTCGAGGGGCAAATGTTAACTCTTTCAGTTCAGCGACCTAAAACTCTGCGACCTAAGGAAGCTTTGCGACCTAAGGATGCTGCGACCTAATGAAGCTTTGCGACCTAAGGAAATGCTGCGACCTAATGAAGCTTTGCGACCTAATGAAGCTTTGCGACCTAAGGACGCTGCGACCTAATGAAGCTTCGCGACCTAAGGAAGTGCTGCGACCTAATGAAGCTTTGCGACCTAAGGATGCTGCGACCTAATGAAGATTCGCGACCTAAGGAAATGCTGCGACCTAATGAAGCTTTGCGACCTAATGAAGCTTCGCGACCTAAGGAAATGCTGCGACCTAATGAAGCTTTGCGACCTAATGAAGCTTTGCGACCTAAGGATGCTGCGACCTAATGAAGCTTCGCGACCTAAGGAAGTGCTGCGACCTAATGAAGCTTCGCGACCTAAGGAAGTGCTGCGACCTAATGAAGCTTTGCGACCTAAGGATGAGCTGCGACCTAACCTCTTTGCGACCTAAGGTCCAGAAGACCTCGCGACCTAAGGGGGCAGGAAAGCTTCGCGACCTAAGGCTGCAGAAGATCTCACGACCTAAGGAGGCAGAAAGGATTGCGACCTATGGAACTCAACGACCTAAGGTAGCTAGCGACCTAAAGGGCTAAACAACCTAAGGAAGTTAGCGACCTAAGGAACTTGACGACTTAAATAGGATAGCGACCTAACTATTAAAGGAAGTTCGGCGCCTTACAACCTAGAGCCTCCACAGCTATTCTGTAACTCGCGTGCGACCTATTACTTGATCAAATGAAGACAAGCACAGTAACTCGTGGAACCGCAAGATGACAGCGACCTAGCTTAGGTCGTTCGCGACCTACGACCTAACTAAGGTCGCGCGTGACCTAAGACTTAGGCAAGTTTTCTACCCAGAAATCAGCTTCTATAAATAGGACACCACTTCCAACTTGAGAAGGACTTTTGGCAATTCATTTCAAAAACGCCGTTACTCTATCGAACTCTCCAATCATTCAGCAAACAAGGATCCTTCAAGCATTCAAGACACTACAACAAACTTCGAGAGAAATTCTTAACATCCGACATGGATTCATCGAGTTTCATCGCCGAAGATTGAGCTAGTAGTCAAGATTGTTTCTTGTGATCGAGTTGTACTGTTTTCGTAGGAGATTTGTACCAATTTGTAACCAGATTCTATAATAAAGAGATTCAAAGTGGACGTAGGCTAAATCTCAAGCCGAACCACTATAAATTGCTGTCTTTTACTGTATTTCTGCTATTTTCCTGCTTAACTTCTGTTCCCGTCACACGGGTGGTGCTTTCACGATCTTATTACACACACCGGGTGTTATCGTTCATATTTTGACGTTAACAATAGTTATCTTTTCAAAACTAACCGATATTTTCTTAACCTTTAACTCAGAATCAAAATTTTAGTTATAAAAAAATTTCTAATTTTTTCCAAAAAATTTCTAACGCCTTAAATTTCAAAAAAATCACCATAGTCTTCTTTGCACGGTTCGATCTTAGTACAATCACAATATACATACATACATACATACATATATATATCACAAATATACCATGAATCTGAAGCATACCTCCTAAGACTGCCTTTCCTTTTTCCTGGGCTGTTGGCTTCGAAGTAGCAGGCTCCAATGCATACACCTTGCCCTTTCCATCCTTAGCGGGCTCCTTGCACTGGCTCTTATAATGGCCAATCTGGTCACAATTGATGCACCTGACATTCTTCTTTCCAGCCACTTCCTTAGCCTTTCCAACATGACACTCATTAGCAAAGTGCCCCTTCTTGTCACACTTAAAACAGACAATCTCAGACTTCCCCTTCTTAGCTGCTCCACCCTGCTGAGAACCTTTCTTAGGAAAGAACTTCCTCTTCTGATTCTGCCCAACTTGGACCTCTTTAGCCTTACTCTTCTCTAGAGAATCAAGAATCTCCTCATGCCTTCAGGCCATCTCCACCACAAAGTTAGAAGGATCTTTAATATGAGGTAATGTAGCCCTGGCAGATTCAACTTTCAACCCCCTGATAAACTTCTTATTCCTCTTCATCACTATATCCACTGAAGCATACCCATATCTGGCCAATTCCCTAAACTTTCTGGCATACTCCAAAAGGGACATCTCTCCTTACTCTAACTCAGCAAACTTTCTTATCAAAACTAACTGTGTCATTGCAGACATAAAGTACCTCTCCCGGAACCTCCCCTTGAAATCTGCACAAGACAAGGTTACCTCGTCCACACCAGCCGTCACACTGTTCCACCAAAACAAAGTCGCTCCCTGAAGCTGTCTCGATGCCAACCTCCACTTCTGCTCATTATTGAGCCCCAAGTCTACGAAGATTCTCTCACAGTGCAGTAACCAATTTTCCGCCTCTATAGCATCCTCTGTCCCCAGAGAAGGCATCCCTCCAAGCTTAGCGTAATCTCCGCTCAACTTAGCATAATGGTTAACTACCGGAACTCCTGCCCCTGCAGCATCTCCTCCTAACACTCCAGCTGCAACTCCCGCTTGCATCATATTCATGAAAAACATATACATAGCTTCCATTCCAACTTGTGGGACTCCAGCACCTACATTCTCTACTTGTGCTTGACCTTGGGTTCTCCGTGTACTAGGTCTGGCATTCCCATCGGTGCCCTCCCTTTATGGGTTAACTCTTCCTCTTCTACCATCCATATCTGTATTCAAACCTCATAAGATACAAAAAAAAACCTAACAAGGATAGGAGACTAGAGATAAAGCGTATACTTATATATAGCAAATACAAGTACGTTACTATAGTGTTATCCCATACCCCAACCTTACTCTAATTCCTTAGGATTATGTTTTAAAAACCATTTTTAGTTTAAATTTTTTCATAAACCATGCTCTGATACCAAGTTGTAACATCCCGTATCTGGAGGCCAAAAGCTAAGCGCTACAGATTCTGCAGTCATCCATAGTATTAAATTCTGGTGAAAAATACGGTAATGATAATGGTATCCAAAATATCAAAAGCACATGAATATGAACAAAATCACAGATTTCCAAAAACAATATTTTACTGATTATATTTCAAAATAAATTCATATCCAAGTTACATAATCCCTTATCGTTTCCCAGTAAAGATTAATTATAATCATTACAAAAATACGCCAAGAGCGACATATGACGATGCCCCCTTGGTTGATCAAAGCAATATAGTCATATCTGACTTAATACACATCGGAAATAAACAAAACAATCTGTAACTCCTAATTAGCTATCCATTAGCCACCTTCTCGTCTCCCGAAACTTTATTCGCCAAAATTTCTAAACCTGAAAACCTTAACCTTAGCCTACTCAAATCAAATTTTGGGCACTCGAGTGTTTAAGGGGAAACAAAAACTTTGAGTCAGACATAAAGCCTGGTGTGAATAATTCTGTTACATCTCGGTTTACTCATATTAAGTGAGACCACGCCGCTTAGCAGAACGGGTTTCCCCTCACTAATATCCTCTTTAAACATATATTTTGAAATCCTTTCCTACAACCAAATTGGTTAATCAAACTGATTATATCAAAAGAGCAATATCCTTTATGCTAATAAATGGACTATCTTTCTGTAAAATAGGCAATAAGTGGACTGTCTATCCACATCATAATAGTAAGGTCCGTTATGTAAACAAATGGACTATTTGTACATAAAACTGGGCTGACTGCCCGCAAACTGAACTAACTGTCCAGATAAAAATGGACTAATTGTCCAAATTATTTTCTTAGGGTTAACTACCCTTCATCTTTTTCCTTGAAAACCTTTTCAAAATGATTTAACCTTTTAAATCATACTTATACAAGGAAAATATATTCTTAGCTTTACTCTAAGCTATTTTTCCACAATATATATATATATATATATATATATATATATACACACGCACACACTTTACTCAAAATAATGTTGATGAATTTTAACAAGGATTAACTATCCTTCCAAAACAAGTTAAAACTCTTTTTAACTTGAAAATACTTAGGCTATATTGCCTATTTAATACATTCGAAACCTTCATTTAAAACCTTTAAACAACCCTTTCGAAATCATTGAAGGTAACCCCTTCGAAACCATTGAAAACGACCCTTCCAAAACCATTAAAAGCCTTTCGAAAACATTGGAAAACCTTTCCTTTCTTTCCTCCGAAAGCTTCAAAACATTAGACGTCCTCTTTTAAAATCTTTAAATATTGCCTTTCGAGAACATAGGAAAAACCCTTCCTTTCAACCCTTTCGAAACCTTGGGAAACCACCCATTTCGAAACCATTCATTAAAACCTTTCGAACTAGTCAAAACTCAATCCTTTCGAAAGCACTTTGGGTTCAATTTAAAACATGTGCAAACCTTTCGAAACCATTCGAAAATTTACTCCTTCGAAATCTTTGAAAATCATCTCGGTCGAAACCATTTGGATTCTGCCTTCAAGTAGAGCAAAAGGATCAGAAACCCATTAAAGTCGAAAGCATCTGTTTTGAAACCATTTAAAACTATCTCTTTCGAAACCATTTGGATTTTACTTCAATCATAGAAAAAGGGTCTTTAAAACATTTAAGTCGAAAGCATCTATTTCTGAACCATTTACTAAGTAAAGAAGTGTTGGTGTCGAAACCATCCCTTCGAAAGCATTGGAGAAGTGGCCAAATTTTAGAAAACAAAGTAAATAACCCTTTCAAAACCATCTGGGTCGAAAGGTAGAAAGCGGCAGTAAAAAGTTGTCAACTTAGTCGAAAGTAGTTATTTAAAAACAAAGGCATAACCCAATCGAAACCATTCCTTTAAATCCATTAAACCCAGTCGAAAGCTAACTAAGTCGAAAGCTACTCGGTCGAAAGCCATTAAATTGAAAGCAAGCAGGCGCATTTTTAATTTAAAAACAAAGTAATGCCCCAACCCTTTCGAAACCCTTGGTTTCGACTCCATACCTTCCGCCTACATCCAATTCACTACGTACCAGTTCTTTGATACCATGTGCATTGGTTTCGACTATGTCGGAAGCGAAGACGAGGAGGCGGAACCTAGTGCCGAAAGCATCGAAACAGGGAAAAGCATGTAGCAAATATTTCTTTTCACCTAACCTACTTCACATGTCTAATTTTGATTGGTTGCCTCTTCCTTTACCAATATATAAAAAGTACAGCAATTTCAGAACTAATCTTTGTGAATTATCTGAAAAAACCCCTTTCTCCTTTTTATAAATATATAAAACATTTAAGTCCCACACCTTAAATAATTTAATATATCCATTAAACACTTAGGAAAAATCTACAAAAATTCCACAAAATCTCTTTTAATACGTTTTCCAACATATAAAAATTTCAGACCTAAATCTTTTATAATTTAATCGTAAATAATTATTAACCCAAATTAACATTTTCTTTACTGGAAAATTCATATAAATTCCAAAATTATTTTGAAAATTGTGAAAATTGAAACCCATCCCTAAAATATCATTTATGATCTTCATAAATATTCGTGAGGCATTTGGATGTCATTTTATCAGGTTTTCACCTTAAAACATATCGTAAATTCAATATGAACCATAATTCTTCAACAAGTATATATAATTATTCCATCATTCAAAAACATGGAAAATCAATGCAAAATATTCGGAATTCATCTTAAAACCGAAAATAATAAAAATTTGAGATGTAAACATTATTCACCTTAGCTTTAGAGATTATTGAGATTGAGATGTGAATGGATTTGATTTGCTTAAGCTTCTTCCTAGCCTTTTCTCTATCTTCTTCCTCTTTCTCTTATTATGGTGGCCGGCCTTAGTTTTAAAAATTTTGATAAAATGAAAACGAACATGTATGGGTGGTACACGGCCAAGTTTAAGGGATATAGGAATGGCCTCTTTCCTATTTTACCACTCCTTTATTTCAATTTAACTCTTATTTTAATTTATAGGTTAAATGGCACGGCTACCTTTTAATTAAATAAAATTTCAATCCCATAATAAACACATTATTTTATTTTATTTAGCTAATTAAATATTCTAAATAACGTTACCAAAAATCTGGGGTGTTACATCATGCATCATGAACCAAATGTTACATATAAGACTAGTGGGCCACGGGTCTTCTGGTAAGGCCGAAACCTGCTAAGTATAGTCGTTAGCATAAGACAAGAGCTGTCACGCTCAAATGTGTATGGTCACTAATATAAAATCAATAATATATGTGGTCACTAATGTAAGACCATGCTTTGTATGGTCACTAATATAACACCAATACTTCGTATGGCCGCTAATACAAGACCAATACCACATATGGTCACTAATATAAGAACAATACCAAACATTACAAACATCTAGTCCTAAGGCTAAAGCCAAGAGGTATGGACTTACTCCATATATGCAACATCATATGGAATTGTATATCACAATACTCTAGTCATCACGTCTCAAAACCCTTCGAACTACTCTATAAAAGAAAACCACCACATAAACCAAAGTGCGTCTCCAGTATATCCTATGACCTTTATGCCATCAACACCTTCGATATCGCTTTCTCGTCTATCTCAAAAAATTTCGGTTTTAAAGTACGTGTCAGAGTGGATCTCGCACGAGTTTTTGAATCAAAGTACCAAAAATCTACCCAAACTTAAGGGATTATTTGTGAAGATCCAAATTATTGAGATGAGAATAATTAGATTAAAATTAGAAAAAGGGAAACTTTCAAAAATATATATATATAGTCTGAAGAAAAATATTGAGAATGAGTTAAAAGTAATAATAGCTAAATTGAGTAAGTCTTATATTCACATGTGTGTGTATATATATATATATATATATATATATATATATATATATATATCTTGAATGTAAACAGTAAGAAGAAATGGTATTTCAGAGGGAAGAAGATATATAACTGAGTGTATATATGGAATATATATATTACCATATGTTGTATTTATATATATATATACCCAGAAAGAATAAACATAAAGTAATAAGGAAAGAACACCAGGGTAATTAAAAATATGAATCCATTTACATATCAAGAGAAAACAGATAGTTTGAAATATTAACCAAAGGTTAATTGATAAAGAGGATATACATACATACATATATATATATATATATTACAGTTTAACATAAAGAAAATAAAAGAGAAAATTGTTTTCAACAATTAAGTAAGGAGAAAATGATATATTCTTCGATAAATTAAAATGCTTAAAAACCAGTTTTATATTAGTTATACATAAGTACAATTTTGAACTAAGTCAAGGGTAAACAAATAGGCCGAGATAATAAGCTAGGAATGGAAAATAACTCGGGTATAATAAAAGGTATTAAAAAAAATAAGCCACATGAAAATAATATACAAGTGAATCATGCAAATTGCATGCACACAGGGAAAAGCAGTGGATAACTGCTTTTACCAGAAATAGAAACTAAAAGAAAATGGCACATTTAGCCATAACAGCACACACATAATTCTTTGAGTGATGTGAGGATAAAATGGGTTTTTCCCTTCAGTAAAACCGTAGTAAAAATGATTTAAATCAAGAGAAGAAGCATAGGTTTTTCTCTAAGGGAAAACAGAAACACATTGAAAAAAAAAGAGAAGAACATACACTGTTTTCAAGCTTAGGCAATCTCAGGGAAAAGAAGGGAAAGGTGAGTGATTAATCAATCTCATGAGGCTAAGGCATTAAGACCCAAGTTAAGGGCAGCCATTTTATTTTCTTTTGTGCTTGATCAACTTGTTTTTCTCTGAATTAATGAATGCTGAGCATGGTTGGTGTATTAATAAATCTTTGGTTGATGCTTTGATTTGTTTTGTTGATTGTTTGATAATAATAATGCCATGATCTCTGAGAAGGATCCAGTACCATGAACCATCAGTTTGTAGTTATGTTAGTAAGATAAATACAATTTTATTATGAAGTAGGGTAATATTGAAAGATAAGCTAGGTAGTGTGAACAAAGGAGGTTCATGCTTATGTCTAGTTTGTTTTAAATTAAGGATGAACAATGCAATAAATTATTTATGTGCTGATTTGTTCAGATCTAAGGCTAAAAATGTTTTAGGGGTTTTTCTCTAAAAACCTTACCCTATGTTCACAATAGAATTAAGCATAAGATTTTTTTATATAGAACTCTACTGGATTTGTTAAGAGATCATGACATTCTGGAATACAGGAGTATACAAGTGATAAAACAAATTTTGAATGAGACAACTGGAAAAATGAAATGAAAACATGATTTTCATAAATGAATGTATGGTCAGTTGAAATCTCCGAGTAAGATTAACTCTCTCTGATTCATAGAAAAAGAAAGAAAGTAAAAGCAATTCAAAAGTTAATAACTCTTTCTGAAATAAGAAATGAGACTGGTCACTAGATTATAAAACTAATCTAGGAGAAAAGCCTTGATCTATTCATCATAAGGAGTATGATGGGTATGTGCATGACTTGTTTAAGTCCTATAGGCCTTTGTACAGGGGTTAACAGAACTGAGTCCCTTGCAATGCACACATGGTGTTCAATGGCAAAGAGATATGACCAAATTAAATTGATAAACCAAGTTTTAGAGCTGAACTATGGAAATTAAAATGAGTTAATTCCATAAGAGTATGTGTACATGTAAACTGTATTGAATGATAGACTGGTTGCTTGTGTGCTTGAGTGTAGTAGGAGCTTAGATAGATACATATATATCCAGTTACATCATGAATCCAAATTGCTTCAAGCATATTAATACTCTGCACTACAATTTAAAAAATGACAAGATTTTACATTTTGATTTCACTCATACCAGAATTATATTCTGACCCTATCTGTTGCTTTGTAACATCTGGGGTGTCTCATTTTTATGGAGGCAGCTCTAGATGTTGCTGCAGGAAAGGAAGCATAGGAAACTTGTATGCATGGACAATTGAAGATTTACTTGCATTTAGAATGATTAAGGAGTTTGGCAGATATGTTGTAATAATTAGGCTAGGCTAAAAATATCACTATGGTTTAAGTATTTTATGGATTGATATGTGTTTGTTTTTCTGAGAAGAAAACTTGTACGAATTTTTAAGTATTATATATATATGCATCTGTGGGTTTCTGTTTTAAGGAATTGATCTACATAGTCTCTGGTGAAGTATGAAACAGGAGATCATGCCATGTAATTTTGATATGTGCTCATGTCTCCTTTGGTAATGTCAGATGAACTTTTGAAAATGGTAGAGTAGAAGCAATCATAGGGAGAAAGGAATATAGCACAATTAATGAATCTTGTAAAGGTTGAGTTGAACCCAAACTGGCTAACCAGTAAGGCTTAACCATGACTTATAATTGATATAAGCCTATGCAAAGGCTGGAAGGCATAGCCTGTAATCTGGTTTGGGCATTTGATTTTCCCAGTGAAAACTTGTATTGCCTGGTGTAATAAGCTCATATGCATGCTTGGTACTTGTAGACTTCACTGCAATTATACTTAACTAATTCCTGTTATCTAGATATTTAATTCAAATCTGGTAGTATTGGGGCATGATCAAAACCTATGGTAAATTGTAGATGCATATGGTCTTATTTGTAATGAGCATTTCCATCACTCAATAGAATAGTGACCACTATCATTTGTCTTCTTTCCTAGAAAACATCAGATGTCTTCATCATAAGTTCACCTGGAAGTCTTGCATTTCATCTGATCCTTTTTGTTTACTTTGCCATAAGCATACTGATTGCACCCATGTTCTTAGTCTCTATTTTGCATGATAGTTTGAGTTAACACTCTGGTCTGACTGTATTGTTCTCCTCTGCTTAGCCTTTAAATTAGTTTGTCATTTCAATATTCACATGATTATTGCAACTTTATAAATCAAAGCATGGGTATTTCACCTGATATAAAAGTTGTTTGAAATTGAAATGAGTAACACAAGCTAAACTAATAAGCATGAGTTAGGTTGAACACCTTTTACTAAATATAGAACAATAAGTATCAGATTACAAAATCCCAGGATTAAAATGTATGGCTTATAAATTCAGGAATCAATTAATTAGTGAGGTAGAACAAGAAAATAAGAGAACTAGTGATATTTAATCCTAAAGATAATCATGCTGGAGTTCTAAAAAGAAATATATATATATGATAAATAGGAATGGCTATGTGACACCAAATCTCTGAAATATGAGAAACAAGGTGGGAATGAGTTGCTTTGTTGTTTTAGTCACTCTGATAAGCAAAGAACCATTTATATATCTTCATATATATAAATGATAGAATTTAATTAAGTACTGATATATTTATATTAGTAAAATTCAGGATCTTGGGGGGAGGAATGAATTAATGAATTAAAAGAAGTGATCACTTGTTTAAAAAAAACTCACTAAAAATCACATAAATTAGATCAAAAGAAGTGGGTCACTTCAGTTGGTATCAGAGCTATGTTGTTAAAACATAGCACAAATATATAGTAATGATAGAAATAAATATCCACAGTAGAAATAAATTGCAGAAAATAATTAAATTAGAAATATGACTAACTAGCTATGCAATTGAATAGTGAATCATGGTAGGAAGACCACCAAGTCATGGAGCAGGACCCTCCAATACAACACCAATGGTCAATTTGCAAGATTTGGTGAGGGCATTTAGAGAGGGAGCAGTGCACAGGGAAGAGAATCCTCATGAGGAACTAGCCAAACTGTTGAAGACATTTTCAAATTTAGGAGGCAAGGATTTTGAAGGCACTGAGGGAATTATGGGAGTGCAGACATGGCTGAGAACTTTGGAAAGGATATTTGCAGATATGCAAATTAATGACCAAAGGAAGAGGCAGATAGCTTCAAGGAGACTCAAAGGAGCAGCTTTAGATTGGTGGGAGGTGATCATCACAGGAAGGCCAGAAAATGAGATAACATGGGATCAATTCAAGGAGATGCTTGAGGCAAGGTTTGTTCCAGCAACAGCTAAGGCAACATTGCTTGAGGAATTTATAAGGCTAAGGCAAGGACCAATGAGTGTGACTGAATACACTCAAAAATTTGAGAGTTTATCCAAGTATGGAACTATGCTCATAGGAGATGAAGAATCAAAGAATTCAAGATTTATCCAAGGATTAAATGCAAGACTGAGTAGAGCAATGTTACCATACAAGGATAAAACATTTGATCAAGTCATAGACCTTGCTCTTTCTTTTGAACAACATGACAATGCAAGGGGAAAATTTAGGAGCATGAGGGCTAACAATCAAAAGAAAGGGAAAAATAGAGCACATCCCTATGACAAGAAAAAATTGGATAAGAAAATGGAAGGAGCAACCACTAGGGAAGCTAAGAAGAAGGTCACTTGTTACAATTGTGGCAAAGAACCTGAGTAATAAGTGTCAAGCAGCCAAGAAGGCACCATTCAGCTGCTATAACTGTGGGAAGGAAGGCCATATTAAAAGGAACTGCCCAGAATTCAAAAAGGGAGCAAAGATAGGAGCACTTGAGGGCAAAGCAAAAGCAACTGCAGTGGGAAGTTCTGGCCAATTGGAAGGTATACTTCTAATTAAAGATCATCCCATCTCAGTTATATATGACACTGGAGCAACACATTCATTAATATCCCAAGACATAGTGAATAAATTGACTCTCACATGCTATTTAGTTGATAATCCCTTGTTTATTCAGAGCCCACTAGGTAGCTCTTGTTTGCTAGGGTTAAAATGCTTGGGAGTGGAATTAAACATAGGAGGAAATGTGTTTAAATCTGATTTGTTTGTATTGAAATACCCTGGAATAGGAATTATTTTAGGGGTAGATTGGTTGAGCAAATTCAAAGCAATTTTGAATTTGGAAAATTTCACTATTTCTCTGAAAACAGAAAATGGTAAAAATATTATAGTCATGAGTGAAATTGCTAAAATCAATTATTGTAACCAAATATGTAGCATGACTGAGAAAGAATTAGAACTGGAAGACATAAAAATTATAAATGAATACCCAGATATCTTTGGTGAAGTCATAGGTGTTCCAGAAAATAGGCAAGTAGAATTTCAGATAAGGCTAATCCCAGGAGCAAGCCCAATCATCAAGAAGCCTACAAGGATGGGTCCTAAAGAATTAGTGGAATTGAAACATCAGTTGGAAGAACTGGAGCAGAAAGGCTTCATAAGCCTAGTAGTTCAAACTGGGGTTCTCCAGTTGTATTTGTGAAGAAGCATGATGGTACTTTGAGGATGTGCATTGATTATAGGGAATTAAACAAAGTCACCATAAAAAACAAATACCCACTCCCCAGAATTGATGATCTATTTGATCAATTGAATGGAGCAAAGATCTTTTCAAGGCTAGATTTAGCCTCTGGGTTTCATCAGATGAAGGTAGAGGAAGAAAGTATTAAGTACACTGCCTTCAACACAAGGTATGGACTATATGAATTTTTGGTGATGCCTTTTGGATTGACAAATGCACCATCATATTTTGTAGATTTAATGAATAGAACATTTAGAGATTTTCTAGACAAATTTGTGGTTGTCTTTATTGATGACATATTAGTGTATTCAAAATCAGAAGGAGAGCATGCAAAACACTTGCATCTGGTTTTGTCTAGACTAAGGGCACATGATTTAAAGGCCAAATTCTCTAAATGTACATTTTGGCAGAATGAAGTAAAATTTTTGGGGCACATTGTATCACAACATGGGGTTAGTGTAGATCCAACCAAGGTGATAGCAGTGCAGTCATGGAATAGGCCCAAATCAGTGACTGAGGTGAGATCATTTTTGGGAATGGCAGGCTATTATAGGAGATTTATAAAAGATTTTGCAAGGATAGCTATCCCATTGACCAAGTTAACTAAAAAGGAGCAACCCTATGTGTGGACAGAGAAGTGTGAACAAGCTTTCTTATCACTAATGAAGGCACTGTTAGAAGCTCCAGTTTTGCAAGTGCCAGAGGGTAATGAAGAATTAGTAGTTTACACAGATGCTAGTGGATCTGGATTGGGGGTAGTGCTTATGCAACATGGCAGAGTCATAACATATGCATCAAGGCAACTCAAGCCAAATGAAACTAGGTATGCTACACATGACTTAGAACTAGCTGCTGTGGTTTATGCATTAAAACTATGGAGACATTATTTATTAGGTGCTAAGTTTGAATTGTTTACTGATCACAAGTCACTTAAATATTTGTTTTCCCAAAAAGACTTGAACATGAGGCAACATAGGTGGGTAGAATTTCTAGCTGCCTATGATCTTGATATATTGTATACCCCTGGAAAAGCTAATAAAGTAGCAGATGCATTAAGCAGACATCAAGCAAAATTGGCAAGCTTAATGATGGCAGAGTTCAAGAATTTGACAATTCTTAGTGAGGTAGAAGTGAAAGAAGAAACTAGTGTATCAGATAAGACACACAGTAAGATGATTGAATATGGTAAATTAAGCCTCATATCCTTAAAATCAACACTGGTTGATAAAATAGGACAAATGCAGAATCAAGATATAAATTTGAAGGAGAAAAAGAACATGATATCACAAGGCATGATAGTGGAAAACTATGAGGTAGATGATAAAGAATACTTAAGGAAAAAGGGGAAACTCTGCATACCAAATGTAGAGGAACTGAAGCAAGAAGTTATGGATGAGCATCACAAAACAAAATATACTATCCATCCAGGTGGTACGAAAATGTACCATGATCTCAAGAGAAATTACTGGTGGCCAGGGATGAAAGGAGCAGTAGCAAAATATGTGGCCAATTGCTTGACATGTCAACAAGTAAAGGCAGATTATCAAAGACCCTCAGGTTTACTACAACCTTTGGAAGTGCCTACTTGGAAATGGGAAAGTATATCAATGGATTTTGTAGATGGTTTGCCAAGAACAAGAAGGGGCAATGATAGTATTTGGGTAGTGGTGGATAGACTCACAAAAACAGCACACTTCATCCCAATAAGTTCAAACAGAAATGCTCACAAGCTAGCTCAATTGTTTGTGAAGGAGATAGTGAGATTGCATGGCATCCCTAAGACTATCATTAGTGATAGAGATACTTTGTTTACTTCAAGGTTTTGGAGTAGCTTTCAAGAAGCTATGGGGACAGAACTAAGCCTAAGCACAGCCTACCACCCACAAACAGATGGGCAAACTGAGATTGTTAATAAAGTTTTAGAAGATTTTCTGAGAGCATGCATACTTGATTTTGGAGGCAACTGGGAGGATCATATTTATTTAGCCGAATTTGCTTATAATAATAGCTACCAGTCCACTATAGGAATGGCTCCATTTGAGGCTTTGTATGGGAAGCCTTGTTTATCTCCTGCTTGTTGGATGGAGGTTGGAGAAAGGGTGTTACTTGGACCAGACCATGTAAAAGAAACTTCTGCAAGAATTGAACTAGTGAGGCAAAGAATGAGAGTGGCTCAAGAGAGACAGAAAGCCTATGCAGATAAAAGAAGAAGGCCAGTAGAATTTGAGGTGGGAGACTATGTGTTTCTCAAAGTATCACCAATGAGGAAAATATTGAGGTTTGGCAAAGCAGGGAAACTGTCACCAAGGTATATAGGACCATATGAAATTGTTCAAAGAATAGGGACTTTAGCTTATAGGTTGAAGTTACCAGGGGAATTGAGCAAAATACATGATGTATTTCATGTATCCCAATTGAGAAAATGGGTGCATGATAAAGAGTCCATTCTTGAATCTCCTACACATGTTGAAATTCAATCAAATCTGGTTTATAAAAAGGAACCAGTGGGCATTGTGGCTAGAGAAGAAAAGAAACCGAGAGATAAAATAATTAAACTAGTTAAAATCCAATGGAGTTTGGATGAGAATGATTGCACTTGGGAGGCTGAAGAGAGGATAAAGGATAAATATCCTAAGCTGTTTTCTGCTTAAGGTATGCTTAAAAATTATTATGAGACCTTAAAATTATTTACGTATGTTTGATTGATTGAGAATAAATGAGTTCCTGAAATTTCATTTGATAGAAATTAAGCTTTGTATACATTTGGATATAAATGTATGAGAGAATAATTGTGGGACACAATTCCTTTTAGGAGGAGAGTATGTGAAGACCCAAATTATTAAGATGAGAATAATTAGATTAAAATCAGAAAAAGGGAAACTTTCAAAATATATATATATATATATATATAGTCTGAAGATAAATATTGAGAATGAGTTAAAAGTAATAATAGCTAAATTGAGTAAGTCTTATATTCACATGTATATATATATATTGTCACGACCCGACTTCCTACGCCCAGGAAGACGTATCATTTTTAAGAAAAGAAAGAGGTGAGAAAGTAGAAAAGAAAGAGAAGAAGAAGAAACAACAACAGAATCTCAACAGCGGAACGAATAAAATATAATATATCACATAAATATCATATACATCTGAGTACACAGATAATACAACACATACTAGGCAGTTATAAACACCTGTCTAGTTAATACAACTCAACATCACAGAGATACAACACAGCGGAAATACAGAAATAATCACTGACACAGCGAAATCACTATATATCTATAGGCTGAAGCCTCCTGCTCCATTGCTCCTCCAGAATTCGTCAAAGCTAACCTGAATCCCTTGGCTACCCGTAAAAATTTGGGTACCCGAGAGTTTATGAAAAACAGAAATAAACTTCGGGTCAGACATGGGTCTGGTATGAGTAACCGGTTAAAGTTGTTTAACTTTGAAAATCATTTGAAAACAAAGGTATCACGTAAGACTCCCCACAAATAAACACGGGTAAGTTTTTACCTTACGCTAACCAAAACATTTTATAGGAAATCCAGTGATATTATAATAGGGTCTAGGGTTTTCAAGTAAAGCTAGAAAATAGCTGAAATGCTTACATCTCACATTCCAACATAGTTGGGCACAATCAAAACGTACGGCGCTTATTGGAGATTGGAGTCCATACAATGGCTGGGCTACTGGGGTACCGCCCGTCACAGTACGTGGCCTAGATCACCGTACCGAGGAGTACGCCCGCTCCCCTGCAACACAAAGCCGGACCCGTTCCTTACTGAACAGTTCCAAACAAGACAACCCCAGTAGTTGTTGCAATCAACTGCCCACACAATCGAATATAAAGGGACATCTAGACAGAGGTATATCTTGCTCTCAAGTGGGTGCTACCCACGAAGCTCTGCTGCACCTCCCCTGTTTTAGCCATTCCCGGTCGATGAGGCTTGAGGTCACGATTACCTGAATAGAACTCATCACTTAGAATGCTCATCGTCCACCTGACGATGTGCTGAAAGCATTCAATCCATACAAGTTCATTCCGGGTTCGAACGAAACCGAAGGCATTATCTCGTTACACTCGTATTGGAATCACCCTCAGAGTTAACGACAATAACCCTTGCACTCTGAATCACCATCTCGAATCTATAAGTACTATCACCGTCAAACTCATTACGGAATCACCCACAGAGTTATACTGACGTATAGTTCTTATACCTCGAGTCTTCACTTGCTCCACCTGGATTTCACGACCTAACGTTAATTTGGATCGATGTGGTTTTCGGGTCTCCAGACCTGGAATCCCGGTATACGGAAACCCGATCCCGGTCTCATCGAATCCAAAACGTGTCTTTTAAGGCCAAGTTGTTTTAAAGTTTAAAACAATTCAATTTAATTATCTATATCAACACAGATAGATAAACCACAATATCACAGATGAATAATCATATATGAATAAATTATATCATCACCATACATCAATCAAGCATCCATATCACAACAGATATTACTCATCTCATTTCTGAGATTACAACCAATCAATAAATGGGATATCAATCAATCATCATACATAAGCAAGGATTACTAATCACATCGTTGATAATTAATTTAAAATAAATTAAATTAATTACCTTATCTTTTTAATTAATTTAAAATAAATTAAATTAATTACTACATCATTATTAACTTGCTTATATTTCTATTAATTAATTATCAATTAATTAATTAATAATCATCCCATTATTCCATTTAATTAATCATCCCTGATTAATTTCCCTTAATTACATTGAAGAAATTATCCTTTAAATTATTTCCCAGATTAATTATTTTTAATCACAGATAGAAATAAATCTTTACATTACCACATTTATTAATTAACTAAAGTTAATTATATTATTTAATTTATTACATTAATAAATCTTTTCATTTATTCATTATACTAGATGAATCCATTTTAATTCCAACATTAATTACATTAATAATTGGTCTCAAATTACATTTCCAATTTCATTATATCAAAGAAATTAATTTCTAGTTAAACCCAAACATTAATCACTCTTGATTAATCAACATATAGTAATTAACTTCCTTAATTACTTTATTAATTACACTCCATAATTAATTATCTCAAATTAATCCTTTGATAAATCTTACAAAGTAATTATACTCAAATTACTTTATTCATAAAACATCATCCTGTTAATTACATTCTGTAGTTATTCTCCAATTACTTCTCTAAGTAATTATAATTATCACACAATCAATTTAATTAATCCAAGTTAATTAAAATAAATAAATTAACTCAAATATATCAAATTTCTCAAGTAATTAATTTCTTAATTACTTCTCATTTATTAATTATATTTAACAATTACAATGTTGATTATTAAACCAATTGATCCAATTCTATTAATGATCAATTACATTAATTAATAATAAATAATCTAGTTAACATTTATTTAATATTCTAAATAATTAACTTACATTAATTATTATTAATTATAAGTTCAATCTATCATTCAATAATTGATTTGAGATTAATCTATGATTTCTTAATAACATATTAATTACATATTCCATTATAAAATCGTAATTTAATACCTTAGGACTTATAACTTCAAATTAATTATTTAATTCATCTTTAAACTTGAATTAACTCATTTAGTTTCAATTTCAAATTTATCAATTCAAACTGTCAACTATCATCCTCATTTGTTAATGGTTACAGAATTTAAACCTTTAATCTTTATTAACTTAAAGAAAAATTCATCTTCATAATTGATTAAATTCCATCTTTCTCTTTGAAC
The DNA here is from genome assembly GCA_030737815.1 of Allium fistulosum. Taxonomy (NCBI): domain Eukaryota; kingdom Viridiplantae; phylum Streptophyta; class Magnoliopsida; order Asparagales; family Amaryllidaceae; genus Allium; species Allium fistulosum. The sequence goes on along the minus strand of CM060902.1, from coordinate 729,875,546 downwards.
TTCCATTTAAAATTTCCAAGTTTGAAGGAACACAAATTTAAACTTTGTTCATTTTATAAAACTATCTCTTTTAAAAACTTAAAATTTCAAATTAAAAATAACACTTAGTTATAAAAAGATTTTAAAACAATTTCACTTAAGTCCAAATATTTACTTATTTAGATTTATATTTTTTCTTCAAAAATCTGGAATTAACACTTAAATTTAACTCAGTTTAACTGGATTTAAAAATTTAAAGCTTTAACAATTTAAAACTGTAAATCTGGTCGATATTAAAACTGGAAACAATATAACCCGAGTCCCCTTTGTTTTGCTTCGAGAAAAACATCAGATTTCCCGAGCCAGACTGCAACTTACTCGAGTACGTGCTCGAGTTACCCTGTGCACTGTCGAATTTGAGAATAACAGGCTTACTCGAGACAGCCCCTATTTCACTTCGAGGCAACTTATCATTCCACCCGAGAAAATCACGTTTCTACCCGAGAAATTCTCGAGTCCACTTCCTGTCATCACCACGAATACACAACCACCAGAACACTCACCTGTACACGTGCACAGGTAACCGGTCCACCTCCGACCATCATCGCCGCCTTCATCCCATCGACATCGACCCCCACCAACCTTCCAACCACCCAGAATTGCCAAACACAATCGAAATCAAAATCGAGGTTCTTCAAAGATCACTGGAACCCAACCTCGACCTACCTATTTGCCACGCACTACCAATTCCGATCATCAGAAGCTTCGTAGCTTCAGCCATATCATCGCCAAACCCCCACGAATCCACTTCCAGAAGCCTTATCGCACTCGATACTTCAGAGAGGAAGAATTAATCAAGTCTTTCAGCACGACCAAAAATTAGGTCACCCTAGTTCGAACACCTCCCACTGCCACCACAAAGCGTCGTTCAACCTCCGAGCATTTTTCCTAGAACCCTCGATCGCTCCTCTACTTCCAGACCGAAGTTCGACATCCCTAGTTGTCGAGATCACCCACGACAGCTTAAAAAGATTAAAACAGTGCATCTAGAACTGCTCTTCAACCCCAGCATTAAAAATCATAAAACTTGTTTTAAAAATCTTGATTTCGTATGTAGTTTCACCCTATACCCTTGAATACTTAAAACAAGAAGTTTGTTTTTAAACTTGATTGAGGTTGAACCCTGTCTCCTTGGTTTCCAGAGTAAATTTTCAAGACAGTTTATCTTATATAAATTTTATCATCCAAGTTATAGTTAAACAACCACTGGTTGCTTGTATCTTCATTCAATAATTGCTAGATCACAAGAGAAGGGAGTTGTTTTACAATTCTACTTAAAAGAAGAACATCATGCAACATAAAATTTCAGAGCAGACACAGATATGCACAGACAAGATACATGTCATCACATAGAAAACATGTCATTTTAACCAAAGTTATAAGTTTTAAAATAAAAGTTACTCACCAATTTTTATGAAGCAGAACAGAGCATTCATTTTGCAAACAACTTGAACTTGAAAACTGAAATATGTTTCCCACTTTAAATCTTCCTGCCCATCCTTTGCTTTTGTTTAGTTGCTTGGTATTTTGTTGAAGCTTGTTTTGAGATTAAAAATGGAGTTTCATTTTATATTTTCTTTACTCGAACTGGAAATGAAAAGATGATATGGGAAAGAATATTTGACAGGCTGAAGTATGAAATGGTTTATAGGGTTGGTATTTTATTTTATTTTTCTTGTAATGGTCAGAGATATTTTGTGAAGTATGGAGGCTGGAAACAACATTTTATACACTCGAATGACTCTAGGTTGGCTGCAAAGAAATGGAGCATTAATTGTTATGTACTTTATGGTTTGTTTATTCATACTTATCTCATATTTTACTCTTGCCTGTGACTTCAACAACAAGCTACAACATTCATATTTTATAGTTTGCTTTGCTTTGATCTTTCTTATCTCGTTCCCAGGCCTGCCTATCTGTATTCGACATCAGTTTCTATGCCATCCCATACAAGCTTTTAGACTAGGCAGATCATATTTAAAAGCTGGAAATTTCTTATGTATTCTATTTCTTGCTTACATTTCGAATTGTGATAAAAAAAATAATATTGTTTTCCATTGTTCACTTGCCTTTGATTCTTTTCTTTGTTCAACTTGTTATGTTTACTTGTCTGTAAAGATGGTAATTGAATGTTGTTTAAGATGTTTAATACATTTGTTTCATTGTTAACTTATATATTTATTTCTAGTTTACACACTTATGTTTATAGATGTTTCATTTTATTTTTATGTTTATAACATTTGAACTTAAACCATTAATATATATAATTTACTTTTGTTATTTCATTTTAAAACTTAATTATAAAATATTACATTTATTTATACTATTTCATCAATCTATATTCCAAAAAGAACAATAATACTTTTGTTAAAGTTATATTTAGGCTAAAATCAATTTTAAACAAATTTTACTCTATTCTGTTAATATTTAAAGCCAAATGATTATTTATCTATTTCATATTAAATCCAAAACAAAAGTTTACCAAAAATATTAAAATAATAAAACATATCTTTATTTATAAATTTTCAAAACAGATCTTGTCTATTTACAGTGTATACAGATATATATATATATAGATTATAAACAGAAAACAATTTATCAGTTTTTAAAATATGAAATATCAGTCAAATATTTATTTAAAAGAAAATTATTGAATCAATTCAGATTTTATTAACAATTATTATCAAATCAATTTAATTTTTATCACAGATTATTAAATTGATATTGCCAAAATTTCCGGGATGTCACATTCCTCCCCCCTTAAAAGAATTTCGTCCCCGAAATTTAAACAAAGGTAATTTAATAATCCAATTAAAAATTTAATTTTAAAATAGAAGCACATATCAAGCATATGCTAATAACTATAGCAACCAATCAAACAAATCTAATTATCCAGATAAAATTTTGGGTAGAATTCTCTCGAGTTTCCCCGAGTATAAATACCGGGTTACTCGCTCTATAGAATCCAAACAATCAATATTACTAAGCTGCAGAGCTATCCTTCATCTGGATCTTCAAAATAAAACAGGATATCAGACTAGAGATGAGTCAGACTCAATAACAAAGCTCCCGAACTGCTGGTTCTACAACCAGAGATAGAATTCGTACGTACTCCCTCAGAGAATACGTGAAATACAATGAATTCCAGTCATCCAAACTGACAGTTCAAATCTGAAGACCCAACACTTATCCTCAGAAGAACCACAGAAAAGATCCATAATATCTCGGAGTTGGCTTTCCACAACTTACCAAACTAAAAGCTCCCTGAATCAAAGAAAACTCCAACAACAACGAAGTCTCCAACTTCGAATTCCAAACTTCTTCAATTCTTATCCACACAACTTTTCAGACGATCCTGGGTCTCCTACATCTTCCTGATCAGCTCATCCTTGCTGATGCCCCTCAGAAACAAACTGGACCAAACAATTATCAAAATGATCTTTCTAAGATCAACCCAAAACTCAGAACACCAACTCGATCTCAAAATCAGAAAATAGATCTCACTTCTCCCATCTAGAAAAGATAAGCATGTGTACTCCAAACGGATCTCAGATCCTGAAAAATTTCCTGTAGAAACTCTCTAATCCAAACACTGCAATATCCAATTTCTTCCACACTGAACTACTGCCACCATGCTTCCACTGCGCTACTCTGATCTGAAACAGATGAAATATAGATGATGCACATAAGCACAACTCCCACTGATACCAAATATGACGGACCTAGGCTTTGCAACCATTAGTCAGCAATCACAATTGGTAAGCTTCTCAACAATTCCAGAAATATGGTTCAACAGATCCAAAACAAAACTCCGAAGTTCCACTAAACTGAGCTGCTTCACCCAACTCAAACCATCCTACTACTAAGCTGAACCTTCTATATCCCTTTTGAAATCCAGCCGATACCAAATTCAAACTCCAGATGCCGACAATTTTCTGACTCCCTGAAGACATCCAAAAAGAAGAATCTCCAAAACACAAGAGAACGCTCAAATTATCGCAAGTCACTTTTGCGATTAATCTGGCCTAATCCCAAAGAAAACTGTCCTCACTTACCCACCAGAACAACTTACACCTAACTGGCCAATTCAACGATAGAACGGAACCACTCGACTGCTTCTGGACTCCTACTAAGCTAGAAAACTTCTTGCCCACACACAGAAAACTCGAGCTATACTACTGACATCAATGCCAAGAAATTTCTAATTCAAAGCTCTTCGAGAAACTCGGACCACACACAACCAGAAACATCCTGCTGAACACAACCACAACCCCGAAACAGATTCACTACCTTAACTCATCCCAAAGAAATATCTTCGGAGATATCCACAGTCACTGCGCCTCATCACACAGCCACTATATCCTCGAGAGATCCAAAATATCACTACTTGCTTCAGCCTAACTGACATATCCAACTCCAGCTCATCCAAACTCTCGAAAATCCGCTCACACTAGTGCGATCATCTTACACTTAAATGCTGGACTCCGAATCCTTAACAGATTTCCTTCAGAGTTCAATAAAATCCTTACACCACAGCAAAGATCACTCGAGACAGTATTGGGTCTACCGTCTCGACAGATACACTTCCAACCTCAACAAACTCTAACCATCGGTAGTCGTGTTACACACACCACTATCCTATCTACCTTTATAACTTATGTTGGAAAACCCGAACAGGTAAATCCAACAGATAGGTAGAAATAAATAAATATATATATATAAAAATTACAAGTACGCTCTCTCAAGAAAGAAATCACTAAAGAGCCTAGGTATTCGCTCAACCTAGTGCTCTGATACCAACTGTCACGACCCGACTTCCTACGCCCAGGAAGACGTATCGTTTTTAAGAAAAGAAAGAGGTGAGAAAGTAGAAAAGAAAGAGAAGAAGAAGAAACAACAACAGAATCTCAACAGCGGAACGAATAAAATATAATATATCACATAAATATCATATACATCTGAGTACACAGATAATACAACACATACTAGGCAGTTATAAACACCTGTCTAGTTAATACAACTCAACATCACAGAGATACAACACAGCGGAAATACAGAAATAATCACTGACACAGCGAAATCACTATATATCTATAGGCTGAAGCCTCCTGCTCCATTGCTCCTCCAGAATTCGTCAAAGCTAACCTGAATCCCTTGGCTACCCGTAAAAATTTGGGTACCCGAGAGTTTATGAAAAACAGAAATAAACTTCGGGTCAGACATTGGTCTGGTATGAGTAACCGGTTAAAGTTGTTTAACTTTGAAAATCATTTGAAAACAAAGGTATCACGTAAGACTCCCCATAAATAAACACGGGTAAGTTTTTACCTTACGCTAACCAAAACATTTTATAGGAAATCCAGTGATATTATAATAGTGTCTAGGGTTTTCAAGTAAAGCTAGAAAATAGCTGAAATGCTTACATCTCACATTCCAACATAGTTGGGCACAATCAAAACGTACGGCGCTTATTGGAGATTGGAGTCCATACAATGGCTGGGCTACTGGGGTACCGCCCGTCACAGTACGTGGCCTAGATCACCGTACCGAGGAGTACGCCCGCTCCCCTGCAACACAAAGCCGGACCTGTTCCTTACTGAACAGTTCCAAACAAGACAACCCCAGCAGTTGTTGCAATCAACTGCCCACACAATCGAATATAAAGGGACATCTAGACAGAGGTATATCTTGCTCTCAAGTGGGTGCTACCCACGAAGCTCTGCTGCACCTCCCCTGTTTTAGCCATTCCCGGTTGATGAGGCTTGAGGTCACGATTACCTGAATAGAACTCATCACTTAGAATGCTCATCGTCCACCTGACGATGTGCTGAAAGCATTCAATCCATACAAGTTCGTTCCGGGTTCGAACGAAACCGAAGGCATTATCTCGTTACACTCGTATTGGAATCACCCTCAGAGTTAACGACAATAACCCTTGCACTCTGAATCACCATCTCGAATCTATAAGTACTATCACCGTCAAACTCATTACGGAATCACCCACAGAGTTATACTGACGTATAGTTCTTATACCTCGAGTCTTCACTTGCTCCACCTGGATTTCACGACCTAACGTTAATTTGGATCGATGTGGTTTTCGAGTCTCCAGACCTGGAATCCCGGTATACGGAAACCCGATCCCGGTCTCATCGAATCCAAAACGTGTCTTTTAAGGCCAAGTTGTTTTAAAGTTTAAAACAATTCAATTTAATTATCTATATCAACACAGATAGATAAACCACAATATCACAGATGAATAATCATATATGAATAAATTATATCATCACCATACATCAATCAAGCATCCATATCACAACAGATATTACTCATCTCATTTCTGAGATTACAACCAATCAATAAATGGGATATCAATCAATCATCATACATAAGCAAGGATTACTAATCACATCGTTGATAATTAATTTAAAATAAATTAAATTAATTACCTTATCTTTTTAATTAATTTAAAATAAATTAAATTAATTACTACATCATTATTAACTTGCTTATATTTCTATTAATTAATTATCAATTAATTAATTAATAATCATCCCATTATTCCATTTAATTAATCATCCCTGATTAATTTCCCTTAATTACATTGAAGAAATTATCCTTTAAATTATTTCCCAGATTAATTATTTTTAATCACAGATAGAAATAAATCTTTACATTACCACATTTATTAATTAACTAAAGTTAATTATATTATTTAATTTATTACATTAATAAATCTTTTCATTTATTCATTATACTAGATGAATCCATTTTAATTCCAACATTAATTACATTAATAATTGGTCTCAAATTACATTAATAATTGGTCTCAAATTACATTTCCAATTTCATTATATCAAAGAAATTAATTTCTAGTTAAACCCAAACATTAATCACTCTTGATTAATCAACATATAGTAATTAACTTCCTTAATTACTTTATTAATTACACTCCATAATTAATTATCTCAAATTAATCCTTTGATAAATCTTACAAAGTAATTATACTCAAATTACTTTATTCATAAAACATCATCCTGTTAATTACATTCTGTAGTTATTCTCCAATTACTTCTCTAAGTAATTATAATTATCACACAATCAATTTAATTAATCCAAGTTAATTAAAATAAATAAATTAACTCAAATATATCAAATTTCTCAAGTAATTAATTTCTTAATTACTTCTCATTTATTAATTATATTTAACAATTACAATGTTGATTATTAAACCAATTGATCCAATTCTATTAATGATCAATTACATTAATTAATAATAAATAATCTAGTTAACATTTATTTAATATTCTAAATAATTAACTTACATTAATTATTATTAATTATAAGTTCAATCTATCATTCAATAATTGATTTGAGATTAATCTATGATTTCTTAATAACATATTAATTACATATTCCATTATAAAATCGTAATTTAATACCTTAGGACTTATAACTTCAAATTAATTATTTAATTCATCTTTAAACTTGAATTAACTCATTTAGTTTCAATTTCAAATTTATCAATTCAAACTGTCAACTATCATCCTCATTTGTTAATGGTTACAGAATTTAAACCTTTAATCTTTATTAACATAAAGAAAAATTCATCTTCATAATTGATTAAATTCCATCTTTCTCTTTGAACTTCCATTTAAAATTTCCAAGTTTGAAGGAACACAAATTTAAACTTTGTTCATTTTATAAAACTATCTCTTTTAAAAACTTAAAATTTCAAATTAAAAATAACACTTAGTTATAAAAAGATTTTAAAACAATTTCACTTAAGTCCAAATATTTACTTATTTAGATTTATATTTTTTCTTCAAAAATCTGGAATTAACACTTAAATTTAACTCAGTTTAACTGGATTTAAAAATTTAAAGCTTTAACAATTTAAAACTGTAAATCTGGTCGATATTAAAACTGGAAACAATATAACCCGAGTCCCCTTTGTTTTGCTTCGAGAAAAACATCAGATTTCCCGAGCCAGACTGCAACTTACTCGAGTACGTGCTCGAGTTACCCTGTGCACTGTCGAATTTGAGAATAACAGGCTTACTCGAGACAGCCCCTATTTCACTTCGAGGCAACTTATCATTCCACCCGAGAAAATCACGTTTCTACCCGAGAAATTCTCGAGTCCACTTCCTGTCATCACCACGAATACACAACCACCAGAACACTCACCTGTACACGTGCACAGGTAACCGGTCCACCTCCGACCATCATCGCCGCCTTCATCCCATCGACATCGACCCCCACCAACCTTCCAACCACCCAGAATTGCCAAACACAATCGAAATCAAAATCGAGGTTCTTCAAAGATCACTGGAACCCAACCTCGACCTACCTATTTGCCACGCACTACCAATTCCGATCATCAGAAGCTTCGTAGCTTCAGCCATATCATCGCCAAACCCCCACGAATCCACTTCCAGAAGCCTTATCACACTCGATACTTCAGAGAGGAAGAATTAATCAAGTCTTTCAGCACGACCAAAAATTAGGTCACCCTAGTTCGAACACCTCCCACTGCCACCACAAAGCGTCGTTCAACCTCCGAGCATTTTTCCTAGAACCCTCGATCGCTCCTCTACTTCCAGACCGAAGTTCGACATCCCTAGTTGTCGAGATCACCCACGACAGCTTAAAAAGATTAAAACAGTGCATCTAGAACTGCTCTTCAACCCCAGCATTAAAAATCATAAAACTTGTTTTAAAAATCTTGATTTCGTATGTAGTTTCACCCTATACCCTTGAATACTTAAAACAAGAAGTTTGTTTTTAAACTTGATTGAGGTTGAACCCTGTCTCCTTGGTTTCCAGAGTAAATTTTCAAGACAGTTTATCTTATATAAATTTTATCATCCAAGTTATAGTTAAACAACCACTGGTTGCTTGTATCTTCATTCAATAATTGCTAGATCACAAGAGAAGGGAGTTGTTTTACAATTCTACTTAAAAGAAGAACATCATGCAACATAAAATTTCAGAGCAGACACAGATATGCACAGACAAGATACATGTCATCACATAGAAAACATGTCATTTTAACCAAAGTTATAAGTTTTAAAATAAAAGTTACTCACCAATTTTTATGAAGCAGAACAGAGCATTCATTTTGCAAACAACTTGAACTTGAAAACTGAAATATGTTTCCCACTTTAAATCTTCTTGCCCATCCTTTGCTTTTGTTTAGTTGCTTGGTATTTTGTTGAATCTTGTTTTGAGATTAAAAATGGAGTTTCATTTTATATTTTCTTTACTCGAACTGGAAATGAAAAGATGATATGGGAAAGAATATTTGACAGGCTGAAGTATGAAATGGTTTATAGGGTTGGTATTTTATTTTATTTTTCTTGTAATGGTCAGAGATATTTTGTGAAGTATGGAGGCTGGAAACAACATTTTATACACTCGAATGACTCTAGGTTGGCTGCAAAGAAATGGAGCATTAATTGTTATGTACTTTATGGTTTGTTTATTCATACTTATCTCATATTTTACTCTTGCCTGTGACTTCAACAACAAGCTACAACATTCATATTTTATAGTTTGCTTTGCTTTGATCTTTCTTATCTCGTTCCCAGGCCTGCCTATCTGTATTCGACATCAGTTTCTATGCCATCCCATACAAGCTTTTAGACTAGGCAGATCATATTTAAAAGCTGGAAATTTCTTATGTATTCTATTTCTTGCTTACATTTCGAATTGTGATAAAAATAATAATATTGTTTTCCATTGTTCACTTGCCTTTGATTCTTTTCTTTGTTCAACTTGTTATGTTTACTTGTCTGTAAAGATGGTAATTGAATGTTGTTTAAGATGTTTAATACATTTGTTTCATTGTTAACTTATATATTTATTTCTAGTTTACATACTTATGTTTATAGATGTTTCATTTTATTTTTATGTTTATAACATTTGAACTTAAACCATTAATATATATAATTTACTTTTGTTATTTCATTTTAAAACTTAATTATAAAATATTACATTTATTTATACTATTTCATCAATCTATATTCCAAAAAGAACAATAATACTTTTGTTAAAGTTATATTTAGGCTAAAATCAATTTTAAACAAATTTTACTCTATTCTGTTAATATTTAAAGCCAAATGATTATTTATCTATTTCATATTAAATCCAAAACAAAAGTTTACCAAAAATATTAAAATAATAAAACATATCTTTATTTATAAATTTTCAAAACAGATCTTGTCTATTTACAGTGTATACAGATATATATATATATAGATTATAAACAGAAAACAATTTATCAGTTTTTAAAATATGAAATATCAGTCAAATATTTATTTAAAAGAAAATTATTGAATCAATTCAGATTTTATTAACAATTATTATCAAATCAATTTAATTTTTATCACAGATTATTAAATTGATATTGCCAAAATTTCCGGGATGTCACATATATATATATATCTTGAATGTAAATAGTAAGAAGAAATGGTATTTCAGAAGGAAGAGGATATATAACTGAGTGTATATATGGAATATATATATTACCATATGTTGTATTTATATATATATACCCAGAAAGAATAAACATAAAGTAATAAGGAAAGAACACCAGGGTAATTAAAAATATGAATACATTTAAATATCAAGAGAAAACAGATAGTTTGAAATATTAACCAGAGGTTAATTGATAAAGAGGATATACATATATATATTACAGTTTAACATAAAGAAAATAAAAGAGAAAATTGTTTTCAACAATTAAGTAAGGAGAAAATGATATATTCTTTGATAAATTAAAATGCTTAAAAACCAGTTTTATATTAGTTATACATAAGTACAATTTTGAATTAAGTCAAGAGTAAACAAATAGGCTGAGATAATAAGCTAGGAATGGAAAATAACTCGGGTATAATAAAAGGTATTAAAAAAAATAAGCCACATGAAAATAATATACAAGTGAATCATGCAAATTGCATGCACACAGGGTAAAGCAGTGGATAACTGCTTTTACCAGAAATAGAAACCAAGGGAAAATGGCACATTTAGCCATAACAGCACACACATAATTCTTTGAGTGATGTGAGGATAAAATTGGTTTTTCCCTTCAGTAAAACCCTAGTAAAAATGATTTAAATCAAGAGAAGAAGCAGAGGTTTTTATCTAAGGGAAAACATAAACACATTGAAAAAAAAAGAGAAGAACATACACTGTTTGCAAGCTTAGGCAATATCGGGGAATAGAAAGGAAAGGTGAGTGATTAATCAATCTCATGAGGCTAAGGCATTAAGACCCAAGTTAAGGGCAGCCATTTTATTTTCTTTTGTGCTTGATCAACTTGTTTTTCTCTGAATTAATGAATGCTGAGCATGGTTGGTGTATTAATAAATCTTTGGTTGATGCTTTGATTTGTTTTGTTGATTGTTTGATAATAATAATGCCATGATCTCTGAGATGGATCCAGTACCATGAACCATCAGTTTGTAGTTATGTTAGTAAGATAAATACAATTTTATTATGAAGTAGGGTAATATTGAAAGATAAGCTAGGTAGTGTGAACAAAGGAGGTTCATACTTATGTCTAGTTTGTTTTAAATTAAGGATGAACAATGCAATAAATTATTTATGTGCTGATTTGTTCAGATCTAAGGCTAAAAATGTTTTAGGGGGTTTTCTCTAAAAACCTTACCCTATGTTCACAATAGAATTAAGCATAAGATTTTTTTATATAGAACTCTACTGGATTTGTTAAGAGATCATGACATTCTGGAATACAGGAGTATACAAGTGATAAAAAAAATTTTGAATGAGACAACTGGAAAAATGAAATGAAAACATGATTTTCATAAATGAATGTATGGTCAGTTGAAATCTCCGAGTAAGATTAACTCTCTCTGATTCATAGAAAAAGAAAGAAAGTAAAAGCAATTCAAAAGTTAATAACTCTTTCTGAAATAAGAAATGAGACTGGTCACTAGATTATAAAACTAATCTAGGAGAAAAGCCTTGATCTATTTATCATAAGGAGTATGATGGGTATGCGCATGACTTGTTTAAGTCCTATAGGCCTTTGTGCAGGGGTTAACAGAACTGAGTCCCTTGCAATGCACACATGGTGTTCAATGGCAAAGAGATATGACCAAATTAAATTGATAAACCAAGTTTTAGAGCTGAACTATGGAAATTAAAATGAGTTAATTCCATAAGAGTATGTGTACATGTAAACTGTATTGAATGATAGACTGGTTGCTTGTGTGCTTGAGTGTAGTAGGAGCTTAGATACATACATATATATCCAGTTACATCATGAATCCAAATTGCTTCAAGCATATTAATACTCTGCACTACAATTTAAAAAATGACAAGATTTTACATTTTGATTTCACTCATACCAGAATTATATTCTGACCCTATCTGTTGCTTTGTAACATCTGGGGTGTCTCATTTTTATGGAGGCAGCTCTAGATGTTGCTGCAGGAAAGGAAGCATAGGAAACTTGTATGCATGGACAATTGAAGATTTACTTGCATTTAGAATGATTAAGGAGTTTGGCAGATATGTTGTAATAATTAGGCCAGGCTAAAAATATCACTATGGTTTAAGTATTTTATGGATTGATATGTGTTTGTTTTTCTGAGAAGAAAACTTGTAAGAATTTTTAAGTATTATATATATATGCATCTGTGGGTTTCTGTTTTAAGTAATTGGTCTACATAGTCTCTGGTGAAGTATGAAACAAGAGATCATGCCATGTAATTTTGATATGTGCTCATGTCTCCTTTGGTAATGTCAGATGAACTTTCGAAAATGGTAGAGTAGAAGCAATCATAGGGAGAAAGGAATATAGCACAATTAATGAATCTTGTAAAGGTTGAGTTGAACCCAAACTGGCTAACCAGTAAGGCTTAACCATGACTTATAATTGATATAAGCCTATGCAAAGGCTGGAAGGCATAGCCTGTAATCTGGTTTGGGCATTTGATTTTCCCAGTGAAAACTTGTATTGCCTGGTGTAATAAGCTCATATGCATGCTTGGTACTTGTAGACTTCACTGCAATTATACTTAACTAATTCCTGTTATCTAGATATTTAATTCAAATCTGGTAGTATTGGGGCATGATCAAAACCTATGGTAAATTGTAGATGCATACGGTCTTATTTGTAATGAGCATTTCCATCACTCAATAGAATAGTGACCACTATCATTTGTCTTCTTTCCTAGAAAACATCAGATGTCTTCATCATAAGTTCACCTGGAAGTCTTGCATTTCGTCTGATCCTTTTTGTTTACTTTTCCATAAGCATACTGATTGCACCCATGTTCTTAGTCTCTATTTAGCATGATAGTTTGAGTTAACACTCTGGTCTGACTGTATTGTTCTCCTCTGCTTAGCCTTTAAATTAGTTTGTCATTTCAATATTCACATGATTATTGCAACTTTATAAATCAAAGCATGGGTATTTCACCTGATATAAAAGTTGTTTGAAATTGAAATGAGTAACTGAAACGACCCGCCATTTTTGACCGTTCAAGTCGACAATAATCCACACATGTCCAACTCAAACCGTTCAAAAAGGCAGATGGTTATTGGAGTTAAATAAGAAAAGGAAAGAAAGAACAGAGGCAAACTCAGAATCTTGCAGCGGAAGGAACCAGATATAATAATAAAATAACAGTTCATGAAGCTGTTAAATAAATAAATTTGATTATTATTATACATCATAAATCACAGTTACATACATATCAGAGATAATACAATAATGCGGCGGAAAAAATAATATAGTAGTGGAATACAAATGATGTAATACCAAACTCCGTCTTCGTCCTCCAAAATAGATCTTCAACCTTATCTGAAATGCTCAGGCTGACCCGAGCGTAATGAAAAGACAAAACACTCGAGTCAGGACTAAAATATCTCATGTAAGTCAAATCGAATAAGAAAATATGAGTGTGACGGCGTCAGAGATGTTTACGGGGTTTGACATCTCCTGTCCAGTGTCAACGTGAGTGCAATAACTTAAGAGATGTTATGGGATTTTTCCATCTCTCAAGGATCCGTTAAACTATCTACTATGTAGTACAATACGCTATTATAATATGTCTACATTAAAGTAAAAGTATTAAAATAGCGTTAAGCCATGGCCCATTCCACCCTTAACACAGTTTATATTCCCAAGAGCATATACAAGACCGTAGTTTCCCCAAAACCGGAAGTCACCAGAGGGCAATCCATATACTAAAGGTACAAACCAAAATCGTAGTGGTCGCGAATAGGATAATCAGTATGACAAGGTACATGAGGCAATACCAACTAGGATACTAGTAGTTGCGTGATCCAAACTGATGTTGGGCATAGCAGCTACTACCCCAACACCGCGAAACAACACTCCCAAAATCGCGGGGTGCACCCAAATCGAATCACAAAAGTAATAGACATGGTAACGAAGAAGTGTGTCCGCTAGAGGTGGCGAACCTCAATGGCCCGGCGCGGCTCCTGTTTTAGTCATGTCAGTGGTCATCCAAAATCGTTCTCTTTCTTCAGTCAACGCGTTCGCCAAACCATCCACTTTATTCTGGATCAACACTCCACGTATAATAGTTATTAAAGTGGTTTTCGGTATCGACAGAGAGTATGTCCATATCCGATCCCGGTCTCTTTAATAACTACGTTATATTTTTCACACCGGTTGGATCTTTTACATTTTCAAAATCAATTCATCATTGATTATCAAAATATCATATTCGCTTCAAAGATCAAATCCGTTTCAAAATCATCATATCTACTCAAAATATACGATTTCATTTCAAAAATCATTTTCGCCTCAATATCTCATTTCAATTTCAAAATCACATTCGCCTCAATATCTCATTTCGATTTCAAAATCATTAATTTCAACTCGATTTAGCTTCTCAATAAACCATTTCAAATTATCAATTTCAAATACATATTTGAACCACAAAATAAACAATTTCACTTTCAATATATTTTGAAACTTTAAATATTCCATATTTCAAAACAGCTCATATATTTATATAAGAATATAAGATTCGCTTTAAAACCATTTCGTATTCAAATTAGAATATACTTCAAATTAAACATCTGTATTAAGTAGTTTACTTAATTTCTGGAACAATTCCAATTCAATAAACTTAGATTAACATTCGGATTTCAAGAATTCATTTAAGTATTACATTCCAAATCAATTTCTGTTCAAATCCTATTCAAATCAATTTTATCTTCAAATTTAATTCAATAGTTTCAATTTAGTCCAATTCACAAATTTCTTTGAATTTCAATTAAATTCCAAATTAATTAAATCTCAATTTCAAATTAATTTTCAATTCCAAACTCAAACTTGAAATATCATTTCATATAAATTTTCTTAGAAATATTCAGAGTTCGATTAAAAGTCCAATCTTTTAAAACAAATCAACTTTCGAATATTTACGTCGTATTCAATCTTTTTCTTAAAAATCTAAACTTCGAATAATTAAACAATTTCATTTACCAAGTTTAAATTCCAACATCTCGAGCTTCAATTCAAAATACTTCAATTTCCATAAATTGGATTTTATTCTTAAAATCAACTCATTTAAATAATTTCAAAACAACTTTTTAAAATCATTTAATTCAACCAACCCGGTGTCCGTATATAATTTTCTAACCTACGGCCAAGTGATTATTTATTTCAGTTAAATGTCAGGGATGAATATATATCACATAAACCAATCATAGTGTCATATGTATGTATAACAGGATACATATAAGCAAATAAACATCCAAACATTTAAATATCAACCAATAGCATCCATCGAAATAAATCATCCAATAGCCAATACAATTCACGGCAATTTCGTAGTTATCAATATCGGGAAATTTGATTTCAATTAAATCCTAATTTCAATTTACTGTCAATTTAAATTTTCAACGGTGAATTCACACGACAATCTATATGACAATTAAATTTTTATCAAACAACGACAAATAAATTCATATCACTTCATAATGTCAAATTTAACTACCATAAAGATATTTTAGTCAATTGTGAGCGTATAAACACTCACATTGATTTCAGTGCAGTTCCAGCGTTTTATTTCGAATAAAATTAAACGAGCGTTTAATTTTACTCGAAATTTTCTCTAGCTCCAAACGATTCCAATCCAGCTCCATAGCGTAGTGCTCGTCAAAACGAAGCCAACGCACTTCGTTTCGTAATTTTCCGACCTCGTATGACACAGTTATGATCGTTTAAAGTTTGAACGAATTATTATAAACTTAATTTACACTTTTATTTATTTACAAACCCTACAGCAAAATCTGGACGTCCACTTCCTGCCCTAGATCCAGGCCGTTCCCACTGTCTTCTTCTCCCCAGGTTTTGCACGCACGCACCAAACCCATGAGCCGCCCTAAACCCTAATACACGCACCACCCTACGAGCATCTCCACGCAGATCAGGCACCACCATTTGAAGCGCCACCTTGAGAGCCACCTACGCGCAAAGTTTCGCCACCCCATTCGCCACCGTTTGCACGCAAACCAAGAAAAACCGTACACGCTTCCAAGTCAGATCTGGGCGAATCCGTGATGTAAAAGCAATGATCAACCATATGGATTTGAAGAGCTCGCCGAGATCTACAACTTTGCTTTTGGAATTTTTTGATTTCGTTGAACGGATTGAGAGATATTAAGGAAAGAAGTTTCGAAATTTTCTGGCCATTGAATTAAAAGTGGCGGCTAAGGGCTGAAACCCTAGGGTTTTTGGAAAATAGAGAAAGTGGGGGCTTTTATAGAAAAATACGCGACACTATTCATCCCGGATTTTCCGAACTCCAAACGAAGCGTGCCGGCTGACGTTTCTAAGGTTTACCCCACGTTCCGAACGCAATGGAACATGTTTCGGAGGCTAATTCGATCATCTGGGCGAGTTACGGAGAAAAACGATCAGTTTTAAATTAAACCGATTTAAATCGATTTCGATGCGTTTTGGCTTGCCCCGGACAAACGGTACATCCAATTGACACGAAATTTGAAACCATACAATAATATCACATTACGGATCCGATGAAACTAGTTTCGTCGAAATCCGAGACTTTTTGAAAAATGACTATTTTCTCTCGCCGAATTAATATTAAAAACAATTCGATGCGTTTCGAGCTGCCACGGTCAAACGATAACTCCGATTGCTACGAAAATTGAAATCCGACAATAAAAAACTATTACGGATCCAATGGAACTAGTTTCGTTCAATTCTGAGACTGTTTGAAAAATGGCTATTTTTCAGTCGATAATTAAATATTAAAATATTCAATTTTCACAAATTAACTTTAAATTCAATTTTAAAAGTTCTATAACATTACTATAACTCCAATATGATAAGATAAAATTTTACAAATCATTTTCAATCATATTCAACTCGATTTTCAATTATTTCTGAAATTTAACTTATTAAATTATCGATTTAATTGTCTAATTAAATCCAATATTCGAAAAATAAATTATTCGACTGTTTAATTTCAATATAAAATTCCAAATTTTAAATTATAAACTTTTAAATCAAATTTCAATTGTTCACAAATTCCATTTTTAATTTCACAGTAATTAACAATCTTTTACAATGCAATTTTCCATTATAAATCCAATATAAAAGATTATATTAGATTCCACGTTCAATTATATTGTAATTCAAATTCAAGTTATTTGATTCCAAATGAATTCTTTTATTTCGATTTACACTTTCATTATTGAATCAACCATTTACTTATACATTATTATCAATAGTTTATAATTCATTTACTTTCATTTTCTTCAGCTATCATCTTATTTAAATTCACAGTAATATTAAATTACATTCATTTACGTTGATTTCCATATTATAACTTCAATATTAAATGTACATTTTATTTATTTCGTTGTTTACAATCAAATTCAATTCATTATTTACATTCACTACAAGTTAACATCCATATTTAATTTACAAATAAGTTATTTCAGAATTCAGTTTGTATTTTAACTTGTAATTCACATTTAACAACACAAAATTTTATTTCTTTCGGATTTTTATCCAAAATTTTTTATTTTAATTCGTATTTTTAAAGTGTTAAAAATACGGGTCGTTACAGTAACACAAGCTAAACTAATAAGCATGAGTTAGGTTGAACACCTTTTACTAAATATAGAACAATAAGTATCAGATTACAAAATCCCAGGATTAAAATGTATGGCTTATAAATTCAGGAATCAATTAATTAGTGAGGTAGAACAAGAAAATAAGAGAACTAGTGATATTTAATCCTAAAGATAATCAAGCTGGAGTTCTAAAAAGAAATATATATATATATATGATAAATAGGAATGGCTATGTGACACCAAATCTCTGAAATATGAGAAACAAGGTGGGAATGAGTTGCTTTGTTGTTTTAATCACTCTGATAAGCAAAGAACCATTTATATATCTTCATATATATATAAATGATAGAATTTAATTAAGTACTGATATATTTATATTAGTAAAATTCAGGATCTTGGGGGGAGGAATGAATTAATGAATTAAAAGAAGTGATCACTTGTTTAAAAAAAACTCACTAAAAATCACATAAATTAGATCAAAAGAAGTGGGTCACTTCATTATTTTTCCTCGAAAAATAATGAACGATGGTCCATACTGCGTATCGATCCGACTTCTATGCAAAAGATATTGCTTCCCAAAGCTCGCTCGAATAATTTCGAAGGAACCCCAAAATCCACTATACACAGCCCATCGATCGATAAATCAAAAGTGGTCGGTCGACCGACTTTCTATAGCCAAAATTGGCTATAGCTAATTTGTAGATTGGCCGACTCTAACCAGTTGACTGACCTCTTCATTAGCCGATTGGCCGGGTATGGCCAGTTGACTGTTGAGGCCATTTTTAGCCTAAATTCTCTCCACTATAAGACTATATATTTTTTCCATGATCAGTCGACTAATGGCCCTCAACCAGTCAATTGATCAACTATAGAGATGCGAGTTTGAACTTGGATGGGGCAAATTTCCATAAGGAAATTTATCCCACTATGTAAACTACACTTAACTATCATTTGGGCTTTCCCTGCCCCGACTTGAGCCTTACCATTCCACGACCTTACGTCTGTTGGAACTGGACCAGCCGTAGGGGAAGTTATGGGTGAATTTCAAATTTTTTACCCTATTGGATCTTTACTAGGCCTATGAAGTCTAACTGAATTAGAACATTTCTAAATTTCATTTAAATAAAATCATTTATTTTATTTAAATTCAAATATATTAAGATATAAAATTAATTTTATTTGATTTAGTTTATAAAAAAATGTATCATATACATACATACATACATATATATATATATATATATATATATATATATATTTATGAGTGCATGTGTAACATAATAATCCGTGAAAGGTATAATATGCTCATATGTAGATGTTGGGATTTACATCGCAATAGACATATTAGCACATTTTGTATGTCATGTATGTTGTCCATGTATATGTGTTATAATACACACACATACATATGTATGTATAAATATATTATATATAATATATGAACATAAAACATTTAGATAAATATATATATATATAGAAAGAGAGAGAACAATTATTAAAATTATTTATTATTTAAAATTAAATTAGTTTTGCAAACATAATAATTTTAGTATTTTAATTTGTATATATTATGAATAAAATAATGTTTTCATCCATAAATAATTAACATAAAATAATATATTGATGTAAATTAAAATTTTACAATTTTCAAAAATCTATGATCATAAAATAGAGCTTAGAAAAAATCTGGAAATTTTTCAAAGTTGAAATATTATTTTTAAAAAAACAAATACATTGATTTCGACAATAATTATTTAATATAAAATAATATATTATTAAAAATCCAAATTATAAAATTTCAAAAATTCTAGGATCATGAGTGAAAGGTTATGAAAATTTTTGAAGAATTTTTCAATTAAAACATTATTTTTAATAAATCATAAACAATTTTTCTGAAATAATATTAATTATTGAAAATAATAAACTTTATCAGAAAATTCCTAAATAAATTTTTACTATATGTTTCTGAAATGATATAATATATTTTTTAAATATAACATTGAATTTTTAATGTAATAATTATTTTATATATAATAAACAATTCAAAAATTAAATAAATGTTAATTTACATATATGAATATATGTGTGATAATTAATTTTCGAATTTTTAAATTCATATTATATATATAAGTGTAATTAAAATTTTAAATCATATATATATACACCTTATATATGCATATATGATATTATGAGAGAGAAATATACACTAATATATATATATATATATATATATACGAATTTATTAATAGATATATATATAAATCGATTATTAATGACAAAAATTAATTTTGTACAGTAACCAACATTTTTCTATACATAAATCAAATAGTATAATAAACAAATTATGCACATAACCAAACTGATTTGTGACACCTACATCTACTTAAAAAATCTCACCTAACTAAACATATAGTAGCAATATATTTAAACAGATATGAAAGTGATCATTATAAAATCATAAAATATAATTTAATTACTGTAATATGAATTAAAATTACCAATTTAATGACGCCTTTGATTCCACGTTGAAGCAATGACTTCCCTTCCTTTTACTGTTCTTGATTCGTCAGATTGCAAGTACGGAATCACCGACCTTTAACTATCGAATAGTATTATTTTAATTTGAAATATATTTGAGAATTTTGGAGTGGATTGAGAGCTATGTTTTAACCAGCAATGTAGAAGGTAATGGCGGCCAAAAAGGCTAGTTATTACTTTAGAGATACACACATATATAGGGTTAGATTAGAGAGAAACGAGGAAAACCTTTTTACCCATTCTCACTTGATCTCAACCCATTATCTCCAAGCCAATTCTCTATGTTTTAGCCACTCCTAGACCTTCCCAAAACCGAAATTTTGCAGCCCTAATGATGAGCCTTAAAACCATCTAAGCCCAAGCCAAAATACTATGCAATTAAATCTAATTTAATCGCTTGTCGATATTGTATATCGATCGATATATTTAAAACTGTTATAAATATATATAACATTATTTATTTTTCAAATCATATTCAAATTTTATAATTAATATTTCATAAATATTAATTAATTTAATTAATTTATAACAATTATAAACTAATTAAATCGATTGGTCTTAAGAGAATTCATCATTTCGGCTGTGTAACTATTGGGTGTAAATTTGATCAGCGATTAACATCGAACTATTCTAATGTTAACGTTCACATGTCACTTAGTAGGTGGTGTGACATTATGACCAAATTTATCGCTTACTCATTTTCGATAAAATCCAATTTTAGTTTAATAAGCGTTACCCGGTTGTGACATTTGTTTTCACCAATTCTCTTTGTCAAAACTATATCACTTTGGACTATGGAATTTAGTAATGGTCAAAATTCCAACCTCATCCACATTCAAATTTATAGTCCAAATACAAAGTCCTTGGTTCAATAATAACAATTATTATTAACCGAAATGCTCTGGCCAAAGACTTTGACTTTGCTTTGAGTTGACTTGAGTTGACTGTGATACTAACCGCATATAACTGAGGAGACGAATCCTCTCTTGAATAGTGCTTCACTTCCAATACTTCCACTCGACCCAACTATAGTCACTCGATGGACGTCATGCCATTATTTGGCTATAATCAAAGCGTAGCTTTCATATTGAAGATCCACAATATTCTTAAGTCGAGAGAACTGTGTAAATCAGTCACATCGATATTTTCTATTTGACCTTAGTTATATTAACCAACAGAAAACTATCGAGTGAGTCGTTCCAAAGTTATCCAATAACTATTAGTATGTAACCCCTAGGTGCCCCCAGCAGTCATGAGTAATACACTACCCAACATTTGGAAAGCGTTACGTACTCCAGTCTCAACGGATTTAAATATATTTACAAAGTTTAGAAATTGTTTTGACAAATTATAGAAACCAATTTTAATAAGAAAATCAAAACATCAATTTTGCCTTGAGCATATCGACATACCTCAACCCCCCATGTCGACATGGTGTCCGTTATTTTCAAATTTCAATTTTCAAAAGAAGTGTCTATTCGTCGTATCCTTTCATGAATAGATATGGTTGTTGCTCCACTATAAATACTAGTAAGTTCTAAACGAATTTTTAACTAGATTTTCATTTATTTTCTCTCCTCTTCATCTTCCACATTTATTCTAAAGAATCCTAAACTATACTCTACCGAAATACCAAGTGAGTAAAACTCGATTATCTCTTATTTGATTCTCTGCCACTCTCTCCATAAGATCTTAGTGCTATTCAGAGTTATAGAATCTTTTGTAAATCAAACTATTGAGTAAAAGGTGCGGTTGAGCCTTGAAATCAATTGGATGTGATTGTAGCCCCAGAAATCAATTAGGTGATCTTGTAGCCTGGTTAAATCAAGAGAGTTTCCCTGAACTCGAATACAGGAGGGTGTACCTCGTAGCCTTGAAACCGAGGGTGTAATCTGGGAGATTATTTTGAAAAGAAATCCGTACGATTGTACGAGACTGGATGTAGGGTAACTCCGAACCAGTATAAAATCCTGGTGTGTTCTTTCCTTTACTGCTTTTATTTAGTATTGCATCTGTGTCTGATTTTGTGATTATATCCATGTTTGTGAATTGCATTTGTTGGTGTTTAAATTGAATAAAATTCAAAAAGATTTAAAAAATCCATAAAACACTATTCACCCCCCTCTAGTGTTATTCTAGCCTTAAGATCCGTAATCCGCATTTCTCACATTTGGTATCGGAGCGTTGGTTTTCAAAGTTTTCATAATCTGAATTTTGAAAAAGTTTTTAAAATGGCAATTTTTTTGATAAAATTATTAACACTATTTTCATATGAATATGTCATAGAATCATCATGATATTGTTGTTTAAAACTATATTTAGTTATTTTGAAAAGTCACTTGATTCTTTAAAAAGTTATGTTGTTTTGAAGGAGAAGAGTTATGTCTAATGACTGTTGGTTAAAAGATACCAGATAATCATTCATCGATCAAGAAGAACAAATGGATATATAATGGCAATCGACAATGAAATGGGTACCAGATCAATACAAAACTTTTGATTCTCATCTACAACTTGATTTGATACTATACTTCTCTCCATCTGCTTCACAATGTCACTGGTTTCGTGCGAATCCGTCAAGAAATGACCAAGTTATGGTCAAATGAAGTTTTGGTGAACAAAGAGAAAAAGAAAGCAAAACTGTCAATGGTATTCTTCAAATTTCATCCAGGAATTTGAGTATTTTGTCCCAACTCCTATTCCATATTGTATTTCTTGTTCTCATGGTCATTTTGATGGGTGGATCATCAAATTCCAATCAAAATTGAGTGAGATATGACAGTTTGAAGTTGGATATCCAAAACAGAAAACTGTGTACGAGATTTCCTACATTTCTCTTACTGTTCGGCATGTTGCACCACGATACCGTCCAAATTCATCACCAAACTATTACTAGATCGTAACCCTTGCCTTCCTCTTCGATTTTCCACTGGTTTCATCCAATTCCGTTGAGAAATGAAGGAGAATGCCTTCTAGAAGTTTGATAGTAAATAGAAAAACGGGAAGAAGAAGAAGAAGAGAAAGTTTTATGAAAAGTGGTGACTGTTGGGCCTATTTATAGTGGTTGAAGTGTCCATTCATTCAAAATTCAAATTCAAAATTTTGGCGCCAAGTTGGTCAATCTACTAAATCATCCGTATCTTTCTCATTCGGTCTTCAAATTCAGCAAATGAATATATTACGATGATCAGAAAAACAAGTCCGTCGCAATAGAACAGATATCGTCGTCAAATTTGAAAGATATAAATGTGTGGTTCACGACAATGGAAGAACAACAAAGTTAGAACGATAGAGGAGTGCAAAAAGTGGTACGCTTTACTATTATTTCATCTTTATTGTTGCATTTAGGAATATATATTTATGCATTTAGTTAGGTATAGAAATTTATCTCTTTTATAAGTTTTGATATTTTGGTCCATATATCGACACACCATGGTATACATATCGATATACCGGTCTAAATTTTTTTAAAGCCTTTTAAAATGTGTTTCCTTTCAAATAAAATCTTGCTACTAATTTATTACAACTATACTATGTAGAAAAGCATATCTTCATTCGTGATTTCAACTTTTCTAATGTTGTTTTTATTTCTCGTACTCTATTTCTTTTAAGATACTAATTTTATGTCTTTAAGAAATTAATAGAATGAATTTAGAATGTTAGAATAAGGCTCCATTTATAGATTTCTTCATTTAATAAGATTGCGCCACATTACATGACACTTATCATATAAATATATAGTGACGTACATGCAAAATGACACGTGTTATTACACTTGTTCTTTAATAAAAGCATTTTTACATGCATAATGCCAAGTGCCTTTACACATGTTTTCTCATATTATTTTTTATGTTTTTTATTTACTTTAATTATATTAACTACTATAAAAAAATTGGGTCAAAAATCAATTATTTACATGTCAAAATCTAGTCGTAAAATTAGTGCAAAATCATGTTAAAAACAGGCCCAGAACTTTAGATGGCATTTCTGAAATACTGTCTTTGCTTATTTAACGTTTATTAAGCGCTGCAAATTCGTTTTTATAGCATTTCTGTGCTTTGTAACGCTGTAGTGTTTCGGAAACTTTTCACAGCATTTGATAAGTGCTGCAGTTTTTGTTTCATAATGTTTTGAATATATTTTACTGCAAAAACTTTTTATAGCATTCTGTAAATGCTGTCTTTTCTATTTGAAACTTTAAACTATGAAAAAACGATATTTAAATTAAGTATTTTTCTCTATTCTTTTTAGAGTTATTTTCTAACTTATATTAGAATATTTTAAAATTAATTTCATGTTTAAATATTTTTTTAATATTTAGTTAAAAATTTTAATGTAAGAGGCCTTAATATAACACATGTTTATTTTAGTTTTTCAATCTTTGTTATTTTATTTAATATTTCATTATGATATGTTTTTTAAAAGGTGTTTAAACATGTTTTTAAATATTTTAATCAATAATAATTCAATATATAGGTTTTAATTAGTAAGTTAAGTATTTTATAAACATGCAAGTTCGGATTCTTAAAAAAAACAATTAAGTTAAAAAAATTATTTTAAAGAAATTAAATAAGGAGGGTATTAATTTTAAAAAAATACATATTGATCATATATATAGTTTATCCATATTTCTTAGCAATTTGATTTTGATTTTGGGTTTGATTACTACCTTTCATGAATATGTTATAGTTTTAATATCATTTATTACCTTTAAACTCTTGTCTTTACTACTCTTTCAGTCCCATTCATTAGTTTCCTTAACCTAAGTCTAGTAATTGGTGTGTATTACCTTTGTTTGGTTGAAGTGATTTATAATAAATAGTTTGATATATGTATACATACATACATACATACATACATACATACATACATACATACATACATACATACATACATATATATATATATGTTTGTCAATTAGATATTACTTATCACTCATGTTTATCTTATAATCTGAATATCTCTTACCATAGTATATATATCATCATATCATTCTGCATATTATTATTTTTACTTCGTTATCATTTTATTTCATATTACATATCATTATGCATCCTATTTTATATCACATTTCATTGCATATTACATCATAAATTACAATGCATGAAATATCATAATCATTTGCATCATAAGTTTCACTTCATTCTGCATATCATCCCATGCTACATTGCATATGTCATACATTTCATACTGTATTACAAACTACATATTGCATACATGTACTGTAACAACCCGGGGTTTTATAATTGTTGATTATCGTCAAATGACGATTTAATTTGTTTGACAATTACAAATTGGAAATTTATTTGGGTTAAAATTCTTTTAAAATTGGTTTAAGAATTTTATGTGCTTTATTATCTTGGCCCATGCTTCTACCATGTTATCAAAAGAGTGTCGTTTCCCTTCTTATTTGGTTCGACCCAATTTCCCCCTCTCTCGATTCATTCATTCGAACACAAACCCTAAAAAGAAAGCAATCGAACGAAGATAAAAAAATGGCGGCTTCAAAATTTTCGTTCGTTCGCTCATCTCCTTCGTTCACCGTTCGTTCAACAAACTAGAGCCCGATCCCCTATTCAATATTATCTTCGGCCCCGACTTCCTTTTGGCTTGTGAAAATGGTGGCTCGTCTGGAATTAGGGCTTCGGCCTCGTCGCTTCCAAAAATTAGGGCTTTGTCCTTGTTCGTTTTGCTGGCAAATCTGAGCTTTGGCTTCGTCGACTTTCGTGGCGACTCGCTGTTGAATCTAAAATCGAGGCTTCGACTTCCTTCGCCTTGCTCTCGACCGATTGCTAAGGTGAGTGATTTTTCTATTTCACTCACATCTAATTCTTCCTAGTTGCTTCACTTTGACTGTTCGTTTCGTATATGTTGATACTGCTTCTCGAATTGACTTTGAGCTGTCGTTTGAGTGAATTATTCACTCACATCTAGTTTTATCCTGTTTTGTTCGATTCGAATTTGCTATTCATGACTTCTTTGGCTTGTTATGATTTTCTGGTATAGATTCATTCCGTGTCCCTTTTTATTTCAGTCAATTATTCACTATACTGTGACTGTAATCATATTTAACTTGGCATTTATCTCGACTTGGTGTTTGGGACCTTTTGTGTGACTGGTACATCTTTTGATGATGGTTACGTGAGGTTGTACGGTTGATTTCTTGTATGATCTCAGTATTACCTGGAACTGCAGTTGTTTGATTTCGTTGGACTGTGATGTTTTTAATTTATGTGGATATGGTCACTCGATGATCATAGTCATTCGATTTTGTTTTAATAATTGGGAAGATTTCTAATTTGGTTGTCACCTTGTTTTCCACTACTTGATGATTTTGCCGAGATGATTGGCTTTAACTTGTATTTGGCCTTGCCACTGATATTAATAATTATGCTCTGCCCAGTTTTAGTTGGTCTTCGTGACAATTTCAGTTGGATTATGTAGTCTGGGTTTTTGATTTGTATTACTTGAACTATTTTGATCTTTAGTACTGTTTCATTTGAGATGGGTATGTATGTGTATGCATATATATATATATATGTGCATACATGTATAATTGTATCTGTTTGACTTTGAATTTTCTTGACTTTGGCGCTGAGCATTTTTGTGTTCTTTCCTGACCTTCTGGTAGCTCTGGCTTTGATTTAACTTTATCATTTTCTCTGCAAATAATGGCCATCACCATTGCTTTGATATTGATGATGCTCTGCCCAGTTTTGGTTAGTCTGCATTTGGTATTGTTCTATTCTTTGAGGATGACTCGTTGTATTTAGTAGTTAGTATTCCACTTGAGCATTTGGAATTTTAGCATATCTCTGGTTGCATTCCTGGTGTCATTGATGCATTCATTGTACTTTATCTCTGCATTCACTTCTGTCTTATTGAGTACCCTATTTGGTTGCATATACATTGCAGTTGCATCTTGATATTGTATAAATCTTCTTTTTGTGTTCGACATACTGTGGCATAACGTTCCAGTTTTTGACTAGCTTGAATCAGCACTGTTTCATGGGGTTACTGATGTTAGGAGGTTTTGCCCAATGGTTTTGTAGTTGTTTGTGCAGTTTGGTCCACTTGCTCAGTTGATTTTCACTGTTGCACCCATCATTGAAGTGAGCTCTATTGTAGTTCACATTTGCTACAGGTAGTCTGCATTCATTTGAGTTGCACTGTTTGAATTTGTTTCATGTTGGTTCGTATATACTGCACCACTTCAGTATTGTATAGTTCGCATGTTCATGTAGCATATATCACTCTGCATTTCTCGGGTTTCTTCATTTGTGAAACTGTTTTGTCACCATAGTAGTTGTACTTGAGATTGGTTCCAGTTTCACTGACAATCATGTTGGGTAGCTTCACTTTTTTTTGTGTGTTACTGAATGCCTGTCGTGGCTTTGATGGTTCCTATTGCATTTGTAGTTATCCAGTCTTTGATCACTTGAACTCATTTCCATGTTGCACCTCTGTTCGTTATGTGCATGTGCAGTTTGTAATGTACATTCATTTTGTACAATTAGGTTTGCATTCATGTTGCCCAGGTTTGACCTTGTGATATTTGTGACTTTCACCGAGCTTTTGTGTATCTCATGCGATAGTGGCGAGGCAGTACACGCGTGCGTGTACTGCAGCCCTATCAGATTTGACAGTTTTAAATTGTTGTTTCGATTTGTTGAATTGTTTCGTTGGTTAAATTCAATGCTTTGGTGTGGTATTCTGATTTGGATTGTTGATTTGTCGTTTAACACTGTTTAGTGTTATATCTGCCGTTATCCAATTCTCGTATCGAGAGTTGGATATACGAGATTTCTGTGACTGTCATCTATTTGAGATTGATTACTATTGCTTCTGTGCATTAATAACTGAGTTTGAATTAGACTGACCCGTGTATTATTTTCTTTTGAATTTAATACTCGGGTCAGACCCGAGTTATTTCAGGTTGTAGATTTCCTGCTTTGAGTTGCTGTTGAGCTATGAAGACTTTTCATATCATTTGAAGTGGTCTACATTTTTGTAGTAGTCAGTGTGTCTGTTTTAAGTTGATATGTATTCATGTATATTAGTCGATAATGTACTTGTATATATAACTTCTTGAGTCGACAGTTGTAGTTGTATCATATGTATTGTGTCAAATGTATTGTAACTGACATCAGTTACTATATATATGAGACTTTTTGTTTTATCTGTGTTCCGCATTCTTTTGTATCTGTGTTATTATTATATACATTGTCCTAAACTATTATGAACCGTCGTAGTTCGTTTTTTACTAGAATTGGGTATGTCGATGGGAGTAAATAAATAAGAAATGAAAAATGAAAAATATATACCACTCCTATCGAGGTAACCAATACTAGTGTAAGGCCAACTACGGATGGCCGCTCCTATCCAGCCTTATTCTTCGCGATAACAGACAGTATTTCTTTTAATACTCTTTGTTATTGTGAGCATAATGGTGGGGCGTCACAGTTGGTATCAGAGCTTAGGGTTTATGGACATAATATAAAACATAACTTAGATGGAACATATGTTACAACTATTGGTCGATGTTTTAATTGTGCTTTGAGTCAAAACTAAAGTTTTGAAATTATGATGAATTTTTTTAAATATCTTTATTTAAAAATAAAAGTGAAACTGTGTTTTGTTGTTTTGATTAAATTGTGTTTTGTTATCAGAATGCGCAGCGGAAACAGTGAACCTGTCTTCGCTGAGTACAACTGATAATCTTTTTGATTTAAAAATCGAAATATGAAATTGAAATAGATTTCAATTGTTGTTTACATAGCTGTGTTTATTTTGTTTCTTTGAGAATTTCGAATCCGAATTGAGGATTCGAACCAATTGCAGTTATGTGATTTTATTGAGATCTTTGCTGGTTTTCTTTTATGCTAATCATATATTGATTAGACTTTTGCTGTTTTGAATTATCTTCATTGAAGATACATTCGAATGATTTCTTTGTTCATTTTGTAGTACATGCAAATTTGAGTTGCACGTTATTGCATTTATTTTACGTTGAACCGATGCTTGGTTATGAAACGTATTTGTTGCCGTTATTTTTATAACGGGATTTTTACACCAATGCTATATTTTGAAGCACGGTGTTTTGTGGCATTTTTGATGAATGAAAATTCACTGATATTACATTTTGATGTAAATTGTTTTGATGTGATTTTGACGTTTTGAAATTACTGTCGCTTTGGCTTCAGTAACCGTCAAATTTTAAAAGTGGATTTTCAAGCGGTTATTCCGCAATGCTGACTTTGAGATACGATTTTACGGTATTTTGAGAAGTACAATTTCTGTATCGAAATTGTTACTGATTTGCTGCTTTAATCACGTGATTGGAAAATCGTTTCAAAATGAAAATTGTTTTATAAATTTTTAACAGTTTGCGTTTTCAAACGAATGAGGAAGCGACTTAAACGATTCAGAAAAATCGAGGATTATGACCCCTTTCTTTTACTGATTCGCTTAACTCCGGACTTGTCCAGTTGAGAATGTAAATTGTTATTTTTAAAAAATAAATAAAATTGTTTTCAGGAATTTTACAGTTTGCGCTTTCAAAAGAATGAGGAAGCGATTTAAACGTTTCAGCAAAATCGAGGACTATGACCCCTTTCTTTTACTGATTCGCTTAATTCCGGACTTGTCCGTTTGAGAATGTAAAGTGTACTTTTACAAAATACACAATTTTGCACTTTCAAGGAAACGATGAAGAGAATAAAATGATATAGTAAAACACGTGGTATGGGACATGTGCGTTTGTTATTTCGGTTAATTCCGGACTCGTTAATTGAAATATTTGATGATTTCGTGTGCTTTCGAGCCACTATGAGGACCTTCGGGTCATTTGTTGGACCTTCGGGTCATTTGTTGGGCTTTCGGGCCACTCTGCGGACCTTCGGGTCAAATACCAGTACTAGACTTTCGGGTCACTCTGCGGACCTTCGGGTCAATCTGATGGGCGCCAAAATTATGTTGAGTACTTGGTAGGCTTCGGCCATTTGTTGATGCACGTGCGGCGAATTAAAAACTCACCATCTGATGGGATCGATCCAAGCTTTTATGTTGATTTTCTAGTCTTCTTACTTGATTTCTAGATATTTGTTGTTTCTAATTATCTGCAGGTAATTAGATATCTGATGTTATGAGATTTAATTATCGTATCGGTAATTAAATATTGTTGATATGAGTTCTGATTATCGTTTTTGATAATCGGATATTTGTTGCTTCTAATTATCGCTTGTGATAATTGGATATTTATGGATATGAGTTCTGATTATCATTTTTGATAATCGGATATTTGTTGCATTTAATTATCGCTTTTGATAATTAAATATTTGCTGATTTGAGATTTAATTATTGCTTTTGATAATTAAATATTTGCTGATTTGAGATTTAATTATCGCTTTTGATAATTAAATATTTGCTGATTTGAGATTTAATTATCGCTTTTGATAATTAAATAATTGCTGATTTGAAATTTGATTATCGTTTTTGATAATCGAATACTAGTTGATTTGAAATTTGATTATCGTTTTTGATAATTGAATATTTGTTGATTTGAATTTTGATTATCGTTTTTGATAATCGAATATTTGTTGATTTGAAATTTGATTACCGTTTGTGGTAATTAGATATTTGTTGATTTGAAATTTTAATTACCGTTTGTGGTAATTAGATATGTGCTGATTTGATTTCTGATTATCGTTTGAGATAATTAGATATTTGATGTTTTCTGATTATCGTCTTTGATAATTTGATAATTGTTGATTTGTTTTCCGAGTATCAATTGGATAATTGGATATTTGCTAATTTTGCTGATTATGAGATTTTCTAGTCTCCAAATTGATTCTAGAGTATGCTGAGTTTAGTGGATTGTTGTTTTCTATCTATCACCTTTGATAGTTAGAATTTGCTGATTATGAAGTTTGTGTTTCCAGATATTTGTTAGACAACTGGATGTTTGCAGTTTTTCAAATTGTGATTTGTGCTTTCTAATCATCTTCGTAGATAATTAGATTTTGCTGTTTTCTAATTATCGTATCGATAATTAGATATTGCTATTTTGTGAATTTCTGTATTTTAAATTATCTAGTTGATAATTGAAGATTGCTGATAATTGTGATTATCCAGTTTTGCTGTTTTCTGTTTATCTACTGATAATTAGACTTTGTTGAGAATTTGTGAATTTCCCTTATGAAATTAAAGGATTACTTTGACATTTGAATTCTCGACTTTTATTTTTCTAACTTAACCAGTTTATGTTAGAAGAATAATAGTGGTCGACGACCTTAATTATGAAAATTGTGGGGACGCAATTTTTATAAGGAGGGGAGTCTATAACAACCCGGGGTTTTATAATTGTTGATTATCGTCAAATGACGATTTAATTTGTTTGACAATTACAAATTGGAAATTTATTTGGGTTAAAATTCTTTTAAAATTGGTTTAAGAATTTTATGGGCTTTATTATCTTGGCCCATGCTTCTACCATGTTATCAAAAGAGTGTCGTTTCCCTTCTTATTTGGTTCAACCCAATTTCCCCCTCTCTCGATTCATTCATTCGAACACAAACCCTAGAAAGAAAGCAATCGAACGAAGATAAAAAAATGGCGGCTTCAAAATTTTCGTTCGTTCGCTCATCTCCTTCGTTCACCGTTCGTTCAACAAACTAGAGCCCGATCCCCTATTCAATATTATCTTCGGCCCCGACTTCCTTTTGGCTTGTGAAAATGGTGGCTCGTCTGGAATTAGGGCTTCGGCCTCGTCGCTTCCAAAAATTAGGGCTTTGTCCTTGTTCGTTTTGCTGGCAAATCTGAGCTTTGGCTTCGTCGACTTTCGTGGCGACTCGCTGTTGAATCTGAAATCGAGGCTTCGACTTCCTTCGCCTTGCTCTCGACCGATTGCTAAGGTGAGTGATTTTTCTATTTCACTCACATCTAATTCTTCCTAGTTGCTTTACTTCGACTGTTCGTTTCGTATATGATGATACTGCTTCTCGAATTGACTTTGAGCTGTCGTTTGAGTGAATTAATCACTCACATCTAGTTTTAATTCCTGTTTTGTTCGATTCGAATTTGCTATTCGTGACTTCTTTGGCTTGTTATGATTTTCTGGTATAGATTCATTCCGTGTCCCTTTTTATTTCAGTCAGTTATTCACTATACTGTGACTGTAATCATATTTAACTTGGCATTTATCTCGACTTGGTGTTTGGACCCTTTTGTGTGACTGGTACATCTTTTGATGATGATTACGTGAGGTTGTACAGTTGATTTCTTGTATGATCTCAGTATTACCTGGAACTGCAGTTGTTTGATTTCGTTGGACTGTGATGTTTTTAATTTATGTGGATATGGTCACTCGATGATCATAGTCATTCGATTTTGTTTTAATAATTGGGAAGATTTCTAACTTGGTTGTCACCTTGTTTTCCACTACTTGATGATTTTGCCGAGATGATTGGCTTTAACTTGTATTTGGCCTTGCCAATGATATTAATAATTATGCTCTGCCCAGTTTTAGTTGGTCTTCGTGACAATTTCAGTTGGATTATGTAGTCTGGGTTTTTGATTTGTATTACTTGAACTATTTTGATCTTTAGTACTGTTTCATTTGAGATGGGTATGTATGTGTATGCATATATATATGTGCATACATGTATAATTGTATCTGTTTGACTTTGAATTTTCTTGACTTTGGCGCTGAGCATTTTTGTGTTCTTTCCTGACCTTTTGGTAGCTCTGGCTTTGATTTAACTTTATCATTTTCTCTGCAAATAATGGCCATCACCATTGCTTTGATATTGATGATGCTCTGCCCAGTTTTGGTTAGTCTGCATTTGGTATTGTTCTATTCTTTGAGGATGACTCGTTGTATTTAGTAGTTAGTATTCCACTTGAGCATTTGGAATTTTAGCATATCTCTGGTTGCATTCCTGGTGTCATTGATGCATTCATTGTACTTTATCTCTGCATTCACTTCTGTCTTATTGAGTACCCTATTTGGTTGCATATACATTGCAGTTGCATCTTGATATTGTATAAATCTTCTTTTTGTGTTCGACATACTGTGGCATAACGTTCCAGTTTTTGACTAGCTTGAATCAGCACTGGTTCATGGGGTTATTGATGTTAGGAAGTTTTGCCCGATGGTTTTGTAGTTGTTTGTGCAGTCTGGTCCACTTGCTCAGTTGATTTTCACTGTTGCACCCATCATTGAAGTGAGCTCTATTGTAGTTCACATTTGCTACAGGTAGTCTGCATTCATTTGAGTTGCACTGTTTGAATTTGTTTCATGTTGGTTCGTATATACTGCACCACTTCAGTATTGTATAGTTCGCATGTTCATGTAGCATATATCACTCTGCATTTCTCGGGTTTCTTCATTTGTGAAACTGTTTTGTCACCATAGTAGTTGTACTTGAGATTGGTTCCAGTTTCACTGACAATCATGTTGGGTAGCTTCACTTGTTTTTATGTGTTACTGAATGCCTGTCGTGGCTTTGATGGTTCCTGTTGCATTTGTAGTTGTCCAGTCTTTGATCACTTGAACTCATTTCCATGTTGCACCTCTGTTCATTATGTGCATGTGCAGTTTGTAATGTACATTCATTTTGTACAATTAGGTTTGCATTCATGTTGCCCAGGTTTGACCTTGTGATCATTTGTGACTTTCACCGAGCTTTTGTGTATCTCATGCGATAGTGGCGAGGCAGTACATGCGTGCGTGTACTGCAGCCCTATCAGATTTGACAGTTTTAAATTGTTGTTTCGATTTGTTGAATTGTTTCGTTGGTTAAATTCAATGCTTTGGAGTGGTATTCTGATTTGGATTGTTGATTTGTCGTTTAACACTGTTTAGTGTTATATCTGCCGTTATCCAATTCTCGTATCGAGAGTTGGATATACGAGATTTTTGTGACTGTCATCTATTTGAGATTGATTACTATTGCTTCTGTGCATTAATAACTGAGTTTGAATTAGACTGATCCGTGTATTATTTTCTTTTGAATTTAATACTCGGGTCATACCCGAGTTATTTCAGGTTGTAGATTTCCTGCTTTGAGTTGCTGTTGAGCTATGAAGACTTTTCATATCATTTGAAGTGGTCTACATTTTTGTAGTAGTCAGTGTGTCTGTTTTAAGTTGATATGTATTCATGTATATTAGTCGATAATGTACTTGTATATATAACTTCTTGAGTCGACAGTTGTAGTTGTATCATATGTATTGTGTCAAATGTATTGTAACTGACATCAGTTATTATATATATGAGACTTTTTGTTTTATCTGTGTTCCGCATTCTTTTGTATCTGTGTTATTATTATATACATTGTCCTAAACTATTATGAACCGTCGTAGTTCGTTTTATACTAGAATTGGGTATGTCGATGGGAGTAAATAAATAAGAAATGAAAAATGAAAAATATATACCACTCCTATCGAGGTAACCAATACTAGTGTAAGGCCAACTACGGATGGCCGCTCCTATCCAGCCTTATTCTTCGCGATAACAAACAGTATTTCTTTTAATACTCTTTGTTATTGTGAGCATAAAGGTGGGGCGTCACATGTACACATAACAAGTGTATTTTATTTAGGGCGGTTTATATTATTATCTTATATAGTATAGGGTTATTAATTTTTGATTTGTTTGACTTGATTGACTTGTTTGAATTGATTGACTTGATTGACTTGTTTGACTTGATTGACTTGTTTGACCTGATTGATTTGTTTGACTTGTTTGACATGATTGGATTTGATGTGTGTGTTGATTGGATTGTCTGAAATATACTTATACATATTTATGTATTGAATAATTATAATATAATTATGTTAATGTCTTTCACATTCCATTTACTATACTTTGTTCTAGTATTAGTTTAAGGGGAAGTTTTATAGTTTTATGGTTTTAGGATGGTTTTGTTGACGACAAAGGGGGAGAATTATAAAATAGGATAGTTAGGCATAGATTAAGGGGGAGATAGTAGATTAAGGGGGAGTTGTTAGATTAAGGGGAAGTTAGAGTAGAGTAAGAATAGAGTTATAGTATATTTTATAAACAAAGGTTGTCTCATCAAAAAGGGGGAGATTGTTAGTTCTTGAGATGATGGTTTTGATGACAACAATCTTAGGACTTGTTATAAAATATAAATACTAACGTTATGGTTTAAATATATATGTATATGTAGAATATAAACACGCAGGTACCAAGAATGAAGACTGTACAGTATAGAGATACAAGACTGATGAATTTAAAGATCGAATATATCAAGATTAAAGACACATGAGTATCAAGAAATCAAGTTATCAAGAGTTCAAGATTTCAAACAGTACAAGATAAGGTAGTTAGTCTAGAATTATGTTTAAACTTCTTGAAAGCACTTACATCTTTATTCCAAATTTATTCGTGAAATGGAATCCACTTCGAGCCTGTTAAAGGGATGGAACCCTAGTGGGATGGAACCCACGACAATATCTAGTGGAACATATAGTGGTCCTATTTTGATATCCACTAATTTTATAAAAATGTTTTTCAAAAATATATCTCTTGTTTTTAAAAATGTTTTCAAAACTTTCTTTTCAAAAAGACATCTCTCTTGTTTGAAATTTTTAGCCTCAAAACTATTTTTATCATTTTTATTATTTTGATTTCAAAATTGTCCTTGTTTTTAAACCATCTCTTGTTTTAAATATTTAGCTTTAAAATATTTATATACTTAGATTTTAAATCACTTTATAGATTAATATTATATATATTAAAAATTATTTTATAAACTCTTTTATATGTTTAAACTATATTCAAATATATTTACAAAGTTTATAAATTGTTTTGACAAATTATAGAAACCTATTTTAATAAGAAAATCAAAACATCAATTTTGACTTGAGCATGTCAACATACCTCAACCCCCCATGTCGACATGGTGTCCGTTATTTTCAAATTTTAATTTTCAAAAGAAGTGTCTATTCGTCGTATCCTTTCATGAATAGATATGGCTGTTGCTCTACTATAAATACTAGTAAGTTCTGAACGAATTTTTAACCAGATTTTCATTTATTTTCTCTCCTCTTCATCTTCCACATTTATTCTAAAGAATCATAAACTATACTCTGCCGAAATACCAAGTGAATAAAACTCGATTGTCTCTTGTTTGATTCTCTGCCACTCTCTCCATAAGATCTCAGTGCTATTCAGAGTTATAGAATTTTTTGTAAATCAAACTGTTGAGTAAAAGGTGCGGTTGAGCCTTGAAATCAATTGGTTGTGATTGTAGCCCCGGAAATCAATTAGGTGATCTTGTAGCCTGGTTAAATCAAGAGAGTTGCCCTGAACTCAAATACAGGAGGGTGTACCTCGTATCCTTGAAACCGATGATGTAATCTGGGAGATTATTTTGAAAAGAAATCCGTACGATTGTACGGGACTGGATGTAGGGTAACTCCGAACCAGTATAAAATCCTGGTGTGTTCTTTCCTTTACTGCTTTTATTTAGTATTTGCATCTGTGTCTAATTCTGTGATTATATCTGTGTTTGTGAATTGCATTTGTTGGTGTTTAAATTGAATAAAATTCAAAAAGATTTAAAAAATCCATAAAACACTATTCACCCCCCTCTAGTGTTATTCCAGCCTTAAGATCCGTAATCCGCATTTCTCATATTAAGCATGAACTTATAGAAACAAACTAACTCAACTTCACTCATAATTAACCGTAAATTGTCCAACAATGTCTGATTACTCTTTATCGATGCATCATTATGTATCTAATGGAGGAGTGACTTTTGAAATTAAATCTATATTCATTTTTAGGTACATTTGGAACTCCTTCCAATATACTCACTTATTCGACCAAATCAAATCATTTTATTCTATTGCATGTTATTTTATTTAGTTTTCTTTTATATTCTATGATTTTATCATAAACTTACTACATGTGTATCCAATACACATGTTGGTAATAAATCATCGATGAATATAACAAAGTATGTGGAACCCTTTTGGTATTAATAGACTTGTGATTGCATACATCAATATGTATTAATTCAAAGAGTTCATCAACTCTTATGATGCTCCCACTGAATGGGTGCATAGCCATTAATTGTTTGAGATGTAATTAACCTGTATCATATGATTCATAATCATATAGTAAAATTATTTCTCAAAACTATGGCTTGGTCTATAATTCCAAAACAAGTGTAAATAATATTAGACACGTATGTATTTTTGTTGCATCACTTTTACTATGAAAAGAAATTCCATAATATAGTTCTTTTTCATAATGAATATTCATAATACTCATATTGAAATATAGTTATATCTATTTTCAGTCAATACCAAAAATAAACATTATTTCATAAATAACGTTCGGTACATTTTACGAAAACAATTTTCGTAATTTGATGCAATCATTAGGTGCTATATGGCATACTCCCACTATTTCCACCATTACTATAATAGCATACTAAATTTAGAGGTCCATCAGTCACTTAATATTGTTTACTTATTTGTGTGAATTAGCCACAAGGGCCTCTTTAGCAAGTGAAATTAATTTCTAGGACACACAACTAAAATAATTACTTTTAAGGACAATACGCAAAATAATTAGTTTCTAGGGCCTAAAAACCTATGAAATTATGTCCTTGAAAGTAATTGGACAACTGACTTTGTCCTCGAAAGTAATTATTCTGCTGACTTTGGCCTTGAAAGTAATTATTTCTGATGTGTGTCCTAGAAATTAATTGGACTGCAAAGTTTGTCCTTCTGGTGAAATGGCCCTACTTATTTCATATGCTGTAACTAGTTTACAGTGGAGAGTTCTTTGATCAAATATTTTGAACTCAAAGAAATAAATATTATAAAAACAATTTTCTATATGAAAGTACATTTCGAAATAAAAATCATATTTCATATTCCAATATTAAGTATCAATTAGTATTACAATTCTTGTTTCCAATGTTTCTTTATGAAGCAGAAGTGACTATTCATTCTCTTTATTCCAACTTTACCTTAAATTACATCTATTCTTGTACATTCGTTTTTCTTTCAAATGGTCAAATTATTCAAAAGAAAACCTTACTACAATATCATAACAAACCTTTTACAAAAGTGCATTCGATTATTCTTAACATTTAAGACATCAAATATGTTGTATTTTATGTAAACCGATCAAGATGACATTTCAACGATCGAGTTATTAAATGTATCTCGTAGTTAATGGTCTTGTGTTACATTAACACAATATGATCCTTTTGAAATCATTCAAGTTGAATACATGATCTTAAAATACTGTTTATTGGCTTACTTCGAATGAACTAACTTCATTGAAATATTATACCTCACAAACTATGACTGTTCACCATAACATTTATATGTGAAAGTACATGGATCAAATATCCATAGTCGTGAATTGCATTTAGAGTTCAAAAACTCATAAAATGCAATACACGGTTTAAACCAAATAAACATATAAGTGACCAACTTACGAATGTATTAAGTAGTTGAAATTAGGCACTTGCATGGGTATAGAAATATTATATAACATGCAATTAGAATTATTAGTAAGTATATATTATATTTCTATTTGTCAACTTTCAATTCAGTTTGTATATATATGTTAATTGACAAACATTTTATCAATCATATTAAATGCACAAATTTATCATTGTAGATAATTATAACATTATATAGCATACGTTCTTACAATATTAGAAAGGTTAAATGTTACCATTTCATTTTTCTAATAAGGCTCCCACTAGTCTTTTATGTTTTTTCAAACCCTAAGATGAAACATAGAAGCCTTACAACTTCACTAGTGGGTGTTAGGACTCATTTGTTTTGGTATTCTTACCTTGAGTTTGCTCAACAAATCATAGCCCCATAAACGATGGATAACTCCTTATCGGTTGTATCAGATACAACTCCTAGCCCATTTTTCCTTGTTCTAATCTCATTTCGACCTTGGGTTTGCTCAACAAATCGAAAGAGATTATTCACTTATACCTACCATATCGTGATGGCCTAAGTATAGTATATGTACCTTGAGTTTGCTCAATAAATACATATAGTTATCTTACCTCATATGTTCAATATATTAATAATACTACACATAACATTCATAGCTTGAGTTTGCTCAACAACTAAGAAGTATGTAAGTAATTTATTAATATATATATATATATATGGTAGAGGACAATATTATATTGAAGATTCATAATCTTTAATATATATATTGAGTGATATCGACTTATAGAATAATATATTTCTTATGAAATACCCAGTGATTCAAGTGTCAGACACATCAGAAATCACGGTATATATACATTTACATATGTATTTATTTCTCAAGTCTATTTGGGTTTCTTTATTGTTCCACATTTAGTTTATATACATATCATATAAATTTTATTGTAATATAACTTTTATATTTCATATTACTTATACGATAGTCTTACGTATAATATATCATTAATTAAATCTTATCTAATTAATTTTAATCAATTAACTATTTAATTAATTTTAAATTAGTATTCTAATATAACTTTTATATTGGACATATCTACTATAACATTTATAGTGTATACTATAACCTTTATAGTGTAACACACATATATCATATATATGTGTATTTTATTTAATTAATTAACCTTTAATTAATTTATTCAATTAACCATTTTTTATTAAAATTTATCAATTTCAAAATTTATCTTGTATACATACATGTATACTTATGTTATCTTAAACATTTTAAAGTAACATAACATATATAATACATGCATATATGCATTAATTAATTAACATATTTAATTTATTTATTTTATTAAACTTATCAATAAATTTTGAAATTAGAAATTATTATATAAATATTTTCAAACATTTTGACAATATCATTATCCTTTCAAACATTTTGAAAACTTATGTAGTATTATAATTTTTATAATAAACATGTTTTATTTTAAATTTAACTATTAAATTTAAAATCTTTAACATTAGTTATCAAAAAAATTTGAAAATTAGCCCAAGGCTCAAATTAAGTTGGGCCTTTTCTATTAGGAGCAACCTTTGGGCTCACTTCACCTTTCGGGCCTGGCCGGTAACCAAGTAGGACATGGTACTTGATTACCCAATTCCAATCCTAGACATTACCTTTCTAGACACCGTACTAAGTGGGCAAGCTTAATTAGTTAGCCCTAATATGACTAATTTAGACCGCATAGGCTATTGGGCTCTGATATCATTATTGGAACTGGACCAGCCCGCAGCGGAAGTTATGGGTGAATTTCAAAACTTTTACCCTGTTGGATCTTTATTGGGCCTATGAAATCTAACTGAGTTAGAACATTTCTAAATTTCATTTAAATAAAATCATTTATTTTATTTAAATTCAAATATATTAAGATATGAAATTAATTTTATTTGATTTGGTTTATACATAAATGTATCATATACATATATATGTGTGAGTGCATGTGTAACATAATAATCCGTGAAAGGTATAATATGCCCATATGTAGATGTTGGGATTTACATCGCAACAGACATATTAACTCATTTTGTATGTCATGTATGTTGTCCAAATATGTGCATGTATATGTGTTACAATACACACATACATATGTATGTATAAATATATTATATATAATATATGAACATAAAACATTTATATATAGATAAATATATATATATAGAAAGAGAGAGAAAAATTATTAAAAATTATTTATAATTCAAAATTAACTTAGTTTTACAAACATAATAATTTTAGTATTTTAATTTGTATATATTATGAATAAAATAATGTTTTCATCCATAAATAATTAACATAAAATAATCTATTGATGTAAATTCAAATTATAAATTTTTCCAAAATTTAGGATCATAAAATAGAGCTTAGAAAAAATCTGGAGATTTTTCAAAGTTGAAATATTATTTTTCAAAAAAAAAATACATTGATTTCAGCAATAATTATTTAATTTAAAATAATATTTTATTAAAAATTAAAATTTAAAATTTCAGAAATTCTAGGATCAAGAATGAAAGGTTATGAAAAATTTTGAAGAATTTTTCAGTTAAATTATTAATTTTAATAAATCATAAATAGTTTTTTCAAAATAATATTAATTATTAAAAACAATAAACTTTATTAAAAAATTCCTAAATTTTTTCTATATGTTTTCGAAATGATATAATATTTTTTAAAAAATATAAAATTGAATTTTTAATGTAATAATTATTTTATATATAATCAACAATTCAAAAATTCAATAAATGTTAATTTAAAAATATGAATATATGTATGATAATTAATTTTTGAATTTTTAAATTCATATTATATATAAATAAGTGTGTTAAATTTTTTAAATCACATATATATCTTATGTGACGACCGCCCATGACCCCTGCACTGAACCTAGAGATAGTGCGCTGTAAAGTGTACCAAACAGCCATGGACGATTGTCAAGGTAAATTAAAACAACAGAATCTATCGTATAACTCACAGCGCATGGATAAAATACAATAGAACATATATATAGTGAAGCTTCACAGAATAGAATGTCATCATATAAAACTTCATAATAGTTGAATACAAACATCTGAATAGTCAATACATCAAGCCTCACTACATATCACTCAGAGAATATACAAGCAGCGGAACATCCAGTACATATAGTAAGAAAATAATATGCAAGCCTCCAGCTCGTCTTCATCATCAGCATCGTTGGAAGCAAGAACAACACCTGTCACCTGCTACCTAGTCTGCCCGTCCCAAAATGGACGAACAACCCAAGGCAATAAGAGTTAAAACATAAAGCCTTGAGTCAGACAACAGTCTTAGTGAGCGGTAAATTAACTAACAACATACCAGAAGAGCATAAAGGAAAAAGGAATAGGAATCCAACCCTCCCACTCCACCTCTTTCTACAGTGATAGCCCCCAAACACACACTAAGTAGAAGCAAACATTGCAAAGCAAACAATTAAAGTAAAGTAATTATCACTCGAGTCAAGGGCGATGTTTTCCAAGTACAAACCCCCAAGGCCTAAACCAAGATCAGATAAGCACCCAGAAAACACTGCTCTTGAGACCGAATGACGATACAACCAAACATCCATGACTCTGGCTATCACTGTTATCATTGCCTCGATACCACCGTTAATTGAATGACCGGCACATTCTTTCAGCCGTCCGTCAAGGGCTAATGGAAACCCCGGTTCTAGACATAACTCCGCACGTCGTCAAAACCCGTGCCTAGGACTATCGAATCTGCCCAGAGTACTTGATTACCAATCAGTAGTCTTTAGGGACTATCGAATCTGCCCAGCGTACTCTTGCTTTGAGCATGCTAGAACCTTCAACAACGATGAAATCTCAGCCTTCTAGTCATCCTCCTCGACGACTATTTAGATACTAGCTCAAGCGCCTCTCGAGCAAACCATTATCCTCAAACTCGAACCATTTCACTGAGTTATCAACATGCTTGGAATGATCCCGTCTGGATTAGACCAAGACTATCTCATATCATGCCTCGCTTCATCACATCCTAGCAAAGCCTCATCTTAACATCATCATCATCAAATCTATCCATATGAGCTTCATCATCCGCTACATATGCCACGAGCAGCTTTCCCAATTCAAGAGCCTTTCCCTTAGCTTTTGAATCATCTTCGACCATCTTGTCTAAATCAAATCATCAATCAACTAATTCATAACAATCAATCAAGTCAATCATTAATCCAAGTAATCAAACATTCAAACATGATCTAATAAACAATTATAACAATAATGGCAATCTTGTAAATAAAGAGTTGAAATCTAACAAGCATGAAACATGAGTAATATCTCTATAACTTGATGAATGAACTTGCATAGGTTAATCATGTAGTAAAATGGATGTCAAATCATCATGAACAATAGATCTATACTTAGGTTTAAGAAAATGCATGGAAATCACTATTTTAACACCGAATCAAGCCAACAATCCGATATACTCCTTTGGATCCGTGTGAGAGATAATCACCACTCACCAAATCACCTAAACACCTCAAAAACAACCCACTTTAGATCTAGACAGCGAAGGATCTAACTCGATCTATCACAAATCCGCTTCAAACGATGAAATCTCTCTTTGATGGATGTAGATCTTCAATCTAAGCTCTTGAATCTTCAATTTGATCTTCGATTTGGATGGAAGGAAGCATAAGATTAAAGTGGAGAAAAGAAGTGAAGAAGTGTAGAACTCGAGCTCTCAAAATAGCAGCACTTCGTCGCTTCAAAATCCGAATCCCAAAAATGAAGAAGAACCCTCCTATTTATAGGCTGATTTCACCTTAGGTCGTCCACGACCTAAAAACCCACGACCTAAAACCCACGACCTAACAATTCCAGCCTCTACGTGACCTAGCGAAAACTCCAACCTACGACCTAACAGATGCGTGCTTCTACGACCTAACGACCTAACACATGCGCGCGACTTACAGATTCGCCCTTACGCGACCTAACTAAGTCACGACCTAACACACATGCGCTTCCACGCGACCTACCCATCCTCACGACCTAGCGACTTAACACATAAGCGCATCCACGCGACCTACGACCTAACCTAGATGCAGCTTAGCTCTTACGCGACCTAACACACACACGACCTAACACACACAGAAGCTCACGACCTAACTAACTTAGGTCGCTTACGACCTAACTGAACACAGAAGCTCACGACTTAACATCCACGCGACCTAACGACTCAACCCACCTATCTCCTTAACTCGCTAACCCTTAGGTCGCTAACCACTAGGTCGTTGCCGCTAACTTCTTAGGTCGCTAACTACTAGGTCGCTACTTCCTTAGGTCGCTAACTCCTATAGTTCGCTCCAATTCTTAGGTCGCTCCAACCTCTTAAGTCGCTCCTTCGACCTAACCTACCCCACGACCTAAGCTACCACACGACTCCTCTCCTATACGACCTATCCCCAAAATCCTTAGGTCGCCAACTTCCTTAGGTCGCTCCA
This sequence comes from Allium fistulosum, assembly GCA_030737815.1. Taxonomy (NCBI): domain Eukaryota; kingdom Viridiplantae; phylum Streptophyta; class Magnoliopsida; order Asparagales; family Amaryllidaceae; genus Allium; species Allium fistulosum. The sequence continues at coordinate 729,830,850 of CM060902.1, read as the reverse complement.
CTTTCTTAGGGCGTCTACTCCGACCTAACCACTATACGACCTAGGACTTAGACTATGGATGACTTATCAACAATGCGACCTAATGATAAATGTTTTACGATGTTTCGATCTGTAAAAATGCGGGTCGTTACATTCTCTCCCCCTTAGGAATTTCGCCCCCGAAATTCCAAACAAACAGAGCAATCAAAGACTATTCTGCATGCCTACCATCCATAGAAATCAACAAACCATGCATCCAATTCTATCTTAGCATGCAGAATTCTAAAACTAGAACAAGTTACAATGTCGTTAGATGACACGACACCTTAGGGCCATAACTTGAAGAGTTCAGGATGAGCTGCCTTCATCCTCTCTTCCACCTCCCATGTACAGTCGTTATCATCATCACTCCATTGTATCTTGAGCAACTTAACTACCTTCCTCCTAAGCTGTTTCATGTCGGTTTCCACAACACGAAGCGGCTTACGAGGTCTCTTATCGACTGGATCAACTTCGAAATCTTCACAGCTATCAGCAGAAACCACTGTATTTGAGTCGTGCACATACTTCCGTAGATACGATACGTGAAAAACATTGTGCACTCCCGAAATCTTCTCTGGTAACTCCAATCTATAGGCGAGCTTTCCAATTCGCTCGATGATCGGGAATGGTCCGACAAATCTCGGAGTCAATTTTCCTTTCTTCCGGAATCGAATAACATTCTTCAGTGGAGAAATCTTCACAAAAACCATATCATCCACGTCGAATTCCAAATCCTTACGACGCTTATCGGCATAACTTTTCTGTCGGTTTTGGGCAGCCTTCATTCGTTGCCGAATGATCTCTATACAATCCGAAGTCTGTCGAATCATCTCTGGCCCAAGTATTAGCTTTTCTCCGGTTTCTAACCAACATGTCGGAGAGTTACACGGTCTTCCATACAATGCCTCATATGGTGCCATACCAATGCTTGACTGGTAACTGTTATTATACGAAAATTCCACCAAATGAAGGTGATCTTCCCATGATCCTCCGAAATCTAAAACACAAGCTCTGAGGAGATCTTCCAAAACTCGGTTGACTCCCTCGGTCTGACCATCTGTTTGAGGGTGATAAGCTGTACTCAAACACAACTCGGTTCCCAAAACTTCCTGAAAGCTCTTCCAAAATCCACTAGTGAACAATGGGTCTCGATCGCTCACTATACTCTTCGGAATACCATGGAATCGAACTATCCACTTAACATATAACTCAGCCAACTTTGATGCAGTCCTAGTCGATCGAACAGGAATGAATCTTGCACTCTTAGTCAGACGATCTACAATGACCCAAATCCCTTCATTTCCCGTTCTTGTTCTAGGTAACCCATCAATAAAATCCATCGATATTTGCTCCCACTTTCATGTAGGAACTTCTAATGGCTGAAGCAATCCACTTGGCTTCTTCTGTTCGGCTTTTACCAACTGGTAGTTCATGCATTTGGAAATAAAATTTCCAACATCCTTCTTCATACCTTCCCAGTAATAGGTTCTCTTCATATCCCGATACATCTTATTTCCACTTGGATGAATTGTCAGCTTCGAGTGATGACTTTCCTTCAGAACTTCTCTTCTCAATTCATCTATATCGGGAACAACTAGTCGTCCTTGTTTTCGAAGCCAACCTTCTCGATCGACCTCGAATCCTTTATCCTTTTCTGGTTCCAATCCAGATTCCAAATCGCGGATAATCTTGACAAGCTTATCGTCTCGCTTTTGGCTCTCGCAAATTCTTTCCACAAGAGTCGGTCTTATTGATAAGTTTGCCAACATCTCAGGTTCCAATTCACATCTGGGCCTGAAGTCAAATCCAGCTAAATACTCGAGATTCTTCCATTCTGGAAACATGGCTCCCAATCTCGTATGTCTTCGACTTAACGCATCTGCCACTACGTTACCCTTTCCCGGAGTATAGGCTATACCAAAATCATATGATGCCAAAATCTCTAGCCAACGTTGCTGCCGAAGATTCAAATCCTTTTGGGAGAAAAGATACTTCAACGACTTATGATCTGTAAATAACTCGAATCGAACTCCCAACAGATAATGTCTCCACATCTTCAGAGCAAATACAATCACCGCCAACTCTAAATCATGAGTCGGGTAATTCCTTTCATGCGGCTTCAGTTGTCGACTTGCATACGCAACAACTTTACCCTTCTGCATCAGCACTGCTCCAAGTCCAGTACCACGTGCGTCGGTGTAAACCACCATCTCATCATTTCCACTAGGAATAGTCAAAACAGGAGCACTTGTCAATCGTTCCTTCAGGATTCCAAAAGCTTGCTCACACTTAGCATCCCATCTGAATACTTGGTTCTTTTTCGTCAATCCTGTTAACGGTGCAGCCACCTTGGAAAAGTTTTTGATAAATCGACGATAGTACCCTGCTAATCCAAGAAAACTTCTCACATCAGATGCATTCTTAGGTCTAACCCAATCCTGGATTGCTGCTATCTTGGCGGGATCAACCGCTATTCCATCTCCAGAGATAATATGGCCTAAGAACCTCACTTCACTCTTACAGAAGTGACACTTCGAAAACTTAGCCTTCAGCTGATGTTTCCGTAAGATTTCCAAAACAATACGCAAGTGCGTCTTGTGCTCTTCTTCAGTTCTGGAATAAATCAGAATATCATCCACGAACACTAGCACGAACTTGCTCAACTGATCTCTGAACACTCTATTCATAAGATCCACAAAATATGCTGGCGCATTAGTCAATCCAAACGGCATTACCAGCCACTCGAAGAAACCGGATGGTGTCCGAAAAGCAGTCTTCGGCACACTATCCTTAGCCACTCTCAACTGGTGAAATCCCGTTGCCAAATCCATCTGAGAAAACACCTTAGCTTCGTGAAGCTGATCAAACAAGTCATCTATTCTCGGCAATGGATACTTGTTCTTCTTGGTCACTTTATTCAGCTCACGATAATCCACACACAACCTCAACGATCCATCTGCTTTGGTTGCAAACACAACTGGTGCACCCAATTCGGACACACTACGCCGAATGAATCCTTTCTGTAAAAGGTCATCAACCTGCACCCTCAACTCTTGCTGCTCCCTAGGCACCATCTGCCTAAGAGGCATCACAACAGGTCTGGCTCCTTCAACTAGATCTATACGAAACTCGATCTCTCTATGCGGCGGTAACCCTTTGACCTCGTCAAAGACATCCTCAAATCCATTAGCGATTGGCACAAATGACAGTCCATCCCGTGGAACAACCAACGAATACATGAAGCTCATGAAGACGCCTTCTTCATGCTTACATCGTATCACAATCTTTCGCCCCTCCACATTCTCGACTGTCACCTCCAACCTATCACAATCAACCTTTGCCGCATACTTCCTAAGCCAGTCCATACCCAAAATAATTCCGAACCCCGCAAAGTTCAGAACAAAACAATCACAAACAAAAGAGCAATCATGACTCGATACAATCAAACCACGGCATAGCATACACAAACAAGACGAACCCCCAACTGGATTAGTCACAACCAATGGCCTATCAACAATATCCGGTTCTAAACCCAACCGGCCTACAAGTTCATTAGAAACAAAAGAATGCGACGCCCCAGTATCAAATAACACTCTAACGGGAACACCACATAGGGAAAGAGTACCTTGAACCACCACACTCTTTCCTCTCTCTTTAGTGGTAGGAGCTTTCGAAGATGATGGAACAGCTCCCAAAGCATAAGCTTGCACAATCTGCTTGTCCTTCCGTGGTTCTGGACAATTCCTCTTGACATGCCCCGGCTTGTCACAGTTGTGGCACTTCACCGGCACCTTCGGATTCTTGCAATCCCTGGAGAAATGGCCCTTCTGTTGACAATTGTAGCAGGTCACTTCGCCCTTTGGCTTCTTCTGGCCATCCTTACCCTTTTGTTGCTGCTACTTCCTCTTCTTGTTTCCACCCTGCTGTGGTTTAGATTCTTCCTTGGTCACAGCAACAACAGACCTTTCCTTAGGAAACAAATTCTCGTGCCTGAGAGCTTTCTCCACAAGCTTCTCAAATGAATCGTCCAAATGATCCACCAACTGCCTCCCAAGATAACTGTCCAAGCCTGTCACAAACTTCTCATTCTTCTGGTACGAAGATTCAATATACGACCGGGCATACTTGGACAAAGCTTCAAACTCAGAAACGTACTCAAGAACTGGTCTTCCATCTTGCTTGAGCTCCACAAACTTCTTGAACAGAACAGACTTCTGAGCTGTAGAAATGAACTTAGCTTCAAAACTGACTTGGAATTGCTCCCAAGTAATTTCTTCCTCTGGAGTATCAATGGTGATAGAATTCCACCAATCAGAAGCTCTTCCTTGAAGCTGTCTTGATGCTAACTTCTTCTTAGTCGCATCCTCAATTCCCAAATCACTAAAGATCCTTTTACAAGCATCTATCCACCTCTAGACTTCAATGGTTGATTCTGTTCCTAAGAAAACCTTCCCTCCAAGAGCAGTATAATCCTTACACAGCTTAGCTAAATCCACCGGTCTTGGAGCCTGAACTTGAACTCCAACATCTACCGATGGCCCCGGGGCTGGCATCCTTCTCATGATTGAGGTCATCATAGCCTCGAACATAGCAGCATAATCTGCAGCCCCCTCAGTAGCACGGCCTTCCCTAGCAGCTGGTCTCCCTCTTCGACTCATTCCTAATATCTATAAAAAGGAATGATTAACATACCTTGAGAAACAACTGCATAAAGGACTCAAATCTTTCTAAGCTACTATATTATATGTAGTAATCATCCATCAAAATACAATTACGTCTCTCATACGTAGTTACGTCAGCGAGCGTTGGGTAAAATCGATTAACCAAAGCTCTGATACCAAATGTGACGACCGCCCATGACCCTTGCACTGAACCTAGAGATAGTGCACTATAAAGTGTGCCAGACAGCCATGGACGATTGTCAAGGTAAATTAAAACAGCAGAATCTATCGTATAACTCACAGCGCATGGATAAAATACAATAGAACATATATATAGTGAAGCTTCACAGAATAGAATGTCATCATATAAAACTTCATAATAGTTGAATACAAACATCTGAATAGTCAATACATCAAGCCTCACTACATATCACTCAGAGAATATACAAGCAGCGGAACATCCAGTACATATAGTAAGAAAATAATATGCAAGCCTCCAGCTCGTCTTCGTCATCAGCATCGTTGGAAGCAAGAACATCACCTGTCACCTGCTACCTAGTCTGCCCGTCCCAAAATGGACGAACAGCCCAAGGCAATAAGAGTTAAAACATAAAGCCTTGAGTCAGACAACAGTCTTAGTGAGCGGTAAATTAACTAACAACATACCAGAAGAGCATAAAGGAAAAAGGAATAGGAATCCAACCCTCCCACTCCACCTCTTTCTACAGTGATAGCCCCCAGACACACACTAAGCAAAAGCAAACATAGCAAAGCAAACAATTAAAGTAAAGTAATTATCACTCAAGTCAAGGGCGATGTTTTCCAAGTACAAACCCCCAAGGCCTAAACCAAGATCAGATACACACCCAAAAAACACTGCTCTTGAGACCGAATGACGATACAACCAAACATCCATGACTCTGGCTATCACTATTATCATTGCCTCGATACCACCGTTAATTGAATGACCGACACATTCTTTCAGCCGTCCATTAAGGGCTAATGGAAACCCCGGTTCTAGACATAACTCCGCACGTCGTCAAAACCCGTGCCTAGGACTATCGAATCTGCCCAGAGTACTTGACTACCAATCAGTAGTCTTTAGGGACTATCGAATCTGCCCAGCGTACTCTTGCTTTGAGCATGCTAGAACCTTCAACAACGATGAAATCTCAGCCTTCTAGTCATCCTCCTCGACGACTATTTCCATACTAGCTCAAGCGCCTCTCGAGCAAACCATTATCCTCAAACTCGAACCATTTCACCGAGTTATCAACATGCTTGGAATGATCCCGTATGGATTAGACCAAGACTATCTCATATCATGCCTCGCTTCATCACATCCTAGCAAAGCCTCATCTTAACATCATCATCATCAAATCTATCCATATGAGCTTCATCATCCGCTATATATGCCACGAGCAGCTTTCCTAATTCAAGAGCCTTTCCCTTAGCTTTTGAATCATCTTCGACCATCTTGTCTAAATCAAATCATCAATCAACTAATTCATAACAATCAATCAAGTCAATCATTAATCCAAGTAATCAAACATTCAAACATGATCTAATAAACAATTATAACAATAATGGCAATCTTGTAAATAAAGAGTTGAAATCTAACAAGCATGAAACATGAGTAATATCTCTATAACTTGATGAATGAACTTTCATAGGTTAATCATATAGTAAAATGGATGTCAAATCATCATGAACAATAGATCTATACTTAGGTTTAAGAAAATGCATGGAAATCACTATTTTAACACCGAATCAAGCTAACAATCTGATATACCCTTTTGGATCCGTGTGAGAGATAATCACCACTCACCAAATCACCTAAACACCTCAAAAACAACCCACTTTAGATCTAGACAGCGAAGGATCTAACTCGATCTATCACAAATCCGCTTCAAACGATGAAATCTCTCTTTGATGGATGTAGATCTTCAATCTAAGCTCTTGAATCTTCAATTCGATCTTCGATTTGGATGGAAGGAAGCACAAGATTAAAGTGGAGAAAAGAAGTGAAGAAGTGTAGAACTCGAGCTCTCAAAATAGCAGCACTTCGTCGCTTCAAAATCCGGATCCCAAAAATGAAGAAGAACCCTCCTATTTATAGGCTGATTTCACCTTAGGTCGTTCGCTCTTAGGTCATCCACGACCTAAAAACCCACGACCTAACAATTCCAGCCTCTACGCGACCTAGCGAAAACTCCAACCTACGACCTAACAGATGCGCGCGACTTACAGATTCGCCCTTACGCGACCTAACTAAGTCGCGACCTAACACACATGCGCTTCCATGCGACCTACCCATCCTCACGACCTAGCGACTTAACACATAAGCGCATCCACGCGACCTACGACCTAACCCAGATGCAGCTTAGCTCTTACGTGACCTAACACACAAACGACCTAACACACACAGAAGCTCACGACCTAACTAACTTAGGTCGCTTACGACCTAACTGAACACAGAAGCTCACGACTTAACATCCACACGACCTAACGACTCAACCCACCTATCTCCTTAACTCGCTAACCCTTAGGTCGCTAACCCTTAGGTCGCTAACCACTAGGTCGTTGCCGCTAACTTCTTAGGTCACTAACTACTAGGTCGCTACTTCCTTAGGTCGCTAACTCCTATAGGTCGCTCCAATTCTTAGGTCGCTCCAACCTCTTAAGTCGCTCCTCCGACCTAACCTACCCCACGACCTAAGCCACCACCCGACTCCTCTCCTATACGACCTATCCCCAAAATCCTTAGGTCGCCAACTTCCTTAGGTCGCTCCACTTTCTTAGGTCGTCTACTCCAACCTAACCACTATACGACCTAGGACTTAGACTATGGATGACTTATCAACAACGCAACCTAATGATAACTGTTTTACGATGTTTCGATCCGTAAAAATACGGGTCGTTACATCTTATATATGCGTATATGCTATTATGAGAGAGAAATATACACTAATATATATATATATATATATGAATTTATTAATAAATATATATAAAACAATTATTAATGACAAAAATTGATTTTGTACAGTAAACAACATTTGTCTATATATAAATCAAATAGTATAATAAACAATTATGCATATAATCAAACTGACTTGTGTCAACTACATCTACTTACAAAATCTCACCTAACTAAACATATAGTAGCAATATATTTAAACAGATATGAAATTGCTCATTATAGGATCATAGAATATAATTTAATTACTGTAATATGAATTAAAATTACCAATTTAATGACGCCTATGAATCCACGTTGAAGCAATGACTTCCCTTCCTTTTACTGTTCTAGATTCGTAAGATTGCATGTCCGGAATCACCGACCTCTAACTATCAAATAGTATTATTTTAATTTGAAATATATTTGAGAATTTTGGAGTGGATTGAGAGCTATGTTTTAACCAGCGATGTAGAAGGTAATGGCGGCCAAAAAATTTAGTCATTATTTTAGAGATACATACATACATACATACATACATACATATATATATGGTTGTATTAGAGAGAAACGAGGAAAACATTTTTACACATTCTCACTTGATCTCAACCCATTATCTCCAAGCCGATTCCCTATGTTTTAGCCACCCCTAGACCTTCCCAAAACCGAAATTTTCAGCCCTAATGATGGGCCTTAAACCCATCTAAGCCCAAGCCAAAATACTATGCAATTAAATCTAATTTAATCGCTTGTCGATATTGTATATCGATCGATATATTTATAACTGTTATAAATATATATAACATTATTTATTTCTTAAATCATATTCAAATTTTATAATTAATATTTCATAAATATTAATTAATTTAATTAATTTATAAAAATTATAAACTAATTAAATCGTTTGGTCTTAAGGGAATTCATCATTTCGGCTGTGTAACTCTTGGGTGTAAATTTGGTCAGCGATTAACATCGAACTTGTAACGACCCGAATTTTTGGTCATTAATTTTGAACATTTAATTTATTCTAAATGTTGAGTTTTGAAATGCGAATAGAATTTTAATATGGAATTTAACAATCGAATAAGTGGGATGAATTTAAATTCCAAATATAGTGATTTAATTTATAAATTTAAATTGTTGAGTTAATAATTAGAAATCAATTAAATAATTGAGTTGGAGTTGAATATGAAACCGAAACGATTTCTAATGTCGATATAAATTCTATTTGAATTATAATTTAGTTAGTGAGATTTTAAAACTGGATTTTCAAGCGATTTCGTAAAATTTTGAAATCAACGCGTTAAAATAGCGATCCGGGGCTCAGTCTCAGAATTCGACAAAACCTATTTCATTGGATCCGTAATAGTATATTATTATCGGATTTCAAATTTCGTAGCTTTTGGAGTTATCGTTTGGTCGTACGGGATAGAAACGCGCTAAAATTTATATCGAAAATTCAATATAATAATTGAGTCCAAAAAGCTATCTTCTCCATACGATCGAATTAGGACTCGAAACCTTTTCCATTGCGTTCAGAATAGGGGAATAACATTATAAACGCCTGGTGGCATGCCTCGATAGGAGGTCAAAATTTTAAGTTGCTAAAACGAGATATTTTGAAATTAAATAAAAATTATATAAAAATCAAATCAGAGTCAAATTAAAATCAAATCAAGCCGCCCTTTCTTCTTTTTAAAATCACGTCTGCCTTTCATTGTTCCCTACAGTCGAATTCAATTCAGAAATCACGTACCCCTTCCTTTTCTTCCTTTCGAAAATTAAACCGATCAACTCAAAAAACAAATATAGATAAACAAACGAACGCAGACTTCGTTCGAATCAGATGAAAGCGGGAAGGGGGAAAACACAGCAGGCAGCTTAGGGTTTTGGGCTTCGATCGATGTCGTCTGAGCTAGGGTTATCGGTCAAGGAGTGTGTGTGGTCGCGATGGACGACGCGACTACAAGGCACGGCGGCGTGCGAGGTAATTGGGCGATGCTGGGAGGTACCGCGGTGGACTCTGATGGGTCGTCGACATGGACTGGTGGCAGGGGGTCACGAACTAGGATAAGCGAGCGTGGTTGGTGGTTCGAGGTTAGTAAATGGAGGTGCGGTCCTCAGGAGGCGAAGCATCGAGTCAGGGAACGGGGAAGTCATGTTCGCGATTTCAATTGTCGTGTTCAGTTCCGATGGGAGGTTGGCTTGAGAGTTAAATCAGCTAGCGTGCGAAGTTAGTTGATGCTTGGATATCGTGTGGACCTAGTTTCGTTCGTGCCTGGATAATTATAAGGAAGGTAAATGATTAGCTTTGAAAATTTTAATTTATTTTAAGTTAATTATAAATTTATTATTCAAAAGTTTTAAATTTCATAATTTATTTATACGAGGTCCATAATGAATATAACAAGTTGAGAGGGAAAGGAAGGTTTAGCTTAGAAGGTAATCAACAATTTTTCAAAATTAGTTGATTTAATTAATTTAATTAATAATTAAGTGTTTGAATAAGTAAGCTTATAAAAATTCGTAATTTGCTTATGAGGTTTATAATCGAATGGAAGCTGTGCAGAAAATATAAATTTGGGACGGATGGTAATTTAAAAATCAAGGTGAGTAAATCTCACTCTTTTTGGATTGCTAGAATTTATTTTAGATAGCTAAAATAAATTATTGGATGTATGGATGAATTGATATTTTATTATCAGTTGAATATTATATTGTTATATATATAGTAGTATATATATATATGTATATATATTAGTATTTGGAGTGATATTCCCGCACATTATAGCGGATGAGACCTTATGTGCCCTGGATAATAGCGGATGACCTTATATACCACGATATCCCCCTCGAAGTGGGATTGGTATTATTTTATGTTGTATTAACATCTGTGGATGCAGGGAAACAGGTTGGAGCGATCCAACTGGATTCCTCAAAAATTTTAAATTTAATTTCATATATTGTGATATATGGATTGTGTAGAATAATCTGTATAGATTATTGTGGTGTTTGGAATTTATTGGATGCTATTGTAGCACTGGCCTGGATTTTGATAATTTAAATACCATAAATATATTTTTAAAAATTAAGGGATAAAGGGGAATTTTTGATATATAAATATTTATATTGAAATTGAGGTCATTTTAAAGAAATTGAATTAGAAAAGGAAAATAAAAATAAAAAGAAGTTGAAGTCGATATTAAAAATAGATTAAAAAGTTATAAATGAGATTTATAAATAAATGGATTTATAAAATGGAATTTTATAAATAAAGTTGTTTCTTTTAAAAACAAGTAAAACTCAAAGGAGTTATAAATTTTTTATAAACAATGTTTTATAAAATAAAAGAAACCGATATCAGGATGATAAATTGGGAATATAAAATTCATAGGTGAATTTATATTAGAATATGGAAATAGGGTGAGGACAAATAGTGGATACTATTTTTGAAAAGTGAAAATGGTTAAGGAAATCGGAATGGAGGTGATGTGATGGAAATCGAGAGGAATTTATAAGTTGAATTGGTTACCGAGATTTTTGAAAAAATATATTTTTATTTTTAAGAAGTAAATTTGTTTTTGAAAGGAAAATTTTATTATTCAAAACTATGAAATTTTAATCTAGTTGAGATCTAAATTCTTCGGTAAGTGGATTTTCAAATATTAAGTATTTATTTAATAAATTCTAACTTTTAAAATTCAGCTTTGGAAATTTATTTGTTTATCTAAAAATGAGTTATTGATGTTTATAAAAGTGTTTTCAATATTTTAAACAATAACTTAAACATATTTAAAAATAAATTACTATTCTTTAAAAATACTCGTTATTTATATATATATAGTTTTGAAATGATTGAAAATTTATTTATAAATTCTCTCGAGATGTGTAGACGGAGTTTATTAAAGGATGAGATTTTATAAGAGAAATCTTATAAATGGAATGTTAGAGACTTAAGAAAATTTCCGATGTCTAGATGCGATAACTTCGGGAAGATTTTGAATTCATTTAAAGGTGTTATAAATGGTTGGTTGGGATATAAATAAGTATAATCTGTTTGGAAATCACATGAAGAATCTATTAAAAAGTTCCGGAGACTTATGAGATAAGTTACGAAATATTTCCAAGTTTTAATCTTAAAATGATTTTGGAAATTATACGTATAAATATTTTTCTAAGTATTGAAAGGAAGGTTTTGGAAAATATTTTAGTGGAAAAAGATTTGGAATAGAAATATTTTCTAAGTGTTATAAAAAGGGAAGTTGGGAATATTTCTAAGCATGGAAAATGGGGAGTGTTCTGTTATGGATCCAAGTGTTGAAATTGTTTTCAAATATAGAAACACTAAAAGAGATTAAATATATATCTTGGTGAAGATGTTTGGAATAAATATTTTGGAGATATATAAAATTTGGTCTAGTGACTGCTTATGAATGTTTTGTTGATAGTTAAATAACTGACTATCAATATTGACCAATTTCGTTAATCGTTTCGAAGAGACTGGGATCTGATTTAATTATCTGAAAACCACTTCGATCCGGTTTGAACGTAACGAAAATGATGAATACGGTGATTCGGTTTGTCCAGACCCATGATAACTTGTATGAACGAATGCTTTCAGAACATCGTCATTGGAGGACGATGAGCATTCCAAGTAAAATTGTTCTTGAAAGGTAACGCTTAGCCTCGAACCTCATCAACCGGGAATGACTAAAACATGGGAGATGCAACAAGGCTAAGTGGGTCGCACCCAAGTAGGGTATGTTATCACTTTCCTAGATGTCCTCGGAAACCTTTATATTATGGATATGGTTGTGCATGAAAGAAGGAGTGCCCGATAGTAAGGGTGGGAACACCCGGGGTGATAATATATTCGGTCTATCAGGTTAGGGGTAGGCCGGTCTTGTGTAGCAGGGGATCTCGGTGATGGTCCTTGGTACATTGTTCTAGAGGTGTACTGTGATGGGTGGTACTCCAGTGGCCCAGTCATTCGATGGAATCCATTCTCCAATAAGCGCCGTACGGTTTTGATTGTGCCCAAGTATGCTGAAACGTGAGATGCAAGCATTTCATCCATTTTATATTTACTTTCTATAGACATTATTATAATATCAGATGATTTTGATAAAAATCGTTTCAGTTATCGTAAGGTGAAAACCAGTCGTGTTTATATGTGACGCGGTCTTACGAGATACCTTTGTTTTGCAAGGGATTTTGATAACTCTAATAATTCAAATTGAGTGTGTTTTCTCACGCTGGTTTTCTAGACTGACTCGGGTGTTATTTTATTATAATGCTCGGGTCAGACCGCGTATTACAAATTCATGATAGAATGCTATGGAGCTCAGGAGGCGAACTGGATGATAGAGACGTATCTCCATACTTGATTTATATTTCCGCTGTATGATGACAAGTTATTATAACTGTCCAGATTGATGTATTGATTATTGTACTCCGATGATTATAAGTATATAAACTATTACAGATTCTTTTGTGTAAAAATCTGTTATTATATATTATATTTTATTCCACTGCGATTATGAGATTCTGTGTTGTTGATTATTTTCTTCTATCTCTTTCTTCTTCTTTACCCTAGTTATTCGCTCTTTCGTACAATTTGGGTTGAACATAAGTGATTTATTATCAACTCGAAGCGTACGGAACTGCGGGTCGCTACAGAACTATTCTAATGTTAACGTTCACACGTCACTTAGCAGGTGGTGTGACATTATGACCAAATTTATCGCTTACTCATTTTCGGTAAAATCCAATTTTAGTTTAATAAGCGTTACCCGGTTGTGACATTTGTTTACACCAATTCTTTTTGTCAAGACTATATCACTTTGGACTATGGAATTTGGTAATGGTCAAAATTCCAACCTCATCCACATTCAACTTTATAGTCTAAATACAAAGTCCTTGGTTCAATAATAACAATTATTATTAACCGAAATGCTCTGGCCAGAGACTTTGTCTTTGAGTTGACTGTGATACTAACCGCATATAACTGAGGAGACGAATCCTCTCTTGAATAGTGCTTCACTTCCAATACTTCCACTCGACCCAACTATAGTCACTCGATGGACGTCATGCCATCATTTGGCTATAATCAAAGCGTAGCTTTCATATTGAAGATCCACAGTATTCTCAAGTCGAGAGAACTGTGTAAATCAGTCACATCGATATTTTCATTTTGACCTTAGTTATATTAACCAACAGAAAACTATCGAGTGAGTCTTTCCATAGTTATCCAATAACTATTAGTACGTAACCCCTAGGTGCCCCCAGCAGTCATGAGTAATACACTGCCCAACATTTGGTGAGCGTTGCGTACTCCAGTCTCAACGGATACATCGATATCCAGTCTCGATGCATCTTGACTAGGAACATTTAAAATGGTATATTTGTTTCGTTGTGATAAATTACTCACGGTAACAACACTTTGTAACTACTATCACAAAATATTATGGATTTTTCTATTAAATATACTTTTAATTAAGTTAATTAATTAATATAATCAAATTATATCAAGTATATAATAGGAAGAAAATACCTTTTATTTCGAACAAGATTGGTCAACAAGTTAGATATATGTAACAAATTACATAATTGCCTCTAGGGCATACCCCTAACTCTATCAACGTCGCCCACTACACTCTGCACTCGATTTCACCTCTTCAACGATCTATCATGGGACGAACACTGTATTCTATCATTCACTGTCAACCTTAACTACCACTTAATACCATCCCATCATTTCTACCAACAATTCAATCAGCAACTAAACTACACATTCATATCAATCACCATTCAATTTATATGAATTCCTAACACATCAATTTGTGAAATTTATACTTTAAAACATTCATTCAACAAGATTATCATCCCTAACATCCCTAATCAAGTAGATTACTCAGGCCCTAACAACATTAGCATTAAGTCATGATTTTTAACATATCCAATGCTAATATAACTTAGACAAGAGACCCCACTAACCGAATCTTCAAGAAATCCAAGCTCAATGAAACCTAATTTCGGAGCCTTAGTTTGATTTATGAAATCTGGCATCAATCTTCTTCAAATGCAAACTTGATGGTATAGATTTATAGAGAATCCTCTAGTTTGAATTTAGAGGTTCTTTGAAATTTCTGGTTGAGGAAATCAAAAGTTGTTAAGGTTTAAAGGTTGAAATCCCTAATTTCATTTTGTTTAAAGAGTCAAAAGAAGAAGAATGAAGAGAATGAAGAGAAGAAGAGTTATTTCAGAAATGATATAGGTGTTAGCCAAAAGACCATTTTGCCCCCTTCTCTTTTTTCTACTTTTGCAAACTTTATTCAATTTTAACAAACGTAATATGTATTTCATATATAAATGACATTGCAAACTTAACGAAATAAGCTCATTGAAAATTATTCTATTAAGTTATTAATTTGCTAAACCTTAAATTAAGCGATTAATTACAACTAGTTACAAAGTTAAAAATCATGGATTGTTAGAAAGTATGAGTTAAAAAAGCAGTTTTCAAATTTTTAGATTCAAATTCAAAATTTAATTTTCAAAATTCGAAAAATAAAATTTTCCAAATTCCAAATTGACATAGAATTTCTACTTTTGAGTAATGTTTGCCGATTAGACCTTTTTACCTTCAAAAATATTCAAACTTCGAAAAGAAAATCGAATTTTCAAATATAAATTTTCAAATCCAGTTTCAAACTCAAAATTTGATATCAGAAATTCGAAATGTCATTTTAATATTCAAACTTGTAAGTTTAAATTTTCAATTTTGTGTTTCAAATTTGAAATTTTATTTTCATGTTTTATAATTTCAAATTTAAGTCTTTAGTTTTGAATTTTCTAATAAAAATTTGAATTTGAATTTCAATATTTCAATTGAAAATTCATATTTTCAACATTTTAGTTTCAAAATTCACATTCAAAATTCTATTCCAACATTTCGAAAATTCAAAATTTAATTTTTAAAATTCGAAAAATAAAATTTTTCAAATTCTAAATTGACATAGAATTTCTACTTTATTGGATGAAGAACTTAGAGAGCCCACTCTATTGTTATTAAAATAACAAAATGAAAATAAATTAGCCAATTAAAGAAACGACTATCTTTTACTCCTCCTTTAATGTCCAAAATTAACTGACGTATAGGAGCCAAACAAGGGCATTAATGTCCAAAATTAACTGTTAATACATTAATGTCTTCTACATTAACCCCTCCATTAAATCAAACCTATTTTATTACATATAAATACCCGTTCAGTACTTAACCTAATCCTAATTTGTTAAAGTCCAAATTTTACTGAAGTTTCAAAGAAAGGTACGGTCTTTTATGATTATCGAGTTCATACATTTTTTATTTTTAACGTGATAACTCAAAGTTTTAACCTATTGCACCAACATTAAATCCTTTTCACTCTTATTTCCTTCATCAGATTTATTCACTGATGCAGCCAAAGTATTCAGGGAATTGTGAAGTACTTATTTTGATTGGGAGTGTTTGCAGTACCCCTTTTACATAGATTTTTCTGTTCTTTTTGTTTGTTTATTTGTCTATTGTTGTGGTTAATTTAATTGTTATTTTTTTAACTGATTTATCATAGAAAGTACTAAATTATAACTGTTATCGGATAGTATTACTGCTCATTTGCTTTGTTAAACCTTATCAAATTATGTTTTTTGTAAGTTGAAATTGATAGTTTTTTCAAATTATTATTCGGTGGTATACTGGTACTATGCACACACTGCTGATCTGAGGAATGAGATCTGTCTGTGTTTTAAGTAAGAGCTATAGGTCATTTGTAAGAGTGTGCTCCTATTGACATTCAGAAAAATGTTTCTGGCTTTCAAAACTAAAGGGCACCATAAATTTTTTAGTTCCTTGCTTCTTAACACCAACTATTATTTTATTTTAAGTAATCAGACATCCAAATGTTTCAACACACAATAGTTATCCCTCCTATTCTCTAAACCAAAATTACCTCTTTTCAAGACACAATAAAAATCGTATATCATACAAAAAATCAAAAATAAAATTTATTTTTTCGACCGTCTTTAGGATAATGAAATTATAAATAAATACTTGCTTGATCAGTTGAAAAATGGTTTGTCAAATCAACTTGCACGCCTTTTGAAGCATTTGATTGATCATCTTATTCCATATTTCCACTATCAAACACATTTTCATTCGAAGTAAAAAGTGGATTCTCAATTTTACTGTGATTGATATCCTCTATTTAACAATCAAAAAAACGAAAAAGATATAAGGGGAAAATGACATAAATGTTGTATGATAAAACATTACAATTCAATCATTTACATTGAGATTTTCAATTACAACATTATTAAACTTTATTCTTCCAAATTTGTGTTAGTCATGGGATCACTAAACGCTTCCTAAAATAACAACCTAAAAACCCTAAACATGAAATCTAAAATTGATATGTAGAAGAAAAATAGACTTTAATAACTAAAAAGTAAATTAATCACTTTCTTCATAGAAATTAGGATCATCCACTAAATCTTCACTTTGCTTCATCCATTAGAAAAAGAGATTTTTTTTGGTTTTAAGGTTTGAAAATTTTGTTTTCTGGTGATGTTTTGTGGCAGTGTACATGAGTTTTTCTGATGGAGATGAAAAAGCTATGCTTGTGTAGGACTGAAAGAGAAAATAGATTTTGGTAGCCATAAGCATA
This sequence comes from Allium fistulosum, assembly GCA_030737815.1. NCBI lineage: Eukaryota > Viridiplantae > Streptophyta > Magnoliopsida > Asparagales > Amaryllidaceae > Allium > Allium fistulosum. Next base: position 729,813,505 of record CM060902.1, on the reverse strand, counting down.
TGAAAAGAATTGGTAGATAACATTTTTCTGAATGCCAATAGTAGCACACTTTGTGAGAAGTAAAGGTTGTTTCATTTCAGTTCAGTTCCATATTTGTGAGCAATTGTACTATCCGAATTTTAACCAGATCATATCAGAATGGGTTGGTCCAGATCATTTTATATCCTTAGAGTAACTGCACAAATGAGTCCAGCAATTGCTAACGGGTCAGATGTCATGTAACCGCACCAATTAGTGAACTGCCAAAGCAATGCAATTGTCCATTGACCAAAGAACTATAAATGAATTATTGCTTGAGCAGTTAATGAGATTTACCTGATCATTGAGTGAAAAAGTGGACTGTTAATAATTGAAAATCTAATTGGAATAACGATTAGGATCGGAAGTAATAAGTGACCCACTCGAATTTATTGCGCAGCCATGGTCAATCATATCACCAGTATATTCTCAATTGTCAAGCAATATATTAATTACAAATTAGCATTTTCTACATAGTTGATAAATTGAGAATTGATTTTGGTAAATTGGTGTGATTGCTCTTATTTATTTGCACGGTTTCAATGGAATTCGAACACGTCCTTTAGCTTGGTTTAGATGGGTTTTTGTTTTCATATTTAGTTTATTTCTGTAACACCTATTTGATTTTACTCAATTATTATTTCTATCCCATCCCTCCGTAATTGTAGGAAGAGCTGGAGATATCAGCTAAAAGAATCAAAAGTTCATCTTCTATGTATAGCTGCAGTAATTATGGTGGTGAGAAAGAAAGTGAAACAACTCCGGTGTGTACTGAAGGTGATGAAGTTATCATTGGTTCATCAGATCTTGACTGTCCTATTTGCTTCGATCCTTTGCAACTACCTCTTTTCCAAGTTACTTCTAAATTTGATTAGTCCTTTTTTTGAAGGCATTTGTACTCGTAATTGTCCACATAGAATGATAAAGAGGCAGTGAATGGGTCCTTACACATTTGTTGTCTCTCTTTGCTTTAGCATGTTATGATATTAACACACCAAATCTTTGTGTTGCCCCTCTATGACTATGATAGTGATACCACCAACCTATGTACGACATTATGGGGTTTCAAATTAATGCATAAGCATAGGATACACTTTGCTACTTCTAGAAGTTTCACTTATTTGTTATGTAGTCTTTTATTAAACATAGTTTGTTCTATTAGAAACAAACAAAGGTGTTAGAATCATGTAATCATATATAATATGATAATGAAGTAATGAATTTTGTTTCCTTAAAAAAAGTAATGAATATTGAGCAATATTTAATGAAATGTCATCATTCTCCCTATTTTCATGCTCTATGTATTTATTCCTAAACTCATTCTCCCTTTATCTTCTCCTTAAACTTCGTTACCCCTAACACTTGATCGGTGTTGTCAAGATGCTCGCCTAGACGTTAAAAAAGTGCCAGAAAGTGTCGGGCGCTAGCTTGGGACTTTGTTTCTTATCGTGGCACTACTAGTGCTTGAGGCACCAAAAAAGTTAGGGAAAGCGCAGAAGTGCTCAAAGACTAAAGCATTAAAAAAACATGTTTTTTTTAAATTTGAGGGACACAAAAAATTTGGGGTTTCAACCCAAAATTTGATCGAATTAACCCAAACCCGATGTCGACTTCTGTCTAATCTCGCGCTAGTACAAAAAACGTAACAAAAAAGTCCAAAGATGTAGATTTCTACTTTCAAACGGCTACCGACCACTGACTCTTATTGCCATATGTCGATTTCAACTCTTCACAAATCAATTTTAGCAGTAGTTTTGAAGTACAATTTTTGTGTCGAAAAAGCAGAAAAACCATGCTCAAGTTGCCCAAAAAACCATTCAGTGTAATGAGTGCTAGGCGTTGGCCTTGATCTAATGGGATTTTTCTTATTGAGAACTTTGCATTTGATGTTTTCAGTTTTGTTCCCACCTTCATCAATATTCTCTCATCCTTTCCATTTTCTAGTTCTCTCTTTACTTCTCTTCAAATAGGGCTCATTCAACCAGCTTCTCGTAATCTCATTTCATTAGTCGTGAACCATGATACCCCAAATTAATGAAGCCATTCAATAACTTCGCAATGCCACAATCCAATGCCAACAAGTTGTTAAATCCATTGAAACCTTCCTTAAACCTCAAGAAGCTATGCACCATAAACAATGTACCAATATCGTCGAAATCAAAACCGTTCTCCAACAAATCACCCAGACCCTAGTCGATCTCACTACTGAACTCAACAACCCCACTCTTCCATCTCCAACACAATCATCTTTCATCGCCTCAAACATCAATACTCAACTAAACCTACAACCAATACTTTTACCAAATCCAAACACCACTCTTATAAGATCTCTAAGATGCGAACTTATTACTCCTATCCCTAATCCATCCCTATACATAAAACCCACCCGAGTTACCATCTCCAACCACTTATTTAACAACACATATTAAATCAATCAATAACCATCCCTCCATATTCTTTAAAAATATCTCCATTGATGAAATTGATGGCAAAGTCTTTTGATTCTTAACAACTTACCTGAGTATGACGATGTTTATCATAGTTATGGCATTACTAAAGATCCATACTTTAGTGGTAAAAATTGTTCATTTTGTTGAAGCCTAACTTCAAATCAACTATGAAGTGAAAGAAAGCGATTACACTCTTTCTGGTTGGTTTAGCGAAATGTGTGAAAATGGTATATGAAAGTGAAATTTTCATCTTTGATCCCGTGAAACGTTTAATGTCGCGAGCATCTTCGATCTTGAGGACGATATCGATTTCGAAGGGGATAGTTTAAGTAGTTAATATCAGATGATATCGTATCGCGGATATATTTCATATCGCTCCTTAGCCAATATTTTTTTTTTAAATATTGTTTAAAATATCTTTACTGATATATTATCCGATATTTACCAATATATCGCTTCGATATTTAATGTATAATATTTGATATTTTTTAAGAATATCGATCGTTATTGTAAGTGTTGGAGAAAATAAATTTAGAAATGTTTATTTGTACATTCTTAACATTTGTTTTTGGTACATGAGGAATGCCAAAATATGTAGACCACATTAGAAATTCTAATAAACTAATTTTTAGTTTTAACCATATTTTTTCAGTCCTCTTCATTAGCATTTCAATAACGAAAACTCTATTTATTCCATTATTTTATATTTTTTATTGCGAAACCACTTTAATATTAATAACAAGATCATGTAAGAGCCACTTTTTTTTTAGTTATTTTCTTTGTTCATTAATTCTAATTGGTAAGTTAGCTTTTAAAAATTCGTTTTTCATGTTTTAGTTATTATCACGCACTAAGTCTAAAAGTTTAAAAACAGTAAAATTATATGTTTGACATATTGATAAAGAACGGTCTTGAAGTAATAATTGGTATCAAACCAACATTACCTGTAACTTAAGTGAAAATGAAAACGAAGAGACCAAAATTATGAAAAAAGTTGAAAAATAATAAAGATGGTTAGACAACTAAAGAAATAAAGAATATAGTAGCATCATTGTTTCAGTGGTTAGATACTTCGACTTTGGTGCAAGAGGTCATATGCTCGAAACTTGCGTAGCATGATTCGAACATATATTGCCATGTAGTATGCTGTATACTACCTATGACTTGTAGTACTAATATATAATACAATCTAAGTACCCAGTTTCAAAAAAAGAAAAGAAAAGAATATAGTATAAAAATGAAGAAAATAACAGATACATACATTGTACGGATTTCTTTGTTTTTATGAGCCATTTTAAGATTATATTTAATAGAATATTCCGGTAAACAGACCGTAATATGTACACTATATTGAATCGGTCTTTAGAAGTAATTTGGCAATACATAACCAAATATCTAAAAAAAATTAACATCATTAACATAAGACACTGTTTATAACCTGTTCTACAAATGTCCAATATTATCACGATATTATTTTATATTATCATGATATTTTAAAATATCTCATGTCGGTACTTGATCGATACATATCTGATACCGATATTAAATAGCTAGGGGATAGTAATGATATGGTTAACATGTGCACAACATTATGAAGTTTCAATTAAATGGATAAACGTAGAATGCCATGCCACCTCTAGAGTTTCATTTATTTGTCATATAGTCTTTTATTAAAAGTAAATTGTCTTATTAGTAACTAAATGAAGGTGCTAGGATCATGTACTCTTATGTAATATAGTATTGAAGTGATGAAATGTTAGCAATGTTTAATGAAATATCTTCTTTCCCTTGGTTTTCTTGCTTTTTACGTGTTGATTTTTCAACACATTCTTCTTTTATCTTCTTCTTAAACTTCTTTATACCTAAGAGGTTGTCTACATTTTACCGTTGAATGTTTCCATGGAAAAGGTTGTGGAAAACTATTGTTTATTTCTCAAAAAGAAGTCCTTGTAGTACTAGTCATTCTTTGATAGGCTTTTCTTGGTAAAACTAGTAAAACAAACTCTTATGGTAGGATTTTCTTGATTTTTTTTAGCTAAAACAAGAAAGATGAACACTACTTAGACTTCAGCATATCAATGAATAACTTTCATCATTTTGAATCTTTTCACAGTGCATAAACGGACACGTTGCATGCTCAGCATGCAGCACACAATTGGTGGGTAAATGTCCCGTCTGCTCTACTTCAACCACATCTCGATGTATACCGTTCGAGTCCGTCATTAGATCAAACAAAGTCAAGTGCCCATACGCGAAATCTGGTTGTGCAATTTCCTTACCACACGATAAAATCGCTACTCACGAAAACAAGTGTATGTATGCACCGTGTACATGCCCAATTCCTGACTGCAATTTCAGATGTGAAGGGTTCCTGCTGTCCCGTCACATGGTCGCAGAACATGCTAGTTTCAAACAAATGAAAGCCTTCGATCATGACCAGTGGTTCAGTGTTTTGGTTGAGAAGGAGCAACCCTTTATTCTTCAAGGAACTAACTATGTTTATGTGCTCCTTAGCCGTCGTATCGAGATGTCAGGTTACGCCTTTTGGATTGCTCATTTGTGCGCCAGTGCGGAGATGAGTTACGAGCTCGTCGTGCAAAGCATGGATGGTAATACATTGAACTTAAAGGGATCGACCAAATACGTGACTAATTTGGAGGAAGAAGCTTTGCCTGAATTTTTCATGTATGTGCCGAGAAACGTCTTTACCTTCACGGGGCACTTGAGTGTTAAAATCAAAATGTCGCTTTAAAGAACATGTGATTGAGAGTATTCGGCTAAGCTAGCTTATCAGGAACCGTAATTTGCTTTTTTCTACTTTATTTTTGGATGACTATATCATGGTTAGTGTGTTTGGTTAAGTGGAAAACATATTGCATGATGGTGAAGTTAATGAAAATAAGAAATTTGAATAGCACCTGTGTTTCTATTCTCAATGCTTGTTCATAGAAAGGTTCTCCTTTCTTCTTATAATTGCTGTGTGCATGATTATACAATGGAAGTATTTAATCATATTTATAACTAGGGATGTTACGGTTGCGTCAACCAAAAAAAGTTAGCCTCTATATTTTCTAGTTTTAAAAGTTTTTTACGTATAGTTTATAATTTATATACATTATTATTGATAAATAACTATGATTCTAACTCTTTTTTCATGAACTAGTTTGTTTGTTCATTAAATAAACCATGCATGCATGCTTTTAGTCAATGAAGGCATGTGTCATTTGTTATTCGCAACTACCGGAAAGTGTTACGAAATCAAATTGTAAATTCAGCAACAGTTACAAAATAATGCAGAAATAGTAACGGCAAAAATTGTCACTAATTTGTCAATTAAGTTTGAGAAATAGTAACACCAAAAAGCGTGACTAGATATGTCTGAAAAGGTATTACCGATTAAAGCGTCTGAGTCCAGTAAAAACTGTTTCCTTGAAACGGTTCTATTTATAGTTAGTATATGATCTCACAAATAAAAATTAGGTTTGACCTCTGAAAATAATATTTACTTTATCATAAACCTTTTTGTTTGATCATAGACTTACATAAAACTTTAAATGACATTTACTTTTTTTGTTAATTTTTGTTTCACAAATTAGATTGCTTAGATTACTTTATCAAAGTTAAGTTCGCAAGAGGCCTGATTTTAGTCATTACAAAATTCTAATGATCACACACGCTCCTAACACATTCACACACGTAGATATAGACACACAGTCGCCCACATGTGTAGAGAGACTAGGATAAATAACCAAAGAAATTAGCGTTGCTAGTAACAAGCATAGTAGGTAGCTAATATACATATGTAGCCTTTACATTACAATTATTCCATCATTTACCATTATTTGTACTAATCGACAATGGTAGACTAACACTTAGATACCTATGTCATCTATAGGACATGACAATTGTTGATGTGCATCCCTTATCATAACATATTGCAACTTTTCTGCTCTCTTAGCTCCATCGATTTTTCCCCTCAAACAATAGATTTCCTCTTCTCTGATATCATGCTGTAACGCTCCACCCCGAGACCCACCTTAGTAAAGAGAATTAACGAGTAATTCCGTCTATTAAAGCAGAGAATATGGCTGGTTAAGGACGACCATCTATAATTTTGTTTTAAACATCTACTGAATACGTCGATAAATGCAATATGATTTTTCTTTTCTATCTCAAGTGGATCGACATACCCAGTAAATGCTTAATCCAAAACTATAGGTGGCTAACGGATCTATCAGAACAAAATACAATAACTAAATGTAAAGCACATCACAGAACAGTAGATAAAATCATTTCTTTCCTAATTTAAGTTTAGTAATGGAAACCGTCTTGCGTTTGTAAAAATAAGACTGTTATACTAACGGTAAATTTTCCATTATTATACCATTACTTGTCAATCGATTACCTTTTTTTATAAAGCCAGTATATCAGTATAATGAGTATGTTAACGGTAAATTTACCATTTTTTGTGTTAAAATACCGGTAATATTTTTCAAAACCAGCAGTAATTACATAGTTCATTTATGATACATGGATATTCATATAATATGTTGTATTACAAGCATTTAGAAGCAAACAAATGATTATATTTAGTTCAAAAATTCAGTTTAGATAATGATAAAAACATATATTTTCTTTTCATTTACGTTTTATATATGTAACATGATGAAATGTATGCTAAAACATAATTATAATGAAAAAATTATACAAATTTTTGATCTTTTATACAAGCATTAATTTACCATTACTAGTGTAATGATTACCAGTTTATCGGTATACCTACTTCGGCATACCTGTAAATCTGTAACGGTAAAGGTAAACAATTTTAGCTTACCAGTAAAAATATTACATAATGATATTTGCAAAACGGTAACCATAATAAAAATGAAAGCTGTTACAAAGGCCAAAAAATGTTATACACCCAGTATACCAAAACAGAGAATAAATAATTATAAATCTGTCTCACAAGTTTATAAATATGATTTCCACTACTCTGGAATTCTGTATTAGATTATTTGAACAATAAGTATGTTGTAATTAATTTATAACAACAACGTTATACTAATTCAAGAAATAGTACAACTAGGAAACGGAAAGATTGTAGAAAAATGTATATGAATATACAAATAAACCAGAAATCTAATCGTATAGCGTCTGAGGCTTGTAGTAACAATTTCCTTAAGAATTTTATTTCAAAATTCTCCCAAGATACAACAGACGTAATCTGCACGAGATTGTAATGAGTATGTCAACTCTGTGATATATTATTTAGAGCAGCAGAAGAAATTAGACTGGAATGGAATGAGAATGTGATTAGTATTCTCTTCTATTTATAATTTCGTCCGCACCCCTTCGAACAGTCGCGTCTGCATGAAAGGTTGCACCCGTTGCCTTTCATTGCTGCTGTTCATTAACGGGCCGCACCCGCTCAGTCAATCCGCGTCTGTTTGAACAGATTCGCACCTGTTGGTATAGCCTGCAACTGTCAGAAAGCCTGGCCCAGTTTTGCAGTAAAAATAGGATCATATTAGACTCGAACCCGAACCCAAACCGGTTCGGTCGGACGGCGGCGGCGCACGTGTGGTGGTGATGCATGATCTCCCTCCTCACAACGAAGCAAACATTTGGGTGCCCCAAGGCCCCAACTCCTTCATTGCAAAGCTATTAATATACTAGAATAGCTTTGCAATTTTGGCGATGTGGGACTTATGTAATTTCATTCAATTTAGGAATTCCAACAAAAAATGCTAGATGCGGTAGGTACGAATATGAATCCGAAGGATGATTTTAGGGAGGGCTTTATTATTAAGTGGCTAAGATGAATTCAGGCTTAATCCCTGGCATAATATCCTTGGACATTTCTCTCTATGACACGCATGGTTAATTATTAAGTGACTAAGATCCCTAGCATAGTATCCTTGGCTTTATTATTAAGTGGCTAAGATGGTTAATGTGTTTCAGTTTGTTGGTGTATAATAAACATGGTTATATTTTGTTCCCTCTATGACCCATTTAATACCGTTTACGCTGGTTTAATTGCAGATCCATATATGTTATTTAAAATAGAATTTTTAATCCTCTTCCCACTGGTATGAGTTCTTGGAAATAAAAGATATTAATGATGAAAATAAGAAGCCTCGTAAGAGGAAAATAACTAAAATAAGATTCCATCCATATAAAAATACTACTATTCACATTGATCGATTGTTTTTACGAAAAAATCAAGTAGTTCTCTAAAATGCTTACAATGATATCAAAGGTAGGACTGCAACTAAATCATATGTGCATAATCGACATATGTGTTCCTCGTCATTCAAAATACTATAATCAAGTCTTGGCTCTATATACGCCATGCATGAAAGAGCATGATGATGATGATAATAACAATAAGAATGGTACTACTAGTAGTAATAATAATAATAAAGCCCCGCAATATAAAATGATTAAAATAATATCTTATAAAATTATGAAGAGACTACTATTTACATTTATCAATTTATTTTTTGAAAAACTAAGGTAACGATTAGGTTGAAAACAAGTTTTGTGTTTTGCGTTTTCAATATGTATGTCAAGTGGCCAGGGAGAGCATGAAGAGTTGGAAAAGCCTAATCATTCCAACAAAGAGGGGAAGAGAAATGAAGATAATAGATTTTATATTTCCCAAAAGAGGGAAAAAATAATATCATTTTCAGTTTTATATGTCAATACCATTTTCAAGTCGACCATTTTCCACGTTATTCTCCTTTCTCGTGCATTTTAAAATACTTGTTGAGAACATAAAATACACTTTCAAATTAAACACCACCCGAGTAGTTTTTTTTGAAAGAAAAAGGCTAATAGCGATATCAGAGTTAGAATTATAACTAAAACGAACGAGCTTAACCACCATGCATATTCCACGTTACCCAATATACTATGATCAAGTTGTTGACTCAAGATACGCCACATGTAAAGGGGAGTGATGAAGGTAGGAAAGTTCGTCATCGTAAAATAGCTAAAATATGATCGTGCGTGCGTATATATAGATGTAACATACATACATACATACATACAACATACATACATACATACATACATACAACATACATACATATGTATATATATATATATATATATGTATATATATATATGTATATATATATGTATATGTATATATATATACATGTATAATGAAACTGCTACTTGCATTGACCAATTGGTTTTTACGAAAAGCTAAGTAGTTGTCTAAAAATGTTAACAGTGAAAATGGCAAGATGAAGATAATAGTCTCGCATCCCAAAATAAACAAAAACAAGATCCTATATAGATACTAAGAGACTACTATTTATATTGACCAAATGGTTTTTGTGAAAAACCAAGTACTCTGAAGTGCTAACAGTTCTTCCCTCCTCAATTCTGATGCGGTGGCAAGGTATAATATCTATAATGTTTTCAGGGAAAAAAAAAATGATACAGCCTGATTATTTAAAACTATTTAAACATTTGAAATCAGATATAGAATCAATGTTAGATGGTTATGATACCGAGCTAAAAAATTATTATTATTACATAGGTAATGTTGTGCTTTGACTGTCTAAACATATGATAAAAGGAATCCCACAAGATTCTACCTTCCGAAGAGTTTCTGGAAATTTTTTTTAGTTTGGTGTGATAAAGTTTTCTTTCTTCAAATGGCTGTTTCTACCAGAATGAATATGCCAGCAGGACCCGCCCGAACAAGAATGTTGCCCTAGCCGATTAAAAAAAATGATATTTAAAAGTAGTTAATGCAATAGGAATTGAACTCCGATCACTTGTCATAGTAAGCAATGTGCAAACCACTTGAGATGTAACACAATTATTGTCTAAGTTATACATAGATATTATTTAATTTTAACTATTTTTAGAGACTCTTATACATCACCACCTTTGCCGTTGTCCCCTACCAGTCCGTTGCCCTAGGCGGCTGCCTAGCCCGCCTACCCCTAGGGCCGGGCCTGTATGCCAGAGTGTACTTTATTTTTTTCCAGATAGATATTTTGTAGGAGAAGTTCATCTAAACCGTGGAGTTATTAGACCATGCAGACTTGGCTAAACAATTAGTACCTTAAAGTTGTGTTTGTTATCTAATTGTTTATACTTCACAATTATGAACCGCAATCTTCACACTGCTAATAATTTGTACTTACACACGTGCGTGCGGGGATTGTGAGTTTTTGTTTAAATTTAATGATTTATTTCCAATGTTATAATTCTATATTATATGTGCTTACATAGCTCTGGTAGGATAACCCACTACACTAAATATTTATTGTGGGAATTGGAGGAAAAGATATTAAAATCAAAAGATGCCACACTTGGTGAGCTACACACAGTTCATAATTAACCTGCATGATCTATTGCAAATGTACTATATGTGGATTCAATGATCATGCAAGCACCAATATATTGGCATGCTCATGCTATGCATGTTGTTCAAATTCATGTATGTTATATTTGTGTTTGAATTTCTTTGTAGTGTGTTCGCCTAAACAATAGTTACTGTATGAAGCAATTGATTACCTTTGGTACACTGTCCTTTGTACTTTGGTGCAAGAAATTGTATGTCAAGGACCAAAGGTGGCACTCGCTCATAAAGGGTGGCACTCGCTCGTCTGTAAAGGGTGGCACTCGCTCGTCTGTAAAGGATGGCACTCGCTCGTCTGTAAAGGTTGGTGCTATGTTCTCCTCAAGGGTTGTTGTGACGCCTCACCTCTATACTCACACTAGCCAAGTACACTATGGGGTAATGCCGTCAACTAGCACGAAGAATAAGGCAGTTGAGGAGCGACCATCTGTATAATTGCTTTATGCGAGCACCGATATGTCAGATAGTATAACATGCATTTCATTTCAAGAGGATATCCGACATATCAAATACAAACTCAAAGCTACTACATAGTGGCTATGTGGCATTCGGAAACAAATATAGAAATAAGCATAACACAAATCAGTCACAGATATTCATATCACTAAGGCGGAAACAGATATGAATATAACACATAGAAGTGTACATCAAAATAGTGGTCATACAAGATCCACTACATCACAAAAGAATAGGTACAAGTGCTAGACAAAAGAGCAAGTATACATCAAATAGTCTCTATCTCGAATGTATAAAAGCAAAAACTACCAATCTAAAGTAGTTAGCCAAAAATCAGATGATGGTCCTCGATAAGAAGTCAAGTAGAAGCACCTGAAATACCTCGGTCTGACCCGAGTATTATTTAAGAAGAAAAATAATAAACGGATCAGTCTAGCTATAAATATTATATAAAATGAGATAGGATAAGAGATATGACAAAAACGTATGATAACAATAATACCATACTATGACAAGTATACATCAGATAACAACAAAAATCATACAATATCTCAAATATTCTCAAACACTAAAAAGAATGTCATATTCTTTAAATTATTCACCAAAACACAAATATTGATAGAGCTTATCAATGCAAACCCCGAAAATTGGTGAAACACAAATTCTAGAAATCAACAACCAGAAATCCAGAAAAACACAAAGGGGGAGGCCTATCACAAACGGGAGCATGAAAACTCACCAACACGTGTGTCACAAACGGAACGCTATTCCATGGTCGCTAACCATCAAGTTTGAGCCGAATCTCCACAAATGTCCCGAAGACCATGGGTCACTACCCCACCAATTTGAACCGAAGCTCCACAAACGAGGTTTTTAGTCCCTACACAAACAAAGAGACATCGCATATCGCTAGTCTAAATCACAAAATGATCACCATTGATCAATAAGAAGTGTGAATCACACTAAGCTAGTAAATATAAGGGTTTAGCTTCATGTCCCATAACCACTAGCTTAACTTAAATATTTATGAACAAATTTTCCACTCGAAAATTGTCACAAGAGTTCAATCGAACAAGTCCAAGAATTAACCGACGAATAAACGCAAGCGTTTCATACCACTTGTTTTGCTAAGCCATTTAATTAGATTTCTCATACGAATGAGGTAAAGGTTTGTATATACTAATAGATTTGGAAAACGGTTTTAAAAAAACGAGCTTTGTATTTAAAAGTAGTGTTGAAATCATTTTTATGAAAGAGTTTGAGTATTTACTACTAGTATAGAAACCTTTGTATTTTAAAGTGACAAACCACAGAAATGATTGTAGAAACAATCAATCACTAAAAATTCACATATGAAATTGTGAATTAAACCCATGAAAATCCGATATCAAATCCATCAAATGGATATTTCCAAAAATCTAGAAAAAGAAGTCATCAAAGTCGATAAAAGTGATAACAACTAATCAGATCAACAAAAATCGATAAACATTGGAAATTCACTCAAAAAATAGGCAAATAGGCAAAACTCAACAGTTCCAGACGCCTGGTTTAGAATCCAAATGTCTGGATTTGTTATCTAGAAATAATCCAAAAAACCCCCAAACGTCTGAAATTTCGAAGCAGACGTCTAAGCCCTAACCAGACGTCTGAACCTATATTTTAGACGTTTGGAATTAGTCTCTACCATTTTATTTTTTTCTACCGTGTATATGTTTTCCTCCAGGTCTATAACCAGACGTCTGGACTTGATAACCAAACGTCTGGTCACCTGGTCTGGGCAACAATTTGCCTAGGCCAAGGTGCCCAAAACGTTTCGGGAGCAGTCGGACGAGCAACGAAGACTAGGGATTTATGCCAAGTGACAACCCAGCCTTATAGGCTCTTCGATACACCCCAAATATCATGTCCAAACATCCATAATATGATTTTCATAAAATTGGACTTCAAAACTAAAAATTGGAAAATTCACCAAATCAATTCAAATCAAAAGCAAATGAACACGAATAAATGTTAGGAATTCATACCTAACAACAATGAGAGTTATAGACATAGATGTGAGTTAAAAAACTCACCTTTAAACCCAAAACAACAAGTGAGAAGCTTTTAAAACAAAAGAAAGATCATCCACACTTCAACTTCAACTCTAGAAGCTCCGATCTAAGATTACAACAAATATTTTCTAAGTTAGGTTATAGGAAATTTATGAAATTGGAGAGAGACTGAGATGGAGAAGAAGAAGATGATGCTTACCTAAGCTTCTCTTTGATTTTGGACTTGAATTTGTATTGCCTAATCAAACTAGGGTTTAGGAATATTAATTTCCTATCTTTTCCTCCATTTTTTACTTTAGCTTGAGAGTGTTAGGAAATGAGGAATGAAATGAATGAAGAAGAGTTGAGTGGAGTTAGGGTATTTGTTAGGTTAGTGGGCTGCAACCCAAACCCAAAGCCCAAAATAGAAAAATAGAAAAATTCTACTCAACTCCAAACATATCGATGTTCATACTCAAAAAAGTTATAAATGCCATTTTGGACTCAATGGAAGTGGTCTCGAGTCCCAATTCGACAGTCTACAAAAAGTAACATCTCGGACTTTAGTCTGATTAACGATGCTATATTTAAATAAAACATTTAAATATATAATCGTGAAATACGCGGGTTGTTACAGACTCCCCTCCTTAAAGAAATTGCGTCCTCGCAATAATTAAGAGGAAAATAAAAAGTAACAACCATACTAAGGCATAATCAACACAAAAGAAGAAATTTTGAAATGAGAAGTTCGCCTTAAAGAGCACGAGAGAGTAAGTCCAGATGTGTTCGCTCGATGAATTCTCTAGATTTCCAAAAGCAATCCTTAGGATTTGAGGACCATTGAACTTTCACAAGCGGAATATCTTTATTTCGAAGGCGTTTAACCTCTGTAGCAATGATACGAATAGGATGTTGCTCATAAGTCAAATTTGGTGAAACTTCAATTTCTTCAATTACACCGGGCTCAGAAATAGAATCGGAATCCCTAAGGCATTTCCGTAGTTGAGAGACGTGGAATACGTCATGAATAGTAGAAAACTGAGCCGTTAATAAAAGGCGATAGGCCACGGAACCAATACGTTCGGTGACAGGAAATTGGCCAATATATCGAGGTGCTAATTTTCCCGATCGACTGAAACGCACAACACCCTTCATAGGTGAAACACGAATGAACACTAAATCTCCCACAGAAAATTCTAATTTCCTTCTTCGGTTATCGGCATAGGATTTTTGTCTACTCTGAGCTTCTTTCATCCTATGACAAATAAGGTCAATCTTTTCTGTGGCATCACGAATAAAGTCTGGACCTAAAACCAGCTTCTCACCGGCCTCAAGCCAACAAGAAGGAGATCGACATGGCCTTCCGTAAAGTGCCTCAAAAGGTGCCATACCAATACTAGATTGGAAGCTATTATTATAAGAAAACTCAACAAGGGAAATATGATCTTCTCAACTTCCACCAAAATCAAGAACACAAGCACGAAGAAGATCTTCAAGAGTTTGATTCACACGCTCCATTTGTCCATTAGACTGAGGATGATAAGCGGTGCTAAAATTAAGCTTTGTTCCCAAAGATTTTTGAAGACCTTTTCAAAATCCAATAGTAAACAATGGATCACGATCGCTAACAATAAAAGTAGAGACTCCATTCAATTTAACAATTTCATTAACATAGAGTTTGGCCAAAAGAGGTACAGTCTGATTAGACCGAACAGGAATAAAATGAGCAGATTTTGTAAGTCTATCGACAATCACCCATAAACTGTTATGACCCAAACGAGAACGGGGAAGCCCGTCAATAAAGTCCATGGAAATTTGATCCCACTTCTAAACTGGAATGTCCAAAGGTTGCAATAACCCACCGGGCCTTTGATGTTCGGCCTTTATGAGTTGGCAAGTCATGCAACGCTTAATAAAGTTAGCAATATCATATTTCATTCCATCCCAATAATAAAGTCACTTCATATCCGCGTACATTTTACTACTACCGGGATGAATGGTAAATTTAGAACGATGAGAATCTTCTAAAATGTCTTTACGAAGATCACAAATGTTTGGCACAATAAGTCTACCAAACTTTCGAATACCGCCACGAGCATCAATATCAAAGTCTTTTAAACCTTCAATATCAATTTTATCCCTACAACTTTGGCTAAGAAGAGCCAATTCGGGATCATGCCTTTGAGCTTCAAGAATGCGGTCTAAAAGAGAAGGATGAGCCTCAAGGCTACATAAAACAAGAGATGAACACGAATTGGATTCACGATCTCGAATCTCACAAGTGGATAAAGTCTCGAGATCATTCCATTCGGGTGTCATCATAGAAACAACCGCTTGTTGCTTATGACTAAGGGCATCGGCAACACGATTTCACTTTCCGGGAGTATAGAGAATATCAAGATCATAAGATGCAAGGAACTCGAGCAAACGTTGTTGAAGCAAATTAAGTTCCTTTTGAGAAAATAAATACTTCAAAGATTTATGATCGGTGTAGAGAACAAATTTCTCTCCCAAAAGATAATGACGCCAAATTCTAAAGGCGAAAACAATGGCCGTGAGCTCTAAATCATGAGTGGCATATCTAGTCTCGACAGGCTTTAATTGCCTAAAAGCATAAGCGATAACACGTTCCCTTTGCATGAGAACGGCTCCCAAACCAACACGACTAGCATCGGTATAAATAACCAAATTTTGGTTCCCTTCGGGAATCACAAGAATAGGAGCATCGGAAATGAGTTCTTTTAATTTCTGAAAAGCAGCTTCACATTTGTCTGACCAATTGTACTTAACTCCCTTCTTTGTCAAACTAGTAAGAGGTACAGAAATTTTAGAAAAGTCTTTTATGAAACGACGGTAATAGCCCGCCAATCCGAGAAAACTACGGATTTCCGTCACACTCTCCGGTCTCTTCCAATTTTGAATCGCTTCAATCTTTGAAGGATCCATGGAAATTTCGGATTCAGAAATGATGCCCCAAAAATTTCACACGAGATTGCCAAAAGTGGCATTTAGAAAACTTTGCTTTTAATTGGTTGCTCCTAAGAGTTTCCAACACAATCCGAAGATGTTTTTTATGCTCCTCCTCGGTTTTAGAATAAACAAGAATATCATCAATAAAGATGAGAACAAATCGATCGAGAAAGTCTTTGAAAACTCGATTCATAAGGTCAACGAAATAAGCTGGAGCATTCGTTAAACCAAATGGCATAACAAGCCATTCATAAGATCCATAACGAGTACGGAATGATGTCAAAGGTATGCTATCCTCTGCAATACGAAGCTGATGAAAACCGGTTGCTAAGTCTAACTATGAAAAGACTCTAGCACCGCTAAGTTGATCGAATAGATCATTAATCCGAGGTAAAGGATATTTATTCTTGATGGTGAGATCATTAAGCTTGCGGTAGTCAATGCAAAGCCTAAGTGTACCATCGGATTTTTTCACAAATATAGCTGAAGCTCCCCAAGGAGAGGAACTAGAACGAATAAACTATTTTCCTTCCAATTTAGATAATTGTTTACGCATCTCCTCATTTTCCTTATTGGACATACGATAAGGAGGACGAGTAATAGGTAGAGCTCCAGGGATTAGATTAATTATGAACTCAATTGCTCGCTTAGGTGGTAATCCTAAAACGGGCACAAATATACCAGGAAATTCACGAACAACGTGAATGAGAGAAATAACATCTTCCTCATCATCACAAGGATTTAGAGAGTACAAGGATGCTACCAAATTGGAGTCTGAATCTTTAAGAATAATAGAAATCTGCTTAATAGATTGTGGATGTCGAAGGTATATAGTCCGCTCAGGACATAGGATATGGGCTTCATAACAGTTAAGCCAATCCATCCCCAAAATCATTCTGAAACCTAGGTAACGCATAACATGCAAATCGGCTCGGGAAGCATAATCACATAAAATAATTTCGACATCTTTACAAAGTAAACTGAGTGTTGCAGATCCACCAACCAGATTCGCAATTCTCAATGAAGTCATCAAGCCAATAACATTCAAAGGCAAAGCATCAACAAGTTCTTTTGGTATAAAAGAGTGAGATGCACCCGTATCAAAAAGAACTCGAATAGGAAGATCATAAATTATAACAATGCCATCAAGGATAGAATTAGAAATACCTTGACCAAGACAAGTGTTACTAGGGGCTTGCACAACATTTAGCTTCCATTCCTTCTTTCTTTGAAGTTTGGGACACGAAGATATAGTATGACCCGAACTTTTGCAATAGCGACAAGTAAGGGGCTTCGGACACTTGTTTGCATAATGGTCCTTAGAACCACAATTGTAACATTCTCCACGACTTGAGGTAGGAGTCTTCGCTACCGAAGTTGCTTGCTTTCCTTTCTTGTTGGGATAAGGCTTGAACTTAAAAGGCCTCTTCTTATTGATGTTCTGTTTGGCCCCCACAACTTCAACATCGCATTCTTTGTCGACCTCTTCGAGTCGAAGAGCGATATCAACAAGCTGATCGAAAGAAACTTCTAGTTTCAGAAGTAATGGCTTTTTTAGGTTCTTATTCAACCCATATACAAACCTCTGATTTTTCTTCAATGGGGTATTAACATAATCGACCCCATATTTAGAGAGAGATTCAAAAGATGCGACGTAATCCGTCACAGAATATTCACCTTGAACAAGGTCAATAAAGCGTCAGGCTAAAGATACTTTTTCAGCTTCCGGCACAAACTTTAACTCGAGCCTTTCCCGGAATTGCTCCCAAGTAAGATCCGCTTTAATAATTTCCGAGATCAAAAGCTCATACCAATCTAATGCTCTCTCCTGGAGCATACTAGAAGCCACTTGGACTCGATGAGATCAATAAGATTCATGCGAGAAAAGATAAGGTCGCATGATCTAAAGCCAAGCTTGGACTTCTATAACGCTTTCGGAACCCTTGAAAGACCTTCCACCCAAATTGGTATAATCGCTGCACAAGCGAGCAAACCCAGATTTAGGATGAGTAGGCTCTGGAATAGGTCCGACGGCTTGAGCATTATTTACAAGATCTTGACATTGTTGTATAAGTGGATAAAATTATTGTTAATGGCGCAAGCCAAGTATCAGGAGAGGGGTAATGCATAGACATTACTCCGGTGCTACAAAATAGCGTCGTTGTAATGGCAAATTTTTTGGAAACAGTTTGGTGCTAATGTTGTATGTTGTTCTGACATTGTTGTATAAGTAGATAAAATTGTTGTTAATGGCGCAAGCCAAGTATCAGGAGAGGGGTAATGCATAGACATTACTCCGGTGCTACAAAATGGCGCCGTTGTAATGGCAATTTTTTTGGAAACAGTTTGGTGCTAATGTTTAAAATAAACCCTATATTTTGAGTTCCATTTATTGAAATTTAAATAGTCCATATATTTTAACTATTTAAAATTAATTAAATGTTTAAAATCATACTACAAAATTCTAGGTCGTACAGGAAAACAAAAAACGATCATGAAAAAGGCATGCGTATAAATCTTACAAGGAAGTTAATTGTTTACTAAATTATATTGTTCTTTACTAAACAATTTATATTATGAACGATCAAGTAGCTTGAATCATGTAAAATTACTAACTTAGAAAATGAAGTTACATCTGTTTCCCCATAAAGCTTTTTTTAAAACAATGATGAAAGATGAATATATTTGGGTTGATAGGGTAACTTTCTTTTAATGATATTTTCTTGTAAATGATGAAATACACCGTAAGCAACTATTTATTATTTTATTACTTAACCATATATCAACTTATATCTTCTTTTTATAAGTTGGTTCTAAGCACTCAAATACAAATGATTAACTTATAAGTTGCTTTGATTATTCATAAGTAGTTGGTAGGTAGATCCCTAGTGTGTTACAACTTATACGATTAGTTATTTTAAATTTCCTTATTCAAATTTTTGATGATTACAGCAGTGATTTGCTAAATGTGTAGGAATTTCAGTAGGTAACATGTTCTTATAAATTGTTGTCAAACAGGCTTTTAGAGCTCAATTGCAATTACTTATTTTGATTCTCGTTTTAAAGATTTTTGAATAAAAACTTATAAGCAGTTCTAATTGAATAGTAATAAACAAAAATAAATTAATTCCAGTATTTCGATATTATGGCCTATAAGATGAATGCATAACAAAATAGTGGCATTTTGCTTGTAATTATTTGAAACAAATCTGTTTTATTTTATCCGTTTATTTGATCAAAATCATGTGAATTTCTATTATAAATTAAAACATGCAAATAGATGCTTCTTCAAATTTAACTTAGCTAGTTATGCTACCTCTTTATGAAGTGTTTCCAAACAACCACACTTAACAAATTTTGATTTCTTATAAGAAGAAGTTGATCAAGGAGCTTGGAAAGGAAAGATGAGGCTTAACATTCATCACTAGGAACTGTTGAATAGGCACTAGGAAGAAACTGTTAAGGAAATAGTGTGCATGTGTGTGCATGCTGCACAACATGCACACATGACACAAATAGGAACAAGTCTGGTTGCAGCTAGTAATGACTCAATTTCTAATATAAAAACTGCTGCACTACAAACCAAATGAATCTAAACCAATATAACAAGTTATCATGCTCAG
Organism: Allium fistulosum; assembly: GCA_030737815.1. Lineage (NCBI taxonomy): Eukaryota > Viridiplantae > Streptophyta > Magnoliopsida > Asparagales > Amaryllidaceae > Allium > Allium fistulosum. The sequence continues at coordinate 729,793,572 of CM060902.1, read as the reverse complement.
CTGGAATGTGGGGATTATAGAAGCATTTAGAAGCATCAAGAACGAACCCTTGCAGAATTATGCATTGTCGAGAATAAAATTTGTTATATAAAGCATAGGCGAGATGTGAAGCGTTGCACGAGGAAATACACACTGATATGGAGAATTTGACATGCTACAGCTGGAAATCTGGAAACAGATTCAGGAATCACCAACTGAAAACTTGCCTGTACTGTTGATTGATAGTGGTTAAGCAGGACATCACAAAAATTTCAACTATTTTTAGTTAGCTAATATAATTTTATAACATGTTAACTTGAGATATATGTTGGCGATTTTCAAGAGTTTATCGTTTTGTCTTGCGGTTGTACTGTGATGAAAAATTGAGAAGTCCTACTCTATGGCGAGTGTCATACCCCCATGGCTAGGGCTCCTTACTGAGCTTTCCAACATGGTAAACAATATTTACGAGGCTTCTAACATAGGATGCCCAATAGCTCTACGATGTGTATCTCAAGATCAGGGTACCTTGACAATCAGAATTGGTCTTTTAATTTTTTTCCTCCAGTTATAGTCCTAGTTATCCTGCGAGATAATGCCCACCTCCTTTACTACTTTAATGGCTCACATTCATTGTGACTACACCTGCATTTATTATTATTTTTTCTTCTTCTACATTTCAATGGAGATATCTTCTTGACTAATATTAAAATATCTGAACTGTCCTACACCTAACCTGTTATTTAAGGTAATTTTGTTATTTTGTGCCAATAATTATCAAATAAAATGGGAATGTTATCTCATGCTTTAGATAGGCATGAAATAGAAATTGATTACCCGAAACAAATAAATTTAGTTGCTTTCTTTATTTTGTAATCCGGTAGTCTGTACACTTGATTTAGTTCATCATTAACATTTTGTTGAAAGTTTAGTTGCTAAGATATAATATAGTTACGGTGTATTTTTGTAGTTTGCTAGGTAAAATTAACAACAACATTGATGTTCTTATTTTTGAACTTGATTGCTTGCTGTAGAGTTATTTTCCTTGTTATAAAGTGATTTAATAATCTGATTACTCACTTTGCAACTGATTTTGTGAAGTAAGGAAATATAGTTGGAAGTTGGCTAAAATTGCTGAAATATTATAATACGGCAGGTTAGTATTTGCTTCGGAAATGGAAGCTTTAATGACACCAGTAGCATGTGATTGTTTATTTTATGTATTTGACTGTGTATTTTTTTTTCATACTTTAATTATGTATAAAGATTGGAAAAGGTACATAAACATTATAGAAATGTTGGGCTAGCTGAAACAAGTATTAGTATGTATTCCTTTATATAAAAGCCTCAAACATAAACTTGTAGTGTTAATGACCCTGAAATAAGGAATTGATCACAAAGTTTATTCGTAATTTTGATAACCCTGTAGCACAGGATTGACATCAAATTAAAACTGATTACTCTTGTTTACTGAGAAATGCAACTGAGTATTTTAGTCACATTAGATATTCATTTGAAAATCTAAGGAGTCTAGTAGAATGGAGCAAATAAGTAATACTTTCTTTGGAAGTAAACACCCAGTGATAATCACCCGAAATCCGATGTATTTACTGTAGTAGCATGTTGTTCTAGTTTGCCTATATGTTTGCATCTATTTGCTGGTGTGATATGGTTTCTGAGTGTGTCTGGCTATTGTAGCAGTGTGTGCAGGAGTATATGACTGTGTTTATATAATGTTTGGAATCTGTGAGTGTGTGCTTACCCATGCCTATATGCGTTTATATATATATATATATATAACTGAAAAATAATATTGATGTATTAAGGCTTTCTTTGTTGGAATTAATGTCAGGATGTCAGAGATTGGGAGGGTAACAACTAGATCAGGATTATGTATAGGGATAAGGTTTGAGTTGACATAAGAATTAATTAGGTTTCACATGCAATCTTCTATTTGACACAATACTGTCAATAATGCTTTTCAAAAATATAGAGTAATTTATGCATTTGGTTTTTTTTATACTAATTTTAGTACAATTCTTAAGAATAGTTACCTTATTTATTTTGTGGCACGTTTAAGCTTACTCTTCAGTCTATAGAGGACTATCCAAACAAACCACCAACTATTTGCTTTGTCTCCCGAATATTTCATCCGAACAGTAAGCTTTTTGTTCGTTATAGCATGTAGTAAATAAATTTCTCATGGTAACTATTTACGAATATCTATACCTAAACTATAGTCTCTCATCCCTTTTTATATAGATAATAATAGACCAACCCTTACTACTAGATTATTCAATGCTATTTGGTAATAGAAAAAAAAATAACTATTATGTTTAACAAGAACAATATAATTTAGTAAAGTTAAATATGTAGAACTAATCTTACAACAAATTTCTCAATATAATTTCAAAAATAGTCTTTTCGAGCAGTTGGAACGAGGACCCATTGAAGGGCAAGTCTCATGTTCTGTTAAATATGATATAGGAGGGCAGTATGTCTTTCAGCATAGACAAACAATGGATAAATGAATCAGATCTAAGATCTACATACTATATAGACGGGGTGCAGAAGTTCATTAGTTTTGTTGAAGAAAACGGTGGTAAGAAAGGATTGTATTTATGCCCTTGCACCCGGTGCAAAAATATGAAGACGATCAAATTAGATGACATTCATTTTCATTTTCTTAGATGGGGTATTATCCAATCGTATACAACGTGGTATTTTCATGGGGAAAAAGGGCGAAGATAGAAAAACAGCAACCAGTTAGTCATGGCAGAACTACTGCTGAGTCTGAACATATTAGGATGGAAGATCTGGTTAATGATGCAGATAGATTTCATCATTTTCAACCTACAAATTCGTTGCCTGATCATGCTAATGTTGGAGAGCAGTCTACTGATTATCCAGATTGGCAGGCCAATGAAAGTAAGAAGTATAAATCGCTTTTTGGTAGCGTAAAAGAGCCACTGTATCCTTCATGTTCAAAAGGGATTACGAAGCTGTATGCCATTGTGAAACTGAATAGCTTGAAGACCCAATACAGCTTTTCAGATAATGGTATGACTGCACTTCTCGAACTAATAAAGGAGTTACTCCCCGAAGGTAACACGCTGCCAACAAAGTACTCCGACGTGATGAAGATCATTAAGCAAGTTGGGATGAATTACAAAACTTATGATGCATGCATCAATGATTGCATATTGTATTGGAAAGATGATGCGAACAAAGTTTCTTGTACAAATTGCAATGAACCAAGATATATGACATCATTAAACGAAGAGAGAAAATGCACCAAAGTACCTCGAAAGACATTAAGACATTTTTTTTAATTTCTAGATTGAAGAGACTGTATACTGTACTATGGATGGAAGATGCGATGACCTGGCATGGTCGTGCCAAGTCTGATCCAACCGTAATGTGTCATCCATGTGACACTTCTCAATGGAAAGTCTCAGATTCATTTGATCAAACTTTGCTGCCGAGCCACGAAATGTCACACTTGGAATTCAGATGGTTTCTGTCCACATGCCTCTCTCTCTAACCCTTACAGTTGTTGGCCAGTAATTGTAGTACCATATAATCTTCCTCCATCTATGTGCATGAAAAGGGAGTTCTCGATGTTAACATTGTTGATTTCTGTGCCAAAACAACCAGGAAATGATATTGATGTTTATTTACAACCGTTGATAGACGAGTTAAAGCAGTTATGGGAAGGAGTAGTTACATTTGACTCGTTAAATAAATCTGAGTTCACAATGAGAGCTAGGGTGCTGTGGGCAATCCATGATCACCCTGCTTTTGGGACTTTATCGGGATGTACAACTCACGGTTACTTTGCATGTCCTGTTTGTGGGGAAAACACTTGTTCTTATTATCTTCCTGAAAGTAAGAAGATGTGTTACATGGGACATCGAATGTTTCTTCCTAACGAACACAAGTTTCGATACGATAAGACAAATTTCAACAACGAACAAGAACTTCGTTGTCCTAAATGGCCATTGACTTGTTTTCAAGTTGAAAAGAAAGTAGCGAATATCAAAATGAAAGTTGGTAAACAAAAAGAAGAAATTGGTCGAAAACGGAAAAAGTCAAGCAATGAAGATGTTGACAATATTTCTGGATGGTATAGGAGGTCTATCTTTTTTGATTTACCATATTGGAAAGCAAATTTGGTCCGACATAATATTGATGTTATGCATACGGAGAAGAATGTCACGAAGCCTCTCATCAGCACCATTATGGACCATAAAGATAAGTCAAAAGATGGCATCAATGCACGCAAGGATTTGAAAATCATGGGTATAAAACAAAAGTTGTGGGTGATGGAAGATCCTGAAACAAATAAAACAATCATACCAAAGACAACTTTCGCTTTGAGCAAAGAAGAAAAGATACGGTTTTGCACCGTTTTGAAAAATCTGAAAGTGCCTAACAAATTTTCTTCTAACTTTCACAACAATGTGAGCATCAATCCTCCTAAACTAAGAAATATGTAGTCACATGATTACCTTGTCATAATGCAGCATTTGCTTCCGGTATTGCTTCAACATTCTTATCCACAACATAAGGATCTACGAAATGCTGTTCATCGTATTAGTTTATTCTTTAACATTTTGTGTTCAAAGGTGATCAATAGGGAACATCTTTTAAAAGCAAAGGCTAACTTAGTAGAAGCAATGTGTATTTTTGAAAAACATTTTCCACCTGCATTTTTTGATATCAGTGTCCACCTTATGGTTCATCTAGCCGATGAAGCATTGATTTGTGGCCTTGTCAGCTATAGATTGATGTATCCATTTGAACGGTAAATTTCTAATTTCAGTTATGCACATCATTATTTCATATAAATAGCTACCGTCTACAGTATATAATTGATCACATTTATAGGTTGATGAAAACATATAAAGGATATGTGCGCAACAAAAGATACATTGAAGGGTGTATTGGAGAAGGATATATCGTACAAGAAGCTAGTCTTTACTGCATGGAATATATGCAAAACGGAGGTGATGACAATCATAAACATACCCGAGAAGCGTTTTTAGACGAGGACGATGAGTTTGCTGGTGAGGTACCTTTGGATAATAGTAAAGACATAACCTTAACCCAAGTGCAGTTTGAACAGGTGTGTAGATGGGTCCTTAATAAGTACGATGGATTGGATGAATGGAAGAAGTAAGTTCACGAACTTGTTTGGAATTTTAATTTTTTTAATTCAATTTATATATACATTTTGATATGTGTTTTTCGTAGGAGGTATAACTCCTATGTGAAAAGTACTAGATTTCAACCTAGAGACAGGGCTACCACCGTGGAAGTAGTTTAAAGTTTTAATCTATGGTTACGTAATGAGGTTTAACTTCGTTTTAAGTATTTCATGTGTTTATAAGTGTGCAATACACCTTTGTGACCATGTTTTTTTACTTATTAAAATTTATGTAGCTGTTAAAGACCATCGATGTTGATCCAACTCTGTGGCGGTTAGTGCACAGGCCGAAGTTCATAACGCGTAGTTATATGAAGTACCAAGTGAATGGATTTTCATTTTCCATGAAAAAGTACGAAGACCGTATGGTAACACAAAATAGCGGTGTATGCATGAGAGCAATTACAAAATTTAGAGCGAGTGGCAAGGATGAAAATTATAAGGAAGCAGAAACAATGTATTACGAAGTCATTCAACAAATACTTGAGTTGGATTACACTGACTTCAAACAAAAAGTTTTTTTATTATGATTGGGTAAAAGTCGAGGATATGGTCAATGGTTGCAAAATAGATCCCATTTCAAACCTCATCATGGTAAATTTAGGGAAATTGAAGAACAAAAATAATGTGAATGATGAGCCATTTATTCTTGCATCAGAAGCGAGTCAAGTTTTCTACTCAAAAGATTTAAAAAATAACGAATGGTCTGTGGTTTTGCATACACCAAAACGGTTGACTACAAATGTGGATGACATTGAGTTCCCTACCGTCTATCAGTCAGCTTTTGAAGGCAATGAAAAATTAGAAGACCTTACCAAATCCATATGTTAACTTATTAGTATTCGTACATCACATGATTGTGTGTCTGTATATTTTTAATTGCACGATTGTGTGTATGTATGGTTTTGAATATTTTATACATTCCAATGCAATTCCAGGTGTTGTCACTTAATAATTTTGCAGGAAACTATGTCAGAAAATCCACCATCTTCACATTCGTCATGTTCAAAGGCGAAGAAAGTTGATCAAAGCTTACTTGGTATTCCGGTCTCAGATAACGCTGGAAATATCGCTACTATGCTCGGTAAACTAGTAAGAGCTCATATGCCGATATCATATATAAGTTGGAATAAAGTACCTGGAATATACAAGGACAACGTTTGGAACGAATTGGTGGTAAGTATCCTTATCTGTTTGACAACGACTATTTCATTCAATAGCCTTATGGTTTCAACACTTTGCACAACACATAATTTAATATATTTTTTGTAGAAAATTTATGAGCTCGATCCGCTTTCAAAGGAAATGTTTTTAAAGGGAATGGATGAGGCTTTTAGGAGATATAAGAAAAACTTGAGAGTAATTTATTATGACCCTTTTACCAATGACGAAGAACGGTTGAAAAATTGCCCACCTACAGTTGCTCAAGAAGATTGGGCAGAGTTCGTAAAAAATGAAGCAACGCCTGAAGCAAGTGGAAGAAGGGAGGTAGGCAAAAAGAACAGAGCATTGCTCAGTTATGCTCATCATGCAGGACGTAAAAGTCATGCTAAAATAGAACAAGAAATGGTAATTTATATTCATTTTCATTCAAATGATTTACACATTGTGATTGGATATTCATGTCGTTGCATCAACTTGTATTGCAGATCGTTGCTAGTCCATCAACAAATATCAGTCGTCGTCAAGTATGAGAGAAGACACACAGGAAAAAAGATGGTAGCATATCAGATGCCACTTCTTCATACTTTGTAAGTTAAACAAATATTAACTTGCATATTATTTAAAATTCCTTATTCATGTAAGTATTATCATATTACAGGATCAAATTGCGAAAGCGAAGGAAAAGATCACTGATAGTGATGAAGAAAAATTGAAAGTGGATGAAGACATCTTATCACAAGTGCTTGGTAAGGATGCAAGGGGTAGGAGCCGCGGTGTTGGGACCGTTATACCAAAGACTAAAGTTAAGGCTTGTGCCATTGCATAGAAATGACTCCGACATGTTCATGGCGAGCAGGATGAGTTGAAAATGAGGGTGGGAAGTTTGGAGGGTACAATGGGAAATTTGTCTGCGCAAATGGAGGTTTTGATCAACATGGTGGGAAATATTGAACAGGGAATTCGTGCACTGGTCAATTCTTCTGATGGAGGACGCGCCACACAATTCAATGCTCCTGAATTCATTGCTTCGCAGTTCCAGGATTCGACCAATGTTACGAACAATCAAAAATGTGAAATCCTCAACTCTGATTTAGAAGTAATAGGAACAGGTATTTTTAACATTTAAACATTTATGACATAATAAGTAGAAAACTTAAATAATAATAAATATTCCCTTTTATTGCAACAGGTACTATATGCCGAGATTCTACATTGTCCAACATCCATGGGAAATCTGTACCATCCACACATGACAAAATGGTGTTGGACAGTATACTGCTACCAGATGAGAGAACCAGCAAAATGAATCATCAATTTGCAGAGACCTTTGCTGATGTTGGAGTGGGTGGATATGTGTGCCATCCGAAGTGTCTTATTCGATATCTCTATATGATGGAGAGCAGGTATATTTTCTGTTTATGTGGTCGATATTTCAAGTCCCATTAAATTGATTTGAATTTAATTCCAATTAAGATTAATATATTTTAAGTTGTTAATATACCATAAAACATCTTTTTAGATAAATGAATTATAAAATTAAAAACATCTAGCGAGTTGAATAACGTTAGTTCATAGGAAACTACCATATTTTTTAAATCGTCGTATGCGTAATCACATCAAACAAGTAAAGTTTACAAACAAACATCTAGCTTGGTGCTTGATAAGATATCCCTCAATTCAGCTACCACTATTGTTCTTATACACAGTTTATGCTGAGTTAGTTAGCTTTTGATATATTACTTTTAAATCTATTTTACGATTCAGCTTTAATTGCCATGCAACGTTATATTTGTCATGTCACAATTTTGTCTTTTACAGTCAAATTTCCTTTATTTTGCGTTGGATACAGATATGTAAGATGTAAAACAAAATCATATTTGACATGCAGGAGAGTAGGTGCAAACCACCCACAGTTGCAAGAGAAAGATCCCGAGGTAGTATTTCCCGCGTTCGCCTACTAACCAGCAGTAAATAAGCTATCAAAAAACTGAATTTTCATATATTTTACTTTTCATATAATTAAATGGTGTTTGGTATAACTTCATATCTAGTTGTGCAACCTTTTTCCCTCCACCTCAGTACAGCCTATACTGGCTCAAAGTTCATATCAATTCTGTCTTTATATTAGTATTGTATCTTTTCATGTATTTTTGTATTCCATAGCCACACTTAAGTACCATGTGAAGCAGTCGCATGTCTTTGGGTTGTTTTTCTTATATTTTTTACTTCAAAAGTTTGCAGAAAATGCAAACTTGTTTAAGTGCATTGTAAGCGTTGATTGTGTGTTAACGCTAAAAATGTACGCTAACACCCCGGTGTGATTTGTGATAAAGTGAAAGCACCACCCGTTGGTACGAGAACTAAAAGTAAGCAGAGAATAGCAGAAAACAGTAAAAGACAACAGGTTTATAGTGGTTCGACTCAAAGTCAAGCCTATGTCCACTTTATTCTCTTTTATCATTGATTCGATTACAGAATTTACAACAATCCTTTGATTACAACACAATGAAGACAAGTAATTAGAACTTTGATGCAAAAAAGCTCTTTCGATTCATGTTGAATGAACTTGATTCTTTTTGAAGATTCTTTGGAGTATTCTTTGTCTTTGAAGTGTTGAAATCAGTAGAGAAATCAGCAGAGTCTTGGCGTTTCCAAAAATTCGTCCCTTCTCAAATGCGGAGTAGGCGGGGTATTTATAGGGAAAATCTGGAAGTAGGTCGTAGGTCGTGGACGACTTAGGGGTTAGGTTGTAGGTCGTAAGCGACCTAATGGATACGGGCTATGGCTTATAATGGTTTCGTTTTGCTAATTGCTTTAAAAAATGAATCGGCTTAGGATCTCACGGGATTATTTGAAGAAGGCGATGAGGTTTTAGGTGTTTGGAGGAGATGAGGAGATATTAGGTTAACGGGCTAGTGGATAGCGGGTTATGTTGCGGTGTTTCTGGTGAGGTAAGGGGGATGGACACGCGGCAACATGCGAGTGGAGAGCAGGACTTAGGGTTTTTTGATGGAAGAAAACTCGACATTTCCGAGTTACTCTTAGAGCGGCCTAATGCATCGAACGACTTAAGAGCCTTGTGACTTAAAAGAATCTGAATGACTTACAAACTTGCGAATTAAGATGTGTAGCATACTACTTCGGGCGAGATAACTCTCCTTACGACCTATCTTTGGGTCGCACTATGATCTGGGCGACTTAACTTCTTGTGACATAACCTTTAGGTTGGGGCGTACTTGGACGAGCTAACACTTAAACAAATTTGCCTTGTCTTGGCTTAAAGCCTTATGCCTTAACTTGCAGCGTAGCTTTAACTCGTAGGAACATGACTAATGAACTCCATAACTCGAGCAGAGCGACTTAAGGAATGAACAGAACTTGAACACTTGTAGAATTAGACAGAACTTGATTGAACTTTCAACTTGAACTGCCCGAATGAACTGCTTGAACTTGTTGTACTTTTTCACAGATTGTATTAACTTGAATGCTAATAACCTATTAAATACAACATTTACAAAGAACTGGGACGAATATACTCATCATTGACTGCCCACATCGAATGATGGATTAGATTAAAAGACAATATTCTACTTAAGTAAAATAACCTGAATTCAATCGAGTGTGAAATGCCGTGAATCAACTAACTTGAATGAAGTGTCAACGCAAAATTCTCACAGTTAGAACTGCTTACTATCGAATGTTATCTGCATTGACACTACTCTCAGTTTTAATTAAATAACAAGTCTTGAATTTTCCTGAATTGACGTATGCCAACCAGTATTATTATTTTTATTCACTTGTTATTATATTAGCTTCGCACAACACTTCACACGCTTTTAGGAAACGTGCACCTTCAGATTTGAACATCCAGTTCCTTGTGTAGAATGATTTTTCATTAAGCACAAGAAGAAACAGTAGAACAAATTGAAGAAGTCTTCCCAATAGCTGACCCTTTGGAGAATCCTCCGGAAACAGTCTCAACCACTCTAACCCAATGGGCTTTCAGCCAGCTTTGCGTCCAATTTGGCATTGCTGAGACCGAAGCTTTACTTCCTGGAGTAAATGATACCGCCGACAGGCCACCTCCTGGCTTTATTGCGGTCAACCGCCAGATGTGCTTGAGCGGAGCTATTCCTCCTTTCAATGACTTTCTCAGAAAGATGCTTCTTCGGTTGACTATTTCTCCATTCCAGTTACACCCCAATGGTTATGCCATTCTGATGGGGTTGTGTGTGTTGTTCGAGAGAACACTTAATCACCTTCCGAGCTTCAACGAAATTTGCTACTTGTGTTCGTTCGGGAGGAATAAAGATCATCCTTCCATCATACTTATAAGGAGCGCTAGAAATCGTAAATTGATTACAGACTTGCCCGACAACGCTCACGGGTTCTTAAATCAGTTTTTCTTCGTTCGTTACCCTCCAGGATTCTATGGCATCTGGAGAGTAGGAAGTAAGATTGTCTATCTCCATTTACTCCATTTCTGAGCCTTTTAGAATTTGGGTTGTCAAATATTAACTTCATTTTTACTCTTGTAGCACTTCCCCCCTTCTAAAGACTCCAGTCACAAGTCAACTTTTAAAAGGTTAAGTGCTGTAGCCATCGAGGAAGGAGTATCAAATTTCTTTTGAAAGATGAATTTCTACATCAATTTGGCCTTTTACATTCTTCCCGATCCCTTCAGCTTCGCGATGCCCCTGCTCCTCAACCGGAAACATCTGATGCCCCAGCCCCCGCAAAAGAACTTGCGTTGAAAGAACTTGTTGCAGAAGCTTCATTGATAAAATGTTATGGTTCTGCTGAGGGTGCAGAGTTTTCCGGCAAGTCTAAGATTCTTCCAGTTTTCGAAGAAGAGGAACTCCCTCAACATCCCGGGAAGGCCGCCACGGAAGTTGATGAAGGGATGGAGAAGGAAATTTCCACCACAAAAAGTGCCGAGCATGTTGAAGAAGGAACTGCTGGTGTGACTCACTCGGCTGGGCATGACGGTGACGAAATCTTCGGGGGGTTAAGCGATTTTATGGTGACTTCTCAAGAGCTTTTTAAAGACGATACCACCGCTTCTAAGCTTGTCTCTCCATGGGTTGAAGCAGCATCTATCTTGCGACAACTTCCATCAACCCAAGAGTTGACCCCTATTGTAAAAGCCGACATCACGCCTAAGCTGAAGAGTGGTTTGTAGCTTGACGCGCGTAGTTTGCACGCTACACACACTTAGGATTTTTAGCAGTTACTCGCACTTAACTTCCTTTTTCTGGAGATTTCTAAATTCTATCTCTTTTTCATTTTCAGATTCTCCAATGGGACGAAGCAGTTCGTATTATGACGATTTTCAACGCTATGGAAGGCGCGACTTTTATGATCCCCGGCGCTATCTCTCAGCTCCTAGGGAGACTGACGAAGAGAGAGCAGCTAGGAAGGCCCGCGAGAGGCAGGCTTATGAAGAGCGATATGGAAGGAGGGATGACCGTCATGACTCCTACCAAAGAGATGACGATTCCGACAAAAGAAAATCTCACGATGATAGGGGAAAAAGTCATATAACAGAGGATCCAAGCAAGCGGGTCAAACTCGATGACAAGTCTTCTTTTGAAACTTCTAAAGTGCCCGCTGCTTCTATCTCTTTAGACATCCCTTCAGCTCTCCTGCCCTCAAAAGAACTGATATCCAATCAATCATCAATAGGCCTCCCTATCAAGTCGAGAAGCCTCCGCCTACACTCCACAACTGATTCCAGAACTGGTGTTTGAAAGGAGTGCGTTTTGATTTGGATTTGGTACCGATCGACAAACAAGCCATGCTGAGAAATCTTGATGCTGTAAAGCTCGATATCGAAAGAATGTCCAGCTGGCAAAAACTTGTCGACGAACTTCAAAGAGTAAACCGTGCAAATCTTGAGGCTATGCTGACTATGGAAAATGATAAGTCTGAGTGGCAGAAAATTCTTGATCAGCACGATGCGGAAATGAAGAGCACCACTGCTTACAACGAGGAGCTTGAGGCCGAAGTTAAGAAACTTAAGGAGGACCTTGCTACTTCTTCTGCTTCCCATTCTCAAAAGGAAGAGGTTTTTCAATAGCAAGTGAGAGATGCGCATGCTGTTCAGAGAGATGTCGAGACCAAACTTGAGGCGGAATGGCATGTTGTTGAAAAATATTGCAACGATACCGTCCAGCTGCGGGAAAAAGTCAGCTCCCAAGACTTGGAGACTACCATGTTAAAAACTCAACTTTCAAAAGCAGAAAAGGAGCGTGATGAGGCCATTGCTGGAAAAGCGGCTGCTGAAAAATCGCACGAAACAACCAAGGCCACCATCAGCTCCACTCTTTTTGATTTTTATGTTCTCAGCGTCCTGGGACGCGGAAGTCTTTCATTCTTGGGCCCAAAATATGAAATTACTCTAGCCGAAGTGTGGGAGGCAGTAAGTGAAATGTTTAAAGATGCTGGTTATGCAGAGAAGGATGTGGAAGCTTGCTACTTGGACGACGAGGGTCGTGCCGCCCTGGCTAGAGGGAAAGAACAGCTTGCCAGGGAGCGAGCCGAAGCGGCAGAAGGAGAACATCTGGGGAAGGCACCTTTGGCTGACCCCACTCGTCCTTCGGCTTCGGTCGACTTTGATATCATCGGTTCTAGCTCTCATTCTCTACCTCTTGCAAAAGCCGAAACTGAAATCACAATTCCTGAGCCCCCAACTGCTCACACTGAAGAAGAGGCCCAAGAAAGCACTGAAGCCCACGATTATGAAATCGACATGATAAAATCAAGCTCTCCTGGTAACTTCAATTCCGATCTGGCTCAAGTGGACTGCTCATTTGCTTCACATGAGCTTGATGAACTTTTTGCCTATTACTTAAGCTTTGACGTGCCACTATCTCCTCTCTTTGCGGGAAATATTGATGTTTTTAACTTTTCTTCTTCTGTAGCAAAAACAACAAGTGCAACACAAGCTTCGCCTCCCCCAACTGCTGCTCCTCCACCTCTTCAAGCTACTCCTCCTTCTGCTTCTCAACCGGGATCTCAAGAAGAAAAAATAGAAGCCTTTCAAGGCTTAGACGACCCGGCAGCTTCTCAAGAGCAAAAAGCCGAGGAACTTGAGGAGGGTGAGAGGACCTCTGAGAGATTCACTGCCGATGATACAAAGCTTTCTGATTTTATTTCTCTGGGCAGCGAATCTTCTTCAAAGAAGAGGGGAAAGCGTGAGGCTTCAAAGAAAAAGAAAGGCACTTCTGCTGATGATGAAAAAGCGAACACTTCTGCTGGTGACCAGAAAACAGAAGATGACCCAATTGCACCTCTTTCTCCTTCTTCCGCAACTCATCCAGGCCGGCTTGCGAAGTTAGTCATTAAGCCAAGTGAAGGCTCTAAAGGCGGCGTGAGGAAGAAGAAATGAGTTTGGTTCTATATTTCTTGTTTTGCTATTTTGCCTTTTGTCTAAAGACTTGTATCGACCGGATATTGTGCGGGTACCGGCCCCCGCTTTTTGAAATCTGTACATGTATAAAAAGTTTGATAATATGGAACAAAAATGACTCATTTTACTTGTACAATCTCTTGTCAGTATTTGTGAATGCATATATTCCTTGTTTTTGCACAAATTTCTTTATTTTCTTTGTACGATACTGCAGTGAGCTCATGGTATGCTGTTTGAGCGTTGTTTTTATTAATATAGCTATATGCCCCCATACCACGGCTCATTGCAATATTCTGAAAAGACTTGTACTCTTATTCTAGAGAATAATTCTTCCACTTTGAGGAAATATTATTCTGCTTTTAGTAGAGTGTGCCTTGCATCGGAGAAGTTTTTCTTTCTCCTTTTTTTTCCTTTTTTAAAAAAACTTCAACATTCGGAGATAGTCACTTTTTATCTTTTGAAAAGTGGATTCCCCTATGCAGTGAAGCGAGTTTCCAAAGAAAGCTTTGATCTATTTGTCAGAAAGTTATGTTTCATCGTTGAATGGGCCCACGGGATAGACGTCAGCTGTTTTATCGGATATTTGTTTGCACAAATGATCACGAGTATTTAGTTGAGGCCTAGAACCTTCTTTTTGAGAAGGTGCCCCTTCGGTGGTTCCATCAACGAAGTTTTTGGATGTGCTTCGTTAGAGGGCTTTACTTGTTTAGTGCTTTCGAAGAAGGCTTTGTGCCTCCGAAGAGGGCTTCTTGATTTGTGCCTCTGGAGAGGGCTTGTTTGATATGCCTTTGGGAAGGGCTTTTTTGTTGTGCCTCTGGAGAGGGCTTTGTGTTGTTTTGCCTGAAAGTTACTTTCTCACAGTTGAATGGTCCTACGGAGCAGACACAAGCTACCCGACTGGATGTTCGTTTGCACAAACGATCGCAATCAAGTAACAAGGGCCTGGAACCTTCTATCTTGGGAAGGTGCCCCTTTGGGTAGTCCCACTAACATTCTTGGCTGAGAGAAGCATTTCGATTTGGGCATGCCTCTTTGGAGGGCTTTGTGCCTCCGAAGAGGGCTTGTGCCTCCGAAGAGGGCTTTTGCCTCGTTGAAGGTCTTTGTTTGTGTGCCTCCGAAGAGGGCTTATGCCTCCGAAGAGGGCTTTGTTTGGTTTGCTAGGAAGGTTGCATCTCACAGTTAAGTGGGTCCACGGGGCAGATGCAAGTTACCCGACTGGATCTTCGTTTGTACGAACGATCTCAATCAAGTAACAAGGGCCTAGAACCTTCTATCTTGGGAAGGTGCCCCCTTGGGTGGTCCTACCAACATTCTTGGGTGAGAGACAAGATTCCATTTCGGCTGTTTTTGTCTGCTTGTCCATGTCTTTCCATCAATTGCCGCTTAGCGATTCCTCGTTATCATTCTCAAATACATGTTCCTTTCTTTGGTAGGCTATTTGATTTTCCCAAAGAAGTGTACTTCATGGTTGAGTGAATCCACGGGGAAGACGCAAGCCACTTAACCGGATGTTTGTTTGCACAAACGATCGCAATCAAGTAGCAAGGGCCTAGAACCTTCTATCTTGGGAAGGTGCCCCCTTGGGTGGAATCACCAACCGTTTGTAGGAATTGAGTCTAGAATTTTTGTGGCTTGACATTTGTTTGTTGAGTGATTTATGGGAATCGCTTAGGTTTGGTGACGTGTTGAATAGATAAGCTTTGCTTTGATTGCCTGCAATATTAAATCGATATTTTAGCAACATATTTAAGATATTTGCACATTGAAATGAGACAGGCATTTTATAGTAGTAGAAGACACAAGATTTATAGTGGTTCGGCCAAGAATTGGGCCTACATCCACTTTATAGTTCTTATTGCTGAGTCACACTGATTTTATAATGGCTTACAATACAAGAATGATACATCTAGAATTATTTTACAAATTTAAGCATAGCTTTTAAGTAAAATATGGACGCAAATGGTTGCTGCTCCATGCTCTCGGGATTGGATCTCCTTCGACGGTTGTGAGTTTGAAAGCGCCATCAAGAAGTTTTTTGCCTATGACATACGGCCCTTCCCTGTTTGGCCTAAACACTCCTATTGCTGTCATGATCCTTTTCAAGACTAGATCCCCAATTTCAAAGCTGCGTTGACGAACTTTAGAATTGAAGTGCCTGGCTATCCTTTGATGTTGAGCTGCAACTCTAAGTTCAGCTTCTTTCCTTCTTTCATCAAGCAAGTCAAGTGCTTCAAGTTGCAGCTTTTCATTTTCAGCTTGGTTGAAATGAATTCTCCTGTGTGAGGGGACCTCTATTTCCATTGGAATCATTGCTTCCGATCCATATGCTAATGAGAATGGAGTGTGCCCAGTCGTAGTTTTGTGGGTAGTTCTATATGCCCATAGTGCTAGTGGCAGCTTATCAACCCAACCACCTTTTGCTTTTTCCAGTTGCTTTTTGATGGTTGATTTGATGATTTTGTTCATTGGTTCCACTTGCCCGTTTGCCTGCGGATGGCCCACTACTGAGAAGCTTTTTCGGAACTTGAATCGCTTGCAAAATTCCTGGAATTCTTCGCTTTCGAATTGGGTACCATTGTCTGTTATTATCTTCTGAGGCACACCATACCTGCAAATGATATTTTTAGTCACAAAATTTATCATCTTTTTAGAGGTAATAGTAGCCAATGGTTCAACTTTAGCCCATTTAGTGAAATAATCAACAACAACAATGGCATATTTGATTCCGGATCTGGCAATCGGCATAGGCCCAATGAGATCTATTCCCCAAATGGCGAATGGCAATGGACTGACCATCTGTGTTAGCACGGTGGAAGGTGCTCTTGGGATTTTTGCAAATCTTTGGCGTCTGTCACACTTTCGGGAGTAGCTAGCAGCATCTCAATTAATATCCGGCCAAAAATACCCATAGCGGAGAATTTTCTTTGCAAGAGTTTGACCACTTGAATGATCCCCACACTCTCCTCCGTGCACCTCAGCCAAAATTGTCTTAGCCTCTTCTTTGGTTACACATCGGAGTAATGGCATCGAGAATCCTTGTCTATACAAATGGTCGCCTTGAATTACATATCTTGGGGCTTTTCTTAACAACTTATGGCGTTCTTTTGAGTTTTCTAGCAAGGAGCCATTGAGTAGATATTCCTTGATCGGGGTCATCCATGACTCCTGTTCTTGAGATACAGCCATGATCCAGTCAATATCTATCTCGTCAATACTCGGAGCTGTCAAGACTTCTATAGGGACCAATCCCAATAATTGAGCTTCGCCAGAGCTTGAGTATTTCGCGAGAGAATCTGCCTTCATGTTCTCTTCCCGGGGTATATGGTTTATTGTATAATGATCAAAATCATCGAGAAGCTCGCAGGCTTTTGATAAGTAAGCAGGCAGATTTCCTCCTTTAGTTTGAAACTCTTTCTTGACTTGGCATACAATAAGCTGGGAATCACTGAAGATCTGCAATACTTTGATGCTCAGTTCTTTAGCAATCCTCAGACCGGCAATAAGAGCTTCATATTCGGTTTCATTATTTGTTGAAGGAAATTCTAATCTCAATGCATAACACAATGATCGCCCTTCGGGGGTTTCAAGCACAACCCCAGCTCTAGAACAGTAGTCATTTCTTGCACCATCAACATATAATTTCCATCGGATCAGAATGTCATCAGTTACCTTTTCCTCACTGCCACCTTTATTTGTGTATTCTGCAATGAAATCTGCTAAAGCTTGTCCATTGATTGCTCTTCGGTGATGGTAGGTGATATCGTATTGACTGAGTTCAATATTCCACTTCAGAAGACGACCCGAAGTTTCAGGGCGGAATAGGACTTGCTTTAGAGGTTGATCAGTGTGGACTTTAATAGGATGAGCCTAGAAGTATGGCCTTAACTTTCTAGACGTGATCAATAGACAATAGGCGAGCTTTTCTAACTTCGAATAATTCATCTCTGCCCCAGTGAATCTTTTGCTGATGTAATAAACCGGGTGCTGAACTTTTGCGTCTTCCAGAACCAATGCTGCACTAAGAGCATGAGATGAGACTGCTAAGTATATGAAAAGATCTTCACCATTGCTGGGCTAAGAAAGTATTGGAGGCTTTTCCATGTGACGAATCAGTTCTTCAAAAGCTTTCTGACATTCGGGAGTCCACTCAAAGTTTTTCTTTCCTTTCTTCAGAGCATCAAAGAAGGGAATGCATTTATTAGTGACTCTAGAAATAAATCGACTCAAAGCAGCGACTTTCCCATTGAGGCTTTGCAATTCCTTCTTTGTTCTAGGGGCTTTGACTTCTCTTAAGGCAGTAATCTGAGCTGGATTAGCTTCAATGCCCTTAGCACTCATAATGAAACCCAAGAATTTTCCGGACTCTACTCCGAATGAACATTTCAGAGGATTTAGCTTCATCCCATACTTTCGGAGAATCACGAACATTTCTGCCAAATGATCCATGTGGTCTACTGCCTTTTTCGATTTCACCAACATATCATCAACATACACTTCCATAGTATTCCCAATCTGGGGTTTGAACATGGCATTCACAAGTCTTTGATAAGTTGCCCCTGCATTCTTTAGTCCGAAGGGCATGACTTTATAACAATAAAGACCAACATCAGTGACGTAGCTCGTGTCCTCCTGATCTAGCTCATGCATCATGATTTGGTTATATCCTGAGTAAGCATCCATAAAAGACATTAATTCATTCCCGGCTATTCCATCCACCAACTGATCAATTCTGGGCAACGGGAAACAGTCTTTGGGACATGCTTTATTCAAGTCTGAAAAGTCGATACATACTTTCCACTTCCCATTTGCTTTTTTAACCAACACTGGATTAGAAACCCAATTTGGATAAGTGGATTCTCTGATGAAGCCGTTCTCCATGAGTCGATCTACTTCTTCTTTTAATGCTGTCGACCTTTCAGGACCCTGGGTTCTTCTTTTCTGCTTTACGGGTGTGAACTTCGGATCAATATTCAAAGCATGCACTGCGATTTCTGGAGATATTCCACACATGTCGGCATGACTCCAAGCGAAAACATCCAGGTTTGCTTTCAAGAATGCTATTAGTATATCCTGAACCGTCGTCCCAAGTTGTGAACCCACATTCAGCACCTTGCTTGGGTCATTCGGGTCAACAGGTATTGGCACCGTTATTTCTACCGGCACCACTCTATTCTCCCCTGCACTGGTCATTCTGGGATCAATTTCTTTTCGCACACCACTATGCTCACCAGTGCAGGGTCCACCCCGTAATTGCTACAAGGTGGGTTCTTTGATGTGGAACGGAGCTGCCGCACCCTTTCCCATCTCTCTCTTTTTCGCCTCCCGCAACTCTGTGAGATAACATTCCCGCCCAGCATTCTGGTCCCCCTTCAAAAAAGCAATGCCGTTATCAGTGGGGAATTTCATAGTTAGGCACCACGGGGCGAGAATAGCTTTGAATGCAGCAAGAGTTGGTCGTCCCAAGAAGGCGTTATAAGCAGAAAATTCATCAACAATAACAAAAGTTTGCTTACGGACCACTTTTCTTTCCCCTTCACCAAGTTCTACAAATAAGTCGACGGTTCCGATGGGCTGTTTTGGTTCCCCAGTGAACCCAACAATTTTTTGCGAAGAAGCTTGAACATCAGCCATCGGAATTTTCATTTGATCAAATGTCTTTTTGAAGAGGATATTACAAGAAGCGCCACAATCAACAAGCACTCTTCTCACAATAGCTGGTCCGATACCGGCAGATACTACCAAAGGATCCATGGTGGGAGCCTCAATTCCCATAGAATCTCTAGCTCTGAATATGATGTCATCGTGAAAAGTTCTTTGCTGTTTTGAAGGCACATCATCTCCCAAGACAGAAACAGTTTCTTCTTTCGGGGCATGTCTCAGAGCATGAGCATACCTCTGCATCTGTCCCCAACTTCTGCCTGCTGGGTGAGGACCCCCTTTGATTACATTAATAACAGGCCTTTCAGATTCCTACACCACAGCCTTTTCACTTGAGCCAGATTGACGAGCAGGAAGTTGCTGCCCCTGAGTGGATGAGGCCGGATCACCTCTGTTTCTCTTGATATACTGTTGCAGTTTATTCTGTCGCAGCAGCTCTTCAATTAAATTCTTCAAATGGCGACACTCATTAGTGTCATGGCCAGGCTGATTGTGAAACCGACAGAATCTTTCATTAGGCACAAAATTTTTCCCAAGCTTCATCTCTGGTGGCTTAGGGTACTCTGTAGCATCCTTGGTTGCAAAGAAGATGTTCTTTGGAGTCACAGTCAAAGGAGTAAAATCCGAAAAACGGCGAGGTTTCTTCATATCTTTCTGCTTTCTCCTACCGTTATTTTCCCTCTTCTGACCACCAGATTCTTTCTTATTAGAAGCTTCGACCACATTGTTGTTTTCAATTTCAGCCACAACCACCTTTGCTGGTGTAGGAAGATTCTCCAGACGCATAAATTCATCAGCCTTCTTATAAAACTTCTCAAGTGAATTCATTAGCGTACACTTTTAGCGTTAACATTGTGCTTGGTGCTTGAATGACTTTTACAATGAGCACTTGCACTAAATTTCTCTACAGATTTGCTGAAAACAAATTTTAACACTATTGAACCATCTCTTCTCAAAATGAGGCACAAATTATGATGATAAACAATTGATTAAAACTTCACATAAAATGTAGTTGCAATGAACCATAATATAGAGTTAACTCCTAAAACTAAAGATGTACTAATATTTTGTAATGCTTGTGTAGATGTTTTGGGCTGGAGGAGTTAGCTCTTTGGCTTTGCATTATGCAGTGGCTGCCGTAACAACACAGTATAACAGAGGCTTGTTGTGTATTTGTATTATGTAGTAATGTGATACATTTGTGTTATTGTTGTGTATTTGGATCTTGGTACTGGAGCGATAGTGTTTTCTAGTATCCGCTACTGCGATATATTAATGTGTTAAATGCTAGTATTATGTAATGATATTATGTAATGATATTGTTAAGTTATTACGCACTGCAATGCGGATTATTGAATCATTTGAATGTGCACTGTCTATAATATTATTTGTTTTGATGTCTCAGAATGATTATTGATTATATATTGGATATGAATAGGTCTATAATATTATATATTGGATATGAATAGGTCAATAATATTATATATTGGATATTGATTATATATCTATATCTAATTGACTAATTAGATACGGCTTTTAGCCGTATCTAATTGGTTCTTAGACGCTGCCTATTTGTCAATTAGATACGGCTTCTGGCTGTATCTAATTGGCTCATTAGATACGGCTAAAAGCCGTATCAAAATATTAAGCTCGACATATTTTCTACCATTAGCTATATTATGAAAATATTAAGCTCGACATATTTTCTACCATTGACTAATTAGATACGGCTTTTAGCCGTATCAAAATATCGTTTATGGTGTAGTGATTACTACATTTTCTACCATTAGCTATATTATGAAAAAATTTATTATTATTATCACCTTCATTGATCCATTGAATTCTTGATCGCTGCTTCCACATAACCTCCTCCTTTTCTAAAATAGAATTTAATTCATCTTTTAAATTAGCAAGAACATTACGTTCACCTAAATTTAGGGGTCTAGATTCTTCTATCTTATTAATTTTAAACATTTCATTAAGAATATTATCTTTTTTGATTTTTAATTTGCCAAAAACATTTTTGTTCCAATTTTTAAGAAAAATCCTAAGATCCCTAAGTTTAGAAACAAAGGCTTTTGCAGAATTATCCTTATTTCTGATATTATGAAAACTTAAAGAAATCCATTTACCTTTAACTAAGTTCACAAAGTTAGATTCCAAAAGCCACATCTTTTCAAATTTAAAATTATTTATAATAACTCTATGATACTCATAGGTAAGAATAATATGACAATGATCAGAGTAGGTATAAGGTAATCCAGAGACTCTACAGATTGGAAATTTATCTTCAATTTCGTCACTAACGAAAAATCTATCGAGTAGAGCCATGGATGGAGACTCTCTAGCGTTACTCCAAGTAAACTCTCTATTAGAAAGGGGAATTTCAATCAAATTAGAATTAATAACAAATTGGTTGAATTCCTCCATAGCGGAGTAATCACCTTCCTTAGGAGATCGCTCACCTATGAAACGTGTGACATTAAAATCACCCCCATAATCCAAGAACCCGAGGCTAAGGATCTAAATTTAAGACATTCTTTCCATAAAATTCTCCGATTAATTTTAGAATTAGGCCTGTAGACATTTGAAATATTTTAAAAAGAATTATCAGAAAGATTAATAAGTACAACATGAAGAGAATGCTGCTTAACAATACATTAAAGTAATTTAAAATAATTATCTTGCCATCCTATCATTAAACCCCCTGAAGAACCCACGGAAGGTAAAAAAACCCATTTTCTAAAGTGATAACCGCCTAATCTTCTAAAAAAACGAATGTCAGGACAATTAATTTTAGTTTTTTGAATTAGAGCAATGTCAATAGAATAGTCTTTAAAGAACACTCTAACCTTATCACATTTATTCAAATCATTTAAACCTCTAATGTTCTAGCTAATGATCCTCATAAACTAACTGTATTAGCCCTCTCTAGTTCCTTACATCTAATATACTCCCTATCTATCTCTACATCAGAAAAATAAAAGAAGTGTCGCAAGCTAACTTACTAAACTCAGTAGATGAAAGACTACCTAATGCATAAGTAGAGTACGTACTACCCAAAAAAGGACTCATACCTGAGCTTGGATTCGTAGTGCCAATCGTGGCACTCAAACCAAGTAACTCACCCATAAACTGCAACTGATAACTACGAATCCTGGCACTTCAGCGAACGGATCCACTAGAAGCTACTGATTTCCTACACTTAACTTTCTTCGACGAAGAAACCAAATCCTTAATAGTATTTTTCCCTAATACCACGTAAGAGCTCAAAGAGAAATCTCTATCATCTGATGCCAAATCTGGATCCACTCGAATTGACCTATCTGATAAAATGCCCAAAGCCAACTGATTTATTGTGGCTTTCTTCGATGCAACTATTCAAGAATCTGGAATGATGTCTAGCTTTCTATCACCAGCTAAATTCTCTATCAAATGCTCTAAGAGATATCGCTGCTTATCTTTACCAATATCCTCCTTAGATACATTAAAGTTTGCGTGAACAACCACTGATGTGTGCATATCAGTTAAAACCATTGATGAAGATAATCTCTTATCATCCCTAACCTCCAGCATCTTGTCAAAATAAACAAAAACCTCATTCTTGAAAACAACTTCAGCTGCTACAGATTCATTTATCCATTCCAACGAATTATCTTCAACCAAAGAGAAATCTGGAGAAAATTTGGATTCACTGGAGTAGTTATTTTCTAATTCTGAAGAGCTCATAATTAATAGATCTTCATGTAATTTCTCTGAATTGTTTACCATCACTGAATATTGTATCTCACAAAAATTTAAAGAATCTAACACTTTATCAAAACATTTTATCTCATCCGAAATCGAATTTGCAACAAAGCTCTTTATTCCAAAAGTTAATTATCACCAGAGCTGTTGCAACCTAATACCATTGTATCCTGCTCCATTAATTCAAAATCCACAGTTTCTAGATCAACAGACCAATCCATCCTCACAACACTCGAATAACTACTATCTAATGAGTTTACATCATCACTTCTATCATTTGTTGATACACAATCTCTAAACATATTCGATTGTTCAGAGATAATTTGCTCAGAATAACCATCAAGTCACCATCACCATCTAGACTATCTAAATTATGGTCAGCAATTGATTTCGAAGATAAACAACCAAATTTGTTGAATGTAAATATCTCAAAATTATCCTTCAGACAATTATTGGACTTACGACTTTTTCCATGGTAAGAAATGAAATCATGACTCTGTTCTTCTATATTTTCACATCCATTAAAAAAAGATACTAGACAAGATGAATCTTTGCATGAAGAAACATCAGGATCTAAAAGAATGGGATCAAAACCCAGATATACCTTTAACAACAAAACAGGAAGGGTTGATTGAACTTATTATAATGGCCTCCGAAGAATCAGATTTATTGCTCAAGACTTCAGATTTGCCAACGAATTCAACAGGATTATCATTGTACCCTTTTCCAATATTCGGCTCATTAATAATTTCAAAGTAATAAAACAGATCGTCGAGATAGCTGATTCCTACTTCTTTCTTAAACCAGAGATGATCAATCAATATTCCCCTCAACATCAAATATTTTAGCGCAAATTAAAATCCATGATTAACCAATTTTGGTGAAGAGTATCCCTGTTCTCGATAATTTGGTTTGTTAAATACAATCTGTTCCTTGAATACACTAGCTTTTGACTTGCCAAAGTATTCATCGGGGTTTCCAAATCTTTCCATGTATCCTTTTCCTATGTTTGGCTCATTGATAATGTTAAAATGATACAGTAACTCATCGAGATATTTGATACCTACATCTTTCATATACCAGTGATTATCAAGTAGAACTCCTTTCAACATCAAGAATTTCAAAACGAATTGAAATCCATGATTAATCGAATTTGAATTAATATCAGTAGATGAATTCGAATTATTATCAGAAACCAATTTCTTCAAACATCCCTTACTCTTATGCCTAAAAGAACCACAAGCGAAATATCTGACTGGGTCGCGACATTTATTTGCATAGTGATTGAGATCAACACATCTGAAACAATAATTCTTGCCCTTCCTTGAATCTATCCATTTCAATTTAGGTTTATGATTCAATTCTTAAATTCGAGATGGGAGCTGATTCTTAACGACTTGAGCATAAGTATAAGGAATAGTGAAGGTATTAGAGAACCCAGAAGACGATGAAGATCTCAGGTGGATGAGAAAGCTCGAAAGGATAGCCTTTCGGCAGCATTGAAAGCAAGCACGCCAAAAGTTGAAAGAGCACTTTTCGACTGTGTCGAAAGGATACACACGCAAGATGAAGGAGGACCTTTCGACTAAGTATAAAAGATACATTCATGATATTGAAGTAAGACCTTTCAACCTCTTCGAAAGGATGAGCGCGGAAGGCTGGATAAAGACCTTTCAACCTCGTCGAAAGAATGAAGGAAAAAGGGGGGCAACCTGCATCTATAAATACGAACCTAGGGGTCCGATTTTTGAGTACCGAGTTTTGGAATCTTAAACCCATTCTTCTACTTCATATCAAAATCATTTTTTTGTAAACCTAAATTGATTTGGAAAAAAAGCTCTCTTACTCTTAACTCATTTTGGATTAATAATAAAAGGAGGAAGCACATGGATTCAACTTTCAATTATGAGGGAGATCATTTCAATCATTAGCTAGACTAACGATCAATTGCACATGATGCTAGCTTATCTTCTAAATGTGACAACCCGGAATTTTTGAGCAATATCAATTAATAATCTATATTAAATATTAAATTGATTTGATATATCTTTGTTAATAAGATTTGAATTAATACTTTTCTTTTAATAAATATCTAATTAGTGAATTTTATCTTTTAAAACTAATAAATTGTTTTCTATTTATAATGTATATATTTTTATATATTGTAGATAGGAAAGCTTTGTTTTAAATTTAACTAATAAATTTATGTTTCAAATTCTAATATACATTTTAGTGATTTGGAAATTAGGATTTATTTAATATTAAGCTTTTCAAAGCTATTTAATAAACAACTATATGGGTTTAAATACTTAAGATAAATGTTTAAATAGTTTAAAACTTTTTCTAGCTTTAGTTTAGATTTAAATTTATTAACAAAAAGATTTGTTCTATTCTCTTTTTAAGTTTAGCTTGTTAAAAATATGGTTTAAAGATATATATAAGTTTTCAATACAATTTTGTCAAATGATACTTTAGTATATATTATAAGATAAGTAGTTTATAATAAAAAGATAATTTCTTTTATAAATCATTTCAAATTGATAAACGTGTAATTTATTTTAAATAATATTAATAAATAAAAATGTACATATAGGAATACAAGATTTTAAGTGGTAAGTTAGACATAGAAATAAAACAAATATACATAAGTTAAATTTTATAGTTTTGTAAATTATAAAACAAATACACTATAAATATTTAAACAACATGTTAGAATAACATTCATTTACATTCCATTATCAAACCAGGAATCTGCATTGGCAAGTGAACAAAAGAAATAACATTCAATTACATTTCAAAAATATAAAACTAGGAAATAAAATACATAAGAAAGATTTGCCAGCCTCCAAAATGAAATCTGCATAGTCAAATAAACATGTTAGAAAAGTAAGCATGTAGGCTTGCATACGATAAGTATGTAAACAAATAGTTCAAGTATAATAGGCATGTAGACTTGAGAATAACCAAATCAAAATAAATATGTAGGCTGAAAAGAAAATAAACATATTAAGGACAATGGCATTTAATGCTAGCTAATGCAATATTATTTCTAGTACATAAACCTATAATCTCAGCCACCAAGCTAAGAAAATTATCTCTGATATTGTACAAATCTATATACTGTATTGAAATATAATAATGTACCCTGTAACTTGTTATAAACATCAACCTGTAAGCTTCTTTCACATATCAACCTTCATATGAGTCTCGAGTAAAATCTAAGGCATACTCCATTTTAAAACTCAAACAAAACTTCAGTTTAAACAACAATCTAGCTCAATACAAACCAGAAACAAGATCTGTAAACTCATTTTCAAAGGCCTACCTGCATTCTTTCAAAAAAACCTACTGCATTCATCTTCAACCTGGTATATCAAGCTTGCATGCAAACCTGAGATTTTCAAATGCCTACATCTTTTCAAACTAAAGCAAGTTTTTAAACAACAAGCAGCTCAAGTTTTAAAGTATCAAAAGCTGTTTCCAAAATCTAGATGCTCTGTTCTTCCTTTTCTAAACAGGTGAGTAACATTCTTTTTAAAAGCTTGAATATCTGGATAATATTGGTTGCATGATAGTTATCTAAAATGGTTATGTATTATGTTTAGATATAAGTGAAATCTGCTTTGTATATACTGATGTTTGGGTATGCATGATGTTTCATCAGAATCCTCTCTGTTTATAGCTTCCAATGTTCATGTTTTGATTTAAATTCAAAACCTCTCGATTTAGTCTCTGTATAAACTTGAGTTTCAAATAAAACTGGTTTCTTTCATCACAAATTATAGTTTAAAATTGATACTTGAGTAACAGGTTAAAGTTGCTTAACTTTGAAAATCCTTTGAAAACAAAAGGTATCACGTAAGACTTCCCATACATAAACATGGAAAAGTTTTTACCTTACGCTAACCAAACATTTGATAGGAAATTCTATGATATTATAATAGGGTCTAGGGTTTTCATGTAAAATACAGAAATAGCTGGAATGCTTACATCTCACGTTCCAACATATTTGGGCACAACTAATACGTACGGCACTTATTGGAGATTGGATTCGATACAATGGCAGGGCTACTGGGGTACCGCCCATCACATTACCTGGCCTAGATCAGCATACCGAGGGTTACTCCCAATCCCCTACAACACAAGGCCGGAACCATCCCTTACTGGACAGTCCCGAACGAACCAACCCCATCAGTTGTGGCCACAACTGCCCACACAACTGAATATAAAGGGACATCCAGACAGGGGAAAATCTCGCTCTTAAGTTGGTGCTACCCACGAAGCCTTGCTGCACCTCCCCTGTTTTAGCCATTCCCGGTTGATGAGGCTTGAGGCTACGATTACCTTAACAGAACTCATCACTTAGAATGCTCATCGTCCACCTAACGATGTTCTGAAAGCATTCAATCCATACAAGTTCGTTCCGGGTTCGAACGAAACCGAAGGCATTATCTCGTTACACTCATTTTGGAATCATCCTCAGAGTTAACGACAATAACCCTTGCACTCTGAATCTTCATCTTCACTTGAGATTCACGACCTATCGTTAATTTGGATCGATGTGGTTTCCGGATATCCAAATCTGGAAACCCGATCTCGGTCTCATAGAAATCCAAATCGCCATCTTTTAAGTCCAAGTTGTTTTAAAGTTAAAACAATTCATTTCATTATCCATATACATACAAATAGATAATTCACAATATCACAGATAGATAATTCACAATATCATCACAATAAGATAATCCATCTTATCATCACACTTCAACCAAAGCAACCATATCATACAACATTACTTATCTCATATCTGAGATTTCAAACCATTCAAGGAAATCAATATCATCCATCCATACATAAGCAATGATTCATAAACACACCATTTATAATTAATTTAAAATGAATTAAATTATTTACCTTATTTTTAATTAATTTAAAGTAAATTAAATTAATTACTTCATCACTATAAATCTTGCTTACATAACCATTAATTAATTACAAATCAATTAATTAATCATTCTCAAATTTCCATCTTAATTAATCATCCTGGATTAATTATCCTTCAATTACATTCAAGTAATTATTCTTTTAATTAATTTCACAAATTAATTATCCATAACCAAATATAGTAATTTATCTTTAATTACTCTATTAATTAATTAATTATAATTAATTACATTAATCCTTAATTAATTATATTAATTAATTACCCAAAATCACTTATTATTGATTAATTAGTCTTAATGAATCAACCTTTAATTACATCATTATTTATATACATTAATGATCCCTAATTACATTTTTAATTAATTATTCTATTTAAATTATTACATTTAAATTAATTACATTAAGAAATTAATCTGTTCTTAAACCATAATTATTAATCACTCTTGATTAATCCCATTCAGTAATTAACTACTCTTAATTACTTCATTAAATAAATTAATTACTCCCTAATTAATTATCTTTAATTAATACCTTGATTAACCTCACAAGGTAATTTAATCCAAATTACTTCCATTATTACATCCTCTTCAATTAATTACATATAGTAACTACCATTAATTACTTCATTAAGTAATTACACTTCATTAATTACATTTAAGTAATTATACTTATCAAATCATCCAATGATTAATTTAAATCAATTAAACTAAATTAATTATCTTAAATAAATCAAATTTATTTAATTAATTACCTTGAGTAATTAATTCCTTTAATTACACTTAAACAATTTCACAATTGATTATCTTTAATTAATTAATCTAATTAATTATTAAAATTATCACATTGATTAATTATTAAACAAATCTTAAGTTAATGACCTACATTAACTATTAACAATCCTTAATTTCTTTTCTTAAGAAATTTATCTTAGATAAATTAATATTAATTACAAGTTAATTTATCCTTAATAACCAATTAATTAACCACTAATTATTTAATTAATTTAAGTTTTCAACTGTAACTTAATTAACCTTTAATTACTTGATTAATTAATCTTTAATCATTAATTTAAAATCTAATCTTATTTAATTAATTAATTAAATCTTAAATCATTTAAACTAAATTACTTTAAGGTTAAATACTTATCCCATTAATTTCTTAATTATCAGTATCAACTAGATTTAACATCTTACCTTGATTTACATTGATTATATTACTAAATTAAATTTTAAATATTAACATAAAATAATTTTAACTTAACATATTTAAGTTAACTAATTACATAACTTATTAAATCAAATGTTTAAAGAATACATTTACAATTGAATTTTACTTTAAAAAAAGTCTTAAACTATATTTATTTAAATTTCAAACTCTGATTTAAAAACCTTTAAAACTAGGTTTGGAGACTACTTCGGGTCCTACCCGTGCTTTACTCGAATCCTGCTTCGAGACAACTTGCTATTTACTTGTCTCTGCCTCTAGTCCCTTCTCTCTTCTTCTACATTCTTTTACTAAGTTCATTTTTAAGTTTAAACAAAACTGCTACGATGAAAACTCTCGCGAACTCGAGTTCTAACTCGAACAATCGACCGCTTACTCGAGAACCACTTCGAGTCGATCTCGATTCAAAAACTCAGACAAGCAACATCATCGCCATCGCCGAGCACGTGCACATCCTCTCTAGTGAACTCCGACTAACTCCAATGCCTCCCACATATCGAGCAACCCATCATCATCGAATCTAACTCACCCAAGAACCCACACTCGTCCATAGTCGAAATCGAGTATAACTCGATCAATCTCGAGTTCAGACCACCTACCAACTTGCCTCGCCTGAACGTTTCCGACCACTAGACAACCTGTCCCTCCGACCACGAACACGTCAACTCCTAGTCACTCACTCCCCCGAAGCACGTGCAACTTGATGCACGGTCATACCCATGGTGATTGAATTTTCGACCACTATCCAAATTAGGGTTAAAACCAAAATCGTCTCAACGCCAATGCCACAGCGATATGTCAATGCTCCCACTATTTTTCCTAGCCTCGCCATACATCACTCCACGTCCACACAAAACCCCGAGAGCCCAGTGATCGTCGATCACCAGGAAATGGTCAAAAACCATTTCCAGTTCAACTTCGAACCGCACCTCCGATACTCGATTTAAAATCAAGATTTTTATGTCAAAAATCCTATTTTTGATAGCTGATTCACATTATATAATTGAAACAATAAATTATAACACTTGATTTTATCATGCTTGTAAGTGTTCATAAGTACTATGAAGATTTCAAGCACATCTGAATTTTATTTTGCTAGAAAAATATATTTCTTTAATTTATAACCAAACAAACATATTATTTGGATCTTCCAGCCTAAAAATGATTAAAGAAATTTTGATTCTTGGGTTTTGATCAAGTCTTGATGCTCTAAATCAAGAAAACAGAGATGATTCTAGTATATACAGGCATACACACATTCAAATGTTTATAACACAAAGGAAAATCATGTATATATATGTATAACAGGGTATCTTCAATTTCAGACTTCACAGGTAACATATATAAAGATATATATTTAACTTTAAATTTAAATGGTTTACTCACAGATAAGTATTCAGCAGATTCATACTTTTAAGTTTTATAACAAAAGTTACTCACCTGAAAATTTGAAAACAGAGACAGAGTCCATTTATTTTGATTTTGAAAAAGCTTGAAACTTTAAAACTTGAATTGCTTGAAGCTTGTTACTGGAAACTTGCAAATTGAAATCACTTTGAATGCTGAGATGTTCTAGCTTTCAAAACAGAATTTGAAGTTGCATCTTTGTTTTGAAACTGCAGTGGCATGCTATTGAAACCTTTTTATTTTGACCTCCATTTTTGTTTTGAGTTGAAAATAAGCTTCATTTGAAATATACTTTCTAGTATATATGCTAAGTTTCTTGAACGAAAAGGAGAAGAGATAGATTGATATAGAAAAGAGGGTTACGGGTTATAACTTTTTACTGGTACAAAATGTCCAGAGATTTTTATTACATGGGGCTGATATGATCTTGTATGTACTAGAGATGTTAACAGCATTTATGAAGTCGTCCTTAAGTCTACATATATTTATCTTTCATATGTACTAATATGATTTTTCTTTTCAAGTGAACATACCCATATCCCTGTGCAAACATGAAGATATCTTTGCATATTTTTTTAGTGTACATGGTTATTTTACTATCTGTACAATCATGAAGATATGTATTTTTACTTTTATACTTTGTTTTATTCTTGCCTTTCTTACTTACTTACAGCCTTGCATCTACAAGCAAGTATATCTAAGTATTCTTTTTCTAGCCTACAACATGAATATGTATTTTCCAGAATTAACAAATGTGTACACTTTCTTGCCTTGTTTTAGTGTTATCTTTGTGATATAAATAAGTATATCTATAGTTTATTAACATATGGTTAGAATTTAGGTGATGTGTTTACTTTTATTCCTATTTTATTTTTAAAACTTAAACTATTAAATACCTAGTCTATTATTATTTATATTTTGTACTTATGTTAGAAAGACTAAATTTTAATATTAATAAGGTTTATTTTATTTTAAAACATTTTTGAAAGACTTCATTTCAAATTTACAAATCATAGTTTCTTCCAAAAATATATATAACCATTCTATTCATATTAAAAATCTATTTGTAAAAATATTACATTACTAATATTATTTAAAATATAACTCATTATTAAATTAAAATAATTTATAAAAGAAATTATCTCTTCATTAATAAATTACTTATTTAAACAAACTATATTTAAAAAGAACAAAACAACCTTTCTTGTAAATCTTATTTAAATTCAAACTTAAACTAAAATAAATTTAAAACAATTAATATTTTTCTTAAGTATTTTAAACCATACAGTTATTTATTTAGATAACCTTAAAAAAATATTAAATCAAATTATAATTACCAAAAATATTAAAATTAGAAAACATATCTTTATTTATTAAATTTAAAACAAAGCTTATCTATTCACAATATATACAAATATATATATATATATATTAAAAATAGAAAACAATTTATTAGCTTTTAAAAGATAAATTACAAGTTAAATATTTATTTAAAAGAAGATTATTAAATAAATTCAAATCTAATTACCAAAAATTATCAAATCAATTTAATTTTAAATGCAGATTATTAAATTGATATTGCCAGAAATTCTGGGATGTCACATTCCTCCCCCATTAAAAGAATTTCGTCCCCGAAATTTAAAACAAAGGTAATTTAATAATCTAATTAATGATTTAATTTTAAAACACAAGCATATATCAATTATATGCTAACAACCATAGCAACCAACTCTTCAAATCAAACAAATCTAACTACCCAGACAAAATCGGGATAGAACTATCCAGAGTTTCCCAAGTATAAACACCAATACTCGCTCTACAGAATCCAAACAAAACTATACTACTAAGCTACAGAGCTCCTACTCATCTAGATCTACAAAACTAGACAAGATATCAGACTATAGACAAGTCTGACTCAACAACCAAACCTCTAGAACTGCTAGTTCCAAAACCAAAGATGGATCATACACGTACTCCCTCAGATATACGTGAAACACAACGAATCCCAATTATCCAAACTGACAATTCACCCCAGAAGACCAAATACTAAACCTCACTAGAACATAGAGAAAATCCAAAATACCTCGGAGCTAGCTTCCCAATCTTACCAAACTTAAAGCTCCTTCGATCGGAGAAAACTTACTCAAAACCAAATCCCCAACTTTGAAATCCAAATTCCTCCGTCTCTTATCCACAAAACTCTTCTGACGATCCTGGGCTGTCTTCATCCCTACTGATCAGCTCAACCTTCGCTGAAACTTCTCAAAACAACTCATCAAGAGGATCCACTCACAATCAATCCAAGAACACAAACTCTACTCCTCAAACATCAGAAGACTGAACTTAATTTTCCTATACGAAAAGATAAAACAGATGCACTCCCAAACTGCTTCCGCTGCACAACTCTGATCTGAGTAGATGAAAATGCTGATGATACACACGGGGACAAACTGGACAAAAAATCCCATAAATATGGTTCAACAGATCCATAAAGAGAAAACTCAAAAATCCCGAAAGATCTCTGACAAACCAAGAGAACACTCAACTATTGCAAGTCACTTTTGCGATCAACCCAATCTAATATCCAAAGAAAACTGTTCTCTCTTTACCAATCAAAACAGCTTAAGCTTATCTAGCCAATCCAACGAACAAATGGGTCCACACTGCTGCTTCTGAACTCCACCTCAAGAAAACTGATGACAGAATGACCTCCTTGCCTACACACAGAACAATCTGAACTGCGACGCTGCACTGATGCTAAAGACTTCCTAATCAAAACTCCTTAAGAAACTCAGGCCTCAAAGCCAAACACAAACACCCAGCTGAACTCAGCCTCAACACCGATGCAGACACACTTCCTTAAACTTGTTCCAAAGGAACATCTTCGGAGACATCCATAGTCACAGCGTCTCATCACACAACTACTAATTCCTGAGGTATCAAGATACCATCACTAGCTTCTGCTCAACTACCAGAATCCAAATTCTACTCATCCAAACTTGCACTTCAAAAATGGACTCCGAATCCTAACAGATTTCCTTCGAAGATTGGTGAAATCCTTACACCACAACAAAAATTCACTCGAGACAGTATTAGGTCTACAGTCTCGTCAGATACACTTCCAACCTCAACCAACTCCAACCATTGGTAGTCGTGTTACACACACCACTACCCTATCTACCTTTATAACTTATATTGGAAAAACCGAACAGGTAACCCAACAGATAGATAGAAATAAATAAATATATAAATATATATATATTCAAAATTACAAATACGCTCTCTCAAGAAAGATACCACTCCAGAGCTTAGGTATTCACTCAACCTAGTGATCTGATACCAACTGTGACGGGACAACCCAGTGGCGACCGGTAGGCTTTGCAACCATCCCAGACCCACCGTGGCACACAGTGATACCTCGAATTTGCTTTTACAGCCAGCCTCTCGACTCGCAACCAACCCAGGGCCTTATACTACCAAAAAGGGACATGTAGGGGTAAGAGTCTCCCGTTTGCCACCAAACCGCGAAGCGAGAACCCCCTATCACGCTGTAATGAAGCAAACCCGATCCCGGTCTCATCGAAATCCAAATCGCCATCTTTTAAGTCTAAGTTGTTTTAAAGTTAAAACAATTCATTTCATTATCCATATACATACATATAGATAATTCACAATATCACAGATAGATAATTCACAATATCACAGATAGATAATTCACAATATCATCACAAATAGATAATCCATATTATCATCACACTTCAACCAAAGCAACCATATCATACAGCATTACTTATCTCATATCCGAGATTTCAAACCATTCAAGGAAATCAATATCATCCATCCATACATAAGCAATGATTCATAAGCACACCATTTATAATTAATTTAAAATGAATTAAATTAATTACCTTATTTTTAATTAATTTAAAGTAAATTAAATTAATTATTCATCACTATAAATCTTGCTTACATAACCATTAATTAATTACAAATCAATTAATTAATCATTCTCAAATTTCCATCTTAATTAATCATCCTGGATTAATTATCCTTCAATTACATTCAAGTAATTATTCTTTTAACTAATTTCACAAATTAATTATCCATAACCAAATATAGTAATTTATCTTTAATTACTCTATTAATTAATTAACTATAATTAATTACATTAATCCTTAATTAATTATATCAATTTATTACTCAAAATCACTTATTATTGATTAATTAGTCTTAATGAATCAACCTTTAATTACATCATTAATTATATACATTAATGATCTCTAATTACATTTTTAATTAATTATTCTATTTAAATTATTACATTTAAATTAATTACATTAAGAAATTAATCTTTTCTTAAACCATAATTATTAAT
Organism: Allium fistulosum; assembly: GCA_030737815.1. NCBI lineage: Eukaryota > Viridiplantae > Streptophyta > Magnoliopsida > Asparagales > Amaryllidaceae > Allium > Allium fistulosum. Next base: position 729,758,457 of record CM060902.1, on the reverse strand, counting down.
CACTCTTGATTAATCCCATTCAGTAATTAACTACCCTTAATTACTTCATTAAATAAATTAATTACTCCCTAATTAATTATCTTTAATTAATCCCTTGATTAATATCACAAGGTAATTTAATTCAAATTACTTCCATTATTACATCTTCTTCAATTAATTACATATAGTAATTACCATGAATTACTTCATTAAGTAATTACACTTCATTAATTACATTTAAGTAATTATACTTATCAAATCATCCAATGATTAATTTAAATCAATTAAACTAAATTAATTATCTTAAATAAATCAAATTTATTTAATTAATTACCTTGAGTAATTAATTCCTTTAATTACACTTAAATTTTTTTACAATTGATTATCTTTAATTAATTAATCTAATTAATTATTAAAATTATCACATTGATTAATTATTAAACAAATCTTAAGTTAATGACCTACATTAACTATTAACAATCCTTAATTTCTTTTCTTAAGAAATTTAACTTAGATAAATCAATATTAATTACAAGTTAATTTATCCTTAATAACCAATTAATTAACCACTAATTATTTAATTAATTTAAGTTTTTAACTGTAACTTAATTATCCTTTAATTACTTGATTAATTAATCTTTAATCATTAATTTAAAATCTAATCTTATTTAATTAATTAATTAAATCTTAAATCATTTAAACTAAATTACTTTAAGGTCAAATACTTATCCCATTAATTTCTTAATTATCAGTATCAACTAGATTTAACATCTTACCTTGGTTTACATTGATTATATTACTAAATTAAAATTTAAATATTAACATAAAATAATTTTAACTTAACATATTTAAGTTAACTAATTACATAACTTATTAAATTAAATGTTTAAAGAATACATTTACAATTGCATTTTACTTTAAGAAAAGTCTTAAACTATATTTATTTAAATTTCAAACTCTGATTTAAAAACCTTTAAAACTGGGTTTGGAGACTACTTCAGGTCCTACCCATGCTTTACTCGAATCCTGCTTCAAGACAACTTGCTATTTACTCGTCTCTGCCTCCAGTCCCTTCTCTCTTCTTCTACATTCTTTTACTAAGTTTATTTTTAAGTTTAAACAAAACTGCTACGATGAAAACTCTCACGAACTCGAGTTCTAACTCGAGCCAATCGACCGCTTACTCGAGAACCACTTCGAGTCGATCTCGATTCAAAAACTCAGACAAGCAACTTCATCGCCATCGCCGTGCACGTGCACAGCCTCTCTGGTGAACTCCGACTAACTCCAACGCCTCCCACATATCGAGCAACCCATCATCATCGAATCTTACTCACCCAAGAACCCACACTCGTCCATAGTCGAAATCGAGTATAACTCGATCAATCTCGAGTTCAGTCCACCTACCAACTTGCCTCGCCTGAACGATTCCGACCACCAGACAACCTGTCCCTCCGACCACGAACACGTCAACTCCCAAGCACTCACTCCCCCGAAAACACGTGCAACTCGATCTACGGTCATGCCCATGGTGATCGAATTTTCGACCACTATCCAAATTAGGGTTAAAACCAAAATCGTCTCACCGCCAACGCCACGGCGATCTGTCGACGCTCCCACTATTTTTCCTAGCCTCGCCGTACATCACTCCACGTCCACACGAAACCCCGAGAGCCCAGTGATCGTCGATCACCATGAAATGGTCAAAAACCATTTCCAGTTCAACTTCAAACCGCACCTCCGATACTCGATTTAAAATCGAGATTTTTATGTCAAAAATCCTATTTTTGATAGCTGATTCACATTATATAATTGAAACAATAAATTATAACACTTGATTTTATCATGCTTGTAAGTGTTCATTAGTACTATGAAGATTTCAAGCACATCTGAATTTTATTTTGAAGAAAAATATATTTCTTTAATTTATAACCAAACAAACATATTGTTTGGATCTTCCAGCCTAAAAATGATCAAAGAAATTTTGATTCTTGGGTTTTGATCAAGTCTTGATGCTCTAAATCAAGAAAACAAAGATGATTCTAGTATATACAGGCATACACACATTCAAATGTTTATAACACAGAGGAAAATCATGTATATATATGTATAACATGGTATCTTCAATTTCAGACTTCACAGGCAACAGATATAAAGGTATATATTTAACTTTAAATTTAAATGGTTTACTCACAGATAAGTATTCAGAAGATTCATACTTTTATGTTTTAAAACAAAAGTTACTCACTTGAAAATTTGAAAACAGAGATAGAGTCCTTTTTTTTATTTTGAAAAAGCTTGAAACTTTAAAACTTGAATTGCTTGAAGCTTGTTACTGGAAACTTGCAAATTGAAATCACTTTGAATATTGAGATGTTCTAGCTTTCAAAACAGAATTTGAAGTTGCTTCTTTGTTTTGAAACTGCAATGGCATGCTATTGAAACCTTTTTATTTTGACCTCCATTTTTGTTTTGAGTTGAAAATAAGCTTCATTTGAAATATACTTTCTAGTATGCTAAGTTTCTTGAACGAAAAGGAGAAGAGATAGATTGATATAGAAAAGAGGGTTACAGGTTATAATTTTTTACTGGTACAAAATGTCCAGAGATTTTTATTACATGGGGCTAATATGATCTTGTATGTACTAGAGATGTTAACATCATTTATGAAGTCGTCCTTAAGTCTACATATATTTATCTTTCGTATGTACTAATATGATTTTTCTTTTCAAGTGAACATACCCATATCCCTGTGCAAACATGAAGATATCTTTGCATATTTTTTTTAGTGTACATGGTTATTTTACTATCTGTACAATCATGAAGATATGTATTTTTACTTTTATACTTTGTTTTATTCTTGCCTTTCTTACTTACTTACAGCCTTGCATCTACAAGCAAGTATATCTAAGTATTCATTTTCTAGCCTGCAACCTGAATATGTATTTTCCAGAATTAACAAATGTGTACACTTTCTTGCCTTGTTTTAGTGTTATCTTTGTGATATAAATAAGTATATCTATAGTTTATTAACATATGGTTAGAATTTAGGTGATGTGTTCACTTTTATTCCTCTTTTATTTTTAAAACTTAAACTATTAAATACCTAGTCTATTATTATTTGTATTTTATACTTATGTTAGAAAGACTAAATTTTAATATTAATAAGGTTTATTTTATTTTAAAACATTTTTGAAAGACTTCATTTCAAATTTACAAATCATAGTTTCTTCCAAAAATATATATAACCATTCTATTCATATTAAAAATCTATTTGTAAAAATATTACATTACTAATATTATTTAAAATATAACTCATTATTAAATTAAAATAATTTATAAAAGAAATTATCTCTTCATTAATAAATTACTTATTTAAACAAACTATATTTAAAAAGAACAAAACAACCTTTCTTGTAAATCTTATTTAAATTCAAACTTAAACTAAAATAAATTTAAAACAGTTAATATTTTTCTTAAGTATTTTAAACCATACAGTTATTTATTTAGATAACCTTAAAAAAAATATTAAATCAAATTATAATTACCAAAAATATTAAAATTAGAAAACATATCTTTATTTATTAAATTTAAAACAAAGCTTATCTATTCACAATATATACAAATATATATATATATATATATATATATATATTATAAATAGAAAACAATTTATTAGCTTTTAAAAGATAAATTACCAATTAAATATTTATTTAAAAGAAGATTATTAAATCAATTCAAATCTAATTACAAAAAATTATCAAATCAATTTAATTTTAAATGCAGATTATTAAATTGATATTGCCAGAAATTCCGGGATGTCACATTCCTCCCCCCTTAAAAGAATTTCATCCCCGAAATTTAAAACAAAGGTAATTTAATAATCTAATTAATGATTTAATTTTAAAACACAAGCATATATTAATTATATGCTAACAACCAAAGCAACCAACTCATCAAATCAAACAAATCTAACTATCCAGACAAAATCGGGATAGAACTATCCAGAGTTTCCCAAGTATAAACACCGGGATACTCGCTCTGCAGAATCCAAACAAAACTATACTACTAAGCTACAGAGCTCCTACTCATCTAGATCTACAAAACTAGACAAGATATCAGACTATAGACAAGTCTGACTCAACAACCAAACCTCTAGAACTGCTAGTTCCAAAACCAATGATGGATCATACACGTACTCCCTCAAATATACGTGAAACACATCGAATCCCAATTATCCAAACTGACAATTCACCCCAAAAGACCAAATACTAAACCTCATCAGAACATAGAGAAAATCCAAAATACCTCGGAGCTAGCTTCTCAATCTTACCAAACTTAAAGCTCCTTCGATCGGAGAAAACTTACTCAAAACCAAATCCCCGACTTCGAAATCCAAATTCCTCCATCTCTTATCCACAAAACTCATCTGACGATTCTGGGCTGTCTTCATCCCTACTGATCAGCTCAACCTTCACTGAAACTTCTCAAAACAACTCATCAAGATGATCCACTCACAATCAATCCAAGAACACAAACTCTACTCCTCAAACATCAGAAGACTGAACTTACTTTTCCTATACGAAAAGATAAAACAGATGCACTCCCAAACTGCTTCCGCTGCACAACTCTGATCTGAGTAGATGAAAATGCTGATGATACACACGGGCACAAACTGGACAACACATCCCAGAAATATGGTTCAACGGATCCATAAAGAGAAAACTCAAAAATCCCGAAAGATCTCTGACAAACCAAGAGAACACTCAACTATCGCAAGTCACTTTTGCGATCAACCCAATCTAATATCCAAAGAAAACTGTTCTCTCTTTACCAATCAGAATAGCTTAAGCTTATCTAGCCAATCCAACGAAGAAATGGGTCTACACTGCTGCTTCTGAACATCACCTCAAGAAAACTGCTGACAGAATGACCTCCTTGCCTACACACAGAACAATCAGAACTGCGACAATGCACTGATGCTAAAGACTTCCTAATCCAAACTCCTCAAGAAACTCAGGCCTCAAAGCCAAACACAAACACCCAGCTGAACTCAGCCTCAACACCGATGCAGACACACTTCCTTAAACTGGTTCCAAAGAAACATCTTCGGAGACATCCATAGTCACTGCGTCTCATCACACAGCTACTAATTCCTGAGGTATCAAGATACCATCACTAGCTTCTGCTCAACTACCAGAATCCAAATTCTACTCATCCAAACTTGCACTTCAAAGATGGAATCCGAATCCTAACAGATTTCCTTCAGAGATTGGTGAAATCCTTACACCACAACAAAAATTCACTCGAGACGGTATTAGGTCTATAGTCTCGTCAGATACACTTCCAACCTCAACCAACTCCAACCATTGGTAGTCGTGTTACACACACCACTACCCTATCTACCTTTATAACTTATATTGGAAAACCCGAACAGGTAACCCAACAGATAGGTAGAAATAAATAATTATATAAATATATATATTCAAAATTACAAATACGCTCTCTCAAGAAAGATACCACTCCAGAGCTTAGGTATTCACTCAACCTAGTGCTCTAATACCAACTGTGATGGGACAACCCTGTGGCGACCGGTAGGCTTTGCAACCATCCCAAACCCACCGTGGCACACAGTGTTAACTCCTTTAGTTCAGCGACCTAAAACTCTGCGACCTAAGAAAATGCTGCGACCTAAGAATGCTGCGACCTAAGGAAATGCTGCGACCTAAGAATGCTGCGACCTAAAGAAAGCTGCGACCTAACTACATAGCGATCTAACTGAGGGTCCACGACTTATCAAGATAAGAAGTTAGCGACCTAACTTCTTCGCGACCTAAGGTCCAGAAGGGTTCGCGACCTTAAGCTGCAGAAGACCTTGCGACCTAAGGAGGCAGGAAAGCTTCGCGACCTAAGATCTAGAAGGCCTTGCGACCTAAGGAGGCAGGAAAGCTTCGCGACCTAAGACCCAGAAGGCCTTGCGACCTTGCAGCAGAAAGGATTGCGACCTTTGGAACTCAACGACCTAAGGTAGCTAGCGACCTAAAGGACTTAGCAACCTAAGGTAGTTAGCGACCTAGGGAACTTGACGACTTAAATAGGTTAGCGACCTAACTATTAAGGGAGGTTCAGCGACCTACGACCTAGAGCTCCCACAGCTATTCTGTAACTCGCGTGCGACCTATTACTTGATCAAATGAAGACAAGCACAGTAACTCCTGGAACCGCAAGGTGACAGCGACCTAGCTTAGGTCGTTCGCGACCTACGACCTAACTAAGGTCGTGCACGACTTAAGACTTAGGCAGATTTCCTGCCCAGAAATCAGCCTCTATAAATAGGACATCACTTTCCACTTGAAAGGGACTTTTTGGCAATTCATTTCTAAAGCACCGTTACTCTGTCAAACTCTCCAATCATTCAGCAAACAAAGATCCTTCAAGCATTCAAGACACTACAACAAACTTCGAGAGAAATTCCTAACATCCGACATGGATTCATCGAGTTTCATCGCCGAAGATAGAGCTAGTAGTCAAGATTGTTTCTTGTGATCGAGTTGTACTGTTTTCATAGGAGATTTGTATCAATTTGTAACCAGATTCGATAATAAAGAGATTCAAAGTGGACGTAGGCTAAATCTCAAGCCGAACCACTATAAATTGCTGTCTTTTACTGCATTTTTGCTATTTTCCTGCTTGATTTCTGTTCCCGTTACACGGGTGGTGCTTTCACGATCTTACTACACACACCGGGTGTTGGCGTTCACATTTTAACGTTAACATTTTGGTGCTTTCACTGAGAACCCAACTCAGGCTGCCACTCACCATTGCTTCTCAGAAGTTTGCTGAAAGAATTTCCCACAAAATCAGAAGTTTATCAGACATAATGGCTCCCGGAAGGAAACGAAAGTCTGTCAGAACTGATGATGACCGTGACAATACAGCCACTTCTCTCTCTCCAAATCAAGCGGCTCCGAGCATCGGTGTTACGCGACAGGAGTTAGATGCTGCTGTATCCGGACTATACCAGCAGATTGAAACTCAGAATAACCTGATGATGGAAAGGCTGAATGCTCTATTTGGTACGAGTCAAAGACCAGTAAATAATGAGGGAAACTTTGCTAATGCTGCTCCCAATTCCGAGGGAAGAAATATTCCTCACGGGGGATCAGGTGCTGCCGAAGGGGCACCCCTTCAGGCCGAAGGATCTAGGCCGTCACCAGTTCTTCATGAGCATCTACCTGGACAAACTCCCGAAAAGATGGCTGAGGCCTACTCTGCAAAATCTCTGAACAATGAGGAATATCTCTCTGTTATGATCAAGCAAATAATGAAAGAGAGCATGCAAAGAGATGAAGACGAAAGCGAATGGGGATTCGCACCAAGTAGAACTCCGTTTACCGAGAAGATTCTGAAAGCTGAATTTCCTAGAAAGTTTGTTCCCCCCACTATTCCTGCTTATCGTGGAACAAGTAATCCAAATCAGTTCTTGTATAAATACGACTGGCATATGACCGACGCAAGGGCGACCGACGAGATAAAGTGCTGATATTTCCCAGTTTATTTAGAAGGAGTGGCGCTTCTCTGGTTTACCAAGCTTCCAGTCCGATCTGTAGATCAGTTTTCCGATCTCACCCGAAAATTCAAAGAGCAATTCAGGCTATACGCTTCAAGGGCAAAAGATATAATGTCACTGTCTAGTCTTGAACAGAATCCGGGAGAGCCTATTAAGTCATTCTTGAACCGCTTCAACTTAGCTCTGGCAGAAGTCGATAATGCAGAGCCACGAATGATCTTGACCTATTTGATGCGTGCCGTTGACAAATCGAGCGAATTTGGGAAATGGCTGAAGATGAAAGAGCCAAATTCGCTCGAGAAATTCTACAAAAAGGCTGACGAATTTATACGCCTAGAGAATCTTTCCGCACCAGCTAAAGTTGTGACAACGGTGGCGGAAAATAATGCTACTACTCAAAGCAAGAAAGAACCGGCAGATCAGAAAAGGGAAAGTAATGGTGGGAAAGGCAGAAAGACTTCAAAAAGCCCCGTTTTCTTAAACCATCAGACTTTACTCCTCTGACCGATACCCCGGAAAATATCTTCATCGCCACTAAGGATGCTGTTGAATTTCCGAAACCACCGGCCGTGAAAGTTGGGAAGAATGCTGTTCAGAGCGGAAGATTTTGCAAGTTTCACAACCAATCAGGGCATGATACCAATGAGTGCCGCCATTTGAAAAGTCTGATTGAAGAATTGCTAAGAGAGAATAAGTTGCAGCAATACGTCAAGAGGAATAGAAAGGACCCATCTTCGTCCAACCAAGGGCAGTTACCTCCAACTAATTCATCTGATTCAGGAGAAAGGCCTGCTGGAAAGGAAAGACCTGTTATTAATGTGATCACAGGGGGACCTCACCCGGCTGGCAGAAGTTGGGGTGAAATGGAAAGGTATGCAAAAGCTTTGAAGTATGCACCAACCGAAGAAAGTGTCTTAATCCTGGAAGATGCTTCACCTCTAAAGCAGCAAAAAACTTTCCATGATGATATTATGTTCAGAGCCAGGGATTCTATTAATGTGGAAGCTCCTACTGAGGACCCTATGGTTGTCTCTGTCGGTATTGGGCCGGCTATTGTCAGAAGAGTGTTAGTTGATAGTGGTGCCTCATGCAACATCCTCTTTAAAAGGACATTTGACCAAATGAAAATTTCGATGACTGATGTACATGCTTCTTCACACAAGATCGCCGGATTCACAGGAGAGCTGAAACAGCCGATTGGAACAGTAGACTTGTTTGTTGAAATGGGCGAGGGATCCAAGAAATTGGTTCGGAAGCAAACCTTTGTAATTGTGGACGGATTCTCCGCCTATAACGCTTTCTTGGGCCGGCCTACTCTTGCAGCTTTCAGGGCCGTCCTCGCTCCTTGGTGCTTAACAATGAAATTTCCTACTGATAATGGGATTGCTGTTATCAAAGGAGATCAAAACGCAGGACGAGAATGTTATCTTGTAGAACTCCGAGAGGCTAGGAGAAAAGAAATGGGGAAAGATGCGGCAGCTCCGCTCCGCATCAAGGAACCAACCCTGTAGCAACTACAGAGCGGCCCCTGTACCGGCGAACACAGCAATGCAAGAAAAGAAATGGATCCCAGAAAAGCCAGTACAGGGGAGAATAGAGTGGTACCCGTGGAGGTAACGGTACCAGTATCTGTAGACCCGAAAGACCCGAATAAAGTGCTCAATGTGGGTTCACAGCTAAGTATAACAGTTCAAAACACACTGATATCGTTCTTGAAAGCCAATCTAGATGTGTTCGCTTGGTGTCATGCTGATATGTGCGGAATCTCTCCAACAATTGCTGTTCACACCCTGAATGTCGATCCAAAATTCACTCCAGTAAAACAGAAAAGGAGAACTCAAGGTCCAGAAAGGTCAGCAGCTTTAAAAGAAGAGGTAGATCGTCTCCTAGAGAATAATTTCATCAAGGAATCCACTTATCCAAATTGGGTTTCAAATCCAGTACTGGTTAAGAAAGCAAATGGAAAGTGGAGAGTATGCATTGATTTCTTAGATCTGAACAAGGCTTGCCCCAAAGACTGCTTCCCGTTGCCTAGAATCGATCAACTAGTAGATGGGACGGCTGGACATGAGTTGTTATCTTTTATGGATGCCTATTCTGGATACAATCAGATTATGATGAATGAACCAGATCAGGAGGACACAAGCTTTATTACAGATGTGGGACTCTACTGTTACAAAGTCATGCCATTCGGTTTAAAGAATGCTGGGGCAACATACCAAAGACTTGTCAACGCTATGTTCAAGCCTCAGATTGGCAAAACGATGGAAGTCTATGTTGATGATATGTTAGTAAAGTCAAAGAAAGTAGTAGACCACATGGATCACCTAGCAGAAATGTTCTCAATTCTTCGGAAGTACGGAATGAAGCTTAATCCATTGAAATGTTCATTCGGAGTAGAGTCTGGGAAATTCCTGGGTTTCATTGTGAGCGCTAGGGGCATCGAGGCCAACCCTGCTCAAATCACAGCTCTAAGAGAGGTTAAAGCCCCTAGAACAAAGAAAGAACTGCAAAGTCTTAATGGAAAGGTTGCCGCTCTTAGTCGCTTCATTTCCAAGGCCACAGACAAATGCATTCCCTTCTTTGATGCTCTAAAGAAAGGGAAGAAAAATTTCGAATGGACTCCTGAATGTCAGAATGCTTTCGATCAACTGATTCATCATATGAGAACTCCTCCGGTCCTTTCCAAGCCTAGTGATGGTGAAGACCTCTTCATCTACCTGGCAGTTTCATCCCATGCTTTAAGTGCAGCACTCGTACGAGAAGATATGAAAATACAACGTCCGGTTTACTACATCAGCAAACGATTCGCTGGGGCTGAAATGAATTATTCAAAGATAGAAAAACTTGCTTATTGTCTGCTAATCGCTTCCAGGAAGTTGAGACCCTATTTTCAATCTCATCCTATCAAGGTCCTGACTGATCAGCCTTTGAAGCAAGTCCTGTATCGTCCTGAAACTTCGGGTCGTCTCTTGAAGTGGAACATAGAACTCAGCCAATATGACATCACTTACCATCCCCGAAGAGCAATTAACGGACAAGCTTTAGCAGATTTCATTGCAGAATCCACTGACAAAGGTGACAGTAAGGAAGAAACCACTGACTGCATTCCGATACAATGGAAGTTGTATGTTGATGGCTCGAGAAATGATTATTGTTCTGGGGCAGGAGTTGTGCTCGAAACTCCCGAAGGACGATCACTATGTTATGCATTGAGACTGGAATTTCCTTCAACAAACAATGAAGCAGAATATGAAGCCCTTATTGCCGGATTGAAAATCGCCAAGGAATTGAATATCAAAGTGATACAGATTTTCAGTGATTCTCAGCTTATTGTCTGCCAGGTGAAGAAGGAATTTCAAGCCAAAGGAGGGAATTTGCCTGCATATTTGACAAAAACTACCGAACTCCTCAATGATTTAGATCACTACTCAATAAGCCACATACCCCAAGAAGAAAATATGAAGGCGGATTCTTTAGCAAAGTACTCAAGTTCCGGAGAAGCTCAATTACTAGGATTAGTTCATGTAGAAGTTCTGTCAGCTCCAAGCATTGATGAAATGGATGTTGATTGGATTATGACTATGTCTCAAGAGCATGAATCATGGATGACTCCAATCAAGGAATACTTACTCAGTGGTTCCCTGCCAGAGAATTCTAAGGAACGTCGAAAGTTATTAAGAAAAGCATCGAGGTATATAATTCAAGATGGTCGATTATACAGGCGAGGATTTTCAACCCCACTACTCCGATGTGTAACTAAGGAAGAAGCCAAGACAATCTTAACAGAGGTGCACGGAGGAGAATGCGGAGACCATTCAGGTGGTCAAACACTTGCGAAGAAAATTCTCCGATATGGATACTTCTGGCCAGACATCAATCGAGATGCTGCAACTTTTTCCAGGAAATGTAACAGATGCCAACGGTTTGCAAAAATCCCAAGAGCACCCTCCACTGAACTCACACAAATGGTCAGTCCATGGCCATTTGCCATTTGGGGGATAGACCTAATTGGACCATTACCGATCGCCAAATCAGGAATTAAATATGCTATTGTTGCCGTTGATTATTTCACCAAGTGGGCTGAAGCTGAACCTTTGGCCACCATCACTTCTAAAAAGATGATAAATTTTGTAACGAAGAATATCATTTGCAGATATGGTGTGCCACAGAAGATAATCACCGACAATGGCACTCAATTTGAAAGTGAAGAATTCCAGGATTTTTGCAAGCGGTTCAGAATTCGAAAAAGCTTCTCAACAGTGGCTCATCCGCAGGCAAATGGGCAAGTGGAAGCAGTTAACAAGATCATCAAGTCAACTATCAAAAAGCAACTTGAAAAAGCAAAAGGTGGTTGGGTTGATAAGCTTCCATTAGCACTATGGGCGTACAGAACGACTCACAAAACTGCGACTGGGCACACTCCATTTTCACTGGCATACGGATCTGAGGCAATGATTCCAGTAGAAGTAGAGGTTCCTTCACATAGAAGAGTTCATTTCAATGAAATCGAAAATGAAAAACTGCAACTTGAAGCGCTTGATTTTCTTGATGAGAAAAGAGAGGAAGCTAGGCTCAGAGTTTCAGCTCATCAGTAGAGAATAGCCAGGTATTTCAATTCCAAAGTTCGCCAACGCAGCTTTGAAGTCGGAGACTTGGTTTTGAAAAGGATCATGACAGCAACTGGTGTGTTTGGGCCAAACTGGGAAGGACCATATGTCATAGGCACTAAACTTCTCGATGGCACCTTCAAACTCATAACTGTTGAAGGAGATCCGATTCCAAGGGCCTGGAACAGCAACCATTTGCGTCCTTACTTTACCTGAAAAGAGCTCAGCTCAAAATTGTAAAATGATGATGAATGTATCAGTTGTATTGTGAAACATTGTAAATCAGTGTGAATGAATGAAAGCTATAAAGTGGACGTAGGCCCGATTTTTGGCCGAACCACTATAAATCTTGTGTTCTTTACTATTTCATGATGCCTGTTTTATTTTGATATGTAAATACTTTAAATGTATCACTAAAATATCAATTCAAAATTGCAGGACATAATAACAAGGCTTTCTCATCACAAAGCTAAGCAACTTCCATAAATCAGCTATTACACGAAAACCAAGCCACAAAAATTTTGTCCAAATTCAAATCCCAAGCAAGGAAAACTTCACATAAAAAGTTGGCGACTCCACTGTGACAAACCTTTGTTCACTAGTTGAGATTGCCGTTATGAATAGACATCCAATTAGATAACTTGCGTTTGTCTCGTGAAGTCATTCAACAGGGAAGTCCACTTCTTCGGATAAAGCAATTTACTTGTAAGAGGAAAAGAAGAAGATGTGCTTGGGAACGATAATAAGAGAGCGCTAACAGGCAGATGATGAGAGAAAGTTGCCAACCAACCAAAGCCCTCTAACGAGGCACACCAATAAATGGGAGTACTTTCCTCAACCAAAAAGATCGGTGGGACTACCGAAGGGGCATCTTGTTAATTGGTTGCGGTCGTTTGTACAAACAAACATCCAATCAAGCAACTTACGCCTGCCCCGCGAACCCATCCGACCATGAGAAAGTAACTCCCAGGCACTCAAAAGCCCTCTTCGGAGGCACAAGCCCTCTTCGGAGGCACATGACCTCTTCGGAGGCAAAAGCCCTTTCCCAAGGCACCGCAAGCCCTCTTCGGAGGCACATGACCTCTTCGGAGGCAAAAGCCCTTTCCCAAGGCACCGCAAGCCCTCTTCGGAGGCACATGACCACTTCGGAGGCAAAAGCCCTTTCCCAAGGCACCGCAAGCCCTCTTCGGAGGCACAAGCCCTCCTCGGAGGCACAAGCCCTTTTCGAAGGCACAAGACCTCTTCGGAGGCACAACTCTTTAAGAGGAGCCCTCTCCGGAGGCATGTCCCAAAATAAAATGCTTAAACAAAAAGCATCGTCCAGAAGCACAGTTCAACTCCCAAAGGAAGGAAGGACTAACTTGTTCATCTAGAAAGGTTCCTCCTAAAAAAAAAAGGGGGTTGAAAAAGGCTACAAAATTCTTTCAGAAAAAGTTCATTTCACTTCATAGGGAAATTCACTTCTTAATGAATAAAAGTGGTTATCCCCGAAAGTTGAAGCGTTCTTCAGAAAGAGAAAATAAAAATTCTTCTAAAGACTGGATATACTCTATTAAAAGCGGAATAATTGTCCTCTGAAGTAAGAGTATTAGTCTTAAAAAAAAACTAGGAATATTGCAATGCACTTACGGCATGGGGGCAATACTGTACAATTCAATTACATTAATAAAAGCAACATGCCACAAGTTCGTTGCAATACCACGGAAAACAGATGTGGAATAAATGCATTCTCAAACGCAGACAGAAAGTTTGCACAAATAAGAAGAATCGTTTGTTCTACACTTAAAATAAAAGATAGATCATTCTCACATACACAAGAGTTTGTACAAGTAAAATAATTGTTTTATTTAGTACTATGAAAATTCTTTACATGTGCAGATATCTCAAAAAGCAAAAGCGAGGACCGGTACCCGCACAATCCCCGGTCAATACATGCAAAGAGAAAAAATAAAAAGTAGAAAATCCAGCTTGATTATTCCTTCTTCTCACCACCCTTGGAACTCTTTCCCGGTCTGATGATTAGCTTTTGAAGTCGTTGAGAACGGGCAGGGGCAGAAGGAGAAAGCGGTACAGCCGGATCAACTACTGCTTCCTCTTCAGTGGAAGTCTTCTTCTTTTTCCTTACAACACGCTTCCCCTTCCTCTTTGAAGAAGACTCACTCCCCGGAGTAGTCAGCAATGTTGAAAGCTTTGTATCGTCGTCAAGAGACCGCTCCGGGGTCTTCTCGATGTCTTCAAAATCCTCCGCCTTCTATTCCTGAGAAGCAGCCGGATCATCCAAGCCTTGAAGAGCTTCGATTTTCTCTGCCTGTGATCCCGGTTGGGAAGCAGAGGGAGGAGTAATTTGGGAAGACAGAGGAACGGCAATCGAAGGAGTGAAAGCTTGTGTAGTGCTTGGTGCCTCCGCTGTAGAAGAAAAGAAGTTAAAATCAGCATCCCCCGAAAATAAAGAAGGCATCGGTTCATCAAAGTTTAAGTAACAAGTAAGAAGGTCATCGAATTCGGCTAAGTCAAATGACTGGTTCATTAGACCCGAGATGACACCAAGAGTACCTGGAGGAGTTGGCTTTACAAGATCCACCTCGAACTTCTCGGCTTCAATATCATCCAGTGCCTCATCTTCAGTAGGAGTAGTTGCAGTCTCCTGGGCAACTTTGGCTAAATGTAGAGAATGAGGGCTGGAATCTATAATATTAACGTCGGCTGAAGTGGAAGTCTGAACGGGGGCAGTTAAAGGAGCTTCTTCTTTTGGAGGCTCTTCTCCCGCTGTTTCAGCTCGTACTTTGGCAAGTAGCTCCTTCCCCTTAACAAGAGCGGCGCGATCCTCATCATTGAGATAGCGCTCCTCAAGTTCCAGCTCATTATAGCCAGCCCCGCCAAGCATATCCATCGCGACTTCCCACACTTCAGCCAATGTAATTTCATAATCGGGACCAAGAAAAGAGAGGCTCCCACGACCCAGAACGCTGTGTAAATAAAAGTCAAATAAGGTAGAGCTGACGTCTGCTTTCGTCGCCTCATGTGATTGCTCAGCCGCTTCCTTTTCGGCAACGGCAGCAACCCGGCCAGCGGTAGCCTCATCACGCTCTGCCTCAACTTTAGCAAGTCGAGACTTTAGTAACTCAATCTCTACGTTCTGAGAGGTGACCTTTTCCCGCAAATCGGTGTTTTCTGTGCGGTATTTCTCAGTAATATGCTGTTCAGCAGCAAGCTTCATTTCAACATCTCTCTGTGCAGCATGGGCATCCCGCACTTGTTTTTGAAAGACCTCTTCTTTTTGGATATGAGATGCAGAAGAAGAGGCAAGATCTTCCTTAAGTTTTTTAACCTCGGACTCAAGTTTTGCATAACCATCAGCAATAGTTGTCATTTCGAGATTATGCTGTTTGCAAACTTTGTCCCACTCCGCCTTGTCGTTTTCCATAGTCAGCATTGCCTCAAGGTTTGCACGGTTAACCCTTTGGAGTTCATCGACAAGCTTCTGCCACTGCGACATCCTCTCGATATTCAGCCTGACTGCGTCAAGACTGCTAAGCATGTCTGATTTATCAATCGGAATTATGTCCAAGTCAAAGCGCACCCCTTTTAGGCACCAATTCGGGAAACGGCTCTGAAGTGTTGGGGGGCCGTCCTTGACTTGATATTGCGGTCTGTTAATGATAGTCTGAATGTCAGATTTCTTCAGAGGAGGAGAGCTAGCCAGAATATCAAAAGGAATGGGAGCGTCAGTCTTCTCAGAAATTTCAGACGTGTCAATCGGTTTAGATCGTTTGCTCGGTTCATCGGCAATCTGAGTTTTTCCCTTATCATCATAAGACTTTCGCTTATGAGAGTAGTCACTCCTGTGCGAAGAGTCGTATCGCTCGGCATCTTTCCTTCTTTGCCACTGATCGTAATCCCGCTTCTCCTAGGCTTTCCTTCGAGCCCTCTCTTCATCTGTTTCTTTTGGAGTATCAAGGTACTTCCTAAAGTCATAGGTGCCGCGGCCTCCACGGTACTTGAATGAGTCATAATATGAACCTGTACGTCCCATTGGAGAACCTGAAAGCAAAAAAGGAGTAAAGTTTAGAAATTTCCAGGAAAAAGAGGATAAATGTTTATAAGTGCTGGAAAATCCTAAGTGTGTGTGGCGTGCAAGCTACATGCGTCAAGCTACAGACCACGCTTTAGTGTGGAAACAGAGACGACTGGCGTAGTAGGCGTCTGGGTTTGTTTAAAGGTGGAAGTCGCCTCGACAACGGGAGAAGTTGCTTTTGGATTGTTATCCCCAAAAAGCTCTTGAGAAGTTATCATGATGTCACTCAAGCCATCAAAGGCGTCATCTAGGAGTTCAGCAGACTTCTCCTTTTCAACCTCTGTATCAATGGATTTCTCAGGAACTTGAGGATTCTCTTCCTCTTCAGTAATCGGGGTAAGCGCCGACTTGCTGATTAACCCTGCGACATCGATGGATGCGGAACATTTTACCAAGGCAGCCTCCATGACGGGTGCTTCTGATGCGGTTTCTTCTACAGAAGCTGGGGCATTCGAGGCCTCTGCTTGGGAATCTGAAGCAATTAACGTTTCCGCCTCAGAACTAGAAACTTCATGAATCTGAGTCGATCTAGAAGAATGTAAAAGGCCAAACTGGTGGAGAAATTCATCTTTCAACAAGAATTTGGCACTCCTCTCTTCAGCGTCAACAGCACTCAAAGTATCTAAAATCGACTTACGGCTGGTATCTCGAAGAAGAGAAGGAAGTGCTGCACGAAGAAAGAATGGAATTAAGCATTTGATGGTTCGAATTATGAGAAATTTAGAAAAAATGAATTGGTAAGAGGTAATCTTACTTCCGACTCTCCAAATAGCATAAAATCCCGGAGGACAACGAACATAGAAGAATTGAGTCAAGAATCCGTGGGCACTTTCAGGCAAGTCCAGAATTAGTTTGCGATTCCTAGCACTCCTCACAAGTATGATAGAAGGATGGTCCTTGTTCTTCGCAAATGTGCACAAGAAGCGAATTTCATCAAAAGAGGGAAAACGGTTCAACGTTCTCCTGAAAAGCACGCACAATCCCAGCAGGATGGAGTATCCGTTAGGGTGTAGCTGAAAGGGAGAAATAGTTAGCCGAAGGAAGAGTTCCCGAAGACAATCATTAAATGGAGGAATGGCTCCACTTGACCACATCTGCCGGTTCACAGCAACGAAGCCAAGAGGCGGCCTGTCAGCAGTGTCGCTTGGCCCAGGAAGTAAAGCATCAGCTTCGGCAATGCCGAATTGGATGCACAGTTGTCGGAAGACTTTATGACTTAAAGTAGTAGAAGTCCTTTCCGGAGGGTCGATTAGTGGAGTAGCAATTGGAAAAGCTTCTCCGGCTATTTCCAAGTCTTCTAGTTGAGATTCCATTCTACACAAGGAACTGGACGATCAAATATTAAGGTGCACGTTTCCTAAAAAGGGTGAAGTGTTGTGCAAAACTAATACAATAATGAGCAAATGTAAATGAAATTAAACTAATTGATACTTGTCAATTAAAGAGTTTCGGGGCTTAATGTTTTAAGTCCAGGAATAGTGTTGCGTTAATGCAAATAAATCAGCTTTAGTTGATCACTTCAATTTTGCTTTAATACTTCACTTAGATTTGTTAGTTCACAACATTTCATTCACGAAGTTCATTTAAGTTTGATTTTCTTTGACAACTAATCTGTTGTTGATGTGGGCAATCAATAGCAGTGTATTCGTCCCATTTTTTCTGTGAATGTTGCTTCTAAACAGGTTATTAGCATTAAAGTTGAGGCAATCCAAGAAGTGCAAAACCCAAAATAATTCAAGTCCAGGAAGTCAGTCAAAAGCTGTTCAAAGTTCTAAGTGTTAGGTCGCTTACGACCTAGCACAGGTTGCAATGTTCTTATGCTATGTTGTTCAGATTGAAAGTTCAAGACTGCGAAAAATTGCTTAAGTCTTAGGTCGTTCAGCGACCTATCATAAGTCGGGATTTCTGTAGGTCGCGTGTTGCAGCTGAATGGATTAAGGTGAGGCAATTCTCTTAAGTCCTAGGTCGAGCACAATTGTTTTTGGGTTGGAGATACTCTAGGTCGCAAATGTCGTCAGGTCGCAAAGGCTAAGGTCGTTAAGTATTCCCACGCGACCTAACTCTTAGGGCGTTCGAATTTGATAGGTTGACGACTTCTTCTCCAAGCAACATCATATTGGGTCCAATAACCCAATACCACCAGTTCAAAAAGGAATCATCATCCCCTTCATCCTACCTCAACCTATCATCGATTGACTAGAGAATCAATGGCAAACCCTACAGATCCACAGCAAAACCTTCCGTATGATCGTAAGTCATCCCAACACGTCAAACGACGAACGAAAGTCGATTGAGACTACCGTACAAAAAAGCGTGATGCATGGAATTGGGCTTAGGTCGAGCGACAACGATTCATGTCCAAAACAGTGACTATGAGCAAGTATAAGCTGATCCACTTACGAATTATGATCGGCGAGGAAGAATCGTTGGCGATTGAGTCAAATTTGTCTCTGGAAGATCGAAAGAACTGTTAATGGCGATGGAGGCTCAGGACAGTAGGGTAAGAAAGAAGATGCGACCTAACCAATTTATATTGGACTGAAGAAGGAAGGTGAACAGGCGTGCAAGTTTTAAGTCGATTCGCGACCTAGCAAAGTTAAGTCGAAGCATACGACCTAGAGTATAGTCATATACTTCGAGGGGCAAATGTTAACTCCTTTAGTTCAGCGACCTAAAACTCTGCGACCTAAGGAAATGCTGCGACCTAAGAATGCTGCGACCTAAGGAAATGCTGCGACCTAAGAATGCTGCGACCTAAAGAAAGCTGCGACCTAACTACATAGCGATCTAACTGAGGGTCCACGACTTATCAAGATAAGAAGTTAGCGACCTAACTTCTTCGCGACCTAAGGTCCAGAAGGGTTCGCGACCTTAAGCTGCAGAAGACCTTGCGACCTAAGGAGGCAGGAAAGCTTCGCGACCTAAGATCCAGAAGGCCTTGCGACCTAAGGAGGCAGGAAAGCTTCGCGACCTAAGACCCAGAAGGCCTTGCGACCTTGCAGCAGAAAGGATTACGACCTTTGGAACTCAACGACCTAAGGTAGCTAGCGACCTAAAGGACTTAGCAACCTAAGGTAGTTAGCGACCTAGGGAACTTGACGACTTAAATAGGTTAGCGACCTAACTATTAAGGGAGGTTCAGCGACCTACGACCTAGAGCTCCCACAGCTATTCTGTAACTCGCGTGCGACCTATTACTTGATCAAATGAAGACAAGCACAGTAACTCCTGGAACCGCAAGGTGACAGCGACCTAGCTTAGGTCGTTCGCGACCTACGACCTAACTAAGGTCGTGCGCGACCTAAGACTTAGGCAGATTTCCTGCCCAGAAATCAGCCTCTATAAATAGGACATCACTTCCCACTTGAAAGGGACTTTTTGGCAATTCATTTCTAAAGCACCGTTACTCTGTCAAACTCTCCAATCATTCAGCAAACAAAGATCCTTCAAGCATTCAAGACACTACAACAAACTTCGAGAGAAATTCCTAACATCCGACATGGATTCATCGAGTTTCATCGCCGAAGATTGAGCTAGTAGTCAAGATTGTTTCTTGTGATCGAGTTGTACTGTTTTCATAGGAGATTTGTATCAATTTGTAACCAGATTCGATAATAAAGAGATTCAAAGTGGACGTAGGCTAAATCTCAAGCCGAACCACTATAAATTGCTGTCTTTTACTGCATTTTTGCTATTTTCCTGCTTGATTTCTGTTCCCGTTACACGGGTGGTGCTTTCACGATCTTACTACACACACCGGGTGTTGGCGTTCACATTTTAACGTTAACACACAGTGATACCTCGAATTTGCTTTTACGGCCAGCCTCTCGACTCGAAACCAACCCAGGGCCTTATACTACCCAAAAGAGACATGTAGGGGGTAAGAGTCTCCCGTTCGCCACCAAACCGTGAAGCGAGAACCCCCTATCACGCTGTAATGAAGCAAACCCGATCCCGGTCTCATCGAAATCCAAATCACCATCTTTTAAGTCTATATTGTTTTAAAGTTAAAACAATTCATTTCATTATCCATATACATACAGATAGATAATTCACAATATCATAGATAGATAATTCACAATATCATCACAAATAGATAATCCATATTATCATCACACTTCAACCAAAGCAACCATATCATACAGCATTACTTATCTCATATCTGAGATTTCAAACCATTCAAGGAAATCAATATCATCCATCCATACATAAGCAATGATTCATAAACACACCATTTATAATTAATTTAAAATGAATTAAATTAATTACCTTATTTTTAATTAATTTAAAGTAAATTAAATTAATTACTTCATCACTATAAATCTTGCTTACATAACCATTAATTAATTACAAATCAATTAATTAATCATTCTCAAATTTCCATCTTAATTAATCATCCTGGATTAATTATCCTTCAATTACATTCAAGTAATTATTCTTTTAATTAATTTCACAAATTAATTATCCATAACCAAATATAGTAATTTATCTTTAATTACTCTATTAATTAATTAACTATAATTAATTACATTAATCCTTAATTAATTATATTAATTAATTACTCAAAATCACTTATTATTGATTAATTAGTCTTAATGAATCAACCTTTAATTACATCATTAATTATATACATTAATGATCCCTAATTACATTTTTAATTAATTATTCTATTTAAATAATTACATTTAAATTAATTACATTAAGAAATTAATCTTTTCTTAAACCATAATTATTAATCACTCTTGATTAATCCCATTCATTAATTAACTACCCTTAATTACTTCATTAAATAAATTAATTACTCCCTAATTAAATATCTTTAATTAATCCCTTGATTAATCTCACAAGGTAATTTAATTCAAATTACTTCCATTATTACATCCTCTTCAATTAATTACATATAGTAATTACCGTTAATTACTTCATTAAGTAATTACATTTAAGTAATTATACTTATCAAATCATCCAATGATTAATTTAAATCAATTAAACTAAATTAATTATCTTAAATAAATCAAATTTATTTAATTAATTACCTTGAGTAATTAATTCCTTTAATTACACTTAAACAATTTCACAATTGATTATCTTTAATTAATTAATCTAATTAATTATTAAAATTATCACATTGATTAATTATTAAACAAATCTTAAGTTAATGACCTACATTAACTATTAACAATCCTTAATTTCTTTTCTAAGAAATTTAACTTAGACAAATCAATATTAATTACAAGTTAATTTATCCTTAATAACCAATTAATTAACCACTAATTATTTAATTAATTTAAGTTTTTAACTGTAACTTAATTATCCTTTAATTACTTGATTAATTAATCTTTAATCATTAATTTAAAATCTAATCTTATTTAATTAATTAATTAAAACTTAAATCATTTAAACTAAATTACTTTAAGGTCAAATACTTATCCCATTAATTTCTTAATTATCAGTATCAACTAGATTTAACATCTTACCTTGATTTACATTGATTATATTACTAAATTAAATTTTAAATATTAACATAAAATAATTTTAACTTAACATATTTAAGTTAACTAATTACATAACTTATTAAATCAAATGTTTAAAGAATACATTTACAATTGAATTTTACTTTAAGAAAAGTCTTAAACTATATTTATTTAAATTTCAAACTCTGATTTAAAAACCTTTAAAACTGGGTTTGGAGACTACTTCGGGTCCTACCCGTGCTTTACTCGAATCCTGCTTCGAGACAACTTGCTATTTACTCGTCTCTCCCTCCAGTCCCTTCTCTCTTCTTCTACATTCTTTTACTAAGTTTATTTTTAAGTTTAAACAAAACTGCTACGATGAAAACTCTCGCGAACTCGAGTTCTAACTCGAGCCAATCGACCGCTTACTCGGGAACCACTTCGAGTCGATCTCGATTCAAAAACTCAAACAAGCAACTTCATCGCCATCGCCTAGCACGTGAACAGCCTCTCTGGTGAACTCCGACTAACTCCAACGCCTCCCACATATCGAGCAACCCATCATCATAGAATCTAACTCACCCAAGAACCCACACTCGTCGATAGTCGAAATCGAGTATAACTCGATCAATCTCGAGTTCAGACCACCTACCAACTTGCCTCGCCTGAACGATTCCAACCACCAGACATCCTGTCCCTCCGACCATGAACACGTCAACTCCCAAGCACTCACTTCCCCGAAGCACGTGCAACTCGATTTATGGTCATGTCCATGGTGATCGAATTTTCGACCACTATCCAAATTAGGGTTAAAACCAAAATCGTCTCACCACCAATTTTCGACCACTATCCAAATTAGGGCTGATATGATCTTGTATGTACTAGAGATGTTAACAGCATTTATGAAGTTGTCCTTAAGTCTACATATATTTATCTTTCGTATGTACTAATATGATTTTTCTTTTCAAGTGAACATACCCATATCCCTGTGCAAACATGAAGATATCTTTGCATATTTTTTTAGTGTACATGGTTATTTTACTATCTGTACAATTATGAAGATATGTATTTTTACTTTTATACTTTGTTTTATTCTTGCCTTTCTTACTTACTTACAGCCTTGCATCTACAAGCAAGTATATCTAAGTGTTCATTTTCTAGCCTGCAACCTGAATATGTATTTTCCAGAATTAACAAATGTGTACACTTTCTTGCCTTGTTTTAGTGTTATCTTTGTGATATAAATAAGTATATCTATAGTTTATTAACATATGGTTAGAATTTAGGTGATGTGTTTACTTTTATTCCTCTTTTATTTTTAAAACATAAACTATTAAATACCTAGTCTACTATTATTTATATTTTATACTTATGTTAGAAAGACTAAATTTTAATATTAATAAGGTTTATTTTATTTTAAAACATTTTTGAAAGACTTCATTTCAAATTTACCAATCATAGTTTTTCCAAAAATATATATAACCATTCTATTCATATTAAAAATCTGTTTGTAAAAATATTACATTACTAATATTATTTAAAATATAACTCATTATTAAATTAGAATAATTTATAAAAGAAATTATCTCTTCATTAATAAATTACTTATTTAACAAACTATATTTAAAAAGAACAAAACAACCTTTCTTGTAAATCTTATTTAAATTCAAACTTAAACTAAAATAAATTTAAAACAATTAATATTTTTCTTAAGTATTTTAAACCATACAGTTATTTATTTAGATAACCTTAAAAAATATAAATTAAATCAAATTATAATTACCAAAAATATTAAAATTTGAAAACATATCTTTATTTATTAAATTTAAAACAAAGCTTATCTATTCACAATATATACAAATTTATATATATATTATAAATAGAAAACAATTTATTAGCTTTTAAAAGATAAATTACCAGTTAAATATTTATTTAAAAGAAGATTATTAAATCAATTCAAATCTAATTACCAAAATTATCAAATCAATTTAATTTTAATTGCAGATTATTAAATCGATATTGCCAGAAATTCCGAGATGTCACAACTTTAAAGGTAAATTGTTTTTAATGCTTTTGATAATGATAATTTGATCACTAATAAGAATAGTGTTTATCTTAAAGTAAATTAGGATTTAATGATTTGGATTCATTAAATTATTAAGATAATTAAAAAT
Organism: Allium fistulosum; assembly: GCA_030737815.1. Classification (NCBI taxonomy): domain Eukaryota; kingdom Viridiplantae; phylum Streptophyta; class Magnoliopsida; order Asparagales; family Amaryllidaceae; genus Allium; species Allium fistulosum. The sequence goes on along the minus strand of CM060902.1, from coordinate 729,734,593 downwards.
GGATAATCAATTAATTTAATTAACTAATGATATGGATGATTAAATTAGTAATTATGAGTTTTAAACTAATTAGTTAAGTTTTAAGTTAATTAATTAGGAATAATTAATTTAAATAGAATAATTAATTAATTTCATAAATTTTGATAATTAATTAGATTAATTAATTTAAGATAATAAATTATGAATTATTTAAGTATAATTACTTATGAAAGTAATTAAGAAATTAATTACCCATTGTAATTAAATTAAGTTTAACATGAATTGTTTAAGTTAATTAATTAAGTTTAATTAATTAAAATAACCATTTGATGATGGGATAAGTTAAATTTCTTAAGGAAGTAATTAATTGAATGGATGATTTATTAATGAAGTAATTTGAGTATAATTACTTTGTATAATTAATCAAAGGATTAATTAGAGATAATTAATTATGGAGTAATTAAATTATTTAATGAAGTAATTAAGGGTATTTAATTACTAGATGTGATTAATCTAAGGTGATTAATAAATGTAGTTTAATTAAAGATCAATTACTTAATGTAATTAATTTAAATAGAAAATGTAATTAGAGATCATTAATTATTATAATTAATGCTGAAATTTAGAATGGATTGATTTGGATATAATTAATAAATGAAGGGATTTATTAATGTAATTAATTAAGTAATGTAATTAATTTTATTTAATTCATAAATGAAGTAATGTAAAGGTTAATTTCTATATTTGGTTAAAGATAATTAATTTGTGAAAATAATTAAAGGATAATTACTTAAATGTAATTAGAGATAATTAATCAAGGATGATTAGTTTAAAATAAATAATTGGATGATGATTAATTGATTGATTGATAATTAATTAATAGTGATATAAGCAAGTTTAATGATGGTAAAATAATTAATTTAATTTACTTTAAATTAATTAGAGATGAAGTAATTAATTTAATTCATTTTAAATCAATTATAGCTGATGTGATTGCTTATATATAAATGGATGATATTGTTTACCTCGAATGGTTTGAGATATTAGATAGATGATGCTGTGTGAAATGGATGCTTTAATTATATGTTTAGGATAATAATATGGATTATCTGTTTATGATAATAATGTTGATTTTCTATGGTGATATTGTGAATTATCTATTTGTGAGTATATAGATAATATTGAATTGAAATTGTTTTAAACATTAAACAACTTGGACCTAAAAGATGGCGTTTTGGATTTCGATGAGACCGAGATCAGATCTTTCCATATTTGGGGGTCTGAAAACCACATCGATCCAAATTAATGATAGGTCGTGAATCTCAAGTGAAGATGAAGATTCAGAGTGCAAGGGTTATTGTCGTTAACTCTGAGGGTGATTCCAAAATGAGTGTAACAAGATAATGCCTTCGGTTTCGTTAGAACCCGGAACGAACTTGTACGGATTGAATGCTTTCAGAACATCGTCAGGTGGACGATAAGCATTCTAAGTGATGTGTTCTGATAAGGTAAATCGTAGCCTCAAGCCTCATCAGCCGGGAATGGCTAAAACAGGGGAGGTGCAGCAAGGCTTCGTGGGTAGCACCCACTGAGAGCGAGATATACCCCTGTCTAGAGGTCCCTTTTTATTCGGCTTAGTGGGCAGTTGGAATTGCGCACCGACTGCGGGGTTGTTTCGTTTGGGACTGTCTAGTAAGGGATGGTTCCGGCCTTGTGTTGTAGGGGATTGGGAGTAATCCTCGGTACGCTGATCTAGGCCAGGTACTGTGACGGGCGGCACCCCAGTATCCCTGCCATTGTATGGAATCCAATCTCCAATAAGTGTCGTACGTATTAGTTGTGCCCAACTATGTTGGAACGTGAGATGTAAGCATTCCAGCTATTTCTGTATTTTACTTGAAAACCCTAGACCCTATTATAATATCACTGGATTTCCTATCAAATGTTTGGTTAGCGTAAGGTAAAAACTTACCCATGTTTATGTGTGGGGAGTCTTACGTGATACCTTTTGTTTTCAAAGGATTTTCAAAATTTAGCAACTTAAACCTGTTACTCATACCAGACCCATGTCTGACCCGGAGTTTATTTCTGTTTTCTTAAACTCTCGGATACTTAAATTTTTACGAGAAGCCAAGGGATTCGGGTTAGCTTTGACGAATTATGGAGGAGCAATGGAGCAGGAGGCTTCAGCGTATAGATATAGTTTTCCGCTGTGTTGGTATCTCTGTGTTGTATCGAGTTGTATTAACTAGACAGGTGTTTATAACTGTCTAGTATGTGATGTATTAACTGTGTATCTCCGATTGATGTTGTATACTATGTAATAATTATGTGATTAATATAATTTATTCGTTCCGTTGTTGAGATTCTGATGTTGTTTCTTCTTTCTTCTTTATCTTTTCTCTTTTCTATCCCTTTCTTTCTTAAAGATGATGCGACTTTCTGGTGGTAGAAAGTTGGGTCGTCTCAGTTGGTATCAGAGCGAGGTTGAGTGAATACCTAGGCTCTTAAGTGATTTCTTTCTTGAGAGCGCGTATATGTATTTTTGATATATATATATATATATATATATATATATATATATATATATATATATATTCTACCTATTTGTTGGGTTACCTGTTCGGGTTTTCCAATATAAGTATAAGGGTAGATGGGGTAGTGGTGTGTGTAGCACGACTACCAATGGTTGGAGTTTGTTGAGGATGGGAAGTGTATCTGACGAGACTATAGACCTAATACCGTCTCGAGTAAATTTGCAATGTAAGGATTTCACCAAGTCTCTGAAGGAAATCTGTTAAGATTTGGAGATCATTTTTGAAGTGCAGGTTGGATGAGTAGAGTTTGGATCTGTCGGTTGGACAGAAGCAAGTCATGATATCTTGATCCCTCAAGATGTAGTAGCTGTGTGATGAGACACAGTGACTATGGATGTCTCCGAAGATGTTTCTTTGGAACAAGTTAAGGAAGTGTGTCTGCTTCGGTGTTTTGGCTGTGTTCAGTAGGATGTTTCTGGTTGGTTTGAGGTCCGAGTTTCTCGAAGAGCTTTGGATTAGAATTCCTTAGCATTGGTGTCAGTAGTGCAGCTCGGAGTGTTCTGTGTGTTGGCAAGGAAGCTTTCTAGCTTAACAGTGGAGTTCAGAAGCATCAGAGTGGTTTCGTTCCTTCGTTGGATTGGCTAGTTAAGTGTAAGCTGTTTCTGTTTGTTAAAGAGAGAACAGTTTTCTTTGGAATTAGGCTGGATTAATCGCAAAAGTGACTTGCGATAGTTTGAGCGTTCTCTTGTGTTTCAGAGATTTTTTTTCCGGACATCTTCAGGAAGTCATAGTTTTGTTAGCATCTGGAGATTGAGTTTGGTATCGACTGGATTCCAGAAGTGGTACCGATGGTTCAGCATAGTAGTAGGATGGTTTTTGGAGGAAATTTTTTGTGAAGCGGCTCAGGTTTTGGAGGAACTTCTGAGTTTTATTTTTGGATCTGTTGAACCATATGTTTGGAATTTGTTGTCCCATTTGTGCTTGTGTGCATCATCAGCATTTTCATCTACCCCGATCAGAGTTGTGCAGCAGAAGCAGTGGGGAGTGCATCTGCTTTTCTTTTCTGGAAAAGAGAAGTTGTTTTCTATGGATGATAGTAAGGGTTGTGTTCTTGATTTTGGTTGATCTTGAGAAGTTCATTCTACTGGATTGTTTTTGGATTCAGATTGTTCTGAAAGGCATCAGCGGAGATTTAGCTGATCAGTAGGGATGAAGGCAGCTCTGGACCGTCCGAAGAGTTTGGTGGATAAGAGACGGAGGAATTTGGATTTCAGAGTCGGAGATTTGATTTTGGATGAATTTTCTCTAATTCAAAGGAGCTCTATAATTTGGTAAGTCTGGGAAATTAGCTCCGAGGTGTTCTGGATTTTCTCTGTTTTCTGGAGAGGTTAAGTGTTTGGCCTTCTGGAGTGAATTGCTAGTTTGGATAACTGGGATTCGTTGTGTTTCACGTATCTCTGAGGGAGTACGTGTAAGATTCTATTTCTGGTTTTGGAACCAGCAGTTTAGGAAGTTTTGGTTGTTGAGTCAGACTTGTTTGTAGTCTGATATCCTGTCTTGTTTTGTAGATCTAGATGAGTGGAAGCTCTGTAGCTTAGTCGTATTGATTGTTTGGATTCTGTAGAGTGAGTATTCTGGTATTTATACTTGGGAAACTAGAGAAAATCCTATCCAGAATTTTGTCTGGATGGTTAGATTTGTTTGATTGGATAAATTGGTTGATATGGTTGATATATGCTTGTGATTTAAAAATTAAAATCTTAATTAAATTATTAAATTACCTTTGTTTTAAATTTTGGGGACGAAATTCTTTTAAGAGGGAAGGAATGTGACAACCCGAAATTTTTGAGCAATATCAATTTAATAATCTATATTAAATATTAAATTGATTTGATATATCTTTGTTAATAAGATTTAAATTAATACTTTTCTTTTAATAAATATTTAATTAGTGAATTTTATCTTTTAAAACTAATAAATTGTTTTCTATTTATAATGTATATATATTTGTATATATTGTAGATAGTAAAGCTTTGTTTTAAATTTAACTAATAAATTTATGTTTCAAATTCTAATATACATTTTAGTGATTTGGAAATTAGGATTTATTTAATATTAAGCTTTTCAAAGCTATTTAATAAACAACTATATGGGTTTAAATACTTAAGATAAATGTTTAAATAGTTTAAAACTTATTCTAGCTTTAGTTAGGTTTAAATTTATTAACAAAAAGATTTGTTCTATTCTCTTTTTAAGTTTAGCTTGTTAAAAATATGGTTTAAAGATATATATAAGTTTTCAATACAATTTTGTCAAATGATACTTTAGTATATATTATAAAATAAGTAGTTTATAATAAAAAGATAATTTCTTTTATAAATCATTTCAAATTGATAAACGTGTAATTTATTTTAAATAATATTAATAAATAAAAATGTACATATATGAATACGAGATTTTAAGTGGTAAGTTAGACATAGAAATAAAACAAATATACATAAATAAGTTAAATTTTATAGTTTTGTAAATTATAAAACAAATACACTATAAATATTTAAACAACATGTTAAAATAACATTCATTTACATTCCATTATCAAACCAGGAATCTGCATAGGCAAGTGAACAAAAGAAATAACATTCAATTACATTTCAAAAATATAAAACAAGGAAATAAAATATATAAGAAAGATTTGCCAACCTCCAAAATGAAATTTGCATAGTCAAATAAACATGTTAGAAAAGTAAGCATGTAGGCTTGCATAGGATAAGTATGTAAACAAATAGTTCAAGTATAATAGGCATGCAGACTTGAGAACAACCAAATCAAAATAGATATGTAGGCTGAAAAGAAAATAAACATATTAAGGACAAGGGCATTTAATGCTAGCTAATGCAATATTATTTCTAGTACATAAACTTACAATCTCAGCCACCAAGCTAAGAAAATTATCTCTGATATTGTACAAATCTATATACTGTATTGAAATATAATAATGTACCCTGTAACTTGTTATAAACATCAACCTGTAAGCTTCTTTCACATATCAACCTTAATATCAGTCTCGAGTAAAATCTGAGGCATACTCCATTTTAAAACTCAAACAAAACTTCAGTTTAAACAACAATCTAGCTCAATACAAACCAGAAACTAGATCTGTAAACTCATTTTCAAAGGCCTACCTACATTCTTTCAAAAAAACCTGATGCATTCATCTTCAACCTGGTATATCAAGCTTGCATGCAAACCTGAGATTTTCAAATGCCTACATCTTTTCAAACTAAAGCAAGTTTTTAAACAACAAGCAGCTCAAGTTTTAAAGTATCAAAAGCTGTTTCCAAAATCTAGATGCTCTGTTCTTCCTTTTCTAAACAGGTGAGTAACATTCTTTTTAAAAGCTTGAATATCTGGATAATATTGGTTGCATGATAGTTATCTGAAATGGTTATGTATTTTGTGTAGATATAAGTGAAATCTACTTTGTATATATTGATGTTTGGGTATGCATGATGTTTCATCAGAATCCTCTCTGTTTATAGCTTCCAATGTTCATGTTTTGATTTAAATTCAAAACCTCTAGATTTAGTCTCTGTATAAACTTGAGTTTCAAATAAAACTGGTTTCTTTCATCACAAATTATAGTTTAAAATTTATACTTGAGTTAAGAAAATATTTAAATGTCTTTGGAAATCTAAATGACTGAGAAAATTTAATATAAGTCAAAATCCAAACTTAGTAATTCTTTGTTTCAGGATTATAAATCGAATACATAAACTAAACCATGATTTTTAACACTAGAATCATAAATTTTAGTTTGGGATTAAGGGTGCAGTTCTGAGATGAACTAAAAAGGGAAATTTGGGATTTTTGGGTGATCTCTGCATTTTTAAAGGGTGGGATCTTGGATGATGATGGAAGGATGATCAGTGACCATGGGAAAAATGATGGTTGGTGATGCAATTCATCGAGGAAGTTGTAGCTGTGGTTTCTTTTCTGGAACCCTAGTTTAACTAGGTTAGGAAGTTCGATCAACCCAGGGTTCTAGGATGGATCGAGTGCTACTAGATTTTGGGGGATGGTAGTTTGAACGTGGACGAAGGCGTGACCGAAATTTCTGTTGCTCCGGTGGTCGGAGATTCGAGTACGAGGCAGTGTCAGGTTTTGATGTGGGGTTGCCAGACTTTGTTATTTTGGTTCCAGGTTTTGATTTTGAAACTCGATTTCGATCTCGAGTTTGGGTTGTCGATCTGAGGTTTGGGATAGGATGTAGAGGTGATCGCCGATGTGAGGAGGTGGTCGTGGTTGATCGGAAGTGGCAGCATCTCGGGTGCATGTGCACGGTGCACATTTTTGCTCTAGTGGATCTGGGTTTGGCAGAGAAGTGTACTCGAGATTTCTCGAGTAGCTCCAGCATTTTGCTCGGAGTATTTTAGGGTTAGACTCGAAGTAATTTGGGGTGAACTCGGGTCATGTGTTGTTTCAGGTTTAAAAAAAAAGAAACCTGTCTGTTTTAAATTTTAAACAGGATTTAAAATTTGAAACAAGATTTTAAACAAAGTTTAAAATCAAAGTTTAACATATGGATTCAAATTAACTTTTGGATCCTAGTCTTAAAATAATTAAGTTTTAAAAATTTAAATTGTTTAAAACAAGTTTCAATGTTTAAAGTATGTTTTAAAATGAAATGGTTTTTCAATAAAATGTTTAAACTTATTTATATAAAATTCTTTATAAAATTCCCTATAACATTTGATTTAAGAGGTTTATAAAATTGATTTAATTTGGTTAAAGTTAAATTTGTATTCATTTTAAATCTTAAATTTAAAATGGATGGAATGTAAAAGTAAGTTTAAAGGTAAATTGTTTTTAATGCTTTTGATAATGATAATTTGATCACTAATAAGAATAATGTTTATCTTAAAGTAAATTAGGATTTAATGATTTGGATTCATTAAATTATTAAGATAATTAAAAATGGATAATCAATTAATTTAATTAACTAATGATATGGATGATTAAATTAGTAATTATGAGTTTTAAACTAATTAGTTAAGTTTTAAGTTAATTAATTAGGAATAATTAATTTAAATAGAATAATTAATTAATGTGATAAATTTTGATAATTAATTAGATTAATTAATTTAAGATAATAAATTATGAATTATTTAAGTATAATTACTTATGAAAGTAATTAAGAAATTAATTACCCATTGTAATTAAATTAAGTTTAATATGAATTGTTTAAGTTAATTAATTAAGTTTAATTAATTAAAATAACCATTTGATGATGGGATAAGTAAAATTACTTAAGGAAGTAATTAATTGAATGGATGATTTATTAATGAAGTAATTTGAGTATAATTACTTTGTATAATTAATCAAAGGATTAATTAGAGATAATTAATTATGGAGTAATTAAATTATTTAATGAAGTAATTAAAGGTATTTAATTACTAGATGTGAATAATCTAAGGTGATTAATAAATGTGGTTTAATTAAAGATTAATTACTTAATGTAATTAATTTAAATAGAAAATGTAATTAGAGATCATTAATTATTATAATTAATGCTGAAATTTAGAATGGATTTATTTGGAAATAATTAATAAATGAAGGGATTTATTAATGTAATTAATTAAGTAATGTAATTAATTTTAGTTAATTGATAAATGAAGTAATGTAAAGGTTAATTTCTATATTTGGTTAAAGATAATTAATTTGTGAAAATAATTAAAGGATAATTACTTAAATGTAATTAGAGATAATTAATCAAGGATGATTAATTTAAAATGAATAATTGGATGATGATTAATTAATTGATTGATAATTAAGTAGTAGTGATATAAGCAAGTTTAATGATGGTAAAATAATTAATTTAATTTACTTTAAATTAATTAGAGATGAAGTAATTAATTTAATTCATTTTAAATCAATTATAGCTGATGTGATTGCTTATATATAAATGGATGATATTGTTTACCTCGAATGGTTTGAGATATCAGATAGATGATGCTGTGTGAAATGGATGCTTTAATTATCTATTTAGGATAAGAATATGGATTATCTGTTTATGATAATAATGTTGATTTTCTATGGTGATATTGTGAATTATCTATCCGTGAGTATATAGATAATATTGAATTGAAATTGTTTTAAACATTAAACAACTTGGACCTAAAAGATGGCGTTTTGGATTTCGATGAGACCGGGATCGGATCTTTCCATATTTGGGGGTTCGAAAACCACATCGATCCAAATTAACGATAGGTCGTGAATCTCAAGTGAAGATGAAGATTCAGAGTGCAAGGGTTATTGTCGTTAACTCTGAGGGTGATTACAAAATGAGTGTAATGAGATAATGCCTTCGGTTTTGTTCGAACCCGAAACGAACTTGTATGGATTGAATGCTTTCAGAATATCGTCAGGTGGACGATGAGCATTCTATGTGATGTGTTCTGATAAGGTAAATCGTAGCCTCAAGCCTCATCAACCGGGAATGGCTAAAATAGGTGAGGTGCAGCAAGGCTTCGTGGGTAGCACCCACCGAGAGCGAGATATACCCCTGTCTAGAGGTCCCTTTTTATTCGGCTTAGTGGGCAGTTGGAATTGCGCACCGACTGCGGGGTTGTTTCGTTTGGGACTGTCCAGTAAGGGATGGTTCCGGCCTTGTGTTGTAGGGGATTGGGAGTAATCCTCGGTACGCTGATCTAGGCCAGGTACTATGACGGGCGGTACCCCAATATCCCTGCCATTGTATGGAATCAAATCTCCAATAAGTGCCGTACGTATTAGTTGTGCCCAACTATGTTGGAACATGAGATGTAAGCATTCCAGTTATTTCTGTATTTTACTTGAAAACCCTAGACCCTATTATAATATCATTGGATTTCCTATCAAATGCTTGGTTAGCGTAAGGTAAAAACTTACCCATGTTTATGTGTGGGGAGTCTTACGTGATACCTTTTGTTTTCAAAGGATTTTCAAAATTTAGCAACTTAAACCTGTTACTCATACCAGACCCATGTCTGACCTGGAGTTTATTTCTATTTTCTTAAACTCTCGGGTACTCAAATTTTTACCAGTAGCCAAGGGATTCAGGTTTGCTTTGACGAATTATGGTGGAGCAATGGAGCAGGAGGCTTCTGCGTATAGATATAGTTTTCCGCTGTGTTGGTATTTCTATGTTGTATCGAGTTGTATTAACTAGACAGGTGTTTATAACTGTCTAGTATGTGATGTATTATCTGTGTATCTCTGATTGATGTTGTATACTATGTAATAATTATGTGATTAATATAATTTATTCGTTCCGCTGTTGATATTCTGATGTTGTTTCTTCTTTCTTCTTTATCTTTTCTCTTTTCTATCCCTTTCTTTCTTAAAGATGATGCGACTTTCTGGTGGTAGAAAGTTGGGTCGTCTCACTAAATTTCTTTTGTCTTATGCAATGCAATGAGATCAACTTAGATAATGTGCACATAAGTCACATTATCATCATGCTTGTCGAAACATAGGGATAGATAAGGATGATGATGATGATGTTTCGACTTCAATAAGTTCATTGAACTTATGATTATCTAAGATGGTTTTCCATTGCATATAATAGAGCTTGTGCATTGTATATATTAGATCTACTTCGAAAGAACATGGTCCCATTCGACTTGGTCGAAAGGGGTGTTTCGAATGAGACTTGATTTATTAATGACAAGAAATGTTATTCCTTCGATAGGTATACTCGCATACAATCCTTTTGAAAGGGGTTATTCAAAAATAGCATATGCCATAGTGTCGAAAGCAATTTCTTCTCTTTAAACGCCAAATGAACCTTTCGACATGGTCGGAAGGGGTCAAATCTATGATGTACCACTTTCGATTCATCCAGTAATGGGGGGTTTCGAAAGAGATGCTTTCTTCATAACCTTCACTTCAAGATGGTTGATTAGACCTACTGGCTACAATTAATAATCCCATTAAACCACAAAAAGCAGTTTGTCTAAGTCAGCCTAATCGAAAAGAGGTTTTGAAAGGAGTGATTACTTCAAACAATCTTATTTTATAGCATAAACTGTATTTATTGTTAACCACTTATTATTGAGAATGTTAACAAGTTTTCTTGCTAATACCCTTCGACCCCCTCGAAATCTTATAACGCATCTGACTTTTAGCTCTAGCATCCCTTCGACTCCTTCGAAAGGCTTTGTTGGTGCTATCATCTCTTTTATTTCCTTCTCTTTTTTTCATCTTGGCTTTGACAAGGTTAAAGTGAGAATTGGTGGTAACATAGTGAGACCACACCATTGAGCGGAACGGGTTTCCCTAGTATCTTAACCAAAACATTTCAACCATATACTATGCTTCTACATCCACAATGATTATAAAATAATATTACACTGATAAGCAAACATGCAATACACACTGGATTACTCATCCCAAGTTATTGACTACCCATCTAAGTTTTCATTGACTATCCACCTTATACATATGTGCACTACCCATCTTACATATATTAATTCTTTGGATTACCCATCCCCTACCATGTTGACTACCCATCAGCCATGGTCTCATTAACAAAATTATATGGAATATCCATCTCACATGTACTTATTACTTGGACTAGCCATCCCTTACCATATAGACTCCATATCACACGTGGTTTAGCTACTTAAATTATGTGGACTATCCATCTCACATATAAACATTCTCATGGATTATCTATCCTCTCCCATATGGACTACCCATCACATATGGTTTTATCTGTTTAAAATGATTTGCACTATCCATCACACATCCCTTAATTTTCCTAGGATTACTATAAACCCTTCATTAACCATCTAGAGACTATCCATCTCCGACATGATGTCGACTATCCATCTCACATCCTATAGTTTTCCTAGGATAACTATAAACCTATCACCTAACAATTTAATTCATGTTACTCAGATGTTTAACCTATGTCTATTGGAGTCCCCAATTAGGTTATTTACCCCTTAAACTTATAAGATCTCAAATTTTATGCATTGGTATCCCTAATGTATCTTGTCAAAACTATAGAGCAAAAATATATTGGTATCCCCAAAAGTTAATGTCAAAATTTATAAAATAAAAAACATTATTATCCCAAATATGCAATATAAAGTTTATAAAGTCGAATACATTGGTATCGCCAGTATAGTCAAATTTATAAAACATTTAGCTTGTCGAAGCTAATCTACATTGGTGTCCCCGATAATAGTGCCAAAATTTACAATTAAACGACATTGGTATTCCTAATAACAATGCCAAAGAAGAAGACTTAAGGCTTTTCGCCTTTAATAAAGAAGATATGTAACATGCTCGTCGCACTTTATAGCATCTTACCTCTACCCAAGGTTGGAAAAACAAAACTTAAATTCTTTTAAGTATAAAATAATATTTTGAAAATAAGGTCGTGGACATAGAAGAAATATAGGTTACCCACCCCATTTTCAAAACAAAGATTAATGTTTGCATAGACAAGTGTAAAGTCACCGGCATTGATGAATGACGGCATCAAGACAATCGACGTTATTATAAAAACTTTTAACTTAGCATACGTTGGCAGCTTTGTCACTATTTTATAAGGTCGAAGTCAAAACAAGCGGCGTCATCGCCTTTATATAGTTGTTATCGAAAATGATGGGTATAGTGGGATGCGGCGTTGCTTTAAAACAATGTTGAAAACATTCAGTGTCATTGATGGCGGTGTAAATGATCAGAGGCGGCCTCAACAATCATGGCACTAAACTTTTAAACCTTTAGATGAATCACAATAAGCCTCTGCCACCAATGATAAGTTGCCGACAAGATCGGCGTCGACATAGTTGGAATCATTCCATAGCTACCGAAGTAGCTATCCTAACCTTCCCTCCATATCGACGTCGACATTCATAGGTGCGGTGCTTCTATAGGCGCAACGATGATGTAATGGAATGGTATTATTTTAATTATCAAGAAAACTGATTTATTTCTACTAAAAGTGAATACTTTTCACTAAATCTTACTCTTTGTCAAATTCCTATTGGATAGTAAAATTTATTTACCCAAATCTTTTTCAAAAATCTACCGCACTCGGTTTTTAAATTCCCAAAACATTAATCAAACTAATTAATTAATAACCTTAATTAATTATCCATTTAAATGCATATCTAGCATAATAAATTCGTAGTAATTTGAAATCACTTGGGAAAAATCCCCAAAAATTTTAGAAATTCATAAATATTATTTTCTTTCCCATACAAAAATTTCGGTGCCAAAAATCATATTTATTTATTTTAAATAATTAAAATCCTAAATAAGGCTATTTCCTCTTTAGGAAATTCATAAAAAATTTAATATAACTTGGAAAATTATAAAATTAAAACCCATCTCCAAATTAACGTTTTACATCACATATCCAAAGTCAAATCGATTGGAGACTAAAACCTTAGGTTTTACCCTTAAAACCCTTTCAAATAATTTCATAAAAGTTTCATAAATCATTATTCTATCCAAACAGTGATAATACAACCAATCTTGGTAAAACAAATAATAATAATTCAAGTACTATTGTATTGACCTGGATTTTCACCACATTAATTTTTGAATATTTAATTAATTTTAAATATTCAAATAATATGTTTTACAGTTAAAATAAAAACCCTTTTAAATAATAAATATTGAAGATAAAATAGTTTTCAAAATTAGTTTACAAAAATATTTAGTTCGAAGGAAAATCGAAAATGTGACCGGAATTCGTTTTCCGAATTTTCGACGTTTCATCGTTTAAAAGTTGTTTGAAATGTTGTGAGCCTTGTTTATATTTGAAACAACATTTAAATGGTTAATATTGTAAATTAGTTACTGTACATTGATATATACATAGGTATATATACATAAGTATATACATGTATATACTAAAAGATGCCTTAAGGGACATGATTTAACACTTTGGCGACTCGAGTACAAAACATGTTTAAACATGTTTTCTTTGACATGATGAGGGGGGGCAAGGTGGAGGTTGAAATGGAATGTATCGTGGAGGGTGTTGAGGTGGCAAAACAATGTGGAGGGTAAAGAACAAGGGGTGTTTAGGTAATTCACATTTTCACTTGCTTATAAATATCCTTTCATCTCTCTAAATTTTCCTCTTCTTCCACCGATCAGATCTCTCTCATACCTTATCCAAATGAAGTTTTTCTTTTTTCAAATTGTCTCAATTTCTAGTGGCTAAAACTTTTATCTTGATCACTTTTTCAAATTTCGAGCATGGCTATGTCAAAATTTCAGTTGTATACAGAGTAATTTTGGATTCAGAATTTCAAGTCTGAAAATGGTCCTTATTCTTTTGACCATAACTTCTTCAAAACTAATTGTAATTGAGCGATTCTTTTTCTGAAATTGTAGAGAAAAGAATTTTCCAAAATTTCCTATGTACCACTTTTACAAAATCTAAGAGCAAATAGTCAAAAAACTAGTTGGAAAATGACCTATTTTCGGGTTCATTTTTGAGAGTTCAATGATTATCCAAAGTCACTCCACCTTACCAAAACAAGTTTCACTTCCTTCTTCTTTCAAGGTTGAGCCTACCTAGTGTATTAAGGGTCTAAGACTCTATCTTCTACATAGCAATGAACTGCTACGTCATAACTTAAGTTAGCGAAGGTTTTGATAACTTTCGGTGAGTAAAACTACACCTTCTTAAACCAAGTTTATACTATGTTATTGTTCATGTTAATAGCCTATGAATGCTTGTTGTATATGTGAAGTGATGGTTTGGTTGTTTGTTTGTTTCATGCTTTGAAAAGCTATCGCATTTGAGAGTAAGTAAGCATGTGGTTAGCCATGTGAAAAGTTGGTAGTTAAAGTTAATATAATTGTTTGTAAATACTTATTACATGTTATATCATCATTATTTACCTTGTATTATACTTAAACCATTGCTATGTGATGTTTGGTTTTATGGCTAATGTCATAAGTTTATTTGCCGAACTGCCCGCATAGCGATAGTCGCTATATAGGCACTTTCGGAAAATCACCTTTTATCGAAACCGTTTGGTTTCAACTTCGTGCTTGAAATTATTTTACAAGCTAAGCAAGATTTTGATTAACGATGTTTCCAAAAGTAATTAACCATTTTAATGTTGATTATTTAACTTAATTAATTACTTAATTAATAAGGATTAAGGTTAACTAATTACTTAGTTAATGATGTGTTTTAAATTTAACTAATTACTTGGTTAATGATTGTTTAAATTAATTAATAATTTTATTTAATGATGTTTAAATTTAATTAATCGTTTTACTTAATGATGTTTAAGGATAATTAATCATTCAATAATGATGGATTAAAGTTAATTAATCAATTTGCTAATGATGCTTTTAAAATAATAAATCTTTTTAATAAATGATTTTTAAAATTGATCAACTTGTTTTAGCTCTAATTAAATCTTTCCTTTATTGATGTTTATAATTAATAGATCATTTCTGAATAATGAGAATTAATTAATTAATTAATTTAATTATATTTAAATTTATTAATTAATTGAATTAATGATGTTGTAAAGGTGATTTACCCTTTTTAATTAAAGGTTATTGAAATTAATTAATCAACTTAATTTATGAAGTTTCAAATTGAATTTATCAAAGTAACAAGGATGTTTTGACTTTAATATTCATTTAAATAATGATAATTAATTAATTTAGTTAATTATATTGTACTAATTAATTGAATTAATACGATTTAAAAGTAGTTTACCGTTTTTATTTTTTAAAGACATTTGAAGTTCAAAAATCAAATTGTGTGATGAAGTTTAAAGTTAATCAATTAATGTAATAAGGATGTTTTAAGTTATTAAATCCTTTTTAAATTGATATTTTGAAGTTAGTAAACTCTTTAAACAAAGTGTTTTAAAGCTAATACTTGTAATGTGAGGCTAAGCATGAATTCGTTTTTTTTAAGTTTGATTCGTTTATGGAAATGAATTAATTTTCGTAAAGCGATTCACTTATATGGGAACGATTTATTTGTATACTTAGTACTAAACGTCGAAGAAGTAGACTCATTGCTATTTCAAAAGTTAAGAATAATCGTGGGACATGACTTTGAGGTAACACTATCATGACCTGTGTAGTGTTATTGTTAACAAAGAAATAGTACAAGTTGGAATTCGATGAGTGGTGATAAGTACACAAGACTTAATTTCCATATACAATCGTTTTATATCCTCGATAGTTAGTTTTCCAACTATCAGTTGCCTCAGCCTTCTTTGCATTTCATCATTCTAAGACCATGTGTTTCTCACTTGAGCTTTGTTATCCTTTGTTGGAAATGACTAAACCCAAAGAGCGAGTGCAAGCCAAGCTATGTGGGGTTGCTCCTATTAGGGTATTTTGACATCCACTCTAGATTGGAATCAGATTTTGTGCATTGAGATGTGAAATAATCAGATTCTCGATAACCGTTGGCGGGGTCCAGCTTGGACGTGTCCGAGAGCCATCGGAGTTCTTAAGTATATAACTAGAGGAATAATTTGGGTAAGGGGGAGCACTCTCCTGGTCATTTGTTGGAAAATTCCTTTCCTTATTTGATTCAAACCTTTAAATATGTTTTCTTAATTACAATTGGAAGAGTCAACCACTCTTCGCGGTATTCAATTATTGGTTTTGTCCATTCTATCGAGTTTGGACAGTTATCTTGTTTAGTCCATTCTATCGAGTTTGGACAGTTGTCTTATTTTATCCATTTCGTCCAATTTTGATTTTTATATAGACTATTTCCATTCTTTTAAGTCTGAATGTTATACTAATTGTACCCATCATCTATATTTGGATTTGTTCCCTACTGTTCATTTCCATTTTTGTTATGTTTTTTGCTGTTGTTTATGTAGGAGAAAACCTGTTCTGCGTTAGCGGCATGGTCCCATATATTATTGTTAAATACACTTCCTTTTGTTTCAGAGTTTTACTCATACCAGACACTCTATCTGACTCGAGTTGTTTATTTTCCCTAAACTCTCGGGTACTGAATTATATTTGGGTAGTCCGAGAATAGTAGGTTTTCTTTGAAGCTCTTTGAAGATGGAGATCGAGCAGGTGACTCCATAGTTATCTAGTTATTTAGTTCCGCTGTATGATTATGTAGGTGTATTGTGTATCACAAAAATGAAAATTCTGAATGTATAACTATCAATCGGTTAGATGTAGTATTTTTTATAACTCTGATAACTCCTTATAAGGAGTAGCCTTTTGTACTATATCATTTTATATTATATGTAACCATTCTGATGTAAGGTTTATCTATTCTGTCTTGTTCTATTCTTTATTTTACCCCAAGACAACTTATCTTTCAAATGCTTGGGCAACGGAACACGAATACCGAGGATGTATTAAGTGTCGTTCCCAGTGATCAGAAAGGTGGGTCGTCATAGATGGTAACAGAGCTTAGGTTAAGCGAACCCCTAAACCATGGTGAGGTAGACTCTCTAAGGATAGGATTAGTGATATCCTAGGATAAGTTTGGAAGTATAAATATATATTGAGTGTGTATATTTTAGTGTTTTAAAAATGTATTATATAGTGTTGTTTGATCCACTGAGTGGTATATGAATTCTGGTCGATGTGTCTGATCAGCGTTATCGATAGGCATTCCTAAACACTTGAACAGATCTACCAATACAGTATTTTTTTAAAATAGTAAATGAAATAATTTTTCCTAGGAATATATTATATATATATAAGAATGATTTTCAAAATTAATATAGTTGTATAGTTGAGTTGATTGTTTAGAAATGATAATATTTTATTGTTATCATTTAGGATTTGTTTAGTTATGCTCGTCTAGTTTGAGCATTAATTATTATTGAATAAGTACATAAGAAATTTTCCTTAGTAAGGTATAGGTTAGGTAAATAGGAATTAGGGAACCTTGAGAAGACCCCTTGTGGATTATGTTTCACAATTTGACTGTAAGGTGTTCGGCGAAAAGGTTAAGTTAGAAGTCTTCTTTTAATAATGTTAAGCTAAAAATAAACTGTTAGTAAAAGGTTGTTTAATATAATCTGAATAGTATGATAATACATTTAGAGGAGAAATATATGAGAAAATTTAGTTATAATAAAGAAGAATTATTTAAATATGAGTTAATCCAGACCCAAATTTACTATATCATATATGTGATGCTATAAACTATTGTTGATTTCTTGGATGATAGTTAGATTTTGTTTGATTGATTAATTGAAACTAATCTTGATATTCCATTTAAACTGTTTAAGTGTTGTTATAGCAATTTCTGCTATACCGTCATTTATTAAATATCATCCCCTAAACCATTGTGTGGGTTTGAACTTGAGCTTGTGTTTTCCCAAAAGAAGATGTTTAAAATTCATTAATCATTTTGATTAATGATATTCTAAATAAATTAATCATTTAAACTAATGATTTTTAAAATTAATTAATCTTTTTGATTAATGAGATTTGAATCTAATTAATCATTTTAGGTAATGATATTTGAATTTAATTAATTATTTTAATTAATGAATTTGAAAATTAATAATCATTTTAATTAATGATATTTAAAAGTAATTATTCATTTTAATTAATGGTTATTTGAATTTAATAAATCGTTTGATAAATAATATTTTAAGTTGTTTAATTGATTTAATAAGTCAGTTTAAAATAAATTAATTGATTTGATGAATGTGTTTTAGAAGTAATTAATTATTTTATTCAAGATAATTTATTTTTTCATTAAAGGAAATTATAAATTTGATTAATTATCTTTTGGGATAGCTAATATTGTTTTAGATTTATAAAAGAGATTATAAATGTGATTTATTATCTTTCATGATAATTAATGTTATTTTAAATTTAATAAAAGAATTTAAATTTGATTTATTTTCTTTGGAAAATTTATTTGGTTTTAAGGTGTTAAAAAATGAATATTATAAATCATCCCCTATGACAATTAACATTGTTTGGAATTTATAAATAGTATTTAACTTTTTTGTTATCCTTGAGATAATAAATATGTTTTAAATTAATAAATGATGTTTTTAAATGAGAACTTTTACATAGAATTGTTTACAAATAAAGCAAAGTGTAGGTTGTTTTGGGATTTTAGTAAACGATGTTTAAAACGACATTTGTTTTGACCCTTGTTTTAATACACTTAGTATTATAAATTTGTCATTCCAAATAACATTTAAAGAGTTTTTGGAAAATTTAAATCCCGGAGTTGTTTTAAATGATTTCAAAAGATTTTGAGAAAAGCAATAGCGGTATTATTTGTAAATATTTCTAAAGTATAAATATTTTAGAAAAGAAATTTTAAGTAGAATGCTTTTTCTTTGAATAATTCAGAGGAAAACACTTCGGTTAGTTTTGTGGTAATCTGAATAATCTTCTAACTGGCGATTAGATGTTGCTTAGACGAATATTGTGGAGTACTTAGTAAATTATTCTCTTTATCATTGTGTGGTTGAAATGAATTCAAATCCGAGCGAACCCAAAGTGTGTTTTAATAAACAAATTGTTTGAAGTTATTTCATAAAAAAAATACGTTGTATGCATTCATGAGTTTTGAAATTTATAACTGGATATTTAATCTTTAAGTTCCCTAATATAACGACCGTGCATTTTTCGGCCCTCGAAAATCGACACTAATACTTCACTATATAGAGTGCCGAGCAGTCGAGTGCCGGAAATACCAAGTTGTTAGGGTTTAAGAAAAAAGAGATAAAAGAAGAAATAGAAACAACAACAACACAGAATCTCACAATCACAGCGGAACAAAATATAATATACAATAACAACATTTATACAAATATAACCTACAACACACAGCGGAATATAATCAAATACCTGCAATACGTCGCTGCCATCCAGCTCGTCTCCTGAGCTCCAAAAGCGTCCTAACCTGAAATTCTGTAATACTCGGTCTGACCCGAGCATTGCAATAAAGTAACACCCGAGTCAGGCTGGAAACCAACGTGAGTAAACCCGCTTAATTTGAAAGACTCAAGTTATAAAAAATCTTTGAAACCAAGGTAACTCTTACAAACACGACGAGTTTTCATCTTATTTTAACCCAAAAGTTTTTACAGAAACCCATCGATATTTTGACAATGTCTAAGTACAATTACTCATTTAAAATAGTTGAACTTGTGAAATTAATCCAATCCCAGCATATTAAATTCTATAATCAAACTCGTAATGGTTCGTAGTGATTTTCAAAAACGAAAAAGGTTCCGGATAACACTGATATCCGATTCTGGTCTCTTTGAATCAAAGTAATAAATTTGAAAGGGTAAATTGTTTAAAATAGACAATTTATATTTAGGGTGACAATATTCACATATGGTAATTTATTACAATGCTTATTTCAAATAAAATGAATCATCATTTTAATCTAACTGTTCTAACTCGTTTGACCACTTGATGGCATAGAATAAAAATAATTTAAATAAATATCCAATGGGATTAAACCAAGATATAGATTGTTATTAATTTGACAAACAATAACCAGTATAAAAACAATTCACACATCAGGATTTAATTAAATTTAATTAACCGAATCCATTTATATATTTATCCAAAATTAATTACAAAAGAAATTATCAATCAATTATTAGTTAATCAAAGTTAAACACTCTATTTAATATCTAATTTGTTAATTTACATAGTTTCAACCCAAATAATAATATAATAAATTTCCCATTTTAATTATAAAATATCATTGAACTTTAAATTATGGAAAATCCATAATACTAAGTTATAATACCGGTAATAGGATTAAGATGTAAAAAGTCATCATGTTGGTTTGGGTTTAAAATGACAAAAAAGATTTTGAGTTTAAAGAAAAATTTAAGTTATCATATATATATATAAGTTTCATTTCTTCCCTTTTTTATCTTCTTTTCTTTTCTTCGTTTTCTTTTCTCTTATTTTTTTTCCTTTTCTTTCCTTTTCTTTTTTTTCTCTAGTTTTGGCCCCTACCCGTCTCGCTCTCTTCTTCCGTTCCATTCTTCCTCTCTTTCAAACTCGAACGTGCACAAGGCTATGCACGAGATATGTGCACACACCCACATGCTCCGGCCGACGAACCTCACTGCCGACCTCCCCACCATGTCGCCTACGACCCCCACATTCCACCTTGCCACCTAGATTTTCGGTCACGTCCCCATGTTTGAAATTCGACCCTTCAACTCAAAACTGGAACGACGGTCATACACTAGAATCCCCTCACCGCTTCACCTCATGCCATCATCCAACCACCCAAAATCATCTCGAGCTCCATCGCGATCACCTCCTTCTTTTTCCCTTGGACCGCACCTCCACTTTCACCTCTCATCGCCACCATTGCCTTATTCCCGAAGCCAAAGCAAAAGCCAATATAAACCGTAAACCCGCCTCGCCTAGCCACCACAGGCCGTAGAAACATCCCACGCTATTTTTCCTAACTACGCCCACCCCCAACGCTCCTCCACGACCAACACCTTTCCTCGAAATCCAACACATCGTCGGAATTTAGCTTTTCACCGAATTCCGTTCATCCAAACATTTCTCCCTCCATAAGTCACTAAAAATCCTTCGATTACTCTCAAAAATCAAGTTATTCCATTGTGAACACAACTATATGATTTGTTTCCAGTATAATGATATTTCTTTTGACACTAACAGACCCATCCACTGTTTAAACATGTTCCCTCATCCTATGCTTGACGAAATTTAAAGAAACCAAATTTATAATGTCATATACACAAAAACTAACAACTTTTATTTTGAATTATGTCCTAAAATTAAACAGATGAGAAGAAAAAGATTTTTGAAGTAATTAGTTTAACTATTTTACAAATAAAAACACAACAGAGGCATTTGGGAAGATGTACAGTTATCTGATGTTCGAGCACACTCTTACATATGTATTAATACTCATATCAGATTCAAATGCAATTTACCTAGCCTAAAGATTCATCCGTAAATTATGGTACATATACATATGTGTAACCAGTAAACAAGATCAAGTGATTTACTCACTGTTAAAACCTGATGATCACTCTGTTGCTTGTTTCAAATCCCCTGCTTCAAACTTTGAGTACTTAGCTTTCTTTTGCTTAGCTCCTGCTTCCACTTTTTATTGTCTTATATATATATATTAAATGTTAGAATGTGAAAGTGAAGATAATGTAGGTATTTATAGATGGGGAAAGTGGGTACAAGAAGGCTGAAGCCTTTGTTCATGTACAGGTTTTACCTTATCTATTTATTTTATTTCTTACTTTTTATCTTGATTGGATTTTTATTTTGACTTGATTTTATTTATTGTGTTGATAAGATCTCTTATGGCTTGAGTTGATTTATTATGTAGATTAGATTTTATATGTGACTTGATTTTGTGTTTTGCCATGATAATGTTCCCTTGCATATATACATCCTTTCATATATGTATATATTTATTTCCTATTCACTTTGACCATATACTAACATAAATTTAACATGCTATTTTTATTACTTCTTGTATAACTTATTTCATATAAACTATTTTATTATGAACACTTTCATATATATATATATATTTAACCACCTACTATTTTAATTTAACCTACATGCATGCTCACATACTTGTATATATTTATATTTATACATACTTATATGGATATTCCATCTTAAATTTTTAATGGTGGAGATTATTTACATATATCTATAAAATCCATGATATCCATACATTTAAAATTTTAAATTAAATATAGTATTATCGATTTATATATTTAGATATTTTAAATATCAGAAAATTCATCTATTTGACTAATAAAAATTTATATTCCAATAATTAAAATCAGTTAATTGCCCAATAACAAGTTACCGAAAATCCAGGTCATTACATTCCTCCCCCTTAGAACTTTTCGTCCTCGAGTAGGAACGAAATGGAAATTTGAATTTTGATGTGTAATATTATTTAATCAATCATCTTTTAACGTTTACTCCTTACTCTTGATTATACATTCTAAAACACTTCATATTATATAGTATTACCAAGATAGTTTTATATTTAAAATATTTTTCATAACTCGATGTCTAAACAAGTCCATCCTTGTTCTTACAAAAATTTAGTCATACGTTGATCAGGCGTAGGACTGAAAATCTTTAAGTACTTAGTAGACCCATTTTCAACACTAAGTGAAAATACTTAAAAAAACTCTTTTTGAAAATGCTATGGAAAGTGTCACCCCCCTTTCACCACCATGGATTGCAATTAACCCGATGATTGTGTCGCCATCCCGGCGAAATCATAAGAAAACCGTAGGCATCCGCACCTCTCAACTTTCGCCATGGGAACACCATAGATCACAACTACAACAAGGTTGCATTGCTATCACAGAAAAACCGTAAGTAGTCTGTAGGCAATCACTGCCTCTCGAATTATGCTGTCAAACGAAACTATACCACATAGATCGCTGGTTACACAAGGTTGTATCACTATCCCAGTGGAACCCAGTGTAGACTGTAGGCACTCACTGCCACCCGAATTTTTCTATGGAACCAAACCACATAGATTGCAACCTACCCATGTTACGTCGCTATTCCAGTGAAATCAAACGTAGATTGTAGGCAATCACTGCCACTCGACTTACGCTATGGAACTGTGATGGATCACAGTTACACAGAGGTTACGTTGACGTCATAGCAAAACCCATGTAACTGTAGGCATCAGCACCACTCGACTTACGCTACCCAACAAATGGTCACTAGGAACTCATGAGTTTTGTCCGGACATCCTCTGGGATCCCAATTCTCATTGAACCCACCCTTTGGATTCCTAGGCAGAACCACCCAGTGGGTCTCCTACTATAAGTTCTGACTTTAATGGGGGTGCTTTTCCATATTTTTCTCAAAACATATCATACTATATACATATATAGTACCTCCCAAATCATACTCTTTATATGTATCACATATAAACTTTATTCATACAAAAATCGATATCTTCAAAATTGATAGTTTTTAAATTCGATTTACCCAATTTCCAAAATCGACTATTTGCCAAAATCAAAAGTCTTTTAAAATCAATGGGTTCCAAAACCTTTTCAGTTTCATTCTCATATACATACAAAATCATTCTTTTCAACTTGAATAATTTCCGGATTAATAATTTCTGAGTCCACCTTATACTTATATAAACTTTATTTAGCATTTCAAATATCTTCCAGAGGTCATTCTTTCTGGTTATACATTCAATAGGGGGAGTTTGAATGTATAACTAACATTTATATTCTTATTAATGCCAAATTAAATTTCCAAGTTCGATTTTCTTTACAAAGTTATTTCTCACATCTCTTACCTCTTATAGAGTAAATTTCAGTTATAGTGATTATTCAATCTTCGTTTTAAATCATCATATTCGCTTTAAATATACTATTTCACTTAAAAATCATTTTTTCCTTAATATCTTGATTTCGGTTCCAATCCAAAAATGCTTCAAATTTCCATTTGGGTTAATACTTTAATTTTACCCCAATTTGTATTTAAGTCCATGATTTAAATTTAAATAATTCCACTCTGACCATTAGAAAATAGCTTGAATAGTTTTAAAATAGTAAAATAGTTGATATAAGGTAGTTTGAGTTTAAAAATGGATTGTATAGTAAAGTAGCATGGAGAATCAGAATGAATTCGAATATATAAGAAGATAGATTTAATACAATTTATATTAAAATAATTTATTTGAAAATAGTTTCAAAGTCAAACTGATTCAATTCCCAAACTTCCTGTTCAAATCAATTTCAATTCCCACATTAGTAATTAAGTAATTATAAGTTTTCATTCAAACCAATATAAAAGTGATTTTATATTAGATCGTGCTTCTACAAAATATTTCACAACATCAATAGACTACAACACTAGTGAGTTCAAACATTTCATCCATTTATACATATAAAAAGTCTTACAAAAGATCATAAATCTAGACGCCTTACAACTACCTAGGGTTTTAGAAAAGAACAGAGCCCTAGCATCCTTCATAAAAACTTCCTTAAGGACTTCCTACCAACTTGCCAAGCCCATCCATGCAATCCGTAATGGAGTCTCCCCGCTTATTGCATTTTCCATAAAAGAATTTTACACCCCATCTTCCTGTATAATTTTCACACCTCTCGCGGGGCATTCCACAACTTTCTCTTTCTTTAATCTCTTGGTACAATCCCAAGCGATGTGTCCCATCATTTTACAATGGTAGCAAATGGTCGATCCGTCGACTGGTACCATGGGTTTACGTTTCACCTTCCTCACTTTAGGGCAATGGTTTAGAAAATGTCCTTTCTTTTGATACTTAAAGCATAAAATCTCAGAGCGAAACCGTTTGACTTTTCCATTCTTTTCCTTTCTTGGTTTACGGCACTTTGCTGCATAATGCCCTTTATTTTGACATCTATAGCATATGACATTATCATAAGGACCTGGCCCAACCCTTTCCCAACCCGTTTCTCATGCTCCAGTATTGCTTCTTCCTTTGCCTTACGTGCAGCTGTCCTTCGCTCCCAACGCCTTGCCTTCCATTCTTCTCCTTTTTCCATCTCTTACCACTTGGACTAGATTCTAGTAGGACTTCCTAACCTATAATTAAAACCTCGATTAGTCGAAATTCCAGCTGTTAACGTAAAAATTGACGCTAACACCCTGGTGTAAATGATATTTTTGTGAAAGCACCACCCGTTGGTACGGGAACAGAATATAAGCAGAAAATAGCATAAAAGTAAAGAGACAGCAGTTTTATAGTGGTTCGGCTTGTAATTAAGCCTACATCCACTTTATATTCTTTATTGCTGATTTGATTACAACTCTTTACAATACACTTTGATTACAACACACTTGAGACGAGTCACTAGAACTTTGATGTAAGAGAGCTATTTGAATCCATGTCGGATGTGTAGATCTCCTTTTGAAGTTCGTTGAAGTGTTTTTGGTGTTTGAAGTGTCGGTTGAGTCGAGAGAACAGCAGAGTATCGGCGTTTCAGAAATGAGCCCAAAGTCCTCTTGAAGTTGGAGTAGGCGGGGTATTTATAGAGAGTATTCGGAGTTAGGTCGTAGGTCGCGAGCGACCTAAGGATAGGTCGTAGGTCGTGAGCGACCTAAGGAGCACGGGCTACGATTTAACAGTTTTGCACTTGACCATTCGATCATTTCGACAAGTCATAGGTCGTGAATGGGTTAAGGTAGGTTGTAGGTTGTTGGCGACCTAGTGGGAATGGTGAGCAACCTAGGGAAAAGCGGCATAAGGAGTTATCTCGGCTTGAAGTTGTAGGTCGTGAACGACCTAAGGTAAGTCGCTAGGTTACTTTGTGAAGCTAGGTTGCTAGAGCTTTGTGATGTTAGGTCGCTTTAGCCGTTAGGTCGCTTTAGCCTTTAGGTCGTTAGGTCGCTTTAGCCTTTAGGTCGTTTTAGCCTTCAGGTCGTTAGGTCGCTTTAGCCTTCAGGTCATTAGGTCGCTTTAGCCTTTTGGTTGTTAGGTCGCTTTAGCCTTTAGGTCATTAGGTTGCTGGTACCTTTAGGTCGCTAGGTCGCTAAGACCATTAGGTCGTTGGTACTCTTAGGTCGCTGAGTAGTGATAAGTCGCTAAGTCGTTGAGTGCTTTAGGTCATTGGAGAAGTTAGGTTGCTAGGTCGCTGAGTGTTAGGTCGCAGAGTTTTAGGTCGCTCCAAAAAGAGGAGTTAACACTTGCCCCTCGAAGTACAGGCCTATGTCATAGGTCATGTGCTTCGATCTAACTCTACTAGGTCGTGAGCGACCTAAAACCTGTGCTAACTCGCGTGCCTATTCGCCTTCTTCTCATTGCCCCATATAAACTGTTAGGTCGCTCCTCCCTCCTTACCTTACTGCAACGATCTCCCACTCTGCCATTGACGAATCTTTGAGCCTCTAGGGGCAAATTCAACCCACTTAGTCACCGATTCATCTTTACCATTACATCTCGTAAGTGAATTCGATTTCCATCCCACCATAATCACCGTTGAATTATGAATCCATGTTTTCCGACCCAAGTTCAATTCCATGTGTCATGTGTCATGCTACATTTTGAGTGATGTTGCGATCGACTTTTAATCACCGTTTGCTATGTTGTTGTGATTCATGAAAGAACAACAATGCGTTGAATTTATGATGGATCGGAGGTGTTTGGAATCGATTTTCGGGTGATTTGGTGGTATGTAGAGATGATCAATTTCATGAAGAAGATGATGGGTTTCTTTGTATTGGCGATAACGGGTTATCGGGTCTGGTGAGTTATTGCGTGGAGAGGAAGTTAGCGACTTAGTGAACTCAAGCGACTTAAGATAACTCGCAACCTAAGGACCCTTGCGACCTAAGGAAAGATGAGCTACCTAAAGATTCGCGACTTAACTTTTAGGTCGCGGTGAGATTTGAACGACCTATGACTTAGCAGCTTGGACATGACTTGCACAACCTAACCTTCTTGCGAGCTAACCGTCTTGAGTAACAGTTGAGCGACTTAACATGTCAACGACCTAATCTTTTTGTGGCATAGGCTTTAGGTCGCGACCGAGTTAGGACTTTGACAAATTTGCATTGCCTTGAACCTTTTAACTTGCACAGTGCGACCTACGGAAGCTACGACCTATGCTAGGTCGCTGGACGACCTAAGACTTGAACAAATTTGGGTAGAACCTGATTGAACTGCTTGGACTTGAACTGTTCGAACTTTGTTACAGATTATACTAATCTTTTAATCTAACAACCTGTCAAACACAACATTTGCAGAAAACTAGGGCGAGTATACTGCCATTGACTGCCCACATCGAATGACAGATTAGTCGATAAAGAATAATCAACTTAAATGAACTTTGCGAATGAAATGCTGTGAGCCAACAAATTCAAGTGAAGTATTAAAGCAAAGCTAAAATAATCAACTAAAGCTGATTTGTTTGCATCAACACTGTACTTGGACTTAAAATAACAAGTCCTGAAACTCTATAATTGACACATGTCAACTAATTTGATTCCAGTTTTATTTGCTTGTCATTTTACTAGTTTTACACAACACTTCACACTTTTAGGAAACGTGCACCTTCATATTTGAATATCCAGTTCCTTGTGTAGAGTGACTTCTCAACAAGAAGAAACAGGACCGCTGGAGAAGCCTTTCCAATTGCTAATCCATTGATTGATCCTCCGGAAAGAACTTCGACCTCCTTGACTCACAGAGTTTTCAGCCAATTGTGTATTCAGTTCGGTATTGCCGAAGCAGATGCTTTATTTCCTGGAGTAAATGATACTGCTGATAGGCCACCTCTTGGTTTTGTCGCAGTTAATCGTCAGATGTGCTTAAGTGGAGCTATTCCTCCCTTTAATGATTTTCTTCGAGAGCTTTTTCTTTGATTGGCTATCTCTCCCTTCCAGCTACACCCCAATGGTTATGCCATCTTGATGGGGTTGTGTGTACTATTCAGGAGGACGCTCGACCGTCTTCCAAGTTTTGAAGAGATCTGCTACTTGTGCACATTAGCAAAGAATAAAGACCATCCCTCTATCATACTTGTAAGAGGTGCTAGAAACCATAAATTGATTCTGGACTTGCCCGAAAGTGCACACGGGTTCTTAAGTCAATTCTTCTTCGTCCGTTGTCCTCCAGGATTCTATGCCGTCTGGAGAGTCGGAAGTAAGATTGCCTTTCTCCGTTCGCTTTATTTTCTGAACTTCTTGAAACTTGAATTGTCAAGTACTAAACTTCATTCTTAACTTTTGTAGCACTTCCTCCTCCGCTTAGGGATCCCAGCCACAAGCCGACCCTTGAAACTTTAAGTGTTGTGGCTGCTGAAGAGAGAAGCACTAAATTTTTGCTGAAAGACGCGTTCTTGCATCAGTTTGGACTTTTACACTTCTCCCGATCTACCTAGATTCACGAAGTTTCTAGTCCCAAGACTGAAACATTAGTTGCTCCAGATTCTCAAGCAGAGACATCAAATGCCCCAGTTTCTGCGGAAGAAATTGCGTCTAAAGAACCCACCGTAGAGGCTGCATTGGTGAAGTGTTCTACTTCCGTTGATGTTGCGGGATCATCCGATAAACTTCCACTTCTTCCAGTAATCGAAGAGGAGGAACTTCCTCAACATTCCGGGAAGACTGATGATGAAGGAGTTGAGAAAAAGAATCCCGCTAAGCATGACGGATACGATACTTTTGAGGGATTGAGTGATTTAATGGTTACTTCACAGGAGCTCTTTAAAGATGACACTTCTACAACTAAAGCTACACCTCCAGTAGTTGAAGTGACATCTGCTTTGAAGCAAACTTCGTCAGTCCAACAGTTGACTCCTGCTTCAAAATCTGTCATCACTCCCCAACCAAAGAGTGGTTTGTAGTTTGACGAGCGTAGCTTGCACATCACACACACTTAGGATTTTTGGCACTTGTATGCACTTAGCTTCTTTACTCCGAAGATTTTTAAGACTTGTCTTTTTCACTTTCAGGTTCTCCGATGGGGCGCAGTGACTCGTATTACAACGATTTCCGACGCTATGGGGGACGTGATTCTTATGATCTCAGGCGTTATCTCCTTGCCCCAAGAGAAACCGATGAAGAGAGAGCTGCCAGAAAAGCTCGTGAAAGACAAAATTACGAAGAGTGGCAAAGAAGAAGGGATGACGACTCGCATAAGAGAAATTCTTGTGATGTTAAAGGGAAGAGTCACGTTGCTGAAGACCCGAGCAAACGGGCCAGACTTAGTGAAAGGGACACGTCTGGGATTTCTGAAAAGACCGATGCTCCTATTTCTGTTGATATCCCCTTCGGTTCTCCTGCTCTAAAGAAATCTGACATTCAGACAATTATCAACAGGCCACAGTATCAAGTCAAAGATGCTCCTTCTACACTTTAAAGCCGATTCCCAAACTGGTGCTTAAAGGGAGTGCGTTTCGACTTAGACTTGATACCGATTGATAAGCAAGCTATGTTAAGAAACCTTGATGCTGTCAAACTCAATATCGATAGAATGTCTGGCTGGCAGAAACTTGTCGATGAGCTTCAAAGAGTTAACCGTATGAATCTCGAAGCCATGTTGACTATGGAGAATGACAAGTCGGAGTGAGATAAAGTTTGTAAGCAGCATGATGCAGAAATGACAAGCATCGCTAATGATAACGCGAGACTTGAGTCTGAAGTTAAAAAGCTCAAGGAAGATCTTACCACTTCTTCTGCTTCGCATTCTCAAAAAGAAGAGGTCTTTCAAAAACAAGTGCGAGATGCACATGCTGCTCAAAGAGATGTTGAGACAAAACTTGAGGAGCGGCATGTAGTTGAAAAATATCACAAGGATACCGCTCAGCTGCGGGAAAAAGTTAACTCCCAAGACCTGGAGATTGCAGCGCTAAAAGCTCGACTTTCTAAAGTTGAAAAAGAGCGTGATGAGGCGGTTGCTGGTCAAGTTGCAGCTGAAGAATCTCATGAGGACGACCGCCCATGACCCCTGCGCCGAATCTAGAGATAGTGCGCTATAAAGTGTGCCAGGCGACCATGGACGATTGTCAGGGTAGATCAAAACAACAGAAACTATCGTATTACTCACAGCGCATGGACAAAATACAATAGAACATATGTATAGTGAAGCTTTACATAACAAAATGACATCATATAAAAACTTCATAATAGTTGAATACAAGCACCCAATAGTCAATACATCCAGCCTCACTACATATCACTCAGAGATTATACAAACAGCGGAACATCCAGTACATATAAGAAGATAATATGCAACCCTCTAGCTCGTCTTCGATATCAGCATCGTGAGAAGAGAACATCACCTGTCACCTGCTACCTAGTCTGCCCGTCCCAAAATGGACGAACAGCCCAAGGCAATAAGAATTAAAACATAAAGCCTTGAGTCAGACAACAGTCTTAGTGAGAAGTAAATTAACTAACAACATACCAAAAGAGCATAAAGGAAAAGGAATAGGAATACAACCCTCCCACTCCACCCCTTTCTACAGTGATAGCCCCCAGACACACACTAAGCAGAAGCAACATAGCAGAGCATACAACTTAAAGTAAAGTAATAATCATTCGAGCCAAGGGCGATGTTTTCCAAGTACCAAGGCCTAAATAAGATAAGCACCCAGAAAATACCGCTCTTGAGTCCGAATGACGATACAACCAAACATCCATGACTCTGGCTATCACTGTTATCATTGCTTCGATATCACCGTTAATTGAATGACCGGCACATTCTTTCAGCCGTCCGTCAAGGGCTAATGGAAACCCCGGTTCTAGACAAAACTCCGCACGTCGTCGCAGCCCGTGCCAAGGATTTTCGAAACTACCCAGGGTACTCGACCATCAATTCATCGTCGTTGGGATTTTCGCAACTGCCCAAACGTACCCTTGCTTTGAGTCTGCTAGAACCTTCAATAACGATGCTATCCAAGCCTCCTAGTCATCCTCCTCGACGACTATTTCCATACTAGCTCAAGCGCCTCTCAAGCATCCATTACCCTTAACTCGAATCATATCACCGAGTTACCAACGTGCTTGGAATGATCCCATCTGGATTAGACCAAGTCTTCATCACATGATGCTTCGCTTCATCACATCCTCGCAAAGCCTCATCTCAACATTATATCATCAAATCTATGCATAAGAGCTTCATCATCCCGCTACATATGCCACGAGCAGCTTTCCCAATTCAAGAGCCTTTCCCTTAGCTTTTGAATCATCTTCGACCACCTTGTCTAAAACCAATCAACAATCATCTAATTCACAGCAATCTATCATGTCAAACATCAATCCAATTAACCAAGCATTCAAATATAAGCAAAATGGACAATTATAACAATAATGGCAATTTCGTAATTAAGGAGTTGAAAGTCTAACAAGCATGAAAACATGAGAATTATCTCTACAACTTGATGAATGAACTTGCATAGGTTAATCATATACAAAAATGGTTGTCAAATCATCATGAACAATGGATCTACAAGGATCTACACTTAGGTTTACAAAAATGCATAGAAATCACTATTTTAACACCAAATCAAGCCAACAATCCGATCTACTCCTTTCGATCCGTGTGAGAGATAATCACCACTCACCAAATCACCTAAACAACCTCAAATCAACACGCTTCAGATCTGGACAGCGAAGGATCAAGCTTGATCTATCACGAATCCGCTTCAAACGAAGAAATCTCTCTTGAAAAGATGAAGATCTTCAATTAAGCTCTTGAATCTTCAATCTTGATCTTCGATTTGGATGAAAGGAAGCACTAGATTAGAGTGGAGAAAAGAAGTGAAGAAGTGTAGAAGTCGAGCTCTCAAAATGGCAGCACTTCGTCGCTTCGAAATCCGGATCCCAAAAATGGAACAAAGCCCTCCTATTTATAGCTGAAATCCTTAACTCGGCTGCCTTCTTAAGTCGCTGCCGACTTAACACCATGCCGACCTACGACCTAAAGCTTTGCCGACCTAAAAACTCATCTGCCTATGACTCACGACAAAACAGCTATCTCCTAAGTCGGTTACGACTTATAGCATGCGCCTACGACTTAACTGAAAAGGGCCTCCGACTTAACCAAGCTACGACTTAACAAAGCCTTTGTCCTAACAGACTCCGACTTAGCTAGGTTACCCATCCTTCGACTTAACAGCCAACTACTAAGTCGGTTGCGACTTACACAGGCGCTTATATGACTTAACCCATAGCCAAAGCCCAGCGACCTAACAACTCACGCGACCTAATACTTATGCGACCTAACTCCTTAGGTTGCTAACACGCTAACTCGCTAAATCCTTAGGTCACACACTTCCCTTAAGTCGCTCACGACTTACCACTTAACTCGGTCTCGATCCTATAAGTCGCCAACTATCCTTAACTCGGCTACGACCTAAGCCTCAACCTGCGACTTACTTCCTATACGACATAAGCAACCCAACGACTTAACAGGTAAGCCCCTAAGTCGCTCACTCTCTAGGTCGCAACATTATACAGGTCTCTCCAAACTAACACGTGACCCAAACCACTTCGCGACCTAACATATAACTCGGTCACGACTTAACCCTTAGGTCGCCTACGACCTAACCAACCACTAGTCTTTCTTAAGTCATCTAACAACCTATCTCCAAGCCCTGGGTCACTTCCATCTCCTAAGTCGTAAACTCCGACCTAACTATCATAGGTCGCTAACTCGAACTGCCGACCTAACACTTAACTCACCCATACACTTAGGTCGCTCACAACAGTTTCCTTAGGTCGTTGCCGACCTAACTCTACCCCACGACCTAACCCCAGACTTATCCCTTAACTCGTCCAAACCGACTTAGGACTTAGAAAAATTCTAAAAGACTTATCAACAATGCAACCAATTGTCAACTGTTTTACAATGTTTCGATCCGTAAAATACGGGTCGTTACATTTTCTCCCCCTTAGGAATTACGCCCTCGAAATTCCAAACAAACAAAGCAATCAAAGACTATTCTGCATGCCTACCATCCATGCAATCAACCAACCATGCATCCACTTCTAGCTTAGCATGCAGAATTCTAAAACTTAGAACAAGTTACAATATCGTGAGATGACACGACACCTTAGGGCCATACCTTGAAGAGTTCAGGATGAGCTGCCTTCATCCTCTCTTCCACCTCCCACGTACAGTCGTTATCATCATCACTCCATTGTATCTTGAGCAACTTAACTACCTTCTTCCTAAGCTGTTTCGTGTTGGTTTCAACAACACGAAGCGGCTTACGAGGTCTTCTATCAACTGGATCAACTTCGAAGTCTTCACAGCTATCAGCAGAAACCACTGTATTCGAGTCGTGCACATACTTCCGTAGATATGATACATGAAAAACATTGTGCACACTCGACATCTTCTCCGGTAACTCCAATCTGTAGGCGAGCTTTCCAATTCGCTCGATGATCGGGAATGGTCCAACAAATATCGGAGTCAATTTTCCTTTCTTCCCGAATCGAATAACATTCTTCAGTGGAGAAATCTTCACAAAAACCATATCACCCACGTCGAACTCCAAATCCTTACGACGCTTATCGGCATAACTTTTCTGACGGTCTTGGGCTGCCTTCATTCGTTGCCGAATGATCTCTATACAATCTGAAGTCTGCCGAATCATCTCTGGCCTAAGTATCAGCTTTTCTCCAGTTTCCAACCAACATGTCGGAGAGTTACACGGTCTTCCATACAATGCCTCATACGGTGCCATACCAATGCTTGACTGGTAACTGTTGTTGTACGCAAACTCCACCAAATGAAGGTGATCTTCCCATGATCCTCCGAAATCCAAAACACAAGCTCTGAGGAGATCTTCCAAAACTCGGTTGACTCTCTCGGTCTGACCATCAGTTTGAGGGTGATAAGTTGTACTCAAACACAACTCGGTTCCCAAAACTTCCTGGAAGCTCTTCCAAAATCCACTAGTGAACAATGGATCTCGATCGCTCACTATACTCTTTGGAATACCATGGAATCGAACTATCCACTTAACATACAACTCAGCCAACTTTGATGCAGTCCTAGTCGATCGAACAGGAATGAACCTCGCACTCTTGGTCAGGCGATTTACAATGACCCAAATCCCTTCATTTCCCGTTCTTGTTCTAGGTAATCCGTCAATAAAATCCATCGATATCTGCTCCCACTTCCATGTAGGAACTTCTAATGGCTGAAGCAATCCACTTGGCTTCTTCTGTTCAGCCTTTACCAACTGGCAGTTCATGCACTTGGAAATAAAATTTCCAACATCCTTCTTCATGCCTTCCCAGTAGTAGGTTCTCTTCATATCCCGATACATCTTATTTCCACCTGGATGAATTGTCAGCTTCGAGTGATGACTTTCCTTCAGGACTTCACTCCTCAATTCATCTATATCGGGAACAACTAGTCGTCCTTGCTTTCGAAGCCAACCCTCTCGATCGACCTCGAATCCTTTATCCTTTTCTGGATCCAATCCAGATTCCAATTCACGGATAATCTTGACAAGCTTATTGTCTCGCTTTTGGCTCTCGCCAATCCTTTCCACAAGAGAAGGTCTTATCGATAAGTTTGCCAACATCTCAGGTTCCAATTCACATCTAGGCCTGAAGTCAAATCCAGCTAAATACTCGAGACTCTTCCATTCTGAAAACATGGCTCCCAATCCTGCATGTCTTCGACTTAACGCATCTGCCACTGCGTTACCTTTTCCCGGAGTATAAGCTATACCAAAATCATATGATGCTAAAAACTCTAGCCAATGTTGCTGCCGAAGATTCAAATCCTTTTGGGAGAAAAGATACTTCAACGACTTATGATCCGTAAACAACTCGAATCGAACTCCCAACAGATAATGTCTCCACATCTTCAGAGAAAATACAATCGCCGCTAACTCCAAATCATGAGTCGGGTAATTCCATTCATGCGGCTTCAGTTGTCGACTTGCATACGCAACAACTTTATCCCTCTGCATCAGCACTGCTCCAAGTCCAGTACCACATGCGTCGGTGTAAACCACCATCTCATCATTCCCACTTGGAATAGTCAAAACAGGAGCACTTGTCAATCTCTCTTTCAGGATTCCGAAAGCTTGCTCACACTTAGCATCCCAACCGAACACTTGGTTCTTCCTCGTCAATCCTGTTAACGGTGCAGCTATCTTGGAGAAGTCTTTGATAAACCGTCGATAATATCCTGCTAATCCAAGAAAACTTCTCACATCAGATGCATTCTTAGGTCTAACCCAATCCTGGATTGCTGCCACCTTAGCGGGATCAACCGCTATTCCACTTCCAGAAATTACATGGCCTAAGAACCTCACTTCACTCTTCCAGAAGTGACACTTCGAAAACTTAGCCTTCAGCTGATGTTTCCGCAAGATTTCCAAAACAATACGCAAGTGTGTCTTGTGCTCTTCTACAGTTCTGGAATAAATCAGAATATCATCCACGAACACAAGTACGAACTTGTTCAACTGATCTCTGAACACTCTATTCATAAGATCCACAAAATATGCTGGTGCGTTAGTCAATCCAAACGGCATTACCAGCCACTCAAAGAAACCGGATGGTGTCCTAAAAGCAGTCTTCGGCACACTATCCTTAGCCACTCTCAACTGGTGAAATCCCGTTGCCAAATCCATCTGAGAAAACACCTTAGCTTCGTGAAGCTGATCAAACAAGTCATCTATTCTTGGCAATGGATACTTGTTCTTCTTAGTCACCTTATTCAGCTCACGATAATCGACGCACAATCTCAACGACCCATCTGCCTTGGTTGCAAACACAACTGGTGCACCCCACTCGGACACACTACGCCGAATGAATCCTTTCTGCAAAAGATCATCAACTTGCACCCTCAACTCCTGCTGTTCCCTAGGTGCCATCCGCCTAAGAGGCATCACAACAGGTCTGGCTCCTTCAACTAGATCTATACGAAACTCGATCTCTCTATGCGGCGGCAACCCTTTGACTTCGTCAAAGACATCCTCGAATCCATTAGCGATTGGCACCGATGACAGTCCATCCCGTGGAACAACCAGCGAATACATGAAGCTCATGAAGACGCCTTCCTCATGCTTACATCGTATCACAACCTTTCGCCCCTCCACATTCTCGACTGTCACTTCCAACCTCTCGCAATCAACCTTTGCCGCATACTTCCTAAGCCAGTCCATACCCAAAATAATTCCGAACCCCGC
The DNA here is from genome assembly GCA_030737815.1 of Allium fistulosum. Classification (NCBI taxonomy): domain Eukaryota; kingdom Viridiplantae; phylum Streptophyta; class Magnoliopsida; order Asparagales; family Amaryllidaceae; genus Allium; species Allium fistulosum. Next base: position 729,698,397 of record CM060902.1, on the reverse strand, counting down.
AAAGTTCAGAACAAAGCAATCACAAACAAAAGAGCAACCATGACTCGATACAACTAGACCACGGCATAACATACACAAACAAAACGAACCACCAACTGGATTAGTCACAACCAATGGCCTATCAACAATATCCGGTTCCAAACCTAACCGGCCTACAAGTTCACTACAAACAAACAAATGCGACGCCCCAGTATCAAACAAAACTCTAACTGGAACACCACATAGGAAAAGAGTACCTTGAACCACCACACTCTTTCCCTTCTCTTCAGCGGTAGGAGCTTTTGAAGACGAAGGAACAGCTCCCAAAGCATAAGCTTGCACAATCTACTTGTCCTTCCTTGGTTCTGGACAATTCTTCCTGAAATGCCCCGGCTTGTCACAGTTGTGGCACTTCGCCGGCGCTTTCGGATTCTTGCAATCCCTGGAGAGATGGCCTTTCTGCTGACAGTTGTAGCAAGTCACCTCGCCTTTCGGCTTCTTCTGGCCATCCTTACCCTTCTGTTGCTGCTGCTTCCTCTTCTTATTTCCACCCTGCTGGGGTTTAGACTCTTCCCTGGTCACAGCAACAACAGATCCTTCCTTAGGAAACAGACTCTCATGCCTAAGAGCTTTCTCCACAAGCTTCTCAAATGAATCGTCCAAATGATCCACCAACTGTCTTCCAAGATAACTGTCCAAGCCTGTCACAAACTTCTCATTCTTCTGGTATGCAGACTCGATATATGACCGGGCATACTTGGACAACGCTTCAAACTCAGAAACATACTCAAGAACTGATCTCCCTCCTTGCTTGAGCTCCACAAACTTCTTGAACAGAACAGACTTCTGAGCTGTAGAAATGAACTTAGCTTCAAACCTAACTTGGAATTGCTCCCAAGTAATCTCTTCCTCCGGAGTAGTGATGGTAATAGAATTCCACCAATCAGAGGCTCTTCCTTGAAGCTGTCTTGATGCCAACTTCCTCTTAGTTGCATCCTCAATTCCCAAATCACCAAAGATCCTTCTACAAGCATCTATCCATCTCTGGACCTCAATGGTAGATTCAGTTCCCAAGAAAACCTTCCCTCCAAGAGCAGTATAATCCTTGCACAACTTAGAAAAATCCACTGGTTTCGGAGTTTGGACTTGAACTCCAACATCTACTGCTGCCCCTAGAACTGGTATCCTTCTCATGATCGAAGTCATCATAGCTTCGAACATAGCTGCATAATCAGCAGTCCCTTCAGTAGCACGGCCTTCCCTAGCAGCTGGTCTCCCTCTTCGACTCATTCTCAATATCTATAAAAAGGAATGATTAGAACATCTAGAGAAACAACTGCATAAAGAACTCAAACTCAACTAAACTACTATATTATATATAGTATTCATCCATCAAAATACAATTACGTCTCTCATACGTAGTTACGACGGCGAGCGTTGGGTAAAATCGATTAACCTCGCTCTGATACCAAATGTGACGATCGTCCATGACCCCTGTGCCGAATCTAGAGATATTGCGCTGTAAAGTGTGCCAGGCGACCATGGACGATTGTCAGGGTAGATCAAAACAACAGAAACTATCGTATTACTCACAGCGCATGGACAAAATACAATAGAACATATGTATAGTGAAGCTTTACATAAAAAAATGACATCATATAAAAACTTCATAATAGTTGAATACAAGCACCCAATAGTCAATACATCCAGCCTCACTACATATCACTCAGAGATTATACAAACAGCGGAACATCCAGTACATATAAGAAGATAATATGCAACCCTCTAGCTCGTCTTCGATATCAGCATCGTGAGAAGAGAACAGCACCTGTCACCTGCTACCTAGTCTGCCCGTCCCAAAATGGACGAACAGCCCAAGGCAATAAGAATTAAAACATAAAGCCTTGAGTCAGACAACAGTCTTAGTGAGCAGTAAATTAACTAACAACATACCAAAAGAGCATAAAGGAAAAGGAATAGGAATACAACCCTCCCACTCCACCCCTTTCTACAGTGATAGCCCCCAGACACACACTAAGCAGAAGCAACATAGAAGAGCATACAACTTAAAGTAAAGTAATAATCATTCGAGCCAAGGGCGATGTTTTCCAAGTACCAAGGCCTAAATCAGATAAGCACCCAGAAAATACCGCTCTTGAGTCCGAATGACGATACAACCAAACATCCATGACTCTGGCTATCACTGTTATCATTGCTTCGATATCACCGTTAATTGAATGACCGGCACATTCTTTCAGCCGTCCGTCAAGGGCTAATGGAAACCCCGGTTCTAGACAAAACTCCGCACGTCGTCGCAGCCCGTGCCAAGGATTTTCGCAACTACCCAGGGTACTCGACCATCAATTCATTGTCGTTGGGATTTTCGCAACTGCCCAAACGTACCCTTGCTTTAAGTCTGCTAGAACCTTCAACAACGATGCTATCCAAGCCTCCTAGTCATCCTCCTCGACGACTATTTCCATACTAGCTCAAGCGCCTCTCAAGCATCCATTACCCTTAACTCGAATCATATCACCGAGTTACCAACGTGCTTGGAATGATCCCGTCTGGATTAGACCAAGTCTTCATCACATGATGCTTCGCTTCATCACATCCTCGCAAAGCCTCATCTCAACATTATATCATCAAATCTATGCATAAGAGCTTCATCATCCCGCTACATATGCCACGAGCAGCTTTCCCAATTCAAGAGCCTTTCCCTTAGCTTTTGAATCATCTTCGACCACCTTGTCTAAAACCAATCAACAATCATCTAATTCACAGCAATCTATCATGTCAAACATCAATCCAATTAACCAAGCATTCAAATATAAGCAAAATGGACAATTATAACAATAATGGCAATTTCGTAATTAAGGAGTTGAAAGTCTAACAAGCATGAAAACATGAGAATTATCTCTACAACTTGATGAATGAACTTGCATAGGTTAATCATATACAAAAATGGTTGTCAAATCATCATGAACAATGGATCTACATGGATCTACACTTAGGTTTACAAAAATGCATAGAAATCACTTTTTTAACACCAAATCAAGCCAACAATCCGATCTACTCCTTTGGATCCGTATGAGAGATAATCACCACTCACCAAATCACCTAAACAACCTCAAATCAACACGCTTCAGATCTGGACAGCGAAGGATCAAGCTTGATCTATCACGAATCCGCTTCAAACGAAGAAATCTCTCTTGAAAAGATGAAGATCTTCAATTTAAGCTCTTGAATCTTCAATCTTGATCTTCGATTTGGATGAAAAGAAGCACTAGATTAGAGTGGAGAAAAGAAGTGAAGAAGTGTAGAAGTCGAGCTCTCAAAATGGCAGCACTTCGTCGCTTCGAAATCCGGATCCCAAAAATGGAACAAAGCCCTCCTATTTATAGCTGAAATCCTTAACTCGGCTGCCTTCTTAAGTCGCTGCCGACTTAACACCATGCCGACCTACGACCTAAAGCTTTGCCGACCTAAAAACTCATCTGCCTATGACTCACGACAAAACAGCTATCTCCTAAGTCGGTTACGACTTATAGCATGCGCCTACGACTTAACTGAAAAGGGCCTCCGACTTAACCAAGCTACGACTTAACAAAGCCTTTGTCCTAACAGACTCCGACTTAGCTAGGTTACCCATCCTTCGACTTAACAGCCAACTACTAAGTCGGTTGCGACTTACACAGGCGCTTATACGACTTAACCCATAGCCAAAGCCCAGCGACCTAACAACTCACGCGACCTAATACTTATGCGACCTAACTCCTTAGGTTGCTAACACGCTAACTCGCTAAATCCTTAGGTCGCACACTTCCCTTAAGTCGCTCACGACTTACCACTTAACTCGGTCTCGATCCTATAAGTCGCCAACTATCCTTAACTCGGCTACGACCTAAGCCTCAACCTGCGACTAACTTCCTATACGACATAAGCAACCCAACGACTTAACAGGTAAGCCCCTAAGTCGCTCACTCTCTAGGTCGCAACATTATACAGGTCTCTCCAAACTAACACGTGACCCAAACCACTTCGCGACCTAACATATAACTTGGTCACGACTTAACCCTTAGGTCGCCTACGACCTAACCAACCACTAGTCTTTCTTAAGTCATCTAACAACCTATCTCCAAGCCCTGGGTCACTTCCATCTCCTAAGTCGTAAACTACGACCTAACTATCATAGGTCGCTAACTCGAACTGCCGACCTAACACTTAACTCACCCATACACTTAGGTAGCTCACAACAGTTTCCTTAGGTTGTTGCCGACCTAACTCTACCCCACGACCTAACCCCAGACTTATCCCTTAACTCGTCCAAACCGACTTAGGACTTAGAAAAATTCTGAAAGACTTATCAACAATGCAACCAATTGTCAACTGTTTTACAATGTTTCGATCCGTAAAATACGGGTCGTTACATTTGACTTTTATATCCACAGTGTCTTGGGGCGCGGAAGCCTCTCATTTCTGGGACCGAAATATGAAATCACTCTGGCTGAAGTTTGGGAGGCGGTAATTGACATGTTTGGAGGTGCTGGCTACGCAGAGTCAGATCTTGAGGCGCTTTATCTGGATGATGAAGCACGTACTGCGCTTGCCAGGGGAAAAGAGCAGCTTGCTAGGGAGCGAGCCGAAGTGACAAGAGAAGAGCATTTGGAGACAGCGACTTTAACTGACCCCGCTCATCTTCCGGCTTCGGTCGACCCTGATACTATTGGCTCTAGTTCTTATTCTCCACCTCCTGCAAAAGCTGAAGTTAAGGTCGCCACTACCGAGCCTCCCGCTGTTCAAGTCGAGGAGAAGACCCAGGATGACACTGAAGCTGGAAATTATGAAATCGTCACGATTAAGCCGACTTCTCCAGGTAACTTCAAGTCTGATCTCGCTCAAGTAGACTACTCGTTCGATTCAACTGAGCTTGATGAATTTCTTGCTTATTACTCAAGTCTTGATGAGTCAATATCTTCTCTTTTTACGGAGAATATTGATTTTAACTTCTTTTCTTCTGTAGCGGAAACACTGAATGTTGAACACACTTCTCCTCTTCCAGCTGTTCCTCCTTCATCCCTTCAAGTCACTCCTGCTTCTCAGCCGGGATCGCAGGAAGAACAAATAGGAGCCCTTCAAGGCTTGGACGATCAGCTTGTTTCGCAGGAGCAAAAGACTGGGGAGCTTGAAGAAGGTGAAAGCACTCCGGAGCAAATTTTTACTAACGACACGAAGTTGTCCGATCTCATCACTCCGGGCAGTGAATCTTCTTCAAGGAAGAAAGGGAAGCGCACAACTTCGAAGAAAAGAAGGAAAAGCACTTCTACCACTGGAGAGGAAGCGAAAGTTGACCCAGCTGTACCTCTCTCGCCTTCTTCCCAGTCTTGTTCAGGCTGGCTCGAAAAGCTACCTATAAAACCAGGCAAAGGCTCTAAAGGTGGCGAGAAGAAGAAGAAATGATGAGTCTCGCTTTACTCTCCTTATTTTGCTTTTTGCATGTACTGACCGGAGATTGTGCGGGTACCGGCCCTCGCTTGAAACCTGCATATGTACAAAAACTTTATAGTATGGAATAAATGGTTCTTTTTACTTGTACAATTTCTTGTCAGTATATGTGTGAATGCATTTATTCCTTGTTTTTGCACAAGTTTCTTTATTTACTTTATGTGATACTGTAGTGAGCTCGTGGTATGATGTTTGAGCATTATTAATATAGCTATGTGCCCCCATATCACGGCTTACTGCAGTATTTTGAAAAGACTTGTACTCTTATTTTAGAGAATAATTCTTCCGTTTTGAGGAAATATTATTCTACTTTTAATAGAGTATGCCTTATATTGGAGAAGTTTTTCTTTCTCTCTCTTTTTAAAGAACACTTCTACTTTCGGGGATGATCACTTTTACTTGTTGAAAAGTGGATTCCCCTACGCAGTGAAGCGGACTTCTGAAGAATATTTTGATCTGTTTGTCAAAAAGTTGTATTTTATCGTTGAATGGTTCCACGGGACTGGCGTTAGCTGTTTTACTGGGTATTTGTTTGTACAAATACTCGTAAGTATTCAGTTGTGGCCTGGAACCTTCTTTCTTGAGAAGGTGCCCCTTTAGTGGTTTCATTAACGAAGTTTTTGGATGTGCCTCGTTAGAGGGCTTTCTCTGTTTAGTGCTTCCGAAGAAGGCTTTGGTCTCCGAAGAGAAGCAATTTTGGTCTCCGAAGAGAAGCATTTTTGGTCTCCGAAGAGAAGCATTTTTGGTCTCCGAAGAGAAGCATTCATTTTTGGTCTCCGAAGAGAAGCATTTTTGGTCTCCGAAGAGAAGCAATTTTTGGTCCCCGAAGAGAAGCATTTTTTGGTCTCCGAAGAGAAGCAATTTTGGTCCCCGAAGAGAAGCATTTTTTGGTCTCCGAAGAGAAGCAATTTTTGGTCTCCGAAGAGAAGCATTTTTGGTCTCCGAAGAGAAGCATTTTTGGTCTCCGAAGAGAAGCATTTTTTGGTCTCCGAAGAGAAGCAATTTTGGTCCCCGAAGAGAAGCATTTTTTGGTCTCCGAAGAGAAGCAATTTTTGGTCTCCGAAGAGAAGCATTTTTGGTCTCCGAAGAGAAGCAATTTTTGCATTTTAGCTCTGGTGAAGTGGGCCTCCGAAGAGGAGCATTTTGCACTTCAACTCCGGTGAAATGTGCCTCCGAAGAGGTCTTTTTCGAAGAGTTGTGCCTCCGAAGAGGGCTTTGCTGCTTATGTCTTTTCACCATCCGCTTCTTAGCGGTTCCTCGTTACCACTCCAAGTACATGTCCCGTTCTTTTGCAAGATGCTTACTTGTTGCTAGAGAAGTGTACTTTATCGTTGAGTGAATCCACGGGGCAGACGCAAGCTACTTTACCGGATGTTCATTTGTACAAACGATCGCGATTAGTTAGCAAGGGTCTGGAACCTTCTCGTCAGGAAGGTGCCCGCTTTGGTGGAATCATCAACTGTTTGTAAATAGCACTTCTTTTGTGGCTTGACATCGTTGAGTGATTTGTAGGAATCGCTGAGCCTTGTGATGTGTTGAATAGGTAAGCTTTGCTTCGATAGCCTGCATTAAATCGACATTTTAGCAATATTTTAAAGATACTTGCATATCGAAATGAGACAGGCATTTTATAGCATTAGAGAACACAAGATTTATAGTTCTTTATTATTGATTCACACTGATTTCTCAGTGGTTTACAATACAAAAGTTATACATCCACCATCATTTTACAAATTTAAGCAACGTTGTTAAGTAAAAAAAAATGGATGCAAGTGATTGTTGTTTCAAAATCTCCGGATTGAATTTCCATTTCCACTATATTCGTAGTTTTGAATTCATATGCCAGAGAGAATGAAAGATGCCCCAGTTGCAATTTTGTAGGTAGTTAGCAGTCGTCCCAACTTCTGCCTGCTGGGTGTGGACCCCCTGTGACAACATTAATGACAAGCTTTTCGGATTCTTGCACTGCAGTGTTGTTGCTAGAGCCAGATTGATGGGCATGATGTTGTTGCCCCTGAGTGGATGAGGTTGGGTCGACTCCGTTTTTCTTCACATATTGTTGCAGTTTACCCTGTTTCAGCAACTCTTCAATCACATTCTTTAACTGGCGACATTGGTTAGTGTCATGGCCAGGTTGATTGTGGAATTGACAGAATTTCCCATTATGCACTGCACTTCTCCCCATCTCAGGTGGTTTGGGATACTTGACAACATCTTTCGTTGCGAAGAAGATATTTTCCGGTGTGTCAGTTAAGGGAGTAAAATCTGAAGGATTAACGCGGCGAGGTTTCTTCTCATTCCCCTGCTTCTTTCCTCCATCATTTTCCCTTTTCTGATTTCCAGATTCTCTTTTGTTAGATGCAACATCGTTATTGTTGACTTCGGCAACGACCACTTTCGCTGGTGCAGAAAGGCTCTCTAAGCACATGAATTCGTCGGCCTTTTTATAGAACTTCTCAAGTGAATTTGGTTCCTTCATTTTTAACCATCTACCGAATTCACTCGATTTGTTGATGGCTCGCATCAAGTAAGTCAGGATCATACGGGGTTCTGCATTATCCACTTCGGCTAAGGCTATATTGAAACGGCTCAAGAAAGATTTGATCGATTCTCCGGGAACTTGTTCAAGGCTAGACAGCGACATTATATCCTTAGCTTTTGAAGCATACAATCTGAACTAATCTTTGAACTTTCGTGTTAAGTCGGAGAATTGATCTACGGACCGAACTAGTAGCTTTGTGAACCAAAGTAGAGCCACCCCTTCTAAGTACACTGGAAAGTATCGGCATTTAATCTCATCTGATTCTCTTGCACCGGTCATATGCCAGTCGTACTTATACAGGAAATGATTAGGGTCACTTGTTCCCCTATAGGCCGGGATAGTAGGAGGTACGAATTTCCTTGGAAATTCTGCTTTCAAGATCCTTTCAGTAAACGGAGTTTTGCTCGGAGCAAATCCCCAGTAACTCTCATTTTCTTCCCTCTGCATGCTCTCTTTCATGATTCGACGAACCATCCCTGATAGGTACTCATTGTTCAGAGGAATCATCGGGCAGACGTCAGTTGTTTTTTCGGAAGTTTGCCTGGGAAAATGTTCACGAAAAGTTGGCTGCGGCCTTGAACCTTCAGCTTGGAAAGGTGGCGCTTCGGCGGTGCCAGTGGCTCTTTGAGGAATGCCTTTCTCTTGGGGATTATGGGCATCTTCGGCAAAGGTTGTTTCATTGTTTTCTGGTTGTCGATTTGCCCCAAGAAGAGCGTTTAATCTGTCCATCATCAAAGCATTTTGAGGTTCAATTTGTTGGTATAATTCAGACACTACATCGTCTAATTCAGCCCTTGTGACCCCGACGGTAGGAGTTGCTTGGTTTGATGCTGGGGAAGCGGAAGTCCCCTCGTGAGCATTTCCGGATCTAATAGGTCTACCTTTTCTTCCCGAAGCCATGATTTCCGATAGACTTCTGGTTTTTAATGAAAATCTTTCAACAAGTCTTTGCGAAGCAATGGTGAGAAGATTCCTGAGTTCAATTCTCAGTGAAAGCACCAAAATGTTAACGTAAAAATCGACGCTAACACCCTGGTGTAAATGATATTTTTGTGAAAGCACCACCCGTTGGTACGGGAACAGAATATAAGCAGAAAATAGCAGAAAAGTAAAGAGACAGCAGTTTTATAGTGGTTCGGCTTGTAATTAAGCCTACGTCCACTTTATATTCTTTATTGCTGATTTGATTACAACTCTTTACAATACACTTTGATTACAACACACTTGAGACGAGTCACTAGAACTTTGATGTAAGAGAGCTATTTGAATCCATGTCGGATGTGTAGATCTCCTTTTGAAGTTCGTTGAAGTGTCTTTGGTGTTTGAAGTGTCGGTTGAGTCGAGAGAACAACAGAGTATCGGCGTTTCAGAAATAAGCCCAAAGTCCTCTTGAAGTTGGAGTAGGCGGGGTATTTATAGAGAGTATTCGGAGTTAGGTCGTAGGTCGCGAGCGACCTAAGGAGCACGGGCTACGACTTAACAGTTTTGCACTTGACCATTCGATCATTTCGACAAGTCATAGGTCGTGAACGGGTTAAGGTTAAGGTAGGTTGTAGGTCATTGGCGACCTAGTGGGAATGGTGAGCGACCTAGGGAAAAGCGGCATAAGGAGTTATCTCGGCTTGAAGTTGTAGGTCGTGAACGACCTAAGGTAAGTCGCTAGGTTACTTTGTGAAGCTAGGTCGCTAAAGCTTTGTGATGTTAGGTCACTTTAGCCGTTGGTCGCTTTAGCCTTTAGGTCGTTAGGTCGCTTTAGCCTTTAGGTCGTTAGGTCACTTTAGCCTTTAGGTCATTAGGTCGCTTTAGCCTTTAGGTCGTTAGGTCGCTGGTACCTTTAGGTCGCTAGGTCGCTAAGACCATTAGGTCGTTGGTACTCTTAGGTCGCTAAGTAGTGATAAGTCGCTAAGTCGCTGAGTGCTTTAGGTCGTTGGAGAAGTTAGGTTGCTAGGTCGCTGAGTGTTAGGTCGCTGAGTTTTAGGTCGCTCCAAAAAGAGGAGTTAACACCAGCTTTTATTCTTATTCCCATATATTCTTTTATTGTTCTCGGTCATTTAATCCACTAATTTGATAATCTGGTTCATTTTAAATTTCTAGAATTCCAAACCTATTTTATTACAAAAATCATTTGAAATCATTTAGGCATAACTTCTTTTGTACCTCTTATCAAATCTATACTTCTTCTTTTACAATTTAACCTATTTAACCTTCGTAAGTTAATTTTTAATTTCATCTTGAAATTTCTAATTCTGGTTATAACTTCAAAGCTTATTTAACTTGGCCTGAGTAAATTTCCAATTCATTCAATCCATTTAACCTTACTTAATTTAAATTTTTACATCCCAAATTTAAATTTCTTATCAGTATCACTTCCCACTTATAAGTTCAAAAACTTATTTTTCTTTGGGTTATACTTCACATTCTCAAGGGGGATTCTAGAATTCAAACACCCAGCTATTTGTTTCAAATTACTTTGAAATCATATATACACATATTCCATTCATATACCAAATCACACTTTTAAATCTAAACCATTCTTGGTTTTTATCCAAAACAAATTTCTTCGGAACTTTCAAAGCATCCCTTGTTTTAAGCAAAAATTTCCATATCAAAATATTCTGAATAATATTATTTATTATTTCCTTTAACATTTTGAAACACATTTCAAATTTTTCGGTACTTAGATTCAAAATTCCAAAATTTTGATTCATTTTAATTTATAAGTCATATTTATAAATTAAGCTTATATAATTTTACTTCCTTAAAACATTTCACCATGTCTTATCATTGTTTATTCTATAATAAACATCCTTTATTAAGACACAACATCCAATTTATGATAATAATTAATAATATCATACCATGTATTTCATAATAATTTGCTGGAAGATTATTTCAATAAATACAAAACACAATCAAGGTAAACTTATTTCATTTTTAGAACACTTTTTTGAAAAACACTTATTGTAAAGGAGTTTCACCCCTTTACAAATCATACTGAGGTTGGCGGGACCTCCGATGGGATTAGATACACATAAGGATACACTTGCCAACAGGGGTTGCAAGATGTGTTTAAACTTATTACAAAGATCAACAGAAATGAAGCTATGAGAGGCTCTAGTGTCAAATAGAATACGAACTAGAAAATCAAGCAAAGAATAGGTGCCTTGGAGAGTACCTTGGGTATCACTAGGAGTAGGAGGAGTGGAAGAGGTCAAAGCAAAGACTTTGGACGACATTCCCTTCCCCTGAGTGGGACAATCCATTTTGAAGTGGCTAGGCTGCGAGCAAAAGTGGCAAAGTTTGTTCCTGGTTATATATAGACTGGAGGAATAGCGGTTCCCGCAGGACAACTGTTGGCATAATGCCCCTTCTGGTCGCACTTGGAGTATGTGATGGAAGACAAGTCGATAGGCTGCTTCTGAGAAGAATATCCAATACCCTGAGAATTATGCCATTTCTTCTTCTGCTGAAGGAAGTTGGACTTCCTCTTCTTGGAGCTGTTGGAAGAAGGTTGAGATGGAGGTGCACCGACAACAAATGCTTCCTTACAAGTAGGGTTCTCATATCTAATATCCATATCCATCAATACAGTAAAAAGGTTGTGCACATGAGCAATCAAACGATCATAATACTCCGGGCGAGCTCCAGCTATAAACTTTTCATTCTTCTTAAGAGGGGTACCAATCAAGCTAGGACCAAACTTGGACAATTTGTTGAACTTCCTGATCTCATACTCAGAAAATGCCATATTCCCCTACTTCATAAATTCCCTGTATAACTGAGACTTCCCGGCTTCGGGCATCCACTTAGCTACAGAAGCATCCCTGAAATATTATATTCAAGACTTAAGGAAGATTCCAAAGGGATAACTTAACCAAATTTGAAACCAACTCAAGATTTATACCTAAACTATTCCCAAGTGAAATTTTCCTCAATAGTGTGGGCTGTAACAGACTCCCACCAATCCTCGGTAGCCTCCTGCAACTACTAAGCGGCTAACTGATTGTGACATCCCGGATTTTTGGCAGTAATATTCTAATAAATATTTAATGTAATTAATTAAAGAATAACTTATTATTTTATAAATAAATAAATAAATATATATATATATATAGGTGTGGAAGGAAACTATGATTTGGAATTTAAAATAAAGAGTTTTACTTAGTAATATTTGATGAGGTAAACTCTACTTAGTAATATTTGATTTAATAATCTGAATTAAATATTAAATTGATTGTTATATCTTTGTAAATAAAATCTAAATTGATACTTTGTTTTAATAAATATATGGTTTTAAATACATAAGATAAATGTTAAAAAAAATTAGAAACTTGTTTTTAGCTTAAGTTTAGATTCAAATTTATTAATAAAAAGATTTGTTTTGTTTTCTTTTTTTTGTATAGCTTGATTTAAAGATATGATTTAAAATATATATAAGTTTTAATACAATATTTGTTAAATGATACATTAATATATTTATAAAATAAGTAGTTGATAATAAGAAGGATAGTTTCTTTTATTAATTATTTTAATTTAAATAAGTGTGCTTTTATAATATTAATGAATATGTACATATCGAATACATGATTTAAGTGATAAGTGGCCATAGAACTAAAACAAATATTTTGTTAAAAATAAATATAAATATATACTTGTAGTCATATAAGACAATAAGCATTTAAGGCAAAATAAAAATAAAATAAATAATTTAGTTGGAAGTACTTATGTAAGTTAGAAATAGAACAAGTATGTATAAGATTGATTGTAAAATATAAAGTGAGCTCATAAATAAATTCAAAACAACAGGTTAAAATAGCATTCATGTACATTTCAAAGTAATGGGACAAAAGAAGAAATGAGATAAATATCTCTGCCCAAACAAAAACTGAACAAGTATGATAGGCATGAACACACAGATTAAAGACAGTAATATCTATGTACAAAAATAGAAACAAAAATACAATATAAGTATCTATTGCTTGCTAAAGAAGAGATAAATATGTAAGGAGAAAAAAATAGATACAAAGTGTAAATCAAGACAGGCATTAAATGCTAGCACAATATCATATCTTATCTCAGTCACCAAAGTAAAAAATATATTTGTAAGTACATAGGATAAGCATATGAACAATTAGTCTTCAAGTTGTAACTGGCAAGAGAAAAATTGAAGCATATATGGTTTCAAATGAAAAGGCAAGTTATATACAAGATTAGTATAAAACATAGGGCCAGTATGAGTTGTACAAAGCATTAAATGCTAGCAATAATCTATCTTATATCAGCCACCGAAAATAATATCTTTAGTCAAACAAAACAAAATGTCTTTGATTTGGTACAAGCATACATACACTGTATTGTACAAATGCATGATATCACCCTGTACAAATGGCTTCTCCTGTAAGATATCTTTGTATATATCAATCTTTGGATTAGTTTCGAGTAGAATAAAAAAAATAAGCTTCTTTTAAACCTTAAATAAGTCAAACTACAGCAAACAAAAATAAACCAAGTCTAACAGAGAATTAACAGAAGGGAGTTTCAACTTGTATTTTCTCCAGCCTGTGTCAATAGGGAAGGAAGCTCTGTTCATTTCTAAAATCAAGTGAGTAACCTTACCTTTAAGCCTGATCTGCCTATCTGTGTGAATTCATGAAGAAAATTCTTGAAATTAATGTTGAGAAGTTTGTTTGCTGTTTGTTTAGGATGGAAACACATATATATGTATAACAATATTGCTTGCATGTCTGTTCACAACATGTTTCAACTCTGTTTATCAATATGTTGTGAGTAAACATCTAGTTTTATAAAAAAAAAAAAAATTGGCTCTCTGTTCAAAAACATCACGGTGAGTAACAAGTTTTGGTTGAAATTAAAATGCCTGAGTTTAATCTATTAAGCAGATTTATAAGTTTGGGTTGCATGGATTAGTTTATCTGATTTTAGTTGAATTTACATTATATATTGTAGTATATGGCTGTGTGTTGTTTATTGGAAACTATTGTGTTCCCAGACACTTGAACAGCAATAAGAAAATTTATATTTACCTATACAATCAAATTTAAAACTTGACATTTAAAACAGAAAATGTTTGCAATATGATAATTTCCATTTTGAAGATAGTTTCGAATAGAAGTAAGGAGTATGTATTTAAATTTGAAGAGCTACAGGTCTGATTCAACTTTAAGTCCAAAATTTCAATTACCAGAATTCCTGTTTTGAGTCTATAATCTGATTCTAAATTGTGAATGATGAATTTAGGCATATAAATCATGATTTTTAGACTTGAAATTGGTGAGATATTGTGAGATAAATTATTTTGGGTTAACGGTAGATTCCTGTCGATCGAAGACGATCTGTGACTCGTTGTTCATGTCAGAGGTGATTCGTGGAATGAGGATGTTGGGAAAAATAATCGTTGATTTTTTGGAATGCCATGGAGGTGCGGCGGGAAAATTTAGGGTTTAAGGGGGAAGGATTGATCGAATTTGGGTTCTGAGCAAATGTGGCATCGATGTGATGTCGAGTTGAGCAGGAGTGCGAGTGTAGGAAGGTGGGAAGCAGGCGATGGTCCAGGCAAATGGTTGGGGTCTCCGGTGAATGGAGGTGGACGTAGTTGAGAAGTTTGACGATGGGTTTTCAGGCTGATGGGTTCGTTTTCTCTCGATTTGAATTCGCGTGGAGAATTGAATTTCTGGATAGGCGATCGTGATGGGGAGGTTAAAGGTGACTTGTCTGAGGTCACGGTGGCGTTCGTAGAGGAGTAGAGCGGCGGGGTACGTGCACGGGTGCACAGTATATCAGGGGAGGACGAAGATGGGAAAGGAAATGGTTGCTTCAGACAAATCTCGTGAAGATTTGAAGGTGACTCGAAGTCGATGGAAGGGTATTGACTCGGTTTGCGGCTCTAGAATTTGGTTGTGTGGCTCGAGTATAGTTTGAAGTGGCATGGGAACCAGATTTTGTAAATAATTAAGTGATGAATGAAATTTCAAAATTTACATAAGGTTTAAAGCCTAAAAAAAAAAAATTAAAGAAACTTAAAGGGGTCAAAATTTAAAGATAAATGTTTTGTTTAAAAAAATGTGTTGCCTTGAGAGATTCTATATTAAGTTACTCTGTAATTTAATTTTTAAAGTATATGATCAGATAATAATGAATTAAGAAGATCAAACTTTAATTGATAGTATATTCAAAGGGTTTTGTATAGAATGATTTCAAGCTTAAAATTAATATGATCTAAAAGTTAATAAGGTAGTTCATTTCAAGATGGAATTAAACAAGAGATTGATTAATTAAGATAATTAATAAAAAAATTGTTGATTTATGAATGGAACTAATTAAAGGTTAATTAACCAAAGAAAGTGATTAGATAATAATTAATTACTGTAATTAATTGAGGCTTAAAGTAATTAATTATAAGTAATTATTTAAGGGGAAAAATATGAAATGAGTAATTAATTGGTTGGTAATTAAATTGTGTTAAGTAAAGGTAATCAAAGTGGTTAAGTTAATAATTAAGTAAATTAGAGATTAATTAAAATTGATTGGGAAGTGATCAATTTTACTTATGAATAATTGAGTGATGTTAAATGTCTTGAATTGGTTGTCATTTTGGATATGTGATTTGAAATGGTATGTGATACGATATGTGGGTGGAGGTAATGTGGTAATTTATCGATGATGAATTAAGGTGTATAGGTGACCCCTAAATTTGAAATTTGAATTGTATTTCACCTGAATAATTTGGAATAGGGTGGTTTTGGATTCGATGAGACCGGAGTCGAGTATGAGCAAGTACTCGAAACCACTTCGATTCCTTATAGTTTGAAATGTGAAATCAATAAGTTAAAATGATTATAGCGAATTGGACTATTTAAATCTAAGATTTTGGTACTTAAAGATTAACGTGTAAAATAAGTTATGTCTATAGCAAATTGTGAATTTATAAATTGATGCGAGTTACACCGGGTTTATATAAGTTATATCCTGTCATATTTCTTGTTAGATGAGTTACTCACGCTGGTTTTCCAGCCTGACCCGGGTGTTACTTTGGTGTAATGCTCGGGTCAGACTGAGTATTACAGATTTTCAGGTAAGGACGTTCTGAAGTTCAGAAGGCGAGCTGGATGGCAGGACGTATGGAGTGTTTCCGCTGTGTCTATTACTTCTGTTTACCTGAGACACATTTGATTGGTACATGTCTAGTATTTGTGTATATGAGAATGACTCTGATGTAAATAAATATAAATTGACGGATACTGTATTCTTTTATAAACTGTTAGTATTTATTATTATATTTTACCGCTGTGAATGTGAGATTCTGTGTTTGTTTTCTGATCTTTTTCTCCTATCTCTTTCTTCTTTTCATAACTATCTGGAATTTTCGGGATCGAAAATTCCGGGTCGTTACACTGATGCTTCTGAGCGTCGGTGATCTCAAGACCCGTAAAAATCCTCTCTAAACTCCTCGGCCACTACTGAGCCTCAATGATGCTCTCTGCTCCAGTAAACTTGGTGCCACCAAGCTAAGTATACTCCTTACAGAGAGTGGTGAATCTGACTGGTACAACGGGTTCTGGTGCTGGGGCAATCCCTCGACCCCTACCTCTAGCATTCCTACGATTCATCCTGGAAGATTCAAGAATGGATTTTAGAACAAAGGAAGAGATTCAAATTCAAAGGAATCCTAATCAAAGAGAATTCTAACTAAGAATCAAGATGAAACTAGAGTGATTCCATAATTAATTCTACTCATTCTAGGATATTACAACCCTATCTCTAATGATTTTTACCCCATGGCTAAGGTTTGCCTAAACCAAAGCTCTGATACCAACTGTAACGACCCGCTATTTTGAACCATTCAAATCGACAATAAAACCACACATGTTAGAATTGAATCATTTAAAACAACAGATTGTTAATTATTTTTGGGGTAAATAGAATCAATCACAAAATCACAGACACAGAATATGCAGCAGAATAAATAAAACATAGTAGTTCTTCAAGCTACTACAGAAACAACAGAATCAAAAGAAAATACAATAGAAATCCAAATACATAGAAGTTCGCTAATACATAAGCAAATGACAAATGTCTGAACAGAAATAACTGAAATAAGTGGGATAACTGAAATAGCTAAGCAGGTAGATAGATCTCAAGCAAAGTCTCCAGCTCCAAAAGGTGAGTCTTGAATGCTGTGGCACTCATACTAACCCGAGCATAAAGTAAAAACAAAACACTCGAGTCAAGACTAACATTCTCATCTAAGTAAATCAACTCAAGTGAAATGTAACAAATGAAATGCAACAGTAACTTAAAGGATGTTTGAGATTTGCATCATTAAGGATCCGTTAAACTATTTACTATGTAGTAATATACGCTATATATGTAATGTCTAGTAGTAAAGTGTAATATATTGAAAATAGCGTTAAGGCGTTACCCATATCCCCCTTAACACATTATATAAATGTCGGAGTCGTTACAGTACTGTAAACTCCACCAAATCGATAGGCTATCAAGGAGCACTCCATAGGTACGACACAAAACAAAATCGTAGTGGGCTCGATAAGGCATATGACAAGGCACGTGAGGCTATGCCCAGGGTAGGATTCTACCGTTTTGCACTCCCGGACTGGTGGTAACGTGTAGCAGCTACTACCACCCACCTCGAGACACACTCCTACAACCAAAGGTGCGCACCAAATCAATCACAAAGTAATAGAGATGGTTTCGAAGAAGCATGCTCGATCGGAGGAGCGACCTCACTTGGCCCAGTATAGCTCCTATTTTAGTCATATCAAGCAGACCAAAGGGTCAGGTCTGCGTTTCTTACCTCATACCAGAAGCATCCACCAAACCATCCTACTACGTTCTGGATCCTCCACTGCGTGTACAGTTGTTAAAGTGGTTTCAGAATTGACAAAGAGTATGACAATATCCGACCCCGGTCTCATTAACAACCAATCGTTATATTTTTCCACACCGTGGTCATTTTATAAAACTTTAAATATTAATCTAAAATTATAATTTAAAATCATTACTAAATATTTTAACTTTAGTTACATTTTAGATTTAAAACATTTATTTTGAAATTCATATTAAATCAAATTATTACATTCCAAAAATCATACCTTTAAAACTTAAATTAAATGTTATTTAAATTTTAAATCCTTTAAATAAAATTTAATTACAAATTATTCTCCAATTAACTTCTTAAATTTATTTATTAAAGTTATTATATAAAATCTATATTTATTATATTAAATTAAAACTATATTTATTATACTAAATAAACTATATTTATTATATTAAATTAAATTTTAAATTATTTAAATTACGTATTTTAAAACCAAATAAAAGTATAAGTTAAAATCTTAAAATTTCCTTTAAATCATATTTAGCTTATAATTTAAATTTTGAAACATAAAAAATATTATTATTTTCCAAATATAAATTTTAAATAAAATCATTAAATTAAATTAAATTTAAAAAAAATTATTAAATCAAAACATACGTTATAATATAGAAAATAATTTAAAATAAATTTAAAACCGACCAACGGTGTTTGTATATAATTTTCTACCCTATGGTCAAGTGATTGGGTATATATAATTTCAACCCAAAATTATAATTAAATTTCCGTGTATATATCATTTCAACCCGTATTCCAAATTCAAATCAATAAAATCGCTTAGGTCTATCATTTCAACCCATAATGATTTTTCCTAATCTAAAAGATCGTTCTGGTATGTATCATTTCAACCCATAGTTAGGGAACTTGTAGTGTGATATAATAAATAAATAACATAGCCTATCAATACATATCACAGAACATATCATATCGTGTCACAGGTGAGCATCATATCATATCATATAATATTAACTAGGCAAATTAAATCTAACTATCACCACATTTCAATTGACATTTCAAAAGATGTCCATTCACTTAAACAAAAGAATTTAGTCGTGAGTGATTGCTCAGCTTTTGTGGCAATTGAAAGAGGTGGCTATACGAACGGGCATGAAACATATACGACATGAAGATGGAGACCACAAGTCAAGCAACATCGATCCAAACTAAGACATGAACACGAACGATCCAAGATCCAAAACTTTGATTTTTTTTATATAAAATGAAGATGAGGAGTGCAAATGGGTTCAGCCATAAGCTAAGTGGCTTGGCCTATGGTGCTAGGTTGGGCTTGGCAAGGTGTGGGTGTGTGGTGGTTTGGGTAGAGGGTAGGTCGTGTGGTAGGTGGGTGTGTAGGCCGAAGGGAGGAGGGTGGAGTGTGGGTGTATGGAGGCCTAGGGGGTGGGTAGGTGAGTGGGTGTGTGGGTTTGTGGGGTGTGGCCGTGGGTAGGTGGAGAGGTGATGGTTGTGTGTGGGTGGAGGCCGAGAGAGTAAGGTAGGGGATGGGGTCGGCGGCAAAAGCTAGGGGATGGGGTCGGCGGCAAAAGCTAGGGGAAGGGTATGGCGGGAGTAGGCTAGGAAAAGAGAGAGAGGATAGAGAGGGAGAGAGAGGCTAGAGGAGTTAGGCTAGGCTAGGCTAGGCTTTGGATTGGAGATGGAGGAAGGAGATGGAGATGGAGTTGTTTACTGTAAAATGATTTCTGGCAGAATGAATGAGGAGAAGGAAGAAGCAGGAAACAAAAGTACATACAAAAGTTTCTTTTCACAACCGGTATGTCTATTTAGAAAAGCCACATACCCATTTAGGTGACCTCTAGGATTCCAGGCCAAACAACCAAGCCTAAATAAATCAAGCCCAAACCCAAAATCCAAATAAAAGAAAATAGGAAAATACACACAAATAAACGTGCGTTTTTATGTAGAAAATTGCAGATTTGAAGATGTAGAAATCAGATTTTCATGAAATGAAAAGTGAAGAGGAGATTAGAATTCATTCTAGTATCATAAAAAATAAAATAAAATAAAAAATTTAAATTTAAATATTCCAACCAAAAGTCAAACTTTGACCAAGTTTGACCAAAATTTGAAATTTCAGAAAATTTTCTATTTTATTGAATTTGGAAAAATATACTACTCAACATCCAAAAATTGTTATTTTAAATTCAAATTTATTTAAATTTTAAAATATTTAATTATAAATTCAAATAAAATTACTTTAAAATTTTGACTAAATTTACGGGTCTTTACAAAAACAAAAATCATTTTTATATTAACATTAACAAATATCATTTTTATATTCAAAATATAATCCTAGATAAATTTATCGGCTTTGACATTAACAACGTCATTGAACATCAAGGCTAGCATTCTTGTGTTCACATAGCTAAACTTCTGCATTAGTTCAATAGAGTCGATACTCGGTATCTCTAAACTCGGCGCTGATAATCTCTTCTTCGTTGATCGACTGTCATTACCACCACATATTAACATTGATGAAATGCGACTAAAGCGGCTTCCACAACCCTTTTTGCTGTTTTGATGGTTCTCGTCATGGCTAATGAATATCGGCGACGACGACTCCATATCTTGTGACTTTCTTTGATCGGTGGTTGGTGGCATTGTGGGCATTGAACAGCGGTGAAATTGATGACCCTTGATGTCGAAATTCAGTAGCTGACAAAATGTGGCATTAACAACACTTGGGGACATTGACGACAATAGTCATCAACATCGCATATTGTTAACTCTTATTTTCAAGCGACCTAAAACTGCACGACCTAAGAAGTGCTGCGACCTAATGAAGTGCTGCGACCTAAGGATGAGCTGCGACCTAACCTCTTTGCGACCTAAGGCTGCAGAAGATCTCGCGACCTAAGAAGTTCGCGACCTATGAAGTGCTGCGACCTAATGAAGTGCTGCGACCTAATGAAGTGCTGCGACCTAACCTCTTTGCGACCTAAGGTCCAAAAGACCTCGCGACCTAAGGGGGCAGGAAAGCTTTGCGACCTAAGGCTGCAGAAGATCTCGCGACCTAAGAAGTTCGCGACCTAAGAAGTTCGCGACCTAAGAAGTTTGCGACCTAAGATCCAGGAGGACCTCGCGACCTAGCTACAGGAAAGGTTTGCGACCTAAGAACTTGGAAGTTTGCGACCTAGGAGGCTAACGAGTTAGGACTTTAGCGATCTAGAGCTTCCACAGCTATCCATGAACTCGCCTGCGACCTAGTTTAGGTCGCTCGCGACCTACGACTTAATTAAGGTCGTACGCGACCTAAGACTTAGGCGAATTTTCTGAATTCAAATCAGCTACTATAAATACCCCACCACTTCCAACATCAAAGGGACTTTTGGCAATTCATTTCTAAGGCGCCGTTACTCTGTCGAACTCTCCAATCATTCAGCAAACAAGGATCCTCCAAGCATTCAAGACACTACAACAAACTTCGAGAGAAATTCCTAACATCTGACATGAATTCATCGAGTTTCATCACCGAAGATTGAGCTAGTAGTCAAGATTGCTTCTTGTGATCGAGTTGTATTGTTTTCATAGAAGATTTGTATCAATTTGTAATCAGATTCAATAATAAAGAGATTCAAAGTGGACGTAGGCTAAATCTTAAGCCGAACCACTATAAACTGCTGTCTTTTACTGCATTTCTACTATTTTCCTGCTTGATTTCTGTTCCCGTTACGCGGGTGGTGCTTTCACAATCTTACTACACACACCGGGTGTTGGCGTTCACATTTTGACGTTAACATTTTGGTGCTTTCACTGAGAACCCAACTCAGGCTGCCACTCACCATTGCTTCTCAGAAGTTTGCTGAAAAAATTTCCCACAAAATCAGAAGTTTATCAGACATAATGGCTCCCGGAAGGAAACGAAAGTCTGTCAGAACTGATGATGACCGTGACAATACTGCCACTTCTCTCTCTCCCAATCAAGCAGCTCCGAGCATCGGTGTTACGCGACAGGAATTAGATGCTGCTGTATCCGGACTGTACCAGCAAATTGAAACTCAGAATAACCTGATGATGGAAAGGCTGAATGCTCTATTTGGTACGAGTCAAAGACCGGTAAATAATGAGGGAAACTTTGCTAATGCTGCTCCCAATTCCGAGGGAAGAAATGTTCCTCACGGGGGGTCAGGTGCTGCCGAAGGGGCACCCCTCCAGGCCGAAGGATCTAGGCCGTCACCAGTTCTTCATGAGCATTTACCTGGACAGACTCCTGAAAAGATGGCTGAGGCCTACTCTGCGAAATCTCTGAATAATGAGGAATATCTCTCTAGAATGATCAAGCAAATAATGAAAGAGAGCATGCAAAGAGATGAAGACGAAAGCGAATGGGGATTCGCACCAAGTAGAACTCCGTTTACGGAAAAGATTCTGAAAGCTGAATTTCCTAGAAAGTTTGTTCCCCCCACTATTCCTGCTTATCGGGGAACAAGTGATCCAAATCAGTTCTTGTATAAATACGATTGGCATATGACTGGCGCAAGGGCAACCGACGAGATAAAGTGCCGATATTTCCCAGTCTATTTAGAAGGGGTGGCACTTCTCTGGTTTACCAAGCTTCCAGCCCGATCTGTAGATCAGTTTTCCGATCTCACCCGAAAATTCAAAGAGCAATTCAGGCTATACGCTTCAAGGGCAAAAGATATAATGTCACTGTCCAGTCTTGAGCAGAACCCGGGAGAGCCCATTAGGTCATTCTTGAACCGCTTCAACTTAGCTCTGGCAGAAGTCGATAATGCCGAGCCACGAATGATCTTGACCTATTTGATGCGTGCCGTTGACAAATCGAGCGAGTTTGGGAAATGGCTGAAGATGAAAGAGCCCAATTCGCTCGAAAAATTCTACAAAAAGGCTGATGAATTTATACGCCTAGAAAATCTTTCCGCACCAGCTAAAGTTGTGACAGCGGCAGCAGAAAATAATGCTTCTACTCAAAGCAAGAAAGAACCGGCAGATCAGAAAAGGGACAGTAATGGTGGGAAAAGGCAGAAAGACTTCAAAAAGCCCCGTTTTCTTAAACCATCAGACTTCACTCCTCTGACCGATACCCCAGAAAATATCTTCATTGCCACTAAAGATGCTGTTGAATTTCCAAAACCACCGGCCGTGAAAGTTGGGAAGAATGCTGTTCAGAGCGGAAGATTTTGCAAGTTTCACAACCAACCAGGGCATGATACCAATGAGTGCCGCCATTTGAAAAGTCTGATTGAAGAATTACTAAGAGAGAATAAATTGCAGCAATATGTCAAGAGGAATAGAAAGGATCCATCTTCATCCAGCCAAGGGCAGTTACCTCCAAATAATTCATCTGATTCAGGAGAAAGGCCAGTGGGAAAGGAAAGACCTGTTATTAATGTGATCACAGGGGGGCCTCACCCGGCTGGCAGGAGTTGGGGTGAAATGGAAAGGTATGCAAAAGCTTTGAAGTATGCACCAACCGAAGAAAGTGTCCTAATCCTGGAGGATGTTTCACCTCTAAAGCAGCAAAAAACTCTCCATGATGATATTATGTTCAGAGCCAGAGATTCTGTTAATGTGGAAGCTCCTACTGAGGACCCTATGGTTGTCTCTGTCGGTATCGGGCCGGCCATCGTCAGAAGAGTGTTGGTTGATAGTGGTGCCTCATGCAACATCCTCTTTAAAAGAACATTTGACCAAATGAAAATCCCGATGACTGATGTACATGCTTCTTCACACAAGATCGCCGGATTTACAGGAGAGCTGAAACAGCCGATCGGAACGGTAGACTTGTTTGTTGAAATGGGCGAAGGGCCCAGAAAATTGGTTCGGAAGCAAACTTTTGTAATTGTGGACGGATTTTCTGCCTATAACGCTTTCTTGGGCCGGCCTACTCTTGCAGCTTTCAGGGCCGTCCTTGCTCCTTGGTGTTTAACAATGAAATTTCCTACTGATAATGGGATTGCTGTTATCAAAGGAGATCAAAACGCAGGACGAGAGTGTTATCTTGTAGAACTCCGAGAGGCCAGGAGAAAAGAAATGGGGAAAGATGCGGCAGCTCCGCTCCGCATCAAGGAACCGACCCTGTAGCAACTACGGAGCGGCCCCTGTACTGGCGAACACAGCAATGCAAGAAAAGAAATGGATCCCAGAAAAGCCAGTACAGGGGAGAATAGAGTGGTGCCCGTGGAGGTAACGGTACCAGTATCTGTAGATCCGAAAGACCCAAATAAAGTGCTCAATGTGGGTTCACAGCTAAGTATAACAGTTCAGAATACACTGATATCATTCTTAAAAGCCAATCTAGATGTGTTTGCTTGGTGTCATGCTGATATGTGCGGAATTTCTCCTACAATTGCTGTTCATACCCTGAATGTCGATCCGAAATTTACGCCAGTAAAACAGAAGAGAAGAACTCAAGGTCCAGAAAGGTCAGCAGCTTTAAAGGAAGAAGTAGATCGCCTCTTAGAGAATAATTTCATCAAAGAATCCACTTATCCAAATTGGGTTTCGAATCCAGTACTGGTTAAGAAGGCAAATGGAAAGTGGAGAGTATGTATTGATTTTTCAGATCTGAACAAAGCTTGCCCCAAAGACTGCTTCCCGTTGCCTAGGATCGATCAACTAATAGATGGGACGGCTGGACATGAGTTGTTATCTTTTATGGATGCTTATTCTGGATACAATCAAATTATGATGAATGAACCAGATCAGGAGAACACAAGCTTTATTACAGATGTGGGGCTCTACTGTTACAAAGTCATGCCATTCGGTTTAAAGAATGCTGGGGCAACATATCAAAGACTTGTCAACGCTATGTTCAAGCCTCAGATTGGCAAAACGATGGAAGTCTATGTTGATGATATGTTAGTAAAGTCAAAGAAAGCAGTAGACCACATGGATCACCTAGCAGAAATGTTCTCAATTCTTCGAAAGTACGGAATGAAGCTAAACCCTTTGAAATGTTCATTCGGAGTAGAGTCTGGGAAATTCCTGGGTTTCATTGTGAGCGCTAGGGGCATCGAGGCCAACCCTGCTCAGATCACAGCTTTAAGAGAAGTTAAAGCCCCTAGAACAAAGAAAGAATTGCAAAGTCTCAATGGAAAGGTTGCCGCTCTTAGTCGCTTCATTTCCAAGGCCACAGACAAATGCATTCCCTTCTTTGATGCTCTAAAGAAAGGAAAGAAAAATTTCGAATGGACTCCTGAATGCCAGAATGCTTTCGATCAACTGATTCATCATATGGAAACTCCTCCGGTCCTTTCCAAGCCTAGTGATGGTGAAGACCTCTTCATCTACCTGGCAATTTCATCCCATGCTTTAAGTGCAGCACTCGTACAAGAAGATATGAAAATACAACGTCCGGTTTACTACATCAGCAAACGGTTCGCTGGGGCTGAAATGAATTATTCAAAGATAGAAAAACTTGCTTATTGTCTGCTAATCGCTTCCAGAAAGTTGAGGCCTTATTTTCAATCTCATCCTATCAAAGTCCTGACTGATCAACCTTTGAAGCAAGTCCTGTATCGTCCTGAAACCTCGGGTCGTCTCTTGAAGTGGAACATAGAACTCAGCCAATATGACATCACTTACCATCCCCGAAGAGCAATTAATGGACAAGCTTTAGCAGATTTCATCGCAGAATCCACTGACAAAGGTGACAGTAAGGAAGAAACCACTGACTGCATTCCGATACAGTGGAAGTTGTATGTAGATGGCTCAAGAAACGATTATTGTTCTGGGGCAGGAATTGTGCTCGAAACTCCCGAAGGACGATCACTGTGTTATGCATTAAGGCTGGAGTTTCCTTCGACAAACAATGAAGCAGAATATGAAGCCCTTATTGCCGGGTTGAGGATCGCCAAGGAATTGAATATCAAGGAGATACAGATTTTCAGTGATTCTCAGCTTATTGTCTGCCAGGTGAAGAAGGAATTTCAGGCCAAGGGAGGGAATTTGCCTGCATATTTGACAAAAACTTCCGAACTTCTCAATGATTTAGATCACTACTCAATAAGCCACATACCCCGAGAGGAAAATATGAAGGCGGATTCTTTAGCAAAGTATTCAAGTTCCGGAGAAGCTCAATTACTAGGATTAGTTCCTGTAGAAGTTCTGTCAGCTCCAAGTATTGATGAAATGGATGTTGATTGGCTTATGACTACGTCTCAAGAGCATGAATCATGGATGACTCCAATCAAAGAATACTTACTCAGTGGTTCCCTGCCAGAGAATTCTAAGGAACGTCGGAAGTTATTAAGAAAAGCATCAAGGTATATAATTCAAGATGACCGATTATACAGGCGGGGATTTTCAACCCCACTACTCCGATGTGTAACTAAAGAAGAAGCCAAGACAATCTTAACAGAGGTGCATGGAGGAGAATGTGGAGACCATTCAGGTGGTCAAACACTTGCAAAGAAAATTCTTCGATATGGATACTTTTGGCCAGATATCAATCGAGATGCTGCAAATTTCTCCAGAAAATGTGACAGATGCCAACGATTTGCAAAGATCCCAAGAGCACCCTCCACCGAACTCACACAAATGGTCAGTCCATGGCCATTCGCCATTTGGGGAATAGACCTAATTGGACCGTTACCGATCGCTAAATCAGGAATTAAATATGCTATTGTTGCCGTTGATTATTTCACCAAGTGGGCTGAAGCTGAACCTTTGGCCACCATCACTTCTAAAAAGATGATAAATTTCGTAACAAAGAATATCGTTTGTAGATATGGTGTGCCACAGAAGATAATCACCGACAATGGCACTCAATTTGAAAGTGAAGAATTCCAAGATTTTTGCAAACGATTCAGAATTCGAAAAAGCTTCTCAGCAGTGGCTCATCCGCAGGCAAATGGGCAAGTGGAAGCAGTTAACAAAATCATCAAGTCAACTATTAAAAAGCAACTTGAAAAAGCAAAAGGTGGTTGGGTTGATAAGCTTCCATTAGCACTATGGGCGTACAGAACGACTCACAAAACTGCGACTGGGCACACTCCATTTTCACTGGCATACGGATCTGAGGCAATGATTCCAGTAGAAGTAGAGGTTCCTTCACATAGAAGAGTTCATTTCAATGAAATCGAAAATGAAAAACTGCAGCTTGAAGCGCTTGACTTTCTTGATGAAAAAAGAGAAGAAGCTAGGCTCAGAGTTTCAGCTCATCAGCAGAGGATAGCCAGGTATTTCAATTCCAAAGTTCGCCAACGCAGCTTTGAGGTCGGAGACTTGGTTTTGAAAAGGATCATGACAGCAACTGGTGTGTTTGGGCCAAACTGGGAAGGACCATATGTCGTGGGCACTAAACTTCTCGATGGAACTTTCAAACTCATAACCATTGAAGGAGATCCGATTCCAAGGGCCTGGAATAGCAACCATTTGCGTCCTTACTTTACCTGAAAAAGAGCTCAGCTCAAAATTGTAAAATGATGATGAATGTATCAGTTGTATGATGAAACATTGTAAATCAGTATAAATGAATGAAAGCTATAAAGTGGACGTAGGCCCGATTTTTGGCCGAACCACTATAAATCTTGTGTTCTTTACTATTTCATGATGCCTGTGTTATTTTGATATGTAAATACTTTAAATGTATCGCTAAAATATCGATTCAAAATTGCAGGACATTATAACAAGGCTTGCTCATCACAAAGCTAAGCAACTTCCATGAATCAGCTATTACACGAAAACCAAGCCACAAAATTTTTGTCCAAATTCAAATCCCAAGCAAGGAAAACTTCACATAAAAAGTTAGTGACTCCACTGTGACAAACCTTTGTTCACTAGTTGAGATTGTCGTTATGAATAGACATCCAACTAGATAACTTGCGTTTGTCTCATGAAGTCATTCAACAGTGAAGTCCACTTCTTCGGATAAAGCAATTTACTTATAAGGCAGAAAAGAAGAAGATGTGCTTGGAAACGATAATAAAAGAGCGCTAACAGACAGATGATGAGGGAAAGTTCCCAAGCAAACAAAGGGGAGGACAATGGGAGGTATGCATCTCAACAGGAAGGCCAGAAGATCCACTAAAGGGACGCCTTCCCAAGCGGAAGTAACAGGACCCTCGCTAACTGGTCGTGATGCATCCGATCAGATAGCTTACGTCCGTCCCGTGGATCCACTCGTCCCTGAGACGCAACCTACCCAGCGCACCAACCAACCAAAGCCCTCTAACGAGGCACCCCAATAAATGGGAGTGCTTTCCTCAACCAAAAAGATCGGTGGGACCACCAAAGGAGCATCTTGTTAATTGATTGCGGTCGTTTGTACAAACAAACATCCAATCAAGCAACTCACGCCTGCCCCGCGAACCCATCCGACCATGAGAAAGTAACTCCCAGGCACTCAAAAGCCCTCTTCGGAGGCACAAGCCCTCTTCGGAGGCACATGACCTCTTCGGGGGCAAAAGCCCTTTCCCAAGGCACCACAAGCCCTCTTCGGAGGCACATGACCTCTTCGGGGGCAAAAGCCCTTTCCCAAGGCACCGCAAGCCCTCTTCGGAGGCACAAGCCCTCCTCGGAGGCACAAGCCCTTTCCAAAGGCACAAGACCTCTTCGGAGGCACAACTCTTTAAGAGGAGCCCTCTCCGGAGGCATGTCCCAAAATAGAATGCTTGAACAAAAAGCATCGTCCAGAAGCACAGTTCAACTCTCAAAGGAAGGACTAACTTGTTCATCTAGGAAAGTTCCTCCTAAAAAAGTTGAAAAAATGCTACAAAATTCTTTCAGAAAAGCTTATTTCACTTCATAGGGAAATTCACTTCTTAATAATTAAAAGTGATTATCCCCGAAAGTTGAAGCGTTCTTCAGAAAGGAAAAATAAAATTCTTCTAAAGACTGGGTACACTCTATTAAGAGCAGAATAATTCTCCCCTTAAAAGCGGAATAATTGTCTTCTGAAGTAAGAGTATTAGTCTTAAAAAAAAAAAAAAAAAAAAAAAAAAAAAAAAAAAAAAAAAAAAAAAAAAAAAAAAAAGAAACTAGGAATGTTGCAATGCACTTATGGCATGGGGGCAATACTGTACAATTTAACATACTGTACAATTCAATTATATTAATAAAAGCAACATGCCACAAGTTCGTTGCAATATCACGGAAGACAGATGTGGAATAAATGCATTCTCAAACGCAGACAAAAAGTTTGCACAAGTAAGAAGAATCGTTTGTTCTATACTTAAAATAAAAGATAGGTCATTCTCACATACACAAGAGTTTGTACAAGTAAAATAATTATTTTATTTAGTACTACGAAAATTTTTTACATGTGCAGATATCTCAAAAAGCAAAAGCGGAGACCGGTACCCGCACAATCCCCGGTCAATACATGCAAAAAGCAAAAATAATAGGTGGGAAATCCAGCTTGATCACTCCTTCTCACCACCCTTGGAACTCTTTCCCGGTCTGATGACTAACTTTTGAAGTCGTTGAGAACGGGCAGGGGCAGAAGGAGAAAGCGGTACAGCCGGATCCACTACTGCTTCCTCTTCAGTGGAAGTCTTCTTCTTTTTCCTTACAGCACGCTTCCCCTTCCTCTTTGAAGAAGACTCACTCCCCGGAGTAGTCAGCAATGTTGAAAGCTTAGTATCGTCGTCAAAAGACCGCTCCGGGGTCTTCTCGGTACCTTCAAAATCCTCCGCCTTCTGCTCCTGAGAAGCAGCCGGATCATCCAAGCCTTGAAGAGCTTCGATTTTCTCTGCTTGTGATCCCGGTTGGGAAGCAGAGGGAGGAGTGATTTGGGAAGACAGAGGAACGGCAATCGAAGGAGTGGAAGCTTGTGTTGTGCTTGGTGCCTCCGCTGTAGAAGAAAAGAAGTTAAAATCAGCATCCCCCGAAAATAAAGAAGGCATCGATTCATCAAAGTTTAAGTAACATGTAAGAAGATCATCAAATTCGGCTAAGTCAAATGACTGATTCGTTAGACCCGAGATGACACCAAAAGTACCTGGAGGAGTTGGCTTTACAAGATCCACCTCGAACTTCTCAGCTTCAATATCATCCAGCGCCTCATCTTCAGTAGGAGTAGTTGCAGTCTCCTGGGCAACTTTGGCTAAATGTAGAGAATGAGGACTGGAATCTATAATATTAACGTCAGCTGAAGTGGAAGTTTGGACGGGGGCAGTCAAAGGAGCTCCTTCTTTTGGAGGCTCTTCTTCCACTGTTTCAGCTCGTGCTTTGGCAAGTAACTCTTTCCCTTTAACAAGAGCGGCGCGATCCTCATCATTAAGATAGCGCTTCTCAAGGTCCAGTTCATTATAGCCAGCCCCGCCAAGCATATCCATCGCGACTTCCCACACTTCAGCCAGTGTAATTTCATAATCAGGACCAAGAAAAGAGAGGCTCCCACGACCCAGAACGCTGTGTAAGTAAAAGTCAAATAAGGTAGAGCCGACGTTTGCTTTCGTTGCCTCATGTGATTGCTCAGCCGCTTCCTTTTCAGCAACGGCAGCGATCCGGCCGGCGGTAGCCTCATCACGTTCTGTCTCAACTTTAGCAAGTCGAGATTTTAATAACTCAATCTCCATGTTCTGGGAGGTGACCTTTTCCCGCAGTTCGGCGTTTTCTGTGCGGTACTTCTCTTTAACGTGCTGTTCGGCGGCAAGCTTCATTTCTACATCTCTTTGTGCAGCATGTGCGTCCCGCACTTGCTTCTGGAAGACTTCTTCTTTTTGAGTAAATGATGCAGAAGAGGAAGCGAGATTTTCCTTAAGCTGCTTAACTTCAGACGCAAGCTTTGCATTGTCATCTGCAATACTCGTCATTTCCGCGTCATGCTGCTTGCGCCATTTGTCCCATTCTGCCTTATCATTCTCCATCGTCATCATTGCCTCAAGGTTAAGATGGTTGACCCTTTGGAGTTCATCGACCAGCTTCTGCCACTGTGACATCCTCTCGATGTTAAGTCTGACCGCATCAAGACTGCTAAGCATGTCTGATTTATCAATCGGAACAATGTCCAAGTCGAAGCGTACCCCTCTTAGGCACCAATTCGGAAATCGGCTCTGAAGCGTTGGAGGGCCGTCTTTAACTAGATATTGTGGCCTGTTAATGATGGTCTGAATGTCAGTTTCCTTTAGAGGAGGAGAGCCTGCCGGAATGCCAGAAGAAATGGGAGCGTTGGTCTTTTCAGAAATAGCAGACGCGTCACTCGGCTTAGACCGCTTGCTCGATTCATCAGTAATTTGAGTCTTCCCTTTGTCATCATAAGACTTTCGCTTATGAGAATCGTAAGTTTTGTAAGAAGAATCGTATCGATCAGCATCTTTTCTTCTCTGCCTCTGCTCATAATCCCATTTTTCTTGAGCCTTCCTTTGGGCCCGTTCCTCATCTGTTTCTCTGTGATCACCAAGATATTTCCTGAAGTCATAGGTTCCACGGCCTCCATGGCGCTGAAATGAGTCATAATATGAGCCGGAGCGTCCCATTGGAGAACCTGAAAGCAGAAGAAGTGTAGAATTTAAAAATTTCCAGGAAAAAGAGAATAAATGCTTATAAGTGCTGAAAAGTCCTAAGTGTGTGTGGCGTGCAAACTACATGCGTCAAATTACAGACCACGCTTCGGTGTGGAAACAGGGACGATTGGCGTAGTAGGCATTTGGGTTTGTTTAAGGGTAGAAGTTGCCTCGACGACGGGAGAAGTCGCTTTTTGACTGCTATCCCCGAAAAGCTCTTGGGAAGTTATCATAATGTCACTCAAGCCATCAAAGGTATCGTCACCCAAGTGTTCAGCAGATTTCTCTTTCTCAAGTTCCACATCAATTGATTTTTCAGAAGCTCGAGGATTCTCTTCTTCCTCAATAATTGGGGGAAGTGCCGACTTGCCAGCCAACCCTACAACATCAGTGGATCCAGAGCACTTTATCAAAACAGAATCCAGGGCAGGTGTTTTTGAAGCAGCTTCTTCCGCAAAAACCGGGACATTTGACGCCTCTGCTTGGGAATCTGGAGCAATTAACGTTTCCGCCTCCGAGCTAGAAACTTCATGAATCTGAGTCGATCTAGAAGAATGTAAAAGGCCAAACTGGTGCAGAAATTCATCTTTCAACAAGAATTTGGCACTCCTCTCTTCAGCGTCAACAGCATTCAAAGTATCTAAAATCGACTTACGGCTGGTATCTCGAAGAAGAGAAGGAAGTGCTGCACGAAGAAAGAATGGAACTAAGCATTTGATGGTTCGAATTATGAAAAATTTAGGAAAAAATGAATTGGTAAGAGGAAATCTTACTTCCGACTCTCCAAATAGCATAAAATCCCGGAGGACAGCGAACATAGAAGAATTGAGTCAAAAATCCGTGGGCACTTTCGGGCAAGTCCAGAATCAGTCTGCGATTCCTAGCACTCCTCACAAGTATAATAGAAGGATGGTCCTTGTTCTTTGCAAATGTGCACAAGAAGCGAATTTCATCAAAAGAGGGAAAACGGTTCAACGTTCTCCTGAAAAGCACACACAATCCCAGCAGGATGGAGTATCCGTTAGGGTGTAGTTGAAAGGGAGAAATAGTTAGCCGAAGGAGGAGTTCCCGAAGACAATCATTAAATGGAGGGATGGCTCCACTTGAACACATTTGCCGGTTCACAGCAACGAAGCCAAGAGGCGGCCTGTCAGCAGTATCGCTTGGCCCAGGAAGTAAAGCATCTGCTTCGGCAATGCCGAATTGGATGCACAGTTGTCGGAAGACTTTATGGCTTAAAGTAGTAGAAGTCCTTTCCGGAGGGTCGATTAGTGGAGTAGCAATTGGAAAAGATTCTCCGGCTATTTCCAAGTCTTCTTGTTGAGATTCCATTCTACACAAGGAACTGGACGATCAAATA
This sequence comes from Allium fistulosum, assembly GCA_030737815.1. Taxonomy (NCBI): domain Eukaryota; kingdom Viridiplantae; phylum Streptophyta; class Magnoliopsida; order Asparagales; family Amaryllidaceae; genus Allium; species Allium fistulosum. The sequence continues at coordinate 729,665,671 of CM060902.1, read as the reverse complement.
TTAAGGTGCACGTTTCCTAAAAAGAGTGAAGTGTTGTGCAAAACTAATACAATAATGAGCAAATGTAAATGAAATTAAACTAATTGATACTTGTCAATTAAAAAGTTTCAGGGCTTGATATTTTAAGTCCAGGAATAGTGTTGCGTTAATGCAAATAAATCAGCTTTAGTTGATCACTTCAATTTTGCCTGAATACTTCACTTAGATTTGTTAGTTCACAACATTTCATTCACGAAGTTCATTTAAGTTTGGTTTTCTTTGACAACTAATCTGCTGTTTGATGTGGGCAATCAATAGCAGTATATTCGTCCCATTTTTTTTTTTTTCCTGTGAATGTTGCTTATAAACAGGTTATTAGCATTAAAATCGAGGCAATCCGAGAAAAAGTGCAAAACCCCAAAACGGTTCAAGTCCAGAAAATCAGTCAAAAGCTGTTCAAAGTTCTAAGTGTCAGGTCGCTCACAACCTAACACAGGTTGCAATGTTCTTATGCCATGTTGTTCAAGTTGAAAGTTCAAGACTGTGAAAAATTGCTAAGTCTTAGGTCGGTCAGCGACCTATCATAAGTCAGGATTTCTGTAGGTCGCGTGTTGCAGCTGAATGGATTAAGGCGAGGCAATTCTCTTAAGTCCTAGGTCGAGCACAATTGTTTTTAGGTTGGAGATACTCTAGGTCGTAAATGTCATCAGGTCGCAAAGGCTAAGGTCGTTAAACATTCCCACGCGACCTAACTCTTAGGGCATTCGAATCTGATAAGTTGATGACTTCTTCTCCAAGCAACATCATATTGGGTCCAATAACCCAATATCACCAGTTCAAAAAAGGAATCGTCATCCCCTTCATCCCACCTCAACCTATCACCGATTGACCAGAGAATCAATGGCAAATCCTACAGATCCATAGCAAAACCTTCCGTATGATCGAAAATCATCCCAACACGTCAAACGACGAACGAAAGTCGATTAAGACTACCGTACAAAAAGGCGTGATGCACGAAATTGGGCTTAGGTCGAGCGACAACGATTCATGTTCAAAACAGTGACTATGGGCAAGTATAAGCTGATCCACTTACGAATTATAAATGGTAAGGAAGAATTGATGACTGGAATAGGTTGAATTCGCCTTTGAAAGCTCGGAAAAATTCGTCAATGGCAGCAAGGGATCGAAGTAATAGAGTAAGGAGGAAGAAGCGACCTAACCGATTTATATGAAACCAAGAAAAGAAGATGAATAGACAAGCAAGTTAGTGTTTTAAGTCGCTCGCGACCTAGCGAAGTTAAGTCGAAGCACACGACCTATGACTTCGGCCCGTACTTCGAGGGGCAAATGTTAACTCTTATTTTCAAGCGACCTAAAACTGCACGACCTAAGAAGTGCTGCGACCTAATGAAGTGCTGCGACCTAAGGATGAGCTGCGACCTAACCTCTTTGCGACCTAAGGCTGCAGAAGATCTCGCGACCTAAGAAGTTCGCGACCTATGAAGTGCTGCGACCTAATGAAGTGCTGCGACCTAATGAAGTGCTGCGACCTAACCTCTTTGCGACCTAAGGTCCAAAAGACCTCGCGACCTAAGGGGGCAGGAAAGCTTTGCGACCTAAGGCTGCAGAAGATCTCGCGACCTAAGAAGTTCGCGACCTAAGAAGTTCGCGACCTAAGAAGTTTGCGACCTAAGATCCAGGAGGACCTCGCGACCTAGCTACAGGAAAGGTTTGCGACCTAAGAACTTGGAAGTTTGCGACCTAGGAGGCTAACGAGTTAGGACTTTAGCGATCTAGAGCTTCCACAGCTATCCATGAACTCGCCTGCGACCTAGTTTAGGTCGCTCGCGACCTACGACTTAATTAAGGTCGTACGCGACCTAAGACTTAGGCGAATTTTCTGAATTCAAATCAGCTACTATAAATACCCCACCACTTCCAACATCAAAGGGACTTTTGGCAATTCATTTCTAAGGCGCCGTTACTCTGTCGAACTCTCCAATCATTCAGCAAACAAGGATCCTCCAAGCATTCAAGACACTACAACAAACTTCGAGAGAAATTCCTAACATCTGACATGAATTCATCGAGTTTCATCACCGAAGATTGAGCTAGTAGTCAAGATTGCTTCTTGTGATCGAGTTGTATTGTTTTCATAGAAGATTTGTATCAATTTGTAATCAGATTCAATAATAAAGAGATTCAAAGTGGACGTAGGCTAAATCTTAAGCCGAACCACTATAAACTGCTGTCTTTTACTGCATTTCTACTATTTTCCTGCTTGATTTCTGTTCCCGTTACGCGGGTGGTGCTTTCACAATCTTACTACACACACCGGGTGTTGGCGTTCACATTTTGACGTTAACACATATGTAGATTTGTGGCGTCTTCTAAGGGCATACATGAGAGTCGATGCCATAACTATATTGACCTTTGGTGACATTCATACCTTGTAGTTCCTCTTTCAAAATGACTTCAATGAAGAGCAATGTCTCAATGAATATACTGTCATTATTTAACAACTTCAATCACACATGGTGCTATGACATTGACAGGATTGGTGTTGATAAACGATGCCTTTATTCAACATTGCCTTCAAAATCATGACTCTCGACATTGATCATAGTACCCTCGGCAGTCGTCATGATACATGGAAGATGATGTTCATGCTTCATAGTTCTAGGCTTTATCGAGGCTAATGGATTTCCTATGACATCGCTATTCTTCGGCACTATTTCTTTGAACATCTTCTCTTCTCCTTGCAACGAGGCTCGACATCATCTCCTTAGAGCTTCGAATTGTGAACCATATTCTCCCGCGAAATTATGTGGATAACATTTTCCCCTCCCCTCCTCTAAAGTGTAGTAGAAGCATTGACTTTTCAAGTCAATAATCTCAAACATATTGCTTGTTGCCTTTTAAATCTGTTCAATTTAGTGTCGTTTTTCTTTCTTCTGTGATCCAAACTCAAGCAAAGAAAGTTCTCAAATTATCAAGATCATTTTAAAATCTTAATTTCCATATGTTCGAGTTAATACTAGTATACAATTTTAAAATTGATGCATTTTTGCTTTTTAACGCAACTCATGTAACATTTGATATTAATCTGCTTACTCGACATGATTTTATCAATGCACCATAATATGTAGAATTCTTTTTATGTTAACTATCATTTGATTTTCTTGCCCATACCCATAAACTTGTTCTTTTATCATAAGTTTAGCATTTGTGTTCTTCTAATCAACTCAAAAGTTTTAAAAAAATTTATGAACCCGACATTGGTTATTCGATGGCCATTGATTTGTTGTGAAGGTTATCTTGGACTTAAAGCATTTCTATTGTTTGGATATTATGTGAATCATCTGCATGCTCTTAAGAATGAGTATACAAATTTGCAATAATAGCAACCGATAGACAAACAAAGGGCTAGGCAAGCAATTCTTCAAGAAGACTGGTATGGGCTCCAAATCATTACTTCTTGAGCTAATTCTTCTTTGGTTGTTGGTGATCGACTTTCAATATCGAATTGCTTCGAATGCATTACAAAGCTCACTTTTTAAAGCTTTAATTTGATGCAAGATAATATTTAACACTTGGCTTGTTTCCTCATTGTCATTTTATCTCAAGATCTGAAACTTATTTAAATGATGGGTTAGCAATTTAAAATATTAACAATTCCCTTGATAGAAAATTAGAAGAATATATGGTACTAGTTCTAAAGAAAAGGTTAGGAAACCATTTGATAATAAGGAGGCTAGGAAATTTAGTATATCGTCTAATGATGAGAAATCCAAAATTCCATCTTCTGGCAATGAGAAATCCAGAATACCATCTGACCAAAAGAAGCCCCGAAAACCATCTAGTAATAAGAAGTCCATAATATCCGCCATTGATAAGAAGGCCAGAAATTGCTCGACAACAAGAAATCCAAAATTCATCTCATAATATACAGAACAAAAATCTTTCTGGTAATAATAGAGGGCCAGAAATCCGAATTCGGCAATAATAGAAGACTAGAAATCCATATCTAGCAATAATGACAGAAGACCAGAAATCCACATTTGGAAATAATAGGAGAAGAGTAGAAATCCAAATATAGCAATAATAATAGAAGACTAGAAATCCATATCTGGCAATAATAATAAAAGACCGAAAATCTAAATCTGGCAATAATAGAAGACCGAAAATCTATATCTCGCAATAACAGAAGACCGAAGCCAACCCAATTTATGAAAATTTGAATTCCATAGCAAAACCATAAATTCAATAGGAAATCCAAAAATCATCAAGAAAACCACCAAGAAAACCAGGAATTCAATCATCAAGAATTAGAAATTCAATCAAGAAACTTAATCGAAAGCTTATCAAAATTTTATCTGATGATAAGAAATTCAGAAACTCATCAGAAAATAGTCTCGTGACAGTAGTTCTTATAAACTTAAGCAATAGATTTGCAATTTCATCTGACAAAAATTTCGTAGACCTACCTAAAACACTATATCGGACACTTTACCATGGACTAATACTTCGAATAGCGATGGAGATTCTCATTATCTAAAGGAATGCTTCTTTTTAGGAGATATATAGTTGTTAAGGTGTTCGTATTTATTATTGTTATCACTATTATTATATTGGAGCCAAGTAGTTCCGTTCAACCATTCGATAAAGTAGTCCGTTCAGCTATTCAACTGTTCAGCAAGTAGTTCCGTTCGACCATTCAACCGCTCAGTAGGTAGTTCCGTTCAACCATTCCACTTTTTAGCCGTTCTACAGGTAGTTTCGTTCGGTTGTTTAATTGTTCAAGAGGTAGTTTCATTCGGTTGTTTTGTGTTTCAGCAGGTAGTTCCATTCGGTTGTTTGGTTGTTCAGCAGACCCTATTAGTTTACGGATATTTATTATATATAGACCTTGCTTTGAAGGTTTCCTTATTTCAAGGCCTGGACTAGATCTATTTGAAATGTGCTCTGATCTATTCCTTGAATGAAGCTATTCTTTGCTTTTCTAGTAAGGATTTGCTCATCGCTTAATTCCTTTTGCTTCTTCATTGGTCTTCAGATTCCTTTATATGTTTTATCTTTTTGAGTTTTAACTTTGCTTTAAGTTGTATACATCTTCATCCATTTACTTGTTTATGTCCCTTCTTGGGCTTTGTCTTTGTTTTGGGTTGTGGACATCTTCTTCCATTCTATTTATGGTTTTGGACATCTTCGTCCCTTTACCTTTTCCCTTCTTCGGCCTTGCCTTTGATTTGGGTTGTGGACATCTTCATCCCTTTTGGTTTTGAAAGCGCTCTAGTAATTCATCAGAGCTTTTTTGGGTGCTAGACCCTCCTTCCTCTAGGAGGCGCTCCAGACTGGCCGAAGGATTTTGTCCCTCCCTTTAGGAGGTGCTTCGGAATGGACATCAGAGGCCTTTTGTAGGGTACTGGACCCTCCTCCCTCTAGGAGGCACTCTGGACTAGTCGAAGGCTTTTTATTGGGTACTTGACCCTCCTTCCTCTAGGAGGTGCTCTGGACTGGCCGAAGGCTCAAAGCTTTTTTGTAAAAATAATTTTATGGCTTTATTGGCCGTATAGTAAATTTGGGAAAATCTTTTTGAATACTAAGATATCAATTTATTCAATATGAAATTTCCCTTCGGAAGAAAGAATTTTTTGAAAAATAACTTCTTTGACAAGCCGAGAATTTTCCTTCAAATCAATTTTTCTTTTGATGAGATTTTGGGCATTGAAGTTCTTGGATAAATAAGTTTCGTCTCAGTGTTTCCATTAGGAAGGACTTTTTAAGTCATTCTTATAATAGAAATGTGAATCTCAAACAAGAGACTGAGTGGTCATGATCCATGAACTAATAGTATTTTAATCGAGAATATGTTCTTCTGATTAGAATTTTTGCTAATGAATCATGGTAGTTCTAAAAACTTTTCTTGAGAAAATGCATATAGGTCTTTCTTTGTTAATAACTTCAGAAAGCTTCGAAAATGCTTTTGTCATGGCATACTCAACCGAAATCTCTTTTGTACATTTACTAATGCTATGTAACATTTTCAGAAGATTATATAAATTTTTCTTGAAACAAATAAACATTTGTCTTCCCTAATCCATAGGGTAACCAGAAATAATCCTTCTTGATTTTTGGAAAATAATTTTTTTCTCAAAGATCCGTTTAGCAAATCCTTTTTTGCAAGAAAATGGTTTGTTGAAAACAAGGTCGGTGTATTTACTTTCACCATTGTATGATATATATAATTGTACCTCTTCAAGTTTTGCGTAGCAAAAAGTAATGTCTTGTTTGTAAGTCTAAAAAGTCATGATTCATGAACTAATAGACTGTTACGGACAAAAAACATGCTTTTTTCTATGAATCCCTTCTTTTAGGAAGACTTTGGATACTTACCTTTTTCCAGGAATCGGTCTATGATGAAAGTTTGATGCTAATTGGATTCCATAAAAGAAATTCTTTATACCGCATATATTCAGGCTTCGGGATAGAGAGCCACTTTATAACGAACATTTGAGCTATCTTCCTTTAGAGACGGCTAGAAATTTGTTATGCTTTGATAGGGAAATTCTGAACCTTCCGGATGAAGTAGATTGGTTTTGCTTTAAACTATAAAGAAACTCGAATTTTATGTTAATACATGTCAATTTCGAGTACAAATCAAATAAGAAATTTCATTTATAAAGTTGGTCCATAGCGAGCAATTGCCATAAAACTTCATGGTTTAGCTGGAATCTGAGCTAGGAGTTGCAAGAGATGCTTTTCTCTTATAGAAAAAGTTAGACTTTATGTATTTAGGGCTATTCTTTTCAGGAATAGAGATCCTTTAGGCTTTCTTAGTGAATTCCTTTACAAATCTTGACTTGACCATATCTTGAATAGTTTCTGACAAGAGGTGGCGTTCATCAGTCTAATGCCCATTTACTTTGTGGTATGCGCAATAATCTCTTCCCTTCTTAGGTTCAGGAGGTTTTCTTGCTTTATAAGTAGTGGGGAAACTTCCATTACTTTTTTCTATGGCAAAAATATAGGAAAGGGGTTGGCTTAAACCTATATAACTAGATTTAGATGACCCCATTTGATCTTTTCCTTTGCTTTCATCCCATCTTGGCATTTTGTTGGAATGACGGAAACCAAATTTTTCTTCTTATGTCTTGTTGGGATTTTTCCTTGGCGTGGCGCATCTTATCCATGAGGAATTTCTCCACTCGAAAATGAAAGTATTGTTGATTTTTACATCAATTAATGAAAAGATCTTGCCAGAAAGGAGATTGCTCGATTAGCCCTGAGCGGATTTCCATCTATTTTTCTCTATCGGTTGCACTTTTTGATTTTAGTGCCTCTGTACTAAATCTTTTTAGATATTTGCCAAGCAATTCCCCTGGCCTTTGCTTGATATTAGCCCACATACTGGAATCTATAGTTAGGTCTTTATATACATAAAACTTTGCCACAAATTTATAAAAGAATTGTTCCTAAGAATAGATGGTCTTTCCTTGGTGATTCTTATACTATTTGATAGCTGCTCCATGAAAAGTTATTAGAAAGAGCTTGCAACGAATTATCCCTGAAGCATTATACAAATCCATTCGGTTTTGGAAAGCTATAAGGTGATCATCTGGATCAGTAGTTCCATCATACTTTAGTGGAGGAATCTCGATGTGAGATGGAATTATTACAGCTATTATTTCTTCTGACAAAGGAGTTCTTCAAAAGCTATTATCTTGTCTTAGATCGAGGATTTCATTCCCCTTAAGCATATCCTTTGTTATTTGGTTGGTTTCACCACCATAGTAGTCTTTATTATATTCTTTGGTTGAGCTATCAATTATTCGAGGAGCTCCCTTACTTGACTTTCTTGATTTTCATTTTGTTGACTTATCATTATACTTTTCCTTTCATTCGTTTGCAACCTTCGAGAGTAAGCCTCTACTTCCTCATCTTGGATTTTATTTGAGAATTGTGCTTCATCACCTTCTTCCTTAAGCTCCATCATCTTAAATGATTCTTGAGATGGAGCTTCTTTAAGAAACTCTTGCATAACCATTAGTTGTAGTATTATATCCAAAATTTTGGTCTCATTGCTTGTGAGTCTTGTTAGAGTTGAAGGTTGTCCAACTTCCATATTTTCTAAATTAAAGCTCGGGATGATATTGTCTTCCAAAGTTGTTTGTGATGTGGCTTCTTCATTTGGGATGTGGTCATTATTTCTTTTGGTTCTCACCATTTGCTCTGAAACAAAAGAAATTTATATAAATAGTTTGCAGATAAAAGTATAAGGAATCAGAGGTTCAAGCCTACTTTTAGTGCCAAAATGTTAATGAATAAATTCATCAACACCCAAAAGTGAATAAAAAACGGATTAGTTAATGAGTAGCCTCTTTGAATCTGGTCGAAGTCGTCGAAATCATAGTTGAGATGTGCATGATTCCATGTCCATTGCAATTCTTTGTTTAGTCATCAAAGCCAGAGTCATGTAAAATACAGTATAGGATCGAAGTCAATGTGCGAGTTTAACATGTAAGTTCAAAATGCTATATAAGATAAAAGTCCAAGTTTGGTTGCAGTCAAAGTCAGATATGCAGGTCTCAGACCTGAATGCGGTCGATATGATATGCTTGTTCATGTTCGAAGTTAAGTCAAAATGCAAATTATGATCAAAGACAAATATGCTAGTCATAAATCATAGTCCATATGCTATGCAATCGTTTGATTTCCAATTCCTTATGTATACGAGACTCAAGTATTACAATCGGCAAAATATGCAAATTGGTTTAGAACTTACAAAGTTGCAAAAATGTAAGAAGTGAGGAGAGAGAATTCTGTACCTTCCACGAAGCCCCTAGGTCCATATTTATATGGTTCGGCAAGTGGCAGACTCCGGCATTATTGGCTTGGGCATTAACTACATCATTGAACATCGAGTTTGGTACTTTATCGGCTTTGACATTAGCGGCGGCGTTGAACATTGAGTTTGGTACTTTATCGGCTTTGACATTAGCGGTGGCGTTGAACATCAAGGCCAACATTCTTCTCTTCACATAGCTAAACTTCGGCATTGGTTCAATAGAGTCGATGCTCGGTATCTCTAAACTTGGCGCTGATAATCTCTTCTTCGTTGATCAACTTTCATTACCACTACATATTAACATTGATAAGAGGCAACATTAGTAAAAGCGACTTCAAAAACCCTTTTGGATGTATTGGTGGTTCTCGACATGGCTAATGAATATCGACGACGATGACTCCATATCTTATGACCTTTTTTGATCGATGGTTGGTGGCATTGTAGGCATTGAACAGCAGAGACATTGATGACCCTCGATGTCGAAATTCAGTAGCTGACAAAATACGGCATTAACAACACTTGTGGACATTGACGATGATAGTCATCAACATCGCATATATACATACATACATACATATATATATATATATATTTGCGGTGTCTTCTAAGGGCATACATGAAAGTTAATGCCATAACAATATTGAACTTCAGTGACATTCATACCTTGTGGTTCCACTTTCAAAATGACTTCAATGAGTGGCGACGTCTCAATGAATATACTATCATTACTTAACAACTTCGATCACACTTGGTGCTAAGCATGGATGACATCGACAGCATCGGAGTTGATCGGAGATGGCTTTACTCAACATTGCTTCAAAACCATGACTCTCGACGTAAATCATAGTACCACTCGGTAGTCGTCGTGATTCATGGAAGACGATGTTCATGCTTCACAGTTCTGGGCTTTACCGAGGCTAATCGATTTCATGTGACGTCGCTATTCTTCGGCACTATTTCTTTGAACATCTTCGACGATGGTGATAGTAGCGACAAAAATCACTACGCTCGAAGTGTTGCAGAGCGCGATCCTCATCATGGCTTTGAATGGTGATGTTGATGAATAGTTTCACCTAATAAATGTGCCGATGACTTCGGCAAAAGGTGATGCAAATCTTGTGCGGTCTTAATTAAATGTGGTATCCTATCTCTTTGTCATTGGTCTATAAGTGTCTTACAAATTTCATGTCTTCGTAAATAGCTATGGCATGCGATATGACTGGGAAGTAATTACTAATATTGGCATTATCACTTCGACAATGGTGATGGCTTTCAAAGTTGTGGCACCTCGAACGTCTTCGATAAGAATTGCAGTAGTAACACATGTCTTCGAGAATGATGATGGAAAGAGACGTGATCAAAGAGCGGCTCTACACTTCCAAAGTCAACATTGGTGGTAACAGTTGTTATTATAATGGCCCGATCGCTTCTCCTTGAAACGAGGTTTAACATCATCTCTTTTGAGCTACGAATCATGAACCATATTCTCCCATGAAATTATGTGGATAACAATTAAACTCAAAACATATGAATTGTTATACTTATAAAACCCTTCAAAAAAAAGGTATCTCGTAAGACCACGCCGCACATATACACAGACGAGTTTTTACCTTACGATAATCAAATCCTTTTTATAAGAATTTTATGATATTATAACAATGTCTATGGCTTAAAATAAATATTTAATCATAGTTGAAATGGTTACATTAATTACATTCCAGCATATTAAGTATACAACTAAGTCCATAAAGGCACGTATTGAAAATTGGATTTCCATACGATGACAAGGCTACTGGGGTACCGCCTGTCATAGTACGCCTTTAGAAAAATGCATCGAGGGCCTCATTGAGACCCCCTGCGAGTTAGGACCGACCTATCCCTTACTAAATAGTATCGAATATTATCATCCCTCGGTTGTGATCAATAACCATGCTGGGCCCATAACATACATCAAAAGGGATAATACGATCTGGATCTGGGATGACCATACCCTAATGGTAGCAAAACACATAGCTGTGAAGCATATCCCATGTTTAGTCATTCTCGGGTGTGAGGCTCGAGGAAATGATTTACCTTTTATATAGCAATCCCACTTGGAATGTTAATACTGCCCTCTAGGCAACAATTAAATGCCAGCATTCATTCATACAAGTTGTCCATGACATGAACAAATCAAGGGCACTACTTATACTGCATCCATTTTGGAATCACCGTCAGCATTAGTAGCAAATAGCGCTTGCACTTTAAATAACTCGATCTTTGATTTCATCTTTAAGGTGTTTTCCTTTCGAACGCATATGACGGTTCGAAGTGGATTTTGGATAACTCATGCTTATCTGATCTCGGTTTCTCCGAACCGACAATCGATAGTTTCAAAAATGGTCAAGTTATCGATAGTGGACAAACCACTATCTAGGTGTAGGTATAGTTTGCATATGAAAACTAGGATATTCTATACTTATCGCCACTTTTTGATTTCAATCAATACTATCTCTTAATTAACAATGAAGTCGAACAAGTTAGAAATCTAACCTTGCCTCGACGTACATTCTTACTTCTTGGGATAGAGATGAGTTTTCATACCTTAGAATTCGGTGTCAAGTATATCATTAAGTACCTTCCATATACTTAATTAATCATGACCTATTTATAGAAATTAAATCTCTTATACTTATCATGCTTCCGACATTTTGACTTCTCTATCCCTCGCTTAGAAACTTTGGTTCTAGATCTTACAAATAGAGGAAAGTCTACTCATCGGCTTTTATGCTGAATACAAGATGACTTAGTTTCCACAAACATGTCAACATTTTAGCACTGATTATCACATTTATTTGATGTTACTTAATGGCATAGATAAATAAATCCCTTGTATTTAAAACATCCTTTTAAAAGATAGTTGCTTTTGAACAAAACTCGACCTTTAAAACAAAGCGGTTAAAATTTAAACCTCTTGTTTAAATTATTAAATAAATTCTTAAAAATATATTTAAAATTTAAAACTTCCTTTTAAATACATATAAACACATTTGAAAAGACATTTCAAAATATCAAAAATAGAAAACTCTTTTTATTTTGCATAAAAATCATGGATTTACAAACTGCGTCCATAGTGACTATCGCCACATAGACCATGACTTTTAAAACTTGTTTTTAAATCAAAATAGCTTTTAAACACTTTATTTCTATATTTTAAACCGCTTTAATAACTTTGTAAAAAGTTTTGAAGTAAAGTTTGGAAAATATTTTAAAAACATTCTTAGAAAACAAGGTAGTAAACTAGTTTAAAGAAAACAAGGGATCTCGATGTCGAATAAAAACCAACTCAAGTATGTTAACTATACCAAGAAACATTCAACATTTACATACATAAACGCATATATAAAAATGTAAATAAACATTCACAAGGCAAGGAAAATTGCCCCCTACATCTTATCACTTATGCACTTCAAAGTGTGTCGTAGCGACCTATTCGCTACGAACACTACGACTGCATTTCAAGTCCCCTACAAACATCCTATGTGTCATTCGCTTTCAAGCGGGAACCAAACCAAACAATAATCATTTTCATAAACTCATAAACATAAGCAGCAAACTAAAATTATTATCACGAAATAATAACTTTTTAAACTTTCTTTTAAAGTGAGCTTTACTCAACTAAACCAACACGATCTTTCAACCAAACTACCGCAACTTTTTAAATAACACAGAGACCTAGCTTCCTTTCTGCAAACTTGATTTGTAAGACCTAGGGGAGGTCAATAGGGCTCCGCCTAGGGCTAGGAGAAGGCTCGGCCTTGGTAAAAATATAGGTTTTTGGGTTTTGTTTTGATGAATAAGAAGTGTAGAGAAGAATAGAAGTGGTTTTAGCAACTTGTTTTTGGATTAAAAGTGAAAAAAGAGAGATTTTTAATTTAATTTCTTTTAGGAAGACATGGAAGAAGAAGCAAAGAGAGTGAAAAGGAAGAAGAAAGAAATTGGAAAATTAATGAAATGAAGTAAAGTGAAATTGGAAACCGTGGAGTTGTTTTTATAGAAAATGCAAATAGAAAATTACCAAACTATCCTTAACCCATAACCTCCACAAAATGATGGCACTTCACCCTCCCATCATCATGATGCACACGCAACCCCTAGTCACTCCATGCATCACTTCATCTCTTTTGTAATGTACATATGCCATAGTTTTTGTGCTACTTTTCCTTTTTAAATGTAAAAAAACGTCCACTTTATTTTTATTAACTTAAGTATACTTTTAAACTTATTTTAATCTAATCACTTCATTAGCTAAAAGCATATGTTATTCTTATATCTGTGTACATATATGCACTTGTGTGAACAACACGTTCAGACAACCTTTGAACGATGAAAAGTCAAAAGTCCTAAAAATGGTTTTTGGTCACATATTTGATTTTTCTCCGAACTAACTACTTTTGTAAACCAAATTTTAAAACAACTTTACCATCATTAGTTATTATTCCAAAGAGGTCTATTTGAGTTATAAAATCCATCATTTAATTACATTATTTAATAGTATATTAAATATATGTATTTAAAGTGACAAAATTACGGGTCGTTGCATTCTCCCCCTTTAAAAGAATTCGTCCCGAAATTAACACACAAAAAGATAACTCAAAAAGAACATATATCATACACAATACAACACTGCAAAAGAGATATATACTAAGCGACTATACCCCAAGTGGTGAGTACATTATCTATACACTATGCATACTATTGATTGATCATCAACTCGGGCTAAGCCTCTCTCGTGCTATCCTCGGCCTCCCAACTACGGTTCTATCATCTTCACTCCATTGAACTTTAAGCAATCTCATGATCTTATCACGTAATTGTTTTACGTCTCGATCAACAATGCACACTGGATGGCTTATTATGGTCAGGTTCGGTTTCACTTCCAAGTCTTCTTGAACAATTGGCTTAACAATCAGTAATGGATCATGCACATATTTCGTCAAATGTGATACATGAAAAACGTTATGTACCCCTGATGATCTTTAAGGAAACTCAACTTAATAGGAAAGCGGCTCAATTCTCTCAAGAATCTGAAAAGGTCCAACATATCTTGGTGCCAGCTTTTCTGCTCTTCTAAGCCGAACAACTCCTCTTGTCAAAGAGATCTTAACAAACACAAAGTCTCTGACTAAAAATTCTAAATCCCTACACTTTCGATCAGCATAGCTTTTCTTTCTATCATAAGCTTTCTTTATCTTCCTTTTAGTCATAGCTACCTTCTCTATGGCCTCCCGAATCATATCGGGTCCCAGTACCAAGTGATCTTTGGTTTCCACCCAACATGATGGTGATTTACATGGTCTTCCATTGGGTGCCATGCCAATACTTGCCTGATAACTGTTATTATATAAGAATTCCACTAAGAGAAGATGATCATCTCATAATTCTCCAAAATCCAAGATACAAGCTCTCGAAAGATCTTCCAAGGCTCGGTTTACACTTTCCATTTGCCCATCCATTTTAGGATGATATGCTCTGCTCAAACTTAGCTTTGTTCCCAAAGCTACTTATAATGCTTCCCAAAATTGACTAGTAAAAATTGGACCCAGATAACTTACAATGCTACATGGAACTCCATGCACTCAGACGATCTCCTTCATATAAATCTCTACCAATCTTGCAGCAGTCCTAGTCAGTTTTATTGGAATAAAATGTGTGCTTTTGGGTACCCGATCGACAATAACCTAAACGCCTTCATTACCCCTTCTTGATCTAGGCAAACCATATATAAAATCCTTTGATACTTGCTCCCATTTCCAATTCGAGATCTCAAGTGGTTGTAGTAATCTAGCAGTCCTTTGATGATCACCTTTGATTTGATGGAAATTCATACTCTACTAACATAATTAGAAAAATCCCTATTTACTCCCTTCCACCAAAATACTTACTTCATATCCTAATACATCTTTGAAACACCAGAATGGATAATTAACTTGGATTGATGGCATTCAGTTAATACGTCTTGCCTAATACCATCGACATTTGGAATGCATATCCTTCCATTCATCCATAATATACCATGATGATCAATCTCAAAGCTCGAACAATGACCTTCCTTATATCCTTGATGAACCCCATTAAACGACTATCTTCCCTTTGCTTACTTGAAATCCTTTCGAGTATAGTCAATGTAACTTCCAAAAGATCTACTTAGAGCATCCACTACCACATTGGGTTTTCCCGGTGTATATAAAATATCCAAGTCATATGCCGCCAGAAATTCCAATCAACGTTGCTACCTCATATTCAAACCCTTCTGTGTGAAAAGATACTTCAAGGACTTGTGATCCGTGAAGAGCTTGAACTTTTCACCTAGCAAGTAATGCCTCCACATCTTTAATGCAAACACATCAACTAATAATTCCAAATCATGTGTTGCATAATTATGCTCAAAAGGCTCCAACTGCCTACTAGCATAAGCAATAGCTCTTCCATGCTACATCAATACCACCCAAACCCATGCTACAAGCATACATAGTCAACCCTTTACCTCCATCCGGAATAGCTAAGACTGGAGTGTTGGTTAACCTCTTCTTTAACTCTATGAATGCTTCTTCACATATCGAAGTCCAAATAAACTTAACATCCTACTTTGTCAACTTTGTCAAGTACGAGGCAATCTTGGAGATGTATTGGATGAATCTCCTATAATATCCTCCTAAGCCTAAGAAGCTTCTAACCACTGTTGGAGTCTGTGGCATCTTCCAATTTTGAATAGCTGCTACCTTTTTTGGATCAACCGAAACACCATCCCTCGACACTACATGTCCGAGGAACCATACTTTTGATTGCCAAAAAGGACACTTAGGAAATTTATCCCTTAAAACGTGTTTCCTTAATGTTGCAAGAACCACTTCTAGATGGTGTTTGTGTTCCTCCTTGGTCTTGGATTAAATAAGGATATCGTCTATAAAGACCAACATAAATTTGTTATGCACGTCTCTAAAAACTCGATTCATAGGATCTACAAAATAGCGGGTGCATTGGTTAACCCAAAAGGCATAACCAACCACTTGAAGAAACAATCCAGTCCTCTAAATATTGTTAAGGGTAAACTATCCTTTGTTATTCTTAACTGGTGAAATCCTGTGGCAACATCAATTTAGGAGAATACTCAAGCACCATGTAGTTGGTCGAACATGTCGTCTATATGGGGTAAGGGTTACTTATTCTGAATTGTCTATTTCTTAAGCTCACGGTAATCCACACAAAGTCTTAAAGAACCATCTGGCTTTGCAACAAAAACTACAGCTACTCCCCAGCTTGAGCGACTTGACCTAATCAGTCCCTTACTCAACAAATCATCTGTCTGGTTTCTTAATTCCAACTTCTCCCTCGGAGCCACCTTATAGATAGGGGGAATAATAGGTTTCCAATCGATAATTAAGTAGATATAAAACTCAATCTCCGGATGTGGAGGTAGACTATTAACTTCTTTAAAAACATCTGGGAAATCCTTAACAAATACTAACGACCTAACTCTTTTTGGGACAAATCAAGTGCATAAAGGAAACTACTTATTAACTTTTGTGGTTTATCACACAGTATCCTTTCCAATACCCTTCTGGACTTGGCTTTCAACACTACTATCTGCTTGACACCGTCTAGAACAACTCTATACTTTGATAACCAATCCATACCGAGTAAGACATCAAACCCCTTAAAATCAAGAACAAACAGGCTGCATAAAAAATGGTGGATAAGGTAAGTAACTTGTACATCTTCACAAATCATACACAGGTTAGTTGCACCACCTATAGATTTAGAGACACAAATAGGGGTTTCTACTATTCTTATGGAAAGTTGGAATCTGTCTACCAATTCTTTAGCAATAAAACTATGGGAAGCCGGGGTATCCAATAATACTCGAACAAAAGTCCATTAACATATAAAATACCTTCAAGAAATCCTTTCCCTTTCACATCATTTGAAGTCGATGGTTCCTCTTTAATAGCATAAACTTTGACTTATTGACCCTTCGTCATTGCGAAAAATCCTTTACCATATGCCCTGGTTGGTTGCTATTAAAGTAGAGTGTCTTTCAAACCATCGGAGAAATAGGGCCTCTCTATTGCTTCTTAGCTTCGAAATCTGGATAGAATTTTTCAATATGTCCCTTCTATTTGAAAATAAAATAACCAATATCCGAGAAATAGCTTTCCTGAGCCTCTCCTTCTGGCTTTCCTCCCCACTGCTTCTTTCCTTGCTAGTTAAACTTCTTGTTGTTCAGATTATTGTTATTGCTGCTAGGTGCTAGTGCCGGTTTCTTCTTTTCAAGAACTTCACAACATAAATCCATATCCTCTAAGTCCACAAAAGATGCCTTCAAATGGGAAGTCATCTTCTCATGAAATCCTTCCCTCATCCTAATTACAAACATCTCATTTTTCTTAAGAGGGGTATTAATCAATCCCGGACCAAATCGCGATAATTCATCGAATTTGGTTTCATATTCAGCTACTAACAAATCTCCCTACTTAAGATCCAGATGGGTCTTCCACGCAGCATCCATAAACTAATCTTCAAACACTTCCTTGAACCTTGCCCAAGAAAAGTCATCCTCTGGGGCATTTGTTGTAACCGAATCCCACCATGCTGCAGCCTCATCTTGTAGCTATCAAGGTGCCAAGAAATGCTTCTGCTCATTTGAAATATCCATCCCTTTGAAGATCTTCTCACATGAACGAAGTTGAGCTTGAACTTCGATAATGGATTCCATGTCCTTGAACGGCTTTCCTCCTAGATTAGTTAATCTTTGCACAAAGTTGCAAAGTTTACATGGGGCTGCACAGATGTTGCCTCTTTAAATGCACCAACTCTTTTAACATTCGGAGCTCGACCATTGGTGGTCGTGGTGCTACCAGCTCCCCTCCCTTGTCTTGCTTTATTACTCATTCTTACTACCTAGATATAGTAAGATAACTTTAGACTACATAGACGAGATTAACTTAAGGAAAAGGGTACTAAATCAAGCATATCAAGACTAATCAAGATATCTCATATATATATATATATATATATAATTATAAATACGCGCTCTCATAGACTAAACTTATTCTAGGGTATTTCTAACCCTATCTCTATTTAGTTGACCCCAAACAAGGCCTATGTGTTTGCTCAACCTAAGCTCTGATACCACATGTGACGATCCGCCTTTCTTACTTCTAAAGACGATACTTAATACATCAACGGTATTCGTTTGCTGATCATCTAGGCACACGAAAGACAAGCAGTTGGGGAAAAAGGAAAGAAAAGACAAGAAGAAAGAAACATAGAATCTCATAGTGCATGGAAATCATAAATAATAGAACATAAGATAGTACATATGGTCACTTGCAAAATGAAACATTAGAGTTACAACATGTACTAACTTCATCTAGGGACAGTTATAACTACTTGCTTCCATAATGCTGATACATACTATAAACACACGGTAGAAATAATATAGGTAACTAGATAACGGTGAAGCCTTCTGCTTCATACTCTTCCAAATTGCATCTGTAAGAACCTGCACTACTTGGCTACTCGAAAATTAGAGTACCCAAGAGTTTAAAGGAAAGAAAGAAAAATTATGGGCCAGACATAGGTCTGGTGCGAGTAAACTCAAAACATATGAATTTTTATACTTACTAAACTGTTCAAAAATAAAGGTATCTCATAAGGCCACGCCACACATAAACACAGATGAATTATTACCTTATGATAAGCAAAACCTTTTTACAAGAATCTTGTCATATTATAACAATGTCTAGGGCTTAAAATAAATATTTAATCATAACCGAAATGGTTATATTAATTACATTCCAGCATATCGATTATAAAACTAAGTTTGTAATGGCACGTATTGGAAAATGGATTTCTATACAATGACAAGGCTAATGGGGTACATCCATTAAAGACACCACTTATACTACATCCATTTTGGAATCACCATCAGGATTAGTAGCAAATAGCCATTGCACATTAAATAACTCCGTCTTTGATATCATCTTTAAGGTGTTTTCCATTCGAATGCATATGTCGGTTCAAAGTGGTTTTTGGATAACTCATGCATGTCCGATCTCGGTCTCGCCGAACCAACAATCGATAGTTTCAAAAATGATCAAGTTATCGATAGTGGACAAACCATAGTCTGGGTGTAAGTACAGTTTTCATATGAAAAATAGGACATTCTACACTTATCACCACTTTCTGATTTCAATCAATACTATCTTTTAATTAATAATGAAGTCGGACAAGTTAGAAAACTATCATTGCCACGACATATGTTCTTACTTCTTGGGACAGAGACGAGTTTCCATACCTTGGAATTTGGTGTCAAGTATATCATGAAGTACCTTCCATATACTTAATTAATCATGACCTATTTATAGAAATTAACTCTCTTATACTTACCATGTTTCCGACATTTCTACTTCGCTATCGCTCGCCTAGAAACTTTGGTTCTAGATGTTATAGATAAAGGAAAGTCTACTCATCGGCTTTTACGCTAAATACAGGATGACTTACTTTCCACAAACATGTCAACATTTTAGCACTACTTATCACATTTTTTTTGGTGTTAATTAATGGTACAGACAAATAAATTTCCTTGTATTTAAAACATTTTTCAAACAAAACTCGACCTTTGAAACAAAGCGAAAAAATTTAAACCTCTTGTTTAAATAATTAAATAAATTCTTAAAAATATATTTAAAATTTCAAAATTCCTTTTAATATTTATAAGCACATTTGAAAAAACTTTTCAAATATCTAAAATAGATAACTGTTTTTTATTTTGCACAAAAATCATCGATTTATAAACTACGTCCGTAGCGACTATCACCACATAGACCATAACTTTTAAAACTTGTTTTGTAAATCAAAATAGCTATTAAACCGTTTATTTCTGTATTTTAAACCTCTTTAATAACTTTATAAAAAGTTTTGAAAATCAAAGTTAAGTGCGGAAAATCTTTTAAAAACATTCTTAGAAAACAAGATAGTAAACTAGTTTAAAGAAGACAAGGGATCTCGATGCCGAATAAAAACCAACTCAAGTATGTTAATTATACCAAGCAACATTCAACATTTACATAAGCACATATATAAAAATGTACATAAACATTCACAAGGCAAGGAAAATTGTCCCCTGCATTTTATCACTTATGCAATTCAATGTGTGTCGTAGCAACCTATTCGCTGCAGACAATTCGACTTCATTTCAAGTCCCTTGCAAACATCCTATATGCCATCTGCTTTCAAGCAGGAACCAAACCAAACAATAATCACTTTCATAAACTTATAAACATAAGCAACAAACTACAATTATTATCACATAATAATAACTTTTAAACATTCTTTTAAAGTGAGCTTTACTCACCTAAACCAACACAATCTTTCAACCAAACTACCGCAACTTCTTATATAATACACAGACCTAGCTTCCTTTCTACAAACTTGATTTTAAGACTTAGGGAAGGTCAATAGGGCTCGGCCTAGGGCTAGGAGAAGGCTCGGGCTTGGTAAAAATTTAGGGTTTTGGGTTTTGTTTTGATGAATAAGAAATGTAGAGAAGAATATAAGTGGTTTTAGCAACTTGTTTATGGATTAAAAGTGAAAAAGAGGGATTTTTAATTTAATTTCTTTTAAGAAGACATGGATGATGAAGATAAGAGAGTGGAAAGTAAGAAGAAAGAAATGGGAAAAAGAAATGAAATGAAGTAAAGGGAAAGTGGAAAGAGTGAAGTTGTTTTTATAGAAAATGAAAAATAGAAAATTACCAAACTACCCATAGCCCATACCCTCCAGAAAATGATGACACATCACCCTCCCTTCATCATGATGCACATGCTAGTCACCCCTTAGTCACTGCATTCATCACTTCACCTCTTTTGTAATGCACTTATGCCTTAGTTTTTGTGCTACTTTTCATTTTTAAATTATAAAAAAGAGTCCACTTTCTTCTTATTAACTTAAGTATGCTTTTCAACTTATTTAATCTAATTACTTCATTAGCCAAAATCATATGTTATTCTTATATAAATATGTACATATATACACTAGCATAAACAACATGCTTTGAAAACTTTTGAAAGATAAATAGTCGAAAATCCAAAAAATGATTTTTGGTCATATTTTTTATTTTTCTCCGAACTAACTATTTTTTTAAACCAAATTTTAAAACAACTTTACCATCATTAGTTATTGTTTAAAAAGGTCTATTTTAGTTATAAAATCCATCAATTACTCGTATGATTTAACTATTTAAAAATATATTAAATATTCATATAAAGTGACAAAACTACGTATCGTTACAGATTATATACCTATTATTGTTGTGATGTACACTCATATGCATCACAGCTACTTGATTATCTATATTTCACACCCTAGACATTATTATAGTATCACTGGAGTTTCTAATAGAAATGGTTTGGTTATCATAAGATAGAAATCCATTAGTGTTTATTTGTGGCATGGTCTTACGATATACCTTTGTTTTTTGGAGGGTTTTATAAATATAGCAATTCATATGATTTGAGTTCTCACGCTGGTTTACCAGACTGATTCGAGTGTTATTTTCTTATAATGCTCGGGTCAGCCCGTGTATATTTCCATATTTAGTTATGGTTCATTGGATCTCTTGGAGAGAGGTTGGATGATTTCCTACCGTATTTATTTTATGTTGTATCTATCATCATTTGTGCGGACAAGCTGTTATAACTATCCAGGCTAATGATATGTTAGTTTATTCTGATTGATGTATGTATACCAAAATTTTCTTTTTGGTCAAGATCTTTTGAGATATTATATGTTATCGTTCCACAAGTGATATTCTGATATTGTGTTTTTATATCTTCTTTTGTTTCGTTTTCTTTTTCATTTACCCAATCTTGGGTGCTAAACATGTAACGTCCGGTATTTTCAACTTTCGAAAATCGACATTAATACGTCCACTGTATCAACTGCCGAGCAATCGAATGCCGGAAAACTGAATTGTTATGGTTAAAAAGAAGAGGTAGATGAAGATATAAAGAAAGAAAGAAAGAAGAAACAACAAAAACAATATCAAAATCTCACATTCGCAGCGGAACAACATATAATAGATAAATGAATAATCTTTAAATCAAAGAACTATATCAGTTTATACATTACATCATCATTAGAGTGTACAACAACAATATACAACACAATACATCAATGGACAGTTATATAAACTTGTCCTTATACAGAATACACAGCGGAAAAGATAATATCATATACAAATGCTACGTCTCGCCATCCAGCTCACCACTTGAGCTCCACAGCATCTCCTGAATCCAGAATGACCTGATAACCTGACTCTAGGCTGCCCGTGTGGAAAATGATGGGCACTTAGAGTTTAGGAAGGGAATAATAAACTCCAGGTCAGTCATGGGACTAGTGTGAGAACTTAAAACAGTTATTATCTTTAAACAAACAACACAGGAATTTTAAACATTGAAATCCGCAATGCTTTTGGAAAATGAAACTACCATAAGACCTCCCGCCACACACACAATGCAAACGTCGAATTGGAGGAGATTTCTTCTTATGATAGTCAAACATGCTTACTACGCAAAATCATTGGATTATTATTATTAGTGCATAGTGGAAAACATTTCGAAAGTATAATATTAATCTTAGCCAGCATAGACATTTCGAACTATGCCTACTATAGCGACCATCTAAACAGTGGTGACCACCATAAGTAAATGGCAGGTTCTACAACTAATACCGTACAAGGTTCGTATTGGAAGATGGATTGCCAACAAATGGTCAGGCTAAGGAACTTCCTACTGCCACATGGGTACGCCTCTGGATGGACGTCCCGAGAACCTAACCGGATCTCTGCCAACACAAGGTCGGGTTACCTCTTACACTAGGTAACTACTACACGAATATACCACCCCCGGTCCTTTGGGACCTTTATCCGAGGCGCCTCGATCAAACAACAATCACACAGTAAATGAGATTGGAGTAACCAATAGGTTAAATACCAGGGCTCCATACATGATACCACCTTTTTCCAGAAGGAAATGACATACCCTAAAGGGAGCGACCCTCATAACCTTGCCGCATCATTCCTGTTTCGACCATTTACGGGTTGTGAGGTCCGAAGAGGCCTCGTCCACAAAGCTACGCTTTTTCACAAAGCCACGCTTTGATCAACAAATGATCAATAAATAATCATCACACAGCAACACTCAGCATGCCACATTATCAAATTGGGAGTATATCACTGATAACTTTCAACTACATAACCTCTGAGCTCGTACGTCTCAAAGAAGGGTGTTAAGCTAAGAGAATAAATTCTCTGCCACCAACAGAAATGTATTTGAAAGAAATTAGCTTTATATCTCAAAATGTAATGTCAGACATGTAACCATACAAGTCTGTTCCGGGTTCGAACAGAACCGAAGGCACTTCCGAAGAAGCCCTTGCAAATCCGGGTATTCACAATCCCGATTGAACTTCCCATCACAAAGGAAATCTCTATACCATAGCTAACGGTGCAGAGATAATCGATAGGTCATCCTATCGTTTTCACAAATACCCGGTCTTCACCACCGGTCTTCAAATGTTATTTATATCGTCATATCACTTATTCGGAATGGGTTATATGACATAAAGGTCCTTTCTCGGCTAAACCGAATAGTGAGCACAATATTTAAAACATATGGATATAGGGATTTTAATTAAGTCACAACTTATTACCCAAATCCTTTCTTTTAAATGGTTTAAACAAATTACCATTTTAAATCTTTAAACAAAAAGATTTACTTCACAAAGTTCACCCAATTTCACAAAGATTCATTCACAGATTTTCCAAATCAATTTCCATTTCAATTGGATTAACTCGTTAAATCTTTAAATCAAAGATTTAACTTATAGCTTTCAAAACAATTCCATTTCGAATGGTTTAAACAAATTACCATTTTAAATCTTTAAACGAAAAAAAAGATTTACTTCACAAAGTTTACCCAGTTTCGCAAAGATTCATTCATAGATTTTCAAATCAATTTCCATTTCAATTGGATTAACTCATCCAACCTTTGAATCAAAATTTGATTCATAGCTTTCAAAACAATTTAATTTCAAATAGAATCCTTTTTACACAAATTGGAAATTCATTCCTAACATGAAAGCTTTTATTATTTGAAAACAAATAGTTTTCGTTTTGGAAAAATCTGATTTCATTTATACAAGTTACAGTCTTTGGGTTAATTCAAATTTCCACAACAACACTTTTAAAAATGGTTTAAATTCCTATAAACACCCTTTTACACTTGTATAATCCTTTTAGACCAGAATTCCCAAATCCTTGAATTCAATTTCAAATATTGAATTCCAATTTAAATCAAATTATTCGAATTTCAGTTTTATTAAGTTATTTAAAATAACTCTTATTTTTGAAACTCATTTTCAAAAAATTTCAATTCTAATTCCAAAACTAATTTGGATTCAAAAATTCAATCTTTAGAATTGTCAAAAATCTGTGACTTAATTGATTTCCACGTGAAATCCACATTTGTGTGTGTATTGTGTAGTCCAAGGGTTTAACACAATAGTGCAACAACATTCAACCATCACAGATCAAATATAACAATATAATTGATAAGCGGTATAACTATAACGCTTATCTTTCATTCACATATCATAGATAAATAGATCACAGATCACAACACAAATCAGGATATATCACAAAGCATCACATATCATAGATATCAAATAATTCAACATCCAATATAATCCAAACATCCATAAGTAGGATTAATTTAATTATCTGATTAATTTAAAGTCAGATGTACAAAATCATTTCCTTTTTAAATAAATTCCTTTATCTCTTCAAATCTGTTTAAAAATCCAACTTTTTAATAAATTCTTCAACTTATAATAATATTAATCGAAATCCATTTATTAACCCATTTTCCCAAAATTTGAAATTTAATTCAATATGGTTCAAAAATAAAACTCTATCTTTTTTTTAAAAAACTCCCTTTTTAATTTATCCAATTCTCAAAAATAAGTTTTTAAAAAAAACTTTCAACTTGAATTTCGAAAATCCAATTTTTATTTATTTCTGGTATCCAACGATACCAAAAATATATTCGGCTAAACCGTAGCCTTCAACAATTTCAATCACAAAGATAATCACATAGAGATTATAAATAATCAACACACAACATATGAAATAATTTCAAATGTTTGAGGAATCTAGTTGGATCCCTCCAACCTGTTTCCCTGCATCCACAGATGTTAGCACAATACCAATTCCACTTCGAGGTGGAATATCGCGGTATATAGGATTTATAAATATTATCCGCTATTATGCGGCGCAATAGGGTCTCATCCGCTATATAATGCGGGAAATCAACTCCAAATACATATATAATACCAATTCCACTTCACGGTGGAATTATCTCGGTATATGTTTTTAATATAATAACCTCCGCTATTATGCGGCCTATAGGGTCTATTTTAATTCAACCAATCATCAATCATTATCCAAACACACAATCAACACTATCAACAATTTTAAGTTTAACTATTTAAAATTTAAATCGAAACACAATTCGATTGAGTGAGGAGTACTCACCTTTGCTTCCAATAATAGTTGTAGTATTTTATTTCGAATAAAATTAAACACGCGTTTAATTTTGCCCGAAATCCAAACTAGATCTAATCAACACCAATCCAGCTCCATTGCGTAGTGCTCATCAAAACGAACCCGATGCAATTCGTTTTGTCAGTTTTCGACCTCGTATGAACAAGATATGATGGTTTAAAGTTTGTACAAGTTAATTATATAAATTAATCACAAATTTTATTTTATTTTCTCAAACCTTAATCTCGGCCGTTCATTCCCAAAAACCCTAGATCTCAGCCCTCCGTTCTTTTCTTCTTCTCACGCGTGATACCCAGGTCAAAAGTAACCCATCGACCGTCGATTGCTTCACGAATTTTCGTGATCACCTCGTCGACTTCTACGACGATCGGCCACCTCCATTCGAAAGCCATCACCCTTACGCACCCTTGCCTAGAACCGCGTGCAGCTCGGTCGACCCCTGCTCGAGAATGACGAGCTCGAACGGTGACACTTTGAAGCCAAAATCCTTCCTCCATCGTTGACGATAGCTCGAATCATCTGTTGGATCTGTAGATCTTGATACGCTCTTCAACTTTGTAGTTGAAGTTTTTTTCTAATTGTTGATGGATTGTGACTTGTGAGATATTTGGGGAGGAGCATTAGTGATTTTCGGCCATTAAAACGAATAAGTGGCGACTGAGAAGATGAATGAGGGTTTCGTTTGCGCGTATATACATATATACGTATTAAATTAATATTAAATTCACTTTAAAACGACGTTTTCAAACGATCTCCAAATCACACATGCCGACTGGCATTTCTAGGGCTTTGCCCATGTTCCAAACACAATGGAACGTGTTTCAGGAGCTAATTCGGTCATATGTGCGAGTTATGGAATTAAGTGATTAAATTTAAATTAAATCAGTTAAAACGATTTCTATGCGTTTTGGCTTGCCCCGGACAAACGACAACTCCGATTGCTACAAAAATTGAAATCTTATAATAATTTAACATTACGGATCCGATGAAACTAGTTTTGTCGAAATCCGAGACTGTTCAAAAAATGACTATTTTTACTAGTCAATTAAATATTAAAATAATCAATTTTCACAAATTAACTTTTAATTCAATTTTAAAAGTTTACAAACATCATTCTAACTCCAATATGATTTAATATAACTTTATACATCATTTTTATACACATTAAACCCAATTTCCAATTATTTACGCAGTTTCAAACATTAAATTGTCGATTTAACTATCCAATTAAATCTAGATATTCGAAATAAAATTTATTCGACTTACAAATCTTACTTGTTAATATTTAAAATCAATTAAATATCTGAATTTCAAATGACAGAAATTCTAGGTCGTTACAATCTTCCCCTCTTAAAAGAATTTCATCCTCGAAATTGCAAAGTAAGAAAAATGCCCCAAATTCATTAACTTTTCAAACAATTCGTTCAAATTAGATTTTAAAATCACTTAAGTGTACAACTTCCCCAAAATCCAATAGTTAAACTCTTTCAAAAACTTTACTAAGTTTTTCAAATCTATACTTAGTTATACTTTTCAAAACAAACTATATCGTTTAACTTTTAACTCCAAATTCAAAATTTAGTTTTCATAAATTTTCCAAAATTTCCCGAAAATTTTCTAACGCCTTAAATTTTTAGAAAAATTCGCCATGGCCACCTTTGCGCGGTTCGATCGTAGTAGGATCACAATAGACATAAATATATATACATCGACCCACACGGTCGGAAAAGCAGAAAAACAGTTCATATTTCCTATTTTTATTGCGTAGGCGTAGCTTTTTAGCATTTTTAAGCAAAGCAGTTATTTATTAAGCATTTTAGCGTGACCCAAATCCCGCCAAACGGTAGCCCCGACACCTGTACTTACTAAATTTAAACACGTAAGTGACATATATATAAAAATATTAACAATTTACTCTTTTAAACAACTACAACACATGCATATTAAAAGAAATGCATACTAAACAAGGTTTATAAGCAACTTATATGATTTCGACATCACTTGTAATTGTTTACAACCAATTCCTATACAACGAGATTCATTTCTTAATTTTCAATTAGTTTACATTCACTAATTTAAATTCAAGTTGGTTCACTTTCAATTTAAATCCAATTATATAGCTTTCAATTTCACTAATTCAATTTCATTAACACTTAATGAATTATATACAATCAACTATCAACCATTTAACAATCAAATCATAACCAACATAACCAAATTATTAAATTTACATTCAATTTGGTTCAACACTTTTAATTCCAATTGGTTTAATATTAAATTGGCTTTTATTGAATTTCCAATTTATTAGCTTTAATGAATTAAAACTTACATCCATTATTCCATATCAATTGATTCACATTCGATTGATTAACATTCAATCCATTTATTAATTAAATTGCTAATTCATTTTACAAATAAAGTTGAATTTCATTTATATAAGTCAAGTTCACATTCATTTAATTCACTTCGACACCAAAATCAACTTCATTTAATCATCACTTAAGTTATATTCCATTTCAAATTTCCACTTATAAATCCAATTCTAAAGTAAATTCTATTTAACTTTTACCAAAGCTAAATTTATTATCTCATATTATAAGTTCAAAACTCATTTTTACTTATATTCATTAATTTCAAATTGGATTTTTAATTTCAAATTTGTTTATCACAACAAAACTTCAATTTCCAATTTACTATGGTAGCAAATCCATCACACAGAAACTTGAAAATGACATTGATGATGCTGCAGTCATCACCCTTATTATTTCCCAGTAACAGTAGTGAATTCAGTGCTTTAAATTCTTTCAAAAATTTCCTTTTATTTATAAATCACATTTATAATCTTTTTCTCATATAATTTCACTATTTAACTTTTCTTATACAAGATTCTTTCACAATTGTAAATCATATTAATTATAATTCCATACTTGATAATTCATTTACTTATATACTTCAGTCTTTTACAATTGTTCTTTTTATTTAGATTATTCAAACATTTCGACTCCATTGATTCCTCTTCATCCCAGTCGAAACCATATAGCCGAAACCAATACATAAGGTATCACTTAGATGGTACACAGTGGATTGGAAGGAAGGCAGAAGTCCTTGGTGTCGAAAGGTAAGCTTTCGATGCAATCGAAACCCTGCTTTGTTTTCAAAAGTTAAATTATTGCTTTGATGTACTTAAAGCTTTCGACATAGTCGAAACATATGCTTTCGAAAAGGTTTTATAAATGTATTTCGAAGGAGGTTGCTATATTACGTAAAGGGGTTAGCTTTCGATGGGATATTTTTTCCTTATATAAGAGCTTTCGAAAGGATTGGTTTCGACCAAGTCGAGACCAAGCCGCTAATTACCTTTCGACTGTATTGAAGCCATCTATGCTATCGAAGGGTTATCTCTGGTTTAACTTGAGCTAAGCCTTTTTCCTGAATGCTTTCGAAGGGGTTGGGGGTTTTGAAGGCAATGGAGTCGAAAGGGGGTTTTGACTCTATCCTTCAAAGTTTTTATTTTAAAGAATTATGCTTTCGACTAGATGGTTCCAACACCATCCATTTTTCCTTCGAGCAATTTTATAATTGGTTTCGAATGACATACTTTCATGTATAACCATTTTTGATCCAATTGATGTTTTAAAGAGTAAACCCAATACTTTCGAAAGGGGTACTTTCATTAGTTTTCGAAGTTATTTCCTAAAGATTAGTAAGCAAGGTTTTGATACATTCAAAAGGTTTGATTTGGTTTCGGAAGGATTGATTTATACAGCTTTGAAAAGGTATATACATAGAGTTGTGAAAGGAGGTTTTCTATGCTTTCGAAGGAGGTCATCCTGTGGTTTCGAAAGTGATGTTTTAAGATTTCAAAACAAATGACTCATTCTTATTTTAAAAGGATATACCATGGCATAAATAAAGACTTTGGAAATATTTTTCGCATTGTTATTAACCCATAAATGTATGTTGGGGAAGGGCAAAATAACCAGATAGGTTGACCTAGTAGTGAACATAAATTAAGGAATGTTAAAACCTTAAAACTAAAGATATTGGCAGGGGCCAATAGGTTTATAATAAGCCCATGAAAACTGTATATAACTAATGATATTGGCAGGGGCCAATAAGTTCATAGGCAGCCCATGAAAACTATGATTTGATACTGGCAGGGGCTAGTGGGTTTGTAGTTAGCCCATGAAAACTATATCCGGATTAAGATATTGACAATCAGTTAATAGGTTCCTACTCAGCCCACGAAAACTAGGATAAGAGATAAGATATTGGAGTTACCAATAGGTTATTAGTGATCCCATGAAAACTATGATATTAGATAGATAGTCCGTCAACATTTTAACAGGTTAATAGTAATCCTAGAAACTATTAATGAGACAGATAGTCAGAAGGAAGGGTGATGGGTAATCCAGAATTGATTTACTTGTTTTTCATATCATCATAATGTTTTTGGAATACTATGTTTTAACCATTGTGGATGCAGGAGCAAACTATGTGATTTTATAAATGTTTTAGGATACTAGTGAGGGGAAAACCCGTTCCGCTAAGCGACGTGGTCTCACTAGATATCTAAATCGTTTGAGATGGTAAATTATTATTCATACCAGGCTTTATGTCTGACTCGAAAAAAAATTTCCCCTGAAACTCTCGGGTACTCAATTGATTTTTAGTAGGTTGAGAGTTAAGGTTTCCAAGTGTTCTTTTAGACGAATAAAGCTTCCGAGGACGTGTAGTAGGCAAGCTTCTTATTTGAGTTCTTTTATTTCCGCTTTGTGTTTTTTTTGTAAAGGCGGATTTGTTTTCTTGCCTATTTATATACTCTGATCAACCAAGGGGGCATCTTCATATGTTGCTCTTGGCATATTTTGTAATATTTATATGTTGTCTGAACGTGGTCTGCGAACTAAGATTATGTAATTAATTTGGAATATTTTGAAATGGAAAGTAGAACTTGTTTGCTGTTTAATTTTTTTCCATATTCTTGTGTTTCTATGTATCAATGTATCTAATATCGTCGTATTTGGTCGTGGAGGATTAATAACTATGGATGACTGCAGCATCCATAGCCGTTAGTTTTGGGCCTCTAAGTAGGGAGTTATTACAAGTTGGTATCAGACCATAGGTTTATAAAACTTTAAAATAAACTTAAACCTAAAAGATTTTCCAAACATAATCTAATGAATCAGATAATAAGATTGGGGTTTGGGTTAACGCTATAGTAACATACTTGTATTTGCTATATATAATTATAAAATATAAGTACGTATCCCCCGCTCTCTTAGACCATTCTTTTGTATATTACTAAGGCTCGTATGCAGATTTACGAGCAGGGAGATATGGAAGCAGGAAACGGAAGAGGAAATCTCGGTGGAGGAAGCACCACAACAAATGGAAATGCTAGACCCACTACTAGGAGAAACCTGGGTCGATAGGCTAATGCTAGTAATCAAAATGCTGATGCCAATGTGAGTGCTGGAAATCCTCCTGTAGATATAGGGGCGATGTATCAGTTCTTTGGTTGTTTGATGTAAGCTGGAGCTACTACTGGTGTTGTTGGAAATGTAAGGGGAGCTAATCCTGTGTCTCCAGTTGGGAATAATTATGCTTTGCTGAGTAGAGATTACACCAGTTTGGGTGAAAGCCATTTTTGGGAACGGAGAGTGCCAAAGAGGTTCAGAATTGGCTATTGCATTTTGAGCGTATATTTACTGATTTAGGTTTGAATGATGGACAAAAGAGGAGGGTGGCCTCTAGATAGTTGCAGGGGTCAGCACTACATTGGTGGAATAGTGTTACTGCCGGTGTTCCGGAAGAGCAGCTAACTTGGGGGCTGATTTTATAATGAGATTTGAGCAGATGCTTGCATCTGAGTTTGCTAAGTCTGAGCTGATGAGGAAGTTTATGGATTTAGTGCAAGGAGAGATGTCAGTAGTCGAGTATGCTACTAAGTTTGATGAGCTGTATAGATATGGATATGCTGCTATAGATATTGACATCAAAAGGAATGAGAGTTTCATTCGGGGATTGAGGCCCGAGCTTGCTAGAATGACCATGACACATGTCCGTGATCCTTGTAATATATTGGTGGAGATGGCCATTTGCCATTAGGAGTTACTTGCTGATCTTGCTAAAGAAAAGCCGGTGGAAACTCAGTGTTCTCAAGGTAAAAAGAGGAAGTTTTTTAAACAAAAGGGAGCCCAGAAGGGAGATATAGCTAAGAAGACAAAGTCTGAGGTAGTTTGCTATAAGTGTGACAAGAAGGGTCACTTTACTAATGAATGTCGGTCAGGAAATGGGAAGAAAGCTGCAAATAAGAAGAATTTGCAGTTCTTCAACTATGATCAAGTTGGGCATTACAAGAATCAGTGTCCAGAGCTGGTTAGGGAGGACAAAGGAAAAGTTTTTGCGATAGGACCAGCTAGGCCTACCGCAGCTAATAAAGGAGAGACTATGATGGAAGGTGCGCTTTTGATTTAGAGTATTCCTGTTAGAGTACTTTTTGATACTGGTGCATCACATTCATTTATATCTCTGTGTTTGGTTGAAAGATTATGTTTATAACCGACCTACCTTATTACTTCCTTAAGGGTTGTGAATCTAATAGGAGGGTATAAACTCTTGGGTTATGATGTGACCAATTAGAACTTGATTTGTTATGTCATAAGTTTGCATGCAGTTTGTATGTTATTGATTTCGTAGATATCGAAATCATTTTGGGCATGGATTGGTTGGGTAGGTATGAGGCTAGAATATTTTTCCATGATAGGGAAATATCACTAGGATACCTTGATAGTCATAACCGAGTGATATTCTTAGTAGAGAATACTGACCGAAGTG
Source organism: Allium fistulosum (assembly GCA_030737815.1). Taxonomy (NCBI): domain Eukaryota; kingdom Viridiplantae; phylum Streptophyta; class Magnoliopsida; order Asparagales; family Amaryllidaceae; genus Allium; species Allium fistulosum. The sequence continues at coordinate 729,633,338 of CM060902.1, read as the reverse complement.
TTAGTGCTATGCTTAATGCTATGGAGGTAGGAAATGAGTTGAGTCAGGTTCGGGTAGCAAGAGAGTTTGCAGATGTCTTTGAGTCAGTCACTGGAATACCCTCGAAAAGAGCTGTTGAGTTTAGAATAGATCTTGTGCCAGAAGCTGAACTTATGACTAGACCGCCTAGCAGGATGACACCAACTGAGATGAAGGAATTGAAGGAGCAGCTAGAGGATCTAGATGGAAGGAGTTTTATTAGACCAAGCAGTTCACCTTAGGGAGCGGCCACGGTGTTCATAAAGAAACCAGATGGGTCATTAAGAATGTGCATTGACTATCACAAGTTAAACGAAAGGACAATTAAGAATAAGTATCCTTTGCCAAGAATAGATGATCTGTTTGATCAGTTGAGCGGAGCCAGAGTGTTTTCCAAGTTGGACTTGGCGATAGGTTTCCATCAGTTAAGAGTGGAGGAGGACAGTATTCCTTTGACACATTTCGAACTAAGTATGGTTCATATGAGTGGTTGGTGATGCCATTTGGATTAACGATACCTGCTTTCTTTGTGGATTTGATGAACCGATTTTTCCGAGAGTATTTGGATAGGTTTGTGTTGCTATTTATAGATGACATTCTTATACACTCTAGGGATGAGAGAGAGCATGAAGTTCATCCTAGAGTGGTACTTGAGACGTTAAGGCAAACTCAGCTAAATGCGAAGTTTGCCAAGTGTCATTTCTGGAAGAAAGAGGTAAAATTTCTTGATCACATGGTTTCAGAGAAAGGATTGTCAGTCGATCAAGATAATATCGAAGCCGTGAATAATTGGAAGAGACCAGAGACGGTGACTAAGATCAGAAGTTTTCTTGGACTTGTTGGCTACTATCGGAGATTCATTAAGGATTTCTCACGGATATCAGCACCCTTAACTAAGCTAACCAGGAAGGAGGTGAAATTTGTTTGGTTCGACAAATGTGAGGAAGCATTCCTTAAGTTAAAGCATTTGTTGACCAATGCACCCGTGTTAGTAGTTCCAGACAGAAACCATGGACTAGTGGTATATACTGATGCATGTGAAACTGGATTAGGAGCAGTGTTGATGTAGAATGGTAAAGTCGTCGCCTATGCATCTAGGCAGCTTAGACCGCATGATGTTAGATATCCTACTCCTGATTGGTGTTCGTAGCTGTGATCTTCGCATTGAATATTTGGAGACATTATCTCCTAGGGGATATGTTTGAGTTTTATACCGATCATAAGTCTTTACGGTATTTATTCCATCAGAAGGAGTTGAAAATGAGGCAGCAGAGATGGCTGGAGTTTTTAGCTACTTATGATTTTGGTATAGAGTATACACCGGAGAAAGGTAATAAGGTGGCAGATGCTCTTAGTAGAGAACATCATAATGTGGTGTTAGCTATGTTGGCAGAGTGGAAAGATTTAGAAGCTTTTGTCAGTTGTAATGTTTAAGATTGACTGCTGGTTCTAGTCAGTGTTCCGTCCGGTTGTCTTGTTTAGAAGTTCGTCCAGTATTGATTGAGAAAATTGCTTCTAAGTAGAAGGAGGATCCAGTGTTGGCTGAGAAAATTAGAAAGCTTGAGGTTGGAACTGAGATCGATGATCTAAAGGATTTTAGCCTTGATTAGAGAGGATGGTTGAGAAAGAAGGGATGGTTGTGTGTTCCGAATGTGGAGGGCTTGAGGAAAGAAGTTCATGGAGAATGTCATCGGTCCAAGTATGCGATTCATCCTGGAGGGACCAAGATGTATCAGGATATGAAAAGGAGCTTTTATTGGGAAGTCATGAAGAGGGATATTGGCTTGTGGGTTAGGCAGTGTGCAAACTGTCAAAAAGTAAAATCTGAACATCAAAAACCGAGTGGGTTGCTTCAGCCTTTAGAGATTCCAATTTGGAAATGGTATTCGATACCTATGGATTTTATAGACGGGTTGCCATGGTCAAATAGAGGTAATGAAAGTATATGGGTTATAGTGGATAGATTGACCAAGAGTGCCCAGTTCATTCCAGTTAAGTCAACCATAACTGCACATGTTTTAGCTAAGTTGTTCCTGAAAAACATAGTTAGACTGCATTGGGTTCCTAGTAGTATAGTCAGCGACAGAGATGCTTTGTTCACTAGTGAATTTTGGAAAAGTCTACAGGAAGTTATGGGTACCAAGCCATGAGTACTACGTATCACCCTCAAACAGATGGGTAGATAGAGAGAGTCAACAAAGTACTCGAGGATCTAATGAGAGCCTGTGTATTAGATTTTGGTGGATCTTGGGAGGATCACCTACATTTAGTCGAGTTTTCATATAATAACAGTTATCAGACAAGTATAGGGATGGCGGCATTCGAGGCTTTGTATTGAAGACCATGCAAATCACCAGCATGTTGGTTGGATACTGGAGATAGATTAGTATTAGGACCAAATTTGGTTAGAGAGGCATCAGAGAAGACTGAGTTAATCCGAGGAAGGATGAAGAAAGCTCAGTCAGGATAGAAGGGTTACGCAGATAAGAGGCATAAGGACTTAAAATTCTCAGTTGGAGGTAAGGTTTTCATTGAGGTATCACAATTGAAAGGTGTGGTGCGATTTGGAAAGTCAGGGAAGTTGGCCCAAAGATATGTAGGACCATTCGTGATTATAGAGAGGATTGGAAAGCTCGCATACAGTGTAAAGTTGCCGGGCAGTTTGGCAGGTGTCCATAATGTATTTCATGTGTCACTTCTTCGCAAGTATATGCATGATCTAGAGACTACTATTCCTCCGACAGGGTTGGAAGACATAGTAGTAGAGCCTAATTTGATTTTCATTCGACAACCAGTTCGGGCTGTAGCTAGAGATGAAAAAAGATTAAGGAATAAGACAGTCGGGTTGGTGAAAGTTCAGTGGAGCGAAAACGAGAAGGACTATACTTGGAAGACAGAGGACATGATTAGAGATACTTATCCTGATTTTCTTTGAGGGTATGTCTATATTAGATTCATACAGATAGTTGTTAGTCAGTTAGACTAGTATGGTTTTTAAGAGTTGTTACAAATCATTGCTATGTTTAGTATTTAGTCCTTACTGAATTTCAAGGACGAAATTTTTAAGTGGGGAGCCTGTAACATCCCTAATTTTTGATAACATTATTCAGGAAATTTAATTAGATAAATTAAATAGAATAATAATGATAAGGGGATTGAGATTTGAATAAACCATATGTATATGGTTGTGCTTAACAGTAAAGTAAATGAGCTTAATTGGGTTATTAAACTTATTAAATTACACATGGGCATATTAGTAAAATAGACTCTTTATTTTACACGGCTTTACATTTCTCACTATTGTCCATTCACGTTCATTTTTCTCATATCAACAGCAAACGCCAAAAACCCTAAGAGCCGGCCATTAACAAGGAGGAAAAGAGGAAGATTATAATCTTAAATTACTAACGATCAAAGCTAGGAAGGATTAAGCAACAACAAATCTCAAATTCCTTATCAAATCAAGGTGAATAATAATTTTATATCATCTCTATTTTATTCTATGATTATGTGCTTTCGGATTTATGTTTAAATTTGTTTTTATAATGATATGGATGATGATATGCTTGAATTATGTTATGTTCGAATTATTTTAATTCATATACATATGAATTTTCTCGGTTTTAAGGGAAAACCAAGGGTTTATGATTTCCAAATGCCATGGAAAATTTTTATGTTAAGAAAAACATAGTTTTGGAGATAGGTTTTGATTTTTAGAATTTTCCAAGCTATAGAAAATTCGTTATGAATTTCTAAAGAAAAATATGATATAATTGGGTTTTAAATTTATTTCAAGTATTTCAGGAAGAAATTGGGTCTGAAATTTTAATACGTTTGTTAACTCCTCTTCGTTAACGACCTAAAGAGGCAAAGCGACCTAAGGAGTGAAGCGACCTAAGGTGTGAAGCGACCTAAGGTGTGAAGCGACCTAAGGTGTAAAGCGACCTAAGGTATGAAGCGACCTAGTAGCCAAATGAAGACGGAGCGACCTAACGACTTAAGAGGATAGCGACTTAACTACTTAAGGTACCCAAGCGACCTAACAGGAATAAGGCTCTACAGCAACCTAATGACTTATGTACTTAACGAGTTAGCGACTTAAAGACCCTCAACGACCTAGTGACCCAACGGGTTAAGACAGTACAAGGCCGAAGCAACTTCTTGGGCATCCACTCTTTATGTCGCTCGTCCCTTAAGTCGCTACCAACCTATGACCTACTTTAGGTCACTCACGACCTAAGCAAGCGAAGACAAATCTCTATGCCGCAACTACTTATGCCGTTTTCCCCTAGGTCGTTTGCGACCTAGGACTTGCCAGTGTATGAAAATGAACAAGCGTGCCCCTGTTTAGCCGTAAGCCATGCCTGTTAGGTCGGCCATGACCTACGACCTATCCTAGGTCGGTCACGACCTACGACCTAGTCTAGAATCTCCCCTATAAATACAGCACTAGCTCCAACTAAAAGGGGACTTTTGGATCATTCTCTGGAGCGCCTATACTCTGATGCTTTCTCGACTCAACCAACACTTCAAACACCGAAGATACTTCAACGAACTTCAAGAGAAGATCTAAGACATCCGACATGGATTCAGAGAGCTCTCTTGCATCAAAGTTCTAGCTACTTGTCTCAAGTTTGTCGTAATCAAATTGTAATCGAAGAATTGTTGTAAAGATTGTAATTGAATCAGCAATAAAGAAGATAGAGTGGACGTAGGCTTAATTTCTAGCCGAACCACTATAAAACTGTTATCTCTTACTTTTCTGCTATTTTCTGCTTATATTCTGTTTCCGTACCAACGGGTGGTGCTTTCACATTTTCTTTACACACACCGGGGTGTTATCGTTCAATTTTCAACGTTAACATTTTGGTGCTTTCACTGAGAAACCAACTTAGGAATATTGTCATCACTGCTTCACAAGAGTTTGTGCAAAAAGTTTCTTTGAGAACCAGAAGTTTGTCGAAAATAATGGCTCCCGGAAGAAAGCACAAGTCTACCAGATTCGTTAATACTCATGATAACACTGCTACTTCTCCTTCATCAAGTCAAGCAGCTCCAAGCATTGGAGTGACACGAGCGGAGTTAGATGCTGCTGTGTCTGGGTTATATCAGCAAATTGAAACCCAAAACATCTTAATGCTAGAAAGGTTGAATGCTATGCTCGGAGCTAACCGTCAACCAGCGAATAATGAGGAAAATTTTGCTGATGCTGTTCACAACTCTGAAGGGAGGAACATTCCTCAAAGGGCAGCTGGCACTGCCGAAGGGGCACCTCCCCAAGCCGGAGTGACAAGGCCGCAATCAACTCTCCACGAACGTTTGTTTAAGCAAACTTCTAAGAAAATGGCTGATGACTGCCCCGTAGAGCCTCTGAACAATGAGGAATACCTCTCGGAAATGATACAACAGATCATGAAAGAGAGCATGCAAAGAAATGAAGATGAGAACGACTGAGGGTTCGCTCCAAGTAAGACTCCGTTCATTGAGAAAATTCTAAAAGCTGAATTTCCAAGAAAGTTTGTTCCTCCTACCATTCCAGCTTACCGAGGGACAAGCGACCCCAATCAATTTCTGTACAAATACGATTGGCACATGACGGGTGCCAGGGCAACGGATGAAATTAAATGTCAGTACTTTCCAGTTTACTTGAAAGGGGTGGCACTACTCTGGTTTACAAAGCTACCGGCCCGATCTGTAGACCAGTTCTTTGATTTAACTCGGAAGTGTAAAGAGCAATTCAGACTGTACGCTTCAAAGGCGAAAGACATAATGTCATTGTCTAGCCTTGAGCAGAATCCGGGAGAGTCTATTAAGTTCTTCTTGAATCGCTTCAACATAGCTCTGGCTGAAGTTGACAACGCGGAGCCACGGATGGTTTTGACTTATCTGATGCGGGCTATCGATAAGTCAAGTGAATTTGGGAAATGGCTGAAAATGAAGGAGCCAAATTCACTCGAGAAATTTTATAAGAAAGCTGACGAGTTCATGCGCTTGGAAAATCTTCCTGCTCCAGTGAAAGTGGTGGCGACAGGAGTGGAGAATAACATTTCTGCTCCAGCTAAGAAAGATTTTGGAGGTCAGAAGAGGGAGAATAATGATGGGAAGAAACAAAAAGATATAAAGAAACCTCGCTTCTTTAAACCTTCAGATTTCACCCCCTTAACCGACACTCCGGAGAATATCTTCTTTGCCACCAAAGATGCCTTGGAGTATCCTAAACCAACTGAGATAAAGCCGGGAAAGAATGCTATGCGAAATGGAAAATTCTGTCGATTTCATAACCAACCCGGCCATGATACCAACGAATGTCGTCATTTGAAGAGCTTGATTGAAGAATTGCTAAGACAAAATAAGCTGCAACAGTATGTTAAGAGGAACAGGAATGACCCAACTTCATCTGCTCAGGGGCAGCAAACCCCTACTCACCCATATGGCTCGGGTGAGGGCACTACCGCACATGAATCTGAAAGGCCTGTTATCAATGTGTTTATAGGAGGCCCACACCCAGCGGGCAGAAGCTGGGGTGAGATGGAAAGATATGCTCGTGCTTTGAAATATACCCCAGCGGAAGAAGATGTTTTTGTTTTAGAAGATGCTACACCCATGAAACAGCAGAGAACTTCTAATGATGATATTGTGTTTAAAGCTAGGGATTCTATGGGTATTGAAGCTCCAACCATGGATCCCTTGGTCATTTCTACAGGAATTGGGCCAGCTATTGTAAGGCGAGTGCTTCTTGATTGCGGCGCCTCTTGCAATATACTCTTCAAGAAGACATTTGATCAAATGAAGATTCCAATGACTGATGTTCAGGCTTCATCGCAGAAGATTGTTGGGTTTACTGGGGAACCACATCAGCCAATTGGAACTGTCGACTTGTTTGTGGAACTTGGAGAGGGACAAAAAAAGGTGGTTCGGAAACAGACTTTTGTAATTGTTGATGGATTTTCTGCCTACAATGCCTTCCTGGGCCGGCCAACTTTAGCTGCATTCAAAGCCATTCTCGCCCCGTGGTGCCTAACTATGAAATTTCCCACAGATAATGGTGTTGGTGTCATTAAAGGGGATCAAAATGCTGGGCGGGAATGTTATCTTATAGAGCTTCGAGAGGCAAGGAAGAGAGAGATGGGAAAAGATGCGGTAGCCTCGCTCCGCATAAGAAAGCCAACCTTGTAGCAAGTACAGGGTGGCCCCTGCACTGGCGAGCATAGTGGTGCAAGGAGAGAAATGGACCCCAGAAAGGCCAGTGCAGGGGAAAATAGAGTGGTGCCAATGGAAGTAACGGTACCAGTACCTGTTGATCTTAAAGACCCAAACAAAGTGCTAAATGTGGGTTCGCAACTCAGTGTGGCAGTCCAAAATATGCTGATATCATTTTTGAAAGCAAATCTGGACGTATTCGCTTGGAGTCACGCCGATATGTGTGGAATATCTCAAGAGATTGTTGTACATACTCTGAATATTGATCCGAAATTCACACCTATGAAACAGAAAAGGAGAACCCAGGGTCCAGAAAGGTCAGCAGTGCTAAAAGAAGAAGTAGATCGGCTCATGGAAAATCATTTCATCAAAGAGTCCACCTATCCAAATTGGGTTTCGAATCCAGTACTGGTTAAAAAAGCAAATGGAAAGTGGAGAGTATGAATCGATTTCTCAGATTTAAACAAAGCTTGTCCCAAAGACTGCTTCCCATTGCCAAGGATTGATCAGCTGGTAGATGGAACAGCCGGGCACGAATTATTGTGTTTTATGGATGCTTACTCTGGGTATAACCAGATTATGATGCATGAGCCTGATCGGGAGGATACGAGCTTCGTCACCGATGTTGGTCTTTACTGCTACAAAGTCATGCCCTTCGGACCGAAGAATGCAGGGGCAACATACCAAAGGCTTGTTAATGCAATGTTCAAATCACAGCTTGGGAAAACTATGGAAGTCTATGTTGATGATATGTTGGTGAAATCAAAGAAAGCAGTTGACCATATGGATCACTTAGCAGAAATGTTCGCAATTCTCCGAAAGTATGGAATGAAGCTCAATCCTCTGAAATGTTCATTCAGAGTAGAGTCCGGGAAATTCTTGGGATTTATCGTAAGCGCTAGGGGCATTGAAGCCAATCCTGCTCAAATTACTGGTCTGAGAGAAGTCAAAACCCCTAGGACAAAGAAGGAACTACAGAGCTTCAATGGGAAAGTTGCTGCTTTAAGTCGGTTTATTTCCAAGGCCACCGATAAATGCATCCCCTTCTTTGACGCTCTAAAGAAAGGAAAGAAAAACTTCGAATGGACCCCTGAATGCCAGAAAGCTTTCGATGAACAAATCTGTCACATGGAGGCGCCTCCAATACTTTCCAAGCCCAACAATGGCGAAGATCTTTTCATATACTTAGTAGTTTCATCTCATGCCCTGAGTGCAGCATTAGTGCGGGAAGATGCAAAAGTTCAGCGCCCGGTCTACTATATCAGCAAAAGATTCACTGGGGCAGAAGTGAATTATTCAAAGTTAGAAAAACTCGCCTATTGTCTACTGATCGCTTCCATAAAGTTGAGGCCATATTTTCAAGCTCACCCTATCAAAGTTCTCACTGATCAGCCCCTAAAGCAAGTCCTATTTCGCCCTGAAACTTCGGGCCGTCTTCTGAAGTGGAATATTGAGCTTAGCCAATATGATATCGCTTACCATCCCCGAAGAGCGATCAACGGACAAGCTTTAGCAGATTTCATTGCAGAGTACACAAATAAAGGTGACAGTGAGGAAGCAGTTACAGTGGACATCCCAACTAGATGGAAGTTATATGTTGATGGCACAAGAAATGATTATTGTTCCGAAGCTGGGGTGGTGCTTGTGTTAACGCTAAAAAGTATAACGCTAACACCCTGGTGTCAGGAGTAATCTAGTGAAAGCACCATCCGTCTACACGAGAACTAAAAGTAAACAGAAAAAGGGAAAAAACAGTAAAAGAGACAGCAATTTTTATAGTGGTTCGGCCTAAAGTTAAGCCTACATCCACTTTACATCCTTCATTATGTTCTTTGAGCACACTTCTACAAGATTACAACACTTTTACAACACGATTTCTCGGTTACAACACCTTTAGAACACTTTTCGATGATTACAACACAATCGAAGCAAGAGATTAGAACTTTGATGACGGATTGCTCTTTGGATCCATGTTGAATGAAGTAGAACTGTTGATGAGGAATCTTCGATGATTGAAGTGTTGGAGGAGTCCCAAAAAATAGCAGAGTATTGACGCTTTTGAAATTCGGAAATATCTCCCCCTTCAATGTGGAATTGGCGAGGCATTTATAGGGAAGAAACAGGGTCTAAGTCGTAGGTTGTGAGCAACCTAAGGGATAGGTCGTAGGTCGTGAGCGACCTAAGGGGTAGCAAGAGAGAGAGCGACGACCTAAGGAGCTATGGTGTAGGGAGTGGTAGGTCGTTAGCGACCTAAGAAGTTACAGTATTAGAATTGTCTTCGTTTGGATAGGTTATGAGCGACCTAGTAGAAGAGGGAATGTCAAGCTTAGGTCGTGAGCGACTTACTGGAAGAGGTAACAAATGGCTTTGAGTATGCATAGGTCATTAGGTCGCTAGGTCGCTAGGATGTTAGGTTGTTGGGTCGGAAAGTGTTAGGTCACTGGATATCTTCTCCTGGTAGGTCGTTGGAACCTTTAGGTCGTAGGTCGCTGGGACCTTTAGGTCGAACCCCGTAGCGGGGGTGTTGCACCCGCACCCCTACCTTGGGGGGTTGCCACCCCCCGGACCCCCCCTCAGTAGGGGATCTTATTTGAAAAAACAATCAGCAGGACTTGCTCTGTTGAGATGTCGAATTGACCATTCTTCGAGACGAATTGTCTGCTTCTCGGTCGATTTTATGGTATCACGGTCTTGCTAAAAGGCGGGATAACAGCTTGAAACCCCCGAAGGGCGATCATTGTGTTACGCATTGAGATTGGAATTTCCTTCTACAAATAATGAAGCAGAATATGAAGCTTTAATTGCTGGATTAAAGATTGCAAAAGAACTGCACATCAAAGCATTGCAGATCTTCAGTGATTCTCAGCTTATTGTATGTCAAGTCAAGAAGGAGTTTCAAACTAAAGAAGGAAATCTGCCTGCTTACTTGTCAAATGCTTGTGAACTTCTCGATGATTTTGATCACTATTCGATAAGCCACATACCTCAAGAGGAAAATATGAAGGCAGATTCTCTCGCAAAGTATTCAAGTTCCGGAGAATCTTAATTATTGGGATTGGTTCTTGTGGAGGTCTTGTCAGCTCCAAGCACTGATGAGATGGATATCGACTGGATCATGGCTGTATCTCAAGAACAAGAGTCATGGATGACCTCGATCAAAGAATATCTACTCAACGGCTCCCTGTTGGGAAATTCTAAAGAACGCCGAAAGCTGTTAAGAAAAGCATCGAGATATGTAATTCAAGACGGCCGGTTGTACAGACGGGGATTCTCAATGCCATTACTCCGATGTGTAACCAAGGAAGAAGCCAAGACAATTTTGGCAGAGGTGCACGGAGGAGAATGTGGGGATCATTCAGGTGGACAAACTCTTGCCAAGAAAGTTCTTCGGTATGGGTTTTTTTGGCCAGATATTAATCGAGATGCTACTATCTACTCCCGAAAATGCGACAAGTGCCAAAGATTTACAAAAATCCCAAGAGCGCCTTCCACCGAACTAACACAGATGGTCAGTCCATGGCCATTCGCCATTTGGGGGATAGATCTGATCGGACGTTTTCCAATTGCCAAGTTGGGAATCAAATATGCTATAGTTGCTGTTGATTATTTCACTAAATGGGCTGAAGCTGAACCTTTGGCTACTATTACCTCTAGAAAGATGATAAATTTTGTGACTAAAAATATCATTTGCAGGTATGGTGTGCCACAGAAGATAATCATAGACAACAGTACTCAATTCGAAAGCGAAGAGTTCCAGAACTTTTGCAAGCGATTCAAAATCCGAAAAAGCTTCTCAGCGGTGGCTCACCCGCAGGCAAACGGGCAAGTGGAGGCAGTAAACAAAATTATCAAGTCAACCATCAAAAAGCAGCTTGAAAAAGAAAAAGGGGGATGGGTTGATAAGCTACCACTAGCACTATGGGCATACAGAACAACCCATAAAACTGCGACTGGGCACACTCCATTCTCATTGGCATACGGATCAGAGGCGATGATTCCAGTAGAACTAGAAATCCCTTCACACAGGAGAATTCATTTCAACCAAACTGAAAACGAAAAATTACAACTCAAAGCACTTGACTTTCTTGATGAAAGAAGGGAAGAAGCTAGGCTCAGGGTTGCGGCCCATCAGCAAAGGATAGCCAGGCACTTCAACTCTAAAGTCCGTCAACGAAGCTTTGAAATTGGGGACTTAGTCTTGAAGAGGATCATGACAGCAACTGGAGTGCTTGGACCAAATTGGGAAGGACCATATGTCATAGGCAATAAACTTCTTGATGGCACCTTCAAACTCACTACTGTCGAAGGAGATCCAATCCCAAGAGCCTGGAACAGCAACCATTTGCGTCCATATTTTACTTAAAAAGCTTTGCTTGAAATTGTAAAATGATTACGGATGTATCAATTGTATTGTAAACCATTGTAAAATCAGTGATAATCAATAAAAGAGCTATAAAGTGGATGTAGGCCCAATTCTTGGCCGAACCACTATAAATTCTGTGTTCTTTATTATTATAAAATGCCTGTTTCATTTCGATGTGTAAATACTCTAAATGTATTGCTAAAATGTCGATTTAATATTGCAGGCCATTAAAACAAAGCTTACCCATCACGAGGCCAAGTGAGCCCCGTAAGTCACTCGATAAACGAATTTCAAGCCACAAAAAGTTCGAGACTTAAATCCAACATAAGATGAACTTCACGCAAAAAAGTTGATGATTCCGCCAAAGGGGCACTTTTCCAAAGAAAAAGAACCAGACACTTGTTAACTAATTACGATCGTCTGTACAAACAGACATCTGATTAGATAGCTTGCGCCTGCCCCGTGGAATCACTTAACAGTGAAGTACACTTCTTTGGATGGAGAAAACTACTTGCAAAAGAAAGGAACACGGGCTCAGAGACGATAACAGGGGACCGCTAATGAGCAAACAACGGAGAGACATGGGCAAACCAGTCAATAAAAGCCCTCTTCGGAGGCACAAGACCTCTTCGGAGGCGCAACTCTTCGGAGGATAAAGACCTCTACGGAGGCACAAGCCCTCTTCGGAGGCACGCCAAAAAATGGAAGTGCATTTCTCAACAAAAAGGTTGGTGGAACAACCGGAGAGGCACCTTCCCAAGTGGAAGGCATAGGGCCTTTATTAACTAGTTGCGATCGTTTGTACGAACGAACATCCAATTAAGTAACTTACGCCCGCTCCGTGGATCCGTTTAACTGTGAGAAAGTAATTTCCAGGCAATCAAATAAAGACCTCTCCGGAGGCACAAGACCTCTTAGGAGGCACAAGACCTCTCTCGAGGCACCACAAGACCTCTTCGGAGGCACAAGCCTTCACCAAAGGCACATACTGCCCTCTTCGGAGGCAGAAGACCTTCTTGAAGGCACACAAGACCTCTCCGAAGGCACAAGACCTCTCCGGAGGCACAAGACCTCTCCGGAGGCACAAGACCTCTTCGGAGGCACGTCCCAGAATGAAATGCTCTTCTCAAACAACAAAGTTGATGGAACCACCGGAGGAGCACCTTCACAACATGAAGGCACAGGGCCCTTGTTAATTGACTGCGATCGCTTGTGCAAACCAACATCCAATCAAGTAACTTGCGTCCACCCCGCGGTTCCATTCAATTGTGAGGAAGTAATTTCAAGCGAACACAACCAATATAAAAGAAAAGGAAAGAAAGCCCTCCTCAGAGGCACACTTCAACTCTCAAGGAAGATCAACTTGTTTATCTTGAAAAAATTCTTCCCCAAATATTGAAGTGTTAAGTAAAGTCCTCTTCAGAGGCCCGCTTTACTGCGTAGGAGAGTCCACTTCTCAGAAATAAAAAGTGACTATCTCCGAAAGTTAAAGCGTAAAAAATTCTCCAAAACGAGGCGCACTATATTAAAGAAGAATAATGCTTCCTCAAAAACAAAATAATTATTCTCTAAGATAAGAATACGAGTCTCTTTGAAATGAAGAATATTACCATGAACCGTGGTATGGGGGCATATAGCTATATTAATAAAAACAATGCTCAAACATCATACCACGAGCTCACTGCAGTATCACATAAAGTAAATAAAGAAACTTGTGCAAAAACAAGGAATAAATGCGTTCACACATATACTAACAAGAAATTGTACAAGTAAAAAAGAACCATTTTATTCCATACTATAAAGTTTTTTGTACATATGCAGGTTTCAAGCGGGGACTGGTACCCGCACAATCTTCGGTCAATACATGCAAAAAGCAAAAAGCAAAACAGAGAGAGTAAAGTCAAGCTCGTTACTCCTTCTTCCCACCACCTTTGGAGCTTTTACCCGGCTTGATGATTAGTTTCTGAAGCCGTTGTGGACGGGTCGGGGAAGAAGGAGAAAGAGGTATAGCTAGGTCAACTTCCGCTTCCTCTCCAGCAGTAGAAGTGCTTTTCCTTCTCTTCTTCGAAATCACATGCTTCCCCTTCTTCTTTGAAGAAGACTCACTTCCCGGAGTAAGCAACGCAGAAAGTTTTGTATCATCATCATAAGACTGTTCTGGGGTTTTCTCACTGTCCTCAAATTCTTCCGCCTTCTGCTCTTGCGAAGCGGGTGGATCCTTCAAGCCTTGAAGGGCTTCTATTTGCTCTTCCTGCGAACCCAACTGAGAAGTAGGAGTGACTTGAAGGGATAGAGGAGGAACAGCTGGAAGAGGAGAAGTGTGTACAACGCTCAGTGTTTCCGCTACAGAAGAAAAGAAGTTAAAATCAGTATTCCCGGAAAAAAGAGAAGATATTGGATCATCGGGTCTTAAGTAATAAGCGAGAAATTCATCAAGCTCAGTTGAATCGAACGAGTAATCCGCTTGACTTAGTTCAACGTTGAAGTTACTTGAAGAAGTTGGCTTTATAATGTCAATCTCATAGGCTTGTGCTTCGGCGCTTTCTTCACCTTTGTCTCCGACCTGTGCAGTTGTAATCTCGATTTCAGTTTTAGCAGGAGACAGAGGACGGGGACTGGAACCTATGATATCAACGCCGGCCGAAGTCGAAGTATGGACAGGAGTAGTTGGAGATACTTTCTGTCCCGGATGCTCCCCTGCCGCTACTTCAGCTCTTGCTCCAACGAGTTTCTCTTTTCCTCTGGCAAGAGTGGCACGAGTTTCATCATCAAAATAATGTGCCTCAAGCTCTGCCTCGTCATAGCCAGCACCTCTGAGCATATCAACTGCGGCCTCCCATACTTCAGCCAAGTGATTTCGTATTTCGGTCCTAGGAATGAGAGGCTTCCGCGCCCCAAGACACTGTGCAAGTAAAAGTCAAATAAAGTAGAGCTGATATTGGCTTTAGTAGCCTTATGAGATTCTTCCGCTGCGACATGGCCGGCAACTGCCTCATCACGCTCTTTTTCAACTTTAAGAAGTCGAGCTTTTAACATTTCAATTTCCAAATCTTGAGAGCTGACTCTTTCCCGCAGCTGAGCGATATCTTTGCGGTATTTTTCAATTACATGCCGCTCTGCCTCAAGTTTCATCTCAGCATCTCTTTGAGCAGCATGTGCATCTCGCACTTGTTTTTGAAAGACTTCTTCTTTTTGAGAATGCGAAGCAGAAGAAGTGGCAAGATCCTCCTTGAGTTTCTTAACTTCAGACTCAAGTCTTGCATTGTCGTCAGCGATGCTCGTCATTTCTGCATCATGTTGCTTACAAATTTTATCCCACTCCGACTTGTCATTCTCCATAGTTAACATGGCTTCAAGATTCATATGATTAACTCTTTGAAGCTCGTCAACAAGTTTCTACCAGCCAGACATCCTCTCGATATCGAGTTTGACAGCGTCAAGGTTTCTTAACATAGCTTGCTTATCAATCGGCACCAAGTCTAAGTCGAAACGCACTCCCTTTAAACACCAATTCGGGAATCGGCCTTGAAGTGTAGGAGGACCATCCCCGACTTGATACTGAGGCCTGTTGATAATTTTCTGAATGTCAGATTTCTTAAGAGTAGGAGAACCGGAGGGGATGTCAAGAGGGTTAGGAGCATCGGTCTTTTCAGAAATCGCAGACGCTGATTGATCACTAAGTTTGACCCGTTTGCTCGGATTATCAGCAACGTGACTTTTCCCTTTAACATCGTAAGATTTCCTCTTGTGGGAGTCATCATCCCTTCTTCTTTGCAGCTCCTCATAGTCCCACCTTTCACGAGCTTTTCTAGCAGCTCTTTCTTCATCGGTTTCCCTATGAATAGGGAGATAGCGTCGGTGGTCATTAGTGTCACGCCCTCCATAGCACCGGAAGTCGTCGTAATATTAACCACTGCATCCCATTGGAGAATCTAAAAATGAAAAAGATACGAAACTTCAAAATCTTCAAAGTAAAGAAGCTAAGTGCGTATAAGTGTCAAAAATCCTAAGTGTGTGTGATGTGCAAACTATGCGCGTCAAACTACAAACCACTCTTCGGTTTAGGAGTAATATCAGATTTTGCGGCAGGAGTCAACTCTTGGGTCAACGAAAGCGGTCGTAAAGAAGATGTCGCTTCGATCACTGGAGAGGCAACTTTAGCGTTGACGATATCATCTTTAAAAAGCTCGCGTGAAGTCACCATTAGGTCACTTAGCTCACCAAAAATGTCTTCACCATC
Source organism: Allium fistulosum (assembly GCA_030737815.1). Classification (NCBI taxonomy): domain Eukaryota; kingdom Viridiplantae; phylum Streptophyta; class Magnoliopsida; order Asparagales; family Amaryllidaceae; genus Allium; species Allium fistulosum. The sequence continues at coordinate 729,617,517 of CM060902.1, read as the reverse complement.
ATGCCGAGCGAAACTTTCTTTTTTAGCTTCTTCATCGGCTGCCTTCTCAGAGCGTTGGGGAGATTCATCCTCTTCGATAACCGGAGAAAGTGTAAGTTTACCAGATGACCCCACGACATCGGCAGAGGTGGAACACTTCACCAATGCAACCTTTACAACAGGTTCCTTCGATATAATCTCTTCTGCAGAAACTAGGGCATCCGATATTTCTGCTTGAGAATCCGAAGCTTCATGAATCTGAGTAGATCGAGAGGAGTGTAAAAGTCCGAACTGATGCAGAAACTCATCTTTCAGCAAAAATTTAGCGCTTCTCTCTTCAGCAGCCACAGCACTCAGAGTTTCAAGGGTCGGCTTGTGGCTGGGATCCCTAAGCGGAGGAGGAAGTGCTGCAAAAAGTAAAGAACGAAGTTAAGCATTTGACAATTCGAGTCTCGGGAAGTTCATAAAATGAAGTGAACGGGGAAAGGCAATCTTACTTCCGACTCTCCAGACGGCATAGAATCCCGGAGGGCAGCGGACGAAGAAGAATATACTTAAGAACCCATGTGCACTATCGGGCAAGTCTAGAATCAATTTACGGTTTCTAGCACCTCTTACAAGTATAATTGAAGGGTGATCTTTGTTCTTCGCAAAGGTGCACAAATAGCAAATCTCCTCAAAACTTGGAAGACGGTCGAGCGTCCTTCTGAACAGCACACACAACCCCATCAAGATGGCATAACCGTTGGGGTGTAGCTGAAAGGGAGAGATAGCTAATTGAAGAAGAAGCTGTTGAAGAAAGTCATAGGGAGGAATAGCTCTGCTTAAGCACATTTGATGATTAATTGCGACGAAACCAGAAGGTGGTATATCAGCAGTGTCGCTTTTCTAAGGAAGTATGGCATCTGCTTCAGCAATGCCGAACTGAGTGCACAGTTGGCGGAAAACTTTATATGTTAGTGTGGTTGAGGTCCTTTCTGGAGGATTAGTTAACGGAGTAGGAATAGGAATAGCCTCTCCATCTTGAACTATTACCTCTTCCTGTTGAGTAGTAATTCTACACAAGCAACTGGATATTCAAATGTGAAGGTGCACGTTTCCTAAGAAGTGTGAAGTGTTGTGCAGAACTAATAAAAATAGCAAGCAAATATAACTGGAATTAAACTAGTTGACAGTTGGTCGATTACAAGATTTCAGGGCTTGTTAATTTAAAACTAAAGTGCAGTGTTAGTGCAAACAAATCAGCTTCAGTTGGCTATTTTAGTTTTGCTTTAATACTTCGCTTGAATTTGTTGGTTTACAGCACTTCGTTCACACAACCTATTTAAATTAATTATTCTTTATCAACTAATCTGTCATTTGATGTGGGCAATCAATGGTAGTATATTCGTCCTGGTTTTCAGTAAATGTTGTATCCAGCAGGTTGTTATCTTACAAGTTAATGTGATCTGTGAAAAAGTGCAGCAAAGTTCAAATAGTTTAAAGTCCAGACAGTTCAAAGTTCAAGCAATTCAAAGTTTAGGCAGTTTATTCCGGCAATTCAAGTTGATAATTCAGGTCGAAATTATTCTTCAAGGCAGGAAGAACTTTTTTTTAATCAAGTATTAGCTCGTCCACGACCTAAAGCATGTGATGCGAGTTAAGTTAAGTCATCGACCCTTTAAGTCGTAATGCATATGAAGGAAGAGGCCTCAAGTCAAAATAGCACAAATTTCTCCAAGTCCTAGCTCGGCCGCGACCTAAGGCCTATGCCGCAAGATAGTTAGGTCGCAGGAGAGTTAGGTCGCAGGAAAGTTAGGTCGCAGAAAAGTTGGGTCGTTCGATCAGTTAGGTCGCAAGAGTTCTTGAACCGGACAGGTTGTTAGGTCAGCCAAGTTAATTAGGTCGTGTATGTTTTAGGTCGTCCAATCTGCTAGGTCGCTTGCCGGGATACCCAATAACCTCAAGCTATCCCCCATCAGAAATCCTAATCCATATTCTTTAATCACACTTCACCACATCACCAGAAGCACCCTAACCTAACCCGTTATCTCTCAACATCTTCAAATCGTTTGAAACCAAACCAAATCGCCCCAAATCCATCATAAACATGATGCGTTGCCCTGAACTCAAGGAATACAACGGTAGCGCAACCATGGACGAGTGAAAATTGACCACGGTGTGGCTCTTCGTAAAACGCAACGCATGAAATCGAATTAGGACCAAAAAATGGGGGAGGATTTGCGTTTCGATGATGACCGTGATTAAGCAGTGATCGAGATTACTTACATAGTGTAATGATAGGGATGACTAATGATCGAGTAATTGAATTCGCCTTCGAGAGCTTGGGAACTTGTTAATGGCAGGATGGAATGTTAGAACAGATGAGGTGAAGGAGGAACGAACTAAGCTATTTATACCTCGGGGCAGTGAAATGCGGACGGCAAATACGACCTAGTTTCCTTGATAGGTCGCTTGCGACCTAACAACTCATCAGAGCATGAGTTAAGGGGATCGAAGCACACGACCTACGACCTAGGCGTGTACTTCGAGGGGCAAATGTTAACTCCTCTTCGTTAATGACCTAAAGAGGCAAAGCGACCTAAGGAGTGAAGTGACCTAAGGTGTGAAGCGACCTAAGGTGTGAAGTGACCTAAGGTGTGAAGCGACCTAAGGTGTAAAGCGACCTAAGGTATGAAGCGACCTAGTAGCCAAATGAAGACGGAGCGACCTAACGGCTTAAGAGGATAGCGACTTAACTACTTAAGGTACCCAAGCGACCTAACAGGAATAAGGCTCTACAGCGACCTAATGACTTAAGTACTTAACGAGTTAGCGACTTAAAGACCCTCAACAACCTAGTGACCCAACGGGTTAAGACAGTACAAGGCCGAAGCAAATTCTTGGGCAGCCACTCTTTATGTCGCTCCTCCCTTAAGTCGCTACCGACCTACGACCTACTTTAGGTCACTCACGACCTAAGCAAGCGAAGACAAATCTCTATGCTGCAACTACTTATGCCGTTTTCCCCTAGGTCGTTTGCGACCTAGGACTTGCCAGTGTATGAAAATGAACAAGCGTGCCCCTGTTTAGCCATAAGCCATGCCTGTTAGGTCGGCCATGACCTACGACCTATCCTAGGTCGGTCACGACCTACGACCCAGTCCAGAATCTCTCCTATAAATACAGCACTAGCTCCAACTAAAAGGGGACTTTTGGATCATTCTCTGGAGCGCCTATACTCTGATGCTTTCTCGACTCAACCAACACTTCAAACACCGAAGATACTTCAACGAACTTCAAGAGAAGATCTAAGACATCCGACATGGATTCAGAGAGCTCTCTTGCATCAAAGTTCTAGCTACTTGTCTCAAGTCTGTCGTAATCAAATTGTAATCGAAGAATTGTTGTAAAGATTGTAATTGAATCAGCAATAAAGAAGATAGAGTGGACGTAGGCTTAATTTCTAGCCGAACCGCTATAAAACTGTTGTCTCTTACTTTTCTGCTATTTTCTTCTTATATTCTGTTTCCGTACCAACGGGTGGTGCTTTCACATTTTCTTTACACACACCGGGGTGTTAGCGTTCAATTTTCAGCGTTAACAACGTTTGATTGCATGATAAAATTGAATTTTTGTAATTTCTGGTGATTTTTCCCAATTGATTTACTAAGGGAAATAAATTATTCCAAGAAAAGGACTTATATACAAATACTAGATTTTGTAAATGGAAAGGCTTAAACGTTGGAATTTATTTTGATTTAAATCTGATGAAAGTGCGGTAGTTTTAAATGTAAAGTATTTGAAAAGTTTTTATGGCAGCCAATCAATGATTTACCAATAGGCAATAAGTTATAAAGTAATTATTAAAAGTTGCAACATTTCAGCCTTTAATTCAGAAAAAGGTGTTCCGCCTCAAATAGACCTTTCGACTCCATTGATTCCGCTTCATCCCAGTCGAAACCTGCATAGTTGAAGCCATATAGCCGAAGCCAATACATAAGGTATCACTTAGATGGTACGTAGTGGATTGGAAGGAAGGCGGAAGTCCTTGGTGTCGAAAGGTAAGCTTTTGATGGGGTCGAAACCCTGCTTTGTTTTCAAAAGTTAAATTCTTGCCTTGTTGTACTTAAAGCTTTCGACATAGTCGAAACATATGCTTTCGAAAAGGTTTTATAAATGGCTTTCGAAGGAGGTTGCTATATTACGTAAAGGGGTTAGCTTTCAAAGGGGTACTTCTTTTCCTTATATAAGAGCTTCCGAAAGGATTGGTTTTAACCAAGTCGCTAATTACCTTTCGACTGTATTGAAGCCATCTATGCTGTCGAAGGGTTATCTATATTTTAACTTGAGCTAAGCCTTTTTTCTGAATGCTTTCGAAAGGGTTGGGGGTTTCGAAGGCAATGGAGTCGAAAAGGGGTTTCAACTCTATCCTTCAAAGTTTTTATTTTAAAGAATTATGCTTTCGACTAGATGGTTCTAACACCATCCATTCTTCCTCCGAGCAATTTTATAATTGGTTTCGAAAGAGATACTTTCGTATATAACCATTTTTAACCTAATTGATGTTTTAAAGAGTAAACCCAATACTTTCGAAAAGGGTACTTTCATTAGTTTCGAAGCTTTTTTCTTAAAGATTAGTAAGCAAGGTTTTGATACATTCGAAAGGTATGATTTGGTTTCAAATGGATTGATTTATACAGCTTCGAAAAGGTATATACTTAGAGTTTTGAAAGGAGGTTTTCTATGCTTTCGAAGGAGGTTATCCAGTGGTTTCGAAAGTGAAGTTTTAAGATTTCTAAACAAATGACCGATTCTCATTTTAAAAGGAAATACCGTGGCATAAATTAAGACTTTGGAAATATTATTTGGATTGTTATTAACCCATAAATGTATATTGGGGAAGGGCAGAATAACCAGATAGGTTGACCCAGTAGTGAACATAAATTAAGGAATGTTAAAACCTTAAAACTAAAGATATTGGCAGGGGCCAATAGGTTTACAGTAAGCCCATGAAAACTGTATATAACTAATGATATTGGCAGGGGCCAATAGGTTCATAGTCAGCCCATGAAAACTATGATTTGATGCTGGCAGGGGCGAGTGGGTTTGTAGTTAGTTCTTGAATACTATATCCATATTAATATATTGACAGTCAGTCAATAGGTTCCTAGTTAGCCCATAAAAACTAGGATAAGAGATAAAATATTGGAGTTACCAATAGGTTCTTAGTGATCCTATGAAAACTATGATATTGGACAGATAGTCCATCAACATTTTAACAGGTTAATAGTAATCCTAGAAACTATTGTTGAGACAGATAGTCAGAATGAAGGGGGATGGGTAATCCAGAATTGATTTACTTATTTTGCATATCATCATGTTAACGAAGAAAAGTGAACGTTAACACCCGGTGTGTGTAATAGAATCGTGAAAGCACCACCCGTTGGTACGGGAACAAAATATAAGCTAAAAATAGCAGAAAAGCAGTAAACGAACAACAGGTTTATAGTGGTTCGGCCCGTAATTGAGCCTTCGTCCACTTTATAATCTCTTATTGCTGATTCGGTTACAAATCGATACAAATCACTTGTCAAATACAATATAACTTGATCACACAACAATCTAGACTACTAGCTCAATCTTCGGTGATGAATCTTGCTAAATCCGTATCGGATGAATGAAGTCCTTCACGAAGCTTGTTGTAGTGCCTTGAGTGTTGGAAGATCTTTACTTGTTGAGTGAATTTTCAGTGCAGCAGAGTATGGACGCCTGAAGAAATGAATTGCCAAAAGTCCCCTCCATGTTGGAAGTGATGGGGTATTTATAGGAGCAGCTCTGAATTCTGGACAGAAAATTGGTTAAGTCATGAGTCGTGACCGACTTAAGGTAAGCAATAACTCGTAGCCGACTTAAGATAACTCGTGGGCGCCATACTGGGTTCTTCTTGTGGCTCAGTTGAAGACAAGTGCTAACTCGTAGCCGACTCACCAGATATAGGTAGCATAAGCACGGGCTTTAAGTCGTAAGACCTCATGAGTCGTAGAGCCTTTAAGTCGTAAGACCTTATGAGTCGTAAGACCTCATGAGTCGTAGAGCCTTTAAGTCGTAAGACCTTATGAGTCGTAAGACCTCATGAGTCGTAGAGCCTTTAAGTCGTAAGACCTTATGAGTCATAAGACCTCATGAGTCGTAGAGCCTTTAAGTCATAAGACCTTATGAGTTGTAAGACCTCATGAGTCGTAGAGCCTTTAAGTCGTAAGGCCTTATGAGTCGTAAGACCTCATGAGTCGTAAGAAGCTTGTCTCGTTGAGTCATGGAGCTCTTAAGTCGTAGGCCTGCTAACTCGTAAACTGTTAAGTCGCAAAGTCTTCTTAGCTCGGAGCATTTCATAGCTCAGTATTGTTAGGTCGGAGCAGAGTTAACTCGCAATCTTAAGTCGACCATTTGTTAAGTCGGTTGGCTTCTAGGTCGGCACATATCTTAAGTAGTTAGGTCGCAAGCTCCTTTAGGTCGCAAGCTCCTTTAGGTCGCAAGCTCCTTTAGGTCGCAAGCTTCTAGGTCGCGAAGTTCTTGAGATAGTTGGGTCGTAGACTCCCTTAGGTAGCAGAACCTCCTTCAACAGTTAGGCCGTAGACTCTCTTAGGTCGTAGCTCCCTAACCCGGTAGGTCGTAAGTCGTTCAAGCCGTAGATTCCTTTTCAGCAACTAAGTCGTGAGTCGTTGAGTACACAGGTTTTAGGCTTTTTAACTCGTAAGTCGTTGCTAAAAGGGAGCTAACATTTGCCCCTCGAAGTATACGTCTTAAGTCGTAAGTCGTGTGCTTCGATTTCCTTAGCTCGTTTCTTGATGAGTGCGCTAGATCGCGATCGACTTAAGATGAGTCGTAGGTCGCGAACGACTTAGTATAAGTCGTAAGTCGGATGTGTCGATTCACCTTTCACTGTTCCAGGGCATAAATGGCTTAGGTCGTTCCTTCTTCTCCTTCACCTGTTTCATTCCGTCATTTGCAAGCATTCAAGTTCTTCTCAGACAAACTCAATTACTCGATCGCCAGACATCTTCGATTTCGTATTGCGTAAGTGGATTCGATTGCTATTCATTCCTCGATTATCACCCAATTATGAATCCCATTTTCACCATCGACCCCCTTTTCTCATGTCATACTTCTCTGCAATCCTTGTTTCAATTGATTACTGATGGGTTTGAGACGGCTTGTCCTGGTTTTGGGTAGTCGATTAGAACAAGACGATGGACAGCAGCATTTCAGTTTGATTGATTCGTGGTTTGAGATGGAATGACATTAGACCTGGTTTATGGTGATTTCGGGATGATTAAATGCGCTGAGGGAACAAGAGTCTTGGTTGGAGGAGAAGCTAATGGGTTAACGGGTTAAGGAGTTAGCGAATTGATGTATTGGGGAGAAGACGAACGACTTAAGGCCTTCGCGTTCTGAATAGAAATCTTGAGACCTAAGTCCTAAATCATATACGACCTAAAGTAGGTCGTAGGTCGGTAACGACCTATAGGTCGTAGGTCGGTAACGACCTAAGACTTGACAATTTTTCATTGCCTTGAGACCTTTCTTATGCAGCACTCCTTAACAGACTGATGGCTTAACCTAACTCGTTGCTTGCCCTTAGGTCGTGGACGAGTTAGCACTTAAGGATTTAACTTATGAGCACATCTGAATGACTAGGTCGTGGATGAGATAGCCCTTAACTCGTAACTCGCGAACCCATCTGAACGACTTAATAACTTGAACTCCATGACTTCGAATTCTTGGACTTGAATGATCTGACTTAAGAGAACATGCCTTGAACATCTTGACTCGCCTAATACGACCTAAAAGCCCCGACTTATGATAGGTCGTTTAACGACTTAAGACTTAGATGATTTTGCACAGAAGTTGGCTGAACTCTTGAATTTGAACTGTGTTGTGTTACCTCTCACACTGTCTTGACTTTAATGCTAATAACCTGCTTAACACAACATTCACAGAATACTGGGACGAATATACTGCCACTGACTGCCCACATCGAATGACAGATTAGTTGATAAAGAGAAAATTAAATTAAATGAACTGTATGAGTGAAATGCTACACAATAGCCAACTCAAGTGAAGTATTAAAGCAAAATCGTAATGGTAAACTAAAACTGATTTGTCTGCATTAACACTACACTTGAGTATTAACAAGTTCTAAAATCTCGTAATCGACTAATTGTCAGTTAGTTTAATTCCAGTTATACTTGTTTTTTTTTCTTGTTTTCATTAGTTTTGCACAGCACTTCACACTTTTAGGAAACGTGCACCTTCACTTTTGAACATTCAGCTGATTGTGTAGAATGGCATCTCATCAAGAAGACTTGGAACCAACTGGAGAAGCTTTTCCAATTGCTACTCCGTTGAATGATCCCCCGGAAAGGACTCCTACCACTCTGAGTCATAAAGTCTTCCGTCAACTATGCACCCAGTTTGGCATTGCTGAATCTGACGCTTTGCTCCCTGGAGTAAATGACACTGCTGATAGGCCGCCCCACGGCTTTGTCGCAGTGAACCGCCAAATGTGCTTGAGTGGAGCGATTCCCCCGTTTAATGATTGTCTTCGAGAACTTCTCCTTCGGCTAACTATTTCTCCCTTTCAACTACACCCTAATGGATACTCCATCCTGTTGGGATTGTGTGTGCTTTTCAGGAGAACGTTGGACCGTTTTCCCAGTTTTGGAGAAATTTGCTTCCTGTGCTCATTTACAAAGAACAAAGACCATCCCTCTATCACAGTTGTAAGGAGTGCCAGGAACCGTAAACTGATTATTGGTCTTCCTGAAAGCGTTCCTGGGTTTCTAAGCCAGTTTTTCTTTGTCCGCTGTCCCCCAGGATTTTACGCCATTTGGAGAGTGGGAAGTAAGACTACCTATCTTTTCCCTGTGTTTTCTAAAATTCTTCGAAGTCCAAATTGTCAAATGTTAACCTCTTTTTCTACTGTTTCAGCGCTCCCTCCCCCCTCTAGGGAAACTCGTCACAAAACTACCTTCGAGAGGCTTATGGCCGTGCCGGTCGAGGAGAGGAGTGTTCAATTTCTATTGAGAGATGAGTTCCTCCACGAATTTGGACTCTTACATCCTTCCCGTTCCACTCAGCCACATGAAGTCCCTGATTCTCCTACTGAGGAGTCAGATGCCCCTGTTCCTGCTAAAGAACTTTTACCGCAAGAACTTACCGCTGAGACTTCATTGGTAAAGTGTTCTACTCCTACCGACATTGCTGGATCGTCTAGTAAGTTAGCACTAGCCCCGGTTATTGAAGAGGAGGAAAGTCTTCACATTCTTGAAAAGACGGCTGAGGTGGAAGTTGAAAAAGATAATCCTCCCGTGCATCATGGCGATGATACTTTTGACAGTCTGAGCGACATTATGATAACTTCTCAGGAGCTCTTTAAAGATGATGTTTCTAAAGTGATCTCTCCTGTTATTGAAGCAACTTCTTCCTTGCAACAAACCACAACGCCTTCTATACAAGCCGTCACCATTTCCACACAAAAAAGTGGTTTGTAGTCCGACGCGCATAGCCCACACGCCACACACACTTAGGATTTTTCTGCACTTATAAGCATTTACTCTTTCTTCCTGGAAATTTCTAAGCTTTACTTATTTTCCGTTTTTCAGATTCTCCGATGGGACGCTCCGGCTCATATTACGACTCATTTCAGCGCCATGGAGGCCGTGGATCCTACGACTTCAGGAAATATCTTGGTGACCAGAGAGAGACCGATGAGGAACGGGCCCAAAGGAAGGCTCAAGAAAAATGGGATTATGAGCAGCGGCAGAGAAGAAGAGATGCTGATCGATATGATTCTTCTTACAGAACTTATGATTCTCATAAGCGAAAGTCTTATGATGACAAAGGGAAGACTCATATTACTGATGAATCGAGCAAACGGTCTAAGCCAAGTGACGCGTCTGCTATTTCTGAGAAGACTAACGCTCCCATTTCTTCTGACATTCCGGCCGGTTCTCCTCCTCTAAAGGAATCTGATATTCAAACTATCATTAACAGGCCACAATATCAAGTTAAAGACGGCCCTCCAACGCTTCAGAGCCGATTTCCGAATTGGTGTCTAAGAGGAGTCCGTTTTGACTTAGATTTGGTTCCCATTGATAAGCAGGCAATGCTGAGAAATGTCGATGCTGTCAAGCTTGATATTGAAAGAATGTCTGGATGGCAGAAGTTGGTTGATGAACTTCAAAGGGTCAACCATTTTAACCTTGAGGCGATGATGACCATGGAGAACGATAAATCAGAATGGGACAAATGGCGTAAGCAGCATGATGCGGAGATGACGAGCATTGCAGACGACAACGCAAAGCTTGCGTCTGAAGTTAAACAGCTTAAGGAAAATCTCGCTTCTTCTTCTGCATCATATACTCAAAAAGAAGAAGTCTTTCAGAAGCAAGTGCGGGATGCGCATGCTGCAAAAAGAGATGTAGAAATGAAGCTTGCCGCTGAACAGCACGTTAATGAGAAGTATCGCACAGAAAATGCCGAACTGTGGGAAAAGGTCACCTCCCAGAACGTGGAGATTGAGTTACTAAAGTCTCGACTTGCTAAAGCTGAGACAGCTCGTGATGAGGCTATTACTGGTAGGGTTGCTGCCGTTGCCGAAAAAGAAGCGGCTGAGCAATCACATGAGGCAACGAAAGCAAACATCAGTTCTACCTTATTCGACTTTTATTTACACTGCGTTCTGGGTCGTGGAAGCCTTGCTTTTCTGGGTCCAGATTATGAAATCACTCTGGCTGAAGTGTGGGAAGCCGCACTTGATATGTTTAAAGGTGCCGGCTATGATGAAGCAAAATTTGAGGAAGCAAAATTTGAGGCTCGCTATCTTGATGATGAGGCTCACGCCGCTCTTGTTAGAGGGAAGGAGCAGCTTGCTAAAGCGCGGGCTGAATCACTGGAAGAAGAGCTTTCAAAAGAGGAAGCTCCTTTACCTGCCCCTGTTCATACTTCCACTTCGGCTGATGCAAACATTATGGATTCCGGCTCTCATCCTTCACATCCAGTTGTGACCACTCCTACAGAAGAAGAGGCAATGAAGGACTTTCAGGCTTGGGAATTTGAGATTGATCTCGCTAAACCGGCTTCTCCAGGTAACTTTGACGAGACGAATTCAGTGAATTGCTTATTCGATTCAACCGAGTTCGACGAACTTCTTACTTATTACTTAAGCTTTGACAATCCACCGTCTTCTTTTTCCTTGGAGAATACTGATTTTGATTTCTTTTATTATGCAGCGGACGTGCCGGAAACTGTACCATTTTCTCCTTTTTCAGCTGTCGTTCCTCCTCCTTCTCAAGTTACTCCTCTTCCAGCTTCCCAACCAGGTCCACAGGAAGAACAGATAGCAGCCCTTCAAGGCTTGGACGAACCACCTGCTTCCGAGGAGCAGAAAGCAGAAGATCTGGAAGATAGCGAGAAGACCCCGGAGCAGTCTTTTGACTACGACACAAAACTTTCTACATTTCTTACTCCGGGGAGTGAGTCTTCTTCCAAGAAGAAGGGGAAACGTGTGGCTTCGAAGAAAGGAAGGAAAAGTTCTTCTGCTGCTGGGGATGAAGCAGAGATTGATCCGGTTGAGTCTCTTTCTCCTTCTTCTCCGATACGGCCTTCGAAACTAATTACCAGGCCGGGTAAAAGCTCCAAGAGTGGGAAGAAGGAGAAATGAGTTTGACTTTGTCTTTTCTGCTTTTTGTATTGACTGAAGATTGTGCGGATACCGGTCTCCGCTCCTTTTTGTACTCTGCACAATGTAAAAAGCTTCCATAATATTGAATAAAATAGCTATTTTACTTGTACAAATTCTTGTGTATGTAGGAATATATCTGTTTTTCATTTGAAGTGTAGAGTAAACGATTCTTTTTACTTGTACAAACTCTTGTCTGTGTTTCAAGAATGCATTTATTCCACATCTTCTTTATGTGATATTGTAATGAACTTGTGGTGTGTCGCTTGTATATTACTTTTATTAATGTAACTGAATTGTATAATGTTGCCCCCACACCACAAGTGCATTGCAATATTTCTCGCTTTTACAAGACTGATACTCTTATATTAGAGAATAACTATTCCATTTTTGAGCAAGGAATCATTCTGCTTTTAATAGAGTATATCTCGTTTTTAGAGAAGTTTTTACTTTCTCTTTCTTCCTGAAGAACACTTCAACTTTTGGGAATGATCACTTTTATTTGTTTAAAAGTGAATATTCCTGCACAGCGGAATGAGCTTCTGAAGAAGATTTTGATTTTTGTGCCCCAGTAAAGGGTTTATTTTTGGTACTTCAAGCAAGGTGAAGTACGCCTCTGCAGAGATCTTTTGGTCTCTGAAGAGAAGCAATTTTGGTCTCCGAAGAGAAGCAATTTTGGTCTCCGAGGAGAAGCAATTTTGGTCTCCGAGGAGAAGCAGTTTTTGGTCTCCGAGGAGAAGCAGTTTTGGTCTCCGAAGAGAAGCAATTTTGGTCTCCGAGGAGAAGCAGTTTTGGTCTCCGAGGAGAAGCAGTTTTGGTCTCCGAGGAGAAGCAATTTTGGTCTCCAAGGAGAAGCAATTTTGGCATTTCAGCTCTGGTGAAGTGGGTCTCCGAAGAGAAGCATTTTGCACTTCTACACGGGTGAAATGTGCCTTCGAAAAGGGCTTTTTAGCATTTCATCACTGGTGAAGTGGGTCTCCGAAGAGAAGCATTTTGCACTTCTACACGGGTGAAATGTGCCTCCGAAAAGGGCTTTTTAGCATTTCATCACTGGTTAAGTGGGTCTCCGAAGAGAAGCATTTTGCACTTCTACACGGGTGAAATGTGCCTCCGAAGAGGGCTTTTGCCTTCGAGAAGGGCTTGTGCCTCCGAAAAGGGCTTTTGATTGCCTGGAAGTTACTTTCTCATGGTCGGAGGGGTCCACGAGGCGAACGCAAGTTGCTTGATTGGATGTTTGTTTGCACAAACGATCGCAATTAACTAACACGGTGCCCCTTTTGTTAGTCCCACCGATCTTTTTGATTGAGGAAAGCTCTCCCATTTATTGGCGTGCCTTGTTAGAGGGCTTTGTTGAACTTTGGGAAGGAGCATCGGTTGGTTGGTGTGCCAGGAAGGTTGCTTCTCAGGGGCGAGTAGGTCCACGGGACGGACGCAAGCTGCCTGATCGGATGCATCAAGATCAGTTAGCAAGTGCCCTTTGGTGGTTCTACCGGCCCTTTTATTGAGGAGCAAAATTCCTTTTGGTTGGTTCCGTGCTTGCTTGGCCATGTTCTCCCATCATCTGCCCATTAGCGACCTTTTATTACCATTTCCAAGCGTGTCTTCGTTCCTTTTGTAAGTAAATTGCCTCATCCGAAGAAGTGGACTTCTCTGTTGAATAACTTCATGGGACAAACACGAGTTACCTAGTTGGATGTCTGTTCATATTGACAATCACAACCGATTAACGAAGGCTTGCCCCAGTGAAGTTGCCAACTTTTTATGTGAGGTTCTTCTTGTATCGGATTTGAATATGGAATTTTTGTTGCTTGGTATTTGCTTTAATGAATGATTTGTAAGGCTCGCTTAGCTTTGCGATGGGTGAGCTTTGCTTTAATGACCTGCAATATTAGATCGACATTTTAGCAATACATTTAGAGTATTTACACATCGAAATATAACAGGCATTTTATAATAGAAAACACAGAATGCATAGTTTTTCATTATTCAGTCACACTGATTTCTCAGCGGTTTACAATGCAGAAGTTACACATTCATTATCATTTTTACAAATTCAAGCAATGCTGCTAAGTAAAAAAAAAGGACGCTAGTTATTGTAGTTTCAGAATTTCCAAGCTGGATTTCCATTTGTGCTTGATTCATAGCTTTTGGATTTTTACGCCAGAGAAAGTGAGAGATGCCCCAGTCGCAGTTTTGTGGATAATTAGCAGTCGTCCCAACTTCTGCTTGCTGGGTATGGACCTCCTGTGACAATATTAATGACAAGCTTTTCTGAATCTTGCGCTGCAGTGTTGTGGTGAGAATCGGGTGGATGGGTAGGACATTGTTGATCCCGAGTGGATGAGGTTGGAGCGACTCCGCTTTTCTTAACGTATTGTTGGAGTTTACCCTACTCCAGCAATTCTTCAATCACATTCTTTAATTGGCGACATTGGTCAGTGTCATGGCCAGGTTGATTGTGAAATTGGCAGAATTTTCCATTACGCTTTGCACCTCTCGTCATCTCAGGTGGCTTAGGATATCTGACAACGTCCTTTGTTGCAAAAAAGATATTTCTTGGTGTATCAGTTAAAGGAGTATAATCCGAAGGATTAAAGCGGCGAGGTTTCTTTTCGTTTCCCTGGCTCTTTCCTCCTTCATTCTCCCTTTTCTGGCTTTCAGATCCTCTTTTATTAGATGGGACATTGTTATTATTAGTTTGGGCAGCAACCACTTTTGATGTCGTAGAAAGGCTTTCAAGGCGAATGAACTCGTCGGCCTTTTTATAAAATTTATCAAGTGAGTTCGGTTCCTTCATCTTTAGCCATATCCCAAATTTACTCGATTTATCAATGGCTCGCATCAAATAAGTCAGGATCATGCGTGGTTCTGCATTTTCTACCTCGGCTAAAGCTATATTGAAACGGCTCAAGAAAGATTTGATTGATTCTCCGGGCGCTTGTTCAAGGTTAGACAGTGACATTATATCCTTAGCTTTTGAAGCATACAATCTGAACTGTTCTTTAAACTTTTGCGTTAAGTCGGAGAACTTATCTACAGACCGAACTGGAAGCTTTGTGAACCAAAGTAAAGCCACACCTTCCAGGTATACTGGAAAGTATCGACACTTGATCTCGTCTGATGCTCTTGCACCGGTCATATGCCAATCGTATTTGTATAGGAAATGATTAGGGTCACTCGTTCCCCTATAGGCTTGGATAGTAGGAGGTGCAAATTTCCTTGGAAACTCCGCTCTCAGGATCCTTTCAGTAAACGGAGTTCTGCTTGGCGCGAATCCCCAATCGTTCTCATCCTCTTCCCTTTGCATGCTCTCTTTCATGATGCGACCAACCATTTCAGACAGGTATTCTTTATTGTTCAAAGACACCTCCGGACAAGCATCAGTTCTTCCCTCGGAAGTTTGCCCGGGCATATGTTCATGACGAGTTGGTTGTGGCATAGAACCATCAGCCTGGAAAGGTGGCATTTCAGGAAGAGTAGTTTGACGGTTTTCTGGTTGACGATTTGCCCCGAGCAGAGCAGTTAACCTATCCATCATCAAAGCGTTTTGATTTTCAATTTGTTGGTATAATCCAGAAACTGCATCATCCAACTCATCCCTGGTGACTCCAACGGTTGGAGTTGCTTGATCTGTTGTCGGGGAAGCGGAAGTTCCTTCGTGAGCATTTCCGGATCTGATAGGTCTACCTCTTCTTCCAGGAGACATTATTTTGGATCTGGTTTTTAAGAGAGGTTCTTTTTATGAATCTTTGCGAAGCAACGATGGATGATCGCTAGAGTTCAACTCTCAATGAAAGCACCAAAATGTTAACGAAGAAAAGTGAACGTTAACACCCGGCGTGTGTAATAGAATTGTGAAAGCACCACCCGTTGGTACTGGAACAAAATATAAGCTAAAAATAGCAGAAAAGCAGTAAACGAACAACATGTTTATAGTGGTTCGGCCCGTAATTGAGCCTACGTCCACTTTATAATCTCTTATTGCTGATTCGGTTACAAATCGATACAAATCACTTGTCAAATACAATATAACTTGATCACACAACAATCTAGACTACTAGCTCAATCTTCGGTGATGAATCTTGCTAAATCCGTATCGGATGAATGAAGTCCTTCACGAAGCTTGTTGTAGTGCCTTGAGTGTTGGAAGATCTTTACTTGTTGAGTGAATTTTCAGTGCAGCAGAGTATGGACGCTTGAAGAAATGAATTGCCAAAAGTCCCCTCCATGTTGGAAGTGATGGGGTATTTATAGGAGTAGCTCTGAATTCTGGACAGAAAATTGGTTAAGTCATGAGTCATGACCGACTTAAGGTAAGCAATAACTCGTAGCCGACTTAAGATGACTCGTGGGCGCCATACTGGGTTCTTCTTGTGGCTCAGTTGAAGACAAGTGCTAACTCGTAGCCGACTCACCAGATATAGGTAGCATAAGCACGGGCTTTAAGTCGTAAGACCTCATGAGTCGTAGAGCCTTTAAGTCGTAAGACCTCATGAGTCGTAGAGCCTTTAAGTCGTAAGACCTTATGAGTCGTAAGACCTCATGAGTCGTAGAGCCTTTAAGTCGTAAGACCTTATGAGTCGTAAGACCTCATGAGTCGTAGAGCCTTTAAGTCATAAGACCTTATGAGTTGTAAGACCTCATGAGTCGTAGAGCCTTTAAGTCGTAAGGCCTTATGAGTCGTAAGACCTCATGAGTCGTAAGAAGCTTGTCTCGTTGAGTCATGGAGCTCTTAAGTCGTAGGCCTGCTAACTCGTAAACTGTTAAGTCGCAAAGTCTTCTTAGCTCGGAGAATTTCATAGCTCGGTATTGTTAGGTTGGAGCAGAGTTAACTCGCAATCTTAAGTCGACCATTTGTTAAGTCGGTTGGCTTCTAGGTCGGCACATATCTTAAGTAGTTAGGTCGCAAGCTCCTTTAGGTCGCAAGCTCCTTTAGGTCGCAAGCTTCTAGGTCGCGAAGTTCTTGAGATAGTTGGGTCGTAGACTCCCTTAGGTAGCAGAACCTCCTTCAACAGTTAGGCCGTAGACTCTCTTAGGTCGTAGCTCCCTAACCCGGTAGGTCGTAAGTCGTTCAAGCCGTAGATTCCTTTTCAGCAACTAAGTCGTGAGTTGTTGAGTACACAGGTTTTAGGCTTTTTAACTCGTAAGTCGTTGCTAAAAGGGAGCTAACACATCATAATGTTTTTGGAATACTATGTTTTAACCATTGTGGATGCAGGAGCACAGTATATGGTTTTGTAAATGTTTTAGCATACTAGTGAGGGGAAAACCCATTCCGCTAAGCGGCATGATCTCACTAGATATCTAAATGGTTTGAGATGGTAAATTATTATTCATACCAGGCTTTATGTGTGACTCGAAGTTTTTGTTTTTCCCTTAAACTCTCGGGTACTCAATTGATTTTGAGTAGGTTGAGAGTTAAGGTTTCCAGGTGTTCTTTTAGACGAATAAAGCTTCCGAGGACGTGCATGAGGCAAGCTTGTTATTAGAGTTCTTATATTTTCGCTGTGTGTTTTGTTTGTAATGGCAGATTTGTTTTCTTGCCTATTTATATGCTCTGATCTACCAATGGGGCATCTTCATATATCACTCCTGGCGTATTTTTGTAATAATTATATGTTGTCTGAACGTGGTCTGCGAACTGGGATTATGTAATCAATTTGGAATATTTTGAAATGGAAAGTGGAACTTGTTTGATGTTTAAATTTTTTTCATATTCTTGTGTTTCTGTGTATTAGTGTTTCTGTGTATCAGTGTATCTAATATCACCGAGGATTAATAACTATGGATGACTACAGCATCCACAGCCATTTGTTTTGGGCCTTCAAGTATCAGGTTGTTACAGAATACTTTTGAGAGCGTTGAAATGTGTAGAAATGGATGGTGAAGTTTTAATTAAAAAGTGAAGTTTAATTAATATGTGAAGTTTTAATTAAAATAATAATTTATTGAGTAAAAAGGAGTTTAATAATAAAAGAGGTTTAATTAATAAAGGATTAATTAAATAAAAAGGGGATTTGAAGTCGTTTGTATGACTTGATCGTACTTGTGTTCGTCGATCATGTTTTATTTGTTACTTGCTTATGGACAGTATACGAGACATAATTTCCCTTATGTGATCATTCTCATTATTGTTGAAATTTACCAAATATAACTCTAGAAATATCTAGAAGAAACACGAGAATTATATGGTACAGTTATCTTATGTGTTGCTATACTGTACGTGTAAGACCCAGAATTTCAGTCATTCGAATTTGAAATATTTAAATGATTTTAAATATTGAAAAGTTAATATTATAAGTTAAATTACTTATATTTCAATATAGCGATTTATTTGATAATTAAATTGTTTAATTTGAATATTTGGAATTATTTAAATAAATGAATCTTGAATTTAATGCGGGCAAAAATGATTTCAAAAATTAACTTAAATTATGTTTAAACAATAATAGAGATAGTAAACTTTAAATTGGAATTAAAAGTGATTTAAACTGATTTTGGAAATTATTAGTTTTAATTAACGTGTAAAAATAACCTTCCGGGGCACTGTCTCGAAATTGGACGGAACCAGTTTCATTGGATCTGTAATGGTGAATTATAGTATGATGACGAATTTTGTGGTGTTGAATGTATCGTTTGGTCGTACGATATCGAAACGCGTAGAAATTAATTAAAGGAATTTAATTCAACATAATTGGGTTTGAAAAGCTATCTTCTGTATATGATGGAATTGGGTCCTGATATATACTCCAGTGTATTCGGAATAGGTATATAACATATGTAACACCAGGCAGCACGCCTCGTTTGGAGTTCGAAAATATAACAAATGAATAGTGCTTTAAAATTTTCCTATATAAGGACTTAGAGATTCTCATTTTTTCAAACCCATATTTACAAACTAGAGTCGCCATTAACTCAAGACCATCCAATGGCCCATGTCGCCCACGTCGATCGAAGAAGAATTAGATGAAGCTTCCTGCAGCAAAGTTATAAAGTGTGGTGATAGGAGTTCATCCATATCAGTTGATCAACAAATGGCAGGCTGAGACGCCGTGGATCTGGGTGCAACGTCGAGCGACTTTTTTTTGGTTTCTGGTATGGAGGCGGCGATCTGGGGGGTTGCATGGGTGGTAGAAGGCGGGTCGTGGTCTAGGCTTGCTTAGGTGGGGATGCGGCCTAGACCACGACCTGCCTCCTACCACCCATCCAGCCGCCTAGATCGCCGCCTCCATACCGAAAAAACCAAAAAAGTTGCGCGACATTGCACCCAGATCCATGGCGTCTCAGCCCGCCGTTCGTCGATCAACTGGTATGGATGAGCTCGTATCGCCACACTCTACAACTTTGTTGTAGGAAGCTTCATCTGATTCTTCTTCGATTGAAGTGGACGATATGGGCCATTGGATGGCCTTGAGTTAATGGCGGCTCTGGTTTGTAAATTAGGGTTTGCAAAAATGTGAATGTCTAGGTCCTTATATAGGAAAATTTTAAAGCACTATTCATTCGTTATAGTCCCCTAGGATCATATTTTGAAGGACCATTCATGAACTAATCCCTCTCGGAACTTACCGGGTAAGTAGACCAGACGGAAATGTGGTAGCAAGAACATGGAATGTTGAACCATATTTCATTACATTGGTACTAAAGATTCCATCCTTTTCAAATATGAGCTCCGGTGCTGAGATGAAATATATTCAACATAACTCCTAACCTAGCGAGGTCAGCGAGATTCATTAACTAGAAGCATACCTCATATCTTGAAGAGGACGATTAAGCCTTTGGTCTCCCGCCAGGTCCGACCAAAGAACCCATCCATGGGAGAGGGTCAATAAAGCCTTTGATCCCGCTTTTATGCCCGGTCAAAACACCCATCTAAAGAGTGATGACCAAAAAGTCTTTAGTTTCACCACTGGGGCTAGCCAAAGCACTCATCCAAGGGAGTTGGTCAGTAAAGCCTTTGATCCCACTTCTACGTTCGGTCAAAGCACCAATCCAAAGAGTGATGATCAATTAAGCCTTTGGTCCCACCATCGGATCCAACCAAAGCACCTGTCCAAGGATGATGTTCAATAAAGCCTTTAATCATGCTTCTATGCCCGGTTAAAGTACCCATCCAAAGAGTGATGGTAAATTAAACCTTTGGTCTCGCCATTGGACTCATCCAAAGCACCCATCCAAGGGAGATGGTCAATAAAGTTAGATCTTGTTTTTACGCCTAGTTAAAGCACCCATCCAAATAGTGATGGTAAATTATGTCTTTGTTCCCACCGTCGTGCCAGGCCAAAGCACCCATCTAAGGGAGATGGTCAATAAAGCATTTGATCCCACTTCAACACCTGGTCAAATCATTCATCCAAAGAATGATGGTCAAAAAAGCCTGTGGCCCAACTGTCGAGCCCAAAGAACCCATCTGAGGGAGATGGCCAATAAAGCCATTGGTCCCACTATCGGGCCCGAACAAAACATCCATCCAAAGAGTGATTTTTAAATAAGAACTCTGACTCAACTTCACAATTGAACAAAGAAACTATCTAATCAAGGAATTGATCAAATGATTGACTTGATGATATCCGTCAATAAGATAAGATTAGCCAGAACAATAAGAGGTAAAAAAAGGTAAAAAGTTGGCATTTAAGGAAAGACAACCAAACTCAGAGAACAAGTTCACTTAAGCTAAAGCATAGTAAACTTCTTTTAAGGGGGGTTGCAAGCGTTACATCCAATTTTTTTTCAAAGTAATGAAAGATATTTGCATGATGTTATTAAAGATATCAATGGCTAGAAAATAATGAGACCCATCACAAAATGAAAATAGTCAAGCCATCACATGTCGAAGTAAAAGGAAGCTATCACAAGTTGACAAGGGCTATCGCATGTTGAAATAAAGGGAAGCTATCACAAGCTGATGTGATTAAGGCTATTGCAAGCTGAAGTTGTTAAGGATATTGCAGGCTGATGTTTTTCTATCACAAGATGATGTTGTTGAGGCCATCACAAGTTGATGTTGTGGAGGCTATCACAAGTTGGTGTTGTTAAGGTTGTTGCAAGCTAATGTTATTAAGGCCATTGCAAGTGGATGATTAAAACTATTGCAAGTTGATACCATAAAGTTATCGCAAGTTGATGGCCTATCACAAGTGGATGGTTGAAGCTATCGCACGATGAGATTCACATAGCTATCACATGATGAAATTAAAGTGATATCATGTTTTCATAAATTGAAGTTATCGACATTGCTGATTGCAACCTTAACCCAAGGCCATCTAATGGTCTGTATCGTCCACATCGATCGGAGAAGAATTAGATGAATCTAATGCTAATTAAAAACATAAATGAGATGGTTTTGATTATTATTCACCTTGGTTTGGATAGGGAACTTGAGATTTGATCTTGCTTAATTCTTCCTTGCTTTAATCCTAAGCTTTTAGTTGATTATGATCCCATTTTCTCCTAGAGTACTGGCTGGCCTTGAAGCTTTTATTTTCTTATGTTTTTATTTTGTGAAAACGTGAATGAGAGTATGGTAAGAGTTTAGGGGTTATGGAGTTATGATATACGGTTATTTCCCATAATACCCTTTCCTTGTTCTCTTAAGTAATTAACTTATTAAACCATTTTGTAAACTCATTCTTATGATTTCATTTAGCTAAGCATGGCCTCTATTTAATTTTCAAATCTCAATTCCCTTATCACTCTTGTCCTTACATTATTCTATTTAATTTATCTAATTAAATCTCCTGAATAATATTATTTAAAATTAGGAGTGTTACAAGATCCCCTCCTTAAAGAATTTAGTCCTCGAAATTTAGTAAGGACTAAATGCTAAACATAGCAATCATCTGTAACATCTCCTCACTACCATACTAGCCTATCTGACTAGCAAATAGTCTATACAAAGCAAATATAGAACATACCCCTACAGCAGATCAGGATAAGTATCTCTAATCCAGTCTTCTGTCTCCTAAGTACAGTCCTTCTCATTGTCACTCCACTAAACTTTCACCAATTTGACTACCTTGTTTCTTAACTTCTTCTCATCTCTTGCTACAACCCGAACTGGTTGTCTAACAAAAGTCAAATTCACTTCTACTATTAAATCTTCCAATGCTATCGGAGGAATAGTAGTCTGGGATCATGCACATACTTACGAAGATGAGACACATGAAACACGTTATGGACACCTTCCATACTGCTCCGCAACTCTACTCTATATGCGAGCTTTCTGATCCTCTCTATAACTGGGAATGGTCCAACATATTTTGGCGCCAGTTCCCTGACTTTCCGAGTCATACCACACCCTTCATCGGTGATACTTTAATAAAAACTCTATCTCCAACTAAGAACTCTAGATCTTTATGCCTGTTAACTGCATAACTCTTATGTCTAGACTGAGCTTCTTTCATCCTTTCTCAAATCAACTAAATCTTCTATGTTGCCTCTCTAACCAGATCTGGACCGAAGACTAATCTATCTCCAGTTTCTATCCAACATGCTAGTGATTTCATGGCCTTCCTTACAAAGCTTCAAAAGGCGTCATTCCTATACTAGTCTGATAACTATTATTATAGGAAAATTCAACTAAGTGTAGGTGATCTTCCCAAAATCCACCAAATTCTAGCACACAAGCTCTCAACAAATCCTCGAGCACCTTATTGACTCTTTCTGTCTGCCCATCCATCTGAGGGTGATACATAGTACTCATCTTGAGCTTGGTACCTAACACATCCTGTAGACTCTTCCAGAATACACTAGTAAACAAAGCATCTCTCTCACTGACTATACTACTAAGAATTCCACGAAGTCTAACTATGGTCTTCATAAATAGTTTAGCTAAAACAGGTACCATCCTGGTTGACTTAACTGGGATGAAATGGGCGCTCTTGGTCAACATGTCCACTATGAACGATATACTTTCATTTCCTCGATTCGACCTTGGCAACCCGTCTATAAAATCCATGGATATCGAATCCCATTTCCAAACTGGTACCTCCAAAGGTTGAAGCAATCCACTCGGCTTCTGATGTTCGGCCTTCACTTGTTGATAGTTCACACACTACCTAACCCACAAGCCAACATCCTTCTTCATGCCTTTCCAGTAGAAAGTTCTCTTCATATCCTTATACATCTTGGTTCCCCCAGGATGAATCATAAATTTGGATCAATGACATTCCCTAAGAACTTCTTTCCTTAAGTCCTTAACATCCGGAACACACAACCATCCCTTCTTTCTCAACCATCCTATCTGGTCAAGATTAAAATCCTTTAGATCATCGATCTCTGATCCAACCTCAAGCCTTTTAATCTTTTCAGCTAATAATGGATCCCCTTTCTACTTAGAAGCCATCCTTTCGATCAGCACGGGTCAAACTTCCAAACCAAACAACATGCTGGTGCTCTGACTAGAACTAGCAGTTGATCTTAACTATGCACTACAAGTAGTCAAAGCCTCTAGATCTTTCCATTCTACCAACATGGCTAACACCATATTCTGATACTTTTTGCTAAGAGCATTTGCTACTTTATTTCCTTTTCTAGGTGTATACTCTATACCAAAATCATAAGCGGCTAAGGACTACAGCCACCTCTGTTGTCTCATATTCAACTCCTTCTGAGAGAATAAATACCTTAAGGACTTATGATCTGCGTATAACTCATAAGAGAAAATGTCTCCATATTTTCAATGTGAAGATCACCGCTGCCAACTCTAAATCATAAGTAGGATATCTCACTTCATGCAGTCTAAGCTGTCGTGAAGCGTAGGCAATAACTTTATCTTTCTACATCAACACAGCCCCTAATCCAGCTCCACACACATCGTTATACACTACTAACCCTTAGATTCCATCTGAAACTACTAACACATGCGCGTTGGTCAACAAATGCTTTAACTTAAGGAATGCTTCCTCACATTTGTCAGACCAAATAAACTTCACGACCTTCCTAGTTAGCTTAGTCAAAGGCGCTACTATCCACGAGAAATCCATAATGAATCTCCGATAATAGCCAGCAAGCCCAAGAAAACTTCTAATCTTAATCATCGTCTCTGGTCTCTTCCAGTTGTTAATAGCTTCGATCTTTTCCAAGTCAATTGACAAACCCTTCTTTGAAATCATGTGACCAAGAAACTTAACCTCTTTCTTCCATAAATGACACTTGGAAAACTTCGCTTTCAGCTGATGCTGCCTCAGTGTCTCAAGCACTACTCGAAGATAAGCTTCGTGTTCTCTTTCATCCTTGGAGTATGCTAAAATGTCACCTATGAATACCAATACGAACCTATCCAAGTGCTCTTGGAAAACTCAGTTCATCAAATCCACAAAGAATGTCGGTGAATTCATTAACCTGAATGGCATTACTAACCATTATACAAACCATACCTAATCTGAAACGCCGTCAATGGAATACTGTCCTATGCCACCCTTAGCTGATGGAAATATGTTGCCAATTCCAATTGGGAAAATACTCTGGCTCCACTTGACCGATCAAATGAATCATCGATTCTTGGCAAAGGATACTTATTCTTGATCGTCTTCTCGTTCAATCTATGATAGTCGATACACACCCTGAACGATCCATCTGGTTTCTTCACGAACACGGCGACCGCTCCCAAGGCGAACTGCTTGGTCTAATAAAATTCTTCCCTTCTAAATCCACTAGCTGCACCTTCAATTCCTTCATCTCGGTTGGTGTCATACTGCTAGGTGGTCTACTTACAGGTTCTGCTCCTAGCACAAGATCTATCCGAAACTCAATTGCTTGTTTCGGTGGTAGTCCTGTAACTGGCTCAAAAACATCTTTAAATTCTCTTGCTACCCGAACCCGACTTAACCCTTCTTCTACTTCCATAGCACTCAATAAAGCACAAGCACTTCGATCTAAATTATCCATTGAGAATATAATACCGTTATAACTATTAGAGTATCTTAGCGATATTTCCCTATCTTGGAAAAATATCATAGCATCATATTTATTTAATCAATCCATAACCAAAATGATTCTGAAGTCCATGAAATCAAAAACATACAAACTGCATGCAAACTTATGACCTAGCAAATCAAGTTCTAACTTGTCACATCTCATTCCCAGAGTTGCATATCCTCCTATCAGATTTGCAACTCTTAAGGAAGTAACAAGGTATGAGGAATTTAAACATAATCCATGAACCAAACACTGAGATATAAATGAATGCAATGCACCGGTATCAAACAGTACCCTAATTGGTATACTTTGAATCAAAGCGTAGCTTCCATCGCAGTCTTTCCCTTCACAGCAACAGTTGGCCTAGCAAACGATGGTACAACAGCAGAGACTTTTCCCTTGTCCGCCCTGACCGGTTCTGGACACTGAATCTTATAATGCCCAATCTGGTCACAAATAAAGCACTTCATTCCCTTCTTATCTATAGCCATCTTCCCTTTGCCAGTTCGACATTCATGAGCATAATGTCCCTTCTTATCACATTTAAAGCAAACCAGATTAGCCTTCGCCTTTTTGGTAGCTTCTCCCTTCTAGGTTCCCTTCTTTTTAAAGAATTTCCTCTTCTTACTCTGAAAACCCTGGGTTTCAACCTACTTCTCCTTCCTATAAGTAGCAAGCATCTCTTCATTCCTGATTGCCATCTCCACAATAACAGTACTTGGATCACGAAGATGTGGCATCGTCGCCTGTAACGACCCGGATTTTTCGACGTTTGATTTGGAATATTTAAAAGGTTTTAAATATTGAATTTGAAATATAGGTTAATTTTGGATATGGAAATTCGGTTTTTAATTTATAAAGTAAATTCAGAATTTAAATATAGCGATTTATTGGATAAATTAATTATTGAATTTAATAATTGAATATTGGGTAAATTATTGTATCTTAAGTTTTAAGCTCGATAAAAATAATTTGAAGGCTTATAAAATTCATATTAATAATAATGAAGATAATAAAAGTTTTAAAATTGAATTAAAAAGTGATCTGTTCAATTTTAAAAATAGCTTGTTTAAATTGATGTTTAAAAATAGCCTTCCAAGCCATAGTCTCGAAATTCGACAAAACTAGTTCCATTGGATCCGTAATATTGTATTATTATCGGATTTTAAATTTTGTAGCTTTTGGGGTTATCGTTTGATCGTACGGTATATAAGCGCGTTGAAAATTTATATCGAAATTTAATATAATAATTGGGTCTAAAAAGTTATCTTCTCCATACGATCGACTTGGGACTCGAAACCTTTTCCATTGCATTCGGAATAGGGGTATAACATTATGAACGCCTAGCGACACGCCTCGATAGGGGTTCAAAATTTTAAGCTACGGACCGAGACGATTTGAATTTAAATAATATATATCCATATTTCCATCAACCTTTTTCCCTTCACTTCAGAGCACTGTAGATACCAACCTACACGCTAACATCCCATCCCTCCTATCTTCCTTTATTTCAAATCTTCAGAAAAATAAATGAAAGGAAAATCAAATCAAATCAAAAATTCACAAATCATTCATATATGAAAGGAAGGAAGGAACAAATTCAAACCGAGACAATCTCCCCTTCTTCACGAATCTCATTTCCCCTCTCCCTTCTTTTACAATTCCTTCAGGAATCGAACAAAAAAAAGAGATAGATGGACTTCGCGGCTTAACCACGATGGCCCCTTCCTCCTTTCGAAATCGATTCGAAATCGATTTCGTTCCTCAATATATATATATATATATATATATATATATAAATCGTGAGGCGACTTCGTTTGGATTGGGGTGAATTGAAGGGCAATTAGGGTAGGCGTGCGGTGTGTCTGGCAATTGGAATTGCGAGAGGAGAACGCGGCGAAGAGTGGAGGTCGAGGCGACGATGTGGGGGGTTGCAGGCGAGGCAGTGGAAGGGGGGCCGGTTGAAGTTGCGGCCATGGGAGGAGACTGGAAGCGACGAATTTCTAAACTAGAAAGGAGGAGTTCGTAGGGCAGGCGAAGAATGGAAGGCGACAGTGGATGGTGAATGCGACTTGGGGCTGTTGAGCAGTGGCAGTCGAGGTAGCTGCAGTGGCTCTTGGTCGATGCCAGGATGGAGAGTCTGATAGGTATATTTTTAAGGCTACATATAAGTTGATTAAGAATAAGTGTTAATTAAAAAAAATTTGATTATTCTATATGAATACGTATGTTAATAAATTTTATAATGTATTCATACGAGGTTTAAAAATCATGGAATCGAGTCACAATGGATCCGCAGTGGAAAATATTACCAAATCGAATAAAATTGGAGTTGGAACGATTAACAATTTCAGATGATCAAGTTGAGAAAAAAATTCTCACTCATTCGGATTACCAAAATTAAAATTTTTTATAGTTGAAATTAAATTATTGGATGCTTGATTGATTGATTAATTTATAATTTATTTGTTGGGTGACTACATATATATAGTATATATATTAGTATTGGAGTGATATTCCCGCACATATAGCGGATGAGACCCTACGCGCCCTGCATAATAATGGATGACCCTATACACCGCGATATCCCCCTCGAAGTGGGATTAGTATTATTTTTATATTATATTAACATCTGTGGATGCAGGAAAACAGGTTGGAAGAATCCAACTGGATTCCTCAAAATTATTGTTTATTTTTCAAATATAGTGACATATGATTTGTGTAGAAAAATCTATTATAGATTATTATAGTGATTGGAATTATTGAATGCTATCGTAGCACTGACCTGAATTTTGATAATTTAAATACTATAAACGTATTTTAAAAATTTACGGAATTGAAGGGATTTGATATAAAAATATATATTGGAATTGGAGTTATTTCAAAGAAATTGAATTAGAAAAACAATATAATAGACTTTGGCTATACTTAACTATTGCGAATTAATAAATGGAGATTTTTAAAAATGAATTATATAAGAGAATTTATAAATGATATTCTAGAAATATAAAAAGGAGTTAAGGTCAATATTTAACAATAGATTGGAAGTATAAATGAAATTTATAAGAAATGAATTTATATAATGGAATTTTATAAATAATATTTGTTTTATAAACAGGTAAAACAAAAGGGGTTATAAAATTGATAAACGGTGTTATAAATAAAGGAATTCCATATCAGATGATAACTGTAAATATAAATTTATAGGGAAAATTTATATTAGAATAGGGAAACAGGATTGAGAAAAATAGTAGATTCTATTTTTGAACTGAGAACAGTTGGAAAATCGAAATAAATCGATACGTTGTGAAATCGAGAGGAAGTTATAAATTAAATTGGTTATCAAAAATTTAAAAGTATATTTTAAGAAGTTAAGTTCATTCAAAGGGAAAAAACTTTATTATTTAAACTAGGAAATTTTAAACTAGTAAATATTGGAATATTTCAAAAAATGAATTTTCACTTATTTAAGATTTATTAAAATAAAATTTTAATTCCCTATTATCAGCTTTGTAAATTGATTCGCTTTATTTTAAATGAGTTATAGATGTTATAAAAGTTTTTTAAATATTTTAAATAATAACTTAAACATATTTTTAAATAAACTACTATTCTTTAAAGAAAATACTTGTTATATATATATATATATCGTTTTGAAATGATTGAAAATTTAATTATAAAATTCTCCCGAGATGTGTAGACGGGTTTATTAAAGGATCAGATTTTTATAAAGGAAATCTTATAAATGGAATGTTAGAGACATAAGAGAATTTCCGATGTCTAGTTGCGATAACTTCGGGAAGATTTTGAATTCATCTAAAGGAATTATAAATGGTGGATTAGGATTATAAACAAGTATAATCGATTTGGAAATCGTAAGAAGAATTTATTAAAAATTCCGAAGACTTATGATAGAAGTATGAAATATTTCCAAGTTAAATATTAAAATGATTTTGGAAATTATACGTGAATATTTTCCTAAGTATCGAAAGGAAGGTTTTGGAAATGTTTTTTTAGTGAGAAAGGATTTGGAATAGAAATATTTTCTAAGTGTTGTAAAAATAGAAGTTGGAAATATTTCTAAGTATTGAAATGGTAAAATATCCTATTATGGATGCAAGTGTTGAATTTGTTTTCAAATATAGAAATATTGAAAGAGATTAAAAATATATCTTGGTGAAGATGCTTTGGAATAAATATTTTGGAGATTTATAAAATAAGGCCTAGTGTTTGCTTATGGATGTTTTTATTGATAATTAAATAACCTACTATCAATATTGGCCAATTTCGTTAATCGTTTCGAAGAGACCGGGATCGGATTTAATTACCCAAAAACCACTTTGATCCAGTTATTAACGTTACAAATGAATACCATGAAGATGACGAAGACGGTGATACGGTTTGTCCAGACTCAGGACAACTTGTATGGATGAATGCTATCAGAACATCGTCATTGGAGGACGATGAGCATTCTAAGTAAAATTGTTCTTGAAAGGTAACGCTTAGCCTCAAACCACATCAACCGGGAATGACTAAAACAGGGGAGATGCAGCAAGGCTAAGTGGGTCGCACCTAAGTAGGGTATGTTATCACCTTTCTAGATGTCCTCGGAACCCTATTTATCTTAGATATGGGTATACATGAAAGAAGAAGCACTCGATGGTAAGGGTGGGAACACCCGAGGTGATAACATATTCGGTCTGTCCAGTTAGGGGTAGGCCGATCTTGTGTAGCAGGGGATCCCGGCGTAGTCCTCAGTACATTTTTCTAGAGGTGTACTGTGATGGGCGATACCCCAGTGGCCTAGTCATTCGATGGAATCCATTCTCCAATAAGCGCCGTACGATTTTGATTGTGCCTAACTATGCTGAAACGTGAGATGCAAGCATTTTAGCTATTTTCTATTTACTTTCTATAGACACTATTATAATATTAGATGATTTTGATAAAAATTGTTTTGGTTATCGTAAGGGAAAAACCCATCGTGTTTATATGTAGCACGGTCTTACGAGATACCTTTGTTTTTCAAATGATTTTGATAACTCTAATAAATTCAAATTGAGTGTGTTTTCTCACGTTGGTTTTCCAAACTGACTCAGATGTTATTTTATTATAATGCTCGGGTCAGACCGAGTATTAAAGATTCAGGATAGGATGCTATGGAGCTCAGGAGACGAGCTGGATGACAGACGTATTTCCATAGATTTGTATTTCCACTGAGTGAGGACAAGTTATTATAACTATCCAGATTGATGTATTGATTGATGTACTCTGATAATGAAATGTATATTAACAATACAGTTCTTGTATTTAAAATATATTATTATATATTATATTTTGTTCCGCTGCAATTATGAGATTTTGTTGTTGTTCTATTTTCATCCATCTCTTTCTTCTTCTTTATCCTAGTTATTCGCTCTTTCGTACACATTGGGTTAGGCAAGAAAGAATTATTATCGACTCAAGGGGTACGGAACCGCGGGTCGCTACACTTGGTATCAGAGCTGAAGGTTAAGCGAAAACCTTGGCTCTGGTGGGGATTACTCATTAGAGATAGAGTCAGTAGTACTATAGAATGAGTTGAGTGTAATAATAGATATGAGCGCGTATTTGTTAGTGAATATAAATGGTTTTGTGTTGTGTTAATTTATCTGTTAAGTGGTATATAAATTCTGTTCGAATAGTGGGACGCCACTAAGTCGATAGGAATTTCTAAACACTTGAATAGAGTAATTCGACACAATATGGTTTTGAAGCGGGTAAATGAAATAATTTTAACAATTTTATTTTGAAATAAAAGAAATAATTTTCTTAAAAATTATTATAGTAGTATGTTTGATTATTATTATTATATAATCAAAACAAGATTATAAATAGTTTATATAACCAAATAGACATTGTATAAATATGGATTATACAATTGAGTTGAAAACTAAGATTTGATTAAAAACCAGAGTTTGAAAATTTAATCCCGGAGATTTTTGAAATGTTTTCCAAAGTATTTTGAGATAAATAATAATATTACTATTTGAAGATATTTTTAAAAAAATGTTTTGAAAATGGATTTTTGAAAGGATGTAGCACTGAAATCACTTCGGTCGCTGAAAAATAATTT
Source organism: Allium fistulosum (assembly GCA_030737815.1). Classification (NCBI taxonomy): domain Eukaryota; kingdom Viridiplantae; phylum Streptophyta; class Magnoliopsida; order Asparagales; family Amaryllidaceae; genus Allium; species Allium fistulosum. Next base: position 729,586,783 of record CM060902.1, on the reverse strand, counting down.
TGATGATGATTGCGACATCATCGGTGTTCATTTTCGAGTTTCTAAGTGATGGATTGCCACCGTGGTCGTTGTTTTTGGATTGGTTTGAGGAAAAACAAGTTTGTTTTGAAAAGTCCGAAGGAGAATTGTTTTGGGATGGGACCAAGTGAAAATTTTAAAATTCCAATGGAATGGTTTGTTGAAACGAAGGATTATATATATAATTGATTTCAAAGTGATTTAAAATAAATACCGGGCGTTTATAAATACTGGAATCCTTATTTAAATAATTTAGAGATCATCAAGGAATAAGTTATAAACTTATAAATTGAAAATGATTTTAAATAAGAAAAGAAAGTATGGAAATTGAATTTCGAAAAATAAATTTTAACTTGAGTAAAGTTAAAATAAATAAAATTCAACTTAAGCAAAGCAAATGGAATAAATAAATATAAGCAAGGTAGTGGAAAGTTCTGAATTTTGAATTAAATTCTTACTTGATTAAATTCAAATGAATTTTATGAAATTAAAATTTAACTTTTGCAAGTTAAATGATTAAATTAGTGAAAGAAAATAATATGGATTTGGATTTAACTTGAGCTAAGTTAAATGAAATTAAGTTGAATTTGGATTGAATTGATAATAAAGTTGAATTGGAATAAATAAATTTCAATAGCTTATAAAAGTTGAAATTTATGAAATAAAAATATACTTAGGCTATCAATAAATGTATAATCTCGAGTTAAAAATAAAATAGGAACATACTCGAGTATAAAATTGATGGAAATGTGGAAAATAATTTGTGTAACTTATAAAATTGAAAAGTAAAATAGAAAATCCAAAATAAAAATGATTTGTTATTTTTGGTGTGGAAATAAAAATCCAACTTGAATTTAAAATGAATTGGAACTAAGGTAACCTGAAAGAAGTGATTTTTGTAGTAAAATCAGATGTGGAATTATTAAAAAAAAGACAGTGAACTAATTAGATAATTAATTAGTTAATCGAATATTAAGATGGAATTTAACTTGGTTAAGTTAAAATTTGGATTTTGGATTAAAAATGGATTTTTGAAATGAAACTTGAGTTATAAATAAAATTCGACTAAAATTGTAAGCGAATTAAATATAATTGGAATCGTGATCGAATGAAATGAAATTGAATTGAAATGGTAATGACTCGAGTTATAAATAAATCCAATTAAAGTGTAAATGAATTAAATATGGCCTTGATATCACTTAAAAGAATTCAGGAATGAATACGAGTATGGAATTAGAAATTTGAAGTGGATTGAGTGAATGAACTAATTAAATAAATTAGTAAATGGAATGGAATTAATTGGATAAGAACCAAATTAAATTGAAATGGAGTTTGTTGCAAATAGAAATGAACTTAAGTGTTGGTTTAAATGATTGAAATAAATAGCTTAAGTTAATATTTAATAGAAGCCTAGCTTCGAGTTAATTTGTGAAATGGCCATTAAATAAAATTGCATGAAATGATTTCAAGCCAAGTAAAAGTGGATTTAAATGGAATGCAAAATGAATTGATTGAGAATCAATTAGAAATGGAATAGAATTAGATATAAATTGAGTTGGAATCAATTTAAAAATAGTTATAAACTAAAATTACTATTATATTAAATGAATGTCACCAAATTTGCATAGAAAATTTGGTGTTTGACATAAATGGAAGTAAATAAAATTTTATAAATTAATAGAAGTGAATAAATTGATTTTTAATCAATTTGGAATGAATATTAATTTGTTTAGTACAAATGTAAATTAAATGTGAGCAAATTGGGTTGTAAATCATTTCAGATTTAATGAAATGATGTATGGATGATTGAAAGTAGTAAAATGAATGTCAGAACCTTATAATTGCTTATAAGTATATGTTAACATGCATTGCTTATAAAATTCAAGTGTTGTATTTGTTTAAATAAATGAAATGTTAGTGAATTTCGTATATTTGGTACTTACGTGTTTAAATTGAGTAAGTACAGGTACCTGGAGCTGTTTTGCTTGACTTTGATTGTGCGAATTGCAAAATTAATAAGCCGCTTGCTTAAAAATGCTAAAATAAGGTATGTTTTCGGATTAAATATCGCAAAATATAAATATTGTTATATATATTTTGTTTTCCGACCGTGTGGGACGATGTATATATATTTATGTAACGACCCAGAATTTTTGATAATTAAAATTCGAATATTTAATTGATTTTAGATATTAATAAATGGAATTTAGAAGTCGAATGATTTATTTTTCGAATATTGGATTTAATTTGATAATTAAATGGATAAATTAATAATTGAAATTCCAGAAATAATTAAAAATTGAGTTTAATATGATTGAAATTGATTTGGAAAATTTTATTTAATCATACTGGAGTTATAGAAAGGTTATAGAACTTTCAAAATTGAATTTGGAGTTAATCTATGAAAATCGAATATTTTAATATTTAATTATCGACTGTAAAAATAGCCAATTTTCGAACAGTCTCAGAATTGAACGAGACCAGTTCCATTGGATCCGTAATAGTTAGTTATTATCGGATTTCAATTTTCGTAGCAATCGAAGTTGTCGTTTGACCGTGGCAGCTCGAAACGCATCGATATCGTTTTAATTTTAATTCGGCGAGTTAAAATAGTCATTTTTCAAAAAGTCTCGGATTTCGACGAAACCAGTTTCATCGGATTCGTAATGTGATATTATTGTAAGATTTCAAATTTCGTAATTTTTGGATTTACCGTTTGTTCGGGGCAAGCCAAAACGCCTCGAAATCGATTTAAATCGGTTTAATTTAAATTGATCGTTTACTGTCATATCTCACACATACGATCGAATTAGCTTCCGAAACCTGTTCCATTGCGTTCGGAACGCGGGGTAAACCTTGGAAACGTCAGCCGGCACGTTCGATTCGGAGTTCGGAAATTTCGGGATGAATAGTGTTCGTCGTTTTTTCTATAAAAGGACCTAACTATTTTCATTTGCATTAAAACTAAACCCTAACCCTAGCTAAAACGTGCAGCCGCCACTAAAGAAAACAATGGCCAGAAATGCACGCCCTTCTCCCTCAAATTTCTCTCGATCTGTCGACATTCACGCGAAGTGGTCAACTGCAAATATGAAGAGCACGAGGAGACCTTTACATCCATACGGGGATGATGAGCTTTAATCGAGCAGATCGTCATCGAAGTGGCCGCGTTCTCCTACTGTACGCACGCGTTTGGAGAGGGGTGGGGACCACCGAGCTCGTTGGCCTTCACGTCGCAGGTGGAGTTCGTCGTGGCGCGTCTCTAGCTGGGTCTTGATCGTCTTCGAGATGAAAGAGTTGGTCGCGGTGATTAGGGTTTTAGAGGCGGCTATGGGTGTTGCTCGCGTTCGAAACTGGTAGGAGGGAAGAAGATGTACACGGCCGTGATCTGGGGTTTGCAAACGAACGGTCCAGATTTGTGACGCCCCACCTCTATACCCATGCTAACCAAGAACACTACGGTGTAGTGCTGTCAATTAGCACGGAGAATAAGGCTGTTGAGGAGCGACCATCCGTGTAACTTCTTCGTGCGAGCACCGATATGTCAGATAGAATAGAATGCATATCTTTTGAAGAGGAAATCCAACATACCGATACAAACACAAAGCTATCACACGGTGGCTATATATAATCTTCGGAAACAATTATAGAAATAAACATAACACAAATCAGTCTCAGACAATTCATATCACAAAGGCGGAAATAGATATGAATAAATAACACACATGAAAGTGTTCATCAGAGTAGTGGTCAAGTAAGATCCACAATAACACAAAAGAATAGATACAAGTGCAAGACAACAGAATATGTATACATCAAGGAGTCTTTTCTCAAATGTATACAAACAAAAAAACTACTAAACTAGAGTAGTTAGCCAAAAGTCAGATGATGGCTCCAGATAGGAAGTCATGAGGAAGCACCTGTAAAATCTCAGTCTGACCCGAGTATTATTTAAGAAGAAAATAATAAACGGATCAGTCTAGCTATAATTATCAGATAAAATGAGATAGAATATGAGATATGATAATAGAACGTATGATAACAAAAAGGTGTCATACTATGATAAGTATACATTAGAAATCCCACAAAAGTCATACAATATCTCAATAATCTCAAAGCATAAAAAGAATGTCATATTCTTAATTTAATTCACCAAGCCACAATAAAATGACATACTCATCAATGTCATCGGTAAAAGCTGGTGAAACATAAAATTCCAGAAATCAATAGTTAGAAATCCAGAAATCACAATAAAGAGGATGGCCAATCCTATAAAAATGAGCCGGAGCTCCTCCTGACTGGGTATAGTCCCCCATTGCGGACTTTGAGCCGAAGCTCCTCCTGATGAGCCGAAGCTCCTCCTGACTGGGTATAGTCCCCCATTGCGGACTTTGAGCCGAAGCTCCTCCTGATGAGCCGAAGCTCCTCCTGACTGGGTATAGTCCCCCATTGCGGACTTTGAGCCGAAGCTCCTCCTGATTGAGCCGAAGCTCCTCCTGACTGGGTATAGTCCCCCATTGCGGACTTTGAGCCGAAGCTCCTCCTGATTGAGCCGAAGCTCCTCCTGACTGGGTATAGTCCCCCATTGCGGACTTTGAGCCGAAGCTCCTCCTGATTGAGCCGAAGCTCCTCCTGACTGGGTATAGTCCCCCATTGCGGACTTTGAGCCGAAGCTCCTCCTGATTGAGCCGAAGCTCCTCCTGACTGGGTATAGTCCCCCATTGCGGACTTTGAGCCGAAGCTCCTCCTGATTGAGTCGAAGCTCAATAAAATGAAGTACAGTCCTTCACATGGACAAAGAGACATCGCTCAATCGCTAGTCTAAATCACAAGAATGATCATCATGATCATAAGGAAGTGTCGATTACATTAAGCTAGTAAATATAAGAGTTTAGCTTCATGTCCCATAACCACTTGCTTAACTCAAATATTTACGAACAAATTGTAGATCTGCACTAGAAAATTGTCACAAGAGTTTCAATCGAACAAGTCCATAAATTAACCGACGAAGTAAACGCAAGCGTTTCATACCACTTGTTTTGCTAAGCCGTTTAATTAGATTTTCTCATACGAATGAGGTAAAGGTTTGTATATACTAATAGGTTGGAAAACGGTTTTAAGAAACGAGCTTTGATATTGAAAATAGAGTTGAAATCGTTTTAATGAAAGAGTTTTGATATTTAATACTAGTATAGAAAACCTTTATATTTTGAAGTGACAAATCATAGAAGTGATTGTAGAAACAATCAATCATAAAAATTCACGTTCGAAGACGTGAGTAAAGTTCAAAGAGATCAATTCTCAAAACCATCAAAGTAAGAAGTTCAATTAAATGGCTTTCGGATAAGATTGCCTACGCAGAGTAATACGGGGTTCGACCTGCCCGGTCAGGTCGCGGGGGTCCAGGGGGCAGCGCCCACGGCGGGGTGCGGGGCAGCGCCCCGTCAAAACGGTACGACTTAGTGAAGACAAGCGACCTAAGTTTAAAAAGGCGGGCGACTTAACAAAGTGGCCGATAATAAATAATAACAACAAAAAGGGAATCAACCCGACTTGATTAGAGTTGGATATTCAAGCACAATAGGGAAGTAGGCAAAAGACCGTAGATTCAGACGTCTGGAATAATTGGTTCAGACGTCTGAATCTGGAAAATTAAATATTTTCCAGAACACAGATTCAGACGTCTGAACGAAATATTTCAGACGTCTGAAATAGGCAATTTAAGCCTATTTTCTTTCTGTATGAAATCGAGCCAATTCAGACGTCTGGGGCCAAAGATTCAGACGTCTGAATCTGGGAATAAAAATCTTCCCAATATAGTATTCAGACGTCTGAATCTAACGTTCAGACATCTGAAACTGGGGTTCAGGGCATTCCCTGAACCTAGACCAAAAATGGCCAAATGAATACCGGAAGCGATCGATCGAGCGACAATGACTAAGGATTTACGCCAAGCGACAACCCAGCCTTAACGGCTCTTCGACACGCCTCAAATACCAATGTCCAAATATCCATAAAAGGATTTTCATAGATTTTAATTTCAAAACACCAAAAATTGGAATATACACCAAATCAATCCAAACCAAAATCAATTGCACAAGAATAAGTGTTAGGAATTCATACCTAACAATCGAAGATAATTAAAGACTTAGATGTGAGATAAAAATCTCACCTTTGAACCCAAACAAATGAAGAAGAAGCTTGAAAGCAAAGGGAGAATCAACCACTCTTCAACACAACCCAAATGAGCTTGAATCTATGCTCAAAAGAGAAACATTTCCTAAATTAGGTTTAGGGAATTTTCAGAAATTGAAAGGAGAACGGGTTGGAGAAGATGAAGAGAAAGCTTACCAATGGGTTCTCTTTGAATTTGGAGCTAGAAGAAGGATTTGCAAGAGGAACTAGGGCATGGAGTTTTAATTTCCAATCTCTCCCACCATTTTTGCTTTGAAACTGAAAAGAGGAGGAAGTGAGGGTGAATGGGGAGGGATGGTTCAGTTTGGAGGTTAAGTTGGCAAAGGGGCTGAACCCAAAACCAAACCCAAAGTGCAAATGGTCAAATTTTTGACTAGCTCCAAACATATCAAAGTTTATACTCAAAAAGGTCGCAAACGGCATTTTGGACTCAATGGAAGTGGTCTCGAGTCCCAATTCGACTGTTTGCAAAAAGTAGCTTTTCGGACCAAAATCCGACGAACGATGAAATATTTAAATAAAATATTTAAATATAAAATCGATAAATATGCGGGTTGTTACAAGATTTGCTAGGTTTAAAATTTTAAAAGAAAATTGTAAATTTAATTATATTAGAATCGTATAAACTTTGAAATTTCATATCTTTTTGCTGCGAGGTCGGAATGGAACGAAACGAAAAGCGTTGGCTTCGTTTTGTCGAGCTCTTTGCTATGGAACTGATTTGGAGTCGTTTGGAGCTAGTTGAATTTTGGGTAAAATTAAACGCGTGTTTAATTTTATTCGAAATAAACGCTGAAATCAGAATTAAAATCAAGGTGAGATCTTCTCACTCAAATGAAAGTGGAATTTTCAGTTATTTATTGATTGATTTGATTTCTATTGGATGTGATATTAGATATAGTAGGATATATCTATTATATATAGCAATATATACATATTGGCATATGTATATATTGGATTGTTGATTTCACGCCTCGTATAGCGGATGGGACCCTATTGCGCCGTTAGTAAGCGGATATTTTTATAAAACCTATATACCGCGATAATTCCGTACTGGAGCGGAATTGGTATTGTGCTAACGTCTTTGGATGCAGGGAAACAGGTTGGAGGGATCCAACTGGATTCCTCACCAGTAGTTATTTATTTACAGGATTGATGTATATTCTGTTATCATATGTTGATATATGATGTTGTTGTTGTGATTGACCAATTGGTGCTGTAGCATCATCGGATTCAGCTTTTGAAGTTTAAAAATAACGACTTTTACTTTAAAAGGGTTTTTAAAGTGATTTTTGAAAATATACGTTTTATGGAATTTTTGAATTGATTTATAAACGTTAAAATTTTAAAGTTATAAAAGTCATAATTTCTAGTGAAATATAACCAAAGTGTCATTTTTGAAATAAAAGTCGATTTATTTATAAAATGGTTTAAGTTGGGATTTTTTGAACAACTATAAACGATTTGTATAAAAAGATTTGTAAAATTGATATTTTATAAATCGAAATATTGGACTTATAAAACGAATTTTTATAAGTGTTAGAAAGAAGTATAAATGGATTTCATAAGTGAATGAAATTAATAGATTTATAACGTGAAGTTATAAAGTAAATAGATATTGTAGAATAAAAAATTTATAAGAAATTTACTTATAAATTTGACTTTTGCACTTAGATGGGATATAAATAGAAATTGCAAAATGAAATGATTTTATAAGTTGAAATGGTTATAAAGTATAAATGCGATTTATAAACGTTGTTTATAAATCCGAAATCACTTATTTTGATAAGTGAATTATAGAAGTTAATAAAGGAAGATTTATAAATCAAAGTTGTTATAAAGTAGGAATAGAATTTATAAGCGTTGTGTTATAAATTCGAAATCAATTGGATTTGATAAATTAAATGTAGAAGGTTATTAAAGGAAATATATTCGCGATTTTGGATAGCGAATTATCCTTAAAATGAATGTGTAGAAAATATTGAAATGTGGTTAGTGAAGTATATTCACGATTTTGGACAGTGAATATATTGTTAAGTAAAATGGATATTGTTTTGGGAAAGTGACATTGAAAATGAAGTTAATTGTTTTAAAAGATGTTTTAAAATGTGTTAAATATCGAAACCATAGATTTCAACATCCATTGTTGAAATAGACGTTTTCGAGGAATAAGGAAATGATGGACTATAACACTGTTGTTATAGTAAATGATTTCCGAAAGGAAATGTTTTGATGTAGTATTGGGATTCATATATCTATCTAAATTCCGAATCCCTATACTAGTGATTTTGAGTCGTCGTAACGATGTTTTACGTAACATTCGTTTTGACTCAAATAAAATGTGTTTAAAGAATGATTTCCTTAAAGAATGAAATGTATACTTAATATTGATTTAAGTATATTGAATATTTTCAAATGTTGAAAATAAATAGATTTGTGAAATACTTATTTTTAAATAAGTATGGAAATGCTTTTCCAATATGAAATGAACTGTTTTGAGATTTTATCTTTTAAAGATAAAATTGAAATGTGGAAATTGATTTGAAATTGTTTTCAAATGGTGAAGTGTGGAAATAATATATCTAGTAAAGATATTTTTGGAAATTAAATAATTCGGGAAATTATTTGGAATCTGATGATGTTGCACATCTTTATTGATAGTTAAATAACCGACTATCAATAATTACCTTGAGTAGGTATTTGTTGTGAATTGGATGAATTTGAATGCCACACTTATTTTTGAATAAGCGCTCACTATTCGGGTTAGCCGGGAAAGGACCATGGGGTCGTATAACCCATTCCGAATATGTGATACGTCGTTATGAATTGCATTCGAAGACCGGATATTTTTGAAAACGGAAGGATTACCGTCGAGTTACTCTACATCGGCTGATCTCCGATTTAGAGGTTTTTATCACCCTTAGTGACGGGAAGTCCTGACGTGATTGAAAATTATCCGGATATGCAAGGGCTTCGTGGGAAGTGCCTTCGGTTCTGTTCGATCCCGGAACAGACTTGTATGGATTGTGTGTCTGACGTTACAATTTGAGATATAAAGCTGATTTCTTTCAAATACATTTCTGTTGGTGGCGGAGAATTTATTCTCTTAGCTTAACACCCTTCTCTGAGACGTACGAGCTCAGAGGTTATGTAGTTGAAATTTATCAGCGATATATCCCAATTTGGTAACGTGGCATACTGAGTGTTGCTGTGAAATGATCAGTGTTTGATCATTTGTGATATGATCATTTGTTTGATCTTATATCTTTGTGATCATGGGTTGATCATTTTTGTTTGACCCGAAGCAGGGCTTTGTAGAAAGCGTAGCTTTGTGGACGAGACTTCATCGAGCCTCACACCCCGGAAATGGTCGAAACAGGAAGGATGCAGCAAGGTTCTAGGGAGTAGCGCCCCTTAGTGTATGTCATTCCTTCTGGATAAAGGTGGTATCATGGTATGGAGCCCAGATACTTAACCTATGTGGTGGCTGCATTATTATCTATGTGGTTTGTTGGAAATCGGGGATCCTCGGGAAGATCGGTTACGATCGGGGGATGGCATACGCGTGTCAGTAGTTACCTATTTTTGCAGAGGTAACCCGGCCTTGTGTTGGCAGAGATCCGGTTAGGTTCTCGGGTCGTCTATTCCAGGGACGTACCCATCGTGGATAGGAAGTTCCTTAGCCTGACCATTTGTTGGAAATCCAAAGAAACAATACGAGCCTTGTACGGTTTTAGTTGTAGAACCTATCATTCACTTATGGTGGTCACCACTGTTTGGATGGTAGCTATAGTAGGCATAAGTGCGGAATGCCTATGCTGGCTAAGATTAATATTATACTTTCGAAATGTTTTCTACACTATGCACTAATAATAATATCAAAAATGATTTGATTTTGCGTAGTAAGCATCTTTGACTATCATAAGAAGAAATCTCCTCCAATTCTGCGTTTGCATTGTGTGTGTGGTGGGAGGTCTTATGGTAGTTTCATTTTCCAAAAGCATTTCGAATTGACTTTAAAAATTATTTTGTCGTTATAAAGAATAACTGTTTTACGATCTCACACCAGTCACCATGACTGACTCGGAGTTTATTGTTTCCCTTCTAAACTCTGGGTGCCCACCAATTTCCACACGGGCAGCCTAGAGTTATATTATCAGGATATTCTGTATATTCTGGAGCTTTGGAAGCAAGCTGGATGACGAGACGTAGTATTTGTATCTAATAGTACTTATTCCGCTGTGTATTCTGTATGAGGACAAGTTTATATAACTGTCCATTGTTGTTTATTGACTCTGATGATATGATGTGATGTAATGTAATAACAGATATAATTCTTCTGTTTTTAAATGATATTCATTTATCTATTATATATTGTTCCGCTGCGATATGTGAGATTCTGATATTGTTTTCTGTTTCTGTTTCTGCTCTTGTTCTGTTGTTGTTCTTCTTTCTTTTTCTTCTATCTTCTTCTTCTACCTCTTTCTTCTTTCTTAAAACCATAACTTTTCGGGTTTCCGGCATTCGATGGCTCAGCAGTCGATAAAGTGAGTATCGATGTTGAATTTTCGAAAGTCGAAAATTCTTGGGATGTTACATTTGGTATCAGAGCATATGGTTAAGCGACAACCCTGCTCTGCTGGGTGTTACTCATTAGAGATAGAGTCAGTAGTACTCTAGAATGAGTTGAGTGTAATAATAGATACGAGTGCGTATTTGTTAGTGAATATAAAATTGTTTTATATTGTGATGATTGGTTTGTTGGGTGGTATATGGATTCTGGTCGGTATTGTCCGTACAACTCTATCGATAGGGATCTCTAAACACTTGTATAGAACAATTCGGCACAGTATTGTTTTAAATAGGGTAAATGAGATAATTTTGCCCAAAACTATTTTTGTATAAAAAAGAAATGTTTTTCTATGAAGTACTATAGTATATGGTTGCATGGATGTTAGGAAGTAATAATAGTAAATTATTATCATTGAAATTGAATAAGAAATTGAAATCGTAACTCCAAAGTTAAGAAATAAATTCACATATAAATGAAATTTGAGAATGTAAACTGTAAATGTGAATTGTAATTTAAACGGAATTCCAGAGAAGTTTTTGGAAATGTTTTGAAAAGAATTTGAAAATTTTGGAGATTTGGAAAGTTTAAATCTTTTTGATTTGAAAATGGATTTCAAAGGCTTTGAAAGGTATTTTGGGAGAGATGAGGGCTCTAAACTCTTTTCGGTCGCTGGAAAATAATTCCGATGATGATCGCGACATCACCGGTGTTCATTTTCGGGTTTCCAAAAGAGGAATTGCTGCTGATTGTTTTAAATGAAAGTTGTTTGGAAAATTTGGATTTTGTTTTAGAAAATTCAAAAGATAATTCGAATTGTTTTCAAAATGGCTTTGAAATGATGGTAAGACTCTGGAATACTATTAAGTTGATAACTTATACAAATTGGATTTTGATAGAATAAGTTTAACTTAAAGGATGGAGTTAAATTAATGTAAGTACAAGTGAATCAATTTAATGAAAGTAAATTGAATGTTGAAAAATTCATTTCAAATTTGTAAAGTAAAGTATTGAAATAAAATTAGTAACGGAAACTAATTGAAGAAATGACAAATTAATATGGTTTGAGATGAATTAAAATTCATATGGAATTTGAAATCCAGTTTAAATGTCAATAGATTTAACCGAAGTGGTAAATTGAAAATAAATATAATGTGTATATGGAATATTTACATTGAACCTAAGAAAAGAAGTGTGAAATTCTTAAGTAAATGTGATATTGAAATTATTCTAAGTTGATGATTGAATGAAGATAAAACTAGAATTAAAGCTGAATATTGGAAATTGAAATTTAAAATGAATTAGTAAATGAAAGATAATCGATAAAAATTCAATATTTAGAATAGAAGATAAAATTGAATTCGAATAGAAATTTGTAATGTAAAATTGAATGATAATGAATATGTAACTTCAACAGTGAAGTAAGAATGTATAAGAAGTATATATTGGAAATTTTGTAATAGAATTTGCAAAATGGATTGAATAGTGTAACTAGATATTATGGCTAGTAGGATATACAGGTGTAAAGGAATTGGGATTTTGATTTCGAAGGTAATTTGAATTGCTCGAAAAAAGGTATGTATTTAAATTTCAATATGAGATTTGATGATTTCTTGTGTAGCCGCTTGGCTTTTTCTTTTTCTTTTTGAAATCTGAGAGTCCGTAGGGACGTTTTGTAGTCGTACCGTATTGGCCGCGCAAAGGAGACGCTGGCGAAATTTTTCGGAAATTTAGGGTGTTAGAAAATTTTTGAGAAATTTTAAAGTCTAAAATTTGAATTTAAACTCGAATTTGAATTGAGAAGGTAAACAATGTTGTTTTGAAACTTATAATTGAAGTTGGAAAACGAGTTGAATGATAACGAATCTTTAATAGAAAGATTTGTTTTGATAAATTGATAAAACTATTAGATTGTGAAAAATAGTAGACGAGTTAAGGACCTTTCTTCCTAACTTGTAATTTCGAGGACGAAATTTTTTAAGGGGGGAAGTCTGTAACGACCCAGAATTTTTGATAATTAAAATTCAAATATTTAATTGATTTTAGATATTAATAAATGGAATTTAGAAGTCGAATGATTTATTTTTCGAATATTGGATTTAATTTGATAATTAAATGGATAAATTAATAATTGAAATTCCAGAAATAATTAAAAATTGAGTTTAATATGATTGAAATTGATTTGGAAAATTTTATTTAATCATACTGGAGTTATAGAAAGGTTATAGAACTTTCAAAATTGAATTTGGAGTTAATCTATGAAAATCGAATATTTTAATATTTAATTATCGACTGTAAAAATAGCCAATTTTCGAACAGTCTCTGTGACGACCCGAAATTTTTGTATATTTGAAATTGGAATATTTAATTAATTTTAAATATTCAGAGATTAATTATAAACTAAAATTTCAAATATCGCTGTTTATTGAGTAATTTAATTATTAAATTAAATTTTATTTGAAGTTGGATAAAATAGTAAATCTGGTATTCTAAGCTAATTTAAAATATTTTGAAAGCTCGTAAAATTCATATTAATAATACTGAAGGTAATAGAACTTTTAAAACTGAAATTAAAAGTGTTTTGTCCGGTTTTGGAAATATATCGTTTAAAATTGAATTTAAAAATATCCTTCTGAGGCACAGTCTCGGAATTCGACGAAACCAGTTCCATTGGGTCCGTAATATTGACTTATTACCGGATTTCAAATTTCGTAGTATTTGGAGTTGCCGTATGAGCGTACGACGTATAAACGCGTTGAAATTTTAAAATGAATCCAATTTAAATTTAAATTTAAATTGGTCAATATCAGCATCCTTAAATCACGCCTGGGATTACGCCTATTATCACGCAACTCTCCTTATTTTTAGCCGAGCATTCGTAAATAATAAACGAAACTTTTCTTCGTTTCAAATAAAAATAATGGCCGAAGGAATTCGCATTCCTCCTTTCATCCAAGATCACAAAATCATCTCGTTCCTTTATAAATCAAAATCGAGTTTCCCCTTTTTTTTTTAAAAAAAAAAGAAGAGAATGGCAGCAACGAAAACGAATTCGAATTCGTTCGACAGTTAAAATCTTCTGATTGAAGTGAGGACGCGAGTTCGTTTTCATTCAGACAAGGGGCTCGGCGACGATTTAGTGACGAGGCACGCGTTCGCGTGATAGGGCGGAGCAGCTCGATCTGGGAAGAGGCGGCACGGAGATCGCGATTGCTCAACAGGGGCGGCGACTCGTCGATGTTTGCACGTGTTGTTGAAGGTCGCGTTGTTCCTCATGCCACAACAAGGAGGAGATTGGGCTGTCTCCGGTGATGGAGTGAGGGACGGCGAGCTGGAGACGTCGAGCTAGGATTTCGTTCAATTTTGAACTCGGCTGTGAAGGTATTGTTGTTATTTCAGTTTTAATTAAGTTCTTAAAGATATAGTAAATAAGGAGATACATATACCTATCTAAAAAAAAAAATTAGACAGACAGACATAAGAAATTTTTGTACATAAAGGATTTTTGTAATAATAAAATAAATAAGTATATATGTAAGATTTTGGAAATATAGAGTTTTAAAATGTGACATTTCATATAAAATCATATTTAAATTGATGTAGAGGAAAATAAATAAACATTACAGTAAGGTATATAGAATAATGTTTTAAACTAATAAAGGATGTTGGAATTTTAAATATGTGTTTAGGATGATTAGTTAATTTATAAAATTAATTTAATTATTTTAGTTACTAAAAGATTTTAACAGGAAATTAGTTTAAAATCAATTTTATTTGTTTAAAATAAAATCATTAGTTTATTTGTTATTAACCTATTCAATTTAGTCTGGTCACTAAGAATATATTTAGTGAAAAAGAAATTTGGACAATTGAATAAATAAGTGGTAATTTATTTTTCAGTAAGTATGGATATTAATAAATTGTGAATTGTTATTCAAGGTCAAAAATCGAAAACCAAGATAATATTGAAGTGGATTGCAAATAGAGATCAAAGGTGAGTTAATCTCACTCAGTTAAATTATAATTTAAATTTAATTGGTTAAATTTAAATATTGATGGATGATTGAATTAATTGATTTGATTGATATGGTATATAGTAGTATATACCAATATATATATATATTGGCATATGTATATATTGGAGTTGTTGATATTCCCACATTATATAGTGGATGAGACCCTATGCGCCGCATAATAGCGGATGATATTTTATAAATCCCATATACCGCGATATTCCACCTTGAAGTGGAATTGGTATTGTGCTAACGTCTGTGGATGCAGGGAAACAGGTTGGAGGGATCCAACTGGATTCCTCAAAATATTTAATTTTGTTTAAATATTCTGTGATATGATTGTTGATATCCTGTGATGATTTATATTGGATAATCTGGTTAAATTGAATTTCCCAGTATAATGAGTTACCAAAAGCAATTGAATTAAATTTTGGAAAGAAATAAAAGAGTAAAATTTAAGTTAAATAATTCTAGTGAATTCGAATAAATTAAATAAGGAACTGTAAAGGAAATAAAGAAATTTCTTAATTCGAACAAATATGGGAAAAGAGGATTTTGAATTTAATAGTGAAGAAATAAATCTTTAACTAAAGTGATATTATTTAAAAATATAAAAGAATTGATTTTATTGGAATTTAAAGATATAATTTAATTAAAATATTTATTGAAGAAGTTTGGAAATCCAAAATTGGTATTTTAGTTAAAAAGGGTTTTAACTCATAATAAGGAAATAAAAGATGAAAGTTAATGTATTTGAAATAATTGAAGTAAATAGGGAAATTTACTTCAAAGTAAAGTAAATGGAAATCAATTGGAAATTGATTTAAGTGTTTAAAACTTGGGTTTTTTTAAAAGAGAAATGAGATTTTGGAGATATAAACTGGGTTTATAAAGTAAAATAAAATATCAGTGGATATTTGAGAATATAAATTCAAGATGGGAATTTATAAAAGGATATGGATTGGTTTAAAAATAAATGTTGATTTATTTTTAAAAGATGGAAATGAGAAGTGTATTTCTCTGGATTGTTAAGTACGTTTTTCCAAGGCAATTTTAAATACAAGTTAAAAGTTTAATATGTTTTAAAAAGCATATTTTAGAAGATTGATTATTTCTAAATGTTAAAGTCTAAAGTAAGTATTTTCAAAAATCTATTATTGTAGTAATTATATAAAAGTGATTTGCTATTATGTTTTAAAAGAGAAATTTAGTTTATATTTGTAAAGTGGTTTCATTTTAAATATTCCTTAAGTATATATTTTGTTAAGGTATCAAAGTAGTTTTTAAATTTCAATATTATAAAGTATATTTATAGTAAAGTGCTTTTAAATTATTTTAAATCTAAAGTATTTTGTACTTGGTGATTTAGAGAAATAAATATTTGGGGAAATGTATTCCGTAAGCGGAAACTGTTTGAAATTGTTTCCAAAAGGAGTTTGAAAATAGAAATATATCTTGGAAAGATATTTGGGCAAATAAATAATGTGGGAAATTATTATTGTGTGATGGTTGCTTGTGGATGTTAATTGATAGTTAAATAACCGACTATCAATATTGGCCAAATGCGTTGATCGTTTCGAAGAGACCGGGATCGAGTTTCCGTATACCAGGATTCTAGGTCTGGAGACTCGAATACCACTTCGATCCGGTTTGTACGTTTCGTGT
Source organism: Allium fistulosum (assembly GCA_030737815.1). Taxonomy (NCBI): domain Eukaryota; kingdom Viridiplantae; phylum Streptophyta; class Magnoliopsida; order Asparagales; family Amaryllidaceae; genus Allium; species Allium fistulosum. Next base: position 729,570,322 of record CM060902.1, on the reverse strand, counting down.
AACGATTTCGGAGTCGAAGATGGAGCAGTGAAGTGCAAGGGCTAGTCGCTACTAATCCTGAGGATATTTCCAAAATGGATGTAGTAGGAATAGTGCCTTCGGTTCCGTTCGGACCCGGGACGGACTTGTATGGACGAATGCTTTCGTGACATCGTCAGGTGGACGATGGGCATTCTAAGGGATATGTGCTAAAAAGGTATCGTTTAGCCTCGAGCCTCATCAACCGGGAATGACTGAAAATCAGGGGTTATGCAGCAAGGCTTCGTGGGTAGCACCCACTTGAGAGTAAGGTCATCCCTGTCTAGATGTCCCTTTTATTTCGGCTTAGTGTTGCGGTTGCTGATCCCAACCGTGGGGTGATTTTACTTGGAATTATCCAGTAAGGGATGATTCCGGTCTTGTGATGCAGGGGAGCGGGCGTACTCCTCGGTACTGTGATCTAGGCCACGTACTGTGACAGGTGGTACCCCAGTGCCTAGTCATTCGTTGGAAATCCATTCTCCCTACGTGCCTTGTACGAGTTTTGTTTGTATTACCCACGTTGTGGCTAGTATGCTGGAATTTAATCATGTAACAATTTCAGCTATTTTAATAAGTATTTGTGAATAGACACTATTATAATATCAGAGAATTTTGATAAAAAGTGTTTAGCTATCGTAAGGTAAAAACCCGACATGTTTATTTGTGGCGTGGTCTTACGAGATGCTTTTATTTTCAAAAGGATTTTGAAACTTTAATAATCAATTTGAGTGTGATTTTCTCACGCTGGTTTTCCAGACTGACTCGGGTATTGTTTTATATGATGCTCGGGTCAGACCGAGATAAACAGGTTCAGGATATGATGCTGTGGAGCTCAGGAGACGAGCTGGATGACGATACGTACTCTCGTACTTGCTATTATTTTTCCGCTATGTATTCAGTTGTATGTTATGGATGTTGATGTACTCTAATGATGTATTCTGATGATGTATTATATAAACAGATATAGTTTTTGATTTGTGTAAAGATCTGTTGATATATATTATATTTTATTCCGCTGCGATGTGAGATTCTGTTGTTGATTTTCTGTTTCTTCTTCTTCTACCTCTTCTTCTTTAACACAAATGGTTCGATTTTCCGGGTCAGGAAAGTCCGGTCGTTACAGTGGTATCAGAGCTTAGGTTGGCGACAACCTTGGCTCTGGTGGGAATTTTGAGTGTATTAATAGATATGAGCGCGTATTTGTTAGTGAATATAAAATTGTTTTATATTGTGTTGGTTTATCGGTTGAGTGTTTATAGATTCTGGTCGATGTGTGGGACGCCACAACATCGATAGGGGTTTCTAAACTCTTAAACAAGATAAACCGACACAGTATTGTTTTAAAGGAGGGTAAATGATATAATTTTACCCAAATTATTTTTATATAAAGAAAAGTTTTGTAAACTATTCTAGTTGATATATATGGATGTTTGATTGTTAGGGAGTGATAATATTAAATTAGTATCATTTAAATATCAAGTTGGATAAGAATTGGAATCATAACTAAAAGCTAAGAAATAAATTTATATACAAATAAATTTGTAAATGTAGATTATAAATGTAATTTATAAATTGGAATAAACTCCATATCCAAATGAGATAGTAATTTGAAATAGAATTCCAGAGAAAGGTTTAAATTTAATTGGAGGGGTTGGAAATTTGGAATTTTTGAGAAAGGACTTAAAATTCCTTTGGATTTAAAATGGTTTTCAAGGTGTTGGAGAAATAATAGTGGAATTATTTGAGAAATATTTTTGAAATTGAATTGAAATCTGGTGGAAATTTGGGATTTAAAAATGTTTGAAATGTTTCAAAGTGATAAGAGCATTAAATTCTCTTTCGGTCGCTGGAAAATAATTCCGATGATGATCGCGACATCATCGGTGTTCATTTTCGAGTTTCCAAAAAGAGGAATTGCTACCTAGATGTTTGGGTTGGAGTTTGTTTGCAAAACTGGGTTTGGTTTTGAAATTTAGAAGGATTTTGGATATAGTTAATTTCAAAAGTGATTTTGAAATTTTGGAAAATTGTTTAAACTCTGGAATCTTAGTTAAAATATTTATAAAAAAAAAATATATAATAATACACTTAGCTAAATAAAGTGTATAATTCCGAATTAAAAAGGTAAAATAGACGAATGGAAATGTGTTTAATTATAAATGAATGGAAGTATGAAAATGTAAGTGTGTGGCTTATAAGAAATTGGAAAGTGAAACAAAAACCGAAATAAGATTGGTTTAGTATATGGGAAAAATCCAAACTTGAGAAATAAAATAAAATTGAATGCAAGTAAACTAAGTAAAGTGGTTTTGAGATAAAAAAAATTAAATATTGAATGGTAAACTAAAGAGAATAGAAATAAAGTTGTAATGGTTGCAAATGAATTAAAATGGCATTGTTATTAATAAAATAAATTCAATAATAGATGGTGAATGAATTTAAAATAGAACTTGAATGTATTGGAAGGAGAATATGTTAAATTGGAGTGTAATTAATATAATATGAATCGGAATAGTTATCAAATGAAGTGATTATTTAATTGAATAGGAATTGACAAATTTGCATAGCAAATAGGTCGTTCAATGTGAACGGAAGGAAATAAAATTCTATGAATTGATAAAAGTAAATAAATTGATTTTGGGATCATTTAAAATGAATATGGGTTTGTTTGGGGTAAAGGTGAATGTAGTATAAGCAATTGTGTTGTAAACATTCAAAATGAATAAAGTGAATCTGAATTGGTTATAAGCAATTAAAATTTATGTTGAAACATTGAAATTAAGGTTGAGACCTTATAAGTTGCTCGTGGAAATTTGTTATGTGTATTGCTTACAAAATTCATGTGTTAGCTATTATAAATAAGTGAAATGTTAATAAATTGCATATATTTGTCACTTACATATTTGAATTGAGTAAGTACAGGTTCAGAGAGGCCGTTAGGCTGGGTCGGGTTATGCATTTGCTAATATAAATAACCGCTTTGCTTAAAAATTTCTATAATAAGGTACGCTTACGCGAAAATTCAAAATAGGAAATATGAACTGCATGTATTGATATATATTGTGATTTCCGGCCTGAGGCCGATGTATATATATTTGTGCATCCTGCGATATCGCAGAAGTCCCTCCGTACAATGGAGACTCTGCCAAAATTTTCCGTAAATTTTGGGAGTTAGAATTTTTTTGAAATTTTATTAACGACAAATGATTTAAATTTGCTAAGCAAATGAAATTGAAACTGGATATAGAAATCTGATTCAAATGTGAATGTAAAGTGAAGTGAAATCGAAGGAACTAAAGAAAGAAAAGTTCACAAATGAATTTATAATTGAGATTTAAATTAATTAGTAAGTGTAACTGATTGAATATTCCAAGTGGAAAATAAATTGAATTCAAGTGGAACTGTAAGGGCAAAAGTAAATAGAAATGGATATGAACTTCAATAACGAAGTGAAAATAAATATAAGCAGTATGTAAAATATTTATATTGAACTTAAGAAGTATGGTGAGATTCTTAAGTAATTTGGTATTGAGAAATTATTCCTAGTGAATAATTGAATAGAAAATTTAATTGAAATTGTGAAGTGAGATAAGTGAGGATAAGCGAATAAAAATCAAAAGGAATGTGAATAAAAGAGAATTGATATAATTGGTAATCAATTGGAATTTATACGTAAGATGTACGTATATTATTTTATTCGCATAGCTATATTGGTCCAGATGTCGAACACAGAATTTCAAGATAGATATATCGATCCGAGTTGGAATTTTTCACTCGATTTTCGACGGCGAGCCTGGATATGGATTGTTGATTGATTCTGAATATTCTCTATCATAGTTTGTGGCTATGCAAGGAGAATAACGGTTTCTGATCAAGAAACCAGATCTGAGTCCGCACTAGGAAGTCGGGTGGACGATACTAGTTCGGAAGTGAAATTGTGTGATCGATTTAGCGATCGAATGTGATTTTGCGTACGGATGATATATGTGCATCGTACGGGCTTAAGTAAAACAAATATTGAAAATTTGTAAAGGAAAGTATAAAATGACTTTGGAATTGTGATTGAATATTATTGCTTAGTAGGATATACAGGTGTATAAAAGCAATGGATAAATTGGGATTTTTGATTTTAGAAGATAAAATTTAATGGCTCGACAAAAGGTATGTATTTGAATTTCTATATGAAATTTGATTGGGGTTTTGATCCAGCCACTTGGCTTTTTGTTTCCTTTTTGAGATTGGGAGGCCGTAGAGCCATTTTGTAGTTGTGCCGAGCTAGCCGCGCAAAGGAGACGCTGGCGAAATTTTTTGGAAATTTAGGGAGTTAGAAAAATTTTGGAAAATTTTGATAATTCAAAATTGAATTCAAATTTAAATTTGAATGGATAAGTAGGTGGTATGGGTTGAACTTATGAATAAGTTTGGGAAGTTAAAAGATGGTTAGAGTATCATTAATAGAAGATTGTTTGGGTATTGTTAAAACTATTTGGGTTAAGGAAATAATTAACGGGGATTGAATCATTCTTCCTAACTAGTAATTTCGGGGACGAAATTCTTTTAAGGGGGGAGGAATGTGACGACCCGAAATTTTTGTATATTTGAAATTGGAATATTTAATTAATTTTAAATATTCAGAGATTAATTATAAACTAAAATTTCAAATATCGCTGTTTATTGAGTAATTTAATTATTAAATTAAATTTTATTTGAAGTTGGATAAAATAGTAAATCTGGTATTCTAAGCTAATTTAAAATATTTTGAAAGCTCGTAAAATTCATATTAATAATACTGAAGGTAATAGAACTTTTAAAACTGAAATTAAAAGTGTTTTGTCCGGTTTTGGAAATATATCGTTTAAAATTGAATTTAAAAATATCCTTCCGAGGCACAGTCTCGGAATTCGACGAAACCAGTTCCATTGGGTCCGTAATATTGACTTATTACCGAATTTCAAATTTCGTAGTATTTGGAGTTGCCGTATGAGCGTACGACGTATAAACGCGTTGAAATTTTAAAATGAATCCAATTTAAATTTAAATTGGTCAATATCAGCATCCTTAAATCACGCCTGGGATTACGCCTATTATCACGCAACTCTCCTTATTTTTAGCCGAGCATTCGTAAATAATAAACGAAACTTTTCTTCGTTTCAAATAAAAATAATGGCCGAAGGAATTCGCATTCCTCCTTTCATCCAAGATCACAAAATCATCTCGTTCCTTTATAAATCAAAATCGAGTTTCCCCTTTTTTTTTTAAAAAAAAAGAAGAGAATGGCAGCAACGAAAACGAATTCGAATTCGTTCGACAGTTATAATCTTCTGATTGAAGTGAGGACGCGAGTTTGTTTTCATTCAGACAAGGGGCTCGGCGACGATTTAGTGACGAGGCACGCGTTCGCGTGATAGGGCGGAGCAGCTCGATCTGGGAAGAGGAGGCACGGAGATCGCGATTGCTCAGCAGGGGCGGCGACTCGTCGATGTTTGCACGTGTTGTTGAAGGTCGCGTTGTTCCTCATGCCACAACAAGGAGGAGATTGGGCTGTCTCCGGTGATGGAGTGAGGGACGGCGAGCTGGAGACGTCGAGCTAGGATTTCGTTCAATTTTGAACTCGGCTGTGAAGGTATTGTTGTTATTTCAGTTTTAATTAAGTTCTTAAAGATATAGTAAATAAGGAGATACATATACCTATCTAAAAAAAAAAAATTAGACAGACAGACATAAGAAATTTTTGTACATAAAGGATTTTTGTAATAATAAAATAAATAAGTATATATGTAAGATTTTGGAAATATAGAGTTTTAAAATGTGACATTTCATATAAAATCATATTTAAATTGATGTAGAGGAAAATAAATAAACATTACAGTAAGGTATATAGAATAATGTTTTAAACTAATAAAGGATGTTGGAATTTTAAATATGTGTTTAGGATGATTAGTTAATTTATAAAATTAATTTAATTATTTTAGTTACTAAAAGATTTTAACAGGAAATTAGTTTAAAATCAATTTTATTTGTTTAAAATAAAATCATTAGTTTATTTGTTATTAACCTATTCAATTTAGTCTGGTCACTAAGAATATATTTAGTGAAAAAGAAATTTGGACAATTGAATAAATAAGTGGTAATTTATTTTTCAGTAAGTATGGATATTAATAAATTGTGAATTGTTATTCAAGGTCAAAAATCGAAAACCAAGATAATATTGAAGTGGATTGCAAATAGAGATCAAAGGTGAGTTAATCTCACTCAGTTAAATTATAATTTAAATTTAATTGGTTAAATTTAAATATTGATGGATGATTGAATTAATTGATTTGATTGATATGGTATATAGTAGTATATACCAATATATATATATATTGGCATATGTATATATTGGAGTTGTTGATATTCCCACATTATATAGTGGATGAGACCCTATGCGCCGCATAATAGCGGATGATATTTTATAAATCCCATATACCGCGATATTCCACCTTGAAGTGGAATTGGTATTGTGCTAACGTCTGTGGATGCAGGGAAACAGGTTGGAGGGATCCAACTGGATTCCTCAAAATATTTAATTTTGTTTAAATATTCTGTGATATGATTGTTGATATCCTGTGATGATTTATATTGGATAATCTGGTTGGATTGAATTTCCCAGTATAATGAGTTACCAAAAGCAATTGAATTGAATTTTGGAAAGAAATAAAAGAGTAAAATTTAAGTTAAATAATTCTAGTGAATTCGAATAAATTAAATAAGGAACTGTAAAGGAAATAAAGAAATTTCTTAATTCGAACAAATATGGGAAAAGAGGATTTTGAATTTAATAGTGAAGAAATAAATCTTTAACTAAAGTGATATTATTTAAAAATATAAAAGAATTGATTTTATTGGAATTTAAAGATATAATTTAATTAAAATATTTATTGAAGAAGTTTGGAAATCCGAAATTGGTATTTTAGTTAAAAAGGGTTTTAACTCATAATAAGGAAATAAAAGATGAAAGTTAATGTATTTGAAATAATTGAAGTAAATAGGGAAATTTACTTCAAAGTAAAGTAAATGGAAATCAATTGGAAATTGATTTAAGTGTTTAAAACTTGGGTTTTTTTAAAAGAGAAATGAGATTTTGGAGATATAATGTGACGCCCCACCTCTATACCCACGCTAACCAAGAACACTACGGTGTAGTGCTGTCAATTAGCGCGGAGAATAAGGCTGTTGAGGAGCGACCATCCATGTAACTTCTTTGTGCGAGCACCGATACGTCAGATAGAATAGAATGCATATCTTTTAAGGAGGAAATCCGACATACCGATACAAACACAAAGCTATCACACGGTGGCTATATATAATCTTCGGAAACAAATATAGAAATAAACGTAACATAAATCAGTCACAGACATCCATATCACAAAGGCGGAAGAAGATATGAATAAATATATAACACATGAAAGTGTACATCAGAGTAGTGGTCAGAAAGATCCACGATAATACAAAAGAATAGCATCACGTGCTATACAAAAGAATAAGTACACAACATAGAGTCTATATCTCAAAGGTGTACATCCAAAAACTACTAATCTAAGTAGTTAGCCAAAAGTCAGAATAATCCTGAAGAGAAGTCAAGCATAAGCACCTGTAACATCTCGGTCTGACCCGAGTATTATTTATAAGAAAATAATAAACGGATCAGTCTAACTATAAATATCAGATGATATGGTATACAGTAAAAGGCATGACATGAACATGTAATAACCATAGCGACATACTACTATAAGTATGTAAATGATAATCAACAAAGATTAATCAATATCACAAGAATCTTCTCAAAGATAAAATAGAGCATCATACCCTAAACTTGTATTCATAACAAGTCAATAACACATAAATTCACCAATGCACAAAAGCTGATATCATATCAATGAAAAATCATGAAAATTGGTGAAGCACAAAATTCCAGAAATCATCATCAGAAATCCAGAAAACACATAAAGGATGGCCAATCCTAAACAGGAGCATGAATGCCGGTACATTGACGCAGTGCAAACGGTACGTCCAATGAACCAGAAAGCCAAGACATCGATGTAGTACAAACGGTACATCAGATGAACCAAACATTGACGCAGTGCAAACGGTACGTCCAATGAATCAGAAAGACAGAGACATCGATGTAGTACAAACGGTACATCAGATGAATCGAAACATTGACGCAGTGCAAACGGTACGTCCAATGAATCAGAAAGACAGAGACATCGATGTAGTACAAACGGTACATCAGATGAATCGAAACATTGACGCAGTGCAAACGGTACGTCCAATGAATCAGAAAGACAGAGACATCGATGTAGTACAAACGGTACACCAGATGAATCGAAACATTGACGCAGTGCAAACGGTACGTCCAATGAATCAGAAAGACAGAGACATCGATGTAGTACAAACGGTACATCAGATGAATCGAAACATTGACGCAGTGCAAACGGTACGTCCAATGAATCAGAAAGACAGAGACATCGATGTAGTACAAACGGTACATCAGATGAATCGAAACATTGACGCAGTGCAAACGGTACGTCCAATGAATCAGAAAGACAGAGACATCGATGTAGTACAAACGGTACACCAGATGAATCGAAACATATTAAAAGTACTTGGGTTGCCAGCCCACAAAGAAATGAGACGAAGCTCAATAAAATGAAGTACAGTCCTTCATATGGACAAAGAGACATCGCACAATTGCTAGTCTAAATCATAAAATGATCATCATGATCAGCGAGAAGTGTCAATCACACCAAGCTAGTAAATATATGAGTTTAGCTTCATGTCCCATAACCACTTGCTTAACTTAAATATTTACGAACAAGCTGTAAATCTTCACTAGGAAATTGTCACGAAAAGGGTTCAATCGAACAAGTCCAAGAGCTAACCGACGAAGTGAACGCAAGCGTTTCATACCACCCGTTTTACTAAGTCGTTTAAGTCGATTTCTCATTCGAGTGAAGTAAAGGCTTGTATATACTAGTAGATTGAAAATCGGTTAGAGAAAACGAACTTTAGATATTTAAAATAGTGTTGAAATCGCTTTGATGAAAGAGTTTTGATATTTACTATTAGTATTGAAACCTTCATATATCTTTAAAGTGACAAGTCATAAAACGATTGTAGAACAAATCAATTCACGTTCGAAGACGTGAGTAAAGTCCAAAGAAGTCAATCCCAAAACCATCAAAGTACGACTTAGTGAAGGCAAGCTGTCACGAGGAGCCAAACCGGTCAAACGACCAAGTACTAACTCGCGAACGACTTACGACTTAAGGGATAAGGTCATACGACCTAAGTGGAGAATGCCACGCGAGCTAGCAGAAGAACAGGTCAAACGACCAAGTACTAATCTCGCGAACGACTTACGACTTAAGGGAGGAATGCCACACAACCTAGCAGATAACAGGTCATTCGACCTAAGGGGAAGGTCGGTGGCGACCTACGACTTAACAAAGTCGAGCAACCTACGACTTAACGATTTAAAGCCAACGACCTAGGACTTAAGAGAGGCAAGAGACTTACGACTTAAGGGGATAAGGTCATACGACCTATGTCTTGAACGACTTAACGACTTAAGCCTTTAACGACTTAACGACTTATGCCATTAGCTCCTGAACGACTTATGCCAAGCCAGTAACTCGCGAACGACCTAGCGAAGGCAGAAACGACCTACGACTTAAGGTCATACGACTTAACTGGGCATGCGACCTAACGAGTTAGCAAGGCACGCGACCTACAGACTTAAGCTTTGAATACGAGCTACGAGTTAGCAAACGAATGTCTTAACGACCTAAGCCTTGAATGACTTAGTGGAACGAACGACTTACGACTTAAGCTCCAATTCGAGCTACGAGCTAGGGTCTATACGACCTAACGACTTATCTCAGTACGACCTAAGCCAGGACGAGATAGCAGAAGGCAACGACTTAAGTCTTAACTCGGGGACGACCTACGACTTAAGGTCATACGACTTAACAGTTTAAAAGCCAACGACCTAGGACTTAAGATCATACGAGCTACGAGTTATCACTTGACCTAGCGAAGGCAGAACACCCAGAACGACTCAGGCCTTTAACTCGTGAACGACTCAAGGAGTTAACTCGCGAACGACTCAAGAAGTTAACTCGCGAACGACTCAGGCCAGGCGAACAGAAATGCACGCGCGCGACCTAAGCCCTTAACTCGTGAACGACTCACGACTTAAGCTTAACTCGTGGATGACTCAGCGAAGGCAGAAACGACTTAACGCCAGAAAAATCACCAAAACGCTGAAAATCGAAGTTTTTTTCGCCAATCCAATCCAAACCAAATGCAAATGTTGATGCAAATACAATAGGGGATCATTCCCAACAGTCCAAGATAGATATAGGCAAGATGTGAGATCAAAAATCTCACCTTTTCCACGAAATTGATGAAGATGAAGCTCGGGGCAAAGCAAAGATCAACCACAAGCTTGAATCAATGTCTTCACTTTGAATTTGGAGTTAGATGTTGAATTTGGTAAAGAATTTGAGCTTGGAATTTTAATTTCCTACTCCCTCCACCATTGTTGCTAAAGCTTCAAAGTTGATGAAGTGATGAAGAGAAGGAAGGGGTTGGGCTGAGGTAGAAGAGGTGCAGCCCAAACCAAAAGCTCAACACAAAAAGTGACGAAAATTTCACTATCTCCAAACATATCGAAGTTTACACTCAAAAAGATCGCAAACGTCATTTTGAACTCAATGGGGGTGGTCTCGAGTCCCAATTTGACCGTATGCAAAAAGTAGCTTTTCGGTCTAACATCCGACTAACGATAAAATATTTAAATATAAAATCGATAAATATGCGGGTTGTTACAGACTCCCCTCCTTAAAGAAATTGCGTCCTCGCAATAAGTAAGATGGAAATAAAAGAGTAACAACCATAAAAGCATATCAATACCAAAGAAAATTTGAAATGAGAAGTTCACCAAAAAGAGCATGAAAGAGAAAACCCGGACGAGTTCGCTCGATGAATTCTCTAGATTTCCCAAGAGCAATCCTTGGGATTTGAGAACCATAGAACTTTCACAAGAAGAACATCTTTATTTCGAAGACGCTCAACCTCCGAAGCAATGATGCGAATAAAATGTTGCTCAAAAGTCAAACGGACGAAAATTCAATTTCCACAATAACACCGGGCTCAAGAATAAAATTAGAATCCCTAAGGCATTTCCATAGTTGGAAGACGTGGAAAACGTCATGAATAACAGAAAATTGAGCTGGTGGAACGGCGTAGCACAAAAAGCGATACGCCTAAGAAACTGGAAACCCGCACATCTCCGAACACCGACGTAGTACAAAAACGGTACGTCCAATGAATCAAAGGCCATAAAAGAACATCGGACGCAAGTCCATAAAAGAAATGAGATAAAACTCCATAAAAATGAAGTATGTCAAAACGTCCGATGAACTTGATAAAAAGATTATTCCTTTCGGACATCATCAAAGAATCAACAACTTGTTGCATATGAGTAAACGCATTGGCAACACGATTTCCCTTCTGGGAATAAAAGGAATATCAAAATCATAAGATGCAAGAAACTCAAGCCAATATTAAGTTCCTTATGAGAAAATAAATATTCCAAAGATTTATGATTAAGGTAGAGAACAAATTTCTCACCCAAAAATAGTGATGCCAAATTTTCAAAAGGAAAAACAATAACCGCGAGCACTAGATCATGAGTGGCATACCTAGTCTCGATAGGCTATAACTATTTAGAAGCAAAAGAAAAAGAACGACATCCAAACCAATACAATTAGCATTGGTACAAAAGATAAAGTCTTGGTTCCCATCGGGAATCACAAGAATAAAAGTAGCGGAAAAGAATTCTTTCAAATAATCTTTCTAGAGAAATTTACATTTTACTGTGTCTGATTGTCTCATCAAAGCGTTTAGGAAATTTCTATCGATAACGTTGATCAAGCGCATCGACCAAAATTCTTAAAGCACTCAATGGGCAATACAATCACAAAATCATCTTCAAGATTGTTTCTTAAAAACTCTTAAGAATATTCTTTGTTTGCTTAAAGAATAAAAATCCAATTTTACTTATAAATAAATCTTATGAAAAAGATTTGCAAAATTTTAAATTGCTATTTTCATCCAAAATCAAAGAATGGAGTCATCGAGATCGTAAAATACTCGATTCATAAAATGGATGAAATAAGCTGGATAAACTGAATGACATAACAAGTCATTCATAAGAATCATATTGAGCGCGGAATGCGGTAAAGGGAATGCTAACTCCCGCAACTCGTAGCAAATGAAAATCGAGGGCAAGGTCGAACTAAAAAGACCTTAACATCACTCAAAAGATTTCTTAGGCGATAATCCTAAGACACGCTCAAAAATACCGGAAATTCTCAAACTACAAGAATAAAATGATGCCCTCAAATTGGAATCAAAATCTCAGAGGAAAAACAGAAATCTGTTTAACAGATTGAAAATGTCGAAGATGAATATCCCACACGGGACAAAGGATATGGCTTCACAGTAATTAAGCCAGTCCTTACAAAAGTCAATTCCGAAGCATAAGTAGAAATCGGTTCGGAAAGAAAAATCACATAAAATAATTTCGACATCAATAAAAAGAAAATTGAGTGTTGCGGATCCGCCAACCGGATTCGCAATCCTCAAAGAAGTCAACAAGCCCAAAAATGTCTAAAGAAAAGGAATCAACCTGTTCTTTTGTTATAAAATAATGAGACGAAACCCATATCAAAAGAACTCGAATAATAATAATAATAATAATAAAAATGTTCACGAAATAAATGTCATCAAGGATAGAATGGATACCTTGACCATGGGAAGTGTCACTAGGGACTTGAACCACATTTAGCTTTCCCTCTCTCTTGTCCGGAAGTTTGGGGCATGAAGATAAAAGATGTCCCGAACCTTTGCAATAACGACAGAAAAATGGTTTCGGGCACTCATTTACATAGTGGTCCGTAAGGCCACAATTGTAGCATCGTCCACGACTAGAGGTAGGAGTCTTTGCTACCGAAGATTCTTGCTTCCCTTTCTTGTCGGGAATTGGATTAGGGCCTTTGAACTTGGTAGGCCTTTTCATGTTGTTGTTGAAGTTTTGTTTAGCACCCACAACTTCAACATCACACTCTCTATCGGCCTCTTCAAGACGAAGAGCGATATCAATAAGCTGATCAAATGAAACCTCGAGTTTCAGGAGTAATGGCTTCTTTAGATTCTTATTCAAGCCATAGACAAATCTCTGATTTTTCTTCAATGGGGTATTAATGTATTCAACCCCGTATTTAGAAAGAGATTCGAAAGATGCGACGTAGTCCGTCACAGAAGATTCACCTTGAACAAGGTCGATAAATCGCCGGGCCAAGGTTACTTTTTCAGCCTCCGGCACAAATTTCAATTCGAATCGCTCCCGGAATTGCTCCCAAGTGAGATCCGCTTCAACAATTTCAGAAATAAGGAGCTCATACCAATCCAATGCTCTTTCTTGGAGCATGCTAGAAGCCACTTGGACTCGGTGGAGATCAACAAGATTCATGCGAGAAAAGATGCGGTCGCATGATCTAAGCCAAGCTTGGATTTCAATAACACTCTCGGATCCCCGGAATGGCCTTCCACCCAAATCGGTATAATCTCTACACAAGCGTGCAAAACCGGATCTAGGATGAGTAGGCTCTGAAATGGGTCCGATAGCTTGAGCATTCTTAACAAGATCTAGAAGCTGCTGGGCAGACATAAATACTCCCTCCTGAGGAGTAGCACTGGATTGACCGGCGCTGGGACGGCCAGATCTAACCATTTCTCTTCTTTAAGAAAGAAAGAAGAAGAAAATGTTATTCTCAGAATGAATACCAAACAATCTTGATTGATAGAACAAGGAATCATAAAATGAAAATAGGATAGAATGGTACGAAGACCCGAATCAAATCCTATGGCACGATTCCTAAGAAAGACTTAGGACAATGATCCTTGCTAGATTATTCTACATTGTTCCGAAGTTTGGCTCTGATACCAAGCTGTGACGCCCCACCTCTATACCCACGCTAACCAAGAACACTACGGTGTAGTGCTGTCAATTAGCGCGGAGAATAAGGCTGTTGAGGAGCGACCATCCATGTAACTTCTTTGTGCGAGCACCGATACGTCAGATAGAATAGAATGCATATCTTTTAAGGAGGAAATCCGACATACCGATACAAACACAAAGCTATCACACGGTGGCTATATATAATCTTCGGAAACAAATATAGAAATAAACGTAACATAAATCAGTCACAGACATCCATATCACAAAGGCGGAAGAAGATATGAATAAATATATAACACATGAAAGTGTACATCAGAGTAGTGGTCAGAAAGATCCACGATAATACAAAAGAATAGCATCACGTGCTATACAAAAGAATAAGTACACAACATAGAGTCTATATCTCAAAGGTGTACATCCAAAAACTACTAATCTAAGTAGTTAGCCAAAAGTCAGAATAATCCTGAAGAGAAGTCAAGCATAAGCACCTGTAACATCTCGGTCTGACCCGAGTATTATTTATAAGAAAATAATAAACGGATCAGTCTAACTATAAATATCAGATGATATGGTATACAGTAAAAGGCATGACATGAACATGTAATAACCATAGCGACATACTACTATAAGTATGTAAATGATAATCAACAAAGATTAATCAATATCACAAGAATCTTCTCAAAGATAAAATAGAGCATCATACCCTAAACTTGTATTCATAACAAGTCAATAACACATAAATTCACCAATGCACAAAAGCTGATATCATATCAATGAAAAATCATGAAAATTGGTGAAGCACAAAATTCCAGAAATCATCATCAGAAATCCAGAAAACACATAAAGGATGGCCAATCCTAAACAGGAGCATGAATGCCGGTACATTGACGCAGTGCAAACGGTACGTCCAATGAACCAGAAAGCCAAGACATCGATGTAGTACAAACGGTACATCAGATGAACCAAACATTGACGCAGTGCAAACGGTACGTCCAATGAATCAGAAAGACAGAGACATCGATGTAGTACAAACGGTACATCAGATGAATCGAAACATTGACGCAGTGCAAACGGTACGTCCAATGAATCAGAAAGACAGAGACATCGATGTAGTACAAACGGTACATCAGATGAATCGAAACATTGACGCAGTGCAAACGGTACGTCCAATGAATCAGAAAGACAGAGACATCGATGTAGTACAAACGGTACACCAGATGAATCGAAACATTGACGCAGTGCAAACGGTACGTCCAATGAATCAGAAAGACAGAGACATCGATGTAGTACAAACGGTACATCAGATGAATCGAAACATTGACGCAGTGCAAACGGTACGTCCAATGAATCAGAAAGACAGAGACATCGATGTAGTACAAACGGTACATCAGATGAATCGAAACATTGACGCAGTGCAAACGGTACGTCCAATGAATCAGAAAGACAGAGACATCGATGTAGTACAAACGGTACACCAGATGAATCGAAACATATTAAAAGTACTTGGGTTGCCAGCCCACAAAGAAATGAGACGAAGCTCAATAAAATGAAGTACAGTCCTTCATATGGACAAAGAGACATCGCACAATTGCTAGTCTAAATCATAAAATGATCATCATGATCAGCGAGAAGTGTCAATCACACCAAGCTAGTAAATATATGAGTTTAGCTTCATGTCCCATAACCACTTGCTTAACTTAAATATTTACGAACAAGCTGTAAATCTTCACTAGGAAATTGTCACGAAAAGGGTTCAATCGAACAAGTCCAAGAGCTAACCGACGAAGTGAACGCAAGCGTTTCATACCACCCGTTTTACTAAGTCGTTTAAGTCGATTTCTCATTCGAGTGAAGTAAAGGCTTGTATATACTAGTAGATTGAAAATCGGTTAGAGAAAACGAACTTTAGATATTTAAAATAGTGTTGAAATCGCTTTGATGAAAGAGTTTTGATATTTACTATTAGTATTGAAACCTTCATATATCTTTAAAGTGACAAGTCATAAAACGATTGTAGAACAAATCAATTCACGTTCGAAGACGTGAGTAAAGTCCAAAGAAGTCAATCCCAAAACCATCAAAGTACGACTTAGTGAAGGCAAGCTGTCACGAGGAGCCAAACCGGTCAAACGACCAAGTACTAACTCGCGAACGACTTACGACTTAAGGGATAAGGTCATACGACCTAAGTGGAGAATGCCACGCGAGCTAGCAGAAGAACAGGTCAAACGACCAAGTACTAATCTCGCGAACGACTTACGACTTAAGGGAGGAATGCCACACAACCTAGCAGATAACAGGTCATTCGACCTAAGGGGAAGGTCGGTGGCGACCTACGACTTAACAAAGTCGAGCAACCTACGACTTAACGATTTAAAGCCAACGACCTAGGACTTAAGAGAGGCAAGAGACTTACGACTTAAGGGGATAAGGTCATACGACCTATGTCTTGAACGACTTAACGACTTAAGCCTTTAACGACTTAACGACTTATGCCATTAGCTCCTGAACGACTTATGCCAAGCCAGTAACTCGCGAACGACCTAGCGAAGGCAGAAACGACCTACGACTTAAGGTCATACGACTTAACTGGGCATGCGACCTAACGAGTTAGCAAGGCACGCGACCTACAGACTTAAGCTTTGAATACGAGCTACGAGTTAGCAAACGAATGTCTTAACGACCTAAGCCTTGAATGACTTAGTGGAACGAACGACTTACGACTTAAGCTCCAATTCGAGCTACGAGCTAGGGTCTATACGACCTAACGACTTATCTCAGTACGACCTAAGCCAGGACGAGATAGCAGAAGGCAACGACTTAAGTCTTAACTCGGGGACGACCTACGACTTAAGGTCATACGACTTAACAGTTTAAAAGCCAACGACCTAGGACTTAAGATCATACGAGCTACGAGTTATCACTTGACCTAGCGAAGGCAGAACACCCAGAACGACTCAGGCCTTTAACTCGTGAACGACTCAAGGAGTTAACTCGCGAACGACTCAAGAAGTTAACTCGCGAACGACTCAGGCCAGGCGAACAGAAATGCACGCGCGCGACCTAAGCCCTTAACTCGTGAACGACTCACGACTTAAGCTTAACTCGTGGACGACTCAGCGAAGGCAGAAACGACTTAACGCCAGAAAAATCACCAAAACGCTGAAAATCGAAGTTTTTTTCGCCAATCCAATCCAAACCAAATGCAAATGTTGATGCAAATACAATAGGGGATCATTCCCAACAGTCCAAGATAGATATAGGCAAGATGTGAGATCAAAAATCTCACCTTTTCCACGAAATTGATGAAGATGAAGCTCGGGGCAAAGCAAAGATCAACCACAAGCTTGAATCAATGTCTTCACTTTGAATTTGGAGTTAGATGTTGAATTTGGTAAAGAATTTGAGCTTGGAATTTTAATTTCCTACTCCCTCCACCATTGTTGCTAAAGCTTCAAAGTTGATGAAGTGATGAAGAGAAGGAAGGGGTTGGGCTGAGGTAGAAGAGGTGCAGCCCAAACCAAAAGCTCAACACAAAAAGTGACGAAAATTTCACTATCTCCAAACATATCGAAGTTTACACTCAAAAAGATCGCAAACGTCATTTTGAACTCAATGGGGGTGGTCTCGAGTCCCAATTTGACCGTATGCAAAAAGTAGCTTTTCGGTCTAACATCCGACTAACGATAAAATATTTAAATATAAAATCGATAAATATGCGGGTTGTTACATATAAACTGGGTTTATAAAGTAAAATAAAATATCAGTGGATATTTGAGAATATAAATTCAAGATGGGAATTTATAAAAGGATATGGATTGGTTTAAAAATAAATGTTGATTTATTTTTAAAAGATGGAAATGAGAAGTGTATTTCTCTGGATTGTTAAGTACGTTTTTCCAAGGCAATTTTAAATACAAGTTAAAAGTTTAATATGTTTTAAAAAGCATATTTTAGAAGATTGATTATTTCTAAATGTTAAAGTCTAAAGTAAGTATTTTCAAAAATCTATTATTGTAGTAATTATATAAAAGTGATTTGCTATTATGTTTTAAAAGAGAAATTTAGTTTATATTTGTAAAGTGGTTTCATTTTAAATATTCCTTAAGTATATATTTTGTTAAGGTATCAAAGTAGTTTTTAAATTTCAATATTATAAAGTATATTTATAGTAAAGTGCTTTTAAATTATTTTAAATCTAAAGTATTTTGTACTTGGTGATTTAGAGAAATAAATATTTGGGGAAATGTATTCCGTAAGCGGAAACTGTTTGAAATTGTTTCCAAAAGGAGTTTGAAAATAGAAATATATCTTGGAAAGATATTTGGGCAAATAAATAATGTGGGAAATTATTATTGTGTGATGGTTGCTTGTGGATGTTAATTGATAGTTAAATAACCGACTATCAATATTGGCCAAATGCGTTGATCGTTTCGAAGAGACCGGGATCGAGTTTCCGTATACCAGGATTCTAGGTCTGGAGACTCGAATACCACTTCGATCCGGTTTGTACGTTTCGTGTAACGATTTCGGAGTCGAAGATGGAGCAGTGAAGTGCAAGGGCTAGTCGCTACTAATCCTGAGGATATTTCCAAAATGGATGTAGTAGGAATAGTGCCTTCGGTTCCGTTCGGACCCGGGACGGACTTGTATGGACGAATGCTTTCGTGACATCGTCAGGTGGACGATGGGCATTCTAAGGGATATGTGCTAAAAAGGTATCGTTTAGCCTCGAGCCTCATCAACCGGGAATGACTGAAAATCAGGGGTTATGCAGCAAGGCTTCGTGGGTAGCACCCACTTGAGAGTAAGGTCATCCCTGTCTAGATGTCCCTTTTATTTCGGCTTAGTGTTGCGGTTGCTGATCCCAACCGTGGGGTGATTTTACTTGGAATTATCCAGTAAGGGATGATTCCGGTCTTGTGATGCAGGGGAGCGGGCGTACTCCTCGGTACTGTGATCTAGGCCACGTACTGTGACAGGTGGTACCCCAGTGCCTAGTCATTCGTTGGAAATCCATTCTCCCTACGTGCCTTGTACGAGTTTTGTTTGTATTACCCACGTTGTGGCTAGTATGCTGGAATTTAATCATGTAACAATTTCAGCTATTTTAATAAGTATTTGTGAATAGACACTATTATAATATCAGAGAATTTTGATAAAAAGTGTTTAGCTATCGTAAGGTAAAAACCCGACATGTTTATTTGTGGCGTGGTCTTACGAGATGCTTTTATTTTCAAAAGGATTTTGAAACTTTAATAATCAATTTGAGTGTGATTTTCTCACGCTGGTTTTCCAGACTGACTCGGGTATTGTTTTATATGATGCTCGGGTCAGACCGAGATAAACAGGTTCAGGATATGATGCTGTGGAGCTCAGGAGACGAGCTGGATGACGATACGTACTCTCGTACTTGCTATTATTTTTCCGCTGTGTATTCAGTTGTATGTTATGGATGTTGATGTACTCTGATGATGTATTCTGATGATGTATTATATAAACAGATATAGTTTTTGATTTGTGTAAAGATCTGTTGATATATATTATATTTTATTCCGCTGCGATGTGAGATTCTGTTGTTGATTTTCTGTTTCTTCTTCTTCTACCTCTTCTTCTTTAACACAAATGGTTCGATTTTCCGGGTCAGGAAAGTCCGGTCGTTACAGTCTCAGAATTGAACGAGACCAGTTCCATTGGATCCGTAATAGTTAGTTATTATCGGATTTCAATTTTCGTAGCAATCGAAGTTGTCGTTTGACCGTGGCAGCTCGAAACGCATCGATATCGTTTTAATTTTAATTCGGCGAGTTAAAATAGTCATTTTTCAAAAAGTCTCGGATTTCGACGAAACCAGTTTCATCGGATTCGTAATGTGATATTATTGTAAGATTTCAAATTTCGTAATTTTTGGATTTACCGTTTGTTCGGGGCAAGCCAAAACGCCTCGAAATCGATTTAAATCGGTTTAATTTAAATTGATCGTTTACTGTCATATCTCACACATACGATCGAATTAGCTTCCGAAACCTATTCCATTGCGTTCGGAACGCGGGGTAAACCTTGGAAACATCAGCCGGCACGTTCGATTCGGAGTTCGGAAATTTCGGGATGAATAGTGTTCGTCGTTTTTTCTATAAAAGGACCTAACTATTTTCATTTGCATTAAAACTAAACCCTAACCCTAGCTAAAACGTGCAGCCGCCACTAAAGAAAACAATGGCCAGAAATGCACGCCCTTCTCCCTCAAATTTCTCTCGATCTGTCGACATTCACGCGAAGTGGTCAACTGCAAATATGAAGAGCACGAGGAGACCTTTACATCCATACGGGGATGATGAGCTTTAATCGAGCAGATCGTCATCGAAGTGGCCGCGTTCTCCTGCTGTACGCACGCGTTTCGAGAGGGGTGGGGACCACCGAGCTCGCTGGCCTTCACGTCGCAGGTGGAGTTCGTCGTGGCGCGTCTCTAGCTGGGTCTTGATCGTCTTCGAGATGAAAGAGTTGGTCGCGGTGATTAGGGTTTTAGAGGCGGCTATGGGTGTTGCTCGCGTTCGAAACTGGTAGGAGGGAAGAAGATGTACACGGCCGTGATCTGGGGTTTGCAAACGAACGGTCCAGATTTGCTAGGTTTAAAATTTTAAAAGAAAAATGTAAATTTAATTATATTAGAATCGTATAAACTTTGAAATTTCATATCTTTTTGCTGCGAGGTCGGAATGGAACGAAACGAAAAGCGTTGGCTTCGTTTTGTCGAGCTCTTTCCTATGGAACTGATTTGGAGTCGTTTGGAGCTAGTTGAATTTTGGGTAAAATTAAACGCGTGTTTAATTTTATTCGAAATAAACGCTGAAATCAGAATTAAAATCAAGGTGAGATCTTCTCACTCAAATGAAAGTGGAATTTTCAGTTATTTATTGATTGATTTGATTGCTGTTGGATGTGATATTAGATATAGTAGGATATATCTATTATATATAGCAATATATACATATTGGCATATGTATATATTGGATTGTTGATTTCCCGCCTCGTATAGCGGATGAGACCCTATTGCGCCGTTAGTAAGCGGATATTTTTATAAAACCTATATACCACGATAATTCCGTACTGGAGCGGAATTGGTATTGTGCTAACGTCTTTGGATGCAGGGAAACAGGTTGGAGGGATCCAACTGGATTCCTCACCAGTAGTTATTTATTTACAGGATTGATGTATATTCTGTTATCATATGTTGATATATGATGTTGTTGTTGTGATTGACCAATTGGTGCTGTAGCATCATCGGATTCAGCTTTTGAAGTTTAAAAATAACGACTTTTACTTTAAAAGGGTTTTTAAAGTGATTTTTGAAAATATACGTTTTATGGAATTTTTGAATTGATTTATAAACGTTAAAATTTTAAAGTTATAAAAGTCATAATTTCTAGTGAAATATAACCAAAGTGTCATTTTTGAAATAAAAGTCGATTTATTTATAAAATGGTTTAAGTTGGGATTTTTTGAACAACTATAAACGATTTGTATAAAAAGATTTGTAAAATTGATATTTTATAAATCGAAATATTGGACTTATAAAACGAATTTTTATAAGTGTTAGAAAGAAGTATAAATGGATTTCATAAGTGAATGAAATTAATAGATTTATAACGTGAAGTTATAAAGTAAATAGATATTGTAGAATAAAAGATTTATAAGAAATTTACTTATAAATTTGACTTTTGCACTTAGATGGGATATAAATAGAAATTGCAAAATGAAATGATTTTATAAGTTGAAATGGTTATAAAGTATAAATGCGATTTATAAACGTTGTTTATAAATCCGAAATCACTTATTTTGATAAGTGAATTATAGAAGTTAATAAAGGAAGATTTATAAATCAAAGTTGTTATAAAGTAGGAATAGAATTTATAAGCGTTGTGTTATAAATTCGAAATCAATTGGATTTGATAAATTAAATGTAGAAGGTTATTAAAGGAAATATATTCGCGATTTTGGATAGCGAATTATCCTTAAAATGAATGTGTAGAAAATATTGAAATGTGGTTAGTGAAGTATATTCACGATTTTGGACAGTGAATATATTGTTAAGTAAAATGGATATTGTTTTGGGAAAGTGACATTGAAAATGAAGTTAATTGTTTTAAAAGATGTTTTAAAATGTGTTAAATATCGAAACCATAGATTTCAACATCCATTGTTGAAATAGACGTTTTCGAGGAATAAGGAAATGATGGACTATAACACTGTTGTTATAGTAAATGATTTCCGAAAGGAAATGTTTTGATGTAGTATTGGGATTCATATATCTATCTAAATTCCGAATCCCTATACTAGTGATTTTGAGTCGTCGTAACGATGTTTTACGTAACATTCGTTTTGACTCAAATAAAATGTGTTTAAAGAATGATTTCCTTAAAGAATGAAATGTATACTTAATATTGATTTAAGTATATTGAATATTTTCAAATGTTGAAAATAAATAGATTTGTGAAATACTTATTTTTAAATAAGTATGGAAATGCTTTTCCAATATGAAATGAACTGTTTTGAGATTTTATCTTTTAAAGATAAAATTGAAATGTGGAAATTGATTTGAAATTGTTTTCAAATGGTGAAGTGTGGAAATAATATATCTAGTAAAGATATTTTTGGAAATTAAATAATTCGGGAAATTATTTGGAATCTGATGATGTTGCACATCTTTATTGATTGTTAAATAACCGACTATCAATAATTACCTTAAGTAGGTATTTGTTGTGAATTGGATGAATTTGAATGCCACACTTATTTTTGAATAAGCGCTCACTATTCGGGTTAGCCGGGAAAGGACCATGGGGTCGTATAACCCATTCCGAATATGTGATACGTCGTTATGAATTGCATTCGAAGACCGGTGTTGAAGACCGGATATTTTTGAAAACGGAAGGATTACCGTCGAGTTACTCTACATCGGCTGATCTCCGATTTAGAGGTTTTTATCACCCTTAGTGACGGGAAGTCCTGACGTGATTGAAAATTATCCGGATATGCAAGGGCTTCGTGAGAAGTGCCTTCGGTTCTGTTCGATCCCGGAACAGACTTGTATGGATTGTGTGTCTGACGTTACAATTTGAGATATAAAGCTGATTTCTTTCAAATACATTTCTGTTGGTGGCGGAGAATTTATTCTCTTAGCTTAACACCCTTCTCTGAGACGTACGAGCTCAGAGGTTATGTAGTTGAAATTTATCAGCGATATATCCCAATTTGGTAACGTGGCATACTGAGTGTTGCTGTGAAATGATCAGTGTTTGATCATTTGTGATATGATCATTTGTTTGATCTTATATCTTTGTGATCATGGGTTGATCATTTTTGTTTGACCCGAAGCAGGGTTTTGTAGAAAGCGTAGCTTTGTGGACGAGACTTCATCGAGCCTCACACCCCGGAAATGGTCGAAACAGGAAGGATGCAGCAAGGTTCTAGGGAGTAGCGCCCCTTAGTGTATGTCATTCCTTCTGGATAAAGGTGGTATCATGGTATGGAGCCCAGATACTTAACCTATGTGGTTGCTGCATTATTATCTATGTGGTTTGTTGGAAATCGGGGATCCTCGGGAAGATCGGTTACGATCGGGGGATGGCATACGCGTGTCAGTAGTTACCTATTTTTGCAGAGGTAACCCGGCCTTGTGTTGGCAGAGATCCGGTTAGGTTCTCGGGTCGTCTATTCCAGGGACGTACCCATCGTGGATAGGAAGTTCCTTAGCCTGACCATTTGTTGGAAATCCAAAGAAACAATACGAGCCTTGTACGGTTTTAGTTGTAGAACCTATCATTCACTTATGGTGGTCACCACTGTTTGGATGGTAGCTATAGTAGGCATAAGTGCGGAATGCCTATGCTGGCTAAGATTAATATTATACTTTCGAAATGTTTTCTACACTATGCACTAATAATAATATCAAAAATGATTTGATTTTGCGTAGTAAGCATCTTTGACTATCATAAGAAGAAATCTCCTCCAATTCTGCGTTTGCATTGTGTGTGTGGTGGGAGGTCTTATGGTAGTTTCATTTTCCAAAAGCATTTCGAATTGACTTTAAAAATTATTTTGTCGTTATAAAGAATAACTGTTTTATGATCTCACACCAGTCACCATGACTGACTCGGAGTTTATTGTTTCCCTTCTAAACTCTGGGTGCCCACCAATTTCCACACGGGCAGCCTAGAGTTATATTATCAGGATATTCTGGATATTCTGGAGCTTTGGAAGCAAGCTGGATGACGAGACGTAGTATTTGTATCTAATAGTACTTATTCCGCTGTGTATTCTGTATGAGGACAAGTTTATATAACTGTCCATTGTTGTTTATTGACTCTGATGATATGATGTGATGTAATGTAATAACAGATATAATTCTTCTATTTTTAAATGATATTCATTTATCTATTATATATTGTTCCGCTGCGATATGTGAGATTCTGATATTGTTTTCTGTTTCTGTTTCTGCTCTTGTTCTGTTGTTGTTCTTCTTTCTTTTTCTTCTATCTTCTTCTTCTACCTCTTTCTTCTTTCTTAAAACCATAACTTTTCGGGTTTCCGGCATTCGATGGCTCAGCAGTCGATAAAGTGAGTATCGATGTTGAATTTTCGAAAGTCGAAAATTCTCGGGATGTTACAATTTATATCTCTTGTCATATTGCAAAAGGTCTTCCGTACAAAGGAGACTCTGCCAAAAAATTTCGGAAATTCATCGTGTTAGAAAAATTTCGAAAATTCTTGGAATTTTTTTTTAATAACAAATTGATTTCGAAATGTAATCGAAATAAAGGGTTTTGGAATTTGAATTGAAAACAAATTGTTTTGGGTAGAAACAAAAGATTAGAAAGTGAAATATCGAGCATTAGCTAATTGGGTTTTAATAGGTTAATGGGTTTGGAACATTCTTTCTGCCTTAGCAATTACGGGGACGAAATTCTTTTAAGGGGGGAGGAATGTAACGTCCCGGATTTTTCGACATTTGATTTGGAATATTTAAATGGTTTTAAATATTGAATTTGAAATATAGGTTGATTTTAGATATGGAAATTTGGTTTTTAATTTATAAAATAAATTCAGAATTTAAATATAACGATTTATTAGATAGATTAATTATTGAATTTAATAATTGAATATTGGGTAAATTATTGTATTTTGAGTTTTAAGCTCGATAAAAATAATTTAAAGGCTTATAAAATTCATATTAATAATAATGAAGAAAATAAAAGTTTGAAAATTGAATTTAAAAGTGATCTGTTCAATTTTAAAAATAGCTTGTTTAAATTAACGTTTAAAAATAGCATTCCGAGGCACATCTCGGAATTCGACGAAACCAGTTCCATTGGCTCCGTAATATTGTATTATTATCGGATTTCAAAATTTCATAGCTTTTGGAGTTATCGTTTGATCATACAGTATATAAACGCGTTGAAAATTTATATCGAAATTTAATATAATAATTGGGTCCAAAAAGCTATCTTCCCCATGTGATCGAATTGGGACTCAAAACCTTTTCCATTGCGTTCAGAATAGGGGTATAACATTATGAACACCTAACGGCACGCCTCGATAAGGGTTCAAAAATTTAAGCTGCGAATTTAATTATCCAAAAACCACTTTGATCCAGTTATTAACGTTACGAATGAATACCATGAAGATGACTTGTATGGCTGAATGCTATCAGAACATCATCATTGGAGGACGATGAGCATTCTAAGTAAAATTGTTCTTGAAAGGTAACGCTTAGCCTCGGACCTCATCAACTAGGAATGACTAAAACAGGGGAGATGCAGCAAGGCTAAGTGGATCGCACCCAAGTAGGGTATGTTATCACCTTTCTAGATGTCATTGAAACCCTATTTATCTTAGATATGGGTATACATGAAAGAAGAAGCGCTCGATGGTAAGGGTGGGAACACCCGGGATGATAACATATTCGGTCTATCCAGGTTAGGGGTAGACGGGTCTTGTGTAGCAGGGATCCCGGCGTGGTCCTCGGTACATTGTTCTAGAGGTGTACTGTGATGGGTGGTACCCCAGTGGTCCTGTCATTCGATGGAATCCATTCTCCAATGAGCGCCGTACGGTTTGATTGTGCCCAACTATGCTGAAACATGAGATGAAAGCATTTCAGCTATTTTCTATTTACTTTCTATAGACACTATTATAATATCATGATTTTGATAAAAATCGTTTTGGTTATCGTAAGGGAAAAACCCGTCGTGTTTATGTGTGACGCGGTCTTACGAGATACCATTGTTTTTCAAAATATTTTGATAACTCTTATAAATTCAAATTGAGTGTGTTTTCTCACGCTATTTTTCCAGACTGACTCGGGTGTTATTTGATTATAATGCTCGGGTCAGACCGAGTATTACAGATTCAGGATAGGATGCTATGGAGCTCAGGAGACGAGCTGGATGACAGATGTATTTCCATAGATTTGTATTTCCACTGAGTGAGGACAGGTTATTATAACTGTCCAGATTGATTTATTGATTGATCTACTCTGATAATGAAATGTATATTAACAGTACAATTCTTGTATTAAAAATCTGTTATTATATATTATATTTTATTCCGCTGCGATTGTGAGATTCTGTTGTTGTTGTTCTATATTTCTTTTATCTCTTTCTTCTTCTTTATATTAGTTATTCGCTCTTTCGTACACTTTGGGTTGAGCAAGGAATAATTATTATCAACTCAAGTGGTACGTAACTGTAGGTCGCTACATCGCCCTAGCAACCTTGGGACTTAACCCTCAAATAAACTTCTCATTTCTTTTGATGACAGTTTCAATGGTAGCATATCTGTATCTCGATAACTCATTAAACTTCGTAGCATACTCAATCACCGACATCCCACCCCGCAAAAAGTTCATGAACTTTCTTAGCAATACTGACTTGGCAATTTCAGACAAAAACCTCTCTTTGAATCTCCTTCGAAATTCCACCCATGTCAACTCCTCCTCGGGAACTCCCACGGTAACACTATTCCACCAATGAAGCGATGCTCCCTACAACTATCTAGAGGCTAGTCTCCTCTTCTGCTAATCATTTAATCCCAAGTCAATGAAGATTCTTTCATAGTACAAAAGCCAGTTCTCTACTTCTATAGCAACTTCCGTTCCCAAAGACGGTTTCTCACCAAGACTGGTATAATCCCTGCTCAGCATAGCATAGTTGTTTCCAACTAGGGCCACATGATTAGCTCCTCCAACATTCCCAAAATTACCCCCAACTACACCTGCAGCTAGGCCTGTCAATGGTACGGGTTTCGGCCCCAGCCCGACCCGAACCCGCCCTATTTATGCAGGTACGGGTTTTGCCTTTTACTACCCAAGCCCGACTCAGGCCCGATCTGGGTCGGGTACGGTTTTATCAAAACCCGGTCCGGTTAGGGCCCGATCCGACTATTAGTTTTTCATCGTATCAAAACATGAATGCGTATGTTATTTATTTACCATTTTGTTTGTTTACATGTAGATGTTTTTTCATACTTTTGTTATGAGCTTGACTACATCACCGTCCAATTTATATGTTAACATTTTGTATACAAATTTTACCAAAGTTGCAGTTTGAAAAATACAGTTTTAACATAAATATTCTGAGTTAGGTATATAGTTATTACCTAGCGGGCTTAAAAAGCCCGACGGGCCGGGCTCGGATATTGGGTTGAAATACCCTGCGGGTTCGGGCCGGGCTTGGGTTTTAATTATTGTAATTGGACTCGGGTCCGGGTTTTATAATACCCGGACCAAACCCTTCCCATTGACAGGCCTACCTGCAGCTACTCCAGCTTGCATCAGACTAACAAAGAACTGATACATCATCCCCATATCTACTGGCGGATTTCCATCACCAACTTTGGCATTCGCATTTTGATTAGCATTTTCCTATCGACCCTGGTTTCTCCTGTTGGGTCGAGCATTTCCATTTGTTGTGGTGCTTCCTCCACCTAGATTTCCTCTTCCATTTCCTGCCTCCATATCTTCCTTTCTCGTAAATCTGCATACGAGCCTTAGTAAGATACAGAAGAATGGTCTAAGAGAAAGGGGAGTAAGTGCTTTTGTATATATATAAGTAACAAATACATGTACGTTAATATAGCGTTAACCCAAACCCCGTTCTTATTTTTTGATTCATTGGATTATGTTTTGAAAATAAATTAGGTTTAAATTATTTTTAAGTTTACATAAACCTATGCTCTAATACCAACTTGTAACATCCTCCATTTGGAAGCCCAAAACTAATGGCTACGGATGATGTAGTCATCCATAGTTATTAATATGACCAAATGCGATAATGTTAGGTACCTTGATATAACAGAAACACATGGATATGAAAAAAAAAATCATGAAATAAATTTCTCATTCCACTTTAAATCATATTTCAAATTCATTACATAATCCCAATTTCGTAAACCACATTCATAGAAATATAATTATTACAAAATACACCAAGAGCGACATATGAAGATGCCCCCTTGGATGACCAGAGTCTAAACATAGGCAATTAAACAACTTTGGCATTACAACCAAAACACAGTGGAATCAAATAGAAAAGAACTCCTAATAGCTAGCTTGCCTCCTCCACGTTTCCAGAAGTTTATTCGTCCAAAGGAGCACCTAAAAACCCTAACTCTCAAACTACTCAAAGTTAATTAAGCACCCGAGAGTTTAAGGGGAAACATAAAGTTTGAGTCAGACATAAAGCTAGATGTGAAAATTAACCTACCATCCCAAATCATATAAATACCTAGTGACATCGCGCCGCTTAGCGGAATGGGTTTTCCCCTCACTAGTATCTTAACCAAAATTTATAATAACCATATAATGTGCACCTGCATCCACAATGGTTAAACATAACATAATAAAATGTATCATGATGATATGAAAACATGCAATATATTCTGCATTTCCCATCCCCATTCATTTAACTATCTGTCTCAGTTATAGTTTCTAGGGTCGCTACTAACCTATTAGTTTTCATGGGCTGAGTAATAACTTGGTCATAGCTTGCTTAGGTGGGGATGCGGCGGCATATGGGTGAACGACACGATGGAGTTGGAGATTGAAGTCGCATGTGTAGTGCGGCCCGGTATCGTGAGCGCGAGCCGAGAGGGAGAGAAGGGTAATATAGTTTTAAAATTTGAATTTATTTAAGTTAATCATAATTTAATAATCTTAAACTACGTTAATTCATATCTAATTCGTACGAAGTCCAAATTTGATGCGACAAGTTGAATTACGATCGTATCAGTGAGTACTACAATATGGAGTTGGATTGGATGGATTTGGAGCTAGTGGAAATTTCGGTTAAATTGAACGTCTGTTCAATTTTAATTTGAAACGAACCGTTTGGCAACTTCTTAAATCAAAGTGAGTTAATCTCACTTTTTTGGTTAATCATATTATATTACATAGTCAATAAATATTAGTTATTGGATGTGTGGATATTTTATTGTTGATTATTGTTGAATGTTTGGATAATTTACTAAATTATATTGATGGTTTGGATATATTCGCGCCCCTGGAGCGGATGAGATCCTATTACGTTCCTATGTAAGAGAGGATGACCCTTTGTATATGAATCCAACCTCGTAGTAGTTGATTTTTATATAATCTGATTATATGTTGTATGTAATGCAGGGGGACAGGTTGGAGGGATCCAACAGGATTCCTCACAATCTTGATTTTACTTTTCATATATATTGTGATATATAACTTATTGGATGCCATATTTGATGACATGGATATGATTTTGCTTGTTTAATGCTTTAGTAGCATTGGGCCTTATTTTTGGTATTTTGAATACTATAAAATAATGGTTGATTTAAAAAGGGATTCCAAAGTGATTTTGGGAATTATATATGTTTTAATCATTTTTCTTGAATTATTTAAAGAAGTAGTTTATTTCAAAATTAAAAGTATGATTTTTAGAGATTATAAATTTATAGTTATATAAAATATTTTAAAATAGAGATATTTGAACTGTGATAAAGGTTTTTAAAATCTTAAAAGTAAGTCCATCTTTTATAATAAAGGGGTATGGTTTTTAATGGAAGATAGAAATATTTTGGTATAAATATTTATTAACCGTTTTATGTAGAGTAAGATATATATATACATACATACATACATACATACATACATACATACATACAAATACATATATTAAGATTTATTTATAAATATGGGAATTTATAAATGTGATAAATTATAAAGGTGATATTTTACAAATGAAGTGAAGGTTTGTAAATTTGTATTTTGTTAATAAAAAGCATGGCTTTATAAACGGTGTTTATAAATTAAGAGAAACTTTTATTATTGGATAAATTGGGAAATAAATAAAAAAATTATGGATTTATAATAAGATGTGGAATGATGTTTTAGAAAGTAGTTGATTCTACTTTGGAAATTGAAGGTAAGAGTAAATCTGGGAATGTTAAACGATATTTTATAAATAGAAAGGAATTTTAAAAAGGAACTCATCCATGTGGGGGCAACGTTAAAAATGGATGGTGATTGATGTTTCTAAATGGGATTTATGAATAAGTGAGATTTATAAATGAATGGAGTTATAAATGGCATTCATAAATAAAGGGGTTTCATGGAAGGAAGTTTCATAAAATAGAAGAGATTTATAAATATAGCTTTATAATTATGGGAACGGTTATGTGGAAAGTTAAGTATGGATTTTTTATCAAAGAAAAATATTTATGTTTCAAAAAGTTGTTTATTTATACTAATATTCTTTTAAAGTTGGTTATCAATATTTTAAATAATTAGAAGTTAACTATTTAAATTATTAATATTGTTTAAAATTAAGTTTGATTATTTATCAATATAGTTTTGAAAATTAATTATTTTTATTTATAATAACGTTGAAGATAAATTATTGTTGTTTATTTAAGAATGTTTTGGAATTTATTAATTATTATTTTAAGATGTTTTAAAGTTAGTATTTATTTATTTATAATTTTTTCTATTATATAATAGTGTTTTTAAGTAAATGATTAGAATTTATATTATAAATGTTTCTGAGATTTATAAATAGGGTTTTATAAGCAGATCTGGATTATAAGAGGGATCTTATAACATGTTTTGAAAACGTAAGAGAAGATTGGTTAAAAGGATAACAGAGTTTTATAAATGGTTTTAGATATTTATAAATGAATTTTTGAAATGGGTTTATAGATTTATAAAAGGAGTTTTATAAATGGTTTTGTGGATGTATAATGGAGTTAGTAAATGATTTTCGAATTGTATAAAAAGGAAATCTTCCTCGGTGTTTGGTGGATATACTTATACCGTTGAGATAAGTAAATGGATATTTTCCAAGAAATTAAAATATAGGGATTATTGGATATATATATCAGGAAAATAGTGTCAGTGATAAAATTTCTCAATATTTTAGCCTCAAGGATCAGCCTTCAATATCTTAGCGTAAAGGACACTTTTGAATTTTAATTCGAAGGTAGGAAAAGAAATTAGAGAACGGTACAAACAGACAAATGAGTCTGGAGCACATCAAGCTTAGACGGTATTGTCGGCAAGGGCGGTTGATGTGATGGCGTTGGCTGCGAGGGTTTTAAAGTAGCTCGATTTGAAGTCATCTAATGATGGAAAATTTATAACTCTGGTGGCAGGGATGCCATAGTGAAGTGGTGTTTTAGAGGAAATAACAATTCAAGGAAGAAGAAGAGTAAGTGGAGAAAGAATAACAGCAAGCCATGGAAGAATTAGGGGAGGAGAAGTGGTATCAGCTGTTAGGTATCAGTTTTCTAGTTTGTAGGTATCATTTTCGAAAATATTTGTTATTTTTGAGTTTGTGATGAACTAATTTTCTACAAGGATGATTGTTATAATTGAAATGCTTGTTCAAGAATAAACTGTAAACTTAGATAATGCTGATCGAATTTGATAAATTTGAAAACCTAGAAGATTATGGGTGGTTTATTTGAGTATCGGCTGTTAGTATCAGTTTTAATTGTCGGTAGCAGTTTTTAGGTAGCAGTTTTTAGGTATCAGTTTTTAGATACCGGTAGTAGTTTTTAGGTATCGGTTTTTAAGTTAAGATTATCGGTAGCATGTGATGACAGCGGGTGGTGTTGGGGGCGGCGGCGAGGCCGGTGGTGCAAGTGGTGCGACGGGTGATGGTTGATAATTTTGGAAGTTTGTCCTTATGACTAATTTTGAAAGAATATTTGTCCTTAGCACTAATTTTGGGAGAATGTTTGTCCTTATGACTAATTTTGAAAGAAATTTGTCCTTAGCACTAATTTTGGGAGAATGTTTGTCCTTATGGCTAAAATACTGAGGTTGTGCCCTTGAGGCTAAAAAATACAATTTTTTGTCCTTTATACAATATATATATATATATATATATATATATATATATATATATATTTGTGAAAGGACTTTGAGACAAATATTTACAAAGTGAATTTAATTAATAAAAGATTAATAAAGGAGGCTAGTGGTTGCATGTTTGCTTAACCAATGTTGGTTTTCCCTATTGAATAAATCCCTGATTTGGATGTGTGTTTGTTATTTGATTGGTAAATACACGACTATCAAGTTGGACTCAAAACGTAACTTTGGAAATATCTAGGAGAAATACGTGAGTAATATGGCACAGTCATCTCTGATGATGTTGTACTGTGCTTATAAATCTCGTTTCATTCTTCTAGGACAATGATAAGGAAATCCGTCCAATAACGGTTCGAGGGTGATCTCCACTCTTATATTTGACTGTTTATTTCCTAAGGAACAAGGGTTGAGATTACCAAAAGCTATCGAATGTTGTTTCGAAGAGACCGGGATCGAATATGTTATCCGAAAACCACTTCGATCCAACTTAAGCGTTGAAAAGTGAAGACATCTTGAGGATGATGGAAATTGAAGATGGAGCTCTCAACTGTTTCGTTCAGTACTTGAATGAACTTGTATGGATAAATGCTGGTATTGCATTGTTGCCTGGAGGGCAGTATTAGCATTCCAAATGGGAAGTGCTATATAAAAGGTAAAACGAAGCCTCAAGCCTCATCAACCGGGAATGACTAAAACAGGGGAGATGCTTCAAGGCTATGTGGTTCGCTACCATTATGGTATGGCCATCACCCAATCTAGATCGATATAATAGATTATGTACGCTTGGGTCTCATTTAGGTTGTTGATCCCAACCAGGGTGATGACATATTTGGCGCTCTCCAACAAGGGGTACGGCCGGTCTTGACTCGTAGGGAGTCTATGTGAGGCTTTCGGTGTATATCTAGAGATGCACTGTAGTAGGTGATACACTGGTGCCTTGTCATTATTGGAATCCATTTTCCAATACATGCCTTTACGGACTTAGTTGTGCCCAACTAGTGAAATGTGAGATGCAAGCATTTCAACTATATTCATATTTTACTTTGACCCCTATACGTTATTATAATATAAATAGAATTTCATATGAAATGTTTTGATTATCGTAAGGCAAAAACTCGTCCGTGTTTATGTGTGGCGTGGCCTTATGAGATACTTTTGATTTCAAATATTTTTATAACTTTAAAAATCCAGTTGGATGTGTTTTCTCACGCTGGTTTTTCAAACTAGCTCGGGTGTTATTTTATTATAATGCTCGGGTCAGACCGAGCATATTTACAGATTGCTTTGGATGCATTAGAGCTCAGGAAATGAGTTAGAGGTCTTCAAGTCATATTCACGTATATGTTTATTTTTCGCTTCTTGTTGTTGAAATCATCGGCATTTGTGAGGATAGGCTATTATAACTGTTCAGCTTATGATTGTGATTTGTTGTTGTACTCTAATTTATGCATGTATATAGCAGTTTCTCTTTTGTAAAGATCATTGATATTATATTATATATTGTTCCGCTGCGATTATGAGATTCTATGTTGTTTTTAATTACTTTCTCTTCTTCTTCTTCCCTCTTTCATTCCCATAACTATTCGTCTTTCCATTCGATTTAGGTTGGACATGTGTGGTTTAGTGTCAGCTTGGATTGTACGAATTAGCGGGTCGTTACACTTGGTATCAGAGCTTAGGTTGTGCAAACACCTAGGCTTTGGTTGGGTACTCATTATAGATAAGGTTAGTAATACCCTGGAATGAGTTTGAGTGTATTATATATATGAGCGCGTATTTATTAGTGGTTATAAAAATGTTTTATATTGTGTTAACTTATCTGTTGAGTGGCTTATGAATTCTGGTCGGTGCGTGGGACGCTACGGTATCGATGGGGGTTTCTAAATGCTTGAACAAGGCAAACCAACACAGTATTGTTTTAAAATTGGGTAAATGAATTATTTTTACCTGGATTATATTTTATATATAAAAGAATAATTTTTCAATAATTATTATAGACATATATGGTTGTTTGTTTGTTAGTGAATGAAAATATTTGATTATTATCATTTTTTATTTTTGTTGTTTGTGTTCTAATAAAAGTTATTATTATTATAAAGTAAACAAAGATAACAATTAAGAAATGGTTTTATATAACCAAATTAAAATTATATATAAGAAAATATATAAATATGATTTGTAAGTAAAATGGAATTTAAAAGCAATAAAAAGTACTGAACTCACTTCGGTCGCTGGAAATAATTCCTGTGATGACTGCAGCATTATCGGCGTTCATTTTCGAGTTTCTATGTGAGGAATTGGTACCATCGAAGTTTTATTTTGGTAAAACAAATTTTTTTTAGAGTCCAGAAGTGTAATTTAAAATATAAAGGAGTTATGTATAATATATGTTTTCAAAATGATTTGAAATAAAACTGGGTGTTTAAAATCCTGAAATTTTTTCATCTAAATGTTTTGGGAAAACATAAGATAATAAGTTTTTGAACTTTTATTTTGGAAATGGTATTGATAAGAAAAGAGGTTTGGAATTGAGATATGAAATTAAAGATTTAACTTATGTAAAGTTAAATAAATGGAGTTAAGGAAATTGAATTTGAGTTGCAAAATGAATTGAATATGGTTGGAATGTTGTTTAATAGAATTGCATATGAACTTAACTGTTGAATGATAATGAAAATAAGAAGGTTCGTATAAAAGGTTTTAAAATGAACTTAAGTAAGTAATTTGATGGAATGGTTCTTAAGTGATATTAGACTTGAAAGGAATATACTAAGGGATAATGAAATAGAAATTAACTTAGGAGAAGTTAAAATATAAAGATTTTATAGAATGATCCATAAAAGAATTAAATAAGAAATGAAATGTTGTTAAACATAATGTGAATAATTGGATGTGAACCAATGAATGTAAATGGATCGAGCGTAAATAAAGTGAATGTAAATAATAGAATGTAAATCAATTTAATGGAAGTAAATTAAATGTAAATTAATAGAATGTAAATAAATTGATAACGAATCAATGGATTGATAGTAAGAAATGAGAATGTAAATATAATGTTGACATTTGGAAACGTAAATGATATGACGATAAATTAACTGGATGGACACCAATTGTGGATGCTTTCTCTTGTTACATTGGCTACATTTGCATATAGTTATTATATATTCTATATGTTATATATTGATATTGCTTTCTATAAACATATTCTCATTGGTTGTTGAGTGATTAGTAGGTGCGGATGGCGTATGCTTCGCATTTGGAGCTTGTTTTTGCATTTTATTGGGCGTATATGCTTGCTAATACTAAAATAAGGTACACATCTTGGATTACATATCGTATTTTTATATTATTCCCTACAGGATGCCTCATCCTCGAAGATGAGGTGTATATTTATGATTATATATATCTATTATAAATTTTTTCGATCGAGTCGTGCAAAGGAGACACTGGCAAAATTTTCCGTAAGTTTAAGGCGTTAGAAAAATTTTGAGAATTTTGAAAGAGAAATTTTTTATAACTAAAATTTGATATTTTTGCTATAACATGGCATGGTAGTAGTTAGTATCTATGAGTGAATTTAGAAACTTAGAAAGGTGATAATAAAGTTTCAAAAAATTGATTTTTGGAAATTAAATACTTAAAGGAAATTGGTAATCTATTTCATCTAATTGGTTTTGAAAAGTTAATGGGTTTATGGCATTTTTCTAACCTTGGAAATTTCAGGGACAAAATTCTTCTAAGGAGGGAGAATGTAAAGACCTAGAATTTCAATCATTTGAACTTGGAATATTTAAATGATTTTAAATATTGAAAAGTTAATTTTATAAGTTAAATAACTGATATTTCAAGATTCATTTGATAATTAAATTGTTTAATTTGATCTGGAATTGTTTAAATAATTGAATCTTGAATTTAATGTGGGCAAAAATGATTTTGAACACTGATTTAAATTTTGTTTAAACAATAATGGTGTAGTAAACTTTTAAATTGGATTTAAAAGTGACTTAAACTGATTTTGTAAATTATTCATTTTAATTAACGTGTAAAAATAGCCTTCCGAAGCACTGTCTCGAAATTGGACGAAGCTAGTTTCATTGGATCCGTAATAGTGAATTATAGTATGACGATGAATTTCATGGTGATTGGACATATAGTTTGGCCGTGCGAGATCGAAACGCGTAGAAATTAGTTAAAAGAATTTAATTTAATATAATTGAGTTTGAAAAACTATCTTATGTATATAATGGAATTGGGTCCCGAGATATATTCCAGTGTATTTGGAATAGGGGTATAACATATAGAACGCCAGGCGGCACGCCTCGTTTGGAGTTCGAAAATATAACGAATGAATAGTGCTTTAAAATTTTCTTATATAAGGACCTAAACATTCTCATTTTTGCAAACCCATAGTTACAAACCAGAGCCGCCATTAACTCAAGGACATCCAACGGCCCATATCGTCCACGTTGATCGAAGTAGAATTAGACGAAGCTTCCTGTAACGACCACGACTTTCTCTCCATAGAAAGTCGTATCGCTAATAAGAAAGAAAGGGGTGAGAAGTAGAAAAGAGAAGAAGAGAAAAGAAACAAACACAAATACTCACAGCGGAAACGAACAAAATATATTATATCACATAAATATTTCACAGTATCATATACAACACTTATCAGAGTTACACAGATTACACATCACATACTAGACAGTTATAAACATCTGTCTAGTTATTACATCTCAATACAAACAAAGATCTAAACAAGATCAACACAGCGGAAACTACTATCTATATCTACAACGCTGAAGCCTCCTGCTCCATTGCTCCTCCACAATTCGTCAAGGCTAACCTGAATCCCTTGGCTACTCGTAAAAATTTGAGTACCCAAGAGTTTATAAAACAGAAATAAACAACTTGGGTCAGACATGGGTCTGGTGTGAGTAACAGGTTAAACTTGTTTAACTTCAAAACCTTTTGAAAGAAAAGATATCACGTAAGACTTCCCACACATAAACATGGGTAAGTTTTTACCTTACG
Organism: Allium fistulosum; assembly: GCA_030737815.1. NCBI lineage: Eukaryota > Viridiplantae > Streptophyta > Magnoliopsida > Asparagales > Amaryllidaceae > Allium > Allium fistulosum. Next base: position 729,532,802 of record CM060902.1, on the reverse strand, counting down.
CTAACCAAAACATTTGATAGGAAATTCGATTGTATTATAATAGGGTCTAGGGTTTCCAAATAAATATGAAATAGCTGAAATTGTTACATTATTAAATTCCAGCATACTAGCCACAAAGTGGGTTATACAATCAAGTCCGTTATCACTTATTGGAAATTGGATTCCATACAATGGCAGGGCTACCGGGGTACCGCCCGTCACAGTACGTGGCCTAGATCACCGTACCGAGGATCACTCCCAATCCCCTGCAACACAAGGTCGGAACATCCCTTACTGGATAATTCCCGCACAAGATACCTCACGGTTGGGATCAGCAACCGCACCACTAAGTCGAAAATAGAAAGGGACATCTAGACAGAGGTAACCTTGTCCTACTTGGGTGCTACCCACTAACCTTGCTGCACCTCCCCTGTTTTAGCCATTCCCGGTTTGTGAGGCTTGAGGTTACGATTACCTTTAAATAGAACACATCTATCTTAGAATGCTCATCGTCCACCTGACGATGTGCTGAAAGCATTCAATCCATACAAGTTCGTTCCGGGTTCGAACGAAACCGAAGGCATTATCTCGTTACACTCGTTTTGGAATCACCCTCAGAGTTAACGACAATAACCCTTGCACTCTGAATCTTCATCTTCACTTGATTCACGACCTATCGTTAATTTGGATCGATGTGGTATTCGGGTCTCCAGACCTGGAAATCCGGTATACGGAAACCCGATCCCGGTCTCATCGAAATCCAAAACGTATCTTTTAAGGCCAAGTTGTTTTAAGGTTAAAACAATTCAATTCTTATCGATACTACACACAGATAGATAATTCACAATAGATAATCCATATTATCAACCAAACAGATAATTCATATTATCATTTCAATCCAACCAAATATCTATATCATAGATCAGCACATCTCTTATCAGAGATATTAACAATGCAAAGCATTCAATATCATTCATCCATTCTTAAGTAATGATTTATCATCTCTAATTAATTTAAAGTAAATTAAATTAATTACTTCATCCTATAAATCCTGCTTACTTAATTATTAATTAAACCAATTAATTAATCATTACTCTAAGTATCTATCTTAATTAATCATTCCTGATTAATTACCCTTTAATTACTTTAAGTAATTAATACTTAATTAATTTCACAAATTAATTATCTTAAACCATTCAGTAATTAATCTTTAATTACTTCATAATTAGTTAACCATACTTAATTACATTAATCTTTAATTAATTATAATTAATTAATTACTTTAATCACTTATTATTTATTAATTAATCTTAATTAATCAATTCTTAATTACATCATTAATTATATTAATTAATGATCCTTAATTACTCCATTTAAATTAATTATATTTAGTTTAATTAAACCATATTTATTAATCACCTTTGATTAATCACATTGAGTAATTACTACCCTTAATTACTCTTCCATAAATTAATTACTTATTAATTAATTACCTTTTAATTTAATCCCTTGATTAATTATTCAAAGTAATTAAACTCAAATTACTTTTATTAAACCATCTTTAGTTAATTACATCCACTAATTAACTTTAATTACTTTCCTAAGTAATTACACTTCACAAATTACATTTAAGTAATTATACTTAACCAATTCCATATTAATTAATTAATCTAATTGATTATCAAAATTAATCCCATTTATTAATTAATTATTTAATAATCCTAATTAATGATCCCTCATTAATTATTAAAACCCTTAAATTACTTCCTTTAAGTAATTAAGCTTTAATCAACTTTTAATTAATTACAACTTAATAAATTCTTAATTATCAATTAACTAATCTTCACTTACTTAATTAATTGCTAAATAAACTTTTAATCACTTGATAAATAATTCCTAATCATTTATTATTAACCTATACTTATTTAAATAAATGATTCTAAATCCCAAATTAATTAACACTTAATTAATTAACTTAAAATTCTTAATTATTTAATTAATTAACACCAAATCATTAATTAAATTAAATTATTAAATTATTCTTTAATTACCTTATTAATTTAATTACTCCTATATAATTAAATCTTAATTACTTTCTGAACTAAGGTATTAACCTTTAACAAAAGTCTTTAAAACATTTTACTTTAAAATCTTTCTTTTTAATTCATTTTAATTTAAAAGATTTAAAATAGATTACAATTTAACTTTAACCAATATTTAAATCAAATATACAAAATCTTTTTAAATCAAATGTTAAGGACACTTAACATTTATAAAAGAAATTTACAAGATTTTTAAACCAATTTATTTAATTTAAAAGTTCTTTTAAACTATACTTTAAACATTTAAAGATGTTTAAATATTAAAATAAAAACTTATTTATTTTTTTACAACTGGGATTTAAGTTTAAATTAAATCCATACTTTAAAATTTTAACTTAAACTTTGTTTAAATTTCTGTTTTCAAATTTTAAATCAATTTTAAAATTTAAAAACACACAGTCTTTAAAACCTGTCCATTCAACTTACCCGAGCCATATATCAAAATACCCGAGCCAAAACCCTGTTTTCCCGAGTACTCCTTCGAGTTTCTTCTTCCCCTTTTATTTTAAACTTTGTTAAAATAAAAACTTAAAAACAGTTTTTAAAACTCACGCGAGTCTTTCCTTCGAAATCCCGAGCCAACACCCAGTTCTCACGAGAACGACTTCGAGCCAAACCTAACATCCATTCGAAAACTTCTTCTTCCTCAACTATCAACTTCCAGATGTACGAAATGTACATGTACACGTGCACAGGCGAATTGGTCGCCTACGATCATCTATTCCATCGCCGACATCTCGTCCACGACCATCTTCCACGATCTCAGTCACCAGAAACTCGAACAACTTCACAATTCGAATTCGAGCAATCTCGATCAATCCTGGAAGCAGCGAACTACTTCAAAACCCAAACCTGTCAACGGCCAGATCTTCCCCCTCCGATCATCGTTATAGTTGAAACCTTGGCTACAACCTCGTCATGGTCCCAGCCACGCTTTCCCAAAGCCACATAACACTCGATCAACCATGAAGTCAGAAATGGTCGAATTCCAAACCTGGTCAAAAACTAGGTTTACGAACTACAGATGCTTGCCTCTGTCGCCTTGATGATTGCGATCATCTCCATCCATTTTTCCCAACATCCTTGTAGGCTCCTCCATCACCTCTCACAAGCCCGACCACCCTCGATCACGTGATCACCAGAAATGCTCGAAAACTTGATTTCCAGACAAACCCAAATAACTCATTCAATAGTCCATTAAAAATTGTGATTCAAGCTTTAAAAATCAGGATTTTGTATAGGGATTCACTTTATAAACTTGAATTAATAATTCAAGATATTTGAATATATCACTTATTTTATCTATTAACTGTTTTTAAGGTTTTTCCAGAGTAGTCTTCTTTGTTTAATTAAAATACAAAATTTAAAACTTACTTTACAATCAAACAAACTAATTTTGTTTGGACCTTAAGTTCTATCATCAAGAATAATCAAGCAGAAATGATTTTGGAAGTAAGGCATGAGCTTGAGAACTTAAACAGAGGTAATCTACAGGTTATCAACATTCATATATTTGTTTTTACTATAAGATCAATGTACATATGAATATTCACACAAACATACTTTTAGATATTAACATATAACACAAGTTACTTCATCTATAAGTCATATACATCAAAACAAAAGGGGTCTCATGTTTATTGTTTCAAGTCAGAGACTTAAATCAGGATCAGGGAAGTTTTAAAACAACAGATATACTCACATCATAGATTCGCAAAGAAACTTGCACATACATATACTAGTAAATCAAACATTATTTATCACAGAATTAGACATGCATCATAATTTCCTAAGTTAATTTTAAGTAAAATGTTACTCACTAGGTATGAGAAGATAAACAGAGCACCTTTGGTATTGAAAACAGCTTTTAAACTTTTAAAACTTGAATGCTGGAATTTGTATAAGAATTTGAAAACTTAGGTGCAGGCAAGATGATTTGAGCTTGCTTTGATTATCTGCTACATGCCCTCTTTCTTTTATTCTTTGAAAATGCTTTGCATGCTCCAGTTTAACTTGCTTTCAGATTTGAAAAGTATGTTTACAGGCTTTGCCTTTGATTGTGGAAAATGCATTACAGGTTTGAATTGATTTTCTGGTTTGAGGAGAATATTGATTTCATGTTTTGTTTGAGGAGTTGATTACTAAATTGGTTTGAGAGGAAGGTTTAATTTCAGATTTGTTTTCAGGAAATTTTGTTTCGAGAATTTATATTCAGTTTTCTTTAGCTTTTGGGAATGAAGATAAGAAAGGAAATGAAGATAAAGAACAATGTTTGTATAGGCTGAAATAATTTCTTAAAAATAAAAGAAAATAGAAATTTAAAAGATGGACACTTGTCATACATCTTAGTTCATAAATTTACACATATTACTTTGAGTCTTAATATGATAACACTTGTCTTTTATTTAGTTTATATTTATTTTAAATGTAAATAAACCTTTTACTTAATTTATTAGTTACTTACCTATATATATATATATATAAAGTATTTTAAAGAAAATAAAACCAATTATGTTTATAATTAAAAGTTATACAAATATTATAATATCCAAACAATTTAAATATTTATTCTCTTGAATTTCAAAGCTTAAATTCAAATTCAATTAAATTAAATCCTAAGATTCAATTTAAAAAGTCAAGTTATATATATATATACATATATAACTATTTATTCAATTAAATAACAATTTCATATTCTTTAAAATCCATTCATATTAATAAAAATAATACATTATACTTATTATATGAAATTAACATATTTGATATTTAAATAATTTATATAAGAGATTATATTATCAAGTGGTATTTTAAAAAGAAACAAAACAAGCCTTTTTGTTAACTCTTATATAATTTTAAATTTAAGTAAAAATATCTTAAGCAATTAAAGTATTTTAAAACTATAAATTTACTAATTTATATAACTTTGAAAAGTCATATTAAATTAAATCAAAATTCCCAATTTACCCAAAGCTTCTATTTACAATATATATAAATAAATATATATATTCAAATAGAAAATATCTTATTAACTTTTAAAAGATAAAATCACCAATTAATACTAATTTAATCAGATTATTAAATTAAATTCAAATCTTATTATCAAAGATCATTAATATCAATTTAATTATTTAACAGATTATTAAATTGATATTGTTAAAATTTCCGGGATATTACATTCCTCCCCCCTTAAAATAATTTCGTCCCCGAAATTTAAACAAAGGTAATTTAATAATCTTATTAAAGATTTAAATTCAAAACACAAGCATCTACTATCATCCATATGCTAGCAACCATAGCAACCAAATCATTCAATCAAACAATTCAACTATCTAGACTAAATTCTAGATAAAAATTCCTCGAGTTTCCCCAAGTATATATATATACCGGGATACTCGCTCTACAAACAATCTAAACAATCAATACTACTAAACTATAAAGCTCCTACTCATCTATATCTACAGAACTTAAACAGAATATCAGACTACAGACGAGTCTGACTCAACTACCAAACTTCCAGAACTGCTGATTCTACAACCAGAGATAGATCAAATACGTACTCCCTCAGAGATACGTAAAACTCAATGAATTCCAGTTATCCAAACAGACAATTCAACCAAGTAGACCAATTACCTATCCAAATTAGAACACAGACGAGATCCAAACATAACTCTACTTCACAACATCAGTAGATTCCAAACTTACTTCTCCCATCCAGAGATACACTCCAAACTGCTTTCGCTGCTCAACTCTGATCTGAGGTAGAACACAAGCACAGACTGGACAACTCACTTCTAGAAATAAGGTTCACTGATCCATAAAGAAAACTCAGATACTCCAGCAAAACTTGAGCTGCTTCACCAAACTCTATCTCTAGGAAAACATCCTTCAACTAGACTGAACCATTGGTATCACTCATGGAATCCAGTCGATAAGAAAACTCAACCTTCAGATGCGGACAAACTTCTGACTTCTCTGAAGACATCCAGAAAAATTCTGACAACCCAAGAGAACACTCAGACAATCGCAAGTCAATTTTGTGATCAACCCATCCTAATTCCAAACAGACTGTTCTCTCATTACCAATCAGAACAGCTTACACTTATTTATCCAATTTATCGAAGAAATGGATATACTCTGCTGTTTCTGAACTCCACTTCAGAAAAACTGCTCAGCCAGAAAAACTTCCTGCCAATCCAAGAATACTCCGAGCTGCAACGCTGCCACAATGCCAAAAGACTTCCTAACCAAAGCTCTTCGAGAAACTCGGACTCCAAACCAACAGAAACACTGTGCTGAACTCAGCCACACTACCGAAACATACACACTTCCTTAATCTTGTTCCAAAGAAAACATCTTCGGGAACATCCATCGTCACTGTATCTCATCATACAGCTACTATTACCTGAGGTATCAAGATATCATCACTCACTTCTGCCTCATCGACAGATCCAACTCTACTCATCCACACTTCAAAGATAAACTCCGAACCATTGCAGTTTCCTTCGGAGATTGATGAAATCCTTTACCACAGCAAAGCTTACTCGAGACGGTATTGGGTCTACAGTCTCGACAAATACACTTCCAACCTCAACATTTAAATTCCAACCATTGGTAGTCGTGTTTCACACACCACTACCCCATCTACCTTTATAACTTATATTGGAAAACTCGAACAGGTAACCCAACAAATAGGTAGAAATATATATATATTTAAAATGATACTTTTTATATAGAAATTATTTCTGGGTAAAATTATTTCATTTACCTCTTTAAAACAATATTGTGTCCGTTGGCCTGGTTCAAGTGTTTAGAGATCCCTATCAATAACGTTAGCTACTCGTATTGACCAGAATCCATATACCACTCAACCGATCAATTAACACAATATAAAACCATTTTATATAACTAACAAATACGCGCTCTCATATATATATATACACTCGGACTCAAACAGGTTGCTACAGATCCTATTTCTAATGAACAATCCCTCCGAACCTAGGTATTCACTCAACCTAGCGTTCTGATATTCACTTAACCAAAAGCTTAGGCATTCGCTCAACCTATGCTCTGATACCACTGTAACGACCACGACTTTCTCTCCATAGAAAGTCGTATCGCTAATAAGAAAGAAAGGGGTGAGAAGTAGAAAAGAGAAGAAGAGAAAAGAAACAAACACAAATACTCACAGCGGAAACGAACAAAATATATTATATCACATAAATATTTCACAGTATCATATACAACACTTATCAGAGTTACACAGATTACACATCACATACTAGACAGTTATAAACATCTGTCTAGTTATTACATCTCAATACAAACAAAGATCTAAACAAGATCAACACAGCGGAAACTACTATCTATATCTACAACGCTGAAGCCTCCTGCTCCATTGCTCCTCCACAATTCGTCAAGGCTAACCTGAATCCCTTGGCTACTCGTAAAAATTTGAGTACCCAAGAGTTTATAAAACAGAAATAAACAACTTGGGTCAGACATGGGTCTGGTGTGAGTAACAGGTTAAACTTGTTTAACTTCAAAACCTTTTGAAAGAAAAGATATCACGTAAGACTTCCCACACATAAACATGGGTAAGTTTTTACCTTACGCTAACCAAAACATTTGATAGGAAATTCGATTGTATTATAATAGGGTCTAGGGTTTCCAAATAAATATGAAATAGCTGAAATTGTTACATTATTAAATTCCAGCATACTAGCCACAAAGTGGGTTATACAATCAAGTCCGTTATCACTTATTGGAAATTGGATTCCATACAATGGCAGGGCTACCGGGGTACCGCCCGTCACAGTACGTGGCCTAGATCACCGTACCGAGGATCACTCCCAATCCCCTGCAACACAAGGTCGGAACATCCCTTACTGGATAATTCCCGCACAAGATACCTCACGGTTGGGATCAGCAACCGCACCACTAAGTCGAAAATAGAAAGGGACATCTAGACAGAGGTAACCTTGTCCTACTTGGGTGCTACCCACTAACCTTGCTGCACCTCCCCTGTTTTAGCCATTCCCGGTTTGTGAGGCTTGAGGTTACGATTACCTTTAAATAGAACACATCTATCTTAGAATGCTCATCGTCCACCTGACGATGTGCTGAAAGCATTCAATCCATACAAGTTCGTTCCGGGTTCGAACGAAACCGAAGGCATTATCTCGTTACACTCGTTTTGGAATCACCCTCAGAGTTAACGACAATAACCCTTGCACTCTGAATCTTCATCTTCACTTGATTCACGACCTATCGTTAATTTGGATCGATGTGGTATTCGGGTCTCCAGACCTGGAAATCCGGTATACGGAAACCCGATCCCGGTCTCATCGAAATCCAAAACGTATCTTTTAAGGCCAAGTTGTTTTAAGGTTAAAACAATTCAATTCTTATCGATACTACACACAGATAGATAATTCACAATAGATAATCCATATTATCAACCAAACAGATAATTCATATTATCATTTCAATCCAACCAAATATCTATATCATAGATCAGCACATCTCTTATCAGAGATATTAACAATGCAAAGCATTCAATATCATTCATCCATTCTTAAGTAATGATTTATCATCTCTAATTAATTTAAAGTAAATTAAATTAATTACTTCATCCTATAAATCCTGCTTACTTAATTATTAATTAAACCAATTAATTAATCATTACTCTAAGTATCTATCTTAATTAATCATTCCTGATTAATTACCCTTTAATTACTTTAAGTAATTAATACTTAATTAATTTCACAAATTAATTATCTTAAACCATTCAGTAATTAATCTTTAATTACTTCATAATTAGTTAACCATACTTAATTACATTAATCTTTAATTAATTATAATTAATTAATTACTTTAATCACTTATTATTTATTAATTAATCTTAATTAATCAATTCTTAATTACATCATTAATTATATTAATTAATGATCCTTAATTACTCCATTTAAATTAATTATATTTAGTTTAATTAAACCATATTTATTAATCACCTTTGATTAATCACATTGAGTAATTACTACCCTTAATTACTCTTCCATAAATTAATTACTTATTAATTAATTACCTTTTAATTTAATCCCTTGATTAATTATTCAAAGTAATTAAACTCAAATTACTTTTATTAAACCATCTTTAGTTAATTACATCCACTAATTAACTTTAATTACTTTCCTAAGTAATTACACTTCACAAATTACATTTAAGTAATTATACTTAACCAATTCCATATTAATTAATTAATCTAATTGATTATCAAAATTAATCCCATTTATTAATTAATTATTTAATAATCCTAATTAATGATCCCTCATTAATTATTAAAACCCTTAAATTACTTCCTTTAAGTAATTAAGCTTTAATCAACTTTTAATTAATTACAACTTAATAAATTCTTAATTATCAATTAACTAATCTTCACTTACTTAATTAATTGCTAAATAAACTTTTAATCACTTGATAAATAATTCCTAATCATTTATTATTAACCTATACTTATTTAAATAAATGATTCTAAATCCCAAATTAATTAACACTTAATTAATTAACTTAAAATTCTTAATTATTTAATTAATTAACACCAAATCATTAATTAAATTAAATTATTAAATTATTCTTTAATTACCTTATTAATTTAATTACTCCTATATAATTAAATCTTAATTACTTTCTGAACTAAGGTATTAACCTTTAACAAAAGTCTTTAAAACATTTTACTTTAAAATCTTTCTTTTTAATTCATTTTAATTTAAAAGATTTAAAATAGATTACAATTTAACTTTAACCAATATTTAAATCAAATATACAAAATCTTTTTAAATCAAATGTTAAGGACACTTAACATTTATAAAAGAAATTTACAAGATTTTTAAACCAATTTATTTAATTTAAAAGTTCTTTTAAACTATACTTTAAACATTTAAAGATGTTTAAATATTAAAATAAAAACTTATTTATTTTTTTACAACTGGGATTTAAGTTTAAATTAAATCCATACTTTAAAATTTTAACTTAAACTTTGTTTAAATTTCTGTTTTCAAATTTTAAATCAATTTTAAAATTTAAAAACACACAGTCTTTAAAACCTGTCCATTCAACTTACCCGAGCCATATATCAAAATACCCGAGCCAAAACCCTGTTTTCCCGAGTACTCCTTCGAGTTTCTTCTTCCCCTTTTATTTTAAACTTTGTTAAAATAAAAACTTAAAAACAGTTTTTAAAACTCACGCGAGTCTTTCCTTCGAAATCCCGAGCCAACACCCAGTTCTCACGAGAACGACTTCGAGCCAAACCTAACATCCATTCGAAAACTTCTTCTTCCTCAACTATCAACTTCCAGATGTACGAAATGTACATGTACACGTGCACAGGCGAATTGGTCGCCTACGATCATCTATTCCATCGCCGACATCTCGTCCACGACCATCTTCCACGATCTCAGTCACCAGAAACTCGAACAACTTCACAATTCGAATTCGAGCAATCTCGATCAATCCTGGAAGCAGCGAACTACTTCAAAACCCAAACCTATCAACGGCCAGATCTTCCCCCTCCGATCATCATTATAGTTGAAACCTTGGCTACAACCTCGTCATGGTCCCAGCCACGCTTTCCCAAAGCCACATAACACTCGATCAACCATGAAGTCAGAAATGGTCGAATTCCAAACCTGGTCAAAAACTAGGTTTACGAACTACAGATGCTTGCCTCTGTCGCCTTGATGATTGCGATCATCTCCATCCATTTTTCCCAACATCCTTGTAGGCTCCTCCATCACCTCTCACAAGCCCGACCACCCTCGATCACGTGATCACCAGAAATGCTCGAAAACTTGATTTCCAGACAAACCCAAATAACTCATTCAATAGTCCATTAAAAATTGTGATTCAAGCTTTAAAAATCAGGATTTTGTATAGGGATTCACTTTATAAACTTGAATTAATAATTCAAGATATTTGAATATATCACTTATTTTATCTATTAACTGTTTTTAAGGTTTTTCCAGAGTAGTCTTCTTTGTTTAATTAAAATACAAAATTTAAAACTTACTTTACAATCAAACAAACTAATTTTTTTTGGACCTTAAGTTCTATCATCAAGAATAATCAAGCAGAAATGATTTTGGAAGTAAGGCATGAGCTTGAGAACTTAAACAGAGGTAATCTACAGGTTATCAACATTCATATATTTGTTTTTACTATAAGAGCAATGTACATATGAATATTCACACAAACATACTTTTAGATATTAACATATAACACAAGTTACTTCATCTATAAGTCATATACATCAAAACAAAAGGGGTCTCATGTTTATTGTTTCAAGTCAGAGACTTAAATCAGGATCAGGGAAGTTTTAAAACAACAGATATACTCACATCATAGATTCGCAAAGAAACTTGCACATACATATACTAGTAAATCAAACATTATTTATCACAGAATTAGACATGCATCATAATTTCCTAAGTTAATTTTAAGTAAAATGTTACTCACTAGGTATGAGAAGATAAATAGAGCACCTTTGGTATTGAAAACAGCTTTTAAACTTTTAAAACTTGAATGCTGGAATTTGTATAAGAATTTGAAAACTTAGGTGCAGGCAAGATGATTTGAGCTTGCTTTGATTATCTGCTACATGCCCTCTTTCTTTTATTCTTTGAAAATGCTTTGCATGCTCCAGTTTAACTTGCTTTCAGATTTGAAAAGTATGTTTACAGGCTTTGCCTTTGATTGTGGAAAATGCATTACAGGTTTGAATTGATTTTCTGGTTTGAGGAGAATATTGATTTCATGTTTTGTTTGAGGAGTTGATTACTAAATTGGTTTGAGAGGAAGGTTTAATTTCAGATTTGTTTTCAGGAAATTTTGTTTCGAGAATTTATATTCAGTTTTCTTTAGCTTTTGGGAATGAAGATAAGAAAGGAAATGAAGATAAAGAACAATGTTTGTATAGGCTGAAATAATTTCTTAAAAATAAAAGAAAATAGAAATTTAAAAGATGGACACTTGTCATACATCTTAGTTCATAAATTTACACATATTACTTTGAGTCTTAATATGATAACACTTGTCTTTTATTTAGTTTATATTTATTTTAAATGTAAATAAACCTTTTACTTAATTTATTAGTTACTTACCTATATATATATATATAAAGTATTTTAAAGAAAATAAAACCAATTATTTTTATAATTAAAAGTTATACAAATATTATAATATCCAAACAATTTAAATATTTATTCTCTTGAATTTCAAAGCTTAAATTCAAATTCAATTAAATTAAATCCTAAGATTCAATTTAAAAAGTCAAGTTATATATATATACATATATAACTATTTATTCAATTAAATAACAATTTCATATTCTTTAAAATCCATTCATATTAATAAAAATAATACATTATACTTATTATATGAAATTAACATATTTGATATTTAAATAATTTATATAAGAGATTATATTATCAAGTGGTATTTTAAAAAGAAACAAAACAAGCCTTTTTGTTAACTCTTATATAATTTTAAATTTAAGTAAAAATATCTTAAGCAATTAAAGTATTTTAAAACTATAAATTTACTAATTTATATAACTTTGAAAAGTCATATTAAATTAAATCTAAATTCCCAATTTACCCAAAGCTTCTATTTACAATATATATAAATAAATATATATATTCAAATAGAAAATATCTTATTAACTTTTAAAAGATAAAATCACCAATTAATACTAATTTAATCAGATTATTAAATTAAATTCAAATCTTATTATCAAAGATCATTAATATCAATTTAATTATTTAACAGATTATTAAATTGATATTGTTAAAATTTCCGGGATATTACACTTCCTATAGCAAAGTTGTAGAGCGTGGCGAGAGGAGTTCATCCATAAAAGCTGATCGACGAATGGTGGGCTGAGACGCCATGGATTTGGTGCAACATTGCACAACTTTTTTGGGCTTTCCAGTATAGAGGCGGTGATCTGGGGACTGCATGGGTGGTAGGAGGCGAGTCGTGGTCAAGGCTTGTTCAGGTGGGGATGCGACGGCATATGGGTGAACGACACGATGGAGTTGGAGGTTGAAGTCGCGTGTGTAGTGCGGCGTGGTATCGTTAGCGCAAGCCGAGAGGGAGAGAAGGGTAATATGGTTTTAAAATTTTTATTTATTTAAGTTAATTATAATTTAATAATCTTAAACTTCGTTAATTCATATCTAATTCGTACGAGGTCCAAATTTGACGCGACAAGTTAAATTGCGATCGGATCAGCGAGTACTAAGTTATGGAGTTGGTTTGGTTGGATTTGAAGCTAGTGGAAATTTTGGTTAAAATTGAACGTCGGTTCAATTTTAATTCAAAACGGAACGTTTGGCGACTTCTGAAATCAAACGAGTTAATCTGTAACGACCCATAATTTAGGTCATTTGGAATTCAGATATTTAATTGATTTTAAATATTCACAAGTTAATTTTATAAGTTGAATAATATATATTTCAAATATCTTGATTTAGTTGGATAATTAAATTATTAATTTAATATTTGAAATTGGAAAAATAATTTGATTTTGAATTATATGTGAATGGAAATGATTTATTAAGTTGTTTTAAATTCTATTTGAATTAGAATGATGTTGGTAAACTTTTAAAATTGATTTAAAAGTTAATTTACTGAAATTGGATATTTTAATATTTAATTAACGTGTAAATTTAGTCATCTTTGACACGGTCTCGGATTTCGACGAAACTAGTTTCATTGGATCCGTAATGTTATATTATTGTAGGATTTCAAATTTCGTGTCAATCGGACTTACGGTTTGATCGTGCGAAGCTGAAACGCATAGAAATTTATTTAAGTAAATTTTAATTAAAATAAGTCTATTCGAAAACCTATCTTCCAAATATATGGAATTGGCTCCCGATATATATTCCATTGTGTTCGGAATAGGGGTAAAACATTATAAACGCCAGGCGGCACACTTCGATTGGAGTTTGGCAAATTTTCAGGTCAATAGTTTTGTAATTGACTATATAAAGACGTTCATTATCAAACCCTAATCCACTAAAACCCTAGCTGCCACTATAATTTTGATGGCCAGAAATTCGTATCGTTCTTCCTCATTTTTCTTCCAATCCATCCGCAATTAGCGAAAACCCCCAACTACGAACTTGTAGAGCGCGTCGAGCTCTAGGAGATCAACGGTGGAGATTTGGAATGGAGGCTCGATGTGGTGACAATTCTCATTTAAACGTATGTCATTCGTGCACGCTTTTCTAAGGTAGGGGAGGGCCGAGTTCAACTTTTCTTCGGCCACAGATGGAGCTCGCGACAAGCTTTCACGTGGTGGTCCTTGATCATATTCTAGGGGATCGTATGTGGAGGGAAAATTCGAAGAACGACGATAGTTATGGGTTGAGGGCATGCGTCTTTGCCTGGGGAAGAAGAAGAAGAAAACACTTGAGGCCTGGATTTCTCAAATTCAAAACGAATGGCCGGGATTGATGTAGGTTAAAATAAAAAAAATTGTAAATTAATTTATATAAAAATTTTGTAAACTTTAAAATGTTTTAACTTCTTCATACAAGGTCGAAATTGGACGAAACAAATTGCGTTGGGTTCATATCCACGAACACTACGCGATGGAGCTGGATTGGAGTTGATTGGAGCTAGTGAAAATTTTGGGTAAAATTAAACGTCTGTTTAATTTTATTTGGAATAAAATGCTGCAACGGCTATTATAATCAAAGTGAATACAACTCACTCTTTCTGACTCGCTTATATTTTTATATAAATGAGAATAAATTTATTTTATGTCGTTTGATGCTTGTTTGGATGATATATGATATATTATATACATTGATTGGTTTGGATATATTCCTGCATATTTTTGCGGATGAGACACTATACATTCCCGTGTATGAGCGGATGACCTTTTGTATGCGCGTCTACCTTGAAGCGGACATTGTACATATTTTCTCATATGTATATTTGTTGCAGGTGACAGGTTGGAGGGATCCAACTGGATTCCTCACAAGTGTTGATTTTTATTTACAGATATTGTTAAATATGCTGTTATCATATGATATATGATATTTGGATGCCATGATTGATATGATTGATGTGAATCACCTTATTTAGTGTTGTTGTAGCATTGGGCCATATTTTGGAATTTTAAAAGTATTAAAGTGGTGATTTCAAATTAAAAAGGGTGTTTAAGTGATTTTTGAATTTATTATGAACGGTTTATATATAAGATTTATAAAATTGATATTTTATAAATAAAAGTAGTGGAATTATTAACGAGTTTTATAGGTGTTAAAATGAAGTATAAATGAATCTTATAAGTAAATAAGATTTATAAATTTGTGAAGTTATAAAAAGAATGAATTTGTAAATAAGAGATTTATAAGTAAATTAACCTATAATTGGATTTGGGCATATAAATAAGATATAAATGAAATAGGTTAATAAAGGGATTTTATATATGGGAGTTTTTATAAATTATATATGGAATTTATAAACATTGTTTTATAAAGGTGAAATCAATTTATTTTGATAAGTTAAATATGAATGTTTATTAAAGGAATTATATTCACGATTTTGGACAGTGAATAATCCTTTAAATTAAATATGTAGAAGCAATGAATTTGGTAAGAGAATTATATTCACGATTTTGGACAGTTAATAATCTTTTAAATAAAATGAATGTTTTGGAAAGTGATATTATAAAATGAAGTTGGAATGGTTTGAAAATAAAGTAAAATGTGAATTCACTTATTATTAAAATTAGTATATGGAAATGTTTTTAAATAGTGAAATATTGAAATGGTTTTGAGAATATATCCTTTTAAAGATATTTTGAAGTAAATGATTTGGGAAAGTGATTTAATTAATAAAAGATTAATTAAAAGGGCCTAGTGATTGCTTATGGTGCTAGATAATTGTTGTTTGCTTTGATAGTTAAATAACCGACTATCAAATTTGGCCATTTTAATTCCTCGATTTGATGTGGAAACTATTTAGTCTTACACTTAGTACGTAGCCATCTATGTCGGCTTGATTTTCGTTTGTGTTGAGAATGTTGATTCGTGTAGTGCGGAGTATTACTCCAATTTATCGAGCTTCCTTCTTGGCCGAAGGATAGCAAGTTGAAAGTTGGAGACGTGATAAGTCTATGAAACTTAGTTTCTGTGTGAGGTTGAGAAACGCTTTTGCGTTGTTGGTGCGAAGAGACCGGGATCAGATTTATTTGAAAACCACTACGGACCAACGTATATGCGTTCGATTGTGTAGGTTGTGATGATATTGATATTTGGGATTTTCATAGTGAAGGACTTCTTATTAATCGTTTGGGGTTAAAATCCCAATATGCATATAGTAGCAGTAGTCTCTTCGTTATGAAATATCCATTACAAGGGTTGTCGCTACTAATCCTAAGGATTTCCCAATAGGATGTGGTAGGAAAGTACCTTCGGTTTGTCCTATTCCTAGACAACTTGTATGGACAAGAGTCTGACATTGCATTTCTAAGATTATGTACATTGGTTTTTACAAACGTACATCAGTGGTGGCGAAGAAGGTAACTTCTCTTAGCTTAACACCCTCCTTGAGACGTACAAGCTCAAGGGTTGTATTTTTGTGGAAGGCAATTAGTGCTCAACGGAAATGGCAATGTGGCATTCAAAATGATGTGGTATGTGATATGTGAAAGGTAATCATTACCTTAGGCCTCATCAACCGGAAATGACTAAAACTGGGTTAGATGCAGCAAGGCTAAGTGGGTCATTCCCAAGTAGGATATGATCATCCCCTTCTAGATATATTTCTTCCCACTATGATGTTTGGGATGTAAATTAATGTGGTTTGTATGCTATGAGGGCCCTCGGAAAGGTCGGTAACGACCGGGGGATGATATATTCAGTATTTTCTAGTTAAAGAGATAGGCCAGTCTTGTGTTGGTAGAGGATTATTTGTGGTGTTCCTTGGTACATTCCTCTAGAGATGTACTGCTCGAAGGTAGTCCCTTCACCTGGTCATTTGTATGGAAATCCAAACTCCACTACGAGCTTGTAGTTTTTTTTGTATTGGCATAATGAATAACCCCGAAATGCTATATGGGTAACCATTTCGGCTATGATTAATATTATTTGTATACTAGACACTAGTATAATATAACATGATTTGATATGAAAGGTTTTGGTTATCGTAAGGTAAAAACATGTATGTGTTTATGTGTGGCCGTGTCTTACGAGATACTTTTGTTTTGAAAAGGAAAGTTTTGGTAATTTAATAAATTCAGTTGAGTGTGTTTCTCACGCTGGTTTACCAGACTGATCTGGGTGTTCTTCCCTTTCAATGCTCGAGTCAGACCGAGTATATTTACAGGTTCAGATTTGGTGCTTTTGGAGCTTCATCAGGAGAGCTGGTGATCTTCATTTTTGTATACACGTATCTGTTTATTTACCGCTGCATTGTTGTTGTATATTGTCAGCATTTGTGAGGACAAGTTGTTATAACTGTCCAAGCTGATAATTATGTATTCATGTACTCTGATTGATGTATATATGACATTACAGTTTCTCTTTTGTAAAGATCATTGATATGATATTATATATTGTCCGCTGCGATGTGAGATTCTGTATTGCTTTATTTGTTTCTCTCTTCTCTCTTTCTTCTCTTCTCTTCTTCTCTCTTTTTTTTCTTTCTCATGACTTTCCATCAGTCTGTGCTTTTTGGGTCGGACATGTGTGGTTTATTGTCTATTCAAAAGGTACGGATTTGCGGGTCGTTACACGTGGTATCAGAGCTTAGATTTAGTATATTCCTAGGCTTTGATGTGTACTCAGTATAGATATGGTCAGTAGCGCCCTAAATTGAGTTTGAGTGTATTATATATATGAGCGCATATTTGTTAGTGATTATGAAATGTTTTATATTGTGTTTGCTTATCAGTTGAGTTGCTTATAAATTCTGGTCGGTATGTGGGACGCCATGTTATCGATAGGGGTTTCTAAATACTTAAACGAGGCAAGTCGACATAGTATTGTTTATAAATTGGGTAACTGAAATAATTTTACCTCGATTATATTTTATATATAAAGGAAACAATTTTTCAGAAATTATTATAGTGTATATAAATTGACTGTTTGGTTGTTTGAAAATGTGAATATATATAAGTTAATAAAAGCTATTTGAATAATCTAAATAAAAGACAACAATTGTAAAAGAATAAATTATATAAGTAAATGAATTATAAGTACGGAATTATAATCAATATGATTTACAATTGTAAAATAATCTTATATATAAGAATTGAAACTACATGAGTATATTTATAAATATGAGTTATAAATAAAAAAGGATGTAAACTAAGAATTTAAGAATTTGAATCCCGTTGATTTTGATAGTTGTTTTTCAAAGTTTAAAGAGGTTATATTATTATAAATCTAAATAAGATAAATAAATTTGGAATGAATCTTATATAAGTGAAGTAAATAGTGAAATTATATAAGTAAAAGATTTATAAATATAAAAGGGATTTTTAAAAGAATATAAAGCACTGAATTCACTACTGTTGCTGGAAAATAATAAGGGTGATGACTACAGCATCATAAGTATCATTTTCGAGTTTTTGTGTGATTGATTTGCTAACAATAGTAAATTGAAAATTGATGTTTTGTTGTGATAAACAAATTTGAATTTAAAATCCAAGTTTGAAATTGATAAAATTAAGTAAAATGAGTTTTGGACTTATAATATGAAATAAAAAAAATTAATTTTAGTAAAGTTAAATAACTTTAATTGGATTTGAACTAGATTAGATAAATTGTTGAAATGGAAATTTAACTTAAGTAGTAAGTGATTATATAATATGAATTTGGAAGTTTAATAAATAAGTTGTATAACTTATAAAATGGGAAAATGTAAGTAAAACCAAATATTAAAATGGTTAAACAATTTTGTTAAGCAAAACAAAATCTGAAATTGAATAGTGATATGAAATTTGACTTAAGTAAAAGATAAATAAAATGACTTTAGAAATGAAATCTAATTTAAGTTAAATAAAATGATCTTTGAAAATGAAATTTAACTCAATAAAGAAAAAGAAATGAGCAAATGAAATGAGTTAAAAAAATAGAATTTGAATTAAATTAGAAGTGAACTTAAGTTGTATAATGAAGGTAAATGTAAGTGAGAATGAAATGAAACGTAACTTAAGTGATGATGAATGAAGTTGAAATTGATATTAACAACGAATTAATAAAGTGAAGTGATGAATATTAATATGAAATTTGAAGTATATAATGAAATTCAACTTTAGTTGTAAAATGAATTAGTAATTGAATTAACAAATGAATTGAATTGGACAAATGAATAAATTAGTAAATAAAATTAGCATCAGAAGTGTTGTATAAAAATGTGAATATAGTGAATACTAGAATTCAATCTAAATTGAATATTAAACCAATTGAAATTAAATTGTTAAACCAAATTGAAGGTAAACGAAGTAAAAATGAATGTTTGAGTGTAAATTAAATAAATTTGGTTATGTTGGATATGCATTGGTTGTTAGATAGATGTTAGTTGATTAAATAGAAATTCATTAAATGTTAATGAAATTGAACGCTAAATAATTGAATTCAAATGGGTAGTTAGTGAATCAAAAAAGAATTGAATTTGATCTAATTTGGAAGTGAACTAACTTGAATGTAAATTAGTGAATGTAAACTAATTAAATATGAATAAATGAATGTTAGTAAAGTCCAGTGTTAATGAATCAAATGCGATTAAATTGAAAACCAATTCCATGAATATTAATGAGAAATGAATGTATGTAGATTTGGTTATGGATTGATTGGATAGATATTGGTTTGTTGGATGTTAGTTGGATGATAGTTGTTAATAGTTGAATTCGTTGCTTATTGATTGCATTTGATATATTGTTATATATAGTTGTTGTATTGGTATATGTTGTATATTGATATTACTTCCTATATACATGTTTCTCATTTGTTGTTGAGTATTTAGTAGGTGCGGATGGCGTATGCTTCGCATTTGGAGCTCGCTTTCGCACTATATTAGCCGTATATGCTCGCTAATAATATATAAGGTACATATCTCGGATTACATATCGTACTTTACTATTTTTTTCCCTACGGGATGCCTCATCCTCGAAGATGAGATGTATATTTGTGATATTATATATATATATATATTGTGATTTTTTCTGGATCAAACCGCGCAAAGGAGGCTATGGCGAAATTTTTGAAAATTTAAGGCGTTCGAAAAATTTTGAGAATTTTGGGAAAAAAAATTTTGATAACTATAATTTTGATATTAAGTTAATAGTTAAACGATATTAGTTGGTTTTGAAAAGATAATTATGAATGGATCTGAAAACTTAGAAAAGTTTTTATAAGAAGTTTAACTAAATGATTTTGGAAAAGACTAAAAGGTTTAAATAATGTTGGTAACCTAGTTTGAACGAATTGTTTCTAAAAAGTTAATGGATTTTGTGGCTTTTTCTTACTAAGTAATTTCGGGGACGAAATTCTTTTAAGTAGGAGAGAATGTAACGACCCAGAATTTAGGTCATTCAGAATTCGGATATTTAATTAATTTTAAATATTAACAAGTTAATTTTATAATTTGAATAACTTATATTTCAAATATCTTGATTTATTTGGATAATTAAATTGTTAATTTAATATTTGAAATTGCAAAAATAATTTGATTTTGAATTATATGTGAATGGAAATGATTTATTAAGTTGTTTTAAATTCTATTTGAATTAAAATGGTGTTGGTAAACTTTTAAAATTGATTTAAAAGTTAATTTATTGAAATTGGATATTTTAATATTTAATTAACGTGTAAAATTAGTCATTTTTGACACGGTCTTGGATTTCGACGAAACCAGTTTCATTGGATCCATAATGTTATATTATTGTATGATTTCAAATTTCGTGTCAATCGGACTTACGGTTTGGTCGTGCGAAGCTGAAACATGTAGAAATTTATTTAAGTAAACTTTAATTAAAATAAGTCGATTCAAAAACCTATCTTCCAAATGTGATGGACTTGGCTCCCGATATATATTCCATTGTGTTCGGAATAGGGTAAAACATTATAAACGCCAGGCAGCACACATTGATTGGAGTTCGGAAATTTTTTGGGTGAATAGTGTTTTGTAATTGTCTATATAAAGACGTTCATTATCAAACCCTCATCCACTAAAACCCTAGCCGCCACTATAATTTCGATGGCCAGAAATTCGCCTCGTTCTTCCTCATTTTTCTTCCAATCCGTCCACAATTAGCAAAAACCCCCAACTACGAACTTGTAGAGCGCGTCGAGCTCTAGGAGATCAACGGTGGAGATTTGGAATGGAGGCTCGATGTGGCGGCAATTCTCGTTCAAAGATACGCCGTTCGTGCAAGCTTTTCAAAGGTAGGGTAGGGCCGAGTTCAAATTTGCTTCGGCCATGGATGGAGCTCGCGACGAGCTTTCGCGTGGTGGTCCTTGATTATGTTCTAGGGGATTGTATGTGGAGGGAAAATTCAAAGAACGACGGCGGCTATGGGTTGAGGGCGTGTGTCTTTGCCTGGGGAAGAAGAAGAAAACACGTGCGGCCTAGATTTATCAAATTCAAAACGAACGGCTAGGATTGATGTAGGTTAAAATAAAATAAAAAATTGTAAATTAATTTATATAAAAATTGTGTAAACTTTAAAATGTTATAACTTCTTCATACGAGGTCGAAATAGGACGAAACAAGTTGCGTTGGGTTTGTATTCACGACCACGACGCGATGGAGCTGGATTGAAGATGATTGGAGCTGATGAAAATTTTGGGTAAAATTAAACGTCCGTTTAATTTTATTCAGAATAAAACACTGCAACGACTATTGGAATCAAAGTGAGTACAACTCATTCTTTCTGACTCGCTTATATTTTTATATAAGTGAGAATAAATTTATTTTATGTTGTTTGATGCTTGTTTGGATGATATATGATATATTATATATATTGATTGGTTTGGATATATTCCCTCATATTTTAGCGGAAGAGACCCTATATGCTCCCATATATGAGTGGATGACCATTTGTACGTGCGTCTGCCTCGAAGCGGACATTGTACATATTTTCTCATATGTATATTTGTTGCAGGTGACAGGTTGGAGGAATCCAACTAGATTCCTCACCCATGTTGATTATTATTTACACATATTGTTAAATATGTTGTTATCATATGATATATGATATTTGGATGCCATGATTGATATGATTGATGTGAATCGCCTTATTTAGTGATGTTGTAGCATTGGGCCATATTTTGGAATTTTAAAAGTATTAAAGTGGTGATTTCAAATTAAAAAGGCTGTTTGAGTGATTTTTGAAGTTATATAAATTTTAATAATGTGTTGTAAATTATTAAAAGAAGAATTTTATTTAAATGGAATCAAAATGTGATTTTTTATATGGAGATAACTATTTTGTAAAATAAGTTAAAATGAGAATTTTGAATTCATTATGAACGGTTTATATATAAGATTTATAAAATTGATATTTTATAAATAAATGTAGTGGAATTATAAATGAGTTTTATATGTGTTAAAATGAAGTATAAATGAATCTTATAAGTAAATAAGATTTATAAATTTGTGAAGTTATAAAAAGAATAAATTTGTAAATAAGTGATTTATAAGTAAATTAACCTAAAATTGGATTTTGGCATATAAATGAGATATAAATGGAATTGGTTAATAAAGGGATATTATATATGGGAGTTTTTATAAAATATATATGGAATTTATAAACATTGTTTTATAAAGGTGAAATCAATTTATTTTGATAAGTTAAATATGAAAGTCTATTAAAGGAATTATATTCACGATTTTGGACAGTGAATAATCCTTTAAATTAAATGTGTAGAAACAATGTGTTAGGAACTGAGATGTTGGTTTTGATGACAACAACCTTTTTAACTTATCTTATTATAAAATACATACTAACACTATTGTCTAGAAAGATATGTATATGCAAGAACTATGCAGGATATATAAATATATTTTGTAAATGGGTAAGAATTTTATTAAGACATTTTAGCCCATATCGAAAGCCCAAAATGGTTCAGTACATAAAGACAAGTCTGACGATACAATCTTAAAGTAAGAACTTTCCAGGAATACAACAGCTGCTTTCTCCTCTTTCCTTCGTTCATGGTGGCTGGTGAAGATAACTCGTACTTGGGATTTCTGCCAATGGAAAGCTCAGATCCTCTACTGCAATTCGAGCTTCATCTCGTGCCAGCTTGGTAATGGAATTATTTTTAATTCTCCTTTGAATTTTCTACATGTCTCCTTTTGCAAGCTTACTGACCTCAAAATGACTTCTTTGTTTGTTTTGAAATACGCGATGATTTCTCTCTTTCCAAATACTCCAAACAGCCACAGTTATGGTGATTTTACTCAATTTGGCTTCCAAGTTTTTGCTGTGTACTCTCCGAATCAAGTATGTGATCTCTTCTCCTAAGTTATTAGAATGGGCTGAGGAATTTGTCAACGATTTCCACACCAATTTGGAGAAATTACAGTCAAAAAATAGATGCTCATGTGTTTCGGTTTCCTGATTACACAGGACACAAGCTGTTTTGTTTATCACTCCCCATTTTGATAGCCAATCTCTGGTAGGTAGTCTTCTCATTATAGCTTTTTAGGTTGTGAAGGCCATCTTCGGGCTGTTTGCATGGTCCCATATGATTTTGCTCCACTCTGTTTTATTATCTTTTTGTCTTACTTTGTTCCATGCAGACTTTGTGGTAAATTCATTACCAGTAGATTTCCATACCCATATGTCATTCTCTCTCCCACTATAAATTGGCATAGATTGGATTTTTTTTCCTTTTTATCTAGATTTACTGGTATGGAGGAGCAGTTCCAAACATTATTATAGATCATATCTTGTACACTTTTGTCTGGACATCCGAAATCGGAAAATGTATTAAGCCCCAAGATATATATCAAGGATTTACCATGAATCCAGGGATCTCTCCATAGCTCTGTATCCCTCCCTGTGGCTATTTCATGAGTACAGCACGAGGTTAGTGTATTTCTTGCTCTCAGAATTGCTTTCCAGTTATATGAAGCATTGTTATCTATAGACATTTGCCAAAAATTGCCTTTGATGTAGCTTTGTCTCATCTATTTGCCCCATAGACCCTTACCATTAATAATTCTCCACTCTTGTTTCAATGTGTAAACTGTTCTCATGTCTTTAAATCTTCCAAGGCATACACCTCCTTCATCTTTTGGTCTGCACAGATTTTCAAATTTGATTTTGTGGATACCTCCCTTCCATATGAAATCTGTGCAAACTTTTTCAATTTTATGTATTAAAGCATCAGGCAATTGAAAAGTTTGCATCTAGAAATTGACTTTAGAGTGTATCACAGTATGCACCAATTCAATTCTACCAGCAAGGGACAGAAGTTTGTAGCTCCTACCCTATAGTCTGTTTCTAATGGAGGATATCAGAGTTGCACATTCCCTGTCAGTGATTTTATTGGAAGATAGAGGGACGCCAAAATATTTCACAGGAAGAGTACCTTCTTTCACATTCAAGAGATCCAAAACCTCTGCCTTTCTGTCACATGTTTTGTTGAAGTAGCATTTGGTTTTCTGCTCATTTACTTTTAAACCAGCATATTTTCCTAAGCTAAGAAAAATATTTTTAATTGTTTTAGCTGATTCATAGCTGGATTTTATACAGATGATCAAGTCATCTGCATAAAGTAGGTGACTCACGATAGGCTGGATGTTAAAAATAGGCTGGATAGTCTTGTGTTGGATAGCCAACTCCATTTGTAACGAGAAGTATTCCATAGCAATTGCAAACAAGTAAGGTGATTTGCAAAGGTTGTTTCATGGTTTTCTGGTTGTCGATTTGCCCCAAGCAGAGCGTTTACTCTATCCATCATCAAAGCGTTTTGAGCTTCGATTTGTTGGTATAATCCAGAAACAACATCGTCTAATTCAGCCCTTATGACTCCAACGGTAGGATTTGGCTGGTTTGCTGTTGGGGAAGCGGAGGTTCCCTCATAAGCATTTCCGGATCTGGCAGGTCTACCTCTTCTTCCAGGAGCCATTATTTCAGTTTGACTTCTGGTCTTTAAGGAGATTCTTTCAACAAGTCTTTACAAAGTAATGGTCAGAAGATTCTTGAGTTCAACTCTCAATGAAAGCACCAAAATGTTAACGCTAAAAATTGAACGTTAACACCCTGATGTGTGTATAATGTAAAAGCACCACCCGTTGGTACGGGAACAGAATATAAGCAGAAAAATTGTAGAAAAGTAAAGAGACAGCGATTTTATAGTGATTCGGCTCGTAATTAAGCCTACGTCCACTTTATATTCTTTATTGCTGATTTTGGTTACAAGTTGATACAATGAACTTCAAAATACAATACACTCTGATCACAAAAACACTTCAGACTAGTAGCTCAAACTTCGATGTGAAAAGGCTCTTTGAATCCATTTCGGATGTGCAAGATTTCTTTCGAAGCTTGTTGTAGTGTCTTGAATGTTTGGAGTTCTTCAAGTGTTGGATGAGTTAAGAGTTCAGCAGAATAACGGCGCTTTAGAGAATGATCCAAAAGTCCCCCTCAAGTTGGAGTTATGGCCGTATTTATAGGGAGGTTCTGGGCAAAATTCTGTCCCCAAGTCTTAGGTCGTGGACGACCTAAGTTAGGTCGTAGGTCGTGAGCGACCTAAGGTAAGTCGTGAGACTTTCCTTTGTTCTAGCTCGCTAGGTCGTGAAGTTGCTAGGTCACGAAGTTGCTAGGTCGCGAAGTTGCTAGGTCGCGAAGTTGCTAGGTCGTGAAGTCCTTGGCTTGTTAAGTCGTGGCATATCTTAGGTCGTTAGCCTCCTTAGGTCGGTAAGTCGTGAAGTCCCTTAGGTCGTTAGGTCGTGAACTCCTTAAGTCGTTAGGTCGTGAACTCCTTAAGTCGTTAGCTTCTTAAGTCGGTAGGTCGCAGCATATCTTATGTCGCATATGCTTTAGGTCGCTGAAGACTGGAGCCACTAGGTCGCTAACTCCTTGGCTCGTTAAGTCGCCTCTGTAGTTAGGTCGTTAAGTCCCTTAGGTCGTTAGATCGCTAAGTTTTTAGGTCGTAGAGTTTTTAGGTCGTTAGGTCGTGAGTGTTTTAGATCGCAGAGTTTTAGGTCGCTCAAAAATAAGGAGTTAACATTTGTCCCTCGAAGTACACGCCTAGGTCATAGGTCGTGTGCTTCGATCTAACTTTGCTAGGTCGTGAGCGACCTAAAAACCGTGCTAACTCGCGTGCCTATTCACCTTCCTCTCTCAGCCTCATATAAGTTTATTAGGTCGCTGCTTCTTCCTCACTTAACTACTTCGATTTCCCGATCTACTATTGACGAATCTTCGAGCTTCTAGAGGCGAATTCAACCCCCTTTTTTAATCTCTGATTCATCTTTACCATCATCTCTCGTAAGTGAACTCGATCTTCATCCTTCCATAATCAATGTTGAATTATGAATCCCTATTTTCCAACCTTAGTCCGACTCCATGTGTTGTGCTTCGTTTCAAGTGATTGTTGCGATCGACTTTGGATTGCTGTTTGATTGAATTATGATGGCACGGTAATGCGTTGGATCTTATGATGGATTAGGGATGCTCTGAATTATTCTAAGGATGATTTGGTGGTATGAAGAGATGAAGAGTTTCATGAAGAGGACGATGGATTTTTACGCGTAGTTGATAACGGGTTATTGGGTTTCAGTTTGACGAGATAGATTGCGTGGAGAGGGAGTCAGCGATTTAACAGATCTAAACGACCTAAATTAGGTCGTGCCGGGATTCTCGCGACCTAAGACTTACGACCTAAGAAATATGGCCGACCTAACAAATTTTGCAACCTAAGTAAAGCCGAATAACCTTCTGTCTTAACCTTTTTTGCGGCATAGGATTTAGGTCACGGCCGAGCTAAAACTTGTCTTGAACCTTTTCACCTGCACAGTGTGACCTGAGGAATTACCGACCTATATTAGGTCGTAAGCGACCTAGGACTTTGAACTTTTAAAATTTGAACTGCTTGGACTTGCACAGTATGATCTAAGAAAATCCCCGACCTATGCTAGGTCGATGGACGACCTAAGACTTGTAAAATTCTGGGAGAATTTGATTGAACTTGAACTGTGTTGCACTTCTTTGCAGATTGTCTTAACTTTAATGCTAATAACCTGTTAAACACAATATTTGCAGAAAAAATGGGACAAATATACTGCCATTGACTGCCCACATCGAATGACAGATTAGTCGATAAAGAATAATCAACTTAAATGAACTTATGTGAATGAAATGCTGTGAATTAACAAGTCTAAGTGAAGTATTAAAGCAAAGCTGAAATAATCAACTAAAGCTGATTTGTTTGCATCAACACAACACTGTACTTGGACTTAAGATAACAAGCCTTGAAACTTTATAATTGACAAATATTAATTAACTTGATTTCAGTTATATTTGCTTGTTATTGTATTAGTTTTACACAACACTTCACACTTTTAGGAAACGTGCACCTTCATATTTGAACATCCAGTTGATTGTGTAGAATGGCATCTCAACAAGAAGATATAGAACCAGCTGGAGAAGTTTTTCCGATTGCCAACCCATTGATTGATCCTCCGGAAAGGACTTCTACCACCTTGAGCCATAAAGTTTTCAGACAATTGTGTATCTAGTTCGGCATTGCCGAAGCAGATGCTTTATTTCCTGGAACAAGCGATACTGCGGACAGGCCACCTCTTGGTTTTGTCGCAGTTAATCGTCAAATGTGCTTAAGCGGAGCTATTCCTCCCTTTAACGATTTTCTACGAGAGCTTTTTCTTCGACTGGCTATTTCTCCCTTCCAGCTACACCCCAATGGTTATGCTGTCTTGATGGGGTTGTGTGTTCTATTCAGGAGGACGCTAAACCGTCTTCCAAGCTTCGACGAGATTTGCTATTTGTGCACCTTTGCTAAGAACAAAGATCACCCTCAATTGTGCTTGTAAGAGGTGCGAGAAATCGCAAATTGATTCTAGACTTGCCCGACAGTGCACATGGGTTCTTAAGTCAATTCTTTTTCGTTCGCTGTCCTCCAGGATTCTATGCCATCTGGAGAGTCGGAAGTAAGATTGCCTTTCTCTGTTCATCTCATGAGCCTCTCGAAACTCGAATTATCAAATGCTTAACTTCATTTTCTACTTTTCGCAGTACTTCCTCCTCCACTTAGAAATCCTAGCCTCAAGTCAATCTTTGAAACTTTAAATGCTGTGGCTGCTCAAGAAAGAAGCACCATATTTTTGCTGAAAGATGAGCTTTTGCATCAGTTCGAACTTCTACATTCTTCCCGTTCTATCCAGCCTCATGAAGTTCCTGATTCTCCAGCAAAGACATCAGATGCCCCAACACCTGCTGAAGGACTTACTCCGAAAGAAACTACCACTGAGACTTCACTGGTGAAGTGTTCTACTTCTATTGATATTGCGAGGTCATCCGGCAAATTTACACTTGCCCCGATTATTGAGGAAGAAGAAACTCCTCGTCATTCCGAAAAGGCGGCTGTTGTAGAAGCTGAAAAAGAAAGTTCTACCGAGCATAACGGCGATGACACTTTTGAGGGGTTAAGCAATCTGATGGTAACTTCACATGAGCTATTCAAAGATGATGCTTCAAAAGCTACCTCTCCCGTTGTCGAGGCGACTTCCTCTTTACAACAAACTACAACACCTACTACACAAGCCATCATCATTCCCACACCGAAGAGTGGTTTGTAGTCTGACGCGTGTAGTTTGCACGACGCACACTCTTAGAATGCTTAGCACTTTTATGCACGTAGCTTCTTCAACTTGAATATTTTTAAGACTTTTCTTTTCTTCAATTTCAGGTTCTCCGATGGGGTGAAGTGGCTCATATTACGATGACTTTCGGTGCTTTGGAGGGTGCGACACTTATGATCACAGATGCTATCTCCCCGTTCGTAGGGAAACTGATGAGGACCGAGCGATTAGAAAAGCTCGAGAGAGACAAGCTTATGAAGAGCAGCAAAGAAGAAGGGATGATGACTCCCACAAAAGAAAATCTTATGACACTAAAGGCAAAAGTCATGCTGTCAAAGACCCGAGTAAACGGGTTAGACTTAGTGAAAAGGACGCATCTGCGATTTCTAAAAAGACCGATGCTCCTATCTCTCTTGATATCCCCTCCGGTTCTCCTGCTCTAGAGAAAACCGACATTCAGACAATTATAAACAGGCCTCAGTATCAAGTCAAAGATGCTCCGCCAAAACTTCAAAGCCGATTTCCAAACTGGTGTTTAAAAGGGGTGCGCTTTGACTTAGATTTGGTCCCAATCGATAAGCAGGCCATGTTGAGGAATCTCGATGCTGTTAAGCTCGATATGAGAGGATGTCAAGGTGGCAGAAACTGGTTGATGAACTTCAAAGAGTTAATCATATGAATCTTGAGGCCATGTTGACTATGGAGAACGATCATTCGGAGTGGAAGAAAATTCTTAAGCAACACGATGCAGAAATGTCAAGCATCGCTGACGACAATGCAAGACTTGAGTCTGTAGTTAAAAAGCTCAAGGAAGATCTTGCCACTTCTTTCGCTTTGCATACTCAAAAAGAGGAGGTCTTTCTAAAACAAGTGCGAGACGCACATGCTGCTCAAAGGGACGCCGAGATGAAACTTGAGGCTGAACAGCATATTACTGAAAAATATCGCAAAGAAACCGCTCAGCTGCGGGAAATAGTTAACTCCCAGAACATGGAGATCGAAATGCTAAAGGCTCAACTTCTTAAAGTTGAAAAAGAGCGCGACGAGGCGGTTGCTGGACAAGTTGCAACTGAAGAATCTCATGAAGCAACGAAAGCCACTATTAGCTCAACTTTATTTGATTTTTATCTTCATAGTGTTCTGGGGCGCGGAAGCCTCTCATTCTTGGGCCCGAAATATGAGATCACTTTGGCTGAAGTGTGGGAGGCCGCGGTTGATATGCTCGGAGGTGCCGGTTATGATGAGGCCGAGCTTGAAGCATATTATCTTGATGATGAATCTCGTGCCGCTCTTGCCAGAGGAAAGGAGCAGCTTGCTAGAGCAAGAGCTGAAGCAGCGGCGGGGGAGCATCCAGAAAAGAAAGCATCTCCGACTACTCTTGCCCATGCTTCGACTTCGGCCAACATTGATATCATTGGCTCCAGCTCGTATTCTCCACCTCCTGTGAAAGCTGAAGTTAAACCTGCCATAACCGAGTCTCCCACTGCTCATGTTGAGGAGAAGAGCCAGGAAGACATTGAAGCTGAAAAGTTTGAAATTGAAGTGATAAAACCGACTTCTCCAGGTAACTTCGATTCAGATCTGGCTCAAGTGGATTATTCATTCGATTCAATTGAACTTGATGAATTTCTCGCTTATTACTTAAGTCCTGATGATCCAATATCTTCTCTTTTCTCGGAGAGTACTGATTTTAACTTCTTTTCTTTTGTAGCGGAAGCACCGAGCGCCGTGCACTCTCCTTCTCTTCCAGCTGTTCCTCCTCCATCACTTCAAGTCACTCCTGCTTCTCAGCCAGGGTCGCAGGAAGAACAAATAGAAGCCCTTCAAGGCTTGGAGGATCCGCCCGCTTCTCAAGAACAGAAGGCGGAAGATCTTGAGGACAGTGAGAAGACCCTGGAGCAGTCTTTTGATGATGACACTACGCTTTCTATGTTGCACACTCCGGGAAGCGAGTCTTCTTCGAAGAGAATGGGAAGCGTGCAATGAGGAAGAAGAAGAGAAGCACTTCAGCTAGAGAAGACAAAATAGAAGAAGATCCGACTACTCCTCCTTCTCCTCTTCCCCTGACCCGTCCACAACGGCTTCCAAAACTAGTTATCAAGCCGGGGAAGAGCTCTAAGGGCGGCGGGAAGAAGGAATGATAAGCTGGACCCTATGCTTCTTGTTTTGCCTTTTGCTTTTTGCATGTATTGACCGGAGATTGTGCGGGTACCGGTCCCCGATTTTTTTTGAGATCTGCACATGTAAAGAATTTTCATAGTATTGAATAAAATAATTCTTTTTACTTGTACAAATTCTTGTGTATGTAATAATGCATTTATTTCTCATTGTAATGCAGAATAAACGATTCTTTTTACTTGATATGATACTGCAGTGAGCTCGTGGTATGATGGTTGAGCGTTGTTTCTATTAATATAGTTATATGCCCCCGTATCACGGCTTACTGCAATACTCTGAAAAGACTTGTATTCTTATTTTAGAGAATAATTCTTCTGTTTTGAGGAAATATTATTCTGCTTTTAATAGAATATGTTTCGTATTGGAAAAGTTTTTACTTTCTCTCTCTTTCTAAAGAACACTCCAACTTTCAGGGATAATCACTTTTATTTGTTGAAAAGTGGATTTTCCTACACAGTGAAGCGAGCATTTGAAGAATGTTTTGATCTGTTTGTCAGAAAATTATATTTTATCGTTGAATGGATTCACAGGACAGTCATTGGCTGTTTTACTGCATATTTGTTTGTACAAATAATCCTAAGTATTCAGCTGCGGCCATTAGTGGTCCCATCAATGAAGTTTTTGGATGTGCCTTGTTAAAGGACTTTATTTGTCTTAATGCTTCCGAAGAAGGCTTTGTGGTCTCCGAAGAGAAGCGTTTTTTGGTCTCCGAAGAGAAGCAATTTTGGTCTCCGAAGAGAAGCAATTTTGGTCTCCGAAGAGAAGCAATTTTTTGGTCTCTGAAGAGAAGCAATTTTGGTCTCCGAAGAGAAGCAATTTTTGGTCTCCGAAGAGAAGCAATTTTGGTCTCCAAAGAGAAGCAATTTTGGTCTCCTAAGAGAAGCAATTTTTTGGTCTCCGAAGAGAAGCAATTTTTGGTCTCCGAAGAGAAGCAATTTTTGGTCTTCGAAGAGAAGCAATTTTTTGGTCTCCGAAGAGAAGCAATTTTTTGGTCTCCGAAGAGAAGCAATTTTGAATTTCAACTCTGGTGAAGTGGGTCTACGAAGAGAAGCATTTTGCACTTCAATCCCGATGAAATGTGCCTTCGAAAAGGTCTTTGTGCCTCCGAAGCGATTTATTCTTACGAAGAGGTCTTATGCCTCCGAAGCAATTTATGCCTACGAAGAGGTCTTTGTTTTTGTACCTCCGAAGAGGGCTTGTGCTTCCGAAGCAATTTCTTGCCTACGAAGAAGTCTTTTTGCCCCCGAAGAGGTCTTTGTTGCTTGTGTCCTTCCACCATCCGCTTTTTAGCGATTCCTTTTTATCACTCCAAGTAAATGTTCCATTCTTTTGCAAGTTATTTGCTTTTTGCCAGAGAAGTGTATTTCATTGCTAAGTGAATCCACGGGGCAGACCCAAGCTACTTTACCGGATGTTCGTTTGCACAAACGATCACAATTAGTTAGCAAAGGTCTGGAACCTTCTTATCAGGAAGGTGCCCGCTTTGGTGGAATCATCAACTGTTTGTGAATAGCACTTCTTTCGTGGTTTGACATTGTTGAGTGATTTGTAGGAATCGCTGAGCCTTTGAATAGGTAAGCTTTACTTTGATAGCCTGCAATATTAAATCGACATTTTAGCAAATTTTAGAAATACTTGCATATCGAAATGAGACAGGCATTTTATAGCATTAGAGAACACAAGATTTATAGTTTTTTGTTACTGAATCACACTGATTTTTCAGCAGTTTACAATACAAAAGTTATACATCCATTATCATTTTACAAATTTCAACAATGCTGTCAAGTAAAAAAGGAATGGATGCAAGTGGTTGTTGTTCCAGAATCTCCGGATTGAATTTCCATTTTCACTGCATTTGTAGTTTTGGATTCGTATGCCAGAGAGAATAAAGGATGCCCCAGCTGTAGTTTTGTGGGTAGTTAACAGTCGTCCCAACTTCTGCCTGCTGGATGTGTACCCCCTGTGACAACATTAATGACAAGCTTTTCGGATTCTTGCACTGTAGTGTTGTTGCCAGAGCCAGATTTATGAACAGGATGTTGTTGCCCCTGAGTGGATGAGGTTGGATTGACTCCATTTTTCTTCACATATTGTTGGAGTTTACCCTGTTTCAGCAATTCTTCAATCACATTTTTTAACTGGCGACATTGGTCAGTGTCATGGCCAGGTTGATTGTGAAATCGGCAGAATTTCCCATTACGCACAGCACCTCTTCCCATCTCAGGTGGCTTAGGATACTTGACAACATCCTTCGTCGCGAAAAAGATATTTTCCGGTGTGTCAATTAAAGGAGTAAAATCTGAAGGATTAAAGCGGCGAGGCTTCTTCTCATTCCCCTGGTTTTTTCCTACGTCATTTTCCCTTTTCTGATTTCCACATTCTCTTTTGTTAGACGCAACATCGTTATTGTTGACTTCAGCAGCAACCACCTTTGCTGGTGCAGAAAGGCTCTCTAAGCGCATGAATTCGTCGGCCTTTTTATAGAACTTCTCAAGTGAAATCGGTTCCTTCATTTTTAACCATCTACCGAACTCACTCGATTTGTCGATGGCTCGCATCAAGTAGGTCAAGATCATACGGGGTTCTGCATTATCCACTTCGGTCAGGGCTATATTGAAACGGCCCAAGAAAGATTTGATTGATTCTCCGGGAGCTTGCTCAAGACTGGACAATGACATTATATCCTTAGCTTTTGAAGCATACAATCTGAACTGATCTTTGAACTTTCGCGTCAAGTCGGAGAATTGATCTACAGACCGAACTAGTAGCTTTGTGAACCAAAGTAGAGCCACTCCCTCCAAATACACTGGAAAATATCGGCACTTAATCTCATCTGATGCTCTAGCACCGGTCATATGCCAGTCGTACTTGTATAGGAAATGATTAGGGTCACTTGTCCCATTATAGGCCGGGATAGTTGGAGGTACAAATTTCCTTGGAACTTCCGCTTTCAGGATATTTTTGGTAAATGGAGTTTTACTTGGTGCAAATCCCCAGTCACCCTCATTTTCTTCCCTCTGCATGCTCTCTTTCATGATTCGGCCAATCATCTCTGATAGGTACTCTTTATTGTCCAGAGGCATCGTCGGGCAGACATCAACTTGGAAGTGTTCGTGGAAAGTTGGCTGTAGCCTTGGACCTTCAGCTTGGAAAGGTGGCGCTTCGGCAGTGCCAGCCGCTCGTTGAGGAATACCTTTCTCCGGGGAGTTATAGGCTTCTTCAGCAAAGGTTGTTTCATGGTTTTCTGGTTGTCGATTTTCCCCAAGCAGAGCGTTTACTCTATCCATCATCAAAGCGTTTTGAGCTTCGATTTGTTGGTATAATCCAGAAACAACATCGTCTAATTCAGCCATTGTGACTCCAATGGTAGGATTTGGCTGGTTTGCTGTTGGGGAAGCGGAGGTTCCCTCATGAGCATTTCCGGATCTGGCAGGTCTACCTCTTCTTCCAGGAGCCATTATTTCTGTTTGACTTCTGGTCTTTAAGGAGATTCTTTCAACAAGTCTTTACGAAGTAATGGTCAGAAGATTCTTGAGTTCAACTCTCAATGAAAGCACCAAAATGTTAACGCTAAAAATTGAACGTTAACACCCTGATGTGTGTAGTAATGTGAAAGCACCACCCGTTGGTACGGGAACAGAATATAAGCAGAAAAATGGTAGAAAAGTAAAGAGACAGCGATTTTGTAGTGGTTCGGCTCGTAATTAAGCCTACGTCCACTTTATATTCTTTATTGCTGATTTTGGTTACAAGTTGATACAATGAACTTCAAAATACAATACACTCTGATCACAAAAACACTTCAGACTAGTAGCTCAAACTTCGATGTGAAAAGGCTCTTTGAATCCATTTCGGATGTGCAAGATTTCTTTCGAAGCTTGTTGTAGTGTCTTGAATGTTTGGAGTTCTTCAAGTGTTGGATGAGTTAAGAGTTCAGCAGAATAACGGCGCTTCAGAGAATGATCCAAAAGTCCCCCTCAAGTTGGAGTTATGGCCGTATTTATAGGGAGGTTCTGGGCAAAATTCTGTCCCCAAGTCTTAGGTCGTGGACGACCTAAGTTAGGTCGTAGGTCGTGAGCGACCTAAGGTAGGTCGTGAGACTTTCCTTTGTTCTAGCTCTCTAGGTCGTGAAGTTGCTAGGTCGCGAAGTTGCTAGGTCGTGAAGTCCTTAGCTTGTTAAGTCGTGGCATATCTTAGGTCGTTAGCCTCCTTAGGTCGGTAAGTCGTGAAGTCCCTTAGGTCGTTAGGTCGTGAACTCCTTAAGTCGTTAGGTCGTGAACTCCTTAAGTCGTTAGGTTCTTAAGTCGGTAGGTTCTTAAGTCGGTAGGTCGCAGCATATCTTATGTCGCATATGCTTTAGGTCGCTGAAGACTGGATCCACTAGGTCGCTAACTCCTTAGCTCGTTAAGTCGCCTCTGTAGTTAGGTCGTTAAGTCCCTTAGGTCGTTAGGTCGCTAAGTTTTTAGGTCGTAGAGTTTTTAAGTCGTTAGGTCGTGAGTGTTTTAGATCGCAGAGTTTTAGGTCGCTCAAAAATAAGGAGTTAATAACATTCTTTTATAAGATTCACAAAGTTTACTGGAAACCCCATAGAGTTAAGCATATGAATAATAAAGTGTCTGTTAATTTTATCATATGCTTTGTGGAGGTCAACCTTTAGACAGAGTTTATTAGTTCCAGGTTTGTTAAAATTTCTAACTAATTCATGTGCCATGAGAGATTTTTCAGAGATACTTCTACCTTTGATGAATGCACTTTGACATTTAGAAATAAGATCCGGTAAGATAAGCTTCATTCTATTGCATAAGATCTTGCTTAGAATTTTGTATATCACATTACAGCAAGCAGTAGGTCGATAATCCTCGATTTTTGATGGACTATCTTTTTAGGAATAAGGCAGATGAAGATGTGATTGATTACTTTAACAAATTTACCACTTTGAAATATGTCTTGCATAGCTGATATGATATATTCTTTCAGGTCAATCCAATGGAGGAGGTAGAACTTGGATCCGAGGCCATCTGGACCGGGGCTGGAATCATTGTGGATGGATTGCAGAGCTTCCAACACTTCAACTTCAGTAATTTGTCTGGTCAGCATTCTCCTGCCCCTGGAGTTTACTTGCCTTCTACATTTAATGTCTGGTAAGTTGGTATTATCTTCCCCATTGAACATGTCATAATAATATTTGATTGCTTATTCCTCAATGTCCTCTACATTGGATATTACATTTCCATCCTGATTAACCAGATGAAGATTGTTGTTCTTGTTACTTCGAATTGCCATTTTAGTGTAGAAAAATTTGGTGCATTCATCCCCTTCGGTAATCCATTTCTCTTTGGCTTTTTGTTTGAGTTCATTAGCTTTAATTCTGAGAGCCTCTTTTAGATTGCCCTGGGTTTGATAGTATTTCCTCCATGTGTCATCAGTAGCAGTTCCATTGTCTATCATTAGCAATAATTCCTCACATTGTTTCTGCATGTTGGATATATGATCACCATCTTTGGGTCTACATCTATTCCAGTTTTTAATTTTTCATTTTGCTGTTTTGAGAATATGAAGTAGCTTGTAACATTGAGATCCCTCTACCGGAGGTATGTTATTAATTTGTATGGCCTGGTAGTATCCCTCTATCTCATGCCGTGATTAGCGTATTTAAATGGCTTACCTTTATCATTCACTCCTTTTTCTACTAAATTGACAAGGATATGGCAGTGATCACTGGTAGATGGGGGAAGGATATTAACCTTAATGTTTGAAAGAATATTAATGCAGTTCACATTAACTAGTGCTCTATCTAGTTTACATGAAATTTTCTTACTTTCTCCGCTTCTCCATGTAAATTTCAAGCCACAGTGGATGGGTTCTAGCAGTCCCGCTCCAATGATGCAGTTGTTAAATTCTTCCAACCGGGATACTCTCATGGTAAGACCTCCTTTTTTCTCTTCTGCCCTAAGCACAGAATTAAAATCCCCCAGAACAATCCAGGGATTCTTGACAGTTTTACCAACATCTTTAATGGCTTGCCAAAGGTGAGTCCGATGAGAAGCCAAGTTACTAGCGTAAACACAACTTAAAGTCATATCGAGCCCACCTACATTAGATGCACTAACTATGCAGGATATATATATATATACATATATGTATATGCTGGTATTGATTACTGAAGACTGATCAGTTTAAAGACTCAAGACTCAAGATTTAGAATGGAGATATCAAGATTGAAGACTCTAAGAGTATCAAGATCAAGATTTCAAGATAAGTGTCTAGTTTTTGTTAAACCTTCATAATAGCACGAAAATCATCATTCCAAATTTCATTTGGTATGGAACCCATTTCTATCTTCTTAGTGGCTTACAAACCCACGACAAGTAGCTTACAAACCTACGACAAGTGGCTTACAAACCCACAAACATCCTGGTTTTGTACAAGTTCTCGAGTCCTGATGTGATGAGATATTCTGTAGGAAGAAGCTTGCAAAACTACTTCAAAATGGTTTTTCAAAATGATTTTCAAAACTGCTTTTCAAAATGTTTTAGCCTTAAAAATTATCTTTTCAAATGATTTTCAAAAAGATGTTTTAGCCTTAAAATATTCTTTGTTTTTGTTTTTAATTAAACTCTTGTTTTAAACTTCGTTTGTTTTTAAAACTATCTTCTGATTTTCAAATATTCTTTTACAATATATATATACTTGAGATTTAAAATCAAATTTATATATACATTCTAAAAATATATTTTTCTACTCTTCTTTATTTTAAAACATTGGAAAATTAGTTTATTTTACTCCAGAATCATTTCATCTTGTTTTCCTTTCAATACAATTTTCAAAACAAATTTTACATTGTTTTTAACTAAGGGATGTCGACATCATGGGATACCCCATGTCGACATGGTGGCCGTTAAATTCAAAAGTTTTAATTTTCAAAAGAAGTGTCTATTCGTTTAAATCTCTTCACGAATGGTTATGACCGTTACTGGTCTATAAATAGCCTTCACAAATGAATTTTTTAACTAACTATTTTCTTATTTTCTTCAATCCTTCTTCTCCACAAATCCATATTCTAAAATTTTCATATTTTTAAGATCGTGCCTAAATTCTGCCGAATTCTCAAGTGAATCAAATTTGAATCTCATTCTTGTTTGATTCTCTGCCCTCTCTTGAAGATCAAAGTGCTATTCAGGGTTATAGGATCAATTTGTAATCAAAAGTTTATCGAGTCTCCTTATAAGGTGTGGTTGTGCCTGGAAATCAATTGGGTGATCTTGTGTCCCGTAAATCAAGAGAGTTTGCCTTGGACTCAAAAACAGGAGGGTACCTCAAGGCCTTTAAAAATTGAGGATTGTAATCTCGACATTGGTATAATAAAAATCTATACGAGGTGTTTGCCTTGGTGCAGGACTGGACGTAGGGTAACTCCGAACCAGTATAAAGTCCGATGTGTTCTTTTCTTTTACCGCTTTTTATTTACTTTCTGCATTTGTGTTTGATTCTGTGATTGTTCTGTGATTAAGTTCTGCATTTTTTATATCATAATTTTTAAATTAGTCCATATAAGTCTTAGAATCCATTAAATACTATTCACCCCCCTCTAGTGTTAAATTAGCCTTAAGATCCTTAATCCGCACTCCCTTTCACAATGAATTTGGTAAGAGAATTATATTCACGATTTTGGACATTGAATAATCTTTTAAATAAAATGAATGTTTTGGAAAGTGATATTATAAAATGAAGTTGGAATGGTTTGAAATAAAGTAAAATGTGAATTCACTTATTATTAAAATTAGTATATGGAAATGTTTTCCAAATAGTGAAATATTGAAATGGTTTTGAGAATATATCTTTTTTAAGATATTTTGAAGTAAATGATTTGGGAAAGTGATTTAATTAATAAAAGATTAATTAAAAGGGCCTAGTGATTGCTTATGGTGCTCGATAATTGTTGTTTGCTTTGATAGTTAAATATCCGACTATCAAATTTGGCCATTTTAATTCCTCGACTTGATGTGGAAACTATTTAGTAGTATACTTAGTACATAGCCATCTGTGTAGGCTTGATTATCATTTGTGTTGAGAATGTTGATTTGTGTAGTGCGGAGTATTATTCCAATCTATCGAGCTTCCTTCTTGGCCGAAGGATAGCAAGTTGAAAGTTAGAGACGTGATAAGTCTATGAGACTTAGTTTCTGTGTGAGGTTGAGAAACGCTTTTGCGTTGTTGGAGTGAAGAGACCGGGATCAGATTTATTTGAAAACCACTACGGACCAATGTATATGCGTTCGATTGTGTAGGTTGGGATGATATTGATATTTCGGATTTTCATAGTAAAGAACTGCTTATTGATCGTTTGGGGTTAAAATCCCAATATGCATATAGTAGCAGTAGTCTCTTCGTTATGAAATATCCATTACAAGGGCGGTCGCTACTAGTCCTAGGGATTTCCCGACAGGATGTGGTAGGAAAGTACCTTTGGTTTATCCTATTCCTAGACAACTTGTATGGACGAGTGTTCGACAATGCATTTCTAAGATTACGTACATTGGTTTTTACCAACGTACATTGTAACGACCTGCCTTTTTGGATGTTTTATGCAGACACACATGTCAATCTCAAACCATTCAAAAGGGCAGATTGTTATGGGGTAAATAATAAAAAGAGAAAGAAATAAAACAAATACAGAATCTCGCAGCAGAATGACAAAATATAATAATCAAATAACAGTTCATGAAGCTGTTTTATAAATACATTTGATTATTCTTTACAACAAAAATATCAGAGTTACACAAACAGGAATAAATAAAAAAGTGCAGCTGAAAAATATGATGTAGTGGAATACATATCATTAATAATAATAGTACAAATCTTCGTCTTCGTCCTCCAGAAATAAGGTCTTTAATCCTGAAATGCTCAGGCTGACCCGAGAGAATTGAAAAGACAAAACACTCGAGTCATAACTAAAAGATCTTATGTAAGTTAAATCAACGGTAAATATGAATGTGATGGCGTCAGAGATGTTTACGGGGTTTGACATCTCATATCCAGTATCTAACGTGAGTGCAATAACTTAAGAGATGTTCGGGATTCACATCTCCTAAAGATCCGTTAAACTATCTACTATGTAGTACAATACACTATTATAATATGTCTACAATAAAGTTAAAGTATTAAAATAGTGCTAAGGCGTTACCCATATCCCCCATAACACATTTTATATATTCCCATTGTCTATACAGTACCGTAATTCCTCCGTAAACTAGAGGGCTATCAGAGGGCACTCAATAGGTATGGTACAAAAAAACTCGTAGAAGGTGCTCGAGGGCATGTGAACATGGCACTCGAGGCAATGCCAGGGTAGATATACCAATTGCAGATCCAGACTGGTGGTAACACATAGCAGCTACTACCGCCCACCTCGGAACACACTCCCAAATCAAAATCAAGGGTGGCCACCAAATCAATCACAAAGCAATAGAATGGTATCAAAGAAATGTGTCCGATCAGAAGAATGACCTCACTTGGCCCGGCATGGCTCCTGTTTTAGTAACATCTATGCTGACTCACGGGTGTCAGGGTCACGTCATACCTTATACAGAAATCGTTTGCCAAACTATCCTACTTCATTTCTGGAATCTCCACCACGTACATAGTTGTTAAATTGGTTTTCGGTATTGGCAGAGAGTATGACAATATTCGATTCCGGTTTCTTTAACAACCAAACCTTATTTCACACCGGATGGTTCTTTTACATTTCAAAAAATTAATTTACAATTTATCTCAAAAGATCATATTCTCAAAACCATATCATTTTTGAAATCATATTTACTTTTGAAATTTATCGATAAGATAGGTTAATTAAATCCCCATTCGAAAACCATCATATTTACTCAATTATGCCATTTCATAAAAGGGTTCAATTCCAAATTCCAAGTTTAGGTTGTATCATCACCAAGGATTTGAAAATAAATACTTCAACTTAACGCAGTCTGGATTTCTGAAAATAGTTTAGGTAATTATAAATAGTTTATATAGTTTTTAAAAATAGTTTTAAATAGAATAAAATAGTTTGAATTGTAAAAATAGTTTTAAATAGATTTAAATTTGATTTGATTGGATTTAAAATGATTCAAATAGATTTAAAATATTTTATTATATTTAAAAGGTTTAAAATAGATTAATTATGGATTTAATTGATTTAAATTATATTAAGTAGATTTTAAAATAGATTAAATAATTTTATAATAGATTAAATAGATTTAAATTATATTAAATAATTTTAAAATAGATTAAATAAATTTAATTATTTGAAAATAGGTAAAATAGATTTAATTGTATTAAATAGGTTATAATAGATTAAAATAAATTAAACTGGTTTAAATTGATTAAAATAGTTAATTCAATTAAAATGGTTTAAACTAGTTTAAAATAGATTCCAAAGTAATATCCATTTCAATAACTCAATTTCCATAATTCATTTGTATCTGACACTTCAACTTTGAAATTCAAATTAAAATCAATTCCAATTTCAACATTTAACACTTGGATTATCGAAAATAATCCAGTTTATACAAACCAATTTCTATTTCAAAATACCAGTCAACTGAATTCAAAATTTAAAGATTCAAAAATCATTTAATTTAACTAATCTGGTGTCCGTATATAATTTTCTACCCTAGGGTCAAGTGATACGGATATTTATCATTTCAATCCGCAATTTACAATTTTACGATTATATATCATTTCAAACGGCAATCCCGAATTAAATAAAAATCCATAAAATCGCTCGAGTCTATCATTTCAACTCATAACGATTTTTCCCTAATCTATAGATCGTTCGGGTATATATCATTTCAA
Source organism: Allium fistulosum (assembly GCA_030737815.1). Classification (NCBI taxonomy): domain Eukaryota; kingdom Viridiplantae; phylum Streptophyta; class Magnoliopsida; order Asparagales; family Amaryllidaceae; genus Allium; species Allium fistulosum. Next base: position 729,490,839 of record CM060902.1, on the reverse strand, counting down.
CCCATAGTGATTTTCCTAATAACAACTAAGGGAACTTGTAGAGTGATAGCATTTCATAAATCAAATATAGCATCCAATCACCCAATAATAAATTCAAACATTCATCACAATTATCATCCATTTCAACCAATAAATATCAACAATTAACAAATTATTATATACAGGTAATTAACTGGAAATTTAAATTCAATAATAAATAAAATGATAGTTTAATTCAAAATAAATTCAAATTAACAGTAATAGCAATTTAAATATACCAAACAGCCATAAATAAATTCCTAATTACATCATAAATTTAATTTAACCAACGTAAGAAATTTTAGAAGTTGTGAGTGGGTCAAAACACTCACCTTCTTTTTAAATCGATTTAAAATCAAATTTAAGACCCAAAATTCAACAGTCTCATAATTCGTCCAAACTAGCGTCAAAATGTCCGGAATTTCGACACGATCCTAGCGGAGAAAACCGTGCATAAATCGGACCTCGTATGTAAAATTTATGTAAATTAGAACAGTTTGAATTTCAAATTATAAAACAAATAAATAAATAAAATAATAGATAGTCGTATACACATCAGCACCTGAAGTAATGAACCCAAGCCTGTTCAATTATGCTCGAACACGCTGCAACCCTAGCAGTTGCCACCAGAAACTACTCGGCGCGGCCTCTAGAGCCACCAAACCCCAGGTCGGAGTGCGTCGTTGACCTACTCATCCTAGGTCACACCCCATCCCCTCGCCCTGACCGCTCCGGTCATCCATAGCCATATGCCGCCGTCGAGCTCCTCTGGCCAACCATGTCAATTCCTGACCATATTACGACAAGCCGAGACCATGGATCGACTTGCCTTGACACCCTCTACGCACTAGTGCTTGCCAATCGATCCATAGATGAAGATCCATCGTACGATCAAACCCCTACCCAACGAACGGCCATAAATAATCATCAATTTCGGGCTACACAGAAATCCAAATCGAAAAATAGACTGTGGAATTGACCTGCGCCCATCGAGAGCTTCAAATCGATATATAATTCGATATAGTTTTGAGTAGTTTGAATTTGGAATTGAATTTGCAATTTGGGAATTAGGGTTTTGTTAGTTTGCCATTGGGAAGAGGAGATGAGAAAGAAATGTACGTACAGACAATAGAAAATAAAAATGTAACGACCCATAAATTTTAGTGATTTTATTTATTTAATTAATTGAATTTTTGTGAAATTTTAAACAATAAAATTTGAAAATAAAAATTTAACATTTGGAATACGTCTATTTAAACATAGCAACTGGTAAATTTTCATCTGATGATATTGAAGTTTATTTTATTGTGTAATTCTATTTCAATTTAAATTAGTTAATATTGATGATAATAAAATGTTTTCCAAATCTAAATATTTTTATATGATAAATTTTTAAATCATCTTCTGAGTGAGACGTCATATTTTGTTTCTTCAAATTTGAATCGCTATTGCTTCGATTATCTTATTTTCGGCAAAATAGTAGCATCTTCTGTACCGATATCGACTTTTGATTGGATGATCTTATCACTGATATCTGTATACCGTTTTGATCGTCGCCTCGTGCTGATCTCTATGGTATATTCACTTCTATGTTTCGAGGTCCGGTACACCTCGGAATCCGCGAAACGATATACAGTATTAGTTTCATATCTGGGTCTTTTGCATTTCTAGTGACCATTCATTATCCATCGGGTTGAACGTTATAGCCACTAACATTTATTATTCCTTGAATTCACTCTGACTTTTCATTTACCACTGGTTCCAATATTATGCATTGATTCATTGGTTTCCATTTCTCTTCTGTTTCTTCTCATTGGCTCTGTGACTTTCATTTACAAAATAAATATATAAAGCCTTCCACTATTCTCAATCCTGTAGCCTTCCACCATTCTCAAGCCTCCACCCACATCAATTCATGCCGAGACCCATAAACTCTGCTCCGACCCCGCACTTCTCCACGCAGCAAGCCACCCACCAACCATCTCCATCCACGCCATGCATACCCCTCCACCTATGGCCTCGTCTTCCCCTTGCCGTCCAACATTCCGCCCACATATGCTAGCCGCTGCCTTGCTTGACCTCAGGCCGAGCTCTGTGCCAAAATTCCACCTCGCCGACTATAAACCGTGTTGCATTCCAAAATATATCAGAGTTGATATTTATTCTTAGCTGTAATATATAAAGGTATATGTATATAAATTTCTTTTTATTTTTTTATTTTTTTTTATCTGCTTGTATATATATGTTATAGGTAATTTAAATTTGATTGCTTAAAGTATTTATATATAATATAAAGTTATACGTATTGCTTTATATATATTGTTTTCAAATTTGATACTGTTTAGGTATAAAGCATATAAAACTAGTTACGTGTGTAATATTTTTTGATAAACTGCGAAAGAGTATTTTGTTCCTTTTGGTTCGTATATTATATAAATATGTATGTGTATTATAGAATTTTGTTTTGGTTATTTATGTGTTGTTGTATCAATATATATAGATTTCATTTTTGTATATGTGCCTTAAGGATAAAATATGGGTTCAAGTACGAGTTTTAAGAATATAACATAATATATATATTTTAATTTTGATTTCAAAATACATACGGTAGGAGATTTCTTGCGCAGGTTGGTTTCCTGCATCATTCATCTGACCTATGATGAAGCAAGCATCATGTCTTCTTTTTGTTATTGTGTATAGAAAAGGGCCAGTGTATATACATTTAATTTTCAATTTATACATATCAAGTTATATATATATGAAATGTTTGAAAATTTTACTTTAATTTATAAAATGTTCAGCATATTTATATTATGTGTTTGAACTTATTTTACTATGAATGTTTAATATATTTACATATTAGTTCAATTCCAGTTTTACGTTTAAAGTATTTATAGAATAGGTTATCTTGTTAGTATATAGTAGGCTTAAAGAAGTTCATATATAGCTTTTGGTAACCGTATATGTATAAAGTTTCAATGTATAAGTGGTTTTATATAAAAAGTTTATGTAGTATGTTTTGTTTGGATATGGATATAAGCATTTGTTTATATATTTATATAAGTTATATACATATTAAAATAAATTTTTTATATTGATTTTTTTTAATATTGATATCCGGACCCTCTCTTCAGAAATATATATATTATGTTAATTTTTGGAGAAGAATATATGGATATAATATTTATTTTTGTTTCAGTTTATGTTAAACAAAATTTGATTTGTTCTTATCGATTTTGTTATCAGCTCTATCTGTCGAATTCGTGCCAATTTAGCTTTGCTTTAGAATTCATGCTTGGATTTGTAACTCATCTCATTGTCGAATCTCTCTAACCTCGAAAGGTGAGCAATCACTCAAGATTAATGTTCTTTTATTTATTAAATTTGAACTCAATTGAAAGGACAATTGAAATATGTTGCTGTTAGTTATTTATATTACTATATATATGCCATTATCTGTATCTGTTCACCTATGATATTTGACACCATTATCCGTTATTTATATTGCTATTTATATGCCATTATCTATATCTGTTCACCTGTGATATCTAACACCATTATTTGTTATTTATATTGCTATTTACATGCCATTATCTGTATCTATTCACCTGTGACATCTGATACCATTATCTGTTATTTATCACTGATGTTATATGTCAGTTACTGATTCTTATATTATTATCATATCTGTTATCACTCTGCAAGTTCCCTGGTAGTATAGAATTCAATATGGGTTGAAATGATACATACCTGAACGATCTGTAGAATAGGAGAAAATCGTTATGGGTTGAAATGATAAACCCAAGCAATTTTCAATGAATTGAATTTGGGATTGCGGGTTGAAAAGATATATACCCGTATATATTTAAATTGCGGATTGAAATGATAAATATCCATATCACTTGGCCATACGATAGAAAATTTTATACAGACACCGTTGGTCTATATATAAATATTTTGAAATTGATTTATATAGTTTCGAAAAGAAATATATGGTTTTAATAAATATTGATTTTAAAGATTTATTAAAGTGATTTAATAAAGTTGATATATAATATGTTTAAGTATTTATAATATATATATATATATTTTCAAATATAGAGTTTATAATGATTCAGGTTGGAAAGATAAATTTGAAATTTATTTGAAATTATATTTATTTAAGAAATTACTTAACTAAGTTGATTTGAAATTTTTAAAATTGAAATTTTAAAGATATGATTTTAACTTGGGTTTGGTTAAAAGTGACTTAAATGAATATTTCAAATTTATATAAATTGAAATGGGATATTTTGTTTATTTTAAATTTGTAAATTTAAGTTTCATTTAATATTATTCAAATGATTAAGTAAATATTTCAAAACTAAATAATAGTAAAGTGAATTTGATATATATATAAAATTATCGAATTTAGTTTTGAAATGTTGAATATATAAAACTTTGAAATATATTGAAATTGAAATGGTTTAATTTGTGGTTCAAATCTATATTTGAAATCGATATAATTTGAATGGTTTGTTAAGAAACTGAACTTGGTGGAAAATTGATGAATTAGGATTAATTAAATTTGAATTTTGGAATTCGGGTTGATTTGAATCGATTTGTGAAATTTAGGAAACTATTTTATTATATAAAGTATTTTTAACTATATTTAAAACTATTTTATATTTCACTTTATAAATTAATTTAATATAAACTATTTTAATATAAATCCTTTCAAAATAAATTATTTAATATAGACTATTTTAATATACTAATTATTTTATTTTAAACTATTTTAACTTATAACTATTTTATATAAACTATTTTATTTTATATACTAATTTTATATCTAAACTGTTTAAGAGGAAAGTGTTATGGATTCCAAAATGTTATGATTTCAAGCTATGATTTCAAAGTGTTATGAATTTCAAAGATTTGATTTCCAAAATGTTTTGATTTTAAAAGACTTATGATTTCGAAAGTGTTATAACTTTGAAAGTACTATGATTTTGGGAAGTGAATATATATTTGAAGGGAAATGATATCGTTTCGATATGGTTTTAAATGGAAATGATATTTTGGTTTTGAAAGTATAAACTATTTTGAAATGACCGCGGTGTTATAATAACGTTTGGTTGTTAAAGAGACCGAGATCGGATATGGGCATACTCTTTGTCGATACCGAAAACCACTTTAACAACTGTATACGCGGTGGAGGTTCCAGAATGAAGTAGGATGGTGGCGACGATCCTATATGAGGTATATACGTGGACCCAATTCCCATGAGTTGGCATAAGGTGGCTAAAACAAGAGCAATTGACGGGTTAATGAGGTAGCTCTTCTGATTGGACACATTCCATCATATGCCATTCTATTACTTTGTGATTGATTTGGTGCACACCCTTGATTCGGGAGTGTGGCTCGAGGTGGGCGATTGTTGCGGCTCTACGTTACCACCGACCCGGAAGTGTAATTGGTATATCTACCCTAGCATTGCCTAGTTGTGCCGTGTCACCTACCCTAGCGTGCTTTACTACGAGTTTGTTTTGTACCATACCTATGGAGTGCCCTCTGACGACGCCCATCACGGGGGAGATTATGGTACTGTATAGACTGTGGGAATATATAAAATGTGTTAAGGTGGAAAATGTAAAGCCTTAACGCTATTTTGATAGTTTACTTTACTATAGACATATTATAATAGAATATATTACTACATAGTAGATAGTTTAACGGATCCTTAGAGGGTGGTTATCCCAAACATCCTTTAAGTTACTGTATTTCAGTTGATATTTCACTTGAGTTGGATTTATTGATATAAGAATGTTAATCCTGACTCGAGTGTTTTGTGTTTTGCTTTACGCTTGGGTCAGACTGAGTGATACAATATTCGAGACTCACCGTTGGAGTTGGAGCTTCGCTTGGAGACCCAGCTATCTATCCAGCTTTCGGTTATTCAGTTGATTCCAGTGAGGTATTCAGATTTTGTATTTGACTATTGTATTGAGACATCTATGTATTCGAGTCTTCTGTTGTATCTTGTTTAACTCTGTTATATATATAGTAGCTTCATGAACTACTATTCTTTTGTTTTCGCTGCATTATTGTTATATTACTCTATGTCTGTGATTATGTGATTATTTATTTATTGTATATGCTGAGTTTTTCCAAATTTAAATTAACAATCTGATATTTTGAGCAATTCAAATCCGACATGTATGGATGCGAATGGTTGAAAATTTCAGGATGTTACAAAAAAGGTTGCTAGGGTTTATAACGGGCTATTTATAGGCAAAGCTGAAATCAGAAAGAATGGACCATATCGATTTGGATTGGAACGATAAACGACCCGGAAAGCCCGTTCTATCTCCGGAACGAAAATGGGTCATCCCATATATCAAAATAGATGTTTTAGATAGTTTTAAACTCAACGAAACAGGTTTCAAGTCCAAATACCATTGGATGAAGAAGTTATGTTAAAATCAGCTTATTTCAAATTGATTTCAATTAAATAAATTTCTACGCGTTACGAGTCCGTACGATCAAACGAAAAGTCCAATCTCTACGTAACTTGAAATCCTACAATAATTCACCGTTATGGATCCGATGAAACTAGTTTCATCGAAATCTGAGTCAGTGGCCAAAATGGCTATTTTCACGTTAATTAAATAAATTAATATTAAATTAATTAAATCACTTTTTTCAATTCAAATTTAATAATTTACCATTTCTATCATTTTGGATTACTTAGTACTCTATAATCTTTTAAACAAATTTCTATATCAATTCAATATTCAATATTTCTAAATTACAGTATTTAATTTCAATTTCAAATAATTTAGTAATTATAAATTTAAATTTCAATAAATCCATTTATTTGATTGTCAATCTTGTTATTCAATCAATTATCATCTTATGGGTATAATTAACATTGGTTTATATCTTAGTACATTAATATTTTCCCATTTTCATCTTAATTCCTATTAACATAATATTTAATTTCAATTAATTGCAATTGGTTTCCCATTTAAATTTAATAGACCAAATAAATAGGTAACATATAGTAATTGTTATCATTAACTTACATCGCGCTTATAAGTTCATTATTTTCAAACAAATGTTACAATCTCTTACATAACACCGATTTTATTAAATTACCATTAATTATATACTAGTTCATTAATTTATACCACATTTACATTTATTTACTTATATCCAAATTATAACCAAGTATAACATTTAAATTATTTCAGTTGATTGGACTATCATTAAAATATTTAATAATTTACTTAAATTTAATTTATTACATTTCACTCTAGTTATTATCTTAACTCACATTAATGTAACATTTATTTGATATTGATCAGTTAAATTGGTAACAAATAACAATTGTCACCATTTCTACATTTAATAACATTTGCAAGTTTATTATTTACAAACAAATGTTATAACAACTCACATTACACAAATTTTATCCAATTCAATCTATTACATATTATTTCATTAATTAATCAACATCTATATTATTAATTACTCTTTAAATCAAATGATCAATTTATACACACCTCACTAATAAAATAAATTTCCCATCTATAACTTTTTAATTATTCCAATTAATTAGAATTACATTCAAAGCAATTATGAATTACCTTAAATTAATACTATTACCTTTTAATCCAATTACATTCTTATGATTAAACCACAAATTTTTATTTCTTCCAACAATAATTAAATTAACAATTTTTAATTTTCGAAAATTACGGGTCGTTACACTCTCTCCCACTCAAAACTTTCCATCCCCGAAAAAGAAAAAGAAAGGAAAAGGAGGAATTAGAAAATCAATATATCTTATTCAAAATATTAAATTTATAAACAATTAATTTACATAATTAATTATTTTTAAATAAAATATATCAACTTATAACAATTAAATCCTTTTATATTGAAGTTAACAAAAGTTTGGAAAACATTTCAAAAAATTTCTAATTCCAAAATTCACGAAAAATTTCGGCAGAGTCTTCTTTGTACGGAGAGGTCTGGGAGAAATAATAATATCAAAAATACAATATATTTCACATATATTTCAAAATAATATATCCCAACAATGGGAAAAACAATATAATACCGCTAGAAAATCGTAATCCGAGAACGTACCTATTTGTCGGGCAAACAATGCTTAAATTATGAAACCAAAAACAGTAGCAATTGCTTCCATAAACCTGTATTTCACTTATATAATCCAAAGAGTTAATAATTATATAAGGGTGAAATATTTAAGTTGTCTCAATTTATAACAAACCAATCAACTCAGCATTACAATATTCACTTGCAAACAACATACAACAAGCACTTGCAATAGAACCATACAATCAGCACATGCAATCAAAATTATCAACCATCCATCCATAACAACCAAAACAAAGGGTTTGTTCGGGTTCAGAAACTTTTAATTGTATAAAATGACAAATAACTACTAGTATACCATATACTCAACAGTCTTAGATAAAACTCAATAGATTATCCATACATCTAAACAGTTAGAAGTATCTGTTCCCAAACAATCCATAAGCCAAACAAATAACAAATTCCAAACATTATTTATGTTTATTCTTATAAATTTCCTTTCACAACATTTATTGTTCATTTTTTTCATACAATGATTATTTCTTTAATTTACATTTATTTCTCACAAATTCAATTCCCATTCATTCATATAATACTTAATTCCATTTATTTACATTCATTTATCTAAATATGTTATTTACATTTTCTTACATATGTGCCTCATATATAGTTATTTTAAACATATGTAAATCAGTTCTTAAAGTATTACACAAGTTTCTTTGTAAATAAATTCACATTCATTCATTCAGTACTTATTTTCATTTATTTACATTCATTACTTACAAAATTCATTTTCAGTTATTCATATAATGTCAATTTCTTTTTCATTTCTTTACATTCATTTCTTACATAAGTTACTTCCATTCAATTGTTTATAATAATCAATGAATTTATTATTTAAGTATTACATACATTTTATTGCAGCTTAGTTCACATTTATTAATTTATATACCTGATTTCTATTAGAAATTAATATTTATTAGTGCATAAGTTCATACCTAAGTTTCTTACTGTTAATTCACCTTCATTTCTTTACAAAGTGTCATTAAATATTAAATCTATTTTCTGAATCATTTCAACCTTTCTGAAGTTATAGTCATTAACTTAATATAGTACTCAATTTATTATTTACTTTAATTATAAATAGCTTCAAACATTAACTTAAGTTTATAATTATTTACTTAAAGTACTCACTTTTCTGTTTCATTTCATGTAGTAGTTTTTCAATTATAACTTAAGTTTATAACCATTATGATATCAAAATTCTTAGTTATAAAGTAATTCCATTGAACATTTCATTACTTACATTCTACTTGTATAATATTCCATTACATGTTCTTATTTAACATTACAACTTTAATATAATGGTAAGTTTTATATATATATATATATATATATATATGTTTTTAAGAATGCAATTGAAAGTTACACAAGTTTATCTTATTAATTTTAATTAGCAAATGCTCAATAGTTATCATTTCTCATTTTCATATCCTTAGGTTTACATGTTAAAATTTTCAAATTTCTTGTAATTTCATTTATAACTTAGCATTTAATTTCTTATTTTCATTTTAGAAGTTCCCATTATTAAATAGTTAAATTTTCATTTCATCATAGCAATTGAAATCTCTAATTTATAGAAATTTAAGAACTAAATGCCGGGTTCCATTTCAAATCATTTAAAACAATATGTAAATATATATGCTTACAACTTATATCCAATCATATTTAAATTTGAAATTTATATTGGTTTATCAAAATAATTCTGCAGTAAAACTACTACAATGACCTTCCCACTTTGAAACTCAAAAATGAAGGTCAATGATGCATGCACTCATCACCGAAATTATTTTCCAACGACAAAGAGGAGAGTACAGAATTTATTTCATTCAAAAATTCCTTTAAAACATTTCTTTCAAATCGTATTGAAATATTTATATCAGAAAACACTTCCAAATAATATTAATATTATATTCCAAATTCTTTTGATAGAATTTTCAAAAATCCCGAAAATTAAGTTCTCAACTTTTCAGTTTATATTCATTTTATTTACAATCTCATTTTTCAACCAATACTTATAAACTTCACTACCTAACAAACAAATATATTACAACCAAATATATCATTCATAAAACTATTATTTTATATACAAAAATATAATTGGCAAAATTATTTCATTTACCTATATTTCAAAACAAATATTGTGTCGGTCTGTCCTATTAAATGTTTAGAAATCTCTATCGATGTAATAGCGTCCTATGCACCAATCAGAATTTATAAATAAAAAACGGAACAAATTAACACAATATAAAAACCTTTTATAACACTAACAAATACGCTCTCTCATATATATACACTCAGCGACTCATTATAGGGTATTATTACCCTATTTCTAAAGAGTCAGACCCTACAAAGCTAAGGTTATCGCTAAACCAAAGCTCTGGTACTAACCATAACGACTTGCCTTTTTGGACGTTTTAAGCAAACGCACATGTCATCTCAAACAATTCAAAAGGGCAGATTGATATGGGGTAAATAAGAAAAAGAGAAAGAAATAAAAAAAATACAGAATCTCGCAACGGAATGAAAAAATGTAATAATCAAATAATAGTTCATGAAGTTGTTTTATAAATACATTTTATTATTCTTTACAACACAAATATCAGAGTTACACAAATAGGAATAACTAAATAAAATGCAGTGGAAAAATATGATGTAGTGGAATACATATCATTAATAATAATAGTACAAATCTTCGTCTTCGTCCTCCAGAAATAAGGTCTTCAATCCTGAAATGCTCAGGCTGACCCGAGCGAATTGAAAAGACAAAACACTCAAGTCATAACTAAAAGATCTTATGTAAGTTAAATCAATGGTAAATATGAGTGTGACGACGTCAGAGATGTTTACGGGGTTTGACATCTCCTATCCAGCGTCTAACATGAGTGCAATAACTTAAGAGATGTTCGGGATTCACATCTCCTAAGGATCCGTTAAACTATCTACTATGTAGTACAATACGCTATTATAATATGTCTACAGTAAAGTAAAAGTATTAAAATAGCGTTAAGGCGTTACTCATATCCTCCTTAACACATTTTATATATTCCCATAGTCTATAGAGTACCGTAATTCCTCCGTAAACTGGAGGTCTATCAGAGGGCATTCCATAGGTATGGTACAAAACAAACTCATAGAAGGCGCTCTAGGGCATGTGAACACGACACTCGAGGCAATGCCAGGGTAGATATACCAATTGCAGATCCGGACTGGAGGTAACGCATAACAGCTACTACCGCCCACCTCGGAACACACTTCCAAATCAAAATCAAGGGTGGCCACCAAATCAATCATAAAGTAATAGAATGGTATCGAAGAAATGTGTCCGATCGGAGGAATGAACTCACTTGGCTCGGCATGGCTCCTGTTTTAGTCACATCTATGCTGACACACGGGAGTCAGGGTCACGTCATACCTTATACAAAAATCTCGCCAAACCATCCTACTTCATTTCTGGAATCTCCACCACGTACACAGTTTTTTAAGTGGTTTTCGGTATTGGCAGAGAGTATAACAATATCTGATCCCAGTCTCTTTAACAACCAAACGCTTATTTCACACCGGATGGTTCTTTTACATTTCAAAAAATCAATTTACAATTTATCTCAAAATATCATATTTTTAAAACCATATCATTTTCGAAATCATATTTACTTTTGAAATTTATCGATAAGATAGGTTAATTAAATCCCCATTCCAAAACCATCATATTTACTCAATTAAGTCATTTCATAAAAGGGTTCAATTCCAAATTCCAAGTTTAGGTTGTATCATCACCAAGGATTTGAAAATAAATACTTCAACTTAACACAGTCTGGATTTCTGAAAATAGTTTAGGTAATTATAAATAGTTTATATAGTTTTTAAAAATAGTTTTAAATAGAATAAAATAGTTTGAATAGTAAAAATAGTTTTAAATAGATTTAAATTTGATTTGATTGGATTTAAAATGATTCAAATAGATTTAAAATAGATTTTATAAATTTTATTAGATTAAAAAGGTTTAAATAGATTAATTATGGATTTAATTGATTTTAATTATATTAAGTAGATTTTTAAATAGATTAAATAAATTTAAAATAGATTAAATAGATTTAAATTATATTAAATAATTTTAAAATAGATTAAATAAATTTAATTATTTGAAAATAGGTAAAATAGATTTAATTGTATTAAATAGGTTATAATAGATTAAAATAAATTAAAATGGTTTAAATTGATTAAAATAGTTAATTCAATTAAAATGGTTTAAACTAGTTTAAAATAGATTCCAAAGTAATATCCATTTCAATAACTCAGTTTCGATAATTCATTTTTATCTGACACTTCAACTTTGAAATTCAAATTAAAATCAATTCCAATTTCAACATTTAACACTTGGATTATCGTAAATAATTCAGTTTATACAAACCAATTTCCATTTCAAAATACTAGTCAACTGAATTCAAAATTTAAAGATTCAAAAATCATTTAATTTAACCAATCCGGTGTCCGTATATAATTTTCTACCCTAGGGTCAAGTGATACGGATATTTATCATTTCAATCCATAATTTACAATTTTACGGTTATATATCATTTCAAAACGCAATCCTGAATTATATAAAAATCCATAAAATCGCTCGAGTCTATCATTTCAACCCATAACGATTTTTCCCTAATCTATAGATCGTTGGGTATATATCATTTCAACCCATAGTGATTTTCCTAATAACAACTAATGGAACTTGTAGAGTGATAGCATTTCAAAAATCAAATATTGCATCCAATCACCCAATAATAAATTCAAACATCCATCACAATCATCATCCAATTCAACCAATAAATATCAACAATTAACAGATTATTATATACAGGTAATTAACTAGCAATTTAAATTCAATAATAAATTAAATGACAATTTAATTCAAAATAAATTCAAATTAACAGGAATAGCAATTTAAATATACTAAACAGTCATAAATAAATTCCTAATCACATCATAAATTTAATTTAACAAACGTAAGAAATTTTAGAAATTGTGAGTGGGTCAAAACACTCACCTTCTTTTTAAATCGATTTAAAATCATATTTGAGGCCCAAAATTCAACGGTCTCAGAATTCGTCCAAACCAGCGTCAAAATGTCAGAAATTTCAACACGATCTTAGTAGAGAAAACAGCGCATAAATCGGACCTCGTATATAAAAGTTATGTAAATTAGAACAGTTTTAATTTCAAATTATAAAACAAATAATAAATAAAATAATAGATAGTCGTATACACGTCAGCTCCTGAAGTAACGAACCCAAGCCCGTTCATTTATGCTTGAACACGCTGTAACCCTAGTAGCCGCCACCAGAAACTGCTCGTCGTCGTTGGCCTCCTTGTCCTTGGCCGCACCCCCTCGCCTCGCCCTGACCGCTCTGGTCATCTATAGCCGTACGCCGCGGTCGAGCTCCGCTGGCCAACCGCGTCAATTCCTGACCATATTACAACAAGCCGAGACCATGGATCGACTGGCCTCGACACCCTCTACGCACCAGTGCTCGCCGATCGATCCCTAGATGAAGATCTACCGTACGATCAAACCCCTACCCAATGGACGGCCGTAAATAATCATCAATTTCTGGCCACACAGAAATCCAAATCGAATAATAGACTGTGGAATTGACCTGCGCTCGTCGAGAGCGTCAAATCGATATATAAATCGATATAGTTTTGAGGAGTTCGAATTTGGAATTGAATTTGAAACTGAATTTGCAATTTGGGAATTAGGGTTTTGTTAGTCTGCCATTGGGAAGAGGAGATGAGAAATAAATATACGTACAGACAATAGAAAATAAAAAGGTTGCTATGGTTTATAACGGGCTATTTATAGGCAAAGCTGATAACAGAAAAAATGGACCAGATCGATTTGGATTGGAACGATAAATGACCTAGAAAACCCGTTCTGTCTCCGGAACGAAAATGGGTCCTCCCATATATCAAAATAGATGTTTTAGATAGTTATAAACTCAACGGAACAGGTTTCAATTCCAAATTCCATCGTATGAAGAAGTTATGTTAAAATCAGCTTATTTCAAATTGATTTCAATTAAATAAATTTCTACGCGTTTCGAGTCTGTACGATCAAACGACAAGTCCGATCGCTACGTAACTTGAAATCCTACAATAATTCACCGATTTGGATCCGATGAAACTGGTTTCGTCAAAATCCGAGCCAGTGGCCAAAATGGCTATTTTCACGTTAAATAAATAAATTAAAATTAAATTAATTAAATCACCTTTTTCAATTCAAAATTAATAATTTAGATTTTTCTATCATTTTGGATTACTTAGCACTCTATAATAATTTAAACAAATTTCTATATCAATTCAATATTGCCAAATTACAGTATTTAATTTCAATTTCAAATAATTCAGTAATTATAAATTTAAATTTCAATAAATCCATTTATTTGATTGTCAATCTTGTTATTCAATCAATTATCATCTTATGGGTATAATTAACATTGGTTTATATCTTAGTACATTAATATTTTCCGATTTTCATCTTAATTCCTATTAACGTAATATTTAATTTCAATTAATTGCAATTGGTTTCCCATTTAAATTTAATAGACCAAATAAATAGGTAACATATAATAATTGTTATCATTAACTTACATCACGCTTATAACTTCATTATTTTCAAACAAATGTTACAATCTCTTACATAACACTGATTTTATTCAATTACCATTAATTATATACTAGCTCATTAATTTATACCACATTTACATTTATTTACTTTTATCCAAATTATAACCAAGTATAACATTTAAATTATTTCAATTGATTGGACTATCGTCAAAATATTTAATAATTGGCTTCAATTTTCTTTATTACATTTCACTCTAGTTATTATCTTAACTCACATTAATGTAACATTTATTTGAAATTGATCAATTAAATTGATAACAAATAACAATTGTCACCATTTCTACATTTAATAACATTTGCAAGTTTATTATTTACAAACAAATGTTATAACAACTCACATTACACAAATTTTATCCAATTCAATCTATTACACATTATTTCATTAATTAAACAACATCTATATTATTAATTACTCTTTAAATCAAATAATCAATTTGTACACACCTCATTAATAAAATAAATTTCCCATCTATAACTAATTATAACTTTTTAATTATTCCAATTAATTAGAATTACATTTAAAGCAATTGTGAATTACCTTGAATTAATACTATTACCTTTTAATCCCATTACATTCTTATTACTAAACCACAAATTTTTATTTCTTACAACAATAATCACAAAACTTTATTAAATTAACAATTTTTAATTTTCGAAAATTACGGGTCGTTACATACATCAGTGGTGGCGGAGAAGGCAACTTCTCTTAGCTTAACACCCTCCTTAAGACGTACGAGCTCAAGGGTTGTATTTTTGTTGAAGGCAATTAATGGTCAACGGAAATGGCAATGTGGCATTCAAAGTGATGTGATATGTGATATGTGAAAGGTAATCGTTACCTCAGGCCTCATCAACCGAAAATGACCGAAACAGGGTTAGATGCAATAAGGCTAAGTGGGTCATTCCCAAGTAGGATATGATCATCCCCTTCTAGATATATTTCTTCCCGTTATGACGTTCGAGATGTAAATTAATGTGGTTTGTATGCTATGAGGGCCCTCAGAAAGGTCGGTAACGACCGGGGGATGATATATTCGGTACTATATTGTTATAAAGATAGGCCAGTCTTATGTTGGTAGAGGATCCTTTGTGATGTTCCTCGGTACATTCCTCTAGAGAGGTACTGCCGGAAGGTAGTCCCTTCACCTGGTCATTTGTATGGAAATCCAAACTCCACTACGAGCTTGCAATTTTGTTTGTATTGGCGTAATGAATAGCCCCGAAATTCTATATGGGTAACCATTTCGGCTATGATTAATATATTTGTATACTAGACACTAGTATAATATAGCATGATTTGATATGAAAGGTTTTGGTTATTGTAAGATAAAAACATGTTCGTGTTTATGTATGGGCGTGTCTTACGAGATACTTTTGTTTTGAAAAGGAAAGTTTTTGTAATTTAATAAATTCAGTTGAGTGTGTTTCTCACTCTGGTTTACCAGACTGATTCGGATGTTCTTCACTTTCATTGCTTGGGTCAGACCTAGTACATTTACAGGTTCAGATTTGGTGCTTTTGGAGCTTCAGCAGGAGAGCTGGTGATCTTCATTTTCGTATACACATATCTGTTTATTTTCCGCTGCATTGTTGTTGTATATTGTCATCATTTGTGAGGATAAGTTGTTATAACTGTCCAAGCTGATAATTATGTATTCATGTACTCTGATTGATGTATATATGAGATTACAATTTCTCTTTGTAAAGATCATTGATATGATATTATATGTTGTTCGCTGCGATGTGAGATTCTGTATTGTTTTGTTTGTTTCTCTCGTCCCTCTTTCTTCTCTTCTCTTCTACTCTCTTTTTTTTCTTTCTCATGACTTTCCGTCAGTCTGTACTTTTTGGGTCGGACATATGTGGTTTATTGTCGATTCAAAGGTTATGGATTTGTGTCGTCACATAATCTCACCATTTCGGTTAATCAGAAAATATTATATAGTCAATAAAAATTAGTTATTGGATGTGTGGATATTTTATTGTCGATTGTTATTAAATGTTTGGATAATTTACTAATTTATATTGATGGTTTGGATATATTCCCACCCCTCGAGCGGATGATCCTTTGTATATGAATCTCGCCTCGAATTGGTTGATTTTTATATTATTTGATTATTTGTTATATGTGACACAGATGGACAAGTTGGAGGAATCCAATGGGACTCCTCACACTGTTGATTTTAGTTTTCATATATTTTGTGATAAATGACTTGTTGGATAACATATTTAATGACATGGATATGATTCTGCTTGCTTAATGCTTTAGTAGCATTGGGCCTTATTTTTGGTATTTTAAATACTATAAAATAATGATTGATTTAAAAAGGGATTCCAAATTGATTTTAGGAATTATATATGTTTTAATAATTTTTCTTGAATTATTTAAAGAAGTAGTTTATTTCAAAATTAAAGGTATGACTTTTAGAGATTATAAATTTATAGTTATATAAAATATTTTAAAATAGAGATTTTTGAACTGCGATAAAGGTTTTTAAAATCTTAAAAGTAAGTCCATCTTTTATAATAATGGGGTATGGTTTTTAAAGGAAGATAGAAATATTTTGGTATAAATATTTATTAACCGCTTTATGTAGAGTGAGATATATATATAAACATATATATATACATATATTAAGATTTATTTATAAATATGGGAATTTATAAATGTGATAAATTATAAAGGTGATATTTTACCAATGAAGTGAAGGTTTGTAAAATCGTATTTTGTTAATAAAAAGCGTGGATTTATAAATGGTGTTTATAAATTAAGGATAACTTTTATCATTGGATAAATTGGGAAATAAATAACAAAATTATGGATTTATAATAAAATGTGGAATGATATTTTAGAAAGTAGTTGATTCTATTTTGGAAATTAAATGTAAGGGTAAATTTGGAAATGTTAAACGATATTTTATAAATATAAAGGAATATTTAAAAGGAATATATCCATATGGGGGCAACGTTAAAAAAGGATGGTGATTGATGTTTTTAAATGGGATTTATGAATAAGTGAGATTTATAAAGGAATAGAGTTATAAATGGCATTCATAAATAAAGGGGTTTTATGGAAGAAGTTTCATAAAATAGAAGAGATTTATAAATATAGCTTTATAAGTATGGGAACGATTATGTGGAAAGTTAAGTATGGATTTTTTATCAAGAAAAATATTTATGTTTTAAAAAGTTGTTTATTGAAACTAATATTGTTTTAAAATTGGTTATCAAAAATAATAGGAAGTTAACTATTTAAATTATTAATATGGTTTGAAATCAAGTATTATTATTTATCAATATAGTTTTAGAAATTATTTATTTTATTTATAATAATGTTGAAGATAAATTATTATTGTTTATTTAAGAATGTTTTGGAATTTATTAATTATTATTCGAAGATGTTTTAAAGTTTGTATTTATTTATTTATAATGTTTATATAGTGTTTTTAAGTAAATGACAAGAATTTATATTATAAATGTTTCCGAGATATATAAATAGGGTTTTATAAGCAGATGTGGATTATAAAAGGGATCTTATAACATGTTTTGAAAACGTAAAGGAAGATTGGTTAAAAGGATATTTTATAAATGGTTTTAGATATTTATAAAAGAATTTTTGAAATGGGTTTATAGATTTATAAAAGGAGTTTTATAAACGGTTTTATGGATGTATAATGGAGTTTGTAAATGATTTTAGAATTATATAAAAAGGAAATCTTCCTCGGTGTTTGGTGGATATACTTATACCGTTGAGATAAGTATATGGATTTCCAAGAATTTAAAATATAGGGATTTGTGGATATATATATATATATATATATATATATATATATTTGTAAAAGGACTTTGAGACAAATATTTACAAAGCAAATTTAATTAATAAAAGATTAATTAAGGAGGCTAGTGGTTGCTTGTGTGCTTAACCAATGTTGGTTTTTCCTATTGAATAAATCCTTGATTTGGATGTGTGTTTGTTATTTGACAGTTAAATAACCGACTATCAAAATTGGACCCAAAACGTAACTTTGGAAATATCTAAAAGAAACGCGTGAGTTATATGGCACAGTCATCTCCGATGATGTTGTACTGCGCAAATAAATCTTGTTTCATTCTCCTAGGACAATGATAAGGAAATCCGTTCACTAACGGTTAGGAGGTGATCTCCGCTCTTATCTTTTACTGTTTATTTCCTAAAAAACTAGGGTTGAGTTTATCGAAGGCTAACAAATGTTGTTTCGAAGAGACCGGGATCGGATATGTTATCCGAAAACCCTTCGATCCAACTTAAGCGTTGTGAAGTGAAGACTTCTTGAGGATGATGGAAATTGAAGACGGAGCTCTCAAGTGTTTCATTCGGTCCCAAAACGAACTTGTATGGATGAACGCTGGTATTGCATTGTTGCCTGGAGGGCGGTGTTAGCATTCCAAGTGGGAAGTGCTATATAAAAGGTAAAACGTAGCATCAAGCCACATCAACCGGGAATGACAAAAACAGGGGAGATGTTTCAAGACTATGTGATTCGCTACCATTAGGGTATGGTCGCCACCCAATCTAGATCAATATAATGATTATGTATGCTCGGGGCCCATTTAGGTTGTTGATCCCAACCAGGGTGATGACATATTCGACGCTATCCAGCAAGGGGTAGGGTCGGTCTTGACTCACAGGGATTCCATGTAAGGCTCTCGGTGTAATTTATCTAGAGATGCACTGTGGTAGGTGGTACCCCGGTGCCTTTTCATTGTTGGAATCCATTTTCCAATACATGCCTTTACGGACTTAGTTGTGGCCAACTACTGAAATGTGAGATGAAAGCATTTCAGCTATATTGATATTTTACTTTGACCCCTAAACATTATTATATTATAAATGGAATTTCATATGAAATGTTTTTGTTATCGTAAGGTAAAAACCCGTCCGTGTTTATGTACGGCGTTGTCTTACGAGATACTTTTGATTTCAAAGGTTTTTATAACTTTAAAAATCCAGTTAGGTGTGCTTTCTCATGTTGGTTTTCTAGACTGACTCGGGTGTTATTTTATTATAATGCTCAGGTCAGACTGAGCATATTTACAGATTGCTTTGGATGCATTGGAGCTCAGGAGATAAGTTGGAGGTCTTCAAGTCGTATTCACGTATATGTTTATTTTCCGCTACTTGTTGAAATCATCATCATTTGTGAGGATAGGTTGTTATAACTGTCTAGGCTGATGATTGTGATTTATTGTTGTATTCTGATTTATGTATGTATATAACAGTTTCTCTTTTGTAAAGATCATTGATATTATATTATATATTGTTCCGCTGCGATTGTGAGATTCTGTGTTATTTTTAGTTCTTTTCTCTTCTTCTTCTTTTTCTTTCCTCTTTCTTTCCCATAACTATCCATCTTTTCATTCGATTTAGGTTGGACATATGTGGTTTAGTGTCGGCTTGGATTGTACGGATTGGTGGGTCATTACAGTACGTATAAACTCGTTTTTCTCTTCTATGATAAATGATAAGGAAATTCAACCCCTTCCGGTTAGGAGATGATCTTCGTTCTTATGTATTGTTTGTTTATTTCAAAAAGAATTAGAGTTGAGTTTACCGAAAATCGATCGATTAGTTTTTGGAGGGCCCAGTAAGCAGAGGAGTGTACTTATATGAGATGAGTCGAAAATGTAACCACTCCAAAACCATATGTGTTCTACGCTTTGGAAAAGGTTCGTGATAGGTTCAAGATGCTGGAATACATATGGAGATTCAAGATCTATTTGAGATTCTCAAACAGATGTAGCTGTTCGTGATCTATTAAGGATGTGGGAATGCATGTGTGATTCTGAGATCTGTTGAGATATGATAATCCATGTGTAGTTTTGAGATCTGTTCGAGTTGGGGACCCGTGTGTCGAGATCTGTTCAAGTGTTGACTCGTGTGCTGGAATGCTGAAAGTAGCCTCACGGGTGGATATGACTAAAAGTAGGGATAGGATGCATAGACCAGGGGTTTATCTAACCCAAGGGTGCAGGGGACTCTGCCCTAGAGATTCCTATAGCCATACATGTGTAAGTGATGCACTCGGCCTCACTTGGTGGGGATAGATATGTATTTCCTATGTACATCAACTAGGAATGTAAGATACTTCAGCACGATATCTCTGATCCTTGTGCAGGAGGACCGTTCTCGATGTATTGAGGGCACCCCGTGGGATCCTACACAATTAGCGAACGTGCCATGACGTTTTTGATTGTATACCTATTATTGTGGCGGTGTACACTCACATGCATCCGGCTAGTTGATTGTTTATATTTCATACCTTAGACATTATTATAACGTCACTGGACTTTCAAATAGAAATGGTTTGGTTATCGTAAACAAAAATCCTATCCATGTTTATTTGTGACGTGGTCTTAAGATATATCTATATTTTTAAAGGGTTTTACGAAATATAACAGTCCATATGATTTGAGTTTCCCATGATGGTTTACCAGACTGATGAGAGTGTTATTTCCTTATAATGCTTAGGTCATCCCTGGGTATATTTCCAGATTTAGCTAGACGCTTTGGAGCATTAAGAGACGAGTTGGATGACTCCAAGACATATTCACGTATTTATTTTCTATTGCATTACTTGTTTTTATCTGTCAGCATTTGTAATGATAGGCCATTATAACTATCCAGGCTGAAGATAGGTTAGTTTACTCTGATTGATGTATGTATATTAAAGTTCTCTTTTGGTAAAGATATTTTGAGATATAATATATTATCGTTCTGCATGTGAGATTCTAATATCGTGTTCTTCTTTCTTTTCTTTCTCTTTTTCTTTAACCCTAATGTTTTGTCTTTCCAACACTTGAGTGTTCGGTACATGAATACTGTGGATGTATTAGTGTCGATATTGGGGGTTGAAAATGCCATTCGTTACAATTTTCGAAAGAACCAAGGTTGAGTTAACGGGAAATTCATCAGTTCCGTTCTGAAGAGACCAGAATCAGTAAGTGTTTTACTTATTGAAAATCACTTCAAGACCGAGATACGTGTTCTATCTCTTGGAAATGGATTTGGTCGAAATGATAAAAACCATGTAGAGGTTCATGATCTGTTCGGGTGATGAAATTCTTTTGAAAGATGTCGAACATATCCTCACTAGCGGGAAATGACAGAAAATAGAGAAGGGACATGGCCAGGGAGTTTAGCTAACCTCAAGGGTATATCAACTCTATATCTAGATATGCTTATCGATTGTTGCTAATAAGAGTTGATATGACTTGGATCACACACTAAGGTGGTCCAGTTATATTAACTTCATGGTATGTTTTATCTACATATATACGACGCTCGAAAGAGAACCTCTGACCCTTGTCATGGAGGTCTGCCTTAAAGTACTAAGGGCACCTCCAACGGAAATCCTACATAATTAGCGAACGTGCCTTAGCGGTTTTGATTGTATATCTATTATTGTTGTGGTGTACACGCACATGCATTACGGCTATTTCTTATTTATGTTCATCACCCTATACATTATCTATTATATTGCAATATGTACCTATTAGATGGTTGGCTCTTTTGAGGGTGAAACCAAATCCGGTGATCCGGTTGGTCTCGGAAGGTGTTGTTATATGTCATACATATTTCTTGAGTTTCTCACACCGGACTTTTGTCTGACCTATGGCTTTATTTTTCTCTTATCTCCATGGGTGCTCTTTCGAGTAGTCTAAGGAAAGCAGGTTTTCATTGATGTTCATTAGAGCTCTTGGAGAGGAGCAGGATGATTGCCTACCATAGTATTTATTTCCGCTGCATTACTTTATGTATATATATCGGCAATTGTAAGGACATGCTGTAATAACTGTCGAGGCTGATGATAATACTTAGATTAGTAATTCTGACGTGCTATGTATATTAGAGTAACACCGTATACTATCTTTTGATATTATATGTTATCATTACATTTTGAGATTCTGATGTTCTTGTTCTTCTCTTTCTTGTTCCTTTTCTTTTCTTCCTTTTCCTTTACCCTAACGTTCTATCTTTCCGACACTTTGGTGCTTGGCATGTGAATATCGTGGATGTATTAGTGTCGACATTCGAGGGTCGAAAAGGCAATCATTACATGTATAATCAATTCATTTTGGGTTGTGTTCTTTATGAGAATTTGAACTTGCAGATTGCACGAGTATGGACCTGGGTTCTTTGGTTACCATTTGAGTTGGACGATCCTTAGCCCAAACTTCCTTTTCTAGGTCTATGTAAGGCTTACTAGGAGTTTTGGCCGACTTAGTCACTCCAGCTTCATCTCTCTTGTGTGGTTCCAGAGTGCTTTCCTAACATTTTTACTTCTAAGATAGAAGCTTCAAAATTTCTTTCAGAAGATTCAACTTCCTCCTCATCATTTCCCGTCATCTTCGGGATGTTCTCGATGACTCTTGAGAAACGAGCATCTTAATCAACTCTTGCACAAGTTGGAGTTTTTTCTATATAACTTTAATGTCATCCACTTAATTTGTTGTTTCTACTAATACTGATGTTTGCCATGTTTCAATGTTCTTAACATTGAATTGAAGGGTCAAATTTCTTCAAGGTTGGTATGATGCACAGTTTCTTGTATTTGAATGTTTACTTTCTTGGTTGCACTTCCCATTTGCAAGAATATGAGGGTGATGCAGGCCAAGCTTTAATTTTCCAAAACTTAAGTCGTGACCGACTTAACAAAGCTAAGGACATAAGTCGTAACCGACTTAAGAAAGTTCAAAGAGTGAGTCGTGACCGACTCAAGGAAGGCAAAGACATAAGTCGAGTAAGTAGTGACCGACTTAAGGAAGGAGGTATAAGTCGTGACTGACTTAAGGAAGGAGCTGTGAGTCGTCACCGACTTAAGGGATGTGCTGGGTTACGACCTAAGACTACAGGAAGAGCAACACAAGTTGAAAAATGCGAAGGCTTAAGTCGGCAGCGACTTAAGGGAAGTGTTTTGGTAAGTGTACGACTTAACGGAGCAGGGAATAAGTCGTTGCCGAGTTACGACTTAGTTGAGTCGCCTGAACGACCTAACGAGTCAAGAGTTAAGTCGTACCATCTTATGTCGCTGAAGCCTGAAGACCATTGATCCTTATGCCGAGTTAATCTAAACCGCTATTTCTTAAGTCGCTACTATGGATAAATCGTGAACTGGGTTAAGTCGTTAAGTCGTCTACGACTTAAATGTTGAGTTGTTGTATGGTATTGTTGTATGTTTTTAAGTCGTATGTCGTCTGTACTTAAGTCGTAGGTCGTAGACTTTTGTTCTGTATTATAACTCGTAAGTCGTATGCTGTTTGTAAGTCGTAAGTCGTCGCGTTGTGTTTCTGTGTTGTAACTATTTTGTCTTAAGTCGTTACTTTTTGAGTCGTAAGTCGGAGGGTTATAAGTCGGAACCGACTTAGGAGTTGATGTAATTTCTATTGTAAAGTTGAACGCCTATAAATAGGCCGAGTGTCACACTTGTAATAGTTTAGTTGATTTGAAATAAAAACTTTGTTTTGTTAGCTTTGTGCTTTCACCAAATTGGTAGTTGAGTGTAATCTCCTATCTCCGCTTTCGGTTAATCGAGTGCGCTCGATTCAACGATTGTAGAAGCCGATTCGCGGAATCAAGTGCGCTTGATCAACGCTCGAAGAATTGAAGATCTTTGAACCCGGTATCGTGCGCGATCAACGAGTTCGGGATAGCTAGAATTCGGTATCTTCGGATCAACAAATTCGGGCATTTCAATATTCATCAACTCACAGATTGTTACTTTCATCGATCTACATTGTTTTGATTAATCCGCTGCGTCAGTTTTTGGTATCAGAGCTTGTTCTAGCCAATCATAGCTAGATCGAGACTTGGAGCCTAATCATTTTGGAGTTTTGAAGAAATCAAGTAGGGCCGAAAGCAAGTTGAAGATTGTTCGACTTTGTATTGAAGTTTGGAGATCGGATCTTATCATTTGGAGAAGTTGTGTTCATCGTGTTCATCGCGAAGTTGCAACAAAGTAGGAGTTTTCGATCCATTTCATTTTGGATCAAAGTTCAAATTGTGTTTGAATTTGAAGTGTGAGGAGTAAATCCATCATTTGGTATCATTTTGAATCATGCCGCCAAGGAGAGCTAACCGTCATCAAAATGTTGAAGATTTGTATAAGCGGGAAGATGCCGAGCAAATGGAGTAACGTATAGGTGACAAATTCAATGAGAAGTTGGATGAAGGCATTGGGAGATTAGAGAAGCTTATGACCGAGATGAATCAAAATCGGAGAAGGGTTTCACCTGAATCTAACCACGAGAGAAGTAGAGTTTCACCACATTCTAATCAAGAGAGAAGTAATGATAATGATCATAGAAGTGTGAGCCGAGACAGTTATAGAAATGTTGATGATCGAGATCGTGTTCGGAGGAATGTAGATCGAAGGGATGGTGGTAGACGTGAAGGGAGTAGAGATGTTGGTGGTCAGAATCGACATCGATATGCATCTGATTTTGAAGAGGAGTATGATGGTGGTAGTATTCAAGGAAGAGGTCAAGGAAGAAATTATTCAGAGTATGATCACAAGTGGGTATCGGGAATGAAGACTGAAATTCTAGAATTCAAGGGTGGTATGCAAGCTGAAGAGTTTTTGGATTGGGTGGCTAATGTTGAGGAGATTTTTGATTTCAAAGAAGTTCCAGAACATCGTAGAGTGAAGTTGGTTGCTACAAGGTTGAGGGGTAGAGCTTTGGCATGGTGGCAGCAAACCAAACTTACACGTGAACGAATGGGGAAGTCAAAAGTTGAATCTTGGGAGAAGATGAAGAAATTGATGAAAGCAACGTTCTTACCTTACAATTATCAATCTTTAATGTATCAACGTTTGCAGAATTTGAGGCAGGGCACGAAGACTGTTAATGATTATGCGGATGAGTTTTATTAGCTTATTGCGAGAAATGATATTATGGAAATGGAAGAGCAGCTGACATCTAGATTCATTGGGGGATTGAGAATGCAGATTCAGGATATGGTTAATATGTTCGATCCAAGATCTG
Source organism: Allium fistulosum (assembly GCA_030737815.1). Lineage (NCBI taxonomy): Eukaryota > Viridiplantae > Streptophyta > Magnoliopsida > Asparagales > Amaryllidaceae > Allium > Allium fistulosum. Next base: position 729,464,952 of record CM060902.1, on the reverse strand, counting down.
TGGCAGAAGCACATCAGAAGGCGTTGGCTTGGGAGAAACAAGGAAGACAGGAGGTGGTGTGTTTACTAATTCCAACAATCAAGTGAAGGGTGTGAGTGGGAGTTCTAATGTTTCTAAACCTATCAGTAGACCAGTGGTGAAGGAGGTTGAGAAGGCGAAGGTTAACAATGGTTTCAAATGTTACAATTGTCAGGAATTGGGTCATAAAAGCAATGAGTGTCCAAAACCAAAGAAGAGAACCATGGTTGTAGAAGTTGAGGATGTTGATGGAGATTATTCTAGTCCAGTTGAGGAGGATGAACAGGATATTGCATCAAAAGATGAAGGTTGTAATCTAATGCTGAGGAGATCGTGTTTGACACCGAAGCAGGAAGAAGCTAGTTGGTTGAGGAGTAATATCTTTCAGTCGACATGCACTATACTGGGAAAGGTGTGTAAATTTGTGATTGACGCGGGAAGCTGTGACAATATCATTTCAACTGAGGCTGTGACAAAGTTAAAGCTGAAGACAGAGAAACATCCGAATCCATACAAGCTAGCATGGTTGAGAAAAGGAGGAGAAGTGAAAGTGGATAGACGAGTTCGTGTTCCATTCTCTATTGGGAAGAAATACAAAGACGAGATCTGGTGTGATGTAGTAGAGATGGATGTTTGCCACTTACTGTTGGGAAGACCATGGCAGTATGATCGAGCAGTACAACATGATGGTCGGACCAATAGTTACAGTTTTGTGTTTGAAGGCACGAAGATTATCCTAGTTCCTAAGAAGAGACCACAAGGAGAAAGTAAGTCAGAAGAGATTGAAGAGCTGAAAACTTTATTATCTTTGAAGGAGTTTGTTAAGGAGGTTGAGGAAGAACCGAAAGTATTCTTGTTAATTGGGCGAGAGAGCAGTGAAGAGGTTGAAATTCCAGAAGAAGCAAAGGCCGTTTTGAAGGAGTTTGAAGATGTATTCCCAGATGAGTTACCGAAGGAGTTACCACCACTAAGAGACATTCAACATCAAATCGATCTTTTTCCGGGAGCAGTGTTGCCACATAGACCACATTATCGAATGAGTCCGAAGGAACATGAAGAGTTGCGGAGACAGGTAGAGGAATTGCTTGAACAGGGGCGTGTGTAGGAGAGTTTAAGTCCTTGTGCTGTACCAGCTTTATTGGTACCCAAAAAGGATGGGACGTGGAGGATGTGCACAGATAGTAGAGCATTGAATAAGATCACAATCAGATACAGATTTCCGATGCCGAGGCTTGATGATTTGTTGGATCAGTTGAGCGGGGCTACTATCTTTTCGAAGATTGATTTGAAGAGCGGATATCATCAAATTCGTATCAGGCCAGGTGATGAGTGGAAGACTGCTTTTAAAACCAGGGAGGGTCTATACGAATGGTTGGTAATGCCGTTTGACTTATCAAATGCGCCGAGTACATTCATGCGGGTGATAAATCAGATTTTTAGACCATTTATTGGGAAGTTTGTGGTGGTGTATTTTGATGATATTTTGATATACAGTGGAAACACAGAGGAACACTTGAAACATCTGAGAGAAGTGTTGTTGGTATTGCGACAGGAACAGTTTTATGCTGCAACAAAGAAATGCGTGTTCATGACGCATAGTGTTTTATTTCTGGGGTATGTTGTGTCGGAAGAAGGAATACAGGTTGACCAAAGTAAAGTCGAAGCTATCAGAGATTGGCCGCAGCCCAAGACGATAACGGAAGTTCGTAGTTTTCACGGGTTGGCTTCATTCTATCGAAGATTCATTCCACACTTTAGTAGTGTGATGGCACCGGTTACAGATTGTATGAAGGGTAAACAGTTTTCATGGTCGGAGGAAGCAGGGGATGCTTTTGGGAAGATCAAGGAGTTGCTGACGTCTGCACCAATTCTAGTTTTACCAGATTTTCAGTTGTTGTTTGAGCTACACACTGATGCGTCAAAGGTTGGAATTGGAGGAGTGTTGAGTCAGAAGGGGCGTCCTATTGCATATTTCAGTGAGAAGTTGTTAGGAGCAAAGATGAGATACAGTACATATGACGTAGAATTTTATGATTTTGTGCAAGCTATTAAACACTGGAGACATTATCTATTTCAGAAAGAGTTTGTTCTTTACACTGATCATGAGGCGTTGAAGCATTTACAAGGACAAGACAAGATTTCAGCGAGACATGCATCGTGGATTGCATATTTACAACAATTTACTTTTGTTGTTAAACACAAGTCAGGAGTGACGAATCGTGTGGCTGATGCTTTGAGTAGAAGGAATCATTTGTTGACTACAATGAAGGTCGAAGTGACAGGGTTTGATGTGCTACCAGAGTTATTTGTTGAAGATCCTTACTTTGCGAAGTTTGTTGATAAAGTCAAGGAGGGAAAGACGGATGAGTTTATGATGGTAGACGGTTTTCTGTTCAAAGGAAATCGATTGTGCATACCTGATTGTAGTTTGAGAATGAAGATTGTAAAAGAGTTACATGAAGAAGGACATGTTGGGAGAGACCGTACATTACAGTTGATTTCACAGTCTTACTTTTGGCCATCGATGAGGAAAGAGGTGGAGAGGTTTGTGGAGCGTTGTCATATTTGTCAGGTTTCGAAAGGAACTGCGACTAATGCTGGATTATATATGCCGTTACCTGTACCAGTTAAACCATGGGTTGATGTGAGTATGGACTTTGTGTTGGGATTGCCGAGAACACAGCGTGGAAACGATTCCATTTATGTGGTGGTTGATCGATTTTCGAAAATGGCACATTTTATTGCTTGTAAGAAGACGGCAGATGCTGTTCATGTTGCTTAGTTGTTTTTCAAAGAGATATATCGACTTCATGGATTGCCAGAATCTATTGTGTCGGATAGAGATACTCGTTTTCTGAGTCATTTTTGGCTAAGTTTGTGGAAGATGGTGGGAACGAAGTTGAATTTTAGCAGCGCTTATCATCCACAAACTGATGGACAAACGGAGGTGGTTAATAGATCATTGGGGAACTTGTTGAGATGTCTTGTGCAGGACAATTTGAAAAGTTGGGACATGAAGTTATGCCAGGCAGAGTTTGCTCATAATCATGCGGTGAACCGTAGTACCGGTTTCAGTCCATTTCAGATAGTATATTCAAGCTTACCGAAGGGACCGTTAGATTTAACGGTAGTGCCACAATCAAAGAAGACAGTTAAGAAAGCTGCTGATTTTGTTGATGGATTAGCGGAATGTCATAAAATCGTTCAGGAACGATTGGAGAAAGCAAACGAGAAGTATAAACGATCTGCAGATTTGAAACGAAGGAGTGTTGAATTTCATGAAGGTGATTTGGTTTATGCAGTGTTAACAAAAGATCGTTTTCCGGTGGGAACGTACAATAAATTGAAAGCATGAAAGATTGGTCCAGTGGAAATTTTAAAGAGAATCAATGAAAATGCTTATAAATTTAAGCTGCCAGATGATGTGTATACGTCTGACGTATTCAATGTTAAGCATCTCGTACCTTATCACGGAGATGAGCGTATTGCGGGGGAGGAAAGTGCAAATTCGAGGACGAATTTCTTTCAACCTGGGGAGGATGATGCAGGCCAAGCTTTAATTTTCCAAAACTTAAGTCGTGACCGACTTAACAAAGCTAAGGACATAAGTCGTAACCGACTTAAGAAAGTTCAAAGAGTGAGTCGTGACCGACTCAAGGAAGGCAAAGACATAAGTCGAGTAAGTCGTGACCGACTTAAGGAAGGAGGTATAAGTTGTGACCGACTTAAGGAAGGAGCTGTGAGTCGTCACCGACTTAAGGGATGTGCTGGGTTACGACCTAAGACTACAGGAAGAGCAACACAAGTTGAAAAATGCGAAGGCTTAAGTCGGCAGCGACTTAAGGGAAGTGTTTTGGTAAGTGTACGACTTAACGGAGCAGGGAATAAGTCGTTGCCGAGTTACGACTTAGTTGAGTCGCCTGAACGACCTAACGAGTCAGGAGTTAAGTCGTACCATCTTATGTCGCTGAAGCCTGAAGACCATTGATCCTTATGCCGAGTTAATCTAAACCGCTATTTCTTAAGTCGCTACTATGGATAAATCGTGAACTGGGTTAAGTCGTTAAGTCGTCTACGACTTAAATGTTGAGTCGTTGTATGGTATTGTTGTATGTTTTTAAGTCGTATGTCGTCTGTACTTAAGTCGTAGGTCATAGACTTGTGTTCTGTATTATAACTCGTAAGTCGTATGCTGTTTGTAAGTCGTAAGTCGTCGCGTTGTGTTTCTGTGTTGTAACTGTTTTGTCTTAAGTTGTTACTTTTTGAGTCGTAAGTCGGAGGGTTATAAGTCGGAACCGACTTAGGAGTTGATGTAATTTCTGTTGTAAAGTTGAACGCCTATAAATAGGCCGAGTTTCACACTTGTAATAGTTTAGTTGATTTGAAATAAAAAATTTGTTTTGTTAGCTTTGTGCTTTCACCAAATTGGTAGTTGAGTGTAATCTCCTATCTCCTCTTTCGGTTAATCGAGTGCGCTCAATTCAACGATTGTAGAAGCCGATTCGTGGAATCAAGTGTGCTTGATCAACGCTCGAAGAATTGAAGATCTTTGAACCCGGTATCGTGCGCGATCAACGAGTTCGGGATAGCTAGAATTCGGTATCTTCGGATCAACGAATTCGGGCATTTCAGTATTCATCAACTCACAGATTGTTACTTTCATCGATCTACATTGTTTTGATTAATCCGCTGCGTCAGAGGGTAAGTGGGTAGTCTTTCCCTGATTTCAACTCTCGATAAAAGCAGTAAAAAATGTTAGGTCAATTTTTGATATTCGCTAATATGCATTTTCTTTGCAAGTTAATAATACTTGGGCAAGAGATTGCAACCTTGAAAAGGTACGTTAGTCATCATTTTCAAGATGGTCAAGTATGCAAATAGGTAATTCTTTAAGCATCAAGTTACAAAATCTCCATTTGAATTTGATCTAATCGACCATTAGAGTCTCAAAGTCAAACTTTTATTTATCCTCAAGAAAAATGAAAATGAAGTACAATTCAGAATTTGTCCCTTTAGTAGGGGCTGCATACCTATTTATAGAGAAATTAGACCTTTAAATTTTTCGCATATGGCGCTCATAGGAGATGAACAGTTAAGATTTGTTGATGTGGCACATTGTCGATTCGACATGTGGCACAACTTACTTTCAATTTCTTCATGGTGACGTGGCATGGCTGATGCAACCAGAGAATGCCACATGGCTAACCGGGGCATTGCTTTTAGGTAGCTTCTTCAATATGTGATGGCTATGTAAATCTCAACATGCAATAGCTTCAACCATAAACTTGTGGTAGCCTCAATCATCAATGTGTGATAACTTCAATTTATGGTAACAGGCCTTCAACATGTGATAGCCCTTTAACTTCATCATGCGATAACTATGTAAATGTCATCATGCGATAGCTTCAACCATCCACTTCGATAGCCTCAACCATCATCTTGCAATAGCTTTATGTTATCAACTTGCAATGGCTTAAATTATCCATTTGCGATGGCCATAACAACATCAGCTTGCGATAGTTTTAGCAAAATCAACTTGCGACGGCATCCCTTTACTTCGACATGCGGTAGTCCTTGTCAACTTGTGATGGCTTCTCTTTACTTCAACATGCGATGGCTTGACTATTTTCACCTTATGATGGGTCTTTTATTTTCTGGCATTTGATGGCTATAATAACATCATGCAATTGTCTTTCATAACTTTGAAAAAAAAATTGGTATGTAACAATTTCAAATAATGAAAGCAAATCATTTCCATGAATTTCTTCAAGAGCCAAATTTTTATTTGTATATGAAAAATAGTAATTTAACACTATATTGTACTAAGTCTGAAATAAATGAAAAATATCTTTCGTTTTCATAAAAGGTCGGACGTATAAAATCAATAGCCAACTTCTTAACTAATTTGCTAGAAACATGTGGATGGTTATGTCTACAATATCAACTCCACATAAATGATTAGATTGTATAGTTTTAATAACATAAAAACCTGGAAACTTAAATTTACAAGAAGCATTAACATGGAATTTACAACCTTCCCGTGAACAAATAGTTGTAACTCGGTTCCTATCATTTTTAAAAACTTAATTTTATATCCATTCTTAATACAATATATCATAAGATACAACAAAAACTCTTTAATACCACCAAGATATCTTTAACCAACACTAGTAAAAACCAAATTGCTAGGATCATTTTTAATAAGTGTCTCAAAATAGAACTAGAATCAACCGAAGAACCAACCAATGAAGAAGTAAATGAGCCACCCTCGGTAAAAGAACCAACAAATAAAGAACTATAGAAACCAACATCAATCGAACTACTTTTACACTGCTTAGATATAGCCAAAATAAGTAGAAAATCATCATGGCTATGAGCAACAAGCAATAATATATAATGTAAATCAAAATTGGTTTCAACTTCTCTTTTCATATCATCTCTTTCATAAACTAATTCAATAGAATCGGATGTTAATTCATGCAATCGATCACAAATATCATTTCTCAATCTCAACACACAATTACTCAGATCAAGTCGCCTACTATGAGTATATATCGTTACCCAACAAAAAAATGACAAGAACATCAATAGGATCAAGCCTACAAAAAATACATATAATATTAAAATAAAAGAAAAACAGAAAAAAAGGAAAAATAGCCAAGGTTGTCAGACAACATGCACATTTGTCATGCGAAAATTGCCTGCATAAAACTTCACTGATTGTTAACTCCTCTTTTTGGAGCAACCTAACGACCTAAAGCTCTAGCGACCTAATGACCTAAAGCTCTAGCGACCTAACGACCTAAAGCTCTAGCGACCTAGCGACCTAAAGCTTCAGCGACCTAAAGCTCTAGCGACCTAACATCACAAAGAAACCTAGCGACCTAAAGATCGCTCACGACCTAAACAAACCAAGACAACTTCTTATGCAACTACTCCCTAGGTCGCCCACGACCTACAACTTACCAGCCCATTCAGCCAGATCAAGTGAAACTCTATCAAGCCACGTCTTCTAGGTCGCTGGCGACCTACGACCTACGACCTTCCTTAGGTCGTTCACGACCTACGACCTACCTTAGGTCGTTCACGACCTATGGCTCAGCACAGAATTCTCCTATAAATACCCCACCTACTCCAACTAGGGGGGACTTTGGGATCATTTCTGGAGCGCCTATACTCTGCTGTTTTCTCGACTCATCTGACACTTCAAACACCAAAGACGCTTCAACGAACTTCAAGTGGAGATCTAACTTATACGACATGGATTCGAAGAGCTCTCTTACATCGAAGTTCTAGCTACTCGTCTCAATTGTGTTGAAATCATATTGTAATCGAAGAATTGTTGTAAAACTTGTAATTGAACCTGTGATAAAGAAGATAAAGTGGACGTAGGCTTAATTTCAAGCCGAACCACTATAAAACTGCTGTCTCTTTACTTTTCTGTTGTTTTCTGCTTATATTATGTTCTCGTACCAACGGGTGGTGCTTTCACTTTACTAATACTCACACCGGGGTGTTAGCGTCGATTTTTACGTTAACATTTTTTGGTGCTTTCACTGAGAAAATCGAATTCAGGGGTGTCTCCACCATTGCTTTGCAGAGATTTATTGAAAGAATTTCTCTAAAGACCAGAAGTCTAACTGAAATCATTGCTCCTGGAAGAAAGGGTAGATCTACCAGATCCGGAAATGCTCATGAGGGGACTTCCGCTTCCCAAGCATCAAACCAGGCAACTCCTACCGTCGGGGTCACAAGGGCTGAATTAGACGATGTAGTGTCTGGATTATACCAACAAATTGAAGCTCAAAACGCTTTGATGATGGACAGATTAAACGCTCTGCTTGGGGCAAATCGACAACCAGAAAACAATGAAACAACATATGCCAAAGATACCCATAATTCCCAAGAGAAAGGTATTCCTCAAAGAGCAACTGGCACCGCCGAAGCGCCACCTTTCCAAGCTGAAGGTTCAAGGCCGCAGCCAACTTTTCGCGAACATTTTCCCAGGCAAACTTCCAAAAAAACAGCTGACGTCTGCCCGGCGATGCCTTTGAACAATGAGGAGTACCTATCAGGGATGGTTCGCCGAATCATGAAAGAGAGCATGCAGAGGGAAGAAAATGAGAGCGACTGGGGATTTGCTCCAAGCAAAACTCCGTTTACTGAAAGGATCCTGAAAGCAAAATTTCCAAGGAAATTTGTACCTCCTACTATCCCGGCCTATAGGGGGACAAGTGACCCTAATCATTTCCTATATAAATATGACTGGCATATGACCGGTGCAAGAGCATCAGATGAGATTAAATGTCGATACTTTCCAGTATACTTGGAAGGAGTGGCTCTACTTTGGTTCACAAAGATACCCGTTTGGTCCGTAGACCAATTCTCCGATTTAACTCGAAAATTCAAGGATCAGTTCAGGTTGTATGCTTCAAAGGCTAAGGATATAATGTCACTGTCCAGCCTTGAACAAGCTCCCGGAGAATCTGTCAAATCTTTCTTGAGTCGTTTCAATATAGCCTTGGCCGAAGTGGATAATGAAGAACCCCGTATGATCCTGACTTACTTGATGCGAGCCATCGACAAATCGAGTGAATTTGGAAGATGGTTAAAAATGAAGGAACCGAACTCACTTGAGAAGTTTTATAAAAAGGCCGACGAATTCATGCGCCTAGAAAGCCTTTCTGCGCCAGCGAAAGTAGTTGTTGCCGAAGTCAAGAATAACGATGTTGCTTCTAACAAAAGAGAATCTGGAAACCAGAAAAGGGAAAATGACGGAGGAAAGAAGCAGAGGAATGAGAAGAAACCTCGCCGCTTTGATCCTTTAGATTTTACTCCCTTAACTGATACACCGGAAAATATCTTCTTCGCAACGAAGGATGTTGTCGAGTATCCCAAACCACCTGAGATGGGGAGAGGTGCAGTGCATAATGGGAAATTCTGTCGATTTCACAATCAACCTGGCCATGACACTAACCAATGTCGCCAATTAAAGAATGTGATTGAAGAGTTGCTGAAGCAGAATAAACTGTAACAATATGTGAAGAAAAACAGAGTCGACCCAACCTCATCCACTCAGGGGCAACAACTTCCTGCCCATCAATCTGGCTTAGGCGACAAAGCTGCAGTACAGGAATCCGAGAAGCTTGTCATTAATGTTGTCACAGGGGGTCCTCACCCAGCAAGCACTCCATTCTGATTGGCATATGGATCAGTAACAATGAATCTAGCAAAAATGGAAATTCAATCTAGAGATTCCGGAACAACAATCACTTGCGTCCATTTTTTACTTAACAACATTGCTTAAATTTGTAAAATGATGATGGATGTATAACTCTTGTATTGTAAACCACTGAGAAATCAGTGCAAATCAATAATAAAGAACTATAAATCTTGTGTTCTTTAATACTATAAGATGCCTGTCTCATTTCGATATATAAATATATTAAAAATATTGCTAAAATGTCGATTTAATATTGCAGGCTATCAAAGCAAAGCTTACCTATTCAACACATCACGAAGCCAAGAGATTCCTACAAATCACTCAAGTCAAGCCAGAAAAGTTCCAAAATTCAACTCCTACAATGGAAGTGCTATTCACAAACAATTAATGGTTCCACTAAAGCGGGCACCTTCCTGACAAGAAGGTTCCAGACCCTTGCTAACCAATCGCGATCGTTTGTGCAAACGAACATCCGGTAAAGTAGCTTGCGTCTGCCCCGTGGATTCACTCAACAAGAAAAGTACACTTCTCTGGCAAAAAGCAAACAACTTCCAAAAGAATGGTACATGTACTTGAAGTGATAACGAGGAATCGCTAAGAAGTTGATGGTGGAAGGACACAAGCCCCAAATGCTTCTCTTCGAAGACCGAATGCTTCTCTTCGGAGACCGAATGCTTCTCTTCGGAGACCGAATGCTTCTCTTCGGAGACCGAATGCTTCTTTTCGGAGACCAAATGCTTCTCTTCGGAGGCCAAAAGACCTCTTCGGAGGCAAAAGACCTCTTCGGAGGCACACAAACAAAGACCTCTTCGGAGGAAAAAGTCCTCTTCGGAGGCAAAAGCCCTCCAACGAGGCATTCCCAAATCGAAATGCTTCTCTTGCCCAAGAATGTTGGTGGGAGCACCCAAGGGGGCACCTTCCCAAGATAGAAGGTTCCAGGCCCTTGTTACTTGATTGCGATTATTTGTGCAAACGAACATCCTATCGGGTAGCTTGCGTCTGCTCCGTGGGACCATTCAACTGTGAGAAAGTAACTTTCTGCCAAAACCGCACAAAGCCCTCTCCCGAGGCACAAATCAAAAAAGAAAGCCCTTCCCAAAGGCATATCAAACAAGCCCTCTCCCGAGGCATAAGCCAAGAAGCCCTCTTCGGAGGCACAAAACCTTCTTCGGAAGCACTAAACAAGTGAAGCCCTTTAATGAGGCACATCCAAAAACTTCATTGATGGAACCACTAAAGGGGCACCTTCTCAAAAAGAAGGTTCCAGGCCGCAGCTGAATACTTATGATTATTTGTACAAACAAATATCCGATAAAATAGCTGACTTCTGTCCCGTGGACCCATTCAACGATGAAATATAACTTTCTGACAAACATATCAAAGCATTCTTCAGAAGCCCACTTCACTGCATAGGGGAATCCACTTTTCAACAAATAAAAGTGATCATCCCCGAAAGTTGAAGTGTTCTTTAAAAAGAGAGAAAGAAAAACTTCTCTGTTACAAGGCATACTCTATTAAAAGCAGAATAATATTTCCTCAAAACGGAAGAATTATTCTCTAAAATAAGAGTATAAGTCTTTTCAGAATATTGCAGTAAGCCGTGGCATGGGGGCATATAGTTATATTAATAAAAACGACGCTCAAACATCATACCACGAGCTCACTGCAGTATCATATAAAGTAAATAAAGAAACTTGTGCAGAAACAAGGAATAAATGCATTCTCAAATACAGACAAAAGTTTGTACAAGTAGTGAAAAGAATCATTTTATTCCATACTATAAAATTTTTGTACATATGCAGGTTTCAAGCGGGGGCCAGTACCCGCACAATCTCCGGTCAATACATGCAAAAAGCAAAAAAGCAAAACAAGAAGCGTAAAGTCAAGCTCATTACTCCTTTCCGCCACCTTTAGAGCTCTTTCCCGACTTGATAATTAATTTCTGAAGTCGGTGTGGATGGGTCGGGGAAGAAGGAGAAGGAGGTGTAGATGGATCTTCTTCCACTTTTTCTTCACCAGCAGAAGCGCTTTTCTTCTTCTTCTTCGAAGCTGTGCGTTTCCCTTTCTTCTTTGAAGAAGACTCACTTCCCGGAGTAATCAATGCAGAAAGCTTTGTGTCATCATGATAAGGTTGCTCCGGAGTCTTTTCACCTCCTTCAAATTCCTCGGCCTTCTGCTCTTGCGAAGCGGGTGGATCGTCCAAGCCTTGAAGGGCTCCTATTTGCTCTTCCTGCGACCCCGGCTGAGAAGCAGGAGTGACTTGAAGGGATGGAGGAGGAATAGCTAGAAGAGGAGAAGTTTGTGCAGCACTTGGTATTTCCGCTACAGAAGAAGAAAAGTTAAAATCAGTATTCTTCGTAAAAAGAGAAGATATTGGATCATCAGGACTTAAGTAATAAGCGAGAAGTTCATCAAGCTCAGTTGAATCGAACGAGCAGTCTACTTGAGCTAGATCAGACTTGGAGTTACCTGGAGAAGTTGGCTTAATCACATCAATTTCAAAGTTTTCGGCTTTAATGTCGTCCTGGGCCTTCTCCTCGATTTGAATAGTGGGAGGCTCAGTAATTGCGGTTTTAACTTCGGCTTTTGCAGAAGGTGGAGAATAAGAACTAGAGCCAATGGTATCAGGGTCGACCGAAGCCAGAGGACGAGCGGGGTCGGTTAAAGGCGCTTTCTCCAAACGCTCTCCTCCTACTACTTCGCCTCGCTCCCTGACAAGCTGCTCTTTTCCCCTGACAAGGGCAGTACGTGCCTCATCATCCAAATAGAGCGCCTCAAGATCTGCCTCTGCATAACCAGCACCTCCAAAGATATCAAGTGCGGCTTTCCACACTTCGACCAAAGTAATCTCATACTTAGGGCCCAAAAATGAAATACTACCACGACCCAGGACGATGTGCAAGTAAAACTCGAATAAAGTAGAGCTGATATTGGCTTTAGTAGCCTCATGAGATTCTTCGGCTGCAACTATGCCGGCAACTGCCTCATCACGCTCTTTTTCAACTTTAAAAAGTCGAGCTTTTAACATTTCAATTTCCATGTCCTGGGAGCTAGCTTTTTCTCGCAACCGAGCAACATCAGTGCGGTAACTCTCTACAATCTTCTCCTGTGCCTCATAATTAGCCTCAGCGTCTCGTTGACTAGCATGAGCATCCCGTACTTGCTTTTGAAGTACCTCTTCCTTTTGAGTAAAAGAGGTGGAAGAGGCGGCAAGATCATCTTCAAGTTTCTTGACTTTAGCCTCGAGCTCCTCATTATGATCGGCAATGTTTTTCATCTCTATATCGTGCTGGTTAAGAACTTTCTTCCATTCAGAATGATCATTTTCCATAGTTAACATGGCTTCGAGATTCGCACGATTAACCCTTTGAAGCTCATCAACCAGCTTTTGCCATCCAGACATTCTCTCGATGTCAAGCTTAACAGCGTCAAGATTCCTTATCATAGCCTGCTTATCAATGGGAACCAAATCCAAGTCAAAACGCACACCTTTTAAACACCAATTTGGGAATCGGCTTTGGAGTGTAGGTGGAGCATCCCTGACTTGATACTGGGGCCTGTTAATAATTGTCTGGATATCAGTTTTCTCAAGAGAAGGAGAACCGGAGGGGATGTCAAGGGGGATAGGAGCAGCAGTCTTTTCAGAAATTGCAGACGTCGGTTTTTCACTAAGTTTGGCCCGTTTGCTCGGATCTTCGGCAACATGACCTTTCCCTTTAACATCATAAGATTTTCTTTTATGGGAGTCATCATCCCTTCTTCTTTGCCACTCCTCATAAGTTTGCCTTTCACGAGCTTTTCCGGCAACTCTTTCTTCATCGGTTTCCCTCGGGGCAGGAAGATAGCGCCTGGGATCGTAAGAATCGCGCCTCCCGTAGCGCTAAAAATCTTCGTAGTATGAACCACTTCGTCCCATCAGAGAACTTGAAAGTGAAAAAGGAAAGTCTTAAAAATCTTCGAAGTAATGAAGCCAAGTGCATATAATCGCCAAAAATCCTAAGTGTGTGTGGTGTGCAAGCTACGCGCGTCAAACTACAAACCACTCTTTGGTTGGGAAGTGATGACAGATTTTGAAGCAGGAGTCAACTTTTGGGCTGACGAAATTTGCTGCAAGGCAGATGTCACCTCAACTACTGGAGATGTAACTTTAGTGGTGGAAGTGTCATCTTTAAAGAGCTCTTGTGAAGTAATCATCAGATCGCTCAATCCCTCAAAAGTGTCGTCATCGTCATGCTTAGCGGGACTCTTTCTCTCAACTCCTTTATCATCAGCCTTCCCGGAGTGTTGCGGAGGTTCCTCTTCTTCGATCACCGGGGAAAGTGTAGGCTTGTCGGATGACCCTGCGACATCGGCAGGGGTGGAACATTTCACTAACAAAGCTCCTGCAATAGGTTCCTTCGATACGACTTCTTCGGTGGAGACCGGGGCAGTTAATGTTTTAGTTTCGGAACTAGAAACTTCATGAATCTGAGTAGATCGAGAGGGATGTAAAAGCCCAAATTGATGTAGAAACTTGTCTTTCAGCAAAAACTTGATGCTTCTCTCCTCAGCCGCCACTGCACTTAATGTTTCGAAGGTTGGCTTGTGGCTGGGATCTCTAAATGGAGGAGGAAGTGCTACAAAAAGTAAAGATTGAAGTCCAGTACTTGACAATTCAAGTTTCAAGAAATTCAGAGAAATGAAATGAGTGGAAATAAGCAATCTTACTTCCTATTCTCCAGATGGCATAGAACCCCGGGGGACAGCGAACGAAGAAAAATTGGCTTAAAAACCCGTGTGCACTCTCGGGCAAGTCTAGAATCAATTTACGGTTTCTTGCGCCTCTCACAAGTATAATTGAAGGGTGATCTTTGTTCTTCGCAAAAGTGCACAAATAGAAAATCTCCTCAAAACTTGGAAGACGGTCAAGCGTCCTCCTGAACAGCACACACAACCCCATCAAGATGGCATAACCATTGGGGTGTAGCTGGAAGGGAGAGATAGTTAATCGAAGAAGAAGCTGTTGAAGAAAATCATTAAAGGGAGGAATAGCTCCACTTAGGCACATCTGACGATTAACTGCGACAAAACCAAGAGGTGGCCTGTCAGTAGTATCGTTTACTCCAGGAAGCAAAGCGTCCGTTTCGGCAATACCAAACTGAATACATAATTGACTGAACGCCCGTTGATTCAGAGTGGTTGAAATTCTTTCTAGAGGACTATCCAAGAGATTAGCTATGGGGAAGACTTCTTCAGCTTGTCCAACTGTCTCTTCTTATTGAGAAGTCATTCTACACAAGGAATTGGATATTCAAATATGAAGGTGCACGTTTCCTAAAAGTGTGAAGTGTTGTGCAAAACTAGTAAAATGACAAGAAAATATAACTGGAATCAAATTAGTTGACAGTTGTCGATTATAGAGTTTCAGGGCTTGTTGTTTTAAGTCCAAGTACAGTGTTGATGCAAACAAATCAGCTAATGTTGATTATTTTAGCTTTGCTTTAATACTTCACTTGAACTTGTTAATTCACAGCGTTTCATTCACATAGTTCATTTAAGTTGATTATTCTTTATCGACTAATCTGTCATTCGATGCGGGCAATCAATGGTAGTATATTCGCCCTAGTTTTCTGCAAATGTTGTGTTTGACAGGTTGGTAGATTAAAAGTTAGTACAATCTGTGAAAAAGTGCAACAAAGTTCAAACAGTTCAAGTTCAAACAGTTCAAGTTCAAACATTTCAAACAAGTTCTTTCAAAATTTTACAAGTACTCCAATTTTGTTCATCTCTTAGGTCGTCCAGCGACCTAGCATAGGTCGGATTTTCCTTAAGTCGTTCTGCTTGGAATTCATGTGCTATCCTAACAAGTTAAGACACAGCAAGGTCGCGAGTTATTTTTAAGTCACATTGTTCAAGACTAGACAGAGCAAATCTGGCTAAGTCCTAGGTCGTTTGAATCCCAGCGCGACCTAAAAATTAAGTCGCAGAAGGTGATGCTACAGGAAGTTAAGTCGTAGATTCGAAGGTCGTTTAGCTTTCCTTAGGTCGCAAGGATCCTTAGGTCGCAAGAATTCTTAGGTCGGTCAGTTCGTTAGGTCGGCCAAATTTAGTTAGGTCGTAAAGGTTTGTAAGTCACTCAGATTCCCTAAGTCGCTTCTGGTGTAACTCAACAATGTCAAGCTATCTCCTGTGCAACCCGCTATCTCGCTAACTCACGATCCGATAACCCATTATCACCTACACAATGAAATCCATCACTCTCTCAAAGAAATCCATCACTCTCTCAATGAAATCCATCACTCTCTCAGTAAAGTTTGTTATCTCTCCATACCACTAAATCACCCAAAACCGATTCAAATCATCTCAGATCTGTAATTCGTCCAACACCCTGCTGTGTTCTCGTGCATCACAACGACAACATAACTAACGACGATTGAAAGTCGATCGCAACATCGCTCAAAGTGTAGCGCGACACACGGATTTGGACTAGGGTCAGAAAATGGGGATTCACAATTTGGTGGTGATCTTGGTTGGATAAAGATCGAATTCACTTACGCAATATGATGGTAAAGATGAATTGGTGACTGGATAGATTGAATTCGCCCTTGGAAGCTCGAAGGTTTGTTAATGGCAGAGAAGGTTGTCAAAGCAGTTAAGTAAAGAGGAAGAAACGAGCTAACAGTTTATATGGGACAAAAAAGGAAGGCGAATAGGCACGCGAGGTAACAGATCTCTTGGGTCGCTCACGACCTAGTGGAATTAAATCGAAGCACACGACCTATGACATAGGCCTGTACTTCGAGGGGCAAGTGTTAACTCCTCTTTTTGGAGCGACCTAACGACCTAAAGCTCTAGCGACCTAACGACCTAAAGCTCTAGCGACCTAGCGACCTAAAGCTCCAGCGACCTAACGACCTAAAGCTCTAGCGACCTAACATCACAAAGCGACCTAGCGACCTAACATCACAAAGCGACCTAGCAACCTAAAGATTGCTCACGACCTAAACAAACCAAGACAACTTCTTATGCAACTACTCCCTAGGTCGCCCACGACCTACAACTTACCAGCCCATTCAGCCAGATCAAGTGCAACTCTATCAAGCCATGTCTTCTAGGTCGCTGGCGACCTACGACCTACCTTAGGTCGTTCACGACCTACGACCTACCTTAGGTCGTTCATGACCTATGGCTCAGCACAGAATTCTCCTATAAATACCCCACCTACTCCAACTAGGAGGGGACTTTGGGATCATTTCTGGAGCGCCTATACTCTGCTATTTTCTCGACTCATCCGACACTTCAAACACCAAAGACGCTTCAACGAACTTCAAGAGGAGATCTAACTCATGCGACATGGATTCGAAGAGCTCTCTTACATCGAAGTTCTAGCTACTCGTCTCAATTGTGTTGAAATCATATTGTAATCGAAGAATTGTTGTAAAACTTGTAATTGAACCTGTGATAAAGAAGATAAAGTGGACGTAGGCTTAATTTCAAGCCAAACCACTATAAAACTGTTGTCTCTTTACTTTTCTGTTGTTTTCTGCTTATATTCTGTTCCCGTACCAACGGGTGGTGCTTTCACTTTACTAATACTCACACCGGGGTGTTAGCGTCGATTTTTACGTTAACACTGATAGATCGTATACTTTTCATGTCATATAATGCCAACAACATAGTTAAACCATAACAATTACAACATAATTAAGTTAATCAATTACAACAACGACAAACACAACCATATTCAATTCAACATGATGTTATAACAAACATTAAACAAACAAAAAAAACTACAAACAAAAATAGGAGACCTTGAACCCATTAAAACAGCGCAAAATAGAAGGTGTGCAAATCAAATTAAATTCATAAAATAACTTTTTTAATCAATAAACAGCTCAAGATGAAGAATAGCACGAGATTTGGAAAAGCATGAGATAGAAGAATCAAAATGAGATGAACAAAGCGATCTTCACGAAATTGAAAGCAAGGAAAAAACTACTTTTGAGCGTGGGGCCATTGTTTTTGAAAGGAGAGGAGTAGATATGGAAATGTGGGTAGAAATGGAGTTTTGAAAAGCACAAGGAAAGCGTTAAAAATAAGTAATGTAAAAGTGGGAAGGATGTAATTATAAAATAATAGAAAATAAGGATATTTCCCCAATTTCCACTAAATTCAGTGATCAAACCTTTTAGTCGAATTTTAATAAGTAAATATGAAAATATTTTACAAAACATATATATTTTAAAAAGCGCAAACTAATTTGCATTTTCATATATTGCCTTAATTTAATAACATGTTCTCTTTTAAGTGCGTGTATGGTTGTTCTTTAATGTTGTTTTATCAAATAGCACATTTTCTTTAATATTATCAAATTTACAGGATTTTTGACAAAATTTTAGGATTTAATTCAAACTATGTATGTTGTGTGTGAGAGAGAGCTATGATCAATAGCCTCTTTTATTTAGCATCATTTGTAGTCCCCTTATAGCAGCCACAAGTTTATATTTAAATATTTAGTCCAACAGAAGAGATATAGGAAAAATATTTAAATAAAAACTTGTGACTAATATCAGAAGGCTACAAAATGGTGCTAAATAAAGGAGGCTACACACACACACTACTAGAAGCACAGTAAATAGCGATGACCATTTCCGACGGCCGTTGACGATGCGTCTCCCAATTAGTGTTAAATTTTAGTGACACTATATAGAGAATTGTAGAGGTCAGAAGTAGCTTAGCAATGGAGAAAACGGTTCGCAAATCGAAGCTCGAAGGTGGAAGTTATGGTGAAAAAGGTGGAGTTGGACTGAAATGACAGCGAAAGACGTCTGAGGAAATGGTCAGACATCTGACGCTTCAGCAAACTTGTAGTAGACCTGATTCAGAGACTTAGGACAGACGTCTGACCAAGGTCAGACGTCTGAGTCTGTGTAGAATTTTTCCAATGAGTATAAATAGACGTTTGTCACTTTGGACAGACGTCTGATGTCTCAGGGAAAATTTTCTCGAGAACTTGGACAGACGTATGTCCCATTATGACAGACATCGGTGGTGACTTCTGCCAGTTTTTTGGCATGGGCTTGACGTGAAGATTTGTGGGCAATTTTATAACTTTGCCTAGGTTTTCTATTCTCCTATATAAGCTAGCTTCAGGTTCCAAATCTGGATGTGACAGAAAGCGACTGCAAGGGTTTTAGCCTCCACTAATTAGGGTTAATCAAAACCTAGTTTTCTTCAACTCTCTTCTCCACAAATCAATTCTATTAGAATTTTGATCATTGTAATCAATCTCTTGTACTCTTCTCATCGATATTAATAAAAGCTCTCTCTTAAAGTGGATGTACACTAACACAACGTTAGTGGAACCACTATAAATCGATGTGTGATTTATTTTTCGTTATTGTTTTGATTTATATATTGCTTGTTTGGGAATTGTGATTACTTTTGGATTGGATTGCTTGGAATTGAGATATTGATTGGTTTTTTACACTTCTTACCATGATCTCGCTTGTCCACTACATTGGGATTTTGATTTGAGTGGTCTCCAGTTTGAATTTCATCACAACATTTGGTATCAGAGCTTTGGTGTTGGTAGGTGGTTGTAGAAATGTCATAATAAGATAATACCACAAGTAGTTCCTCTATGGGTAATCCAAGTGGTGTAGCGCCTTATGTACGTGGTTCGTACGCAGCTTCTGGATCACAATTGGTTGTAGACAAGTGGAATGGCGATAATGATTTTGAAAAATGGCAATGGAAGATGAAAGCGGTTCTAAGGAGGAATCGGGTGCATCGGGTAGTGTTTGACGCACATTTATTGCCAGTGGACATCTCGGATGTTAAGAGAGAAGAAATGGAAGAGTAGGCATTCACTACACTTCAACTTGCTATGAGAGAGAATGTTATCTCCGAAAGTAGTGGTGAGACTACCGCTAAGGGTATTTGGGACAAGTTGGAGGAGTTATATATAAAGAAGTCACTAACTAACTGTTTGATCTTATTGCAAACGTTCTTCACCTATAAGATGAAGGAAGGTACTTCGCTGAAGGCGCACTTGAATACTTTTGATGATTTTCTAATGAATATGAAGACGGTAGATTTGAAGATTGAGGAAGTGCAAAAGGAGATGATATTGTTATGCTCATTGTCGGACCGTTATACAGGTTCCTCAAATAGTTTGATCTATAGCCGGGATACATTGACTCTTGATGATGTCAAAACAGGTCTTCTTAGTGAGAAGTTACGGTATCAAATGAAGGAGTTAGGTAATGGAAGTAGTGGTGTTAGTAGTGGTCATGGTTTTTTTGTGGAGAAGGAGAGGTATGTGAAGAAGGAGAACCGAAGGCACTCTAAATCAAGGAACCCCGGTTGAAGAGGAAAGTCGAAGGAAAGAAAAGGCAAGTTCTATATTTGTATGAAGCCCGGTCATTGGAAGAATGAGTGTTCAGATAAGGAGAAGGCAAAGAAGGAAGTAGCATCTTCATCAGTAGCGGTGGAGAGTGGAGTTGGTGAGGGAGACATAGATGTTTTGTCGGCGGTAACATCAGATGTTTGGGGTAGAGAATGGGTGCTCGATTCAGGGGCGTCTTATCATATGACGCCAAATAGGAATTTTTTTTCTTCTTACATCGACAAAGAAGGAAATTCAATTATTATTGGAAATGGTGCTGTTTGCAAGTCGAAAGGCATTGGTTCCATGAAAATTTGGTTGTTTAACGGAGTGGTTCGCACTCTCACTAATGTGCACTATGTTCCGAGACTTAGAAAATCTCTTATCTCTTTGGGGCAGTTGGATTCTTTAGGTTGTAAGATCACTATTGAGAGTGATAGCTCGTGGGTTTCGAAGGGTGCGCTTGTGGTGATGAAGGGTGTTAGGACTCATGGTATTTATTTGCTTTAAGGAGTGACTGTAGAAGGTGAAACTTGTGTAGGACTTGATAGTTCTCGTGGCTTGGATGCGACTTGGTTATGGCGTTTGAGGTTAGGTCATGTCTTAGAGAGGAGTTTGGATATTCTTCGAAAAAGGGAGATGATTGGTGGAAAGAGTTTCAACAAACAAGAGTTTTGCGAGGAATGTGTCATGGGGAAGCAAACTAAAGTTTCATTCGGTGAGGGAAAGCATGATTCGAGAAGGGTTCTTGAGTATGTTCGCACGGATGTTTGGGGACTGGTACCAGTAGCTTCTTTGGGTGGAGATCGCTATTATATTTCTTTTATTAATGACTTTTCTCGAAAAGTATGGGTGTATGTAATGAAGGCCAAGTCGGAGGCATTTGCAAAGTTCAAAACATGAAAAGCTATTGTCGAGAATGAGAGTGGCAAGTCTTTGAAGGTTCTAAGGTCTGACAATGGCAGAGGGTATGGTTTTTGGAGAATTCTTGGAGTTTTGCAAGCATCATGGTATTCAGAGGCATTTTACTACACCGGGAGATCCGCAGTTGAATGGTGTTGCAGAAAGGATGAATCGTACTCTACTTGAGAAAGCTCAATGCTTGAGATTGACCTTGAGTTTGGCTAAGGGATTTTGGGCTGAAGCTTTATCGACCGCAGTGCATACTATTAATCGAATTCTGTGCTCATCCATTGGTAACAAAATTCTGGAGGAAGTGTAAAAGGAAAAGAACATTGACTTGAGTTATCATCGTGTGTTTGGTAGTCTAGTTTATGTGCATGATCCGAGAAATGATAAGCTTGAACCTAGAGCCTTCAAGTGGATTTTGCTTAGTTATACGGACAGTGTAAAAGGCTATCGGATTTGGAATCCAAAAACGAAGAAGGTAGTGAGTTCTCGTCATGTTACTTTTGATGAGTCGGTATTGTTCAAGGAGAATAAAAGCTCATCGAATGTTTCGGATTTGATTCATGGTGAATAAAAGGAGAAGGAAGTTATTTCCATATTTTGTCCAAGGAGTGAGAAAGTACAGTAGTTGGAGATGCTTGCGGGGAGGATGCGGTTGATGTTACATCACATAGTCCACAGGGTTCCTCTAGTAGTGTTGGTGATGTGCATGATTCTAGAGAAAATTCAGTTTAAGGTGGAGCCGAAGGAAGTTTGGGTGACGGTATTTCTACTCAAGTTGGTCGTCGTACTATAAGGCCACTCGAAAGATATGGTGATTAGAACTATCTTAGCTTTTTTGATAATTTGGACTATGCTCTTCATGTAGTCCAAGATGAGCCGATGGACCTTGATGATGTCATGGAGTCGAGTGATAGCTCGAAGTGGATTTGTGCCATGGAGGAAGAGATGCAATCATTGTTGAAGAATCAAACTTGGGATTTGGTTCCACTTCCTAAAGGAAACCGTGCTATTGGGTGCAAATGGATATACAAGGTGAAGGACGATGGGAGGTACAAAGATAGGCTAGTGGCTAAGGGGTTTTCACAAAGGAAGGGGAAGGAGTGTATGATGAGATATTCACACCGGTTGTGCGCCATACTTCTATCCGGATATTACTTGCTATAGTTGATATTCATGACTTGGAGATGGAGCAACTTGATGTGAAAACCGCCTTCTTGAATGGTGACTTGGATGAAGACATCTACATGGAGCAACTGGAAGATTTTGTTGTGAATGGTAAGTCAAATTTGGTTTGCAAGTTAAAGAAATCACTATATGGTTTAAAGCAATCAACTAGACAATGGTATAAGAGATTTGATCATTTATGCTTGAACATGGTTTTGATAGAAGCATCAAGGATGCTTGTGTTTATTTCAAGAAGTTGAAAAATGATTGTTGGGTGTATTTACTCTTGTACATGTACGATATGCTCATTGCTTCTAAGGATAAGAATGAAATCAACAAGCTAAAACTGAGTTTGAAATTGGAGTTTGAAATGAAGGATCTTGGAGAAGCAAGAAGGATATTGGGCATGGAAATTGAAAGAGATCGAAAGCGGTTTGAGTTGAAACTGACTCAAAAGGAGTACATTGAGAAAGTGCTTTACCGGTTTAGCATGGAGAATGCAAAGGTGTCAAATACACCTTTACCTTTGCATATGAAACTTTCGAGTAGGGTATAACCTCTCTTGGAGAAAGACAAGGCTTATATGGCAAAGGTGCCATATGCTAGTGCGGTTGGAAGTTCAATGAATGATATGGTGTGTACAAGGCCCGATATTGCAAATGCCGTCGGGATGGTTAGTCGATATATGGCTAATCCGGGGAAATCGCATTGGGAAGCTGTGAAGCTTGTATTGAGATACCTTAGAGGCACATCATCTCATGGTCTTGTTTTTTACGGTGGTGATAGAATGGATTGCAAGTTGGTTGGTTACTGTGATTTGGACTACGCCGGTGATAGGGATCGAAGAAAATCAACTTCCGGATATGTCTTCACACTTGGAGGTACAGACATAAGTTGGAGATCGAGATTGCAGACCGCAGTTGCTTTATCCACTACGGAGGCGGAGTTGATAGCCGCGATGGAGGTCGCTAAGGAGGCACTCTATTTGAAGTGATTGTTGTGTGACTTGGGATTCGGGCATGATAGCATTGATGTTCGATGTGATAACTAGAGCGCTATTCACTTGGCAGAGAATTTGGCGTTTAGCTCACGGACTAAGCATATTGAGGCGAGAGAGTCATTTCTAGTTGCCATGGATGAGGATAAGCAAGTATATCTTCAAAAAGTGCACACAAAGCATAACGCGGCGGATATGTTCACTAAGGCATTGTCGGTTGGGAAGTTCGAGCATTTCTTAAACTAGATTCGCTTAGAGAAGTGCTAAGTGTCACGGGGTGGCACGGTTCAGGAAGGATCTTGGTTATGGATGAGGAATAGTATCAATGAGAGATTGACTTATATCTTCTTGGTAAGTGCTAGTTTACACTCATCAACACTTTAGTCTTTAGTGAGACAGTTTAGGATTTGGATGTTTTCAACATTTCATTAGCGGGTAGGGGCTTTGCCTGAGCTCGTTGGTGGAGTGCAATGGATGGTGGCTTTGCCGGAGCTCATTGGGAAAGCATTCATGTTTGGTTAAAGGTAGAAGAAGTGATAGTTGGTGTTATCGGTTGTTGATGATGGTATGGTACCATTAGAGTTGGAGATGGATATAGTGTCGAGGCGGAGTGTTAAATTTTAGCGACACTATATGGAGAATTGTAGAGATAGGAGGTATCTTGGTAATGAAGAAAACGGTTCGCAAATCGGAGCTCGGAGGTGGAAGTTATGGTGAAAAAGGTGGAGTTGGGCTGAAATGACAACGACAGACGTCTGAGGAAATAGTCAGACACCTGACGCTTCAGCAAACCTGTAGCAGACCTATTCCAGAGACTTAGGACAGACGTTTGACCTTTTGGTCAGACATCAGAGTCTGTGCAGAATTTTTCCAGAGAGTATAAACTGACGTCTGTCACTTTAGACAAACGTCTGATGTCTCAAGGAAAATTTTCTCGAGACCTTAGACAGACGTCTGTCTCATTATGACAGACGTCTGTGGCGACTTCTGCCATTTTTTTGGCATGGGCTTGACGTGAAAATTTGTGATATTTGCAGGGGAAATTTTGGAACTTTGCCTAGGTTTCTATTCTCCTATATAAGCTAGCTTCAGGTTCCAGATTTAGATGTGACATGTTAACAAGATTTCTTGTCAAAACCCCAAAGTTATTCCAAGTAGTGCGGTACGTTCAGAGGGTGTGGTTCCCTTAAGGATTTCTTTTGAATCCTCGCTTGTGAGAATCTTGCAAATCAGACCTACCGTTGACACCGAAAGTTTTAGAGCTTGGACTAAGTGACCTTCCGGCTTCGTTGAGCTCGCTTGAAGTCTTTCACAAAGGCTTTTCTTTTGATTAGTGTTAACCAAATTTATGGTCAACACTCCAAAGGATCCAAGTAGAAGAAATTGTTGGGAAACAGTGAAAGGTAGAATCTATAAAGGGATTGAAGAATGTCCAGCTGGTAACTCATAGATATCCCCATTGATGAAATTAGGCTACGGTATGCCGAAGAGTTACTAATGCGTAAAGCTTCCTTTATTTCTCCACTTGGGATTAGACTTAAATCCTGACCTTTTTATGGGACTTAGCGAGCTTAGATACGAGGTTTAAAAGAAAAGACTTGCCGGTCTTACTAAATCAATGTAGTAGAGACTATGGTTTGATTAAACCTCTATAAGATTTCTTTTGGAAGCTACCTCCTTGCGTAGGGTTGAATTTCTTTGGATTACTTTGTATAAAAAGTCGACCTAGATCTTTGTCGAAAGGTTAGGGCATCAGCTGTCTAGGGTTTGGAAGGTTGTTAAGGCTGTCGAGATATAACTAATTATGGCTCTCGTCGAAGGGTTTGACCTACAGATTTCATGACTCCGGAAGGTTTTATGTATACCAATTCAGATAAGCTCCTTTTGAGTCGAAGGGTTTAGGTTGTAGATCTTAGGCCTCTGGAGGATTGCGAAAATTGCCTAAGAAAGAACATTTCCATTTCTGCTGATATAAACCTTTCGAAGGAACTTAACCTGAAAATTACTATCAAGCAAGGAAAGATTGAAAAATATAAATAAAATGCACAAAGCTTAAGACTTCGTTTTGTTCCTCAAATAGACTTTTCTTTTTTATTAAATTTCCCCAAATCACTACCCAGTTAGGGTTACAGGGCTATGATTTTAGAAGTTACAAGTATAGAATGAAGGAAAATCCGCCCCTAAAATAGAACCCCTTGGGTCTTATTTATAGATGCCGGCGGCCATGCTTCTATCCATGTGCTTTCGGCTGGATCGAAGGGTTCCCTTCTTATGTATAATTGTTAACCTTTCTATTTCAACAAAAGGTTCTCCTTTCACATATCATCGTGGATCCTTGCCGAAGGGTCTTTTCTTTCACTTGTTTTTAGGAACCATTTGCCTTTGTCGGAAGGTTTGTCATCTATATAGTATGTCAACCTTTCAGAGGTGCTGGAAGGTTCCTGGCTATTGTGAGCCCTTCGACTTGTTCGGAAGGTCGCTTTTTACTTGGATGTTGCCTAGAGCCGTGCTTTTCTTGAATGTTTTCGGAAGGTTGCTTTACATTCTCTATTGACTTATGAATGTTGCTTTCATCATAGACCCTCCAACACCGTCGAAAGGTATTCAATAGGCGTTCCAACCGGCCCGAAAGGCTTATTATGCTTTCTAAAAGGCTGTTATAGGGTCACATGCCCTTGTCTTGACTTCTTTTCCTTCTTCGAAGGGTAAGAGCTTCTTGGATATTGTGGAACAATACCCTCCATCTTCTCTGAAAGGTCTTGAGCCGCTTCATATCGTTGACTACATCCCTTCGACCTCTTTAGAAGGCCTGATCTGGATTCCTTTTCTTCTGTCCTTTGTTTGAGATCTTCTGACTTAAGCGGAAGGAAAATTTTTCGAGTAATAGTTATCTATCATTCTTTGCTAACTTTTGAGCATTTCTTTCTTCATAAAAACCTTTTGACCTAGTTGAAAGGTATTCTGGATGTGCTTTAACCAATTCGAAAGGCTTGCTATGCTTTCGAAAAGGTCATCGTGGAGTTGCACCTACTTGCTTTGATTTCTTCATCTTCTTCGAAAGGTAAGAACTCCCTGAGCGGAACCTTTCGACTATTTTAGAAGGTTTGAAGTTATTAAATTTTGATGGCTGCATCCTCTTGACTCCTTCGAAAGGTTTGGTTTGAGCTCCTTCTCCTCTATCTTTATTGAAAGACCTCTCGCTCTAGTCGAAAGGTGGATTCTTGGAGCATCGTCCTGCCTATGAACTTTGAAAGATAGCCTTGGACTTCACTGGAAGCTCCTTGTTGGAAGGTATGATTATCTAGAACATATCGGTGCTTTCTGATCTTTCCTCATGCTCTCGTGACCCTTCTTTCATACCTTTGTTCTTCTAAATATTTTATGGTTAACATTTAGCCCCCCCCTCTCCCCTCGCGTATGAAAGAAGCTTTTGTTCTTTAGGACAAAACTCCAATGAACTTCCTTCTTTGCTTTCTGCAAAATAGATTATAACTTCTATTAAGGTTGTGCCTGTTATGAAATCTTAAAGAGCAATCTCAAATTTACGCAGCTAATATTCAAGATGTCATTAGAGTGATATTTCCAAATAAGTTGCTTTGTAATGACCATAATTAAACACCCTTAAGAATGTGGAGTAATATCACCTGATTTGCAGATATCGGTTCAAATAAATGAACCTTTAGAGAATATCTATTACAGACCCTTGATATTTCTTTCTCGAGTTAAACCTTTTCAACCTGTGGAAATCAATTTCATGCTATCGGGGGCCTTTCCTTATCCCTCTAAGTTTCCTTCATTTTCAACCTTAAACCATTGATTGGTAATTCTCATTTAGTGAGAAAGTAGAAAGTAGTTTAGCAATGTTTCTATTTGGTGTCATGAAGGTCTTGTATTTTGAATTCAAAGGAAAATTCATAAATCATCACAAAATTCAATAAAGGGAACCAAGAAATCATGAACTCATGAAACAAGTGATCAATAGGAAATCGTCATGAAAATTCAATGGGAAATTGTAACACGTAAAATTCATGAATCATTAGAGAAAGCAATAGGGAAATTCATTAAACCAATAATTCAACAAGAAATCACCACAGTGATTTAATAAAGGAAACATGGATAGAAGATCAGCAAATCATCACTAAAATCCATAGGAAGAGTAGAGTTCACTAAACCCGAAAACCAACAAGATCGCCAAAAATTCAATAAGGAAATCAGAAATACGAAATTCCTAAATCATTATGAGAATCGACAAAGGAATCCAGAATTCACGAAACTAGAAATCAGAAATTCAATAAGGAGACTAGAAATGGGAAATCTTTGAATCATCATAAAAAGCAATATGGAAATTCAAAATTCACGAAATCCAAACTGAAATTTTCATCAACGGAAATGGTGAAACTCAAAATTCACGAAATCAAGAACTTATCCAAAGTCTCGTCAGGATCTCATCTAACGAATTAAATATTCAAAGCTCCATTCAATATAAGTACGAAGCCATAGATATATCTAATAATAGCATATTTAGTAGATTTCAAATAAAAGATAACTAAGTTGATCTAACCTTAATTCTAAGGTTATTCATAGGAAAGTTTCCTGTTAATAAATGTGTTTCTCCTAAAGTGCCTATAAGTTAATAGTATATGTATATATATACGGGTATAATAGACTCTTCTATCCAATCATTCACTTTATCTCAAAGGATTCAGGAGTGGCTTTTTTAACCTGATCTTAGAGTGAAGTACTTTATCTTTGTGACTAAAAATTTATTATCTATTCCATTCCTTTAGATTTCGTATCAGTCTTTGTTTTTGTTTCCATGTTATGGATTCCTTCTTCCATTTTCTAGTCTCATGCTTTTTTTTGTGGTATGAAATTTTCTTAATCATTTGATGTAGGAATCATTTTCCTAGGATTGGAAGTTCTGTAACTCATTAGCATATCCTTTGCCTATGTGTGTATCCTCTTCTAGGATTCCAACTTTGTCTTAGATGACGGATAGGTTTCTTTCTTTAACCCTTAACTTTCTTGGGTTCTGACTTTCTTCTTGAGTTGTAGTCATCTTTGTCTTTATTCTTTTATTTGGAACCCCTACTAGGCTTGGACGTCTCAGTCTACTCTTTGATGAGCCACTCTCTGGGCTCGGACATCTTAGTACATTGTTTGATGAGCCCCTCTTTGGGCTAGACATCTTAGTCCATTGTTTGATGAACCCCTCTTTGGGCTTCCCTTGGCTCAAAGGGATATATACTTAGCCGACCTTTCTCTAGAAGGCCGTAGATGAGCGCTTTATCGGATCCTCCACTAAGAGGTAATTTGGACGTTAGGGGCTTTTGATTTTGTAGGTGCTTATATTGATCCTCCCCTAAGAGGTGATATGGACGTTAGGGGCTTTATCTCTCCCTCTAGGAGATGCTATGGAATAGCGTCGTAGGCTTATGTCCCTCCCTCTAAGAGGTGCCACGGAATAGCGTCGTGGGCTTATGTCCCTCTAGGAGGTGCTACAGAATAACATCGTAGGCTTGAGTATTTGTATATGAAAATAATTTTTGGCCAATTAAAATGGAGTCTTCTTTGAGAGAAATAATTTTGTAATTAGACCCTTCTATTAAATTAAAGAGTTTCTTTTGAAAAATAGTTTGGACTCATGAATCCTTTTTATGAAAGAGTTTTTTTTCAAAC
The DNA here is from genome assembly GCA_030737815.1 of Allium fistulosum. Classification (NCBI taxonomy): domain Eukaryota; kingdom Viridiplantae; phylum Streptophyta; class Magnoliopsida; order Asparagales; family Amaryllidaceae; genus Allium; species Allium fistulosum. The sequence continues at coordinate 729,436,590 of CM060902.1, read as the reverse complement.
CTTTTACAAGAACTTTCTTGATGTTCTCATAATGGAGACACGAATCTCAAATAGGAGACTAGGAGGTCAAGATTCATGGACCAACAGCCTTTTAGTCGAGAATAGGGTTCTCTAGTTTGAGTTCCAATAAACTTTTTATGCATTCAAAATCTTTCTTGAAAAAGTATGAATAGGCTTATCTTCGCCCATGATGTTAGTAAACTTTGAAGCATTACTATTGCTCAATTTGAAGTCTTTTGGTGTCCATTTATTAATGCTATATAATATCTCAAATTAGTTGCATAAATCTGATTTTGAGATAAATAAGTATTTGTTTCCCCCTAGGCCATGGGGTGATCGAGAATAGTTTTCTTAAGAGGATATAATTTGAGAAGTTTCCTTTTGAAATCGCTTGCTAAAAATAGATTTGGTATATATGGGTTTTTTCTTAAATTGGAATTGAGTTTAGCAGTGATTCAACATTTCTTACAGGAAAGCCTTGGTGTTGACTGAACTGTTGATAATTGCCTCGTGTCAGGCATCTGAGTTGTCCTCTTTAAGTATTCTGGAGTTTGTCGAGTGCTTCGGTTTGATTTTGGTTTTACCTGTAATTGAAATCAAATTTTAATCAGTACATGATCAATGCACAATACAAATTTAAGTATCAAGTTAAAGAGCTATGAAAAGAAAGAGAGAAAGTTCATAGTTGAACTGATGTCGCGAGTCCTCATGATTTGATAGGAATCTGCATTTTGGAGTTGCTGAATTGTTTTCCTCTTAGTTTGAATAAGTTGTCTTTAAAGTTTCTCTGACAAACTCCTGTAAAAATCCCGACCTGACCATGCCTTGAATTTTATCTGACAAGACACGGCATTCATCAGTTTCATGTTTATTTGCTTTATGGTACTCACAGTAACTTCCTCCTTTATTTGGCATTGGGGCACTTCGAACTTTTTGGGGCGCAATGAAATTCTCATTTCTTTTTATCTTAGCATATATGTAGGAGGGGGTTTGCTCAGGACTGTACAATTCATTTTTGAACTCTTTCTTCGACTTCCCTTTGGGTTTTCACTTTCCCTTGGCCTCTTGTCAAGGCGCCTAAAATCAGATTTCTCTTCCTTGGATTCTTGGTGGAATTCTTTCTTAGCATGGTGCATCACTTCCAATTGATTAAAAAATCTCAGCCCGGAGAAAGAAATATTATAGATCTTTGCACCCATTGATATAAAGGTCTTTCTAGAATGGGGTTTGTTCAATTAACCCTGATTGAACTGCCATAAGCTTTTCTCTATCAGTTGTACTTTCTACCCTTAATGCTTCTGCGCTGAATCTGTTCAAATATTCGCCAAGTAGCTTCCCTGGCTTTTGTCTGATGGTTGCTAGCAAGCTAAAGTCCATAGTTGTATCTCTGAATATAGAAAATTAAACCACGAAGTCACAAGTAAATTGTTCCCAAGAATAGATAGTTCCCATTCGGTAACTCCTATACCATTTGATTGCTGCTCCTTGAAAAGTAATGGGAAAAAGTTTACAGCGAACTGCTTCCGGAGCATTGTATAAGTTCATCCAGTTTTCAAAGACGACAAGGTGATCATCCGGATTAGTTGTCCCATCATATTTTAGCGAAGGAATTTGAATGTGTTGAGGAAGATTTGTCACCGTTATTTCTTCGGAAAAGGGGGCCTTTTGCAGGGTAACATATTCTTTAGGATCATAAATTTCTTCTTCTCTAAGTGCATTAACTACTATATGGTGTAGGTTGTCATTTTGGTTGGTCTCATTTCTATGACTTCTCCTGTTGTATTCTGGAATAAGGCTATTTGATTGCTTAAGAGATTTATTTACTTGACTATCTTGGTTTAACCCTTGATCCTTTATCTCATTTAGAGGTTGAACTTCATTCTCCATTTCCATAATCCTTATTGATTCCCGGGTTGGGGCTCTTTCTAAATACTCCTTTATTACCATCTTTTGTGACCATTGATTCTGAACCTTGATCATATTGCTTTTCAATTTTGTTAGGGTTGAAGGTTGTCCAACTTCTATTTTGCTTAAGTTGGGATTTGAGACCATGTGACCTTTAAAGGTTGACTGTTATGTAGCCTCTTCGTTTGGATTGTTGCGACTACTTTTAGCTTTGTCCATACTCCTCTTTTAGTCAAGGCTCTTTATATAATTGATCGAGGATGAAAGTTATCGAAGATTGGAGGTTCAAGCCCTCCTTCTAGCGCCAAAAATGTTAACAAGATTCCTTGTCAACAACCCAAAGTTATTCCAAGTAGTGTGGTACGTTCAGAGGATGTGATTCCCTTAAGGATTGCTTTTGAATCCTCACTTGTGAGTATCTTGCGAATCAGGCCTTCCGTTGACACCGAAAGGTTTAGAGCTTGGACTAAGTGACCTACCGGCTTCGTTGAGCTCGCTTGAAGTCTTTCACAAAGGCTTTTCTTTTGATTAGTGTTAACCAAATTTATGGTCAACACTCCAAAGAATCCAAGTAGAAGAAATTGTTGGGAAACAGTGAAAGGTAGAATCTCTAAAGGGATTGAAGAACGTCCAGTTGGTAACTCAGAGATATCCCCATTGATGAAATTAGGCTGCGGTATGCCGAAGGGTTACTAATGCGTAAAGCTTCCTTTATTTCTCCACTTGGGATTAGACTTAAATCCTGACTTTTTTATGGGACTTAGCGAGCTTGGATACGAGGTTTAAAAGAAAAGACTTATCGGTCTTACTAAATCAATGTAGTCGAGACTGTGGTTTGATTAAACCTCTATAAGATTTCTTTCGAAAGCTACCTCCTTGCGCATGGTTGAATTTTCTTGGATTACTTTGTATAGAAAGTCGACCTAGATCTTTGCCGAAAGGTTAGGGCATCAACTGTCTAGGGTTCAGAAGGTTGTTAAGGCTGTCGAGATATAACTAATTATGGCTCTCGTCGAAGGGTTTGACCTACAGATTTCATGACTCCGGAAGGTTTTATGTATACCAATTACGATAAGCTCCTTTTGAGTTCGAAGGGATTAGGTTGTAGATCTTAGGCCTCCGGAGGGTTGCAAAAATTGCCTAAGAATAAACATTTTCATTTCTGTTGATATAAACCTTTTGGAGGAACAGTACCTGAAAATTACAATCAAGTCAGGAAAGATTGAAGAAAAATGTAAATAAAACGCACAAAGCTTAAGACTTCCCTTTGATCCTCGAATAGACTTTTCTTTTTTATTAAATTTCCCCAAATCACTACCCAATTAGGGTTACAGAGCTATGAATTTAGAAGTTACAAGTATAGAATGAAGGAAAATCCACCTCCGAAACAGGACCCCTTGGGTCTTATTTATAGATGCCGGGGGCCATGCTTCCGCCCCTGTGCTTTCGGCTGGATCGAAGGGTTCCCTTCTTATGTACAATTGCTAACCTTTCAGTTTCAATGAAAGGTACTCCTTTCACATGTCATCGTGGATCCTTGAACGCTGCTGAAGGGTCTTTTCTTTCATTTGTTTTAAGGAACATTTTGCCCTTGTCGGATGGTTTGTCATCTATACAGTATGTGAACCCTTCGAAGGTGCCGGAAGGTACCTGGCTATTGTGAACCCTTCGACTTGGTCAAAAGGTCACTTTTTACTTGGATGTTGCCGAGAGCCGAGCTTTCCTTGAATGTTGTCGGAAGGTTGCTTTACGTTCTCTGTTGACTTATGAATGTTGCCTTCATCATAGACCCTCCGACACTGTCGAAAGGTATTCAGTAGGCGTTCAAACCGGCCCGAAAGGCTTTATGGTTTTGGAAAGGCTGCTATAGGGCCACATGCCCTTGTCTTGACTTTTTTGCCTTCTTCGGAGGGTAAGAGCTTCTTGGATATTGTGGAACATTACCTCCGTCTTCTCCGAAAGGTCTTGAACCGCTTCATATCGTTGACTGCATCCCTTCGACCTCTTCGGAAGGCCTGATCTGGATTCCTTTTCTTCTATCCTTTGTTTGAGATCTTCCGACTTAAGCGGAAGGTGAATTTTTCGAGTAATAGTTATCTACTATTCTTTGCTAACTTTTGAGCATTAGTGTCTTCATAAAAACCTTTCGACCCAGTTGAAAGGTATTCTGATGTGCTCCAGCCGATTCGAAAGGCTTGTTATGCTTTCGAAAAGGTCATCATGGAGTTGCACCTGCTTGCTTTGATTTTTTCATCTTCTTCGAAAGGTAAGAACTCCCTGAACGGAACCTTTCGACTACTTCGAAAGGTTTGAAGCTATTAAATCTTGATGGCTGCATCCTCTCAACTCCTTCGAAAGGTTTGGTTTGAGCTCCTTCTCCTTTATCTTTGCTGAAAGATCTCTCGTGCTAGTCGAAAGGTGGATTCTTGGAGCATCATCCCACTTATGGACTTTGAAAGATAGCCTTGGACTTCGCCGGAAGCTCCTTGTCGGAAGGTATGATTATCTAGAACATCTCGGTGCTTTCTGATCTTTCCTCATGCTCTCGTGACCCTTCTTTCATACCTTCGTTCTTATGAATATTTTATGGTTAACATGACAGAAAGTGACTGCAAGGGTTTAGCCTCCACTAATTAGGATGAATCAAAACCTAATTTTCCTCAATTCTTTTCTCCACAAATCAATTCTATTAGAATTTTAATCATTGTAATCAATCTCTTGTACTCTTCTCATCGATATTAATAAAAACTCTCTCTTAAATTGGATGTACACTAACCCAACGTTAGTGGAACCACTATAAATCGCTGTGTGATTTATTTTTCGTTATTGCTTTGATTTATATATTGCTTGTTTGGGAATTGTGATTGCTTTTGGATTGGATTGCTTGGAATTGAGACATTGACTAGTTGTTTTTACATTTCTTACCACGATCTCGCTTTTTCGCTGCAATGGGATTTTGATTTAAGTGGTCTCGAGTTTGAATTTCATCATAACATTTAGCGACGGCTGCCGACGGTAAGCAATTTCTGTGCCATAATTGAAATTGAAATAACCTACCCATCGGAAGCCATTGGAAGTCGTCGCTAATTTAGTCGTCGGCGGCCGTCGAAAAATCGCGAATACCTGCTGCCAAGGCCGACAGTTTCTTTCATTTCCTTTCTTCCTAAAAATCAACCATCCCCTCCTTCACGCCGTCAACAAGCTTCCTCGCCGCCAACAGGTCTCCATCTTCGATTTTCAACTAGATCCATTATCTATTTCTCAGTAAGAAGGTTTAATTTCTAAACCCTATATTTAATTTTGATTTGTTAAATTAGGATTAATTTGTTATTATAATTGTATAATACCCCATTTATTGTTTGGTATACCCTATTGAATGCTGATTAGGTTATCATTACAATTGTTTATCATTGAAATGTTGAGAGAGAAATTTTGTTAAGTGTGTATGTGCGTTAATTGGTGTATATCCATTGATTAATTAGTGCATACGTGCATTAGGGCTACTTTGGATTAATTAGAATCGATACTCAAAATTTGGTGTATGCGTTTTCAAGATGACGAAAACGACGATTTAGTGTATGCTTTTTTAGAATATAAATAAATTATTGTAGAAATTGTTGTATAATACGCTTTACTTTTTGTAAATCCCTTAGAGAGTTTCTGGCTCCGTCTGACGAATATTGTATATGATCGTTGTATGAATATTCGTTTTTATCACAGAACAAACATTTATATTCATTCGATATAATATTTATCGGATTTGTCCATGTATTGGACAAGTTAGAAACACAGTAGTAATTATATTTTCAAATCATTTTATTTTAAACAATTCACAAAATTTCGACAACACTTTATTTTTGTTCCCTGTGTACACACATGTGTACGATACATGGAACAAAGGGGAAGTGCTACCGAAATTTTGTTGAATCGTTTAACATAAAATGATTTGCAAAATATAATTACTACTGTGTTTGTAATGGAAAGTAGGATGACCAACCATCAAAGTGTAAAACAATAACCTAAAAATTTATGTAAATTTGTTTGAAAATAAAATTAAATAGAATAATATTATATATTTGCGAAAATTTAAATGTTTGATTTATTTGAAAAATAAAATGTCAAGACGTAAATGATTAATGCGCTTTTATGTTTTAAAGTAGAAAAAATGGTCAATTATTTTATTGATCGAAGCTGGATGTACCAACAAAGAAGAGAAATTGGAGGCTCAATAAGTGAACATTTTCAAAATTATGTGGTCGAAGAAGGGTTGAAAAATCTTGCGATGGGACCAGAAAAAAGTCAAGACATATCCAATATTCTTTGTCAATGGATACAAATTCAACACCAAAGAATACGGGGCTGAAAAATTAACTAACAATACTGATGTATATGTTAAAGGTAGTGATGATCCAAATGATCACATAATTGATTTTTACGGCGTGTTAACTCAGGTTTTGTAATTAACATATTTTACCAGACCTGCGGAAGAAGTTTATTTGTTTAGATGCAACTGGTTCAGTAATGATCACATAATTGAAATAAAGCATACATCACGTTATCATAAGTACGATCCGTTTATACTAGCAAAACAGACCCTACAAGTTTATTATGCTCCTTATCCATCTCTAAAAAGAGATAAAACAGATTGGTCGACAGTTTTTAAAACGAAGGCAAGATTTACGTTTGATGGAAAGAATATTCCGAACGAACAAGAGTACTAAGTGGATATCAAGGAAAATGACGAATTTGCAATAACAGGTGATCAAATCGATTTAGGACCTCTTAATGATGAATCAAATGTATTAGTAGAAGCATTTGAGACCACAGAGGAAAATAATATAGAGTACGAGACAGAGTCTGAATCAAAAAACGACGAGGACTAATTTAATAGTATACATGATGAAAAAAGGTAATTTATGGGAGTATTGATGTTACACTTTTTTTGTATGTTACATGCGATTATTGATGTTAAATCTTGATATGTTTACTCATAATTGAATGATATATTCTGCCATAATAAAATAATATGTATGTCACAGGTATAACAAATGTCATTTTTTAGGCGGCGGAGTTCTTCACAGACTAGTTCTCCCTTTGGGTCTCAGAGAAGGACAAGTCGCGGCAATGGTGATGGCAACGGACCTTCATAGGAGGCGCCGCGTACAGTAGTTAGATTACTACCGAAAGCCGACGGCTCGTAAGTATTAAATTTACTTCGGCATTGTAAATATTTTGGATGATATATTAGTCATGATTTGTCTGTATCATATTTATTGCAGGGATTTTGAGCTTGAGCCTTCTAACATTGTGCTCAGCATATCGAAGCAGGGGTACATGAGTCACATGTATGCATGCTGGTCGAAGTGGAGCAGGATCCCGAACCATGTACGGGAGAGCATATGGCAGGACTTCCTGGTAAGTGTAAAATTATATACCATTATATATAATCACTTTATAATTTGCTGACTAAGTATAAATGTATAACTTATATTTTTTTCCAAGATAAGTCTATCAGATATCACCTTAATTTATTCAATACATAATACATAATTTATACTTGTAAAATATAATCTTAATTTTTAATTTGCAGACGGAGTCGGACCGAAACTCTGCGAACAGGCAGAAAAATCCTGTCACACAGCATGGTGGCTCAAAATCATTCCAGCGCCATCGTGAGGACCTGCTAAATTAATTAATTGTAATTACGAACAGTTATTACATTTTTAGTATAAATTTGTATGAACAATAATAATATACACCAATTATAGCAGGAAAAAGCGTGGGGGAGGGGGGAGTGATCGGTGTCGTATGCCTGGCACGAGGATGATAGAGCGTACGCCGCACATGTGAGTATATTTTAAGTTATAAGTTATTAATAATGATCATTTAATTAATTAATTATAAAATATTATAATAATGTCATGTAATATTTATTCGTATTTATTTTACGTTGTAGGAAAAATTTATGCAGGCAGGTGCGCAGATGCTTGAGCATTCCGGACGAAAGCAGTTGACCACTAACGAGGAGAACGCGATCTTTGACTCTGTTATGGATCCGATCCAGAGAAACAGGGGCTACGGTTACGGCAACCAATTGATAATTTATAAAAATTAACCACGTTGTAAAATTTGCTTAATTTTTATAAAAGTTATGTAATAACTTAAACATATTTCAACTTGTTTTGTAGGATCAGACATCACAAAAGGGTTATCAAAAGGCTCAGGATAACGCGGAGATTAATGAGCTTAGACAGCAGATTGCACAGCTGCAGGAGCAGGACCGCCTCCAAGCAGTGCAAATGGAGCAGCTCAACCAACGTTTGGCCGAGTATATGGAGCGTCATGGTACATTCCCTTCGTCCGGTGGTTCCAGAGCCGATGATGAGTTTTGAGGTGCGATTTGCAGGTTTTTTTTATGGACATGTGGTGTTTAACATTGATTTGATGGTTTATTTGGTGGTTGATTTGTGGAGTTAATATGTAGAGTTTGACGTTGGACGTAAATATTGAAGTTGGATGGATGAGAGTGATGATGGAAGGTTTGTTTTGTAAATATTGGAGTTTGATTCGTTTGATATTATGATGTTTGAGTTTTATATTGATATTGATATTGATTTCAGTTTATATATGTGGCTTATATATTGATTTTTATGAGTTATATATTGATATTGGTATGGAAGCGAAGTTGTGCTGCAGAAGAAAAAAATTGCTCAGATTAACGACGGCTACAACGGCTCCCGACGGCCTATTGGCCACTTTTTCCGACGGCAAGCGACGACTTCCGACGATAATCTGGACGAATATTCTAACGGCTAGTGACGGCTCTCAGCGCCTCGGCGGAAAATTACCACGCCACGTGGACATCGTCGTCGTCGTCGAAAAAGCCGTCGGAACAGCCGTCGATTGTCATCTCTAGTATGTCGTCGAAGCCGTCGGAAACGGACGGAAGTCGTGGTCCTTATTCCGACGGCATTTTCGACGGCTAGCGACGGCCACCGACGGCGGCTAGCCGTCGAAAATTGCTCGTTTTCTTGTAGTGACAACACGCACAAGGATCGACGACACCTCACATCCTCGATTTCAACCATGTGTTCTAATTTAAATAATTATAATTTATCCTTCGTGTCACTTTATTTTATTATTTCAATCGAAACATTCAGCCGAAACCAATGAAGACTTTTCTATTGATTACATAGTAGAAATGTAATATATAAATTCAAGGGCATCAAAAAGTAAGAACTTCACACTCATAGCTTTAACTTATCCCAGTAATTAGTACGACTCACTAACTCACTCACCAACTAAACAGAACTTTCGTGCTATTAAAAGAATCATATACTAATTAATTATGAATTTGAGCGTGTACCATGGATGATTAATTCAGCCACCAGAGTCTAAAAGTTGGGTGCAATTAGGCCATAAAAAATTCGTAATGCTACCATCCACTTCATGATGCTAATAAAAAAAATCAAAACCTAGAATACCCCTATAGTTCATCCAAATATCCATGAAAGGCATGACACAATTCATATATAGATTGTTTTTTAATTGTAGAGGCATTTTTCATTTTTATTTACGATAATTAATGAAGGTTTCCTTGCAGATATAAATCCATTGGTATGAAAAATACAATCAGAACAGCATTTCAAAGTGCAAGCGTTGATTAGTAAATTTAAAAAAAAAAAAAAAATTGACAGAGAGAGAGACTTTCAAGCTTATGTTTCAGTTTTCTACTGGTGATCCCAACAAAAGTAATGGTATATTAAGAGGAATAATTAAATATGAAAGAGTCATCAAGGAATATTTAGTGCCGGTTGCTCTCTAGACAATAGCATTATGAAAGACCCATCGTCATCTATTACAGTACTTAAACACAATGGATTGGAACATTTGTGATCCTGCTATATCATAATCTACAAATCAGTCAATTAATTAAGCAGTATTCAAAGAAAATATTAACCCTTTGCTTCTGAACTTATAATAACTAGAAATGTATTGCAGAAAAGCCAAACAATATAGTTTTGCAGATTATGAACTAAATATCAACGAGTAATAAATGACAAAAAAAAATGCAGTAACATCAAACTCCAAGGAAATCAAGGTATCATAATACTCCATTTTCTTCATTCTAATAAAATACTGACGAAATATATTAATTAAGATAGCCATCATTGGTTCTTCTTTGAATTTCTGAAGATCTATGAAAGGTCATTGTCCACTAGGTTTTCTTATTAGGTTTAGTAATTGGTATAATTTATTTGTATTCTCTTGTTTATACGTGAAGTAAGTCGTTGGTTGCAAATTGCAACATTTGATCACATTGATGAATTATATGTCACTTCTCTTTGATCGATTAATTTTTTGGATCGTTTATCTTTTAAGATCAGTATGATAAACTACATTTAGTGGATTTTCCACATTAATTTTCACAGTACCAGTACCATGTGTATCATCATCAATCTGAACAATCATGACAGCTTTTATGCTTCTTTTTTGTAGTAAAGTGGTGACAAGGAAAAGTGATAAAGCACAATCAAACAAAAGATATATATATATATATATATATATATATATATATATATATATATATATATATATATATATATATATATATAGATGGTAATGCAATATGGATCTCGTTTGCTTTGTGCAAAGTCGCTTTTCTCCTAACCTAACAAGACCCCTCCTTTGCCAAAGTTACATATATATAAGGAACGAATCTAGACGAGATAACTAATAAGTTCCTTGTGCATGTTTGTTCTGTAAAGAAAAAAAATGAAAAGAGAAGTTGGTACTACTGGATCATGGAGTACTACTGGATTATTCAAATTTGCTGATAGGTATGATATATTACTAATGGTTTTGGGAACTATAGGATCAATAGGTGATGGATGCTCGACGAACATTCTTCTTCTCTCTGCAAGTAACGTTATGAATAGTCTTGGTTATGGCTCGCAAGACCAGAAGAATCATGGAGTTTTCATGCCTGCCGTGGAAAAGGTTCAAATTTTGTAATAAAAATTTGATGTACCATGTTTTCTAGTTTGAAACTAAACACAGAGTCGATGCGACATTCTTTATCTAACTGACTCTACTGTGGTTTCTTGCAGTATTGTCTGTATTTTGTATATACTGGATTGGCAGTCTTAGGGGTTGCATTCTTAGGTAATATATGATTGATCCTATCCCAATTAAGCCGGAAGCAGTTTTATTTCCTCTTCAAACGCATTTCGATTAATGTACTATTTTGCAAATTTATGCAGAAGGGTATTGTTGGAGTAGAACAAGTGAGAGGCAGGTGCTGAGAATAAGATACATGTATTTGGAAGCTATTTTAAGGCAAGATGTAGGATTCTTTGACTCACAACAAGCAACTACTTCAGATATCATCCTTAGCATATCTAAGGATACCGCACTCATACAAGAAGTTCTAAGCGAAAAGGTATAGTATAAATCTAGTGTTGAAAATTCAACTAGAAATCTAAGGGTCCGTTTGGTTTCATTTTGTAGTTTGAGTTTTGTGTTTTCAATTTGCACTAAGAAATAGCAAGAGAATAAAAGAATAAGATTTATAATTCTTAGCCGTTGGGACAACCAACGAACAAGAAAGAGTTTGATTGTTCTCTGTGCTTTCGTTATCTCTCGAAACACGAAAAATAAAATAAACTTGTTTTCTATTTTATATGTTAATTTCATTTTTCAAAATTGTTTGTTTTTCAACTATCCATACAACGGACGCGTTTTTGTATAGACGAAAACACAAAACTAAAAACGACAAGCCAAACGGGACCTAAAATTCTAAAACACATTTGCAATCAGAGTTTTAATGCATGCACACATACCTGTTAAGAGCAGCTTTCCCAGCTTTTGATGCTGTAATCATATGACACCGTTATTAACTTTTGCTCTTGCATCTAATATTGTTACCATCGAGGATTAATATTGTAGTAGTAATGAAAATTGGAAAACTCATAAAAAAGGGTTAATAAAATTGTTAGTAACCTAAATAGTGTTACTAACCATTTTAAAATGTAAATAACCATTTAAAAGTGTTATATTATATGAAATATAACACTTTTAAATGGCTATTATTTGTCTTTTGCTCTTACACCTAATATTGTTACCATCGAGGATTAATATTGTAGTAATAATGAAAATTGAAAAACTCATTAAAAAAGGATTAATAAAATTGCTAGTAATTAACCTAAACGGTGTTACTAACCATTTTAAAATGTAAATAGCTTATATTTCATATAATAGTCGAGAGAGACTATTAAATGGCTAGTCACATTTTAAATGAAATATAACACTTTTAAATGGCTATTTACACTTTAAAATGGTTAGTAACACTGATTAGGTTACTAACAATTTTATTAACCCTTTTTTATGAGTTTTTCCAATTTTCATTATTCATACAATGTTAATTCTCACGGTAACAATATTAGGTGTAAGAGCAAAAGATGAGACTATTATATGAAATATAACACTTTTAAATGGTTAGTAACACTGTTTTGGTTACTAACAATTTTATTAACCGTTTTTTATGAGTTTTCCAATTTTCATTATGACTACAATATTAATCCTCGATGGTAACAATATTAGGTGTAAGAGCAAAAGATGATACTATTATATGAAATACAACACTTTTAAATGGCTATTTACATTTTAAAATGGTTAGTAACACTGTTTGTTTAGGTTACTAACAACTTTATTAATCTTTTTTTATGAGTTTTCCGATTTTCATTATTACTACAATATTAGGTGTAAGAGCAAAAGGAAAGACTATTATATGAAATATAACACTTTCAAATGGCTTTACAGGTACCAATATTTGTGATGAACACATCGGTTTTCATATCAGGGCTGATATTTTCTGCTCACTTCTCTTGGCGACTGTCTCTGGTAGCATTCCCACTTGTCCTACTCCTTATTATCCCTGGCCTAACTTATGGGAAATATCTGCTTCATCTTTCTCGAAAGTCTCGTAAAGAATACGCAAAAGCGAACTCTATAGTAGCTCAGGCTCTTAGCTCAATCAAGACGGTGTATTCATTTACTGCAGAAAAAAACATTGTTGAAAAGTATGCAACGATACTAGAGGAAACTGTGAAACTTGGAGTAAAACAAGGAATAGCTAAAGGGCTAGCAGTAGGAAGTACAGGGTTGTCCTTCGCTATATGGGCTTTTCTTGCCTGGTATGGAAGTAAGCTTGTTATCGATCACGGCGACAGTGGCGGTAGAATTTATGCTGCTGGCATTTCTTTTGTCATGGGTGGATTGTAAGTTTGTCTAACTTGCTTTTTTAACTTCTGAATACACCCAAAAAACTGAACACTGTCTGTGGACTTTGAATAAATTTGCAACAATCTCATAACATATACTCCATGTAATCAGAAAGGTGGCACCTTTTACCCATTCAGGTTATTTTTCAGAATTTACTGCACATTTAGCCTCAAAACTACTTACAAAAAGTGTTTTACTATCTACACACAAAACGCCAATTAAAAGGCTTCAAAAATTAAATCGGAAAGGCTACCAAAACCCTCTTTTCGGCCGGTTATGCAAAACCGAGTGAAAAAATAGTTATTCGGTTATGCAAAACCGAAGGGTGCATATAAAACAACCAAACCCTAATTATCAAACATAATAACAGCTTCTCATATCATCAATTGATAGCAGATGATACTAAAATTAACAACTTGGATTTTATCAAATGGTACGAGGAAAAAGTGAACGTGGGTGGGTGAGACAAATGTTTGATTGGTTGAGAGTAAAGATAGGCGTGGGTGGTGTTTTCGTGTGTATAAATAATATCACTACTAAAACGGCTTCGTATAGCGGCAGGCGTTTGCGACGACTGGCGACGGCTAAAAAATGCGGCCGTCGCTATACGAAATATACATGTTGCTTCCCGCGAGCAGATCTTTCATTCCTTTCCCCCCAAATTTCCCTCCAAAATTAAACCCTCTTCCCCCAATCCGCCGCCCCCCTAACACACATATATCTATCAATGCCAAAATTAGCTCTAACCTAACACACATATATCTATCAATGCCAAAATTAATAATTTTATCTACAAACCACATCTCTACGAACCATGATTCAAGATTTCGTTCGGCACGTCGGAACTCCGACCATCTCGTTCAGGTTCTGGCGTACCTTAGAACGGAATCCAACCTAAAATTCGGTACCGGATAAGTAAAAGAAGAAACATACTTTTAGTGAGAAAAGCTAATGAAATCGAAAAATTAGAGGATGGAAACGATGGTAGAGACAAAAATCAAGCAAAAAAAAAACTCAATTTGATGATGCCATTGATTTCTAGGGAAAAACAACAAGAATATCAGAGCTAGCTAACATGGTAGAAAGATTTTTATTTGCAATTTTGGGATAATTAGAGCGAGAGCAACGTTACATGATCCTTCGAGCAGGATTTAATTCGTGATTATGGATTTGGGCTGGCTGAAGTAACATGATTAATTATAGATGCAATGATTGGGGAAATAACAAATTGGGCATGAACTTCAAATATTTGATCCAATACCCACTTGAAGACTGTTTGGGATATTTAGGTCTTCACGTAAAACGTAAAGTGAAGGGTGCAATGGTTTATTTTATATCTTTTTATGCTAAATACAAATTTAAATTTCTATTACATATTTATAATATGCAAAAATATATAGTGACGTATCAAACCGAAATTGAAGTGGACTTGATGAAATTTCCAAAACGGAACCGAAATTTTAAAAACTTCAAATGGAAGGAACGGAAACGAAAACCGAAAATTTAAGCCTTGCTACAAACAAAGTTGACTACACATCAGTGATAACAAAGATAATCTCCATAAGCAACAGAGGCCGATTTGAGTGAAATAACAAGGTATTTTATTTCATTCTTACCGGCAAGGTTTTAAATCTCAAGTTTTGGTCACTCTTGACCAAAAATTTAGTCAACCTCGACATTAGAGTAATGCGTTTGTGTTATCAAATGTTACTTGCTAACACTAAACTTAAAATAAAAAATTGAAGTAAAGTGAGCAAATATGGTCACTACAAGACATATTAGGTTTAGCGACGGCCTAAAGACGTTGAGAGTCGTCGCTAACCGACGATAAAGACCGTCGCTTTTTAAGACGTCGATCTAAGAAAAGGCGACGGCTTTAGTGACGGTTTCGTCGTTAACTTATTGGCGGTTAGGGACAGCATAACCGTCCCTAGTCGATGAAGATCGATGGACACGTGGTATTAATCTATGCACCACGTACGTATATGCCAATGGGGGATTAGTAGCCGTCGCTATCCTGTGCAAATAAGCCGTAACTAGCCGTCGGTAACCTATGCCAATAGGCTATTGGTAACCTGTGCATTCTGTTTTATATAACAGCTGCTATTTACACCATCCAACCACACATACATATTCACCTGTTTATCCATCTCATAAACAACACATAAACCCAATTTCAGAATTACAACTATTGAATACATCACATAATCTCATACATATCACACATAACCAAGTATATATCACAAAGATCAATATTTACATCAATATTCCATCAAATAACACAACCATACTTACAAATCCTCATGTCCATCAAACAAAGCAACCATCAAATATCCACAAATCCATCAACCATTCATAAACAACGCAACTATCAAACAAATATCAAATCCGTCAACACATGTCAAATAAGTACAAAACAAAACAATCAAATATCCATCAAAAACACAACCATTCCTACTCATCATCAATTTCCTACCCATGCGAAGGAAATGTCCTGTGCTCTGCTATATATGACGCAACCCGCTCATCTAGCAGCATAGTCAATCCTTCGCTCTTCCGCCAATCATTCAACTCTGCTATCTGCTCTCTGAGCTGTGATATCTCCTCTTCGGCCTGTGATTTCCTATAATCGGCCTAGGATATCCTCGTCTATAATTAATTAATAGCTAGTTATAATTTATACGTAATATTAAATTAAATTTATAAATTAGTTAATGAAGTGGTTGAACTCAATAAACATTACCTTCTGATTGTCGTAACCGCATCGCCTATTTCGTGTAGGCTTGTCGATCACAGCATCGAAAATCAGTCTTCCTCCTCAACGGTCAACTCCTCTTGACCGGTGGACAACAGCACTCGAGCTCACTCCGTTTCAAATCTTTCGTGCGGTTAGAAATAGAATTTTGTCACAATAAATATTCAATTTACAACTATGTAATGTGAAATAAAAGAAAAAATTTAATCATGTTTATCATTATGGCTTGAGATTTAGGGGTCATCCGAGTAAACGAAACTAAGCCATCATCATAGGTGTGCTCGATGGCATGAGTCCGAGTGAAGACCTTCGCAAAATGTAGGCTCATAGCCCTTCTCCTTAGTCTGAAATTATATATGAATAAACAATGTATATATATGATTAAATAATGTTATAACTATTTTATAATCACAATTTATAAATTTATCATCTCCTTCTGATATTGTTGGAAGGATTTTGAGCCGCCGTAGTGTACAACGGGGTTTTTATTCCTATTTGTCGAGTTTCGCTTGGCAATTTCCTATAAATTTAAATATATGATTGATTAAATTAATGCAATTACTATACGAACTTTAAACAAATTTTAATAACAATATAAAACTAGAAAACTTACTTTCATGGCGGGAATTTCCCAGTGTCGGATCATCAGAGTCAAGGACGATGATAGTGAAAAACATATATGGAGTTTTCATACACATCCATGAAGGTAAATTATAAGGCATAACGATAATCGGTCAAGATGAATATTTACTACCAAATTGAGAGAATGATGAAAATCTATCCATTTCATCTTCTTGTATTCTTAGACTGTGTCATCGCACATGCCGTAGTAGAAGACGCATATAACCTTTGAAGTCTAGAAGTGATGGGTAAATAGTGCATTCTCTTGTATGGAACTTCCTTTACTTTCTTTTTTCCTTATTTGTATCTTTCCTTATTATATATTTTGCATTTTCTAAGGTTAACGTCATATTTCCAATACAACATTCAACATTTAATACAGGTATCTATCTTTTGGTACGACAAACCGATAGCGACATAAGTTTTTTCACTTCATAATGACTATCGCACATCAAATTATTGGGTGGCATATGTCGTTTTGCAGCTTGTACTGCTGCTGTAAATCCAGCCTCTGTAAAGTTGAATTTTGATTTCATAGTAATGTATTCGGAAGTTACTGATAATCCGGCTCCGCTTTTACAACCATCCCACAACGGTCTCATAGCAGCATCCAATAAATCATAGATTCTTTTCGCTCCCACAACAGATTCTTCTTCGACATTCATGTGTTCATCGTCAACTTAAATAGTATGAAACATTGATCATGCTGCATCTTTCACCATATCTTCTATTGGATTCGCCATAACATAATCGTTATTCACCTCCTCCTTTGACACTACAGGATTAGGTGTAGGTGCAACAATATCTCCATGACGATCCCACAAATAATAATTTGGCACAAAACCAGCTTAACACAAATGTACAATAACTATAATGGTTTCTAATGCTTCAAATATTTGCACTTACTATAAGAGCAATGAATGTCAGCATCATTTCCATTATTAGATTTTGCGAATCTAATAAATTTGTATACACCATTGTAGAAATGTTCCTTCACTGAACCTTTCATATCGGTTCTAACTTCATACACTCAAATATGGTTGAGAAAATAATCGAACATTTTTCCTAATTTAAAAATATATGTTAGAAATTTCAACAACATTTCACTTCAAAACAAATTAAAACCTTTTAGGACCAAAGGTTTTAATTTCAACAGTACTTCACTTCTTTCTCTCATACGCATAACTTTGCAATTAAGGAGTGTGTTGTTGTTGTTGTATTTTCTAAAACAAATTAAAGCCTTTTGGGACTAAAGGCTTTAATTTTGACATCACTTCACTTTTTTCTTTTGTACACATAACTTTGTATCTAAGGGGTGTGTTGCTGCTGCTGTATTTTCTAAAACAAATTAAAGCCTTTTGGGACTTAAAGTTTTAATTTGTTGTTGTTGTATTTGTTAAAATAATACTTAATGCTTATTTTCAAATAAACATCATCTTCATTTCTTTAATTTTTACAAATCAATTTCAGTAGAATATTTATTTCAAAAGAAATTTATTATTTAAAACTACTTCCAAAAATACACAAATTACTATTTTAATAACAACAGATTACATTTTAAACCATATTTTATAATCATTCAACTATTTAAATATTTTATTAACTAAATATGAAATTTTAAATATATTTTATAATCCATTTAACTATTAAAAAAATTAATTTAACTGTTTTGTAAACTAAAATTTGAAGTTGCATAAATGCACATTAATTAATTAATTACTAAAAAAATTAATCACTAAAAATAAATTTATTTTATACTTACCACTAATACTTATAATTAACACACACTGATTAATTAAAATTAATTAATTATGTCTGACCGTAAGCTTTATATTTAACATATTCAATATTCAACCATACATATTAGCCCTAAAATTATTCTAAAATATAACAAACAATCGTTTAAACTAATCAACATACATATTAATCAATAATTATACACTATTTTTCGCAATTTAAATTAACCCTAATTTTTAATTACAGATTAAACAATCTCAACACTAATTAATATTCCCAAATCAAGTAATACACTATTATCACCAACTAATACGAAATATCATCAATTTCAAACCCATGATTGTACCAATTAGCCCCAAATTCGAAATTATGGCTAAAATTTTACCTAAATTAAGATGAAATTGGAGAGATTGGCGATTTCAGCGAGTTGTGGCGGCCTAAGGCGAATTTGACAAGAGGCGACGGCGGTGGAGGGGGCGCGTCGGCAACAGGTTTGGGTTTTTTGTTTGCATGGGTGAATTTATAGTGGCAAAGAGGGAGAATGAGGAAAAGTCGCACGGTTTCTTTCTGTATACTCGACGTGGAGCCGACTAGCGACGGCATGTTAATTTTGTATTTTTTATATTCATTCTACATCTTAAAAAATGTTTTAAAATACTAATTTAATTCTTAAAAATTAAACAAGGTATTTTAGCAAAACATTCAATGTAACGACTGTTCTGATCGGTTAAATTAGTATTTTCAATGATCTGCCTTTGCATAATTCGAATATCGCTATTGAAAATCTAGCTTCCATGACCAATCTACACGACTTTTAGCCGGTCCATTAAGCAACTTCGATAAAGTTGATTTTGTGTAACATTTTTACAAATTAAAATATTTTTTTGAACCGTTGGGTAATTATTTATGAATTTTTAACTGTGTTTAGCATAATAAAATTATATAAAATAAAATAATCGGTAGAAAATTAAATTTATTGGATCTTATGTCGATCTATAGTATATTTGACTTATTTTCACAAGATGATGAAAAATAAACAACTGTAGGGTGTCGATCTTTAATTTTAAATTTATAGTCGTTCGTCGATATTCAGACTAAAAATCCTTCGTCTGAAGGCCAAACGACCTTGGAATGAGACCAAATTCGAACAACTTATGCTTGGTAATGTATTAATCCAATCCGTACAGTTGGATTCGTTAAAAATGGCTGGAAAAAAATAACCTCGAAACACGTCATTTCGCCGAGAGTTGTATAACTTAAAGTGTTATACAAATCTCAGCATTGAATGATTGTGTTAAAATATCTTGTTTATTTTATACGAATTAAATTACTATTTTTAAACGTATTTTAAAACGTAATGGAAATTAAATATAATTATTTAATTTGGTAACTAATAAAATGGCTAACCGTCAGAAATATTCGACGAGTCGTCGACGGCCGTTGCTACCAAACGCCGCTAATCACAGTGTACTTTGCAGTGGGTACATAACACAAAATATAGAATGGTTCAATTAAACATGCCTACGTCTACTATGAAGATCTTTTACTATATTGGTTTCTTACAATTACAAGGAATAATAAGAAATTTAACACTTAAGCTTACAAATGCCACTAAACCGAAGAGCTTTTGAGGTTCTGCTTGTTGGAAATGAATTTCGAGATGAGAGAATGGCTAAAATTCCGCTGGAAATCAACCTCTTTGATATTATATGGCAATGGATATTTATAGAAGCTGAAGTAGATCAATAAATGGCTGAGATGGCGCTAAAAACAAAAAGGAATCCTTTTCGATTGTGGATCTAATCGCATGGCTTAATGGATGACAGCTGAAAAGGTGGTTGGAACATGTGGCCGGTATGCATGTCAACTGTGATGTCGTACTAGTCGCGTAATTTGTGCCGAGAAAGGCAGCAAGCTACAGGACTAGGTACGTTTTTGGTAGATATGCCACAGTAGCAGGTATACTAAGTTGTACTGGTTGTACTTTTCGACGTCTAGCACACTATTCTAGACATCGAGGCTGGAAAGAAGCTTCTTGTGCACTGTGACTATCGATTGCTTATTATTGAAGATTGCTAAGAGCAAGGCCGAAGATGACTAAGGATAGAGCAGAAGGGGACAAGCCAAACCGATCATGTGGTGACGAGATGGGCGGTAGGTGGTCGGTTGTAAACGGGATAAGATAGAGTTGGGCCATAGACTAATTACTTTTGAGCCGGATTAAGTCAAACATGTTGGTTGTTTTGTCATCCTGAGCCAGGCGGGGCCAAGCATAGGAGTTTAGGCTGGCCTATCTATGACCTGCTTGTTGGATTAGCTAGGATGAAGTCGGGCTGAATGTAGACCGACTTGGAATAGGTCAAGCTAAGAGTTACATACTTGCTTGAGTCTTTTTATGCAAATCAAACTAGAAAGCGTCAGGCCTTGATGTGCTGGCCGACTTATGTTTTACTTGCGAGAAATTTGAGCAACAATCACGTTTCGTCTCGGAATTTTTACACAATCTATCTCGTATCAGAGAAGATCTCGGACGATATGAGTTTATCTCGGATGTCATCTCGGATTGACATCTCGGATCTTAAATTACAATCGACAAATTTCAAAATGTGTAAAATTGATGTTTACTTAACAACTATAATTTTGAAAGCAAAAATAAAAATTGTAACATGTCTGATTTGCATTAAAAAAATGAAATTACTGTTTTGAAGAAGAATGGTAGCTTGATTAGCTTAATTTATTTAGTAATGATTGAATAATATCCTCTTATTTGAACTTAAGAAATAAATTAAGTCCTTTGTTGTGACTCGTCAAGATAAAAAACAAAAAATATGTTCAAGGAATCGTTAAATGGGAATTAGATTGATTAGTTTCTATTGAATCTATATGAAAATGAAAAAATATTATATAAAAGAAGAAAAAGATATAGTTTCGACTTTCAAGTGAAATCTCGGTTTGAGATTTTGATCCATATTGTAGGTGAGATTTGAATATTTTAAACGAGATGAGGGGCGGGAAGATATAAAGGAGATTTGATGTCTCATTTCGTCTAAATTGTGAAACGGGGATATCGAAGGAGATCTGGGCAAGATATGGAAGATTTAAAATCATGGTTGCCGATTTTATCTAGATTTAACTCTTTTTTTCCGATTTTAGTCTCGGGTAAGATAAAAAGTGAATAAATGTTGAATGGAGAACTTTATTGTGCTTAATTGTAATTAAAGTCAAAGTTTGCTTCTGCTTTGATGATTTGTTAATGAATATACCAATACTCTTGTGTAAAATTAGTCTGAACGTACGGCTTGATTCTTGTATGGTTCTTGCATTTTCACAAAAAAACCATACTAAGTGTATGAGTTTATTATATCACATTTGAAACAACTAAATAAAAAGTAAAGCGTATTGATTACCAAGTTATTTTTTTCTCATTCTTTTTTACATTTGATTAAGGTAAAAAAACTCTTTAGGTAGTGTATAGTTTTTCATACCGTATGTAGTTTTTTCCATAACTGGATATTGGTTAATAGAAAAAACAGCATACATTTCACAAACAATCTTCAAGAAAATGGTACATCATTCTTACAAGAATAGAAATGTGATATTGGGTTCCAAATTGAAAAGACAAAGTAGAATCTAGAAAACAATGCAATGTATGAAGTGGGTGTGAATGGATAAGTGGGGTAATTGATTGAGTGGGGGTGTTAATTTGGTGTGTGTAGATAGTAACACTACGAAAATATTTTACCTTCCACTTATGTGGTAGAAAATGTCATTTTGTACTGGGACTATTTCGACAAGTACAATTTTTTTATAAAATAAAAGGACGAATGATGCATTGCCGCTATTTGAAAAGGCGTCGCTTTTCTATTTTGGAAAAAGATGCACTGAATACTATTTCAAACAACCTCGGTACAAAATTTTGGAAAAATTTGTAAACCATCATCTTCACTAAAACTCACTTTTCAGCACATAAACGGAAACAATATGTTTTGAAAATTGACATTAATGGGGTAAAAAAAATTAGCAAAGAGATTTACTGATTTTGTAGGGATTCCGTAATTAACTAAATGCACTAAAAAGATAATAAAAAGCATAAAATAATTTGCATACTGCAGAGCTCTGGGAATGGCACTACCAGAATTGAAACACTTTGCAGAAGCTTCAGTAGCAGCAGCACACATTCTTGAAAGAATAAACCGAACACCTGAAATCAATACTTATGACACAAATGGAACAAAGTTAGAAAACCTTCAAGGTGAGGTTGAATTCCAGAACATTAAGTTTACATACCCATCAAGACCCGAATCGATAGTCCTAGATAATTTCAGCCTGAAAATCCCATCTGGTCAAACCATTGCGTTAGTAGGGACCAGCGGCAGTGGAAAGTCAACTGCCATTGCATTGCTGCAGCGATTCTATGATGTAAATGAGGGAACAGTTAAAATTGATGGCATCGATATAAAGAAGTTGAATTTGAAGTGGATTAGAAGCAAAATGGGATTGGTAAGTCAAGATCATGCTCTGATTGGGACCTCTGTAAAGGAGAACATAATGTTTGGTAAGGTTGATGCTAGTTTCGATGAAATTTATGCTGCAGCAAAGACCGCTAACGCTCATAACTTCATCAGACAGCTGCCGGAGGGGTATGATACCAAGGTAATAGAATGAAATAGACACACACTAGGAACTTTTAACTGTTGCTGTACTTGTAGCATTAACGTCCATTAACATTACATTAAGGTTGGCGAAAGAGGAGCACTACTATCAGGTGGGCAAAAACAAAGAATTGCTATTGCGAGAGCAATCATCAAAAACCCTATAATTCTCCTTCTCGATGAAGCTACCAGTGCTCTTGATTCAGAATCAGAAAAGCTGGTGCAGAATGCTCTTGATCAAGCTTCTATGGGTAGAACCACACTGGTAAATACCATATACATATTTTGTACAGTGCGATATCCAGTTTAGTTTTCAGTTTAGACCAACTTTTATAACTATTAGCAAAAGTAGAACATATTTCAAACTAAATGCATATATAGAATAGTTTTTCATTAACTTATTTGGCTGAATTTTTATACAAAAAAATTATTTAGGTGCAATTGGCAATTGCTCCTATACTTAATTATATGAAAGCAAATGCCAATTGCTTCGACACAAAATACAACGGAACGATTTTCAATTCCTCCAATACATTTTTGTATTGATGCAATTGACAGTTGCATGCATATGATAAAATATTTTGATAAAGTACAATCAAATAACTAATTATCAAAAATAAAATATATTTTCAAATAGTTTAGAATATGATCTATTTTTGCTAATAGTTTTAAAGATCAATCTAAATTAAATTTGTCCTGATTTATATTCTAAAACTTACTAATATACTGAGGTTTGATCAGATAGTAGCACACAAGCTGTCAACAATAAAGTGTGCAGACCAAATAGCAGTTGTAGATAACGGCACCATCATAGAAATCGGAACCCATGAAGATCTCATAAACAACAGAAACAGCCATTATTCCAAACTGGTAAGACTTCAAAGAATTGCAAGCACACTAGAACCAGAACCCTCACCTGACGCACACAGACCATCTTCAATGTATAGCAGAACTGCAAGTACATTAAGCCTACCACAAACAAGTCCATACTCTATCATATCTGATCATAACAGCCCAGTAATTGCAAACACAACCCCTTCATTTTTCAGACTGCTATCCTTAAATTCCCCTGAATGGAAACAGGCTTTGTCCGGAATTATATCAGCTTTGCTTTTCGGTTCAATTCAACCAATTTATGCCTTCACAATTGGTGGTATGATAGCTGCATTCTATCTCCCTGACCATAACGAATTGCAAAAAACAATTCACCGTTACTGCTACATATTTGCCTCTCTTTCTTTGCTTTCAATTTTCACGAATCTTTCCCAGCACTACAATTTTGCATACATGGGCGAACATTTAACTAAAAGAATCAGAATACAAGTACTGGACAAGATATTAACATTTGAGCCAGCCTGGTTTGACGAAGAAGTCAATTCAAGTGGTGCACTATGTTCAAGACTTAGCAACGAGGCATCATTAGTGAAAACTCTAGTAGCTGATCGAGTATCTTTAATGGTACAAACTTCATCATCAATAATAATTGCAATGACAATGGGATTAATCATATCATGGAAACTAGCACTGGTCATGATTGCAGTTCAACCTTTATCAATACTATGCTACTATGCAAAAAAGGTGGTCTTATCAAATGTTTCTTCAGATTTAGCTAGAGCTCAAAACCAAAGCACACAAATAGCAGTAGAAGCAGTGTATAATCATAAAATGGTTACCTCTTTCGGATGTGAAAGCAGAATTTTGAGGTTGTTTGAAGAAGCTCAAGAAGAACCGTTGAAAGAGGCTAGGAAGAAATCATGGATAGCAGGATTTGCAATGGGATGCTCGCCTTGCTTGGCGTTTATGTCTTGGGGTTTGGATTTCTGGTATGGTGGAAAATTATGTGAGGCTGGAGAAATCAGTGCTGGTGATATTTTTAAGACGTTTTTTATATTGGTGAGTACTGGAAGAGTGATTGCTGAGGCTGGGAGCATGACTTCGGATTTGGCCAAAGGAGGAAAGGCTGTTGCATCAATTTTTGAGGTGCTAGATAGAGGGAGCTTGATTCCAGGTTATTCTAGTGTAAGTGTTTATCTCCTGATAATTTAGCAAAATATTGGTAAGTGGATATTTTGTTCAGGTGCTTTAAAAAAATCCCCATCCCTTCCATTTTGATTTAATTTTTAGATACATGTTTCTTGTACTGTAATTGTTGGTACTAAATATACTTCTATTTTAAACTAGGAACAAGTTTCGGTATATCTATTTGTTTCATTATTTGGTGTAGTTGCACGACGAACATTTTAAATGTAAATATTTACATGCAAATTAGTGTAGTGCATCGATAGTCGTTTTTTCGAGTAAATTAGATCAATGGTTGACATTTAAAAACATTTGAAAAAGACATTAGAATTGACAATGATTGGGAAAAAAATTTACAACATCCATTTTAACATCATTTCAACAAATTTAAATGGGATGTGACTCACATTGCTCTTATAAGAGGAATGTGAGACTACATTATTGTTTTAAACAACAATGTGGGTCAAAATACCCTTCTAATTATGTATGCATTGTTCAATTGAAATCACATTTATTTCCACGTGCTCAACTGGATCTCCTCCATTTATTTTAAATTTTAGTATATAGCTAAAATTTAGTATTATAATCTTCTATGAACAAGATCTAATTGAACATATGGAGACTAAGAAGAATAACTAAAACAAGGTTTTAGCATAGTATGAGTGTTTCTCCCTTGAAAATTTACCAAAATCCATAATAACATAGGCATTGTTCAAATGACATCACGTTCACCTCTCTGTACACAACTAAATCTCATCAATTAATTTGAAGTTTTAGCATATAAATAAAAATTAGTAATATATCTTCAGCGAATGAGATCTAATTGAACATATGGAGACTAAAAAGAGTAGGTATCAGAAACAAGCTTTGAACAATTTGCATTGCTTTAATTTCAAATAAAACCCAAAGTAGGCAATTTCAAATTGTTTAACATGGATCTTTCAATCTAACAGGGTGATGATAATAGCAAAAAGAAACTGCAAAACATAAAAGGGAAAGTAGAACTAAAAAGGGTAGATTTTGCATACCCAACAAGACCTCAAACTCTAGTGCTTCGAGAGTTCAGCCTGGAAGTAAAAGCAGGTTCAAGCATTGGAATCGCTGGAATGAGCGGATGTGGAAAATCAACCATTATTGGATTAATTCAGAGATTCTATGACGTGGAGAAAGGTGTGGTTCGAATAGATGGAGAGGATATAAAAGAACTGGACATTGTTTGGTATAGAGGTTTCACTGGTATTGTCAGTCAGGAACCTGTCATGTTTGCAGGCAGCGTCCGTGATAATATTGCATTTGGAAAGCCGGATGCTGATGAGGAAGAGATTGTCAAGGCTGCCAGGGATGCAAATGCTCATGACTTCATTTCGTAAGTAGCTTTTATACACTTCAACATGTGAAATACATGTGCATCTTGAAATGAATGGATCGGCTGATTCTATTATAAATAAAATATAAAAAAATCATACGGAAAAATTATACCGTACCATAATAAAGTTGGATTTGCATGATTGGTTATATTTTATAAGTATTATGTCACATTATAGAGAGAAAATGCAGTAAACTAAACACCTGAGTTAAGATATCTAATTCAAAAAAAAAAAAGGTTTTATACACACATGTATGCACATGCGTATGTGTGTGTGTATGTGTGTGTGTGTGTTTCGTTGAATTCTCCAACGTAAAATCAAACAATACTTTGAATATTTTATGTGCTACATTAAAATAATCATAGGACATCAAATTTAGAAGCATTCTTAGTAATGATAACCAAATGCTATTATTTCTTAACTATTAACGTGATCACCTTATCCAATAAAAAATACCTAATAAATTAAAAATCCTATCATTTGTGATATCAAGATGAGACATGTAAGAAACCAGATATGAATAAATCCAGATTTCAGTGCATAACAAAAAGTAAATGCGTATTTACGTGTGAGAAAACTAATAGAAGAGATGATAATTAAGCCTGTCAAAGAAAACCTGAGATACACAAGAAATCAAACAAACAGATGAATTTATTCATTGATGAAAATTAATTTAGGAACAAATTTTCATTCTAGGCCACCAAAAAAAACTTATTTCAAGTGTAGGCCCGTTCGAAACTTATTATGAAAATATGTCTCTTTTCTACGATAAAGGGTTTTGTTCATGCGCATTCTGAAAATGCGCATGTGCATTTTAAAAAAAAACATTTGCGCACTTTGAATTTGTGCAAGTACAAACTAAAAACTTGTTCTTGCGCATCTTCAAAATGCACATGTGTAAAATGCTGATAAGTGACAAACAAGTCTATTATTATAATAAGTTTTGAACGAGGCCTAAACTTTGAATAAGTTTTTCTCGTAAGCCTAGAATAAAAATTTGTCCTTAATTTAATTCAAATATATTATTATTGGCGAAGAAATTAAAAAAAAAAGAATCAAAATGTTAACGTGCATCAACTAAGAAACTATGAATATGATTTATATTATCCTATAAAATATTTTTGAATCACTTTGTTATCAGTGTGAAAATGTACAAAAATAAATTACAATTTGAATGAAATTCTTATCAATAGATCTCTCCTAACATGAAAGTTGGTATAAATATAAAATAAGTGAGTTAAATCATATAATAAAAAACTTACATGATTATTATTATTTTACAAAAGTGCATCATATAAAAATATATTTTTCAGAATAATTTTGATGGTTTATATGAAAATATCTATTTGAATTTCATGATTCAAATAAAAACAAGGGACTAGAGAATACTTTAGTGCGAAGGAACTCAATGCCACTGAGTCTGTTTTCTAGCTTAATTAAAATCCTTAAAATTCAACTAATTATTGATACAAATTATTAAAACCCTAGATTATTGCCAAGCACAAAAAATGTGCACAATAAAATAAATGAGCATCTTATCTATGTTAAAATTAAAGTTTGAGCAACAAATTATGTATGAGTTTTACTTATTTTAGAGTAATAAAAGCATATTATAGACGAAACAATCATACATAAAAATCAATATTAATTAAAGAACATACTAACCAGTATTCAATGTGAATGAACGTACAATTATCAGATCCTCTATTAGCTAAAGCTCCCAATAGTATAAGACTAATCAATCAATTTTGAAATGGATCGTAAAAACATTATATTATGTTAAAAATGAAAAGTATCGTAAAATGAATGGTGGATCATAATATAAGAAATGTGAGAAATAAATTATATACTAGTTCAGGTGGAAATGTTGACATAATCCCTCTTTTCAAAAATTACTCCTCAAGTCAAAACACAAGTTCCAATTTTTTTTCTCTATTTTCCAAGATTTTGTAACTAACATCATGTACAGTCCTAATTTCGATCAATTTTTGACTGCCGATTCCCACCTTTACTACATGTACATTCACTCTGACCACCATTAGGTAGGTTTTTTTGTCAAAATCCACATCGAAAGGCATCCACAAATGCTCCTTCGATTGTCGTTTCTAGATGATCAAATTTCAACTATTTTTCATTGACATTGCTAATTTTGATCATCAAAGGTGTTACGTCATAAGGCTACCACAATTGACTCCACATCGAGAACCACACAAGATATCTTTCATTATCATCAAAGAAGTCTAATCAGGAATTGTTTGAGTATGATCGAAACCGTCCAGATTTCAAAGTGTAGTGCAAATATTTACCTTCAAAATATTTGCCCTACACTGTTAAAAAATTGTGAATATACGAGCGTTGTTACACAACAACACTCACATATTTTGTTGTGTAAGTATACTACATATATATGCAGTGCAACAGAAAAAAATGCACTTATTAATCACCAAAGGTGACACATCATGAGACCACCAACAATTGACTCTTCATCGAGAGCTGCACGTAACATCTTTCAGCACCACCAAATCAGTCAAATCGGGAATCATTAGAGTATAATTGCAACTCACTAGATTTCAACATGTAATGCAAATATTTACCGTCAAAATATTCGCTCTACACTGTAGATTTTTTTTTAATATATGTGTTGTTGCACACTCTTATGTTTTGCCGTGTAGGTATACTACATATATTTGCAGTGGAAAAAAAAAACAAAGCATTTATTGTGCGATTTTGCACAACAACATTGGCGATGCAAATAATGCAACTGCACTTATTTTCATAGGATACGAGAATTATTGTACTGCAAACTAATAGTATTTTTTAGAAATATAAGTAACAACTTTACATTCGATTAAAAAATGAACATAAAAAATACAGGATTAGAAAATGATTGAAAATTTAACATCAATCTTAACAATGTTTTGAACGATAATTTTATGCATATAAAAAGAGGTATTTTATTTATGTTGTTTTTATGGAAGGAATGTATAGACTGATGTTTTTGTAACAGATGAACCAAAACCAAAATCCCTCCAAGTTTAATTTATTCAAAATTCAAAAGAATATATAACAAAATAATACCTTGGAAGAAACTATAAACAAAAGCGCAAGTATAAGATTTGATCATCAAGGATTTATGTTAGATATTATAGATCATTCTGATAGTTTTAGTGATTTATGTAAGATATTATAGAGCACTCTGATAGTTTTAGTTATTAATGTTAGATATTATAGATCGCTCTGATAATTTTAATGACAATTATTATATATTAGAGGTCTGCTGTAGCTTACTAATGTCTATACCACATAGGTGTATAGTGTTTAGATTGACCTACTTTTGGCTTGTGATTTTTTTAATAATATTAGTAACCATGATTCTCATGGATTGTCATATCCATATCCTTTAACATATATTTACTCTCCTTATTCATTTTATTGTTATGATAATGGAAGATTATTCTGTTTGGAACCTTGGAATAGATAAAAGGTCATGTGTATTTATCTGTGCATGCATGTATATTCAGACTTCAAAAACAAATTCCAGATGTTACAACAAATTCATAATAGAAAATTGACATGATTGTCACTGCAAGTGCTATACCAAATTAATAGAATATCAAACCCAAAACCATGGACTTCTTTTAGTAAAGATATTAACAGCTACACGTGTGCGCGCACATATCCTAACCGATGCTTGCTACTTAACTTTGAATTTCCATTTAAAAGTCTTATGTGCAACTTTTCAATGTTATTTTCCAGATGATAGTTTACATCAATAAAGAGTGCATCATTTCACATACCATACAGTCTTAAAGGCTTCTTATTATTGTTTTCTGGAATAATGGTTTATATTGTAAGTTAAATGTATACATGCAAATTTTATGAAATTTAATAAAAACTAATGAGAAACAAAATGATGAACCCATATAAAACTATTCGTATTTTTCCCATGTTAAGTCTTTGTATTATAAAAGCCCTTTCAGATAATCATATGTATCAATGCTCATCTATTACATATAAGTATGTAATAATTATGCAGATCACTAGAAGAGGGATACAACACAGACTGTGGAGAGAGAGTGCAACTATCAGGAGGCCAAAAACAAAGGATAGCAATAGCAAGAGCAATTCTAAGAAACCCGACTATTTTATTATTGGATGAGGCTACAAGTGCACTTGATGCACAATCAGAAAGAGCAGTAAAAGAAGCACTCGATCGAATTATGGTTGGTCGTACCACAATAGTGGTGGCCCATAGACTCAATACAATCAAAAACCTAGACTCGATTGCTTTTCTCAATGAAGGAAAAGTAGCAGAACGTGGCACTTACGCTCAACTTATGAGCAAAAAAGGAGCTTTCTTCAACCTTGCTACTTTGCAAACTTATTAATTTGGTAGGCATTTTGTACTGTTCGTTTTTTATTGTATATGATACAATGGTATCATGAATTTATATCCTGAATAATGATGTTAATTTGTTCACTATGATATGAAGAACTTGGAAGTAGGCTTCTGGCTTGTCTCTAGTTTGTTGATTGTGTTCCATTGTAGCATTTCTTTATGTTAACTACTTGATAAAAGGCCATATGTTCATGTTATGGCCAGAAAACTACCAAGGGGAAGTGGATTGGCCAACTAAACTTAAATTTATAAGGAACAAAATAACAGGTGATATATAGGTCAATAAAAATAAACTAATATGTTAACATACTGAAAATGAAGCCTACAAAGGAGTTAATCACTTGCACTGGAAAGTAATTTATATTCATAAGCTATCGTAGTACTTGTTATGGAGATGGAATCAGTGTCACCGCACGTACAAACTAATTTGTTTTTAGTTTTTACCAGTCTCGAATTTATGTACCAGACATATTTCTTAAGGTACCTTCACAATTGAATTGTTTACTGGGTTCTGTTCTTTGCATGATGTTATATGAAAGCTGGTGGTGTTAGATATCACAAACAAAACTGGAATATCAAAGCCTGACATGAAATAAAATTTAGAAAACTAGGAAATCTATTTGTACTCTTCTATAATTACTTTGTTCACATTTTTCTCCATGTCTAATTCGTATTTGTATGTGAATTGAAGTACAATGCATGTTGCTGAATTTTGTGTTATCTGTTTCAAGTTTTGACCATAATCAGCAAATTAAAGTAATATGCATGTGAAATTTATTCTTCGTTGCATATTAACTTTTACTGTAACTTACCCCAACTTGAACGTTAAATGTCCCTTCAAGGACAACTGGAAAAATTATATTATAGAAAGAAGATTATCATGAACCTGATAAGGTCGCACATACACAAAACCAACTGGATGCAACAACAAGGCCTAAGAGAACCACTAAGAGACCTGACAGGCAGTTAGACCAGGGCTGCACAAAGCATGAAAGGCAGTGGAGATAATATCTAAGAAAGTTTAGCAACTTTACTGAATTATTAGGAAATTATAAAAAGTTTGTATTGCTAATATCTTGCTACAATGATGTATGGACAGCTGTCCAATTCTGTTACAACAAAAGTGGTTGTATTTACTTATTTATAGAAGGCCTTTGAATGAAATATAAAGGCAATGATTAAAACAATTCTCTCCTCTCTAATTTTGTCCAGTCTCGTATTTTTCTTGCTCAATCTTGCACATTCTTCCCTCAACTTCTCCTTCTCTTCTTCCTTTTTTACTCTGTAATAACACAACGGAACCCTTCCGACTGAAAATTGGTCTTGAAAAACATGGTGACAACTTCAAATAAGAAATATTTCATACGACTCCTCTAAGTATGTAAATTTAAAGTTAATAAAAGTTCTTACTCGATATCGATATCCACTATTCAATACCAAGTATCTCGACTCATATAACCCTAAAGAATACTCTAGATTCATCCACAATTACCATGAACAAAATTCATTCAAATACAGTATTGACTAAGAACATGAAATTCTAACATAACTTCTTTAAATTCATAATATTTTGTTTCTAACGATGTTTGCTCAGTATTGATATCAGGTTGCAAAGTTGCAGGATAAATTCTATGCTTTGAATGGTGCCGGGAAGGCTCTATTTTGCAAAATCAACATCTTACTTATTGAACTTGGCACTTATTTTCTCTCTCTCCACAGCTGAGGCACCATTGAGGGCGGAGAGGTTTTTTTGGATGTTAAAAAAAACGTGAGGCAATTTTAATATGATTTTTTTTCCGCTTTGACCAAATTGTTCACAATTCCTATAAAAACAGTCAACCACTTTTCATTTGTTGAAGCTCTTCGAATACTCTCGTATTCTACTTCAAAATCTAGTTCTCCTTTTATATTCATTTCAAATTACAGACAATCAAACAGGAACAAATTCCTGTTTGTTCTCAATAGTTCAAACTAAAGACAAGGATATTTGCTTTTTTATTTCTCACCTTTTTCATATTTGATTTTAATTATTTCTTTCTTTTAAATCTGTTTTTTTTTATGTTTTACTTAATTTTCTGAACTTTCTGATTTTATCTTGAAATGTAGATATGTTGAATGAAAGTTAGAAACTGCATTTTATGTGATGTGTTTATGTTTTACTGATATATTTATTTTCTGGTTTATTATTAACATTATTTGTTGATGGAAGAATAGATGTATATATCACTTATACTAAAGTGATGAACAGATGAGAGTTTAGAATCAAGACTAATTGAACTTTATATGAGAAGACTATTTTTTTCATAGTTTAATTATAATGCAAGAGCTATTAATATCAAATGTGCAAATGTCTACTTCACACCTAGGCTATGTTGAGATTCTGTCTGGATCCTACAAGCATTATTGGTGCCTAGGGTTTCGCTACATCTGGAACAGAATAGGATACATTTAACCCCTCTATTACTTAATATTTGCAGTTGTTGTACATTGCATTATGGCACAAATATTTATAAATGTGTTTAAATACATACCAGGATGTCAATAAATACATACATGTATAGAGGTTAATCTAGTGTGAAATCATCAAGCCATATTAACACTTCATTCCTCTGCAAAACCAGAAAAAATGAATTGGTAGTTCGTAAAAATCAAACCATTAATACCAAAGCAAAATTGAAAACATCTGTACCATTATGAAACTCCATGTTCTCCCAGGATCATTGTACCGTGCAAGCAAGCAGCCTTCTCTTGGTTTCAAACCATCTTCCAGTAATGCTGAACGTAATTCTTTCTCTTTTTTGTATATGATCACTTCATCTGGTTTCCCGCTAAATTTAATTACAGACGCGATGCCTCCTTTTACCTCTCTTAAACTTACGTCCTCCTTGGCTGGTGCAGGTAAACTAAATAATGTAAATTCACATAAGAAATATAATAATTCTAACATACACTTTCATAATGTTACTTAACTATTTTTGAATTCTAAAGGCAGAAGTGTTATAAAAACAATAAAGTATGAAAGACAAAGAAAAGAAGAAGAAAAAACTTACTTTTCCAAGTTTTTGTTCATTGGTAAAACAATTTGGATAGACACGTTTGATAATTTATGGTCAAGGGATTCTGTAAAAACAGGTGTTGTCATTGGAATCTTCTCATTTGCTGAATTCTTTCCAAATATATACCTAAAAAAGTAGTATGCAAATAAACAATACATGAATGAATTCGGAGTCATCACGCATTCTATCGACAATGAGAAATTTTGTTTATATCATTGCACACCATTTCGTTTAGCTCTATCGTTACATATAATTTTTTCATCCGGACATTACAGCATTTCAGAAAGAAAAAAAAAAGTTATGTGAGCAGCCCCGCAAGGTTATCTAAATTTAAACCATTTTGAGCTTTACTCTGGGTCAAGTAATTGAAACATCCTAATAAATTTCTCTCAGACTAGATTTTTTGAGTGTTATGGAAAATTCCGACTATGTCATGTATCTCTCGGTAGTTAATTCCTAGTTATGCCTAAGCCTTTATATGCATGAGAGTTGCATACTTTTCTGAGTAAAAACCTATGTTTAATGGACTAATAGATATAAGTATGGTTCATCCCTAATATAAAATGCTTATGGGACTCTGGTCTCACATCAGATGCTCGGTAAACCATAAGAGTTTGACGTAGCAATTTTCGTATCAAGTTTACCCTTAATTAGTCTTCAAATCTGTTAATTATTATAAGAAAATTAAACCAGATATCGAAATGATAAACAAGGGAAAATTAAAAAATTCAAGCTAAAAAAATTGTTTTGAAATATCAAATTTAAAGAAGAAATAGTTTGTTAAGTATCAAATTTAAAAATGATCAAAATTTACTTTAAAAAAAAAACAAAAAGCCATCATAAAAAAAAATTTAGAAGTTTAATCTTTCCAAAATTTGGACTTTAGTGAAAAAGTTCAATCTTTCCAAAATTTGGATTTTAGAGCAAAATTCATTTAGAAATGTTCAAATTCTAAAATTTTAAACAGCTTAAAGTTCGGAATTCAAAAATAATCAAATTTTCAAATCAAAAATAAAGTTTCTTCAAAATATCAAATTTCAAAAAACAAATTGAAATAAAATAGACCATAAAATAATGCCAAATTTTATAAAACTAAAATTTAAGACATTCAACTGTAAATAGCATAAAAACATTTTCTAAATTTAAAAATTAAAATTTTGAAATACCAAAATTTAAAACTATCGAAATTTAAAAGTCATGGAGTAGAAAAATAAAAAATCTGATTTTGAATATTCAATTTTCAGATTCAAATTTAAAAAACGCAAGTTAAACGTTCTATTTTAAAAAGTAAATTCAGAGAATTCAAATGTTATAAATTTTTAAAAATTTTGTACTCATAAAAATTCGAACTTTAGACTTTTCAAACTTTCAAATATGTAAATTTTATAGCATTCAAATTCTAACGCCTTTGACTTTTGAACAATCAAAATAAAAAAAATTCTATTCTTATAAAATATTAAAAAACCAATTTGTTTCAAAAATTCAAATTAAAAACTATGGTATTTGTTCCATTCAAAATTAGTTTATAATTTATCATTATCTTATCTTCCTTAAAAAAATAAATTAAATTTTATAGTTAATCATAATGAGATGTTTGTTCTTATCTTCTCTGACAAATAGTTTCCCTTTATTAGTTACTTATATAGCAAAAGATTAGGGTTTTATTCGCATAATCATTAACAATTATGCAACCTTCTTCTTTGCATCCTTCTTCTCCTCAATACACACATGCACGTACATACATACATATACATACAGGAGCGTTCAATGGTACTTATATTTTGCAGCACCCCTCTAGCATCCTGATTTCACCCACGCATTCCGATTTAAATAATAGCTCTCTTTCACTCTTCCACATCATACTCATTTAAATCGGAATGTGATGGAAATCAAAGGGTAAAGGGGTGCTGCTGTTGGGATCCCTCTTTAATTGAAGAGTTTCTAGAAAATTCTAGATCTTTCTAGAGAAGTATAAAATTTTCTAGAACGTTCCGGAGAACTCTCTAGAAGCTTGTGGAAGAGTGTGGAACCCTCTGGAATATTCTGGAGATGTGTAGAACCTTCCAGAACATTACGGAAGAGTATGGAATGATGTAGAAGGGAACGAAAGAGTGTAGAGATTCCTAGAGAGTATGGAGCATTCTAGAGAATCAATCTCCACCCTTGGATACAAGTAATCTCCACCATTCATTGTGGAGGTTGAGTTATATAAATAGGGGTAGGAGCCTTCATTCTTAATTATCAATCAATCAAAAAAAATATCCAAAAATTATAAAAGAGAGCCTCTTTGAGAGAAAAAGAGAGATAGCTTGGGAAGTCTCTATCCTCAAGCTTGAATGAGCCACCGAGTGTGAATTGCTTTTGTAATCACATTCTTTTAATCCTACTATTCTTTGGTATAGTGGAAGAATCTCCATATTGGAGAATTATAAACTCTTGTGCTCCTATTACTACTTTCAATCTTAAAGTGTCTATCTTAACTTCATGAAGCGGGAAAGCCCGAGATTTCCCAACAGTTGTATCAGAGCTAGGTTCATCCGTAGCCGTAATCAAGCTCGTGCAAATTCAAGATGGAGGATAATGTCGCTCATGATGGAGACATGTTCAAGCTCACAGCTAACAACTACTCCTATTGGAAGCCGATGATGTAGGACCACTTGTATTGCAAAGATTTGCATGAGCCCATCTTCTACAAAGATAAGGTAGAAGGAGAGAGTGATGCTCAGTGGGAACTATTGAACCGGAAAGCTGTTGCTATGATCCGTAAGTACATTGACAAAACTCTCTTCGAGCATGTTCTACTTATACAAATGCTTATGAAGTATGGACAAAATTTGAGTGCATGATTCAGAAGAAAACGCCTCGTAACAAGGCTAATTTAGTTCGACGGTTAATGAAGTTGGAGTATAAGGATGGTCATAGTATGATTGAGCACTTGAATAATTTCAAGGGGCTCGTAAATCAACTAACAAAAATTGATGATGAGTTACAAGCCCTTCTACTCCTTAGTTCCTTACTGGAAAGCTGGGACACACTCGAAGTTACACTTAGTAACTCAGCTCCGGAAGAAAAGCTAACCATGGATACCGTCAGTGACAATCTTCTTGGTGAAGAAGCAAGGAGAATGGAACGAGGTGAGTCTATCCATCCCGAAGCAAATGTTGTTGAGAATCAGGGTAGGAATGAAACTCGTGGACGTAGTAAGAGCCGAGATCCGCATCAATCTCAAGGTAGATCCAAGTCACGCTCAAAGATTGCATGTTATTACTGTGGAAGGATGGGTCACAAGAAAATGAAATGTTGATCCTTCAAGAAAGACCAAAAGGCCGGTAATGTTAAGCCTAACCAAATAAGCCCAACGAAGAAGCAAGAAGAAAAGAGTACTACTGCCATAGTATTAAAAGAAGATCTGCTATATCTTGTTAGTGAATGTAACATTCTAAACATTGCTTATGATGAGAGTTCTTGGATTGTTGATTCTGGTGCTTCCTTCCATGTTACTCCACATAAAAGCTTCTTCTCATCCTACTAAAGCGGTGACTTTGGTACGGTGCAAATGGAAAATCAAGATAGAAGCAAGATCGTTGGGATAGAAGACATCATTCTGACAACAAGCACCGGGTGCAAGCTTGTTCTGAAAGATGTGAGGCATGTCCCGACCATGCGCCTCAATCTTATCTCCGCCGAAAAGCTAGATAATGATGATCTGATTAATTACTTTGGTGAAGGAAAGTGGAAGCTCACCAAAGGAAGTTTAATAATGGCTCGAGGAAAGAAGGTAGGATCATTGTACATAATGCAAGCTAAGCTCTGCTAAGGAGAGGTAAACATCACCACTGATGATATGGACACATGGCATAAACGACTTGGGCACATCAGTGAGAAGGGTCTTCACATACTTGCTCGGAAACAACTCCTCCCTGACGTGAAAGGTAAACCACTCGATCCTTGTGCTCATTGTTTAGCTGGAAAACAACACAGAGTTGTCTTTCAAAGATCTTCTCAGCCCACAAGGAGAAAGAACATTCTAGACCTCGTGCACACTGACGTGTGTTCGATGTCTAAAAGATCCATTGGTGGTGCTTTATATTTTGTCGCCTTCATTGATGATCATTCAAGGAAAGTGTGGTTGCACATGTTAAAATCAAAGGATCAAGTGCTTGATGCCTTCAAAGAATTCCATGCTCTAGTAGAGCGTGAGACTAGACGGAAGATCAAATGTGTACGATCAGATAACGGAGGTGAGTATAGAGGTCCTTTTGAAGCCTATTGCAAGATATATGGCATTAGGCTAGAGAAGACTCCACTCAAGACACCACAATTGAATGGGCTAGCTGAAAGAATGAACCGTACCATTGAAGAAAGAGTTCGTTGTGTGCTCTCTCATGCTAAGTTACCCAAATCATTTTGGGGAGAAGCTATAATGACCATGGTTGACATTGTCAACCTCACACCTTCAGTTCCTTTGGATGGGGCCATCCCAAAGGAAGTTTGGACGGGCAAGAGGGCTTCATACAATCATCTCAAAGTGTTCAGGTGCAAGGCATTTGTTCACATCCCCAAAGATGAGAGAGCTAAGCTTGATGCAAAGACAAAGGAGTGTACCTACCTTCGTTCACCAAAGGATGAATTTGGGTACCGGCTCTGGGATCCAACTAATAAGAAGATTGTTCGCAGTAGAGACGTTGTATTCTTTGAAGATCAAACAATTGAAGATATCAAGAATTTAGAGAGGCCAAGATTGAGAAGCAGTAAAAACATCGAACCTACTCTAGTTCGACATGAAGATAATAACACACAAGAAAGTAGTGATGCTGAAGATCATGAAATTCATGATGAACCAGTTCAGGAAGAACCTCAATCTAGCACTCCAACCGCACCAGAGCCGAGACGATCCTCAAGGGACAGAAGACCATCCACCCGATACAACACAGAGAAGTACGTTATGCTTACTGATGGGGGAGCCTCAAAGCTATAAAGAAGCAATAAGTGATTATCATAAAGAAGAATGGAGAATAGCCATGCAAGAAGAAATGCAATCCTTGCATGAGAATAACACATATGAACTAGTGGAGCTGCCAAAAGGGAGAAGAGCTTTGAAGAATAAGTGGGTGAATAGAATCAAAACCGAAGAGAACTGTTCAAAGCCTCGCTACAAAGCTCGGTTAGTCGTCAAAGGATTCGAACAAGAAAAAGGTATCGACTTTGAAGAGATATTCTCTCCCGTGGTAAAGATGTCATCCATCCGAGTTGTCCTTGGCCTAACAGCTGTGCAAGATTTGGAGATTGAACAGCTCGATGTCAAGACGGCATTTCTTCATGGTAACCTAGAGGAAGAGATCTACATGGAGCAGCCTGAGGGATTCAAAGTTTCAGGCAAAGAAAATTTAGTGTGCCGCCTCACGAAAAGTCTATACGGGCTTAAGTAAGCACCAAGGCAATGATACAAGAAGTTCGACGCATTCATGAAAGAACATGATTTCAAAAAGATGGAAAGCGATCATTGTGTCTTCACAAAGAAGTATGTAAGTGGTGACTTTCTCATACTTCTGCTCTATGTTGATGATATGTTAATTATTGGTCAAGATCGCATAAAGATAGCTGCTTTAAAAAAAGATCTAAGCAAGAGATTCGCCATGAAAGATTTGGGACCGGCTAAACAAATCCTTGAAATGAGAATAATTCGTGATAGATCAAAAAGACTGTTATGGCTATCCCAAGAAAGGTACATTGAGAAAGTGTTGAAAAGGTTCAACATGCACAAATCAAAGCCGGTTAACACTCCACTTGCCGGACACTTCAAGCTAAGTTCGAAGCAGAGTCCGACAAGTGAAAAGGACATAGAGGAAATAAAGAAGATACCATACTCATCTATAGTAGGTAGTCTCATGTATGCAATGATATGCACAAGACCAGATATCGCCTATGCAGTTGGTGTTGTCAGTCGCTTCTTGGCTAACCCAGGGAATGAACATTGGCTTGCAGTCAAATGGATTCTCCGATATCTACGTGGAACTTCCAAAAGATGTTTATGCTTTGGAAAAGAAAAATCTGTATTAGAAGGATACACAGATGCAGACTTGGCCGGTGACATTAATTCAAGGAAATCAACATCGGGATACTTAACTACTTTTCTAGGGGGAGCTATTTCATGGCAATCAAAGCTGCAAAAGTGTGTTGCATTATCCACTACAGAGGCAGAGTATATCGCAACTACCGAAGCTTGCAAGGAAATGTTGTGGATAAAGAACTTATTGCATGAGTTGGGAATAGATCAAGAAAAGTATGTCTTGAAGTGTGACAATTAAAGTGCAATTTACTTGGCAAAGAATTCAACATTTCATTCCCGCACAAAGCACATTGATATAAGATATCATTGGATCCGAGAAGTCCTTGAGGAAAAGCAAATACATCTTGACAAGGTTCACACAGATGAGAACTGGTCTGACATGATGACCAAGGTAATACCAACAAAGAAGTTTGAAGATTGCTGTCAAGGTGTCGTTTTGCTACTACCCCCAATTAAGTCGGGAGGGGGAGATTTGTTGGGATCCCTTCTTAATTGGAAAGTTTCTAGAAAATTCTAGATCTTTCTAGAGAAGTATAGAATTTTCTTGAACGTTCCGAGAACTCTCTAGAAGCTTGTGGAAGAGTGTGGAACCCTCTAGAATATTCTGGAGATGTGTAGAACCTTCTGGAACATTACGGAAGAGTATGGAAGGATGTAGAAGGGAATGAAAGAGTGTAGAGATTCCTAGAGAGTGTGGAGCATTCTAAAGAATCAATCTCCACCTTTGGATACAAGTAATCTCCACCATTCATTATGAAGGTTGAGTAGTATAAATAGGAGTAGGAGCCTTCATTCTTAATCATCAATCAATCAAAAAAAAATATCCAAGAATTATAAAAGAGAGCCTCTTTGAAAGAAAAGAGAGATAGCTTGGGAAGTCTCTATCCTCAAGCTTGAGTGAACCACCGAGTGTGAGTTGCTTTTATAATCATATTCTTGTAATTCTACTATTCTTTGGTATAGTAGAAGAATCTCCATATTGGAGAATTATAAACTCTTGTGCTCCCATTACTACTTTCAATCTTAAAGTGTCTATCTTAACTTCACGAAGCGGGAAAGCCCGAGATTTCCCAACAGCTGCTAAATAGGGATGTCATTAAACGCTCCTCGTATGTACATATATATGTATATATATGTACATATATATCTGTGTGCGCGCGCGAGCACGCGTGTGTGCATGTATGTGTTGTATGTACGTACGTATACGTGTGTGTACACACACACGCATACAATGTATATAATGGAACTAATTATAGGTCCTCAATCGCTAATCAAATTGTATACCGAATCTCCTCTTAACTTATATAAATCAAATGTTTGTTACATTATCTTCACCCCTTTTATCTTCCAAACCAATTTATTTATTTTCAATATTTAAAAATGTGATAAATAGAAATGTGGGATTTAAGAATTATTTTCAGCATTAAAGCACAAAATTTGTAAGATTTCTAATGACATACCTTTAAAATTATTATTATTTTAGATCATATTTTAAGAAAGTGGTTTGAGCTACCAATTTTATGTTGTGTAGGTATTGTTTCTATCATTATAAAAAATAGTAAGTTCATGATTTAGTGGTAAAAATTAATTGTCAATCTCATGTTTCAACAAAGAGATATTGTAGCTTAAAGATTTAAACTAACATGGCGTGTGAAGTATTTAATAAGGAGTGAGAATAACAGTCAACAAAGATAAATAATGTGCAATGGTAAGGAAAGGAAAAAAATATTTGTATTGAAAAAAGAAATAACAAAAAAAATACCTATATTAAAATATGAAGAAAGTATTAAAAATGACCTAAGAAACTAAATTTAATTAAAAATATGACTCCAATAGGAAAATATATAAAATAAGATTCATGTGGTCAACCATGACCATCTGATAAAAATTGCAAAAATGATATGAAGAAAAGAAACAACATGCAAGAACTTGATCTATAGATGCTACGAAAGCTGAATTGTTTCTATTAGAATTTATAATTGAGATCAACACTGCACAGTGCGCACGCACGCACACACATATATATATATATATTATATGTGTCTGTGCGTTCTCGGCAACCTTCATCACTTCATTCCCTATATTTGCCATTAGCTTTTCATATTTAAAGGTTTTGAATTGAGCTACTCTTTTGAAGGGATCTTCTATCATGTAGGGTTTAGGTATATATTGGACTCCTTACTGTTACTGACAATTATTCATTTTAATTTTACTCGATGAATTTTCCTTCCTCTCCAGAATATGAGGCTCCCACTATTGTATCCAAACTAGTGTGTTTTAAATAGCACAAATTTAGGTCAAATTGTTGGCATTTTCTAAAATTATGTAAATCGAATTAATATAGTATGGCATACTAATTTTATTTAATATTTAACTGAGTATTACATTTTATCAAAATGAAACTCTAACAATAACAAAAAATAGCTTCAAATGTTGTTGCATGAAAACTCCGTATAAAATTGAAGTGCCTACCTTTATGTTTCGATATTCTCCACCGCTGATTATTAGTTGAAAAGTAATAATTATTTCAAGCAACTCGTTGGGTCATTTTCTTTCAAATATACAACTTTAACTTCAATTTTGGATTTTCTTCATTGGCGCTTTTTTCTATATCATTACATATACCGC
This sequence comes from Allium fistulosum, assembly GCA_030737815.1. Classification (NCBI taxonomy): domain Eukaryota; kingdom Viridiplantae; phylum Streptophyta; class Magnoliopsida; order Asparagales; family Amaryllidaceae; genus Allium; species Allium fistulosum. Next base: position 729,394,098 of record CM060902.1, on the reverse strand, counting down.
ATTATTCTACTTTTGGACACTTATTGCTACTAACATAATATCACATACTTCACTTGAGATTTCAATATTCAAACTACATGAGTTATTTTTCAACTTTATCTTTTAGATGTATACTGCTTTATACTTATATGTATTTATCCATTATCAAATAATGAATTATCGTAAATATAATAGCTTTTTAATAGATTGAAAATTTAGTAAGACAAATACCAAAAAAACCTGAGAAAATCAAACTTAAGAAAAAAAAATCAAATTTGAATTCTGAATAACGAAAACAATAATAAAGATATAAGAACTTTATGAAATTCAAATACTTGAGAAAGGTCAAAGTTGAACATTGTGGCTAAGGGTTTGGATAAATTTTTAAAATCTCAAATCCTTGGAAAAATTAAAAAGATTAAAATTAGAAAAATTCAAGTTTTAGGCAGTTCAATTCTAGAGAAAATCAATTTAAACAAAATCAAACTTCAAAAAAAAGTTTCAAAACAATCACATTCAATTAATTCTAATTTACAAAAAAACATAATTTAAAATTCATATTTTAGAAAATTCTAAATTCATAAAATTCAAATTATAAAACTTTAAATTTGAAAGGTTCAATGTTTCAAAAGCTTAACTTCAAATTCAAAAAGGATTCATATAAAAGTATATGCAATTCAAATTTTATAAAGTTGATTTTTTTTATAAGGTTTAAGTTTCACAAAGGCTAATTTTCTAAAATCAAAATTTAAATTCGAACATCAAAAGATCGAACCTGCTACTTTTATTTTTGTTCAAATTCAAAAATAAATATTAAATTGATACAGATATTGTTTATCCATCATTCAATTTCATAACTTGAGGTATTCTAGTAATACTTAATTTCATAGTTCCATTTATCTTTTAGAAAATAATTATAATTAAGACAATTAATCCAACTTTACAGTTTTAACTACATAATATTATTTATATGTGTTAGGTGGAAAGTTTAAAAAGGTGAAAGCGTACACAAAACGTTTTTGTGCTCTTGAGGCAAGGCATAAATTTCGAGGCATCGAGTAATAAAATAAAAACATCAAACGATAAAACCGATTCAAACAAAATACAACCAATACATATAAAACATTCCATTTAAAAACTTTCTAAATTATACATCCTTTATTCGTATATACATAATACAACATTAATTACTTGAAAATAAAATAAAAAGTAGATACGACTATATTTAAAAGCATGCTATTACAAACTAAAGCATCCAATTTTAAGTTGAAATACACACTATTACAAACATCATCCCCAAAAAAAAACACTAATCACGCCATTAAAAGCAACATCAAAGAAGGTAACTTGTTCTTTTATTTTTATTCTTCTTCCTCTCTAATTCCCTTTTTAAGAAAAAGTTCAATCAAAATTAATAACCGACTAAGGCGTAGAAATCGATTACTTCAACAGCTTTCGAAATTGAACTTTGAAAATTTTTAAAAATAATTAATGTTGTCTTCTTAATCTTGATCATATTTACTTGCATGGAACAATTAGGGTTTTGTGAATTTTGTTGGCCTTGATTTTTATTACAGCTTGATGGAACAAAAATTTCCCTAAGGTGCATACTTCAGCAACTCAAGGCGCGCAAGGCATATGTCTTGCCTTGAGGCGACACCTTGTAGTATGCCGCCTTGAGACGTGTCGAGGCATGCCTTTTATAACACGGGCTAGGCACAAAATTCAATTTTCGTATGATTGGTTTTTGAACCATCACACATGCCAAGGTACTTCACTACAAAATTATCTTGCAAACATATAACATAAAAATACTCCTGCACATATATGTGTGTGTGTGTTTATATACATATGTATATACGCATATGTATATCTGTATGCATGTATATGTATAATTATATGTATGTATGGTATGTATCCTTTATTATGTTAAAGGTTAAATTATTATTCCTTTTATTCCTATTATATTTTTTTGAGATGACGAAATACTAGAGGGATATATATCGAATAATGAACAACAAAAGATAACAATATGAGATGTGTACTGAATGTGTGTATGTATCCTGTTATATGTTAAAGGTTAAATTTTTATTCCTATTATATGTTTTGAGATGACGAAATACTAGAGGGATATATATCGAATAACGAACAACATAAGATAACAATATGAGATGTGTAATAGGGTCACTCACCCGGCTACATCATTAAAGCCAGATGGGCCAGAAAGCCTTTCACCTTTAGTTTCAGCCACAACAAATGACTCATACCTTCTTACCTATGGCAGTAGAATATTATATATGTATGCAACTATGCATATACATAAATGTGTGTGTGTGGGTAGGAGTGTGAATAAAATGTTTTTTAATACAGAATATTTGATCGTCTGCAAATAAGAAAAGAAAGCAAATATAGCATGGTCATAAAGTTTTGATCTCATAATAATAAATCAATGTAGTTAATTTATCCATCATTGACACAATGGAAGCAACAAAGGATTATCGAAATCCAATTTTCTAAAATTTTCTATGTCGAATGTGATGTCAACAAAAATATGCTTCCCAGCCCCAGGACACCTATACTAACAAGAAATGCATTAGAGAACAAGGGAAACAATGTAAATGTGCAGTTCATTTTGAATATCAAGTGTTTCTTTTCTGTATGGATATCATAACTATGTGTACAAAACATAAGCGCTTTAGTGCAATTATGATGAGAATAGCTACACAAGAGATCATTTTTGTAGAATTTGAGTATCACTCACAAATCAGTCTTACCTCATAAATTGCCCTACGTTTCAATATCTGGTATTTCGGTGATTCCAAGTCTGGAGTCTTGTAAATACGCAGCTACAACAAGTAAACAAGTTACACATAATAAAAGCTTCAGATATTTGTCAATGGAACCATGACAATGCATTAACAACATACCGAATACCTGCTTAATAACGTCGATAAATCCCTCCAATGAAAAATACTCATTATTGTCAATGGAATCCCATATATCCTGTCAAAGTAAATGCCATTTGTTCAGTCTAACAAACTGTCCAGCATTAGATTGGATGATTCACAAATGCTTTTATAGAACTCGCATTAACTTACCACATGACTACAAAATTTCCGGGTTATTGGGTTGACTCCCATAATGGATAGTCCAGTAAAGACCAATTGTGGTTTCCAAGGTAAAAGCACAAATGTCATGACCATTGTCCATCTAGTTGTAATTTCATAAGGTCCTGTCTACACGAATAATTGGAGTTTAGAAGTACAGAAAAAAAAACAAATTGCCATGTATGTTAAAAGTATAAATGTACTGAAACTTAAACAAGTCGATACAAAAAAATTCATCAACCCAATAGTGAACAATAAGGATGGTCTATAGTGAATAAAGTTACTATGCTATTCATGGGACTTTACCATCTTAATCATAAAACATTAAGGGTGAACTGAATAATTAAGATATTCAATACGTACAGTACACATAGTATCTTAACCATACAGTTTTCTTAAAGCAATTAATACATTTTCAATAAAGTGAAAAAGAAAACATGAAACAGTTACTTAATAAATTAAGCGTTAATATAACAAAAAGCAATAACAGAGATGCTATTTCCAAAGTAACAAATCTTTGTCGGAGCATTCATTAAGTTTAGCAACAAAAATTATAGCAATCAACTACTCAAGAAGAGACTAAAAAAGAAATACTAATAGAAGCAAAGAGAGGATCTTCACATGTTGTGTAGTAGTAGTAGCAGCAGTAACAATAACAGCAATAGCAGCAGCAGCAGCAGCAACAACAATAACAAACATTGTATCTTGTTTTTCTCTACCATGTAACTAATTATTGTTTCACTCCCAAACATGCAATTTTTTTGCCTCTTTTTGTGGTGCATACCATTGAAATGCATGACTGATGACTATACATGAATTTAATGTGGAAGAGTTATTTGAAAATTTTATGGATCAGCACAAAGATTTCAATTCAAAGAAAATTTTACTTCAAATCACTTTCTTAAGGTTTTTTATATTCTGAATTTTATTGTCTCATCTACTCCAGTGCATATCCTATTCAAATTTCACTTATTCTTTTTATCAAATAAATCCAAACCTTGAATTTTCTTAATTAAAAGTTATAATAGCCAGAACAATAATAGTTTAGTCAGAGTTAAAAGCTATGGTTTATAACATATTCAACTTTAACGAAGGAGGGTAATTTTTTCATGAATAAAACGTCAAAGTGCTTATGCATACAGCCTGGTCCATAGTCTGAAAATCAAAAACTTTTTTTTTTTGGAAGACCCAGAGAATCAAACATCGCTTGTAAACTTTGAGGAAGTATGCACTGAACTCACAACACATACTTCAGGTTTATTCACAAGGATATGTAGTTGGCAAGGATTAAACCCACGACTTTGGATATAAGCGCCACATCTGAAACATAAAATAAAAAGTGGAAATTAGGATCCACTGCTTAATTTCAAGTTTCATAAGTGAAAAACCATCTTAAAAAACATGTTTTAAATTATACCTCTGTTTTTTTTTTTTGGTAAAAAATAGCAAACATTTGCACTTTTTGGCTGAAATTAAAAAACAGAGGTGTTTTTTTTAAATCTGTTTTTAAAGAGAGGCGGTTGTGTATTTTAAAACTTAAAGATAGTGTTTTACAAAAGTTCCCAATAAAAGAAACACAAACCCACAGAGAGGGAGGGAGAAAAGAAAAGAGTTAGATAACTGTTTCTTTTTTGCTAATTTCAATGTCATTCATTTATATATTTGTATAAAGTATGGTGTAATCATAAGCTGTTCAGCTAGAAAAAATCAAATGCAAATATTTGTAGGTGGCCACTCAATATGGTAAAATGCACTGTTACTTGGATATAGTTTACTAAAACCAAATGACCAATATATATCTACAACTGTTCAATTGGCTTCGTAAAATTAAGCAAAGTTTAAATCACTAAGTTTTGTAAAATTGTGATTTTGAGTTTATCAAGAGTGTAAATTAAACAAAACTATATTTTTGATTGGAGTTTTTGAAGAGAAAATTTGGGTGTATATATTTAAATGTGAAAGGAAGATTCAGCTGTTTAAATAGAAGTTGGTTACAATAAACATCCAGTGTTTGTCGCTTTTGACTTTTCGAATTTCAAGTACTTTCACATTTCTGTCTTAGCCAAACCTACAAACGCCTGACATGCAAAAACTTTGCGGGACAATGCAAGTCAACAAATAAACAAGAAGAAGAAGGGGCAAAATGGTACTCACCTGCCTCACGCTATGAAGCGTAAACTCAGGTAGAAATAAGTTTTTCAAAAGCCCAATATTGAAAAGATATCCACTGATCGAATCATGCTTTGTAATTGGATCACGAAACTTGACGTAATCATCATACATATTGGGATCAATGCCTTGTTCATCAAACAAATGAGGAAGATCTTTGTACAAGAAATCAACTAGCTCATCCAAATTTTCATTTTTTGTTTCTTCCACTGTATTTTTACTGCTGCTACTACTAGATTTTAGTGCATAACCTTTTCTAGGTTTATTAGAAATCGATAGGATATTGTGGATTACTATGGGCGGCCGGAAATATGGTTGGAGGTGGCCAAAGTGGCGGAGGCGATAGTGACAGAATAAAGTAGTGGCTGCTGACATATTTTCTTTGTTTAGAACTTTGTTTGGAATAGGAGGCTATTATAGTTGCCATTGATTTCTTATCTTAAAAACAAAAAACAATAATATTATAAGAAGTGACCTTATATTTTTTTTCTAAAAAAAAGAATGGTTAATGACACTCAAATTTGATTATGAGGGGGCATTTCGACGGAGGTCTGTCGAATCTAAGTCTTAAATTCGACGGATGTGTACCGAATTTAAGATTGAAATTCGACGGGGGTGCGCCAAACGCAGTGTAAAATTTTGTTTGGACGGGAGTACATCGAATTTCATCTTTTTGGGTTGCCCACCTCATATGCAATTTTGGAGTGTCAGTAACAACACCCAAAAAAAATTACAAGACAAAAAAATGAATTGACAAAGGGACTCCATTTTTGGGTATGATGGGGTTTTCCAGTAGGGGGTCAACGAATTTAGGCTTGATTTCGATCAAGGGTTGCCGAGTGTAGTGTAAATTTTTATTTTTATTTTTCTAGTGGGGGCGGCCGAACTTTTTGACCCCTCATATCCAAAAGTCAAGTCCCTTTAATAACCCTTAAACATCCCAAGGAGACCATTGCCAACAACATATGAGTTCATTTACCCATTCTTTATTGTAACAACCCAAAATTTTTATAATTTTACTTTAAATGTTTAATTAATTTTAAATATTTAAATAATTGGATTTTAGAATTTAATAACTTATAATTCAAATATAGGAAATATTCAAATATTTGAATTGTGAATTGAATGTTAATTAAATAGATTTAATAATTTTATTTAACTCCTTTTAATTAATAAATAATATTGGTAAATTCAATTTGGAAATTTTATTTACAAAATAGATCGAATAAATATCATTAATTTGATCGAAAATATAAAACGATATTTAAATTTGTAAAATTAACATTTCGGGGCATTGTCTCGAATTTCGACGAAACCAGTTTCATTGGATCCGTAATAATGAATTATAATATGTCGTCAACTTTTATGCCGATTGGATGTATCGTTTGGTCGTGCGAGTTTGAAACGCTTATAAATTAATTACATAATTTATATATAATATAATGGGTTTGAAAAGTTATCTTCTGAATATGATCGTATTAGGTCTCGAGACTAGTTCCATTGTGTTCGGAATAGGGGTATAACATATAGAACGTTAGGTGGCACGCCTCATTTGGGGTTCAAGATTTTTTAGTGCGTTGAGCTGGACATTTTTGAATATTAAAACATATATATATTCACCATAATTTAGGCCATACCCTTACTGTTAAAACCATACCACCCACATTCTCACTTCCATACCCATTCACTCTACTTAAATTTGCCTGTAAACAAGAAAACTATTCCCCTATTTGGAAATCAAACTTCAAAATTCAAAATAAAAATATATACTCATCTAAAAATCATGGTTTTGGATTCTTTGAACTCGTATTGAGTTGTGCTTCTCGTCCATGGCCTCGGATTCGAGTGCGATCATTTTTTTACACTGCTCATTTAAAAGCAGCGGGCTAGGGTTAACTTTTTCGAGCTATTCGTAGGGAATTGGGGGAAATCGAGGGTGAATCCAAGTTTTTCATAGCAAGATGAGGCAGCGGTGATTTTTTGGCTTGGTCCGGCATGGAAAGGGGTTGAGCGACCTAACGCTGTGATGGGGGAGCTCTGGTGCAGGTCCCTATTTAGGGGGTGCTTTGGGCGTGGATTTTGGGTACGGGCGAGTGGAGTTCGTCGAGAGGAGCTCAACAATGAAGATAGAATTGAATTTCATCGTGTTTTGCTCGTGTTAGTGGATTGTCGTGCACGTTTGGATGGATTTAAGTGTCATTGTGCACGTTTGAGGAAGGAGGGAAGAAGATGGAGTTAGTTTAGGTTAGGTAATTAGGTATATTATTTAATTTTCGAAAATTTATAATTTGAATAACTTCTACGTACGAGGTCGGATTTGAACGTCGTTCTTTGCGTTGGACTTGTGTTGTTAAGATCTTCACAAAGAGTTGGTTTGATTGGATTTGAAGCTTGTTGGAATTTATTCCAAAATTGAACGGCCGTTCGGTTTTAGCTCAAACCGGAACGTTTCGATGAAAAGTGAAAATCAATGTGAGTTTAACTCACATTCAATTTTACCATATCATATTTATGGTGTTATAAACGATTATTGATGTTGACCGGAGTATAAATATCCAGGAAAAACACGTGAGTTATATGGCACAGTCATCTCTGATGATGTTGTACTGTGCGTATAAATCTCTTTTCATTCTCCTAGGACAATGATAAGGAAATCCATCCATTAACAGTTAGGAGGCGATCTCTGCTTTTATCTTTGGCTGTTTATTTCCTGAAGAACCGAGGTTGAGTTTACCAAAAATTATCGAATGTCCACTACAGGAAAATGTTTACTGACAGCACAAGGGGATAGCAATGCAACATCACTTGTTATGGTTACTTATTTAGTAGTCACTTATATCAAAATTATAGCTCACTAACACACTATAAGTAAAAAGAAAAAGTTGACGCCTACATTTTTACTCTCCCTTTACACTTCCAAAGCCTTAAATTAATCATCACTTTAAAATCCCCTAGATTAGAGTTCCTCAACTTCGCTGATCGCCATTCCTCAACTTCGCTGCTCGCCGTTCGTCAACTTAGCTACTCGCTACTACTCTGATTCCTCACCTTCGCCACTGCTCCAATCTGTCAGATTCGCTACGCAATATTGTGCTTTGATTCCTCAACCGTGGCGAACTTCGACCACTTTTAGGTATATATTTTTCAACTTTTAGATATATACTCCATATTTTCTTTTGCTTTGCCTATGGATAATTGATTTTATGAGCTGTAGTTAAGTAATCCATTTGTTATTATTAGATGAATTATCATTTTTTATTTTGGTAGTAATTCATATGGCATCATTGTTCATCGTTGTCAACCTTCTGGTGCATAGGTTATGGTACCGAAATACTAAATCATCCTAAATCATTCTTGTTAAAAGCTCTAATAATATTAGTGTGTGCTGTATTTTACCAATTTGCATAAAGTGCATAAAGTTGGAGCAAGTTAATTTGTTTCCTAATGAAAATAGTACTGTAAGTTGGGAAAACTAAATTTATTTCCTAATGCAAATAATACGTTGATGGAAACATTAACAACATAATTTGTTTCTACAAAATACAGAATGTGGTTCACTGTCAGCACAATATGTGATGCTCCCCCTGAGTACATATAGTAGTTGTCGTTAATTAGATGAAACAACGACTAGACTTACTTTGCCTACAAGATGTTGGATAAAATGTTTCAAATTTTTTTTTACTGCATTGCATTTTATTCAACATTTCAAAGTATGCTCCAAATAAAAGCAAAGTACAAATTTTAATCATCCAAGGGCTATGCTTTCGTAGATGAAATTTCTGAACTGTGGAACTGTAACGACCTGCCTTTTTGGGCGTTTTAAGTAGACACATACGTCAGACTCAAACCATTCAAAAGGGCAGATTGTTATGGGGTAAATAAGAAAAGGAGAAAGAAATAAAAAAAATAAAGAATCTCGCAGTGGAATGACAAAATATAAAAATCAAATAACAGTTTATGAAGTTGTTTACAAATAAATTTGATTATACTTATACAATACAGAATCAGAGTTACAGGCCAAGAATAAAAAAATACATAAATGCAGCGGAACAACATGATGCAGTGGAATACATATCATAAATAATAATAGTACAAATCTTTGTCTTCGTCCTTCAGAAATAAGGTCTTCAACCCTGAAATGCTCAGGCTAACCCGAGCGAATTGAAAGGACAAAACACTCGAGTCAGAACTAAAAGATCTTATGTGAGTTAAACCAATGGTAAGTATGCGTGTGACGGCGTCAGAGATGTATACGGGGTTTGACATCTCCTATCCAGTGTCTAACGGTAGTACAATACGCTATTATAATATGTCTACAGTAAAGTAAAAGTATTAAAATAGCGTTAAGGCGTTACCCATATCCCCCTTAACACATTTTATATATTCTCATAGTCTATACAGTACCGTAACACCTCCGTAAACTAGAGGTTATCAGAGGGCACTCCATAGGTATGGTACAAACCAAACTCGTAGAAGGCGCTCTAGGGCAAGTGAACACGGCACTCGAGGCAATCCCAGGGTAGATATACCAATTGTGGATCCGGATTGGTGGTAACGCATAGCAGCACTACCGCCCACCTTGGACACACTCCCAAATCAAATCAAGGGTGTCCACCAAATCAATCACAAAGTAATAGAATGGTATCGAAGAAATGTGCCTGATAGGAGGAATGACCTCACTTGGCATGGCATGCCTCCTGTTTTAGTCACATCTACGATGACTCACGGGAGTCAGGGTCACGTCATACCTCGTACAGAAATCATTCGCCAAACCATCCTACTTCATTTCTGGAATCTCCACCACGTACACAATTGTTAAAGTGGTTTTCGGTATTGGCAGAGAGTATGACAATATCTGATCCCGGTCTCTTTAATTACCAAACGCTTATTTCACACCGGATGGTTCTTTTACATTTCAAAAGTCAATTCACAATTTATATCAAAATATCATATTCGATTTTAAATCATATCTCTTTCGAAATCATATTCACTTTCAAACTATATTCACTTTCAAAATCATATTTGCTTTTGAAATTATCGATAAGATAGGCTAATTAAATTCTCATTTCAAAATCATCATATTTACTCAAATATGTCATTTCACAAAAAGGTATCAATTTCAAATTCCAACTTAGGTTTTATCATCATCAAGGATTTAAAAATACTTCAATTTTACGCAGTCTGAAATTTTAGAAAATAGTTTAGGTAATTCTAAATAGTTTATATAGTTTTAAAATAGCTTAAATAGATTTAAAATAGTTTAAATAGTAAAATAGTTCAAATAGATTTAAATTTGATTTAATTAGTTTTAAAATGATTTAAATAGATTAAATATGGATTTAATAGATTTAAATTATATTAAGTAGATCTTTATAAGGATTAAACAGATTTAAAATAGATTAAATAGATTTAAAATAGATTAATAAATTTCATTAGTTTAAAATTGTTAAAATAGATTAAAATGGATTAAATAGGTTATAATAGATTAATATAAATTAAAATAGTTTAACTTGATTAAAATAGTTAATTTAATGAAATAGTTTAAATTAGTTTAAGATAGATTTCAAAGTTATATCCAAACATTTCAATAACTCAATTCTGATAGATTCATTTATTTATGCCACTTCACTTTGAAACTCCAATTTAAATCCTTTGAAAAAAACACTAATCAATTCCAATTTCAGCCTTTACGTTTGGATTATCGAAAATAATTCAGTTTATATAAATTAATTTCTATTTCAAAATACCAGTTAACTGAATTCAAAATTTCAAAGATTCAAAATCATTTAATTTAACCAATCCGGTGTCCGTATATAATTCTCTACCTTTGTGTCAAGTGATACGGATATTTATCATTTCAATCCACAATTTAAATTTTTACGGTTATATATCATTTCAAACCGCAATCCCGAATTATATAAAATCCATAAAATTGCTCTAGTCTATCATTCCAACCCATAACGATTTTTCCCTAATCTATAGAGCATTCGGGTATGTATCATTTCAACCCATATGGAACTTATAGAGTGACAACAATATATAAATTGAACATAACATCCAATCATCCAATATCAACACCCATAGATAAATTTCTAATCACATCATAAATTAATTTAACTAACATAAAGCAACTTAAAATAAGTCAGTACTTGGTTTGTCCATTATCATTTACATTGGTTTATAAACAACTGTCGTTTTTACCACTCATGCAACATTTTCTTTCCTTTCATGCTTGAATATTGAAGAATCTAAGTGACTTGCTTCTTCAACTTGATATAAGTTATTAAATTATCTTGTTCAATATACTTAGCAATATATTAATTACGCTTAAAATTTCCTATTGCTCTTAGGTGCTACCATCTAAATAAGGTGTAGCGATCCTGAACTCGGCCTTCGAATATCGGCACCCGTACTTCACTTGTACTCAAAATGCCGTAGATTCAAACGCCGAATCTGGTTCACCGGAGCTTATAACACCATTAAGTATAACAACACAGCGGAAGAAAGAAAACAATGATATCATATACAACTCTAATGAATACAATATCCAGAATGATATACAACCATGATATGAATATGATACAACAATATTAGAGACAAACAATGATACAGCAGAAAACAGAAGTGATAACTCCAATTGATCTTCAAAAGAGAATGAATCCAACAACTCCAACATCAGCTCGAACCACCATCACGTTGCACCAAGATAAGAAACATCAGTCGTGAACTCCAAAAACTGAACTAGCTCCCGATAATCTACTAAACCTGACTATCTGAAAAACCCAACTCTAGACTGCCCGTGTGGAAAATTGTGGGCACCCAGAGTTTAGGAAGGGAACAATAAACTCCGAGTCAGTCATGGGACTGGTGTGAGTAACAAAAATAGTTTACCTTTAAAACAAACAACAAAAGAATTTTCAACATTGAAATTCACAATGCTTTTGAAAAATGAAACTACCATAAGACCTCCCACCACACACACAATGCAATCGCAAACTTGGAGGAGATTTCTTCTTATGATAGTCAAACATGCTTACTACGCAAAAATCCTTTTGATATTATTAATAGTGCATAGTGGAAAACATTTCGAAAATACAATATTAATCTTAGCCAGCATAGATACCATTATATTATGCCTGCTATAGCTGCCGCCTGAGGAGACAGGTTATACAAATTGCAATCGTAAAGGGGTCGTATTGTTTCTTTGGATTTTCCAACAAATGGTCAGGCTAAGGAACTTCCTATGCCATATGGAAACGCCTCTGGATGGACGTCCCAAGAACTAACTAGCTCTCTGCCAACACAAGGCCAGGTTACCTCTTACACTAGGTAACTACTACACGAATATGCCACCCCCGGTCCTTTAGGACCTTTATCCGAGGGCCCTCGATCACACAGCAACAATCACACAGTAAATGAGATTGGGGCAACCACACAGGTAAATATCTGGGCTCCATACCATGATACCACCTTTTTCCAGAAGGAAATGACATACCCTAAAGGGCGCGACCCTCATAACCTTGCCGCATCTTTCCTGTTTCGACCATTTTCGGTTTGTGAGGTCCTGATGCAGTCTCGTCCACAAAGCTACGCTTTTTCACAAAGCCATGCTTTGTTGAACAAATGATCAACAAATGATCAGCACACATCAGCACTCAGCATGCCACACTACCAAATTGGGAGTATATCACTGATAACCTTCAACTACATAACCTCTGAGCTCGTACGTCTCAGAGAAGGGTGTTAAGCTAAGAGAATAAATTCTCCGCCACCAAACAGAAACGTATTTGAAAGAAATCAGCTTTATATCTCAAAGTGTAGTGTCAGACATACAACCATACAAGTCTGTTCCGGGTTCGAACAGAACCGAAGGCACTTCTAAAGAAGCCCTTGCAATCTGGGTATTCACAATCCTGATCGGGTTTCCCATCACTTAGGGAATCTCTATACCGGTGCGACTCAGTGCAGAGACAATCGATAGGTCATCCTATCGTCCTCACAAATACCCGGTCTTCACCACCGGTCTTCAAATGCAATCCATATACGACGTATCATTAATCGGAATGGGTTATATGACACAAAGTCCTCTCCCGGCTAAACCGAATAATGAGCGCAATATTTTAAAACATATGGATATTGGAATTTCAATTAAGTCACAACTTATTATCCAAAACTTTTCTTCAATGGTTTAAACAAATTACCATTTTCAATCTTTTACAAAAAGATTTATCTCACAAAGTTCACCCGGTTTCACAAAGATCTATTCGTAGATTTTCCAAATCAATTTGGATTAACTCGTCCAATCTTTAAACAAAGATTTATTCATAGATTTTCCAAATCAATTTCCATTTCAATTTGAAATTCTTTTGACACAAATTGGAAATTCATTTCTTATATGAAAGCTTCTATTATTTGAAAACAAATAGTTTTCATTTCGGAAAATCTGATTCATTTATACGAGTTAAAATCTTTGGGTTAAATTCAAATTCTCAAAACCATACTTTTAAAATGGTTTAAATTCATATAAACACATTCATAACATCTTAACCATAATTTCCAAACATGGAATTCAATTCCAAATTTTGAATTCAAATTCAAATTAAATTATTTAAATTGGAAACTTTACCAAGTTATTCAAAATAACTTTTATCTTAAAAACTCCTTTTCAAAAGCTTTAACATTTAACCCAAATCCATTTCCAAAATCAATTGAAATTAAAATTTCAATTTCAAAAATATTAAATTTAAATCATCTGTGACTTAACTGATTTCCTCGTACGAGTTTGAAACGCATATAAATTAATTTTAGGAATTAATATAATATTATTGGGTTTGTAAAGCTATCTTCTATATACGATCTCGAAACTAGTTCCATTGAGTTTGAAATAGAGGTATTACATATAGAACGCCAGTCAGCATGTCTCGATAGGAGTTCGAGATTTTCATATGTTAAAACTTGATATTTGAAATAAATAATATATATTAGTCCATACTTTCTAGCCATACCCATCACATCTAAGCCTTGTCCCCCATACCTTTATGCCCATATCCTTTCCTTTTGTTTATAAACTATCCCCTTCCTTTTACAGAGCGGTTTCACTTTCAAACAAAAAATTCCTCCTCTTATGGAAATTTAGATCAATTGAAATAAAATTCACAAATAATAAAAGCTTATCTCTTTATGTTTGGATTGGGGGATCTGTATTCGGTAGGAGTATGGCTGAGTTTGATTGTGTTTTCCACTGTATAGAAAAATCTAAGGTTAGGAATTGTAGGCGTTTGGAGTGGAATTGGGTAGAATGGAGGATGGATTCACATTCAGTAAAGCAAGGCGAAGTGGTGGCGCATTTCTGGTGACATGCGGTGGTGTGTGGTGAGTTGTGATCATGGCAAGGTCGAGGTGGAGCTGTGTAGTCGCATTTTTATCTAGGGCTTCAGACTTGACGTTTTGGGTATGGAAGTGTAGACCTCGCAACGTGATGGAGTTCGATGGAAATCTCGGGAGGTTTCGTGCGAAGACGAGGAGAGGGTGAACGAGGAGAAGAAAGGTCGGTGTGATGAACTTGTATATGTGTAAATGATTTGGTGGAGATGGGTTAATATTTTCACTAAGGTGAATAATTAGTTAATGGTGATTAGTGGATTTACAGTTATTATTTAATTATAAAACGTTTTAAAACAAATAACTTATTCGTTTTAGGTCCAAATCGAACGTGACTAGTCACGTTAGGTTCGTATTGTCGAGCACTACGAAATGGAATAGGTTTGGCAAAGTTGGAGTTTGTGGAATTTTAAGGCCATATTCGAATGTCATTCGAATTCAGTCAGAATCAAAAATGCAAAAGCGACAACTACAATAATTGTGAGTTAAACTCACCTTTTTGGTTAAAGTGTAATATTATATAGTTGATATAAAAAAATTGCTAATTAAATGTTTTGATGATTTATTATTTTATATTATTGATTTGGATCTATTCCCGCACCTGGAGTGGATGAGACCCTATTACGTTGCCGTGTAAGAGAGGACGACCCTTTGTATACGATCCCGCCTAGAATCGGTTGATTTATATTATTTGGTTATATACTGTATATGATGCAGGGAAACAGATTAGAGGGATCTAAAAGGATTCCTCATACTATTGATTTTATTTTTCATATCATTTAATATATGATATTGGATGTCATAATTGATGACATGGATGATTTTTCCCTATATAGTGCTATAGTAACTCTGGGCCTTATTTTTGGTATTTTAAAATACTATAAAAATAATGATTTAATTTAAAAAGGGATTTCAAAATGATTTTGAAATAATATGTGTTTAATAATTATCCTTGAATTATTTAAAGTAAAAAAAAATATTATTTTTAGAGATTTTAAATTTATGGTTTTTAAAATATTTTAAATAAAGATTTTTAAAATCTTAAAATAAGTCCGTCTTATATAATAAAGTGATTTGGTTTTAAAAAGAAAATAGAAATATTTTGATATAAATATTTATTAACCATTTTATATAAAGTGATATATATAGGTAGGAACATATATTATAATTTATTTATAAATGCGATAATTTGTAAAAGTGATATTAAGGAATGAAGTGAAGATTTGTAAAATCGTATTTTTGTTAGTAAAAGTATGGATTTATAAATGGTGTTTATAAATTAAAGGAAACTATTATCATTTAATTGATTGGAGAAATAAATCAAACGGTGGATTTATTATAAGATGTGGAATGTTGTTTAGAAAATAATTGATTCTATTTTGGAAAAATGGAAATGAGGATAGATTGGAGATGTTAAAGGATATTTCATAAATATAAAGAGTTTATTAATATAGTTTTAAAATATGAAAATTATTATGTTGAAATACAGATTTCTATCAAGGAATTATATACATGTTTTAAAAGGTTGTTTATTTATATTAAAATTGTTTTATGGTTGTTTATCAATATTTTATTATACTGTTTATTATTATATGTTTTGAAGTTAATTACTATTTATTATACTGTTTATTATTATATGTTTTGAAGTTAATTACTATTTATTATTATAAAATATTGTTTAATGTAAATGATTAGAATTTATTTATGAATGCTCGAGATTTGTAAATGGAGTTTTATAACAAACTTGGGTTTTATAAGGGAAGTTTTATAAAAAAAACGGTTAAGGGCTTAAAGGAAGATTTTACAGGGTAAAAGAGTTTTGTAAATCGTTAGATATTTAGAAAAGAATTTTAGAAGGGTTATAGATTTATAAAATGAGTTTTATAAATGGGTTGTATGGTTTTATAAAGGGGTCCTAAATGATTGTGGGATGTATAAAAGAGTTTTATAAATAGTTCCGGAGATTCATAAAATAGTTTATAAATAGTTTTAGAGATTTATAATGGAGTTTACAAATGATTTAGAATTGTATAAAAGGAAATCTTTCACGAATGTTTGTGAATATGCTTATGATAGTAAGATCAGTATATGAACGTTTTGATAAACACCTTGGAAAGAGATTTGAATAAATGAAAGAATATCGAGGCTTAATGATTTGCTATGGTAAATAAGTCCCTGATTTGGATGTGTATTTGTTGATAGTTAAGTAACCGACTATCAAATCCGGACCAAAGCGTAACCTTGGAAATATCTAGGAGAAACAGGTGAGTTATATGGCACAGTCATCTCCGATGATGCTGTATTGTGCGTATAAATCTCATTTCGTTCTCCTAGGACAATGATAAGGAAATCCATCCACTAACTGTTAGGAGGTAATCTCCACTCTTATCGTTGGCTGTTTATTTCATAAAAAACAGGGTTTGAGTTTACCGAAAATTGTCGAATGTTGTTTCGAAGAGACTAGGATTGGATATGTTATTCGAAAACTACTTTGATCTAACTCTAGCATTTCGAAGTGATGATATCTTGAAGATGATTAAAATGAACACAGAGCTCTTAAGCGTTTCGTTCAGTCCTAGAATGAACTTGTATGGATGAATGTTGATATTGCATTATTGCCTAGAGGGCAGTGTCAGCATTCCAAGTAGGAAGTGTTATATAAAGGTAAAACATAGCCGCAAGCCTCATCAACCGGGAATGACTAAAACAGGGGAGATGCATCAAGGCTAAATGGGTCGCTCCCAAGTAGGGTATGATCATCCCTATCTAGAGTCGATATTATCTCTCATTTGTATGCTTCGGGGCCCATTAATAGAGGGGTTATCATATTCGGTACTACTAGTCAGGTGGTAGGCCGATTTTGTGTTTGTAGGGGATCCTGGCGAGTTCCCAAGTGTTATTTTATTTAGGGATGCACGGTGACGGACAATACCCGAGTAGCCCAGTCATTGTATGGAATTCATTCTACGATACGTGCCTTTACGGTTTTAGTTGTATACCTATTATGCTGGAATTTAATTAATGTAATAATTTCGGCTATGATTGATAAGTATTTGTATTTTAGACACTATTATAATATCAGAGAATTTCATATGAAATGTTTTGGTTATCATAAGGTAAAACCTATCTGTGTTTATGTGCGGCGTGGTCTTATGAGATATTTTTGATTTTCAAATGTTTTCTATAACTTTAAAATCCAGTTGGGTGTGTTTTCCCATGCTGGTATTCTAGACTGACTCGGGTGTTATTCAATTATAATGCTCGGGTCAGACCGAGCATAACAGATTTGCTTTAAATGCATTAGAGCTCAGGAGATGAGTTGGAGGTCTTCAAGTCATATTCACGTATATGTTTTTTTTCTGCTGCTTTATTGTGAAATCATCAGCATTTGTGGGGACAAGTTGCAAGTTGTTATAACTGTCCAGGCTGATTATTATGATTTGTTGTTGTACTCTGATGGATATGTATGTATATAACAGTTTCACTTTTGTAAAGATCATTGATATTATACTATATATTGTTCAACTGCAATTGTGAGATTCTTTATTGTTGTTTTTTTCAGTTTCTTTTCTCTTCTTCTTCTCTTCTCTTATTTTTTTTCTTTCTTTCCCATAACTATCCGTCTTTCCGTTCAATTTGGGTCGGACATGTGTGGTTCATTGTCAACTTGAATTGTATGGAAAAAGTGGGTCGTTACATCGGTTATATGGATTTAGTATTACAGGTTCAACTTAAGCCAAATCAAAGTCAAAGTCTTTAGTCAAGTAGTACAATTAATAATATTTGTTATTATTGAACCAACGACTATGTGTTTGGACTATAAACTTAAATGTGGACGATATTAGAATATTGACCATTACCAAATTCCATAAGTCCTAATGCCATATAGTTTTAACAAAGAGAATTGGGGTAAATAATTGTCACTGCCATGTAATGCTTAAAATAAGTAACTTTGAATCTTATCGAAGCTATATGTGTGATAATTTAGCCAAAATGTCACATCACTAGCTAAGGTGATGTGTGAACAATAATATTGGAATTGTTCGATATTAATTGTTGATCGAATTTACACCTAAGAGTCACACAACCAAAATGTTGAATACTCTGACTACCACCTGATTTAATTACATTATAATTATTATAAATTAATTTATTTTTATGAAATATTAATTATAATATTTGATTTATGTTGATCAAATTAAAAATAGCGTGTATATAAAAGTTGTTTACACACTTACCGATATACAATATCGATGTACATTTAAATTTGATTTAAATGTGAATTATTTGATCTGGCTTGAAGTGGCATTGAGGCCCATAAGGGGCTGATGTATGGCTGGCTATAGCTTTGAGGGGAAGGCATTAGAAATTGGTGCCAAAAGGGTGTGAAATGGCAAAGGAAAGAAAAGATACGCTTCCATCTTAGACTACTCTCTTTCCTATGTTATTTAAACACTCTTAGCCCCTCTTTTCTCTTATTACTTTTAAGGTTTAGAGCCGCCATAAACCTCGTATTTGTGGATGAAAATTTATTTCCGTCTCTTCCATTAATTCAAGCAAATAAAACACAAATTCTAATAAAATCAGGACAACGGTTTATAGACCTTTCAATCAGGTAGTACCTTTTGGAAGAATTTTAATGAAGATTAAAGTGGAGTATATGTGTGTGTTTGTATGTGTGTCTGTATGTATTTTTTGATTGTATGATTCATATGTAATTAGATAGATAGTATTAGCAGGAATCCATATATCTATGTGTTGTCGGCATGAGATGTGAGTGTGTGTGTATAATAAAAATATTCTAATTTATATATACATATGTTTTAGCCAAAGATTAAAAATAACAATTGGAAATTAAAATGATTTTAAAACGGAATTATAATACGAATTTGATTTTTTAAACGAAACAATATGCATTACATGTAAATTTGTAGTTAAGATTCTAAACATATATAATTTCATTTCAATAAAAATCATATGTTTTTATATGAGTATGTGTGTCTATATTATTCAAATTAAATATTGATATAATTTAATTTAAAATATAATGCAAAAAATCAATACATATATATAAAATATACATATACACATATGTATTTTAGTATGCATAAAATATTAAACGTTTATAAAGTTTCCTTTTGTTCATAAAATAAACATATACCTTGATATGAAGATCTAGATTTGAAATTATTCCTTTCATAAAAGAAAAAAGTTTCCTTTTGTTCTAAAATTGACATGTAGTCATTTATGTAAAGTTATAAGATTTTAATTCCTACCTAAGTTAAAAGATTGAATTAAATTTGTTAACATTAAATCTAAACATATATGTTATATATATATATATATATATATATATATATTCGTACATATATTTCAGGTCACAATTATTTTTATAAAATTTAATTACTTTCGCAAGTATGTATATAATGTAATTTTAATCTGAATTAAGTTTGAAAGTAAAAGATATCTTGGTATCAAGATCTAGATTTGATATCATCCTTAACCTTATATATTGAGATCTAGATTTGATAGAATGATATTGTAACGACCCCAAATTTCATAAGTATTTAAATTAATAATTAAATGAATTTATGAATTAAATTGACAATTAAATAAATTTTTGAATAAAAATTGTGAAATTAAATTGATTAAATGGAGCGAGTTTCCCCGATATCCAAGTATATTCTGAATAAATCATTTGAGATTAAAATATTGTAAATAGTGTATATGTGAGTATATGTGTGTATATTGAATGTATATATATATATATTTAGGTATATACGAGTAAATTTAATATATATATGTAGATATATATATTTCTATTTGAATTTAAAACTTAAATAAATGGTTTAGAGATAAATGATAAATATATATATATATATATATATTTGAATTGATGGTTAAAGATGGTTTGAGTTATAAAAATAAGATAATAAAACACATTAACTATGAAATTCATTTTAAATTATAAAAATAACAAAAAGCAAAACAAATACAAAGTAACAAAGCAAATAAATTCACATATGTAAAGCAAGACACCTCTAACATACCAAAAATGATCTTATCAGCCGAAGTCAAAAATGATGCAAGTAAACAAAAATAAAAAGATAAAGTACAAAGCATATCAAAGTAAAGTTGTACAAGCCCATAACTGAATCACTTCAGCCATACCTCTAAAGCAACCTTTAGCCGTGTCTATTTGTATAAACAAATACAAACACCCTTCTCTCCACATATACACATCTATATTGTTCCAGTTCGTTCAAGAAAACAAAACTTAGCAAGCAAAGGGAAATATTTATACCCTGAAACTGTTTAAAAACATCAACCTATAAGTTATTCCTTCCATCACTTTCCATGTCCAGTTCGAGCTAAGCAAATACAAAATGAAACTCCATTTTTAATCTTAAACAAGCTTCAACAAGCATCAAGCAACTAAACAAAACAGTGAAGCCAAGTGATGGGCAGGGGGTATCAAGTGGAAACATGTTTCCAGATTTCGAATTCTGTTTTCAAAAGACAAACCATGCTCTGTCCATTTTCTCTGATCAAAGCTGTAGTTTTCAAAAAACAAAGCAGTTCTCTGTTCTTCTCTGCTTCAACAAAAACAGGTGAGCAACTTTAATTTTTCTTTTAGACCTCTTTGTTCTTTTATCTGTGAGTAAACTTCTTTCTAAAAAGCTTAAACTTGTTTCATCTGTGATACCTGGGATTTTCTTTGAATTTATGTTGTGAATGATGTTTGCACGTATGAAATGAATGGAATGTATGTATATAGGTAGTACTTGTTTGTGCATGTCTGTATACCAGGCTCTGTTCTAAGTTTACAGGTTTAAGACCTGTTCAAAAATCAAATACACTTCCTCCAATTCTTGTTAGGCCTTGAACTTCAAACAAAATATGACTGGTTGAGTATAAGGTAGATTTTAAAATTTAACTCATGCTAAATAAAGTCGATCTGCTCTGGGAGGAACTTAAGAACAGTAATACTTAATATAAGTGACATTTTCGAATATCTTAAATTGTCAATTCAGGTTTACAAATAGATTTCTAAATCAAAAATAGGATTTTTAAAATTAAAATCACATTTTTTAGTAATGAAATGAAGGAGCAGTTCGAATTTGTTCAAATGTCATTTCATTGGCAAATTCTGGTGATCTACTGGGTTGTGATGGCTGGGATTTCGCGTGGAGGTGGGGAAACCTATGGTGGTGTTGGGAAAAATGACTGGAGTCGTTCCAGTTCGACGAGGCGACGGCGGCGAAGGTTTAAAATTTTTAAACCTAGTTTTGACACAGTTTTGTTTTGATCTCGTTCGACGACCAGAGTTGATCGAGTCTTATGGGCTGTTGGGGGATGGAAGAGGGAGTGTCAACGAGGGTTTGGCCGGAGTTTCAGACTGTTTGGTGGTCGGGGATGCGTTGATGAGGCGGCTCCAGGTTGCGATGTCGTTCCAGTGGAGCTCGAGAACACTCGATTTCATTTTGGGCTTCGCGGCGTTAGTTCGTGGGTCAGAATCGTTCAGGTGGTGGATCGCCGATGTGTGTGAAGAGTCACCGGAGGTGGCGGCGGCGTGGATGATTTGTGCACGTGCACACTCGAATTTGGGGTATCACGTATATCAGGAAGTTGTTGTGGAGTTTGGGAAGATGATGGTTTCTCGGGGATGATCTCGAGTGGTCTTCGTGTGAGACTCGGGGGAAAGAGGTATGCGAGTTTCTCGGGAAATACTCAGGAAAGAAACGAGGGTGGCTCGGGGTTGAGTGTTTGGTATGATAGCAGGTTTTAGATTTAAAATTAAAACAAGTTTATTCAAAATTTTAATTAAAACAAGTCTTAAACCTTTTCTGATTTATTCTTGTAGGATAATAAATGTTTTAAGTTAACTTTAGAATTAGGATTAAAGTAAAAAATTTTTTTTAAAGTTAATTAAGTTTAAGCTTAATTAAGAAATTACTTTAAAAGGGAACGATGTTTTCAAATTGATTTTTGACTTTAAGGCCTTAAGTTAATTTGTGGATTAATAATGATTTTGTTCCAAAGATTAAATGTTTTTTTTTAGTTAATTAAGAAATAACTACTTTGGGTAATTAAATTAAAGCTATTTACTTGGTGTAATTATTTTAAGGCTAATTAATTATTGTGATTTAATTTAAAGAATAATTAATGTAATTAATTAAAGATTTATTAATTAAGGGTAAATAATTAATTAAAGATAATTACTTAATGAAAGTAATTGAAAGTAATTAATTTATGATTAAAGTTGGTTAATCACATGTTTAAATAATAATTAATTAAAGAATAATTAATGAAAGTAATTAAGGGATAGTTAATTTATTAACTAAAGATAATTAATGTTAATCAACAGGATTAGTAATTCATAAGAAATTAATCTGATTGGAATTAATCAAACCATTAACTGATTTTACTTGTGAATGTTTGGATTCTATTGAATGATTTGAATTGTTTGATATCCCTGATATGTGATGCTTTGTGATACATCCTGATTTATGTTGTGATCTGTAGTTTACTCATCTGTATATTATCTGTGATCTGTGAATGAACGATAAGCGTTGTTCTTATACCGCTTATCAACTGTATCCTGTATTTTGATCTATGATGATTGTTTGATGTTGCACTATTGTGTGTGAAACCCCTGGACTACACTTTTACACACACAAATATGGATTTCACGTGGAAATCGGTTAAGTCACAGATAATTTAAAATTGATGTTTTTGAAATTGAAATTTTAATTTCAATTGATTTTGAAATTAGAAATTCGGGTCTAAAGTAAAAAGCTTTTGAAATGGAATTTCAAAGATAAAAGTTATTTTAAATAACTTAACCGAGTTTTGAAAATTTAAATAGTTAGATTTAAATTTGGATTCAAGTTTGAAATTAAGCTATGATTTGGAAACTAGGGAGTAAAGATGATATAAATGTGTTTATATGAATTTAAACCATTTTAAAAGTATAAGTTGGGAATTTGGATTTAACCCAAGAACCTTAACTCGTATAAATGAATCAGATTTCCAGAATGAAAACTGTTTTGTTTTCAAAGAATAAAAGCTTTTAGATAAGAAATGAAATTCCAATTTAGGTAAAGGAATTTCAAGTGCATTGAAAAATGATTTTTCCAAGTTATGAATGAATTCTTTTTGAAAGCTATGAATTAAATCTGTTTATTTTTAACAGATTTAAAATGATGTTTTGTTAAACCATTCGAAATGAAATTGTTTTGGAAGCTATTTGTTAAATCTTTGATTTAAAGATTCAACGAATTAAATTAAATTGAAATAGAAATCGATTTGGAAAATCTGTGAATGAATCTTTGTGAAATTAAGTGAACTTTGTGAATTAATCTTTTTGTTTAAAAAAGATTAAAATGGAAATTTGTTTAACCATTTGAAAGAAAAAGTTTGGGTTTAAATTGTGACTTAATTGAAATCCCATTATCCATTTGTTTTTGAATATTGCGCTCACTATTCGGGTTAGCCGGGAAAAGACATCTGTGTCATATAACCCATTCCGAATAGTGATACGTCGTATATGGATCGCATTTTCTATATTACAGCATGATAGGGGGTTCTCGCTTCGCGGTTTGGTGGCGAACGGGAGACTCTTACCCCTACATGTCCATGAGAGGGATGGGTTGGTTAGGCGAAGGCCGTGACAGTCGAGAGGCTGGCCGTAAAAGTAAATGCGAGGTGCCAATGTAAGCCACGGTGGGACTGGGATGGTTGCAAAGCCTACCGGTGGCCGCTGTCTTTGGGACGTTACATTTGGTATCAGAGCTAAGGTTGAACTTTAGCTCAGGAGTATAACACATTAAGTAGCTCATTAGAGATAGAGTGAAGTAAACTCTAGAATGAGTGTATCCTTAAGATATCCGTCTGAACGTCTCAGTAAATTCTCTTACTATCCACTGATAGTGAGTATGAGTGCAAGAAGAAGACGAGATAGGGGACAGGGGAATACGACTATAAATGGTCAATACCCTACAACAGTGGAAACAACTTTCTTATCAATATTCTTTGATTCGTTTCCAAATTCTTTTGATTGCTTCATATCGGCTACAGAAAGAAGTTTCGGTACGGTGATGGCTCTACGAATCGTTGTAGAAAATCCTTACTTCGTATTTCATCGATTTCTTATCAGCTTTTCGATTTAAACCTTAATGAATATGAAATTGGAAATTTTTAAATTGAGTTAAATAAATAAATAGAATATGAAGCTAAATTTGAAATTCTATTGAAATTTCTTGTGAATATCGAAGTCCGAAGAGGGACAAATTGATATGTATTCTGAGATATTCCGACTTGAGTTTGGAATTCGTATCTTTAGTTTGAGGAATTATAGGAGATCGAATCTATCTATCTTCGTTGTTTTCGTGCCTGCGAATTTCGAGGACGAAATTCTTTTAAGGGGGGAAATTTGTAACGACCCCAAATTTCATAAGTATTTAAATTAATAATTAAATGAATTTATGAATTAAATTGACAATTAAATAAATTTTTGAATAAAAATTGTGAAATTAAATTGATTAAATGGAGCGAGTTTCCCCGATATCCAAGTATATTCTGAATAAATCATTTGAGATTAAAATATTGTAAATAGTGTATATGTGAGTATATGTGTGTATATTGAATGTATATATATATTTAGGTATATACGAGTAAATTTAATATATATATGTAGATATATATATTTCTATTTGAATTTAAAACTTAAATAAATGGTTTAGAGATAAATGATATATATATATATATATATATATATTTGAATTGATGGTTAAAGATGGTTTGAGTTATAAAAATAAGATAATAAAACACATTAACTATGAAATTCATTTTAAATTATAAAAATAACAAAAAGCAAAACAAATACAAAGTAACAAAGCAAATAAATTCACATATGTAAAGCAAGACACCTCTAACATACCAAAAATGATCTTATCAGCCGAAGTCAAAAATGATGCAAGTAAACAAAAATAAAAAGATAAAGTACAAAGCATATCAAAGTAAAGTTGTACAAGCCCATAACTGAATCACTTCAGCCATACCTCTAAAGCAACCTTTAGCCGTGCCTATTTGTATAAACAAATACAAACACCCTTCTCTCCACATATACACATCTATATTGTTCCAGTTCGTTCAAGAAAACAAAACTTAGCAAGCAAAGGGAAATATTTATACCCTGAAACTGTTTAAAAACATCAACCTGTAAGCTATTCCTTCCATCACTTTCCATGTCCAGTTCGAGCTAAGCAAATACAAAATGAAACTCCATTTTTAATCTTAAACAAGCTTCAACAAGCATCAAGCAACTAAACAAAACAGTGAAGCCAAGTGATGGGCAGGGGGTATCAAGTGGAAACATGTTTCCAGATTTCGAATTCTGTTTTCAAAAGACAAACCATGCTCTGTCCATTTTCTCTGATCAAAGCTGTAGTTTTCAAACAACAAAGCAGTTCTCTGTTCTTCTCTGCTTCAACAAAAACAGGTGAGCAACTTTAATTTTTCTTTTAGACCTCTTTGTTCTTTTATCTGTGAGTAAACTTCTTTCTAAAAAGCTTAAACTTGTTTCATCTGTGATACCTGGGATTTTCTTTGAATTTATGTTGTGAATGATGTTTGCACGTATGAAATGAATGGAATGTATGTATATATGTAGTACTTGTTTGTGCATGTCTGTATACCAGGCTCTGTTCTAAGTTTACAGGTTTAAGACCTGTTCAAAAATCAAATACACTTCCTCCAATTCTTGTTAGGCCTTGAACTTCAAACAAAATATGACTGGTTGAGTATAAGGTAGATTTTAAAATTTAACTCATGCTAAATAAAGTCGATCTGCTCTGGGAGGAACTTAAGAACAGTAATACTTAATATAAGTGACATTTTCGAACATCTTAAATTGTCAATTCAGGTTTACAAATAGATTTCTAAATCAAAAATAGGATTTTTAAAATTAAAATCACATTTTTTAGTAATGAAATGAAGGAGCAGTTCGAATTTTTTCAAATGTCATTTCATTGGCAAATTCTGGTGATCTACTGGGTTGTGATGGCTGGGATTTCGCGTGGAGGTGGGGAAACCTATGGTGGTGTTGGGAAAAATGACTGGAGTCGTTCCAGTTCGACGAGGCGACGGCGGCGAAGGTTTAAAATTTTTAAACCTAGTTTTGACACAGTTTTGTTTTGATCTCGTTCGACGACCAGAGTTGATCGAGTCTTATGGGCTGTTGGGGGATGGAAGAGGGAGTGTCAACGAGGGTTTGGCCGGAGTTTCAGACTGTTTGGTGGTCGGGGATGCGTTGATGAGGCGGCTCCAGGTTGCGATGTCGTTCCAGTGGAGCTCGAGAACACTCGATTTCATTTTGGGCTTCGCGGCGTTAGTTCGTGGGTCAGAATCGTTCAGGTGGTGGATCGCCGATGTGTGTGAAGAGTCACCGGAGGTGGCGGCGGCGTGGATGATTTGTGCACGTGCACACTCGAATTTGGGGTATCACGTATATCAGGAAGTTGTTGTGGAGTTTGGGAAGATGATGGTTTCTTGGGGATGATCTCGAGTGGTCTTCGTGTGAGACTCGGGGGAAAGAGGTATGCGAGTTTCTCGGGAAATACTCAGGAAAGAAACGAGGGTGGCTCGGGGTTGAGTGTTTGGTATGATAGCAGGTTTTAGATTTAAAATTAAAACAAGTTTATTCAAAATTTTAATTAAAACAAGTCTTAAACCTTTTCTGATTTATTCTTGTAGGATAATAAATGTTTTAAGTTAACTTTGGAATTAGGATTAAAGTAAATTTTTTTTTTTAAAGTTAATTAAGTTTAAGCTTAATTAAGAAATTACTTTAAAAGGGAACGATGTTTTCAAATTGATTTTTGACTTTAAGGCCTTAAGTTAATTTGTGGATTAATAATGATTTTGTTCCAAAGATTAAATGTTTTTTTTTAGTTAATTAAGAAATAACTACTTTGGGTAATTAAATTAAAGCTATTTACTTGGTGTAATTATTTTAAGGCTAATTAATTATTGTGATTTAATTTAAAGAATAATTAATGTAATTAATTAAAGATTTATTAATTAAGGGTAAATAATTAATTAAAGATAATTACTTAATGAAAGTAATTGAAAGTAATTAATTTATGATTAAAGTTGGTTAATCACATGTTTAAATAATAATTAATTAAAGAATAATTAATGAAAGTAATTAAGGGATAGTTAATTTATTAACTAAAGATAATTAATGTTAATCAACCAGGATTAGTAATTCATAAGAAATTAATCTGATTGGAATTAATCAAACCATTAACTGATTTTACTTGTGAATGTTTGGATTCTATTGAATGATTTGAATTGTTTGATATCCCTGATATGTGATGCTTTGTGATACATCCTGATTTATGTTGTGATCTGTAGTTTACTCATCTGTATATTATCTGTGATCTGTGAATGAACGATAAGCGTTGTTCTTATACCGCTTATCAACTGTATCCTGTATTTTGATCTATGATGATTGTTTGATGTTGCACTATTGTGTGTGAAACCCCTGGACTACACTTTTACACACACAAATATGGATTTCACGTGGAAATCGGTTAAGTCACAGATAATTTAAAATTGATGTTTTTGAAATTGAAATTTTAATTTCAATTGATTTTGAAATTAGAAATTCGGGTCTAAAGTAAAAAGCTTTTGAAATGGAATTTCAAAGATAAAAGTTATTTTAAATAACTTAACCGAGTTTTGAAAATTTAAATAGTTAGATTTAAATTTGGATTCAAGTTTGAAATTAAGCTATGATTTGGAAACTAGGGAGTAAAGATGATATAAATGTGTTTATATGAATTTAAACCATTTTAAAAGTATAAGTTGGGAATTTGGATTTAACCCAAGAACCTTAACTCGTATAAATGAATCAGATTTCCAGAATGAAAACTGTTTTGTTTTCAAAGAATAAAAGCTTTTAGATAAGAAATGAAATTCCAATTTAGGTAAAGGAATTTCAAGTGCATTGAAAAATGATTTTTCCAAGTTATGAATGAATTCTTTTTGAAAGCTATGAATTAAATCTGTTTATTTTTAACAGATTTAAAATGATGTTTTGTTAAACCATTCGAAATGAAATTGTTTTGGAAGCTATTTGTTAAATCTTTGATTTAAAGATTCAATGAATTAAATTAAATTGAAATAGAAATCGATATGGAAAATCTATGAATGAATCTTTGTGAAATTAAGTGAACTTTGTGAATTAATCTTTTTGTTTAAAAAAGATTAAAATGGAAATTTGTTTAACCATTTGAAAGAAAAAGTTTGGGTTTAAATTGTGACTTAATTGAAATCCCATTATCCATTTGTTTTTGAATATTGCGCTCACTATTCGGGTTAGCCGGGAAAAGACATCTGTGTCATATAACCCATTCCGAATAGTGATACGTCGTATATGGATCGCATTTGAAGATCGGTGTTGAAGACCGGATATTTTCGAAAATGAAAGGACAACCTGTCGAATGTCTCTGCACTGGGTAGCTCCCGGTATAGAGATTTATATCACTCTTTTGTGATGGGAAGTCTGGACGTGATTTGAAAATTATCCGGATTTGCAAGGGCTTCGTGAGAAGTGCCTTCGGTTCTGTTCGATCCCGGAACAGACTTGTATGGATACATGTCTGACATTACACTTTGAGATATAAAGCAGATTTCTTTCAAATACATTTCTGTTGGTGGCGGAGAATTTATTCTCTTAGCTTAACACCCTTCTCTGAGACGTACGAGCTCAGAGGTTATGTAGTTGAAATTTATCAGCGATATATCCCAATTTGGTAATGTGGCATGCTGAGTGTTGCTGTGTGATGATCAGTGTTTGATCATTTGTGATATGATCATTTACTTGATCTTATATCTTTGTGATCATAGGTTGATCATTTGTTTGACCCGAAGCATGGCTTTGTGACAAAGTGTACCTTTGTGGACGAGACTTCGTCGAGCCTCACACCCCGGAAATGGTCAAAACAGGAAGGATGCGGCAAGGTTCTAGGGAGTAGCGCCCCTTAGTGTATGTCATTCCTTCTGGATAAAGGTGGTATCATGGTATGGAGCCCAGATACTTAACCTCTGTGGTTGCTGCAAATTTATTACTTTGTGGTTGTTGGAAATCGGGGATCCTCGGGAAGATCGGTGACGATCGGGGGATGGCATACGCGTGTCAGTAGTTACCTATTTTTGCAGAGGTAACCCGGCCTTATGTTGGCAGAGATCCGGTTAGGTTCTCGGGTCGTCTATTCCAGGGACGTACCCATCGTGGAAAAGGAAGTTCCTTAGCCTGATCATTTGTTGGAAATCCAAAGAAACAATACGAGCCTTTACAATTTCAATTGTATAACCTGTCTCCTCAGGAGGCAGCTATAGCAGGCATAATATAATGGTACCTATGCTGGCTAAGATTAATATTATACTTTCGAAATGTTTTCCACTATGCACTAATAATAATATCAAAATGATTTGATTTTGCGTAGTAAGCATCTTTGACTAACATAAGAAGAAATCTCCTCCAAGTCTGCGTTTGCATTGTGTGTGTGGTGGGAGGTCTTATGGTAGTTTCATTTTTCAAAAGCATTGCGAATTGACTTTAAAATTCTCTGCTATTTGTTTTAAAGATAAACTGTTTTTGTTGCTCACACCAGTCCCATGACTGATCCGGAGTTTATTGTTTCTTTCCTAAACTCTGGATGCTCAAAATTTTTCTACACGAGCAGTCTAGAGTTTGGTTTTTCAGATAGTCAGATTAGTTGGTTATCTGGAGCTAGTTCAGTCTTTGGATCAGACTGCACTTGCTTATCTTGGTGTATCGTTATTGGGAGTTCAAGCTATTTCTGGATTAGTGCTTTGAAGATGGAGATTATCCGCTGCTGATGTTATCGTTTTCTTTCCGCTGCTATTTGTTGTATCATATCTCTGATGTATATAGATATTCATTGTATCATCATTGTATCTGGATATTGTATCAGATGTTGGATGTCTATATTCTTTTTCTTTTCCGCTGTGTTATTTACTTAATGTTGTTATAAGCTCCGGCGACTCGGATTTGAACGGTCGAATCTACGGCATTCGAGTACGATGTAAAGTATGGATGTCGATTTTCGAGCGCGAAAATTTCGGGACGTTACAGATATCCTTTAATTGAATAGTATAATTTTATGTTTAAAGGTTACTTATTTAAATGACTTTAAAAAAAGAAAATAAATTTCTATATTTTTATAACTTTCGAAATTTAACTAAATTAGATATTATAAACATAATTTGATATCATACTTAACTAGACACATACACGGATATATATATATATATATATTAGAAAACACATATGTATATAGAGAGGCTAACTTATTCATTGCTGCATAAATCCCAACACATATATATAGGCTGTTAAACCATGTACACTGTATATGTTGCACATGCATGTATACACACATGTGTATATGATACTCATGTTAATATTACATAATAGAAATATAATATCAAAAAAAAACTTTGTTACAAATAAAATAATGATTTTATTTAAAAGTAATTTAGATAAGATCTAAATAAATTTAGACTTCATAGGCCTGATTAAATCGAAAATGGCAAAAAAGTTTGAAATTTACACATTTGACCCACTACGTGCTGGCATGTTCTTCAATAGTGTCAGAGCCCAATAGCATATGTTGTCTAAACTAGTCATGATAGGGCTAACTAATTAAGCTTACGAATTTAATAGGGTGTCTAGAAAAGTAGTATCTAGGCTTGGGTATGGGTAATCAAATATCATGCCCACCCTTGGCCCGACAAGTGAAGTGAGCCCAAAGATTGCCCTTAATAGAAAAGGCCCAATTTGAATTGGGCATTGGGCTGACTTTCCAAATTTTTTTCGAAATTAAAATAAGATTATAAATTTAAAAATTAAATTTAAAGTAATAATTACATTATAAATGTTTTAGTGTGGTTTCCAAAATTGGCTTTGAAAAACTCTATACATTACAAATGTTATAATATAGTTTTCAAAAGTGTCTTGAAAATATAATAAACATATTTTGAAAATTTTAGCATTTATTGATAAGATTAATGAATTAATTAAATTGTTAATTAATTAAAGTATATACATGTATAATATGTATAATGATATACGATTCATTATCTTGAATTATTTAAGATGATGTAAGTATATATGTATATACTTAATAAATTTTCGAAATTAATATTTAATTAAAATTGTTTAATTAAATAAAAGTTAATTAAAAAATAATAAAATGCATATATATATATATAAAGATATATGTGTGTAACTATAAATGTTATGGTATCCATATTCAATTAAAATTGTTTAATTGAATAACATTAAATTAGTTAAAATATTAATTGATTAAATTAATTAAATGAGATTTAATTAATATAATATACGTAAGACTACTATATAAGTTGATTAAATTATAAAAGTTATATAACAATTAAACTCATATAATATGAATGTAAAATTAATGGTGGAACTAGAAAGAAATCCAAATTGGGTTAAGGAATAAATACATATGCATAGTACGTATACCATGATTTCTGATGTATTTGACACTTGAATCACAGTGGTATTTTATAAGAAATACATTATTCCATAATTTGGCATAGCACGATAAGCAAAAATTGTTCTTTATCGTCATTGTAACGACCCGAATTTTACGTATCTGAGGATTGTAAAATATTTTTATTTTATTCGTATGAGGTCACATCATTCTATAATTTTGAGATATGACTCAAAGGGACATTTTACACACCTATGATATGTTTTGAATTTCTATGCGGCCATTTTGAGCTTCGAAATCTTGTTTGGGCTAAAACTTTTGATAGGTGCCGAATTAGGGTCTTAAACCAGTTCCACTACTTCAGGATGATGATTTCCCATATCGTAGAGTTGTCATAATAGAAAAATTGACTTACGGTTAGAAAGTTATGATTGTTTTAATTTTTCAAACTGTTGGCCAAGATTAATGTAACACAAAGCCAATTAGTGATTCCATTAATCTAATTAGAGAATACTATAAATAGAGGGCTGAAGAGTCAAGTTAAAACTATTCCCTTTCATTCTAAATCAGGTCAAAACCCTAATTAGCCTTAAATCCATCTTAATTTCATCCTAAATCACCCAAATTGCTCTTCGAATCAAACTTGAGTGTGGATTAGAGATTAGATCATCAACTAGAAGATAGAGATCATTAATTTGCTTGATTTGAAGTGAATTCCACTGCTGTTTGGATTTGATGTACATCCATATTTGTTGAATTTGGTAATTGATGAGTGATTTATGTCTGTCTTCTCACTATATTATGCATGTTTATATGGTAGAATCATAGGATTTGACATGTCTTAAATCGATTTTTGGCTATTAAAGCTTTTCTAACTTTAATTACATCTTAAACTATGTATATGATCTAGATTGATTGGAAATCACCCTTCTCATGCTTATATATTCATGTTATATGTAGATCAATGCTAGAAATTGTGTTGTTTGTCATATTTTAATTTACTACATTTTTTGGATGAGATTGCATGTTATTCTATGTTGGATGATATGATTTGATGTTGTTTGCTAGTGTTGTGATTACATAGAAAGTTAGGTTGGAGAATTGAGCAAATCAGAGGCAAAGTTGGTCAAAATTGGATAAAACATGGAGTGGAGGCTCTAGAGTATTGGAGAAGCTTGGGGTTCAATTCGCAAGTCCAAATTCTCTAAGTATAGAAGTCAGTACCTACACGAGAGGTCGATAACAAGTTCTGTGGATTGGTCCAATAAGTCGGTAGCTTTGGGGAGCGTAAGGGTGTTGCTAGTAGAGGTTGCATGAGGTGAAGGATATATTATAGGCTAAGTTTTAAAGGCTACGATGACTTGTTTCTGGAATATGAGGTAGGGTTGTAACGACCCCGAATTTTAATTAAATTTAAATTGATAATTTATTGAATTTTTGAATTAAATTTGTGAAATTAATTAATAAAGTGATGCGAGTTTCCCCGAATTAAACTAAATTGGCATAAATCATTTTGTAACTTTAAATATTGTATATATGTATATATATATATATTCGATTTGAATTTAAATTGTAAGTAAATGATTTAAATTTAGAATTGATGGTTAATAATAATTTGAATTTATAAATTAAATATAAGACGATAAATATTAAAGTAAAATAAAATAAATAAATTATAACCACACATTAAATATGGAAATACATTCAAAATTAATAAAAGAAAATAAAAATAAAATACAATTATATAAGATAAAGTATAAAGTAAATACATTAAGTAAAATCTAACAATAAATCAAAATGGAAGTTCATTTACATTTTTAAAGTAACATTAGCTAGATTCCAATAAGATATTTAAAATAGAAATTATTTATACTATGAAATAATAAGACTAAAAAAGAAAAATAAAATATAACATAACTAAAAATAAGTATGAAAACAAAGTATAAGGCTAAAGAAAGAAATACAAAACAATACCCTATCTTCTCAAGTACAATACTCAGCCACCATAACATGTTTTATCAGCCGAGTTAAAGGAATGTAAAGCAAAAGGAAATGTAAATATTTATAATAAAAGCCAAGTAATAAATGCAAATGTCCTTAGCATACAATCTACCTTACCTTTCAGCCACCAAATATCTTCATATATGTACACAGCCGAGACAAGCAAGTAAAGGAAAAAAATAAAGCAAATAAAATACAAGTGGTACAAGGCAATTAATACAAGATCCTCTCAGCCGAACTAAAGAAGGAAGAAAAAATATAACCTAGTACAAGCTAATAAATGCAAGTGTATCATCTTGTACAACATTTCATCTCAGCCTCCAATTTGAGATAAAAATCTCTGACCAACAAAGAAAGCTTACACTAGAAAATACCTCCTTTGTACAAACACATTTTATCACCCTGTAAACTGTTTCCATATCTCAACCTTCATTTCAATGTCGTTCCATTCCAGATGATTAGAAAACTAAAGTAATATCATCTCAAATTTAAACCAAGCTTCAACCAAAACAAACAAACATCAAAACAAATCAACTTCAAACCAGAGATCTAAAGTGTAACAACCCGCATATTTATCGATTGCATATTTAAATATTTTATTTAAATATAACATCGTTCGTCGGATTATAGTCCGAAAAGCTACTTTCTGCAAACGGCCGAATTGGGACTCGAAACCACCTCCATTGAGTCCAAAATGGTGTTTGCAATCTTTTTGAGTATAATCTTTGATATGTTTGGAGTAAGTCGAATTTCGCTACTTTTTCTATTAGGTTTGGGTTTGGGTTCAGCCCACTAGCTAACTAAACCCACTTAAACCCCCTAACTCAGCTCCTTCTCTTCATTCCATCTTCATTTCATTTCTTTTCTCAAGCTAAAGCTGAAAATGGTGGAAAGGAAGAGGAATTAGATATTCCAAGCCCTAGTTTCTCCTTGCAAACTCGAATCCTTGCTCCAAAATCAAATAGAAGCCATTGGTAAGCCTCCTCTTCATCTTCTCCAACTCTTTCTCCTTCAATTTCAGAAAGTTTCCTAACCCTAACTTAGGAAATACTTGTTTTGATCTTAGATTGAAGCTTGTTGAGTTGAAGTAGTGAGTGGTTGATCTTCTCTTTGCAATTGAGCTTCTTCTTCTTTGTTTTGGGTAAAAAGGTGAGATTTTTATCTCACATCTATGTGTATATCTATCATTGATGTTGGGTATGAATTCCTAACAAATATTCATGTGCTATTGCTTTTGGTTTGGAAAGAATTGGTATTCACTTGATAGGGCAAGAAGTGCTGGAAAACAGGCTCCGGCCGACCGAACGCAGGGTCCGGTCGACCGACCTGCTACCTGAGCACTTCCCTGCCTCTGTTTTGGGAGTGCAGGAATCTGGGCTCCGGCTGACCGACCCAGGAAGTCCGGTCAACCGACCTGCTTCCCGAGAATTTTTCAGAACAGTGTCCGGTCGACCGAGCCCTGTAGCCGGCCGACCGACCTGCTCATGTTTTCCCTGTTTTGCCTATTTTTGTTCGTTTTGATCGGTTTTCCAAATCTTATCGATGCAAGTTGGTTTTTAATGTTTGTTATTGCATCTTTGGCTTGGATAACATACTTTTGACTTCATTCACGAGTTTTATAAATAATCCCTCTAAATCGTATTAAAAGCTCCCTTCTCCGCTTTATAAATTTCTATTTAAACACACATGATTTTTCACTTCGAACGAAGTGGAAAGGAGATTAAATGGTTAGGTAAAACACGGACCATGAATCCACGCGTTCACCTTTCCGATTAGTCCCCGACCTATTCGATTGATCGTTTTGACCTTTGTGTCTGGTTTACCGATGACATGAGGTAAACTTTATAATGCTTTGAGTGTGAAAGTGGCTAATGGATAGTAAACCGTTTAGTGCGAACGAGTGGTTATGGGACATACGTTAACACTTTTCGGATTCCTTTTCGAGAGTTATGACACATCCGCCAGTTAGTGGTGTCCAGTACTGGGCCTTCGGACCTTCGCCACTACGGTTTGTTGCCTTCGGGGTTTATTGCCTTCGGGGTTTGTTGCCTTCGGGTATGTTGCCTTCGGGTATGTGGCCTTCGGGTTTGTACCTTCGGGTGTGTGCCTTCGGGTTTGTTGCCCTATAGTATCTCTTCCGATGTTGGTCTTTATGAGCCGCATGGGTGATATTTGGGTTTGGAGCCTTCGGGCTCATGGATCCTTGTTTATACAGTACTGAGCTCGAGCAATCTTTTGTTGTTTTCATTGATATGTATATTCCCTAGGTATCGCCCTTCGGTGTTGGTCTTTTTGAGCCGCATGATATGTAGCGATCATCTAGTTGAACTTGTATACCTTTATTGGTATTTGTTATTTGCCTTTTGGCTTGATTTGGGATATGATGTCCTTTGTTTATTTGAGATGCCGATGATACGAGGCTTGTTTTGTTATGTTCATCTTTTGTTAGATGAGTGTGTTATCTCATATAGAGATATTTGTTATACCATATGATCTTGCAGGTTTATTGTTGTTCAGTTTATCTAATTGATTTGTTATCTAGACTGACCCGTGTATTTTATACTCGGGTCAGACCGAGATGTTTCAGGTTAGGTGCTTTTGGACTTAGCCTCTTTTGCTTCCGCATGGACCATTCCGCTAGCTCCTTTTTGTCTTAGCTTTTATGTAGTCCTTATCTGTTGTAACTCTGATATGTATTCTTGTGAACTCGTCTGTATATTGTGGTTTGCTATACCACTTGACATGTATCATTTTGTATACTCTACTTTGTATCAGAATATGTGTTTATGATGATCCACTGTTCTGTGATGTATATTACATTGAGTTGTTACATTTTGTTCTGACAGATCCTATAGCCATTGTAGTTTTGCTTTAAGTATTTATTGAACTTGTCGAACCACATGAGATGATAAAAACCACTTTTCGGCGTGTTTAGTAGATAGTTAAAGTAAGACTACACATGGTCGCTTCCATTATACTCTATTGTCCGCATTAGCAGACGGTATTATCCATATAATACTCTTTGTTAATGAGGCTCTCGTAGTGGGGCGTCACATAAAGGGTTTTCAGCTAGCAAATTCAAACAGGTTTTAAAAACAAGGGAAGCAACTCTGTTTTCTTTCTCTGGAAAAACAACTGTGAGCAGCTTTCCACCCATGATTTACTTCTATATCTTGAGATTGTGGTTGATACTTGAATACATTATGAAATGTTGTTAGCCGTTAAATATGTCTGTATGTTTGCTATATATTGAAAACAAGTTGTTCTGTGATTTTGGTTGCTTACTAAAAGCTGTTTTTCAATATTTCAAGTTTTGAACAAAGTAAAACAGAGAAAATTTTGAATACTTTTTCATATAAATATTTTTACTTAAGAATTTAAGTTAAACAAACTTGTTTTAAACTGGAAATCACGGCCTGGAAGGATTGTTGAATGTGGACAGTG
The DNA here is from genome assembly GCA_030737815.1 of Allium fistulosum. Classification (NCBI taxonomy): domain Eukaryota; kingdom Viridiplantae; phylum Streptophyta; class Magnoliopsida; order Asparagales; family Amaryllidaceae; genus Allium; species Allium fistulosum. Next base: position 729,356,468 of record CM060902.1, on the reverse strand, counting down.
TAGCTTAAACACTGTATAGTCAAGTTCAGTAAATAGAAATCAATACGTTAAAATTCAAATATTTTAATTTGTTAATCTGATTTCGTATCTTGATTAAACATACAAAGCTAAGATTTTTAAAATGAAAACGATGATTTTTAGATTAAGATACAAAGTGTAGTTTAAAAATGAACAAAAAATGCTTTTTTGTGAATTTCTGGAGATTCAACAAATCTTAAATGCTGCAACTTGATGTAAAGCTAGCTTGATGATCCTCGAGTATAGGAAAAATGCTAAAGAAAATTTCTAATGCAAGGATTAGTTGGTTGGATCGAAAGTAGGGTTTGGCTCGAGTTGTATTTTGTGTTCTGTAACTCGATGATTTCGTCGCCATGGATGGATCGAGCCGCACGAATTTTGAGGAGATGGTAGAGGGAGATGATGGCGAGGTGAGGCCGGAGTCGCTAAGCAAACGGTGTAGCAGTGGCGAGGAGGTAATATCGATCGAGGTGAGCTTCAGGTTCGAGAAAAAAAATGCTTATTTTGAAATGGAAATTCTTAGGGTCAAGCTGAAATGGGATTACGAGTTTGTGAAGGATTTGCGACTTGCCGATGGTGTTGGAGTTCGTCGGAGCCCGGTCGTGTCGGCGTGCACGTGTACAGCAGCGATGATGTGCATTAGGGACATGAAGTCCTGGATCGCGTATCGTACTCGAGTCATGCTCGAGAAAGAGGAGGGGTTGCTTCGAGAGAGAACCCGAGTGCGTAAGCATGTTTACCCGTTATTTTAGTTTAAAACTTTAACTTAACTAAAAGGGAAAAGGAGAAGAAGAACGTATGTGAGGAAGAGAGGGGACTCGGGAAGATCTGCACTTGGCTCGGGTTGGCACTCGGGATAGCTTCGGGTTTGACCCGAGTATGTGAAGTTACAGTTTATAAACTTTAAACAAATCAAGTTTAAATCAATTTCTTAATAAATTCTTTTATATAATGATTGTTTTAGTTAAGTTTGGATTAGTTAAGGGTGTTAAATAAATTATTTTAAATTAATTTAGTTAAAGTGTTTTAAATCTTAAATAACCTTTGTTTTAAAAGTTTAAGTAAACTTAATATTTTAATTAAGTGGAAAATTAAAAAGTAAAAGGTGTTTTAGAGGATAGTTAACTTAATGGATTTAAGTTAATGGGGAATTAACCAAGGTGAATTATTAAGGAAATAATTAAAGGTTAATTAAATTAATGATAGTAATTAAAGGACAATTAATTAATAATTAAAAGTTAATTAGTTTATGATTTGATGGAAAATTTGTTAATGAAATTAATTAATGATTAATTAACCAAGATTTGTAGTTTATTCATAAGTAATTAAGATATTAATTGATCTTACTTATGGATATTTGGATTCTATTGGATGACTTGATTGTTTGATATCCCTGATATATGATGCTTTGTGATACATCCTGATTTATGTTGTGATCTGTGATTTACTCATATGTGATATATATCTATGATATGTGAATGAACGATAAGTGTAATAGTTTATATCGCTTATCAACTATATTACTGTATGCTGATCTGTGATGATTGAATGATGTTGCACTATTGTGTGAAACCCCTATACTACACCATACACACACAAATATGGATTTCACGTGGAAATCGGTTAAGTCACAGATAATTTAAATTTGATGTTTTCGAAATTGAAATTTTAATTTCAATTGATTTTGAAATTGGAAATTTGGGTTTAAAGTGAAAAGCTTTTGAAATGGAATTTCAAAGATAAAAGTTATTTTGAATAACTTAATCAAGTTTTGAAAATTTAAATAATTTGATTTAAATTTGAATTCAAGTTTGAAATTGAATCCTATGATTTGAAACTAGGGATTAAAGATGATATAAATGTGTTTGTATGAATCTAAACCATTTAAAAGCATAATTTTGAGAATTTGGATTTAACCCAAAGACCTTAACTCGTATAAATGAATCAGATTTCCAAAATGAAAACTGTTTGTTTTCAAATGATAAAAGCTTTCAAATAAGAAAAGAAATTCCGGTTTAATTAAAGGAATTTCAAGTTTGAATTGAAAAATGGTTTTCCAAGTTATGAATGAAATTCTTTTTGAAAGCTATGAATTGAATCTGTTTATTTTTAACAGATTTAAAAATGATGATTTGTGTAAACCATTTGAAATGGAATTGTTTTGAAAACTATGAGTTAAATCTTTGATTTAAAGATTTAACGAGTTAATCAAATTGAAAGGGAAATTAATTTGGAAAATCTGTGAATGAATCTTTTGTTTAAAAGATTAAAGTGTGGAAAATTGTTAAACCGTTAAAGGTTGTTAAAATGAATCTTTTTGTTTAAAGATTTGAAAATGGTAATCTCTTAAACCATTTAAAGAAAAGTTTTGGGTAATAAGTTGTGACTTAATTGAAATCCCAATATCCATATGTTTTTAAAGATTGCGCTCGTTATTCGATTTAGCCGGGAGAGGACCTTTGTGTCATATAACCCATTCCGAATAATGATACGTCGTATATGGATTGCATTTGAAGATCGGTGGTGAAGACCGGATATTTTCAAAAACGAAAGGACAACTCGTCGAATGTCTCTGCATCGACTGGTCCCCGATATAGAGATTTTAGCACCCTTTGTGATGGGAAGTCCGGACGTGATTAGAAAATTATCCGGATTTGCAAGGGCTTCTTCGGAAGTGCCTTCGGTTCTGTTCGAACCCGGAACAGACTTGTATGGTTACATGTCTGACATTACACTTTGAGATATAAAGCAGATTTCTTTCAAATACATTTCTGTTGGTGGCGGAGAATTTATTCTCTTAGCTTAACACCCTACTCTGAGACGTACGAGCTCAGAGGTTATGTAGTTGAAGGTTATCAGCAATATACTCCCAATTTGGTAATGTGACATGCTGAGTGTTGCTGTGTGATGATCATTATTTGATCATTCGTGATATGATCATTTGATTGATTATTTATCTTTGTGATCATTACTTTGATCATCTGTTGACCCAAAGCATGGCTTTGTGACAAAGCGTAGCTTTGTGGACGAGACTTCGTCATACCTCACAACCCGGAAATGGTTGAAACAGGAATATGCGGCAAGGTTATGAGGGTCGCACCCTTTAGGGTATGTCATTTCCTTCTGGAAAAGGGTGGTATCATGGTATGGAGCCCAGATACTTACTCATGTGGACACACTTTATTTATTATGCGTTATGTTGGTTACCGAGGCCTCGGATAAAGGTCCCAAAGGACCGGGAGGTGGCATATTCGTGAGTTACCTGTTATAGGGGTAACCCGGCCTTGTGTTGGCAAAGAGCAGTTTGTCTCTCGGGACGTCCAGCCAGAGGCGATCCCATGCGGCGGAAGGAAGTTCCTTAGCCTGACCATTTGTTGGAAAATCCAAAGAAACAATACGAGCCTTGTACGGTTTTAGTTGTATTACCTGCTATGGAATGTGGCAGTAACCTGCTATTGAACATAGTAGCTATAATAGGCATAACGTGAAATGCCTATGCTGGCAAAGGTTAATATTATACTTTCGAAGTGTTTTCTGCACTATGCACTAATAATAATAATCCAATGATTTTGCGTAGTAAGCATCTTTGACTATCATAAGGAGAAATCTCCTCCGATTCTGCATTTGCATTGTGTGTGTGTGCGGGAGGCCTTATGGTAGTTTCATTTTCCAAAAGCATTGCGGGTTTCAATGTTTAAAATTCTTTTGTGGCTTGTTTAAAGATAAACTATTTTTGTTGCTCACACCAGTCCCACGACTGACTCGGAGTTTATTGTTCCCTTCCTAAACTCTGGGTGCCCACTATTTTCCACACGGGCAGTCTAGAGTTGGGTTTCTCAGATATTCAGGTTGAGTAGATTATCTGGAGCTAGTCAGTCCTTGGACGACTGACCTTGCTTTTCGCTAGCTGTGGATTGGAGCATTCTATTGGAGATATTCTATCTGCTGCTGGTGTTAGCTATTTTCTTTCCGCTGCTATTTCTTGTATCATATCTCTGATGTATATTGATATCTGTTGTATCATTCTGTTGTATCATATTGTATCAAATTTTGTATCTGTCATTGTATCAATGTTATATATATTGATATATTCTTTTTCTTCCACTGTGTTGTTATACTTAATGGTGTTATAAGCTCCGGAGAACCAGATTCGGCGTTTGAATCTACGGCATTTTGAGTACAAGTGAAGTACGGGTGCCGATTTTCGAAGGCTGAGTTTTTGGGTCTTTTACAAGGGTGCTTTGAAGAGAGGACTTATTCGATGACGACTTGATTTGTGTAGAGAAGTCGGGGTCAAAGCATTTGGGTATGGAGTAATAGAAGCAAGGAAGGAGTGGGAGAAAATTGAACCATAGGTTGGCTAATTAGAGAGCTCGATATTGAGTTGGGAGGTGGTACTGACTTCTTGGTTTAAGTCCAAATGGTATGGAACTTCTGGGAGGTCAAGTGGAGGTCATGTAGATTGTGCTGGAGGTGTTGGCTTGTTCGTATCAGGTTGGATGACGATATAATGGCATGATGAAAAACTATTGTCTTGGGATGTTAGCTCGTGTCGGGAGTTGGTTCCGATGATGGCGGCTCGTAAAGGGGTGTGCTGTATGATTGCGGAATGTGTAAGGCTTCCTCATGAATAATGGAAACCAGATTAAGTAAGAAGAGCTCGGTATCCAAATGGAGCAAAGAAGGGCTCTGGTGTATGTGCTAAGGAATCGTTGATACACAAAGTGTTTTCTATTGTACTCGAAGTAGGGGTATTGTAAGTGGGGATACCCATGGATTGGTAGCGAGGATTTGTATACCATGGACCTATGGCTTTAGGTCTAGTGTCCAACTTCAGGCTACAAGACATGTGACCAGATTTGGGCTGCGAGATACAAGAGTACAGTGGAGAACGGGATTTCTATTAGTCCCTGGTAGAAGGAGGTCATACGAGCTATCTTATATTCAGAGCACAAGGAGTGATAGTTAGGGTTGTTAATGAATGCTATGGATGCTTTAGTTGTTTTGTTTAATAGGCTATCACTCGTAGGTATCAGGGGAAGTAGGTATTGGAGATAGGAATACCTAGAGGACTGATATCCTTTATTTGGTTTGTGGTATATCTTTATGATACTGTAGATTATCATATTATAGTGTTGTATGCTAACTCTTTGGTTGCAGGGACATATCAGTTATGGTTCGTGTAACAACCCTGGTATTGGTGATTACCTAAAATATTAAATTATAATGATAGTTATAGTTTAATATTGAGAATAAAATAAAATGGAGGAGATAAATTGGGCTTGAAATGATTGTTAGGAGATTTGGTTAAATAAGATGGAAATATTGGAATTTTGTTAATTTGAGTTAATAAATTAATCAAGAGATATATTTCAACATTTAAATTGTTGAAATAAATATAAATTGATGAAAATAAAGTTTTAAAAATTTTATTTTGAGAATTTGGAGTGAAAATAATCAATTTGTAATTTCATTTGGGTAAATGCAATAATATTGGAAATTAATGCCAATATTAACCATTTATTGGTTTTAAAAAGGGGGAAAATGAAGTAAATTTGTATTTTATTAATATAAAAGATGGAATATTGTTTAGAAATAATATTTTGATGTGTAAGTAAAGTTAGAATGGTTTGTTGTATTTTATTTGACATGACAACAATTTTTGTATAAATTGTTATGTTAAAAATGGTGTTTTATGAGAATAAAAAGTGTAAATTGTGTTATTTATGTAAAAAATAAGGTTTCATTGATAAAAATAAATTTTTACAGTTAAAATAAATTTTATTTGGTTGTAGAAACAATTTGATTTACACAAACTTTTGTTTTATAATTTTTTCTTGGTTTTAAAATAAGAAAAGATGTGTTTATATTGTTAAAATAAATGGAAAATGTGTATTTACTTAGTAATTTTCACTAAGTATAAGATTGGGCTTATTGGGTATGAGTTTTAGATCTTAAATCCAAATCTAGAACTATCAGGAAAGAAGAAAAAAATATGAGTTGTACGTTGTTTTTCCTTGGACTCATTTCTTCTTCTCCAGAATTAGCTTACAGTAAAGAAAACAATGGCCACTTCTTGCTTAATTAAATCTTGCTCTAATTTGCTGTAAATTCAAGTGAAAATCAACAAAACAAAGAACGGTAAAGGTAATCAAATCCAATACTAGGAATTAATTCATCAAATCTTGAGTTTGTATTGAATTGTCTGTAACTTTTCTTCTTTTGGTCTGCATGTTTTTTTAGCAACTACAGGTCTTTGAAGGCTTCTTTACATCAGAAAGCTTCTAGTTTTCTTCTGTTTGATCAAGCTAAATCCACTTTTTGCCAAGGTGAGTGCAAGCTCACAAATTTACTAGCTGAAAGTGATAACCTTGTGAAAAAATTTGTTTGAGATTTAAGCTGAAATGAATTATGCCATAACTTTTTCGTTTCTTATCCAAATTTAAAAAAATTTGATGTTCTGGAAATCTTAGACATAGAGCTACAAGTTTCATGTTTTGAGTTTTCTGAAATTTTGAAGTTTGCTTGATCAAAATCGTACTTGTTTGTTTCTGTCCTGAGAGTAAATCGACAGCAACAACAATCACAGGCCTGAGATTTGTTTTGGCCATAAATCTTTCTTTTCTTGATCAAATTCAATAGTTTTGGATGTTCTGGAAAGAATAGACATAGAGATACAAGTTTCTTGTTTTAAGTTTTCTGAAATTTTGATGTTTGCTTGATAAAAATCGTGCTTGTTTGTTGCTGTCCCGAAAGCAAATCGACAGCAACAACAATCACAGGCCTAAGAATTGTTTTAACCATAACTCTTTAGTTTCTTAACCAAATTCAATAATTTTTGATGTTCTGGAAAGCATAGATCATGTACTACAAGTTTTATGTTTTGGGTTTTATTAAATTTTGAGGTTTGCTTGGTCGAAATTATATTGTATGTTGCTGTCCTGAGTGCAAAATGACAGCAATAACAATCATCGACCTTAGAATTGTATTAGCTCGTTTTGCTCTCATTCTCGTTCGGTTTTGATATTGTTTTTGAGATATTTTGAGAGCTATGATACCTATCAGTAGGCTAGCTATATTGGGAGAATTTGAAATTCAAATTTAAATGGAATTTGAATTAATTTTGGGATAAATTTGAATTGAATTCGTATTGAATTCAAGTTATCGGTTTTGAGATATCCTTCTTAGTTTTTATTGTTTTCGAGAACGGTTTTCACTAAACCATTTTTGAAATATAAGGACATTTCAAATTATTATTATATAGTATTTTAAAATTATTTTTCTAAATAAAAATATATTTATTACCTATAATAAAGAAATTTCAAGTATCGGTTTTAATAATCGTTTTCGGAAAATCGTTTTAAATTCCTGTTTTCCTCTAATAAAATTATTTTATAAATAAAATTACTTATTTTTATGAATTTTGGATGTATGAGAAAGACAATTAAATAGTAAAGTAAAACATGTGGTATGGAACACATGGATTTGCTTTATCGCTTAATATCGGACTTATACGATCGAAACCCTTTCGATGAACTGTTTGAGATGATTTAAGGTGTTATTAAATTTTTGGGTAGATTATATTGTCCGACAACTCCAATTTAGGAGTATATTCGATGAAGGACCATTTTTAGATGTATTTCTTAATCGCCGATGAAATGAAGCGAATTAAGAGCTAGAAATTCCTATTTGGAATTATGGTTATAAATAACCATCTAGATGTTATTTTTACTTGCCGATGAGATGAGGTAAGCTTCTTTATGATGATTTTACGATGTTGAGATGTATTATGATGGCTTTTACTTGTCGATGAGATGAGACAAGTCATGATGCTACTAATACTTGTCAATGAGATGAGACAAGTAGGGTATTGTATTTACTCGCCGATGAGATGAGGCATAGTATATTTTCATGATGTTTATGATGTTTTACTAGTGTGGCACCAACTAATGGCTAGTAAACCGTTAGGTTCGAACGTATGGTATGGGACGTACGTTAATGCCTATTGTGTTCCTATCCAAGAAGTTGAGACACATTCACGATGTTTACTAGTACTATAGACCACGAGTACTCAATTGGAGTCATCACGATGTAGTTGCGACTCTGATCATCACGATGTTATTAACTCGGGTCTTTATGACAGGGAGTCATTATTATATTATAGACTATAGTCATCACGATGTTCATGATGTTATGATGTTACTTGACTCCAGTCATCACGATGTTTATGGTACCACATATTAGTACTAGTCACAATGTAAGCACGTGTAGTTTTCCATGAAGTTTTAGATGTTTTGATTTCACCTTTTTATGAGGATATTATAGCCTTGAGTAAGATGAAGGCTTACATGTATTGATGATTTTATGGTGATTTCTAATATGATGTTTTGAACCCTCATTGAGTTCTATTATGATGGATTTATAAGGTTTTAGACTGTTTTATGATAATTATTTATATGGTTCAAATCCTTGCCTATTTCACTTATATAACTATAGAAGATGAACCATAGTTAGATAACCAATTGAACTCCCTTATGAAATCATGATGAACCCATAGATGTCTCACCTTAGAGATGATTTGATGATACTTATATCGTTCCGTTGTCAAACAACGGAATGGTTCTCCCTTTCCTCCTATTACTGTTATCTTTACTAATGATAAGTTCTAGCCTACCTGACCCGTGTATTTATTACTCGGGTCAGACCGAGTTGTAGGTTAGGTATGGATTTAGCTCACTCCTTCTTGGATCCGTTAGCTTGCTTTTGTTTTGACCACTTCTTTCGGACTTGGACATTGTACCTATTATTTTATAGGATGGTTGTGTATGTATATTTTGTAGTTCATGCTACTTATGTATGTTGTATTATGTATGATGTATGGAGATGTATGTATACTCTGATCTGGGTTTGCTGTTTTGTGACTGTTTATATATATATATATATATATATTTGTATATTGCATTTATTCTGAAACGGTCCTAAACCACCATGGTATCGTATTAGTTAAGGACTAGGTGTGTCGACCATATATGAGGTAATGGAAAAAAATATCGACATACTTAGCTCTTAGCTAATGCATTATCATGAGGGTCGCCCTTAACCAGCCATATTCTCTGCATTAGTAGCCATGATTACTTAGTAATTCTCTTTACTAATGTGGGTCTCGGGATGGGGCATCACAGTTCGTGTTCTCTTGTTCCTTACCATATTTACCTATAAAGTATTTTGAGACTCATTTACCGCCCATACCAGACTATTGCCTGACCCAAGGTTTTATGCTTTACCTCTTATTATCTTCAGTACCCTTAATTGAGTAGACTAGATAACAGGTCTAGTGACACAGTAGCAGTTCGGAGGATGAGCTGGATGGAACTATCTCGTATTATATACATAGATGGATTCTAAGATTATTCCGCTGTGCAACGCTGTGGAGCCCATGATAGTGCTTGCTTATTACTATTTATTGAGACAGTTTATTTGAGTTTACTTATGTTGTATAAACTCTACTGCATTTGATGTATGACTTTGTGGATCTATTGCTCTAATGATGATGTGTTCATATAGTTATTATCGCCTCTTCTGTTATATATGGGATATTATATTTTATTCATAAGCTATGAGATATGATAGGTTATATGTTATATTGGTTTATTTCAATCTTGATGATCATCCTATATTGCCCAGGCACGGACAACGCATTATTTATATACTATTGATGCCGGTGATATAGGGCGTCGTCACATTTGGTATCAGGGCTTTGGTTACATGATTAACTTGAGTTGATACCATGGTCCAGTAGAGATAGGGAAGTCGTTATCACCTTAGACTTGATCGAGATTATGTATATGTATGAGAGAGTGCGTACTTGTTATAAATTTGGTTTTCATATCTATACAATAATATATTATATAGTACAAGTCGCATGTATATGAGCACTATGGACATAGTTTTTTTTATAACAAACTGATCATTCTTGTTATAGATAAGAATGAGTCGGCATACAAGGAATGCTGTGAGGAATTCTGCGTCAGGGGTAGATGAAGGAGCGGGATAGGAGCTGCTACGCCTGATGTCCAAGCCAAGTTCAATGCCATGATGACTAATATGATGAGAAATGCTCCTGGAGTTGTAATGGGAAGATGTGCTCCAGTGTAAGCGCCTAAGGCTGATTTTGTGAGGGTATGCAAGGATTACTCCACTTTGGGAGGTAAGCAATTCCAGGAAAAGGAATCAGCCATAAAAGTACAAGACTGGTCGGATACATGTGAGCGCATCTTCGGTGATCTGGAGATGGAAGATGCTAGGAAGAGAATATTGGCTTCGAGGAAGCTTCAGGGCCGAGCTATGAATTGGTGGATGTTGTCACTATTGCTACTCTAAAAGACTAGTTTTCTTGGAGTCGGTTTATGATAAGATTTAAGGAAAAGTTTATTCTGATTGCTCAAATGTCGGTTATGTTAAGAAAATTTGCCGATCTCAAGTAGGGATAGATGGCAGTTTTTGAATATGTGGTAGAATTTGATGCTTTGTCTTAGTATGGGATGTCATTCACCGACACTCCTTGGAGGAAGAATGAGAAGTACATCATAGGATTAGATGACTATCTTCGAGAGAAGCTAGTGGACCATACATATGAGCCGTTTCAAAAGCTAGTAGAGAAGGCACTTTGCTGTGAGAGTTTTTACCCTAAGGCTAAGACTACTATTGCTATTTCTACTGAGAAAGAGGGGCCAAAACCGCGGCAAGGCGGTGAAGGCAAGAAGAAGTGGAATGGAAAGTGAAAGCAGTCCTAAGGAAAGGGTGTTAAGATAAAGGGTAAATGGGAACCTATTTGATTCGGGTATAACGCGAAGGGTCATTTAGTTAGAGACTGCAAGACAAGTGAGAATAAGAAATGCAATAATTGTAATAAGCCTGGGAATTTGAAGAAGAATTGTCTGAAATCGGTAAAGGATACGCAGGTGGTGAAGGCATATGCTTTGGACTTCATCAAGTACTCCCTCGGCGAAGGAGAAAGGGAAGGGAGTCATCATTCAACGTATGATTTCTATTGGTGATGTTCCCGTTCGAGTTTTGTTTGATATCGATGTTTCTCATTTATTCATCTATAGTGACCTATTTGATAGATTGAGATTGGAACCCGATATAGTAGACCGATCCCTAATCATGATGAACCTTGTTGTAGGCTCTACTAGTCTTTGCATGATTTGTTGTGGCCTAGTTTTATTGAGTCATGGATGTTCTTTGGTTTGTGATTACTTTGTTTTGAACTTTATTAGGCTTGGGATTATCTGAGTATGGACTAGCTTAGGAAGTATGCGGTTATAGTGGATTGCGAGAAGCAATGGTAACAATCGGAGATGTAGATGGGTGAATGGTAGTGATTGGCTGCCTGCCAGAGGATGAGGAGATGGTTAGCTTTATATATTCGCTTGAGGTTCCATAGGAGGGATTGTCATTTATGCCTATCGCTAGAGAGTATCCAGATATTTTTGAGGAAATAACTAGATTACCACCACATAGAGAGATCGGGTTTCGAATAGACTTGGTGAAGGAAGCCGGACATATAGTTATTCCTTTGAGGCATATGGCACCCAAAGAGCAGAAGGAATTGGAGGTGCAAATGAATGACCTATTGAGGAAATGGTTCATTCGGAGGAGCATATCTGCGTAGTGCACCTATAGTACTCGCAATGAAGGGGGTGGCTCTTTGAGGTTGTGTGTGGATTAAAGTGAGCTGAATAAAGTGACGAAGAAGAACAAGTATCCACTCCCATGCATTGATGACTTGTTTGATCAGCTGCACGGTGTGAAGGTGTTCTCCCAAAAATATTTGGCAATGGGATTCCACCAGTTGAGAGTAGCGAAGAAGAGTGTGCCTATTATTTCATTTCGTATGCCATCAGGTTTCTATGAGTGGTTGGTGATGACATTTGGATTGACCATCTCATGATTCGGGTTTTTAGAGACTAGCTGAATAAGTTTGTGTTTGTGTTCGTGGATGATATTCTAATCTACTCCAGAACCAAAAATGGGCTAATGATGCACTTGTGGATTGTGCTAGAATATTAAGATAGCACAAGTTGAGAGCGAAGTTCTCTAATGTCACTTTTGGAGAGAAGAAGTGAGATTCTTGGGTCACGTCGTTTTGGGATGAGGTACAACAAAGGATCCTACGAAGGTGGCGGCAGTCCAAGATTGGAACCAGCCCAAGAATGATACAGATGTGAGAAGTTTCTTATAATTGGCGAGACATTATAGATGCTTCATAAAGAACTTCTCGAAGGTAGCAGCAACGTTGACATATTTGTTGAAAAAGAATCAGACCTTTATGTGGGATGCAAAGTGTGAGCATGCATTTGTAAGTTTGAAAGAGTAGCTGAAAAGTGCATCAGTGTTGACCATTCCAAGTGGAAATGAAGAGTTAACAGTATACACTTATGCATGTGGTATTGGATTTGGTGCGGTGTTAATGTAGAAAGGAAGGGTTGTCGCTTATGCGAGTCGACGGCTAAATTCGCACGAAAGGAATTACCCATCTCATGATTTGGAATTGGCGGCAATTGTTTTTTCTTTAAAAATGTGGAGCACTATTTGTTGGGAGAAAGATTTAACCTATTCACGGACCATAAATTCTTGAAGTACCTTTTCTCTTAGAAGAATCTCAACCTTCGACAATAACGGTGATTGGAGTTCTTGGCTTCTTATGATTTTATTATTTCCTACACTTCAGGAAAAGGGAATGCAAATGACAATGCATTGAGTAGAAGACATGTGGGGTTGGGAGCAATGTTCTTGGAATGGAAGCAGATAGAGTATATTGCTAGAATTGATTTCAGGCCTCATCGCGAGCTAGAACATGAAATGTTGGCAAGCTTATCGATTAGACCTACTCTGATTGAAAGGATCGGTACTAGTTAAAAGCGAGATTATAGGCTGGTGGAGATCATAGCAAAGATAGAAGGAGTAGAATCTAATGATACGAAGCAACACGAACTTGACAGAGAAGGTTGGCTTCATAAGGATGGAAGATTATTTATTCCCGATGTTGATGGATTGCGAGATGAAGTGCTAAAAGAATGTCATCACTCCAGATTGACCATTCGTTGCGGTAGTAATAAGATGTACTGAGATATGAAGCGAACTTATTATCGGGAAGGTATGAAGAGGGATGTTAGGGCATTCATCTCAAAGTGTATAGACTGCCAGCAGGTAAAGGTAGTGCAAAAGAAACTTAGTGAATTGTTGCAACCATTAGAAATTCCTGAATAGAAATGGGAGTAAGTATTGATGGATTTTATTGATGGATTGCTGAGGACTCAGGCAGGGTACGATGGCATTTGGGTCATAGTAGATTGGTTGGCCAAGAGTGTGAGGTTTATACCCATCAAGTCAAGTAAAATGGCATCCAAGCTAGTGGAGTTGTATATAAAGTGGATATTACGATTTCACGGTGTGTCAAAGAGCATTGTGAGTGACCGAGACCTGTTGTTCACTAGTGGGTTTTGGAAAAGCTTGCAAGAGGCATTAGGGACGGAGCTGCATCTTAGTACAACTTATCTCCCGTAAATGGATGGACAGATCGAAAGAGTAAATTGTATATTGAAAGCTCTCTTATGAGTATGCATTGTAGACTTTGGTGGATCATGGGATGATCATTTGCATTTGGTGGAGTTTGCATACAACAACAGTTATCAGTCGAGTATTGGTATGGCTCCATAAGAAGCATTGTATGGCCGACCATGTAATGCTCCTTCATGTTGACGGGAAGCAGGCAAGAAACTGATACTTGTACCAGATATTATTAGAGAGACTTCAGAGAAGATTGAGGCCATTCGGCAATGAATGAAACCTGCTCAGGATCGACAGAAAAGCTATGTGGATAAGAGATAAAGAGATTTAGAGTTTTCTGTCGAAGATATGGTGTTTGTAAAAGTTTCTCCTCTAAAGAATGTAGCTCGATTTGGTAGAAAGGGGAAGTTGGCAACAAGATTTATAGGACCTTTTCCAATAGTCGAGAGAATTAGGAAGTTAGCATTTAGGGTCGACTTTCCTCAGAAGATGGCAGGCGTGCACAACATTTTTCATGTCTCTTATCTACGGAAGTTTGTGCATGACTCAGGTGTGAAGATCACACTAGATCAGTTGGAAGATGTTGAGGTAGAACCAGAAGTTTCTATACCTCGTAGGCCACTTTGTATTGTTGGATACGATATGAAACAGCTTAGGAGAAAGTCAGTGAAGCTAGTGAAGGTACAATAGAGCAGAAGTGATGATGATTGTACATAGGAGACGGAGGAGAACATGAGGACTACGTGTCCAGATCTCTTTAAATGGTAAGATCCACTGTTTATTGTATCTACTTTCACTATTATATGTTATATTTGATAGGTTAGTATTCCACATGCTAGGATAGGCCACCTATACTATTAATTTCATGGCTGCTTGTTTGATATGTATGATGGTTGCTTATAGTTGGTAAGCATGCGGGATGGCCATGGTAACTTATAATTTGGCTTGTTTGGAGATTTCAGGGACGAAATTCTTAAAGGGGTGGAGAATGTAACGACCTATATTTTACTTATCGGAGATTGTAAAATATGTTCATTTTATTCGTATGAGGTCATATGGTTTTATAATTTTGGAATATGACTATTGGGACAATTTACATATCTATGATTTTCCTGAACTTCTATGTGACAATTCGACCCTAGAAATCTTGTTTGGGCTATGACTTTTGACCAAAGTCAATTTAAGGTCTCAAACTAGTTTTATTGCTTCAGGATGATGGTTTCCCATTCCGTAGAGTGGTCATAATAGAAAAACGGACTTACAGTTCTAAAGTTACGCCTGTTTTATATTTTTAAAGTTACTGGCCAAGGTTAGTGTGTAATTAATTAAGCCTATTAGTCTAATTAGATAATATTATAAATAAAGTACTGAAGAGTTAAGTTAAAACTTTTCTCTCTCATTCTAAATCATCTTTAAACCCTAAATAGCCATAGATCCATCCTAATTTCATCAAAAATAATCCAAATTGCTCTCTAAATCAAACTAGATTGCGGATTGAAGATTTAGATCATCAACTAGAAGAGAGAGATCATCTATTTGATTGATTTGAAGTACATTCCATTGTTGTCCGTATTGGATCTACATTCATATTAGTTGAATTTGGTAATTGATGAGTGGTTTATGCTTTCCTTCTCACTATACTATGCATGTTTATATGGTAGAATCATAGGATTTGACACGTTTTAAGTTGACTTTTGACCATAAAACCATTTTTAACTTTAGTTACATGTTAAACTATGTATATAATCTAGATTGATTAGAAATCACCGTTGCTCATGCTCAAATATTCATGTTATATGTAGATCTATGTTAGAAATTGACTTGTTTTTTCTTATTTTGATGGATTGCTTGTTTGATTAGATGAGATTGCTTGTTATTCTATGATGGACAATATGATTTGATGTTGTTTGCTGGTGTCGTGATTGGATAGCGAATCAGAGGCAAATTTTGTCGGAATTGGAAGAAACTTAAAGAGGAGGCTCTGGAGTATTGAAAGAGCTTGGGGTTCAAGTCGCAGGTCCAGATTAACTAATCACAGAAGTTGGTACCTGCATGAGAGATCGGTATCGATTTTTGTGGGTTGGTTCAACTAGTCAGCGGCATTAGGGAGAGCAAGGTTGTTACTAGTAGAGGTTGCCTAAGGTGATGGATAGGTGATTGGCTAAGCCTTGGAGACTGATGACTTGTTTCTAAAATATGAATTAGGGTGCTTTGAAGAGAGGACTTGTTCGATGACGACTTGATTTGTGTAGAAATGTCAGGGTCAAAGCATCTGGGTGTAGAGTACTAGAACCAAGGAAGGAGTAAGAGAAAACTTAGCCATAGGTTGGCTAAGTAGAGAGCTTAGTACCGAGTTGGGAGGTCGGTACCGACTTCTTGGTTTAAGTCCAAATGGATGGATGTTGTGGTAGGTGAACTAGAAGTCTTGTAGACCGAGCTGGAGGTTTTGGTGTCGTAAATTTCATCATTTGTATCAGGTCTTGGTACCGACTTCTTTGTATTCCATCATGTCTAATATAGTCCTTTTTGAGTTATCTTCTTCTTATCGTAAATTTCAAGGAAGAAATTCTTTTAAAAGGGGAAGTATCTAACGACCCATAAATTAATCTTGATAAATAATACTAATTTTTAAAATATTCAAACACAAGACTTTATAACACAAATTATATCGTTTAGAACAATGGTTAATAATGGTACTCTTATTTTGAATAAATAATTATAAAAATATACTCTTTGGAAAAATATCGATAAAGTGACCGAAAATCGTTTTATTGATAAACAGTTTTTTAACCGTCGGATGTCGCGAACGATTTTTTTTACATACACATATTTACCTATTTAAGAAAGAATATGCAATAAAATTATTTATTTTATTTTTGAAAATAAAATGTTTTTATGACATCATCAATGATATCATTATATGCGAATAATCGATTTTTGAATATAAATTGAGTTTATATAATTTAATAATTATTTTAATATAAAATAAGGCAATTGTGATCATTAAATAATAATAGAAATATTATTTTTAAACTTTATTTACAAATATATATAGTTTAACTAAGAAGTAACAATATGACCGGAAATCGGACTCCGGGTTCGTAATGGTTTGACGAGAAGAAGTTGTTTCGAGATACTGTAACCTAAGGAAAAATATCATGATATTTTGTACTAAAAAAAACAAAACTTCCCATCACTTTAGAGCATATGGAGCATCATATGGAGGAGGAATATGGGGAGGAGGCCATGATCGATATTTATGAGTGGGTTGGTTGATGTAGGCAAGCACATAGATGGTGAAAATATCATGATATTTTGGTGAAAACATCATGATATTTTTTCTCCATACTTTTTGCCTAGAAATAGCAAGCCACTTCCACTCTTCCTCTTCACTAATTCACTACTTCTTTTCTTCTTTTTCTTCTTCTTCACCTAAGAAGATATCTTCAATGGCCTCCTTCTCTTTATATAATATTCCACAAGAATAGCAAAGCTCTGCTGAGAAATATACATCCAAATAGAAAGGTATATACTACCTTAGGTTCGAGATCGAATTAGTAATCTCCTCTCATTTTCTCTACCTAAGCCATGCCCATCCAAGCATTCCACCACCCTTGAAAGCGCAAGGCTAAACACCTAAGAGCCCCCGAGCAAGATTCATAAGCTCTGATGTAGGAATAACAGAGCTATAGCTGATTTGTAGTTCGATTCGAAAATGACATCAAATGAGAAATTCGACTTATTTTTATTATAAATTACATGGTGTTATGATATTTTTTTTATGATTATTTTCTATGATTGATCAACATGTTTGGATGTGATAATATGTTTGGTGATAGAAATAATTCACGTTAAATACACGTCAAATTTACACAAAGAAAATCACTTTCCTATATGGATTATAAAAGGGTACGGAATGGTTAAACCACTTTAAAATGATTATAAATCTTTTATAAACAATAAAATTCAATTCGGAGAAGTTTTGACAAGATATGAAATTGGAGCCAAAAACAGGCGTATCGCGTAACGGTAGTTCGCGATTTCGCGACATACATTTAAATCAATATGTAAAGTGTAATATAGCTCAAAATGATTCGAAAAAAGAATATTTCGACCTCTTATAACTATGGTTTTCAAATTAAGATAAAAATCAAGACTTCATTAATAGAGTTTGAAATATGTCCAAATCAAGTTTTCAAAAACATCGCGCTTTGGCATTTCGAAAACCAAAATGGCAAAATCTTTAAAATGGATATTTTTTTAATATTTAAAAATATTAAATAAATTCCATAAATATAATAAAATGTTTTAAAAGTGATTTGAGTTATAAAAATGGACATATGTGGAATGAAGTTAATGTTTTGGTCAAAGAAGCTTTTAAAAACACTATTCGCAGCACTTTTTGGTAACTATTGAAATTAAGATTTAAACTTGGGATTTTCTTCCCAAATCTTTTGCAAATGTTTTTCAAATAATAAATCAGGAATTTTAAAAAGTTTAGTGTTGATCAAATAACTTGACCGAATTATGGGTGATAGGGAGATAGTCTCTAGACCCGAGCTTGGACAACTAGCGACTGGGTTCCGCTTTAGCTATCCGAACTGGCCCAATAGAGGGCATAGTAAATTTGATGTACTCGGACCACATTTTCCTAAGATAAAAAGAGATTTGGAGATTTCCAAAAGTAAAAAAAATAAAATAAGATTTTAGTGATATATGAAACATATTGATTAAACTCTATATTAAATTCCAAGGAGGGAATTCGTACTATCTGTATGAATTTAAAAAGTGATTTCACCGTTATTCGATGAACAGTATAGGTTGAATATGGAAATTAATATTGAGTATAATTAGTATAATTCCTATGGATCCTATTTACTCAATACTAACTAGTTTTTAATTTACCATCTTAGATAACATGGTTTTAACCCATTTAAAAGATATATTTGGAAATATGTTGTGACGACCCGCAAATCCGTACCCTCTGAACCGACAACAAACCACGCCTGTCGACCCAGAGCAAACAGAATTGCAGATAATCATGAGAAAGAAAAGAGAGGGTGAGAAGAAAGAGAGAAGAAAGAGGAAAAGAAGAGAAGAAGTAGTGAGAAGCGGAACTAAAACAATACAGAATCTCACAATGCAGTGGAATAACATATAATATAGATCAATAACCTTTACAAAGAGAAACTGTAATATACATAAATCAATATCAGAGTACACAATAAGTAATCATCGGCTTGGACAGTTATAATTACATGTCCTCACAATTGCTGAAATTTTACAACAACAACAAAGCAAAACAACGGAAAAATAACAGATACGTGTATAGGACATGAAGATCTCCAGCTCGCCTGCTGAAGCTCCAAAAGCACCAAATCTGAACTTGTAAATATACTCGGTCTAACCCGAGCATTGAAAGTGAAGAACACCCGGATCAGTCTGGTAAACTAGCGAGAGAAAAACACATCTCAACTGAATTTATAAAGTTATCAAAAAATTTCCTTTATCAAAACAATAGGTATCTCGTATGTCCACGTCCACACATAAACACAGATGGTTTTTTCCCTTACGATAACCAAAACCTATCATATCAAATCATGTTATATTATAATAGTGTCTATCATACAAATAATAATTAACATAGCTGAAATTGTTACCATTATTAAATTCCAGCAATAATAGGCTCTACAAACAAAATGGCAGACATGTAGTGGATTATGGATTTCCATACAAACGACTAGGTGACGGAACTACATTTTTCGAGCTGGGTACACCTCTAGAGGGATGTACCCAGGGTCCAGATACTAGGTGCCTAAACCAACACAAGACCGGCCTACCCCTTCCTGGATAGTACCGAATATGTCATTACTCTGGTCGTTACCGGCCTAAATCCATGGCCACAAGCATACATCAACAATAATCCAATACACGACATCATAGCGTGTAAATATACATCTAGAAGAGTGATGACATCTCCTGATGGGAGCTTAGCCTTGCTGCTTCTATCCTTGTTTTAATCATTTTCCGGGGAGTGAGGCTGAAAGAGGTATCGATTACCTTTCACATATCACATCATCATCATCTTTGAGTGCCACATTGCCATTCCCGTTGACTACTAATTGCCTTCCACAAAAATACAACTTTTGAGCTCGTATGTCTCAAGGAGGGTGTTAAGCTAAGAGAAGTTTGAGCTGTGAATCTATGGTTTGATACCATAGTGGTACTTTCCAAAATATTTTAAAGGTTTCCAAATATCTTTGAAAGAATAGTTTTGGTGAATTTACTTTTCTCGATAAGATAAGGATATATTTTGGATAAAGAGATTTAATTTAGTAAAATTAAATTAAAAGGAGATTTGGAGTTATTCACTGGAAAAATGGAATAATTGATTGAATGATTGTTTATTTGATGGTTAAATAATCGACTATCAAATCTGGACCAAAAATATAACTTTGGGAATATCTAGGAGAAATACGAGATTTATATGGTACAATTATCGTTCGAGGTGCTATACTATATGTATAAACTCGTTTCATTCTTCTATGACGTTTATAAAGAAATCCATCCACTAACGGTTAGGAGATGATCTCCGATCTTATTTCGTCTGTTTATTTCCTAAAGAACCGGGGTTGAGTTACCGGAAATAGCGAACGTTGTTTCGAAGAGATCGGGATCAGATAAGTTATTCGGAAACCACTTCGATCCAATGAATACGTTTTCGATGTAAAAACAAGAGCATGGAGTCGAAGATGGAGCAGTGAAGTGCAAGGGCTAATCGTTACTAATCCTGAGGATTATTCCAAAATGGATGTAGTAGGAATAGTGCCTTCGGTTCCGTTCAGACTCGGAACGGACTTGTATGGATGAATGCTATCAGAACATTGTCATCGGAGGACAATGAGCATTCTAAGTGAAAAATTCCTTAAAAGGGTAATCGTGGCCTCTAGCCTCATCAACCGGGAATGATTGAAAATCAGGGGAGATGCAGCAAGGCTAAGTGGGTAGCACCCAATTAGGGTATGTTTATCACCTTTCTAGATAACCTCGGATATTAATTATTACTACGGTATATGGAAGGAGCTCGAAAGAGGGTGGGAACACATGAGGTGATAGCATATTCGGTCTATCCAGGTCAGGGATAGTCCGGTCTTGTGTGGCAGGGGATCCCGGCGTGGTCCTCGGTACATTGTTTCTAGACATATACTGTGACAGGTAATACCCCAGTACATTGTTTCTAGTCATTCGTATGGAATCCATTCTCCAATCAGTGCCGTACGGTTTTGATTGTGCCCAACTATGCTGAAACGTGAGATGCAAGCATTTCGGCTATTTGAACAAGTATTTGTATTTAGACACTATTATAATATCAGATGATTTTGATATGAAATGTTTTGGTTATCGTAAGGTAAAAACCCGTCGTGTTTATGTGTGGCGTGGTCTTACGAGATACCTTTGATTTTCAAAGGATTTGAAAACTTTAATAATTCAAATTGAGTGTGTTTTCTCACGCTGGTTTTCCAGACTGACTCGGGTGTTATTTTATTATAATGCTCGGGCCAGACCGAGTATTACAGATACAGGATAGGATGCTATGGAGCTCAGGAGACGAGCTAGATGACGAAGACGTATTACACGTATTTGATTTTATTCCGCTGTGTATTGTAGGTTGTATATACAGCATTTGTGGGGACAAGTTATTATAACTGTCCGGTGTTGGGTTGTTGATATATTGTACTCTGATGATGTAATGTACAATTAACAGTTGTAGTTTCTTTTGTATAGAGACATGTTGTTATCTATATATATTGTTCCGCTGTGATTGTGAGATTATGTGTTGTTGTTCTATTTTCTTCTTCTAGCTCCTTATTCTTTTCCCCAACAATCTGGTATTTTCGACATTCGATTGCTCGGCATGTAATATAGTGGACGTATTGATGTCGATTTTCGAAGGTCGAAAATCTCGTTCATGACAAAATGTTTTGGTTATCGTAAGGTAAAAACCCGTCGTGTTTATATGTGGCGTGGTCTTACGAGATACCTTTGATTTTCAAGGGATTTTGACACTTTAATAATTCAAATTGAGTGTGTTTTCTCATGCTAGTTTTCCAGACTGACTCGGGTGTTATTTTATTATAATTCTCGAGTCAGACCGAGTATTACAGGTTTAGGTTAGGATGCTATGGTGCTCAGAAGATGAGCTGGAGACCGAGATGTATTCTCGTATTTGTTTATTCCACTGTAGTGTTTGTTGAGATTACCAGAAATTGTGAGGGCAGGTTGTTATAATTGTCTAGGCTGGTAATTATTGATTTTTGTACTCTGATGTGAGATATGTATATTATAGTTTGATTTGTGTAAAGCACTATTTATATTATATTTTTTTCGGTCCGCTGTGAGATTCTATTTTTGTTTAGCCTTCTTCTTTATTCCCTACTTTCTTTCCCCTCAACAATCTGTCTTTTTGGCACTCGACCGTTCGGCATGTTATACAATGAGCGTATTTATCTCGATTTTTTCGAGGGTCGAAAGGGCGGGTCGTCACATCTGTTGGATCCCTCCAACCTGTCCCCCTGCATCACAAACATTATATAATCATAAAATATAAATCAACTGCTTCGAGGCAGGATTTGTATAGAAAGGGTCGTCCGCTCTTACATAGGAAAGTACTAGGGGCTCATCCGCTCCAAGGGCGGGAATATATCCAGGACAACTAATAATTATAGTAATTCATCCAAACAATCATTCAATCATTTTTATCAACTATATATCATACTAGTTAACCAAAAAGGTGAGATTAACTCACCAAAAAATTTTGTTGTTGCCGAGGCATGCCGATTTGGAACTCATATCGAACGACGTCCGATTTTAGCCCAAATTTCAAAAGTCTCCAAATTCGACCAAACCAGTTGCATTACGAAGCTAACGTCATTACGAGTGCAATGCAAAAATCCAAGCTTCGATTGGCCTCGTATGAGAGAGTTATTAAATTTTTAGTTTTGATAATTTAATTTATAATTATAAACTAATAATATAATATTCTTAATATTTACCATGCTACCCTCTTACCCATTTCAAATTCTAGTGCACAGGTACACGTGTAACGACCGGGATTTTCGACCCTTGAAAATCGTCACTAATACATCTTCGGTATTCACATGCCGCAAATCCAAGTGCCGAAAAGTCCGATTGTTAGGGGAAAAATAAAATAAAGATAGAACAGAATCTCACACGAATGGAATAACATATTTTATTTCAATATATAATTTTTACAGTGGAAAATTTTGAATACAATATCAGAGTCTAACCTAGATTTAGCCTGGACAGTTATCAACCCATGTCCTTACAAATGCTGACAACTAAACAAAACAAATGCAATATATGCAGCGGATAATAGAATATGTCCATACGTAGATGAAGATCTCCAGCTCTTCTCTGGAAACTCTAAGCTTCTTCAACTAAACCTGAAACTACTCGGATCTAACCCGCGTATTTAGAATACCGGATCAGGCTTGATAAACCAGCGTGAGATACTCGATTTATAAATTGATGCCAGTTTAAAACCTATGAAAAGAAGGATATCTCATAAGACCACGCCGACACATAAATACGGACTGGTTTTTACCTCGTGATAACCAAATCACTTTTATACCAAAATAATTTGATATTATTTCTAATGACATTCCTTTAAAAACACTTTTTTATTTATAGGACCCGACCTAGCTTCATGGAGGTGGATATGCTTGGCTAGAGGAGGAATAGGTGGTGGCGTGAGTTGTAGAGAAGATAGGGAGGTGTTTGCACTTAGTTTAGAGGTCGAATGCTAACATATATATGTATAAATATTTTTATTTTTATTTTTCATAACTTTCTTTAAGGAAGAAGCCATTAAAAAGCTTTGAGAAAGAAGAGGAAGAAGATGAAAGAATGAACAAATGAAGAAGTGAAATGGTGCGTGTATTTATAGCCTTGGAAGCCTTAAGGGCTAAGCAACTTCTAAAAATATATTTATTTCATTATCCATCACATCTCCACTTTTCTACCATTTATTCCAAACGTTACTACCTCCATCTCCATGTGCTCCATCACTTCATTCACTTCTTGTATGCATATGTTGACTTGTTTAAGCTTAAGGAGGAAGCTTGCTTAAAATATCTTAGGTTTTTGTATTATGTATGTATTTATAAGTGTAGAAGTATATATGTATGTATACATATGTTCATGTGCATGTAAGTGGATGCATTTATATGTTATATATGTGTATATGACATATAAACAACGTTGCATTGATTCCGAACAACTTTCATTCGATAAACTGTTGCCAATCGGAGAACCGATTCCCGGTCACATTTTCACTTATACTTTAACATACATATATTTGTAAACAAAATTTGAAAAACAATTTCTTATCATTTTGGATGAATTAAAATGATCATATTTGATTTATAAAACCGTATAAATTCATATTAACAATTATTTACAAAAATTGCTATTATACCGATAATGCGAAATCGATTTTCCTTATATTTTCAAATCAAATATATTTCTTTACAAAACTATTATATATTATTTATTATCATTATCATTTAGAAACAATTATTTGAATAACTAAAATAATTATAAAATCATTAGATCTCTGTTTAAATTTAAAAAATCAATTATCATATTTAAGGGCATTACTAACAATGTTAAAAACACATTTTATTTTCAAAATCAAATCAATTGATTTTATTTTATATTCTTGTTTAATTATAATAATAAGTGTACGTATCCAGCTCCGTGCATGACATTTTATGATTATAGAGCTGTTTACCGATAAAACAGTTTTTGGCCATTTTATCGATTTGGATTTCAAAAAAGTAATTTTTGTAAGTATTTATTCAAAATAAAATTAACATTACGTAATATCACTCAAAACAATATTATTTGTATTATCAACCTTTTATTTAAAAATAAATATAATTTATCAAAGTGATAAATTGGCGGGTCGTTACAGACTTCCCCCTTAATAGAATTTCGCCCCCAAAATTACCCAAACAAAAACCCAAAGATTTGCCCAAAATATTTATTTTTTAAACCTACCTGCTTATGATGTACACAGATCATCCGTACAAAATATCTGATTTGATCTACTATTCAAATCCATAACTTACTTTCAGACTAGTATTGATCTCGCGATCCTTTAGTGCTGACTCTGACTAGGCTTTCTGATCAGAACTTTAGTTTTCCTTGCATAGCTCTCAACTATGATAGAAAACTCAAGTATCCAACCACAAACCCTCATCAATGTTTGTCGTCAGGAATCGAGTGATAAATCCTCTTTTTGATAAGTGTCAAACACGTCAAAGTTCTGCACTCGAATCTTAGATTAAATCGTGCGACGAAATAATCCATATACTTCATATGTATTTATTAACCTTCCCAAAATTATTATGAAAATATTTCATAAAACTTTCATCTTTATTCAAACCCTTTTTAAAGATACTTCTTTATACATAAATTTTATATTTTTATTTCCAAATATTTATACTTAAAACACATTTCTTTTCAAAAGATAAATATCTTTTTCACTATAATTCATTTCTAAACATATCTTAATGGTTTCTTGAAAAACTCAGTTCCAAAATAATTAATTAAATTGATAAATCACCATAAACTTCCTTTAACTAATATCAAATGTGAAAACATTCTTTACTTAGTAAAACTTACTTAATCAATTTAACACTCCTTTATTAATTAAAACTTCCTTTATATATATATTCTCTTTACCTTTATAGTTTTGATATATAAAAGTATTCATATACTTATTCGGTTGCTTTAAATATATTCATAATTTACTTAACAAGTTCTACATACTTTAAAATATAATCGAAGAGATTAAAACAAGTACCACCAAAACATAAATAAAATGAACTTCTCTTTTTATAACTTGTTAATTATAATATTTTCCATCTTTTTATAAAAGACTCTAATACGTGTTATTATCTTTAAAATCCCATCATTAAATATCTAAATATACACATAAGATGTCTTCAAAATATTTGTTCACAAAAATATTTCTATCTTTTCCAAAAGAAATAGATTATCCTTTATTTCGAATAATACCATT
Source organism: Allium fistulosum (assembly GCA_030737815.1). Lineage (NCBI taxonomy): Eukaryota > Viridiplantae > Streptophyta > Magnoliopsida > Asparagales > Amaryllidaceae > Allium > Allium fistulosum. The sequence continues at coordinate 729,330,769 of CM060902.1, read as the reverse complement.
ATAATTCTTATTTAAAAATTCCTTTGAAATTTCTTTGTTAAAAAATCTCCTTATAAATTTAGTTCCAAAATTACTTTATATTACGTAACTTCCCTTTTATACTTTTTCAAAACATTAGGATATCCATCTTTTTAAAACATCATTTTATTTTTGCTAATTACACTTTATTTAATAAAATATACTTTTAAATGATTTCTTAATTTAAACACTTTTTATAAAGACACTTCTTTATATTATATAATCTTTTTATTTCAAATATCTTATTAAATTTGATTGGATATAAGATAGTAGAAGTGCTCTGAGAGGATAATCTAAAGAGAAGTTTAATTAATTAACATCATATTTATACATCCATTCCTAGTTGTATTACAAACTTTTAGGAATAACTCCCTAGGGAATACATCTTATCATACATCACCATCTTATATATAGATACTTGAAATTCTATATATACTATTCTTGGATCCCTTTTTGAGGTAGACGGTACTTTATCTTTGAGGCCCTAAGTCAGCCACCTTCATTATTGGACAGTCTTTCATTAAGTGATTATCCTGGTAGCACCAAATGCATGTCCACGGACATTCTTTGGCCATATGTCCTAGTCCCTTGCAACGGTAGCAACCCTTTACCTTTCCTGATCGAATTCTGGGTTTCTTCTTTGTTTTAGGGCATCCACGTAGAAAATGTCCTTACCTTTTACACTTGTAACAGAATATATCAACCCTAAAAGATTTTTCTTTCTTCTTTTTCTCTGCTCTCCTTTTATCCCTTTCATTGTCTTTCTTATTCTTACACAGAACTACATAATGTCCTTCTTTACCACATCTGTAACAGAAGATGTCAGCATAAGATCCTAGTTTTAATTTCTCTTCTGCTTCTTTTGCTACACATGCTCTTCGTGCCTGCTTTGGAGTCATCCAAAAATCTTCCCCCGGATAATAAGACATCCTGACCTAAGTGATATACAAGATATCATTAGAAGGTTTGTACCATTTATTTTTTGACCTAAAACCTTTTGTCCAAATAACTTAATTCAACTTGTTCGGATTTTGAATTTGCCTTGATCATATAATGACAAGGAGACTAATATGCCAAGTGTTCGATACCATTTTCCCAAGCCAACAAATAATCGATACTTAGAAGATTATTTCAATCATCACCAAATTGATCAAGACCTTATTCATTGATCTTTCCAAAGGGATAACATTTTATAAATTTTTCAAATTATACTTTTGTATATATAAAATATACTTCTTTTAAAATGGTGTGTCGATTTGCCTTGTTAAAGTGTTTAGAAATACCTATCGATAACGGTGACCAGGCGCATCGACCAGAATCTATAAACCACTCAACAGATTAATCAACACAAAACATTTTTATATCAAATAACGTATACGCACTCATATATATAATACTCTCAAAACTCATTCTAGGGCATTACTAACCCAATCTCTAATGAGTCACTCATTCCAGGGTATTACTAACCCTGTCTATAATGAGTTTTACCCCAACAAAGCCTAGGTGTTCGCTCAACCTAAGCCTGATACCATATGTAACGACCGGGATTTTTAACCCTTGAAAATCGACACTAGTACATCCTCGGTATTTACGTGCCGCAAATCCAAGTTGGAAAGTCCGATTGTTAGGGGAAAAAGTAAATAAAGATAGAATAGAATCTCACATGAATGGTATAACATATATTATTTCAATATATAATCTTTACAGTAGAAATTTTTGAATGCAATATCAGAGTCTAATCTAGATTCAGCCTGGATAGTTATAAACCCCTGTCCTTACAAATGCTGACAACCAAACAAAACAAATGCAATATATGCAACGGATAATAGAATACGTCCATACGTAGATGAAGGTCTTCAGCTCTCCTTTGGAAACTCCAAGCATCTTCAACTAAACCTAAAACTACTCGGATCTAACCCTAGTATTTAAAATACCCAGATCATGCTTGATAAACCAACATGAGATACTCGATTTATAAATTGATGCCAGTTTAAAACCTTTGAAAAGAAGGGAATCTCATAAGACCACGCCCACACATAAATACAAACAGGCTTTTACCTCATGATAACCAAATCACTTTTGTACCAAAATAATTTGATATTATTTCTAATGACATTCCTTTAAAAACACTTTTCAAATAATATATGACATAGCTGAAATTGTAGCATTGATTAAATTTGACGGCTTACTATAACCACTTTTAAAAAGTAGGTTCTACAATCAAAACCGTAATGGCAACGTATTGGAATTGGATTTCCAACATGATAAGGAACTAGTGACCATTCAGACTCAAAAATCCACGTATAACAGTCCTAGTTCACTCCGGTGGCTTTACACGATCTTCGTTAGCCTCCAAACTAAACTGCTACACTACAATGGAACAGCGTATTACTCGGTGGCTTTACATGATCTCCATCAGCCTCCATACCTTTCCATTTCATCATCTTAAGGCAACAAATGCCTTTTATTCCTCATAACTAGCCCGAAATATGTCCTTCGGACCACATAGTATCCCGTACCATTCTTGTGGTGTGAGGTTCATGAGGCTACGCTCCACAAAGCCACACTTGGCTTTTCGCAAAGCCACGCTTTGATCATCACATCTTCAACTTTGAATGCCACATTGCCATTCCTTTGAAAACACTATTGACTTTCACGAACATACAACCTCTCAGCTCGTACGTCTCAGGGAAAGGTGTTACGCTAAGAGAGGTTGCCTTCTCCGCCACCAAACAGATGTACGTTCATAAAAGTCAACATTGTGATCTTAAAAATGCAATGTCAGACATTCGTCATACAAACTCGTTCCGGACTGAACAAAACCAAAGGCACTCCTCCTACCACATCCTATCGGGAATTATCCCTAGGATTAGTAGCGATTAGTTCTTCCAATCAAAGATTTTTATAACAGAACATTACTGCCACCATAGATATACGATATGGTAAATTTCACCCAGGAGACTAGTGACAAGCAGCCCTCCATCATGAAGATCCTCATCTTCAAAAATCATCATCCTCATGTCTTTACTTCCAAATGTATACATTGGTTCGGAGTGGTTTTCGGATAGGAGTAACCCCAGATCCGATCCCGGTTCCTTCAAACCAATTATCGATTAAATAGATGTTAAGTTCATATGTGATTCACAATCATCAATCAATTTTAATTCATTCATAAATATCTCTTAGAGATATATCCATTAAATTATTCCTTAATCTTCTTAACAGTATACGAAATCATTAAGCCCCATTTATCAAATCATTTGGTTAAGTTTAAAACCTTCTTAATCTTGGAATAATTCCAAATCGTTTCACCTTTTATTTAGGAAAACATTTCCAAAATAATTTCACCTTTTATTTAGGAAAACATTCCCAAAATCATTTCACCTTTTATTTAGGAAAACATTTCCAAATCATTTATTAAATCTTAATCAAAGATTTCTTATTTCCAAACCGTAACTTTTAAATGGGTCAAAACGATGTTATTTAAGACATAGTTTACTAAAAACCCAAAACAATTAATTTCAAGTATAGGAATTAAAATATTTCCAAATCGTTTATTTAAATTTCATATTAGAATAACATTATTTTTAGAGCATCCGAGCTTCCCCTTCGATCTGTTCCACCCCTCGTCTAAAAGAGAAAACAGAGGCCAGGTAAGTTCAGGGCACTGGTTGCTCCATTCCTAACCTTTGTTACACACCTTGTTTTACCGTTTAGATCTCACAGACGGGACAAATGTACTAGTCGTTTCCGCATACTCCTTTCATTTTTAGAAATGATTTATAAAACTTCCAAATCATTATTTAAAATACTTATTCATTTATTTAACCATTCCATAAATCCTTCAAATCTCTTTTAAAGTATTTTATTAATCATTTGAAATTTTTTACAGAAGATTTGGAAAAGAACGATTGCATTTAAAACTATATTTAAAAAGTTACTGAAAAGTGCTACGAATAAGTGCTGCGGAAAGTGCTTTTTTAAGCTATATTGATCAAAACGACTTTTTATTGTTTGAAAATCCACTTTTATTACTCAAATAACTTTTAAAACATTTATAAGATTTATTCCACATTTTAAAACATCATTTGTAAAGGAACCCAGTTTTGGTTACAAACTATAAATTCAGGATTTAAAAAAAATTGTTTTACTCATATTTCAAAATTTACTTATCAAAATCTCTATTTTCTTCCTTCGTTGGAAAACTTTGGATATAATAGTTCGGAAAATTCTTATGTCGAAGAATTCCGAACTAAATTCCATTCTAAACACTCATTTGACTTTTATGGCTCGAAAATCGTGAATTACCGTTCCGCGACGCGCCTATTTTTGACAAAATTTTCATTTACCTTTCAAACTTTACCAAAACACTTTCATATGTTTATAAAACATTTATAAATTATTTTCAAATATTTAAGCCTATATTTTTCCATATTAAATCTCTTTTTCACTTTTAAATCATTGCATAATATTATATTATTATAATATTCATTTTCAACCTTCTTTATATTTTCAAAACCATTAAGAGACTAAATAAACTCCATACACATATTATATGCATTCATTTCTATTAATTAACCATTTTATTATGATTTCTCATAATTTATCACAACCAAGTTATCAACCATATCAACATCCATATAATCAACTATATAATCATTCAAGTTATCAACCAAGCATTTAAATTTATAATATAAACATTCATATAATTTTTTTCTAAATGTAAGTAAATTTAGTTCTCACTTATGGCTCCACTCCACCAATCTTTTCCGTAGCTTTCTGGATCAATTCCGGCAACACTCCGACAGCATTTCCTCCTTTTTTCCTTGCTCTGAAGCTTCCCGATCTCCTTTCTTCTTCTTATAGGGCTCGGCCTAGCTTCTTGGAGGTGGATGTGCTCAGCCAAAGGAGGAATAGGTGGTGGCGTGAGTTGTAGAGAAGATAGGGAGGTGTTTGCACTTAGTTTAGAGGTCGAATGCTAACATATATATGTATAAATAATTTTATTTTTATTTCTTCATAACTTTCTTTAAGGAAGAAGCCATTAAAAAGCTTTGAGAAAGAAGAGGGAGAAGATGAAAGAATGAACAAATGATGAAGTGAAATGGTGCATGTATTTATAGCCTTAGAAGCCTTAAGGGCTAAGCAACTTCTAAAAAATATATTTATTTCATTATCCATCACATCTCCAGTTTTCTACCATTTATTCCACACGTTACTATCTCCATCTCCTTATGCTCCATCACTTCATTCACTTCTTGTATGCATATGTTGACTTGTTATGCTTAAGGAGGAAGTTTGCTTAAAATATCTTAGGTTTTTGTATTATGTATGTATTTATAAGTGTATAAGTATATATGTATGTATACATATGTTCATGTGCATGTAAGTGGATGCATTTATATGTTATATATGTGTACATGACATATAAACAACGTTGCATTGATTCCGAACAACTTTCGTTCGATAAACTGTTGCCAATCGAAGAACCGATTCCCGGTCACATTTTCACTTATACTTTAACGTACATATATTTGTAAACAAAAATTGAAAAACATTTTCCTATCATTTTAGATGAATTAAAATGATCATATTTGATTTATAAAACCATATAAATTCATATTTACAAATATTTACAAAAATTGTTGTTATACTGATAAAGCGATATCGATTTTCCTTATATTTTCAAATCAAATATATATCTTTACAAAAGTATTATATATTATTTATTATAAATTTATAACTATTTAAATGAATTATTATCATTTAGAAACAATTATTTGAATAATTAAAATAATTATAAAATCGTTAGATCTCTATTTAAATTTAATAAATCAATTATCATATTTAAGGGCATTACTAACAATGTTAAAAACACATTTTATTTTCAAAATCAAATCAATTGATTTTATTTTATATTCTTCTTTAATTATAAAAATAAGTGTATGTATCCAGTTCTGTTTACGACATTTTATGATTATAGAGCTGTTTATCGATCAAAACTGTTTTCGACCATTTTATCGATTTAGATTTCAAGGAAGCAATTTTTGTAAATATTTTTTCAAAATTACTATTACGTATTATCACTCAAAACAATATTATTTGTATTATCAACCTATTATATAAAAATAAATACAATTTATCAAAGTGAAAAATTGGCGAGTCGTTAGAACACGGCTCCCTCAACCTTAACTGACTGTGCACGCACGCGTCTCCGCCCCTCTTGGCACTGTCGCGACCATCCCCTAAGCTTCCTCTATCCTTGATGCGTAAGTCGACCCTCTCCCTACCCTTCGAAATGCTCCCACTGCCTCACAAGAACTCATCCACGGAATTCTGATCAACTTGAACTGCGCCACCACTGCTCGATGACAGCCCATGAAACTTGGGCCGTGCATAGCCCTTGACGTGCTCTGCAACTTTCCTTCACAACCCACGACCCATCGATGATTGAATTCACGGTAATCGGCCAAAAACATTTTCGCCGTTCATCTCCAAATTCTGGCCATCGCATCACCATCCAGTGAGATCTACCCGTTGGTTAAGTTCGTCTCGACGTCGGCAACAACTTTCCAGTTGAGAGCCTTGCCTGAAAATGCATGGATTGGTCCCGATGATTATCGGCCATTGGATGAGGTGATGTTTAAAGTTTTTTTTAGTTTCCAAAAGGAAATTCTCTGATTTGGCCAAGCATATAAAGGGAGAAGGGTATGGGCTTCTATGCGGTGGTATGGCTGAGAGCATGGGTAGGTATGGTGAGAAGCATGGTTAATAAAATAACATATATATTATTTAAATTTTAAATTATCAAGCTATAAAACGTTCGAAAATCTCGAACTCCAAACGAGACATACCGCTAGATGTTCTATATGTTATACTCCTATTTCGAACACAATGGAACTTGTCTGGAGTCTTAATTCGATCGTATGCAGAAGGTAGCTTTTCGAACCCAATTATTATATTAAACTTTCGATATTAAATTCTACGCGTTTCGATATCGCACGACCAAATGATTCATTTGATCGCCATGAAATTTGACGGCGTATTATAATTCATTATTACGGATCCAACGAAACTAGTTTCGTCGAAATCCGAGACAGTGCCCCAGAAGGCTATTTTTATATGTTAATTAAAACGAGTTATTTTCAGAATTAGTTAAATCACTTTTAAATCCAATTTAAAAGTTTTACTATCTTCATTCTTATTAAATGAAATTTAAATAAGCTTTGAAATTATATTTATCCAACTTAAAGCCCAAGATTCAATTATTTAAACAATTTCAATTATTAAATTTAATAATTTAATTATCAAATAAATTGCTATATTTGAAATTCAAGCTATTTAACTTATAAAATTAACTTTCCAATATTTAAAAATAATTAAATATTTCAAATTCAAATGACTAAAATTCTGAGTCATTACACTCTTCCCCCTTAAAAGAATTTCATCCCCGAAATTTCCAAGGTAGAAAAATGCCCCATACCCATTACTTTCAAAACCAATTAGTTGAGAACTTGCCAAATCCTTTTAAGCTTTTAACTTTTCCCAAAAATCAACTCGTTGAAACTTTGTAATTACTTTTACTAAGTTTCCAAATTCATTCATAGATTCCAATTAATATCATCCTATTCAATCATTTTAGGTTATAACTCAAAATCAAATTTTAGTTATTAAAATTTTCTTAAATATTTCTCGAAAATTCCCAACGCCTTAAATTCTCGGAAAATTTTGCCAGTGTCTCCTTTGCGCGACTAGATCAAAACATCTACAAATTGCCACTACGGGCCCAAACCAACAAAAGAAAACAAAAGCCAAGTGGCCCAATCACAAAACCATCAAATCAAACAACAATTTAAACGTGCATCTTTTAGTCGGGCAACCCAATTTTACTAATGAAATCAAAGACATCAAATAGCACTTGCTTTTATATGCCTACATCTTATTTACCCATGATATCCAATCATATAGTTCATAATCGTATTATTTCGCAATTTCAATTGTCAACATTTGCTTTACTAAAGCCGTACGATGTGCATATATCATTCGTATGCAATATCAAAACCAATCGCCCGCTCGATCACACAATTTCACTTTCGAATTAGTATCGTTCACACGACTACTCTAGTGCAGAGCCAAATCTGGTTCCTTGATTAGAAATTGTCATTCTCCTTGCATAGCCATATACTATGATAGAGAATTCCGAAATCAATCAAAAATCCATACCCAGTGTTCGCCGTCGAGAATCGAGTGAAAAATCCCAACTCGGACCGATATAAATCATCTCAAAATCATGTACTCGAATCTGGATCAAACCATTATGCGAATAAAATAATATACGTACAACTCACGTATTTATTTCAATTAATTTCTTGGCTGTACCAAATTCCTTTTTATTCACATTCATTTCATTACATAGTATATTCTTTCAATACTAACATCACTTAAAAACCATTCCATCAAATTTTTATGTTTAACAACATTTTACTCCATACTAAATTAATTTATGACTCATTACATAAAACTTTACTCAAGTCTATAAACATTTCATACAAAAATTCTTATATTTATTACCATTTCATAACTTAAGTCCATATCCATTTCTAACCATTTTCAATTCACTAATTGAAATCCAAATCTTTCAACTCTATTCATGGGTCTCGGAAACATTTACAAATAATTAAAAATCTTTTACTTCAAAACATCATTATATAATAATAATAATTAACAATAAACATTTAAATAAATGAAAATTATTAATTTTTAATACATCTTAAAAATAATAATTAATAATTTCAAAATATTGTTAAATAGAAATCATAATTAACCTTTACCATTTTTATAAATCATAATAATTTATTTTCAAACCTTATTAATAATCCTTATTATTAATGTCAAACCATAATTATTCTTGAAATAATCAACCTTTCCAAAATATTAACATTTTGATAAATTCTTTAAATAATATTAACTATAAACAAATAACTTTAAAACAATACTAATATAATTAAATAACCTTAAAATAATATTGTTATAATTAAATAACTTTAAAACAATATTGATATAATTAAATAACTTTAAAACAATATTAATATAATTAAATAACTTTAAAATTATATTAATATAAATAGATAATCTTTAAAACAAAATATTTCCTAACCCTAATTTCGGTTTTATTTATCATTTCCTGTTTCAAAAAGCAATTCTAACTCAAATGGAAATTTATAATATTTCAAAATAATAATTCAAGGCCAATAGCCACCCAACGCTTAACTAATATCAATATTAGTTTTCTATCACTATAGAGTTTTTGTTTTCCAAACATATAACAATGTTATAACCATGGTGCCCACAATCAGGTTCATTATTCAATAACCCATATAAAGAAATATTATTGAAACAATTCAAGAATAGCGAGGAATCCCATTGGATCCCTCCAACCTATCCCCTGCATCACAACTCATATATAACAGCACACATATATATGTAAATAAATCCACATTTGTAAGGAATCCAGTTGGATCCCTCTAACTTGTCCCCCTACATCACGAACGTTATATAATTATAAAATATAAATCATCCACTTCGACATGGGATTTATATAGAAAGGGTCATCCGCTCTTACACGAGAACATAATAGGGTCTCATCCGCTCCAAGGGCGGGAATATATCCAGATCAACTAATAATTATAGTAATTCATCCAAACAATCATTCAATCATTTTTATCAACTATATATCATAACAGTTAACCAAAAAGGTTATATTAACTCACCGAAATTTTCTATTGTCGCCGAGGCGTTCCGGTTTAGAACTAAAATCGAACGACGTCCGACTTTAGCCTAAATTTCAACAGTCTCCAAATTCGACCAAACTAGTTGCATTGTGAAACTAACGTCATTACGAGCGCAGTGCAAAAATCCACCCCTCAATTGGACCTCGTATGAGAGAGTTATTAAATTTTTAGTTTCGATAATTAAATTTATAATTATAAACTAATAATATAATATTCTTAATATTTACCATCCTACCCACTTCCCCATTTCAAATTCTCGTGCACTGGTACACGCCTCCTTCCCCCTTAACTGACTGTGCACGCACACCTCTTCGCCCCTCCCGGCACTGCTGCGACCATCCCTCAAGCTTCCCATATCCTTGGCGTGCAGGCCAACCCTTGCCCTGCCCTTCGAAACGCCCCCACCGCCTCGCAAGAACCCATCCACGAAATTCCGATCAACTTAAATTGCGCCATCACCGCACGATGACGGCCCATGAAACTTCGGTCACGCATAGCCCTTGTCGTGCTCTACAACTTTCCTCCACACCCCACGACCAACCGATGATCGAATTTGCCATAATCGGCCAAAAACATTCTCACCGTTCATCTCCAAATAATGCCCATCCCATCATGATCTAGCGAGATCCAACTATTGGTTAAGTTCGTCTAGACATTGGCAATAACTTCCCAGTTGAGAGCCTTGCCTGAAAATGCATGTATTGGTCCCGATGATTGTCGGCCATTGGATGAGGTGATGTTTAAAGTCTTTTTTTTAATTTCCAAAAGGAAATTCTCTGATTTGGCCAAGCATATAAAGGGAGAAGGGTATGGGCTTCCATGTGGTGGTATGGCTGAGAGCATGGGTAGGTATGGTGAGAAGCATGGTTAATAAAATAACATATATATTATTTAAATTTTAAATTATCAAGCCACAAAACTTCCGAAAATCTCGAACTCAAAACGAGACATGTCGCCACACGTTCTATATGTTATCCCCCTATTTCGAACATAATTGAACTTGTCTCGAGTCTTGATTCGATCGTATGCAGAAGATAGATTTTTGAACCTAATTATTATATTAAATTTTCGATATTAAATTCTACGCGTTTCGATCTCGCACGACCAAACGATTCATCTGATCGCCATGATTTGACGGCATATTACAATTCATTACTACGAATCCAATGAAACTGGTTTCGTCGAAATCCGAGACAGTGCCCCTAAAGGCTATTTTTATATGTTAATTAAAACGAGTTATTTTCAAAATCAGTTAAATCACTTTTAAATCCAATTTAAAAGTTTTACTATCTTCATTCTTATTAAATAGAATTTAAAAGCTTTGAAATTATTTTTATCCAACTTAAAACCCAAGATTCAATTATTTAAACAATTTCAATTATTAAATTTAATAATTTCATTATCAAATAAATGGCTATATTTGAAATTCAAGCTATTTAACTAATAAAATTAACTTTCCAATATTTAAAAAAAAATATTCCAAATTCAAATGACTAAAATTCTGGGTCGTTACATTAAATTACATGATCAAATTTTATCTTAGTTATATGATGACATCATCGAAACACACAAAGAACTTTTAAATAACCCAGATCCATTTCTCCTTTTTTTCTTACTACCTTTTTTCTTTCTGAATCGTTCAAAATATCTTTCTACTCATTCATTGTTGCTCGTGCAACAACATAGGAAGTTTCAAGTCTATATATTATACAATATCTTTCTTTTTCAGATGCATTGGATCAAAAACAAATAAAAATATACAATATTTATCCCATTATCATTTCATAGCCAAATTCAATATCATCAATACCAAACGATCTTCGCCAAACACAACCAAAGCAGAGTTACTTCCACGATCTTCTCAGATTATCTCCTACATACCACCAGCAACATCAAACTCAATATCAGAAATTCAAACAACCTCAAAAGCATCTAAATACAACTGTAAGCACATACAAATTCGATCATCTCCATTTTCTCAAACTGATTACACAAACATCTTGTCTTCAAGCAACACAATCATGCGACCACAACCATTTGATATCAGTAGAGCAACCAAAATTCATCAACAGATCATCGACAAGTTGAGGTTGCCAATTCCAGCAAACAACACAAGACAAAGTACCTTGTTAGAAAATATTTGAAAACAAGGAAAAACTGCTGCTGCAAGATAAGAACTGAAGCTTTTTATTTCTTTTCTTCTTTTTTATTCTAATAAAACAAAGTACTATAACAATTTTCATACTAAAATAATACACTAGCTCAGGCTACAAATACGCAACTAATTTATTCAAATAAAATAGACTTAATCTAAAAACTTATCTCATACTATAATAAGGACGAAATTTGTCATCAATTTTTATCACTCCCCTTGATGCAAAGCTGGAAACACAAAGTAAGCATCTGAACTTCATGAACTTTGGATATGGAAGTGCCTTTTTAAACCCATTTGCTACGTGATCATTTGTAGAACAATATTTCACCACAATTATTCCTTCCTCGACAGCATCTCGAATAAAATTTTGATGAAGTTCTATGTGCTTTGTCCTTCCATGAAAGACTGGGTTCTTTGTCACTGAAATAATGGCTTTATTGTTGCAATAAAGTTCGGTAGCTAGTGCTTGTACTTGTTGCATATCACTTAACATCCTTCGCATCCAAAGGGTTTGACATGCTACTGATGATGCTGCCATGTACTCTGCTTCAGATGATGATAAAGCTATTATTGCTTGCTTCTTTGAGAGCCATGATATAGCTCTAAATCCTAGACTAAACACAGATCCACTCGTATTTCTTCGATCATCAACAAAGCCTGCCCAATCACTATCAGCGAATCCAACTAAACTACCATTAACAGGTTTATACCATATCCCATAGTTACTTGTTCCATGAATATAGCGGGGAATTCGCTTGGTTGCTCCAAAATGATGTGCAGTGGGATTATGCACGATTCTTGAGGTTAGGCTAACAGAAAACATTATGTCAAGGCGAGTGTGAGTAAGATACATTAGACCACCTACCAAGCTTCTAACATTCTCTCATTGATCTTTGGTGTTCCATCATTTATTGATAACATCTCACAAGTGTTCATAGGGGTTGAAGTGTTCTTGCAGTTTTCCATGTTGAACTTCTAAGCAAGTTCAAAGCATATTTTTCTTGATGTATGAATATTCCTTCATCATTTTGACTAACCTGAATGCCAAGAAAAAAGTGAAGAAGTCCTAAATCTGACATATCAAACTCCTTCATGTTTTCTTTGAATTCATCAACAAGAGTTTTAAAGGATGAAGTATATATTATATCACCCACATTCACAAAAATAATGATTATATCTCCAGCACATGTCATCTTTACATATAATGTTGGCCCACTTTCACTTCTATTGTAACGACCCGTATTTTTACGGATCGAAACATCGTAAAACTGTTGTCATTAGATCGATGGTATTGTTAAGTCGTTCGAAGCTTAAGTCGTGTGGTAGTTAGGTCGTGTTGGGACTTAGGTCGTGAAGAAGGATAGGTCGTGGAGCGACTTAAGGGAGTTGGCGACCTAAGGAAGTTGGTGGTAGTAGTTGGCGACTTAAGGTATTGACCGACTTAAGGAATTGGCGGCTTAAGGGAAGCGGCGACCTAGTAGTTAGCGGCTTAAGAATTAGCAGTATAGGAGTTAGCGAGTTAACGACCTAGGGGATAAGCGGGTTAACGACTTAAGGAAGTTAGGTCGTTCGAGCGACTTAAGGAATATGGGATAAGTCGTTGAAGTTTAGGTCGTAAGACCCTGTGTGTGTAGTTAAGTCGTGAACGAGTTGAGGAGTTAAGTCGTTAAGTCGCATCTCTGTTAGGTCGAAAGTCGCGCATTAGTGTTAAGGCTTAGGTCGTTGGGTCGTTGAGTCGCGCACTTGCGTTAGCGTTAAGTCGCAAGGTCGCTAAGTCGCACATATGTGTTAAGTCGCGCAAGGTTAAGTCGTAGGATTTGTTGAGTCGTTGAGTTGTTGAGTCGTTGAGTCCTGGTTCGCGCGCGCATGTGTTATGGCTTAAGTCGTAGGACCTGATAAGTCGTAGGTCGAAGGGGATGGATAAGTCGTAGGGTTTGTTAGGTCGTAAGTCGGAGGAGATAAGTCGTGGACGACTTAAGGGGGCGGACGACTTAGGGATTTCAGCCTATAAATACCCGGTTCTACTTCACTTTTTGGGATCCGGATTTTGAAGCGTCGAAGTGCTGCTATTTTGAGAGCTCGAGTTCTACACTTCTTCACTTCTTTTCTCCACTTTAATCTTGTGCTTCCTTCCATCCAAATCAAAGATCAAATCGAAGATCCAAGAGCTTAGATTGAAGATCTACATCCATCGAAGAGAGATTTCACCGTTTGAAGCGGAATTTTGGAGAATCGAGTTAGATCCTTCGCTGTCCAGATCTGAAGTGTGTTGCTTTTGAGGTGTTTAGGTGATTCGATGAGTGGTGGTTATCTCTCACACGGATCCAAAGGAGTATATCGGATTGTTGGCTTGATTTGGTGTTAAAATAGTGATTTCCATGCATTTTCTTAAACTTAAGTATAGATCTATTGTTCATGATGATTTGACATCCATTTTACTACATGTTAACCTATGTAAGTTCATTCATCAAGTTGTAGAGATATTGCTCATAATTCATGCTTGTTAGATTTGAACTCTTTATTTACAAGATTACCATTATTGTTATAATTGTTTATTAGATCATGTTTGAATGCTTGATTACTTGGATTAATGATTGACTTGATTGATTGTTATAAATTAGTTGATTGATGATTTGATTTGGACAAGATGGTCGAAGATGATTCAAAAGCTAAGGGAAAGGCTCTTGAATTGGAAAAGCTGCTCGTGGCATATGTGGCGGATGATGAAGCTCATATGGATAGATTTGATGATGTTGAGATGAGGCTTTGCTATGATGAGATGAAGCGAGGCATGGTATGAGATAGCCTTGGTTTAATCCAGACGGGATCATTTCAAGCATGTTGATAACTCGGTGAAATGGTTCGGGTTGAGGATAATGGTTTGCTCGAGAGGCGCTTGAGCTAGTATGGAAATAGTCGTCGAGGAGGATGACTAGAAGGCTGAGGTTTCATCGTTATTGAAGGTTCTAGCAGACTCAAAGCAAGAGTACGCTGGGAAGATTCGATAGTCCCTAAAGACTATGATTGTAGTCGAGTACTCTGGGCAGATTCGATAGTCCTAGGCACGGGCTGCGACGACGTGCGGAGTTCTGTCTAGAACCGGGGTTGCCATTAACCCTTGACGGACGGCTGAAAGAATGTGCCGGTCATTCAATTAACGGTGGTATCGAAGCAAAGATAACAGTGATAGCCAGAGTCATGGATGTTTGGTTGTATCGTCATTCGGTCTCAAGAGCGATATTTTCTGGGTGCTTATCTGATCTTGGTTTAGGCCTTGGGGGTTTGTACTTGGAAAATGTTGACCTTGACTCGAGTGATAATTGCTTTACTTTAAATGTCTGCTTTACTATGTTTACTTCTGCTTAGTGTGTCTGGGGGCTATCACTGTAGAAAGAGGTGGAGTGTGAGGGTTGGATTCCTATTCCTTTTTCCTTTATGCTCTTTTGGTATGTTGTTAGTTAATTTACCGCTCACTAAGACTGTTGTCTGACTCAAGGCTTTATGTTTAACTCTTATTGCCTTAGGCTGTTCATCCGCTTTGGGATGGGCAGACTAGGTAGCAGGTGACAGGTGTTGTTCTTAGTTTCCAACGATGCTGATGATGAAGACGAGTTGGAGGCTTGCATATTATTTCTTACTATATGTACTGGATGTTCCGCTGCTTGTATAATTCTCTGAGTGATATGTAGTGAGGCTTGATGTATTGACTATTCAGATGTTTGTATTCAACTATTATGAAGCTTAATTGATGAGATTCTATTTTGCGATGCTTCACTATATATATTCTCTATTGTATTTTATCCATGCGCTGTGAGTAATACGATAGATTCTGTTGTTTTAACTTAACCTTGGCAATCGTCCATGGCTGCCTGGCACACTTTACAGCGCACTATTTCTATGTTCAGTGTAGGGGTCATGGGCGGTCGTCACATTTGGTATCAGAGCTTTGGTTAATCGATTTTATCCAACGCTTGCTGACGTAACTACGTATGAGAGACGTAATTGTATTTTGATGGATGATTACTATATATATAGTAGCTTAGAAGGATTTGAATTCCTTATGCAATTATTTCTCAAGGTGTGTTAATCATTCCTTTTTATAGATATTAAGAATGAGTCGAAGAGGGAGACCAGCTGCTAGGGAAGGCCGTGCTACCGAGGGGGCTGCTGATTATGTTGCTATGTTCGAGGCTATGATGACTTTGATCATGAGAAGGATGCCAGCTCCGGGGTCATCAGTAGATGTTGGAGTTCAGGTTCAAACTTCAAGACCGGTGGATTTTGCTAAGCTGTGTAAAGACTATACTGCTCTTGGAGGGAAGATTTTCTTAGGAACAGAATCAACCATTGAAGTCCAGAGGTGGATAGATGCTTGTAGAAAGATCTTTGGTGACTTGGGAATCGAGGATGCAACCAAAAGGAAGCTCGCATCAAGACAGCTTCAAGGAAGAGCTTCTGACTGGTGGAACTCTATCGCCATTGATACTCCGGAGGAAGAAATTACTTGGGTGCAATTCCAAGCTAGATTTGAAGCTAAGTTCATTTCTACGGCTCAGAAATCTATTCTGTTTAAGAAGTTTGTAGAGCTCAAGCAAGATGGAAGACTAGTTCTTGAGTATGTTTCTGAGTTTGAAGCTTTGTCCAAGTATGCCCGGTCGTATATTGAATCTTCATACCAGAAGAAAGAGAAGTTTGTGACGGGCTTGGACGGTTATCTTGGGAGGCAGTTGGTGGATCATTTGGACGATCCATTTGAGAAGCTTGTGGAGAAAGCTCTCAGGCACGAAAATCTGTTTCCTAAAGAGGGATCTGTTATTGCTGTGACCAAGGAAGAGTCTAAACCACAGCAGGGTGGAAACAAGAAGAGGAAGCAGCAGCAGCAAAAGGGTAAGGATGGCCAGAAGAAGCCGAAGGGCGAAGTGACCTGCTACAACTGTCAGCAGAAGGGCCATTTCTCTAGAGATTGCAAGAATCCGAAGGTGCCGGTAAAGTGCCACAACTGTGACAAACCGGGGCATATTAAGAAGAATTGTCCAGAACCGCGGAAGGACAAGCAGATTGTGCAAGCTTATGCTTTGGGGGTTGTTCCATCATCTTCAAAAGCTCCTACCGCTGAAGAGAAAGGAAAGAGTGTGGTGGTTCAAGGTACTCTTTCCATATGTGGTGTTCCAGTTAGAGTGTTATTCGATACTGGGGCGTCGCATTCTTTTGTTTGTAATGAACTTGTAGGCCGGTTGGGTTTAGAATCGGATATTGTTGATAGGCCATTGGTTGTGACTAATCCAGTTGGGGGTTCGTCTTGTTTGTGTATGCTATGCCGTGGTCTGATTGTATCGAGTCATGATTGCTCTTTTGTTTGTGATTGTTTTGTTCTGAACTTTGCGGGGTTCGGGATTATTTTGGGTATGGACTGGCTTAGGAAGTATGCGGCAAAGGTTGATTGTGAAAGATTGGAGGTGACAGTCGAGAATGTGGAAGGGCAAAAGGTTGTGATACGATGTAAGCATGAGGAAGGCGTCTTCATGAGCTTCATGTATTCGCTGGTTGTTCCACGGGATGGACTGTCATCGCTGCCAATCGCTAATGGATTTGAGGATGTCTTTGATGAGGTCAAAGGGTTACCGCCGCATAGAGAAATCAAGTTTTGTATCGATCTAGTTGAAGGAGCCAGACCTGTTGTGATGCCTCTTAGGCGGATGGCGCCTAGGGAACAGCAAGAGTTGAAGGTGCAAGTTGATGATCTTTTACAGAAGGGATTCATTCGGCGTAGTGTGTCCGAATGGGGTGCACAAGTTGTGTTTGTAACCAAAGCGGATGGATCGTTGAGGTTGTGTGTGGATTATCGTGAGCTGAATAAAGTGACTAAGAAGAACAAGTATCCATTGCCGAGAATAGATGACTTGTTTGATCAGCTTCACGAAGCCAAGGTGTTTTCTCAGATGGATTTGGCAACGGGATTTCACCAGTTAAGAGTGGAAAAGGATAGTGTGCAGAGGACTGTTTTCAGGACACCATTCGGTTTCTTTGAGTGGCTGGTAATGCCGTTTGGATTGACCAATGCACCAGCATATTTTGTGGATCTTATGAATAGAGTGTTCAGAGATCAGTTGAACAAGTTCGTACTAGTGTTCGTGGATGATATTTTGATTTACTCCAGAACTGAAGAAGAGCACAAGACGCACTTGCGTATTGTTTTGGAAATCTTACGGAAACATCAGCTGAAGGCTAAGTTTTCAAAGTGTCACTTCTGGAAGTGTGAAGTGAGGTTCTTAGGCCATATTATCTCTGGAAATGGAATAGCAGTTGATCCCGCTAAGATAGCAGCAATCCAGGATTGGGGTAGACCTAAGAATGCATCTGATGTGAGAAGTTTTCTTGGATTAGCAGGATACTATCGTCGATTTATCAAAGACTTTTCCAAGGTGGTTGCACCGTTGACAGGATTGACGAAAAAGAATCAAGTATTCAGATGGGATGCTAAGTGTGAGCAAGCTTTCAGAATCCTGAAAGAGCGATTGACAAGTGCTCCTGTTTTGACTATTCCAAGTGGAAATGATGAGATGGTGGTTTACACCGACGCATGTGGTACTGGACTTGGAGCAGTGCTGATGTAGAAGGGTAAAGTTGTTGCGTATGCAAGTCGACAACTGAAGCCGCATGAAAGGAATTATCCGACTCATGATTTGGAGTTAGCGGCGATTGTATTTGCTCTGAAGATGTGGAGACATTATCTATTGGGAGTTCGATTCGAGTTGTTTACAGATCATAACTCGTTGAAGTATCATTTCTCCCAAAAGGATTTGAATCTTCGGCAGCAACGATGGCTAGAGTTTTTGACATCATATGATTTTGGTATAGCCTATACTCCGGGAAAGGGTAACGTAGTGGCAGATGCGTTAAGTCGAAGACATGCAGGATTGGGAACCATTTTTTTAGAATGGAAGAATCTCGAGTATTTGGCTGGATTTGACTTCAGACCCAGATGTGAATTGGAACCTGAGATGTTGGCAAACTTATCGATAAGACCTACTCTTGTGGAAAGGATTGGCGAGAGCCAAAAGCGAGACGATAAGCTTGTCAAGATTATCCGTGATTTGGAATCTGGATTGGACCCAGAAAAGGATAAAGAATTTGAGGTCGATCGAGAGGGTTGGCTTCGGAAACAAGGACGACTAGTTGTTCCCGATATAGATGAATTGAGAAAGGAAGTTCTGAAGGAAAGTCATCACTCGAAGTTGACAATTCATCCAGGTGGAAATAAGATGTATCGGGATATGAAGAGAACCTATTATTGGGAAGGTATGAAGAAGGATGTTGGAAATTTTATTTCCAAGTGCATGAACTGCCAGTTGGTAAAAGCTGAGCAGAAGAAGCCCAGTGGATTGCTTCAGCCGTTAGAAGTTCCTACATGGAAGTGGGAGCAAATATCGATGGATTTTATCGATGGATCACCTAAAACCAGAGCGGGAAATGAAGGGATTTGGGTCATCGTAGATCGTTTGACTAAGAGTGCAAGATTCATTCCTGTTCGATCAACCAGGGTTGCATCAAAGTTGGCTGAGCTGTATGTTAAGTGGATAGTTCGATTCCATGGTATTCCGAAAAGTATAGTGAGTGATCGAGACCCATTGTTCACTAGTAGATTTTGGAAGAGCTTCCAGGAAGTTTTGGGAACCGAGTTGTGTTTGAGTACAGCTTATCATCCCCAAACTGATGGTCAGACCGAGAGAGTCAACCGAGTTTTGGAAGATCTCCTTAGAGCATGTGTTTTGGATTTCGGAGGATCATGGGAAGATCATCTTCCTTTGGTGTAATTTTCGTATAATAACAGTTACCAGTCAAGCATTGGTATGGCACCATATGAGGCATTGTATGGAAGACCGTGTAACTCTCCGACATGTTGGTTAGAAACGGGAGAAAAGCTGATACTTGGGCCAGAGATGATTCGACAGACTTCGGATTGCATAGAGATCATTCGGCAACGAATGAAGGCAGCCCAAGACCGTCAGAAAAGTTATGCCGATAAGCGTCGTAAGGATTTGGAATTCGACGTAGGTAATATGGTTTTTGCGAAGATTTCTCCACTGAAGAATGTTATTCGATTCGGGAAGAAAGGAAAATTGACTCCGAGATTTGTTGGACCATTCCCGATCATCGAGCGAATTGGAAAGCTCGCCTACAAATTGGAGTTACCAGAAAATATGTCGGGTGTGCACAATGTTTTTCATATATCGTATCTATGGAAGTATGTGCACGACTCGAATACAGTGGTTTCTGCTGATAGCTGTGAAGATTTTGAGGTTGATCCAGTCGATAAGAGACCTCGTAAGCCGCTTCGTGTTGTGGAAACTGACACGAAACAGCTTAGGAGGAAGGTAGTTAAGTTGCTCAAGATACAATGGAGTGATGATGTTAACGACTGTACATGGGAGGTGGAAGAGAGGATGAAGGCAGCTCATCCTGAACTCTTCGAGGTATGGCCATAAGGTGTCGTGTCATCTCACGACATTGTAACTTGTTCTAGTTTTAGAATTCTGCATGCTAGGATAGAATTGGATGCATGGTTTATTGATTGATATGGATGGTAGGCATGCAGAATAGTTTTGATTGCTTGTGTTTGTTTGGAATTTCGGGGGCGAAATTCCTAAGGGGGAGAGAATGTAACGACCCGTATTTTTACGGATCGAAACATCATAAAACTATTGTCATTAGATCGATAGTATTGTTAAGTCGTTCGAAGCTTAAGTCGTGTGGTAGTTAGGTCGTGTTGGGACTTAGGTCGTGAAGAAGGATGGGTCGTGGAGCGACTTAAGGGAGTTGGCGACCTAAGGAAGTTGGTGGTAGTAGTTGGTGACTTAAGGTATTGACCGACTTAAGGAATTGGCGACTTAAGGGAAGCGGCGACCTAGTAGTTAGCGGCTTAAGAATTAGTAGTATAGGAGTTAGCGAGTTAACGACCTAGGGGATAAGCGGGTTAACGACTTAAGGAAGTTAGGTCGTTCGAGCGACTTAAGGAATATGGGATAAGTCGTTGAAGTTTAGGTCGTAAGACCCTGTGTGTGTAGTTAAGTCGTGGACGAGTTGAGGAGTTAAGTCGTTAAGTCGCATCTCTGTTAGGTCGTAAGTCGCGCATTAGTGTTAAGGCTTAGGTCGTTGGGTCGTTGAGTCGCGCACTTGCGTTAGCGTTAAGTCGCAAGGTCGCTAAGTCGCACATATGTGTTATGCCGCGCAAGGTTTAGTCGTAGAATTTGTTAAGTCGTTGAGTTGTTGAGTCGTTGAGTCCTGGTTCGCGCGCGCATGTGTTATAGCTTAGGTCGTAGGACCTGATAAGTCGTAGGTCGAAGGGGATGGATAAGTCGTAGGGTTTGTTAGGTCGTAAGTCGGAGGAGATAAGTCGTGGACGACTTAAGGGGGCGGACGACTTAGGGATTTCAGCCTATAAATACCCGGTTCTACTTCACTTTTTGGGATCCGGATTTTGAAGCGTCGAAATGCTGCTATTTTGAGAGCTCGAGTTCTACACTTCTTCACTTCTTTTCTCCACTTTAATCTTGTGCTTCCTTCCATCCAAATCGAAGATCAAATCGAAGATCCAAGATGTGACGACCCGGCTTTCCACTCCCGGAAAATCGCATCGACAGTAAGAAAGAAAGGGGTGAGAAATAGAAAAGAGAAGAAGAGAAAAGAAAACAACAACAGATACTCACAGCGGAAACGAAACGAAATATAATATATAAATATTACATAGTATCATATACATCATCTATCAGAGTTACACAGATTACACATCAAATACTAGACAGTTATAAATATCTGTCTAGTTATTACATCTCAACACAATACAGATCAATACAAAGATCAACACAGCGGAAAACTACTATCTATATCTACAACGCCGAAGCCTCCTGCTCCATTGCTCCTCCAGATTACTCGTTAAAGCTAAACCTGAATCCCTTGGCTACTCGTAAAAATTTGAGTACCCAAGAGTTTATAAAACAGAAATAAACAACTTGGGTCAGACATGGGTCTGGTGTGAGTAACAGGTTAAACTTGTTTAACTTCAAAACCTTTTGAAAGAAAAGGTATCACGTAAGACTTCCCACACATAAACATGGGTAAGTTTTTACCTTACGCTAACCAAAACATTTGATAGGAAATTCGATTGTATTATAATAGGGTCTAGGGTTTTCAAATAAATATGAAATAGCTGGAATGCTTACATCTCACGTTCCAACATAGTTGGGCACAACTAAAACGTACGGCACTTATTGGAGTTTGGATTCCATCAATGGCAGGGCTACCGGGGTACCGCCCGTCACAGTACGTGGCCTAGATCACCGTACCGAGGATCACTCCCAATCCCCTGCAACACAAGGCCGGAACATCCCTTACTGGATAATTCCCGCACAAGATATCCCAGCAGTTGGAGCTCACAACTGCCCACACAGCCGAATAATAATAAGAAGGGACCTCTAGACAGAGATAATCTTGTCCTACTTGGGTGCTACCCACTAACCTTGCTGCACCTCCCCTGTTTTAGCCATTCCCGGTTTGTGAGGCTTGAGGTCACGATTACCTTAAAACAGAACACATCACTTAGAATGCTCATCGTCCACCTGACAATGTTCTGAAAGCATTCAATCCATATAAGTTCGTTCCGGGTTCGAACGAAACCGAAGGCATTATCTCGTTACACTCGTATTGGAATCACCCTCAGAGTTAACGACAATAACCCTTGCAATCTAAATCTTTATCTCGAATCTGAAAGTACTATCTCTGTCAACTCATTACGGAATCACCCACAGAGTTATACTGACAAAGAATCGTTCTTACACCTCGAGTCTTCACTTGCTCCATTTGGATTTCACGACCTAACGTAAATTTGGATCGATGTGGTATTCGGGTCTCCAGACCTGGAAATCCGGTATACGGAAACCCGATCCCGGTCTCATCGAAATCCAAAACGTATCTTTTAAGGCCAAGTTGTTTTAAAGGTTAAAACAATTTAATTCAATTATCTTTATACACTTAGAAAGGTAATTCACAATAGATAATCAACATTATCAATATCATCAGATAATCCATATTATCACAATTCAACTAAACATCCATATCACATAGCATATATCTCATCAGAGATATCAATCAAATGCAAAGCATTCAGTATTATCATCCATCCATAAGTAATGATCTATATCATCTCTAATTAATTTAAAGTTAATTAAATTAATTACTTTTATTTTATAAATCCTTCTTACTTAAACATTAATTAATTACAAATTAATTAATTATCCTCTAATTACCTTTTTTAATTAATCATCTTTGATTAATTATCTTTTAATTACCTTCAAGTTATTTATCTTTAATTAATTACTCAAATTAATTAACCTTAACCACTTATAGTAATTAACCTTTAAATACCTCATTAATTAATTAACTATAATTAATTAAATTAATCACTATAATTAATTATATTAAACCTTAATTAATTACATTAATTAATCACTTCATTTATTAATTATACTTAATTAATCAATCTTAATTACATCATTAATTATATTAATTAATGATCCTTAATTACAACTTAATTATTAATTACTTTAATTAAATTAATTACATTAAATAATTAACTTTAAATTAAACAACATTTATTAATCACCTTGATTAATCTTCAATTAGTAATTAACTACCCTTAATTACTTTCATTTACTAAATTAATTCCCCTTAATTAATTTCTTAATTAATCCCTTGATTAATTATTCAAAGTAATTAAACTCAAATTACTTTCCTTAATACATAACCATCAATTAATTACTTCCAGTAATTATCTTATTATTTACTTCCTAAATAATCATACCTTAATAATTACATTAAGTAATTATTATCAAATCATTTCTTAATTAATTAATCTAACTAAATCAAATTAACTTAATTAATTACAATTAAGTAATTAATTTCTTAATTACTTCCAATAAGTAATTCATTTAAAACAAATTCTATAATTTATTATCCTTAAATTAATTAATCTAATTAATTATTAAAATTAATCACATTAATTATTTATTTAAATAATCTCAAGTTAATGACCTTCATTAACTATTAACAACCCTTTAATTACTTTTCTTAAGTAATTAACTTAGATTAATTATTATTAATTTCAAATTAATAAATCTTAATAACCAATTTAATTAATCTAATTTATTTAGTTAATTAAGTGTTAACCATAACTTAATTAATATTTAATTACTTTACTAATTAATTCTTAATCATTAATTAATATTCTAATTTATAATCCTTAATTATAAATTAATTATTGCTTAATTAATTAACTTAAACCTTAATTAAGTTAATTTAAATCCTTAATTACTTAATTAATTAATCCAAATCATTAATTAATTAGATTATTTAAACCATTTTAATTACCCTCAAGTTTTAATGATTTTAACTTTAAGGTAAAACATTTTCTTATCAAAGGTTACATTATCATCCTTAAATATATTTGAAAACATCCATTTCAAATTAACTTTTAAATTTCATTTTAAATTCTGTATTTAAAATGAATACCAATTTATTTTTAACAAAGTTTTAAAACCAATTTAAAAACTTTTACTTGTTAAAAATTTCTTATCTCTTATAAAAGAAATTTTAAAAGAGTTTAAACCAAATTCCTTTTTAATTTCAAATATTTAAATCTAACTACCAATTAAAACCTATTTAAAACATATAAATTTATAACTTATTTATATCTAATCCAAAATTCAAACTAACTTGAATCTAAACTAAATCTTTGATTTAAAACCCTGTTAAGATATTACTTTAACAAATTTAACTTTAGTTTAAAATTGAAACAGACAGGTTTCTTAAAAAAACTGACAACACTAAAGATTTCTCGAGACCAAACTAATTAACTTCGAGTCGTACCCTCTAAAAACCCTAGCATCTCACGAAACAACTCGAGTACGAACTCGAGAATATCATCTTCCCCAACGCTCTACACTCCAGAAATTCCTGAGACTTTGCTAATTACTTTGTCGAAACTTAAAAACTTCGATCATCACTCGAGAAATATTCGAGCACCTCTCTGTTAACAACCAGATATAAGTCACAATCGTGTGCACATGCACCGCCGTCGCCATCAACGTTGACCACTCGCGACCCCATACGCAAGTTGGCGATCACTTCCTTATCTAATTCCGACCATTCAATCTTCGATCTAGCAGCGAAATCAAAATCGAGCATAAAGACCAAAACTGGAACCACTTCGAAACCTGGCATCATCACGAAATCGAAACTTCGACCATCAGAGAAGCTAATTTTCTGGCCATGCCTTCTCTCATCTTCAATCTTCCACTTCCCAAAATATAGGAGCACTCGGTTCACCAGAGACGTAACCCCGATCAACTCAGTCTAACCTATTCAAACTAGGTTTAAAAACAAAAACGATTTCCTATCACCTGCACAGTGTTTTGAACATCACTTAGATAATTTTCCTAGACCCTCCGACCATTCCTGCATCTCCAATGAGAATCTCCACCACCCCGATCAACTAGATCGCCAGAGGCAACCCAAGTCTCCCATTACTGATCAACTAGGACTGCTCCTCTGATTCAATACTAAAAACTATGATTTTAGTTTTAAAATTCATATTTTTACATGATGTTTCAGATCCTAACCCTGAAACGATAATTTATGAAGTTTGAATTTTTACTTATTTTAGATTTCATCAGTTATTTGTTCTCCAGAGTCATTTAAATGTTTTCTGTTAACTTAAGTATACCTTTACACTAAAATTTGAATAAATCAAACAAGTTTGATTTGAAACTGAAGTTTACAGAGACCAAAATCAATGGGTTTTGAACTTAAATCACAACAAGAACAAAAACTGGAAAACAGAGAAGTTACATTTATTCAAATACATGCATACATCATACTTCAGCAATTCACTAATATAAAATCACAAATATATCACACAATACAATATTGAACATAGAAATGACATACAACCAATTTAGACTTAAGAAATTTTTAACAAAATGCTACTCATCTAAAAACAAAGGTTGAACAGAGCACTTAAACAGCATGCACAACATTTCAGACATTCAATTATGCAACATACATTTATATTATACTATACTAGCATGCAACCCAATTTTATTTTTAAATTTTAAAAGTTACTCACCTAAATTGAGAGTGAACAGAGCCTTGTATTTGGATAATCTTGAAACTGTTTTTGAACTTTAAAATCTGAATGCCTTTCTTTGAAACCTTAGACTTGCATGCCTCTTTTGATTAAAAACTCGAGTTGCTGGCTTTAAATTGCTTTAATCTACATGCATGCTTGTATTCCAGGTTAAAGAAATAAATGCAGACAGCTACTGACTTGAATTGGTTCCAGATTGAAAATGAAGGCAGGCTGATCTTTGAGTTGTTTCTAGATTTTGAATAGAATTACAGACTGGTTTCTTTGAGATGATTACAGATCATTTGTTTGAGGAAGATGCTCACTAATTTCGGTTTGAATTTGTAAAAATGAGATTACAGGGATTTGATTTTTGAGGATGAATTATGGGTTGTCGATTTTGGTTTTTGGTTTTAGGAAGATTTGTTTACTGATCTGATTTATTTCAGATTTGCTTAGAGGAAAGGTTTTTGAGTTTCTCCTAATTTTAAAAAGAAGAATAGAAAGAATGAAATGAAGAAAAGCAAATGTTTATATACATGTATATTTATGATTTTATAAAAATAAAAGAAAAAGAAAATAATAAGGACACTTGTCATTTTGAGTTTATCTTTTATTTACACATGTTATATGAAGCTTTAGGCTAAAGACACTTGTCCTATAAGTATTTATTCATAATTCTATTTATTTTAAAGTAATTAAAAAGCCTTTTTCTTTACTTATAAAATACTTATATATATCTATATACAAATTACTTTTTAAAGAAAGAAAACTAAATTTTATTTATAATTAAAAGTTTATACAAATATTCTAAAATCCAAAACAAATTTAAATATTTATTCTTTTGAATTTCAAAACTTAATTTCAAATTCAATTTAAATTAAATCCTAAGATTCAATTTAAAAGTTAAGTTATATATATACATATATAACTATTCATTCAATTAAATAAAAATTCAATATTAAATTAAATCTAAATTTCCAATTTACCAAAGTTTCTATTTACAATATATATGAATAAATATATATATATATTCAAATAGATAATATCTTATTAACTTTTTAAAAGATAAAATCCACCAATTTAAATACTCATTTAATCAGATTATTAAATTAAATTCAAATTTTAATATCAAAGATCATCAATATCAATTTAATTATTTAACAGAGTATTAAATTGATATTGTTAAAATTTCCGGGATATTACATTCCTTCCCCCTTAAAATAATTTCGTCCCCGAAATTTAAACAAAGGTAATTTAATAATCTTATTAAAGATTTTAATTTAAAACACAAGCATATACTATCATCCATATGCTAACAACCATAGCAACCAATTCATCCAATCAATCAAATCTAACTATCCAGACAAAATCCTAGATAAAATTCCTCGAGTTTCCCCAAGTATATATATATATACCGGGATACTCGCTCTACAACAATCTAAACTACTAAGCTATAGATCTCCTACTCATCTAGATTTACAGAACTAAACAGAATATCAGACTACAGACGAGTCTGACTCAACAACTAAACCTTCCAGAACTGCTGATTCTAAAACCAGAGATAGATCTTACACGTACCCCTCAGAGATACATAAAATTCAATGAATTCCAATTGCCCAAACTGACAATTCAATCCTGAAAACCCAATACTTATCCAAATCAGAACACAGAAGAGATCCAAGCATAACTTTACTTCACAACATCACTAGATTCCAAACTTACTTCTCCTATCCAGAGATATACTCCAAACTGCTTTCGCTGCTCAATTCTGATCTGAGGTAGAACACAAGCACAGACTGGACAACTCATTCCCGAAATAAGGTTCACTGATCCATATATAAAACTCAGATACTTCATCAAAACTTGAGTTGCTGCACCAACTCTATCTCTAGAAGACATCCTTCAACTAGACTGAACTACCGGTACTACTCCTGGAATCCAGTCGATAAGAAAACTCAATCTTCAGATGCTGACAAACTTCTGACTTCCCGAAGACATTTAGAAAATCTCCAATAACCCAAGAGAACACTCAACTATCGCAAGTCACTTTTGCGATCAACCCAGCCTATTTCCAAAGAAAACTGTTCCTCTTATCAAATCAGAACAGCCCATACTTAACTATCCAATCCATCGAAGAAATGGATGCATCCTGCTGCTTCTGAATTTCACCTCCAGAAAAACTGCTCAGCCAGAAAACTTCCTGCCAACACAGAACACTCCAAGCTGCACTGCTGATACTGATCCCAAGGACTTTCTATCCAAAGATCTTTGAGAAACTCGAACTCCAAACCAAACAGAAACACCATGCTGAACTCAGCCACAACACTGAAGCATACACTTCTTAAACTCGTTCCAAAGAAAACATCTTCGGGAAACATCCATCGTCACTGCATCTCATCACACAGCTACTATTTCCTGAGGTATCAAGATACCATCACTTGCTTCTGTTCAACCGATAGATCCAAACTCTACTCATCCAACTTTACAGATAAACTCCGAATCTTAACAGGTTTCCTTCAGAGATTCGATGAAATCCTTCATCATAGCAAAACTTACTCGAGACAGTATTGGGTCTACAGTCTCGATAAATACACTTCCAACCTTAATTCCAACCATTTGTAGTCGTGTTTCACACACCACCACCCTATCTACCTTTATAACTCATATTGGAAAACCTGAACGGGTAACCCAACAATATAGGTAGAATATATATATAGTTATATAAAAATTACAAATACGCTCTCTCAAGATAGATACCACTCCAGAGCTAGGTATTCACTCAACCAATAGCTCTGATATTCACTTAACCAAAAGCTTAGGCATTCGCTCAACCTAAGCTCTGATACCACGTGTGACGACCCGGCTTTCCACTCCCGGAAAATCGCATCGACAGTAAGAAAGAAAGGGGTGAGAAATAGAAAAGAGAAGAAGAGAAAAGAAAACAACAACAGATACTCACAGCGGAAACGAAACGAAATATAATATATAAATATTACATAGTATCATATACATCATCTATCAGAGTTACACAGATTACACATCAAATACTAGACAGTTATAAATATCTGTCTAGTTATTACATCTCAACACAATACAGATCAATACAAAGATCAACACAGCGGAAAACTACTATCTATATCTACAACGCCGAAGCCTCCTGCTCCATTGCTCCTCCAGATTACTCGTTAAAGCTAAACCTGAATCCCTTGGCTACTCGTAAAAATTTGAGTACCCAAGAGTTTATAAAACAGAAATAAACAACTTGGGTCAGACATGGGTCTGGTGTGAGTAACAGGTTAAACTTGTTTAACTTCAAAACCTTTTGAAAGAAAAGGTATCACGTAAGACTTCCCACACATAAACATGGGTAAGTTTTTACCTTACGCTAACCAAAACATTTGATAGGAAATTCGATTGTATTATAATAGGGTCTAGGGTTTTCAAATAAATATGAAATAGCTGGAATGCTTACATCTCACGTTCCAACATAGTTGGGCACAACTAAAACGTACGGCACTTATTGGAGTTTGGATTCCATCAATGGCAGGGCTACCGGGGTACCGCCCGTCACAGTACGTGGCCTAGATCACCGTACCGAGGATCACTCCCAATCCCCTGCAACACAAGGCCGGAACATCCCTTACTGGATAATTCCCGCACAAGATATCCCAGCAGTTGGAGCTCACAACTGCCCACACAGCCGAATAATAATAAGAAGGGACCTCTAGACAGAGATAATCTTGTCCTACTTGGGTGCTACCCACTAACCTTGCTGCACCTCCCCTGTTTTAGCCATTCCCGGTTTGTGAGGCTTGAGGTCACGATTACCTTAAAACAGAACACATCACTTAGAATGCTCATCGTCCACCTGACAATGTTCTGAAAGCATTCAATCCATATAAGTTCGTTCCGGGTTCGAACGAAACCGAAGGCATTATCTCGTTACACTCGTATTGGAATCACCCTCAGAGTTAACGACAATAACCCTTGCAATCTAAATCTTTATCTCGAATCTGAAAGTACTATCTCTGTCAACTCATTACGGAATCACCCACAGAGTTATACTGACAAAGAATCGTTCTTACACCTCGAGTCTTCACTTGCTCCATTTGGATTTCACGACCTAACGTAAATTTGGATCGATGTGGTATTCGGGTCTCCAGACCTGGAAATCCGGTATACGGAAACCCGATCCCGGTCTCATCGAAATCCAAAACGTATCTTTTAAGGCCAAGTTGTTTTAAAGGTTAAAACAATTTAATTCAATTATCTTTATACACTTAGAAAGGTAATTCACAATAGATAATCAACATTATCAATATCATCAGATAATCCATATTATCACAATTCAACTAAACATCCATATCACATAGCATATATCTCATCAGAGATATCAATCAAATGCAAAGCATTCAGTATTATCATCCATCCATAAGTAATGATCTATATCATCTCTAATTAATTTAAAGTTAATTAAATTAATTACTTTTATTTTATAAATCCTTCTTACTTAAACATTAATTAATTACAAATTAATTAATTATCCTCTAATTACCTTTTTTAATTAATCATCTTTGATTAATTATCTTTTAATTACCTTCAAGTTATTTATCTTTAATTAATTACTCAAATTAATTAACCTTAACCACTTATAGTAATTAACCTTTAAATACCTCATTAATTAATTAACTATAATTAATTAAATTAATCACTATAATTAATTATATTAAACCTTAATTAATTACATTAATTAATCACTTCATTTATTAATTATACTTAATTAATCAATCTTAATTACATCATTAATTATATTAATTAATGATCCTTAATTACAACTTAATTATTAATTACTTTAATTAAATTAATTACATTAAATAATTAACTTTAAATTAAACAACATTTATTAATCACCTTGATTAATCTTCAATTAGTAATTAACTACCCTTAATTACTTTCATTTACTAAATTAATTCCCCTTAATTAATTTCTTAATTAATCCCTTGATTAATTATTCAAAGTAATTAAACTCAAATTACTTTCCTTAATACATAACCATCAATTAATTACTTCCAGTAATTATCTTATTATTTACTTCCTAAATAATCATACCTTAATAATTACATTAAGTAATTATTATCAAATCATTTCTTAATTAATTAATCTAACTAAATCAAATTAACTTAATTAATTACAATTAAGTAATTAATTTCTTAATTACTTCCAATAAGTAATTCATTTAAAACAAATTCTATAATTTATTATCCTTAAATTAATTAATCTAATTAATTATTAAAATTAATCACATTAATTATTTATTTAAATAATCTCAAGTTAATGACCTTCATTAACTATTAACAACCCTTTAATTACTTTTCTTAAGTAATTAACTTAGATTAATTATTATTAATTTCAAATTAATAAATCTTAATAACCAATTTAATTAATCTAATTTATTTAGTTAATTAAGTGTTAACCATAACTTAATTAATATTTAATTACTTTACTAATTAATTCTTAATCATTAATTAATATTCTAATTTATAATCCTTAATTATAAATTAATTATTGCTTAATTAATTAACTTAAACCTTAATTAAGT
Source organism: Allium fistulosum (assembly GCA_030737815.1). Lineage (NCBI taxonomy): Eukaryota > Viridiplantae > Streptophyta > Magnoliopsida > Asparagales > Amaryllidaceae > Allium > Allium fistulosum. The sequence continues at coordinate 729,299,024 of CM060902.1, read as the reverse complement.
TAATTTAAATCCTTAATTACTTAATTAATTAATCCAAATCATTAATTAATTAGATTATTTAAACCATTTTAATTACCCTCAAGTTTTAATGATTTTAACTTTAAGGTAAAACATTTTCTTATCAAAGGTTACATTATCATCCTTAAATATATTTGAAAACATCCATTTCAAATTAACTTTTAAATTTCATTTTAAATTCTGTATTTAAAATGAATACCAATTTATTTTTAACAAAGTTTTAAAACCAATTTAAAAACTTTTACTTGTTAAAAATTTCTTATCTCTTATAAAAGAAATTTTAAAAGAGTTTAAACCAAATTCCTTTTTAATTTCAAATATTTAAATCTAACTACCAATTAAAACCTATTTAAAACATATAAATTTATAACTTATTTATATCTAATCCAAAATTCAAACTAACTTGAATCTAAACTAAATCTTTGATTTAAAACCCTGTTAAGATATTACTTTAACAAATTTAACTTTAGTTTAAAATTGAAACAGACAGGTTTCTTAAAAAAACTGACAACACTAAAGATTTCTCGAGACCAAACTAATTAACTTCGAGTCGTACCCTCTAAAAACCCTAGCATCTCACGAAACAACTCGAGTACGAACTCGAGAATATCATCTTCCCCAACGCTCTACACTCCAGAAATTCCTGAGACTTTGCTAATTACTTTGTCGAAACTTAAAAACTTCGATCATCACTCGAGAAATATTCGAGCACCTCTCTGTTAACAACCAGATATAAGTCACAATCGTGTGCACGTGCACCGCCGTCGCCATCAACGTTGACCACTCGCGACCCCATACGCAAGTTGGCGATCACTTCCTTATCTAATTCCGACCATTCAATCTTCGATCTAGCAGCGAAATCAAAATCGAGCATAAAGACCAAAACTGGAACCACTTCGAAACCTGGCATCATCACGAAATCGAAACTTCGACCATCAGAGAAGCTAATTTTCTGGCCATGCCTTCTCTCATCTTCAATCTTCCACTTCCCAAAATATAGGAGCACTCGGTTCACCAGAGACGTAACCCCGATCAACTCAGTCTAACCTATTCAAACTAGGTTTAAAAACAAAAACGATTTCCTATCACCTGCACAGTGTTTTGAACATCACTTAGATAATTTTCCTAGACCCTCCGACCATTCCTGCATCTCCAATGAGAATCTCCACCACCCCGATCAACTAGATCGCCAGAGGCAACCCAAGTCTCCCATTACTGATCAACTAGGACTGCTCCTCTGATTCAATACTAAAAACTATGATTTTAGTTTTAAAATTCATATTTTTACATGATGTTTCAGATCCTAACCCTGAAACGATAATTTATGAAGTTTGAATTTTTACTTATTTTAGATTTCATCAGTTATTTGTTCTCCAGAGTCATTTAAATGTTTTCTGTTAACTTAAGTATACCTTTACACTAAAATTTGAATAAATCAAACAAGTTTGATTTGAAACTGAAGTTTACAGAGACCAAAATCAATGGGTTTTGAACTTAAATCACAACAAGAACAAAAACTGGAAAACAGAGAAGTTACATTTATTCAAATACATGCATACATCATACTTCAGCAATTCACTAATATAAAATCACAAATATATCACACAATACAATATTGAACATAGAAATGACATACAACCAATTTAGACTTAAGAAATTTTTAACAAAATGCTACTCATCTAAAAACAAAGGTTGAACAGAGCACTTAAACAGCATGCACAACATTTCAGACATTCAATTATGCAACATACATTTATATTATACTATACTAGCATGCAACCCAATTTTATTTTTAAATTTTAAAAGTTACTCACCTAAATTGAGAGTGAACAGAGCCTTGTATTTGGATAATCTTGAAACTGTTTTTGAACTTTAAAATCTGAATGCCTTTCTTTGAAACCTTAGACTTGCATGCCTCTTTTGATTAAAAACTCGAGTTGCTGGCTTTAAATTGCTTTAATCTACATGCATGCTTGTATTCCAGGTTAAAGAAATAAATGCAGACAGCTACTGACTTGAATTGGTTCCAGATTGAAAATGAAGGCAGGCTGATCTTTGAGTTGTTTCTAGATTTTGAATAGAATTACAGACTGGTTTCTTTGAGATGATTACAGATCATTTGTTTGAGGAAGATGCTCACTAATTTCGGTTTGAATTTGTAAAAATGAGATTACAGGGATTTGATTTTTGAGGATGAATTATGGGTTGTCGATTTTGGTTTTTGGTTTTAGGAAGATTTGTTTACTGATCTGATTTATTTCAGATTTGCTTAGAGGAAAGGTTTTTGAGTTTCTCCTAATTTTAAAAAGAAGAATAGAAAGAATGAAATGAAGAAAAGCAAATGTTTATATACATGTATATTTATGATTTTATAAAAATAAAAGAAAAAGAAAATAATAAGGACACTTGTCATTTTGAGTTTATCTTTTATTTACACATGTTATATGAAGCTTTAGGCTAAAGACACTTGTCCTATAAGTATTTATTCATAATTCTATTTATTTTAAAGTAATTAAAAAGCCTTTTTCTTTACTTATAAAATACTTATATATATCTATATACAAATTACTTTTTAAAGAAAGAAAACTAAATTTTATTTATAATTAAAAGTTTATACAAATATTCTAAAATCCAAAACAAATTTAAATATTTATTCTTTTGAATTTCAAAACTTAATTTCAAATTCAATTTAAATTAAATCCTAAGATTCAATTTAAAAGTTAAGTTATATATATACATATATAACTATTCATTCAATTAAATAAAAATTCAATATTAAATTAAATCTAAATTTCCAATTTACCAAAGTTTCTATTTACAATATATATGAATAAATATATATATATATTCAAATAGATAATATCTTATTAACTTTTTAAAAGATAAAATCCACCAATTTAAATACTCATTTAATCAGATTATTAAATTAAATTCAAATTTTAATATCAAAGATCATCAATATCAATTTAATTATTTAACAGAGTATTAAATTGATATTGTTAAAATTTCCGGGATATTACACAAGAGCTTAGATTGAAGATCTACATCCATTGAAGAGAGATTTCACCGTTTGAAGCGGAATTTTGGAGAATTGAGTTAGATCCTTCGCTGTCCAGATCTGAAGTGTGTTGCTTTTGAGGTGTTTAGGTGATTCGGTGAGTGGTGGTTATCTCTCACACGGATCCAAAGGAGTATATCGGATTGTTGGTTTGATTTGGTGTTAAAATAGTGATTTCCATGCATTTTCTTAAACTTAAGTATAGATCTATTATTCATGATGATTTGACATCCATTTTACTACATGTTAACCTATGTAAGTTCATTCATCAAGTTGTAGAGATATTGCTCATAATTCATGCTTGTTAGATTTGAACTCTTATTTACAAGATTGCCATTATTGTTATAATTGTTTATTAGATCATGTTTGAATGCTTGATTACTTGGATTAATGATTGACTTGATTGATTGTTATAAATTAGTTGATTGATGATTTGATTTGGACAAGATGGTCGAAGATGATTCAAAAGCTAAGGGAAAGGCTCTTGAATTGGAAAAGCTGCTCGTGGCATATGTGGCGGATGATGAAGCTCATATGGATAGATTTGATGATGTTGATGTTGAGATGAGGCTTTGCTATGATGAGATGAAGCGAGGCATGGTATGAGATAGCCTTGGTTTAATCCAGACGGGATCATTTCAAGCATGTTGATAACTCGATGAAATGGTTCGGGTTGAGGATAATGGTTTGCTCGAGAGGCGCTTGAGCTAGTATGGAAATAGTCGTCGAGGAGGATGACTAGAAGGCTGAGGTTTCATCGTTATTGAAGGTTCTAGCAGACTCAAAGCAAGAGTACGCTGGGAAGATTCGATAGTCCCTAAAGACTATGATTGTAGTCGAGTACTCTGGGCAGATTCGATAGTCCTAGGCACGGGCTGCGACGACGTGCGGAGTTCTGTCTAGAACCGGGGTTGCCATTAACCCTTGACGGACGGCTGAAAGAATGTGCCGGTCATTCAATTAACGGTGGTATCGAAGCAAAGATAACAGTGATAGCCAGAGTCATGGATGTTTGGTTGTATCGTCATTCGGTCTCAAGATTGATATTTTCTGGATGCTTATCTGATCTTGGTTTAGGCCTTGGGGGTTTGTACTTGGAAAATGTTGACCTTGACTCGAGTGATAATTGCTTTACTTTAAATGTCTGCTTTACTATGTTTACTTCTGCTTAGTGTGTCTGAGGGCTATCACTGTAGAAAGAGGTGGAGTGTGAGGGTTGGATTCCTATTCCTTTTTCCTTTATGATCTTTTGGTATGTTGTTAGTTAATTTACCGCTCACTAAGACTGTTGTCTGACTCAAGGCTTTATGTTTAACTCTTATTGCCTTGGGCTGTTCATCCGCTTTGGGATGGGCAGACTAGGTAGCAGGTGACAGGTGCTGTTCTTAGTTTCCAACGATGCTGATGACGAAGACGAGCTGGAGGCTTGCATATTATTTCTTACTATATGTACTGGATGTTCTGCTGCTTGTATAATTCTCTGAGTGATATGTAGTGAGGCTTGATGTATTGACTATTCAGATGTTTGTATTCAACTATTATGAAGCTTAATTGATGAGATTCTATTTTGCGATGCTTCACTATATATATTCTCTATTGTATTTTATCCATGCGCTGTGAGTAATACGATAGATTCTGTTGTTTTAACTTAACCTTGGCAATCATCCATGGCTGCCTGGCACACTTTACAGCGCACTATTTCTATGTTCAGTGTAGGGGTCATGGGCGGTCGTCACATCTATGATACTCGTTTTGATGAAAATAAGTGTCTAATCTGCTGTAAAAAGCTCTCGGAGCTTGTTTTGATCCATACAGCACCTTCTTGAGTTTGTAGACATTTCCTCTTGACCTTCGACAACAAATACTTGTGGTTGTTCCACATACACATCCTCTTCTAGAAAATCATTCAGAAATGCAGATTTGACATCCAACTGAAATACATACCATCTATTTTGGGCAGCCACAGCTAGAACAGTCTGTGTCGTCTCAAAACTTACAATGGGGAGAAATTATCAATAAAGTCAGTAGTTGTTGCATAACCCTTGGCAACAAGTCTTGCTTTATACTTTTGAATCCTTCCATCTAGACTGCATTTCACCTTATAAATCCAATTAAGGTCGATCACTTTCTTCTCATGTGGCAAATCCACTAACTTCCACATGCCATTTTTTTCAATTGCATTAATCTCCTCTTGCATAGAGTGTTTCCATTCCCTTTTTCCTTATGCTTCTTCATAATTCACAGGCTTTGCACCTAAGAATGCAAAAGTGCATGATTCATAAATATCAGATTGGGATCGATACTTCATAGGTGCAGTACCCAAATCTGATCCAGAATTTGATTTGTCGTTGTCTTCATTATTTAGTTCTCTTTGAGTACACCTTCTTGATGAATCTGCTGATGGAGAAGACCGTGGTATTTTCTAATTTGGCCTTGCTTATACAGGCTTTACTGCATCCTTAATAAATGGAACATGTTGATTTTGTTTTTCCTCCTAATTCCAGAAACTATTTTTGTCCAATACAACATCTCGACAAATAATGAGTTCTCTAGTTTTTGGATTATATAGTTGATATCCTTTAGTTTCATTGCAATACCCAACAAAAATGCATTTTTTGCTCTTTTTATTGAGCTTAGAACGATTAGTAGAATCAAGCAAAGAATAAACGGTCATACCAAAAATCTTTAAATGACTTATATTGGGTTTTCGCTTCCACCAAGCTTCGTATGGAGTCATGTTTCAAACGCCCTTGGTAGGAGATATATTAAGAAGAAACGCGGATGTTGCTATTGCTTCAGCCAAGAATTCATTAGGCATTCTTTTCTCATTTAGCATGCTTCTCGCCATCTCAACCATGGTTCTTTCTTCCTCTCTGGAATGCCATTCTGTTCCAAAGTTTTCCTTATTGTTAGCTATCTTTGAATGCCATTTTTTTTACAAAAATTTGTGATCTCAGTGGACAAGAACTCTCCCCCTCTATCGGTGCAAAGAATTTTTAGAACATGCCAACTTCCTTTATCTACTATGGCTTTAAACTCCAGAAACTTTTCATAAGCTTCTGATTTGTATGCAAGAAAATACACCTAACTCTTACGAGTATAATCATCGGTAAAGAGTAGGAAATATCTTATCTTATTTAAGGATTAAGTCCTAGTTGGTCCACATATACCAGCATGAACAATTTCAAGTGGTTTCTTCACTCTCCATGCTTTTCCCACTAGAAATGGTAAACATTGTTGTTTTCCAATACCTGATTCAAACCTTACTCCAATAGTTCTCTTGCCTTCAATTTGAAGTGGCTTGGTATTGCCTAGATGGATCTTTGATTTTGCGGACTCATCAAAGCTTTGAAAAAGATTTTCCTCCTCCGTTATATGGTTAGTACAATCATTGTCCAGAAACCATATATTACTGAAATTTTGTTTTGACTCTAATCATGTCAAAAACAAGTTGCTATCTTCTTGTTCCACTTTAGCAAAATTCGCTTTTGTTGAACTTTTTTGGACAAAAAAATGAAATATGCCCGTATTGTTTGCAAATGTAACACTATTTTTCTTGATTATCATGTCTTTGGTTACCTCTGCTACCAGTTTGAAAACCCCAGGTAGTTTTACCACGTCCTCTTGTACGGCCACGATAATCACCTCCACCTCCCATTGCATGTCTGGGTTTAACTTCACCAGTCTTTTCTTTAGATAGATCAACCTTTGATTGAAATGCATGCTCCAAATTCTTAATTTCAGCTCTGTTCATTCTGTTTTCACGAGCTAAAAGAGAACCTGTTAAATCATTCAATGAATAAGTTTTCATATCCTTGGATTCTTCAATAGCAGTAACTGCATAATCCCATTTAGAAGGAAGATTTCGTAAAATCTTTTCGACTACCTTTTGATCAGAAATATTCTCACCAAATGTTTTCATTTTATTGACTATAATAGAAACTCTAGTGATGTGATCTTGCACTGATTCATTACCTTCATAAAGAGCGTCTCGAAATCACGACGATAAGTCTGAAGTTTCACCATCGTTGCTTTGCTATCTCCGTTTAACTCCTGCCTCAAAATTTCCCATGCTTCATTCGATTTAGTGACGCTTGCAATGCGTGGAAAGATAGCCTCCGTTACAGCTTGTTGTGAAACAAGCAGGGCCTTCACATCTTTCTTACGAAGCTCTCCTACCTCAGCTACTGCTGCATCTCCATATCCAGATTCAACAAGCTCCCAAAGGTCTTGGGAGATGAAGAAAGTCTTCAACTTAATGCTCCGGAATTCGTAGTTCTCTCCGTTAAAGATCAGTATTAAAGACTGGGTTTGTGAAACATTAAGAGAATTCATGTTAAATCCATTTTACAAACAATTCAGTTATGCTTTAAACTGTATTTGTTACTGCACTTGTTATTTGAAACAAAACCCCCAATTGAATCAAACCTGGCTCCGATACAAACAATTCAGTTATGCTTTAAACTTTTATCAACCTGCCATCTCTAGATTTAGAATCAGGCTTGTCTCATCTAAAGCATCTCAGGGTATAGAAGTTGGATCTCTCTCATTTCTCAATGGTAGTCACATCAAACCTTAGAATCTCTTCTAGTTTCAACTTCCAAGGCATGACCAATTAACGCGAGCAAATCGGTGAAGATCCAAACTTCGGTGACGAGTCTTCAAGCGATGCAACTCCAATCGACAGCTGTAGTAGCTCTCGATTTTAGATAGGGAAGGCAAATCTCTTAGGCGCAACACTCCAGATCCATACGTGCTTGTAATTCTTGGCCATGGAGCTAATATCAATGACTTTAGGCATTGGTCATCACAAGCATCTCCCGTCGCTAGCCTCATCAGCACGACTTGAAAATCCAAGGCGGCTCCTTCGTCGGACTTCTCACTTTCTTCATCAGAACTATAGTTTAGTAAAGTGGAGGAGATAGTACTTTTGGATTGTGAGTGATAACGAGAAATGTAATAATGAAAAAGTGGTAGTGGATTTGTGGGAACCTTAATTTAAGGAGAAAGTGGAAGTGTTAATGAATTTAAAAACCAAGTGATTTAATAAAAGTGAGAATTAATTTGTTTGTTATAATCTTGAATATAATGACACGGATAACTACATTTGACCATTAGATCAAAAAATGGAGTAGAAATCTCAATGGTTACAAATTCATTCATAGGAACATCAATTACTGACTAAATTAAAAACTAAAATTCAGTCTTTTAAGTGCTTTTAGCTTTTTGCAATCGATCTGAAACTGAATTTTAGTCTCAAATTCATGAAATTAAAGAATGCTTTTTTCAGTCTTTGATTAGTATTTAACCAGTGACTGAAATCATTCAGTTTCTAATTTCCAGTCGGTAGTTAGTCGTTTTTGGTAGTGATATAGTGTTAGGTGTGGCTCGCATTTAAGAGTGCGTAGGTTGAGCGTAAGTCCCACATCGTAAGAAATATGACGCATAACGTAGTATATATGTGGGATTGATGACACGTAACATAGGGAATTTCTTTTGTTACAAGTAAGTGTTTCCAAGACCATGTATGTGCTCATTCCATAAGGCGATAAAAAAGATGTTCAATCGGGACGTTGGCACATCGGAAGCTTCATTAGATGGCACCATTACAGAACAATGAAGTGCGCATTTATGGGGACGCGTTGGAGTGTCGAAACACATGGTATTGGAGTCGATGGCTTGAGTGGAAAGTACTCGCCTTAAGGTGGAGATATGGTAACACACCCTTGCCCAACTGCGTAAGAAGTGAGAAAAAAGCAGTATGATCCCACTGCAGAACATCTTCAGTATGCTCCAAATGAAGGTTAAAGAAAATGCTTGCCAAGGTGGAGAATTGTTAGGTGTGGCTCGCATTTGAAAGTGCGTATGTTGAACAATAAATCTCACATCGTAAGAAATACCACGCATAACGTGGTATATACATGGTATTGATGGCATGCAACATTGGAAATTTCTTTTGTTACAAGCAAGTGTTGCCAAGATCATGTATGTGCTCGTTCTGGAAGGCGATGAAAGGGATGTTCAATCGAAATGCTAGCACATCAGAAGTTTCATTAGGTGGCGTCATTACAGAACAATGAGCGTGCGTTTATGGGACGCATTGGAGCACCGAAACGCGGCAATATAGCACTTAATTAAACAATAAACTATTAGTGTTCATAGCACTTATTAAATCATTAGCTACTATTAATGCCAAATGAAAACCACATTCTTTGTACTTTAAAAGTATAAATAACGTAGAATTTACTACTTTTAACCGTTTCAGTTGTTGCTAGCTTTGGATAATTATAGATAGTTGTTGTTTGATAAATAGAAAATAAGACAATTAATGGCTGATTTCATAAAAGTACAAAATAATCCTATTTTTGATAGTCTTGATCAGAATGGAGACTCTTCTTCATCCCCATCTCTCCCTCCTCCATCGTCTATCTCTATTCCTCTTTCATAGCAAATCAAATTCAAAGATAACCCTCCTAATTTGAGCAATGCAATTGTTGATAAAGATGGATTTCAGAAAGTAATTTACAACAGAAAGGATTCTGCTTCTGATTTTTAGAGAAACATTCAAAGAAAACCATAAAATACATATCAAAATCCTCTAAGTACAAGGAAAACAGATTCAAGAAAATACAATACACAATCAAGAAATGTGCACAAGCATCAAGAAATTGAATTCCCAATGCTCCAGTTAATGTAGACATTGCTCAGAAGATGCAGAAAGCCTCTTCTTGGGCTTATCTTCTTAAGAAAGGAGGGTTAGATTCTAATTTCGATTTGCATTGTGTTGCTCCTATCAATATCAATAATAAATAATTTGTTACTGTGAAAGAAGATATTGATAAACGCACAGAGAATAAGTGGATTTTTTTGTTATTGCTTATGTTTATGGTCCTCATCCTCCATATCATCATTTCAAGACCTATATTACTCGCAATTAGAACCCCACGGGAAACTTTGAAATTTATACTAGAAATAATGGGTTTTTCATAATAAGATTTTCCAAGCTCGAAGACTGTGAAAAAACCCTAAGTGGGGGCCATATTTTATAAATGGCAAATTGATTATTCTGAAAAAATGTAGCAAGAAATTTAATTTTCACAGAGATCTTCTGCCTACTATGACAATTTGGATTAGGCTACCTGAATTAAGCCTAAGATTATGGGATAAAGATGCTTTTAGCGCTAGTGCAAGTTTGGTGGGTATGCCACTAAAGTTAGATGAACCAACTATTGAAGAAACAAGATTGAGTTATGCGAATTCTTGTTGAAACAAAAGCTGATGCAGATTTTCCTGATGAAGTTAACATCACAATGCATGATGGTGATAGTATAGTGCAAAAAATTGATTATGAGTGGATCCCACCAAGATGTAAATCTTGTAAATGTTTTGGGCATTCAAATGAAAATTGCACTGCTAAAAAAGTCTGGAAAGAAAAGTGCAAAGAGAATGATACTGCAGTTGAGATTAATGCAGAGGAAAACATGAATGTAGAAATAAATATGAATGAGCAAAATTTTCATGATGGAATACAAATAGAATCGGTGCCTCAATCAGAGAATACTTTAAATCCAACTTCTTTTAATGATTTAGAAACTCATGATATAGTTATGGATGCTGGTAATATTTCTAATGTATAAAATCAGGAAAATATGCTACGTAAAAATAGTTACCCCCCTCAGATCTTACAGGAAATCAGTGATCATGCAAATGAGATGGATCTTCCAAATGCATCAGTGGAAGAAACTACAAATTTTAAGACCTCTGTTCAAGAAAATGTTGAAGAAGATAGCATGAATGTAGATCAATGTCCTCCAAAATAATAAATCTTCCAGATTTAATTGATCCTCCAAAAAGCACTGATATATCATTCCTTCCAGATACACTCACTCCACTAAAGAAAAAACCTTTATCTAGAAAAGCAATTCAAGCAGCAATTAATATTGTTTCATCTTTATCACTTGCGGACAAAAATAAGAAAAAGAGAAAGAAAGCTAGAACTAGAATTAAAAGCTTAAGTAATATTCCATCTGCAGAGCAAGTAGAGGATGCCACAAACAAAGAATTCAGAGAAAAATACATCTCAAAAAATGATAAATGGGGAAAGTTTCTAAAAGTTAAAAATGACTCTACATGAAAAAAAAGGGAAAGAAGATGGAAGTACAAGAGAAGGAAGATAGTTACAGTGATTCACTGTAACTATCTACATAGCCTTTGAGTATCCTTATTATTTACACTTCATATTTTTATCAATGTCGATAATTTCATGGAATGTTAGAGGTCCTAATTCTCCCACTAGAAAATTAGATGTTTCTAAAGTAATTATGTATGAAAAACCTAATATAATAGGTCTTTTAGAACATAAATTAGATAATGTTAAAATTGTAGATTATCATATCAGACATCTACGCAACTAGAGAATTATTAATAATAATCGAATGGGAGGGTAATGGTAGAATTCTTATTTTATGGGATGATAATATTTGGAATTTAGTTAGCCACATCCTAAACTTCCAATATATTCACTGCTTATTTTCTAATAAAGGTAGTCTTGTTTTAGATGTTACTTTTATATATGCATCAAATTTTGAAAATGAGAGATTTGATTTATGGAATCATATTGGGAATTTGAATAAGAAAATCTCTCATCCTTGGATTATAATGGGTGATTTTAATACAATCATGCATACATATGATAAAAGAGGTGGCATACCAGTCCCTTTTAGCAAGCTAGAATTTATTAATAAATTCTTCTTAAGGACTGGTATTGTTGAAGCTAATATTATAGGAAACAAATTTACATGGAAGTCCGGTAAATTTAGAAACATTCACTGCAAGCTTGATAGGATTTTAATCAACCAAAAGTTTGCCAATATTTTTCCTCATTACAAATGTTTCACACTTCCTCAAGCTACAAGTGATCACACCCCTGTTCAAATTTTTCTCACTGAACGTAATGATTGCAAGAAAGATATTCCATTTAGATTTATGAATGGGTGGGTCTTTGAAGATAATTATAAAAATGTCATCAATAAATGCTTGTCATTTAAAATTCAGGGCATTGCCCAATATAAATTCTTCAAATTTTTGCAAATTGCCAAGGGTCATATAAAAAACTAGAACAAAAGCAGAAATAAAAATGAGCTTAAAGATATTAGAGCTGAATGTGAAAAACTACAAAATACTCTTGATAATGATTGCTAAGACAGTAATATTATCAATAGTTTTTTCAGGCTCAAAATAATCTCATCACTTCTCTTCATGTTCATTCAGTTAATATAAGGCAAAATGCCAAAGTTGACTGGCTTTACAAATGTGGATGAAGCTAGCAAATTCTTTTATGCAAAAATGACAAATAGGAAAAATAGAAATATCATTGGTAAACTTATTAATGCAAATGGTAATGCTTTAAAGAATTCAAATGATATTGAGAGAGAAGCCATTAATTACTTCACAGAGTTATTTAACACTAATAGTTATGTGACCTCTTTTCCTATTATCAATGTTAAATTTTCCTTAAAAGAAATTAGACAGGAAATTTTATTAGCTCATGTTAGTTTATTGGATATTAAAAATATTATTTTCAATGCTAATAATGATAAAAGCCCCGGTCCTGATGGATTTGGTGCTAAATTCTATAAAACCCAGTGGCCTGATATTAGCTCTAATATTTTTGAAGTCATTTCTGAATTTTTTAAGACAGGGAAGCATTTAAAATCTTTCAATCATACATTCTTAACCCTTACCCCAAAAATAAATAATCCAATTGGGATGGAAGATTACAGACCAATTTCCCGTTGCAACTTCATTTATAAAATTATTTCAACTATTCTTTGAAACAGGATTAAAGTTTTAAAAAAAATTTAATTTCTGAAAATCAATGTGCTTTCATTCCTGGTAGGCTTATTACTGAAAACACTTTGCTTGCCCATGAGCTAATTAGAAATTTTAACATGAAAAACAAAAGTGTTATGTGTAATGGAATATTTCACCATTCTAATTGATTATGAACAAAGCAAGGGGAATATTAAAACCATAAATAGAATCAAATCATCTATTACTCATCTTTTATATGCTGATGATTTGCTTTTATTTGTCAATGCAGATACAAATAGTGCTAATTCTATTGCCAGCATCTTTAAAAAGCTAGAATTATTTGCTGGACTAAAAGCTAATGAGTGCAAAAGTAAAGTCAATTTCAGCAAAGGATGCAAATGCAAGAAAGAAATCTTAAACATTCTTAAATTTAATGAAGGTAATTTGCCAGTCAAATACTTGGGCCTGCCTTTGGGTATAAATCATCTAAATGATAGGGACTGCTTAAGATTATATGAGATTATTCAAAGTAAACTTGAAGGGTGGTCTAGCAAATTATTATCTCTAGCCGATAGGCTAGAACTCACCCATACTGTCATCACTGCAATTGTTTTGTACTGGATTCAAGCTCATAATATACCAGTCAAGGCAATTTGCAAAATTGAAAAAATGTGTGTGCTAATTTTATTTGGCAAGGCAAGCAGCACAAAATTGTTTGGGACGAAGTATGGATGACTAAAAATGCTGGTGGTTTAGGAATTAGAAGCTTCAGAGACTTGAGAGAAGCAGCAAAATACAAGTTATTTTTGAAATTTATAGATGGTAAATCCCTCTGGGCTAGATGGATGAGGGACAAATACCTTAAAAATAAAAACTTCTGGACTGCTAAAGTTGAAAAGTATCATTCCTATACTTGGAAAAATATTCTCAGTTGCAGGGAGAATGGTAAGAAGCTTATAGAAAGAAAGTTTAAAGATGGCAGTTCTACTAGTTTATGGTTTGACCCCTGGATATTTGGAAAATCTTTTATTGATCTGCTTGGTTGGAATAACTTGTTTTTACTTGGCGGTGCTAATGATAAAGTTCAGAATATTATTCATAATCAAAACTGGAATACAAATATACATCAAGCTGCTAATATTTTCAGAACAGCTATTGGGAAAATTACAATTGATAATAGCCTTCAAAGAGACACTTGGATTTGGAAACTTTGCTCAAAAGATACTTTCTCTTTTAAAAAAGTGTGGAATTTTGTGAAGGGTGAAGAAATTGAAGTTTATTGGAGTAAAATCATTTGGTGCAAATCAAACTGCCCAAAAATGTCTCATTGTTCTTATTTTGCCATACTCAATAGACTTCCCACATTGGAGATGTGCTAAATGGACTAAGAATACTGATAAAAACTGTCTTTTGTGCAAAAATGGAGTGGAAAATGCAGACCATCTTTTCTTTGATTGTGCTTATTCAAAACATATTTGGTTTATTGCTAAAAATGCTCCAAGTTTCAATCAGCATCAATCAATACAAAGCATAAGTGAAAGCATTCAATATATTCAACACAACTTCAAGCCCAAGTCAAAAGAGTTTAAAAGAGCTTCCATTGTGCTAACTACTATCATTTATCATATCTGGAAAGAAAGAAACCAAAGACTACACCGCAAAAATGAGAATGGCAGCATTCAAATTTGGAATAACATATTTTCAGACTTTCAAACAGCATGATTTCAAGGATACTGATAACTTTACCGCAAATAATATTGATGATTATGAGAATAGAGTAGAAGATTTCTTACTTAGAGGGAAAAACACTACATATATCCCTCATAGAAGTCATAAAGATTGCCACTGTCATCTGCATGCTACTGATAAGGTTAATATCTCGCTCGAGCAAGATAGCAACCCCCTAGACAATCTTCCTGGAGGCGGCCATTCTAGAGCTGCAGGCAAGGCTGTTACCTGCAAAGGAAGTACACATGAGAATTTCAATAACAAACTTAATTTATTTCATTCTATGAATAGTAATCGTAGTTTGTTACCTACAGATCTGAAGAATTACCGCGCGTCCAACAGTGTTCCCAAGGAGATAGTGATGCTATCAATTGAAGTTTACAAGCAAATGAAAGTTAATATCAGCAAAAAGGAATGTTTTTTTACAAAAGTTGGTTAAATAACAATGTCTATTACTTATCTTGTTGGAACAATGGAGAAAGCAGTAAAGCCTCTGCGAATCTTTATCAAAATGGCGGCAACTCCACTAATCATCACTATTCTACAGAGAATCTGGAGAATAGCAATGAGTTAGGGAAAGGGGAGAAAGCACAGCTATCTAATCGCAATTATCCAGCTGAGGACAACATCGCTCTGAAGAATAACATCGAAATTTTAAAGGGGGAGCAGAGTAATCTCAACAACTCGTGTATCTCAAGCAACAAAGCTATCAATTTTGAGGAAGTAGATACAAAAATTGCTTTTTCAAGACATATAAGCTCGGATCTAAAGCTTACTGATCAGCGCCGCAGAGACAAGAAGGACTCGAAACCTCCTTGATTTATCTCTCTCTTTTTTTCTGAGTGTTGAGAGATTTGTGATTTTCTCTTCCGCCATTTCTGAGTATTTTTGAGTTTTTTCGATGCTTTGAACTGGAGGCTTGTGTAACCCTAAAGTGTTTAGGGTTTGAGTGAGTTTGTATCGAGTTCTGTACTCGGGTATTCTTACCCGCTCATATTACTTTGGACCAGGCCCTTATTTACATGTTTCAAAAAAAAACCATAGACAATTATTCACACCCTTTATTTATTATGCAAGCAACATCATTTGTACCTTAGATGTGCAATATTTATTATATACAGATATATTGTGTGGTTAAGCATAGCGTACTATGAGGTAGATACTCATTATCATGATATATGACAAATTTTAGAAGTATTTGTAAGATGTTTGTCTTGTATACTTGCATGTTGCACACTTATACATACAGAACTAATTTCATAGTTTAAGTGATACACGACTCTCTTGTGAAATGACCATTTGGAAAACACAGTTTAGTTAAATTTGTATAAATTTCAATTTACATAGCCAAAGTACTGAAGAAGCCTTCTACCTTATTATTTTCCTCTACCTTTCAATTTTATTATTATTTTTCACGTTCTCTTATTCCTTATCAAATTATTTTGATATTAGCCAATGGAAATTTCGAAAATCTTATTTTGATACAGTCTGATTTAGATAATTACATAATAATATAGTTAATGTTTAATATCACCACTTTGTTTTTCCTACATGATTCAGTGGGAAATGGTTTAAAAGTTATTCATGCAATTGGTAAGTTTGCAAATTAAAATACCTTACAAAATACACATTCTGCTTACTGTATACTGAGATAGTGATTTACTAATATTTAAGCCATCAAAGACTTACGCAATTTAGAATAGATGTTCGTGCTTTTAACGGAACTAAGAAAATAGTTTGTTCAATCTAAAATTTCAAAAATGAGAAGTGGTTTGATGAAGTATGCTAATAATGTTTTGGTATTTCTCGTTGTTATTATCTGAGAATGGAGAATTTAGTGGAACCATGCAAGCATTAAGGCAATTCGATCGTTCAAGATTACAAGTGACGAAGAGAGCAATCACACAAAGAGGTAAAAAGAATTGATTGTTTTAGATCCTTTTAAGTATATGATCTCAACTTCATTTCAAATAATAGTTTTATTTGTCTTTTAGTTGGACATCCCTGCATCTCCCCTATACACACACACATGTTCATGATAAATTTTATTGTAACAAAAAGAATTCTTTTTTGTTACATTCTACAAATCATATATATATGTTCATCTCCTTTAAGATATCTTACTATGTGAGACTTATCATAATCCAAATTACGCATCCACTGTAATACAATGCGAGCTACACCTAACAAGTACGTATCCACTCCAAAAGTTAATATGTATTTGATCTGTAATGTTCAAGATTCCTATCTAAAACATCTTATTACGAAGCATAAATAACTCTAGTGTCGTATTACTTAGTTATATAATCTTCAAAATTGTGTTTATTCTATAATATTTATGTATTTGTTAGCCATGCACTTTACCTGTATATCATAATATTGTACTATCTTTTAATATATGGTACTTATAATCTATTTAGAATTTGTTTACTTGGTGTGTATAGTACTTTGGTTATACATATATGTACATATATATGTGTGTGTCTATGTATGTACGTATGTATATTTTGAATTACTTGCCTTATGTGGAAAACATAATATAGGGGCTTTTTTGTTCCTAATAAACCAAATTACCTTTTCCAATAATCATCATGAGTGTAACTAAAATTAATAAAATTTAATTTTTATTTGAAGCTACACATCCAATCGATCGGTTTTCTCACCGTCGTACGGTTGTACTTCCCCCACCGTCGTACAGTTGCACTAGTAGTACACTAACAACATAATTAATAGTTAGAGAACAATTAATACTCCTTTCAAATACCCATTTCGTTTCATTTTCAATACTTTTGTATGTCTAAGGATGGACCCTTAAACTGTCACATTGTCAATTTCATGCGTGGTTATGTTTTCAAAAATTAGGTTTGACGGACAATAAAGTTTTAGGCCCAATACTGCCGAAACGTTAATGTTGTGATTAGTTCGATTGATTATCCAATTTAACCGAACTAAAAATGATTCATATTTTGTATTTGGAATATTCATTGTACCTCAAAATAAAACATAAAATTGTGATTAAATTTTTCTCATTTAGTAGTTTAGTGATTTTTAATAGTAATTTTGATATATATACGATAAATAAAATTTATTCTGGCCACTAAACTAATTTTAAAAAAGGGTACTTTTGGCACAGGTCTTTATTAAAGTTCAAAATACACGAAAAGTCATTCACTAAATTTCAGTGTAAATTAGGTCCCTGTTTTTTATTCACGATTATTGCAGAGCATGATGCAACTTTTCATAAAAGTTGTTGACATTTCCGCAATTTTTCTGTACACTGTGAACATAGTGTATGAAAGTTGATGAAATATCAGCACTTATTTATAAAAGTTGCTGACATTTCAGCAACATTTATGTACACTGTGAACACAGTGTATGAAAGTTGCTAAAATATCAGCACTTATTTATAAAAGTTGCTGACATTTCAGCAATAATTTTTCTTTGTTTCTAGAAAATAGGGACCGAATTTACAATGAAACTTTGACAGGGAAAGTTGCTGAAATATCAGCACTTATTTATAAAACTTGCTGACATTTCAGCAATAAGTTTTCTTTGTTTCTAAAAAATAGGGACCGGATTTACAATGAAACTTTGACAAGGACCCGCTTTACAATACGAAAGTATGATAGAGATGCCTTCCTAATTTCCACTTTAAAAAATCATTATAACATCAGTAATTTTGAAAATATAATGAAAGTGCGGTTGATTTGGTTAAATCGATAACCGAAATAATTTTTTTTATAGACCGATTAAAAAACAATTTAGTTTCAGAGTCAAACCAAACCGATCAAAATAATTTGATTTGGTCGGCTTATATGGTTTAACCAAAAATTGCTCATCCTAGTTCATGTGATTATAGCAATTTTTTATTATATCTTTATTAATAGTTGGTTTGAAAACATAAACTTTTGGTCCGACCGCGAACATCCAAAATTGCTCATATATGTATTTCTTTATTAAAGACTAAACTACATTTAGCGTCACACTCTCTTGATGTCAGCGTGAAATACCAAAAAGTTCTCTATACAGATTCAATTTTTCCTCTATAAATATTACCAAGTCTTCATATTACTTAAAAATAAGATCTAACAAATAAACTACTTTACAAATTTATTTTTTATAAATTAATAATATAATTAAATTTTAAACTAAAAAAAAAAATTAGATATTGCAACTTAAAAATAAAAATTCACATTAACTACATATGATTCAACACAAACATATAGCTAAATATTTGTGAAAAACATTTCCTTTTAAATGTATTAAACAAATACAATTTGTACAAAAACAATTCAGTTGCCTTCATCACGCGCGAAGCTTGTACCGTAATGCTCGTAAATATAACGAAGAAAGCACTTTCCATTTTCGGACAACCAATAAAAATCAGCTTGAGGAAGCTAACCTAGTAAACGAACTACAATCCACGACCACTCCAGACAACCAATAAGAATCCAAATTTATAATCCGACGTACTAGAAGTTCCGAAGCCGACATACTGAGATCGCCAGTCCATCCAACGGTAAATAATAAAAAACAAAAAGCACACTTTATATCCAGCCAACAAAACGAAATAAACCTCCTGCATCCTCACGTTCTATAAAACCGCTATACCCCCAAATCGCACAGCACAAAATCTCTCTCCAATCAGTCAACGAAAACCCTAATTTTACCAGTAAAATGTCAGGAAGAGGAAAGGGAGGAAAGGGATTAGGGAAGGGAGGAGCGAAGAGGCACAGGAAAGTATTGAGGGACAACATCCAAGGAATCACCAAGCCTGCCATCCGTCGTCTCGCTCGTCGTGGCGGAGTGAAGAGGATCAGTGGTCTCATCTACGAAGAAACCAGGGGTGTTTTGAAAATTTTCCTCGAGAATGTTATCAGAGATGCCGTTACTTATACGGAGCACGCTAGGAGGAAGACGGTCACTGCCATGGATGTAGTTTATGCGCTGAAGAGGCAGGGAAGGACTCTCTATGGCTTTGGCGGTTAGCATGATTCAGTCTTTGTATTTTTGGTCTATTACATTCTGTTCAGTAGGAAGTTTGAATTAATGGACATGATTTTTGGGTCCATGCTGAAATTAAATTGTGTATCTTGGATGACTGTTTGGTTTGTCGAATTTGGTGTTT
Source organism: Allium fistulosum (assembly GCA_030737815.1). Classification (NCBI taxonomy): domain Eukaryota; kingdom Viridiplantae; phylum Streptophyta; class Magnoliopsida; order Asparagales; family Amaryllidaceae; genus Allium; species Allium fistulosum. The sequence continues at coordinate 729,279,279 of CM060902.1, read as the reverse complement.
TAACATGTTTCTGGTTTCATCTGATTTTTATTACAGTGCATATGATTGGATATTAAGGCATTTTGGCTTCTGATTAGAAGATTTACTTGAGATCTCGTTTATGGATTATTTTATAACAGTAGAAGGAAATGTATTTTCATTCACACATTCACATAAGATTTAACTAAATTTTTGGTTTGGAATTCCAGTCTAGTTTTCAATGTCAAATAAAAACCTGAATTTTAGTCGTTGTGACCGGTTAAAAATATTGTTGAATAGTAGGCATAATTTAAGTAATATTAACTGAAGACTAGTACAGGGATCTATAGCTGGATATCGTGAGCTATTCTTTAATCTTAATAAATGAAAAGAAAAGATAATATTAGGTCTAGAATCTGATAATTTGAATTCTATACTCATCTGATTGTGATCGACTATAGTGGAAATCCCCTTAGGAGAAATATTTGAGGTACTGTTCTTTTATCTCTTAACTTGCTTGTAAGAGCATCTTTGAAAAATTCAACACCTAATATTTAAGGGGTTGAATGTAAGGGTTGAACTATGTGAAAATAACTAACAGTCAGACGATTTGTTTAATAGATGTTAGACACTAGGTACCCTATTAAATAAGTGCATGGAACTCTAGAGCTTGTGAGCTTATGTAATAGACACTTGATCCTAAGCTCCAATTATATAAATGTCCAACTGAATTCATGATTTGGAAATTGAATCACCCTTAATATCAAGTGTTTCTATTTTTCTTGGAGAACTCTCTCAAAAGACCTGAATATTCAAGCTGAATATTTGGCAGTTGGATGCTCCAACAAGGAAGATTGAAGAATTCATGGCATATATTCAGTAGGCAGATCATTAGCTCTCAAACAGTATCAATTATCTTGACTATTCAGGGATTAATTTAAAATTATGAATTGGTCTCGTGTGCTTATTTAATAGATGTCTGATGTCAAGTATATATTGAATAAACGTCTAGTAAATAGATATTTATTTAATAGATGTATGATTTCGCATATTGGATGACCGAGGGTTAAGACGCTTATGAAATATTTTTATGAAAGTTGTTTATTAATATCGAAAATTTTAAAATATTTAAATCTTGGATATAATGTAATAAAATTGATTTAATAAGCCTATTTAATTCTTTTTAGATAGTAAATGATAATGCTAAACTTTATTTAATAATAAAGTGATTAAACTTGTTTTAATAATAATTTTTTTTAATTAACGTGTGAAATTATCATTTTAGGGCACTGCCTTGGATTTTGACGAAACCGGTGCCATTAAAGAGTTGTTATGCATTGTCGAGTTTCATAGCGATCAGACGTCCCCTGCGATCGTGCGCGAGATCAGAACGTTCGACGATTTAATTAAGAAAATGAAAATATAAGTACCCCCTAACCTACCTTCCTTCCACACTTCCTGCCTTTCTTTTTCTTCTTCAAAATCATTATCTTTCTCCTTCTTTCAATTGTTTTGAGAGCAATGGGCGACGAATAAAGCCAATTTTGGATCTGTTGGGATCATGTGTGTGCGCTTCAATTCAGTGTGTAGATCGGAGTGCATCGACGGTTGGCTGTTGTAACGACCCATCTTTTCAAGCTTCAGAAGTCGATATTAATACATTCACGGTATTCACGCGACAAGCTTCAAAGTGCCCGAAAGACATTGTTGGGGAAAAAAGAAAAAACAGAACAGAATCTCACATCGTGACGAGTAAAATATAATACACAATAGATCTTTATAAAAGAAAATTTGAATTTTATTATACATATATCAATCAGAGTCAACCAATTAATCAACGGTCTGGACAGTTATAATGACTCGTCCTCACAAATGCTGTTAACGAAAACAACTAATGCAGTGGAAATAAAATAAACGTGAATACGCATTGAAGCCATCCAGCTCGTCTCCTGAAGCTCCAAGTATTCAACTGAACCTGTAAATATGCTCGGTCTGACCTGAGCATTATAATAAAATAACTTCCGAATCAGTCTGGTAAACTAGCGTGAGAAACACACCTCAATTGAATTTTAATGTTATAAAAATCTTTTGAATTAAAGGTATCTCATAAGACCAGCTTCACATAAACACGGACGGCTTTTTACCATACGATAAATAGAAAATCCAGTGATATTATAATAGTGTCTAGGGTTTAAAATAAATATTGAATCATAGTTGAAATTGTTACATTATCATATCAGATTCCAGCATGATAGGTTTACAATCAAGTTCGCACGGCGTTTATTGGAGAATGGATTTCAACAATGGCAATGTAAGGGACTACCCTCCGTACAGTACACCTCTAGATAAAATGTACCTTGGGTCACACCCTGAACTTGGTCTACCCCTGTCAATACAGAATCGGTCTACCCTTGAAATTGGATAGTGCCAAATATGTCATCATCCCTATTGCTTTCCAACCTTAATCGAGAGCCCTTATACACAACCAAATCCATAATATAATGATTTAGAAAGGTGATGACACACTCTAATGGAAGCGGCCCACATAGCCCTGCTACATTTACCATGTTTTATCCATTTTCGAGGTGTGAGGCTTAAGGCTACGATTACCTTTTATATAGCAATTCCACTTGAAATGCTAACACTGCCCTACAGGTAGAATTGCAATGCTAGCATTCATCTATTCAAGTTCGGGATCTAAACGAAACCGAAGGCACTACTTTTACTACATTCATTTTGAAATCACCCTTAGGATTAGCAGCAAATAGTCCTTGCACTTCAAAAAACTCCGTCTTTGATCATCTTCAAAATGTCTACCATTCGAACGCTTATGCTGGTTTAAATTGGTTTTCAGATAATATATCTGATCTCGGGCTCTTCGAACCAATCACGATAGTTTAAAACTGGCCAAGTTTGATAGTCGGTTATTTAACTATCAAATAAACAAACAAGCTTCAAGCAAATTAGGGATTTATTTCCATAGGGAAACCAACATTGGTTAAACATATAAGCAGCCATTAACCTATTTAATATATCCTTTCATGAATTAAATCGCTTCGTAAATACTTGTATGAAAATACTTTTAGAAGATATATTCACAAACCCTTCACACTCACTTTTTATATTTGGAAAAATATCCATATACTTAGCCCAACATATAAGCATATTCACAGACACACTATACTTTCACTACTTAGAAACATTATTTATACAACTTCAAACATTATAAATCTCCAAAACCATTTATAAAACTCCTTTATAAATCTCCAAACCATTCATAAACTTCCTTCCTGAAGTCATTTTAAAATCTAAACTCCTTTTCCAACTCCAAGACCTCTTTCAAATTTATATACTCTTTTAATAAATCCTTATATTAAATAAAACCTTTATATAACTAATTTCCATTTTAAATGATTCCTTTTTATATACACAGTTTATTGATTTCAACATCTTTTACAAAACAATCTATATAATAAAATCTCTTGGTAGATAAACAAAAGACAAAGGGTGTAATTTATTGATGAAAAAGACATCAAGTAGTCAATAAATGGACAACGGGCACCGTTAAGATGCAAATCACGTCATCTTCTAAACTTCTAAACTGCTGCTTCACGATCCATAGTTGGCTTCTTTGAAAAAAAACGCAAGTTTTTTGTGAATCATGTTTTGCACAATTGAATTTCGAAATGAAAAAAAACGCCTCTTCATTTAATCATGGCACTCCCTTCTTTCCAAATTGAGAGCGCGGTAACCCTAGCTCCCTGAACCTTAAGCGAAGAAGCTGCATCGCGAAGAGCAATTCCCCATCATTGTAAAACTTCAGTGTTTGACGCACTGCTCTGAGTCTTCCTCCATGAATTCTCCATCAGGTAAATAACATTAGTTTGTATATCATTTAGGCAAGGTCTTTGATTTGGTTTTTCTTTTCAAAATGCGCCTGCAAGTCCTTGTGCTTTCTCCTCCGGACCGAGTATTCCGTTAGGCTTTAATTCGAGTTTAATGCGTATCGATGTCCAGATATAAGAACTGCAAAAGTAAAGAAAACGTTTTTATAATTTTCATCATCCTCAATGCACAAAACACAATCAGGCTGTATCGTCCCCGATCATTTTTTCTTTGGTGTGTAACATGTCCAACATTGCTGCATATGCACAATTTTATCGCTGCTTCACCTTTTCATATTAACTACTTGGTTCATAATCTTAGTGACAACTAATTTTATTCTATATAACTGCTCCATGACATGAATTACTTGATAGTGCAGTGTCTACGGGTGGTGACTTATTTTCGAAGTTAATGTGCAAAGCAGCAAATATGAATATTTTCATTTCAGCATGAATTACACTTTGGTGGAGTAAAAGTTTTGTACATAGTGGTGCTAAACTAGAACCTTAACCTATTATTTGGAAACTTGAATGGTTGGATAATCTAACTATATGATTTACACATTTTACCATGGAAATATTTATAGTTCTATTATGTGATTAATAATTTTCTGTTTAAATAATTTAATCAATACTCACATTATAGGTTAATTTTGCAAATGTCAGGCATGTGTTAGGATTTTTAGAGCAAGGCCTTTGACCTGAGATAACATAACATACAATAAACATGGAGGTACATGGGATTGCAAAGTGGAACAAGTTTTACTCTCCAAATATTTATTTACGCATATTTTACGTTAGTTGTCATTTATACCATATATGGTATTTCCTATATATAGCTCTTTATTATTTATTTTAAAAGGTAGTCGGAACAATATAAATGTAGTTATCAAAATTATAGCTTTCTATGACTCCTTTTATTTTAATATTAGTCAGAGGAATAATATGCATCTTGCATTCCCCTCCTTTGCTATGAAGAGTGATTGTGGAGTAAAATATGGATGAAAATGCTTTTGGTGGTTTTGTTTCTTTATGGCAGGAGATGAAAAGTCATAAAGGTTTTGTTAAAAATATAACTTTTGGTAGCATGACATTCAGCTGCCAATCGACAGTAATTCATTTAAGATTTTGAATATATCAAATTGGATTTGTAAAATTGTTCCCGATAAATAGTACAAATAGTACTTGCAAACGTTATGTTTCAGTATATTATATATATATATATATATATATATATATATATATAAGGTAGATTTAGTTTCAAATTCTAATGGTTGAAATGTTTGTTTCATGTTATATTATGTTGAAGTGATAACGGCTTTTAATATTGCGGTAACTATTGGCAATTGCCTTGAATGATTCACAATTGCTTTGAATTATCCTCTAATTTAGCAATGAGGACAATCTATATTCCAATTACACAAATGTGAACGTGAATCCAAAGTCGAAAGTCTTTCATTAAAAAAAACAGTTACTCCATTTTTTCATATACATGAAGCACATGCGCTTTTAGATTGGTCATTTATGATTAATAAGAAATACATTTTTTTTCTAACATATAATTTATTTGAACTACTCAACACTTAGTATGACGAATCACATTTCGGAAGGTTAAACAATCCGAAACATAGATAATCATTGAGGTTAATTAAGAAAAATAAGAAAAGAAGAATAAAACAAACATAGAATCTCGCAGCGGAATGACAAAATATAATAATCAAATAAACAGTTCATGAAGCTGTTTATATTATACATTTGATTATAATTATACAACATTTATCATAGTTATATATACAACATGGATAAATAGATAATGCAGTAGACAACAATGTGATGGAATAATAATAGTAATAATAATATACCAAATCTTCGTCTTCGTCCTCCAGAAGATAATCTTCGATGCGTTGAAAACTCTGGACTGATCCGAACGTAATGAAAAGAAAAAACACTCGAGTCGTGACTAAAATATTCTTATGTGAGTCAAATCGATATCACATATAACATGAGTGTAATAGCATCAGAGATGTTTATGGGATTTCACATTTCCTATCCAGTGTATAACGTGCGTGCAATAACTCAGGAGATGTTACAGGATTTTCCATCTATTAAGGATCCGTCAAAATAATTATATATAGTAGAATACGCTATATATGTAATGTCTACCAGTAATATAAAATATCAAAATAGCGTTAAGGCTTTACATTGATCCCCCTTAACGCGTTTTAAAGAATTGTCATACAGTTTGCATATAAAACACCAATAAACCGTCGGTGGATAGGGATGCGCCGTGATACGACAACACTAAACTAAAATCGTAAGGGTCTCGTATAAGGATAAAAGTATGACAAGGTACGTGAGGCAATACCCAAGGTAGGATACAACCAGTTTACCCTTCCCGGCTGGTGGTAACGCATCATAGCCACGACCGCCCACTGCGTCAAACACTCCCAAAATCCGAGGGTGCGCACCAATCAATTACAATGTAAATGATGGAAATACGAATAAGTGTGTCCGCTAGAGGTAGCTAGCCTCATTGACCGATACCGCTCATGTTTTAGTCATTTCAATTTGACACAAGTGTCAGGCCAATCCATCATCGTTCTCTTTCTTCAAATCCAGCAAATAACGCAAAATCCAACCACTTCATTCTGGAGTCTCCTCCACGTACACAGTTGTTAAAGTGGTTTCATTATTGACAGAGAGTATGCCAATAAGAGGCCCGGTCTCTTTAACAACCAAACGTCGTTTTACACACCGGTTGGTACTTTTATATTTAAAAAACAATCCGTATTTGATATCAAAATATCATATTCGCTCCAAAATCAAATTCATTTCGAAAGCATCATATTTACTCAAAATATATTATTTCAATTCAAAATCATGTTCGTCTTAATATCTTGATTTCAGTTCTAATTCAACATTGTGTAACAAACGGGATTTTCGACCCTCGAAAATCGACATTTATACGTCCACTGTATAAAGTGCCGAGCAATCGAATGCCGGAACTACCAGTTCATTAGGGGTGAAGAAGAAGGAGGTAGAAGAAAAAAAGAACAACAACACAGAATCTCACAATCGCAGCGGAATAAAATATAATATATAATAACAGATTTATATACAAGAACTGTACTGTTAATATACATTTCATTATCAGAGGACATCAATCAATACATCAATCTGGACAGTTATAATAACTTGTCCTCACACAGCGGAAATACAAATCTATGGAAATACGGCTTGTCATCCAGCTCGTCTCCTGAGCTCCATAGCATCCTATCCTGAATCTGTAATACTCGGTCTGACCCGAGCATTATAATAAAATAACACCCGAGTCAGTCTAGAAACCAGCGTGAGAAACACACTCAATTTGAATTATTAACTTTTCTCCAAAATCCTTTGAAAACAAAGGTATCTTGTAAGACCACGTCACACATAAACACAACGGGTTTTTACCTTACGATAACCAAAACATTTTTTTATCAAATCCATCTGATATTATAATAGTGTCTGTAGAAAGTAAATAGAAAATAGCTGAAATGCTTACATCTCACGTTACAACATAGTTTGGCACAATCAAAACCGTATGGCGCTTATTGGAGAATGGATTCCATCGAATGACTGGGCCACTAGGGTACCGTCCACCACAGTACACTTCTAGAACCATGTACCGAGGACCATGCCGGGATCCCCTGCTACACAAGACCGGCCTACCCCTGACCTAGATAGACCGAATATGTTATCACCCCATGTGTTCCCACCCTTACCACCGAGCGCTCCTTCCATGCACAACCATATCCAAGATAAATAGGTTTTCCGAGAACCTCTAGAAAGGTGATAACATACCCTACTTGGGTGCGACCCACTTAGCCTTGCCGCATCTCCCCTGTTTTAGTCATTTTCGGTTGATGAGGTTCGAGGCTAAGCGTTACCTTTCAAGAACAATTTTACTTAGAATGCTCATCGTCCTCCAATGACGATGTTCTGATAGCATTCGTCCATACAAGTTGTCCTGGGTCTGGACAAACTGAATCACCGTCTTCATCCTCTTCACGGTATTCATTCGTTACTTCAAACCAGATCGAAGTGGTTTTCGGATAATTAAATCCGATCCCGGTCTCTTCGAAACAATTAACGAAATTAACCAATATTGATAGTCGGTTATTTAACCATCAATAAACATCCATAAGCAATCATCTGGCCTTAATATAAATTTTCCCCAAAATATTTACTTCCAAAATATCTTTAAAGACATATCAATTTCTTTCAACATTTGAAAACAATTTTTCAAATACTTAAATCAGTAACAGGACACTTTCCACATCTCAACACTTAGAAGTATTTCCATATATCTATTTTCTATACTTAGGAAAATATTACAAATCTTATTTTTCCAAAATCCTTTCAATAATAACGTTCCAGAGAATTATTCCGTAACTTATCCCAAAAATCTCTGAAATCACAAATAAATTTCCCCTCCTCAAAATCATATCCTTTTATAAGCCCCTTTTAGAATCCCGAGAGAATTTATAAATTAAATTTTCCAATTACTTTAAACTCTATATATATATATAATATTTAAAGATTAATAATTTATTTTTAAAAACACTTTTATAACATTAATAACCCGTCTTTAGTTAAACAAATAAATTTTCAAAGCTGATTTTTAAAAGTTAGAATTTACTAAAAAAATACTTCATATTTAAAAGTCTACTCACCAAGTATTTCAATCTCAACTAGTTTAAAATTCCATAGTTTTAAAATAATAAAATTTTCCTTTTAAAACAAACTCACTTCTTAAAATTAAAAATATATTTTTAAAATCCTCAATAACCAATTTAATTTATAACTTCCTCTTGATTTCACAACATATCGATTTATCTTCGCTTCCCTAACCATTCCCACTTCAAAAATAGAATCTTCCATTTTTTTCAACCCGTTTCCATATTCAAATATAAATTCCTCCTATGAATTTATATTCTCAATTATCATCTGATATCGAATTTCTTCATTATAAACATCGTTTATCCATTCTATAACCCCTTCGGTTTACTTGTTATAAAAAACAAATCTTATTTATAAAAATCCATTATATAGATTTATTTTTCATAAATTCCATTAATACTTCAAATCTATTTTCAATATTGATTTTTACTCCTTTTTATATTTCCAGAATATCACTTATAAATTCTTTTATATAATTCATTTTTTTTATCTCCATTTACTAATTCACAATAGTTAAGTATAACCAAACTCAAATAAAATTTTATTTTCTAATTCAATTTCTTTAAAATAACTCCAATTCCAATATATATATTTTATTATCAAATTCCCTTTAATTACTTAAATTTTAAAAATGTATTTATAATACAAGAAATTATTGTTAAGGATAAAATTTCTCAGCGTTTTAGCCTCAAGTACAGACCTTCAGTATTTTAGCATGAAAGATAACTTTCTTTAGGTATAAATTTTTAGTTATTGATAGCAGTTTTTAGGTATCAGTTTGTAGTTATCGGTAGTAGTTTTTAGGTATCATTTTTTAGTTAGGTAGCAGTTTTGGAAGAATATTTTTCCTTATGGATAATTTGGAAGAATGTTTGTCCTTATGAATAATTTTTAGGAGAATGTTTGTCCTTGTGGTTAAAATATTGAGGTCGTGTCCTTGAGGCTAAAAATATACAAATTTTTGTCCTTTAAATTAATTTCCCCTTTATAATATTTGAATTATCACAATTCAGGCCAGTGCTACAAAAACATCCAATAATCCCAATTAGTACAACAATCTATAATAGATTATTTTACACCAATCATATATCACTATATATGAAAAATAAACAAATAATTTGAGGAATCCCGTTGGATCCCTCCAACATTGTAACAACCCGCATATTTATCGATTTTATATTTAAATATTTTATCGTTAATCGCATTTTGGTCCGAAAATCTACTTTTTGCATACGGTCAAATTAGGACTCGAGACCACCTCCATTGAGTTCAAAATGATGTTTGCGATCTTTTTAAGTGTAAACTTTGATATGTTTGGAGTTAGTGGAATTTTCACCACTTTTTCACTTATGGCTTTGGTTTGGGCTGAACTTACTAACTCAGCCCAACCCCCTCCTTCTCTTCATAACTTCATTTCCAATTGCTTAAACATTGAAGCTTCATCAAAAATGGCGGAGGGAATGGGAAATTAAAACTCCAAGCTCAAGTTCTTTTGCAAATCCATCATCCAACTCCAAATTCAAGTGAAGACATTGATTCTAGCTTGTGGTTGATTCTTGCTTTGCTCTCAAGCTTCTCTATCATCAATTTCCGTGAAAAGGTGAGATTTTTATCTCACACTCTTGCCTATAACTGTCATTGGATTGTTGGGAATGATTCCCTATCACTTTTGGATGTGCATTTGGTTTGGCGAAAAACTCCAATTTTTAGTGTTTTGGTGAATTCCTGGGCTTAGGTCGTTCTGCCTTGCCAGCTTGCTCGCGTGGAGAAGTCTCTGCCTGCTTATAGCTCGTTCTGGGCCTTAGGTCGCTCGGCGTAAGGTCGTAACCCCTAGGTCGTTCGCATGAGTTAGGTCGCTCAGTAGATAGCTCGTTCCACACTGGGTCATTCTCCACTTTAGGTCGCGACCAATTTAGGTCATTAACCTCGTTAGGTTGCTAGCCCTTGGTCGCACCTCCATTAGGTCGCGTACTCCTTAGGTCACGTACCCCTTGGGTCGCACCACCTCGGCCTCATGTCCACTCCGTTAGGTCGCTCGACCTGTCTTCCCTTTAGGTCACTCGCCTAGTTAGGTCGTTCGGACATTATAGGTCGCGCCACATGCTTAGGTCGCTTCCCTAGGTCGCTCAGCATGACATACTTAGGTCGTTCGACCTATTCTACTTTAAGTCGCATAACTTTAGATTGTTTGCACCATTAGGTCGTAGGTCGCATGACCCCAATACCAGTAGGTCGCTAGGTCTTATTTTCTTTAGGTCGTTAGACCTTACATCTTTTAGGTCGCTCGACCTCACCACCTTAGGTCGCATCACCTGTAGGCCGCTCACACTATTGTTTTGATAAGTCGCTTGGCCTTGTTTAATACGTTAGCCCGCTGAACCCGTAGGTCGCTCGCTCATGTCACCTTGGCCACTCTTCCATTAGGTCGCATGACCTCGTTTCCACTAGGTCGCTCGACCTGTCTTACCTTAGGTCGTTTGACCTGTATTTTGTTAGGTCGCTCGGCATGTTAGGCCGCACCACCTATTTCTACTTTGATGCATTTTGGATTGATTTCTTTGGACTTTACTCACGTCTTCGAATGTGAATTTTGTGATTCGTTTTATGATTCGTCACTTTAAAAATATGAAGGCTTCAATACTAGTAGTAAATATCAAAACTCTTTCATCAAAGCGATTTCAACACTATTTTATTACAAAGCTCTTTTTCCTAAAACCGTTTTCCAATCTATTAGTATATACAAGCCTTTACTTCACTCGGATGAGAAATCTAATTAAACGGCTTAGTAAAACAGGTGGTATGAAACGCTTGCGTTCACTTCGTCGGTTAATTCTTGGACTTGTTCGACTGAACCTTTTGTGACAATTTCCTAGTGAAGATCTATAGTTTGTTCGTAAATATTTAAGTTAAGCAAGTGATTATGGGACATGAAGCTAAACTCATATATTTACTAGCTTGGTGTGATTGACACTTCTTGATGATCATGACGATCATTTTTGTGATTTGATTTAGACTAGCAATTGTGCGATGTCTCTTTGTCTACGAGGGAGACTAAACCCCGTTTGTGTGATGTTTCTACATCACATATGTGGGGTAGCGCCCCACGGTCTTCAGGCCATTCTTGTGGAGCTTCGGCTCAAAATTAATGGTTAGCTACCATGAGATAGCGTCTCGTCTTGTGTTACACGTGTTGGTGAGTTTTCATACTCCCGTTTTGTGATAGGCCTCCCCCTTCTTGTGATTTCTGGATTTCTTGTGATGATTTCTAGAATTTTGTGTTTCACCAATTTTCGTGATTTCCATTGATAAGTTTTATCAATTTTTGTGCATTGGTGAATTTGTGTGTCATTGACTTGTTATGAATACAAGTTTAGGGTATGATACCCTATTTTACCTTTGAGAAGATTCTTGTGATATTGATTAATCTCATGTTGATTTTCAATTACATACTTATAGTAGTATGCTACTATGGTTATTACATGTACATGCCATGTCTTTTATTTTATACCATATCATCTGATAATTATAGCTAGACTAATCCGTTTATTATTTTCTTATAAATAATACTCAGGCCAGACCGAGATGTTACAGGTGCTTCTGCTTGACTTCTCTTCTGGGATTATTCTGACTTTTGGCTAACTACTTAGATTAGTAGTTTTTGTTGTATACATTTGAGATATAGACTCTGTGATGTATACTTACCCTTTTGTGTAGCTTGTAGCTATTCCTTTGTATTATTGTGGATCTTTCTGACCACTACTCTGATGTACACTTTCATGTGTCATATATATATGTATATATTCATATCTTTTTCCGCCTTTGTGATATGAATGTCTGTGACTGATTTGTGTTATGTTTATTTCTATGTTTGTTTCCGAAGAATCATATATAGCCACCGTGTGATAGCTTTGAGTTTGTATCGGTATGTCGGATTTCCTCCTTAAATGAAATGCATGCTATACTATCTGACATATCGGTGCTCGCACAAAGAAATTACACGGATGGTCGCTCTCAACAGCTTTATTCTCCGTGCTAGTTGATAGCATTACTCCGTAGTGTTCTTGGCTAGCATGGGTATAGAGGTGGGGCGTCACAGCTTGGTATCAGAGCCAAACTTCGGAACAATGTAGAATAACTTAACAAGGATCATCGTCCTAAGTCAAACTTAGGAGTCGTGCCTTAGGATTTAATTCGAGTCTTCGTACCGATTCATCCTATTTCCTTTTATGTATCCTTGTTTTATCTATCAAGATTTGCTTGGTATTTATTTGGAGAATAACTTTTCTTCTTTTCTCTTCCTTAAAGAAGAGAATGTCTAGACCAGGTCGTCCCAGAGCTGGACCATCTACTGTTACCCCATAGGATGGAGTTTTTATGACTGCTCAACAGCTTCTTGATTTAGTAAAGAATGCTCAAGTAGCTGGTCCTAATCAGGAACCTACTCACCCTAAGTCTGGATTTGCATGCTTGTGCAACGATTATACCAACTTGGGTGGGAAACCATTCAAGGGTTCCGAAACTATTATTGAGGTCCAGGCTTGGTTAAGAACATGCGATCGAATCTTCTCTCGCATGAATCTTATCGATCTTCACCGTGTTCAGGTGGCCTCCAATATGCTCCAAGAAAGAGCATTGGAATGGTACGAACTTCTTATTTCTGAAATCAATGAAGCGGATCTCACGTGGGAGCAATTCCGGGAACGCTTTGAATTAAAGTTCGTACCAGAAGCAGAGAAAGTGACATTGGCTCGACGTTTCATAGACCTTGTTCAAGGTGAATCCTTTGTGACAGATTATGTCGCATCCTTCGAGTCACTGTCTAAATATGGGGTTGAATACATCAACACCCCATTGAAGAAGAACCAAAGATTCGTCTATGGCTTAAACAAGAATCTCAAGAATCCACTACTTCTAAAATTAGAAGTTTCTTTCGATCAACTCATTGATATCGCTCTTCGTCTTGAAGAGGCGGATAGGGAAAGTGATGTTGAAGTGGTGAGTACCAAACCAAACTTCAACAACAAGAAGAGGCCAAACAAATTCAAAGGTCCTTATCCTAACAAAAAGGGGAAACCTGCACCTCCAGCAGCAAAGACTTCTACCCCCAGTACCGGGCAATGCTATAACTGTGGTTCTAAGGACCATTTTGCGAACAAGTGTTCAAAGACCCGTTCTTGTCGCTATTGTAAGAGCCCGGATCATTATATACATTTATGCCCTAGACTTCAAGGCAAGAAGGAGGGAAAGCTTAATGTGGCTCAAGCCCCTGGCAACACATCTCGCGGTCAAGGTATGTCTCATTCCGTCCTTGATGGCATTATTATATTTCATGATCAACCTATTAGAGTTCTTTTTGATACGGGTGCATCCTATTCTTTTATATCAAAGGAACTTGTCGATACTTTTTCTTTAAGTGTTGTTGCTTTAATGACTTCTTTAAGAATTGCGAATCCGGTTGGTGGATCAGCAACTCTTAGCTTGCTTTGTAAAGATGTGGAGATTATTTTGTGTGATTTTCCTTTCCTAGCCGATTTGCATGTCATGCGTTACTTAGGCTTTGGAATGATTTTGGGTATGGATTGGCTTAACCATTATGAAGCTCATATCCTATGTCCTGAGCGGACTATTTATCTCCGACATCCGCAATCTGTAAAGCAGATTTCTATTATTCTTAAAGATTCGGATTCCGCTTTGGTTGCATCTTTATACTCTTTAAATCCTCGTGATGATGATAATGATGATGAGGAAGATGTCATTTCTCATATTCGCGTCGTTCGTGAATTTTCCGACATATTTGAGCCCGTTTTAGGATTAGCACCTAAGCGAGCAATTGAGTTCAGAATTAATCTTACCCCTGGAGCTCAACCTATTACCCGTCCTCCTTATCGCATGTCCAATAAGGAGAATGAAAAGATGCGCAAACAATTATCCGAATTGGAGACGAAGCAATTTATTCGCTCTAGTTCCTCGCCTTGGGAGCTTCATCAATTTTCGTGAAGAAATCCGATGGTACACTTAGGCTTTGCGTCGACTACCGCAAGCTTAATGATCTTACTATTAAGAATAAATATCCTTTACCTCGGATTGATGATCTATTTGATCAACTTAGTGGTGCTAGAGTCTTTTCACAATTGGACTTGGCTACCGGTTTTCATCAGCTTCGTATTGCAGAGGATAGTATTCCTTTGACTTCATTCCGTACTTGTTATGGATCTTATGAATGGCTAGTTATGCCATTTGGCTTAACGAATGCTCCGGCTTATTTCGTTGACCTTATGAATCGAGTTTTCAAAGATTTCCTCGATCGATTTGTTCTCATCTTTATTGATGATATTCTTGTATATTCTAAAACCGAGGAGGAACATGAAAAGCATCTTCGGATTGTCTTGGAAACTCTTAGGAGCAATCAATTAAAGGCAAAATTTTCTAAATGCCACTTTTGGCAATCTAGTGTGAAGTTTCTCGGTCATATTATTTCCGAATCCGGAATATCAGTGGATCCTTCAAAGATTGAAGCGATTCAAAATTGAAAGAGACCGGAGAGCGTGACTGAAATCCGTAGCTTTCTCGGATTGGCAAGTTATTACCGCCGTTTCATAAAAGACTTTTCTAAGATTGCCGTGCCTCTTACTGGCTTAACAAAGAAAGGTGTTAAATACATTTGGTCGGACAAATGTGAAACTTCTTTTCAGAAATTAAAAGAACTCCTTTCTGATGCTCCTATTCTTGTTATTCCCGAAGGGAATCAAGGTTTTGTTGTTTATACCGATGCTAGTCGCGTTGGTTTGGGTGCCGTTCTTATGCAAAAAGAACGTGTTATTGCTTTTGCTTCTAGGCAATTGAAGCCGACTGAGACTAGATATGCCACACATGATTTAGAACTCGCGGTTATCGTTTTCGCCCTTCGAATTTGGCGACACTATCTTTTGGGAGAGAAATTTATACTTTATACTGATCATAAGTCTCTGAAATATTTATTTTCTCAAAAGGAACTTAATTTGCATCAACAGCGTTGGCTCGAATTCCTTGCCTCTTATGATCTTGACATTCTTTATACTCCCGAAAAGGGAAATCGTGTTGCTGATGCTCTTAGTCGCAAGCAACAAGCGGTTGTTTCCATGATGATATCCGAATGGAAAGATCTCGAGGTTTTATCCACTTGTGAAATTCGAGATCGTGTCTCCGATTTATGTTCATCTCTTGTTTTATGTAGCCTTGAAGCTCGTCCTTCTCTTTTAGACCGCATTCTTGAAGCTCAGAGGCTAGATCTCGAATTGGCTCATCTTATCCAGAATGTTAAGGATAAAACCGATATTGTAGGTTTGAAAGACTTTGATGTTGATTCTCGTGGCGGCATTCGAAAATTTGGTAGACTTATCGTACCAAATAGTAGAGATCTTCGTAAAGATATTTTATAAGATTCTCATCGTTCCAAATTTTCCATTCATCCCGGTAGTAGTAAAATGTACACGGATATGAAGCGACTTTATTACTGGGAGGGAATGAAATCTGATATTGCTAACTTTGTTAAGTGTTGCATGACTTGCCAACTTGTCAAGGCCGAACATCAAAGGCCCGGTGGGTTATTGCAACCTTTGGAAATTCCAGTTTGGAAGTGGGATCAAATTTCCATGGATTTTATTGATGGCCTTCCCCGTTCTCGTTTGGGTCATAATAGCTTGTGGGTGATTGTTGATAGACTTACTAAATCCGCCCATTTTATTCCCGTTCGGTCGAACCGAACCGTTCCTCTTCTGACCAAACTCTTTATTAAAGAAATTGTTAAATTGCATGGAGTTCCTACTTCCATTGTTAGTGATCGTGATCCATTATTTACTAGTGGATTTTGGAAGAGTCTTCAAAAAGCTTTAGGAACGAAGCTTAATTTTAGCACCGCTTATCACCCCCAGTCCGATGGACAAACTGAGCGTGTGAATCAAACACTTGAAGATCTTCTTCGTGCTTGTGTTCTTGACTTTGGTGGAAGTTGGGAAGATCATATTTCACTTGTTGAATTTTCCTATAATAACAGCTTCCAATCTAGTATTGGTATGGCACCTTTCGAGGCACTCTATGGAAGGCCATGCCGATCTCCTTCTTGTTGGCTTGAGGCCGGTGATAAGCTGGTTTTAGGTCCAGATTTTATTCGGGATTCCACAGAGAAGATTGACCTTATTCGACATAGGATGAAAGAAGCCCAGAGTAAACAAAAATCCTATCCCGATAACCAAAGAAGGAAATTAGAATTTTCTGTTGGGGATCTTGTATTCGTTCATGTTTCACCTATGAAGGGTGTTGTACGCTTCAGTCGATCGGGAAAATTAGCGCCTCGATATATTGGGCCATTTCCTATCACTGAACGCATTGGCTCCATGGCTTATCGCCTTTTGTTACCGGCTCAATTCTCTGCTATTCATGACGTGTTTCACGTTTCTCAATTACGGAAGTGCCTTCGGGATTCCGATTCTATTCTTGAGCCAGGTGTTGTGGAAGAAATTGAAGTTTCGCCGAATTTAACTTATGAGCAGCATCCTATTCGAATTATTGCTTCGGAGATCAAACGACTTCGAAATAAAGATGTTCCGCTTGTTAAAGTTCAATGGTCCTCAAATCCTAAGGATTGCTCTTGGGAATCTAGAGAATTCATCGAGCGTACACATCCGGACTTACTTTCTCATGCTCTTTAAGGTGAACTTCTTATTTCAAATTTCTTTTGTGTTAATATGTTTTATGGTTGTTACTTTTTATTTCCATCTTATATATTGCGAGGACGCAATTTCTTTAAGGAGGCAAGTCTGTAACAACCCGCATATTTATCGATTTTATATTTAAATATTTTATTTAAATATTTTATCGTTAATCGGATTTTGCTCCGAAAAGCTACTTTTTGCATACGGTCAAATTAGGACTCGAGACCACCTCCATTGAGTTCAAAATGACGTTTGCGATCTTTTTAAGTGTAAACTTTGATATGTTTGGAGTTAGTGGAATTTTCGCCACATTTTCACTTATGGCTTTGGTTTGGGCTGAACTTACTAACTCAGCCCAACCCCCTCCTTCTCTTCATAACTTCATTTCCAATTGCTTAAACATTGAAGCTTCATCAAAAATGGAGGAGGGAATGGGAAATTAAAACTCCAAGCTCAAGTTCTTTTGCAAATCCATCATCCAACTCCAAATTCAAGTGAAGACATTGATTCAAGCTTGTGGTTGATTCTTGCTTTGCTCTCAAGCTTCTCTATCATCAATTTCCGTGAAAAGGTGTGATTTTTATCTCACACTCTTGCCTATAACTGTCATTGGATTGTTGGGAATGATTCCCTATCACTTTTGCATGAGCATTTGCATTTGGTTTGGATTTGATTGGCGAAAAACTCCAATTTTTAGTGTTTTGGTGAATTCCTGGGCTTAGGTCGTTCTGCCTTGCCATCTTGCTCGCGTGGAGAAGTCTCTACCTGCTTATAGCTCGTTCTGGGCCTTAGGTCACTCGGCGTAAGGTCGTAACCCCTAGGTCGTCGCATGAGTTAGGTCGCTCGGCAGATAGCTCGTTCCACACTGGGTCATTCTCCACTTTAGGTCACGACCAATTTAGGTCGTTAACCTCGTTAGGTCGCTAGCCCCTTGTCGCACCTCCATTAGGTCGCGTACTCCTTAGGTCGCGTACCCCTTGGGTCGCACCACCTCGGCCTCATGTCCACTCCGTTAGGTCGCTCGACCTATCTTCCCTTTAGGTCGCTCGCCTAGTTAGGTCGTTCGGACATTATAGGTCGCGCCACATGCTTAGGTCGCTTCCCTAGGTCGCTCAGCATGACATACTTAGGTCGTTCGACCTATTCTACTTTAAGTCGCATACCTTTAGGTCGTTTGCACTACCATCTCCCGCTGTAGGTTCTGCGGCATCGGGGATACGAAATCCTTGGGTCATTTGCTTTTTCTGGGCTTCACTGCCAGATCCTGCTGGAATTACTTCGGAAATCTGGTAGGTATCCGAGGTAACAACAACTCTCCTGCTGATTTACAGAGAACCTGGTGGTACGGGATCTCTGGTAAATCTCTACGCTCAATCCTTTCTCGTTTGATTCTTTGCCTGATCTGCTGGCACATCTGGTGCTGGCGGAATAAGGCAATTTTTGAGGATTCTCCGATGGATCCCTCTTCCATTATTCGGCGGGTCAGGAATGATGTCTTCCTGGCATTTTGTGGCAGACCTTTTAAGGGTTCAGTTGGCTCCCGCTCTAGACGGCTCGTGGGTCTTTTATCAATTTCCTGTGATAAGGCTTCCTCTAGAGTTGGAATTGGCTGAGGCCTTTTCGAGGGCCGGGATGTTCCGCCCATCCCGCCCTTGCTCCCCCCTTTTTTCTTCTTATGTGGTTGCTGGTTTATCAGGTTTAGTCCGAGGGCTTTTCTCTTTCTGTTCTATTGGACGTTGCCGTTGTGGCTTTGGAGGTGGGTCTACTGTCGTCTTCTCTCCTTCTGGTATTCAGAGTGGTTTTCTTCGCTAGCGCTGGTGGGCTCGTCTCCTTTGCCTGCAGTTGTTTTGCACGGATTTCAATTGACATCGTCATTGGGCGGTGGCCTTGCCGGAGCTCGATGACGATGTTAGATGGGCAGTGGTTTTTCCGGAGCTCATCCAGATTGATCTGTGCCTGTTTCCTGTCCAGCGGTTGTCTTCCACTCATGCGCGCCTGCTTCTGTAGTTTGTTAGGGCGTTTGTTTCTGTTTTGTCGTCTGCTTTTGTTTCGTGGGTTTTTTATTTCTCTTTGTTCTCCCTGGTTACCTGTCAGGCATGTTGACAGCTTTTGGAGTTGGCTTATATATATATTTGCTTTTCCTGAAAAAAATATATATTTGAGAATGGAGAATTTAGTGGAACCATGCAAGCATTAAGGCAATTCGATCATTCAAGATTACAAGTGATGAAGAGAGCAAGCACACAAAGAGGCAAATGGTTTGATGTCCAACCAATTGATTGTTTTAGATCCTTTTAAGTTTATGATCTCAAACTTCGTTTCAAATAATAGTTTTATTTGTCTTTTAGTTGGACATCCCTCCATCTACCCTAAAACATATGTACACGTATGTGCGTGTATATATATGCGTGTGTGTTTTTTCATGATAAAATTTATTATAACAAAAAGAATTCTTTTTCGTTACATTCTACAAATCACATATACATGTTTATCTCCTTTAGGATATCTTACTATGTGGAACTTATCATAATACAAATTACGCATTCATTCTAATATAATGCAAGCCACACCTAATAAGTACGTATCCTCTCTAATACAATGCGAGCCACACCTAACAAGTGATACTCGTTTGGTTCTAACTTTTCTTCTACTATATTATATTTATGATACTCATTAATTAAAAATGCATATCATGTTTACTTCTACTGCGAAAGTTGGAAAACAAATCTTTGTTTCTGTGTTATAAACTTTTGTCATGCTCATTTTGAAAAATATAAAATGTCTAATTGGCAATGTGATTGTGATATTTTGGCAACTTGACTATGATTTATGACGTAATGTGAAATGAGAATATACGGTTTTTCCAAATAATTTGAATATTTTCATTTCTCATTTTACTATTCATGGATTTGTACATTTTCTCAAGGACATTAGAGGTTCTTGTATGAAGATTCTAAAATTGAAACCTCTAACTGAATTGTTTTCCACTTAGTACTTCTCATCTCTTAATTAAACTCACTATAATCATCTTTTAATTAAACTCCCTATAATCATTACAGATATTGAATTTTATACTGTTCATAAAAGTTTGTTTTTTTCACTACAGATCCTACTTGCACCACTTCATCTTATTGGACATCCAAATACAATTTTGATTCTAATGATTCTGTAATACTATAAGGTCCTTTTTCTAAATAATTAAACGTCTTGACAGCTAATAAACATGGTGTTTCCATAGTTTATTTGATATGCACACAACAAAATTTATGCACATATATAACATGGTTTCCGTTCATTAATTTTAACTTTTATATATGTATATTATAATCTGAACTTAATGCTAATTGATATAAGCCAATGTACATATTTTTGTTGATGCAGTGCTTTCTTGAATGCGATGGCATCTATTTGTTCTACAGATTGCTTGGATTTTTTATGACATTTTTGGCATCTAAAAGTTAGTATGTATTTGATCTGTAATGTTCAAGATTCCCATCTAAAACATCTTGTTACGTAGCAGAAATAACTCCAGTGTCGTAGTATTTAGTTATATAATCTTCAAAATTGTGTTTATTCTGTAATATTTATGTATTTTCTAGTATGCACTTTACCTGTATATCGCAATATTGTACTATCTTTTAATTTAGGGGTTTTGGACCAAAGGTCCCTATTTTCCAATCTCGTGCACAAAACATCCCTACTCATAAAATCATGTAAATCAAGTCTCAGTTTTGTTATTTTTTACCAAACTATCCCCTCCCAACAAAGTGGCCCAATATTGAAATCAAGGGCAAAAGTATCATAAATTAGCCAAAACAAAAAATAGGGACCTAATTTTCACAACTTTTTTGGGAGGGACTTTTCTTCCATCATCTATCAATTCTGGGGAGTTAATTAGCAGCCATTCCTTGTTTAATTTATGGTACTTATAATCTATTTAGAATGTGTTTACTTGGCGTGTATAGTACTTTGGTTCTATATGTATATGTTTTGAATAACTTGCCTTATGTGGAAAACATAATATAGGGGCTTTTTATTGTTTCTAATAAACCAAATTACCTTTTCCAATAATCATCATGAGTGTAACTAAAATTAATAAAAATTTAATTTTTATTCGAAGCTACGCATCCAATCGATCAGTTTTCTCACCATCTACGGTTGTACTTTCCCCACCGTCGTATGGTTGCACTAGTAGATTGTAATTGGAATATTCATTGTACCTCAAAATAAAACATAAAACCGTGACTAAAGTTTTCTCATTTAGTAGTTTAGTGATTTTTAATAGTAATTTTGATACATATACAATAAATAAAATTTATTTTGACCACTGAACTAATTTTAAAAAATCATTATAGCATCAGTAATTTTGAAAATATAATGAAAGTTCGGTTGATTTAGTTAAATCGATAATCGAAATAATATTTTTTACGGACCGATTAAAAAACAATTTAGTTTCAGAGTCAAACCAAACCGATCGAAATAATTTGATTTGATTGGTTTATATGGTTTAACCAAAAATTGCTCACCCTAGTTCATGTGATTGTAGCAATTTTTTTATTATATAAATAAAATGAAGAAAGTACTTTCCATTTTAGAACAACCAATAAAAATCAGCTTGAAGAAGCTAACCTAGTAAACGAACTCCAATCCACGACCACTCTGGACAACCAATAAGAATCCAAATTTATAATCCGACGTACCAGAAGTTCCGAAGCCGACATACTAGGATTGCCAGTCCATCCAACGGTAAAGAATAAAAAGCAAAAAGCACACTCTATAAAACCGCTATAACCCCAAATCGCACATCACAAAATCTCTCTCCAATCAGTCAACGAAAACCCTAATTTTACCAGTAAAATGTCAGGAAGAGGAAAGGGAGGAAAGGGATTGGGAAAGGGAGGAGCGAAGAGGCACAGGAAAGTATTGAGAGACAACATCCAAGGAATCACCAAGCCTGCCATCCGTCGTCCCGCTCGTCGTGGCGGAGTGAAGAGGATCAGTGGTCTCATCTACGAAGAAACCAGGGGTGTTTTGAAAATTTTCCTTGAGAATGTTATCAGAGATGCCGTTACTTATACAGAGCACGCTAGGAGGAAGACAGTTACTGCCATGGATGTAGTTTATGCGCTGAAGAGGCAGGGAAGGACTCTCTATGGCTTTGGCGGTTAGCATGATTCAGTCTTTGTTTATTTGGTCTATTACATTCTGTTCAGTAGACCATGTTGATTTGGAAGTTTGAATTAATGGACATGATTTTCGGGTCCATGCTGAAATTGAATTGTGTATCTGGAATGACTGTTTGATTTGTCAAATTTGGTGTTTTTAACCTGCTTCTGGTTTCGTATGATATTTATTCAATGGTGCTAAAGGTATTGCTTATGGCATGACCGCCCTGTAAAAAAAGAAAGAGAATTTTCTTCTTGTATTTCTTAGCGCCTATCTCTATGCTTTTAGTTCCTCTCTATTTACTAGTGTAAATCGCACGTACGTGCATCCGATAGCTTTGGTGGTCACAACATGTTTATCTCAAAAAGTTACGTTGATGGTGTCGGATGCAAATTTATAGTGAAATTATGTTTAAGAGTGCTTGAAAAGGGGATGGTGGTGGAGGTTGTAAACGGACGGTAAGATTCCGTTGGTGGACATAGGGCCTTTTCGAAATTTCAAAAAGACGCGGTTGAAATTTTATTCATCGAATTCTCATTATTAATAGTAGAGATTTACAGTGTATATGATTGGCTATTAAGACATTTTGGCTTCTGATTAGAAGATTTATGTGATCTCCTGTTTAGATTATTTTGGGTGCCTTCGCATAAAAAAGGAATATGATATTTGAACGGGGTATTCAAGTGAACAAAGAATGGGCTTAGGTCTACGAACAAGTATATGAGTGGGGTATTTAAGTTGCGATTTTTTATTTAATTGATTTATAATTATTTAATTATTTGTTTTTATTTATGTAATATGCGTTTTATAAATGCAAATAACATGAAATAAATAGTGGAATTTAATTAAATAAAAAATTATTTTTAAATTCAAATAAATAAATTGTAAAATTTTAATCTCAAATTCAGTTTAAATCAACTCCATAATTTAGAACACATCGATACTATCGTAAAACAAAAAACCACGTTTCAAATGGACCTTATTTGTATAAGATATTAATTTTTGAAATTTATAAAAATTTAAATTTATGAATTAACATTATTAAAATCGTCAAACGGGGGATCCGTTAGACATATCGGATGTTAACATACCTTCCTTCGATATTTGAACAATGGAACTGGAAACTGGGTTAACACCGTTGGGGCTTTGGATGTGTCCCCAACGGAAAAGGGCTATTTTTTTCGTGCGAACGATACCTTTGTAACATTAGAGGGAAATGTATATTGCTTTACGCATTCACAAAAGATTTAACTAAATTTTTGGTTTTGAATTTCAATCTAGTTTTCAATCCCAAATAAAAATCTGAATTACGAATTATAGTTGTGTTCTGACTGGTTAAAAAAATTTGTTGAATAGTAGGCATAATCTAATAAAAAATAGTAAAACAGAAGAATTTCTGTTCTCTTATTAATTTTAGACATTTCCCCATCTCTCAATTTTCTTCGGATATTTTATTTTCAAATTTCTACAATTTATCATTATAATAATTATTAAAAAGTTCTAAATCTCTTCATTATCATTTTGCATCCATATGTCAATAATTAATAATTTCAATAATTATCTTTGACATTCTCCTTAGATTTATGATAATATTTTACATTTAAGTTCATATATTTAAATTAATTAATGATATAAAATTTGAACTTTAAGATAAATGCAAATAACTAATATTTATTATTTGGTCAAATAGGTCCTAATAAATAACAATTCAGTGTATTGTATACCTCAGTTATATTGACTAAAATTATAAATCTAATCTTTCATTCAAGTCCATATAACTTATGTAAAGGTCCGTATCTTCGTACCCTTTGAGTCGATAATACATCACACGTGTCCAACTCAAATTGAATGGAAATACGAATCTTTAGGGTAAAGAAGAAAAGAGATAGAAGAAAATAGAAACAACACATAGAATCCCACAGATCGCAGTTGAACAATATATATTATATAATAACTGATCTTTATACAAAAGGAACTGTAACAATTAATATTCTTACAATCATTAAAGTACAACAGTCAACAATATCAATCCGGACAGTTATAACAACTTGTCATCACAAGTGCTGAATATACAGCATAACACACACAACAGAAATAACCAAGTACGTGAAATACGCTTGAAATCCTCCAGCTTGAGCTCCATAGAATCCTAACCTGAATCTGTAATATTCGGTCTGACCCGAGCATTATAATGAAATAACACCCGAGTCAGTCTGGAAAGCCAGCGTGAGAAAACACACTCAATTTGAATTATTACTATTATCAAAATCCTTTGAAAACAAAGGTATCTCGTAAGACCTAGCCACACATAAATACGATGGGTTTTTACCTTACGATAACCAAAACATTTTATATCAAAATCATCTGATATTATAATAGTGTCTATAGAAAATAAACTATAAAACAGATGGAATACTTGCATCTCACGTTTCAGCATAGTTGGGCACAATCAAAACCGTATA
Organism: Allium fistulosum; assembly: GCA_030737815.1. Lineage (NCBI taxonomy): Eukaryota > Viridiplantae > Streptophyta > Magnoliopsida > Asparagales > Amaryllidaceae > Allium > Allium fistulosum. Next base: position 729,254,397 of record CM060902.1, on the reverse strand, counting down.
GGCTCGTAGTGGATATTGGATTCCATACAATGACTGGGCTACTAGGGTACCGCCCATCATAGTACACCTTTAGAAAAATGTACCGAGATCTAACAATCGCTGCCAACACAAGACCAGCCTACCCCTTGTTGGATAGTACCGAATATGTTATCACCCTGGGTGTTCCCATCCTATCGAGCGCTCTGTTTTCCATGCACAACCATATCCATAATTATAATAGTGGAAATTAGCCACAAGGGCCTCTTTAGCAAATGGAATTAGTTTCTCGGACACACAACTGAAATAATTACTTTTAAGGAAAAAACGTAAAATAATTAGTTTCTAGGGCCTAAAAACCTATGAAATTATGTCCTTGAAAGTAATTGGACTGCTGACTTTGTCCTTGAAAGTAATTATTCTGCTGACTTTGTCCTTGAAAGTAATTATTCTGCTGACTTTGGCCTTGAAAGTAATTTTTTTGAATGTGTGTCCTAGAAACTAATTGGACTGCAAAGTTTGTCCTTCTGGTGAAATGCCCCATTATAATATATCCGAGGGTATCTAGAAAAGTGATAACATACCCTACTTAGGTGCGACCCACTTTGCCCTGCTGCATCTCCCCTGTTTTAATCATTCCCGGTTGATGAGGCTTGAGGCTACATATTAACTTTAGAATAGCATTCATACTTGGAATGCTAACACTGCCTTCCAGACCACGATGCAAATGATAGCATTCATCCATATAAGTTGTTCTGGGTCTGAACAAACCGAAACTCCAAAATCACCGTTTTCATTATCTTCACGATATCACAATTCGCAACGCACAAATCAGATCGAAGTGGTTTTCGGATAATTAAATCTGATCCCGGTCTCTTCGAAACGATTAACGAATTTGGTCAAATTTGATAGTCGGTTATTTAACTATCAAATAACATCCATAAAGAGTTACTAGGCCCATATTATAAATTTTCCAAAATATCTTTACAAAGATATATATCCAAATCTCTTCCATTAATATTTCAATATTCGAAAACAAATTCAAATACTTATATCCATAACAGGATATTTTCGAACCGTCTCAATACTTAGAAATATTTCTTCCAATTCCATTTATAATTCAACACTTTGAAAATATTTCTATAATAATAATCTCATAGTTAAAATATTTCAAACCTTTCCAGTCCAATACTTAGGAAAAATTTATAAGTATATTTTCCTAAAACCATTTTATTTCCAATACATAGGAAATGATTCCATTTATTTCTTATTTCTCAAAATCTTTTACAATTTATGTGTAAATCCTTTAACTCACTTATAACGAATTCTATAAGTTTTCCGGAATTTCATTATTTAATTTCCTTTAAAAATTTCCAAATCGATTACACTTGTCTATAATTCCAACTACCCATGTCTAACTTCCTTTTATGAATTCTAATTCATTTTCGAAGTTCTCGTATACCGAAATTCCGGAAGTTTTCCTTAAGTTCCAGAATTCCGTTACAAGATTTCTCTTATACAAATCATATCCGTTAAATAAACCTCATTTACAAATATCGAGAGGATTTATAAATAAATTACAATCATTTCAAAACTCCATATATATATGTATATATAACAAGTATTTTTAAAGAATAATAATTTATTTTTAAAACATGTTTAAGTAATTATTTAAAATAGTAAAGCACTTTAAATAAACATCGATAATTCATTTCCAATTCATTTTTATAAAACTAATCGATTTACAAAGTTTATTATAAAAATGTAAATTCATTTCAATAAATATTAGATATTTGAATAACCCACTTTCCGAAATATTTCAATACTAAAACAGCTTAAACTATATAGTTTAATAAATAAAATCCAATTTTAAAACAATTTTTATTTCTTGACAAAAATATTTTTTTAAAATCCAACATTACCAATTTCAATTTATAATCCCTCTCGATTCATATCACATCGACTACATTTCAATTGTATAATCATTATCACATTTCAAAAATAAAATCCACTATTTTTTTCAAAAACCGATTCCCATATCTTAATATAAATTCACACTATAAATTTATATTTCCAATTTATCAACTGATAATCATTTTCCCTTATTTATAAACATCGTTTGTAAATTTAATTATAAACTCATTTGGGATTCACTCGTTTATAAAAATAATCTCATTTATAAAATTTCATTTATGAATCCATTGCTTTATAAATCCCATTTATTTTACAAATCTATTTTAAATATCGATTTCAACTTCTTTTCCATATTTTCATAAATATCATTTAAAAATCAATTGTTAAAAATCCTTTATATAAATTATTTTAAAATCTCTATTTAAAACATTTTTTTTGAATAGTTAAGTACAACCCAAAATCAAATCACCGTTTTATCCAAAACGATTTCCTTTAAAATAATCCAAATTCGATATAAATATTTTTAAATATCGATTTCCTTTAAAATAAATTCCAACACGGATTTAAAAATAAGATGAGAATTGAACAGTTGTTACATTTAAATAATTTGAACACGTTAGTACATTTATTGTATACAAACAAGGAGTATAAATTTACTTACAAATGTTAAAACCAATTTCAATTAAATAACATACAATTTCACCATTAATACATCGTTTATTTTATACCTTATTAAACCTACAATTATTTCAGTTGATTGAAATTACATTAAAACAGTTATCAATTTCATTCAATCAACATTATTAAATTATATTCTAATAATTTTTTATTCTATTTATAAATCATAAATTTTAATTTCCGGCAATATTAGTTTCCAAAATCTCATTTAATTTAATATTTTCAACTATAAAAAATACAGGTCGTTATAGGCTCAGTGCTACTATAACACTAAGTAAGTTAAATCATGTCATCAAATATGACATCCAACACATCATATATCACAATATATGAAAAATAAAATCAACAGTGGTGAGAAATCTTGTTGGATCCCTCCAATCTGTCCCTCTACATTACATACAGTATATAATCATATAATATAGGTCATCCGCAGCTAGATGGGTACATATAAAAGGTCATCCGCTCCAAGGACGGGAATAAATCCAAACCAATCGATAAAGCAGTAAATCGTTCAAACAAGCAACAATAGGCATCAATAAAAATATTCGCACTTATATAAAACATAAGTGGGCCCACAGAGGTGAGTTACTCACCAAAATTCCAGTTGTCGACGAAGTGTTTTGGTTTCGACTAAATCGAATAGCGTTTGATTTTTCAGCTAAAATTCTACAAGCTCCAAATTTGACGAATCAAACTCGACGACGTAGATATAATCACTACGAGTCCAATGCAATTGATCGCGTCCAAATCCGACCTCTTATGGACAAGATACAAATTAATTTATGTTCGCTTTGAGATTAGTTTATATTAATTAACTTTAATTAAGTAGGTTATAACATTAATTAACTTTCTAACTACCCTCAAGCCCTAATCGCGATCGAAGAAACCAGTCCGTCGCGTTTTCTACCCCTCGTCGCCACTTCCTCAACATGCCTCCGTCGCATTGCATCACCAGATGCCACCGCACCTTCACTGTAGATACCCCTCGCCATCCTCTACCCAATGTAAACAAAGTCGCCACCCACCATCGCCTATAGCCGGCGTTCGAACCCAAAATTGTCATGCCGTGCAACTTGAGATCCACGCCGCCACGTTCCTCCGTTCGATGATCCACCACCACAGATATACTCCTCTGGCCCGCGTGCACATTTCTCTAGTTGGAGTCGAGGCCTAAAACGACTCCGATCGTCGTGCAAAATCTTGGCCGTTGGATCGTGACGACTAGGGTTAGGGTTTGAGAGCAAATGAGAGAAGTGAGGTCCTTATATAGAAAATTTTCAAACATTATTCACCTCTTAAAATCTTGAACTCTAAACGAAGCGCGCCGCCTGACGTTTTACACTAAAGACACTTATTCCGAACACAATGGAACTAGTATCGAGGCCTAAAAATCCATCATACACAGAAGTTAGCAGTCAAAATCAAATTATATTATATGTTTAAAGTCTTTTTATAGTTCATAAGCCCAATGAAGATATAAAATAAAAAATTTCTTAAAATTCATTCATTTAACCCGCTTCCGACTGGCTCGGTTCCTTCGTGATATCCTCGACCATGGATGAGGTGTTATTGGTCTGAAACTAAAGAGTCCTGCATTTTATGTTTTTCCCCTAGAGATCCCTAATTATGCGGTGAAGAATACGGGTCAGGTCGAATAACAAGCATGGGTTGTCGCTTTTTAAATTGCTATATATCATTTCAACGTTATTGCATATTTTACATATAGCATTGTAAAAACTATTCGATGACGCACTGTTTTCCCTTGCCATCTTGGTAAGATTTGTCAAGAAGACGGATCGTACGGTTGTTTTATAAGTCACGAGCAAAGAAACCTTTTTTCAAATATATATACATGCTTAAGCTTTTTGTATCATTGGAAGTATGATGATCATGTAAATTATTATTATTATTAAAATAAAATTTCAAATGTCAAAAGTACTAAAAATGTTGAATATTGACATGAATTAAACATTCAAATTTGTCAACCGCTGAAGGACTCTTTGTATCTGACCATCCCTTCTCTCTAAGAGGCCGTTCCTACTTTCTTCATCATCTTATATTAAAAGGAAAAAACAAAAATGACAAAAAAGCAGATAAAAATAATTTATCTACGACTGCAAATATCACATAGCTTCTTCCTTCCTTCAACAACTTCATCCAAGAAATCATCAATCTGACCACCCAAATTATCAGCTCCATTTCTCAAAACCACAAACCAACCCTTCAAGTTTTCATAGTCATCGTTGTCAATTTCGTCAACCTCTCTTCTAATTTCTTCAATCGCATCTCTTGCTTTTCTAAGCTCGTACGCCAAGCCACATGCTCTTCCGTCGAGAATTTCACTTTCCTCCTTCATCTTCTCCTGCACTCTTGCTACAAATTGCATAAACCTTGAGCCGTTGCTTTGAATATTTGACTCTAGGGTTGAGCTATACGAAACAGTACCACATATCAGAACCATGAAGAGAAACGACCCTACGTTTCTCAACGTATAAAGAACTCCTCTAAAACCATTAAATCCCTCGATTTTAGATGATATATCTATGTCATTAACTCTCAGATTCAGTGCACCAATCCTTCTCTCGATCAACACTTTGTTACCTCGTTCCATTATCCTTGCTTCTCTTCTACATCTTGTTATTGCTCCAGCAATCTAAAACATGCAAAATATTTAATAAAAATAACATAATATTATTGTCATCATCATCATCATCATGAAAAAAAGGGGCGTACTTGACGCAAGAGCCGAGAAGAAGAGACGTGTTTCCATTGATCAAGAAAGGATACCAAAAGTGTGCCAGAAAAGCAGTAGTTTTCGATGCCAGACATGCCGAGCTTGACGACACTGCACACTTTCAAGAGATGGGCAGTTTCGTCCATGTATTCATCGAGCCATTTGTCGCCGGGTGGCAGGTGAAGCTCCATTGCGAGATGGACAACGTAGGAGTGAAGCGAACGGAGAAAGTAGATGGTTTGCTGAAGGAATTGAATCGACAAGTTGTGAGAGGCTAAGGTGTTTTCGAGTTCATCGATGCCTTGAAACAGGAAAGAGTAGAAGCCATTGACCGAGATTGAAGAAGGCTTCATGTTTGCTTTTGGCGGCGGTGATGAAAAAGAACGAGTTTTGTTTGGGAATTTAAAAGAAAATAAAACGGATATTTTCTTACTAAATTTAAACTGCTTGGCTGGGTTATATTTGAATTTGATTGTGCCCTGATTTTGTGATAGGAATGAGTCAATCAGTGATTTATATTTTTCCCAGTTCGTTGAATCTCCCGGTTAACCTTGAAAAATATTTCCTACTTTGATTGATTCTTTCCTCGAAGAATTTGTTGATTATTTTGAATTGGGGTGACAGAAGAATTTCTTTCTTCGTTTGATTTAGATTCAGAATAGTGAAAAATATCTTTATCAATTTATCAATTGTAAATTTGAATTCAATATTGTTCACGTATTGTATTGCCAAATCTAAAATATTGCAGGGTCGTGTTGTCATGATTTTAAATTTTATACGGTATATGATAATGGAAAAACCGACCGTGTAATTATATACTACTACAATCTAAAATAATAGGAGAGCCCACCATTCGTTTGCATAACATTCAATTAACCATATAATGATATGTGTATTGAATAACGAATTTAGAGAAAATACATAATTTACATGTATCTAATGATATCGCTAAATTTGTTTAGAGGAAACAAACTTTTCTTTCCGGATTATGTTCATTAGCGTACACACAAAAACGAATTTAGTGGATAGAATGTGAAAATATAGCATTTCTCTTTGCTTCGAGATGTATTATGAGGCATAGATACACATACATGTATATGCATATACATACATGTATATGCATAGATACATGTATATGCATAGATACATGTATATGCATACATATATGTGTACACATACATACATAATACATACATACATACATATGTATGTATGTATGTATATACATATACATGTATGTATACATATGTATATGTATGTATATATGTATATGTACATATATACATATGCGTGTGTATTATATATATATATTTTTTTTTTTGAAAACTCAGGAGAACCCGACGGACCGGTAAACTCCTAAGGAGGGTATAGTAAAGCCATCCGCTGATCCAAGCCCCCATACCCCCGGGTAAATTTATATAGGATGGGGAAGCGCATGGTAGGAATCGAACCTGGGTCTTTTTACCAGAACCCAAGCCTCCTTTCCACTGCGCCGCACCCGCGGACACTGTATTATATATATATATATATATATATATATATATATATGCCTCATAATACATGTGTGTGTTGTTTTCTTTCATCCGTATCAATTAGATCGTTTTCAAAGGCATCATTGTCAACAACTTTGTATTTTGAGTATTTATTTTGCATGATAAACTGATGAGGTGGGTTGCTGTGTTCTTCTGGACATCCTGATATTGGTCGGAGGCAGGTTCGTCGGGTGGTGGGTAAAAGAGCATAGTTGATTTAGCTAGGTAGGGTTTGTGATGTGTTGATTTTGCAGGTCTATCTCTGCGATGTGGACTTTAAAGAGGAGTTTAATGGGAGAAAGAGAGATTTTGAATATGTAGTAATAGAATGGAGATATACGAGGAAGTGCTTAACACCAAATTCTGAGATATGCAAATTCATCTCTATGTTGAGAATTAAGAATGTATGTCGAGGCAATGTTAGTTCTATAACTTGTCTGATTTCATTGCTAGTCGAGAGATAGTACTGTTTGAAATCGGAAAGTGATGGTAAATATATTTGGTCTAATTTTTGTACGATCTATTTACTTACACCAAAAAGAAAAGTGATTTGCGTTTATAGTAAACAATGTTTTTAAATGAAAGTTGTTTTTGACCCAATTTAACATGTTTGGAAAAATATGAAATCTTCCTTAAAATTTGAGAATATGTTTATACCGTTGAGATAAGTAGCGAATATAATTTCTAAGTATTAAAAGTGTAGAGTTTTGTGAATATACTTATATTGTTGAAATAAGTATATGTATATTTTTCAAAGCATTGAAACATATAGATAAAAAAATAAACGAGTAGCATACTTACGTATATCTTTTGTAAAAGGGTATTTTAATACGAAGGTTTACAAAGTGATTTTAATGAATGGATTAATTAAAGAGGCTTAGTGGTTGCTTATGTGCTCAACCATGCTTGGTTTTCCATATGAAAATAAATCTCTAATTTGATTATTTTGTTTATTTGATAGTTAAATAACCGACAATCAAACCTTTAACAAATATAACTTTTGAAATATCTAGATGAAACCCGGAAACTATAAGGTACAGTTATCTTTGGTGGTGCTATATTGTACGTATAAACTCGTCTTCCTCTTCCAGGAGAAAATGATAAGGAAATTCGACCCCGATTGGTTAGGAGGTGATCTCCGCTCTTATATATTGTTTGTTTAATTCCAAAAGAACCAGTGTTGAGTTTACCAGAAATCTATTGGTTTTGGTTCGGAGAGACTGAGATCGGATAAGCATGAGTTATCCAAAAACCACTTTGAACCGACATGAGCGTTCGAATTGAAGACACCTTGAAGACGATGAAATCGAAGACGGAGTTCTTTTAAGTGCAAGGGCTACTTACTACTAATCCTGAGGATGATTACAAAATGGATATAGTAGAAGTAGCGCCTTTAGTTTTTCAGTCCCATAACGACTTGTATAGATGAATATTGACAGCGCATTATTGCTTGGAGGGCATTGTTAGCATTTCAAGTGGGATTTGCTAAAAAAATAAATGTGGCCTCAAGCCCCACACTTGGAAATGACTAAAACATGGAAGATGTAGCAGGACTATATGGTTCGCTACCATTAGAGTATGATCATCACTTGAATCTAGATCGATATTTATACATTATGTATGCTGGGCCTTCAGAATGGTTTGTCAAGTTGGCAGTCGGGGTGTTGATCATATTCGGTGCTATCCAGGAAGGGGTAGGGCGGTTCTGTATTGGTGGAGGTGCAAGGTTTTTAGCCTTAGTACATTTTATTCAGAGGTGTACTGTACGGAAGGTAGTCCCTTATCTTATCATTGTTAAAATTCATTTTCCAATACGTGCCTTCACTGACTTTGTTGTATACTAAATATGCCGTTGAATGCAATTATGTAACCATCTATGTTCAATATTTACTTTAAACCCTAGACATTATCATAATATCACTTGATGATTTTTTATTTGAAATGGTTTGGTTATCGTAAGGTAAAAACCAGCCCGTGTTTATGTGCGACGTGGTCTTACGAGATACTTTATTTTTGAAAGGGTTTTATAAATACAATAATTCATATGATTTGAGTTTCTTACGCTGGTTTACCAGACTGATCCGGTGTTACTTTCTTATAATACTCGGGTCAGACTCAAGTACTTTTCCAAATTTAATAATGGATGCTTTGGAGCTTCGGGAGATGAGTTGCATGCTTTCAAGACATATTCACATATTTTTATTTTCGATGTATTTTCTTGTTTGTATTTATAAGCAATTGTAAGGACATGCTGTTAAACTATCCAGGTTGATGATAGGTTAGTTACTCTAATTAGTATATGTGCATATAAAGGTTTTCTTTTGTAAACATCTGTTGTGTATTATATATTACTCATTATGATATGAAATTCTGCTCTGTCTTTTCTTTCCTTTCACCTCAACAATCTATCTTTCCAGCACTCTGATGCTCAGCACGTGAATACCATAGATGTATTAGTGTCGACTTTTGAATGTCGAAAAAGTCGGTTGTTACAATTGTCCTTGTAAAGTCGACACCCTATTCCAGATGCCTTTCCAATGCCTTGTTGACTTCTTGTTAAATGGTTGCAATTGGAATTGCCGACATCTCACCGATGACCTGTTAGCGCCATACCCACTCCTATTTAAAATGAAAAAAATGGATTATTCGACACCCTACTGATGCCATATTGATGCCTTTGCTGAAACATTTTTGTAGTACTTCTATTGCATTTCTCATCTTAATCACAAATTCAAATATATATGATATATAATCACACCAATATAACATACTAACATCAAAAATTCATATATCATACTAATACTACAAAACCATATTATCTACCATCATAATATCACGAATATTTTCCAACATCATAAAGATACGTACATACCACCAAATAATTTAACAAATGTTTACAAGCATATAAAAGATACAACCAACACAAATGTTTACGTATATATATACTGATACTACCTACACAAATGTCTACAACCATACAACCATACAACCAAAATAAATGTCCAATTTCAAAATTATCTAAACAATACAAACAATGAAATGAAAAGTATCCTACCAACACAAATATTGCCTACTCCCTCGAACACTGCCTACCATCACCATCATCATCCCAGCAGAAACTTCCTTATTTGGAAAGCGTCGCAAAATGCATCCATAGGCAAACAAAGTGTAACAATCCATCCTTCGTAATACCCTTAAACCAACATCGAATGACAACATCTAACTTCCGCATACAACAAAAGATAGTTTGTCGGGTAAAATTAAAACAAAACACTATACCAAGACATATCGATAGAATCTCGTAGTGGGATGATAATATGTAATATACTGGATATACATTAACATAACTTGATAAACAATATATAAGATACTTCACCGGCGAAAGTAACTGATAAATAAATAACAATACAGAAAGTCAGAATATAATATCTGATAAACCAAGTCTCATATATAAATAACGTGTTTGATATCTACTACTACAATACCAGTATATATCCAAAGTATCAACATAATGCCTTCGAAAAGCTCTAGCTGCACCACTCTGATAGTGTATTCCTAAAAGCACCTGGCTCTCAAACTATCAATCGAGTATCCAAGAGTTGTTGTGACATAAACATACAAAGACAAAAGGCAGGTCAGATACGAAGCCGGGTGTAAGGGGAACTATCTCAAAATACTGTATATGAAAACTATATACATATATGAAACATGAAACTACTAAGGCACATTTGGTCCTCTCCATAAAAATGGCTTAGGAATAATACGAACTGCCCATAAGCAAGTAAAGCAAACCATTTCAAATATAAGGGATCATATCATAACATACTCTTCTCTTCTAATCAACAAGTCAACACAACTAATATAATATGACTAATCTATAACAGTATACCATGTTAAAGGTAGCCCAATATACAAATGCAGGGGTAATATAAATATCATGATATAATTTTATCCTAGAACACACAAAATAACTTCAACCATCTAATATAACATGTGCACAAACATAACGATAAATGCCAAATAGAGATTATCTACCGTCGTCCTGTACTGAATGAAATATCAATGTACACCTTATGTGGTCGTTGGATTTATATACATTCTTACCCTTTAAGAGTCTACAAATGGAGCTTAGCACCCTCACACGATCTCTTTACTACATAGGTGCCTCCGTACGAACCTAGACTGCTCTTTTAGTACTAATGAAAATCCCTACCAGTGTAGTGCTCTCTAGGGTCTATATCTACGCTACCGTTATTGGATACAATTATCCCTTAAGCGATGCTCCAGACCCTCTTGAATGTTTGGCCTGAAACCAAAAAATAAACGTGTAAGCGAATACGTACCGGAACCATGCTATGACCCGAATCTAATCGCACACTCCATGACTCCTTCGCCATGCACTTGCTTCGACCCCAACGGATCTCTCAAGCACAATAGCATTTCAAACTATGGAATCTATACCAACCGTCTATTTAACATTTTCTCAATCTTGTACCGATCACTGTCGTCATTTGTATACACATCTGCCTGAATCTGGTACCGATTCTTTACTGTCATGTACTCCTTCAAATCATACATGCTTATCGTACATGACCGTACAACCGATGACCATACCAATCTCGTATCAAATTGTCCCTCGATCGCTAACTCGATCTTATACTATTCCCATGTAGGAATATTCCATTTTCTACATCCCTCGCCTCGGTCGCTTCCTCAACCACATGCCCAAACGCCTTATTGGTCGTTACTGATCACATATACATTACATTATATCTGTAGCCAAATCTCGTGCTTCGACTTGCATTCCACTCTCCCGGGTAGCCCATAGCCTTCTCGAAGTCATGTCAAAGCCTCCGTTGAATCGCTCTCTACCTCGACTTATTACCTAGGCCTGCATCTCCATCGGTGCACCGGTCCTACAAAGACCAATGGACCGGTGGTGACTACACCAAGCAATAAGCCTAGGCAGCGTAAGCTCCAATGTCTACTTTTTCGCATCCCAATTCCTCCATAGCTTTGCCCGATGAGTCACCTAGCTCCTCCAGCTTTCCCTCACCACTCGAACGTCTTCTAGAGTTCATTAGTTGATATTTTGAAAGTGGTTCCTTTTGTAATTGAAAGTTCATTTGGTACGAATCCCAGTCTTTTTCACGTAGGATTTCAACTGGGCGATTTTAGTGACCCGGCCTCCTCTAACTCACCAAAATGAACAAAACAAACCTACTCACCTCACATGATGCTCATGTATATCGATGCACCTACTTGTGCATGCATATGCATATACATACACGCAAACATGCTTCCATATGGAAATCACATTTCGGGCTTCTTGGGAGCGATTACTCGACCCAGTATTCTCTCACACAACTTAGCGCACCATATAGTCACTATAACTACATGAGATTACTGATAATGTGTTTACAAATATAAATATTCCAATTTACATCCATATATAGTTATTCGCACCAATATATTTAAATGTGTATACGCAAAATCATATACAACATTTCTAATTACATTACAAGAATTGTATTAATTATTATACAATATCAAATACATGTATAGGTATATTTACCTATATACATATACACACACATGTACATATATTTATTAAGCAATTTGATTATTTAATAATCAAACCATGCTTTTATTTATCAGATCTTTTATCTATAAAGTTCAATATCTTTTTCTACTATTTTATAAAATCATTCCATTATTTTAGAAAATATAAAACTAGCTTATAAATCATTTTAAGCCTTTATAATACTTAACTTCTTCATTAAAATCAAGTATTCATCTTATAATTATTTTATAAAACCTTATAACCATTATATAAAATAACACCTTCATACTATTTTATAAATTTTATCATTTGTACTATTTTATAAAATCTCATTCTATTTTATAAATATATCATTTATATTATTTTATAAAGTCACATTCTATTTTATAAATATAACATTATACTATTTTATAAAATCTTATTCTATTTTATAAAATATATCATTAGCTTATAAAATTATATTTCTTTACTTAAACAATATTTTTAAGTACTAATTAAGCCTATAATCACTTTAATAATAAGTGTAGACCTCATAACAAACTTAATTATCTTACTAACTACATTCTATAAATATTCCATCTACTTATAAAATCATTCCTTCTCTTAAATAATATTTATAAATACTAATTAAGCTTCATTAAGCCTCTAATCACTTTAATAATAAGTGTAGAGTTCATAACTCACTTAGTTAGCTTACTAGCTATTCTAAAACTCATTCAATGGTTTGATTATTACTTACTAATGACATGTACATCATTATATCACCTAATTAATCCTAAATCAAACCACTACATTACAAAAATCATTAAATTAACCCTGAACCTAGTTCACAGCTTACATACTTTTCAAAAATTAGTAATTAAGGTATTTAATAAAAAATGAGTTAACATAAGCATATTTATAACATGAATACAAGCCTAGACCATAACATATAATTTTCTAAATCATTCAAACAACTTCACAAATCATAAATAACAAATTAATGAAGTATAACAAGTAAATATGAGTAGAGAATCATCCCAATCGCCTTCTTCTTCTCCAAACCAAGCTCTAAAACACAAAATCTCATTCCATGCTTTTCTTGAAATATGAGATCTAGCTCCAAAATGCAATTTATACTAAATCCTTAATGGTTTATGTGAGGAATAAGTAGAGAGGAATTATGGTGATTTTAGTTTGAACTTAGGAATTTATTTGAGTGGATTTACTGCTTGGAGATTAAGAGGAAATTATGAAGATGTTAGGAAAGTAATTAGGAGAATAGGAGAAAAGAAATATGAAATGAAAAGTGAAATGAAAATATGAAGAACTTAGCCAATTATAGGCAAACTAATGGATTTAGCCTAAATTTCAGATTTCATTCCTTCTAGAAATCACTATTCACTCAAAAAACTTATCGACACCAAACAAAGCATGCTTATACTCATTTTTCTCATGATAGAATTGCGGTCTCAATAGTGTTTTCCTTAAGACCTAATTCATCTGTCTTTATAAAAAGGAGTATAATGGGCATTCTATCAATTAACTATTAAATATCTCTTTCTAATAACATAAGTGATACTTTATTCAAGCATAACACTCTTTTCGATGTCTCAGAGGCTCGAACCCATGACCTTTAGAACCTCTGTCTAAAGCGCTATACCTCTAACCACTTGAGCTAAAGGTCCTTGACAATTAATGATTAAATATTTAAATCAATAATATAAATATTCAATCATTAAAAGTGTGGGTTGTTACATTCTTCCCCTAAAAAAATTTCATCCTCGGAATTCCTATGAGTATGATAAAGTAACAGGACTAACCAAAATTTCCATGTTTCAACTTCAAAAAATTCCAACAGTACTTCGTTTACACTCCTTACGTTATGGAAACTCCCAAATTAGAATGTATCACACAACTAGGAAATATGTGATAGCCTGCATTTTCCTACATTTTCCAAAAATACATACCTCTTTTTAAGAAAGCTTCTCACCATTTTAATGTAAACCTAAACAAATAAGCATTTAAATAGTCATACCTCAGTTCTCAAGTACCTAATTATACTATTCCAAGAGGATTATTAGAACACCCCCACCTTTATATCCATACTATCCAAGAGTATTACTATGTAATACTATTGGACAATGTGGAGAATGAGGCGATATGGGGTACACACGTGAATATTCCTTTGGATTAACATTGGTACGTAATAACATCAAATAAATAACTTACCTGTATGTACATAGTAATGGCACAATGTAATAAAGACATATGACTCTAGGATAGAACAATACACAATATACAGTAAATACAGAGAACACAAAGTCAATCGTGGCAATAATATATAATACTAAATATACAAAGTATATCTAATATACATCATATGAATATACATAAAAGATAAAGTACATACAAGGTAATAATAGCCATACTGAATACTAGCCTCCTCTAAGGCCCAAAACATAATGTTGGTCTCACTATCCCTCAACCTAAAATGTCTCGGACTGACCCAAGTATTAAATAAATAAAACATAGATCAGACTATGTTTAAATCAAAGAGTTAATACACACACACACATATATAAAATTCAATATGTATAGTGTATAATAATATAATAACATCCATATTGTTTAAAATACCTAATAATATATATATAGTATAAAATAAGAAAACCATAGACAATCTCTAATGTATTATATAATTTCAAGTATCACAAATCATACATAAAGTTGTCATCACCCATATCGAAGTAAATTAGAAAACACAAAATCAAATATAGTCATCAAAATATAGAAATCACCATCAATATCAAGAAATCATCAATAATGAAATATCATCAATACAATTAGGCTAACTGTAACAACCCGCCTTTTCGACCATCAAAAGTCGATACTAATACATCCACGGTATTCATGTGCCGAGCATCTAAGTGCCGAAAAAACAGATTGTTAGGGTTAAAGGAAAGAAAAGATTGAATAGAATCTTACATTATGACGAGTAATATATAATATCCAAACGATCTTTATAAATTAAAATTCAATATTCATACAACAATCAAAGTCTAACCTATCATTTGTCTGGATAGTTATAAGAGGTATCCTTACAAATGCTGATTAATACAAACAAGGGATACAGCGGAAAATAAAATTCGTAAATAGGTCTTAGAGGCATCCAGGTCATCTCTGCAAAGCGTCCAAAGATAACTCTGGAAAAATACTCAAGCTTGACCCGAATATTATAAGAAAATAACACCCAGATTAGTTTGGTAAAGCAGCGTGAGAAACTCGAATCATATGGATTGTTATATTTATAAAACCCTTTAGAAATAAAGGTATCTCATTAGACTATGCCACATATAAACACAGATGAGTTTTTACCTTACGATAGCCAAACCATTCAATAGGAAATCTTGTGATATTACAATAATGCATAGGGTTTAAAATAAAAATTTATTCATAGCCAGAATGGTTACATTAATTACATTCAACAACATATTTAGTATACAACTAAATCTGAAAAGAAACGCATTGAAAAATGGATTTCATACAATGGTAAGGCATGCGGTACCGCCTCCTGCCTTAGTACACCTCTAGAAAAATGTACCGAAGGCCTCATATGGACTCCCTGTCAACATAGAACTGGCCTACCCCTTCCTGGATAGTACCAAATACATCATCACCCTGATTGCTTTACAACCTTTTCCCTTAGAGCTCTCATGCACATACCAAATCCATAAATAGTGATCTAGAAAGGTGATAACCATATCCTAATAGGTGTGACCTACATAGGCTTGCCGCATCTCCTCAGTGTTAGTCATTAACATGTGTGAGGCTCGAGGCTACGTTTTACCTTTTTAGCAAATCCTACTTGGAATGCTGACACTGCCCTCTAGGCAACAATGCAATGCCAACATTCGTCCATACAAGTTGTTTAGGGTATAAACAAACTGAAGGTACTATTTCTACTACATCCATTTTGGAATCACCCTCATGATTGGTAGCAAATAGCCATTGAACTTCAAAAAACTTCATCTTCGATTTCTATCTCTTCAAGATGTCTCCAATTCGAATGCTTATGTTGGTTCGAAGTGGTTTTCATAAAACTCATACTTATATGATCTTGGTCTTATTAAACCAATAATTAATAGTTTCCAATTGACTCAATTACGGTTCTTTTAGAAGTAAGCGGACGATATAAGAGTCCCAAGAGGACCTCAAATATCCACTCTTAAAGTAAGAGACGTTTCATCGAAATGAGTTCTTCCAAGGGAATCTCAAACCGTATGGAATCGCAAAGCTTTCATATACTTTCTAAGTCAAAATAGGCCAAGTTATCGATAGTGGATAAACCACTAACTAGTGTAAGTATATAGTTTGCATATGGAAAATCAAACATTATATACATATCACCACTTTTCGATTTCAACCCCATATTATCCCTCGATTAACAATGAAGTTGGACAAGTTAGAGAACTGGCCTTGCCTCGACATACATTCTTAAACTCTCATAGGTAGAAGCGGGTTTCCATACCTTAAAATTTAGTGTCAAGTATAAGATAAAGTACCTTCCAAATACTTAATTAATCATGACCTGTTTATAGAAATTATCCCTCCTATACTTATCACACATCCGAAATTTCGAGTTCTCTATCCCTCGCCTAGAACTAAAGCTAGGTAAGTCAAGGTACTGGTTGCACCTATCCTTGCCTTAGTTAAAGCACTCCAATTCTAGATCTTACAGATAAAGGAAAGTCTATTCGTTGAGTTTTAGTGCTAAATATAAGGTCACCTGCTTTCATAAACGTGTTAAATTTTTAGCACAACTTATCATATCTTTACTACTAGTAAAGAGAATTCATTGAATCGATTTACTCGATGTCCTTTTGAAATTCCAAATATACCCTTTTACATCTCATAGAGAAAAAGTATTCAAATATGGGGATATAGCCTGTTATTTTCTAAGTACAACTGTTAGTCACCATGGAGAACTACAGTGTGCGTTCATAAGATGAAGTGTCCGACTGCACCGTATTGTCCGTAATTTAGGTGGGAGTTCATCGATCGAAGCATCTTCTAATTCCGAGTTAGTATGAAGAAGTTATTATATTCTAAACAAAAAAAATAGCGGCTTCTGCCCTAGGCGGAGTGTAAATATGGGAATGTGGTAGCCTGTTATTTTCTAAGTACAGCTGTCAGTCCCCAAGGAGAACTACAGTGTGCGTTCACAAGGTGAAGTATCCGGGTGTTCCATATTGTCCGTAATTTAGGTGGGAGTTAATCGGTCGAAGTCTCGATGGATTACGAGTTAGTATGAAGATAATATTGCAGGGTGACCAAAAAATTGTGGCTTCTGCACTAGGCGGAGTTCAAATATGGGGATGTGGTACCGTGTTATTTTCTAAGTAAACTGTCAGTCCCCATGGAGAACTATAATGTGCATTCACAAGATGAAGTATCCGACTGTACCATATTGTCCGTAATTAAGGTGGGAGTTCATCGGTCGAAGTTTTGCCTGATTCCAAATTAGTATGAAGATGTTATTGTAGTCTGAATAAAAAAATAGCGGCTTCTGCACTAAGCGAAGTACAAATATGGGGATGTGGTAGCTTGTTATTTTCTAAGTACAACTGTCGGTTCCCATGGAGAACTACAGTGTGCGTTCACAAGATGAAGTATCCGAGTGTTCCATATTATCTGTAATTTAGGTGGGAGTTAATCGGTCGAAGTCTCACCAGATTCCGAATTAGTATGAAGAAGTTATTACAGTCTGAACAAAAAATAATAGCGACTTCTGCACTAGGCGGAGTTCAAATATGAGGACGTGGTAGCCTGTTATTTTCTAAGTAAAACTGTCAGTCCCCAAGGAGAACTACGGTGTGCGTTCACAAGATGAATTATCCGAATGTTCCATATTGTCCGTAATTAAGGTGGGAGTTAATCGGTCGAAGTCTCACCGGAATCTGAATTAGTATGAAGAAGTTATTGCAGTCTAAACAAAAAATAATAGCGGCTTCCACACTAGGCGGATTTCAAATATGAGGATGTGGTAGCCTGTTATTTTCAAAGTAAAACTGTCAGTCCCCATGAAGAACTACAGTGTGTGTTCACAAGATGAATTATCCGAATGTTCCATATTGTCCGTAATTAAGGTGGGAGTTAATCGGTCGAAGTCTCGCCGAATTCCGAATTAGTATGAAGAAATTATTAAAGTATGAATAAAAAAATAGTAGCTTCTGCACTAGGCGGAGTTCAAATATGTGGATTTGGTAGCCTGTTATTTTCTAAGTACAACTGTCGGTTCTTATGGAGAACTACGGTGTGCGTTCACAAGATGACATATCCGAGTGTTCCATATTGTCCGTAATTTAGGTAGGAGTAAATGGATCGAAGTCCCGCTTGATTCCAAATTAGTTTGAAGAAGTTATTGTAGTCTGAACAAAAAAAATAGCGGCTTCTGCACTAGGCAGAGTTCAAATATGGGGATGTGATAGCATGTTATTTTCTAAGTAAACTGTCAGTCCCCATGGAGAACTACAGTGTGCGTTCACAGGATGAAGTATCCGAGTGTACCATATTGTCCGTAATTTAGGTGGGAGTTCATCGGTCGAAGTTTTGCCTTATTCCGAGTTAGTATGAAGAAGTTATTGCAGTCTGAAGAGAAAAAAGCGGCTTCTGCCTAGGCGGAGTTCAAATATGAGGATGTAACCTATTATTTTATAAGTACAATTATTAGTCACCATGGAGAACTACAATGAGCGTTGAAGTGGGGATATAGCCTGTTGTTTCTAAGTACAACTGTAAGTCATCACGGAGAACTATAGTGTGCGTTCACAAGACGAAGTATCTAACTGTACCGTATTGTCCGTAATTTAGGTGAGAGTTCATCGGTCGAAGTATCGCCTAATTCCGAGTTAGTATGAAGAATTTATTGCAGTTTGAACAAAAAAATAGTGGCTTCTGCACTAGGCGAAGTTCAAATATTATGATGTGGTAGCCTGTTATTTTCTAAGTACAACTGTTAGTCCCCATTGAGAACTATAGTGTGCGTTCACAAGATGAAGCATTCGAGTGTTCCATATTGTCCGTTATTTAGGTGGGAGTTAATCGGTTGAAGTCTCGCTGGATTTCGAATTAGTATGAAGAAGTTATTGCAGTCTGAAAAAAAATTAGCGGCTTTTGCACTAGGCGGAGTTCAAATATGAGGATGTGGTAGCATGTTATTTTCTAACTAAACTGTCAGTACCCATGGAGAACTACGGTGTGCGTTCACAAGATGAAGTATCCGAGTGTATTATATTGTCCGTAATTTATGTGGGAGTTCATTGTTCGAAGTTTCGTCTAATTCCGAGTTAGTATGAATAAGTTATTATAGTCTGACCAAAAAAAAATAGCGGCTTCTGCACTAGGCGGAGTTCAAATATAGGGATGCTCTGACGCCCCACCTCTATACCCACGCTAGCCAAGAACACTACGGTGTAATGCTGTCAACTAGCACGGAGAATAAGGCTGTTGAGGAGCGACCATCCATGTAACTTCTTTGTGCGAGCACCGATATGTCAGAGAGAATAGCATGTACTTCATTTAAGGAGGAAATCCGACATACCGATACAAACTCAAAGCTATCACACAGTGGCTATATATAATCTTCGGAAACAAACATAGAAATAAACATAACATAAATCAGTCACATACATCCATATCACAAAGGCGGAAAAAGATATGAATATATAACACATGAAAGTTTACATCAGAGTAGTGGTCAGAAAGATCCACGATAATACAAAAGAATAGCAACACGTGCTATACAAAAGAATAAGTACACAACATAGAGTCTATATCTCAAATGTGTACATCCAAAAACTACTAAGCTAAGTAGTTAGCCAAAAGTCAGAATAATCCAGAGGAGAAGTCAAGCAGAAGCACCTGTAACATCTCGGTCTGACCCGAGTATTATTTATAAAAAAATAATAAACGGATCAGTCTAGCTATAAATATCAGATGATATGGTATAAAATAACAGACATGGCATGAACATGTAATATCCATAGTGGCATACTACTATAAGTATGTAATTGAAAATCAACAAGAGATTAATCAATATCACAAGAATCTTCTCAAAGATATAATAAGGTATCATACCCTAAACACTTATTCATAACAAGTCAATTGACCAATGCACAAAAATTGATAAATATTATCAATGGAAATCACGAAAATTGGTGAAGCACAAAATTCCAGAAATCATCACAAGAAATCCAGAAATCACAAGAAGGGGGAGGCCTATCACAAAACGGGAGTATGAAAACTCACCAACACGTGTATCACAAAACGAGATGCTATCTCATGGTAGCTAACCATTAATATCTGAGCCGAAGCTCCACAAGATTGGCCCGAAGACCGTGGGGCGCTACCCCACATATGTGATGGTGAAACATCACACAAACGAGATTTAGTCTCCCTCGTAGACAAAGAGACATCGCACAGTTGCTAGTCTAAATCAAATCACAAAAATGATTGTCATGATCATCAAGAAGTGTCAATCACACCAAGCTAGTAAATATATGAGTTTAGCTTCATGTCCCACAACCACTTGCTTAACTTAAATATTTACGAACAAGCTGTGAATCTTCACTAGAAAATTGTCACAAGAGGTTCAATCGAACAAATCCAAGAATTAACCGACGAAGTGAACGCAAGCATTTCATACCACTCGTTTTACTAAGTCGTTTAATTGGATTTCTCGTACGAGTGAGGTAAAGGTTTGTATATGCTAGTAGATTGGGAAACGGTTTGAGAAAAGGAGTTTTGTAAGAAAATAGTGTTGAAATCGCTTTGATAAAAGAGTTTTGTTATTTACTACTAGTATTGAAACCTTCATATTTATAAAGTGACAAGTCACAAAATTGATTGTAGAAACAAATCAATCACCAAAGATCACATCCAAAGACATGAATAAAATCCAAAGAAATCCATATGAATCCATCATAATGGTAATATGATGCAGCACCTCACAAGAATAACTTTAAATCGCGAACTAGGAGTGAGTCGCGGTCTAACAAAGTAGCGCTCCAGGAATCATGACCTAGAACTAAGGAGTTGCGACCTAAAACCAACATGTTACGACCTAACTCTTGGCCGGGCTAAACAGTTAACAGGGACGTGCGACCTAAGCGGTGAACAGGTCGAGCGACCTAAGTCATAGTCGAGCTAAAAAAAAGAATCGAACGACCTAACATGGAAACAGGTCGAACGACCTAGAGGCATATCATTCCGAGCGACCTAGGTGAAACGAGCTAGGCATGCGACCTAACTGGCGAGCAACCTAAGATGGAACGACCTACCATGCACGCGACCTATTAGTGGTGCGACCTAGCGGGGTGAGCGACCTAACACGGTCGAGTTAAGGAAAGGCGCGACCTTAAGAGGTGCGACCTAATGGGTAGGTAAGGTCGAGCGACCTAAATAAAGCGAACTAGGAGATGGCGCGACCTAAAGCGAACGACCTAACTGGCCTTGAGATGCTTCAATGGTCAAGCGACCTAAGGACGAGCGACCTAAAGGTTCAAGGCAGAACGACCTAAGCAACTAAATGGGGCAGAGCGACCTAAAGAAAATAGGTCAAACGACCTAATGCCCAACGACCTAGCGACCTAAATCCGAGCGACCTAAGAGCGAACGAAAATATGCAGGGCGCGTCTTCGAGGCAGTGCGACCTAGGGCCCATAATTTGCCAAACACGCTGAAAAATTGGGTTTTTCACCAATTCAATCCAAACCAAATGCAAATGCATGTGCACAAGTGATAGGGAATCATTCCCAACAATCCAATGACAGTTATAGGCAAGAATGTGAGATAAAAATCTCACCTTTGCACCAAAAATCAATGAAGATAAAGCTTGAAGCAAAGCAAGAACAGTCCAAAGCTTGAATCAATGTCTACTTCTTGAATTTGGAGTTGAATGATGGATTGCAATTGAATTTGAGCTTGGAGTTTTAATTTCCCATTCCCTCCTCCATTTTTGATGAAGCTTCTATGTTTAGGAAATGAAGAATGAAGTTGTGAAGAGAAGGAGGGTGTTGAGCTGAGTTAGTGAATGGTTCAGCCCAAACCAAAGCTCAAAGCAAAAAGTGACGAAAATTTCACTATCTCCAAACATATCGAAGTTTACACTAAAAAAGATCGCAAACGTCATTTTGAACTCAATGGAGGTGGTTTCGTGTCCTAATTTGACCGTATGCAAAAAGTAGCTTTTCGGACCAAAATCCGATTAACGATAAAATATTTAAATATAAAATCGACAAATATGCGGGTTGTTACAGACTCCCCTCCTTAAAGAAATTTCGTCCTCGCAATATATATAAGATGGAAATAAAAAGTAACAACCATAAAAGCATATTAACACAAAAGAAATTTGAAATAAGAAGTTTACCTCAAGGAGCATAAGGAAGTAAGTCCGGATGTGTTCGCTCGATGAATTTTCTAGATTCCCAAGAACAATCTTTAGGATTTGAGGACCGTTGAACTTTAACAAGCGGAACATCTTTATTTCGAAGTTGTTTGATCTATGAAGCAATAATTCGAATAGGATGCTGCTCATAAGTTAAATTAGGCGAAACTTCAATCTCCTCCACAACACCGGGCTCAAGAATAGAATCGGAATCTCGAAGGCACTTCCGTAATTGAGAAACGTGAAACACGTCGTGCATGGCAGAAAACTGAGCCGGTAATGAAAGACGATAAGCTATGGAACCAATACGTTCAGTGATAGGAAATGGCCCAATATATCGAGGCGCTAACTTTCCCGATCGACTGAAGCTTACTACACCCTTCATAGGTGAAACACGAATAAATACAAGATCTCCCACAGAAAATTCTAATTTTCTTCTTCGGTTATCGACATAGGATTTCTGTCTACTCTGGGCTTCTTTCATCCTATGTCGAATAAGATTAATCTTCTCTGTGGAATCACGAATAAGATCTGGACCCAAGACCAGCTTCTCACCGGCCTCAAGCCAACAAGAGGGAGATCAGCATGGCCTACCATAGAGTGCCTCGAAAGGTGCCATACCAATACTAGATTGGAAGCTATTATTATAGGAAAATTCAACAAGTGAAATATGATCTTTTCAACTTCCGCCAAAGTCAACAACACAAGCACGAAGAAGATCTTCAAGAGTTTGATTCACACGCTCAGTTTGTCCATCGGACTGGGGGTGATAAGCGGTGCTAAAATTAAGCTTCGTTCCCAAAGCCTTTTGAAGTCTCTTCCAGAATCCACTAGTAAACAATGGATCACGATCGCTAACAATAGAAGTAGGAACTCCATGCAGTTTAATAATTTCTTTGATGAAGAATTTGGCCAGAAGAGGAATGGTTCGGTTCGACCGAACGGGAATAAAATGGGCGGATTTAGTAAGTCTGTCAACGATCACCCATAAACTATTATGACCCGAACGAGAACGGGGAAGGCCATCAATAAAATCCATGGAAATTTGATCCCACTTCCAAACTGGAATTTACAATGGCTGCAATAACCCACCGGGCCTTTGATGTTCGGCCTTAACAAGTTGGCAAGTCATGCAACACTTAACAAAGTTAGCAATATCAGATTTCATTCCCTCCCAGTAATAAAGTTGCTTCATATCTGCGTACATTTTACTGCTACCAGGATGAATGGAAAATTTGGAACGATGAGGATCTTCTAAAATATCTTTACGAAGATCTCGACTATTTGGTACGATAAGTCTACCAAATTTTCGAATGCCGCCACAAGAATCAACATCAAAGTCTTTCAAACCTACAATACCGGTTTTATCCTTAACATTCTGGATAAGATGAGCCAATTCGAGATCTAGCCTCTGAGCTTCAAGAATGCGGTCTAAAAGAGAAGGACGAGCTTCAAGGCTACATAAAACAAGAGATGAACATAAATCGGAGACACGATCTCGAATTTCACAAGTGGATAAAACCTCGAGATCTTTCCATTCGGATATCATCATGGAAACAACCGCTTGTTGCTTGCGACTAAGAGCATCAGCAACATGATTTCCCTTTTCGGGAGTATAAAGAATGTCAAGATCATAAGAGGCAAGGAATTCGAGCCAACGCTGTTGACGCAAATTAAGTTCCTTTTGAGAAAATAAATATTTCAGAGACTTATGATCAGTATAAAGTATAAATTTCTCTCCCAAAAGATAGTGTCGCCAAATTCGAAGGGCGAAAACGATAACCGCGAGTTCTAAATCATGTGTGGCATATCTAGTCTCAACCGGCTTCAATTGCCTAGAAGCAAAAGCAATAACACGTTATTTTTTCATAAGAACGGCACCCAAACCAACGCGACTAACATCGGTATAAACAACAAAACCTTGATTCCCTTCGGAAATAACAAGAATAGGAGCATCAGAAAGGAGTTCTTTTAATTTTTGAAAAGAAGTTTCACATTTGTTCGACCAAATTTATTTAACACCTTTCTTGGTTAAGCCAGTAAGAGGGACGGCAATCTTAGAAAAGTCTTTTATGAAACGGCGGTAATAACCTGCCAATCCGAGGAAGCTACGGATTTTAGTCACGCTCTCCGGTCTCTTCCAATTTTGAATCGCTTCAATCTTTGAAGGATCCACTGATATTCCGGATTAGGAAATAATATGGCCGAGAAACTTCACACTAGATTGCCAAAAGTGGCATTTAGAAAATTTTGCCTTCAATTGATTTCTCCTAAGAGTTTCCAATACAATCCTAAGATGCTTTTCATGTTCCTCCTCGGTTTTAGAATACACAAGAATATCATCAATAAAGATGAGAACAAACCGATTGAGGAAATCTTTAAAAACTCGATTCATAAGGTCAACGAAATAAGCCGGAGCATTCATTATACCAAATGGCATAACTAGCCACTCGTAAGATCCATAACGAGTACGGAAAGAAGTCAAAGGAATACTATCCTCCGCAATATGAAGCTGATGAAAACCAGTAGCCAAGTCGAATTGTGAAAAGACTCTAGCACCACTAAGCTGATCGAATAGATCATCAATCCGAGGTAAAGGATATTTATTCTTAATAGTAAGATCATTAAGCTTGCGGTAGTCGACGCAAAGCCTAAGTGTACCATAGGACTTACTTACGAAAATAGCTGAAGCTCCCCAAGGCGAGGAACTAGAGCAAATAAGTTGCTTCGTCTCCAACTCGGATAATTGTTTGCGCATCTCTTCATTCTCCTTATTGGACATACGATAAGGAGGAAGAGTAATAGGTTGAGCTCCAGGTATAAGATTAATTTCAATTGCTCGCTTAGGTGGTAATCCTAAGACGGGCTCAAATATGTCGGAAAATTCACGAATGACGCGAATAAGAGAAATGACAACCTCCTCATCATCATTGTCATCATCATGAGGATTTAAAGAATATAAAGATGCAACCAAAGCGGAATCTGAACCTTTAAGAATAATAGAAATCTGATTAACAGATTGCAGATGTCGGAGATAAATAGTCCGTTCAGGGCATAGGATATGAGCTTCATAACGGGTAAGCCAATCCATACCCAAAATCATTCCAAAGCCTAAGTAACGCATGACATGAAAATCAGCTAGGAAAGAAAAATCACACAAAATAATCTCCACATCTTTACAAAGATAACTAAGAGTTGCGGATCCACCAACCGGATTCGCAATTCTTAAAGAAGTCTTTAAAGCAACAACACTCAAAGAAAAAGTATCGACAAGTTCCTTTGATATAAAAGAATGGGATGCACCCGTATCAAAAAGAACTCGAATAGGTTGATCATGAAATTTAATAATGCCATCAAGGACAGAATGAGACATACCTTGACCGCGAGATGTGTTGCCAGGGGCTTGAGCCACATTAAGCTTTCCTTCCTTCTTTCCCTGAAGTCTGGGGCATAAATGTATATAATGATTCGGGCTTTTACAATAGCGACAAGAACGGGGCTTTGAACACTTGTTCGCAAAATGGTCCTTAGAACCACAGTTATAGCATTGCCCGCTACTAGGGGTAGAAGTCTTTGCTGCCGGAGGTGCAGGTTTCCCCTTTTTGTTAGGATAAAGACCTTTGAATTTGTTTGGCCTCTTCTTGTTGTTGAAGTTTGGTTTGGCACCCACAACTTCAACATCACTTTCCTTATCCGCCTCTTCAAGACGAAGAGCGATATCAATGAGCTGGTCAAAAGAAATTTACAATTTTAGAAGTAGTGGCTTCTTGAGATTCTTATTTAAGCCATAAAAAAATCTTTTTTCTTCTTCAATGGGGTGTTGATTTATTCAACCCCATATTTAGACAGTGACTCGAAGGACGTGACATAATCTGTCATAGAGGATTCACCTTGAACAAGGTCTATAAAACGACGAGCCAATGTCACCTTCTCAACTTCTGGTACAAATTTTAACTCGAAGCGTTCCCGAAATTGCTCCCAGGCGAGATCCGCTTCATTGATTTCAGAAATAAGAAGTTCATACCAGTCCAATGCTCTTTCTTGGAGCATACTGGAGGCCACCTGAACTCGGTGAAGATCGATAAGATTCATGCGAGAAAAGATTCGATCACATGTTCTTAACCAAGCCCGGACCTCGATAATAGTTTCGGAACCTTTGAATGGTTTCCCACCCAAGTTGGTATAATCGTTACACAAGCGTGCAAATCCAGACTTAGGATGAGTAGGTTCCTGATTAGGACCAGCTGCCTGAGCATTCTTTACTAAATCAAGAAGCTGTTGAGCAGTCATAAAAACTCCATCCTGGGGAGTAACAGTGGATGGTCCAGCTCTGGGACGACCTGGTCTAGACATTCTCTTCTTTATGAAAGAGAGAAGAGGAAAAGTCATTCTCCAAATAAATATCAAGCAAATCTTGATAGATAGAACAAGGATACATAAAAGGAAATAGGATAAATCGGTACGAAGACTCGAATTAAATCCTAAGGCACGACTCCTAAGTTGGACTTAGGACGATGATCCTTGTTAAGTTATTCTACATTGTTCCGAAGTTTGGTTCTGATACCAAGCTGTGACGCCCGACCTCTATACCCACGCTAGCCAAGAACACTACGGTGTAATGCTGTCAACTAGCATGAAGAATAAGGCTGTTGAGGAGCGACCATCCATGTAACTTCTTTGTGCGAGCACCGATATGTCAGAGAGAATAGCATTCATTTCATTTAAGGAGGAAATCCGACATACCGATACAAACTCAAAGCTATCACACAGTGGCTATATATAATCTTCGGAAACAAACATAGAAATAAACATAACATAAATCAGTCACAGACATCCATATCACAAAGGCGGAAAAAGATATGAATATATAACACATGAAAGTGTACATCAGAGTAGTGGTCAGAAAGATCCACGATAATACAAAAGAATAGCAACACGTGCTATTCAAAAGAATAAGTACACAACATAGAGTCTATATCTCAAATGTGTACATCCAAAAACTACTAAGCTAAGTAGTTAGCCAAAAGTCAGAATAATCCAGAGGAGAAGTCAAGCAGAAGCACTTGTAACATCTCGGTCTGACACGAGTATTATTTATAAGAAAATAATAAACGGATCAGTCTAGCTATAAATATCAGATGATATGGTATAAAATAACAGACATGGCATGAACATGTAATATCCATAGTGGCATACTAATATAAGTATGTAATTGAAAATCAACAAGAGATTAATCAATATCACAAGAATCTTCTCAAAGATATAATAGGGTATCATACCCTAAACTTGTATTCATAACAAGTCAATGACACACAAATTCACCAATGCACAAAAATTGATAAATATTATCAATGGAAATCACGAAAATTGGTGAAGCACAAAATTCCAGAAATCATCACAAGAAATCCAGAAATCACAAGAAGGGGGAGGCCTATCACAAAACGGGAGTATGAAAACTCACCAACACGTGTATCACAAAACGAGACGCTATCTCATGGTAGCTAACCATTAATATTTGAGCCGAAGCTCCACAAGAATGGCCCAAAGACCGTGGGGCGCTACCCCATATATGTGATGGTGAAACATCACACAAACAGGGTTTAGTCTCCCTCATAGACAAAGACACATCACACAGTTGCTATTCTAAATCAAATCACAAAAATGATCATCATGATCATCAAGAAGTGTCAATTACACCAAGCTAGTAAATATATGAGTTTAGCTTCATGTCCCATAACCACTTGCTTAACTTAAATATTTACGAAAAAGCTGTGAATCTTCACTAGAAAATTGTCACAAGAGGTTCAATCGAACAAGTCCAAGAATTAACCGACGAAGTTAACGCAAGCATTTTATACTACTCGTTTTACTAAGTCGTTTAATTAGATTTCTCGTACGAGTGAGGTAAAGGTTTGTATATGCTAGTAGATTGGGAAACGGTTTGAGAAAAGGAGTTTTGTAAGAAAATAGTGTTGAAATCGCTTTGATAAAAGAGTTTTGTTATTTACTACTAGTATTGAAACCTTCATATTTATAAAGTGACAAGTCACAAAATTGATTGTAGAAACAAATCAATCACCAAAGCTCACATCCAAAGACATGAATAAAATCCAAAGAAATCCATATGAATCCATCATAATGGTAATACGATGCAGCGCCTCACAAGAATAACTTTAAATCGCGAACTAGGAGTGAGTCGTGGCCTAACAAAGTAGCGCCCAAGGAATCACGACCTAGAACTAAGGAGTTGCGACCTAAAACCAACATGTTACGACCTAACTCTTGGCCGAGCTAAACAGTTAACAGGGACGTGCGACCTAAGGGGTGAACAAGTCGAGCGACCTAAGTCATAGTCGAGCTAAGAAAAAGAATCGAACGACCTAACGTGGAAACAGGTCAAACGACCTAGAGGCATATCATTCCGAGCGACCTAGGTGAAATGAGCTAGGCATGCGACCTAACTGGTGAGCGACCTAAGATGGAACGACCTACCATGCATGCGACCTATTAGTGGTGCGACCTAGCGGGGTGAGCGACCTAACACGGTCGAGTTAAGGAAAGGCGCGACCTTAAGAGGTGCGACCTAATGGGTAGGTAAGGTCGAGCGACCTAAATAGAGCGAACTAGGAGATGGCGCGACCTAAAGCGAACGACCTAACTGGCCTCGAGATGCTTCAATGGTCAAGCGACCTAAGGACGAGCGACCTAAAGGTTCAAGGCAGAACGGCCTAAGCAACTAAATGGGGCAGAGCGACCTAAAGAAAACAGGTCAAACGACCTAATGCCCAACGACCTAGCGACCTAAATCCGAGCGACCTAAGAGCGAACGAAAATATGCAGGGCACGTCTTCGAGGCAGTGCGACCTAGGGCCCAGAATTTGCCAAACACGCTGAAAAATTGGGTTTTTCACCAATTTAATCCAAACCAAATGCAAATGCATGTGCACAAGTGATAGGGAATCATTCCCAACAATCCAATGACAGTTATAGGCAAGAATGTGAGATAAAAATCTCACCTTTGCACCAAAAATCAATGAAGATAAAGCTTGAAGCAAAGCAAGAACAGTCCAAAGCTTGAATCAATGTCTTCTTCTTGAATTTGGAGTTGAATGATGGATTGCAATTGAATTTGAGCTTGGAGTTTTAATTTCCCATTCCCTCCTCCATTTTTGATGAAGCTTCTATGTTTAGGAAATGAAGAATGAAGTTGTGAAGAGAAGGAGGGGGTTGGGCTGAGTTAGTGAATGGTTCAGCCCAAACCAAAGCTCAAAGCAAAAAGTGATGAAAATTTCACTATCTCCAAACATATCGAAGTTTACACTCAAAAAGATCGCAAACGTCATTTTGAACTCAATGGAGGTGGTTTCGAGTCCTAATTTGACCGTATGCAAAAAGTAGCTTTTTGGACCAAAATCCGATTAACGATAAAATATTTAAATAAAATATTTAAATATAAAATCGACAAATATGCGGGTTGTTACAGATGCGGTAGCTTGTTATTTTCTAAGTACAACTGTCGGTTCCCATGGAGAACTACAGTGTGCGTTCACAAGATGAAGTATCCGAGTGTTCCATATTATCTGTAATTTAGGTGGGAGTTAATCGGTCGAAGTCTCAACGGATTCCGAATTAGTATGAAGAAGTTATTACAGTCTGAACAAAAAATAATAGCGAATTCTGCACTAGGCGGAGTTCAAATATGAGGACGTGGTAGCCTGTTATTTTCTAAGTAAAACTGTCAGTCCCCATGAGAACTACAGTGTGCGTTCACAAGATGAATTATCCAAATGTTCCATATTGTCCATAATTAAGGTGGGAGTTAATCGATCGAAGTCTCACCGGATTCTGAATTCGTATGAAGAAGTTATTGCAGTCTAAGCAAAAAATAATAGCGGCTTCCACACTAGGCGGAGTTCAAATATGAGGATGTGGTAGCCTGTTATTTTCTAAGTAAAACTGTCAGTCCCCATGGAGAACTACAGTGTGCGTTCACAAGATGAATTATCCGAATGTTCCATATTGTCCGTAATTAAGGTGGGAGTTAATCGGTCGAAGTCTCGCCGGATTCCGAATTAGTATGAAGAAATTATTGAAGTATGAACAAAAAAATAGCAGCTTCTGCACTAGGCGGAGTTCAAATATGTGGATTTGGTAGCCTGTTATTTTCTAAGTACAACTGTCGGTTCTTATGGAGAACTACGGTGTGCATTCACAAGATGACGTATCCGAGTGTTCCATATTGTCCGTAATTTAGGTGGGAGTTAATGGATCGAAGTCCCGCTTGATTCCAAATTAGTTTGAAGAAGTTATTGCAGTCTGAACAAAAAAAAATAGCGGCTTCTGCACTAGGCAGAGTTCAAATATGGGGATGTGATAGCATGTTAATTTCTAAGTAAACTGTCAGTCCCCATGGAGAACTACAGTGTGCGTTCACAGGATGAAGTATCCGAGTGTACCATATTGTCCGTAATTTAGGTGGGAGTTCATCGTCGAAGTTTTGCCTTATTCCGAGTTAGTATGAAGAAGTTATTGCAGTCCGAAGAGAAAAAAAGCGGCTTCTGCCTAGGCGGAGTTCAAATATGAGGATGTAGCCTATTATTTTATAAGTACAATTATTAGTCACCATGGAGAACTACAATGAGCGTTGAAGTGGGGATATAGCCTGTTGTTTTCTAAGTACAACTGTTAGTCACCACGGAGAACTATAGTGTGCGTTCACAAGATGAAGTATCTAACTGTACCGTATTGTCCGTAATTTAGGTGGGAGTTCATTGGTCGAAGTATCGCCTAATTCCGAGTTAGTATGAAGAAGTTATTGCAGTCTGAACAAAAAAATAGTGGCTTCTGCACTAGGCGAAGTTCAAATATTGGGATGTGGTAGCCTGTTATTTTCTAAGTACAACTGTCAGTCCCCATTGAGAACTATAGTGTGCGTTCACAAGATGAAGCATTCGAGTGTTCCATATTGTCCGTTATTTAGGTGGGAGTTAATCGGTTGAAGTCTCGATGGATTTCAAATTAGTATGAAGAAGTTATTGCAGTCTGAAAAAAAATTAGCGGCTTCTGCACTAGGCGGAGTTCAAATATGGGGATGTGGTAGCATGTTATTTTCTAACTAAACTGTCAGTACCCATGGAGAACTACGGTGTGCGTTCACAAGATGAAGTATCAGAGTGTATTATATTGTCCGTAATTTATGTGGGAGTTCATTGTTCGAAGTTTCGTCTAATTCCGAGTTAGTATGAATAAGTTATTGTAGTCTGACCAAAAAAAATAGCGGCTTCTGCACTCGGCGGAGTTCAAATATAGGGATGCGGTAGCTTATTATTTTCTAAGTACAATTGTCAGTCCCCATGGAGAACTAAAGTGTGCGTTCACAAGATGAAGTATCCGAGTGTTCCATATTGTCCGTAATATAGGTGGGAGTTAATCGGTCGAAGTCTCACCGGATTCCGAGTTAGTATGAAGAAAATAATGCAGTCTGAACAAACAAATTAGCGGCTTCCGCACTAGGCGGAGTTCAAATATTGGGATGTGATAGCCTGTTATTTTTTAAGTACAACTGTCAGTCCCCATGGAGAACTACAGTGTGCATTCACAAGATGAAGTATCCGAGTGTTCCATATTATCCGTAATTTAGGTGGGAGTTAATCGGTCGAAGTCTCGCCGGATTCTGAATTAATATGAAGAAGTTATTGCAGTCTGAACAAAAAAATAGTGGCTTCTGCACTAGGCGGAGTTCAAATATGGGGATGTGGCAGCATGTTATTTTCTAAGTAAACAGTCAGTCCTCATGGAGAACTACGGTGTGCGTTCACAAGATGAAGTATCCGAGTGTACCATATTGTCCGTAATTTAGGTGGGAGTTCATTGGTCGAAGTTTTGCCTGATTCCGAGTTAGTATGAAAAATTTATTGCAGTCTAAACAAAAAAATAGCAACTTCTGCCTAGACGGAGTTCAAATATGAAGATGTAGCTTGTTATTTTCTAAGTACAACTATTAGTCACCATGGAGAACTACAGTGAGCGTTGAAGTGGGGATATAGCGCATGTTATTTTCTAAGTACAACTGTTAATCACCATGGAGAACTACGGTATATGTCTGAAGTATTCGAGTGTTCTATATTGTCCGTAATTTAGGTGGGAGTCTATCGGTTGTAGTTTTGATCGATTCCGAGTTAGTATGAAGAAGTTATTGAAGTGTGAACAAAAAAATAGCGGCTTCTGCCTAGGCGGAGTTCAAATACGGGGATGTAGCATGTTATTTTTTAAGTACAACTGTTAGTCACCATGGAGAACTATGCTATACGTTCACTAGATGAAGTATCCGAGTGGTGCTTATTGTCTGTAATTTAGATGGGAGTCCATCAGTCGAAGTCTCGCGTGATTCCGAGTTAGTATGAAGAAGTTATTGTAGTCTGAACAAAAAGAATAGCGGCTTCTGCTTAGGCGGAGTTCAAATATGAGGATGTTACTACGAAATCTACTTCCACTGGTACAACTAAAAATGCATGCACGTTGTGATTAAATGCAGGCCCACTTGGGCGTGCATATGTACTCGTTTGTTTTATGTTACTTAATGGCATCGACAAAGAAAATCCTTGCATAAAACAAAGTCTTTTAAAACGAACTGAAAACCAATTCCATAAACTTATTTCTACCCTTTGATTTCAAACTAGTACTTTCCATCGGTTAGAATGAAACCATTCAAGTTGGATATTATCACCTCTCAAACATTGACTGACAGCATTTCTAACATCAAAATAGAAATAAGTTTTCATACCTTAAAGTCTAGAAATTAAAATAGGATTCAAGAGTTCCAATATACTTATTACTAGAACACTTTCCAAAATAACTTATTTAAACTCAAAGTTTGATTTAAAAAGGCAACATCTTTCATTTTTATAAAGTAATCAACTTATTTAATAAAGGTAAAGTGTTATAAACCCAACTTCCTTTCCTATTCCTCGAAACCGTTTACTATAACAAAAATGTTATAGTCCATAATCACTTTCTCTTTTCTCAAAAACATCTATTACAACAATAGTGTTGTAATCCATGCTTCCTTCCACTTTTAAAATTACTTTTAAATTCTTTAAAACATAATTGAAACTTGCATTTAAGACATCCTTTTATGGTCATTTTAAATAAAACTTAACTTTTGAAACATATCAGCATCCTTTATAAAATTTAAACCCCTTGTTTAATTAACTCAAATAAATTCTTAAAAATATATTTAAATCTTAAAACCCCTTTTAAAAACTTATACCACTTTTATAAAACACCTTCGAAAAGAATTTACAAAATATATAGAATAAATAATTCTTTTTTTGGCAAAGCCAACGGGGTTAAATGGCCCCTACCATATATTTATATCAATAAGCAGTTACTTACAATATAAGTGAGATATAAGGAAGCAAGAAAGACAGAAATTAAGAAGAAAAAGGAAGGAAAAAAATAAAAATATTAAAGACATGAGGTTAGAAGGACACATCTACCAAGCTAAGACCATTTAGCTATAGTGACTGAATCAAAGGGGTGGGTAGACATTGTTATCATAGATAGGATTTTGCCGCATATCAGATAATATATTTGCATACAATTCTTGCTCTTGTGTAGGAACATTCTTGGATTTCTTTCTTGCCATATTACTCATATAGGGACTTTCAACAATATTAATATTTCATAAGTAGACGATTGCTTCCATCTTGTAGCATTATACATACTCATCCATTCAAGCTTACTATTAATTTAAGATGATCCAAAACCACCCCTGAACTTTACTTTAGTCCATAAGAATCGTGTGAAGGACATCTAAAGAATACATAAAGAATATCCTCAACCGTAGAAGAACAAAATAAGCACATAGTCGAGACAACCATACCTTTCACTGCCAAATTACCCAGAGTATGAAGAGCATTTCTAAGTACCTTCCAGAGCATAAAATTAAGCTTTTCATTTGCATTTATGTTCTAGACTCTTTATATCAGGGGAAAAAAGTCAACTGATTTTCTCCCACAATGGCAGAGTAGACAACATGAGTAGAGTGGTCTTGTAGGATATCTGACCATTTATACTCTTTATTTGTGCTATAGATATAGGGTTTATCATTAAGTAATATGCATAATGCATTTATTGAGGAGTTACTTGTATGTGGTTGAGAGATTTTTCCATTGGTGATATAGGATGTGGCTCTAGCATGTAAGGAAATGCCAGACTAAATAATATTATCATGAGAGAGCATTCTTTGGAGTATTAAGCCATTTCAATCCATGGAGCAGTCCAAAATTTGGAACTTCTCATTGATGATAAGAGAAGTTTAGTATGCGGTAGCAAGATATCCCTTATTTTTAGCATTGTTTTCCATACCCAACTTTGAGCCTGTTTAGGTGAGGCAATCCATATTTCATCAAGTTATTTCTTATGCTCCATTGTACCCACAACAAATTTTTTCTTGAAACAAGATTATGAAAGTGCCTAGACAATGCTGCTATGTTCCAATTCTTTATGTTTTCTATGCCCAAACCTCCCTTTCTTTTTGTCATTTCAAGTTTTTCGAAAGCTATTTTAGAAAGTTTATTAGAGTGTATTGTTCTAGACCATAAGAATTTTATAATAGCAGATCTTATTATAACAATCAGCTTTGTAGGCAATAAAAATATTCTGCTCCAATACATTGTCATAGAAAGTATGACAACATTTATTATTACTAGCCTCCTAGGTTGCGAAATAAACCTATTTTCCCATCTATTAAATACCGCTGTTATCTTTTCATATAGAGAAACATATTGAGTAACTAAAATTCTCTTTGTAGCCAGAGGAATACTAAGGTAGGCCATGTCAGATTCCAAATGGAGCATATTAGTGATGTTCAAGCATTCAGTGACTAGATGACTAGGCAATCCAACTATTAATATATGAGATTTTTTAGAGTTTGTTTGAAGACCAGAAAACTTGTAGAAGCAGGATAGGGTATTCATAATTGATTGTAGGGACTTGGCACTTGGTTTGGTGAATATTAGTAAGTCATCAGCAAAAGCCAGAGAAGTTATCATGGGTTTTCTACATTTAGGATGAAGATCAAAATTATGCAGAGCAACTTGCGACTCGAAGTGGTGCTCGCGTATTTTCTACATTTAAATATGAAATCGATGAATATGCAGATTGTTACACATCTGGAGTTGTGCTCGCGTATTTTGGTATGCGACTCGAAGTGGTGATCCTGGCGGTTGTCTCAAAGGCGGCTCGAGTTCTTTTGTGATTGTCTCGGGTTTGGCCGAGATGAATTTCTAGTTTTAAATCTCTAGCAAATGTTTTATAAAGAAATCAAAGTTTTATAAGTTTTAAAACAAAGTAAGTTGAGTTTTTAATGTTATAGATATTTTTCTAGTTTTTAAAGAAATGTTTAACAAATTTTTTTTAAATGTATATTAAAATAAATTAGTTTTTGAAAGTATGATAATCATGTTTTAAAATAACTATATGTTAAAATTTGTTAAACAACCTTGAAAGGTTTTCAAAGATTTAAAGGTTAAATTAAATGTTAAATTGCTTTTAAATTATAATTGATTTCTAAATGTTTTATTTTTAAATATTGTTTAATGATATAATTATGTAAACCAATTATAATAAAGAGTTTATCTTTAAGTAATTAAGATTTTGATTAATTTAAGATAATTTAAAGTTTTACTATCTTGAATTAATTAAGTTAATTAAGGAAAATTAAGTTTAATTAATTAATATTATTCAAGAATTAATTAAGGAATTAATTAAGAGTAATTAATCGATTTAAATTAATTCATTTAAAATAATTAAGGATTGAAAATTAATTAATTTGAGATTAATTAATTAAGTAGTTAAGGTTGATTAATTTGTAATTAGAGATTAATTAATTTATAATTAAAAAGTAATTAATTTGTAATTAAGTTTTATTAATTAATAATTAAGCTTTATTAATTAATAATTAAGAAATAATTAATCTATAATTAAAGTTAATTAAGTATTATTAACTATTATTAAAGGATAATTAATCTATAATTAAAGATTAATTAATTTGTTTAAAGGTAATTAAGGGATGAATTACCAATTGTAATTAAGGAAGTGAATGTGATAAATTTTAGTTAATTAATTTGTTAATTAATTAAAGCTAATCATTTGATGGTTGATTAAGTATAAATACTTAATGAAATTGAATAGTGTAATTACTCAGTAAAGTAATTAATGCATAATTACTGGACGTAATTAATTAAAGGAAATTACTTAATGGGAAGTAATTAAAGTATAATTACTTAGTAGAAGTAGTTAAAGATTAATTACTTGGTGTAATTAATCAAAGGATTTATATAATTAATTAAGAAGTTAATTAATTAAGGTAAGTAATTATAGGATGGTAATTTCTAATTATGATTAAGGTTGATTAATGGAAGTGATTAATTAAAAGTTTAATTAATTAATGTAATTAATTAAGAATTAATGTAATTAATTATAGTTAGTTAATTAATGGAAGTAATTAATTAAGGATCATTAATTAATGTAATTAATGAAGTAATTAATGGTAAATTACTGTGAATGGTTAAGGATAATTTAATTTGTGTAATTAATTTAAGGTGAATTACTTAAGGTAATTAAGAATAACTAATTAGGATGATTAATTAAGATGGATAATTAGAGGATGATCAATTAATTGATTTGTAATTAATTAATGATTAAGTAAGCAAGATTTATGTGATGAAAGTAATTAATTTAATTTATTTAAATTAATTAGAGATGGAAGTAATTAATTTAATTCACTTTAAATTAATTATAGATGGTGATTAATAAATCATTGCTTATGGATGTTGAATGATATTGATTGCCTTGAATGGTTTAAGATCTCAGTATGACATAAGTGATGCTATGTGATATGGATGTTTTGGTTGAAATGTGATGATAATGGGAATTATCTGTTTATGATAATAATGTGACTTATCTGTTTGTGATGATACTATGAATTATCTATTTGTGTGTACATAGATAATAGAATTGAATTGTTTTAACTTTAAACAACTTGGAACTAAAAGATGGCGATTTGGATTTCGATGAGACCGGGATCGGGTTTCCAGATTTGGATATCCGAAAACCATATCGATCTAAATTAACGATAGGTCGTGAATCTCAAGTGAAGATGAAGATTCAGAGCGCAAGGGTTATTGTCGTTAACTCTAAGGGTGATTCCAAAATGAGTGTAACAAGATAATGCCTTCGGTTTCGTTCGAACCCGGAACGAACTTGTATGGATTGAATGCTTTCAGAACATCGTCAGGTGGATGATGAGCATTCTAAGTGATGTGTTATGATAAGGTAATCGTAGCCTCAAGCCTCATCAACTGGGAATGGCTAAAACATGGGAGGTGCAGCAAGGCTAAGTGGGTCATACCCAAGTAGGATGAGATGAACCCCAGTTTAGAGTCCCTTTTTATTCGGCTGTGTGGGCGGTTGAATAGCTACAACCGCTGGGGTTATCTTATTCGGGACTGTCTAGTAAGAGATGGTTCCGGCTTTGTGTTGCAGGGGATTTAGGGTGGATCCTCGGTACGGTGATCTAGGCCACGTACTGTGACGGGCGGTACCCCAATAGCCCGCCATTGTATGGAATCCAAACTCCAATAAGCGCCGTTTAGTTTTGCCCAACTATGTTGGAACGTGAGATGTAAGCATTCCAGCTATTTCTGTATTCTACTTGAAAACCCTAGACCCTATCATAATATCACTGGATTTCCTATCAAATGTTGGTTAGCGTAAGGTAAAAACTTACCCATGTTTATGTGTAGGGAGTCTTACGTGATACCTTTGTTTTTCAAAAGGTTTTTAAAGTTAAGCAACTTTAACCGTTTACTCATACCAGACCCATGTTTGACCCGGAGTTTATTTCTGTTTTTCTTAAACTCTCGGGTACTCAAATTTTTATGAGTAGCCAAGGGATTCAGGTTAGCTTTGACGAATTCTGGAGGAGCAATGGAGCAGGAGGCTTCAGCGTATAGATATATATTGGTTCCACTGTGCTAGTGTTATATCTGTATCTGTATTGTATATTGAATTGTAAATAGACAAATCTTTATAACTGTCTACTGTATTGTAATATGAGCTGTGTAACTCTGATATATGTAAGACTATGTAATAGTTATATGATGTATTATATTTTGTTTCGTTTCCACTGTGAGATTCTGATGTTGTTTAGTTCTTTCTTCTCTATCTTTTCTCTTTTCTATCCCTTTCTTTCTTAAAGATGATGCGACTTTCTGGTGATAGAAGATCGGGTCGCTACAGTTGGTATCAGAGCATAGGTTGAGCGAATACCTAGGCTCTGGAGTGGTATCTTTCTTGAGAGAGCGTATTTGTAATTTTGAATATATATATATATATATATGTATATCTATATTTCTACCTATCTGTTGGGTTACCTGTTCGGGTTTTCCAACATAAGTTATAAAGGTAGATAAGGTAGTGGTGTGTGTAGCATGACTACCAATGGAAGAAGTCTGAGTATTGTGGTTGGAAGAGTATCTGTCGAGACTATAGACCCAATATCGTCTCGAGTGAGCTTTGCTATGGTGTAATAATTTTATTGATCTCTGAAGGAAACCTGTTACGGTTCGGAGTTCATCATTAAAGTGCAAGTTTGATCACGCTCGTGTTAGCGGATTTTTGAGAGTTTGGATCTATCGTTTAGGTAAAAACAAGTGATGGTATGTTGGCAACCTCAGGAAGTAGTAGTTGCATGGTGAGACGCAGTGACTATGGATGTTTCCGAAGATGTTTTCTTTGGAACAAGTTTGAGGGAGTGTGTCTGCATCGATGATGAGACCGAGTTTCAGCTGGATGTTGTGTTTTGTTTGAGGTCCGAGTTTCTCAAAAGAGCTTTGGATTAGGAAGTTTTGGCATCCGTGGCAGCAGTGCAGCTGGGAGATGTTTTGTGCCAGCAGGAAGATCTTTTGGCTTAATAGAACCCTAGTGGTGGAATTCAGAAGCAGCAGAGTGGACCCATTTCTTCGGTGGATTGGTTAGTCAAGAACAAGCTGTTCTGATTTGTGGAGAGAGAATAGTATCTGTGGATATTGGTCTGGATGGGATCGCAAAAGCGACTTGCGATAGTTGAGTGATTCTCTTGGATAAT
Source organism: Allium fistulosum (assembly GCA_030737815.1). Lineage (NCBI taxonomy): Eukaryota > Viridiplantae > Streptophyta > Magnoliopsida > Asparagales > Amaryllidaceae > Allium > Allium fistulosum. The sequence goes on along the minus strand of CM060902.1, from coordinate 729,214,422 downwards.
CTTTTGCATGGATTTGTGGCATCCCTAGAGGATGTATGAGTTATAGAGTTGTCAAAGATTTGTCCAGAAGTTTTCAAGGAAGCCAGCAGTTTGTCCACATTAGGAAGTTTAATTTCCTTTGACCTGGGTCTGGAAGAGATACCGGTGGTTTAGCTAAGGAGATGGATGGTTTCTAAAGAAGATTTGGTGGAGCATTTGTGTTTTCTCTTCTGTATCTAGTTTCGAGTTTCTTCCAGCTAAGGGTAGCTGAAGACAGTACCCTTGACTGAGGACTCATATGTTTCTTTGAGCAGTTGGTTATGTCTTTGAGATAACCAACGTTTCCGATTGTGGTGGATCTGATGAACTGTGTGTCCAGGAGGTATTGGTTAAGATTTTGCTTGAATTCATCGACATGCGCATCTACTCCAGATCAGAGTTGTGCAGCGGAAGCAAGATGGCAGCTGTTCTAGAGTGGAAGCAATCAGAAGTTGCAGTGTTATGAAATTAGAGAATTTCTATAGGAAATTTTTCTGGATTTTAGGCCAGATTGGCAAGTGCATCTATTTTGTCTTTTCCGGATAGGAGAAGTAAGTTGTAATCTACTAATGATGGTGGAGTAGAGTGGTATTCTGGATTTTGGGTAAATCTGGAGAGGATCTTTTTGTTGAGTTATTTTGATCCAGTTTGTTTATTGAAGCATCAGCGAAGATTGAGCTGATCAGGAAAGGATGTGGGCAGTCCAGGATCATCAAAGGAGTTTTGTGGGTAAGAAATGGAAGAATTTGGAATTCGAAGTTGGAGACTTCGTTGTTGTTGAGATTTTCTCCAGTTAACGGAGCAATAAGATTGGGTAAGACTGTGAGGTTAGCTCCGAAGTATATTGGATTTTTCTGTATTCTTTGCAAGGATAAGTGTTGACCTAAAGGGGTTGAATTGCCAGTTTGGAAGACTGGGATTCAATGTATTTCATGTATCTTTGAGGGAGTATGTGTATAATCCATCTCTGGTTTTGGAACCAGTAGTTCAGAAGATTTGGTAGTTGAGTCAGACTTGTCTATAGTTTGATATCCTGTCTAGTTTTGTAGATCTAGATGAGCAGGAGCTCTATAGCTTAGTAGTATAGTTTTGTTTGGATTCTGTAGGGCGAGTATCCTGGTAACAACCCGGGATTTGCATTACCAATTAATAAATAAAAGTTAGGATTTTTATTTATTTTAATGAAGCATAAAAGGATTTGGAATAACAAAATTTATTGGAAAAAGGCTATTTTAATTAAATGGGAAATATGGGATTTTAAAATGAGGATAAAATGTTATTTTTGGAAAGTTAAATATTTTAGTAGAGATTTTAAAACGGGTTTGGATAAGAAAAATGAGTTTTATGAACATATATGAACACTTAGACTAATTTTTGGAAAACATGTAAATAACTCTCTTCTTATTGGATTACTAAACCTAGCCCAATAACCCACCCTAAACCTCCTCTATAAATTATCTCAAACTCTCCTAACCTCATTCATTCATCCCTAATCAAAACCCTAATCATTTCCTAAAGCTTTCATAACAAAAATGGCCTCTATCTTCATCTCCTTCTAGTTTTAGCTTATGCAAGTCATTCTATGCAAAGGTAATGCAAATACCCACCTCAAATCCAATTTTATATCTTTCTAATTTCTGAAATTTATTTGGTAACACATGTTTTATGTGTTTTTTTGATCTTATAGCCACCTAATCATCTTTTGCTAACTTGGGTTGATGCTATAGTAGTCTTTGTTACTTTCAAGAGAGGTATATTGCTAAAAACCTCTTCTAATATGTGTTTAATCATCTTTTGATTTCAGTAATCATTTAGTAACACATGTTTTATTATGTAACATGTAAATCATAACTCTTTGATCCTCTTTGCTTTCATTTTGGGTGTGCACACAAGTTGCTTGCTATATTGGTTGAGGTAATATATGCTAGCTGAAATTATAATTAGTTTATTGCTGTTAGTAAATTAGGAATATCTCATTCATCTTAAATCGGAATTAAGATTTTCTTGATGTTCTGGAAAGCTAATTCTGTAGGTTATAAGTTTTATGTTTTGAGTTTTGCCTAATTTTGTGGTTTGAATGGTCGAAATCACGTTTGTTTGTCGCTGACCTGACAACAAACTACAGGGTTGATAAAATAAAAAAAAACCTGAAATTGATTTGGCCATAAGTTACCCGTTTTTGATCCGAATTAGATAATTTTGGATGTTCCGGAAAGCATAAAACATATGCTACAATTTTTGTTCAGTGAGTTTTCGGTAATTTTGCCATTTAGATGACCTGAAATGCGTTTAAAGACAGAAGACCAATTCTGTCTTTAACAAGTTATCTTGAGTTTCAATCTGATATTGTTTTGCATGTATCTCTCTCGTTTTTGATCCGAATTAGATAATTTTGAATGTTCCGGAAAGATTAAAACATATGCTACAATTTTTTTCCAGTGAGTTTTCTGTAATTTTGAGTCTAACTAGGTCAAAAATTGATTTTTCTACTATCTTCCCGAGAGCGATACACATATTAGCTCTGTGGATGAAACTGAAACTATTTTGGTCATAACTTTTGTGCCGCTAGTCGGAATTTGACGATTTTGGTCTCGTTGGAAAGATGGAGTTATGAACTCCATATCTGAAAAGTTTGGTCATCATCTGAGTTCATTAGACCCTTCGAATTTCCTGTCAGAGTTGAATCCAGATCGCTGTGCAAAATAGTGCATTTCATGTTTCTATGTCCGACTTTGGAACGTCGCTACGCCTTCGTTTCAAGTCAGAATCGAGTAATTCTTTTTGCGTTCTGAAGTAGGAATGTCGGACTACGTTCCTACCAATTTTCATGCCATTCGGATTCAGTCTGCTGGTCTGAAAAATTTTTCGAACTTGGGTTTGCGTCAGTTTTGGACTATTTTCCAACACTTGGAATATTTTCAGTGATTTTCTGGTTTTATCGATTTCTTTGAGATTTGTCTCTGGATTTTGTACCCGGGCCTTAAAAAAGGTATTAAAAGGATTTTTCGCTCCGAAATGGCTTTCGAAATTATTATATAATATTATTTTTAATTAGTAGACTATTTACTCCATAATAGGAGAGTTTTCAAAAGCCGTTTTAGAGTGTTCTCAAAATCAATTATAAATCCGTTTCGAACCATTATTTTCTATAATAAAAATCTCACACTCACTTTTTAGCACGTCGAGCGAAGTGGAAAGGTGCTTAAAAGGTTAGGAAATCTCTGGCCTATGGAACCGTGTGCATTTTCTTTCTAGTTAATCCCCGACCTATTCGATTGATCGTTTTGACCTTTGGGTCTAGTTTACCGATGATACGAGGTGGACGTTTTATTGTTTGGAGTGTGAGCTTGCTATTGGTTAGTAAACTGTTTAGTGCGAACGTGGGGTATGAGACTCATTGTTAACACTTTACGGGTTCCTCTCCAAGAAGTTTGTGACACATTAGCCTCTGGGCAGCCAGTACTGGACCTCTGGGCAGCCAGTACTGGACCTCTGGGTCACCACGCCTCTGGGCAACCATCTCTGAACACCTGTTCTATGGAGCAGTTTCTTTTTCGGCATGTGCCTCTGAGCCTTTATCCTTCTGGGAAGGATCTCTCCGTCTCGCGCGTTCCGCATCTGTGCGAGTGATCGATCACAACTCTACAGTACTTGGCAATAACGACTCCGGTCGGTGCACGTGCTATACTTGTATTATCTGATGATTTTTATATCCATTCAAGTACCGCCATTCGGTGTTGGTTCTATGGAACCATACGATGTAAGTGCGATTACCTTGTGGATTCACAGTGTCTCTGGACACTGCTTTTCAGTGTTTGATTTCATTGACTTTTCAGTATATCCCCATTGCTCTTTGGAGCATCGATCTTTGCTTGGGCATTGGTTACCGACTCTGGTCACTCTTGGGATTATTGCCTATGGGCCACTTTTTATAGCTTTGGCTACGCCGATGATATGAGGCGATTTTATTTATTCAACAATTTGGTGCTGATATTCTCTTTGAAGATTTTTACTGTTGATTGATGATTAGGGACCGTCATTATATTCATGTGGTCCAAAATACTCTTCTCTTAGGAGAAGTACTATTTTATTTAGGTACCACATTATTATATATCTCAGTTATTACTGATTGTTTAGCTAGCCTGACCCGAGTGTTTTTCGCTCGGGTCAGACCGAGTTGTTTCAGGTTAGGTCTCTGGACTTAGCTTCTGTGCTTCCGCTTGGACATTATCTGCTATGCTGATAGATAGCGCTTTTATTTGTCCCCTATTCCGCTACTCTGTTATTATTCAGACTATGATATGTACATATTTTTGACTCACATGTGTGGGCAGTGGCTTTGTACCCACTTATAGTATTTGGATCTGTATTAACGATGTATTGTTCTGAGACTCTGTGCTGTTATGTGATACTGTTCTGTGATGCTATTTCATTATGTTATTATGCTTTGTCCTGATAGGTCTTTAGCCATTGTAATTTCATTATAAATATTTATTGGATATGTCGAACCACTTGAAAAAAAATATAGATACCATCCTTTCGACGTATTTAGTAGATAGTTATAGCTTGATTACAAATGGTCGCTTCTACTATACTCTATTCTCCGCTTTAACAGACAGTATTACTCCCGTAATACTCTTTGTTACAGTGGGTCTTAGAGTGGGGCGTTACAAGAAGGTTTGGTAGTTGAGTCAGACTTGTCTATAGTATGATATCCTGTCTAGTTTTGTAGATCTAGATGAGTAGGAGCTCTGTAGCTTAGTAGTATAGTTTTGTTTGGATTCTGTAGGGCGAGTATCCTGGTATTTTTACTTGGGAAACTCTAGGAAATTCTATCCACAATTTTATCTGGATAGTTAGATTTGTTGATTGGATGAGTTGGTTGCTATGGTTGTTAGCATATGATTAATATATGCTTGTGTTTTTAAAATTACATCATTAATGAGATTATTAAATTACCTTTGTTTTAAAATTTTGGGGACGAAATTCTTTTAAGGGGGGAGGAATGTGATATCCCGGAATTCTTGGCAATATAAATTTAATAATATGTATTGAAATTTAAATTGATTTGATAATTTTTGTTGATAAATTTAAATTTATTTATTAATCTTCTTCTAATAAATATTTAATTGGTGATTTTATCTTTTTAAAAGCTAATAAATTGTTTTCTATTTATAATGTAAATATATTTGTGTATATTGTAAATAGAAATCTTTGGTTTGAAGTTAATAAATAAATAAATCTTGTTTTCAAATTCTAATATATTTTGGTAATTTGGAGATTATGATTTAATTTAAAATATATGGTTTTAAAATATTTAAGATAAATGTTTAATTGATTTAAATTATATCTTAGCTTAAGTTTAAGATTAATTAAAAGGGTTGTTTTAAAATATTGTTTAATAAATATGATATATTAATTCATTTAATAATAATAGGAATTTATAATCTCTTTTATAAATTATTTAAATTTGACAAATTATTATTTTCAAATAACATTATTAATGTATTATCTTATATATAAATATAAATAGTTTTATTTTATTTTCTCTAAAAAGTAATTCATAAGTATAAAAATAAATAATTATAAATGAAGTGTTTGGTAGTTTAAGGTTAAAATAGAAACAAATACATTAGTTAAATACATTAAGTGCTAAATAGAAATAAATATTTAAAATAAATGGTTATGTAAAAATATGAAATGAACATAAGAAAATTATAGAGATATATAGTCTTTAGGAATACATGTTTGCACGGCAAGAAAAATAACATCTTAGTACATATGAATTGAAAGGGGATAAGCATGAAAATGTACAACTTCATTTAATGCAATCATCTCAGCCACCATACAAAAGAAAAATCTTTGATCAAATATTGTACCAGCAAGAAACAAAGCCCTGCACTTGTTTTCTATATATCAATCTTCTTTTCCTTTTCGTTCATAAAACTTAGCAAACAAGAAAATTCCTCAAACCAGAAAACAACCTGAAACCATTTCCTCAAAACTCAAACCTTCAACCAGAAAATCATCAAACCTGTAAACTTCCCTCAAAACAAACCAAAACCTTGTAAGCATTTTTCTACAAGCCTGTAACCAGATTTCATCTTCAAAACTGCAACCTGGAATCAAGTTGAATCATCATGTTCCTATCCTAATAGCATTCCAGTTTCTAAAGTTTCAAACAAGGCAAAGTTTCAGAAATCAAATATAGATGCAAGTTTTCAAATTACAGTTTTTCAAGCCTTCCTGTTTTCAAAATACAAGCTCTCTGTCTATTAAAAAGGCGAGTAAACAATTTATTTAAAACTTAAGTAAATAAATCTGATGCCTTTGACGTTTTGAGATGAATGATGTTTGGTTTGTGCATGTTTGTTTTAAGCTGAATACATGTATATATATGTATATAGAGAATTGTGTGTGCATTTTTATATTAAAACCGATGTTCTGTTTTGTGGTTCAGAGCTTTAATCTGATAAAAATCATAAGTTCTTCCTTCCTGATCTTCTTTAGGCTCTAATTTGTAAACAAGAATTGTTTGTTTTAACAAGATATCAGTAATAAAAATATTTTCAAGTTGAATCAATGGCTGATTGTAACAGAAAGTAAAAGAACAAGTAAATATGAAAACAATTCAAAATCCCAATCATAATGATTGTTTGTTTCAGGTACATAATTGATTTTTTTTTTGAAATCTAGGATTTTTAAAATTAAAATCATGTTTTTAGATTGGGTTTGGGGCAGTATTTCGGCGATTGACCAGAAGATAGTTTTTGGGCAAATTCTGGTGGATGGAGGGACTATGGTGGTCAGGGTTTCGACTGGAGGTGGAATGATGATGGGTGGTCATGGCAAAACTGATCGGAGGTGTTCTCGATCGATGAGGTGGCCCGACGACGTGAGTTTAGGGTTTAAGCCCTATGTTTGGTCGAGGTTGGGTTTTTGATTGCTGCGTTGTCTTTAGAGGATCGAGTGGCACGAAACTCGGTGGAAGGAAGCGTGGATGGTCAGAGATTGTATGGCCCGGGTTGTAGCGTCGCCAGTGGTCGGCATGAGTGGTTCGAGGCGTTTTCTGGTAATGTTCGTTTCCAGGTTGAGTGGGTTTGGGGTCGAATTCGATTCTCGATCGAATCTAGGTAGTTGAGTGTTCGCGTGTTTGTGTCGTGGTCATACGCGATGTGTCGGAGGCCGGAGCGAAGTTCATCAGCGATCAGAGACGTCGTGCACGTGAACGTGCACGTTTTTCGTGCATCTGGAGTTTGGTTTGTGGGGAGACGAGATTGACTCGGAGTTGGGCTCGCGTATTTTGGTATGCGACTCGAAGTGGTGAGCCTGGCAGTTGTCTCGAAGGCGGCTCGAGTTCTTTTGTGATTGTCTCGGGTTTAGCCAAGATGAATTTCTGGTTTTAAATCTCAAGCAAATGTTTTATAAAGAAATCAAAGTTTTATAAGTTTTAAAACAAAGTAAGTTGAGTTTTTAATGTTATAGATATTTTTCTAGTTTTTAAAGAAATGTTTAACAAATTTTTTTTAAATGTATATTAAAATAAATTAGTTTTTGAAAGTATGATAATCATGTTTTAAAATAACTATATGTTAAAATTTGTTAAACAACCTTGAAAGGTTTTCAAAGATTTAAAGGTTAAATTAAATGTTAAATTGCTTTTAAATTATAATTGATTTCTAAATGTTTTATTTTTAAATATTGTTTAATGATATAATTATGTAAACCAATTATAATAAAGAGTTTATCTTTAAGTAATTAAGATTTTGATTAATTTAAGATAATTTAAAGTTTTACTATCTTGAATTAATTAAGTTAATTAAGGAAAATTAAGTTTAATTAATTAATATTATTCAAGAATTAATTAAGGAATTAATTAAGAGTAATTAATCAATTTAAATTAATTCATTTAAAATAATTAAGGATTGAAAATTAATTAATTTGAGATTAATTAATTAAGTAATTAAGGTTGATTAATTTGTAATTAGAGATTAATTAATTTATAATTTAAAAGTAATTAATTTGTAATTAAGTTTTATTAATTAATAATTAAGCTTTATTAATTAATAATTAAGAAATAATTAATCTATAATTAAAGTTAATTAAGAATTAATTAACTATTATTAAAGGATAATTAATCTATAATTAAAGATTAATTAATTTGTTTAAAGGTAATTAAAGGATGAATTACCAATTGTAATTAAGGAAGTGAATGTGATAAATTTTAGTTAATTAATTTGTTAATTAATTAAAGCTAATCATTTGATGGTTGATGTAACGACCCAGAATTTCTATCATTTGAAATTCGTATATTTAATTAATTTTAAATATTAACAAGTGAAATTTGTAAGTCGAATAAATTTAATTCGAATATAGAGATTTAATTGGGTAATTAAATCGACAATTTAATATTTGAAATTCCAGAAATAATTGGAAATCGGGTTTAATGTGAATAAAAATGATTTATAAAGTTATATTAAATCATATTAGAGTTAGAATGATGTTATCGAACTTTTAAAATTGAATTAAAAGTTAAATTGTAGAAATTGAATATTTTAATATTTAATTGACTAGTGAAAATAGACATTTTTCAAACAGTCTCGGATTTCATCGAAACTAGTTTCATCGGATCCGTAATGTTATATTATTGTAAGGTTTCAAATTTCGTGTGAATCAGATTTACGGTTTGTCCGGGGCAAGCCAAAACGCATAGAAATCGTTTTAATCGATTTAATTTAAATTTGATCGCTTAATTCGGTAACTCGCATATATGACCAAATTAGCTCCCGAAACACGTTCCATTGTGTCCGGAACGTGGGTAAAACCCTAGAAACGTCAGCCGACACGCTTCGTTTGGAGTTCGGAAAATTTCGAGTGAATAGTATTTTGAGAATCTTCTATAAAAGCCCTCCATCATTTCATTTTTCACCAAAGCCCAAGCTAGGGTTAGCCGCCAGTTCAAAGAAATCAATGGCCGAAATGTTCAAATCTTTTCACCTTAATCTCTCTAAATCCGTCAACAATTATGAGAAGTTTTCAACTAACAAATTATTGAGCTTCGAAAGGTCTTCGAGTCCATACGGCTGTGATCGAAATCAACAAAGCCGATCAATGGCAAATCGGCCACAAACGCCAAGGTTTCACGTGCGTTTTTCAATGCAAGGGGAGGGCCGAGTGTCGCGTCGTTCTCGGCGAAGGTGGAGTGGAGCTAGGCAAGTCGAACGACAACGTCTGATCAATCTCCGGTCGTCGTATGGTGGAGCGGCTTCAAGCCCTAGAAGGTGGCAATGGTTTATCTTCACGCGTGATGTTTGCCTGGGGGGGGGGGGGGAGAGGAGCACACGCGCGGCCGTGATCTGCTCGTCCGAATTGTGCGGCCAGATTTGAATCTAGGTTAAAAGTTAAAAAGATTTTTGTAAATTAATATATATTAAATTCGTACAATGTTTAAAATGCTATAACATCTTCATACGAGGTCGAAAAATGACGAAACAAATTGCGCCGGGTTCGTATTGACGAGCACTACCTAATGGAACTGGATTGGTGTCGATAGGAGCTAGTGATAATTTTGGGTAAAATTAAACGTGCGTTTAATTTTATTCGAAATAAAATACTGCAACAGTTATGGAAAAGCAAGGTGAGAACTCCTCACTCAATTGAATTTGTTTCGATTTAAATTTTAAATAGTTAAATTTAAAATTGCTTGATTGTGTGTTTGGATTGATGGTTGTTATCTATTGTGCTGAAATAGACCCTATACGCCGCATATTAAGCGGAGGTTATTATATTAAAAACATATGCCGCGATATTCCACCGTGAAGTGGAATTGGTATTAGATATGTATTTGGAGTTGATTTCCCGCATTATATAGCGGATGAGACCCTATTGCGCCGAATAATAGCTGATAGTATTTTATAAATCCCATATACCGCGATATTCCACCTCGAAGTGGAATTGGTATTGTGCTAACATCTGTGGATGTAGGGAAACAGGTTGGATGGATCCAACTGGATTCCTCAAACATTTGAATTTATTTCAATGTTGTGTGTTGATTATTATAATCTCTGTGTGATTATATTTGTGAATTGGAATTGTTGAAGGCTGTAATTTAGCCGGATATATTTTTGGTATCGTTGGATACCATAAATAAATAAAAATTGGATTTTCGAAATTCAAGTTGAAAATTTATCGAAAAATTTATTTTTGAGAATTGGATAAATTTAAAAGGAGTTTTAGAAGATAAAAGTCTTATTTTTGAACCATATTGAATTAAATTTCAAATTTTAGGAAAAAGGGCTTAATAAATGGATTTCGAAAATATTATTTATAAGTTGAAGAATTTATTTAAAATTGGATTTTTAAATAGATTTGAAGAGATAAAGAAATTTATTTTTTTAAAAAGTAAATAACTTTGGAAATTTATTCATAGAAATTTATTTGATTTAAATTAATCAGATAATTAAATTAATCCTACTTATGGATGTTTGGATTATATTGGATGTTGAATTGTTTGACATCTTTGGTATGTGATGCTTTGTGATATATCATGTTCTGTGTTGTGATTTGTGATCTATTTATCTATGATATATATATATATATATGTGATCTGTGAATGAAAGATAAGCGTTATAGTTTATACCGCTTATCAATTATATTGTTATATTTGATCTGTGATGATTGAATGTTGTTGCACTATTGTGTGAAACCCGTGGACTACACAATACACACACGAATGTGGATTTCACGTGGAAATCAGTTAAGTCACAGATTTTTGACAATTCTAAAGATTGAATATTTGAATCCAAAAATAGTTTTGGAATTGGAATTGGAAGCTTTTGGAAATGAGTTTCAAAAATAAGAGTTATTTTAAATAACTTAATAAAAATTGAAATTTGAATAATTTGATTTAAAATTTGAATTCAATATTTTGAAATTGAATTCAATGATTTGGGAATTATGGTCTAAAATATTTTTCAAGTTATAAAAGGTGTTTATATGGGTTTTTAACCGTTTAAAATATCGTTTTGGAAATTTAAATTTATATTTAAGTTTTATACTTGGATGGCTTTAACCTGTTTAATTGTAACCAGTTTTTCCCAAAACGAAAACTATTTGTTTTCAAATAATAATAGCTTTCATAAAGTGAAAAGATTTCTAATTTGTATCGAAACATTTCAAGTTGAAATGAAATTGTAAATAGTTTGGAAAAACTATGAATTAACCATTGTGAAGATGATTAAGCTTTATTTTGAAATCAAAGAAGATTTTAAAAGGTGTATCTTTTATATTATAAAAGACTTGAATTGTGAATAGTTTTGAAAGCTATAACTTAAATCTTAATTTAAAGATTTAATGGGTTAATCCAATTGAAATGAAAATTGATTTGGGAATCTGTGAATGAATCTTTGTGAAACTGGGTAAACTTTGTGAAGTAAATCTTTTTGTTTAAAGATTTAAAATGGTAATTTGTTTAAACCATTTAAAGGAAAGGATTTGGGTAATAAGTTGTGACTTAATTGAAATCCCTATATCCATATGTTTTAAATATTGTGCTCACTATTCGGGTTAGCCGGGAAAAGACTTTTGTGTCATATAACCCATTCCGAATTAGTGATATGACGGTATGGATCGTATTGAAAACCGGTGGTGAAGACCGGGTATTTGTGAAAACGATAGGATGACCTATCGATTATCTCTGCACCGTTAGCTACGGTATAGAGATTTCCTTTGTGATGGGAAGTTCGATCGGGATTGTGAATACCCGAATTGCAAGGGCTTCCTTCGAAGTGCCTTCGGTTCTGTTCGAACCCGGAACAGACTTGTATGGTTACATGTCTGACATTACATTTTGAGATATAAAGGTGATTTCTTTCAAATACATTTCTGTTTGGTGGCGGAGAATTTATTCTCTTAGCTTAACACCCTTCTCTGAGACGTACGAGCTCAAAGGTTATGTAGTTGAAGGTTATCAGTGATATACTCCCAATTTGGTAATGTGGCATGCTGAGTGTTGCTGTGTGATGATTATTTATCGATCATTTGTGATCAAAGCGTGGCTTAGTGAAAAAGCGTAGCTTTGTGGACGAGACCTCTTCGAACCTCACAACCCGGAAATGGTCAAAACAGGAATATGCGGCAAGGTTATGAGTGTCGCTCCCTTTAGGGTATGTCATTTCCTTCTGGAAAAGGGTGGTATCAGGTATGGAGCCCTGGTATTTGACCTATGTGGATACTCCAATCTCATTTACTATGTGATTGCTGTGTGATCGAGGCACCTCGGTTAAAGGTCCCAAAGGACTGGGGGTGGCATATTCGTGTAGTAGTTACCCAGTGTAAGGGGTAACCCGGCCTTGTGTTGGCAGAGATCCGATTAGGTTCTCGGGACGTCCATCCAGAGGCGATCCCATTGGCAGTAGGAAGTTCCTTTGCCTGACCATTTGTTGGAAATCCAAAGAAACAATACGAGCCCTGTACGGTTGTAATTGTATAACCTGCCATGGAAGTGGCGGTAACCTGCTATTGAACATGGTAGCTATAGTAGGCATAAGTGCGGAATGCCTATGCTGGCTAAGATTAATATTATAATTTCGAAATGTTTTCTGCACTATGCACTAATAATAATAATAATCCAATGATTTTGCATAGTAAGCATGTTTGACTATCATAAGAAGAAATCTCCTCCAATTCTGCTTTTGCATTGTGTGTGTGGCGGGAGGTCTTATGGTAGTTTCATTTTCCAAAAAGCATTGAGAATGTCTTTTACTTCCTTTGTTGTTGTTGTTTAAAAGTTAAAAACTGTTTTAGTTCTCACACTAGTCTCATGACTGACCTGGAGTTTATTGTTCCCTTCCTAAACTCTGGGTGCCCATAATTTTCCACATGGGCAGCCTAGAGTTAGATTTTCAGGTCATTCTGGATTCAGGAGATGCTATGGCGAGTTGGATGGCGAGGTGTATCACTTGTATATGATATTATTATTCCACGGTGTATTCTGTATGAGGACAAGTTTGTATAACTGTCCATTAATGTATTGTGTGTATATTGACTCTGATGATGTGATGTAATGTATAAACTGATATAGTTCTTGATTTAAAGATTATTCATTTATCTATTATATGTTGTTCCACTGCGATATGTGAGATTCTGATATTGTTTCTGTTGTTTCTTTTTTTCTTTCTGTCTTCTTCTACCTCTTCTTTTTAACCATAACAATTCGGTTTTCCGGCATTCGATTTCTCGGTAGCTGATACAGTGGATGTATTAATGTCGACTTTCGAGCGTCGAAAAAATGCGGATCGTTACATGTGGTATCAGAGCATATGGTTAAGCGATAACCTTGGTTCAGTTGGGAGTTACTCATTAGAGATAGAGTCAGTAGTACTCTAGAATGAGTGTGAGTGTAATAATAGATATGAGCGCGTATTTGTTAGTGAATATGAAATTGTTTTATATTGTGTTGACTTATCGGTTGATTGTTTATGGATTCTGGTCGGTGCAGTCTAGCTAACTGTATCGATAGGGGTTTCTAAAGTCTTGAACGAGATAAACCGACATGGTATGATTTTAAATTGGGTAAATGAAATAATTTTACCTCGATTATATTTTGTTTATAAAGGAAATAATTTTCAGATTATTAAAGTGTATATAAAATTAATTGTTTGGTTGTTGAAAATGTAAGAATATATATTAATAAAAGTTTTTTGAATAATCTATATAAGAGCAACAATTGTATAAGTATAGAATTATAATTAAAATGATTTACAATTGTGAAATAATCTTGTATAAGTAAAGTAAAATAGTGAAATTATATGAGAAAAATATTTATAAATGTGATTTATAAATAAAAAAATAGGAAATTTTGAAAGAATATTAAGCACTGAATTCACTACTGTTGCTGGGAAATAATAAGGGTGATGACTGCAGCATCATCAGTATCATTTTCGAGTTTCTATGTGATAGATTTGCTACCATAATAAATTGAAATTTTAAGTTTTGTTGTGATAAACAAAATTTGAAATAAAAATCCAAGTTGTAATTGACGAATATAAGTAGAAATGAGTTTTGAACTTATAATATGAGATAATAAATTTGACTTTGGTAAAAGTTAAATAGAATTTTCTTTAGAATTGAAATCTGAATTGGAACTTAAGTAAAAGTTGAATAAAATAGAAGTTGATTTTGGTGTCGAAGTAAAATAATAAAGTAAACTAAATGAAGGTGAACTTGAGTTATATGAATGAGATTCAACTTTATTTATAAAATGAATTAGCAATTGAATTAATAAATGGATTGAATGTTAATCAATCGAATGTGAATAAATTGATATGGAATAATGGATGTAAGTGTTAATTCATTAAAGCTAATGTAATTGGGAATTGAATAATTGAATGAAAATCAATAGAATATTAAACCAATTGAATTAAAAGTGTTAAACCAAATTGAAGGTAAACAAAGTGAATAAATTTGGTTATGTTGGTTATGACATTGGTTGTTATATGGTTGTTGGTTGATTGTATATAGTAGAATTCATTAAGTGTTAATGAAATTGAATTAGTGAAATTGAAAGCTATGTAATTGAATTTGAATTGAAAGTGAAGTAAAATTAAATAGAAATTGATTTGAATTGGAAGTGAACCAACTTGAATTTAAATTAGTGAATGTAAACTGATTGAAAATGAAGAAATCAATGTCGTTGTATATGAATTGGTTGTAAACAATTACAAGTGATGTCGAAATCATATAAGTTGCTTATAAACCTTGTTTAGTATGCATTTATTTTAATATGCATGTGTTGTAGTTGTTTAAAAGAGTAAATTGTTAATAAATTTATGTATATGTCACTTACATGTTTAAATTGAGTAAGTACAGGTACTGGGGCTACCGTTCGGTTGGATTTGGTCGTGCTAAAATGCTTAATAAATAACTGCTTTGCTTAAAAATGCTAAAAAGGTACGCCTACGCAATAAAAATAGGAAATATGAACCGTTTTTCTGCTTTTCCGACCGTGTGGGTCGATGTATATATATTTATGTCTATTGTGATCCTACTACGATTGAACCATGCAAAGGAGGCTTAAGCGAATTTTTCTGAAAATTTAAGGCGTTAGAAAATTTTCGGAAAATTTTGGAAAATTTGTGAAAACTAAATTTTGGATTTAGAGTTAAAAGTTAAACGATATAGTTTGTTTTGAAAAGTATAACTAAGTATAGATTTGAAAAACTTAGTAAAGTTTTTGAAAGAGTTTAACTATTGGATTTTGGGGAAGTTGTACACTTAAGTGATTTTGAAATCTAATTTGAACGAATTGTTTGAAAAGTTAATGGATTTGGGCATTTCTCTTACTTGGCAATTTCGAGGACGAAATTCTTTTAAGGGTGGAAGATTGTAACGACCCAGAATTTCTGTCATTTGAAATTCGTATATTTAATTAATTTTAAATATTAACAAGTGAAATTTGTAAGTCGAATAAATTTAATTCGAATATAGAGATTTAATTGGGTAATTAAATCGACAATTTAATATTTGAAATTCTAGAAATAATTGGAAATCGGGTTTAATGTGAATAAAAATGATTTATAAAGTTATATTAAATCATATTGGAGTTAGAATGATGTTATAGAACTTTTAAAATTGAATTAAAAGTTAAATTGTAGAAATTGAATATTTTAATATTTAATTGACTAATGAAAATAGTCATCTTTCAAACAGTCTCGGATTTCGACGAAACCAGTTTCAACGGATCCGCAATGTTATATTATTGTAAGGTTTCAAATTTCGTGTCAATCAGATTTACGGTTTGTCCGGGGCAAGCCAAAACACATAGAAATCGTTTTAATCGATTTAATTTAAATTTGATCGTTTAATTCCATAATTCGCACATATGACCGAATTAGCTCCCGAAATATGTTCCATTGTGTCCGGAACGCGGGTAAAACCCTATAAACGTCAGCCGGCACGCTTCGTTTGGAGTTCGGAAAATTTCAAGTGAATAGTATTTTGAGAATCTTCTATAAATGCCCTCCATCATTTCATTTTTCACGAAAGCCCTAGCTAGGGTTAGCTTCCAGTTCAAATAAATCAATGGCCGAAATGTTCAAATCTTTTCCCCTTAATCTCTCTAAATACGTCAACAATTACGAGAAGTTTTCAACTAACAAATTATAGAGCTTCGAAAGGTCTTTGAATCCATACGGCTGTGATCGAAATCAACAAAGCCGATCAATGGCAAATCGGCCACAAACGCCAGAGTTTCACGCAAGTTTTTCAATGCAAGGGGAGGGCCGAGTATCGCGTCGTTCTCGGCGAAGGTGGAGTGGAGCTAGGCGAGTCGAACGGCAACGTCTGATCAATCTCCGGTCGTCGTATGGTGGAGCGGCTTCAAGCCCTAGAAGGCGGCAATGGGTTATCTTCACGCGCCATGTTTGCCTGGGGGGGGGGGGAGAAGAGCACACGCGCGGCCGTAATCTGCTCGTTCAAATCGTGCGGCCAGATTTGAATCTAGGTTAAAAGTTAAAAAGATTTTTGTAAATTAATATATATTAAATTCGTACAATGTTTAAAATGCTATAACATCTTCATACGAGGTCGAAAACCGATGAAACAAATTGCGTCGGGTTCGTATTGACGAGCACTACGCAATGGAACTGGATTGGTGTTGATAGGATCTAGTGATAATTTTGGGTAAAATTAAACGTGCATTTAATTTTATTCGAAATAAAATACTGCAACCGTTATGGAAAGCAAGGTGAGAACTCTTCACTCAATCGAATTTGTTTCGATTTAAAATTTAAATAGTTAAATTTAAAATTGCTTGATTGTGTGATTGGATTGATGGTTGTTATCTATTGTGCTGAAATAGACCCTATACGCCGTATATTAAGCGGAGGTTATTATATTAAAAACATATACCATGATATTCCACCGTGAAGTGGAATTGGTATTATATATGTATTTGGAGTTAATTTCCCTCATTATATAGCGGATGAGACCCTATTGCGTCGCATAATAACGGATAGTATTTTATAAATGCCATATACCGCGATATTCCAACTCGAAGTGGAATTGGTATTGTGCTAACATCTGTGGATGCAGGGAAACATGTTGGAGGGATCCAACTGGATTCCTCAAACATTTGAATTTATTTCAATGTTGTGTGTTGATTATTATAATCTCCGTGTGATTATATTTGTGAATTGGAATTGTTGAAGGCTGTAATTTAGCCGGATATATTTTTGGTATCGTTGGATACCAGAAATAGATAAAATTGGATTTTCGAAATTCAAGTTGAAAATTTATCGAAAAATTTATTTTTGAGAATTGGATAAAATTAAAAGGAGTTTTAAAAGATAAAAGTCTTATTTTTGAACCATATTGAATTAAATTCCAAATTTTGGGAAAAAAGGCTTAATAAATGGATTTCGAAAATATTATTTAAAAGTTGAAGAATTTATTTAAAATTGGATTTTTAGATAGATTTGAAGAGATAAAGAAATTTTTTTTTAAAAGGAAATAACTTTGGAAATTTATTCATAGAAATTTATTTGATTTAAATTAATCAGATAATTAAACTAATCCTACTTATGGATGTTTGGATTACATTGGATGTTGAATTGTTTGACATCTTTGATATGAGATGCTTTGTGATATATCCTGTTCTGTGTTGTGCTTTGTGATCTATTTATCTATGATATATATATCTGTGATCTGTGAATGAAAGATAAGCGTTATAGTTTATACCGCTTATCAATTATATTGTTATATTTGATATGTGATGATTGAATGTTGTTGCACTATTGTGTTAAACCCGTGGACTACACAATACACTCACGAATGTGGATTTCACGTGGAAATCAGTTAAGTCACATATTTTTGACAATTCTAAAGATTGAATATTTGAATCCAAAAATAGTTTTGGAATTGGAATTGGAAACTTTTGGAAATGAGTTTCAAAAATAAGAGTTATTTTAAATAACTTAATAAAAATTGAAATTTGAATAATTTGATTTAAAATTTGAATTCAATATTTTGAAATTGAATTCAATGATTTGGGAATTATGGTCTAAAAGATTTTTCAAGTTGTATAAGGTGTTTATATGGGTTTTTAACCATTTAAAATATGGTTTTGGAAATTTAAATTTATATTCAAGTTTTATACTTGGATTACTTTAACCTGTGTAATTGTAACCAGTTTTTCCCAAAACGAAAACTATTTGTTTTCAAATAATAATAGCTTTCATAAAGTGAAAAGATTTCCAATTTGTATCGAAACATTTCAAGTTGAAATGAAATTGTAAATAGTTTGGAAAAACTATGAATTAACCTTTGTGAAGATGATTAAGCTTTATTTTGAAATCAAAGAAGATTTTAAAAGGTGTATCTTTTATATTATAAAAGACTTGAATTGTGAATAGCTTTGAAAGCTATAAATTAAATCTTAATTTAAAGATTTAATGGGTTAATCCAATTGAAATGAAAATTGATTTGGGAATCTGTGAATGAATCTTTGTGAAACTGGGTAAACTTTGTGAAGTAAATCTTTTTGTTTAAAGATTTAAAATGGTAATTTGTTTAAACCATTTAAAGGAAAGGATTTGTGTAACAACCGGGTTTTTTCGCGTCAGTTTATAAGTGACGAGTAAATCATTTTTAAGTACTAATGCAGATTTGAATCAAGTTTAAATTCAATTGAAAATCGGTTGTAAATTCTTTTACAAGAATGAGTTAAAGGATTGTGGACGTAGAAATTATTAAGCCATTCCCTTTTCATAATGTTCAGCCCACATCTTTTGAGATAAGGGTTATACCGATCCCCCTTTTTTGTTTTACTCATTTTTTCACTCAAACCCTAAACGAGAAATGGCGGAATGAAAAAAAAGGGAAAAGAAGCGATAATGGCGGCTACAGATTTCTTTGTTCGCTCATTCGAAAAGCTTGGGCTTCCACCGACTCGTGCAACTCGATCGATGCCTGCTAGTAGATCGACGTTGCCTTCGTCGTGCTCGTTCAAACATTCGAATCAAAGGTGAGTGGTTTTCTTTCCCACTCACATCTAATTCAATAGGTTAGGAATTTTGGCTTGTTCGATTTCGCGAGTTTTGTTGTTTGGGTTAATTGAAGTTATTAAATGACTGTCTAGGTCATTCGATTAGGTTGAATGTTGATGGTTTCTGTCTTGGCTTGATTTCTCTTTTTAAAACCGATTTTCAAATACGTGATTTTCGTCTTAATCAATACTCACGGCTTGACTGCATTAGACATTGAATTGTCACTGTCCTATAATTATTATTGCTATTTACTGTTACCATTCAAACTGAGATTTCTGGCTCCGGTTGTGACGTTGCCTGACTGTGTGAATAATTGATATGTTCTCTGTTTGATATCGGCTTATGTTGCTTTTAATTCTGCGTTTTAGTGTGTTTTCAATTGCTCGAGTGTCGATTCAATAGTTTTGGCCATTTGAAGTTAATTGGTTGTACCCGATTGTTTTGGAGATGTTCGTTTTCATGAAAAACTTGATTTCGTGATACTTGAATTCGTGACAACCTCAGTTTTGATTTTGGTTGAAATTTAACATCCGCTATGTGAAATTCTTTTTGGGATTTGGTTCGATTTTTCTGCTGCCTTAAAAATTGTGGTTTCGACTCTTGATGTAGTCGAACTTGTTGGTTGAATCACCTGTACATATATACATATATGCATACATACATTCGTATGTGGGTATGCATATGTTGTTGAACCTTTGTAAACTTGTTGTCTTGAGTACATGTTGTAGATTCGAGTCTTGGGATCTCCATTACATTTTGAACTAAATCCTGTTGCCTGCTCTGCTAGATTCGAAATCTGGCATTGTAGTCTTCACTTCTGTTTTGTTGAATTTAGCACTGTTGCTAGTTTGAGTTATGTAGTCTCTTGCATATGCTCTATCACACATATGTTAGTGGGGTTTGTGGTTATTGCAACATGTTTCTCATTGTTTCTGGATAGTATCAATGCCATCTCGCTATACTTGATCATCTCTGGTCACTGTTATGCTTACTAGTTCATCTGGAAATGTGTTGGTTGCCAGTTTCTTTTGCATGTTGAACTAACTCATGTAGACAGTGACCCCTGTGTACATTTAAATGTCATCACTTGAGTTTGTTCATGTTGTCATTCTTGGTCTCTGCCTTCACCTGTGTTCATTGCAGTTGTTGTACTTGAATCATCTCCTCTGTTACTGTTGCTTGTTTCATAATGGGGTAGCTCGGTTCACCTTTACATCCCACCATTGCAGTTGATCTGGTCATTCATTTAGTTGCACTGTTCGTCCACTGTTTCGCTTGACCATTGGTAATCTCCACTGAGTCATTCTTGGTTTGTTATATACTGTTGCACTCCACCTGATGTTGTATTTAGCTGTTCACTTGAGTTTGAAGTTGTTGTCTCATTCGAAATGGTGCAGCTCCTTTGTTTTTGAGATATATTCATGTTGACATTTACTGGTAGTTACAGCTTGTACTTTGAACTCCAGTGTGTATTTTGCCTTGATTCTGGTTGAGTTCATTGACGAGTTGTTTCATAGGTGCATCCACTCCTAAGTGTTCTTATATATTTTACTACCCTTGTCTGGGGTAGTGCGACAGCTTGCTCCTTTGTATTCAGTTGAGACTGCAGTTAGTTCTGTTATATGCAGTTGTGGCCCTTGTTAGTTTACTTTGCATTAACACGTTTGGATTTGTTTCTAATTTCCTTGTGTTGAACCTATCTGTATAACCGGGTTTGACCTTGTTTTTGATTTCGGTACATTTCCTCCGGCTTGACGTCTGTTTGTAGCCTTGCTCATCTACTTGGGGCCTGGCATTTTATACTATCCCTGTCGATGTTGATATATTGAGCCGTATATATAAATTGCCCATTTGTGTATCCTTGTAGTCACTTGGGCTGGTTCTGTAGTTTGCTTTGACAATTGTATTTAGTTGTCAAGTAATTCTTTTTGGCTTTGACATTGCCGAGCCTTTGCCTTTGATATTAATTTGTGGTCTTTGCTTTAGCTCACTGTCATCGGAACAGTTGCCACTGTCTTCTTTGTAGTTGCAGTCTGCCCTTGTCTTTGCAACTGTTTGCCACTGCAGTTTCATCGTGGTGGTTTCTTGGTATTCGTTTATGTCTGTAGTTGCACGCGCTTTGCAGTTTTCCCCCTGTTGGGATTTGTTCTTGAATTCACTTGAGTTGAACCCGATTTCGGGGTTTGACCTTGTGATCACTTGTGACTCTCATTGAGCTTTTGTGTATCTCCTGCGATAGTGGCGAGGCAGTACACGCGTGCGTGTACTGCAGCCCTATCAGATTTGACAGTTTTAAATTGATTTAGTCGATTTGATAAATTGTTTATTTATCTCTGTTGATGATTTAAATCTGCTGATTTTTGTTAAACACTGTTAAGTGTTATATTGACCATTATCCGGTTTCTTTGTTTAAAGAATCGGATAGACGGGAATTATTGTGACTGTCGTCTATTTAAATTATTACTGCCTATATGCACTAATAAACTGGTTTGAATTAGACTGACCTGGGTATTATTTTCTTTTGAATGTAATACTCGGGTCAGACCCGAGTATTTCAGGTTGTAGATTTTCTTCTTTGAGTTGCTGTTCAGGATTGAAGACTTTTCACATCTTCTGAAGTTGTCAGAGTCATTTTGTAGTAATCGTGTCATTGTATAGAATGATATGTATTCCTGTATATTAGTCGATAATGTACTTGTATATATAACTTCTAGAGTCGACAGTTGTAGTTGTATCATATGTATAGTGTCAACTATGTATTAACTGACATCAGTTATATATATCTGAGACTTTTGTTTTTATCTGTGTTCCGCATTTATATTATCTGTGTTATTGTTATATCTAATGTCCTAAACTATTATGAACCGTCGTAGTTCGTTTTATACTAGTATTGGGTGTGTCGATGGGAGTAAATAAATAATATAAGAAAAATAAAGAGAATGTACCACTCCTATCGAGATAACCAATGTTAGTGTAAGGCCAATTACGGATGGTCGCTCCCATCCAGCCTTATTCTTCGTAATAATAGACAGTATTTCTTTTAATACTCTTTGTTATTATGAGCATAGAGGTGGGGTGTCACAGTTGGTATCAGAGCTTGGGGTTTATGGACATAATATAAAACATAACTTGGATGGAACATATCTTACAACTATTAGTCGACGTTTTATCTGTGATTTGAGTCAAAACTAAAGTTTTGAAATTCTGATGAAAATTAAAAAAAAAAAAAATCGTTATTTAAAAATAAAAGTGGAATTGTGTTTTGTTGTTTGGATAAAATTGTGTTCTGATGATTTGATTGATTTGTGTTCTATTTATCAGAGTGCGCAGCGGAAACAGTGAAACTGTCTTCGCTGAGTACAACTGATAATCTTTTTGATTTAAAAATCAAAATACGAAATTAATATGAATTTCATTTGTTGTTTACATAGCTGTAATTATTTTATTTCTTTGAGAACTTCGAATCCGAATTGAGGATTCGAAGAAATTGCAGATATGTGATTTTTGTTGAAATTTCCGCTGGCTTTCTTTTGTACTAATCATCTAGTGATTAGATTTTTGCTGTTTTGAATTATCTTCATTGAAGATACATTTGAATGATTTCTTTATTCATTTTGTAGTACGTGCAAAAATTTGAATTGCACGTTATTGCATTTATTTTACGTTGAACCGATGCTTGGTTATGATACGTATTTTGTTGCCGTTATTTTTATAACGGGATTTTTACACCAATGCTGAATTTTTGAGGCACGGTGTTTTGTTGACAGTTTTAATAAATGAAAATTCTCTGATATTACATTTTGATGTAAATTGTTTTGATGTGATTTTGACGTTTTAAAATTACTGTCGCTTTGACTTCAGTAACAGCCAAAATTTTAAAAGTGGATTTTCAAGCGGTTATTCCGCAATACTGGTTTGTGACCGTTTTTTTACGGTATTTTGAGAAGTACAATTTCCTTATCGAAATTGTTACTAATATTGCTGCTTTAATCACGTGATTGGAAACTCGTTTAAAAATGAAAATTGTTTTATAAATTTTTAACGGTTTGCGTTTTCAAAAGGATGAGAAAGCGACTTAAACGATTCAGCAAAATCGAGGATTATGACCCCTTTCTTTTACTGTTTCGCTTAACTCCGGACTTGTTCAGTTGAGAATGCGAATTGTTATTTTTACAAAATAAATAAAATTGTTTTCAAAAATTTTACAGTTTGCGATTTCAAAAGAATGAGGAAGCGATTTAAACGTTTCAGCAAAATCGAGGACTATGACCCCTTTCTTTTACTGATTCGCTTAATTCCGGACTTGTCCGTTTGAGAATGTAAAGTGTATTTTTACAAAATACACAATTTTGCACTTTCAAGGAAACGATGAAGAGATTTAAACGATTTAGCAAAAGTGCGGAGTATGGAACCACACTTTTACTTTTTCGGTTAATTCCGGACTCGTTAATTGAATATCTGTTGTTTTGATGATTTTGATGAATTTTACACTTTCAAGGAAACGATGAAGAAAATTAAACAATTTAGTAAAACTCGTGGTTATGGGACATGTGCGTTTACTATTTTGGTTAATTCCGGACTCGTTAATTGAAATATTTTGATGCTTTCGTGTGCTTTCGAGCCACTATGATGGACCTTCGGGTCATATGATGGACCTTCGGGTCAAATACCAGTACTAGACCTTCGGGTCATATGTTGGACCTTCGGGTCATTTGTTGGGCGCCAAAATTATGTTGAATACTTGGTAGGCTTCGGCCATATGTTGTTGCACGTGCGGCGAATTAAAAACTCGCCATCTGATGGGATCGATCCAAGCTTTTATGTTGATTTTCTAGTCTTCTTAATTGATTTCTAGATATTTGTTGCTTCCAATTATCTGCAGGTAATTGGATATTTGTTGATATGAGTTCTGATTATCGTTTTTGATAATCAGATATTTGTTGTTTCTAATTATCGCTTGTGATAATTAGATATTTGTTGATATGAGTTCTGATTATCGTTTTTGATAATCAGATATTTGTTGTTTCTAATTATCGTTTGTGATAATTAGATATTTGTTGATATGAGTTCTGATTATCGTTTTTGATAATCAGATATTTGTTGTTTCTAATTATCGCTTGTGATAATTAGATATTTGCTGGTATGAGTTCTGATTATCGTTTTTGATAATCAGATATTTGTTGTTCCTAATTATCGCTTGTGATAATTAGATATTTGTTGATATGAGTTCTGATTATCGTTTTTGATAATCAGATATTTGTTGTTTCTAATTATCGTTTGTGATAATTAGATATTTGTTGATATGAGTTCTGATTATCGTTTTTGATAATCAGATATTTGTTGTTTCTAATTATCGCTTGTGATAATTAGATATTTGCTGGTATGAGTTCTGATTATCGTTTTTGATAATCAGATATTTGTTGTTCCTAATTATCGCTTGTGATAATTAGATATTTGTTGATATGAGTTCTGATTATCGTTTTTGATAATCAGATATTTGTTGTTTCTAATTATCGCTTGTGATAATTAGATATTTGCTGGTATGAGTTCTGATTATCGTTTTTGATAATCAGATTTTGTTGTTCCTAATTATCGCTTGTGATAATTAGATATTTGCTGATATGAGTTCTGATTATCGTTTTTGATAATCAGATAATTGTTGTTTCGAATTATCACTTTAGATAATTCAATATTTGCTGATTGGAATTTAATTATCGCTTTAGATAATTAAATATTTGTTGAATTTAAAATTAATTATCGCCTGAGATAATTAAATAATTGTTGATTTGTTGTTTTAATTATCGCTTTAGATAATTAAATATTTGTTGAATTTAAAATTAATTATCGCTTTAGATAATTAAATAATTGTTGATTTTAAATTTAATTATCGCTTGGGATGATTAAATATTTGTTGATTTGAGAAATTTGATTATCGTTTTTGATAATCGAATATTTGTTGAATTTGAAATTTGATTATCGTTTGTGATAATCGAATATTTGTTGATTTGAGAAATCTGATTATCGTTTTGATGATTGAATATTTGCGATTTTTGAGATTTGAGCTTCGTCTTTTTCTCTGGCGATTCAGGTGAGTAATTTGATTTACTCACATTCAATTCGTGCTCTGTATGGGATTTCTGCTCTGTTTTTCCTTCTCTTTTAGTTGCTGGAACTCGTTTGTTCTTGCTTTGGTTAGTCGTCTGATTTTGATCCCTGATTCCCACGATGTTGATTCTTTTGATTTGAAGCAGTCGAACCTTTTGATTTCTTATCTAATACTTCCTCGCTGACACTTGCTTTGCTTCTACATTCGTCATTGCCATGCTCCTTTGGTTGTTATCTTTTATCCATTTATTCCCTATGATTGCGTGGACGCAATTTCTTTAAGGAGGGGAGTCTGTAACAACCGGGTTTTTTCGCGTCAGTTTATAAGTGACGAGTAAATCATTTTTAAGTACTAATGCAGATTTGAATCAAGTTTAAATTCAATTGAAAATCGGTTGTAAATTCTTTTACAAGAATGAGTTAAAGGATTGTGGACGTAGAAATTATTAAGCCATTCCCTTTTCATAATGTTCAGCCCACATCTTTTGAGATAAGGGTTATACCGATCCCCCTTTTTTTGTTTTACTCATTTTTTCACTCAAACCCTAAACGAGAAATGGCGGAATGAAAAAAAAGGGAAAAGAAGCGATAATGGCGGCTACAGATTTCTTTGTTCGCTCATTCGAAAAGCTTGGGCTTCCACCGACTCGTGCAACTCGATCGATGCCTGCTAGTAGATCGACGTTGCCTTCGTCGTGCTCGTTCAAACATTCGAATCAAAGGTGAGTGGTTTTCTTTCCCACTCACATCTAATTCAATAGGTTAGGAATTTTGGCTTGTTCGATTTCGCGAGTTTTGTTGTTTGGGTTAATTGAAGTTATTAAATGACTGTCTAGGTCATTCGATTAGGTTGAATGTTGATGGTTTCTGTCTTGGCTTGATTTCTCTTTTTAAAACCGATTTTCAAATACGTGATTTTCGTCTTAATCAATACTCACGGCTTGACTGCATTAGACATTGAATTGTCACTGTCCTATAATTATTATTGCTATTTACTGTTACCATTCAAACTGAGATTTCTGGCTCCGGTTGTGACGTTGCCTGACTGTGTGAATAATTGATATGTTCTCTGTTTGATATCGGCTTATGTTGCTTTTAATTCTGCGTTTTAGTGTGTTTTCAATTGCTCGAGTGTCGATTCAATAGTTTTGGCCATTTGAAGTTAATTGGTTGTACCCGATTGTTTTGGAGATGTTCGTTTTCATGAAAAACTTGATTTCGTGATACTTGAATTCGTGACAACCTCAGTTTTGATTTTGGTTGAAATTTAACATCCGCTATGTGAAATTCTTTTTGGGATTTGGTTCGATTTTTCTGCTGCCTTAAAAATTGTGGTTTCGACTCTTGATGTAGTCGAACTTGTTGGTTGAATCACCTGTACATATATACATATATGCATACATACATTCGTATGTGGGTATGCATATGTTGTTGAACCTTTGTAAACTTGTTGTCTTGAGTACATGTTGTAGATTCGAGTCTTGGGATCTCCATTACATTTTGAACTAAATCCTGTTGCCTGCTCTGCTAGATTCGAAATCTGGCATTGTAGTCTTCACTTCTGTTTTGTTGAATTTAGCACTGTTGCTAGTTTGAGTTATGTAGTCTCTTGCATATGCTCTATCACACATATGTTAGTGGGGTTTGTGGTTATTGCAACATGTTTCTCATTGTTTCTGGATAGTATCAACGCCATCTCGCTATACTTGATCATCTCTGGTCACTGTTATGCTTACTAGTTCATCTGGAAATGTGTTGGTTGCCAGTTTCTTTTGCATGTTGAACTAACTCATGTAGACAGTGACCCCTGTGTACATTTAAATGTCATCACTTGAGTTTGTTCATGTTGTCATTCTTGGTCTCTGCCTTCACCTGTGTTCATTGCAGTTGTTGTACTTGAATCATCTCCTCTGTTACTGTTGCTTGTTTCGTAATGGGGTAGCTCGGTTCACCTTTACATCCCACCATTGCAGTTGATCTGGTCATTCATTTAGTTGCACTGTTCGTCCACTGTTTCGCTTGACCATTGGTAATCTCCACTGAGTCATTCTTGGTTTGTTATATACTGTTGCACTCCACCTGATGTTGTATTTAGCTGTTCACTTGAGTTTGAAGTTGTTGTCTCATTCGAAATGGTGCAGCTCCTTTGTTTTTGAGATATATTCATGTTGACATTTACTGGTAGTTACAGCTTGTACTTTGAACTCCAGTGTGTATTTTGCCTTGATTCTGGTTGAGTTCATTGACGAGTTGTTTCATAGGTGCATCCACTCCTAAGTGTTCTTATATATTTTACTACCCTTGTCTGGGGTAGTGCGACAGCTTGCTCCTTTGTATTCAGTTGAGACTGCAGTTAGTTCTGTTATATGCAGTTGTGGCCCTTGTTAGTTTGCTTTGCATTAACACGTTTGGATTTGTTTCTAATTTCCTTGTGTTGAACCTATCTGTATAACCGGGTTTGACCTTGTTTTTGATTTCGGTACATTTCCTCCGGCTTGACGTCTGTTTGTAGCCTTGCTCATCTACTTGGGGCCTGGCATTTTATACTATCCCTGTCGATGTTGATATATTGAGCCGTATATATAAATTGCCCATTTGTGTATCCTTGTAGTCACTTGGGCTGGTTCTGTAGTTTGCTTTGACAATTGTATTTAGTTGTCAAGTAATTCTTTTTGGCTTTGACATTGCCGAGCCTTTGCCTTTGATATTAATTTGTGGTCTTTGCTTTAGCTCACTGTCATCGGAACAGTTGCCACTGTCTTCTTTGTAGTTGCAGTCTGCCCTTGTCTTTGCAACTGTTTGCCACTGCAGTTTCATCGTGGTGGTTTCTTGGTATTCGTTTATGTCTGTAGTTGCACGCGCTTTGCAGTTTTCCCCCTGTTGGGATTTGTTCTTGAATTCACTTGAGTTGAACCCGATTTCGGGGTTTGACCTTGTGATCACTTGTGACTCTCATTGAGCTTTTGTGTATCTCCTGCGATAGTGGCGAGGCAGTACACGCGTGCGTGTACTGCAGCCCTATCAGATTTGACAGTTTTAAATTGATTTAGTCGATTTGATAAATTGTTTATTTATCTCTGTTGATGATTTAAATCTGCTGATTTTTGTTAAACACTGTTAAGTGTTATATTGACCATTATCCGGTTTCTTTGTTTAAAGAATCGGATAGACGGGAATTATTGTGACTGTCGTCTATTTAAATTATTACTGCCTATATGCACTAATAAACTGGTTTGAATTAGACTGACCTGAGTATTATTTTCTTTTGAATGTAATACTCGGGTCAGACCCGAGTATTTCAGGTTGTAGATTTTCTTCTTTGAGTTGCTGTTCAGGATTGAAGACTTTTCACATCTTCTGAAGTTGTCAGAGTCATTTTGTAGTAATCGTGTCATTGTATAGAATGATATGTATTCCTGTATATTAGTCGATAATGTACTTGTATATATAACTTCTAGAGTCGACAGTTGTAGTTGTATCATATGTATAGTGTCAACTATGTATTAACTGACATCAGTTATATATATCTGAGACTTTTGTTTTTATCTGTGTTCCGCATTTATATTATCTGTGTTATTGTTATATCTAATGTCCTAAACTATTATGAACCGTCGTAGTTCGTTTTATACTAGTATTGGGTGTGTCGATGGGAGTAAATAAATAATATAAGAAAAATAAAGAGAATGTACCACTCCTATCGAGATAACCAATGTTAGTGTAAGGCCAATTACGGATGGTCGCTCCCATCCAGCCTTATTCTTCGTAATAATAGACAGTATTTCTTTTAATACTCTTTGTTATTATGAGCATAGAGGTGGGGTGTCACAATTTGGGTAATAAGTTGTGACTTAATTGAAATCCCTATATCCATATGTTTTAAATATTGTGCTCACTATTCGGGTTAGCTGGGAAAAGACTTTTGTGTCATATAACCCATTCCGAATTAGTGATACGACGATATGGATCGTATTGAAGACCGGTGGTGAAGATCGGGTATTTGTGAAAACGATAGGATGACCTATCGATTGTCTCTGCACCATTAGCTACGGTATAGAGATTTCCTTTGTGATGGGAAGTTCGATCGGGATTGTGAATACCCGGATTGCAAGGGCTACCTTGGAAGTGCCTTCGGTTCTGTTCGAACCTAGAACAGACTTGTATGGTTACATGTCTGACATTACATTTTTAGATATAAAGCTGATTTCTTTCAAATACATTTCTGTTTGGTGGCGGAGAATTTATTCTCTTAACTTAACACCCTTCTCTGAGACCTACGAGCTTAGAGGTTATGTAGTTGAAGGTTATCAATGATATACTCCCAATTTGGTAATGTGGCATGCTGAGTGTTGCTGTGTGATGATTATTTATTGATCATTTGTGATCAAAGCGTGGCTTTGTGAAAAAGCGTAGCTTTGTGGACGAGACCTCTTCGAACCTCACAACCCGGAAATGGTCAAAACAGGAATATGCGGCAAGGTTATGAGGGTCGCTCCCTTTAGGGTATATCATTTCCTTCTGGAAAAGGGTGGTATCAGGTATCGTGCCCTGGTATTTAACCTATGTGGATACTCCAATCTCATTTACTGTGTGATTGCTGTGTGATCGAGGCACCTCGGATAAAGGTCCCAAAGGACCGAGGGGTGGCATATTCGTGTAGTAGTTACCCAGTGTAAGGGGTAACCCGGCCTTGTGTTGGCAGAGATCCGGTTAGGTTCTCGGGACGTCCATCCAGAGGCGATCCCATTGGTAGTAGGAAGTTCCTTAGCCTGACCATTTGTTGGAAATCCAAAGAAACAATACGAGCCCTGTACGGTTGTAATTGTATAACCTGCCATGGAATGTGGCGGTAACCTGCTATTGAACATGGTAGCTATAGTAGGCATAAGTGCGGAATGCCTATGCTGGCTAAGATTAATATTATACTTTCGAAATGTTTTCTGCACCATGCACTAATAATAATAATAATAATCCAATAATTTTTCGTAGTAAGCTTGTTTGACTATCATAAGAAGAAATCTCCTCCAA
Source organism: Allium fistulosum (assembly GCA_030737815.1). Lineage (NCBI taxonomy): Eukaryota > Viridiplantae > Streptophyta > Magnoliopsida > Asparagales > Amaryllidaceae > Allium > Allium fistulosum. The sequence continues at coordinate 729,184,231 of CM060902.1, read as the reverse complement.
TTCTGCGTTTGCATTGTGTGTGTGGCGGGAGGTCTTATGGTAGTTTCATTTTCCGAAAAGCATTTCAAATGTCTTTTACTTCCTTTGTTGTTGTTGTTTTAAAGATAAAAACTGTTTTAGTTCTCACACCAGTCCCATGACTGACCTGGAGTTTATTGTTCCCTTCCTAAACTCTGGGTGCCCATAATTTTCCACACGGGCAGCCTAGAGTTAGATTTTCAGGTCATTCTGGATTCAGGAGATGCTGTGGCGAGTTGGATGGCGAGGTGTATCACTTGTATATGATATTATTATTCCGCTGTGTATTCTGTATGAGGACAAGTTTGTATAACTGTCCATTGATGTATTGTGTGTATATTGACTCTGATGATGTGATGTAATGTATAAACTAATATAGTTCTTGATTTAAAGATTATTCATTTATCTATTATATGTTGTTCCGCTGCGATTTGTGAGATTCTGATATTGTTTCTGTTGTTTCTTTTTTTCTTCTTTCTTTCTGTCTTCTTCTACCTCTTCTTTTTAACCATAACAATTCGGTTTTCCGGCATTCGATTGCTCGGCAGTTGATACAGCGGATGTATTAATGTCGACTTTCGAGCGTCGAAAAAATGCGGATCGTTACAGTTGATTAAGTATAAGTACTTAATGAAATTAAATAGTGCAATTACTCAGTGAAGTAATTAATGTATAATTACTCGATGTAATTAATTAAAGGAAATTACTTAATGGGAAGTAATTAAAGTATAATTACTTAGTAGAAGTAATTTGTAACAACCCGCGTATTTATCGATTTTATATTTAAATATTTTATCGTTAATCGGATTTTGGTCCGAAAAGCGAATTTTTGCATATGGTCAAATTAGGACTCGAGACCACTTCCATTGAGTTCAAAATGACGTTTGCGGTCTTTTTGAGTGTAAACTTCGATATGTTTGGAGTTAGTGGAATTCTCGCTACTTTTTTCCGCTTGTGACTTTGGTTTGGACTGCACCTTCTTTAGTTCAGCCCAACCCTCTTCCTCACTTCATTCATCATTTGTTTTAACATTCAAGCTTCTTCAAAAATGGTGGTGGGAATGGGAAATTAAAACTCCAAACTCAAATTCAATTGCAAATCCAACATTCAACTCCAAATTCAAGTAGAAGATATTGGATTCAAGCTTTGGATTGCTTCTCCTTGCTTTCAAGCTTCATCTTCATCAATTTTAGTGAAAAGGTGAGATTTTTATCTCACATCTTGCCTATAACTGTCATTGGACTGTTGGGAATGATTCCCTATCGCATTAGCATGTACATTTGCTTATGATTTGGATTGAATTGGTGAGAAACCCAATTTTTCAGCGTTTTTGGCAAAGTCTGGGCCTTAGGTCGCACTATCTCGAAGCCTCTATCTGCAGATTTTCGCTCTGGCCTTAAGTCGCTCGCCTGGAGTTAGGTCGCTAGGTCGCTCATATGATAGGTCAATGGGAATTAACTCGTCTGGCCTTAAATCCTCTCTACAGCTTAGGTCGTTCGTCACCTAGGTCGCACGCGAGTTAAGCCTTAGGTCGTTTGGCCTTTATAACGTTAGGTCGCTCGCGTGTTAATACTTTAGGTCGTGTGGCCATCCTACTTAAGTCGCAAGGCCACTAGGTCGCTAGACCTTTGACTCTTTAGGCCGCATACCCCTTTAGGTCGCATGCCCAGTTAGGTCGCGAACCCTTTTGGTCGCGTACACCTTTAGGTCGCATGACCTTGTTCTATGTTAGGTCACTCGGCTCCTCTCTGTTAGGTCGCTGGCCATAGGTCGCTTCCTCCTTTAGGTCGTTTGACTTATTTGCTTTTAGGTTGTTCGACAATTAGGTCGTTCGAGAGTCTTTAGGTCGCGAGTCCCTTAGGTCGCTCACCCCTGTTTTGTCGTTCCACTGTTTAGCTCGGCTATGAGTTAGGTCGCTCGACCTGTTTACCCCATAGGTCACTCGCCTAGTTAGGTTGCTACCTTTTTAGGTCGCGCACTTTAGCTCGACTATGATTTGGTCGCGTGGGAACTTACACTTGATGCATTTTGAGCTGATTTCCTTGGATTTTATTCGCGTCTTCGAATGTGAATTTCTGTGATTGATTGTTCTACAATCATTTTTGTGTTTGTCACTTTAAAAACATGAAGGTTTCAATACTAGTAGTAAATATCAAAACTCTTTCATCAAAACGATTTCAACTCTATTTTATTAAAAAAGCTCTTTTCCTAAACTGTTTTCTAATCTACTAGTATATACAAGCCTTTACTTCACTCGGATGAGAAATCGAATTAAACGACTTAGTAAAAGAGTGGTATGAAACGCTTGCGTTCACTTCATCGGTTAGCTCTTGGACTTGTTCGATTGAACCCTTTTGTGACAATTTTCTAGTGAAGATTCACAGCTTGTTCGTAAATATTTAAGTTAAGCAAGTGGTTATGGGACATGAAGCTAAACTCATATATTTACTAGCTTGGTGTAATCGACACTTCCTTATGATCATGACGATCATTTTTGTGATTTAGACTAGCGATTGAGCGATGTCTCTTTGTCTACGAGGGAGACTAAACCCCGTTTGTGTGATGTTTCTCCATTACATATGTGGGGTAGCGCCCCACGATCTTCGGGCCATTCGTGTGTCAAAATTTAATGGATAGCTTCAATGAGATAGCTTCTCGTTCTTGTGTTACACTTGTTGGTGAGATTTCATGCTCCCGTTCTTGTGATAGGCCTCCCCCCTTTTTTATGTGATTTCTGGATTTCGTGTGTTGATTTCTGGAATTTATGCTTCACCAATTTTCATGATTTTCATTGCTATGTTTATCATATTTGTGCATTGGTGAATTCGTGTGTCATCGACTTGTTATGAATACAAGTTTAGGGTATGATACCCTATTTTATCTTTTAGAAGATTCTTGTGATATTGATTAATCTCTTGTTGATTTTCAATTACATACTTATAGTAGTATGCCTTTATGGTTATTACATGTTCATGTCATGTCTTTTACTTTATACCATATCATCTGATATTTATAGCTAGACTGATCCGTTTATTATTTTCTTATAAATAATACTCGGGTCAGACCGAGATGTTACAGGTGCTTCTGCTTGACTTCTCTTCAGGATTATTCTGACTTTTGGCTTGCTACTTAGATTAGTAGTTTTTGGATGTACACATTTGAGATATAGACTCTATGTTGTGTACTTATTCTTTTGTATAGCACATGTTGCTATTCTTTTGTATTATTGTGGATCTTTCTGACCACTACTCTGATGTACACTTTCATGTGTTATATATATATTCATATCTTTTTCCGCCTTTGTGATATGGATGCCTGTGACTGATTTATGTTATGTTTATTTCTATGTTTGTTTCCGAAGATTATTTATAGCCACTGTGTGATAGCTTTGGGTTTGTATCGGTATGTCGGACTTCCTCCTTAAATAAAGTTCATTCTATACTATCTGACATATCGGGGCTCGCTCAAAGAAGTTACGTGGATGGTCGCTCCCCAACAACCTTATTCTCTGTGCTAGTCGACAGCATTACACCGTAGTGTTCCTGGCTAGCGTGGGTATAGAGGTGGGACGTTACAGCTTGGTATCAGAGCCAAACTTCGAAACAATGTAGAATAACTTAACAAGGATCATCGTCCTAAGTCCAACTTAGGAGTCGTGCCTTAGGATTTAATTCGAGTCTTTGAACCGATTTATCCTATTTCCTTCTACGAATCCTTGTTTTATCTATCAAGATTTGCTTGATGTTTATTTGGAGAATAACTTTTCTTCTTCTCTCTTTCTTAAAGGAGAGAATGTCTAGACCAGACCGTCCTAGAGCCGGACCATCTACTGTCACTCCCCAGGATGGAGTTTTTATGACTGCTCAACAACTTCTTGATTTATAAAGAATGCTCAGGCAGCCGGTCCTAATCAGGAGCCTACTCATCCTAAGTCTGGATTTGCACGTTTGTGCAATTATTATACCAACTTGGGTGGGAAACCATTCAAAGGTTCCAAAACTATTATCGAGGTCCAGGCTTGGTTAAGAACATGCGATCGAATCTTTTCTCGCATGAATCTTGTCGATCTTCACCGTGTTCAGGTGGCCTCCAGTATGCTACAAGAAAGAGCATTGGACTGGTACGAACTACTTATTTCTGAAATTAATGAAGCAGATCTCACCTGGGAGCAATTCCGGGGACACTTCGAATTAAATTCGTACCAGAAGCGGAGAAGGTGACATTGGCTCGTCGGTTTATAGACCTTGCTCAAGGTGAATCCTCTGTGATAGATTATGTCGCATCCTTCGAGTCACTGTCCAAATATGGGGTTGAATACATCAACACCCCATTGAAGAAGAACCAAAGATTCGTCTTTGGCTTAAACAAGAATCTCAAGAAACCATTACTTCTAAAGTTAGAAGTTTCTTTCGACCAACTCATTGATATTGCTCTTCGTCTTGAAGAGGATGATAAGGACAGTGATGTTGAAGTGGTGGCTTCCAAACCGCACTTCAACAACAAGAAGAGACCAAACAAATTCAAAGGTCCTTATCCCAACAAAAAGGGTAAGCAAGCAACTCCTGCTGCCAAGACACTTTCCCCTATTGATGGGAAATGCTTCAACTGTGGTGCTAAGGGCCATTTTGCGAACAAGTGTTCAAAGCCCCGCTCTTGTCGCTATTGTAAAAGTCCAGATCATTTTATATATCTATGCCCTAAGCTTCAAGGCAAGGAGGGAAAGTTAAACGTTGCTCAAGCCCCTGACAACACGTCTCACAGTCAAGGTATGTCTCATTCTGTCCTTGATGGCATTATTACATTTCATGATCAACCTATTAGAGCTCTCTTTGATACGGGTGCGTCCCATTCTTTTATATCAAAGGAACTAGTCGACACTTTTTCCTTAAGTGTTGTTGCTTTAAATGACTTCTCTAAGAATTACGAATCCGGTTGGTGGATCCGCAACTCTTAGTTTGCTTTGTAAAGACGTCGAGGTTATTTTGTGTGATTTTTCTTTCCTAGGCGATTTGCATGTCATGCGTTACTTAGGCTTTGGAATGATTTTGGGTATGGATTGGCTTACTCGTTATGAAGCTCATATCCTATGTCCTGAGCGGACTATTTATCTCCGTCATTCGCAATCTGTTAATCAGATTTCTATTGTTCTTAAAGATTCGGATTCCGCTTTGGTTGCATCTTTATATTCTTTAAATCCACGTGATAATGATAATGATGATGAGGAAGATGTCATTTCTCTTATTCGCGTCGTTCGTGAATTTCCCGACATCTTTGAGCCCGTTTTAGGACTACCACCTAAGCGAGCAATTGAGTTCAAAATTAATCTTATACCTGGAGCTCAACCTATTACTCGTCCTCCTTATCGCATGTCAAATAAGGAGAATGAAGAGATGCGCAAACAACTATCCGAGTTAGAGACGAAGCAACTTATTCGCTCTAGTTCCTCGCCTTGGGGAGCTTCAGCTATTTTCGTAAGTAAGTCCGATGGTACACTTAGGCTTTGCGTCGACTACCGTAAGCTTAATGATCTTACTATTAAGAATAAATATCCTTTACCTCGGATTGATGATCTGTTTGATCAACTTAGTGGTGCTAGAGTCTTTTCACAATTGGACTTGGCTACCGGTTTCCATCAGCTTCGTATTGCAGAGGATAGTATTCCTTTGACTTCATTCCGTACTCGTTATGGATCTTATGAATGGCTAGTTATGCCATTCGGTTTAACGAATGCTCCGGCTTATTTTGTTGACCTTATGAATCGAGTTTTCAAAGATTTCCTCGATCGGTTTGTCCTCATCTTTATTTATGATATTCTTGTGTATTCTAAAACCGAGGAGGAACATGAAAAGCATCTTCGGATTGTATTGGAAACTCTTAGGAGCAATCAATTAAAGGCAAAATTTTCTAAATGCCATTTTTGGCAATCTAGTGTGAAGTTTCTCGGTCATATTATTTCCGAATCCGGAATATCAGTGGATCCTTCAAAGATCGAAGCGATTCAAAGTTGGAAAAGAACGGAGAGCGTTACTGAAATCCGTAGCTTTCTCGGATTGGCAGGATATTACCGCCGTTTCATTAAAGACTTTTCTAAGATTGTCGTGCCTCTTACTGGCTTAACGAAGAAAGGTGTTAAATACATTTGGTCGGACAAATGTGAAACTTCTTTTCAGAAATTAAAAGAACTTCTTTCTGATGCTCCCATTCTTGTTATTCCCGAAGGGAACCAAGGTTTTGTTGTTTACACCGATGCTAGTCACGTTGGTTTGGGTGCCGTTCTTATGCAAAAAGAACGTGTTATTGCTTATGCTTCTAGGCAATTGAAGCCGGCTGAGACTAGATATGTCACACATGATTTAGAACTCGCGGCTATTGTTTTCGCCCTTCGAATTTGGCGACACTATCTTTTGGGAGAGAAATTTATACTTTATACTGATCATAAGTCTTTGAAATATCTATTTTCTCAAAAGGAACTTAATTTGCGTCAACAGCGTTGGCTCGAGTTCCTTGCCTCCTATGATCTTGATATCCTTTATACTCCCGGAAAGGGAAATCGAGTTGCCGATGCACTTAGTCGCAAGCAACAAGCGGTTGTTTCCATGATGATATCCGAATGGAAAGATCTCGAGGTTTTATCCACTTGTGAAATTCGAGATCGTGTTTTCCATTTATGTTCATCTCTTGTTTTATGTAGCCTTGAAGCTTGTCCTTCTCTTTTCGACCGCATTTTTGAGCTCAACAGCTAGATCCTGAATTGGCTCTTCTTAGCCAGAATATTAAGGATAAATACGATATTGAAGGTTTGAAAGACTTTGATATCGATTTTCGTGGCAGCATTCGAAAATTTGGTAGACTTATCGTACCAAATACTAGAGATCTTCGTAAAGACATTCTAGAAGATTCTCACCGTTCCAAATATTCCATTCATCCCGGTAGCAGTAAAATGTACGCAGATATGAAGCAACTTTATTACTGGGAGGGAATGAAATCTGATATCGCTAACTTTGTTAAGTGTTGCATGACTTGCCAACTTGTTAATGCTGAACATCAAAGGCCTGGTGGGTTATTGCAACCATTGGAAATTCCAGTTTGGAAGTGGGATCAAATTTCCATGGATTTTATTGATGGCCTTCCCCGTTCTCGTTCGGGTCATAATAGTTTATGGGTGATCGTTGACAGACTTACTATATCTGCCCATTTTATTCCTGTTCGATCGAACCGAACCGTTCCTCTTCTGGCCAAACTTTTTATCAAAGAAATTGTTAAATTGCATGGAGTTCCTTCTTCCATTGTTAGTGATCGAGATTCATTGTTTACTAGTGGATTTTGGAAGAGTCTTCAAAAAGCTTTGCGAACGAAGCTTAATTTTAGCACCGCTTATCACCCCCAGTCCGATGGACAAACTGAGCGTGTGAATCAAACTCTTGAAGATCTTCTTCGTGCTTGTGTTCTTGACTTTGGTGGAAGTTGGGAAGATCATATTTCACTTGTCGAATTTTCCTATAACAACAGCTTCCAAGATAGTATTGGTATGGCACCTTTTGAGGCATTCTATGGAAGGCCATGCCGATCTCCTTCTTATTGGCTTGAGGCCGGTGAGAAGCTGGTTTTAGGCCCAGATCTTATTCGTGATTCCACAGAAAAGATTGAACTTAATCGTCATAGGATGAAAGAAGCTCAGAGTAGACAAAAATCCTATGCTGATAATCGAAGAAGGAAGTTAGAATTTTCTGTGGGAGATCTTGTATTTATTCGTGTTTCACCTATGAAGGGTGTTGTACGCTTCAGTAGATCGGGAAAGTTAGCGCCTAGATATATTAGGCCATTTCCTATCACTGAACGTATTGGCTCCATGGCTTATCGTCTTTCATTACCGGCTCAATTTTCTGGCATGATGTGTTTCACGTTTCTCAATTACGGAAGTACCTTCGGAATTCCGATTCTATTCTTGAGCCCGGTGTTGAGGAAGAGATTGAAGTTTCACCTAATTTAACTTATTAGCGGCATCCTGTTCGAATTATTGCTTCGGAGATCAAACGACTTCGAAATAAAGATGATTCGCTTGTTAAATTTCAATGGTCCTCAAATCCTAAGGATTGCTCTTGGGAGACTAGAGAATTCATCGAGACTACACATCCGGAATTGCTTTCTCATGATCTTTGAGGTAAACTTCTTATTTCAAATTTCTTTTGTGTTAATATGCTTTTATGGTTGTTACTTTTAATTCCATCTTATATATTGCGTGGATGCAATTTCTTTAAGGAGGGGAGTCTGTAACAACCCGCATATTTATCGATTTTATATTTAAATATTTTATCGTTAATCAGATTTTGGTCCGAAAAGCTACTTTTTGCATACGGTCAAATTAGGACTCGAGACCACTTCCATTGAGTTCAAAATGACGTTTGCGATCTTTTTGAGTGTAAACTTCGATATGTTTGGAGTTAGTGGAATTCTTGCTACTTTTTCCCGCTTGTAACTTTGGTTTGGACTGCACCTTCTTTAGTTCAGCCCAACTCTCTTCCTCACTTCATTCATCATTTGTTTTAACATTCAAGCTTCTTCAAAAATGGTGGTGGGAATGGGAAATTAAAACTCCAAACTCAAATTCAATTGCAAATCCAACATTCAACTACAAATTCAAGTAGAAGATATTGGATTCAAGCTTTGGATTACTTCTCCTTGCTTTCAAGCTTCATCTTCATCCATTTTAGTGAAAAGGTGAGATTTTTATCTCACATCTTGCCTATAACTGTCATTGGACTGTTGGGAATGATTCGCTATCGCATTAGCATGTACATTTGCTTAAGGTTTGGATTGAATTGGTGAGAAACCCAATTTTTTAGCGTTTTTGGCAAAGTCTGGGCCTTAGGTCGCACTTTCTCGAAGCCTCTGTCTGCAGATTTTCGCTCTGGCCTTAGGTCGCTCGCCTAGAGTTAGGTCGCTAGGTCGCTCGCCTGGTAGGTCGATGGGAATTAACTCGTCTGGCCTTAAATCCTCTCTGCAGCTTAGGTCGTTCGTCACCTAGGTCGCACGCGAGTTAAGCCTTAGGTCGTTTGGCCTTTATAACGTTAGGTCGCTCGCGTGTTAATACTTTAGGTCCCGTGGCCATCCTACTTAGGTCGCAAGGCCACTAGGTCATTAGACCTTTGACTCTTTAGGTCGCGTGCCCAGTTAGGTCGCGAACCCTTTAGGTCGCGTACCCCTTTAGGTCGCATGAACTTGTTCTATGTTAGGTCGCTCGGCTCCTCTCTGTTAGGTCGCTGGCCTTAGGTCGCTTCCTCCTTTAGGTCGTTTGACTTATTTGCTTTTAGGTTGTTCGACAATTAGGTCGTTCGAGAGTCTTTAGGTCGCGAGTCCCTTAGGTCGCTCGCCCCTGTTTTGCCGTTCCACTGTTTAGCTCGGCTATGAGTTAGGTCGCTCGACCTATTTACCCCTTAGGTCGCTCGCCTAGTTAGGTCGCTACCTTTTTAGGTCGCGCAATTTAGCTCGGCTATGATTTGGTCGCGTGGGAACTTCCACTTGATGCATTTTGAGCTGATTTCCTTGGATTTTATTCGCGTCTTCGAATGTGAATTTCTGTGATTGATTGTTCTACAATCATTTTTGTGTTTGTCACTTTAAAAACATGAAGGTTTCAATTCTAGTAGTAAATATCAAAACTCTTTCATCAAAACGATTTCAACTCTATTTTATTACGAAAGCTCTTTTCCTAAACTGTTTTCTAATCTACTAGTATATACAAGCCTTTACTTCACTGGATGAGAAATCGAATTAAACGACTTAGTAAAACGAGTGGTATGAAACGCTTGCGTTCACTTCGTCGGTTAGCTCTTGGACTTGTTCGATTGAACCCTTTCGATTAAACGACTTGGTATGAAACGCTTGCGTTCACTAGACAGTCTTTTACTTTATACCATATCATCTGATATTTATAGCTAGCCTGATCCGTTAATTATTTTCTTATAAATAATACTCGGGTCAAACCGAGATGTTACAGGTGCTTCTGCTTGACTTCTCTTCAGGATTATTCTGACTTTTGGCTTACTACTTAGATTAGTAGTTTTTGGATGTACACATTTGAGATATAGACTCTATGTTGTGTACTTATTCTTTTGTATAGCACGTGTTGCTATTCTTTGTATTATCGTGGATCTTTCTGACCACTACTCTGATGTACACTTTCATATGTTATAAATATATTCATATCTTTTTCCGCCTTTATGATATGGATGTCTATGACTGATTTATGTTATGTTTATTTCTATGTTTGTTTCCGAAGATTATTTATAGCCACTATGTGATAGCTTTGGGTTTGTATCGGTATGTCGGACTTCCTCCTTAAATAAAGTTCATTCTATACTATCTGACATATCGGGGTTCGCTCAAAGAAGTTACATGGATGGTCGCTCCTCAACAGCCTTATTCTCCATGCTAGTCGACAGCATTACACCGTAGTGTTCTTGGCTAGCATGGGTATAGAGGTGGGGCGTTACATAATTAAAGATTAATTACTTGGTGTAATTAATTAAAGGATTTATATAATTAATTAAGAAGTTAATTAATTAAGGTAAGTAATTATAGGATGGTAATTTCTGTTTATGATTGAATAATGGAAGTGATTAATTAAAAGTTTAATTAATTAATGTAATTAATTAAGAATTAATGTAATGAATTATAGTTAATTAATTAATGGAAGTAATTAATTAAGGATCATTAATTAATGTAATTAATGAAGTAATTAATGGTAAATTACTGTGAATGGTTAACGATAATTTAATTTGTGTAATTAATGTAAGGCTAATTACTTAAGGTAATTAAGAATAAATAATTAGAATGATTAATTAAGATGGATAATTAGAGGATGATCAATTAATTGATTTGTAATTAATTAATGATTAAGTAAGTAAGATTTATGTGATGAAAGTAATTAATTTAATTTATTTAAATTAATTAGAGATGGAAGTAATTAATTTAATTCACTTTAAATTAATTATAGATGGTGATTAATAAATCATTGCTTATGGATGTTGAATGATATTTATTGCCTTGAATGGTTTAAGATCTCAGATATGAGATAAGTGATGCTGTGTGATATGGATGTTTTGGTTGAAATGTGATGATAATGGGAATTATCTGTTTATGATAATAATGTGACTTATCTGTTTATGATGATACTATGAATTATCTATTTGTGTGTATATAGATAATAGAATTGAATTGTTTTAACTTTAAACAACTTGGACCTAAAAGATGGCGATTTGGATTTCGATGAGACCGGGATCGGGTTTCTAGATTTGGATATCCGAAAACGACGTCGATCTAAATTAACGATAGGTCGTGAATCTCAAGTGAAGATGAAGATTCAGAGTGCAAGGGTTATTGTCGTTAACTCTGAGGGTGATTCCAAAATGAGTGTAACGAGATAATGCCTTCGTTTTCGTTCGAACACGGAACGAACTTGTATGGATTGAATGCTTTCAGAACATCGTCAGGTGGACGATGAGCATTCTAAGTGATGTGTTCTAATAAGGTAATCGTAGCCTCAAGCCTCATCAACCGGGAATGGCTAAAACAAGGGAGGTGCAACAAGGCTAAGTGGGTCATACCCAAGTAGGATGAGATGAACCCCTGTCTAGAGTCCCTTTTTATTTGGCTGTGTGGGCGGTTGAATAGCTACAACCGCTGGGGTTATCTTATTCAGGACTGTCTAGTAAAGGATGGTTCCGGCTTTGTGTTGCAGGGGATTTAGTGTGGATCCTTGGTACGGTGATCTAGGCCACGTACTATGACGGGCGGTACCACAGTAGCCCTGCCATTGTATGGAATCCAAACTTAAATAAGCGCCGTACGATTTAGTTGCGCCCAACTATGTTGGAACGTGAGATGTAAGCATTCTAGCTATTTCTGTATTTTACTTGAAAACCCTAGACCCTATCATAATATCACTGGATTTCCTATCAAATGTTGGTTAGCGTAAGGTAAAAACTTACCCATGTTTATGTGTGGGGAGTCTTACATGATACCTTTGTTTTTCAAAAGGTTTTTAAAGTTAAGCAACTTTAACCGTTTACTCATACTAGACCCATGTCTGACCCGGAGTTTATTTTTGTTTTTCTTAAACTCTCAGGTACTCAAATTTTTACGAGTAGCCAAGGGATTCAGGTTAGCTTTGACGAATTCTGGAGGAGCAATGGAGCAGGAGGCTTCAGCGTATAGATATATATTGGTTCCGCTGTGCTAGTGTTATATCTGTATCTGTATTGTATATTGAATTGTAAATAGACAGATCTTTATAACTGTCTACTGTATTGTAATATGAGCTGTGTAACTCTGATGTATGTAAGACTATGTAATAGTTATGTGATGTATTATATTTTGTTCCATTTCCACTGTGAGATTCTGATGTTGTTTAGTTCTTTCTTCTCTATCTTTTCTCATTTTTATCCCTTTCTTTCTTAAAGATGATGCGACTTTCTGGTGATAGAAGGTCGGGTCGCTACACTAGGATCCCAATTCTAATTGAACCCACCATGTGGATTCCTTGGTATTACCACCCAGTGGATCTCCTACTCCAAGTTTCGACTTTCGTGGGGGTTCCTTTCCATACTTTTAGTTTCAAAACATATCATACTATATATATAGTACCTTTCAAATCATACACCTAATATGTATCACATATAAATTTTATCTATATAAAATCAATATCCTTAAAATCGATAGTTTTTAAATTTGGTTTACCCAATTTCCAAAGTCGACTATTTGCCAAAACAAAAAGTCTTTTAAAGAAAATCAATAGGTTCCAAAACTATCTCAATTTCATTCTTATATACATATAAGATTATTCTTTCCAACTCGGAAAATTCTAGGACCAATAATTTCTGAGTCTTCTTCATGCTTATATAAACTCCATTTAGTATTTCAAATATTTTTCAAAGATCATTTCTTTCTGGTTATAAATTCAACAAGGGTAGTTTGGATATATAATTCACATATGTAATCTCATTAATGCTAATCAAAAATTTCCATGTTCGGTTACTTTTCAAAGTTATTGGTAACATTTCTTACTTCTTATAAAGTAAATTTCAGTTATAGTAACTATTCAAAAATTATCGTATTTACTCAAATTATACTATTTCACTTCAAAATCATTTTTGCCTTAATATCTCGATTTCGGTTCCAATTCAAAACAGCTTCGAATTTCCATTAGGGTTATAACTTCAATTTAACCCAATTTGTATTTAAATCCATGATTTAAATATAAACAATTTCCACTCTAACTAGTATGAATTTCGAAAATAGCTTGAATGGTTTTAAAATAGATAAATAGTTAATATAAGATAGTTTGAGTTTTAAAATGGTTTTTATTGTAAAATAGCTTGGAAAATCAAAATAATTTGAATATTTAAGAAGATAGATTTTAAACAATTTATATTAAAATAATTTATTTTAAGTCAAACTAATTCAATTCTCAATCTTCCAATTTAAATAAATTTCAATTTCCACATTAGCAATTAAGTAATTATAAATTTACGTTCAAATAAATATAAAAAGTGATTTTATATAAGATCGTATTTGTGATGCCCCACGCCTATATTCACACTAGCCAAGGACACTATGGGGTAATTTCGTCGACTAACACGAAGAATAAGGCTATTGAGGAGCGACCATCTGTGTAATTGCTTTGTGCGAGTACTGACATGTCAGATAGTATGTCATGCATTTCATTTAAAGTGGAAATCCGACATATCAAATGCAAGCTCAAAGCTACTACACAGTGGCTTTGTGGCCTTCGGAAATAAATATAAAATAAACATAACATAAAATCAGTTACAGAAATTCATATCACTAAGGCGGAAACAGATATGAATAACACATAGAAGTGAACATCATAGTAGTGGTCTTACAAGATCCACTACATCACAAGAGAATAGGTTCAAGTGCTAGACAAAAGAATATGTATACATCAAGGAGTCTCTATCTCGAATGTATAAAAATAAAAACTACTAAGCTAAAGTAGTTAGCTAAAAGTCAGAAGCTAGTCCCTACTAAGAAGTCAAGTGGAAGCACCTGAAACACCTCGGTCCGACCCGAGTATTATTTAAGAAGAAAAATAATAAACGGATCACTCTAGCTATAATTATCATGTAAGATGAGATAGGATAAGAGATATGACAAAAATATATGATAACAATAATACCATGTTGTGACAAGTATATATTTGATAACAATGAAAATCATACAATATCTCAAGTTTTCTCAAATATCCAAAAAGAATATCATATTCTTTAGCTTATTCACCAAACCTCAAATATTGACAAAACATATCAATGCAAATTGCAAAAATCGGTGAAACATAAATTCCAGAAATCATAAATTGAAAATACATAAAACATAAAAGGGGGGAGGCCTATCATAAACGGGAGCACAAAAACTCACCAACACGTGTATCATAAATGAGACGCTATCCCATAGGTCGCTAACCCATAAAATGAGCCGAACATCGACGCACCTAAAATATACGCCTCATGCACAGACTCGTTGAGCCGATCATCGACGCACTTAAAAAGATATGCCCCATGAACCGAACTCCATAAAACGGTTAAAAGAACCCATGGGTTGCCAGCCCATAAAACTGATCACCATTGATCTATAAAAGTGTAAATTACACTAAGCTAGTAAATAAATGAGTTAGGCTTCATGTCCCATAACCACTGGCTTAACTTAAATATTTACGAACAAATTGTAGACTTCCACTTGAACATAAGTGTAAATTACACTAAGCTAGTAAATAAATGAGTTTAGCTTCATGTCCCATAACCACTGGCTTAACTTAAATACTTACGAACAAATTGTAGATTTCCACTGGAAAATTGTCACAAGATTTCAATCAAACAAGTCTAAGAATTAACCAACGAACTAAACGCAAGCATTTCATACCACTTTTTTTGCTTAGCCGTTCGATTGGATTTCTCGTACGAATAATGAAGCAAAGGTTTGTATATACTAATAGATTGGAAAACGGTTTCAAAAACGAGCTTTGTACTAAAAGAAACGTTGATATCATTTATGTGAAAAAGTTTGAGTATTTACTACTAGTACAAAAACCTTTGTATTTTAAAGTGAAAAATCACAGAAACGATTGTAAAAACAATCCATCACCAAAAATTCACATACGACGATGTGAATTAAAACCATGAAAATCGATATCGAATCCATCAAATGGATATTCCCAAAAATCCAAAAAAGTAGTTATCAAAGTCGATAATAAATGACAACAACCAACCAGATCATAAAAATCGATTAAATCGGAAACCCACATAAAAATAGGCAAATTAGCTGAATTTAACATCGCCAGACGTCTGGTGGTTTTCCTAGACATCTGAGCTGAAGGTCTGGAATTTTTTACATATCACTCAGATGTCTGAGCCGTAGGTCTGGAATGTTTATTCCTTTGCCACAGACGTCTGAGTGTTTTACCAAGCGTTTGAGCTGAAGCTCAGGGCAAAATTTACCTAGGTCATTGATGGCCAAATCGACTTGGAAGCGATCGAATGAGTGATGGTGGCTAGGGATTTATGCCAAGCGATAACCCAGTCCTATAGGCTCTTCAATACACACCAAACAATATGTCCAAACATCCATAGTAAGATTTTCATAGATTTTGACTTCAAAATACCAAAATTGGAAAATTCACCAAACCAATTCAATTCAAAAGTAATTGGACATGAAATAGATGTTAGGAATTCATACCTAACAATAATGAAAACTATAGACATAGACGTGAGTTCAAGAACTCACCTTTAAACTCAAAAATAAGAAATGAGAAGCTCTAAAACAAAGCAAGATCAACTCTACTTCAATCATAACTCTAGAAGCTCCAATCTAGGATCATATGCAAATATTTCCTAAGTTAAGGTTATAGGAAATTATGAAAATTGGAGAGGGGCTGAGATGGAGAAGATGAAGAGGATGCTTACCTAAGCTTCTCCTTACTTTTGGAACTTGAATTTGAATTTCCTAAGAATCCAGGGCTTAGGAATTTTGATTTCCCCTCTATTTCCCCATTTTTCTCCTTAGCTTGAGTGTTGGGGAATTATGAGTAGAATGAATGAAGAGGAGAGGAGTTACGGTATTTGGTAGAGGAGTTTGGGTTCATTTATTGGGTTAGTGGGCTAGAAAATGACCCAAAGCCTAAATGCAAACACCAAAATCCTAATCAACTCGAAACATATCAATGTTTATACTCAAAAAAGTTGTAAATGTCATTTTGAACTCAATGGAAGTGGTCTAGAGTCCTAATTCGACTATTTACAAAAAGTCACATTTTGGACTTTAATCCGATTAACGATGCTATATTTAAATAAAACATTTAAATATATAATCGTAAAATATGCGGGTTGGTACAGACTCCTCTCCTTAAAGAAATTGCATCCTCGCAATACTTAAGAAGAAAATAAAGAGTAACAACCACTTTAAGGCATAACAACACAAAAGAAAAATTTAAAGTGAGAAGTTCACCCTAAGGAGCACCAAAGAGTAATTTCGGATGTTTTCACTCGATGAATTCTCTGGATTCCCAGGAGCAATCCTTAGGATTTGCAGACCATTGAACTTTCACAAGCGGAACATCTTTATTACGAAGGCGTTTAACCTCCAAAGCAATGATACAAATAGGATGTTGCTCATAAGTCAAATTAGGTGAAACTTCAATTTCTTCAATAACACCAGGCTCAAGAATAGAATTGGAATCTCAAAGGCATTTCCGTAGTTGAGAAACGTGGAATACGTCATAAATAGTAGAAAATTGAGCCAGTAATAAAAGGCGATAAGCCACGGAACCAATGCGTTCGGTGATGGGAAATGGGCCAATATATCGAGGTGCTAATTTTCCCAATCGACTGAAATGCACAACACCCTTCATAGGTGAAACACGAATGAATACCAGATCTCCCATAGAAAATTCTAATTTCCTTCTTCGGTTATCTGCATAGGATTTTTGCCTACTTTGAGCTTCTCTCATCCTATGACGAATAAGGTCAATCTTTTCTATGGCATCACGAATAAAATCTAGACCTAAAACCAGCTTCTCACCAGCTTCAAGCCAACACGAAGGAGATCGGCATGGCCTTCCGTAGAGTGCCTCGAAAGGTGCCATACCTATACTAGATTGGAAGCTATTATTGTAAGAAAACTCGACAAGGGAAATATGATCCTCCCAACTTCCACAAAAATCAAGAATACATGCATGAAGAAGATCTTCAAGAGTTTGATTCACACGCTCTGTTTGTCCATCGGACTGAGGATGATAAGCGGTGCTAAAATTAAGCTTCGTTCCCAAAGCTTTTTGAAGACCTTTCCAAAATCCACTAGTATACAATGGATCATGATCACTAACAATAGAAGTTGGAACTCCATGCAATTTAACAATTTCTTTAACATAGAGTTTAACCAAAAGAGGTACGGTCCAATTGGGCTGAATGGGAATAAAATGGGCGGATTTTGTAAGTCTATCTACTATCACCCATAGACTTTATGACCTGAACGAGAACGGGGATGACTGTCAATAAAGTCCATGGAAATTTGATCCCACTTCCAAATGGGAATGTATAAAGGTTGCAATAACCCACCGAGCCTTTGATGCTCGGCCTTATCGAGTTGGAAAGTCATGCAACGCTTAATGAAGTTAGCAATATCAGATTTTATTTCATCCCAATAATAAAGTCGTTTCATGTCCGCATACTTTTTACTACTACCATGACGAATGGTAAATTTTGAATGATGAGAATCTTCTAAATTGTCTTTATGAAGATCACTAATGTTCGTCACGATAAGTCTACCAAATTTTTGAATGCCCCCACGAGCATCGATTTCAAAGTCTTTCAGACCACCAATATCATTTTTATCCCTACAACTTTGGCTAAGATGAGCCAATTCGGGATCATGCTTTTAAGCTTCAAGAATGCGGTCTAAAAGAGATGGATGAGCCTCAAGGCTACATAAAACAAGAGATGAACATGAATCAGATTCACGATCTCGAATCTCACAAGTGGACAAAGTCTCGAGATCATTCCATCCGGATATCATCATGGAAACAACCACTTGTTACTTACGACTAAGGGCATCGACAACACGATTTCCCTTTCCAGGAGTATAAAGAATATTAAGTTCATAAGATGCAAGGGATTCGAGCCAACGTTTTTGACGCAAATTAAGTTCCTTTTGAGAAAACAAATACTTTAAAGATTTATGATCGGTGTAGTGAACAAATTTCTCTCCCAAAAGATAATGACGCCAAATTATAAGTACAAAAACAATGGCCACGAGCTCTAAATCATGAGTGGCATATCTAGTCTCGGCAGGCTTTAATTGCCTAGAAGCATAAGCGATAACACGTTCCCTTTGCATTAGAATGGCTTCCAAACCAACACGACATGCATCGGTATAAACAATCAAATCTTGGTTCCTTTCGGGAATCACAAGAATAGGAGCATCGGAAGGGAGTTCTTTAAATTTTTGAAAAGCAGCTTCTATGATAATTCATTTATTTCATGATCCTCTTTCCCGAGTTAAGACATTCAAAATTATGATCAACTTTCTGTAACAATCTTTTTAGAAAAATTTACTTATTGCAAGTCAATTTACTATGTCTGACTGTCTCATCATAGCGTTTAGGAGATTCCTATCGATAACGTTGATCAGGCGCATCGACTAGAATTCTTAAAGCATTCAATGGGAAATACAACACAAAATCATCTTCTATACGATAAACATGTCTCTTAAAATTTTACGAATTTTCTTTGCTCGTTTTAAGAACAAAATCCAGTTATACCTATAAATATATCTTATTAGAAAGATTTGCAAATTTTAAATTGCTGTTTCACCCATAATCAATGAATACAAGGACATACTCATCCAGATATTCGCAGAATACTCGATTCATAAGATGGATGAAATAAGCTGGAGGGTTCGTCAAACCAAATGAAATAACGAACCACTCATAAGAATCGTAATGAGTGCGGAATGCGGTAAGTGGAACGCTATCCTCCGTAACTCGTAGCCGATGAAGACAGGTGGCAAGGTTGAGCTGAGAAAAGACCTTAGCATCACTCAATTGATCGAACATATCATGGGCAATGGATACTTATTTTTAATGGTCAACTCGTTAAGCTTGCAGTAATTGATGCAAAGCCTAAGAGTACCATCAAGTTTCTTTACAAAGATAGATGAAGCTCCCCAAGGAGAGGAACTAGAACAAATAAAATGTTTTGCTTCCAATTCGGATAATTGTTTACGCATCTCCACATTTTCCTTAATGGACGTACGATAAGGAGGACGAGTAATAGGAAGAGCTCCAGGGATTAAATTAATTCTAAACACAATTGCTCGCTTAAGTGGTAATCCTAAGACAGGCTCAAAGATATCGGGAAATTCACGAATTACTTGAATGAGGGAAATAACATCTTCCTCATCATGTGGGTTTAAAGAATAAAATGACACCACCGAATTGGAATAGAAATCATTAAGAACAATAGAAATCTGCTTAACAGATTGAGGAAGTCGAAGATGGATAGTCCTCTCGGGACATAGGATGTGGGCTTCATAATGGTTAAGCCAATCCTTTCCCAAAATCAATTCTGAAACCTAAGTAGCGCATAACATGCAAATCAGATCGGAAAGCATAATCACATAAAATAATCTCGACATTTTTACAAAGTAAACTGAGTGTTGGGGATCCACCAACCGAATTCGCAATTCTCAATGAAGTCACCAAGCCCATAATATTTAAAGACAAAGTATTTACAAGTTCTTTCGATATAAAAGAATGAGATGCACCTGTATCAAAAAGAACTCGAATAGGATGATCACGAAACATAATAATGCCATCAAGGACAAAATGAGAAATACCTTAACCAAGAGAAGTGTTACTAGCGGTTTGCATAACATTCAACTTTCCCTCTTTCTTGCTTTGAAGTTTGGGACATGAAGATAAAAGTGACCCAAACTTTTGCAATAGCGACAAGTAAGGGGCCTTGGACACTTATTTGCATAGTGGTCCTTAGAACTACAATTGTAGCATACTCCACGATCAGGGGTAGGAGTCTTTGCTATCGAAGTTGCTTGCTTCCCTTTCTTGTTGGGATTAGGGCTTTTGAACTTAATATGCCTCTTCTTGTTGTTATTGAGGCTCTTTTTGGCACCTCCAGCACCTCCAACATCAGTGTCACTTTCTTTATCAGCCTCTTCAAGTCGAAGAGTGATATCTACAAACTGGTCAAAAGGCACTTCTAATTTCAGAGGTAAAACCTTTTTGGGATTCTTATTCAAGGCATAGATAAACCTTAGATTCTTTACAAGATCCAAAAGTTGTTGGGCATACATAAATACGCCATCCAGAGGAGGACCACTGGATTGACCAGCACTAGGATTGCCAGGTCTAACCATCTCTTCTTCTTAAGAAAGAAAGAAAGAACGAAGGGGAAAAAGGTTATTCTCAAAATGAATTCAAATAAACTTGATTGATAAAACAAGGCATCATAAAAGAAAATAGGATAGAACAGGTCCTAAGACTCGAATTAAATCCTAAGGCACGATTCCTTAGAGAGACTTAGGACAATGATCCTTGTCATAATATCCTATATTGTTCCGAAGTTTGGCTCTGATACCAAGCTCTGACGCCCCACCTCTATACTCACACTAGCCATGGACACTACGGGGTAATACCGTCGACTAGCATGAAGAATAAGACTGTTGAGGAGCGACCATCTATGTAATTGCTTTGTGCGAGTACCGACATGTCAGATAGTATGTCATGCATTTCATTTCAAAAGGAAATCCGACATATCAAATACAAGTTCAAAGCTACTACACAGTGGCTTTGTGGCCTTCGGAAACAAATACAAAATAAACATAACAAAAAATCAGTCACAAATATTCATATCACCAAGGCGGAAATGGATATGAATAACACATAGAAGTGAACATCATAGTAGTGGTCATACAAGATCCACTACATCACAAGAGAATAGGTTCAAGTCCTAGACAAAAGAATATGTATACATCAAGGAGTCTCTATCTTGAATGTATAAAAACAAAAACTACTAAGCTAAAGTAGTTAGACAAAAGTCAGAAGCTAGTCCCTGCTAAGAAGTCAAGTGGAAGCACCTCAAACACCTCGGTCTGACCCAAGTATTATTTAAGAAGAAAAATAATAAACGGATCAGTCTAGCTATAATTATCATGTAAGATGAGATAGGATAAGAGATATGACAAAAATATATGATAACAATAATACCATGCTGTGACAAGTATATATTTGATAACAATGAAAATCATACAATATCTCAAGTTTTCTCAAATATCCAAAAAGAATATCATATTCTTTAGCTTATTCACCAAACCTCAAATATTGACAAAACATATCAATGCAAACTGCAAAAGTTGGTGAAACACAAATTCCAGAAATCATCAATTAGAAATCCAAAAAACATAAAAGGGGGAGGCCTTTTGTAACGACACGACTTTTCGACGCTCGAAAGTTGACATTAATATGTCCACTGTATCAAATGCCGCGCAATCGAATACCGGAAAACCAAACCATTAGGGTTAAAAGAAGAGGTAGAGGAAGACAGAAGAAAAGAAAGAACAGAAAAACAGAAACAGAAAACAATATCAGAATCTCACATTCGCAGCGGAACAATATATAATAAATGAAACAATAATCTTTAAAACAAAAGACTATATCAGTTTATACATACATCAATCAGAGTCAATATACAACTGGACAGTTGTATAAACTTGTCCTCATACAGAATACACAGCGGAATAAATAAACAAGTACGGTAGTAGTAGGGCTGCACAAAGTATGGGTCGGGTCGGGTCAGACCAAATATTTCATCCGACCCGCATAGGTATGGGTTTAAGGTAGCTCAACCCGTATCCGACCCTATATGAGGTTGGATATGAGTTGGGTCGAAGTATGGGTTGGGTCGAAGTATGGGTTGGGTCGGGTTTAGTAGGGTTGGGTTGGGTTGCATGAATCTAATAAAAAATGAGAATATAAGGGAATATTTTCAAAAAATAACATTAAAATGTTCAACATAATATATTAGATTTTAGCTAACATAACGCACTTAAACTAACTAATTCATTATAACATATATTTTATTAAAATTTCATTGTAAAACACATCATATGAAATTAGTTCACTATATAGTAGAACAAGTGTTTCATTTTAAAATACATTAAAATGCCCTTTGGAATATCTTTGCCAAATTCTATCTTGTTTGGGTTGACATAAAATATGCTTTTTCATATATTTACTGTAGAATACATAAACATTATTCTAGGATTAGACTATTCTAATTTTAAGTGTATTGATATTAAATTAGGTTTTTAATATAGGGTTGGGTTGGGTTAAAGTAGGGTTGGGTTGAACAAAATAACACACCCGACCCATATATAGTATGGGCTACAAATTGTAACCCATATCCGACCCGAACTAGGATGGGTTGGGTTGGGTTTATGTGGGTTGGGTCGGGTTGGATATGGGTTGTGTGCAGCCCTAGGTAGTACGCTTCGCCATCCAGCTTATCTCCAAAGCTCCAGAATATCCAGAATATCCTGATAAAAATAACTCTAGGCTGCCCGTGTGGAAAATTATGGGCACCTAGAGTTTAGAAAGGAACAATAAACTCCGAGTCAGTCATGGTGACTGGTGTGAGATCGTAAAGTAGTTATTTTTGCAAAGAAAATAAAACAATTCGCAATGCTTTTGGAAAATGAAACTACCATAAGGCCTCCCGCCACACACACAATGCAAACGCAGAATTGGAGGAGATTTCTCCTTATGATAGTCAAAAATGCTTACTACGCAAAATCAATTGATATTATTATTAATGTCTAGTGTGGAAAACATTTCAAAAATATAATATCAATCTTAGCCAACATACAACCATTGTTGTATGTCTACTATAGCTACTACGTTCAGTAGCAGGTTACCGCCACATCCCATAGCATGTAATACAATTAAAAACCGTACAGGGTTCGTATTGTTTCTTTGGATTTCCAACAAATGGTCAGGCAAAGGAACTTCCTTATACCGAAATAGAACGCCTCTGGAAAGACGCCTCGGATCCTAACCGGATCTCTGCAAACAAAAGGCCGACGCTACCTCACGCTCTAACCGAGCTGTAACTAGGTAACTAACACATGAGCTATGCCATCCCCCGGTCGTTACCGACCTTTATCCGAGGATCCTCAATCAAAAAGCAACAACCACAAAATATAATAAATGTGTGGCATTAACATAGGTAAAATATCTGGGCTCCATACCATGATATCACCTTTTATCCAGAAGGAAATGGCATTCCCTAGGGGCGCTACCCCTACAAACCTCTGCCGCAACATTCCTGTTTGGACCATTACCGGGTTGTGAGGCTCGACGAAGTCTCGTCTACAAAGCTACGCTTTTTCACAAAGCCACGCTTTTTCACAAAGCAACGCTTTTTCACAAAGCAACTCTTTGATCCACAAATGATCAACAGCACTTCGTGTGCCACATTACCAAATTGGGAATGTATCACTAGTAACCATCAACTACATAACCTCTGAGCTCGTACGTCTCAGAGAAGGGTGTTAAGCTAAGAGAATAAATTCTCCGCCACCAACAGAAATGTATTTGATAGAAACCAGCTTTACATCTCAAAGTGTAACGTCAGACACACATCCATACAAGTCCATTCCGGGATCGAACGGAACCGAAGGCACTTCCAAAGAAGCCCTTGCAATCCGGATATTCACTAATCACGTCCGGACTTCTCATCACAAAAAGAGTGATATAAATCTCTATACCGGAGCAACTCGGTGCAGAGACATTCGACAGGTTGTCCTTTCATTTTCGAAAAATATCCGGTCTTCACCACCGGTCTTCAATACGATCCATATCGTCGGATCACTAATTCGGAATGGGTTATATGACGCAAAGGTCTTTTCCCGGCTAAACCGAATAGTGTGCGTTTTTTTTTAAAAACAAATCAAGTGCCATTTCAAAGGCAAATATTGATAGTCGGTTATTTAACTATCAATAACATTCACAACAATCAGCCAATTTAAATAATTTTTCCCAAATTAATAAATTTCAAATCTCTTCACAAGATATATATATTTTTCCACACTTCACATTTGAAAACCAATTTCAAATCATTATTCAACACTTCACATTTGAAAATCAATTTCAAATCATATTTCACACTTCACATTTAAAAATCAATTTCAAATCATTATTCCACACTTCACATTAAAATAGTCCATTTAAACCAATTAAATAAATCCTTATCGATTTATTTCAAATTTACATTCCAAATCTGTAAATTTATTTCCACACTTCATCACTTTGAAAACCAATTTCAAATCATATTTTCCACACTTTAAAAATAAATCAATATTTATTTTTAAAACAAATTTATGTTTCCTTTATAAATTCTATTCGGAATTTACATTCTCAAATATTCACTTTTAACACCAAATCAACTTTCAAATTGATTTCTCAATTTATTTCAAATCCCAAATCGAATTCCAAATTGATTTCTGAATTTACTTCAACACCGAATCACATTTCAAATTGATTCTAACTTTTAATCCCAAATACCAAATCATTTTTACAAATCGATTTCCAAATTTATTCTCAACACAAAAATCAATTTTTCATTCAAACACCAAATAAGTTGATTTCTCAAAGATTTATTTCAAATACCCAATCAATTATCAATTTGATTTCAAACAAATTTATCTCCTTTTAAATAAATTCTTTTATTTTTCCAAACCATCTAAAATTCAATTTTAATTTCAGAAATCCAATTTCATTTATTTCTGGTATCCAACGATACCAAAAATACATTCGGCTAAATTATAGCCTTCAACAAAATCAATCACAGATATAATCATACACAGATTATAAATAATCAATCAAACAACATATGAAATCAATTCAAATGTTTTGAGGAATCCTGTTGGATCCCTCCAACCTGTTTCCCTGCATCCACAGATGTTAGCACAATACCAATTCCACTTCGAGGTGGAATATCGCGGTATATGGGATTTATAAATTATCATCCGCTTACTAACGGCGCAATAGGGTCTCATCCGCTATATAATGCGGGAAATCATCAACTGCAATATATACATATGCCAATATATATATATTGCTATATATATAGATATATCCTACTATATCTAATATCACATCCAGACAGACAATCAATCAATAACTGCAAAAGAAAATCCACTTTCATTTTGAGTGAGAAGATCTCACCTTTAATTTATTAGCATCCATTTTTATTCCAGATTGTTTTCTCCAAATTTTGGACCTTGTAACAACAATTTATATACAGTTGATTAATATTCGAAAAAAATCGAATAATAGATTTCCATTTAATAGATTTGTTTGATTTAACTAATATGTAATTTTAAAATTCCTTTTCAACCCTATATATTTTTCCTGTTCTACTGTTCATACTTATATTTTGCTGTTAATTTCAAGTTGTTGTATTTTTTTTTCAAAATCATATATACATGCATATATTTACTTTAAATAACAGAATAGAGAATTCCTTTCCTGTAAAACTTTCTACTTCTTTTTTGTATAAAAATTTTCTTCTTTAAATTAATTTAATTTCAGTAGTCAAAATGATTAAGTAGTTTAATAAAATAAATTAATCACCAAACATTTATTTTTCTCCAACTACTTTTTATATATATATATATATGATTTCCAGGTTAACAAAAAGGTTTCTGTTTTAGATAAGTCGATAATACATTTATATTTTATTTTCTGCTTTTTGTAAAATATATTACTGACTAAATAGAGTTCTCTGTTTTTTTTCTTTCTGAAATATGTACATATATATTTTCAAATCTAAACTTTTTTAAACCCTGTTAAAAAATCTTTTGATGGTTGAAATAACAAATCACAATCAAATTACAATTTAGACCTAAGCAAACATTAAACTTTAATGTTTTGAAAATTTAAATTACCTAAAAAGATCATACAAAATTTGGAAATTGTGTTAAGTAAATGAAAATTTTGAAAACTTTAATGTTTTGAAAATTTTCATTTACTTAAGTAAATGAAAATCATCTCTAAAAAGATCATACAAAAGAATTAGAGTGGATCAAATAACTTAACTGCCTTATGAGTGATAGAGAGATAGTCTCTAGACCCGATCTTGGACAACTAGTGCCTGAGTTCTACCCTAGCTATAAGGACTGGCCCAACGGAGAGGATAGTAAATTTGATTTACTCGAACCATATTTTCCTAAGATAAAAAGAGATTCAGAGATTTCCAAAAGTTAAACAAGATTTTAAAGTAATAAGATTTTGTTGATATATGAAATGTATTGGTTAAACTCTGTATTAAATTCCAAAGAGGGAACTCGTATTATCCGTGTGAACTTAAAAGATGATTTCACCATTATTCGACGAATAGTAAAGTTTGAATATGGAAATTAGTATTGAAGTATAATTAGTATAATTTCTATGGATCCTTTTTACTCAATACAATTTGGTTTGGGTTTATAGTAAACGATGTCTTAAATAACATTGTTTCTGACCCATTTAAAAGTTATTATTTGATAATAAGAAATCTTCGTTAAGATTTAATTAAATGATTTGGAAATATTTTTCTAAGTAAAGGGTGAAATGGTTTAATTAACAAAAGAATTTTATAAATGAGGTTTAATTACCTCGTACATACTGAAATAGAATATGATTTGAAGATGTACATCTCTAAAGAGATATTTTACTTGGATAAATAATATTGATTAAGTAAATAATAACCAACCATATGCTTTACATCTTTATCGATAATTGGTTTGGAGAAACCGAGGTCGGATTCGTGTGAACCCTATCCAAAAATAACTTCGAACCAATATACGTTCGAAAGTTAGAATATGTTAAAGACAATGATTGTAAAGACGGAGATCTTCATAACGTAGGGTTGCTTGCCACTAACCTCAGGGGAAATTTCCCTATCATATATATGGTGGTAGTGTTACCTTTGTTTTGAATTCTTCAATGGAAGGACTGCTCGCTACTAATCCTAGGGGTGATTCCCAAACAAGATGTAGTAGGAGTACAATCGGTTTGTCCTATTCTTGGACAACTTATATGGACGAGTGTCTGACATTGCATTTCTAAGATACGTACATTGAATTTTACAAACATACATCTGTTTGGTGGTGTAGGTGGTAACCCCTCTTACACTTAACACCCTTTTTTAAGATGTACGAGCTCAGAGGTTGTAATTTTGTGGAAATGAATAATGTGCTATTAGAAATGGCAATGTGTTATTCAAAGTGGGATTTGTCATGTGAAAGGTAAAACGTTACCTTACGCCTCACACTTTGGTAATGGCAAAAACATGGTAGATGTGGCAGGGCTAAGTGGGTCGCACCCATTAGGATATAGTCATCACCTTTCTAAATTACCATATATATATATAGAGTTTATTGTGTATGCTATGAGATGTCTTGGATAGGTCAAGAAAGACCGAGGTGATGGCATATTCGGTAATATCTATGATAGAGGTAGGCCAGTTCTATATTGGTAGAGGTTGGAGCCTAAGGTGCATTCCTCTATAGATGTACTGTCGGAAGGTAGTCTCTTACCTTGTCATTGTATGGAATCCATACTCCAATACGAGCCTTTACAGTTTTAGTTGCAAACCTATTATGCCAGAATTTAATAAATGTAACAATTTCGGCTATGATTAATACAGTTATTTGAAAAGTGTTTTCAAACCAATGTCATTAGAAATAATATCAAATGATTTGATAAAAATGTTTAAGTTATCATAAGGGAAAAGCACATTTGTGTTTATTGCGGCGTGGTCTTATGAGATACTCTTCCTTTCAAAGGTTTTGTTTGGCATCAAAGTCGATTTATGACACTATCATATATATATATATATGATTTGCGTTTCTCATGCTGGTTTGCCAAACTGGTCTGAGTAATTTTAATTCTAGGGTCAGATCCGAGTAGTTTCAGGATAGCTG
Organism: Allium fistulosum; assembly: GCA_030737815.1. Classification (NCBI taxonomy): domain Eukaryota; kingdom Viridiplantae; phylum Streptophyta; class Magnoliopsida; order Asparagales; family Amaryllidaceae; genus Allium; species Allium fistulosum. The sequence continues at coordinate 729,156,163 of CM060902.1, read as the reverse complement.
AAGGAGCTTGGAGTTTCCAGAGGAAAGTTGGAGATCATCATCAACGTATAATCATAGTTTACTTTTAAACCGTGTTTTTCGTTTTTCAGCATTTGTAAGGACAGGTATTTATAACTGTCGAGGCTGAGCTTAGGATAGATTCTGATCTATGTATTTAAAATTTCCGCTGTAAAGATTATATATTGAAATAATATATGTTATTCCATTCGTGTAAGATTCTGTTCTGTCTTTTTTTCTGCCTTCATCAACTTGCCTTTCTAGTACTTGCATATTAGGCACATGAATACCATGGATGTATTAGTGTTGATTTCTAAGGGTCGAAATGGTGGGTCGTTACGTCCTCGGTCTCCCAAGTGCTATCACCTTTGCTTTCACTCCACTAAACCTTCACCAACTTCACCCTCTTCCTCCTAAGCTGGTTTATATCACGTCCGACGATACGAATGGGCCTTTGAGGTCTCGAAGCCTCTGGTTCAATCTCGATATCATCTGGTTAATCTAGTGAGATAGTTAAACCTAAGTCGTGCACAAATTTCCGTAAGTGAGAAACTTGAAACACATTATACACTCCCACCATTCTTTAAGGTAAGTTAACTCTGTAAGAATGATTCCCAATCCTCTCTAGTATCAAAAAAGGACCTACAAATCTCTATGCTAACTTCCCTTTACTACCAAACCAAATTACATTTTTCAAGGGAGAGATCTTGACAAATACCATATCATTAATAGAGAACTCTAGATCTCTACATCTCTTATCAGTGTAGCTCTTCTGTCTGCCTTGAGCATCTTTCATTCATTGTCGAATGATCTTAATCTTCTTCGATGTCTCTATAATCATATCTGGCCTAAGTATAAGTTTCTCGCTCGCTTCCCACCGACACAGAGAAGCGTTATATGTTCGGCCATACAATCCCTCAAATGGTGCCATAAGGATGCTAGAACTGATAATTATTATAATACGTGAATTCAACAAGATGTAAGCGATCATCCCATGAGCCTCCAAAGTCTAGTATGCAAGCATGCAATAGATCCTTTAAGGTATGATTCACTCTATTAGTTTGGCCATCAGTTTGAGGGCGGTAAGTTGTGTTGAGGTGTAGTTATGTCCAAACCGCCTCCTATAAGCTCTTCAAAACCCATTAGTGAATGATGGGTCTCGATTACTCACAATGCTCTTTGGCACACCATGCAACGGTTCTTTGCATTTCACATACAACTCGGCTAGTTTGACTACTATTCTACTTGACCTGATGGGTATAAATCTGGCGCTTTGAGACAATCAATCAACTATATGGATAGTACACCTCATATTCCTACCACTGCTCGTCGATTTCAAACTCGTACTATTTCTTGGTAAAAAATGAAGTCGGGAAAGTGAAGGTTGTGTTACCTCTAGGCATTGCCTTGACGATAATTTTAACTTTCGAGACAGTGACAAGTTTCCATACAGCGATGTTTAGTGCCAAGAGTATGACTAAATTCTTTCCATATAACTGATGTTGTTTACGGAAACTTCTTTTCCATAACCGAATCGAATTAAAACCAAATTTGTGCTTGGCCTTACATTACAAGTATTAGCTTTAAAACACTTTGTTGAAAGAGTTTTACTAACTTCAAAACATCAATTTAAAAAGGATTTAATAAATTAAAACAACCTTATTACATTGATTAATTTTATTTAAACTTCATCAAACAATTTGATTTTTGTACTTTAAATGTCTTTAAATAATAAAAATGGTAAACCACTTTTAAACCTTATTAATTCAATTAATTAGTAAAATATAATTAATTAAATTAATAAATAATTAATTAAAATGAATAACAAAGTCAAAACATCCTTGTTACTTTGATAAATTCACTTTGAAACTTCATATATTAAGTTAATTAATTAACCCCAATAACCTTTAATTAAAAAGAGTAAATCACCTTTAAAACATCATTAATTCAATTAATTAATAAATTTAAATGTAATTAATTAAATTAAATAAATTATTAATTAATTCACTTTACTTAAAAATGATCTATTAATTATAAACATCAATAAAGGAAATATTAATTAGAGTTAAAAGAAGTTGATAAGTTTTAAAAATCATTTATTAAAATGATTTATTAATTTAAAAGCATTATTAGTAAATTGATTTATTAACTTTAGTTCATCATTATTGAATGATTAATTATCCCTAAACGTCATTAAATGAAACGATTAATTCAATTTAAAAATCATTGAATAAAATGATTAATTAATTTAAACAATCATTAACAAGTTTAGTAGTTACATTTAAAACACATCATTAACTTAGTAATTAGTTTACCTTAATCCTTTTTAATTAAGTAATTAAATAATTAAGTAATTAATTAATGAAATAATCATTATTAAAATAACTATTTTTTTTAGAATATCAGCAATCAAAACCTTGCTTAACTTTTAAAATTATTCCAAACACGATAATGAAACCAAACAGTTTCGATAAAAGGTGATTTTCCGAAAGTGCCGAAATAGCGACTATCGCTATACGGGTAGTTAGGCAAACAAACATATGATATTAGCCATACAACCAAACATCACATAGCAATGGTATAATCACAATACAAGATAAATAATGATGATACAACATGTAATAAGTAATTACTAACAATTATATTAACTTTAACTACCAACTTTTCATATAGCTAACCACATCCTTACTAACTGGCAAATGCGATAACTTTTCAAAGTATGAAACAAACAAACAACAAAACCATCACTTCACATATAGAACAAGCATTCATAGGCTATTAACAAGATCATTAACATAGTATAAACTTGGTTTAAGAAAGTGTAGTTTTACTCATCGAAAGCTATCCAAACCATCGCTAACTTAGGGCATGACCTATAACTTCCATTCCTAAGTGAAAGATAGAGTCTTGGACCCTCAATGCACTAGGTAGGCTAAGCCTTGAAAGAAGGAAGTGAAACTTGTTTTGGTAAGGTGGAGTGACTTTGGATAATCATCGAATTCTCAAAAATTGAACCCAAAAATAGGTCATTTTCTAACTAGTTTTTAGACTATTTACTCTCGAACTTTGAAAAAGTGGTAAAGAGGAAAGTTTTAAAAAATTCTTTTCTCTATAATATTAAAAAATTAATCACTCAATTTTGATTAGTTTTGAAGAAGATATGATCAAAAGAAGAAGGACCATTTTCGGACTTGAAATTCTGGGTCCAAAAACATTCTGTAAACAATTGATATTTTGACGTAGCTATGCTCGAAATTTGAAGAAGCGATCAACATAAAAGTTGTAGCCATTGGAATTTGACATTTTTTTAAAAATAACTTCATTTGGACAAGATATGAGAGAGATCCGATCGATGGAAAAAGAGGAAAATTTAGAGAGATGAAAGGCTATTTATAAGCAAGTGAAAATGTGAATTACCTAAACACCCCTTGTCCTTTACCCTCCATATTATTTTTCCACCTCAACACCCTCCATAATACATACCATCTTAGTTTCCATCTTTTTCCCCATCATGTCAAATAAAACATGTTTAAACATGTTTTGAACTTGAGTCGCGAAAGTGTCAAATCATGTCTCTTAAAGCATCTTTTAGTATATACATGTATATACTTAAGTATATATACCTACGTATATACCAATATCTACTAACTAATTTAAATTCTTAAGCATTTAAATGTTCCTTCAAATATAAACAAGGCTTATAATATTTCAAACAATTTTTATACGATGGAACGTCTAAAATTCGGAAAACGATTTCCGGTCACATTTTGGATTTTTATTTGAACTAATTATTTTGGTAAACATATTTTGAAATTGATTTTAAAATAATTAATTATGATTTAAAAGATGTTTATTTGGTTATAAAAATCCACTATTAAAATATTTAAAAATGATTTAAATATTCAAATACAAAGTGATTATTTTACGGGTTGTTACACTCTCCCCCCTTAAAAAAATTTGGTCCTTGAAATTATTGCGGAGTGGAAGAATTAATAACCATCCTAAGAAAATCAATTTACTTACTTGGTTTTTAGTAAATGTGATTAATTATATATTCCTTAATTGTATTATTTTAATCATAAACACATGCAATATAAACGCTATAACAACCATATGCAATCAAGTAACATGATGCATCAAAAGTAATGCAACAAATATGTGCAACAAAGTAAAGAGAATATTATATAATAAATGCTATGCATCCAATATTTTTTAAAACACTTCCAAAATTTAGAACTAAATGCCTGGGCCATGATATTCAAATTTCTTCCAAAAAAATGTATTAAAACCAAAACCATAAATGACTAGAAGGGGGTCCTCCTAGCAAAACATGTAAAAACTCTAGAATCAAAACAACAAGAAGCATCTAGTAGTATTTCGGTTCCTCCAAATAGAACAACTAGATGAACAATTATTATCTCTTTCCAAAAAAATTCCAGAATCACATTTTCAAAAGCCCCGGGATTTAAGTCCTAATAAACAATAATTCAAAAACCTTGGTTTATAAATTTTTAACTTTATAAACAATGGTACATAAGACCACACAATCAATCAATCAAATTTAATTAAATCAAATCAACCAAAATCCATAATGGAATATACTAACACTATCAATCATTCAAATTCTATAAGGAAAAAAAATCTAACAATCAACATTATTTAAAATGTCAAAAGATTAAGAAAAAACTACTAGCTTAGGTCAAAAACTTTGTTGATTGCCTAAAATATTGATAATTATCTAAGCGTACCATTCTTTGCTCATTAGCCTTTAGTATTGCTTAGAAGGTTATCCAAACTTACTCGGACAAAATTGAAAGTTATAAGTTATTTGTTTTTTGGCTACACCAATCTTTTTAAATTACATAAATTTGGATTTAATATTTTATTCAATACCAGAATTGTTTATGAATTATTTTATAAATTTTCATCTAAGTTTAAAAATATTTTATAAAGTCCTTTCTTTATAAGACACCAAATAATAACTTATTCCACTTTATTTACTTGTATAATACCTTCGAAATCCAAAGAGTATATACAAAACACAAAACTTATTTTACTTTTCATAATTTAGGTGAAGATCAAATCAAAATTTAGGTCTTTTAAAACTGAGTTGTAAGGACCCATAAATTTATCAATTTGATAAATTATATTTATTTTTAAAATATTCAAATATAATATTTTTTAACATAGTTATGATGTTTTAAAACAATAAATAATATTTGTATAAGTATTTTAAAAAATACGTAATTGGAAAAATAGTGATAAAATGACCGAAAATCATTTCATCGACAAACATCTCTAAAGTCATAAAACATCGCGCACGGAGCTGGATACATAAACTTATTTTGAATTTTGAATTAGAATATGAAATAAAATAATTTATTTTATTTTAAAAATAAAATAAAAGTATTGATGACATCGTTAGTGATGCCCTTATATTTAATAATTGATTTATTATTTTAAATTAAGATTTAATGATTTAATAATTATTATAATTATTCAAATAATTTTTTTAAAATGGTAGTAATTCATTTTAAATAGTTATATAGTGATAATAAATGATATTTAATAGTTTTATAGTGATATGTATGTTGAATTGAAAAATATAAGAAAATTGATATTGCTTTATCGGTATAATAGCAATTTTCGTAAATAATTGTTAATATTGATTTATATAATTTTATAATTCAAATGAGATCATTATTATTAATTGAAAATGATTAGAAATTTATTTTCTAATTTTGGTCGCATATATATGAAATTTAAATTATAAGTGAAAATGTGACTGGTAATCGGTTTCACGATTTTCAATGGTTTGACAAACGGAAGTTGTTTAAAGTCAATGTAACATTGTTTATATGTCATGTACACATATATAACATAGTTATACACACCCTAACACATACATACATCCATATATATATATACATACACCTCACATATTTACACATTTATAAATACATAAAGTTAAAAATATCTAAGATATTTTCCATTTACTTACTCTTTAAGTATCCAAAAGTCAAATGCACTTGCTAGGAAGTAAATGAACTGATGGAGGCACATGGGGAGGAGGGGCTAACGTGTAGAATGATGGAATGAGAGGTGTGGGCAAGGGGTAGAAATGTAATTACACATTTAGATATTTTTACACAATTTTTTTTTATAAATACCCACCAACATTCACACATTCATTAACATCATTCTCTTTTTCTTCCTCTTTCCTCCAAAAGCTCCAAGATCCCTTCTTTAGTCGCTTCCTTCTTAGAAAAATTATTAAGAAATAATGATGTGCACGTAAATGTGCATATATTTACATCCATATTTTATATATTTTTATTTAAATAAATTTCATATTTGGGCATTTTAACATGTTTAAACCAAAATTCAATTATTGTCAAATCATCATATATTAATCTTCATTCAGGGGCAAAATGGTCATTTTTTGTGCATGTGCCAATTTGAGAAATTTTACTTGGACATTTTTATGATTTTATAGGAATTTGCATGCATATGGAAGAGGGTTTTATGAAGATACATGCATACACAAATGAATACAAAGGAACGAAGAGGAAATAATTCAAGCTCATGATCATGGAGGACCCCACCCACTTACCTAAATTTAATATTAGAAGCTAATGGACAACTAAGTGGAGGTTAAAGCTTCATGCATATTTAATGATGGATGAATTAGTGGTTAATGATTACTTGGTGGCCACACTTCCTAAAGGGCATTTTGGAAAGAACTCTAAAAATTGAATTAGGGTTTTATGCATGTATAAATAGCCCTCTTATGTACATGTAAATATCTTCTACACTTTCACATTAGTTAGAAATTTAAGAAAGCAAGTTGTAATGTCAATGTTTTATGAAATAAAAATGGCTTTCTAGCATCTTTCTCCTTTCTTTTCTACATGCTTCTTTTTACCTTTATGTTCATTTTTACTTCTATGCTCTCTTCTTTTGTTTGTTAGTTGATTAGATTTACATTCATGCAAGTAGTGTGGATTTATTTTTTATGCAAGTAGTTTAGTAGCTAATCTCATTTTTTTCCTTTGCTTATTTTCTATTTCTTTTGCTTTTTAATGTTGAAATTTACAAGTGTTGATTTGATAACACAAATGAGTAGCTAAACCTTTTCAATTTAAGAGTAGTGGAGCTATCTAACTTTATATAATTTCAACATTTTTATGAGTTATGATCTCTTTTATTTGTGCTTCATGAAAGTGAATTTTGATGTAAGTTTATACAAGTGGGTTTGATAGCTTATGTTGCATATGCAAAGGAGCTATTCTTATTCAACATAAACACAAATTACATCAATATTTGCTAATTGGTTTCTGATTTTGAAATGAAAGTAAAAACAAAATTTGATGATCTATATTACTAATTATAATAGTAAATAGATCATACTTAAAATAGCTTTTGCTTTGACTTCATTTTCATGAGAAATGATAAGTGGTTAATTTGTTGTATTATAGTTTGATGGTTTAAGTTATGTTAGTTAATAACATAAATAAACCATACTTATGATAAATGCAACAATTATTTCACTTAATATCAAAACTAGAGATCATAATTATTTGTTTGTTGATTTACAAAAATATGAGAGTGGATTTGTCTCTAAATTGCTCTCTAATCTCATAGTTTTTAATCTCATTTTAATTCTAGTTTTAGCTTCATTTTGCTTGCAGTTAACAATTTCCTCTCCATTTGGTATAATTTGATTGAATTGATTTTTAAAATATAACAATTCCCTACGGATCGACCCATACTCGCCACGCACTAAATTTTGTACACCGTGCGCTTTCGGTATAAATTTAATTCAAAATTTATTGGTGGTTTTCTAGATAGAAATTCCATCGTTAAACAAGTTTTTGGCGCCGTTGTCGGGGATTTGTTTTGGTTTTAATTTCTATCCTTCAAATTATTTTTCTTTGATTTTTGTGTGTTTTATTTTGTGTGTTTGTTTGCATTTAAAAAAAATTGTGTTTGTTGTGTGATTTGTTCTTGCATTTGTTTGTCTGTGTGTTTGCATTTGTGTTTTTCTATTTTGCATTTGCTTTGTAACTTGCATTTGCATTTAGTTGTTGCTTTTCTAGTTCTTCTAGTTTAAAAAAAATCACCATACAATTTCATTTAAAAAGAAATTTCTTTTACTTCATTGCCATTTTTCTATTTTACATTGTACATTTTTCATTTTCACATCCACTGCTACTGTTCACTCTATTCATAGTGCCATACTCTTCAGACCATCCATTGCCGCCTCCCCCCCCCACACTTACATCTTCCACTGCCTGTTTGTAGAGCAAAGTAGCACCATCGCAAACCCTTCACCATCCTTCATCCACTTCAAGTCTGCCTTCATACCATCTACTGCAACATCAACAGCACTATCATTTCCAGTGTATACAACTCCATTGCTCCTCAGTTCTATCCCCTCCACACTTGCTCCTCAATATACATTGCCTGTAAAACAACGTTGTACATTCCTCCTCTTGCGTGCATGTACCCCCTACCCCTTCATTCACCATCTTCTTGCAACCATCCACTACGACTCCCAAATCCGCCAACAACAAAGCAATTGTTCCTCAACAACACACACTGTCCCCTCTCAAAACACTTCTAAATTTCTCTCAACCACGTAACAAATTGCCTTGCCACAACAGCTTCTAACCATCTCTACCACCAAATTCAAACACATTCTCCTACATTCACTGAAGTACTCTCGGCAACATCATCTCCAAACACATTCTCCTATAACTACATACACTTCACTTTCTACCTCAGTCATACCACAACAAACTTCCAGACTACCATCATCATTTACATTCCTGCAATTCACAGCTCCACTACAATTCAAATTGTCATACTGCAATTCACACTCGACAAACCACATACCAAAGCAAAACATCACCCATCTAATACAAAACTGCAATTCAAACCATAAAACCATCCAAACCATAAAACTGCTTCCCAAAACGCCACTGCATAACCGCAATCTCCACTACGTCTCCTCCACCTTCTATCCTCACTTTGACCACAAACCAGAACTACCCCACAACCGCGAACCTCTCCTCAAACTCCTCCACAGCCATCCTCTTCACTGTGAACTTCAACTGCCCCACTGCAACATTTCCTCACCCTGACTAGTCTGCCAGTTCTATCGTGCCATATCAAACCCTACAACACATCACTAGATATCCACTTCCCTCACTTGTTACTGCCATCACCCATTCTTCCAAACAAACCACCCTCTGTAGCAAACCAATTCACATCATCAAACTGTCATACATCCTCCTACCAAATTTCACCACTTCTCCATTCATCACCTCTGTTAACATTGCACTGCCGCTCCCTCTATTACAGCAGCAACCAAATACTACTCCTCCTCCACCATAATTTTTATATAACCCACTACCCCTCTACATCAACATCCTCCTCAACTTTCCTCTACTTCTTTCTTCTTCAAAACTCGAACCCACGCCTCCCTCTACAAGTCCAAAGTCATCTCCCCTACCGAAACTTCGCTAAAGCAAACATCCATCTCATCATCAGCTACTGCGACCGCGAATTTACAACAACTCCAAATCAACTCGAATCCTGCAATCACCTCGATTCAATAACTACGCCGCAATCCTTCTCCATCGAATATCGCACAACATCTCCTTCCCCAAACAAAATCCGAACACTTATTCATAACAACAGCAGCTCAAAATCTCGTCTTCATGCCTTACGGAAATCCTGTTAAGTGGAACATTGATTTTTAGTTCGAACTTTGAAGATTGGAATTTAATATTGGTATCGAAGTTGCATTTGAGAATCTTTGGATAAATTTTTTTTTCTTCTGTGAATTGCATGGAACATTTGAGTTATGAAAATATTTAAGTTGGGGGCTGTAGTTCGAATGGACCGGTGTTAAAGATTGTGTTGTGTTAATTTTTTTTAGTTTGTGTTAACTTCTTTTCTTTACTTTAGAAACAATAAAAAAAAGCTTTTCGAAAAAAAAAGTTTCCTTTAATTTGCCTTCTTTGGTTTAATTTGTTTTGTTTCCTTTTTGTTTTTCCATCCATATTTCTTTTATAAAAAAAATTTCTTTTAATTTGTTTTCTTTTATTTAATTTTATTTTAGTTCGATCCTCATTAGAAAAAAATTGTTTGCTTTCTTTTAGTTTAGTTTTGTTTTATCCTTCAAAAAAATAGTTTTAACTTGTTTTATTTTGTTTTAATTTGTTTTAAGTTCCATCTTTATATGTTAAAAAAACTATATATATCTTGTTTTTAATTTTCAAGTTGTAGGAAATAAAAGGAAGAATTGCTTGCTAAAACTGCTTCGCTTACTTGCTTAAAAAAATCATTGCTTAAAAATAAATTGCTAACAATTCTGCACGCTCTAGTATCATGCCCTTTTCCCTTATTTTTATTTGAATTGCATTGTCGGTTGCTTGCATTTGCACTTATATTAAAAAATTTCAAAATCCAAAAACAAAAACAAACTTCATTTTAGTTATACTGTAAATTCACGTTTAATTTTTTCTTTGCATTCATCTAATCTTATTTTCTTTTCTAAGGGAAATACCCCAATTCACATAAGGTGAGAGATTTCATCACCCTTTCCTTAGCCCACAAATTGCATTTCATCGTAGAATTTGACTAATAATAAAGGTTAGACATTCGATTAAAGGCTGTCACGAGCTCACCTAGGGTTTAATTGTATCTTCACAATTGTTTTCTTTGAATAATTTTATTTCTTGATGTCTAGGCTACGACAGAGTAATAACCATTTATAAAAATTACAGTGATTCGTAAATATTATAGTGGTTGTTCCTTTGAAGGTACTTAAACCTTTAGTTGCATTGCTATGGTGATTCATGATGCACCGATAACCCATGCCCGTTACATGGCTGAGAAATATTTTTGTTGATTTATGACAAAGTGCGATTATACAATTTTGGGTTAGGAGCTACTAAGGATAGAAAATTGTAATTAACTCTTTTGCATTCATTTAGTTTCATTAGTTCATGCATATTTAAAAAAAATCATAAATCCAAAATCCAAAATTTTTTGTAAATTTTACTTAACATAGTTTTAATCCCAAAAAATCCTTTTTCCTTTCTTTTGAAAATTTTCAATCAAAAGCAAAAATCCAAAAAATATAACATCTTTTCAAAAAGAAAAAAAATATAAAATTCAAAAACAAAAATGAAAAAAATCAAATTCTCATTTTGTAAAGACAAAAACAAAAAAAATTCCTTTGGTAAATATTTGCAAATCTGAAAATTTAAAAAAAACAAAATTTACAGAAACAAAAAAAATATAAATATTTGAAAAGCCAAAAAAAAATCTAACTTTTCTTTTGAAAAATAAATTTCACTTAGTATATAGTTTCCTTACTTTTTTAAAAAAACAATTTTTCACTTCTTTTTCAAAATCTTGTTTCATTCTCTAAACTCATTTCTAACTTCTTTCTCTTCTCGACTTTCACTTGTGCATGTGTACTTGGACTCGTGACACAACAATAAATTGTTGGACTCGGTACTCAACAACTAATCGTCTAACTCGTATAGACGATCCTCCCAAAATGGTGAACGAGAACACCCCTCGAACTCTTATGGATAGAATCTTTCCCGATAGAGTTTCTATTCCATCTTGCATCACATTACCCGCCCCTACGGGTAACCATTTCGAAATTCACTCGAACCATATTACTACGCTTCTGAAATTTGGCAATTTTGAGCATGATGACCCATACATTTTCTTGACTAAATTCGAACAAGTTTGCACAACCATTAAAATCCAATAACTTTTCGATGACGGAATCAAACTTCGATTATTCCTATTCGCTTTTACAGATTACGCTGAAAAATGGTTGTATAGCTTACTATCAAACTCGATTAAAACTTGGGAAGAATTCGTAAAAGCTTTCTTAAAAAAGTACTACCCCTTGGAAAAAACGAGTAGAATCCGAAACGAAATTGTAAATTTTCATCAATTCAAGGGAGGACCATTTGGAAGATATTTTGAAAGATTCAAAGAGCTTTTGATAAAATGTCCACACCATAACTTCGAAAAATGGACGACTTGCCAAATCTTATACGATGGACTCGAAAACAGCTCACGAATCATGCTCGAATCAATGTGCCAAGGCAACTTTCTTGCCTAACATCACCATGATGCTTGGCAATTTCTTAAAAACCTCGCCGAAAAATCTTCCCAATAGGAACGTTCGAACGAAAAATCAATTTACTCACGATCGAGTGCATAGTCGATAGGATCTTCTTTTGCTTTGGAAGCTAAGATCGACGCAATGATTAAAAAATTCGATAACGTTTTCTCACCGGACCAAATGAACATGTTTTATAAATGCAACGCTCCTAATCATATATGTAACGACCCGTATTTTTAACACTTTAAAAATACGAATTAAATTGAAAATTTTGGATAAAAATCCGAAGGAAATAAAATTTTGTATTGTTAAATGTGAATTACAAGTTAAAATACAAAACTGAATTCTGAAATAACTTATTTGTAAATTAAATACGGATGTTAACTTGTATTGAATGTAAATAATGAATTGAATTTGATTGTAAACCAACGAAATAAATAAAACGTTACATTTAATATTGAAGTTATAATATTGAAATCAACGTAAATGAATGTAATTTAATATTACTGTGAATTTAAATAAGATGGTAGTTGAAGAAAACGAAAGTAAATGAATTATAAACTATTGATAATAATGTATAAGTAAATGGTTGATTCAATAATGAAAGTGTAAATCGAAATAAAAGAATTCAATTGGAATTAAATAACTTGAATTTGAATTACAATATAATTGAACGCTGAATCTAATATAATCTTTTATACTGGATTTATAATGGAAAACCACATTGTAAAAGATTGTTAATTACTGTGAATTAAAAATGAAATTTGTGAACAATTGAAATTTGATTTAAAAGTTAATAATTTAAAATTGGGAATTTTATATTGAAATTAGACTGTAGAAATAGCCATTTTTACAACTGTCTCGGATTTCGACGAAACTAGTTTCATCGGATCCGTAACAGTGAATTATTGTAAGGTTTCAATTTTCGTAGCAATCGGACTTGTCGTTTGATCGTGCGAGCTTGAAACGCGTAGAAATTTAACGTCATTAATTAAAATAATCGACTTCAAAAAAGCTATCTTCCATATACAATTGAATTAGGCCTTGGGACTAGTTCCATTGCGTCCGGAACGGGGGTAAAACCTTATAAACGCCTGGCGGCACGTCTCGTTTGGAGTTCGGACGATTTTGGACCTAACTTTATAAATACACACTCAAAACCGAGACAGCTTTATCATTTTTCATTTCAGAAACCCTAACTCTATCTCATGGCCGCCACCTATTCAATGGCCAGAAAATTTCGAAACTTCTTTCCTTAATATCTCTCAATCCGTTCAACGAAATCAAAAAATTCCAAAAGCAAAAGTGTAGATCTCGACGAGCTCTTCGAATCCATACGGTTGATTGCTGCTAATACGCCACGGATTCGCCCAGATCTAACTTGGAAGCGTGCGCGTTTTTCTTGGTTTGCGTGCAAACGGTGGCGAATGGGGTAGCGAAACTTGGCGCGGAGGTGGAGCAAGGCGAGGCGCACGTGATGATGCCCCCTGATCGACGTCCGGTCGTCGTTTGCTGCGCGCGTGGATGAAGATGAACGGCGTGAAGTGGGTTCGGGTGTGCTGCGCGTGAAGAAGAAGGTTAAGCGATTAATTAATTTTATTATACTGCTAATCATGTTTAAATTATATCGTTATATTAATTTAAGCGTAACTTCTGCATACGAGATCCGTTTCGGGCGAAACAGGTGGCGTCGGAATCGTAGCGACGAGATCTACATTATGAAACAAGTTTGGTAGCATTCCGAGACTGTGAAATTCTGGGTCTTATTAACGGGCTTTAAATCAAAGGTGAGTGTTTATACGCTCACAATTGACTAAAATAATTTATGGTAGTTAAATTTGACATTATGAAGTGATATGAATTTATTTGTCGTTGTTTGATAAAAATTTAATTGTCATATAGATTGTCGTGTGAATTCACCGTTGAAAATTTAAATTGACAGTAATTTGAAATTAGGATTTAATTGAAATCAAATTTCCCGATATTGATAACTATGAAATTGCCGTGAATTGTATTGTCTATTGGATGATTATTTCGATGGATGCTATTGGTTGATATTTAAATGTTTGGATGTTTATTTGCTTATATGTATCCTGTTATACATACATATGACACTGTGATTGGTTTATGTGATATATATTCATCCCTGACATTTAATTGAAATAAATAATCACTTGGCCATAGGATAGAAAATTACATACGGATACCGGATTGGTTAAATTAAATGATTTTAAAAGTTGTTTTGAAATTATTTAAATGAAGTGATTTTTGGAATAAAATCCAATTTATGGAAATTGAATTATTTTGAATTGAAGCTCGAGATATTGGAATTTAAACTTAGTAAATGAAATTGTTTAATTATTCGAAGTTTATATTTTTTTTTTAGAAAAAAAAAATTTGAAATACGGCGAAAATTTTCGAAAGTTGATTTGTTTTAAAAGATTGGACTTTTAATCGAACTATGAATATTTCTAAGAAAATTTATATGAAATGATATTTCAAGTTTGAGTTTGGAATTGAAAATTTATTTGAAATTGAGATTTAATTAATTTGGAATTTAATTGAAATTCAAAGAAATTTGTGAATTAGACTAAATTAAAACTATTGAATTAAATTTGAAGATAAAATTGATTTGAATAGGATTTGAACTGAAATTGATTTGGAATGTAATACTTAAATGAATTCTTGAAATCCGAATGTGAATCTAAGTTTATTGAATTGGAATTGTTCCAGAAATTAAGTAAACTACTACTTAATACCGATGTTTAATTTGAAGTATATTCTAATTTGAATACGAAATGGTTTTAAAGCGAATCTTATATTCTTATATAAATATATGAGCTGTTTTGAAATGTGAAATATTTAAAGTTTCGAAATATATTGAAAGTGAAATTGTTTATTTTATGGTTTCAAATATGTATTTGAAATTGATAATTTGAAATGGTTTATTGAGAAGCTGAATCGAGTTGAAATTGATGATTTGAGATTTGATTTAATTTTAAATTTTGGAATTCGAGTTTATGTGAATCGATTTGTGAAATTTAAGGAAGCTATATTTTATATAAAGTGTTTCGATTTCCAAAGTGTTTTGATTTTAAAAGACTTATGATTTCGAAAGCGGTATAACTTTGGAAAGTGATACGATTTTGGAAATGGATTTATTTAAAGTGAAATGTTTATATTTAAATCTTGAATTTAAATGCGAATTGGGTTAAATGAAGTTGCGACCTAAATTGAAATTCGAAATGATTTTGAAATCGAAATGAGATTTTGAGGCGAAAAATGATTTTGAAATCGAAATGAGATATTGAGGCGAAAATGATTTTGAAATCGAAATGAGATATTGAGGCGAAAATGATTTTGAAATCGAAATGAGGTATTGAGGCGAAAATGATTTTTGAAATGAAATGGTATACTTTGAGTAGATATGATGATTTTGAAATGGATTTGATTTTGAAGCGAATATGATATTTTGATATCAATTATGAATCGATTTGAAATGTAAAAGAGCCACCGGTGTGAAAAATATAACGTAGTTATTAAAGAGACCGGGATCGGATATGGACATACTCTCTGTCGATACCGAAAACCACTTTAATAACTATATTCGTGGAGTGTTGATCCAGAATGAAGTGGATGGTTTGATGAACGTGTTGACTGAAGAAAGAGAACGATATTGGATGACCCCTGACATGACTAAAACAGGAGCCGCGCCGGGCCATTGAGGATCGCCATCTCTAGCGGACACACTCCTTCGATACCATGTCTATTACTTTTGTGATTCGATTTGGGTGCACCCCGCGATTTGGGAGTGTTGTTTCGCGGTGTTGGGGTAGTAGCTGCTATGCCCAACATCAGTCCGGATCAGGCAACTACTAGTATCCTAGTTGGTATCGCCTCATGTACCTTGTCATACTGATTATCCTATTCGCGACCACTACGTTTTGGTTTGTACCTTGAGTATATGGATTGCCCTCTGGTGACTTCCGGTTTTGGGGAAACTACGGTCTTGTATATGCTCTTGGGAATATAAACCGTGTTAAGGGTGGAATGGGCCATGGCTTAACGCTATTTTAATACTTTTACTTTAATGTAGACATATTATAATAGCGTATTGTACTACATAGTAGATAGTTTAACGGATCCTTGAGAGATGGAAAATCCCGTAACATCTCTTAAGTTATTGCACTCACGTTGACACTGGATAGGAGGTGTCTAAAACCCGTAAACATCTCCGACGCCGTCGCACTCATATTTACTTATTCGATTTAACCTACATGAGATATTTTAGTCCTGACTCGAGTGTTTTGTCTTTTCATTACGCTCGGGTCAGCCTGAGCATTTCAGATTAGGTTGAAGGTATATTCTGGAGGACGAAGACGGAGTTTAGTATTACATCATTTGTATTCTACTACCATATTATTTTTCCGCTGCATTATTGTATTATCTCTGATATGTATGTAACTCTGATTTATGATGTATAATAATAATCAAATTTATTTATTTAACAGCTTCATGAACTGTTATTTTATTATTATATCTTGTTCCTTCCGCTGCGAGATTCTGAGTTTGTTTATGTTCTTTCTTTTCTTTTCTTATTTAACCCCAATAACCATCTGCCTTTTTGAACGGTTTGAGTTGGACATGTGTGGATTATTGTCGACTTGAACGGTCGAAAATGCGGGTTGTTACACTTGGTATCAGAGCTTAGGTTTAGATTACCTTGCCTCTAGTGGGGAATAACTCATTGAAATAGGGTTAAACCTTATGAATGAGTTTGAGTGTATATGAGAGAGCGTATTTGTAATTTTGATATAAAAAAATGATTTTATATTGTGTTAATTTGTTCCGTTGAGTATTTATGAATTCTGGTTGGTACTTGGGACGCCAAGGCATCGATAGGAATTTCTAAACACTCGTATAGGACAGATTGACATAATATTGTTTTAGATTATATTTTATATATAAAAGAATTATCTTGAAAATTTATAAATTTTGATTGTATTGGTTGTTAGGAGATGATAATATTAGATTATCATCGTTTATTGTTGATTAGTCAATATTTCTAACTATTGACTAATGGATGATTTTAAGGAATGAAACTTGTAAATATGATTGACAATGAATATAAATGGTAAATAAAATAAAATAAAAATGAATTTAAATTAAGATGGAGAATTTAAATTCCGGTGTTTTGAAAATTTATTATCAAAAATTTGAAATGTATAATATAAGTATTATATGATAGTATATTCGATTAGAAATTGTTTTCAAAGGATTTTCAAATGAAGTAAGTGTTATACTCCCCTCTTGACACTAGAGAATGATTTCGGTGATGAGTGCACGCATCATCGACGTTTATTTTTGAGAGTCTAAGTGGGGGAGATCACTTAATAGTTTTTCTAAACCCTGTTTTGATTAAAAATTGTAAATTTCTAAAGTATGAAATGAAAATAGGTATATGTATATATATATTTCAATGCTGATTAAAATTCTTCTAAAAGTATGATTTGAGATATAAAGATATTAGTATATATATATATATTTATATTTTTATAAAAAAAATGGTTTAAATCGAATCCGGAGTTGAAATTCTTAAGTTCTCTAATAAGGAATGATTTTAATTATTAAACTAAAGTAAATCTTGAATTGTTTGAAACTTATGAATGGAAAAAGGTGAAATTGAATTTAAGTGTAAAAAAAAAATTTGATTTAAAATTGTAGTAGTAACCCTTAGTTTGGAAAATAATAAATTGGAAATTTATTTAATAGGTATAACACTCAAATTGAACGAAAAGAAGTTGTATATTGTTTAACTACATTCTATTTGCATAGCTATAACTTATCAAATAATTAAAAAGTTTAAAATGCTAATAAGGATAAGTAAATGAATAATATACAAGTGTGATTGCAAATAATAAAAATGTGAAGATCTATTGATAGTTGTAAATATAAAGGAAATTTAAGTTGTAAAATGAATTAAATTTAAAATTAATTAAATATAAAATTAGTAAATGGAAACTAATTAAATTTGAATAAAACTAAATGTCAATAAACTTGGAAGTGTATGAAATTAAAATTTTGACTTGGAAATGTATAATTGATTTAGTGTAGATTATGGATGGATGTTAATGGTTGATATGCATTGGTTGTTAGATGGATGATAATTGATTAAATAGAATTAATTAGTGTAAATGGAATTGAATAAATGGAATAAAAATTTTAAATAATTAAATTCAAATTTGAAGCAAAGTGAAATTAAATATAATTGAATTCAAATTAAATTGAAGCAAATTGACTTGAATTTAAATTATGAAACAAACTTGAATAAATCGGAAACAAATCGAATGTAAACTTATTTCATGGATAAATAAGAAAATAAACAACTTTGTGTTTATGATTGTTTCTTTAGAAAATTTGAAGTTGATGGTTTGTACTTTGAAATAATAAAAAAAAAGCAAATTTTTGGAAAAATCCAAAATTGTCCAATATATGCTGAAACGAAAACAACCATAACTTTTAAATGGTTGAACGGAATTTGACGATCTTGGACTTTTCGGAAAGCCTAGAAACTGTGCTACATCTTTTGTTTAGAATGTTTTGATAAATACCTTCATCCACTAGGCTTAAAACACCAATATTAGTCGCTGGCCCGTGCGAAGTAGGAATCTGAAGCACCTTAGTATTCTCGCCATAACTTTTTACTGGTTTATCGGATTTTAATGATCTTGCCCTTTCTGGAAAGCTTAGAACTTAAGCTAAAACTGTTTTTTTAAATGTTTTGTGATTTTCTATCATTTAGAGGGTAGAAAACGTGAGTGAACGCCGCTGACCTGCGCAATTCATTGCCAGGCTGAGGCGTTCCTATTTAGTAAAACGGTCGTAACTTTTGAATGGATGGTCCGAATTTTATTATTTTGGACATTCCGGAAAGCCTGAAACAAATGCAACAACTTTTATTTAGATTCCATTTTAAAATTTTATCGTTTAGGTGACCAAAAACTGGGCTTTGTTCGCTGTCCTGAATTTAAAAATTTCAGTTTTGAAGTTAAATATGTATATGTATGTTGTTTATGCTAAGTATATCGATCTATCTTTATATGCATGATTCTAACTTGGTTATTGAGCATTTTAGTAGGTAGCAAAGGGGTTGCGCTTCGCTTGTGGAGCTCGCTTCTGCGCTAAATGCAAAATGTAAGTTAAAATGCTAATAAACGCTTAATAAAAGGTACGTTCTCGGATTACGGTTTATGTTGTGGTATATTATTGTGTTCCCCATGTTTTGGGATGCCTCATTCTTGTAATGAGATGTATATCATGCAATTATTACCACTGTGAAATTTTTCGGTCCTAGCCGCGCAAAGGAGGTGCTGCCGAAATTTTTCAAAAATCCGGGAGTTAGAAAATTTTGTGAAAAAAAAATCCTATAACTAAATTTTGTAGATAAGTAGAATATTTTGAATGAATTATATCTAAATGATGGTTTCCCCTTCTTCGTTCCTTTTCGAGGACGAAAAGTTTTAAGTGGGGGAGAATGTAACGACCCGTATTTTTAACACTTTAAAAATACGAATTAAATTGAAAATTTTGGATAAAAATCCGAAGGAAATAAAATTTTGTATTGTTAAATGTGAATTACAAGTTAAAATACAAAACTGAATTCTGAAATAACTTATTTGTAAATTAAATACGGATGTTAACTTGTATTGAATGTAAATAATAAATTGAATTTGATTGTAAACCAACGAAATAAATAAAACGTTACATTTAATATTGAAGTTATAATATTGAAATCAACGTAAATGAATGTAATTTAATATTACTGTGAATTTAAATAAGATGGTAGTTGAAGAAAACGAAAGTAAATGAATTATAAACTATTGATAATAATGTATAAGTAAATGGTTGATTCAATAATGAAAGTGTAAATCGAAATAAAAGAATTCAATTGGAATTAAATAACTTGAATTTGAATTACAATATAATTGAACGCTGAATCTAATATAATCTTTTATACTGGATTTATAATGGAAAACCACATTGTAAAAGATTGTTAATTACTGTGAAATTAAAAATGAAATTTGTGAACAATTGAAATTTGATTTAAAAGTTAATAATTTAAAATTGGGAATTTTATATTGAAATTAGACTGTAGAAATAGCCATTTTTACAACTGTCTCGGATTTCGACGAAACTAGTTTCATCGGATCCGTAACAGTGAATTATTGTAAGGTTTCAATTTTCGTAGCAATCGGACTTGTCGTTTGATCGTGCGAGCTTGAAACGCGTAGAAATTTAACGTCGTTAATTAAAATAATCGACTTCAAAAAAGCTATCTTCCATATACGATTGAATTAGGCCTTGGGACTAGTTCCATTGCCTCCGGAACGGGGGTAAAACCTTATAAACGCCTGGCGGCACGTCTCGTTTGGAGTTCGGACGATTTTGGACCTAACTTTATAAATACACACTCAAAACCGAGACAGTTTTATCATTTTTCATTTCAGAAACCCTAACTCTATCTCATGGCCGCCACCTATTCAATGGCCAGAAAATTTCGAAACTTCTTTCCTTAATATCTCTCAATCCGTTCAACGAAATCAAAAAATTCCAAAAGCAAAAGTGTAGATCTCGACGAGCTCTTCGAATCCATACGGTTGATTGCTGCTAATACGCCACGGATTCGCCCAGATCTGACTTGGAAGCGTGCGCGTTTTTCTTGGTTTGCGTGCAAACGGTGGCGAATGGGGTAGCGAAACTAGGCGCGGAGGTGGAGCAAGGCGAGGCGC
This sequence comes from Allium fistulosum, assembly GCA_030737815.1. Taxonomy (NCBI): domain Eukaryota; kingdom Viridiplantae; phylum Streptophyta; class Magnoliopsida; order Asparagales; family Amaryllidaceae; genus Allium; species Allium fistulosum. The sequence continues at coordinate 729,135,214 of CM060902.1, read as the reverse complement.
ACGTGATGATGCCCCCTGATCGACGTCCGGTCGTCGTTTGCTGCGCGCGTGGATGAAGATGAACGGCGTGAAGTGGGTTCGGGTGTGCTGCGCGTGAAGAAGAAGGTTAAGCGATTAATTAATTTTATTATACTGCTAATCATGTTTAAATTATATCGTTATATTAATTTAAGCGTAACTTCTGCATACGAGATCCGTTTCGGGCGAAACAGGTGGCGTCGGAATCGTAGCGACGAGATCTACATTATGAAACAAGTTTGGTAGCATTCCGAGACTGTGAAATTTTGGGTCTTATTAACGGGCTTTAAATCAAAGGTGAGTGTTTATACGCTCACAATTGACTAAAATAATTTATGGTAGTTAAATTTGACATTATGAAGTGATATGAATTTATTTGTCGTTGTTTGATAAAAATTTAATTGTCATATAGATTGTCGTGTGAATTCACCGTTGAAAATTTAAATTGACAGTAATTTGAAATTAGGATTTAATTGAAATCAAATTTCCCGATATTGATAACTATGAAATTGCCGTGAATTGTATTGTCTATTGGATGATTATTTCGATGGATGCTATTGGTTGATATTTAAATGTTTGGATGTTTATTTGCTTATATGTATCCTGTTATACATACATATGACACTGTGATTGGTTTATGTGATATATATTCATCCCTGACATTTAATTGAAATAAATAATCACTTGGCCATAGGATAGAAAATTACATACGGACACCGGATTGGTTAAATTAAATGATTTTAAAAGTTGTTTTGAAATTATTTAAATGAAGTGATTTTTGGAATAAAATCCAATTTATGGAAATTGAATTATTTTGAATTGAAGCTCGAGATATTGGAATTTAAACTTAGTAAATGAAATTGTTTAATTATTCGAAGTTTAGATTTTTTTTTAGAAAAAAAATTTTGAAATACGGCGAAAATTTTCGAAAGTTGATTTGTTTTAAAAGATTGGACTTTTAATCGAACTATGAATATTTCTAAGAAAATTTATATGAAATGATATTTCAAGTTTGAGTTTGGAATTGAAAATTTATTTGAAATTGAGATTTAATTAATTTGGAATTTAATTGAAATTCAAAGAAATTTGTGAATTAGACTAAATTAAAACTATTGAATTAAATTTGAAGATAAAATTGATTTGAATAGGATTTGAACTGAAATTGATTTGGAATGTAATACTTAAATGAATTCTTGAAATCCGAATGTGAATCTAAGTTTATTGAATTGGAATTGTTCCAGAAATTAAGTAAACTACTTAATACCGATGTTTAATTTGAAGTATATTCTAATTTGAATACGAAATGGTTTTAAAGCGAATCTTATATTCTTATATAAATATATGAGCTGTTTTGAAATGTGAAATATTTAAAGTTTCGAAATATATTGAAAGTGAAATTGTTTATTTTATGGTTTCAAATATGTATTTGAAATTGATAATTTGAAATGGTTTATTGAGAAGCTGAATCGAGTTGAAATTGATGATTTGAGATTTGATTTAATTTTAAATTTTGGAATTCGAGTTTATGTGAATCGATTTGGGAAATTTAAGGAAGCTATATTTTATATAAAGTGTTTCGATTTCCAAAGTGTTTTGATTTTAAAAGACTTATGATTTCGAAAGCGGTATAACTTTGGAAAGTGATACGATTTTGGAATTGGATTTATTTAAAGTGAAATGTTTATATTTAAATCTTGAATTTAAATGCGAATTGGGTTAAATGAAGTTGCGACCTAAATTGAAATTCGAAATGATTTTGAAATCGAAATGAGATTTTGAGGCGAAAAATGATTTTGAAATCGAAATGAGATATTGAGGCGAAAATGATTTTGAAATCGAAATGAGATATTGAGGCGAAAATGATTTTGAAATCGAAATGAGGTATTGAGGCGAAAATGATTTTTGAAATGAAATGGTATACTTTGAGTAGATATGATGATTTTGAAATGGATTTGATTTTGAAGCGAATATGATATTTTGATATCAATTATGAATCGATTTGAAATGTAAAAGAGCCACCGGTGTGAAAAATATAACGTAGTTATTAAAGAGACCGGGATCGGATATGGACATACTCTCTGTCGATACCGAAAACCACTTTAATAACTATATTCATGGAGTGTTGATCCAGAATGAAGTGGATGGTTTGACGAACGTGTTGACTGAAGAAAGAGAACGATATTGGATGACCCCTGACATGACTAAAACAGGAGCCGCGCCGGGCCATTGAGGATCGCCATCTCTAGCGGACACACTCCTTCGATACCATGTCTATTACTTTTGTGATTCGATTTGGGTGCACCCCGCGATTTGGGAGTGTTGTTTCGCGGTGTTGGGGTAGTAGCTGCTATGCCCAACATCAGTCCGGATCAGGCAACTACTAGTATCCTAGTTGGTATCGCCTCATGTACCTTGTCATACTGATTATCCTATTCGCGACCACTACGTTTTGGTTTGTACCTTGAGTATATGGATTGCCCTCTGGTGACTTGCGGTTTTGGGGAAACTACGGTCTTGTATATGCTCTTGGGAATATAAACTGTGTTAAGGGTGGAATGGGCCATGGCTTAACGCTATTTTAATACTTTTACTTTAATGTAGACATATTATAATAGCGTATTGTACTACATAGTAGATAGTTTAACGGATCCTTGAGAGATGGAAAATCCCGTAACATCTCTTAAGTTATTGCACTCACGTTGACACTGGATAGGAGGTGTCTAAAACCCGTAAACATCTCCGACGCCGTCGCACTCATATTTACTTATTCGATTTAACCTACATGAGATATTTTAGTCCTGACTCGAGTGTTTTGTCTTTTCATTACGCTCGGGTCAGCCTGAGCATTTCAGATTAGGTTGAAGGTATATTCTGGAGGACGAAGACGGAGTTTAGTATTACATCATTTGTATTCTACTACCATATTATTTTTCCGCTGCATTATTGTATTATCTCTGATATGTATGTAACTCTGATTTATGATGTATAATAATAATCAAATTTATTTATTTAACAGCTTCATGAACTGTTATTTTATTATTATATCTTGTTCCTTCCGCTGCGAGATTCTGAGTTTGTTTATGTTCTTTCTTTTCTTTTCTTATTTAACCCCAATAACCATCTGCCTTTTTGAACGGTTTGAGTTGGACATGTGTGGATTATTGTCGACTTGAACGGTCGAAAATGCGGGTTGTTACAATATAGCCGATCAGTGCCCTAATTCTGTCGAACAAATCAATGCTTTCAATCTGTGCAGTTAATGCCCCACTATATCCCCGCTATAACTCCGATATATCTTATAGCGGATTCCTACTGCTACGATTTTTCCATATATCCCCAACATATAGCCTTTCCCCTTTAATCCCCGCTATTTCCGCTATATCCCGTTATTTCCGCTATATCTTCTATAAAAAATTGGATTGAAAAATGATATTTATACGCTATAAAAATTATGAAATTAATTAATTTCATTGAATTTTTGATATATGTTTAGAAATGATAATATTCAAATATTCTACTAAATTAAATTAAGTTATATAACAGTTTTACGTTCATTTACAATACATTTGCACATATTTTTATTTAAAATTATTTTTGTATTAATTATAATTCAATTGAATGTTAATTTTTCATATAATTACTATCTATATATTTGTAAAAACAAAAAGTATGAGATTTATATGTTATTTTAGAGTAATCCGATATATCCCGCTATATCTTCGCTACATCCCCGCTATGACTTTTTGCACCTGTACCGCATTGAATCCACCGAGCGCTTTAACTGCACAGCTTTCAATAAAGCCAAAAATGACCCGTTTGCTCCAACATACAATCCTGGTTGGAGAAACCATCCGAACTTTTCTTGGAACCAAAACAATCCCAACACGAATATGATTCGTCCCAATTTTCAAGCATTTTCGAATAATGCTTCGAATCCTCCCTTTCAGCCCAACCATTTTCAACCAAACTTTGCGGGTCCGTCTCTTAATCAACTGCAACAATCGAATTTTCAACCAAATTCTTCTTATCCTCCCCAAGACGATAAAGTTTAACTTCACTTGAGAAAACCCTTGAAACGTTGGCTAAAGCAACTACTCAAAATTTTCAATCAAACAGCAATTTGCAAAATTTATTGACCTCTTATATGCAAAACACAAACCAATCGATTGCAAAACTTGGAATGCAATTGAGTCAATTAGCCACGTCTGTGAGCAAAGGTGAAGGAGGCACATTCCCAAGACAGCCAATTCCAAATCCCAAACATGAAAACGCAAATGCCGATTGAATGCTATCACAACTTTACGTTCTGGTAAACAAATCAATAATCAAGTCTTTAATCCAAACGATTTATCGAAAACCTCTCCCGACACTTCTAAAACAACGAACGAATCTGAATAAAACGTGGAGCCAAACATTGAATCAAATGCCGATCAAAATTCTTCTTCTACTCAAGTAGACCCGCCTACCGAGTATCGTGTTCCATTTCCACATCGTCTCCGACCCAAGAAACACTCGGACCAAATGGAAAAGATGTTGGAAATTTTTAAACAAGTGAAAGTTAACATCTCGCTTCTTGACATCGTTCAGCAAGTCCCCACGTACCCGAAATTTCTTAAGGACTTGTGCACTAAAAATCGACACACTCAAGTGCCCAAAAAAGTCTTCTTAGCCGCCAGTTTGAGTGAAGTATTGTCATATTCCATGCCCGTTAAATACAAAGATCATGGGCCGCTCTATGATTTCGTGTACAATTGGAGACAAGATGATTAACAAATGTTTGATAGACTTAGGCATGAGTCACAACTTGATTCCATACTCCGTGTATGAACAATTAGGCTTAGGTGAGCTCAAACCCACAAAAGTTACACTTCAATTCACCGAGCGTTCCGTTAAAAAGCCCATGGGAGAAATCGAGGACGTGCTCATTTGAGTAGGGCAATTCAAATTCCCCGTTTATTTTATCTTTCTCGAAACACAACCCGCGACAAATCCCGCGAGTCAAATTCCATTGATTTTAGGCCGACCATTCTTAGCCACTTCAAATGCCTTAATCAATTGTCGTAACGGTTCGATGAAAATCTCTTTTGCAAACTTGACTTTGGATCTTAATATTTTCAATCTTGAACGCCAATCGAATGAACCTCGCGACCAAACGCTGGAAGTTAGTGCCATTCACGAAAATTTTGAAAACGAGACACTTGACCTTAACGACGAACGCGAAGCTGAATACGAAAAATTGTTTCACGAAACCCCAATGAGATTGAAGTTACTCTTCCTTTTGAATCGCTTCCAATTGAGTCCGAATCTCAACCCAATTCTTTGATCGAGAAACTCCCGAAGTTGGACCTCAAACCACTTCCCGATCACTTTAAGTACGCATACTTAGGTGATAACGAAACGTTGCCCGTCATAATTTCCACAACTCTCTCTTGATCAAGAAACCTCCTTACTTTCTATTTTTTCAAAAAACAGAGAAGCAATTGGGTGGTCCATTATCAATATTAAGGGAATTAGTCCAGCTCTTATTCAACATCGCATCCATTTAATCGACGATGCCAAGCATATTCGTGATGCGCAACGAAGGCTTAATCCAAAAATGAAAGATGCGTTCCATGACGAAATTCTTAAGCTCCTCGACAACGGTATCATATATCCCATGTCCGATAGTTCATGGGTTAGCCCAATTCACGTTGTACCTAAAAAGTCTGGGCTAACTATTGTCAAGGACAATTCAAACGAACTTATTCAAACTCGTACTCAAACGGGTTGGCGTGTTTGCATTGACTATCAAAAACTAAATGCCGCAACACGTAAGGATGACTTCCCTCTTCCCTTCATTGACCAAATGCTCGAACGTTTAGCTGACCATGAATTCTACTACTTCCTTGATGGTTATTCCCGCTATAACCAAATTCCAATCGCTCTCGAAGATCAAGAGAAAATGACTTTCACGTGTCCATTCGGTACCTTTGCTTATCGACGTATGCCATTTGAACTTTGTAACGCTCCTGCGACTTTCCAACGATGCATGGTTGGCATTTTTTCCGACATGATCGAACGCTTTCTAGAAGTTTTTATGGACGATTTCTCTATTTTTAGAGATTATTTTTCCCAATGTTTACATCATCTCGAGTTGGTTTTAAATCAATGTAAAGAAAAACATTTGACTTTGATTTGGGAAAAATGCCACTTTATGGTCAAACAAGGCATAGTCCTTTGACATATCATCTCAGATAAAGGCATTAAGGTAGATAAAGCGAAAGTTGACGTAATTGCAAACCTACCCATTCCCAAATCTATTAAGGACATTCGATCATTTCTAGGACACGCTAGTTTTTATCGACGATCTATGAAGACTTTAGCAAAATCGCTCGTCCTTTGATGACTCTTCTTGGAAAAGACGTTCCTTTCGATTTTAACACTGATTGTATCTCTTCTTTTGAAAGTCTCAAAAACGAACTCATTTTTGCTTCAATCATTTGCGCGCCTAATTGGGATCTCCCATTTGAAATAATGTGTGACGCTTCTAACTTTGCGGTTGGTGCTGTCTTAGGACAACGCATCAACAAAATCCTTCATGTCATTTACTACGCGAGTATGACTTTGAACGATGCTCAAATCAACTGCACAACAACCCAAAAAGAGCTTCTAGCTGTCATTTTTGCGCTCAAAAAGTTTCGACCTTACTTGATAGGTTCACACATCACGGTCTACACTAACCATACTGCTCTTTGATATCTTTTTGCCAAAAAGGATGCTAAATCCCGTTTGATTCGTTGGATCCTTTTACTTCAAGAATTTGACCTTACAATCAAAGACAAAAAAGGATCTGATAATGTCATAGCCAATCACTTGTCTCGTCTTCCGAACGCATCATCTTCCTTGCCAATCAATGAAAATTTCCCCGATGAAAAACTTCTTTCAATTTCTATCGATCCATGGTACGCTGATATAGTGAACTACTTAGTCACTAAAGAAACTCCCTCATCTTGGTCCAAATAGGACAACTGCAAATTCATGTTCCAAGTGAAATATTTCTATTGGGACGATCCATACTTGTTCAAATATTGTCCCGACCAAATCATTCGACATTGCATTCCGGATAATGAGATCTGGAGTGTTCTTTCGTTTTGCCACGATCAATCGTGCAGTGGACATTTCGGTCCTCGAAAAACTGTGGAAAAGGTGCTTCAGTGTTGTTTCTATTGGCCTTCTCTTTTTAAAGACTCGTTTGAATTTTGTAAAACATGCGATCGATGTCAAATGCTTGGGCTAATTTATCGACGAGATATGATGCCTCTAAACCCCATTCTTACAATCAAAATCTTTGATGTTTGGGGTATCGACTTTATGGGACCTTTTCCCAATTCTTTTGGAAACTTGTATATCCTTCTTGCTGTCAATTACGTCTCAAAATGGGTTGAAGCCGTTCCTTGCAAAACCAATGACCATAGAATTATTGTGAAATTTCTCAAAGAAAACATCTTTTCGAGGTCTGGCACACCTTGCACAATAATCAGTGATAACAGAACCCATTTTTGCAATCGATCTTTTGAAACATTAATGAAGAAATACTCGATAACCCACAAGATATCCACTCCATATCATCCTCAAACTTGTGGGCAAATTGAAGTTTCAAATTATCAAATAAAACAATTCTTGGAGAAAACTGTCAACAAAAATCGAAAAGATTGGTCTTAGAAATTGACCGACGCGCTTTGGGCTTACCGTACTGCTTTTAAAACTAACCTTGGGATGTCTCCATTTCGTTTGGTTTATGGGAAAGCTTGCCATTTACTGGTTGAAATCGAACACAAAGCGTTGTGGGCAATAAAGAACTTAAACTTTGATCTCGATAAAGCTGGTGAAAACCGAAACCTACAACTCAACGAACAAGAAGAACTTAGGAATGATGCGTATGAAAACGAGAAAATTTACAAAGAAAAAACAAATTTTTTTCATGTCAAGTCAATCCTAAGAAAAACGTTTTCGCCTAACCAAAAAGTTCTTTTTTATGACTCAAGACTTCATTTATTCCCTAGGAAACTTAAATCAAGATGGATCGAACCATTTGTGGTACGAACTGTTTTTCCACATGGTGCCGTAGAAATAAAAAACCCTAGGGATGGATTGATTTTCAAAGTCAACGGCCATCGTTTGAAACCTTTCTTGGAATTGCCAAATAACCAAGAGGAAGAGCTCATGATCCTTCATGAGCCAAGCTACGTCTAGTAAGAATGTTAACCCTCTCTTGTAAATATGTACATATTTTTCCCCGTTACACTCATTATATCATGCACTTACTGCGGGAACACAGTAAAAAACTAAGTGTGGGGGGGTCTCATTTTCATTTTTAAGTTTCATGGCATTTTTGAATTTTCATTTTCTTTTAACTTAAAAAAAATCTCAAAATTTCTAAATCTCAAAAACATTTTCTTTTTAGCATTTTGATTTATTTTTGAAGAAACGCTATGGGATACGTATAAGTTTTGGGTAATAAATTGAAATTTTTGAAAATTTATTTGTCTTAACAAAAATAAAAATAAAGTTTGATTACAAATAACAATGGTTTAACTAGTATATAGGAAGGTTCATGTGTTAATTATGAAGTATATTCTAATTGAAAATCTTTGTTTAAAAAAGTGGTAAATTTAAAGTAAAGGATATAACATTTTTATCTTCTAAGTTAAATGGTGCTAAGATGATTTTGCAAACCTCTCTTTCTAAAAAATAGAAAAAACACAACACAAAAAATATATAAGTAAAAAAACATTTGTATATATATATTTTTAACACCTAGAGTCATGTGTTAACACTCGTGTGTTCACTCGCCACGCTCTGTACCCTTCTCACGTAAGCCCGAAAGGTAGTGCATGATCGGTATATCTGGTCTCAGTTTATCTGAGTTAGATGTATGTATATAAAAATTCTTTTTAATAACGCCTACAGTTGATAAGTGTTTGCACTTGTGTGTTCACTCGCCATGCTCTGTATTCCCCTCACATCAGTCCGCAAGGCAGTGCACGGGAAATATATCCGGCCTTAGTTTATCCGAGTTAGGCATATGCAAATATTGTTAATATCAATAAAATTTTCAAATAAGAGAGAGTAAGCAGATGAAATCTAAGCACTATTTTTACTTGTTTGATTTAACTTGTTATTGAAAAGAAATGAGAATACCATTTTTACAAACTTTGATAATCAACTAAGGATCTATTTTGCAATTACATTGTGTTATCAACCAAAACAACTAGCCAAACTATAGTCTATTTGTTATGATAACTTAACTTTTGTTGGAAATTTTGACAAGCAAAAGGAATTAAATTTCTTGATAATGACCAAAACTTATATTTAACTTATTTTTGTCTATTTAAAAGTAAATCTTTCATTTGTAAATATTTTCAAAAACTTGCATCCATCACATTGTAAATAAATCTTGCACTTTGTAAGTACTTTCACTTTGCATTTGGATTTTGTGGGTAGTATCCGCTGAAAACCCTCACGAGACAACACTCATCATACTGGGGACACCTCAGAGGTTTAACGGCTTATTGCATATGCTCAATACAATCGTGCTCCCTATGAAAACGGATTTATCTTAGTTTTCCTTTATTTGAGGACGAATAAAAAGATAAGTGTGGGGGTATTTGATGTGCACGTAAATGTGCATATATTTGCATCCATATTTTTTCTATTTTTATTTAAATAAATTTCATATTTGGCATTTGAACATGTTTAAACCAAAATTCAATTATTGTCAAATCATCATATATTCATCTTCATTCAGGGGCAAAATGGTCATTTTTTGTGCATGTGTCAATTTGAAAATTTTTACTTAGATGTTTTTTATGATTTTTATAGGAATTTGCATGCATATGGTAGATGGTTTTATGAAGATAGATGCATGCACAAATGAATACAAAGGAACGAAGAGGAAATATGTAACAACCCGCATATTTTTACGATTGTATATTTAAATGTTTTATTTAAATATAGCATCGTTAGTCGGATTTTAGTCTGAAATGTCACTTTTTGCAAACAGTCGAATTAGGACTCAAGATCACTTCCATTGAGTCCAAAATGGCGTTTTGCGACCTTTTTGAGTATAAACATCGATATGTTTGGAGTTTAGTGAAATTTTGATATTTTCATTTAGGGCTTTGGGTTTGGGTTTCAGCCCAATAACCTAACACCCAACCCATCTAATACCCTAACTCCCACTCCACTCCTCTTCATTCCTCTATAACATTTCCTAAAACTCAAGCTAAAGTAAAAATGGGGGAAGAGAAAAGAAATCAAAATTCCTAAGCCCTAGTTTCTATTAGGAATTCAAGCTCTAGCTCCAAATCAAAGAGAAGCATAGGTAAGCATCTTCTTCATCTTCTCCATCTCAATCCCTCTTCAATTTTCAGAAATTCCTATAACCTAACTTAGGAAAAACTTCACCTTTGATAATAAATTGAAGATTCTAGAGGTGTTGTTGAAGAGAAGTCAATCTTTGCTTGTTCTAGAGTTTCTCATTTGTTGTTGTAGGTTTAAATGGTGAGTTTTTGAACTCACATCTATGTCTATATCTTTGATAGTTGTTAGGTGGTAATTCCTAACATCTATTCCTTGTCCATTTGTCTTTGAATTGAATTGGTTTGATGAATTTTCCAAATTTTGGTGTTTTGAAGTCAAATCTTTAAAAATCCTATCTTTGATGTTTGAACACGTTGTTGAGGTGTATCGAAGAGCCTATAATGCTGGGTTGTAGCTTGGCATAAATCCCTTATCTCTATTGCTCGTCCGATCACTTTCGTTTGGATTTTTGCCCCTTCTTGGGCTAGGTTGAAAATACTGCAAATGGCAGTTTAGTCGATTGAACGGTAAGGTCAGTCGACTGAACCTGGGAGCAGAAAGCTTCCGTCCACCTATCAGTCGACTGGCAGTCCACTGAACCTGGGAGCAGAAAACTTCCTATCCTTATGTCAGTCGACAGACCATATAGTTCAGTCAACTGAACTAGGAACCCGAGAGTTTCTGGCCTTGTATCAGTTGACTGACCTTCTGGTTCAGTCGACTGAATCTGGGAGATGTGCTTTTTTCCTATTTTAGGCAGTTTTGTGTGGATTTCCGATTTTTAATCGATTCTTAATGATCTGATTTGTTGTTATCATTTATCGACTTTGATGACTTCTTTTTCGGGATTTTTGGGAATATCCATTTTGATGGATTCGGTATCGATTTCTATGGTTTTAATTCACAATTTTGTATGTGAATTTTTGGTCATTGATTGTTTCTACAATCATTTTTGTGACTTGTCACTTTAAAATACAAAGGTTTTTATACTAGTAGTAAATACTTAAACTCTTTCGCAAAAACGATTTCAACACTACTTTTAAATATAAAGCTCGTTTTTAAAACCGTTTTCCAATCTATTAGTATATACAAACCTTTACCTTACTCGTATGAGAAATCTAATTAAATGGCTTAGCAAAACAAGTGGTATGAAACGCTTGCGTTTAGTTTGTTGGTTAATTCTTAGACTTGTTCGATTGAAATCTTATGACAATTTTCGAGTGGAAATCTACAATTTGTTCGTAAATATTTAAGTTAAGCTAGTGGTTATGGGACATGAAGCTAAACTCATATATTTACTAGCTCAGTGTAATCGACACTTCTTATTGATCAATGGTGATCATTTTGTGATTTAGACTAGCGATGTGCAATGTATATTTGTTTGTGTAGGGACTAAAAACCATGTATGTGGCACTTCGGTTCAATTTGGTGGGGTAGCGACCTATGGTCTTCGGGCCGTTTGTGGAGCTTCGGCTCAAAATTGATGGTTAGCGACCATGGAATAGCGTTCCGTTTGTTACACACGTGTTGGTGAGTTTCATGCTCCCATTTGTGATAGGCCTTCCCCCTTTGTGATTTCTGGATTTCTAGTTGATGATTTCTAGAATTTGTGTTTCACCAATTTTCGTGGATTGAATTGATAAGCTCTATCAATATTTGTGTTTTGGTGAATAATTTAAAGAATATGACATTCTTTTGGTGCTTGAGAATATTTGAGATATTGTATGATTTTTGTTGTTATCTGATGTATTCTTGTCATAGTATGGCATTATTGTTATCATACGTTTTTGTCATATCTCTTATCCTATCTCACTTCATATGATATTTATGGCTAGACTGATATGTTTATTATTTTCTTCTTAAATAATACTTGGGTCAGACCAAGGTATTTCAGGTACTCCTGCTTGACTTCTTATCAGGGTCCGTTATCTGACTTTTGGCTAACTACTTTAGCATAGTAGTTTTTGTTATTATACATTTGAGATAGAGACTCCTTGTTGTATACTTATTCTTTTGTCTAGCACTTGTATCTATTCTTTTGGGATGAAGTGGATCTTGTATGACCACTATTTTGATGTACACTTCTATGTGATATATTCATATCTGTTTCCGCCTTTGTGAAATGAATATCTGTGACTGATTTGTGTTATGTTTATTTCTATATTTGTTTCCGAAGCCCACATAGCCACTGTATGGTAGCTTTGAGTTTGTATATGATATGTCGGATTTCCTCTTGAAATGAATTGTAAGTTATATTATCTGACATATCGGTACTCGCACAAAGCAATTACACAGATGGTCGCTCCTCAACATCCTTATTCTTCGTGCTAGTCGACAGCATTACCCCGTAGTGTCCTTGGCTAGTATGAGTATAGAGGTGGGGCGTCACAAAATAATTCAAGCTCATGATCATGGAGGACCCCACCCACTTACCTAAATTTAATATTAGAAGCTAATGGACAACTAAGTGGAGGTTAAAGCTTCATGCATATTTAATGATGGATTAATTAGTGGTTAATGGTTACTTGGTGGCCACACTTCTTAAAGGGCATTTTGGAAAGCACTCTAAAAATTGAATTAGAATTTTATGCATGTATAAATAGCCCTCTTATGTACATGTAAATATCTTCTACTCTTCCACATTAGTTAGGAAATTAAGAAAGCAAGTTGTAATGTCAAAGCTTCATGAAATAAAAATGGCTTCCTAGCCTCTTTCTCTTTTCTTTTCTACATGCTTCTTTTTACTTTTATGTTCATTTTTACTTCTATGCTCTCTTCTTTTCTTTGTTAGTAGATTAGATTTACATTCATGCAAGTAGTGTAGCTTTATTTTTTATGCAAGTAGTTTAGTAGTTAATCTCATTTTCTTCCTTTGCTTATTTTCTATTTCTTTTGCTTTTTAATGTTCAGATTTACAAGTGTTGATTTGATAACACAAATGAGTAGCTAAACCCCTTCAATTTAGGGGTGATGAAGCTCTCTAACTTTATGTAATTTCAAAAAATTTATGATTTATGATCTTTTTTATTTTAGCTTCATGAAAGTGAATTTTGATGTAAGTTTATACAAGTGGGTTTGACAGCTTATGTTGCATATGCAAATGAGCTATTCTTATTCAACATAAACACAAATTACATCAATATCTGCTAATTGGTTTTTGATTTTGAAATGAAAGTAAAAACCAAATTTGATGATCTATATTACTAATTACAATAGTAAATAGATCATATTTAAATAGAATTTGCTTTGGCTTCATTTTCATGAGAAATGATAAGTGGTTTATTTGTTGTATTATAGTTTGATGGTTTAAGTTATGTTAATTAATAACATAAGTAAACCATACTTATGATAAATGCAACAATTATTTCACTTAATATCAAAACTAGAGATTATAATTTTTTGTTGATATACAAAAATTTGAGACTGGATTTGCCTCTAAATTGTTCTCTAATCTCATAGTTTGATGGATTAAAATTAGAATTAAAATGAGATTAAAAACATGAGATTAGAGAAATATTTAGAGGCAAATCCTCTTTCATATTTTTGTAAATCAACAAACAAATAATTTATGATCTCTAGTTTTGATATTAAGTGAAATAATTGTTGCATTTATCATAAGTATGGTTTATTTACGTTATTAATTAACATAACTTAAACCATCAAACTATAATACAACAAATAAATCACTTATCATTTCTCATGAAAATGAAGTCAAAGAAAAAGCTATTTTAAGTATGATCTATTTACTATTGTAATTAGTAATATAGATCATTAAATTCTGTTTTTACTTTCATTTCAAAATCCAAAACCAATTAGCAAATATTGATGTAATTTGTGTTTATATTGAATAAGAATAGCTTATTTTCATTTGCAACATAAGCTATCAAACCCACATGTATAAACTTACATAAAAATTCACTTTCATGAAGCACAAATAAAAGAGATCATAAATTATAAAAATGTTGAAATTACATAAAGTTAGAGAGCTTCATTACCCCTAAATTGAAGCGGTTTACCTACTCATTTGTGTTATCAAATCAACACTTGTAAATTTCAACATTAAAAAGCAAAAAAAAAAATAGAAAATAAGCAAAGGAAGAAAATGAGATTAACTACTAAACTATTTGCATAAAAAACAATGCTACACTACTTGCATGAATGTAAATCTAATCTACTAACAAAGAAAAGAAGAGAGCATAGAAGTAAATATGAACATAAAAGTAAAAAGAAGCATGTAGAAAAGAAAAGAGAAAGAGGCTAGGAAGCCATTTTTATTTCATGAAACATTGACATTACAACTTGCTTTCTTGATTTCCTAACTAATGTGAAAGAGTAGAAGATATTTACATGTACATAAGTGGGCTATTTTTTTTTTGAAAAAGGGTTCAAACTTTTCTATTGAGAATAAAAACAAGTCCAACAAGACACAAGAACAAAAGCCAATAACCGGCCCGAATACAAAACAAAAGACAATACAAAGTACTCAATACATAAATATACACGTTGGGCCCAAAAACAAAACCAACCCAACACCCAATAGCAGGCCCAAAGACTGGAAGCCTCCAGAAAGATCCAGACACATCTCGAGAGAGAAAAAGACAATACGACACTTCATTCTCTTCATAACTCTATACTTTCCAAAAAAGCTTCGCGAGAAACAATAATGGCTGCTGCCATTAAAGATCTAATCTCCTCCTTTTACTTCTGTGACGACGAAACCACATCGAACTCTCCAAAAGAAAACAGCTGAGACTCGAACTACCATCCTCCAGAAACACTTGAGTAAGTATACTATCTTAAAAGTCTTCTTCTTTGTTCCTGAAACTTCAGACTAACGAGGTTTTATATGATTCCAGGACAAGGATGCTGAAAAAACTTTTAACAGCCTTCTAACAAAAATTTAACAGTTTAGATCTGAGATTCATCACAGATCTGAAGATTTTGCAAAACCATAGGAACATCAGCTCTTTCTCGAGACGACACTAAGCAAGATAAGTTTTTGATATAGCTTCTATTGTCCTTGGTAGAGCTGATTCCTTTGAAGCTTCTAATTTGTTCATAATAAATCAATGCCTTGTTATCCAGGAAACCACAGACATTTTGCGCCACCTGCAGATCAATTATCTTAAAAGCTACTGATTAGTTATGGATGAAAAACAATTGTAATGTAATTTAGAGAGGGAGAGAAAGCATTGTAAAATAAAACAGGTACACGAAATCTGGAGCCAGAAGACATAGGAACAGGAAGGTGGCAAAAGAAACAAGAATTATGATTATGACCCCAATTCATCGTTGGGAGGTAAAACCCCATTTCAAAGCTATTTCCGAGTCCATGCCAGTGCTGTTTTTGAAATATTTAGATTTTGCCATTCTGATGTTCATAGTTTGGAAAACTTTTAAACAAACCTTCGACCCATCTGTAAAACGATTCTGAAAAATCCTTTCATTTCTTTCTTTCCAAATATGCCAGACGCAAACTGAAAGTGAAAGTTGAAACAAATCTGACTTGAAATTTTGAGAGCTAGATATAGAAACTATTTTCGTTAAATCCTCCTTCAGGATAAAAGAAAATGAACTCTTCGGCTTTAAGAAAAACTTTTTACAACTCCAAAACTAGATCTTTTCTGTAAAGTCACATTGAAAAAATAGATGGTCTATATTTTCAATGTGACTATTACAGAGCACACAATTCTGATCGACCACTATCTGCTTCTGAATTAATCTTTCTTTTGTCAAGAGAAAATCATTTATGGCTTTGAAAAGGCATACTGCCATTTTAGGAACATGAATTTTGTTCCAGACCATAGCCGCCCAAAATTTAGTATCAAACCTAGTTCGAACCGAGTTCCAAACTTTTTTAAACTGATATTGCCCATCCTTAGAGCACTTCCAGGACCAGAAATCCCTCTCTTTGTTATTGTGAATCTTGACATCTTCAATTTCACATAAGAGGGCTATTTATACATGCATAGAACCCTAATTTAATTTTTAGAGTGCTTCCCAAAATGCCATTTAGAAAGTGTGGCCAGCAAGTAACCATTAGCCACTAATTAACCCATCATTAAATATGCATGAAGCTTTAACCTCCACTTAGTTGTCCATTAGCTTCTAATTGTAGATTTAGGTAAGTGGGTGGGTCCTCCATGATCAAGGGCCTCTTTAGCAAGTGGAATTAGTTTCTAGGACACACAACTGAAATAATTACTTTCAAGGACAAAATGTAAAATAATTAGTTTCTAGGGCCTAAAAACCTATGAAATTATGTCCTTGAAAGTAATTGGACTGCTGGCTTTGTCCTTGAAAGTAATTATTCTGCTGATTTTGGCCTTGAAAGTAATTTCTTTGAATGTGTGTCCTAGAAACTAATTGGACTGCAATGTTTGTCCTTCTGGTGAAATGCCCCAATTATTTTCCTCTTCATTTCTTTGTATTCATTTGTGCATGCAAGTATCTTCATAAAACCTTCTTCCATATTGTAACAACCCGCATATTTTACGATTGTATATTTAAATGTTTTATTTAAATATAGCATCGTTGGTCGGATTAAAGTCTGAAATGCTACTTTTTGTAAACAGTCAAATTGGGATTCGAGACTACTTCCATTGAGTCCAAAATGACGTTTACAACTTTTTTGAGTATAAACATCGATATGTTTGGAGTTGAGTAGAATTTTGCTATTTTTTCTATTTTGGGCTTTGGGTTTGGGTTTCAGCTCACTAACCCAATATAATACCCTAACTCCACTCCACTCCTCTTCATTCTTTCATAACATTTCATAACACTCTCAAGCCCTAGAAAGAATGATGGGAAGAGGAAATTAAAATTCCTAAGCCGTAGTTTCTCTTAGGAATTCAAATTCAAGTGATAAATCAAAGAGAAGCTTAGGTAAGCATCCTCTTCTTCTCCATCTCAATCTCTCTCCAATTTCAGAAATTTCCTATAATCTAACTTAGGAAATATTATCTTAGATTGGAGCTTCTAGAGTTGAAGTTGAAGAGTAGTTGATCTTTCCTTTGTTTTTGAGCTTCTCATTTGTTGTTTTTGGGTTTAAAGGTGAGTTTTTGAACTCACATCTACGTCTATAGCTATCATTGTTATTGGGTATGAATTCCTAACTTCTATTCATGTTCATTTGCTTTTGCTTTGAATTGATTTGGTGAATTTTCCAATTTTTGGTTTGTGAAGTCCAATTTTATGAAAACCTACTATGGATGTTTGGACATGATATTTGGGGTGTATCGAAGAGCCTATAAGCCTGGATTGTCGCTTGGCATAAATCCCTTGTCTTCGTTGCTCGTCCGATCGCTCCTAAAATGTTTTGGCCATCTTGGCCTAGCCAAATTGTTGCACAGACCAGGTGACTAGACGTCTTGTTATCAAGTCCAAACGTCAGGTTTAGACTTGGAGAGAGAAAAATATAGAACGCAGAAAATAGAAAATGGCAGAAACCAATTCCAAACATCTGATTTATAGGTACAGACGTCTGGATTGGGTTTCAGACGTCTGCCTTGGAATTTCAAACGTCTGGGGGTTTTCTGGATTATTTCCAAAGAACAAATCCAGACGTCTGGATTCTAAACCAGATGTCTGGAACTGTTCATTTTGCCTATTTTGGCTGTTTTTGAATGGTTTTCCAATATCAATCGATTTTTGTTGATCCGGTTGGTTGTTATCACTTACTATCGACTTTGATGACTTCTTTTCTGGATTTTTGGGAATATCCATTTGAAGGATTTGATATCGATTTTTATGGTTTTAATTCACGTCGTCGAATGTGGATTTTGGTGATTGATTGTTTCTACAATCATTTCTGTGATTTGTCACTTTAAAATATAAAGGTTTTTATACTAGTAGTAAATACTCAAACTCTTTCATCAAAACAATTTCAACACTATTTTTAATACAAAGCTCGTTTCTAAAACCGTTTTCCATATCTATTAGTATATACAAACTTTTACCTCATTCGTATGAGAAATCTAATTAAACGGCTTAGCAAAACAAGTAGTATGAAACGTTTGTGTTTACTTTGTCGGTTAATTCTTGGACTTGTTCGATTGAACTCTTGTGACAATTTTCGAGTGGAAATCTACAATATGTTCGTAAATATTTAAGTTAAGCTAGTGGTTATGGGACATGAAGCTAAACTCCTATATTTACTAGCTTAGTGTAATTAACACTTCTTATTGATCAATGATGATCATTTTATGGTTTAGACTAGAGATGTGCAATGTCTCTTTGTCCACATTGGGGACTATACCCAGGTCTATTGAGCTTCATCTCATTTTTATGGGCTAACGACCCATGGTCTTTGGACCGTTCGTGGAGCAATCGGCTCGATAAGTCGGTGCATGGGGCATATCTTTTTAGGAGCGTCGATTTTCGACTAGGCATGGGGCGTATCTATTGAGGTGCGTCGATGTTCGACTAGGCATGGGGTGTATCTGTTGAGGTGCGTCGATGTTCGACTAGGAATGGGGCGTATCTTTTGAGGTGCGTCGATGTTCGACTTGGCATGGGGCATATATTTTGAGGTGCGTCGATGTTCGACTGTGCATGGGGCGAATCTTTTGAGGTGCGTCGATGTTCGGTTCATGGGATAGCGACCCGTTTGTGATACACATGTTGGTGAGTTTTCATGCTCCCGTTTGTGTTAGGCCTCCCCCCTTTTGTGATTTCTGGATTTCTAGTTGATGATTTCTAGAATTTGTGTTTCACCAATTTTGATGATAGGCATTGATGGGCTCTATCAATATTTGTGTTTTGGTGAATAATTTAAAGAATGTGATTCTTTTTTGATGTTTGAGATGATTTGAGATATTGTATGATTTTTGTTGTTATTTGATGTATACTTGTCACAGTATGGCATTATTTTTATCATACGTTTTTGTCATATCTCTTATCCTATCTCATTTTATATGATATTTATAGCTAGACTGGTCCGTTTATTATTTTTATTCTTAAATAATACTCGGGTCAGACCGAGGTGTTACAGGTGCTTCCACTTGACTTCTTATCAGGGACCATCATCTGATTTTTTGCTAACTACTTTAGATTAGTAGTTTTTGCTTTTATACATTTGAGTTAGAGACTCCTTAATGTATACTTATTCTTTTGCTTAGCTCTATTCTTTTATGATGTAGTGGATCTTGTATGACCACTACTTTGATGTACACTTCTTTATGTTATATTCATATATGTTTCCGCCTTAGTGATATGAATATCTGTGACTGATTTGTGTTATTTTTATATCTATATTTGTTTCTGAAGGCCTCATAGCCACTGTGTTGTAGCTTTGAGTTTGTATTTGATATGTCGGATTTCCTCTTGAAAGGAAATGCAAGTCATATTATCTGACATATCGGTACTCGCATAAAGCAATTACACAGATGGTCGCTCCTCAACAACCTTATTCTTCGCGCTAGTTGACGGCATTACCCCATAGTGTCCTTGGCTAGTGTGAGTATAGAGGTGGGGCGTTACAGCTTGGTATCAGAGCCAAACTTCGGAACAATGTAGAATAATCTAGCAAGTATCATTGTCCTAAGTTTTTCTTAGGAATCGTGCCAAAGGATTTAATTCGAGTATTCGTACCGTTCTATCCTATTTCTTTTTATGATGCCTTGTTTTATCAATCAAGTTTGTTTGATATTCATTCTGTAAATAACCTTTTTCCTCTTCTTTCTTTCTTTCTTAAAGAAGAGAAATGGTTAGACCAGGCCGTCCCAGCGCCGGTCAATCCAGTGCTATTCCTCAAGATGGAGTATTCATGTCTGCCCAGCAACTTTTAGATCTTGTGAACAATGCCCAAGCTACCGGACCCGTTCCAGAGCCTACTCACCCTAAATCCGGGTTTGCATGCTTGTGCAGAGATTATACCGCTTTGGGTGGAAGGCCATTCAAAGGTTCCCAAAACGTTATAGAAATCCAAGCTTGGCTTAGATCATGCGATCGCATCTTTTCTCGCATGAATCTTGTGGATCTGCATCGAGTCCAAGTGGCTTCTAGCATGCTCCAAGAAAGAGCATTGGATTGGTATGAGCTTTTGATTTCAGAAATTTTTGAAGTGGATCTTACTTGGGAGCAATTCTGGGAAAGGTACGAATTGAAGTTTGTGCCGGAAGCTGAAAAAGTAACTTTAGCTTGGCGCTTTATTGACCTTGTTCAAGGTGAATCTTCTGTGACCGACTATGTCGCTTCTTTTGAATCTCTCTCTAAATATGGGGTCGAATATATTAATACCCCATTGAAGAAAAATAAGAGATTTGTCTATGGGTTGAATAAGAACATTTAAAAGCCTTTACTTCTGAAACTAGAAGTTTCTTTCGATCAGCTTGTAGATATCGCTCTTCGACTTGAAGAGGCCGATAAAGAAAGTGACGTTGAAGTTGTGGGTGTCAAACAGAACTTCAACAATAACATGAAGAGGCCTATCAAAGGCCCCAATCCCAACAAGAAAGGGTAGCAAGAAACTTTGGTAGCAAAGACTCCTACCTCTAGTCATGGACAATGCTACAATTTTGGTTCTATGGACCACTATGAAAATGAGTGTCCGAAACCCCTTTATTGTCGCTATTGCAAAAGTTTGAGTCATCATATATCTGCGTGTCCCATACTTCAAAGCAAGAAGGAGGGAAAGCTAAATGTTGTGCAAGCTTCTAGTGACACTTCCCTTGGTCAAGGTATTTCTCATTCTATCCTTGATGGCATTATTATGTTTCGTGATCACCCTATTCGAGTTCTTTTTGACACGGGTGCATCCCACTCTTTTATATCAAAAGAACTTGTTGATTCTTTTTCTTTTAATATTATGGGCTTGATGACTTCATTGAGAATTGCGAATCCGGTTGGTGGATCCGCAACACTCAGTTTGCTTTGTAAAGATGTCGAGATTATTTTATGTGATTATTCCTTTCGAGCCGATTTGCATGTTATGCGTTACTTAGGCTTCGAAATTGATTTTTGGGAAAGGATTGGCTTAATCATTATGAAGCCCATATCCTATGTCCCGAGAGGACTATATATCTTCGACATCATCAATCTGTTAAGCAGATTTCTATTTTTCTTAATGATTTTGATTCCAATTCGATGACATCATTTTATTCTTTAAACCCACTTGATGAGGAAAATGTTATTTCTCCCATTTAAGTAGTTTGTGAATTTTCCGGTATTTTTGAGTTTGTCTTAGGATTACCACCTAAGCGATCTATTGAGTGGTGCTAAGGTCTTTTCAGCTCGACCTTGCCACCGGTTTTTTATCAGCTATGAGTTGTGGAGGGTAGCATTCCACTTACCGCATTCCGCACTCGTTATGATTCTTATGAGTGAATCGTGATGTCATTCGGTTTGTTCATCTTATTTCATCCATCTTATGAATCGAGTGTTCTGCGAATATCTCGATGAGACCATCCTTGTATTCGTTGATTATGGATGACAACAAAAATTTAAAATTTGTAAATCTTTTTAATAAGATATTTAGAAGTATGATTGGATTTTGTTCTTAAAACAAACAAAGAATATTCGTAAAATTTTAAGGGACATGTTTATCATATAGAAGATGATTTGGTGTTGTATTGCCCATTGAGTGCTTTAAGAATTCTGGTCGATGCGCCTGATCAACGTTATCGATAGGAATCTCCTAAACGCTATGATGAGACAGTGAGACACAACAAATTGACTTGTAAAAAGTATTTTTTTCTAAAAAGATGATTACACAAGTTAATTATAATTTTGAAAGTCTTAACGTTTTCGGAAAGAGGATCAATTGAAAGAACTCATTTCCGATGCTTCTATTCTTATGATTCCCGAAGCGAACCACAACTTGATTGTTTATACCAATACTAGCCGTGTTGGTTTGTTGTAACATTTCGACTTTTCGACGATCGAAAGTCGACATTAATACGTCCACTGTATCAAATGCCGCACAATCGAATGCCGGAAAACCAAACCATTAGGTTTAAAAAGAAGAGGTAGGAGAAGACAGAAGAAAAGAAAGAACAGAAAAACAGAAACAGAAACAACAACGGAATCTCACATTCGCAGCGGAATAATATACAATAGATGAATCAATAATCTTTAAACAAAAGACTAAATCAGTTTATACATACATCAATCAGAGTCAATATACAACTCAATACAACAATGGACAGTTATATAAACTTGTCCTCATACAGAATACACAGCGGAATAAATAAACAAGTACGGTAGTACGCTTCGCCATCCAGCTCATCTCCAAAGCTCCAGAATATCCAGAATATCCTGATAACATAACTCTAGGCTGCCCGTGTGGAAAATTATTGGAACCCAGAGTTTAGAAAGGGAACAATAAACTCCGAGTCAGTCATGGTGACTGGTGTGAGATCGTAAAACAGTTATTTTCACAAAGAAAATAAAACAAATTCGTAATGCTTTTGGAAAATGAAACTATCATAAGGCCTCCCGCCACACACATAATGCAAACGCAGAATTGGAGAAGATTTCTCCTTATGATAGTCAAAATTGCTTACTACGCAAAATCAGTTGATATTATTATTAATGTCTAGTGTGGAAAACATTTCGAAAGTATAATATCAATCTTAGCCAACATACAACCATTATTGTATGCCTACTATAGCTACCATCTAAACAGTGGTGACCACCATAAGTAAATGGCAGGTTCTACAACTAAAACCGTACAGGGTTCGTATTGTTTCTTTGGATTTCCAACAAATGGTCAGGCAAAGGAACTTCCTTACACCGAAATGGAAACGGCTCTGGAAAGACGCCCCGAGAACCTAACCGGATCTCTGCAAACACAAGGCCGACATTACCTCACGCTTTAACCAAGCTGTAACTAGGTAACTAACACACAAGCTATGCCATCCCCCGGTCGTTACCGACCTTTATCCGAGGATCCTCAATCACAAAGCAACAACTACAAAGTATAATAAATATGCAGCATCAACATAGGTAAAATATCTGGGCTCCATACCATGATATCACCTTTTAACCAGAAGGAAATGGCATACCCTAGGGGCGCTACCCCTAAAAACCATTGCCGCAACATTCCTGTTTCGACCATTACCGGGTTGTGAGGCTTGACGAAGTCTCGTCCACAAAGCTACGCTTTTTCACAAAGCCACGCTTTTCACAAGCCACGCTTTTTCACAAAGCAACGTTTTTTCACAAAGCAACGCTTTGACCAACAAATGATCAACAGCACTTCGTATGCCACATTACCAAATTGGGAATGCATCACTAGTAACTATCAACTACATAACCTCTGAGCTCGTACGTCTCAGAGAAGGGTGTTAAGCTAAGAGAATAAATTCTCCGCCACCAACAGAAATGTATTTGATAGAAACCAACTTTACATCTCAAAGTGTAATGTCAGACACACATCCATACAAGTCCGTTCCGGGATCGAACGGAACCGAAGGCACTTCTAAAGAAGCCCGTGCAATCCGGGTATTCACTAATCACGTCCAGACTTCCCATCACAAAAAGAGTGATATAAATCTCTATACCGGAGCAACTCGGTGCAGAGACATTCGACAGGTTGTCCTTTCATTTTCAAAAATACCCGTTCTTCACACCGGTCTTCAAATAATGTCCATTCACGACGTATCACTATTCAGAATGGGTTATATGACATAAAGTCCTCTCCTGGCTTAACCGAATAATGAGCGTTTGTTTTAAAAACAAATCAAGTGCCATTTCAAAGGCAAATATTGATAGTCGGTTATTTAACTATCAACAACATATCACAACAATCATCAGATTTAAATAATTTTTCCCAAATTATTTATTTTCAAAATATCTTCACAAGATATATATTTTTCCACACTTTAACATTTGAAAACCAATTTCAAATCACTTTTCACACTTCATCACTTTGAAAATGAATTTCAAATCACATTTTCACACTTCATCACAAAATGGTCCATTTAAACCAATTAAATAAATCCTTATCGATTTATTTCAAATTTACATCCCAAATTTGTAAATTATTTCCACACTTTAAAAATAAATCAATATTTATTTTTAAAACAAATTTCCCTTTCCTTTATCAATTCTATTCTGAATTAACATTCCCAAATATTCACTTTTTATACGATTTTCAAATCGATTTCTCAAATATTCACTTTCAACACCAAATCAACTTTCAAATTGATTTCTCAATTTTATTTCAAATCCCAAATTGATTTTTGAATGGATTTCCCAGGATTTATTTTTAAACACCAAATCAATTACAAATTTGATTTCTAGAAATTAATCACCTTTTAAAATAAATTCCTTTATCTCTTCCAAACCATTTAAAATTCCATTTTAAATAATTTTCCAACTTTCTAATAATACTATTCCAAATCCATTTAAAAAAATCTTTTCCCATATTTTGGAAATAATTCGATAAGATTACAAAAATCAACTTTACGCTTTTAAAATCCTTCTTTTAAATTTGTTAACTCATATTTTCGTGCCGACCTAAAACTCTGCGACTCAAGACTCTGCGACCTAAGGAACTTAACGACTTAAGGAGCAGAACGATTTAACGACCTAGCAGGCTTCACGATCTAGTGCCTCCAGACTTCACGAGCTAAGAACTTAGCGACCTAAGAAAGTCTGCGACCTAGAGTGGCTGCGAGTTAAGGAACTCTGCGACCTAGGGACTTCACGACCTAAGGGACTTAACGACCTAAGGAGTGTCGCGACCTAAGAGCTTTACGACTTAGCAGACTCTACAAGCTACCGACCTAAAGTTGTCCATGACCTAACTCCTGAAGTAAACTTCACGAGCTAACGACCTAAAGACTCCACGAGCTAAAAGAAAAGAAAGGCATGACCTATCTTAGGTCGCCTACGACTTACCACTTCAGATGAATCTAAGTGCAACTCCATCAGCCCAGCCTCCTAAGTTGCAAGATGACCATGACCTATCTTAGGTTGCTCGCGACCTACGACCTACGACCTAACTTAGGTCGTACGCTACCTAAGACAGAGCAATATTTCTGTCCAGAATCACTCCTATAAATACCCCACTACCTTCAATAAGGAAAGGACTTTGGGTCGATCATTTCTTGAAGCGTCATTACTCTGCCAAATTCTCAACTCATCCAACATTTGAAGAACTTCAATCACTCAAGACATTACAACAAGCTTTGAGAGAAATCTACCGCATTCAACACGAATTCGAGGAGATCTTCGACATCGAAGCTTGAGCTAATAGTCGAAAGTGTTTAGGAATTGAAATATATCGTATTTCACAAGTGTATTGTATCATTTTGTAACCAGAATCAGTAATAAGAGAATATAAAGTGGACGTAGGCTCAATTATGGGCCGAACCACTATAAATCTGTTGTCTTTTACCGCTTTCAGCTATTTTACTGCTTATATCTCGTTCCCGTATCACAGGTGGTGCTTTCACAACTTCACAACATACACCAGGTGTTAACGTTCAATTTTAGCGTTAACATTTTGGTGCTTTCACTGAGAACTCCAACTCAGGACTGTATTCGCCATAGCTTCACGAAAGTTTGTTGAAAAAGTTTCCTTCAAGACCAGAAGTCTGTCAGACATAATGGCTCCTGGAAGAAAACGCAAGTCTATTAGATCTGAAGATGCTCGTGATAATACCGAGTGTCGGAGTGATGCGAGAAGAATTAGATGCTGCTGTATACGGGTTGTACCAGCAATTTAAAACTCAGAATACTCTAATGATGGAGAAATTGAATGCTCTGCTCGGGGCTAATCAAAGACCAGTAAACAATGAAGAAAACTATGCTGATGATGTTCATAACTCCGAAGGGAGAAATATTCCTCAAGGGGGATCAGGTGCTCCTAAGGGGGCACCCCTCCAGGCTGAAGGATCCAGGCCATCACCAGTTCTCCGCGAACATTTACCCGGGCAAACCTCCGAGAAAATGGCCGAAGTCTACTCCGCAAAGTCGTTAAACAATGAGGAATATCTCTCCGGCATGATTCGGCAAATAATGAAAGAAAGCATGCAGAGAAACGAAGATGAGAATGATTAGGGATTTGCTCCAAGTAAAACTCCATTTACTGAGAGGATTCTAAAGGCTGAGTTTCCCCAGAAAATTCGTTCCTCCTACCATTCCTGCTTATCGAGGAACAAGTGATCCAAATCAATTCTTGTATAAATATGATTGGCACATGACTGGCGCCAGAGCAACTGATGAAATTAAATGCCGATATTTCCCGGTATACTTGGAAGGTGTGGCGCTACTTTGGTTTACCAAACTTCCAGTACGATCTGTTGATCAATTTTCCGATCTAACTCGAAAATTCAAGGAACAATTCAGATTGTATATTTCAAGAGCAAAGGATATAATGTCTCTCTCAAGTCTTGAACAGAACCCTGGAGAGCCCATCAAATCCTTCCTGAATCGCTTTAATTTAGCCCTAGCCGAAGTTGATAACGTAGAACCGCGAATGATTTTAACCTACTTAATGCGGGCTATTGACAAGTCAAGCGAATTTGGAAAATGGTTGTAGATGAAGGAACCAAACTCGCTCGAAAAGTTCTACAAAAAGGCTGATGAGTTCATGCGCCTAGAAAATCTCTCCGCGTCAGCTAAAGTTGTGACTACAGTGGTGGAAAATAATGCTCCGGCTCAGAACAAAAAAGAATCTGTAAATCAGAAAAGGGAGAGTAATGGTGGAAAGAAGCAGAAGGATCTCAAAAGGCCCCGCTTTCTCAAGCCTTCGGATTTTATCCCTCTAACTGATACACCGGAGAATATTTTCATCGCCACTAAGGATGTTGTTGAATTTCCAAAACCACCGGCAGTAAAAGTTGGGAAAAATGCTGCTCAAAGCGGAAGATTTTGTAAATTTCATAACCAACCAGGCCATGATACCAACGAGTGCCGCCACTTGAAAAGCCTAATTGAAGAATTGTTGAGAGAAAATAAGTTGCAGCAGTATGTTAAAAGGAATAGAAAAGACTCTTCTTCATCTAACCAGGGGGCAACTACCCCCAGCTCATTCATCTGGTTCAGGAGAGAGGCCTGCTGAAAAAGAAAGACCTGTTATCAATGTGATCACAGGAGGACCTCATTCGGCTGGCAGGAGTTGGGGGTGAGATGGAAAGGTATGCTAGAGCCTTGAAGTATGCCCCAGCTGAAGAAAGTGTCTTAATCTTGGAAGATGCTGCACCTCTGAAGCAGCAAAAGACTTTTCATGATGATATTATGTTCAGAACCAGGGATTCTATTGATGTGGAAGCTCCTACTGAGGACCCTTTAGTTGTCTCTGTCGGTATTGGGCCGGCTATTGTCAGAAGAGTGCTGGTTGATAGTGGCGCCTCGTGCAACATACTCTTTAAAAAGACATTTGACCAAATGAAAATTCCAATGACAGACGTACAAGCTTCTTCACACAAGATTGCCGAGTTTACAGGAGAGCTGAAACAACCAATTGGAACGGTGGACTTGTTTGTTGAAATGGGCGAAGGGCATAAGAAGGTGGTTCGAAAGAAAACTTTTGTAATTGTTGATGGATTCTCCACCTATAATGCTTTCTTGGGTCGGCCTACTCTTGCTGCTTTCACGGTCGTCCTCGCTCCGTGGTGCTTAACAATGAAATTTCCCACTGATAATGGGATTGCTGTCATTAAGGGAGATCAGAGCACGGGGCGAGAATGTTATCTTGTAGAGCTCCGAGAGGCCAGGAAAAAAGAGATGGGAAAAGATGCGGCAGCTCTGCTCCGCATCAAAGAACCAACCTTGTAGCAGCTATGGGGTGGCCCCTGTACTGGTGAACACAGCAATGCAAGGAAAGAAATGGACCCCAAGAAAGCCAGTACATGGGAGAATAGAGTGGTACCCGTGGAAGTAACGGTACCAATATCTGTTGACTCAAAAGACCCAAACAAAGTACTCAATGTAGGTTCACAACTGAGCATAGTAGTTCAAAACACGCTGATATCATTCTTAAAAGCCAATCTGGATGTGTTCGCTTGGTGTCATGCTGATATGTGTGGGATCTCCCCGGAAATTGCTGTACATACTCTGAATATTGATCCAAAATTCACACCAGTGAAACAGAAAAGAAGAACCCAAGGCCCAGAAAGGTCGACAGCGCTAAAGGAAGAAGTCGATCGGCTCATGGAGAACGGCTTCATCAGAAACTCCACTTATCCAAATTGGGTTTCAAATCCAGTACTGGTTAAGAAGGCAAATGGAAAGTGGAGAGTATGCATCGATTTTTCGAACCTGAACAAAGCATGCCCCAAAGATTGCTTCCCGCTGCCCAGGATCGATCAATTGGTGGATGGAACAGCTGGGCATGAGTTGTTATCATTTATGGACGCTTACTCCGGGTATAATCAGATTATGATGCATGAGCCGGATCAGGAAGACACAAGCTTTATCACAGATGTGGGTCTCTACTGCTACAAAGTTATGCCTTTCGGATTGAAGAATGCTGGGGCAACCTACCAAAGGCTCGTCAATACGATGTTCAAACCTCAGATTGGCAGAACCATGGAAGTTTATGTTGACGATATGTTGGTAAAGTCAAAGAAAGCTGTAGACCACATGGGTCACTTGGAGGAAATGTTTGCAATTCTTCGAAAGTACGGAATGAAGCTCAATCCATTAAAGTGTTCGTTCGGAGTAGAGTCCGGGAAATTCTTGGGTTTCATTGTGAGCGCTAGGGGCATCGAAGCCAATCCCACTCAAATCACAGCTCTAAGGGAGGTCAAAGCCCCTAAAACAAAGAAAGAAATGCAAAACCTCAATGGAAAAGTCGCTGCTCTGAGTTGTTTCATTTCCAAGGCCACAGATAAATGCATTCCCTTCTTTGACGCTCTAAAGAAAGGAAAGAATTTTTTTGAATGGACTCCCGAGTGCCAGAATGCTTTCGATGAACTAATTCGTCATATGGAAACGCCTCCAGTTCTTTCCAAGCCTACTGATGGTGAAGACCTTTTCATCTATTTAGCAATTTCATCTCACGCCCTCAGTGCAACACATGTACGAGAAGATATGAAGATACAACGTCCAGCCTATTACATCAGCAAACGGTTCACTGGGGCAGAGATGAATTATTCGAGGATAGAAAAGCTCGCCTATTGTTTGCTAATTGCTTCTAGAAAGTTGAGACCATACTTTCAAGCTCATCCTATCAAGGTCCTTACCGATCAACCTCTAAAGCAAGTCCTGTTTCGTCCTGAAACTTCGGGCCGTCTTTTGAAATGGAACATTGAACTCAGCCAATATGATATCACTTACCATTCCTGGAGAGCAATCAACGGACAAGCTTTAGCAGATTTCATCGCAGAGTCTACTGACAAAGGTGATAGTGAGAATGAAATAACTCATGGCATTCCAATCCAGTGGAAGTTGTATGTTGACAGATCGAGATATGATTACTGTTCTGGGGCAGGGGTTGTGCTCGAAATCCCCGAAGGACGATCGTTGTGTTATGAATTGAGACTGGAATTTCTTTCAATGAACAATGAAGCAGAGTATGAAGCTCTTATTGCCGGTTTGAAAATTGCCAAGGAACTGAACATCAAAGTGTTACAAATTTTTAGCGATTCCCAACTTATTGTTTGCCAGGTGAAGAAAGAGTTTCAAGCTAAAGGTGGAAATCTGCCCGCATACTTGTCAAAGGCATGTGAGCTTCTCGAAGATTTTGATCATTACACGATAAGTCACATTCCTCGAATAGAAAACATGAAAGCGGATTCTCTAGCAAAGTACTCAAGTTCTGGGGAGGCTCAATAATTGGGATTAATCCCTGTGGAAGTTCTGTCGTCTCCAAGCATCAATGAGATGGATATTGATTGGATGATGGCTGCGTCTCAAGAGCATGAATCATGGATGACTCCAATCAAAGAATATTTGCTCAATGATTCACTACCAGAAAGTTCGAAAGAACGCCGAAAACTGTTACGGAAAGCGTCAAGATATATAATTCAAGACGGTCGATTATACAGACGGGGATTCTCAATGCCATTGCTCCGATGTGTAACTAAGGAAGAAGCCAAGACAATTCTAGCTGAGGTACACGGAGGAGAATGTGGAGATCATTCAGGTGGTCAAACCCTAGCCAAGAAAGTTCTCCGATATGGATATTTCTGGCCGAATATTAATCGAGATGCTGCTATTTACTCCAGGAAGTGCGACAAATGTCAAAGATTTGCAAAAATCCCAAAAGCGCCTTCCACCGAGCTCACACAAATGGTCAGCCCATGGCCGTTCGCCATTTGGGGAATAGACTTGATTGGACCGTTACCGATCGCTAAATCGGGAATCAAATATGCTATTGTTGCTGTTGATTATTTCACTAAGTGGGCTGAAGCAGAACCCTTGGCCACCATTACCTCTAAAAAGATGATAAATTTCGTAACTAAAAATATCATTTGTAGGTATGGTGTGCCGCAGAAGATAATCACAGACAACGGCACTCAGTTTGAAAGTGAAGAATTCCAGGATTTTTGCAAACGGTTCAGAATTCGAAAAAGTTTCTCAGCAGTGGCTCATCCGCAGGCAAACGGGCAAGTGGAAGCAGTAAACAAAATTATCAAGTCAACCATCAAAAAGCAACTTGAAAAAGCAAAAGGTGGTTGGGTCGATAAGCTGCCACTAGCACTATGGGCATACAGAACTACTCACAAAACTGCGACTGGGCACACTCCATTTTCACTGGCATATGGATCAGAGGCAATGATTCCAGTGGAAGTAGAAGTTCCTTCACACAGAAGAATTCACTTCAACGAGGTTGAAAATAAGAAACTGCAACTTGAAGCCCTTGATTTTCTTGATGAAAAAAGAGAAGAAGCTAGACTCAGAGTTTCAGCTTATCAACAAAGGATAGCCAGGCACTTCAACTCTAAAGTTTGCCAATGCAGCTTTGAGGTCGGAGATTTAGTCTTGAAAAGGATCATGACTGCCACCGGGGTGTTTGGGCCAAACTGGGAAGGGCCATATGCCATAGGCAGTAAACTTCTTGATGGCACTTTCAAACTCATAACTGTTGAAGGAGATCCAATTCCAAGAGCCTGGAACAGCAACCACTTACGTCCTTATTTTACTTGAAAAAAAAGCTTTGCTCAAGATTGTAAAATAGTGATGAATGTATCAGTTGTATTGAAAGACATTGTAAATCAGTGCAAGTTAATAAAAGCTATAAAGTGGATGTAGGCCCGATTCTTGGCCGAACCACTATAAATCTTGTGTTCTTTACTATTTTATAATGCCTGTTTCATTTCGATATGTAAATACTTTAAACGTATTGCTAAAATGTCGATTCAAAATTGCAGGACATTAAAAACAAGGATAACTCGTCACAAAGCCAAACGACCCCTATAAATCACCTATTAAGCAAATACCAAGCGACAAAAATTCTAGATTCACGTCCTATACAAGAAGAACTTCACATAAAAAGTTGACGAGTCCACTATGTCAAGCACTCGTTAACTGGCTGCGATCGTCGATATAAAAAGACATTCAACCAAGTAACTTGCGTTTGCTCCGTGAAGTCACTCAACAGTGAAGTCTACTTCTTCGGATAAAGCAATTTACTTGCAAAAGAAAGGAAGATGCGCTTGGAAATGATAATAAAGGATCGTTGGTGAACAGATGATGAGAAAGACATGGGCAGGCAAACAGAAACGCAACCTCCCTGGAACACCAACCAAAGCCCTCTAATGAGGCATGCCAAAAGATGAAAGTGCTTTCCTCAATCAAAAAAGATTGGTGGAACCACCGGAGGGGCACCTTCCCAAGCTGAAGGAACAGGGCCCTTGTTAATTGATTGCGATCGTTTGTACAAACGAACATCCAATCAAGCAACTTGCGTCCGCCCCGTGGGTCCATTCAACCATGAGAAAGTAACTACCAAGCAATCAAAAAGCCCTCTTCGGAGGCACAAGCCCTCTTCGGAGGCACAAGCCCTCTTCGGAGGCACATGCCCTCTTCGGAGGCAAAAGCCCTCTCCCGAGGCACCACAAGCCCTCTTCGGAGGCACATGCCCTCTTCGGAGGCAAAAGCCCTCTCCCGAGGCACCACAAGCCCCCTTCGGAGGCACATGCCCTCTTCGGAGGCAAAAGCCCTCTCCCGAGGCACCACAAGCCCTCTTCGGAGGCACATGCCCTCTTCGGAGACAAAAGCCCTCTCCCGAGGCACCGCAAGCCCTCTCCGGAGGCACAAGCCCTCTTCGGAGGCACAACTCTTTAAGAGGAGCCCTCTCCGAAGACACGCCCCGAAATAGAATACTCAAACAAAAAGCCTACTCCGGAAGCACATTTCAACTCTCAAAGGAAGGTTAACTTATTCATCGTAAAATATTCCTCCTAAAAAAGTTGAAATGCTACAAAAAGACCTCTTCGGAGGCACATTTCACCGTGCTTGAAGTACCAAACTTAAGCTCTCTACCGGGGCACAAAATTAAAACCTTATTCAGAAGCTCACTTCACTGCGTAGGAAAATCCACTTTTTAACAAATAAAAGTGATCATATCCGAAAGTTGAAGTGTTCTTCAGAAAGAAAGAGAAAGAAAAAAATTCTCCAGTACGAAACGTGTTCAATTAAAAGCAGAATAATATTTCCTCAAATCGGAAGAATTATTCTCTAAAATAAGAATAAAGTTTTTCCAGAATATTGCAGTGGAAGGCTCAGTAGCTGTGGTTTTAAGTTCGGCATTTGCAGGAGGTGGAGAATGGGAACTAGAGCCAATGTTTTCGGGATCGACCGAAGCCGGAGGACGAGCAGAGTCAGTTATAGTCACTTTTTCTAAACATTCTCTTCCCGCTGCTTTGGCTCGCTCCATAGCAAGCTGCTCTTTTCCCCTAGCAAGGGCGGCGCGCGCCTCATCATCCAGATAAGTCGCTTCAAGATCCGCCTCGGAATATCCAGCACCTCCAAACATGTCCATTATTGCTTCCCACACTTCGGCTAAAGTAGTCTCATATGTTGGTCCCAAAAAGGAGAGACTACCACGCCCCAGGACGATGTGCAGATAGAAATCAAACAAAGTGGAACTAATTTTGGCCTTCGTCGCCTCATGCGACTGCTCAGCTGCCTCTTTTCCAGCAATGGCCTCATCGCGCTCTTTTTCAGTTTTTGACAGCAGAGTTCGTAACCGCATAATTTCCAAATCCTAGGAATTTGCCTTCTCTCGTAGCTGGGTGATGTCGGCGCGATAGATTTCTGTCATCTTCTTTTCGGCTTCAAGTTGGGCCTCAGCATTTCGTTATGCAGCATGAGCATCGCGAACTTGCTTTTGAAGTAATTCTTCCTTTTGAGTAAAGGAAGTAGAAGAAGTAGCAAGCTCGTCTTTGAGTTTTCTAACTTCAGTCTCAAGCCTCTCGTTGTCTTCAGCAATACTCGTCATTTCCGCGTCATGCTGCTTGCAAATTTTGTCCCATTCCGTCTTGTCGTTTTCCATGGTCAACATGGCTTCAAGGTTCGCACGATTGACTCTTTGAAGCTCATCGACAAGTTTTTTCCATCCAGATGTCCTTTCATTATCAAGTTTGACGGCATCAAGGTTACGCAGCATAGCTGGTTTATCGATCGGAACCAGGTCAAGATCAAAACGCACCCCTTTTAAGCACCAGTTCGGAAATCGACTTTGAAGAACAGGAGGGGCATCTTTGACCTGATACTGGGATCTGCCGATGATCGCCTGGATGTCAGATTTCTTTAAAGCAGGAGAGCCGGATGGGATATTAGGAGAAATGGGAGCATCAGTCTTTTCCAAAATTGCAGACGCGTCCTTTTCGCTAAGTCTGGTCCGCTTGCTAGAATCATCAGCAATGTGACTCTTCCCCTTGTCATCGTAAGATTTCCTTTTATGAGAATCGTCACTTCTGCGGGAAGAGTCGTATCGCTCATCCCTACTCCCATAGTGCTGTTCATCTTCTCTTTTGCAGGGCTCTTCATAATCCTGTCTCTCGCGAGCTTTTCTAGAGGCCCTTTCTTCATCGGTCTCCTGACGGGAAGGAAGATAGCGCCTAAAGTCATAAGAATCACGGCCTCCATGACGCTGGAATTTGTCGTAATACGATCCGCTCCGCCCCATCGAAGAATCTGAAAAAAGAAAAAGAGACAAGTCTTAATATCTTCGAAGAAAAGGAATTTAGGTGCGTATAAGTGTCGAAAAATCCTAAGTGTATGTGATGTGCAAACTACGCGCGTCAGACTACAAACCACTCTGTGGTGTAGGAATGGCAATGGCTTGTGTTGAAGGTGTTGTAATTTGTTTCAAAGAAGAAGTCGCTTCAACAATGGGAGAGATCGCTTTTGAAATATCATCTTTAAAAAGTTCCTGAGAAGTTATCATTATATCGCTCAAATCATCAAAAGTATCATCGCCGTGATGCCTAGCAAAACTATCTTTTTCGACTTCCACGTCAGCCGTCTTTTCAGAAATGTGAGGATTTTCCTCCTCTTCAATAACTGGAGAAAGTGTTAGCTTGCTGAATGACCCCGTAACATTAATGGAAGCGGAACACTTCACCAGTGAAGTCTCACTGGTGGGTTCTTTCAGTAAAGGTTCGTCGGCAAGGGCTGGGGCATCTGACGTCTTTGCTGGGGAATCAGGAACTACTTGAGGCTGGATGGAACGGGAAGAATGTAGAAGTTCGAACTGGTGCAAAAGTTCATCTTTTAACAAGAATTTAGCGCTACTCTCTTCCATAGCCACAGCATTTAAAGTTTCAAAAATCGACTTGAGGCTGGGATTCCTAAGCAGGGGAGGAAGTGATGAAAAAAGAAAAGGATGAGGATAAGCATTTGATAAATTCGGGTTCCGACAAGCTCATGAGATGAATAGAGAAAGGTAATCTTACTCCCGACTCTCCAGACAGAGTAGAATCCCGGAGGACATCGAACAAAGAAGAATTGACTTAGGAACCCGTGAGCACTCTCGGGTAAATCCAAAATCAGCTTCCAGTTTCTGGCGCCTCTTACAAGCACGATTGAAGGATGATCTTTGTTCTTAGAAAAGGTGCATAAATAGCAAATTTCATCGAAGCTCGGGAGATGGTCGAGCGTCCTCCTAAACATAACACACAACCCCATCAGAACGGCATAACCGTTGGGGTGTAGCTGGAAAGGCGAGATGGATAATCGAAGAAAGAGTTCCCGGAGAAATTCGTTGAAAGGTGGAATGGCTCCACTTAAGCACATCTGACGATTCACTGCGACAAAACCGAGAGGTGGCCTGTCAGCGGTGTCGTTTGCTCCAGGAAATATAGCATCTGATTCGGCAATACCGAACTGAATACACAGTTGTCTGAAAACTTTGTGGCTTAGTGTAGTCGGAGTTCTTTCCGGAGGATCGATCAGTGGATTAGCAATCGATAAAGCTTCCCCGGCTGGTCCTGAATCTTCTTGTTGAGATGTCATTCTACACAATCAACTGGATATTCAAATTTGAAGGTGCATGTTTCCTAAAAAAGTGTGAAGTGTTGTGCAAAACTAAAACGATAACAAGCAAGTATAACAGAAATTGAAATAGTTGACATTTGTCGACTATAAAGTTTCGAGACTTGTCATTTTAAGTTCAAATACAATGTTGTGTTGATGCAAACAAATCAGCGTAGGTTGATTATTTCAGCTTTGCTTTAATACTTCATTTGAATTTATCGTTTCACAACATTTCATTCACAAAATTCATGTAAGTTAATTGTTCTTTGTCAACTAATCTGTCATGCGATGTGGGCAGTCAATGGCAGTATA
Organism: Allium fistulosum; assembly: GCA_030737815.1. Lineage (NCBI taxonomy): Eukaryota > Viridiplantae > Streptophyta > Magnoliopsida > Asparagales > Amaryllidaceae > Allium > Allium fistulosum. Next base: position 729,099,166 of record CM060902.1, on the reverse strand, counting down.
TTTGTCCCGTTTTCTCTGCAAATGTTGTATTTAAACAGGTTATTAGCATTAAAGTCAAGACAATCTGAAAAGAAATGCAACACAGTTCAAATTCAAAAATTCAGTCAAGTTCGGCTCAAATTTCCAAGTGTTAGGTCACTCACGACCTAGCATAAGTCGAAGCATTTTTAAGTCGTGCTGTGCAAATTAAAGCGTTCAGGGCTGTGCAGAGATGGTTCAAGTTCTAGGTCGTTCAGCGACCTATCATAGGTCGAGGCATCTTTAGGTCGCACAATGCAACTGAATGAATCAAGGCGATGCAATTTTCTCTAAGCCCTAGGTCGCACACGACTTGGCATAGGTCGGAAACTCTTTAGGTCGCAAAAAAGGTTGTTCGGTTTCGTTTAAGTTGCAGATATTCTTAGATCGCAAGGCTTAGGTCGCCAAGAATCCCAGCACGACCTAACTTTTAGGTTGTCCAGATCTGGTAGGTCGTTGACGTCCTCTCCACGCAACACCTTACTGGACCCGATAACCCAATACCGCCATTACAAAAGAATTTGTCGTCCTCTTCATTTCAATCTCCACATACCACCAAATCGCCCAACAAGTCGATTACAAACCCCTCCGACCATTGTAAAAGTCACTATGCGTTCATGAATCACCACAACGTATAAAACGACGATAAAAAATCGATCAAAATAACCATTCAAAAAATGGAGCATGGCGCATGAAATTATACTTGGGTCGGAAAATGTGGATTCACGATCGAGCGGCGATAATGGAGGAGTAGAGATTGGATCCACTTACGTAATATGCTGGTAGGAATGGATCGGTGATTAGCTGAATTGAATTCGCCTTCGAAAGATTGAGAATTCGTCAATGGCAATGAAAGTTCAGAACAGTAAGGTGGGGAGGAAGGAGCGACCTAACTAATTTATATGGGGCTGAGAGAGGAAGGCGAACAAGCGTACAAGTTAGCACAAGTTTTAGGTCATTCACGACCTAGCAAAGTTAAGTCGAAGCACACGACCTATGGCACAGGCCTGCACTTCGAGGGGCAAATGTTAACTCATATTTTCGTGCCGACCTAAAACTCTGCGACTCAAGACTCTGAGACCTAAGGAACTTAATGACTTAAGGAGCAGAACGTTTTAACGACCTAGCAGGCTTCACGATCTAGTGCATCCAGACTTCACGAGCTAAGAACTTAGCGACCTAAGAAAGTCTGCGACCTAGAGTGGCTGCGAGTTAAGGAACTCTGCGACCTAGGGACTTCACGACCTAAGGGACTTAACGACCTAAGGAGTGTCGCGACCTAAGAGCTTTACGACTTAGTAGACTCTACAAGCTACCGACCTAAAGTTGTTCACGACCTAACTCCTGAAGTAAACTTCACGAGCTAACGACCTAAAGACTCCACGAGCTAAAAGAAAAGAAAGGCATGACCTATCTTAGGTCGCCTACGACTTACCACTTCAGATGAATCTAAGTGCAACTCCATCAGCCCAGCCTCCTAAGTTGCAAGATGACCACGACCTATCTTAGGTCGCTCGCGACCTACGACCTAACTTAGGTCGTACGCGACATAAGACAGAGCAATATTTCTGTCCAGAATCACTCCAATAAATACCCCACTACCTTCAACATGGAAAGGACTTTGGGCCGATCATTTCTTGAAGCGTCATTACTCTGCCAAATTCTCAACTCATCCAACATTTGAAGAACTTCAATCACTCAAGACATTACAACAAGCTTTGAGAGAAATCTACCGCATTCAACACGAATTCGAGGAGATCTTCGACATCGAAGCTTGAGCTAATAGTCGAAAGTGTTTAGGAATTGAAATATATCGTATTTCACAAGTGTATTGTATCATTTTATAACCAAAATCAGTAATAAGAGATTATAAAGTGGACGTAGGCTCAATTACGGGCTGAACCACTATAAATCTGTTGCCTTTTACCACTTTCAGCTATTTTACTGCTTATATCTCGTTCCCGTATCACGGGTGGTGCTTTCACTACTTCACAACATACACCGGGTGTTAACGTTCAATTTTTAGCGTTAACAAAATTCAACCAATTCTTTCAAAAGAATTTACTTAAAATTTCCAATTTTAATTTTCAAAAATCCAATTTCATTTATTTCTGGTATCCAACGATACCAAAAACACATTCGGCTAAATTATAGCCTTCAACAAATCCAATCACAGATATAATCATTCACAGATTATAAATAATCAACCACACAACATATGAAACCAATTCAAATGTTTTGAGGAATCTTGTTGGATCCCTTCAACCTGTTTCCCTGCATCCACAGATGTTAGCACAATACCAATTCCACTTCGAGGTGGAGTATCGCGGTATATGGGATTTATAAAATATCATCCGCTATTATGCGGCGCATAGGGTCTCATCCGCTATATAATGCGGGAAAATCAATCACCAATATATACATATGCCAATATATATATATATATATATATATTGCTATATACTACTATATATAGTATAACATCCAAACAGTCAATCAATAACTGAAAATCCAACTTTCATTTGAGTGGGAAAATCTCACCTTATTTTATTAGCATCCATTTCCAACTCCTTTCCATTTTCGGCTTGTTTCTCGATTTTTTTAACCTTATATAAACAATTATACAGTTTATTAATATTCGAAATAATCGGATAATCACTTTTCGTTTGGTAATTTTTTTATTTATCCAATGATCTTATTGCAAACCAATTTCTAGAATTTTTTTAATTTATACTTTGAAATCTACTTTGGAAATATACTTTACTGTAAATTTAACTCTTATTCCTATATATCTTTCAAAGCTTATCTATACATATACTCCTCTGTTTTACTGTATTTAAATCAAAGAAGGTATGAGTATTTTTTTCACATATATATTAACTTTACTGTTTGCATAACATTTTCACAGTAAGCTCCCTATATTTTTTCCAGAAATCTTATATATATAGATATATATCTATTTTCAGTTTTATATAACCCAATTCTTCCTTTTAAAATTTATTTAATTTAAATTTAAATTTAAACAGAACTGGAAAAAATACCTCACTGCAATTTCGAGAACCAGTCTCCCTCGCGATAAATTCGCGAGTAACCTACGACCCCGACTATGCTTCGCCGCCAAGCCCTAGCCATCGAATTGTCGTACCAGTGCGAGAGCCTCCTCCCCGCGTTCGAGCACGAGCTACGGCCACTAGACGAACCACCACTACCTTTTGGAGCTCTCGAATCCCACCATCACCTTGCAGCCCTATCCTCGCTGCTACTGCCTCGCATACAACCCCAACCAGTAGATCGAGTATTGAGCGATTTCGATACGAATAGGAAGAGGGCGACCATTCACGCACTCACGAACTGATGAACGAAAGCGAATCTCGTTTCAATTTGTGTTGGAAATTCGAAGTCAGATAAGAAAGGAGGAAGAGCCGCCACCATTATTTTTTTCTTTTATTTTTTTACTATGCTCAGCTCGATTGAAATGAAGAGGAGATTTTATTTTGAACCAAAAAAAAGGGATTGGAGAAGATGTATATTGGCCATTTTTTTTCTTTGTTCGAGATACTTCTTTTGAAATGTCTGAACAGAGGGAAAGGATAAGGATCACGTACACATCGCTCATTTGATTTGATGGAATTTCAGCTGATGTGAAATAATATCAACTGCACTTGACTAATATAGATATATATTCAATTTAAATTCAAATTCGAATCGAAAACGAAGCCAAAAATTTCGACTTCCTATCAAGGCGTGCCGCTAGGCGTTTGTAATGTTATACGCCTATTTCGAACACAATGGAAGAGGTTTCGAGTCCGAATTTGATCGTATGGAGAAGATAGCGTTTTGGACTAGTTAAAATATTAAATTTTCGATTTAATTTCAGCGCGTTTGCTTTTCGTACGGCCAAACAATCACTCCAAACATTATGAAAATTGAAATCCGATAATAATACAATATTACGGATCCAATGAAACTGGTTTCGTCGAATTCCGAGACTGTGCCCCGGAATGCTATTTTCAAATATCGATTTAAACGATAAAATTCAAAACTGAACAAAATACTTTCATATTCAATTCTGAAGCTTCCATTATCTTCAGTATTATTAATATGAATTTTCCAAGACTTCATATTATTTTTAAATTAGCTTAAAACTGAAGATTAAAATTCTTTTACCCAGTTTTCAATAATTAAATTCAAAAATTTAATTACCAAATTCATTCTGATATTTGAATTTCAAATTGAACTATCATTCGAATATTTAAACTCAATTAAATATTCACATTTCAAATGTCAAAAATTCAGGGTCGTTATAATCTTCCACCCTTAAAAGAATTTCGTCCCGAATTACAAGTAAAGAAGAATGCTCCAATACCCGTTTACTATTTTTCCAAAACAAACAGTTTTATCAACTTGCTAAAACAAATCTTTTTATTTAAGACCCGTTATCACTTCAACTAAATTTCCAACCACTTTCATAGTTTTCAAACAACTTTATTTTGCTTCACAATTCAAATTTAAATTTAAATTCAAATTTTAAATTATCCAAAATTTCTCAAAAAATTTCTAACTCTCGAAATTTTCAAAAAAATTCGCCAGCGTCTCCTTTGCGCGGCTAGCTCCGTACGACTACAAAATGTCCCTATGGACTCTCAAATTCCAATAGAAAACAAAAGGCCAAGTGGCAAAATCAGAAACTCATCAAATTTCATACTGAAATTCAAATACATACCTTTCGTTGAGAAATTCAAATTCATCTTCGAAATCAAAATCCAATTCCATTTTCCTTTATACCCCCTGTATATTTTACTTAACAATAACGTCCAATTACAACATTCTAGTTAAATTTATTCACTTATTAACTTAGAATATTTCTCAATTCTAAATTTTACTTAAGACACGACCACTTATAAACAAGTTAATTTAGAATTTGTTTATTTCAAAACCAGATTTTCAAAACTACCTTGAATTCACTTTTAAATCCTTGGTTAAAATCAGTTTAACATTGACCTGAGTTTTCAATTTACTTCCAACTTTCCAGGTACACAGTTCAAGATTTGAATCTATACAAACATCTTTTCTCAACTAGCAACAAAATTACTTCGGGACAAACACTTCAAAACTTCGGGTAGATTCTCATATTACCCGAGACAATATGCTAACATCTCAACCAAACAACAACAGAGGAAACAAAACAGGCAGTGTAACAGGCACAAAGCATCTCACAAGTCAAAGACCATATCCTCAAACAGACTGGAAATCAGTCCAACTCTGGGTACATGCAGGGTGGAAAATACTAGCATAAAATACAAATCAGACTCAAGTCAATGGCAGCATCACTACAGGCACCAGACCAGAGAGACAACAAAGGCAAGTCCAACAAAGTCAAGTGAAAATAACCAATGCCAGAGAACTCAGGTCAGTGAACATTCCAGATGTGCAGACCACAAGGCAAAGTCAACACAAACTACAACCTCAATACTCAAGCAACTACAACCATGCAAATTGAGACCAACACACAAATATACCAGTCACATATAAGATCATGTGGCTACACAGTGCACAGCAGACTCAAGTCTGCACTCAAGACTCAAACCAGGTGTTAACTCCTTGTTTTCTGGCGACCTAAAACTCTGCAACCAAAAACACTCACGACCTAAAAGCTTAGCGACCTAAACCTCACGACTTAACATACCTAATGATCTAAGGAAGTTAACGACCTAAGGAAGTTAGCGACCTAACAGACTTCACGACCTAAAGGAAGTTGCGACCTAAGAAACTTCATGACCTAAGGACTTAACATACCTAATGGCGAAAAGGTATCTACGACCTAACTTCTCCACGACCTAAGAGGCTTCACGACCTAACAACCTAACTGGTTCAAAAGGCAGTGCGACTTACGACCTACCTTAGGTCGCTCACGACCTAACTCCGCTGCCCAGTTTATACAAACCAACCTAATTCCCTATGCCGCTTTCCTTTAAGTCGCTCGCGACCTACAAGCCCACTAGGTCGCCAACGACCTAGTACCCTCCTTAACCCGTTCACGACCTATGACTTGCCGAAATGATGTTGATAAAAGGCAACGCAGTTGATAAGTCGGAGCCGACGCATCTTAAGTCGCACGCGACCTACGTCATATATTAGGTCGTCCACAACCTAGGACCACTCCTATAAATATCAACCTACCTCGAACGTGAAAAGGACTTTTGGTGAACCATTTTCTGAAGCACTGTTACTCTACCGAATTCTCAACTCATCCAACATTTGAAGAACTCTAATCACTCAAGACATTACAACAAGCTTTGAGAGAAATCTACCGCATTCAACATGAATTCGAGGAGATCTTCAACATCGAAGCGTGAGCTAATAGCCTAAAGTGTTTAGGAATCGAAATATATTGTATTTTGAAGAGCATTGTATCAAACCAAAATCAGCAATAAAAGACTATAAAGTGGACGTAGGCTCAATTACGGGCCGAACCACTATAAATCTGTTGTTCCTTTACCGTTTTCTGCTATTTCCTGCTTATATTCTGTTCCCGTACCAACGGGTGGTGCTTTCACGTTGTTATTACACACACCGAGTGTTAGCGTTCGATTTTTAGTGTTAACATTTTGGTGCTTTCACTGAGAACGAAACTCAGGAATATTCTCACCATTGCTTCGCAAGAGTTTGTTGAAAGAATCTCTCTAAAGACCAGAAGTTTATCTGAAATCATGGCTCCTGGAAGAAAGGGTAGATTTACCAAATCTGGAAATCCTCATGAGGGAACCTCCGATTCCCCAACAGCAAATCAGGCAACTCCTGCCGTTGGAGTCACAAGGGCTGAATTAGACGACGCAGTGTCGGGATTATATCAGCAAATTGAAGCCCGAAACGCTTTAATGATGGACAGATTAAATGCTCTACTTGGGGCAAATCAACGGCCAGAAAACAATGAAACAGTCTTCACCGAAGATGCTCATAATTCCCAGGAGAAAGATATTCCTCAAAGAGCAGCTGGCGCCACCGAAGCGCCACCTTTCCAAGCTGAAGGTTCGAGGCCGCAGCCAACTTTTCACAAACATCTGCCCAAGCAAAATTCCGAAAGAAGAGCTGATGTCTACTCGGCAATGCCTCCGAACAATGAGGAGTACCTATCAGGAATGATTCGCCAAATCATGAAAGAGAGTATGCAGAGGGAAGAAAATGAGAACGACTAGGGATTTGCTCCAAGCAAGACTCCGTTTACTGAAAGGATCCTGAAAGCAGAATTTCCAAAGAAATTTGTACCTACTACTATCCCAGCCTATAGGGGCACGAGTGATCCAAACTAGTTTCTATACAAGTATGATTGGCATATGACCGGTGCAAGGGCATCAGATGAAATTAAATGCCGATACTTTCCAGTGTACTTGGAAGGAGTGGCTCTACTTTGGTTCACAAAGTTACCAGTTCAGTCCGTGGATCAATTCTCTGATTTAACTCGAAAGTTCAAGGATCAGTTCAGGTTGTATGCTTCAAGAGCTAAAGATATAATGTCACTGTCCAACCTTGAACAAGGGCCTGGAGAATCTATCAGGTCTTTCTTGAACCGTTTCAATTTAGCCCTAGCCGAAGTGGATAATGCAGAACCCCGTATGATCCTAACTTACCTGATGCGAGCCATCAATAAGTCAAGTGAATTCGGAAGATGGTTAAAAATGAAGGAGCCAAACTCACTTGAAAAATTCTATAAAAAGGCCGACGAATTCATGCGCCTAGAAAGCCTTTCTGCACCAGTGAAAGTAGTTGTGGCCGAAATCCAGAATAACAGTGTTGCTTCTAACAGAAGAGAATTTGGAGGACATAAGAGGGAAAATAATGACGAGAAAAAGCAGGGAAATGCGAAGAAAACTCGCCACTTTGAATCTCTGAATCTCACTCCCTTGACCGATACTCTAGAGAATATTTTCTTTGCAACTAAGGACACTGTCGAATATCCTAAACCTCATAAGTTGAGACTTGGGAAAAATGCCTCTCAGAGTGAAAGATTCTGTAAGTTCCACAACCAGCCTGGCCATGACACTAACGAGTGTCGTCACTTGAAGGATCTGATTGAAAAGCTGTTGAAAGAGAACAAGCTTCAACAGTATGTCAAGAAAAACAGGAATGACCCATCCTCATCCACTCAGGAGCAACAACTTCCCAATCATCAATACGGCTCAGTCAACGAAATCGCAGAGCAGGAATCAGGGAGGCTTGTCATTAATGTTGTCACAGGGGGTCCCCACATAGCATCTGACCACGCTCCATTCTGATTGGCATATGGATCAGAAACAATGATTCCAGCAGAAATGGAGATTCGATCTCGAGATTCCGAAACAACAATCACTTGCATCCAATTTTTTACTTAACAGCATTGCTTAAATTTGTAAAATGATGATGGATGAATAACTCTTGTATTGTAAACCGTTGAGAAATCAGTGCGGATTAATAATAAAGAATTTTAAGTCTTGTGTTCTATTGCTATATAATGCCTGTTTCATTTCGATATGCAAATATCTTAAATAGATTGCTAAAATGTCGATTTAATATTGCAGTCTGTCAAAGCAAAGCATACTATTCAGCATGTCACAAGACTCAGCGATTCCCATAAATCACGAAACAATAAAGTACATTTCCCTGGAAGAAAGCAAGCAACTTGCAAAAGAATGGGGCATGTACTTGGAGTAATAACAAGGAATCGCAAAGGAGCAGATGATGAAAGAGCACAAGCAACAATTGCTACTCTTCGGAGCCCAAAAAAGACCTCTTCGGGGGCACATTTCACCGAAGTTGAAGTGCAAAAATCTCTCTTCCGAGGCCCACTTCACCAGAGCTGAAATGCTAAAAAAGACCTCTTCAGAGGCACATTTCACCGGAGTTGAAGTGCAAAAATCTCTCTTCGAAGGCCCACTTCACCAGAGCTGAAATGCCAAAAAAGACCTCTTCGGGGGCACATTTCACCGCAGTTGAAGTGCAAAAATCTCTCTTCGGAGGCCCACTTCACCAGAGCTGAAATGCTAAAAAAGACCTCTTCGGGGGCACATTTCACCGGAGTTGAAGTGCAAAAATCTCTCTTCGGAGGCCCACTTCACCAGAGCTGAAATGCTAAAAAAGACCTCTTCGGGGGCACATTTCGCCGGAGTTGAAGTGCAAAAATCTCTCTTCGGAGGCCCACTTCACCAGAGCTGAAATGCCAAAAAAGACCTCTTCGGGGGCACATTTCACCGGAGTTGAAGTGCAAAAATCTCTCTTCGGAGGTCCACTTCACCAGAGCTGAAATGCTAAATAAGACCTCTTCATAGGCACGCCTATAAATGGAAATGCTCTTCTCAACAAAAAGGTTGATGGAACCACTGAGGCAAGGCCTTTGTTAACTAATTGCGATCGTTTGTACGAATGAACATCCAATTAAATAACTTGCGTCCGCCCTGTGAATCCATTTAACTGTGAGAAAGTAACTTCCAGGCAATCAAATAAAGACCTCTTAGAAGGCACAAGACCTCTTCGGAGACACAAGACCTCTTCGGAGGCATAAAACCTCTTCGGAGGCGCAAGACTTCTCCGGAAGCACAAACAAAAGACTTCTCCGGAAGCACAAGACCTCTCCGGGGGCACAACGCTACTTCACAAAGCATAATGCTACTCTTCGGAGTCCAAATGCTACTCCTCAGAAATAACGAAAAGCCCTCCTCAGAGGCACACTTCAACTCTCAAGGAAGATTTACTTGTTCATCTTGAAAAATTCTTCCCCAGAAATTGAAGTGCTAAGTAAAATCCTCTTTAGAGGCCCGCTCTACCGCGTAGGAGAATTCACTTCTCAAAAATATGAAGTGACCATCTCCGAAGGTTGAAGCACAAAAACTTCTCCAAAAATGAGACACGCTCTATTTAAGTAGAATAATTGTTTCCTCAAAGACGGAATAATTATTCTCCAAAAATAAGGGTACAAGTCTCGCCAAAGCAAAAAGATATTGTAATGCACTTGTGGTATAGGGGTAATATAATACAATAAAACTACAACAATGAAAGTAGTATTCAAGCAACATACCGCAAGCACATCACAATATCACATGGAAAAGATGTGGAATAAATGTATTCTCAAACACAGACAAAAAGTTTGTACAAGTAGAAAGAATCGCTTATTCTACACTAAAATGAGAAATAGATGCATCCTTACATATACAAGAATTCGTACAAGTAAAAGAATTATTTTATTCAATATTGTGAAAATTCTTTACATGTGCAGATCTCAAAAAAAAAGCAGGGACCGGTACTCGCACAATCTCCGGTCGATACAAGCAAAAAGCAAAATAAGAAAAGTAGAATCCAAGCTATCACTCCTTCTTCCTGCCACCCTTAGTATCCTTGCCCGGTTTGATGATTAGCTTCGGAATCCGGCGGGGACGGGTCGGAGAAGAAGGAGGAGAGGGTGCAGCTGGATCTTCTTCTGGCTCATCTTCTCCAGCGGAAAAGTTTTTCTTCGACTTCTTCATGACGCGCTTCCCTTTCCTCTTCGAGGAAGACTCACTTCCTGGAGTAGTAAGTCGCGCAGACAGCTTAGTGTTATCATCAAGAGACTGCTCCGGAGTCTTCTCGCTGTCCTCAAGGTCCTCCGCCTTCTGTTCTTGTGAAGCGGGTGGATCCTCCAAACCTCGAAGGGCTTCTATCTGCTCTTCCTGCATCTGCTCTTCCTGCGAACCTGGTTGAGAAGAAGGAGTTACTTGAAGAGTTGGAGGAGGAACAGCTGGAAGAGGAGAAGAGTGTATAGCGCTCGGTACCTCCGCTGCAGAAGAAAAGAATTTAAAATTGGTATTCTCCGAGAAAAGAGAAGTTATTGGTTCATCAAAGCTTAAGTAACAAGTAAGAAGCTCATCAAACTCGGTTAAATTGAATAAATGATTCACTGGATCTGGTTCGACGTCAAAGTTACCTGGAGGAGTCGGCTTTGCGAGATCAATCCCAAATTTCTCAGCCTCAATATCTTCCAGGGCCTCGTCCTCAGTGGGAGTAGTCACAGTTTCTTTGTCAACTTTAGCAGGAGGCGAAGAATGGGAACCGGAGTCTATAATGTTAACATCGGCCAAAGTTGAAGTATGAACGGAGGCAGTTAAAGGAGCTTCCTCCTTTGGGTGTTCTTCTCCCGTCGATTCAGCTCGCGCTTTAGCAAGTTGCTCCTTCCCTTTAGCAAGAGCGACACGAGTTTCATCGTCAAGATAACGTGCCTCTAGCTCTGCCTCATCATAGCCGGCACCGCCGAGCATATCAACCGCGGCTTCCCACACTTCGGCCAGAGTAATCTCGTAATCAGGGCCCAGAAAGGAGAGGCTCCCATGACCCAGAACGCTGTGCAAATAAAAGTCGAACAGAGTAGAGCTTATATTGGCCTTAGTAGCCACATGAGATTCTTCGGCTGCAACTTTCCCAGCGATGGCCTCATCGTGCTCTTTTTCAGCTTGAGACAGTTGAGCTCGCAATCGAGTAATTTCCAAGTCCTGGGAACTCGCCTTTTCTCGTAGCTGGGCAATGTCGGTGCGATAAATTTCTGTCATCCTCTTTTCAGATTCAAGTTGAGCCTCAGCATTCCGTTGGGCAGCATGAGCATCGCGAACTTGTTTTTGAAGAACTTCTTCCTTTTGGGTGTAGGAGGAGGAAGATGTAGCAAGCTCATCTTTAAGTTTCTTAACTTCAGACTCAAGTCTTGAATTGTCGTCAACAATGCTTGTCATTTCCACGTCATGCTGCTTACAAATTTTGTCCCACTCCGATTTATCGTTCTCCATGGTCAGCATGGGTTCGAGATTCGCACAATTGACCCTTTGCAGCTCATCAACAAGCTTTTGCCATCCGGACACCCTTTCAATATTAAGTTTGACGGCATCAAGGCTACGCAGCATATCCGATTTATCGATCGGGACCAAATCAAGGTCGAAGCGTACCCCTTTAAACACCATTGCGGGAACCGACTTTGAAGAATTGGCGGACCCTGTCCAACTTGATACTGGGGTCTGTTGATGATTGTTTGGATATCAGACTTCTCAAGAGCAGGAGAGTCAGTGGGGATATCAAGAGGAATTGGAGCAGGGGTCTTCTCAGAAATTGCAGACGCGTCACTAGGCTTGACCCGCTTGCTTGGATCATCAACAATATGAGTCTTCCCTTTATCGTCATAAGACTTTCGCTTATGAGAACTATCACCTCTGTGGGAAGAGTCGTATCGCTCATCTCTCCTCCCGTATTGATGCTCATAGTCCCGCTTCTCTTGCTCATAGTCCCGTCTCTCTTGAGCTTTCCTAATATCTCTTTCTTCATCCGTCTCCCTCAGGGTATTGAGGTATCGCCTAAAGTCATAAGTTCCGCGGCCTCCATGGCGCTGAAACTTGTCATAGTATGAACCAGTGCGTCCCATCGCAGAATCTGAAAATGGAAAAGAAATAAAGTTTAGAAATTTCCAGAAAAAGAGGATAAGTGCGTATAAGTGCCGAAAAATCCTAAGTGTGTGCGGCGTGCAAACTACGCGCGTCAAACTACAAACCACGCTTTAGTGGGGGAGCGGAGACGACTGGTGTAGAAGGTGTCGAAATTTGTTGTAAAGAAGAAGTCGCTTCAACAACAAGAGAGATCGCTGTTGAAATATCATCTTTAAAAATCTCCTGAGAAGTTATCATTATATCGCTCAAATTATCAAAAGTATCATCGCCACGATGCCCCGCAGAACTCTCTTTTTCAACTTCCACGTCAGCCGTCTTTTCAGAAATGCAAGGATTTTCCTCCTCTTCAATAACTGGAGAAAGTGTTAACTTGCTGGACAACCCCGCAACATCCATAGAAGTGGAACATTTCACTAGTAAAGTCTCAGTGGTGGGATCTTTCAGTGGAAGTTCTTCGGCAAGGGCTGGGGCATCTGACGTCTTTTTTGGAAAATCAGGAACTTCATGAGGCTAGACGGAACGAGAAGAATGTAGGAGTTCGAACTGGTGCAAAAGTTCATCTTTCAACAAGAATTTGGCGCTTCTCTCTTTCATAGCCACAGCATTTAAAGTTTCAAAAATTGACTTGAGACTGGGATTTCTAAGCGGGGGAGGAAGTGCTGAAAAACAGAAAGAATGAAGATAAGCGTTTGATAATTCAGGTTTCAAAAAGCTCATGAGATGAACAGAGAAAGACAATCTTACTTTCGACTCTCCAGACAGAGTAGAATCCCGGAGGACATCGGACAAAGAAGAATTGACTTAGGAACCCGTGAGCACTATCGGGTAAATCCAAAATCAGCTTCCGGTTTCTGGTGCATCTTACAAGCACGATTGAAGGGTGATCTTTGTTCTTAGAAAAAGTACACAAATAGCAAATTTCATCGAAGCTTGGAAGACGGTCGAGCGTCCTCCTAAACAGAACACACAACCCCATCAAGACGGCGTAACCGTTGGGGTGTAGCTGGAAAGGCGAGATAGCTAATCGAAGGAAAAGTTCTCGGAGAAATTCGTTGAAAGGTGGAATAGCTCCGCTTAAACACATCTGGCAATTCACTGCGACAAAACCGAGAGGTGGTCTATCGGCTGTGTCACTTGCTCCAGGGAATATAGCATCTGATTCGGCAATACCGAATTGGGTACACAGTTGTCTAAAAACTTTGTGGCTCAGAGTGGTCGGAGTTCTCTCCGGAGGATCGATCAATGGGTTGGCAATCGGAAAAGCTTCTCCAGCCGGTCCTGTGTCTTCTTGTTGAGATGTCATTCTACACAATCAACTGGATGTTCAAATATCAAGGTGCACGTTTCCTAAAAAGTGTGAGGTGTTGTGCGTAACTAACAAAAACAGAAAGTAAACATAACTGGAATTAAATTAGTCGACAATTGGTCGATTACAAGATTTCAGGGCTTGTTAACTTAAAACTCAAGTGCAGTGTTAATGCAAACGAATCAGCTTTAGTTGACTATTTTAGTTTTGCTTTAATACTTCACTTAAATTGATTAGTTTGCAGCATTTCGTTCACACAGTTCATTTAAGCTGATTATTCTTTATCGACTAATCTGTCATTCGATGTGGGCAGTCAATGACAGTATATTCGTCCCAAGTTTTCTGCAAATACTGTGTTTAACAGGTTATTAACATTAGAGTTAAAGCAATCTGTAGAGAAGTGCAACATAGTTCAAGTTCAATCAAAATTCAAAGGCCAATTGGGCTCTTTCCAAATTTCACAAGTGTTAGGTCGTCCAGCGACCTAGCATAGGTCGGAACCTCCATAGGTCGCGTTGTGCAAGTGAAAATGTTCAAGGCAGTGCAGAATTTGTTCAAGTCCTAGGTCGTTTAGCGACCCATCATAGATCGAGGCATCTTTAGGTCGCACTGGGCAAATCGAAGAATTCAAGGCTATGCAAATTTCCTTAAGTCCAAATGGTTCATGTCCTAGGTCGCTCACGACCTAGCGTAGGCCGGAAACCACTTAGGTCGCAAAGGGTTGTTCGGCTTTACTTAGGTTGGTCAGGTTTCTTAGGTCGTAAGACTTAAGTCACGCAATTCCCAACACGACCTAACTCTTAGGTCGTCCGGATCTCATAGGTCGCTGACTTCCTCTCCACGCAATCCCTTACTAGACCCGACAACCTGTTATCGCAAGTACAACGAAAATCCATCATCCTCTTCATAAAATTCATCATCTTTTCATTCCACCAAATCATTCAAAAAACCGATTCAACACATCTCCGATCTATCATAGATCCAGTCCCCTACTGTACGCTCATGAATCACAACAACAACAATAACCAATGATGATCAGAAATTGATCACAACGCAACCCAAAGTGAAGCATGGCGTACAAAATTGGCCCGGAGATTAGAGTTCATGGTTCCATGGTGATCATGGAATGGATAGAAATCGAAGATACTTACGTAATCTGATAGCGAGGATGGATCATTAAATGATTAACTCGAATTCGCCTTTTGAATTCACAAATTTCTGATAATGGCAAGGCGGGAAATTAAAGCAATTAAGTGGAGAAGAAGCAGCGACCTAATGAATTTATATGAGAACTAAGAGAGGAAGGCGAGTAGGCACACGAGTTAGCACGATTTTTAGGTCGCTCACGACTTAGCAAAGTTAAATCGAAGCACACGACCTACGACCTAGGCGTGTACTTCGAGGGGCAAACGTTAACTCCTTGTTTTCTGGCGACCTAAAACTCTACAACCAAAAACACTCACGACCTAAAAGCTTAGCGACCTAAACCTCATGACTTAACATACCTAACGACCTAAGGAAGTTAGCAACCTAACAGACTTCACGACCTAAAGGAAGTTGCGACCTAAGAAACTTCACGACCTATGGACTTAACATACCTAATGGCGAAAAGGTATCTACGACCTAACTTCTCCACGACCTAAGAGGCTTCACGACCTAACAACCTAACTGGTTCAAAAGGCAGTGCGACTTATGACCTACCTTAGGTCGCTCACGACCTAACTCCGCTGCCCAGTTTATACAAACCAACCTAATTCCCTATGCCGCTTTCCTTTAAGTCGCTCGCGACCTACAAGCCCACTAGGTCGCCAACGACCTAGTACCCTCCTTAACCCGTTCACGACCTATGACTTGCCGAAATGATGTTGATAAAAGGCAACACAGTTGATAAGTCAAAGCCGGCGCATCTTAAGTCGCACGCGACTTACGACATATCTTAGGTTGTCCACAACCTAGGACCACTCCTATAAATATCAACCTACCTCGAACGTGAAAAGGACTTTTGGCGAACCATTTTCTGAAGCACTGTTACTCTGCCGAATTCTCAACTCATCCAACATTTGATGAACTCTAATCACTCAAGACATTACAACAAGCTTTGAGAGAAATCTACCGCATTCAACATGAATTCGAGGAGATCTTCAACATCGAAGCTTGAGCTAATAGCCTAAAGTGTTTAGGAATCGAAATATATTGTATTTTGAAGAGCATTGTATCATTTTGTAACCAGAATCAGCAATAAAAGACTATAAAGTGGACGTAGGCTCAATTACGGGCCGAACCACTATAAATCTGTTGTTCCTTTACCGTTTTCTGCTATTTCCTGCTTATATTCTGTTCCCGTACCAACGGGTGGTGCTTTCACGTTGTTATTACACACACCGGGTGTTAGCGTTCGATTTTTAGCGTTAACACCAGGCACAGTGAATGACATATGTGATAAATGTTCAGTGGACAATGCATGGAAGCTTAAACAATACTCAAGTGCTACATTAGAGAGTGCACAGACAACACATGAAGGCAATGTACAAGTTGAATGGACAGCAAGTACCACCAGTGATGCAAGACAATGAAACAAATCAGGATGAACAACTTCACATCCAAATTGATCAGACTTCAAGCTAGGCAATGGATCAGAAGAGTAGTGACTTAAATATAACTGTGACTTATATTTATATTTGAATCTTTGTTTTAGAAAGCTCAGGTCAAAGCTGGGTTTAAAATAAATTAAATCAGTTTCTTTGAGTTCTTTCAGAGATTATGAACTAATTGTTTAACTAAATATATGGTTAAATCTTTAGTTTAGAATATAACAACCTATATTGGCTTAACACTAAGCTCAAAACACATCAGTGTATCAATAGAGAATGATTTTTAAATCAAAACATTGCATTGGGAAAACTCAAAACAGAGGGGTATATGATAAACAGCCTGTACTAAAATGTTATCATCCACGGAGCATTCATGTAAAAGAATATAAACACACATATTCACATACGTATATGCATCAGAATTATATGTTTAAATTGTTATTAAGTGATGTTACTCACATTTCAAAACTATTTTTGAAATTTCAATCCAAATTCTTTAATTCGTAGTTCAAAAATTGCTCTAGCACTTTATTTCAATTTATAGAACTCATTTATAAATTCACATTACCAATTTCATTCCATTAATGAATTTTATATTCAAATACTTCTCTGGAATTCTATTTCCAATTATAAATCACATTTACAATTTATATTTACAAATCTCATTCGTATATGAATTTTATTTCTTTATATTTTCAATTCATATTTATAATTTCCATTTGTTAAATGGATTTATCTTCAAATCTTTGGTTATACCATTATTTCCTATTTGATTTCCATACAACAATGATAATAATTCAATATTATCTCTTATTAACAACCAAGCATCCATATACAATAATAATTCATAGAAAATGATTTCTTTTCTATACAAAAATAGTTTTGGGTAAAATTATTTCATTTACCCTATTTAAAACAATGTGGAAATTAGCCACAAGGGCCTCTTTAGCAAGTGCAATTAGTTTCTAGGACACACAACTGAAATAATTACTTTTAAGGACAAAATGCAAAATAATTAGTTTCTAAAGCCTAAAAACCTATGAAATTATGTCCTTGAAAGTAATTGGACTGCTGACTTTGTCCTTAAAAGTAATTATTCTACCGACTTTGGCCTTGAAATTAATTTATGTGGTTGTGTGTCCTAGAAACTAATTGGACTGCAAAATTTGTCCTTCTAGTGAAATGCCCCTAAAACAATACTGTGTCAGTTTATCTTGTTTAAGAGTTTAGAAACCACTATCGATTACAGTTGGCTAGACTGCACCGATCAGAATCTAGAAACAATCAACCGATAAGTCAACACAATACAAAACAAATTTTGTATTCACTAACAAATACGCGCTCATATCTATTATTACACTCACACTCATTCTAGAGTACTACTGACTCTATCTCTAATGAGTAACACCCAACAGAGCCAGGGTTGTCGCTTAACCGGCTGCTCCGATACAACTTGTAACGTTTCGAATTTTCGACGATCGAAAGTCGACATTAATACGTCCACTGTATCAAATGCCGCGCAATCGAATGCTGGAAAACCGAACCATTAGGGTTAAAAAGAAGAGGTAGGAGAAGAGAGAAGAAAAGAAAGAATAGAAAAACCGAAACAGAAACAACAACAGAATCTCACATTCGCAGCGGAATAATATACAATAGATGAATCAATAATCTTTAAACAAAAGACTATATCAGTTTATACATACATCAATCAGAGTCAATATACAACTCAATACAACAATGGACAGTTATATAAACTTGTCCTCATACAGAATACACTGCGGAATAAATAAACAAGTACGGTAGTACGCTTCGCCATCCAGCTCATCTCCAAAGCTCCAAAATATCCAGAATATCCTGATAACATAACTCTAGGCTGCCCGTGTGGAAAATTATGGGCACTCAGAGTTTAGAAAGGGAACAATAAACTCCGAGTCAGTCATGGTGACCGGTGTGAGATCGTAAAACAGTTATGTTCACAAAGAAAATAAAACAAATTCGCAATGCTTTTGGAAAATGAAACTACCATAAGGCCTCCCGCCACACACATAATGCAAACGCAGAATTGGAGGAGATTTATCCTTATGATAGTAAAAAATGCTTACTACGCAAAATCAGTTGATATTATTATTATTAATGTCTAGTGTGGAAAACATTTCGAAAGTATAATATCAATCTTAGCCAACATACAACCATTATTGTATGCCTACTATAGCTACCATCTAAACAGTGGTGACCACCATAAGTAAATGGCAGGTTCTACAACTAAAACCGTACAGGGTTCGTATCACTACGCCATAGATGACCTATTGCAACGAAAATACAAGATGTTGCTAGCTACAATGTAACGATAGCTATGCTGATTTTTGTCTATTACAACATTAGCTTCAGGATGTTAGCATATATATAACCACTATGTTGCAATAGCTATAGACTTATAAAAATATTATAAAAAATGAGTGCGGGCTGGAAAAAAAGCGGGTTGAAATAATTTTTAACGCGGGAGCGAAAACAAAGCGGCAAAAGTTAATTAAATATTGAAGAGTTTCACTCAAACACTTAACAAAATACGTATTAACATGACAATATGTTAATGTTTCAAACTACGTATCGAGTTACATTTATTGCTTAAAACATTAAATTAAATTGTTCCTTTAAAGAGAAAAAAAAACATTAAACACCACTTCAGAAATCATTTCACCAATTCTACTTGAAATCAAAAATGGCGGCCGCCCTTTCCCTCACTTCATTTCATCTCGTCTGACCGTCGCCTTTTACTTCCTTCCCTCCTCCTTTGTCCATCTCTTTGCCCTCCGCCCTGCCTCATCTTTGCCATGCCGAAGAAGAGGAAAACTAGCATAATTTTTTGGATTCACTTGACTCGGATCTGGAAAAGGAAGCGTCTTTGACTCGCTCTGGCCAACGCTACAACGTTAATCTGCCTTTGGCTCGCAAGTCTGGACAATCGCCCTCTGCAGTTAAGGGTTTGTCTCCGATTGTCTTTTCTGCTGAAGACAACGAGTTTGTACGGGCTGATCCTGTTATTGGGTAAGTTCCAATTGTAAATATTGCTTTAATTGCTCTTTTTCAGTTCTATACTATGATATCTGTTGGATTTGACTAGGTTGGTGTTGTTTTACATGGTATGATCCAAAGGGTTTTGTAAAATCGTTCAATTTGTATTTCTTTGTACCTAACAGCTATTATTATTAGTTAATTATTAAATTTACATTTTTTGTTCCGTTTGTATAGATGCGGACATGGTTGAAGTTTGTGTGGTTAGCTTTTGATGTATATTATGATGAAAAACTAAAGAGTTTTTTCTTTCGATATACGAATAAGCTTTGATAAATGATGCGACGTCTCTTTTAGATGAACATGCTTTGATTAATGATGCATCATCTACTATAACATCCATACCTTGTTGTAGTGAATGATGAATTAGTTTGATTTAACCGTAGATGGTGCTGTTTTGAGTGGATTCACCATTCAGGATCGATAAGATCTTAAACTGTAGTGTATGAATTGTATCAGGCACCTTAGTTTAATTTTAGTATGGTTTTTACGAGGTTTCAACAGTTTGAATCAACGTATGCACATATCTTACTTTCAAATCCATAATTAAGCCATGGTAGGTTGAAGTCATGAGCGATTGATCGAATATGGGTTTGGATGGGTATGTGCTTGTATCTTGATTAGATGATTGTTCAATGATTTCACTATTTATTATGTCACGCTTATGCTTCAGTTAAAGTTGAGCAGTAGGTTGGTTCAGTTCGAACCATTGCAATCTTTTTTAAATCAATTAAAACTGATGTATGTTGAAATTCATTTGATCTAAACCAATTTTCTTAATAGAATCAATTAAGAATTAAACTAAAACAAATTGGTTTGTTAGTTAACCATGAAATCAAATTACTATTTTAAATCAAAATAATGACTTCTTTGAAATGGGTAGAAACATGTTTGCCAGCGTACGTCAGAGCTAGAGTTTGGAAGCGTACGTCAAAAGCATTGCTTGATTAAATTTCATAGGTTAATTTTAAAGGGAAAGTTGATCGCCGTTTTCCAGTTTTCAGAAGTCTGGAGTAACGAATTAAGTTAGTCTGATTGCATCTGGAGAGTTTTCCGTGTTAAGTCGGTGCTACGACGGTGCCTTGGGCTATGAACAAATGCAGGCTGGGGTGAAAATAAGTAGTACAGAATTGTAAGAATTTTATTTTCTCTTCAATCAGATGTCAAAAAAATGCTTCATTTTGCGCATCGACATTTTTGTAGAATTAAATCTTGTTTTGTTGAAACCTATAGCAGGATATTTTCTGAATCCATTTTCAAACTGTTAATAGATATTGCAAAACAATTATTGTTTAAGAAACTTGTTTCGGAATTGTTAATTTTATTTATTGTCACATTTTGAAACTACTTTATTTTGCAGGATAAGATTGAAAAAGCAATAGGTGAAGGAGGAAGTGATGGAGTTGTTCAAGAAATGATTTTTGATGGAAAGTCGCACGGTCCATCTTGGCTTATAGGACGGCATTGGAGGCCCGCAAATATGAATGTACTGTTAATAAGTAGAATTTAGTATGTACTGGCTGTAACTATGAATACACTGGCTATGTTTTTAAGTATGTTTGTTATTTTGTACTTGACTAAGTAAAACATGTGTTGCTGGTTATTCTGAAATGAAAAGTTCTTTGTTGCAGTGTAATGTTGCCATTATATATGATATAATGTTGCCATAGATATGATATAATGTTGTAGTATGTGATGTTAAATGTGGTAATAAACTGGCAAAGTGTTGTCATTGGATGGTAAAAGTGTTACCATAGATTAATGAATATGGGCCCCACAACAAGGTTCCGTAAAAGTGGGCCATAGAATTAGTGGGCTCCACAATGTGGGCCCACATGTTGGGGCCTAGATTGTGGGGCCCACTTTTTAGTAAATTTGGTACCTGTGGCAACAACAGAAACGATGTTGCCCTAGTGCCGCAAAGATGTTTCCTTTGACTCTAGGGCAACGCGGCAAAATGCATCACCGAGAAAGTGTTGCCTTTTCCCTTATTTAGCCTACAACAACATTTTTTGGCACTTCCTGCATCACTTCTTGGGTGTTGCAGTATGCAATCTATGGCGTAGTGTATTGTTTCTTTGGATTTCCAACAAATGGTCAGGCAAAGGAACTTCCTTACACCGAAATGGAAACGCCTCTGGAAAGAGGCCCCGAGAACCTAACCGGATCTCTACAAACACAAGGCCGACGTTACCTCACGCTTTAACCAAGCTGTAACTAGGTAACTAACACACGAGTTATGCCATCCCCCGGTCGTTACCGACCTTTATCCGAGGATCCTCAATCACAAAGCAACTACTACAAAGTATAATAAATTTGCAGCATCAACATAGGTAAAATATCTGGGCTCCATACCATGATATCACCTTTTAACCAGAAGGAAATGGCATACCCTAGGAGCGCTACCCCTAAAAACCTTTGCCGTAACATTCCTGTTTCGACCATTACTGGTTTGTGAGGCTGGACGAAGTCTCGTCCACAAAGCTACGCTTTTTCACAAAGCCCCGCTTTTTCACAAAGCCTCGCTTTTTCACAAAGCCACGCTTTTTCACAAAGCCACGCTTTTTCACAAAGCCACGCTTTTTCACAAAGCAATGCTTTGACCAACAAATAATCAACAACACTTCGTATGCCACATTACCAAATTGGGAATGTATCACTAGTAACCATCAACTACATAACCTATGAGCTCGTACGTCTCAGAGAAGGGTGTTAAGCTAAGAGAATAAATTCTCCACCACCAACAGAAATGTATTTGATAGAAACCAGCTTTACATCTCAAAGTGTAATGTCAGACACACATCCATACAAATCCGTTCCGGGATCGAACGGAACCGAAGGCACTTCCAAAGAAGCCCTTGCAATCCGGGTATTCACTAATCACGTTCGGACTTCCCATCACAAAAAGAGTGATATAAATCTCTATACCGGAGCAACTCAGTGCAGAGACATTCAACAGGTTGTCCTTTCATTTTCGAAAATATCCGGTCTTCACACCGATCTTCAAATAATGTCCATTCACGACGTATCACTATTCAGAATGGGTTATATGACATAAAGTCCTCTCCCAGCTTAACCGAATAATGAGCGTTTGTTTTAAAAACAAATCAAGTGCCATTTCAAAGGCAAATATTGATAGTCGGTTATTTAACTATCAACAACATATCACAACAATCATCAGATTTAAATAATTTTTCCCAAATTATTTGTTTTCAAAATATCTTCACAAGATATATATTTTTCCACACTTTAACATTTGAAAACCAATTTCAAATCACTTTTCACACTTCATCACTTTGAAAATGAATTTCAAATCACATTTTCACACTTCATCACAAAATGGTCCATTTAAACCAATTAAATAAATCCTTATCGATTTATTTCAAATTTACATCCCAAATCTGTAAATTATTTCCACACTTTAAAAATAAATCAATATTTATTTTTAAAACAAATTTCCCTTTCCTTTATTAATTCTATTCTGACATTCCCAAATATTCACTTTTTATACGATTTTCAAATCGATTTCTCAAATATTCACTTTCAACACCAAATCAACTTTCAAATTGATTTCTCAATTTTATTTCAAATCCCATATTGATTTTTGAATGGATTTCCCAGGATTTATTTTTAAACACCAAATCAATTACAAATTTGATTTCTAGAAATTAATCACCTTTTAAAATAAATTCCTTTATCTCTTCCAAACCATTTAAAATTCCATTTTAAATAATTTTCCAACTTTCAAATAATACTATTCCAAATCCATTTAAAAAAATCTTTTCCCATATTTTGGAAATAATTCGATAAGATTACAAAAATCAACTTTACGCTTTTAAAATCCTTCTTTTAAATTCAACCAATTCTTTCAAAAGAATTTACTTAAAATTTCCAATTTTAATTTTCATAAATCCAATTTCATTTATTTCTGGTATCCAACGATACCAAAAACACATTCGGCTAAATTATAGCCTTCAACAAATCCAATCACAGATATAATCATTCACAGATTATAAATAATCAACCACACAACATATGAAACCAATTCAAATGCTTTGAGGAATCTTGTTGGATCCCTCCAACCTGTTTCCCTGCATCCACAGATGTTAGCACAATACCAATTCCACTTTGAGGTGGAATATCGCGGTATATGGGATTTAATATCATCCGCTATAATGCGGCGCATAGGGTCTCAGCCGCTATATAATGCGGGAAAATCAATCACCAATATTTACATATGCCAATATATATATATATATATTGCTATATACTACTATATATAGTATCACATCCAAACAGTCAATCAATAACTGAAAATCCAACTTTCATTTGAGTGAGAAAATCTCACCTTATTTTATTAGCATCCATTTCCAACTCCTTTCCATTTTCGGCTTGTTTCTCGATTTTTTTAACCTTGTATAAACTATTATACAGTTTATTAATATTCGAAATAATCAGATAATCACTTTTCGTTTGGTAATATTTTTATTTATCCAATCATCTTATTGCAAACCAATTTCTAGAATTTTTTAAATTTATACTTTGAAATATACTTTGAAAATATACTTTACTGTAAATTTAACTCGTATTCCTATATATCTTTCAAAGCTTATCTATACATATACTCCTCTGTTTTACTGTATTTAAATCAAAGTAGGTATGAGTATTTTTTTTCACATATATATTAACTTTACTATTTGCATATCATTTTCACAGTAAGCTCCCTATATTTTTTCCAGAAATCTTATATATATAGACAAGTATGGTGGCACGTCCGTTGGACGTGTGCAAAGATGGAAGCGACGTATTTTGTCTTTGTTACAGTTATGATATTGTGAGAAAGAAGGAAGTGACGTATTCTCATATGCAATCAAGACTCTTCATTAACAACAATCAAGTTTTTTATATTGCAACTCAAACCATATAATGATTAAGATTTCAACAATGGTTATTACTCCGAGACATGTACCAAGCACACATTTGAATTTTCAATTATATATATATATTTGTGTGTGTGTATATATAACATAATTGAATTTATAGATACCACTGTGCATATATGTCCAATGGACGTGTGCATAGAAAATTTCTTTCTAGTTGGAAATGAGTGTTATATGGAACCTAGGTTGCCTTATCATGGCCTATTGCATCAATGGTGAAGCCTATCAAATAAATAAAGTATATGTACATACAATTTCAATACACACGTTTAGGTGTGTGTATATGTAATGGTTTAACAGTGTACCAAAAGATAGTTCATGTAATCTTTACACATGCAAAGAAAACAATAAGTAACATGCGAGGTCTATCAATATACTCGTTAATTTCATCAATATTGAACTTTATCCACGTCCTTGGTTTACTTTATTCACGTATTGTCTTTGTTGTTTTCAAGTAGCAGAAGATTGATAAAAAAAATTATACTGAGAATATTATTTCTTGAGTGCTAATATTCTATAACAGAATAAGTATACAATAATGCCCAGAACTACAAAAGGACGTGGCTCAAAAAATTAGAGCACAACACCTACATAACAATATAAATAGCACCTTACACGTGCCTTGCAAACAAACTGTCACACTAAATATACATGCATATATATTGCGGCATGCAAGTGTTTATAATATGAAGTGCATGACACTTCACCAATTCAAACATTGCTATTTATGTAAAATATTTAGGCATGCATACCCCTTCAAATGAGCACGCACAAACTAATGTTTGCACTTACACACATATTCACTCAACCTGGCACAAACTCTGCTGTAAACGTAGAAATTCAATTGGCAGCAACAAACATAATCAACCCTACACTCGCAAAAATGAAGAAATAACCAAAATGACAGCAAAAGGATATGTAGACCCACACGTAACCAATGCGCAGGCAGTACTCAACAGCACACATACACATTCTAGAAAACACACACTCACTGCCTTGCACACCCTACCTGAAACACACGTACTCTCTCTTCTCTCACAGAAGACACTACACACACACTCTACTACTTCTTAGCATAACTTACGCAACCTATATATCACACAGCAGCATCCCTTAAACTCTACCACCCACGATACACGATATCAACACACAAATATACACTCACATTCACTCACGAATTGACTCACCCATGGAAATCAACACAAATTATACACACACACATACACACATTACGCACATGCTTACGCATTCCTTTTCACTCCCTGGCAGCACATACACGTGCTCTGTTATGCACACAATCTTACCTTTAAGTAATCAACTACTAAACATTTACTTTGCCTATTTATTAACTTAAGGTATTGTTTGCATTTGTATTTAATATAAATATATATAGCCATGCAAAGATTAATAGAAAATATAAATAAAAAAGGAAAGTATATATATATTTTGCCAATTCAAAAATTCATTAACAATAGTATGAGCCAATTTCATTTATACAATCAAAAGAGTTCATATTTCTTCTTTGCTTTTTGTCGATTCAAGTTCAAATTGTCCAAAAAGATGACGGTGAATTTACACCCTAAAACAGACCAATACAACAAACTATCCCTGACGGTATAAATTTACATTCCCAAAACTAAGAATATGATAAAGGTAACATCTTTACTAACCTTAGAATTCCTTTACTAAGCTTGTTCGCAGATTCGACGTTAATTTGTGAGTGCTGCACGTGATTACATCAAACCGATAATGGCTGCACCGCTATTTCTTTCACTGTTTCATGATTCTTACTTCTCTGCAGCAAGGTCTTCTACTCATTGTCAATATTTGCATTGTTCTCTTCAATCCCTTATACGTCCTTTTTGCTTCTTTTAAGTCATGTCCATTGAGGAGCTGCAAGTAAGATGCATATTCTTCTTCTTAACTATATGGAAGAAAGAATTACCCTGTGATAATTACAAAACTATTATTTTAACTACCTATGGTAACAGTAAAGAGATATATACAAAAATTATATTTATGAACTGATATAACATCCAAGATACTAATATTTATCAAATATGGAAAGCAGTATGTGTGAGTGTGACCACATACCATATGTAGAAGAAGATTTAAGGAATGGACTACTGAATTAGGTTGTTAAAATTTTTGTTACTTGAGGGAGTGAGCTGCCTTCGAGGAGTAAGGTCCTCATTTAACACAGTCACATGATGATAAGCCTGAGTTATCACCGGTCCGTCCTAAGAGAGCCATCAAGTCTCCATCAAAATATTTGGAGTGGCAGCAGTAGCAATAACTTTATAAATAAGAGACATATCAGTCATGCATGCACTAAAGTTGAATTATGCTTTTATAACTGAGTCGGTTATAAAGCAATGGCTAAGAATGATTATATAAAGTATTGGTAGGACTTCACCCTGCGTTGGACTCCAATCTTTCCACGAAGGTTGAATTTAGTCATTTTGATATGCAGTGAAGTTGCAACTCCCACTGTACCATGCCTGTAATAAGAATTTGTTTAAGTAAACAATATTTATTTGAAAAGAAATAAAGATGTGAAGGTAATAGTTGGTGTGTTTCCAATCCTTTTTTTATGGAATTAAGGGTGGAAGGAGAAATAAGGATATGAACATCTGGCACTGCACAATGAACACAGAATAAAAAAAACTGAGCGTAGAACTTGATAAAATTACGCATATGAACATGAACATTGTGACAATTGAATGTTTATTGCAACTTCGAAGGTGTGTTCAAAAGCGGTAAGAAAAACAAATGGACATATGTAATAAGTTGACAGTGTAAGGCATGCAACCACCATTACCGACTGAGTACTTATTTTACCGAGTTTGTGAAAGTACTTCTGAAGCAAAACAAAGAATATTCGTTTGTTTACTCGCTCTTACAGTAAAATTTGTGTTCAATAAATTGTAGGAACAAAAATTCTGTGCAATATTTGCATATTCTTTGTAAAAGCTAAAAAGTAAATCATGTAAGGAACAATATATAAACAAATCATTTTCCTGAACTATAAGGACTACAACTTGTTGACATAAATATTAGAACAGGAAGGAAAAGGTAAAAAGTAAATGAGGTAATGAACAATATACTGTACATTTTCGTACAGATTTTTCAATATTCCATAAACAGCAATTGTAGTTATTTCACAAAGATCCAAATTCCTATTCATATTCTAGTGCAGTGAAGAAAACAGTTTAAAACCGAAGAAACCAAATCAGTAAAGTACGTTTTAGATCTTAGCTTTAGAAATAAATGGACGAAAAGAGGGAAAAAGGTTAGAGCTTACCTGGACAAACAAAGGCTGTCGGTTGCTACAGCTTCGAACGGTAATTGGACAACAAGTTGCTGTCGGTGGACGTCGTCGGTATATCTATCGTCACCCATGTTCAAAGATTGAAGTTTCTTCCTCCATGGAATCAAGCGTGAAAAGCAACCATATTTAAGCTTCTAGGTTGTAACCCATATCAAAAAGAATAAAAGAACTCATTTGGCATTTAAAAGGCCAGAAAAAAATGGCAAACAATGTAGAAAGTCACCTGTAAATGAAACCATCGATTCTCGTCCTGAAATTGGTCGTGCTTAAGTCGATCTATTACTTCCATTTTCATCCTCACAAAATTGGTAACGCAGTAACCATCACTCCTTGGAAGAAGTAGAGATCAATCCCTACAATCCACGAAATGAACGAAACCAAAAATCATATCAGTAAATAAATGAGTAGATAGTAATAACCAAAATCGATCATTAGGTGCTGAAATTGAACGAAGACGGTATGAGGTAAGTAACAGATCCACAAATTTCAGAGCAAGTTAAGAGGAAGTGGAGAAAAATTACAGTTTTAGTGAACTGAGAATAATGGCGATTGAGAATCTGGATTGGGAATATGACCGTGTGAAGTTTAGAACGCGAAATCAGGTCGTGGGGTGCAGCGGTTCATTCTTCACTCAGATGGTTGTCGTCATGTTTGCTGCCATCGCTTTAGTATCAGTACCAAGAATCGTCACGACGACAGTGGTCGTCTCGACAGGCGGTCGAACGGAAGCAGGGAAGAGCAGAGTTTGGTCAATTTAGGTACGTCGATTTGAAAAGTGGAAAAGGGGAAGTGCCATTGTTCTCGGCTGAGAGGAAAACGAAATGAAAGGAAAAAAGAACACGGAGAAGAAAAGGGAAGGGAAATGGAAGAGGAAGCTATAGAGTCGTGCAAAGAAGCAGGTTGGGGGAACGTGGGATGAGGCGGTGGTAGAAAGACGGAAGTGCCCCAGCAGAATTATTTGGTTGGAATTTGCAGCTTGGGTAATTTGGGTAGTTCAAAAAAGGCTTCACTTTGACCGGTTTGACCAAGGTTTTTTATTATAGTATAGATATATATCTATTTTCAGTTTTATATAACCCAATTCTTCCTTTTAAAATTTATTTAATTTAAATTTAAATTTAAACATAACTGGAAAAAAATACCTCACTGCAATCTCGAGAACCAGTCTCCCTCGCGATAAATTCGCGAGTAACCTACGGCCCCGACTGTGCTTCGCCGCCAAGCCCTAGCCATCGAATTGTCGTACCAGTGCGAGAGCCTCCTCCCCGCGTTCGAGCATGAGCTACGGCCACTAGACGAACCACCACTGCCCTTTCGAGCTCTTGAATCCCACCATCACCTTGCAGCCCTATCCTCGCAGCTACCGCCTCGCGTACAACCCCACCCAGTCGATCGAGTATTGAGCGATTTCGATACGAATAGGAAGAGGGAGACCATTCACGCACTCACGAACTAATGAACGAAAGCGAATCTCGTTTCAATTTGTATTGGAAATTCGAAGTCAGATAAGAAATGAGGAAGAGCTGTCACCATTATTACTTTTTTCTTTTATTTTTTTACTATGCTCGGCTTGATTGAAATGAAGAGGAGATTTTGTTTTGAATGAAAAAAAGGGATTAGAGAAGATGTATATCGGCCATTTTTTTTTCTTTGTTCGAGATACATCTTTTGAAATGTCTGAACAGAGGGAAAGGATACGGATCATGTACACATCACTCATTTGATTTGATGGAATTTTAGCTGATGTGAAATAATATCAACTGCACTTGACTAATATAGATATATATTCAATTTAAATTCAAATTCGAATTGAAAACGAAGCCAAAAATTTCGACTTCCTATCAAGGCATACCGCTAGGCGTTCGTAATGTTATACGCCTATTTCGAACACAATGGAAGAGGTTTCGAGTCCGAATTTGATCGTATGGAGAAGATAGCCTTTTGGACAAGTTAAAATATTAAATTTTCGATTTCATTTCAGCGCGTTTGCTTATCGTACGGCCAAACGATCACTCCAAACATTACGAAAATTGAAATCCAATAATAATACAATATTACGGATCCAATGAAACTGGTTTCGTCAAATTCCGAGACTGTGCCCGGGAATGCTATTTCCAAATATCGATTTAAACGATAAAATTCAAAACTGAACAAAACACTTTCAAATTCAATTCCGAAGCTTCCATTATCTTCAGTATTATTAATATGAATTTTCCAAGACTTCATATTATTTTTAAATCAGCTTAAAACTGAAGGTTCAAATTCTTTTACCCAGTTTTCAATAATTAAATTCAAAAATTTAATTACCAAATTCATTCTGATATTTGAATTTCAAATTGAACTATCATTCGAATATTTAAACTCAATTAAATATTAACATTTCAAATGTCAAAAATTCAGGGTCGTTACAGTTTGGGTGCCGTTCACATGCAAGAGGAAATGTGTCATTGCTTAAGCTTCTAGACAATTAAAGCTTGCCGAGACCAGATATGCCACTCATGATCTGGCGCTCGCGGCCATTGTTTTCGCTCTTATAATTTGGCATCATTATCTTTTGGGAGAGAAATTTATTCTCTACACCGAGCATGTGAATCAAACTCTTGATGGTCTTCTTTGTGCATGTGTTCTTGGTTTTGGTGGAAGTTGGGAAGATCATATTTCTCTTGTTGAGTTTTCTTATAATAATAACTTCCAATCTAGTATTGGTACGCACCTTTCGAGGCACTCTACGGAAGGCCATGCCGATTTCCTTTGTGTTGGCTTGAAGCCGGTGAGAAGCTGGTTTTAGGTCTAGCCTTTATTGGTGTTCATTCGTGTTTCACCTATGAAGGGTGTTGTGCGTTTCAGTCGATCGGGAAAATTAGCACCTCGATATTTTGGTCCATTTCCCATCACCAAACGTATTGGTTCCGTGGCTTATCGTCTTTTGTTACTGGCTCAATTTTCTGCTATCCATGACGTGTTTCACGTTTCTCAACTACAGAAATGCCTTAGGGTTTCCGATTCTATTCTTGAGCCCGATGTTATTGAAGAAATTGAGGTTTCACCTAATTTGTCTTATGAGCAACATCCTATTGGTATCACTGCTTCGAAGGTT
Source organism: Allium fistulosum (assembly GCA_030737815.1). Taxonomy (NCBI): domain Eukaryota; kingdom Viridiplantae; phylum Streptophyta; class Magnoliopsida; order Asparagales; family Amaryllidaceae; genus Allium; species Allium fistulosum. The sequence goes on along the minus strand of CM060902.1, from coordinate 729,068,383 downwards.
AAATGCCTTCGAAATAAAGAAGTTCCTCTTGTGAAAGTCCAATGGTCCTCAAATCCTAAGGATTGCTCTTGGGAATCCAGAGAATTCATTGAGCAAACACATCCGGACTTACTCTTGTGCTACTTAAGGTGAACTTCTCATTTAAAAATTCCTTCTTTTATGTTGTTATGCCTTAGGGTGGTTGCTACTTTTTATTTTCTTCTTAAATATTGCGAGGATGCAATTTCTTTAAGGAGGGGAGTCTATAACAACCCACATATTTTACGATTGTATATTTAAATGTTTTATTTAAATATAGCATCGTTGGTCGGATTAAAGTCTAAAATGCTACTTTTCATAAACAGTCAAATTGGGACTCAAAACTACTTCCATTGAGTCCAAAATGGCGTTTACAATGTTTTAAGTATAAACATCAATATGTTTGGAGTTTAGTAGAATTTTGCTATTTTTTCAATTTTGGGCTTTGGGTTTGGGTTTCAACCCACTAACCCAATATAATACCCTAACTCCACTCCTCTTCATTCTTTCATAACATTTCCTAACACTCTCAAGCCCTAGAAAGAATGGTGGGAAGAGAAAATTAAAATTCCTAAGCCGTAGTTTCTCTTAGGAATTCAAATTCAAGTGATAAATCAAAGAGAAGCTTAGGTAAGCATCCTCTTCTACTTCTCCATCTCAATCTCTCTCCAATTTCAGAAATTTCCTATAACCTAACTTAGGAAATATTAATCTTAGATTGGAGCTTCTAGAGTTGAAGTTGAAGAGTAGTTGATCTTTCCTTTGTTTTTGAGATTCTCATTCGTTGTTTTTGGGTTTAAAGGTGAGTTTTTGAACTCACATCTACGTCTATAGCTATCATTGTTGTTGGGTATGAATTCCTAACTTCTATTCATGTTCATTTGCTTTTGCTTTGAATTGATTTGGTGAATTTTCCCATTTTTGGTTTGTGAAGTCCAATTTTATGAAAATCCTACTATGGATATTTGGACATGATATTTGGGGTGTATCGAAGAGCCTATAAGCTTGGATTATCGCTTGGCATAAATCCTTGGTCTTCGTTGCTCGTCCGATCGCTCCCAAAACGTTTTGGCCATCTTGGCCTAGCCAAATTGTTGCCCAGACCAGGTGACCAGACGTCTTGTTATCAAGTCCAAACGTTTGCTTTAGACCTGGAGAGAGAAAAATATAGAACGCATAAAATAAAAAATGGCAGAAACCAATTCCAAACGTCTGATTTATAGGTACAAACGTCTGGATTGGGTCTCAGACGTCTGCCTTGGAATTTCAGACGTCTGGGGTTTTCTGGATTATTTCCAAAGAACAAATCCAGACGTCTGGATTCTAAACCAGATGTTTGGAACTGTTCTTTTTCCTATTTTGGCTATTTTTGAATGGTTTTCCAATATCAATCAATTTTTGTTGATCCGGTTGGTTGTTATCACTTACTATCGACTTTGATGACTTCTTTTCTGGATTTTTTGGAATATCCATTTGAAGGATTTGATATCGATTTGATATCGATTTTTATGGTTTTAATTCACATCGTTGAATGTGGATTTTGGTGATTGATTGTTTCTACAATCATTTATGTGATTTTTCACTTTAAAATATAAAGGTTTTTATACTAGTAGTAAATACTCAAACTCTTACATCAAAATGATTTCAACACTATTTTTAATACAAAGCTCGTTTTTAAAACCGTTTTCCATATCTATTAGTATATACAAACTTTTACCTCATTCGTAGGAGAAATCTAATTAAATGGCTTAGCAAAACAAGTGGTATGAAACGCTTGCGTTTACTTCATCGGTTAATTCTTGGACTTGTTCGATTGAACTCTTGTGACAATTTTCGAGTGGAAATCTACAATCTGTTCGTAAATATTTAAGTTAAGCTAGTGGTTATGGGACATGAAGCTAAACTCATATATTTACTAGCTTAGTGTAATTAACACTTATTATTTATCAATGATGATCATTTTATGGTTTAGACTAGCGATGTGCGATGTCTCTTTGTCCGTGTGGGGGACTATACCCAGTTGTATTGAGCTTCGTCTCATTTTTATGGGCTAGCGACCCATGGTCTTTGGACCGTTCGTGGAGCAATCGGCTAGATAAGTCGGTGCATGGGGTGTATCTTTTAAGGTGCGTCGATGTTCGACTAGGCATGGGGCGTATCTTTTGAGGTGCGTCGATGTTCGACTAAGCATGGGGCGTATCTTTTGAGGTGCGTCGACGTTCGACTAGGCATGGGGCGTATCTTTTGAGGTGCGTCGATGTTCGACTGTGCATGGGGCGTTTCTTTTAAGGTGCGTCGATGTTCGGTTCATGGGATAGCGACCCGTTTGTGATACACGTGTCGATGAGTTTTCATGCTCCCATTTGTGTTAGGCCTCTCCCCTTTTGTGATTTCTGGATTTCTAGTTGATGATTTCTAGAATTTGTGTTTCACCAATTTTGATGATAGGCATTGATGGGCTCTATCAATATTTGTGTTTTGGTGAATAATTTAAAGAATGTGATTCTTTTAGGATGTTTGAGATGATTTGAGATATTGTATGATTTTTGTTGTTATTTGAAGTATACTTGTCATAGTATGGCACTATTGTTATCATACGTTTTTGTCATGTCTCTTATCTTATCTCATTTTATATGATATTTATAGCTAGACTGATCCGTTTATTATTTTTCTTCTTAAATAATACTCGAGTCAGACCGAGGTGTTACAGGTGCTTCCACTTGACTTCTTATCAGGGACCATCATCTGATTTTTGGCTAACTACTTTAGATTAGTAGTTTTTGCTTTTATACATTTGAGTTAGGGACTCCTTGATGTATACTTATTCTTTTGCTTAGCACTTGTATCTATTCTTTTGTGATGCAGTGGATCTTGTATGACCACTACTTTGATGTACACTTTTTTGTGTTATATTCATATCTATTTCCGCCTTAGTGATATGAATATATGTGACTGATTTGTGTTATGTTTATTTCTATATTTGTTTTCGAAGTCCTCATAGCCACTGTGTGGTAGATTTGAGTTTGTATTTGATATGTCGGATTTCCTCTTGAAAGGAAATGCAAGTCATATTATCTGACATATCGGTACGCGCACAAAGCAATTACACAGATGGTCGCTCCTTAACCGCCTTATTATTCGCACTAGTCGATGGCATTACCCCGTAGTGTCCTTGGCTAGTGTGAGTATAGATGTAACAACCCGACTTTTTCTCCACAGAAAGTCGCATCGTTAATTAAGAAAGAAAGGGATAGAAAAAGAAAAAATAGAAAAGAAGAAAGAACAACATATCAGAATCTCACAGCGGAACGAATAAAATATAATATATCACATAAAATATTGCATGGTATCATATTACATCAGAGTACACAACTTATACAACACATATTAGACAGTTATAAACATCTGTCTAATTCATACAACTCAAGTATCACAGATACAGACACAACATATACACAGCGGAATCATAATATATCTACACGGTGAAGCCTCCTGCTCCAAATCTCCTCCAGAATTCGTCAAGCTAACCTGAATCACTTGACTACTCATATATAATATGAGTACCCAAGAGTTTAATAAAACAGAAAATAAACACTTGGGTCAGACATGGGTCTGGTGTGAGTAAACGGTTTAAAATTGTTTAACTTTTGAAAAACCTTTGAAAGAAAAGGTATCTCGTAAGACTTCCCGCACATAAACACGGAAAAGTTTTTACCTTACGATAACCAAAACATTTGATAGGAAATCCAGTTATATTATAATAGGGTCTAGGGTTTTCAAATAAATATGAAATAGCTGAAATTGTTACATTATTAAATTCCAGCATACTAGCCAACAAAGTGGGTTATACAATCAAGACCGATGGCACTTATTGGAAATTGGATTCCATACAATGGCAGGGCTACTGGGGTACCGCCCGTCACAGTACGTGGCCTAGATCAACGTACCGAGGAGTACGCCCGCTCCCCTGCAACACAAGGCCGGAACATCCCTTACTGGAAAATTCCCGCATAAGAAACCCCGCGGTTGTAGCTAGCAACCGCCCACACAGCCGAAATAAAAAGAAGGGACCTCTAGACAGGGGAATCTTATACTACTTGGGTGCTACCCACTAACCTTGCTGCACCTCCCCTGTTTTAGCCATTCCTGGTTGATGAGGCTTGAGGCTACGATTACCTTTAATCAGAACACATCACTTAGAATGCTCATCGTCCACCTGACGATGTGCTGAAAGCATTCAATCCATACAAGTTCGTTCCGGGTTCGAACGAAACCGAAGGCATTATCTCATTACACTCATTTTGGAATCACCCTTAGAGTTAACGACAATAATCCTTGCACTCTAAATCTTCATCATCACTTGAGATTCACGACCTAACGTTTAACTTGGATCGATGTGGTATTCGGATATCCAAATCTGGAAACCCGATCCCGGTCTCATCGAAATCCAAACGTATTTTAAAGGCCAAGTAGTTTAAAGGTTTAAACAATTCAATTCAATACTTGAATTCACACAGCATTTAACATAGATAAATATCACACATTTATCACAGATATATCCAATATCATATCACAGAATATCATAGTATATCATCCAATAGGTATCATCCAATTTAGATATTCAACTCAACAATCATCCATAAGCAACAATTATTAATCCTATGTTATAATTAATTTAATTAACTTAAATTAAATTAATTACTTAAGAATTTATCATCTAACCTTACTTAATCAATCATTAATTAATTACAATCTTTAATTAATTAATTACTCATTAAATATTAATCATCCTTGATTAATTACTCATTATTTACATAAAGTAATTATTCTTTATAAATTAATTATTCTTAACCATTAACAGTAATTAACCTTTAATTACTTCATTAATTAATTACATTAATTAATTACATTAATCCTTAATTAATTATATTAATTAATTAAACTTTAATTAATTACCTCCATTAATCCACCTTAATTAATCATAAACAGTAATTATCGCCCTGTAATTACTTACCTTAATTAATTAACTTCTTAATTAATTATATTAATCCTTTAATTAATTACACCAAATACTTAATCCTTAATTACTTTTATAAAGTAATTATACTTCAATTACTTTCCATTAAGTAATTCCTTTTTTATTACATCCTGTAATTATACATTAATTACTTTACTAAGTAATTACATTTATCAATCTTATTAAGTATTCATACTTAATCCTTTATCAAGTGATTATCTTTAATTAATTTACAAATTAATTAACTTAAATTAATCACATTCATTTATTATTTACAGTTGAGTAATTCATTCCCTAATTACTCTTTAAACCAATTAATTAATCTTTAATTACAGATTAATTATTCTTTTAATTATTAATTAATAAACCTTAATTATCAATTAATAAAACTTAATAACAAATTAATTAATTCTTAATTATCAGTTAATTAATCCCTAATTACTTAATTAATTAGTCACTAATTACAACTTAATTAATCTTTAATTAATTAACTAATAACCCTCAACTATAAATTAATTAATACTTAATCATTAATTAATTAAATAAATTAATGACTCTTTAATTGCCTCATTTATTTATCAAACCTTAATTAAGGTAAAGATAAAACATTATCTTAATAATACCTTAATTATCATCTAAAAACATTTTATCTTAATAAATGACCTAATCATCATTTCAATTTAAAACATTTTATCATTACAATTAACTTTACTTAATTGAATCATTTATTAAGATTTAATCAAATAAACATTTAACTTGATAATTTAAAGTTAACAAACTTCCTATATATATTTAAAATATTATTAAGTAGCAGTTTTAAATCTAGCTTCAATTAAACTTTCCAAAACCTTGTTTTAAAAATTTAAAACTTGATTTCTTTAACAAAACTTTGCCTTATTTTAAACTAGAATATCACCTCAGGCCCAAACCGAGTCAAAACACTATAAAACTCGAGTCAGCCTCGAGTCACCTGAAAAACTCATTTACTTCGAGTCGCACCTCGATTCGCTCGAGCACAACACCGAGACCAAATGCTTCTTCCAAAAACTTACATCGCCAGAAAACACACGAGTGCACCGTGCACGTGTACCACCATTAGAACGCCCTCCGACCGTTGCCGTAGCTATCATCATGTCGGCGACGACATCGTCAACCCACTCGACAACCCAGAAAACTCGAAAACCCATCAACACAAAATCGAGCAATTCGAACGAATCCTGAAAAAAAACGATCATAAAAAAAAACCCCTGGCATCGCCACCACAGACAGCCTGAGCTCACGCCACCACGTCCAGAGTTACGTCACACGTCAATGCTCCGATACCCCCCATACCGGTCGCCTGAAGTCCACCCACGGCGATGCAGCAACCACGAGAACCCAGCCATCCCAAACCTGACCTTAAACCCTACATCATCGTCGTCAAGCCGCCCTTATGATCGTAAAATCTCGCAATCATTTTTCCTAGAACCCCCGACCCATCAGAAAGCTTCAACTTCAATCACGAGGCCAACAATGTCGCCGATCACCAGAGTTTCCCCAAAACGTGATTTCAGTTCATCCCATAAATTCTCTTTCATTTCTAAGTTAAAAATTTTGATTTAACTTTTAAAAATCACGGTTTCTAATGGAGATTACAACTATATAGGTGAATACAAGAATTATTATATTTGAGTTTTATCTATTTATAAATTTACACTGTCTTTTATTTATTTACAGAAAAATACAAGCTTATTTTTCTTACAAATAATTTCTGACTTTTACTTATGACTAAACAAACACAATTTGACTAAATTCCTAAGCCTAACAGTGAATAGATAAGGAGAATTGGAATTTTGATCAAATATTTGAACTCTGAAATTTAAACAGAGGTACACTCTGATACATCCATACATGCACACAGTTCTATATCCATATACACATATATTCATATTCACAACAACATGCATTTATATATTCAACATGCATCACACTTTTACTTCAAACATCTATCACATAAAGCTAATTAAAACTGTTTAAACTTTAATTTACTCACAGTTTTTAAAAGATTAACAGAGCTAACAGTTTATATAACATGCATATTTCAATTATTCAGACATCTACTTCATCATCATGCAAACAATATATATTTCAACATTGATAATTTATTTAAGCAACCAGATTTAAAACAAACAAGTTGGGTTTACTCACCTTTTAACAAAATGCAGAGATGATTTAAACTGAGATGAAACTTTGAAAACTGGGTTGAAGCCTTTGAATTAGTTTTGAATTCTTTAAACTGAGATGTTTTGAGACATTGATTTATGCAGGCTGGAGCTTTAATTTGCTGCTGAATGCTTTGAAAATCCAGTTTGCATTTGAAACTTGCAGACAACTTCATTGATTTCCAGATTCAACTTGCTTTGAATTTTAAACTTTAAACTTGATTTTCTTCTTTGATTTGAAAATGTAGTTGCATGCAGACTGGAGTTTGATTCCAGATTTTGAAAAAAACAGGCTTTTGATAACAGAATGGTTTTGGGTATAAAGAGGTTACAGGAAAATAAACATTGCAGCTTTGATTTGCACTTTGGTTACAGGGTTTTAGACTACAGGCTTTTGCCTTTGAGTTTGAGAGTTTGTTTTGAGGAATGATTTCAGTGTTTTGATTCTTGGTTTGAAAATGAATTACAGGTTTAGTTTTGAACTAGAGTTTGGAAATGCTTCAGGTTTGATTCTCGATCATTTTCTGGTTTTAGAAAAGTAGCTTACAGGTTGAGTTTCTTGAGTTTAGAATTGAGAAGATAGAGAAAAAAAAAATGAAGGGGAAAGATATATGTTTATATAAGTAAATTTAGATTTTATTAAAAATAAAACAAAATTATAATAAATGTGACACTTGTCTCTTACCTTGTCTAATTACTTAACACATATGCTTAGATGGTTTAATATGTTAACACTTGTAATTTTTCATGCATAAATAAATTTTAAATGATTTTTAAAGCTTTTAAATTACATTTTCTAAATAGATAAATACATATCTTATTAAAAAATGCTTTTCTCAATTTATAAAAATAAAACCTTTAAAAGAAAATAAAATAAAAACCAATCATATCTTAAATAAAATTATATATAGTATATTTAGTCCATTTTTAAATGATAATATAAAACTTTTGTATTTATTACTATTTAATAAACACTATCTTAATTTATATAAATAAAACTCTTTAAGGAAAATAATATAAGACAAATCTTATTTTAAATAAAAACTTATTTATATATTTAAATCCAAACTATGTTATTATTTTTATTTTAAGATATATATATTTCTTTAAATTCAATTCTTAAATCCAAATTCAAAGTCAATTTAAAAATCCAAATTAAAAATCAATTCAAATAAATATATATATATATATTAAATTTTAACAAGCACATTATTAATACTAAATAATTATTCTATCTAAAATCAATTTAAATACATATATACACACTTAAACAACTCTTATTAAATTTGGAATAATATGTCTAATTAAAAATCTATTTCTAAATAACACAAATTTAATTTTTAACTAATTATTCCATTTAAGAATCTACTCATAACTATATTTAAAAACAACTCATTATTAATTTGTTTGAAAATAACAATTTTACAGTTTTTAAATAATTAATTTACAAGATTATCACATTTTAAATTCCTTGAAATCCTGGGATATCACATTCCTTCCCCCTTAAAAGAATTTCGTCCTCGAAATTTAAAACAAAAGATAATCCAAAGTTTTTATTTTATTTCAAAAATTTTCAAACAATTTTAGCATACATATCAGCCAACAGACAACCAATTTCATCCAAACAAACAATTAAATCCAAACAAATAACACTAGCTATCCGGACACAGATCCAGATAAGCTTCCTAAAATTTCCCCGAGTTCCCCAGATACAGATACCAGGATACTCGCTTTACTGTATCCAAACTAGCTACACTACTAAGCTACTGAACTCCTATTCATCTAGATCTACAAAACTCAACAGGATATCAGACTACAGACGAGATCAGCTCAACTACCACAACTTCCCGAACTACTGGTTCCAAAACCAGAGATAGATCAAACACTTATCCAAATCAGAATACAGAAGAGATCCAAAACAACTCGGAGCTGACTTCCCAGACTTACCCAATCTTATAGCTTCCTTTTACCAGAGAAAACTTCAACAACAACAAAGTCTCCAACTTTGAATTCCAAATTCCTCCGTCTCTAATCTTCAGAACTCTTCTAACGATCCTGGCTACCTACATCCTTACCGATCAGCTCAACCTTCGCTGATGCTTCTTGAAACAACTGGACCAAAAACAACTCAACAAAAGGATCTTCTCAAGATCTACTCAAAATCCAAAATACAACTCTACTCTACCAGCATCAGTAGATTACAACTTACTTCTCCTATCCGGAAAAGACATACAGATGCACTCACCACTCTGACCTTCAGATCCAGAAGAACTCCCTGTAGAAATTCTCTAATCCCAAAATACCGCAACTTCCGATTGCTTCCACTCTAGAACAGCTGCCACCTTGCTTCTGCTTGCACAACTCTGATCTGGGGCAGACAAGAATGTCGTCGATGAACTCGAGCACATACTAGACAACACATCTCAGAAAACATGGTTCAACAGATCCATAAAAGAAAACTCAAAAGTTCCACCAAAACTTGGGCTGCTTCACCAAACTCTATCTCTAGGAATCAACCTTCAACTAGTTGAACCACCGGTTCCACTCCTGGAATCCTAGTCGATAAGAAAACTCAATCTCCAGATGCGGACAACTTCTGACTTCCCTAAAGACATCCAGAAAACTCCAATAACCCAAGAGAATACTCAGCTATCGCAAGTCACTTTTGCGATCAACCCAACCTATTTCCAAAGAGAAACTGTTCTCTCTTTACCAATCAGAACAGCTCACACTTATCTATCCAATCCATCGAAGAAATGGATCCACTCTGTTGCTTCTGAACTCCACCACCAGAATACTGCTTAGCCAAAGATCTCCTTGCCGGCACACAGAACACTCTGAGCTGCACTGCTGACACTGATGCTCTTATCCAAAGCTCTTCGAGAAACTCGAACTCCAAACCAAACAGAAACACCATGCTGAACTCAGCCTCAACACCGAAGCATACACACTTCCTTAATCTTGTTCCAAAGAAAACATCTTCGGGAACATCCATCGTCACTGTATCTCATCATACAGCTACCATTACCTGAGGTATCAAGATACCATCACTCGCTTCTGCCTCATCAACAGATCCAACTCTACTCATCCACACTTCAAAGATAAACTCCGAACCATTACAGTTTCCTTCGGAGATCGATGAAATCCTTCACCACAGCAAAGCTTACTCGAGACAGTATTAGGTCTACAGTCTCGACAGATACACTTCCAACCTCAATACTCAAACTCCAACCATTGGTAGTCGTGTTTCACACACCACCACCCTATCTACCTTTATATCCTATATTGGAAAACCTGTACGGGTAACCCAATCAAATAGGTAGAATATATATATATATATATAGTTATATAAAAATTACAAATACGCTCTCTCACGATATACACCACTCCAGAGCTTAGGTATTCACTCAACCTATCGCTCTGATACCACTGTAACAACCCGACTTTTTCTCCACAGAAAGTCGCATCGTTAATTAAGAAAGAAAGGGATAGAAAAAGAAAAGATAGAAAAGAAGAAAGAACAACACATCAGAATCTCACAGCGGAACGAATAAAATATAATATATCACATAAAATATTGCATGGTATCATATTACATCAGAGTACACAACTTATACAACACATATTAGACAGTTATAAACATCTGTCTAATTCATACAACTCAAGTATCACAGATACAGACACAACATATACACAGCGGAATCATAATATATCTACACGGTGAAGCCTCCTGCTCCAAATCTCCTCCAGAATTCGTCAAGCTAACCTGAATCACTTGACTACTCATATATAATATGAGTACCCAAGAGTTTAATAAAACAGAAAATAAACACTTGGGTCAGACATGGGTCTGGTGTGAGTAAACGGTTTAAAATTGTTTAACTTTTGAAAAACCTTTGAAAGAAAAGGTATCTCGTAAGACTTCCCGCACATAAACACGGAAAAGTTTTTACCTTACGATAACCAAAACATTTGATAGGAAATCCAGTTATATTATAATAGGGTCTAGGGTTTTCAAATAAATATGAAATAGCTGAAATTGTTACATTATTAAATTCCAGCATACTAGCCAACAAAGTGGGTTATACAATCAAGACCGATGGCACTTATTGGAAATTGGATTCCATACAATGGCAGGGCTACTGGGGTACCGCCCGTCACAGTACGTGGCCTAGATCAACGTACCGAGGAGTACGCCCGCTCCCCTGCAACACAAGGCCGGAACATCCCTTACTGGATAATTCCCGCATAAGAAACCCCGCGGTTGTAGCTAGCAACCGCCCACACAGCCGAAATAAAAAGAAGGGACCTCTAGACAGGGGAATCTTATACTACTTGGGTGCTACCCACTAACCTTGCTGCACCTCCCCTGTTTTAGCCATTCCCGGTTGATGAGGCTTGAGGCTACGATTACCTTTAATCAGAACAAATCACTTAGAATGCTCATCGTCCACCTGACGATGTGCTGAAAGCATTCAATCCATACAAGTTCGTTCCGGGTTCGAACGAAACCGAAGGCATTATCTCGTTACACTCATTTTGGAATCACCCTCAGAGTTAACGACAATAATCCTTGCACTCTAAATCTTCATCATCACTTGAGATTCACGACCTAACGTTTAACTTGGATCGATGTGGTATTCGGATATCCAAATCTGGAAACCCGATCCCGGTCTCATCGAAATCCAAACGTATTTTAAAGGCCAAGTAGTTTAAAGGTTTAAACAATTCAATTCAATACTTGAATTCACACAGCATTTAACATAGATAAATATCACACATTTATCACAGATATATCCAATATCATATCACAGAATATCATAGTATATCATCCAATAGGTATCATCCAATTTAGATATTCAACTCAACAATCATCCATAAGCAACAATTATTAATCCTATGTTATAATTAATTTAATTAACTTAAATTAAATTAATTACTTAAGAATTTATCATCTAACCTTACTTAATCAATCATTAATTAATTACAATCTTTAATTAATTAATTACTCATTAAATATTAATCATCCTTGATTAATTACTCATTATTTACATAAAGTAATTATTCTTTATAAATTAATTATTCTTAACCATTAACAGTAATTAACCTTTAATTACTTCATTAATTAATTACATTAATTAATTACATTAATCCTTAATTAATTATATTAATTAATTAAACTTTAATTAATTACCTCCATTAATCCACCTTAATTAATCATAAACAGTAATTATCGCCCTGTAATTACTTACCTTAATTAATTAACTTCTTAATTAATTATATTAATCCTTTAATTAATTACACCAAATACTTAATCCTTAATTACTTTTATAAAGTAATTATACTTCAATTACTTTCCATTAAGTAATTCCTTTTTTATTACATCCTGTAATTATACATTAATTACTTTACTAAGTAATTACATTTATCAATCTTATTAAGTATTCATACTTAATCCTTTATCAAGTGATTATCTTTAATTAATTTACAAATTAATTAACTTAAATTAATCACATTCATTTATTATTTACAGTTGAGTAATTCATTCCCTAATTACTCTTTAAACCAATTAATTAATCTTTAATTACAGATTAATTATTCTTTTAATTATTAATTAATAAACCTTAATTATCAATTAATAAAACTTAATAACAAATTAATTAATTCTTAATTATCAGTTAATTAATCCCTAATTACTTAATTAATTAGTCACTAATTACAACTTAATTAATCTTTAATTAATTAACTAATAACCCTCAACTATAAATTAATTAATACTTAATCATTAATTAATTAAATAAATTAATGACTCTTTAATTGCCTCATTTATTTTTCAAACCTTAATTAAGGTAAAGATAAAACATTATCTTAATAATACCTTAATTATCATCTAAAAACATTTTATCTTAATAAATGACCTAATCATCATTTCAATTTAAAACATTTTATCATTACAATTAACTTTACTTAATTGAATCATTTATTAAGATTTAATCAAATAAACATTTAACTTGATAATTTAAAGTTAACAAACTTCCTATATATATTTAAAATATTATTAAGTAGCAGTTTTAAATCTTGCTTCAATTAAACTTTCCAAAACCTTGTTTTAAAAATTTAAAACTTGATTTCTTTAACAAAACTTTGCCTTATTTTAAACTAGAATATCACCTCAGGCCCAAACCGAGTCAAAACACTATAAAACTCGAGTCAACCTCGAGTCACCTGAAAAACTCATTTACTTCGAGTCGCACCTCGATTCGCTCGAGCACAACACCGAGACCAAATGCTTCTTCCAAAAACTTACATCGCCAGAAAACACACGAGTGCACCGTGCACGTGTACCACCATCAGAACGCCCTCCGACCGTTGCCGTAGCTATCATCATGTCGGCGACGACATCGTCAACCCACTCGACAACCCAGAAAACTCGAAAACCCATCAACACAAAATCGAGCAATTCGAACGAATCCTGAAAAAAAACGATCATAAAAAAAAACCCCGGCATCGCCACCACAGACAGCCTGAGCTCACGCCACCACGTCCAGAGTTACGTCACACGTCAATGCTCCGATACCCCCCATACCGGTCGCCTGAAGTCCACCCACGGCGATGCAGCAACCACGAGAACCCAGCCATCCCAAACCTGACCTTAAACCCTACATCATCGTCGTCAAGCCGCCCTTATGATCGTAAAATCTCGCAATCATTTTTCCTAGAACCCCCGACCCATCAGAAAGCTTCAACTTCAATCACGAGGCCAACAATGTCGCCGATCACCAGAGTTTCCCCAAAACGTGATTTCTGTTCATCCCATAAATTCTCTTTCATTTCTAAGTTAAAAATTTTGATTTAACTTTTAAAAATCACGGTTTCTAATGGAGATTACAACTATATAGGTGAATACAAGAATTATTATATTTGAGTTTTATCTATTTATAAATTTACACTGTCTTTTATTTATTTACAGAAAAATACAAGCTTATTTTTCTTACAAATAATTTCTAACTTTTACTTATGACTAAACAAACACAATTTGACTAAATTCCTAAGCCTAACAGTGAATAGATAAGGAGAATTGGAATTTTGATCAAATATTTGAACTCTGAAATTTAAACAGAGGTACACTCTGATACATCCATACATGCACACAGTTCTATATCCATATACACATATATTCATATTCACAACAACATGCATTTATATATTCAACATGCATCACACTTTTACTTCAAACATCTATCACATAAAGCTAATTAAAACTGTTTAAACTTTAATTTACTCACAGTTTTTAAAAGATTAACAGAGCTAACAGTTTATATAACATGCATATTTCAATTATTCAGACATCTACTTCATCATCATGCAAACAATATATATTTCAACATTGATAATTTATTTAAGCAACCAGATTTAAAACAAACAAGTTGGGTTTACTCACCTTTTAACAAAATGCAGAGATGATTTAAACTGAGATGAAACTTTGAAAACTGGGTTGAAGCCTTTGAATTAGTTTTGAATTCTTTAAACTGAGATGTTTTGAGACATTGATTTATGCAGGCTGGAGCTTTAATTTGCTGCTGAATGCTTTGAAAATCCAGTTTGCATTTGAAACTTGCAGACAACTTCATTGATTTCCAGATTCAACTTGCTTTGAATTTTAAACTTTAAACTTGATTTTCTTCTTTGATTTGAAAATGTAGTTGCATGCAGACTGGAGTTTGATTCCAGATTTTGAAAAAAACAGGCTTTTGATAACAGAATGGTTTTGGGTATAAAGAGGTTACAGGAAAATAAACATTGCAGCTTTGATTTGCACTTTGGTTACAGGGTTTTAGACTACAGGCTTTTGCCTTTGAGTTTGAGAGTTTGTTTTGAGGAATGATTTCAGTGTTTTGATTCTTGGTTTGAAAATGAATTACAGGTTTAGTTTTGAACTAGAGTTTGGAAATGCTTCAGGTTTGATTCTCGATCATTTTCTGGTTTTAGAAAAGTAGCTTACAGGTTGAGTTTCTTGAGTTTAGAATTGAGAAGATAGAGAAAAAAAAATGAAGGGGAAAGATATATGTTTATATAAGTAAATTTATATTTTATTAAAAATAAAACAAAATTATAATAAATGTGACACTTGTCTCTTACCTTGTCTAATTACTTAACACATATGCTTAGATGGTTTAATATGTTAACACTTGTAATTTTTCATGCATAAATAAATTTTAAATGATTTTTAAAGCTTTTAAATTACATTTTCTAAATAGATAAATACATATCTTATTAAAAAATGCTTTTCTCAATTTATAAAAATAAAACCTTTAAAAGAAAATAAAATAAAAACCAATCATATCTTAAATAAAATTATATATAGTATATTTAGTCCATTTTTAAATGATAATATAAAACTTTTGTATTTATTACTATTTAATAAACACTATCTTAATTTATATAAATAAAACTCTTTAAGGAAAATAATATAAGACAAATCTTATTTTAAATAAAAACTTATTTATATATTTAAATCCAAACTATGTTATTATTTTTATTTTAAGATATATATATTTCTTTAAATTCAATTCTTAAATCCAAATTCAAAGTCAATTTAAAAATCCAAATTAAAAATCAATTCAAATAAATATATATATATATTAAATTTTAACAAGCACATTATTAATACTAAATAATTATTCTATCTAAAATCAATTTAAATACATATATACACACTTAAACAACTCTTATTAAATTTGGAATAATATGTCTAATTAAAAATCTATTTCTAAATAACACAAATTTAATTTTTAACTAATTATTCCATTTAAGAATCTACTCATAACTATATTTAAAAACAACTCATTATTAATTTGTTTGAAAATAACAATTTTACAGTTTTTAAATAATTAATTTACAAGATTATCACATTTTAAATTCCTTGAAATCCCGGGATATCACATTCCTTCCCCCTTAAAAGAATTTCGTCCTCGAAATTTAAAACAAAAGATAATCCAAAGTTTTTATTTTATTTCAAAAATTTTCAAACAATTTTAGCATACATATCAGCCAACAGACAACCAATTTCATCCAAACAAACAATTAAATCCAAACAAATAACACTAGCTATCCGGACACAGATCCAGATAAGCTTCCTAAAATTTCCCCGAGTTCCCCAGATACAGATACCAGGATACTCGCTTTACTGTATCCAAACTAGCTACACTACTAAGCTACTGAACTCCTATTCATCTAGATCTACAAAACTCAACAGGATATCAGACTACAGACGAGATCAGCTCAACTACCACAACTTCCCGAACTACTGGTTCCAAAACCAGAGATAGATCAAACACTTATCCAAATCAGAATACAGAAGAGATCCAAAAAAACTCGGAGCTGACTTCCCAGACTTACCCAATCTTATAGCTTCCTTTTACCAGAGAAAACTTCAACAACAACAAAGTCTCCAACTTTGAATTCCAAATTCCTCCGTCTCTAATCTTCAGAACTCTTCTAACGATCCTGGCTACCTACATCCTTACCGATCAGCTCAACCTTCGCTGATGCTTCTTGAAACAACTGGACCAAAAACAACTCAACAAAAGGATCTTCTCAAGATCTACTCAAAATCCAAAATACAACTCTACTCTACCAGCATCAGTAGATTACAACTTACTTCTCCTATCCGGAAAAGACATACAGATGCACTCACCACTCTGACCTTCAGATCCAGAAGAACTTCCTGTAGAAATTCTCTAATCCCAAAATACCGCAACTTCCGATTGCTTCCACTCTAGAACAGCTGCCACCTTGCTTCTGCTTGCACAACTCTGATCTGGGGCAGACAAGAATGTCGTCGATGAACTCAAGCACATACTAGACAACACATCTCAGAAAACATGGTTCAACAGATCCATAAAAGAAAACTCAAAAGTTCCACCAAAACTTGGGCTGCTTCACCAAACTCTATCTCTAGGAATCAACCTTCAACTAGTTGAACCACCGGTTCCACTCCTGGAATCCTAGTCGATAAGAAAACTCAATCTCCAGATGCGGACAACTTCTGACTTCCCTAAAGACATCCAGAAAACTCCAATAACCCAAGAGAATACTCAGCTATCGCAAGTCACTTTTGCGATCAACCCAACCTATTTCCAAAGAGAAACTGTTCTCTCTTTACCAATCAGAACAGCTCACACTTATCTATCCAATCCATCGAAGAAATGGATCCACTCTGTTGCTTCTGAACTCCACCACCAGAATACTGCTTAGCCAAAGATCTCCTTGCCGGCACACAGAACACTCTGAGCTGCACTGCTGACACTGATGCTCTTATCCAAAGCTCTTCGAGAAACTCGAACTCCAAACCAAACAGAAACACCATGCTGAACTCAGCCTCAACACCGAAGCATACACACTTCCTTAATCTTGTTCCAAAGAAAACATCTTCGGGAACATCCATCGTCACTGTATCTCATCATACAGCTACCATTACCTGAGGTATCAAGATACCATCACTCGCTTCTGCCTCATCAACAGATCCAACTCTACTCATCCACACTTCAAAGATAAACTCCGAACCATTACAGTTTCCTTCGGAGATCGATGAAATCCTTCACCACAGCAAAGCTTACTCGAGACAGTATTAGGTCTACAGTCTCGACAGATACACTTCCAACCTCAACACTCAAACTCCAACCATTGGTAGTCGTGTTTCACACACCACCACCCTATCTACCTTTATATCCTATATTGGAAAACCTGTACGGGTAACCCAATCAAATAGGTAGAATATATATATATATAGTTATATAAAAATTACAAATACGCTCTCTCACGATATACACCACTCCAGAGCTTAGGTATTCACTCAACCTATCGCTCTGATACCACTGTAACAACCCGACTTTTTCTCCACAGAAAGTCGCATCGTTAATTAAGAAAGAAAGGGATAGAAAAAGAAAAGATAGAAAAGAAGAAAGAACAACACATCAGAATCTCACAGCGGAACGAATAAAATATAATATATCACATAAAATATTGCATGGTATCATATTACATCAGAGTACACAACTTATACAACACATATTAGACAGTTATAAACATCTGTCTAATTCATACAACTCAAGTATCACAGATACAGACACAACATATACACAGCGGAATCATAATATATCTACACGGTGAAGCCTCCTGCTCCAAATCTCCTCCAGAATTCGTCAAGCTAACCTGAATCACTTGACTACTCATATATAATATGAGTACCCAAGAGTTTAATAAAACAGAAAATAAACACTTGGGTCAGACATGGGTCTGGTGTGAGTAAACGGTTTAAAATTGTTTAACTTTTGAAAAACCTTTGAAAGAAAAGGTATCTCGTAAGACTTCCCGCACATAAACACGGAAAAGTTTTTACCTTACGATAACCAAAACATTTGATAGGAAATCCAGTTATATTATAATAGGGTCTAGGGTTTTCAAATAAATATGAAATAGCTGAAATTGTTACATTATTAAATTCCAGCATACTAGCCAACAAAGTGGGTTATACAATCAAGACCGATGGCACTTATTGGAAATTGGATTCCATACAATGGCAGGGCTACTGGGGTACCGCCCGTCACAGTACGTGGCCTAGATCAACGTACCGAGGAGTACGCCCGCTCCCCTACAACACAAGGCCGGAACATCCCTTACTGGATAATTCCCGCATAAGAAACCCCGCGGTTGTAGCTAGCAACCGCCCACACAGCCGAAATAAAAAGAAGGGACCTCTAGACAGGGGAATCTTATACTACTTGGGTGCTACCCACTAACCTTGCTGCACCTCCCCTGTTTTAGCCATTCCCGGTTGATGAGGCTTGAGGCTACGATTACCTTTAATCAGAACACATCACTTAGAATGCTCATCGTCCACCTGACGATGTGCTGAAAGCATTCAATCCATACAAGTTCGTTCCGGGTTCGAACGAAACCGAAGGCATTATCTCGTTACACTCATTTTGGAATCACCCTCAGAGTTAACGACAATAATCCTTGCACTCTAAATCTTCATCATCACTTGAGATTCACGACCTAACGTTTAACTTGGATCGATGTGGTATTCGGATATCCAAATCTGGAAACCCGATCCCGGTCTCATCGAAATCCAAACGTATTTTAAAGGCCAAGTAGTTTAAAGGTTTAAACAATTCAATTCAATACTTGAATTCACACAGCATTTAACATAGATAAATATCACACATTTATCACAGATATATCCAATATCATATCACAGAATATCATAGTATATCATCCAATAGGTATCATCCAATTTAGATATTCAACTCAACAATCATCCATAAGCAACAATTATTAATCCTATGTTATAATTAATTTAATTAACTTAAATTAAATTAATTACTTAAGAATTTATCATCTAACCTTACTTAATCAATCATTAATTAATTACAATCTTTAATTAATTAATTACTCATTAAATATTAATCATCCTTGATTAATTACTCATTATTTACATAAAGTAATTATTCTTTATAAATTAATTATTCTTAACCATTAACAGTAATTAACCTTTAATTACTTCATTAATTAATTACATTAATTAATTACATTAATCCTTAATTAATTATATTAATTAATTAAACTTTAATTAATTACCTCCATTAATCCACCTTAATTAATCATAAACAGTAATTATCGCCCTGTAATTACTTACCTTAATTATTTAACTTCTTAATTAATTATATTAATCCTTTAATTAATTACACCAAATACTTAATCCTTAATTACTTTTATAAAGTAATTATACTTCAATTACTTTCCATTAAGTAATTCCTTTTTTATTACATCCTGTAATTATACATTAATTACTTTACTAAGTAATTACATTTATCAATCTTATTAAGTATTCATACTTAATCCTTTATCAAGTGATTATCTTTAAATAATTTACAAATTAATTAACTTAAATTAATCACATTCATTTATTATTTACAGTTGAGTAATTCATTCCCTAATTACTCTTTAAACCAATTAATTAATCTTTAATTACAGATTAATTATTCTTTTAATTATTAATTAATAAACCTTAATTATCAATTAATAAAACTTAATAACAAATTAATTAATTCTTAATTATCAGTTAATTAATCCCTAATTACTTAATTAATTAGTCACTAATTACAACTTAATTAATCTTTAATTAATTAACTAATAACCCTCAACTATAAATTAATTAATACTTAATCATTAATTAATTAAATAAATTAATGACTCTTTAATTGCCTCATTTATTTATCAAACCTTAATTAAGGTAAAGATAAAACATTATCTTAATAATACCTTAATTATCATCTAAAAACATTTTATCTTAATAAATGACCTAATCATCATTTCAATTTAAAACATTTTATCATTACAATTAACTTTACTTAATTGAATCATTTATTAAGATTTAATCAAATAAACATTTAACTTGATAATTTAAAGTTAACAAACTTCCTATATATATTTAAAATATTATTAAGTAGCAGTTTTAAATCTTGCTTCAATTAAACTTTCCAAAACCTTGTTTTAAAAATTTAAAACTTGATTTCTTTAACAAAACTTTGCCTTATTTTAAACTAGAATATCACCTCAGGCCCAAACCGAGTCAAAACACTATAAAACTCGAGTCAGCCTCGAGTCACCTGAAAAACTCATTTACTTCGAGTCGCACCTCGATTCGCTCGAGCACAACACCGAGACCAAATGCTTCTTCCAAAAACTTACATCGCCAGAAAACACACGAGTGCACCGTGCACGTGTACCACCATCAGAACGCCCTCCGACCGTTGCCGTAGCTATCATCATGTCGGCGACGACATCGTCAACCCACTCGACAACCCAGAAAACTCGAAAACCCATCAACACAAAATAGAGCAATTCGAACGAATCCTGAAAAAAAACGATCATAAAAAAAAACCCCTGGCATCGCCACCACAGACAGCCTGAGCTCACGCCACCACGTCCAGAGTTACGTCACACGTCAATGCTCCGATACCCCCCATACCGGTCGCCTGTAGTCCACCCACGGCGATGCAGCAACCACGAGAACCCAGCCATCCCAAACCTGACCTTAAACCCTACATCATCGTCGTCAAGCCGCCCTTATGATCGTAAAATCTCGCAATCATTTTTCCTAGAACCCCCGACCCATCAGAAAGCTTCAACTTCAATCACGAGGCCAACAATGTCGCCGATCACCAGAGTTTCCCCAAAACGTGATTTCTGTTCATCCCATAAATTCTCTTTCATTTCTAAGTTAAAAATTTTGATTTAACTTTTAAAAATCACGGTTTCTAATGGAGATTACAACTATATAGGTGAATACAAGAATTATTATATTTGAGTTTTATCTATTTATAAATTTACACTGTCTTTTATTTATTTACAGAAAAATACAAGCTTATTTTTCTTACAAATAATTTCTAACTTTTACTTATGACTAAACAAACACAATTTGACTAAATTCCTAAGCCTAACAGTGAATAGATAAGGAGAATTGGAATTTTGATCAAATATTTGAACTCTGAAATTTAAACAGAGGTACACTCTGATACATCCATACATGCACACAGTTCTATATCCATATACACATATATTCATATTCACAACAACATGCATTTATATATTCAACATGCATCACACTTTTACTTCAAACATCTATCACATAAAGCTAATTAAAACTGTTTAAACTTTAATTTACTCACAGTTTTTAAAAGATTAACAGAGCTAACAGTTTATATAACATGCATATTTCAATTATTCAGACATCTACTTCATCATCATGCAAACAATATATATTTCAACATTGATAATTTATTTAAGCAACCAGATTTAAAACAAACAAGTTGGGTTTACTCACCTTTTAACAAAATGCAGAGATGATTTAAACTGAGATGAAACTTTGAAAACTGGGTTGAAGCCTTTGAATTAGTTTTGAATTCTTTAAACTGAGATGTTTTGAGACATTGATTTATGCAGGCTGGAGCTTTAATTTGCTGCTGAATGCTTTGAAAATCCAGTTTGCATTTGAAACTTGCAGACAACTTCATTGATTTCCAGATTCAACTTGCTTTGAATTTTAAACTTTAAACTTGATTTTCTTCTTTGATTTGAAAATGTAGTTGCATGTAGACTGGAGTTTGATTCCAGATTTTGAAAAAAACAGGCTTTTGATAACAGAATGGTTTTGGGTATAAAGAGGTTACAGGAAAATAAACATTGCAGCTTTGATTTGCACTTTGGTTACAGGGTTTTAGACTACAGGCTTTTGCCTTTGAGTTTGAGAGTTTGTTTTGAGGAATGATTTCAGTGTTTTGATTCTTGGTTTGAAAATGAATTACAGGTTTAGTTTTGAACTAGAGTTTGGAAATGCTTCAGGTTTGATTCTCGATCATTTTCTGGTTTTAGAAAAGTAGCTTACAGGTTGAGTTTCTTGAGTTTAGAATTGAGAAGATAGAGAAAAAAAATGAAGGGGAAAGATATATGTTTATATAAGTAAATTTAGATTTTATTAAAAATAAAACAAAATTATAATAAATGTGACACTTGTCTCTTACCTTGTCTAATTACTTAACACATATGCTTAGATGGTTTAATATGTTAACACTTGTAATTTTTCATGCATAAATAAATTTTAAATGATTTTTAAAGCTTTTAAATTACATTTTCTAAATAGATAAATACATATCTTATTAAAAAATGCTTTTCTCAATTTATAAAAATAAAACCTTTAAAAGAAAATAAAATAAAAACCAATCATATCTTAAATAAAATTATATATAGTATATTTAGTCCATTTTTAAATGATAATATAAAACTTTTGTATTTATTACTATTTAATAAACACTATCTTAATTTATATAAATAAAACTCTTTAAGGAAAATAATATAAGACAAATCTTATTTTAAATAAAAACTTATTTATATATTTAAATCCAAACTATGTTATTATTTTTATTTTAAGATATATATATTTCTTTAAATTCAATTCTTAAATCCAAATTCAAAGTCAATTTAAAAATCCAAATTAAAAATCAATTCAAATAAAAATATATATATATATTAAATTTTAACAAGCACATTATTAATACTAAATAATTATTCTATCTAAAATCAATTTAAATACATATATATACACTTAAACAACTCTTATTAAATTTGGAATAATATGTCTAATTAAAAATCTATTTCTAAATAACACAAATTTAATTTTTAACTAATTATTCCATTTAAGAATCTACTCATAACTATATTTAAAAACAACTCATTATTAATTTGTTTGAAAATAACAATTTTACAGTTTTTAAATAATTAATTTACAAGATTATCACATTTTAAATTCCTTGAAATCCCGGGATATCACAATAGAGGTGGGGAGTTACACATATGCATCCAAATTCCTATAAAAACCATAAAAAATGTCCAAGTAAAAATTCTCAAATTGACACATTCACAAAAAAATGACCATTTTGCCCCTGAATGAAGATGAATATATAATGATTTGCAATAATTGAATTTTGGTTTAAACATGTTAAAATGCCTAAATATAAAATTTATTTAAATAAAAATAGATAAAATATGGATGCAAATATATGCACATTTACATGCACATCAAATACCCCCACACTTATCTTTTTATTCGTACTCGAATAAAGAAAAACTAAGATAAATCCGTTTTCGTAGGGAGCACGATTGCATTGAGTGTATGCAATAAGCCGTTAAACCTCTAGTTGTCCCTAGTAGGACGAGTGTTGTCTCGTGAGGGTTTTCAGTGAATACTACCCACAAAATCCAAATGCAAAGTGAAATATTTACAAAGTGCAAGATTTATTTACAATGGGATGAATGCAAGTTTTTGAAAATATTTACAAAGGAAAGATTTAATTTCAAATAGACACAAATATGTTAAATATAAGTTTTGGTCATTATCAAGAAATTTAAGTCCTTCTACTTGTCAAAATTTCCAACAAAAGTTAAGTTATCATAACAAATAGACTATAGTTTGGCTAGTTGTTTCGGTTGATAACACAATGTAATTATGAAATGGATCCTTAGTTGATTATCAAAGTTTGTCAAAATGGTATTCTCATTTCTTTTCAATAACAAGTTAAATCAAACAAATAAAAATAGTGCTTAGATTTCAATTGCTTACTCTCTCTTATTTGAAAATTTTATTGATATTAACAATATTTACATATGCCTAACTCGGATAAACTGATGCCAAATATATTACCCGTGCACTGCCTTGCAAACTGATGTGAGGGGAATACAGAGCGTGGCAAGTGAACACACAAGTGTGAACACTTATCGACTGTAGGCGTTATTAAAAAGAATTTTTTTATACAAACACCTAACTCAGATAAACTAAGGCCAGATATACCGATCATGCACTACCAATCGGGCTTACATGAGAAGGTTATAGAGCATAGCAAGTGAACACACTTAGCACCATTTAACTTAGAAGATAAAAATGTTATATCCTTTACTTTAAATTTACCACTTTTTTAAACAAAGATTTTCAATTAGAATATACTTCATAATTAACACATTTGAACCTTCCTATATACTAGTTAAACCATTGTTATTTGTAATCAAACTTCATTTTTATTTTTGTTAATGTTAACCCCTCTTAGTTAACGACTTAAGGAACTAAGCGACCTAAGGAGGCTAACGACCTATGGGGTGAAGCGACCTAACCATGGATCGGTCCTAGTGACCTAACAAGATAAGCCAGCAAGCGACCTAACTTCGTAAGAAGGCTAGCGACCTAACTTCTCCAACGACCTAACGACTTAAGGGGTTAGCGACCTAGTGACTTCTGTCTTCAGCGACCTAAAAGCTTCAACGACTTAAAAGATCAAGCGACCTAAAGCATATGCGACCTAAGCAATGCCACTACTTAACGACCTAAGAACGAAGTGGTCTCAGCGACCTAAGCAATGACGCCGACCTACGACCTATATTAGGTCGCGCGCGACCTATTAACCCGCTCCGAAGAAATCAAGATCAAACGAGATGAGCCAGGTTACATCCCCTAGGTCATTACCGACCTACGACCTAACTTAGGTCGTTCACGACCTAAGACTTAGAAATTGAATCCTGCCTAGATTTTTCCCTATAAATACTATAGCTACTCCAACGGCAAGAGGACTTTTGGCTCATTTCTGGAACGCCATTAAACTGCCATTTTCTCAACTCAACCAGCACTTCAAGCTCTCCAAACACCGAAGACACTTCAACGAACTTCAAGAGGAGATCTGTAACGACCCGGAATTTTCGATCCCGAAAATTCCAGATAGTTATGAAAAAAGAAGAAAGAGATAAAAGAGAAGAAACAAAATCAGAACACAGATCCTCACATTCGCAGTGGTTCAAAATATAATATCAAATAAAATAACAGTTTACAAAGAATATTATATCTGTCAATTTTATTTTAATACATCAGAGTTATACATATACACAATCATTGGATATATACAAATCAATATATCCCAGATAAACAGAAATATATCACAGCGGAAACACTCCATACGTTCCTGCCATCCAGCTCGTCTTCTGAGCTCCCGAACGTCCTTACCTGAAAATCTGTAATACTCGGTCTGACCCGAGCATTACATCAAAGTAACACCCGGGTCAGGCTGGAAACCAACGTGAGTAAACCCGTCTAACATGAAATACCAATGCATACAACTATTTAAAAACCCGGGTAACTTATATCAATTTACAACTTCACAAGTCGTTAAAGACATCACTTACAACTCACATCAATTTCTAAGTACCAGAACTTAGTTTAAATGGTTCAATTCACTTAAATCATTCTGTTTCAGCCCATTGATTCCACATATCAACTTATAAAGATTCGAAGTGGTTTCGGATATTACTGATACCCGACTTCGGTCTCTTCGAATTCAATGTCATCTAAACCCAAGCTATTCAATTAAATACAACTCAACTTTAATTACTGGATAACCCTTTTACACAGCCATTTAATTTATAGATAATTACATTATCACTATATCCAGCATATCATATCACAAGGCAATTCATATCAAAGATATCAAGCATTTATCATCATTCAATCAATAATAAGCAAGATTGATCACTTCCATTAATCACATAAATTAATGATCCTCTAATTACTTTCATTAGTTAATTATTCTTAAATTTCATTAAATAATTAAACTTTAACTTAATTACATTCATTAATCAACCTTGATTAATCACAATCGGAAATTAACTTCCCTAAATTACTCTATCAATTAAACCAACTCCTTGATTAATTAATTAATCTTTTAATTACACTGAGAAATTATCACTTAATTACTTCCCTTAAGTAATTATTCCTTAATTACTTCCCATCAAGTAATTTCATTGGTTAATTAACCTCAATTAATCAACCTCTAATCATTAATTAATTAATATATAATTAATTAACTTATAACCCTGAATTATTTGTTTAATGCTTACAGTTAATTATTTGAGAAATTCATTGATTAATGCTTAATATACTAATTAAGCACTCATTAAATTTTATTATTAATTTATTTGGATAGACTAAGGATTCAACTCAATTAATTAACTTGATATGGAATCTTTAAATCAAAACAAATTAAATTTTAAAACATTCTATTAATTTAATTTATTTTTAAATATATAAATCAAAACTATTGTTAAAACAAAGCTTAAATCTTTGTTTAAAAATTTACTTTTACTTTAAACTTTGAAATCATTTGTAACTTAAGCTTTACTTTTACTCAAACCTGCTTTTCTTCTTCATTTATAACTCTGTGGTACCCAATTTTTTTAAAAATTACAGTATTATCAAAGCTTGCAAACGACACGAATACTGACTCGAGCAACAAACCAAAACCCTCGAATTCATCTTCGAGTCGATCACAAGTCCATCTTCCTCAACTCCTCAACTATATCCAACTACACTGTACACTCGTGCACCATGCACGACGATCAAACCAACGTTGATCAACTCTGAAATCATACGCGAGTCTCCCCAGCCTTCCTCGATCTTACAAACCTCCTATCACCATTGATTAGGCCGGAGATAAAAAAAAATTAGTCACTCAGCCCAACCCATCACCCATCCTCCTTGGCAAATCCTCTTCGCGCCGTCACTATCGCCCACCGGAGAACCCAGCACTTCGTCCAATCCTTCACCTTGCTCTCCTATTTCTTTTACCCAACCACCGATGTTCCCAAAATCAACCGCGACGTCATAAATTTCCCGACCTCAACATCGACCAGGCAAGCTTCTTAAACCCTACTTTGTTCCCACAAATTAACAGTTTTAAAATATAATAGTTACTCACCTCTATGTCGAATAGAAAAACACATATGCTTTAAAGTTGAAACTGTACTTTGAATTGATTTATATATGCATGTGACTGTTATTTATACAGAGAATCAACTATGTACATTTTCATAGCAAACAAAGAATAAACCATATCTATATACTCAGAAACCATTTTAATTTATACTTGACAACTATACTTCAATTGTTAATAACATGCAAAATCTTTTAACAGATTTAGTTTAGATTAATTACTCTCTGTAACAATATTCGACAGAGAACAGAGTAATCAACTTATGCAAGTGTTTACTGCATAATCTCTGTTTTAATCTTCACTTACCCACCTATTTAAAGCAGATTTAAATTTATAGATGAAGTTTACTCCATTCATTTAAGAAGTTGCATGCTTTTCACTCAGTCATTTATCCATTATTTTCATACATATGCCAGATTTACACATTTATACATCCAGGAAAAACAATTTCACAACATTATAACTGAAATTCATCTCATTCATCAAAGCATAATACAGACTTAACTTTAAAGGAGTAGTTTACTCACCTGTAGATGTTGAGCAGAATGAAACAGTCGAGATTTTTGAAAACTTGAATAGCTTAAATCTGAAAGCAGAATCTTTGCTTTGAAACTAATCCTGAATTTGTTTTCAACTTGAATTTGTTTTAGGTTGATGTTGCCTTTGCTTCAGGTTGAAACTGTGACTCCTAATCTTGCTTTCTGTTTGATAAAACTGGGTTGATCTTGTTATCGAGTTGTATTTGAACTTGAATTTGCTGCCAGACTTTACTGTATGCTTTTGTTTTTCATCTCCAGGTTTGATCTTCTTTTGATTTAAATTTTTTTCTTTTTAGGTTTGCTTCTAAGTTTTGTAAACGAACTAATAATATAATGTATATATATAGAAACATCTTTAGACAAAATGGTGTCTTCTGGTACAAGCTTCAACTTGTATTGATCAGAGATTTTTTTATAAAAGGAGGCTGAGTTGTTTCTAAACAATTCGAATTGACTCTATTTTACTTTGTTGAGTTGAAAGCATTAAATGCTTTGAGTACTTATGCCTCCAATTTAGATTATTTTATGTTTCATGTTCCTAGATATTTTACATTTTCTTTGTTTATACTTACTTTGCTTATCTCCTGCATATTCACTCTACAGACATCATACATATTCTAGACTGGTTTGTTTTCATTCTTTAGTTACATAGATATTTACTTTACTTTGTTTTTCATTTCTTCTTACTAGTTTTGTTTCTATACTTACCTGCATACTTTATTTAACAACCATATTTATCTTGCTTTGGTTACACAACTTGTTACATATATACATACAAAGCTTTACGGGTTTCATTCTCATCTTATTTTGTATGGTTTGTATTTATATCTCAAGTACAAATATACTTTTATACTTTGCCTTAGTTATTAGTTATTTATTATAAAGTTTTAACTTAAGTATAAATGCATACTTTTATAAATTTTTAACTTATGGATTTAGTTTTATTCCTAATACGAGTGCTTATTATTATTTCACTTTTTATTTTAAGACTTAAATTATCAATACCAAATTTACTTATTATTATTTCAAATTTATGTTAATTTTTATAAGATTTATTTCATTTTAAATTTACAATCATAGCTTTCCAAAATATGTGTGTATATATATATAAACATAAGTTTAAAATAACAATTTCTATTTATTTAAAATCCATTTGTAAAGATATTACATTATTAATATTGTCTCCAGATCATAGTTTTCTTCTAAATATACATATATATATATATATTTGTTTTTAAAAGATAAGTTATATTTTAATTAATCACATTAAATATTTATTAAAATAACACTGCCCAAAATCCGGGATGTCACAAGATCGAACACATTCAACATGAATTCGAAAGCTTCTTCTCCATACAAGTTCTAGCTACTCGTCTAAAGTTGTTGTAATCGAAGTGTATTGTAAAGAATTGTAATTGAATCATCAATAAAGGAGATTAAAGTGGATGTAGGCTAAATCTTAAGCCGAACCACTATAAAACTGTTGTCTCGTTACTTTTCTGCTATTTTCTGCT
The DNA here is from genome assembly GCA_030737815.1 of Allium fistulosum. Lineage (NCBI taxonomy): Eukaryota > Viridiplantae > Streptophyta > Magnoliopsida > Asparagales > Amaryllidaceae > Allium > Allium fistulosum. The sequence goes on along the minus strand of CM060902.1, from coordinate 729,038,725 downwards.
TATTTCTATTCCCGTACCAACGGGTGGTGCTTTCACATTACTAATACACACACCGGGGTGTTAGCGCTCAATTTTTAGCGTTAACATTTTGGTGCTTTCACTGAGAACCCAACTCAGGAATATTTTCACCATTGCTCCGCAAAAATTTGTTGAAAGAATCTCTCTGAAGACCAGAAGTTTATCTGAAATCATGGCTCCTGGAAGAAAGAGTAGATATACGAGATCCGGAAATGCTAATGACGGGGCTGCCTCTTTTCCAGTGCCAAACCAGGAGACTCCTACCGTCGGAGTCACAAGGGCTGAATTAGACGATGTAGTGTTGGGATTATACCAACAAATTGAAACTCAAAATGCTTTGATGATGGACAGATTAAACGCTCTACTTGGGGCAAATCACCGACCAGAAAACAATGAAACAACCTTTTCCGAAGATGCTCATAATCCCCAAGAGAGAGGTATTTCTCAAAGAGCAACTGGCACCGCCGAAGAGCCACCTTTCCAAGCTGAAGGTTCAAGGCCGCAGCCAACTTTTCGCGAATATTTGCCTAGGCAAACTTTCGAAAAAATAGCTGACGTCTGCCCGGCGATGCCTCCGAACAGTGAGGAGTACCTATCAGGGATGGTTCGCCGAATCATGAAAGAGAGCATACAGAGGGAAGAAAATGAGAACGACTGGGGATTTGCTCCAAGCAATACTCCGTTTAATGAAAGGTACTGAAAGCAGAATTTCCAAAGCTATATCTTTTTCGAACCATTTCAATATAGCCATAGCCGAAGTGGATAATGCAGAACCCCGTATGATCCTGACTTACCTGATGCGAGCCATCAACAAATCAAGTGAATTCGGAAGATGGTTAAAAATGAAGGAGCCAAACTCACTCGAGAAATTCTATAAGAAGGCCGACGAATTCATGTGCCTGGAGAGCCTTTCTGCGCCAGTGAAAGTAGTTGTTGCCGAAATCCAGAATAACGATGTTGCTTCTAACAAGAGAGAATATGGAAACCAGAAAAGGGAAAATGACGAAGGAAGAAAGCAGGGGAATGAGAAGAGACCTCGCCACTTTAATCCTTCAGATTTTACTCCCTTAACTGATACACCGGAAAATATCTTCTTCGTAACGAAAGATGCCATTGAGTTCCCTGAACCACCTAAGATGAAACTCGGGAAAAATTCAGTGCATAGTGGGAGATTCTGTCGATTCCACAATCAACCTGGCCATGACACTAATCAATGTCGCCAGTTAAAGAATGTGATTGAAGAGTTGCTGAAACAGAATAAACTACAACAATATGTGAAGAAAAACAGAGTCGACCCAACCTCATCCACTCGGGGGCAACAACTTTCTACTCATCAATCCGGTTCAGAAGACAATGCTGCAGCGTAGGAATCTGAGAGGCTTGTCATTAATGTTGTCACAGGGGGTCCTCACCCAGCAGGCGGAAGTTAATCAAAATGCTGCTAACTACCCACAAAGCTGGAACTGGGCACTTTTCATTCTGTTTGGCATATGGATCCAAAACTGTGAATCCAGTGGAAATGGAAATTCAATTCAGAGATTATGGAATAGCAATGACTGCGTCCATATTTTGCTTAAATAGCATTGCTTAAATTTGTAAAAATGATGATGGATGTATAACTCTTGTATTGTAAACTACTGAGAAATCAGTGCGAATCAATAATAAAGAACTATAAATCTTATGTCTTTTACTGCTTTAATAGACTTGTATCATTTCGATCCGCAAATATTTTAAAAATATTGCTAAAATGTCGATTTAATATTGCAGGCTATCAAAGCAAAGTTTACCTATTCAACACATCATGAAGCCAAGCGATTCCCACAAATCACTCAACAAACCAATGTCAAGCCACAAAAGTTCCAAAATTCAACTCCTACGAAAGAAGTGCTATTCACAAACAGTTGATGATTCCACCAAAGCGGGCACCTTCCTAACGAGAAGGTACTAGACCCTTGCTAACCAATCGTGATTGTTTGTGAAAACGGACATCCGATAAAGTATCTTGCGTCTACCCCGTGGATTCACTCAACGGTAAAGTATACTTCTCTGGCAAAAAGCAAAGAACTTACAAAAAAAAATTGGGACATGTGCTTGAAGTGATAACGAGAAACCGCTAAGGAACAGATGGTGGAAGGACACAAGCAATAAAAGCACTCTTCGGAGTCCAAATGATAATCTTTGGAGTTCAAACAAAGCTCTCTTCGTAGGTAGATTCTGATTCGGAGGCACAAGCCCTCTTCGAAGGCACTCAAACAAAGCCCTCTTTGTAGGCAGAAACTGCTTTGGAGGCACAAGCCCTCTTCGGAGGCTCTCAAACAAAGACCTCTTCGTAGGAAAAAACTGCTTCGGAGGCACAAGCCCTCTTCGTAGGCAGAAACTGCTTCGGAGGCACAAGCCCTCTTCGGAGGCACTCAAACAAAGCCCTCTTCGTTGGCAGAAACTGCTTCGGAGGCACAAGCCCTCTTCGGAGGCACTCAAACAAAGCCCTCTTTGTAGGCAGAAACTACTTCGGAGGCACAAGCCCTCTTCGGAGGCACTAAAACAAAGACCTCTTCGTAGGCAAAAACTGCTTCGGAGGCACAAGCCCTCTTCGTAGGCAGAAACTGCTTCGGAGGCACAAGCCCTTTTCGGAGGCACACAAACGAAGCCCTCTCCAGAGGCACAACAGAAAAGCCCTCTCCCAAGGCACAGCAAAAAAGCCCTCTTCGGAGGCACAAGCCCTCTTCGAAGGCACATTCCTACCCTCGGCGGTAAAATGCTAAACAAATCCCTCTAACGAGGCACGTCCAATAGATCAAAACATTTCTTCAGAAGCTCGCTTCACTACGTAGGGGAATCCACTTTTCAACAAATAAAAGTGATCATCCCCGAAAGTAGAAGTGTTCTTTAAAAAGAAAGAAAAAACTTTTCCGATACAAAGCGTATTCTATTAAAAGCAGAATAATATTTTCTCAAAACGGAAGAATTATTCTCTAAAATAAGAGTACAAGTCTTTTCAGAATATTGTAGTAAGCCGTGATATGGGGGCATAGAGCTATATAAATAAAAACAACGCTCAAACATCATACCACGAGCTCACTGCAATATCATATAAAGTAAATAAAGAAACTTGTGCAAAAAACAAGGAATAAATGCATTCACACATATACTAATAAGAAATTGTATGAGTAAAAAGAACCATTTTATTCCATACTATGAAATTTTTGTACATATGCAGGTTTCAACAAGCGGGGGCCGGTATCCGCACAAACTCCGGTCAATACATGCAAAAAGCAAAAAGCAAAATAAGAAGCGTAAAGTCCAGCTCATTACTCCTTCTTCCCACCACCTTTAGAACTCTTGCCCGGTCTAATGATTAATTTCTGAATCTGGCGCTGACGGGTCGGGGAAGAAGGAGAAGAAGGAGTAGCTGGATCTTCCTCTACTTTGTCTTCACCAGCAGAAGCATCTTTCTTCTTCTTCTTCGTAATTGTGCGCTTCCCCTTCTTCTTTGAAGAAGACTCACTGCCCGGACTAATTAGCTCAGATAGCTTCGTGTCATCATCATAAGGCTCCGTAGTCTTCTCGCCTTCTTCAAGTCCCCCAACCTTCTGCTCTTGCGAAGCAAGTAGATCGTCCAAGCCTTGAAGGGCTCCTATTTGTTCTTCCTGCGATGCTGGCTGAGAAGCAGGAGTGACTTGAAGGGATAAAGGAGGAACAGCTTGAAGGGGAGAAGTTTGCGCAGCTCTCGGTAATTCCGCTACAGAAGAAAAGAAGTTAAAATCAGTATTCTCCGAAAAAAGAGAAGATATTGGTTCATCGAGACTTAAGTAATCAGCGAGAAATGCATCAAACTCAGGTGAAGCAAGCAAGTAATCCGCTTGACCTGGATCAACATCAAAGTTACCTGGAGAAGTCGATTTAATCATTTCAATTTCAAAGTTTTCGGCTTCAGTGTCATCCTGGGTTTTCTCTTCGGCTTGAACAGTGGGAGGCTCGGTAATTGCGGTTTTAACTTCGGCTTTTGCAGGAGGTGGAGAATAAGAACTAGAGCCAATGGTATCAGGGTCGACCGGAGTCGGAGGACGAGCGGGGTCAGTTAAAGTCACTTTCTCTAAACGCTCTCCTCCTCCTGCTTCGGCTCGCTCCCTAGCAAGCTGCTCTTTTCCCCGGCAAGGGCGGTACGTGCCTCATCATCCAGATAAGTCACCTCAAGATCCGCTTTTGCATAGCCAGCACCTCCGAACATGTCAATTATCGCTTCCCACACTTCAGCGAAAGTAATTTCATATGTCGGTCCCAGAAATGAGAGGCTCCCGCGTCCCAAGACACTATGGATGTAAAAATCAAACAAAGTAGAGCTAATTTTGCCCTTCGTCGCCTCGTGCGACTACTCAGCCGCTTCTTTTCCGGCAATGGCTACAACTTGACCGACAAATGCTTCATCCCGCTCTTTTTCAACATTAAGAAGTCGAGCTTTTAACGCTGCAATCTCCGGGTCTTGGGAGTTAACTCTTTCCCGCAGCTGAGCGGTATCTTTGCGGTATTTTTCATTTACATGCCGCTCTGCCTCAAGTTTCGTCTCAGCATCTCTTTGAGCAACATGTGCATCTCGCACTTGTTTTTGAAGGACCTCTTCTTTTTGAGAATGCGAAGCGGAAGAAGTGGCAAGATCTTCCTTTAGATTCTTAACTTCAGACTCAAGTCTCACGTTATCATCAACGATGCTTGTCATTTCTGCATCGTGTTGCTTAAGAATCTTCTTCCACTCCGAATGATCATTTTCCATAGTCAACATAGCTTCGAGATTCGTGCGATTAACTCTTTGAAGCTCGTCAACCAGCTTCTGCCATCCGGACATTCTCTCGATGTCAAGCTTAACAGCATCAAGATTCCTTAGCATGGTCTGCTTATCGATAGGAACCAAGTCCAAGTCAAAGCGCACTCCTTTTAAACACCAGTTTGGGAATCAGCTTTGAAGTGTAGAGGGAGCACCCTTGACTTGATACTGAGGCCTGTTAATAATTGTCTGAATATCAGTTGTCTCGAGAGTAGGAGAACTAGAAGGAATTTCTATAGAAATGGAAGCAGCAGTCTTTTCAGAAATTGCAGACGCGTCCTTTTCATTAAGTTTGGTCTGTTTGCTCGGATCTTCGGCGATGTGACCTTTCCCTTTAACGTCATAAGATTTCCTTTTACGGGAGTCATCATCCTTTCTTCTTCGCCACTCCTCATAAACTTTTCTTTCATGAGCTTTTCTGGCAGCTCTTTCTTCATCTGTTTCCCTCGGGGCAGTGAGATAGCGCCTATAATCATAAGTGTCGTGACTTCCATGGCGATGGAAATTGTCATAATATGAGCCAGTTCGCACCATCGGAGAATTTGAAAATGAAAAGGGCAAGTCTTAAAAATTTTTAGAGTAAAGAAATTAAGTGCGAGTAACTGCTAGATATTCTTAAGTGTGTGTGGTTTGTAAACTATGCGCGTCAAACTACAAACCACTCTTTGGTTGAGGAGCGATATCAGATTGTGAGGTAGGAGTCAACTTTTGAGCTGACAAAATTTGCTACAAGGCAGATGTCACTTCAACTGCTGGAGATGTGACTTTCGTTGTATCGTCTTTGAAAAGCTCGTGTGAAGTCACTATCAGGTCGCTTAGTTCACCAAAAATGTCTTCGCCATCGTGCCGGGCGGAACTCTCTTTTTCACCATCGGGTCGGGCGGAGCTCTCTTTTTTAGCTTCTTCATCGGCTGCTTTCTCGGGGCATTGAGGAAGTTCCTCCTCTTCGATGACCGGAGAGAGTATAAACTTGCCAGATGAACCCGCAACATCGGCAGAGGTGGAACACTTCACCAGTGCAGCCTCTACAGTAGGTTCCTTCGGAGCAATCCCTTCTGCAGAAACTGGGGCATCCGATATCTCTGCTTGAATCAGAAACTTCATGAATCTGAGTAGATCGGGAGGAGTGTAGAAGTCCGAACTGATGTAAAAACTCATCCTTCAACAAAAATTGAACGCTCCTCTCCTCAACCGGCACGGCCATGAGCCTCTCAAAAGTTGGTTTGTGACCCGGATCCCTAGAAGGAGGAGGAAGCGCTGAAAAGTAAAGGGCGAAGTTAACTATTGACAACTCGGGCTTCGAAAAGTTCAGAAAAAATAAGGAACAAAGATAAATGATCTTACTTCCTTCTCTCCAGATAGCGTAGAATCCCGGAGGACAGCGAACGAAGAAAAACTGACTCAGAAACCCGTGAGCACTCTCGGGAAGACCAATGATCAGTTTGCGGTTCCTAGAACTTCTCACAAGCATTATGGAGGGATGTTCTTTATTTTTAGCAAATGTGCATAAGTAACAGACTTCATCAAAACTCGGAAAACGGTTGAACGTCCTCCTGAATAGCACACATAGCCCCATCAGGATGGCATAGCCATTGGGGTGTAGCTGAAAAGGAGAAATAGCCAATCGGAGAAGAAGTTGCTGAAGAAAGTTGTTGAAAGGAGGGATAGCTTCACTCATGCACATTTGACGATTCCTTGCGACGAAACCAGAAGGTGGTATATCAACAGTGTCGCTTTTCTCAGGAAGTATGGCATCTGCTTCAGCAATCCCGAACTGAGTGCACAGTTGGCGGAAAACTTTATATGTTAGTGTGGTTGAGGTCCTTTCTGGAGGATCAGTTAATGGAGCAGGAATAGGAATAGCCTCTCCAGCTTGAACTATTACTTCTTCTTGTTGAGAAGTCATTCTACACAATCAACTGGATATTCAAATATGAAGGTGCACGTTTCCTAAATAGTGTGAAGTGTTGTGCAGAACTAACAAAAATAGAAAGCAAACATAACTGGAATTAAACTAGTTGACAATTGGTCGATTACAAGATTTCAGGACTTGTTAATTTAAAACTCAAGTGAAGTGTTAATGCAAACGAATCAGCTTTAGTTGACTATTTTAGTTTTGCTTTAATACTTCACTTGAATTGGTTGGTTTACAGCATTTCGTTCACACAGTTCATTTAAGTTGATTATTCTTTATCGACTAATCTGTCATTCGATGTGGGCAGTTAATGGCAGTATATTCGTCCCAGTTTTCTGCAAATATTGTGTTTAACATATTAGCATTAGAAATAATCTGTAAAGAAGTTCAAACAGTTCAAAGCTCAAGCAATTCAAGGTTTAGGCAGTTTAGTCCGGCAGTTCAAGTCGAGCATTCAAATTGAAATTATGCTTCAAGATAGGCAAAGCATTTTTTAACTAAGTGTTAGCTCGTCCACGACCTAGAAGTAATGTTGCGAGTTAATCTAGGTCGCTAGTTCTTTAGATCGTGATACTTATAAGAGACTTCGGGTCAAAATAAGAGGAATTTTTCCAAGTCCTAGCTCGGTCACGACCTAAAGCTTATGCTGCAACTAGTTAGGTCGGTCAAGTATGCTAGGTCGCGAAGGTTCATGGGTCGCTCAGATTCGCTAGGTCGTTTTTAATGAAAACTCGAGCTATCTTCCATCCAAGCTAATGCCTTGCTTCACTTAATCAGTTGACCTCCTCTTCCCTCAGTAACTCATCAACCCGCCAACTCGAGATCCATTAACCCGATAACCTGTTAAAGACCTTATCATCTCCTCTAAACTCGCAGACCAGATGACTCGAAATATTGTAACCCATTATCTTCTCCTCGCGAATCATCCAAAACCTAATCAAACCACCCCAAGCTCGTCAGCAATCGATCGTGACAAGACTCGTGATGAAGCATGGTGTAAGGAATTGGATTAGGGCTAGAAAATGGGGAGTCCAGGTTCGTAAGTTAATGGCAATCATGAAATTGAACGGACAACGAATTTACTTACGCAGTGCGATGATGAGGATTGTAGGAACTAAATCGATGGCAAGATGAACTGATTGGATTCGTCTCTAAAAGCTCCGAAGGTCGTTAATGGCGGAAGTAATCACTGAAGCAATTAGGTGAAGTAGAAGAAGCGACCTAAGCTGTTTATACACCGGGACAGTGAAATGCGAATCAGCAACAAACGACCTAGTTTCCTCCTTAAGTCGTTCACGACCTAACAACTCATCAAAGCACGAGTTAAGGAAATCGAAGCACACGACCTACGACCTAGGCGTGTACTTTGAGGGGCAAATGTTAACTCCTCTTAGTTAACGACTTAAGGAACTAAGCGACCTAAGGAGGCTAATGACCTATGGGGTGAAGCGACCTAACCATGGATCGGTCCTAGCGACCTAACAAGATAAGCCAGCAAGCGACCTAACTTCGTAAGAAGGCTAGAGACCTAACTTCTCCAACGACCTAACGACTTAAGGGGTTAGCGACCTAGTGACTTCTGTCTTCAGCGACCAAAAAGCTTCAACGACTTAAAAGATCAAGCGACCTAAAGCATATGTGACCTAAGCAATGCCACTACCTAACGACCTAAGAACGAAGTGGTCTCAGCGACCTAAGCAATGACGCCGACCTACGACCTATATTAGGTCGCGTGCGACCTATTAACTCGCTCCGAAGAAATCAAGATCAAACGAGATGAGCCAGGTTACATCCCCTAGGTCGCTGCCGACCTACGACCTAACTTAGGTCGTTCACGACCTAAGACTTGGAAATTGAATCCTGCGCAGATTTTTCCCTATAAATACTAGAGCTACTCCAACGGCAAGTGGACTTTTGTCTCATTTCTGGAACGCCATTACGCTGCCGTTTTCTCAACTCAACCAGCACTTCAATCTCTCCAAACACCAAAGACACTTCAACGAACTTCAAGAGGAGATCGAACACATTCAACATGAATTCGAAAGCTTCTTCTCCATACAAGTTCTAGCTACTCGTCTAAAGTTGTTGTAATCGAAGTGTATTGTAAAGAATTGTAATTGAATCATCAATAAAGGAGATTAAAGTGGACATAGGCTAAATCTTAAGCCGAACCACTATAAAATTGTTGTCTCGTTACTTTTCTGCTATTTTCTGCTTATTTCTGTTCACGTACCAACGGGTGGTGCTTTCACATAACTAATACACACACTGCGGTGTTAGCGTTCAATTTTTAGCGTTAACAGTTAAGACAAAAAAATTTCAAAAATTTCAATTTATTAACCCAAACTTATACTTATCCCATACTGTTTCTTCAAAAATAAATCAAAATGCTAAAAAGAAAATGTTTTTGAGATTTAGAAATTTTGAGAATTTTTTTTAAAAAACCTTTTCAGAAACAAAGAAAAAATTTGAAAAACTAAAAAAGAATACAAAAATCAATTTCCCTTTTGGAAAATAAAATCTATTAGTAAATATTTAAAAAAAAACAAACAAAAACATTCTTGAAAATGTCATAATTTCCTTACAAGAATTTTACGATAGTTGTGAAAATCAATATAATCCATATAATTACACTCAAAATTCTTATGGATATTTTAATAATGACTATTGTACAAACGGTTCGAATTTCAAACCATAAAATTTTCAAAATGATGAACAACCCTCAACTCTTGAAAATAGCATTTCATCTTTACTTGAATTCTCTACACAACAAATTCAAATGATAAATGATTTGTGTAATTTTTATTTGTGTGATAACTCAAGTCAAAATTTTCAAAGTAATCAAGATTTAAAATCACTTCAAAATTCAAACGATTTCGAGTATAACCCATGCCAATTCAATTTTGAACTACAAAATGAATTTCAAAATCAAAACAAAAATGTGATCCACTTTTCAAATAATTTGGGCAACGGTAATAATCTCGACTACGATACGAGTGAAATTTTTTTATCTCAACAAATCCAAATCGAAAATTCTCAAGTAAATAACTATATATTGGATTTTGTTGAACAAATGGACGAAATCTACAATGATCACATGGATTTGTTGTTCGAAACATATATGAAACAACGTGAGAATAAAACCAAATCCCAACATGTTACGAGTCAAATGACAATCCATCTTTTATCCAAGTTGACGATTTTCAAACAACAACTTTTGAAACTGAAAATGATGATCTTAATGAAGTTGTTGAAAACACAGTAATTGAGTTGGATTTAAATTCTTTTGAGGGTGAGAAACTCGATTTAAAATTCGATCTTCCTTTTCCTGATTTTGAAATTTTAAACACAACAACTTTGGATTTTGAACTTGACACATGTAATAAAGTTGTTAAAAATTCAATAAAGGAAGACGAATTCAATGAACACGATTTCTTTGGACTTTTCGAAAATGAGTTGTTAAATTCTGAATGGGAAGATTTGAATCACCATAATTTTGAAATCAATAATTTTGAAAAATTTGTTGATGATGAGCTTAACTTTCAATTTGGTGAAAATAAACTTGAATTTCAATCAATTGTTTTATCAACCCCAAAAATCATCGAAAATAAAACAACTCATACGATCTTCAATAAAATGACATTCGTTTTTCTAAATCAACATTCAATTTTGAAATCTTTTACGGTTTGGCTTTCCGAGCTTAAGCCATGTCTCGCATACTTGGCGAGACAAATGAATCGGATTTTGGAAGACCGTTTCATTTACTCTTTGACGATTTACTTTCTGATATCGTGTAAATAATCTTTTCACTTTTATGTAAATATATGTCATATTTTTATTTTTCTTTTATTTTTCTCCTTCCACTTGGGTTGATTGTGGGGACACGGTCAAATCAAGTGTGGGAGGGAGTCTCATCTTCTTTTTTATTTTTTATAGTTTATTTTACATTTTCATTTCAAAACCCAAAAAAAAAAAAAATCTCAAAAAAAAATTAAGCATTTTGATTTATTTTTAAAGAAACACTATAGGATAAATATATGGTTTGGATAATAAATTGAAATTTTTGAAAATTTATTTGTCTCAAAAAAAAAAAATAAAGTTCGATTACAAATAATGATGGTTTAACTAGTATATAAGAAGATTCATGGAGATAATTATGAAATATATTCTAATTGAAAATCCTTTTTTAAAAAAGTGGTTGATTTAAATTAAAGGATATAACATTTTTTTTGTCTTCTAAGTTAAATAGTGCTAAGATGATTTTGCAAAACTCTCTCTTAAAAAAAAACACAAAATAAAGTATTGTATATATGTATGTATTTTTCTTAATAAACACATAGAGTCATGTGTTCACTCGCCATGCTCTATATCGTTCTCACGTAAGCCCGAAAAGTAGTGCACAATCGGTATATCTGGCCTCAGTTTTTCTGAGTTAGGTGTGTGTATGTAAAAATTATTTTAGTAATAACTCCTACAGTCAATAAGTATTCACACTTGTGTGTTCCCTTGCCACGCTCTGTATTCCCCTCACATCAGTCCGCAAGGCAGTGCATGGGTGATATATCTGGCCTCAGTTTTCTGAGTTAGGCATATGTAAATATTCTAAATATCAATAAAAAAATTAAAAAAATAGAGAGAATAACCAATTGAAATCCAAGCACTATTTTAACTTGTTTGATTTGACTTGTTATTGAAACGAAATGAGAACACCACTTTGATAAACTTTGATAATCAATAAAGGATGCATTTTATGGTTACACTTTTCTATCAACTGAAACAACGAGTTAAACTATTGTCTATTTGTTATGATAACTTGATTTTTGTCGGAAACTTTGATGAGTAAATGAGTTAAATCTTCAAGATATTGACCAAACTTATATTTAAATTATTTGTGCCTATTTAAAAGTAAATTTTTCATTCGTAAATATTTTCAAAAACTCACATTCGTCTCTTTGTAAATAAATCTTGCATTTTGTAAATATTTTCGCTGCATTTGGATTTTGTAGGTAGTATCCGCGGGAAACCCTCACGAGACAACACTCATCCTACTGGGGACACCCAGAGGTTTACGGGCTTGTTGCATATGCTCAATGCAATCGTGCTCCCTATGAAAATGGATTTATCTTATTATTTCTTTATTCGAGGATGAATAAAAAGATAAGTGTGGGGGTATTTGATGTGCACGTAAATGTGCATATTTTTACCACCATATTTAATCTATTTAAATTAAATAAATGATCATATTGGGTATTTTAACTTGTTTAAACAAAAATTCAAATTATTTCAAATCGTCACCTATTCATCTTCATCCGAGGGAAAAATGGTCATTTTTGTGCATATATTAATTTGAGAAAATTTAATTGTAAATTTCTATATTATTTTGTAGGAATTTGGCTTCATATACAAGTGGTTTCATGAAGGTATATGCATGCACAAGAGTGAAGATAAAGGAATGAAGATGGAAATAATTTAAAGGCATGATAATAGAGGATCCCACCTACCTTAATGTACAAATTAGAGCTAATCTACATGCAAATGGCCATTAAAACTTCATGCACACTTAATGGATGATTACTTTATGCTAATGATTACTTGGCCTCCACAATTCCTAAGAGGGTACTTTGGGTAGTTCCTAAAAAATTAATTAGGTTTTCCAAAAATGTATAAATACCACTTATCTTCATGTAATTAGTCTCCTCTACTTTAGTCTCTTCTTTTAGGCTTTCTTCCTCTTATCTTATTAGTTTAGATCAAAAATAAAATGAAAGCTCTCTTTCTTTTCATGGCTACTTAGCCATTTCTTATTTCATGTAATTTATTTTTTATGCAACTTTAATACATTGCTCTTTTCTTTTCTTGTTTATTTCCTTTCATGCTAATAGTGTAGTTTGATTTTAATGCAAGTAGATTAGTTTTATTTCTTGTCAATTAGCTCTCTTTTCCTCTTCTTTTTTATTCATGTTGCAAGCTACATATGTTGATTTGATAACAAATATGAGAGGCTAAACCCCTTTAATTTAGGGGTAATGAAGCTCTCTAATTATGTAGTTTCAACACTTTGATAGTTATTGCTCTCTTTTTGTGCTTAGTGGAAAATGATTGTTGATGTGATTTATTGTTTCATGTTTAATTTGACAGTCTATGTTGTTCATAACAAATAGGCTATGCTTAAACAATCACAAACAAAAGTTACCTCTTCATTTACATATGATTATGGTAATGAAGTGATATTAAAATTAAAATTGGATGGTCTATATTTCTAATCAATAGTTAATAGGCCATGCTTAAAATAGATTTTATTTTCAACTTCATTGTCATTTTTCATGAGAATTAAATAGTGGTTTAAGGGGCGTGTTATAGTTTGATGACTTATGTTGAGCTAATTAATAGCATAAATAAGCCATACTTATGATAAGCACATCATTTAAACTAACTAATGACCAAAAAAGAGAGATCATAATTTCATTATTTGTTGATTTATGTGATCTAGAGAGTGGATTTATCTCTAAATTGACTTTCTACTTTCATACTTATATCACTTTTAATTTTCTAGTTTGTTAGTTTTCTCATTTTCTGGCTTAAACACACTCTCTAATCTTGGTTAATTTGATTGAATAGAGATTTAAAATCTAACAATTCCATGTGGATCGACCCTTACTCGCCACGTACTAACATTTGTACGCCGTGCGCTTGCGGTAATTTATTATAAATTCGTTCGGCCGTTTTCTAACTCGATAAAGAATCGGTCGACGAACAAATAATATCAAAGAAAAAATAAAAATATTTACACATATATATGTTATCACTCCACCTCAATACCAAGTGCAAAAACCTCATATTCCCTCTACTACTCATGCCACCCTAATATTCCAAGCTAAGCCCGAGCACCACTCATCCAAGGTCAAGGACTAGAGCATCAAATGAGAAGGAAGCAAGTCGGGGAGCTCCAAAGCAAGGAAAAGAGGAGGAAGTGCTGCCGAAATCGATTGGGGAAGCTACAGAAATGTTTGATGGAGTGGATAAAAATAGTGACTACTCAATGCTTATTAAATGATAAACAATCGCTATAACTATTTTTAAGTATGATAATATGACTATTCAATCTCTTAATTATTTTTATGAATGTTTGATAACTTGGTTGATTATATAATTGATTATATGGACGTTGATATGGTTGATAACTTGGTTCAGATAAATTATGAGAAGTCATAATAAAAATGGTTAATTAATAAAAAAGGAATTCATATAATGTGTGTATGGAGTTTATTGAGCCTCTTAATGCTTTTTGAATATAAGAAGGTTGAAAATAAATATTATAATAATACGATATTATGAAATAATTTAAAAGTGAAAAAAGGTTTAATAGGGAAAATATTGGTTAAATGTTTGAAAATCGTTTATAAATTTTTTATAAACATTAAAATTTAATCTAGAGAAGTTTTGACAAATAATGAATTTGGATTCAAAAATAGGCGCGTCGCGTAACGGGGGTTCGCGATTTCGTGCCGTAAAAGTTAAATCCTTCTATAGGATGGAATTGGAGTTGAATTTTTTTGCAATAAGAATTTTCCATACTATTATATCTAAACTTTTAAAAAAAGAAAATTGAGATTTCGATAAGTAAATTTTGAAATATGAGTAAAACAATTTTTCGAAAAATTCGCAGTTTTGCAGTTAGAAATACATAAAAGGATTTCTTTGAAAATGATATTTTAAAAAATATGAAATAAATTCTAAAAATCTTATAGAATGTTTTAAAAGTGATTTGAGTTATAAAAAAGTATTTCCAAATGATAGAAAAGTTGTTTTGATCAATATAGCTTAAAAAGCACTTTTCGCACACTTTTTCGCAGCACTTTTCTATAACTTTTGAAATATAGTTTTAAACACAACCATTATTTTCCAAATCTTTTGTAAAGGTTCTTAAATGATTAATAAACTATTTTAAAGGTGATTTGAAGGATTTATGGAATGGTTAAATAAATGACTAAAAGTTAGTAGAATATGTTAAATGATTTAGAGTCGATCAAATAACTTGACCGCCTTATGGGTGACATAGTGATAGTGTCTAGGTTTGAGTTTGGAAAACCAGTTTCCTGCTCTCCCTGGCTATCCGGACTGGCCCGACGAAGGGGACAGTAAATTTGACTTACTCCGATCAATTTTCCAAAGTATAAAGGATATAATTTTCCAAATTTAAACAACTTGGATTTTATGGAGATAATCTATTTATGCTTGGTGTTAAATCCCGAAGAGGGAACTCGTGCAATTCATGAAATTTAAAGGTGATTTCACCTTTGTTCCGCCCATAGTACTTGTTGAATACAAGAATTGATATTAAGTAGACTTAGATGATTTCTATAGATTCTGCTCACTTAATATTTGTTGGTTCTGGATTAACATCCTAGATAACATGGTTTTAACTCAATCAAAATTTCGAGTTTTGAATTAGAAATCTTTGTTAAGATTTAAATGAAATGATTTGGGAATATTTTCCTAAGTGAATAATGAAATGATTTAGAATCATTCCAAGATTAAAAAAGGTTTAATTAACCAAAAAGGATTTGATAAGCGAGGCTTAATGATTCCATATACTATTAAGAAGATAAATGGAATAATTTAAAATAATATGTCTCTCTGAGATATTTATGAATGAATAAAAAGATAAATTGAATGATGATTGGTAATCACATATGAACTTAACATCCTTTTAATTGATGATTGGTTCGGAGGAAACATGGTCGGATTTGGTAACTCCTATCTGAAAACCACTTCGAACCAATGTATACGTTTGGAAGTGAAGACGTGACGATGATGATATTTGAAGACAGAGATCTTCAGAATGAAGGGCTTCTTGCCACTAGTCCCTCGGGGTGTAATTTACTATATCATATATTTTTAGTGGCAGTAGTGCACCTAGGGATAATTCCCGACAGGATGTAGTAAGTGGAGTGCCTTCGGTTTCGTTCAGTCCCAGAACGAACTTGTATGGATGAATGTCTGATATTGCATTTCTGAGATCACAATGTTGACTTTTACAAACATACATCTGTTTGGTGGGGGAGAAGGCAACTTCTCTTAGCTTAACCCCTTCTCTGAGACGTACGAGCTCAGAGGTTGTACATTTGTGAAAGTTAATAGTGATCGAAGGAATTGCAATGTGGCATTCAAAGTGGAACCTGTGATGATCAAAGCATGGCTTTGCGAAAAGCAAAGCGTCGCTTTGCGAAAAGCAAAGCGTCGCTTTGCGAATAGCAAAGTGTGGCTTTATGAAGCACAGCCTCACGAGCCTCACATCCCAGGAATGGTATGGGATACTATGTGGTCCGAAGGACATATTTTCGAGCTATTATTGAGGAAAAATGTCCCTGAAGGCACTTGTTGCCATATTGTATGAATGGATAGATATTGGAGGCTGACGGAGATCGTGTAAATCCTAGCGGAGTAATACTTTATTTCATAGTAGTATAACAGCTTAGTTCAAAGGCTGACGAAGACCGTGTAAAGCCATGCAGAAACTATGTTTTATAGGTGGATTTTCGGCTCTAAATGTTCACCAGTTCCCTATCATGTTGAAAATCCAATTCCAATACATTGTCTTTATGGTTTTGATTGTAGGACCTATGTGACGCCCCGGCTCCAATGATCAAAATATTAGAGAGAGTTTACCGTCCAATAGCTCCGATCAATGGGCACTAAAGGAGCGATGTCTCATATACACTACTTTGGATCAACATTGATACGTTAAAATACCTGAACATCTCTAAAATGGTACATATCTCATCTCGACACAATGTAGTATACATGATTTCAAGGAAATTTGTATCTAAATCACATATCAGAACAAAATATATAATAGTTTCACAAAACAGCGAACCAAAAAGATATATATATATACACACATATACATATACATAGGTACAAACAGACGTCAGACTATCACCATATATCTACAACTAAGACATCATGCATACTATACATAACTGCTCAAAAATGAAGTCCTAATACATACATAGACAAAGGACATACAACATGACTACACAAAATCAACTTAGCATAGTTCAACGGACTCTAAATGTATATCTCTAACATTTCTCCTCCAGATGACTCTAATAGTTCCTTTGAGGCATGTAGAAAGAGTGCATCCATGAAGCTCTAATTCTACAACTACCTTAAATTTATATATTGTGTGCCAGTTGCCGTCCATCTCAATGTCATATGAAATCACCTTAAAACGTGAAAAGGTAATCATCCTTAAAAGCCTCATTGTAACGACCCGTATTTTTGGATCATCGAATTCGAATATTTAAAATGTAATGACCCATAATTTAATCACTTTGAACATGAATAGTTAATATGTTTTTAAATGATTAAATAATGGATTTTATATTTAAAATTATTAATCCTGCCTAATAAAATAGAATAGTGTAATTACCTGCCTAATAAAACAAGAAAGAATTATTAGCCTTGCCTAATAAAACAAAATAGTAAAATTACTTGCCTAATAAAACAGAACAGTATAATTACTTGCCTAATAAAACAAAATAACATAATGATTATTATATTCCATGCGGATGGTTGTTATTAGACCACAATCTGGTCGAATTAGGTTCTGCCATGCGGATGGTTTACATTGGACCAAAATCTGGTCGAATCATGTTATGCCATAGTTGATAAGGAGAATTTCTATTGGACCAAAATGTGGTCGAATCAAATTAAGCCATCAAGATGTTTTCTATTGGACCAAAATGTGGCCGAATCAAATTTGGCCATCAAGATGTTTTCTATTGGACCAAAATGTGGTCGAATCAAATTAGGCCATAAGGCTGGTTTCTATTGGACCAAAATATGGTCGAATCTGGTTAGGCTATAGGAAATGACTAAAGTACCCTTCTCTTCACCTATAAATAGCCAAGTGCATATCTCATTTTATTTCATTCACAAACTAAAGAAAGGAGGAGTGGATCCCACGGTGAGAAACTACATCACTTAATATAGTGTTTATATTGGTTGTGATTGGATGAATGAATTGATAGTTATGGATGTTTTAACTATATGATAGTTATATCAGTATTTAATTGTTAAAATATTCAGTTATACCATATACTGCTTGTTTGGATGATATGAAGGTATATATGGATGTTAATAGTGATAACACTGCACGTTACACTTATTATACACACCCATTTGGATTTAAACGGATATTGGTTAAGTCTCGATTTAAAATAATAATAATATAATATTCAAATTTGAGTGGGAATTTGAATATTCGAATTTTATAATTTAAACTATTTGGAAATGATATTGGAGATATATTGAAAAACTTTTGTAAAAGAAGTTATTTATTTGAAATCATTTTAAATATAAAATGGCATGTTCAACTTTGGAAATATAAATAAAAATTTAAATCGATTTTAGAAAAGTGAAGTTAAGTTCGCTATATAAATAAAGGTTTATAATCAATTAAATGATTCCAATAGTATTATATATAGTTTATTTTGATTTCTGGAAAGTTTGGATTAAATCGGATGAAAATTAGAAAAATAATATTATTATAATATTTAAATATTCAATTAAATCAATTAAATTGAATAAAAAGGTTATGAATTGAGAAATGAAGTTTTTCTAGTATATATGAAGTATATATATGATTTAAAAGATAATAGAAGTAATTTAAATCATATTTGAATGGTTTTAGTTGTACAAATACACTATATTTGCGACACTAATCTTAGACCTTACTTAACAAATTAAGTAACGTCGTTTTAATCGGAAATTGGTTGGATTAATCTTTTAATTAAGATTTATTATGGAATGGCGAAATCTTTTAAAGATTTAAAGGAATACGATTCATATTTATGTTAAGTCTAATAATTGGTTTTATTTACCAAATTTTAAGGAAGAGACTTATACAATCCTGTATATCCATATGGTTTGGAAATAGCGCTTATTATTCGGAAAGACCGGATTTTCCCATTTTGAATAATAATACGACATTATAAAGAGAATGATGGATAAGAAGGCAATGATGAAGACCGGGATCTTCTCATTTAAAGGACTGCTTGTTGATTTCTCTTTACAGAGTTGCTCCTGTCTAGAGAACAGAACCCTATATTTTTAGCAGTGGTCCTGACAATGTTTGGGGATTTACCGGATATACAAGGACCTCTCACCTTTTGGGCAAAGGTTGAGGAATAAGGTGCCTTTGATTTCGTTCAGTCCCAGAACGAACTTGTGAATGGATGGATTGTCTGACATTACATTCTAATTTTATATGATTGATCTTTATTAACGTATATCTGCTTGGTGGCGGAGAATTTATTCTCTTAGCTTAACACCCTTCCTTGAGACGTATGAGCTCAAAGGTTATGCGTTGGTAGAAATCAGTTATGTAATTTTGGATTGGTAATGTGACATTCCAAAGAATGTTATGGATGGATCAAGGCTGTTGTTGAAAAGCAAAGCCTTGTGGGTACGAGACTTCACGAACCTCACACCCCGGGAATGGCCGAAACAGGAATGGATGCGACAAGGTGTAGGATGTCTATTCCCTTCTAGATATATATAGTGATACCATGGTATGGTACCCAGGTATTCACTTTGTGGAATATATATTTATATAGCTGTACTGTGGTCTTACACGCCCAGTATTTGCTAGATGTGGATGTTGGAAAAGATCGGGGCCCCGTTTTAAAGGTTGGTAACAACCGGGGGATGGATAGACTTGAGTAAGTAGTTACCATTGAGTGGTAACCCGGCCTTGTGTTGGCAGAGAAACAGTAGTTTCTCGGGATGTCCCTCTAGAGGCGTACCCAATCGTGGATGAGGAAGTTCCTTTGCCTGGTCATTATTGGAAACCCATTCTCCAATACGAACCTTGTACGGTTTTGATTGTATTACCCACTGTTTAATACAGTGGCTATAGTAGGCATACCATCATGTAACGTATGCTGGCTAAATTAATAATTTTATTTTGAAAATGGTTTTCAATCACTAAGCACTATAATAATATTTAAAGGATATTTTTAACGTATCAAAGGCATGTTTGACTGTTATAAGGAGAAACCTCGACCATGTGTGCGTTTGCATCTTGTGTGCGGATCGAGACCTTATGATAGTTTCATTTTCCAAAAGCATATACGGAAATTGTTTTCAAAAGCAACTATATTTTTAAGTTCTCACACCAGTCCCATGACTGACCTGGAGTTTATTGTTTTCCCCTAAACTCTGGGTGCCCATAATTTTCCATACGGGCAGTCTAGAGTTAGGTTTGTCAGTTAGATCTGGAGCTAGGATATTTGGAGCAATTATGGATGTAAGACTTGAAGATGGAGCATTTGGAGATTTTGCTTTATTTTCCGCTGTAGTTGTTATTCCGCTGTATTTACGTAAACTCTGAAATGTAAACTCTTTTGTATATGAATAAAAGAGAGGTTGTTTCACTTCCGCTGTGTTCTGATATTTCTGATATGTTTATTATCCCAACCCCTAACGATCAAGGATTCCGATCATTTGATTTACGACATTTGAATACATTCAATTAAATTCAGGTGTCGATTTTGAAGGGTCGATAATCCTAATCGCTAGGAAAGACGTGAATCCTTATCTTTTGAGTTGGACTTGTATACATTTTAGTCAATTCAAAGGGTGAGAATTTATAGGTCTTTACACTCATTTTGACCCGATGAGTTGTCAAAAACAAAACCTCGAGTCAGGCTATAAATCTAGCTGTGAGTATAATAGTATAACAATGATTCAAATAAATTGTGGAGTCGGGTTATATATATGTGATATTAAAAGAAATAAATGTGTCACACACTCCATAATCTAAACCCGCCCACATCCTATTAAATTATTTCAATTCAAATATGTAACGACCCATAATTTCGATAATTAAAAATGTTAATTAAATAAGGTTTTGTGGTTTAATGTTGGAAAAAAATAAAAATTTGTGATTTAATAAAAAGAATATAATTGAAATGTGATAGTATTAATTTAAGATAATTGATAACTACTTTGAATGAAATTCTAATTAAATGAAATGATTAAAAAGTTATGATTGGTTATAGATTGTAAATAAATTGTAACAATGTGTGTATTAATTTATAATTGGATTAAAAGAGTAATTGATAATTTAAATGTTGTATTTATTAATGAAATAGTATGTAATAAATTGTAATTGAATAAAAATTAGTGTTGTGCAAATAATTATAACATTTGTGTAGACAATCAACTTATAAATGTGATTAAATTAAGCTAAAGGTGACAATTGTTATTTGTTACCTATTTGTTTAACTTGTTGAAATCAAATTAGAAATAAATTGCATTAAATGTAATTAAATATTACGTTAATGTGAATTAAGGCAATAACTGTAGAATATTGAGGAAATAAAATGCAAATTAGTGTTAGTTTTACCCACTTGACAATAAATGATTGAATAAAAAATTGAAATCAAATTTAATTAATTTATTGGAATTAAAATATAATTAATTGGATTTAATTACAGTTGAAATTGAACACTGTAATTAGTGTAATATTCAACAGTGAATTGATTTATAAATTTATTTTTTTAAATGTGTTTAAATTACTTAAATGTAAATATTGTTCTACTTATTAACTTATTATTTAATCCGTTGAAACCAATTTGGAAATCAATGAAATAAATGTAATTAAATATTGCAGTTAATATAAGAAAAGATGTTAACTATAGAGTTGAGTGAAATAAAATGAAAACTTATGTTGAATAAATTCATAAGGTAATAGTTGATTTAATATGAGAACATTTAAATTAAAAATAAAAGAAAAAAATAAATAAGTTTAGTAAAGGAGTAAACATATATTTATTTGTTTGAAATGTATTTTAGCTTACAGATTAATTACAGGAATAAGAAATCAATTATTTAACAAGAAATTAATAGGTTTTCGTTTGTATACAATAATTCCATAAACATTAAATTACTATAAAAGGAATTGAACTTTCTCATTTCTCTTTTAAAATTTAACTTAGAAATCAATGACAATTAATATGATTGGAACCTTTTAATTAAAAAGAGAGAAGATGTTAATTATAGACGTATATTGAAATAAATTTAAATTGGGTGATTTATTTCCAATTAATTCAGTTCATGTTTCTAATTTTAGTGGTTGTTTACTGCATATATGTTTGTACCTAAATATAAACTTACGTTTCAGATCCAATTATGTAAAAAAAAAGGATATTTAAGTTTGAAATCTCATATGGTTTTAAATTAAATGTTAATAGGAGATTGTAAAGGGGTAAAATAGATTTACGCTTCACTATTTCCTTTTTACTTAGACTTGATTAGATTTTAATTGCAATATAATTTACCTTTCCATCTTCGTTCTTCTAATTTACACTTACATTCATTGCCTCCTTATGTGGATTAGTAGCATGCCTTTTATTTATGAATGTAAACCATAAGTGGAGATAAAGATGTGCACATATATATATATATATATATATATATTACACCTATTTATATTATCACATTTATGTTGTCATATTTGTTTAATATATGTTAATGCGTTCCTGGTAATATGTTTAATCGAAATGTTAACATGTTTGTTTAAATTCATAATCTAATCACAGAGAGAGATGAAAGGTTCTTAATGCTGTATATTGCCTAAATTAATTAAACAAATTTTTGTAAAGAATTTATTTTTATTTATTGTGTGTTATTGTAAAATTAAATAGATGTAACTATAGGTTTATGGGAGTTAAGGAAAGTTTGAAATTTTAATTCCAAAGGTTGGTTGGTAGTGTACATCTGGTCCATGCATTCCTTCATCATTATTTAATACATACCACATTTCTTTCCTCATTTTTGTTGTTTCTTCATTTTCGTTTATTTCCTTCCACTTTTTCCTGATGCTACATCTTCTCAAACTTGAGTTTCATTTTATATGAATACATATTTTTTTTATTTAATCTTTTGTCACCTCTTTACACCATGTCCTACTCCAATTCCTAAAGTGAAAAAAATGTGAGTTTGTTGTTTTCTCCATCTCATTTCATATTTCTACAGCCACTTCATTTCTTTTCATTTCGTTTTCCTGTAGCCTTCTTCCACCTCATATTTATTTATTTATTTAATTTTGTAGCCTATATTTCCTAAAGCCTTCACTTTAGAAACATGACATTCATTTTGTCCCTCCACCTTCATTTCTTTATTATTAAATAACCTGCCACTTTATTTCATCTTTTACATTTTTTTCTCCTGACACCTCATATTCATTTAGTTCAAATTATTCTTTACTGACGCTATAATCTCATTAGCAAATTGTTCATGTTTTAAAATTGTTCCTTCATTTTTTTTCTTGTCGCCGCTTCGTTTCCAATGTTTAGACCTCCATTTCAAATCTTCCTTTCCCTGAATCATTTTAATGTGAACTTGCAAATTCAAAAGCTCTCATTTTGCAAATTCAAAAGCTTTCTTTTTTGAAACATGAGTGATGCAGCCCAGACTGATGAAGACTTAGGTCGCCAACGACCTAACTCCCCTGATTTACGACTTAGCACTTTAGTCTTTAAGCCGCGCCATTTTAGGTCGCAAACGAGCTATGAAGTCCGACCTAACAAGCTCCGATCTAACGAGCTCCGATCTAACAAGCTCTGACCTAACGGGCTTCAACCTAACGAGCTTCGACCTAACAAGCTCCGACCTAATGAGCTACATGCCTTAAGTCAAACGAGACATGATGACGAGTTACGACCTAACTCTACCGAGCTCCAGCGACCTAACATCACCTTTAAGCCGCCCCAGCGACTTAACGAAGGACATGAGTTATATGATAAGTCGTTAGAACGACATAACAACCTAAGCCAGAATGATGAGTCATTGGAACGACATAACGACCTAAGCCAGAATGATGAGTCGTTGGAACGACATAACGACCTAAGCCAGAATGATGAGTCGTTGGAACGACCTAACAACCTAAGCCAGAATGATAAGTCGTGGGAACAACCTAGCGAGTCAAAGCAGAACTCATATCACCCAAATTCCTTAGGTCGCTCAAACAAGCTAACGACATATGATAAATCGCGAACGACCTATCTTAGGTCGTGCAGCCTTTAGGTCGCTAAAGTTGATTTCTCTTATGCCGCCTACATGGTTTGGTCGCAAGGCTTGATAAGTCGCATTGATTATAAGTCGCAAGATCTTAGGTCGCGTGAAGATTTCCAAAAGCCTTGGTCTTAGGTCGCTGCGGACCTATCTTCTTAGGTCGTTGCTGCCGTGTGTTCTTAAGTCGCCCAAGTACTAGGTCGTTAACGACCTAGGTTAGGTCGCTGATGGAGGCTGCTGTCTTGAGTCATGTTGTATATAAATGGTGTACTTTTTATATATTTTTTATGTCGTTATGTTTGTAACTCGTATATGTTGTAAATATGTTAAGTCGTAAGTAACTGTTTGTTTTAGGTCGTGAAGGCCTTGTAATGTGTTGTATTGTAACTATTTGTTTTTAGGTCGTCTATTTTAGGTCGTCTACTATTAAGTCGTAGGTCGTGATGTTTAGGTCGTGGCCGACCTAGGTGTTGTACAAATTTCAGTGTTGAGTTGTAACTTCTATAAATAGGCCGGTGGCGCCATTTGTAATGGTAGTTGATTTGAATAAAAACTTTTGTTTGTTAGCTTTGTGCTTTCATTAAATTGGTAGTTGAGTGTGATCTCCTATCTCCACTTTCGGTTAATCGAGTGCGCTAGATTCAACGACTGCTGAAGCCGATTCATGGTATCTAGTGCGCTAGATCAACGTACGAAGAATCGTAGATCTTTAAACACGGTATAGTGCGCTATCAACGTGTTTGGGATAGCTAGAATTCGGTATCTTAGGATCAACGAATTTGGGCATTTCGGTATTCTTCATTCCATCGATTGCTACTTTCACAGAATCATCATTTGTTATTTCCGCTGCTGCATCATTTGGTATCAGAGCTAGACTTAGCCAATCATAGCTAAGCCGAGTCTTGGAGCCAATATTCTATCGAAGAGTTTGAAGTTCATTTGGTGTTCATTGTGTTCATCGCAAAGTTGCAACAAGGTTGAAGATTTCGATCCATTTCACTTTGGATCTAAGTTCGAAAAGTGTTTGAGTTTTGGCCGTGAAAGCTTGCGCGCCAAATTTGAATCGTGTACGAGCGAGCTACTCACGTTAGGTCGCGAACTATTGTTTCCGAGCTAAAGGAAGGAGTTGTGCGAGCTAAGTAAGTCGCGTTCCGTTAAAGCCGAGTTAGTGAAGCCGAGCTACCTCAAGCAAAGCGGAGCTAAGAGAAGTGTTTGAGCCAAGCATAGAAGTTCATTTTGCAAGTCATGGCCGAGAGAATGAAGTTTGACATGAATCGAAATCAAAGAAGAGAATCAGAATCATCTTTGTCAATAAATCGAGATCGTGGAGTTCGAGACAATCGTGATTATCAGAATGAGGAAGGAAGAGCTTATCGTGGTTACGATCATGAGCCATATTATGATTAAGAAAGAAGAAGTAGAGAGGATGTGCATGGGCATAGAAGAGTCGATGTTCAGAATCGACGTCGAAGCTCATCTAATTTTGAAGAAGAAAGTTTTGATGATAGTGTTCACTTTCGATATTCAGGTCAAGGGAAAAATCGATATAGAAATGTTGAAGAGAATGGTCATACACGAGAATCAAGGAAGAATATGGAGATTCCAGAATTTCGAGGTGGTCTACAAGCAGAGGAATTCTTGGATTGGTTATCAAAGGTTGAAAAGCTTTTTAAACTCGACAACGTAGCTGAGGATCGTCAAGTTAAGTTGGTTGCTACAAGACTGAGAGGACGAGCTATGGATTGGTGGCAACAAACTAAATCAACCAGAAATAGAATGGGGAAATCCAAAGTTGTCACGTGGGATAAGATGAAAAGGATGATGAAGGCAAATTTCTTACCCTACAATTATCAAACACGTGTGAACCAACAGTTGCAGAAGTTGAGTCAAGGGAGTCGAGGAGAGGGTGTGGTTACAAACTCCAACAATCATAATAGAGGCGTTAATTGCAGTACAAATGTTTCTAGGAGAGTCAATGAACCAGTTGTACATGGAAGCACTAAGACAAATGTTGAGGACCGAATTAAGCGCTATCATTATCAGGAGTCTGGCCATAGAAGTATTGAATGTACGGAGCCCAAGATGAAAGCATTAGTTGTCGAAGATTGTGAAAACGAGGATGTGGATGATTCTACCGGAAGCGAACTGGAGAAGGAAGAGGAACCGACTAGTCTGTTATCTTTCAGTAAGAGTGTTGAAGAAACGGAAGGTAGTGCTGAATCGTTGGTTAGGTGTGAGGCAAGTGAAGAGTTTAAAACTCTCGAGGAAGTTAAACCAATGTTAGAGGAATTTGAAGAGGTCTGTCCTACAAAATCATTCGAAGAATTACCACCGAAATTTGACAACGATGAAGGAGTTTTGTCGAAAGCTGAAGGATGTAACTTGTTGAGGAGGACTGCTGAATTTGACTTTTATCAACCACCTAAATTTGACAACGATGAAGGAGTTTTGTCGGGAGATGAAGGATATAACTCGTTATGGAGGACTGCTGAATTTGACTTTTATCAACCGCCGAAATTTGATGATGATGAATAAATTGAGTCAAAGTGTGTGGATGTAAAAGTTGAATATTCTTCACCGCCAAAGATTGATGTCGATAGCATGAAGGAAGAAATTGTGTTCGGAGTTGAGGAAAATAACTTGATGATGGAAGATTTTTGTTTAATGCCTGAGCTTATGGACGAGAGCCAACTAATAGTAAATTCCATTGTTTCCGAGAAGCCCGAACAAAATGAAAGTGAAGCAGAAGAGAAAGCAGAATCAGATGGTTCATTATCTTTAGAAGAGTTCGTTAATACAATGAAAAAAGTGATGAATTATCATTGTTGATTGAATCTGGGGAAAGTTCTGATTTTGAGATACCTGCAGAGGTTGAAGTATTTGAGGAGTGTGAAGATGAGAAGTTTGAGGAACTGCTTGAAGGGACTAATCTTGTATTTTTGGGAGAGCCTGTGAAATTTACTAATGAATTGTTTATATTGACCGGGCAAGGAACGAGTGAAGACCTTGATGTTTTTGAGGAAGTTGGATCAGAATTCGATGAGTCTGAAGATGAATATTCTGAGGAATTAATAGAAGAATTACCATCACTACAGATCATTCAACATCAAACTGAACTAGCACCAGAAGCTAATTTACTGCAGGGATCGTATGACCTTGTGAATCTGAAAGAACTGGAAGAGTTGAAAAGACAAGAGGAAGAAAATGATTATCAGTGGGAGTTATCTGATCATGTCTACACTACTGACGTTATCAACGTTAATCACTGGGAATCGTTTCATGAAAATAAACATGTTAAAGGAGAAGCGAGTGGGAATTCATTTCAGTCAAGGGAAATTGATGCAACACATCAAGGGAAGATTATAAATGAGGACACACCTGAACGAGAAAAGGAAAGACGAGAGTCTGAGCATGAGTCCTCACACTTTTTCGGTCGTGATTTCCTAAGTCGTTCCATGATTTTAAATTTCCTTATAACATCTCACATTTTCGACACGTTTTGGTTCTATATCACATCTTCCTATTGGCATAGGCAATATGGTATACGACACTATTCTCATGAAGTTTTGTGCTACATGAATTGGATATGGCATTTAGTGCTTCGATCTTTCCACACTTTTCCATATGTCATCTCTCTCAGATCACTTCCTTATGCCGCATGTCTAATGCCACGTCTGTTTTATGCAATGCGTTCTTTATGTCGAGCCACATTATCAAAGATTCAACACAAGATTAATCACAAGAATGGTTATCACTAGAGCCACATCAAACTAGATAATGAATGGAAAACAGCGTCTAGAAGAAGAAAAGAAAACGAATTCGGAACAAAGTCATTTCAAATTTTCGATAACGATATCGACCACCCACATCTATATGATCATGGGAATGAGCTTATTGTGGAAGAGGAGGGCTCAAATTCGAGGACGAATTTTTTTCAACCAGGGGAGGATGATGCAGCCCAGACTGATGAAGACTAGGTCGCCAATGACCTAACTCCCCTGATTTACGACTTAGCACTTTAGTCTTTAAGTCGCGCCATTTTAGGTCGCAAACGAGCTATGAAGTCCGACCTAACAAGCTCCGATCTAACGAGCTCCGATCTAACAAGCTCCGACCTAACGGGCTTCAACCTAACGAGCTTCGACCTAACAAGCTCCGACCTAACGAGCCACATGCCTTAAGTCAAACGAGACATGATGACGAGTTACGACCTAACTCTACCGAGCTCCAGCGACCTAACATCACCTTTAAGCCGCCCCGACGACTTAACGAAGGACATGAGTTATATGATAAGTCGTTGGGACGACATAACAACCTAAGCTAGAATGATGAGTCGTTGGAACGACATAACGACCTAAGCCAGAATGATGAGTCGTTGGAACGACATAACGACCTAAGCCAGAATGATGAGTCGTTGGAACGACCTAACAACCTAAGCCATAATGATAATTCATGGGAACAACCTAGCGAGTCAAAGCAGAACTCATATCACCCAAATTCCTTAGGTCGCTCAAACAAGCTAACGACCTATGATAAGTCGCGAACGACCTATCTTAGGTCGTGCAGCCTTTAGGTCGCTAAAGTTGATTTCTCTTATGCCGCCTACATTTTTTGGTCGCAAGGCTTAATAAGTCGCATTGATTATAAGTCGCAAGATCTTAGGTCGCATGAAGATTTCCAGAAGCCTTGGTCTTAGGTCGCTGTGGACCTATCTTCTTAGGTCGTTGCTGCCATGTGTTCTTAAGTCGCCCAAGTACTAGGTCGTTAACGACCTAGGTTAGGTCGCTGATGGAGGCTGCTGTCTTGAGTCATGTTGTATATAAATGGTGTACTTTTTATATATTTGTTATGTCGTTATGTTTGTAACTCGTATATGTTATAAATATGTTAAGTCGTAAGTAACTGTTTGTTTTAGGTCATGAAGGCCTTGTAATGTGTTGTATTGTAACTGTTTGTTTTTAGGTCGTCTGTTTTAGGTCGTCTACTATTAAGTCGTAGGTCGTGATGTTTAGGTCGTGGCCGACCTAGTTGTTGTACAGATTTCAGTGTTGAGTTGTAACTTCTATAAATAGGCCGGTGGCGCCATTTGTAATGGTAGTTGATTTGAATAAAAACTTTTGTTTGTTAGCTTTGTGCTTTCATTAAATTGGTAGTTGAGTGTGATCTCCTATCTACACTTTCGGTTAATCGAGTGCACTCGATTCAACGACTGTTGAAGCCGATTCACGGTATCTAGTGCGCTAGATCAACGTACGAAGAATCGTAGATCTTTAAACACGATATAGTGCGCTATCAACGTGTTTGGGATAGCTAGAATTCAATATCTTCGGATCAACGAATTTGGGCATTTCGGTATTCTTCATTCCATCGATTGCTACTTTCACAGAATCATCATTTGTTATTTCCGCTGCTGCATCAATGAGTTTCATCCTTTTTTTTTCCTACATGTACTGCCTTCATCTTAGTTTGTTTTTCCATCTTTGCCTGAAGCCTATCTTGAGAAAAACGTAAGTATTAAACTTTGTCTATTTTTATTTAAACGTGTACCAATTATTATTTTATAACTATTTCTTATAACATGAATATCTTTTGCATATAAATTTCGATTCACGCGTGATTTCTTCTATTGGAATTTTGGGCTTTTATTGGATTTAAATAGACTATAAATCAAAGGTGAGTGTTTTAACCCACTCACAACTACTAAATTATCTTATGTTAGTTAAATTGAATTTATGATGTGATTTGGAATTGATTGATTGATGTTTGGTATATTTAAATTGTCATTCTAGTTAAATTTAACTTTTATTGCATTTAATCATCGTTATATGTAGATTAGTAGCATACCTTTTATTTATGATGTAAACCATAATTAGAGACAACTATATATATATATATATTATACACCTATTTATATTACCTCATTTATGTTGTCATATTTGTTTAACGTATGTTAATGCGTTCCTAGTAAAATGTTTAATCGAAATGTTAATATGTTTGTTTAAATTCCTAATCTAATCACAGAGAGAGATGAAAGGTTCTTAATGCTTTATATTGCCTTAATTAATTACACAAATTTGTGTAAAGAATTTATTTTTATTTATTATATGTTAATGCAAAATTAAATAGGTGTAACTATGGGTTTATGGATGTTAAGGAAAGTAATAAAGAGGAGACATAAGTTTGAAATTTGAATTCCAAAGGTTAGTTGGTAGTGTGCATTTGGTCCGTGCATTCCTTCATCATTATTTAATACATACCACATTTCTTCCTCATTTTTGTTGTGTCTTCATTTTCATTTATTTCCTTCCTCTTTTTCCTGAAGCCACATCTTCTCAATCCTGAAGCTACATCTTCTCAAACCTGAGTTTCATTTTATATGTATACATATTTTTTTTCTTATTTAAACTTTCTTTGCCTCTTTACACCATGTCCTACCTCCAATTCCTAAAGTAAAAGAAAATGTGAGTTTGTTGTTTTCTCCATCTCATTTCATATTTCTACGGCCACTTCATTTCTTTTCATTTTGTTTTCCTGTAGCCTTCTTCCACCTCATATTTATTTATTTATTTTGGTAGCCTATATTTCTTAAAGCCTTCATTTTAGAAACGTGACATTCATTTTGTCCCTCAACCTTCATTTCTTTATTACTAAATAACCTGCCACTTTATTTCTTCTTTTACATTTTGTTTCTCCTGACACCTCATATTCATTTAGTTCAAATTATTCTTTGCTTAAGCTATAATCTCATCGGCAAATTGTTCACGTTTTTAAAATTATTCCTTCATTTTTTTTCTTGTCTCCGCTTCATTTCTTATGTTTAGATCTCCATTTCAAATCTTCCTTTCCCTGATTCATTTTAATGTGGACTTGCAAATTCAAAAGCTCTCATTTTGCAAATTCAAAAGCTTTCTTTTATGAAACATGAGTTTCATCCTTTTTCTCCCTATATGTTCTGCCCTCATCTTAGTTTGTTTTTCCATCTTTGCCTGAAGCCTATCTTGAGAAAAACGTAAGTATTAAACTTTGTTAATTTTTATTTAAACGTGTATCAATTATTATTTTAATAATATTTCTTATACAATGAATATCTTTTGCATATAAATTTCGATTCACGCGTGATTTCTTCTATTGGAATTTTGGGCTTTTATTGGATTTAAATAGACTATAAATCAAAGGTGAGTGTTTTAACCCACTCACAACTACTAAATTATCTTATGTTAGTTAAATTGAATTTATGATGTGATTTGGAATTGATTGGTTGATGTTTGGTATATTGTAATTCTAGTTAAATTTAACTTTTATTGCATTTAATCATCGTTTAATTTAATATTGAATTTAATTGTCAATTTAATACCTGTTAATGATAATCAGTTATCTATTGATGTTTATTGGTTGATTTGGGTGATGATTGTGATCTATGTTTAATTGTTGATATTGGATGATTTGATGTTATATTTATATTGTTATAACACTCCAAATTCCTTTAGTTATTGTTAGAAATTCCCTATGGGTTGAAACGATACATACCCGAACGATTATATAGAATTGGAGAAAATCGTTATGGGTTGAAATGATAAACTCAAGCGATTTTTATTGATTTGGAATTTGGGATTGCGGGTTGAAATAATATATACCCGTAAATTTAAATTTTTACGGATTGAAATGATAAATATTTGTATCACTTGACCATAGGGTAGAAAATTATATACAAACACCGGATTGGTTAAATTAAACGATTTTAAAACGCTTAAATCTTGAATTGGATTAAATGATATTTTGAAGGAAATTGATTTATATAAATTGAATTACATTGAAAATCTAAATTTTAAGGTTGGAATTGGAAATTGATTTAAATCGAAATTCTAAAGTTTTTTAATTTATTTTAAATCTATTTAAATTATTTTAACCCATTTTAATCTATTTTAAATCTATTTAATCTATTTTAATCTATTTTAAACCATATTAAACTATTTTAATCTATTTTAAATTATATCAATCTATTTTAATATATTTTGAACTATATTAAACTATTTTAATCTATTTTAAACTATATTAACCTATTTTAATCTATTTAAACTATATTAATCCATTTTAATCTATTTTAAACTATATTAACCTATTTTAATCTATTTAAACTATATTAATCCATTTTAATCTATTTTAAACTATATTAATCTATTTTAATCTATTTAAACTATCTTAAATTATATTTTTAAACTATTTAAACTATTTTCTGAATTTTAGGTTTTGTATAGTGGAAGTTTTATATTTAAATCATTGATTTTTAAGTAGAATACAATTAAATGATGTTATAACATAAGTAGGGATTTAAATGACATATTTTAGGAATATGATGATTTTAAATGAGTATTTAATCTATTTTGGAAATATAAATTCGAAAGCAATATGATTTCAAATGTGATATAATTTCAAAAGTAAATATGATTTCGAAAATGATATGGTTTTGAGAATATGATATTTTGATATAAATTATAAACCAATTTTGGAAATGGTAAAGAACCATCCGGGGTGAAATAAGCGTTTGGTTGTTAAAGGGACCGGGATCGGATATTGTCATACTCTCTGCCAATACCGAAAACCACTTTAACAACCATGTACGTGGTGGAGATTCTAGAAATGAAGTAGGATGGTTTGGCAAACGATTCTGTATGAGGTATTTACGTGACCCTAACTCCCATGAGTCAGCTTAGATGTGACTAAAACAGGAGGTATGATGGGCCAAGTGAGGTCGCACCTCCGATCGGACACATTTCTTCGATACCATATTATGACTTTGTGATAATTTGGTGGCCACCCTTGATTTTGATTATGGGAGTGTGTTCGGAGGTGGGCGATAGTAGCTGCTATGCGTTACCACTAGTCCGGATTTTCAAACGAAATATCTATCCTGACATTGCCTCGAGTGTCGGGTTTACATGCCCTATCGTGCCTTCTACGAGTTTGGTTTGTACCATACCTATGGAGTGCCCTCTGAGTAAACCTCACGGGGGAGCTTACGGTACTGTATAGACTATAGGAATATATAAAATGTGTTAAGGGGGATATGGGTAATGCCTTAACGCTATTTTAATACTTTACTGTAGACACTATTATAATAGCATATTATACTATGTATGTAGATAGTTTAATGGATCCTTAGGAGATGAAAATTCTGAACATCTCTTAAGTTATTGCACTCACGGTTGACACCGGATAGGAGATGTCAAAACCCGTAAACATTTCTGATGCCGTTACACTCATATTTATTACTATTGATTTGACTTACATAAGATCTTTTAGTTCTAACTCGAGTGTTTTTTCTTTTCAATTCGCTCGAGTCTGTTTGAACTTTTCAGTATATCGAAGACTGCTCTTGGAGGACGAAGACGAAGATTTAGTACTATTATTATTTATTGAATCATTTTCGCTGCATTTATTTACTTATTACTGCTGTATGTACCCTGATTCTGTATTGTAAAAGTATAATCAAATGTTATTTGTAAAACAGCTTCATGAACTGCTTATTTGATTATTATATTTTGTCATTCCGCTGCGAGATTCTATATTTATTCATTTTCTTTCTTTCTTTGCTTTTTCTTATTTACCTCATAACAACCTGCCCTTTTGAGTGGTTTGAGTCTAACGTGTGTGTCTTATTGTTGATTTAAACTATCCAAAATCATAGGTCGTTATAGTTGGTATCAGAGCCAAGTTTAGTGATAACTTTAGCTTTGTGGGGTTTGACTCATTACAAATAGGGTAGTAATACCCTAGAATGAGTCGTTGAGTGTATATATGAGAGAGTGTATTTGTTAGTGTTATAAAAGGTTTTTGTATTGTGTTAATTTGTTTTGCTTAGCATTTATAAATTCCAGTCGGTACATAGGACACTATGTCATTGATAGGGATTTCTAAACACTAAATAGGGCAGACCGACAAAATATTTGTTTTGAAATATAGGTAAATGAATAATTTTACCTAGTATATATTTTGTATGTAAAAGGATAATTTTTATAAACTATATAGTTGGATGTAATATGTTGTTTGTAGGTAGTGAAATTTTATAAACATTGATTGTAAAATAGGATTTACAAGTAAAGTAAATATAAATTGGAAATTTAGAACTTAAGTTCCGGGATTTTGAAAATTTCTTTCAAAAGATTTGGAATATAATATTAGTATTGTTTGGAAGCCGATATAAATATTTCAATGTGATTTGAAAGAAAGTTTTAGAAAAGAACTTTTAAAGGAAATAAGTTCTGTACTCTCCTCTTTGACGTTGGAAAATAATTTCGGTGATGAGTGCATGCATCATCGACGTTCATTTTTGAGTTTCAAAGTGGGAAGGCCACTGTAGTAGTTTTACTACACACTTGTTTTGATAACAAATCTTAATTTTAAATTTCTAAATAGGATTTTGATAAATAAGAGACATGATTATATATATTTTATTTAGAAATAATTTGAAAATGGAACCCGGTATTTAGTTCTTAGGTTTCTGTAAATTAGAAATTTCAATTACTATAATGAAATGAAATCTTGGCTATATTAATAATTGGAAACTTCTAAAAACAGAAATAAGAAATTTGATGTAAGCGATTTATGAAATATATAAGAAATTGGAAACTTGTAAATTTAAGAATAATGAAAATTTGAAGATGAAATTATTGATCAATTGTTGATTAAGATAAATAAGATAAATTTGTGTAACATTTTAGTGCCTTCTAAAAGACATCTATACATAACTTACCAAAATGTTAAAAGTTGAAATGTTAATAAGAATATGTAAAAGAAGTGAATAATGCAAGAAAAATGATTATAAGCTTAAGTTAACATTTTAAGCTATTTATAATCAGATTGAATAGTCAAAGTGAATATTGTAAGTAATGGATTATAAACTTAAGTTAATGTTGAAGCTATTTATAATTAAAGTGAGTATTATATTAATTGAATGATTATGACTTCAGAAAACATTGAAATGATTTTAAATGGATTTAATAATCAATAATACCATCTATGGAAGAATGAATGTGAAAAATAAATAATCTATTAATGGTGAATTAAATTGTAAAGAAACTTACATAATAATGGATAATCCAATAATTGAAATTGAAATAACTTATTTAAGCAATGGATGTAAAGTAATAAAATAAAAGAAAATGGCATTGTATGAATAAATGAGAAATGAACTTTTGCAAGTAAGAATGAATGTAAATTAATGAAAATAAGCATTATATGAATGAGAAAAGAACAGTAAATGATGTGAAACAAACTTAAATAGCATTGAAATTATTGTTTGTTTGGTTTATGGATTGGTTGGGAAGGATACTTTTATTTTGTATAAAGATGTATAAATAATCTATAAGGTTTTATCTACGATTGTTGAGTGCATGGTTTACTTCGTAGTTTATTTTTCATTTTATACGATTAGAAGTTCCGAACCTGAACAAACCATTTGTTTTGATTGTTACGGATGGATAAATGTTTTCTTTGTTAAAAACGATGTTTGTACTGTTTGTTGCAAAATGATGGTTGTTATGTTGTGATTGTTTTGCTGTTATTAGTTGAAACAACATAATATCTCTCTTTTACATAATTATTAACTTCTTTGGATTATATAAGTGAAATATAGGTTATGGAAGCAATTGCTACTGCTTTTGGTTTCATAAATAAGCGTTTGATTGCTCGACAAATAGGTACATTTTCGGATTACGGTTTTCTAGCGGTATTATATTGTTTTTCCTGTGGTTTGGGACATTTTATTTTGAAAAATATGATATCTATTGTTATTATTGATATTATTATTTCTCCCAGACCTCTCCGTACAAAGGAGACTCTACCGAAATTTTTCGTGAATTTTGGACTTAGAAAAAATTTTGTGAAATGTTTTCAAACTTTTATTAACATGAACATGAAAGGATTTCATTGTTTATAAATTGATATATTTTATTTAAATTATTTAATTATGTAAATTAATTGTTTATAAATTTAATATTTTGAATAAGATGTGTTGATTTCTTTTCCCTTCTTTTTCCTTTTCGAGGACGAAAAGTTTTGAGTGAGGGAGAGTGTAACGACCCGTAATTTCGATAATTAAAAATGTTAATTTAATAAGGTTTTGTGATTTAATGTTGGAAAAAAATAAAAATTTGTGATTTAATAATAAAAATATAATTGAAATGTGATAGTATTAATTTAAGGTAATTGATAACTGCTTTAAATGAAATTACAATTAATTGAAATGATTAAAAAGTTATGATTGGTTATAGATTTTAAACAAATTGTAACATTGTGTGTATTAATTTATAATTGGATTAAAAGAGTAATTGATAATTTAAATGTTGCATTAATTAATGAAATAATATGTAATAAATTGTAATTGAATAAAAATTAGTGTTGTGCAAATAATTATAACATTTGTGTAGACAATCAACTTATAAATGTGATTAAATTAAGCTAAAGGTGATAATTGTTATTTGTTACCTATTTGTTTAACTTGTTGAAATAAATTAGAAATAAGTTGCATTAAATGTAATAAATGTTAATTTAATGTGAATTAAGGCAATAACTTTAGAATATTGAGGCAATACATGCAAATTAGTGTTAGTTTTACCCATTTGACAATAAATGATTGAATAAAAGATTGAAATCAAATTTAATCAATTTATTGGAATTAAAATATAATTAATTGGATTTAGTTATAGTTGAAATTGAACACTGTAATTAGTGTAATATTCAACACTGAATTGATTTGTAAATGTGTATTTTTAAATGTGTTTAAATTGCTTAAATGTAAATATTGTTTTACTTATCATCTTATTATTTAATCCGTTGAAATCAATTTAGAAATCAATGAAATTAAATGTAATTAAATATTGCAGTTAATATAAGAAAAGATGTTAACTATAGAGTTGAGTGAAATAAAATGAAAACTTATGTTGAATAAATTCATAAGGTAATAGTTGATTTAATATGCGAACATTTAAATTAAAAATAGAAGAATAAAAATGAATAAGTTTAGTAAAGGAGTAAACATATGTTAATTTGTTTGAAACGTATTTTAGCTTACAGATTAATTACATGAATAAGAAATCAATTATTTAACAAGAAATTAATAGCTTTTCATTTGTATACAATAATTCCATAAATACGTTAAATTACTATAAAAGGAAATGAACTGTCTCATTTCTCTTTTAAAATTTAACTTAGAAATCAATGACAATTAATATGATTGGAACCTTTTAATTAAAAAGAGAGAAGATGTTAATTATAGACGTATATTGAAATAAATTTAAATTAGGTGATTTATTTCCAATTAATTCAGTTCATGTTTCTAATTTTAGTGTTGGTTTACTGCATATATGTTTGTACCTAAATATAAACTTACGTTTCATATCCAATTATATAAAAGGATTATTTAGGTTTGAAATCTCATATGGTTTTAAATTAAATGTTAATAGGAGATTGTAAATGGGTAAAATAGATTTACACTTGACTATTTCCTTTTTACTTAGACTTGATTAGATTTTAATTGCAACATAATTTACTTTTCCATCTTCGCTCTTCTAATTTACTCTTACATTCATAGCCTCCTTATGTGGATTAGTAGCATACCTTTTATTTATGATGTAAACCGTAATTAGAGACAACTATATATATATATATATTATACACCTATTTATATTACCTCATTTATGCTGTCATATTTGTTTAACGTATGTTAATGCGTTCCTAGTCAAATGTTTAATCGAAATGTTAACATGTTTGTTTAAATTCCTAATCTAATCACAGAGAGAGATGAAAGGTTCTTAATGATTTATATTGCCTTAATTAATTACACAAATTTGTGTAAAGAATTTATTTTTATTTATTCTGTATTAATGTAAAATTAAATAGGTGTAACTATGGGTTTATGGAAGTTAAGGAAAGTAATAAAGTGGAGACATAAATTTGAAATTTGAATTCCAAAGGTTAGTTGGTAGTGTACATCAGGTCCGTGCATTCCTTCATCGTTATTTAATACATACCACATTTTTTCCTCATTTTTGTTGTGTCTTCATTTTTGTTTATTTCCATCCTCATTTTCCTGAAGCTACATCTTCTTAATCCTAAAGCTACATCTTCTCAAACCTGAGTTTCATTTTATATGTATACATATTTTTTTTCTTGTTTAACCTTTATTCACCTCTTTACACCATGTCCTACCTCCAATTCCTAAAGTAAAAGAAAATGTGAGTTTGTTGTTTTCTCCATCTCATTTCATATTTCTACAGCCACTTCATTTCTTTTCATTTTGTTTTCCTGTAGCCTTCTTCCACCTCATATTTATTTATTTATTTTGGTAGCATATATTTCCTATAGCCTTCATTTTAGAAACGTGACATTCATTTTGTCCCTCCACTTTCATTTCTTTATTATTAAATAACCTTCCACTTTATTTCTTCTTTTACATTTTGTTTCTCCTGACACCTCATATTCATTTAGTTCAAATTATTCTTTGCTGAAGCTATAATCTCATCGGCAAATTGTTCACGTTATTAAAATTGTTCCTTCATTTTTTTTCTTGTCGCTGCTTCATTTCATATGTTTAGATCTCCATTTCAAATCTTCCTTTCCCTGATTCATTTTAATGTGGTCGTGCAAATTCAAAAGCTCTCATTTTGCAAATTCAAAAGCTTTCTTTTATGAAACATGAGTTTCATCCTTTTTCTCCCTATATGTTCTGCCCTCATCTTAGTTTGTTTTTCCATCTTTGCCTGAAGCCTATCTTGAGAAAAACGTAAGTATTAAACTTTGTTAATTTTTATTTAAACGTGTATCAATTATTATTTTAATAATATTTCTTATACAATGAATATCTTTTGCATATAAATTTCGATTCACGCGTGATTTCTTCTATTGGAATTTTGGGCTTTTATTGGATTTAAATAGACTATAAATCAAAGGTGAGTGTTTTAACCCACTCACAACTACTAAATTATCTTATGTTAGTTAAATTGAATTTATGATGTGATTTGGAATTGATTGGTTGATGTTTGGTATATTGTAATTCTAGTTAAATTTAACTTTTATTGCATTTAATCATCGTTTAATTTAATATTGAATTTAATTGTCAATTTAATACCTGTTAATGATAATCAGTTATCTATTGATGTTTATTGGTTGATTTGGGTGATGATTGTGATCTATGTTTAATTGTTGATATTGGATGATTTGATGTTATATTTATATTGTTATAACACTCCAAATTCCTTTAGTTATTGTTAGAAATTCCCTATGGGTTGAAACGATACATACCCGAACGATTATATAGAATTGGAGAAAATCGTTATGGGTTGAAATGATAAACTCAAGCGATTTTTATTGATTTGGAATTTGGGATTGCGGGTTGAAATAATATATACCCGTAAATTTAAATTTTTACGGATTGAAATGATAAATATTTGTATCACTTGACCATAGGGTAGAAAATTATATACAAACACCGGATTGGTTAAATTAAACGATTTTAAAACGCTTAAATCTTGAATTGGATTAAATGATATTTTGAAGGAAATTGATTTATATAAATTGAATTACATTGAAAATCTAAATTTTAAGGTTGGAATTGGAAATTGATTTAAATCGAAATTCTAAAGTTTTTTAATTTATTTTAAATCTATTTAAATTATTTTAACCCATTTTAATCTATTTTAAATCTATTTAATCTATTTTAATCTATTTTAAACCATATTAAACTATTTTAATCTATTTTAAATTATATCAATCTATTTTAATATATTTTGAACTATATTAAACTATTTTAATCTATTTTAAACTATATTAACCTATTTTAATCTATTTAAACTATATTAATCCATTTTAATCTATTTTAAACTATATTAACCTATTTTAATCTATTTAAACTATATTAATCCATTTTAATCTATTTTAAACTATATTAATCTATTTTAATCTATTTAAACTATCTTAAATTATATTTTTAAACTATTTAAACTATTTTCTGAATTTTAGGTTTTGTATAGTGGAAGTTTTATATTTAAATCATTGATTTTTAAGTAGAATACAATTAAATGATGTTATAACATAAGTAGGGATTTAAATGACATATTTTAGGAATATGATGATTTTAAATGAGTATTTAATCTATTTTGGAAATATAAATTCGAAAGCAATATGATTTCAAATGTGATATAATTTCAAAAGTAAATATGATTTCGAAAATGATATGGTTTTGAGAATATGATATTTTGATATAAATTATAAACCAATTTTGGAAATGGTAAAGAACCATCCGGGGTGAAATAAGCGTTTGGTTGTTAAAGGGACCGGGATCGGATATTGTCATACTCTCTGCCAATACCGAAAACCACTTTAACAACCATGTACGTGGTGGAGATTCTAGAAATGAAGTAGGATGGTTTGGCAAACGATTCTGTATGAGGTATTTACGTGACCCTGACTCCCATGAGTCAGCTTAGATGTGACTAAAACAGGAGGTATGATGGGCCAAGTGAGGTCGCACCTCCGATCGGACACATTTCTTCGATACCATATTATGACTTTGTGATAATTTGGTGGCCACCCTTGATTTTGATTATGGGAGTGTGTTCGGAGGTGGGCGATAGTAGCTGCTATGCGTTACCACTAGTCCGGATTTTCAAACGAAATATCTATCCTGACATTGCCTCGAGTGTCGGGTTTACATGCCCTATCGTGCCTTCTACGAGTTTGGTTTGTACCATACCTATGGAGTGCCCTCTGAGTAAACCTCACGGGGGAGCTTACGGTACTGTATAGACTATAGGAATATATAAAATGTGTTAAGGGGGATATGGGTAATGCCTTAACGCTATTTTAATACTTTACTGTAGACACTATTATAATAGCATATTATACTATGTATGTAGATAGTTTAATGGATCCTTAGGAGATGAAAATTCTGAACATCTCTTAAGTTATTGCACTCACGGTTGACACCGGATAGGAGATGTCAAAACCCGTAAACATTTCTGATGCCGTTACACTCATATTTATTACTATTGATTTGACTTACATAAGATCTTTTAGTTCTAACTCGAGTGTTTTTTCTTTTCAATTCGCTCGAGTCTGTTTGAACTTTTCAGTATATCGAAGACTGCTCTTGGAGGACGAAGACGAAGATTTAGTACTATTATTATTTATTGTATCATTTTCGCTGCATTTATTTAATTATTACTGCTGTATGTACCCTGATTCTGTATTGTAAAAGTATAATCAAATGTTATTTGTAAAACAGCTTCATGAACTGCTTATTTGATTATTATATTTTGTCATTCCGCTGCGAGATTCTATATTTATTCATTTTCTTTCTTTCTTTGCTTTTTCTTATTTACCTCATAACAACCTGCCCTTTTGAGTGGTTTGAGTCTAACGTGTGTGTCTTATTGTTGATTTAAACTGTCCAAAATCATAGGTCGTTATAGTTGGTATCAGAGCCAAGTTTAGTGATAACTTTAGCTTTGTGGGGTTTGACTCATTACAAATAGGGTAGTAATACCCTAGAATGAGTCGTTGAGTGTATATATGAGAGAGTGTATTTGTTAGTGTTATAAAAGGTTTTTGTATTGTGTTAATTTGTTTTGCTTAGCATTTATAAATTCCAGTCGGTACATAGGACACTATGTCATTGATAGGGATTTCTAAACACTAAATAGGGCAGACCGACAAAATATTTGTTTTGAAATATAGGTAAATGAATAATTTTACCTAGTATATATTTTGTATGTAAAAGGATAATTTTTATAAACTATATAGTTGGATGTAATATGTTGTTTGTAGGTAGTGAAATTTTATAAACATTGATTGTAAAATAGGATTTACAAGTAAAGTAAATATAAATTGGAAATTTAGAACTTAAGTTCCGGGATTTTGAAAATTTCTTTCAAAAGATTTGGAATATAATATTAGTATTGTTTGGAAGCCGATATAAATATTTCAATGTGATTTGAAAGAAAGTTTTAGAAAAGAACTTTTAAAGGAAATAAGTTCTGTACTCTCCTCTTTGACGTTGGAAAATAATTTCGGTGATGAGTGCATGCATCATCGACGTTCATTTTTGAGTTTCAAAGTGGGAAGGCCACTGTAGTAGTTTTACTACACACTTGTTTTGATAACAAATCTTAATTTTAAATTTCTAAATAGGATTTTGATAAATAAGAGACATGATTATATATATTTTATTTAGAAATAATTTGAAAATGGAACCCGGTATTTAGTTCTTAGGTTTCTGTAAATTAGAAATTTCAATTACTATAATGAAATGAAATCTTGGCTATATTAATAATTGGAAACTTCTAAAAACAGAAATAAGAAATTTGATGTAAGCGATTTATGAAATATATAAGAAATTGGAAACTTGTAAATTTAAGAATAATGAAAATTTGAAGATGAAATTATTGATCAATTGTTGATTAAGATAAATAAGATAAATTTGTGTAACATTTTAGTGCCTTCTAAAAGACATCTATACATAACTTACCAAAATGTTAAAAGTTGAAATGTTAATAAGAATATGTAAAAGAAGTGAATAATGCAAGAAAAATGATTATAAGCTTAAGTTAACATTTTAAGCTATTTATAATCAGATTGAATAGTCAAAGTGAATATTGTAAGTAATGGATTATAAACTTAAGTTAATGTTGAAGCTATTTATAATTAAAGTGAGTATTATATTAATTGAATGATTATGACTTCAGAAAACATTGAAATGATTTTAAATGGATTTAATAATCAATAATACCATCTATGGAAGAATGAATGTGAAAAATAAATAATCTATTAATGGTGAATTAAATTGTAAAGAAACTTACATAATAATGGATAATCCAATAATTGAAATTGAAATAACTTATTTAAGCAATGGATGTAAAGTAATAAAATAAAAGAAAATGGCATTGTATGAATAAATGAGAAATGAACTTTTGCAAGTAAGAATGAATGTAAATTAATGAAAATAAGCATTATATGAATGAGAAAAGAACAGTAAATGATGTGAAACAAACTTAAATAGCATTGAAATTATTGTTTGTTTGGTTTATGGATTGGTTGGGAAGGATACTTTTATTTTGTATAAAGATGTATAAATAATCTATAAGGTTTTATCTACGATTGTTGAGTGCATGGTTTACTTCGTAGTTTATTTTTCATTTTATACGATTAGAAGTTCCGAACCTGAACAAACCATTTGTTTTGATTGTTACGGATGGATAAATGTTTTCTTTGTTAAAAACGATGTTTGTACTGTTTGTTGCAAAATGATGGTTGTTATGTTGTGATTGTTTTGCTGTTATTAGTTGAAACAACATAATATCTCTCTTTTACATAATTATTAACTTCTTTGGATTATATAAGTGAAATATAGGTTATGGAAGCAATTGCTACTGCTTTTGGTTTCATAAATAAGCGTTTGATTGCTCGACAAATAGGTACATTTTCGGATTACGGTTTTCTAGCGGTATTATATTGTTTTTCCTGTGGTTTGGGACATTTTATTTTGAAAAATATGATATCTATTGTTATTATTGATATTATTATTTCTCCCAGACCTCTCCGTACAAAGGAGACTCTACCGAAATTTTTCGTGAATTTTGGACTTAGAAAAAATTTTGTGAAATGTTTTCAAACTTTTATTAACATGAACATGAAAGGATTTCATTGTTTATAAATTGATATATTTTATTTAAATTATTTAATTATGTAAATTAATTGTTTATAAATTTAATATTTTGAATAAGATGTGTTGATTTCTTTTCCCTTCTTTTTCCTTTTCGAGGACGAAAAGTTTTGAGTGAGGGAGAGTGTAACGACCCGTAATTTCGATAATTAAAAATGTTAATTTAATAAGGTTTTGTGATTTAATGTTGGAAAAAAATAAAAATTTGTGATTTAATAATAAAAATATAATTGAAATGTGATAGTATTAATTTAAGGTAATTGATAACTGCTTTAAATGAAATTACAATTAA
Organism: Allium fistulosum; assembly: GCA_030737815.1. NCBI lineage: Eukaryota > Viridiplantae > Streptophyta > Magnoliopsida > Asparagales > Amaryllidaceae > Allium > Allium fistulosum. Next base: position 728,994,882 of record CM060902.1, on the reverse strand, counting down.
TTGAAATGATTAAAAAGTTATGATTGGTTATAGATTTTAAACAAATTGTAACATTGTGTGTATTAATTTATAATTGGATTAAAAGAGTAATTGATAATTTAAATGTTGCATTAATTAATGAAATAATATGTAATAAATTGTAATTGAATAAAAATTAGTGTTGTGCAAATAATTATAACATTTGTGTAGACAATCAACTTATAAATGTGATTAAATTAAGCTAAAGGTGATAATTGTTATTTGTTACCTATTTGTTTAACTTGTTGAAATAAATTAGAAATAAGTTGCATTAAATGTAATAAATGTTAATTTAATGTGAATTAAGGCAATAACTTTAGAATATTGAGGCAATACATGCAAATTAGTGTTAGTTTTACCCATTTGACAATAAATGATTGAATAAAAGATTGAAATCAAATTTAATCAATTTATTGGAATTAAAATATAATTAATTGGATTTAGTTATAGTTGAAATTGAACACTGTAATTAGTGTAATATTCAACACTGAATTGATTTGTAAATGTGTATTTTTAAATGTGTTTAAATTGCTTAAATGTAAATATTGTTTTACTTATCATCTTATTATTTAATCCGTTGAAATCAATTTAGAAATCAATGAAATTAAATGTAATTAAATATTGCAGTTAATATAAGAAAAGATGTTAACTATAGAGTTGAGTGAAATAAAATGAAAACTTATGTTGAATAAATTCATAAGGTAATAGTTGATTTAATATGCGAACATTTAAATTAAAAATAGAAGAATAAAAATGAATAAGTTTAGTAAAGGAGTAAACATATGTTAATTTGTTTGAAACGTATTTTAGCTTACAGATTAATTACATGAATAAGAAATCAATTATTTAACAAGAAATTAATAGCTTTTCATTTGTATACAATAATTCCATAAATACGTTAAATTACTATAAAAGGAAATGAACTGTCTCATTTCTCTTTTAAAATTTAACTTAGAAATCAATGACAATTAATATGATTGGAACCTTTTAATTAAAAAGAGAGAAGATGTTAATTATAGACGTATATTGAAATAAATTTAAATTAGGTGATTTATTTCCAATTAATTCAGTTCATGTTTCTAATTTTAGTGTTGGTTTACTGCATATATGTTTGTACCTAAATATAAACTTACGTTTCATATCCAATTATATAAAAGGATTATTTAGGTTTGAAATCTCATATGGTTTTAAATTAAATGTTAATAGGAGATTGTAAATGGGTAAAATAGATTTACACTTGACTATTTCCTTTTTACTTAGACTTGATTAGATTTTAATTGCAACATAATTTACTTTTCCATCTTCGCTCTTCTAATTTACTCTTACATTCATAGCCTCCTTATGTGGATTAGTAGCATACCTTTTATTTATGATGTAAACCGTAATTAGAGACAACTATATATATATATATATATTATACACCTATTTATATTACCTCATTTATGCTGTCATATTTGTTTAACGTATGTTAATGCGTTCCTAGTCAAATGTTTAATCGAAATGTTAACATGTTTGTTTAAATTCCTAATCTAATCACAGAGAGAGATGAAAGGTTCTTAATGATTTATATTGCCTTAATTAATTACACAAATTTGTGTAAAGAATTTATTTTTATTTATTCTGTATTAATGTAAAATTAAATAGGTGTAACTATGGGTTTATGGAAGTTAAGGAAAGTAATAAAGAGGAGACATAAATTTGAAATTTGAATTCCAAAGGTTAGTTGGTAGTGTACATCAGGTCCGTGCATTCCTTCATCGTTATTTAATACATACCACATTTTTTCCTCATTTTTGTTGTGTCTTCATTTTCGTTTATTTCCATCCTCATTTTCCTGAAGCTACATCTTCTTAATCCTAAAGCTACATCTTCTCAAACCTGAGTTTCATTTTATATGTATACATATTTTTTTTCTTGTTTAACCTTTATTCACCTCTTTACACCATGTCCTACCTCCAATTCCTAAAGTAAAAGAAAATGTGAGTTTGTTGTTTTCTCCATCTCATTTCATATTTCTACAGCCACTTCATTTCTTTTCATTTTGTTTTCCTGTAGCCTTCTTCCACCTCATATTTATTTATTTATTTTGGTAGCATATATTTCCTATAGCCTTCATTTTAGAAACGTGACATTCATTTTGTCCCTCCACTTTCATTTCTTTATTATTAAATAACCTTCCACTTTATTTCTTCTTTTACATTTTGTTTCTCCTGACACCTCATATTCATTTAGTTCAAATTATTCTTTGCTGAAGCTATAATCTCATCGGCAAATTGTTCACGTTATTAAAATTGTTCCTTCATTTTTTTTCTTGTCGCTGCTTCATTTCATATGTTTAGATCTCCATTTCAAATCTTCCTTTCCCTGATTCATTTTAATGTGGTCGTGCAAATTCAAAAGCTCTCATTTTGCAAATTCAAAAGCTTTCTTTTATGAAACATGAGTTTCATCCTTTTTTCCCTACATGTTCTGCCCTCATCTTAGTTTGTTTTTCCATCTTTGCCTGAAGCCTATCTTGAGAAAAACGTAAGTATTAAACTTTGTTAATTTTTATTTAAACGTGTACCAATTATTATTTTAATAATATTTCTTATAACATGAATATCTTTGGCATATAAATTTCGATTCACGCGTGATTTCTTCTATTGGAATTTTGGGCTTTTATTAGATTTAAATAGACTATAAATCAAAGGTGAGTGTTTTAACCCACTCACAACTACTAAATTATCTTATGTTAGTTAAATTGAATTTATGATGTGATTTGGAATTGATTGGTTGATGTTTGGTATATTCTCATTCTAGTTAAATTTAACTTTTATTGCATTTAATCATCGTTTAATTTAATATTGAATTTAATTGTCAATTTAATACCTGTTAATGATAATCAGTTATCTATTGATGTTTATTGGTTGATTTGGGTGATAATTGTGATGTATGTTTAATTGTTGATATTGGATGATTTGATGTTATATTTATATTGTTATAACACTGCAAGTTCCCTTAGTTATTGTTAGAAATTCCTTATGGGTTGAAATGATACATACCCGAACGATCATATAGAATAGGAGAAAATCGTTATGGGTTGAAATGATAAACCCAAGCAATTTTCATTGATTTGGAATTTGGGATTGCGGGTTTAAATAATATATACCCGTAAATTTAAATTTTTGTGAATTGAAATGATAAATATCCGTATCACTTGACCATAGGATAGAAAATTATATACAAACAGCGGATTGGTTAAATTAAATGATTTTAAAACCCTTAAGTCTTGAATTGGATAAATGATATTTTGAAGGAAATTGATTTATATAAATTTAATTACTTTGAAAATCCAAGTTTTAAGGTTGTAATTGGAAATTGGTTTAAATATACATAATCCAATTTCTCTTAGAAACATATCTTCAACTTTTGATTGAACTAAAAATTGGTGTACACAAAGTAGAAAACTTCATCTTTCAAACAAAAAAAGAATTAATGCATTTAGACTGGAAATGAAAAAGTTACACTGTCTCAAACATGGAGTCGGACCATGTTTGTAACAGTTCAACAAGACTGTGCCCAGACCTAAAAATCCATTTTGGATTCAACTTCCAGGCCTAAAGCTGAGCACCAAATAACACCAGATTGAGCTTAAAATTGGTTTGCATATAGTAGAAGACTTTATCTGTCAAACAAAAAAAACCATGCAATTTGGATAAAGTACGAATAAGTTATGATGTCTCAAAGTTGAACTTAGGCAGTTTTCACTGTAAAAAGCTAGGCAAAAAACAAAGAATATATTGAGTACAGACTCCTCCCCTTAAGAAAATTTAAATCTATTTAAAGTATTTTAACCCATTTTAATCTATTTTAAATCTATAATTTATTTTAATCTATTTTAAGTTATATTAATCTATTTTAATCTATTTTAAACTATATTAAACTATTTTAATCTATTTTAAACTATATTAACCTATTTTAATATATTTAAACTATATTAATACATTTTAATCTATTTAAACTATATTAATCCATTTTAATCTATTTTAAACTATCTCAAACTATATTTTTAAACTATTTTAAACTATCTAAACTATTTTCTGAATTTCAGGTTTTGTAAAGTGGAAGTTTTATATTTAAATCCTTGATTTTTAAGTAGAATACGATTAAATGATATTATAACATAAGTAGGGGTTTAAATGACATATTTGAGGAATATGATGATTTTAAATGAGGACTTAATCTATTTTGTAAATATGAATTTGAAAGTGATATGATTTCAAATGTGATATAATTTCGAAAGTAAGTATGATTTCCAAAATGGTATAGTTTTGAGAATATGATATTTTGATATAAATTATAAATCAGTTTTGGAAATTTAAAAGAACCATCCGGTGTGAAATAAGCGTTTGGTTGTTAAAGAGACCGGGATTGAGTATTGTCATACTCTCTGCCAATACCGAAAACCACTTTAACAACTGTGTACGTGTTGGAGATTCCAGAAATGAAGTAGGATGGTTTGGCGAACGATTCTGAAAGGGGAAGAGTTGTAAACTGTTTTGGTATTTATAAATATCTTTATAAATGGATTTAAAGCATATAAATAGTTTATAAATGGTTCAAGAGAGATTTATAAATTATTTTCGAAATTGATTGAAAGAAAAATCTTCCTCGGTATTTATGAATTTATTTATACTTTTGGAATAAGTATATGGATATCTTGATATGAAGGTATAAACTATTTTCTAGATTTATTATTAAAAATGTTTTATAAAATGACCACGGTTTGATATAAGTATTTGGTTGTTAAAGAGACTGGAGTCAGATAATTTCACACTCTTTGCCAATTCCGAAACCACTTTAACAACTGTGCATGTGGTGGAGAATCCAGAACGAAGTATGATGGTTTGGCGAATGCTACTGATATGAGGTAAGAACGCAGCCCTGACCCCATCGGGTCAGCTTGATATAACTAACACAGGAGCTATATCGGGCCAAGTGATGTCGCTTCTCCGATCGGGCACATTTCTTCGATACCATATTTGTTACTTTGTGACTGATTGGTGGCCACCCTCGATTTGACTATGGGAGTGTGTTCTGAGGTGGGTGGTAGTAGCTACTACGCATTACCACCAGTCTGGGAGTGCAAAATGGTAGAATCCTACCCTGGGCATTGCCTCGCGTGCCTTATCATATGCCTTATCGAGCCCACTACGATTTTAGTTTGTGTAGTACCTATGGGGTGCTCCTTGATAGCCTATCAGTTTGGTGGAGTTTACAATACTGTATAGACTACGGCATTTATAAAAATGGGTTAAGGAGGATATGGGTAACGCCTTAACGCTATTTTAATACTTTACTTTACTGATATACACTACATATATAGCGTATATTACTACATATAAATAGTTTAACGGATCCTGAGGAGATGGAAATCCCGAAACATCATTTAAGTTATTACACGCATGCTATACAGTGGATAGGAGATGTAAAATCCCATAAACATCTCTGAAGCCATTACACTCATATTTATTTACTGTTGATTTAACTTGCATAAGACCTTTTAGTCCTGATTCGAGTGTTTCGCCTTTTCATTACACTCGAGTCAGCCTGAGCATTTTAGTGTTGAAGACTCTATTTTGGAAGACGAAGATGGAGTTTAGTATTATATTATTTGTATTATTCCACTACATCATGTTGTTCCGCTGCATTATCCTATTATACATGTATGTATAACTCTGATTGTTGTAAAATTTGTGTAATCTAATGTATATTACAAAACAGCTTCATGAACTATTTATCTGATTATTATATTTTGTCATTCCGCTGTGAGATTCTGTGTTTTGTTTTTCCTTCTTTTCTCTTATTTTCTTATTTAACCCATTAACAATCCTCCCTTTTAAATGGTTTGAGTTGACATGTGTGGTTTATTGTCGATTTAAACCGTCCAAAAAGGTGGGTCGTTACATTTCTCCTCCAACTCCTTCCATAACATTATAATAACATAGTACTCACCATCACCTTCTCAAAATCGTGAGGTTTGGAGCATAAAATCCTATAACACCCTTAGGTTGTATGCAAGTAATAAAGAGGGGAGGCTTGGGCAATGACCAAAGACAAGGAAAGTGAAAGCTTTGGCCTTGAGTTGATGGTAAGAAAATGTAATAGCTTGTTCCGAAGTTTGTCACATTCGAAAGATGGAAAACTTACTTTTTAAATGAATTTATTGGCTACAATAGTTATTCATTGTTTTGCTTAATTTGTATTTACATAGGTATGTAATATGTATACTTACTTATTTTGATTTTATTTCTGCTTGGTAGCGGATGTCATAAATAATCAATTATTTTGTAGGGGACAAAAACAAAGAAAAGGAAGTCGAAGTGTATTCATAGCAAATAGGTCGCTATGGAAGCACTACGAAGAATAGAAATTTTGTAGAGGGATCCTAAAGAATTCCTCACCTTGTTGATTATACTTCACATTATTACTTGTTATGTATGATGTAATGAAGTGGATTTTGTTGATAATCGACTTTCTTTGGTGATTTATTTTTATGCGACATTGAAATCACATGCTTCCTTTTAAGCGGTTTACCACTTTGTTTTCAATAGTATTTTCTAAATGGTTACTAAACTTGACTTTTGTTTTCAAACTGTTTTGGAAAAGGTATTTATAGTAGTTTAAAATATAGAAGAAAATGGAGTTTGAAAGCCAGTTGATTTACTAAACAAAATTTATAAAGTTATAGTCCATATAGCAATAGTCGCTATGGATGCACTTTGGAAATATGTGATTTTTGTAAAGTAAAAAAGAATTATTTGTGGTGAAGGTAACCCTTTAACCATATTGATTGTAGATTTCAATTGCTCCTACCTTTCATTGCATAAAAGTGGTTGTAACCCTTTAACCATATCTGATCTATCCCCTCTAAATAACACCATACGAAATGCATCCTTAATTGAAATTCCTACCTCTGGCTCTTATTACACATGGAACAATAAAAATCAAAACACACCTCGTACACTCTCTAGAATAGATCATGCTTTTCTAAACTGTACTACTCTTTTCAAATGGCCTACTATACACATTCAAATCCCAATGCCCCTCCTTTCAGATCACTGCCCTTTAATCCTAACATTTAGATCATCTGCCATAAATAAGCAAGTCAATTTTAAATTTTATGATGAATGGACTCAAACTCCAATTTATTGCAGGTAGTCAATGAAGCATGGAATAAAACAACATTTTGTAATCCTATGCTCATCTTGCAAGAGAAATTGAAGAACACAAAGGCATTTTTAAAAACTTCGGATAGAAGCATTTATGGTGAAGGTAAAAAACTGTCTACTGATATAACACATCAACTTGAACATGCACAAAATATGATACTCAATACTAGCTCTGATCCACTTCTATACCATAAAGAATCTGACCTCATCACTCAGCTTGAGCAAGCATTGAATACTGAAGCCAAAATGGTATTGTAAAATACAAACATAACTAGTCTACATATGGTGATAGGAATTCCAAACTTTTCCATACATCTTTAAAAATCAAACAAGCCAATACATGTATTCATCAGATCACTAATATGCAAGGAGTAACCCATTCATCCCCTCCTCTGATAGATACTGCTTTTCTCAACTATTACACATCTCTTCTTGGAGATCTTCCCTCTCCATCAGACACCTCTTTCCTTAATAACCTAGACATACCCGGACTCCCTTTAGCTATGTAAACTTCTCTTACTCAACCAATCACAGATGAAGACACAAAGAACTCCATCTTTTCTATGAGGAAATCAGCTTCTCTAGGGCCTGATGGATTCACAGTTACCTTCTTCATTCATTGCTGGTCCATTATCTCCTCAGATGTGTTCAAAGCTGTTCACAATTTTTTCAACAAAAGCAAAATGCTTTCCTCAATTAACTGTACCAACCTTGTTCTAGTTCCTAAATCAGCTAATCCTATTGTTGTCACTCAATATAGACCGGTAGCTTGCTGCAATGTCATTTACAAGTCAATATTTAGGATATTAGCTTCCAGACTTAAACTAGTCCTTCAAACAATCATCTCTCCTAATCAAGATGCTTTCTTCCCTCATAGAAGCATCCTAGACAATGTCCTCTTGACACATGAATTACTGAATGGCCACTCTTCTCCTTATAAATCACCAAGAGCCATGCTTAAGATAGACATAAAAAAGCATTTGATACGATCAACTGGTCAGCCATCATGACCATTCTTAATAGGATGAACTTTCCCACTGCTTTTAGCAATTGGATATATCAGTGTATCTTGACTGTGAGATATACTCTTGTGTTTAATGCTCATACGGTTAGGTATTTCAAAGGAAATAATGGTTTGAGGCAAGGGGATCCCATATTAGCTTATCTATTAATCCTAGTTATGGAAACTCTCTCGCTAGTAGTTGAAAAGCAAGTTGCTCTGCATAGAGTAATAAGAATAAAACTTAAATATTGTTTGTTTTCAATGGCTTCCAGATCTAGATCTGGAGACTAGGGTTTCTTCCCTTTTCTCCTTTCTTCTTTCGTTTTCCAAATTTTCTTGTTTTCCTCTGATTTTTCTTTTCCGTCTTCACTGCTTTCTCCTCAAACTGGAGCCATGGGATCTTTGCGGGATGAGGAAGGATGGGAGGAGGTGAGAAGGAAACGGGGCAAGGCTCCAGTGTCTATGGGTCCTGACCAAAGGCTAAACTTGGGAGGGCAAAGACTGAGCAGATCTGGTCCTTTTCCAGATCGGAATAGGGGGAAGAATGTGCATGTGAAATTTGCCGGGCAGACTATGAAACCAACGAAGCAGAAAGGTCTGCTGCCTGGTAACAACCCGAAGATCAAATTCACTATTTCTGATAACGCCAAAAAGTTCTCGTACAGTGAGGCAGTGAAAGTAGGAGCGGTAGGGGACCTAGGTAATCTAGATCTTGAGTTTATTGAGCCAAAATTAGAGAAAGGTAAAAGGATTGGTTCCCTTTCCTCTGACGCTATCAAAGAAGCGGAGGGAGGCTGGGAGTTTTGCATTTTACTGTACGTGGTTGGGTACAAACCATGGCTGAGAACTTTTGAGGGATATGCCAACAGGGTTTGGGTTACAAAGAAAACTTTTTCTGTTCATTCTAGAAATAATGGTTTTTTTGTAGTGAGATTTGGTTCTGATGAGGATTGCAATAAGATTCTGAAGTCTGGTCCTTGGTTTATGGACCGGAATTTGATCATTATGAAGAGACTATCTCTAGACATGAAAACAGATAGAGACCTTCTTACTTCAATGCCTATGTGGGTCAGACTTCCGGGTTTAAGCTTTAATCTTTGGGGGAATAAGGCTATTAGTTCTCTTACTAGCACCATTGGAATTCCAATTAAGATGGATGAGGCCACGAAAAATAAATCTAGATTAGCTTATGCCAGAGTCCTGGTTGAGGTTAATGCTACTTATGGCATGCCCAATCTTATAGAAGGTATGGATGACAATGGGAGGAGCATTACCCAGGAAGTGGAATACGAGAATCCTCCTCCCATTTGTGGTAAGTGCATGTGACTAAGACTTGGGTTCCAAAATTGACTCTAGATCCTATTTCTGATAAGGATAACCCTGTGGTTCAGAGTTTGGATGGTATTGTGGAAGATGAAAGGGTGGAGGATGGAACTGGGAAATCTATTGACCTTGAAAAGCAGTTGAATGGTGGATGCCCCAATGATTCTTCTTATGAAATCAGTAGGAATCCTGTGGAGGTGGTCTCTATTGGGGAGGCTCTGACTGAAACAATACAGTCAGTAGATTTTAATGATAATCAAAGTTTAATTGTTGAATGCCTTCCTAAGGAAGGGACTTGGGATAGATCACAGATAGTTTCCGAAGGATCGGAGACATAAATCAGAGGAAAGTCTCTTTCTGACCAATTGCAAACAGAAGTTAGTCCCACAGTTCAGGTCGTAGAAGGAGCTGCATCCTCAGCTAAGCGTGGTGAGGGGCAACCTCAGAAGCTTCAAGGTCAGAACCTGCCACTCGCACCGAGGTAGGAGTCAGTGAAGATTGTGAGCCTCTTCTACCTGCTTCTCCAACTACCCCGGGAGCCAGAGCTCTGAGCCTATCTCCTCCGAAGTCACCTTCGCCCCACAAAACCATTCTTAAACGCCATTCGTCATCATTGGAGTCTCCTTCTGTTCCCAAATCTTTATTTTCTAATAATTATTTATTGATGATTGTATAACTAATAATGTTAATTGTAGAAGAGGTACTGAAGCTTGTATTGATTTACAGGTACAGAACAATCTGGACCAGGATAAAAGATCGTCAGAGAGGGTAGAGGGACATAATACTTATGATAATGCAGACCCAAATCAGGATGTCCCTGTGGAGGTTCCTACACCTATCCCTCAAGACATAGAGTTTGTGAACATTCAGAAAGATAAGCTTGTTCGTAAGAACCCCAAGTGGGTTCAGATGCTAGGTATTCCAACAGAAGACAAAGGGGAATCCTCCAGTAACAGGTCGTTGAGGACCTGTAATAACAAGGTTTTATAATGTCCATAGCCTGTTGGAATGTAAGAGGGTTTCATAACCCCAACAGATTGGGAGAAGTGAGAAAACTCATTGAGAAGCACAAAATCAGTTGTTTCGGTATTTTGGAAAATAAGTTGTTGTTATCGGATATTTTGAAGTTGGAAAAAGCGTTAGATGGCAATTGGAAATTTTTTAGTAATGTCTCTTGTTATTTTAAGTGTAGGATCATGGTCTTCATTAACGGAGATTCTTGGGATTTTAACTTTATTAGTATGAGTAATCAGCATATCTCCATTGAACTGATTAATACCTCGAATTTCAAATGTAACCTCACTTTTGTGTACGCTCATAATTTTGTTACATTAAGAAGTAGACTTTGGAAGAATTTACAGGAGGATGTTATCAATATTTTTAGACCTTGGCTTGTTCTTGGGGACTTTAATTGTATTCGTAGTCCTTTAGAAAGAAAGGGAGGTAACCCAGTTAATTTTGGAAATTTGTTTGAATTAGATGATATGTCAAATCTTACTGGTCTTAATGAGATTAATATTAAAGGTTATGAATTTTCTTGGTGGTCTGGTCCGAGTCGTAACATATTTTCCAAAATTGACAGGGTTTTTTCAAATCTAGATTGGATCAATTTATTTACAGACTTATCGGCTGAATATTTGCCACCATCTGTGAGCGACCATAATGCAGTCCTAGTTTCGCTCTATGCAACGCCACGGGTAAAGAATAGACCGTTTAGATATATGAACCACTGGTCTCTATGTGATCATTATTTTCCCTTGATTGAGAAGAATTGGGTTTCTAATCTTATTGATAGGCCTTTGTATCAAATCATTAGTATCCTCAAGAAAATCAAGAAAGAACTTAAGAGATGGAGTGCTAATTCTCGAGACACCAAACAAGAGGTTATTGTACAGAGAGAGAATTGTTCAAGACTTCAGAAATTGTTGGAAAAATCTTTTGATCACAATTTGGCTACGGAATTCCATACTGCCAGGACTAACTTGGAAATTGCTCTGAAGAAAGAGTTCCTGGATGCCAAACAAAAGGCTAAATGTGAATGGCTGATGATGGGTGATGAAGCTTCTTCTTTTTTCTATGCTAAAATGTCTAGTAAAAGAAGTAGAAATCGATTCACCAACATAGGTATAGATGGGAAGGTAATTTCGGAAGATAAGTTTGTAGAATCGGCTATTGATTTCTACAAAAGAATTTTTAACCTCCCATCAGGTGATCAGTTTCCAGAGGTAATTTGTAAATCGATTATTTCTGATTATGGGGCTAATTTTTTGAATGATGGTATATCTTTGGAAGAAATTAGATTTGCTTTGTGGGATATTAAAGATTCTTCCTCTCTAGGTCCGGACGGTTTTAATTCGATGTTTTTTAAAATTCATTGGAATCTTTCAAAAGTCTTGATTTTCAAAACTCTGAATGATATTTTTCATAAGGGTCTTATTATTAACGAATGGAACCATACGTTTATACACTTGATTCCAAAAAACGACCATTCCTCTTGTATTCAAGATTTTAGACCCATTGCATGTTGTAATACCTTATATAAAGTCTTCACCAAAATCCTATGTAACAGACTAGGAGTTTTCTTAGACAAGTTGGTGTCCCCGAACCAGACGACTTTTATTAAAGGTAGATCAATAGGGGATGGTATTTTGTTTGCCCATGAAATTATCAGGGGTCTTGGTAGAAAGGATAATAAACACATGTGTATCAAAGTTGACTTAAAAAAAGCATACGATTCGATTAATCGATCTTTTGTCATACACATGCTAATAAGCCTGGGCTTCCCTAATAAATGGGTAAGAATAATAGAAACCTTAATTAAGACTCCCGTGTTTTCTATTATTGTTAATGGTGAAGCGCATGGTTATTTTAAGAGTTCTAATGGTCTTAGACAAGGTGATCCGCTTTCCCCTATACTGTTTACCCAGGTTATGGAGTATTTTACTCTCTTGATGGAAGAAAAAGTCAGAGATGGTCTTATTTCTCCAATTTCAGATTTCGACAATAAAGTTACTCATCTTATCTACGCTGACGACATAATTATTTTTACTAAAGCCAATGCTAATAATGCAATTGCTATAAGTGATGTATTTAAGACCATGAAGAGGGTTACTGGTTTGGAGCTTAGCTTTGAGAAATCTAATGTTTTCTTTGGGAAAGGGGTGGATTGCTGTAATGACATTAGTAAGATTCTCAATATTCAACAATCGGATCTCCCAATAAGGTATTTGGGAATTCCTTTGTCAAGTGCTAACCTGAGGGATAAGGATTGTTTTCCTTTGATAGAGAAGATTAAGGCTAGGATTGATAGTTGGGAAAATAGAATGTTGAGTTTAGCTGGGAGACTTGAACTTATCAAATCTACCATTTACCCTATTATTCAATTCTGGATGCAGTGTTTTTGTCTTCCAGTTTCTACTATTCAAAAAATTAAACATTTGATCTTTAATTTTCTTTGGAAAAGTCGTAGTAGTAAGATTCCTTGGGAGGTTCTGTGCAGACAAAAAGAAGAAGGAGGTATGGGATTGAGAAATCTAGAAGAGATGAACAAAGCCCTATATATCAAACTGATATGGAAAGTAATTAATTTAAAAGGTATTTGGGCGGATCTTATTCACTGTAAATATATTGGCCGTAAAAGTATTTGGGATATTAACCAGCGTTCGGACGATTCAGGGGTGTGGAAATTCATTTTAAAAAACATAGTTGAAACTTTAAAATGCCTTTCTCTTAATATTGCTGACGGTAAAACTACTTCTCTCTGGTTTGATCCTTGGTTAAATGGCAGTTCTATAATGGAACGCATTGGGAGAGACACATCTTTCAGAACTGGAACGGAAAACCTGTCTCTCAGTAAGATATTAAGTAATGGTAAGTGGAAGTGGGACTCGTATAGTTTTTTATTCCAAATCCATGCGGAAATTGAAGGTGTCAAGATACACAAGAACAGTGAGAGGGATTTCTGGTCCTGGAAGTGTTCCAAGGATGGTTTGTATCAGTTTAAGAAAGTTTGGAATTCGGTTCGATCCAATTTTGAAATTAAGAGTTGGGCGTCTTTGGTCTGGAACAAAATTCACGTCCCTAAGATGGCGGTATGCCTTTTCAAAGCCATAAATGATTATTTGTTAACTAAAGAAAGATTACTACAGAAACAGATAGTCGTCGATCAAAACTGTGTTTTCTGTAATAATTACATTGAAAACATAGACCATCTATTTTTTCAATGTAATTTTACAGAAAAGGTGTGGCTGTGGAGTTGTAAGAAAATTTTCAAATCACCGAGAAGTATATTATCCTTTTCCTTGAGAGATGATTTACAGAAAATTGTTTTTGTATCTAGCTCAAACAACCTCAATTCGGACTTGTTTCAACTATCCCTATCAGTTTGTGTTTGGCATATTTGGGAAGAAAGGAATGACAGGATTTTTCAAAATCGTTTTAAGGATAGGATGCAGATCTGTTATAATATATTCCAGACTATGAATATTAGAATGGTTAAATCTAAACATTTCAAGAACATCACTGACTTGAATGGAACAATTGCATTGAAATGGGGATATACCTTCCAAAGTTGAAGTGGGGCTTCTGCTGATTTATCATAAGTACCATTCCTCTGCCTTTCTCTAGTTCAACGATCCTGCTCCAGGTTTTGTGAACCTGTATTAATTACATTTTTTTGTCCACCTTTTACCCAATTACATTATCAATTACAAGACTTAATAAATATTGTATTAGCTTGTAAGGATGCAGGTTGCAGGTAGATCTGAGCGTTGCAGTCTTGTCCTGGTCATTCAAGAAATAAGAAATTTCAGATTGTATTTTCTCGAAACTTTCTCTGGTTAAAAACGACTTATCTTTTCTATGCTTTCTTCTCGAGGGAATGCTTCTAAGATCTGGAAGAGGAAGTTGCATGAGAGTTCCGAGGTCTTGTCTTCCTGTCCTGTTCAAGATAGAAGTTAGTTCGATTTCAAAGTTAAAGGAAGCATCTTTTAGGCCATAAGTGACTTATCTTGTCTTTTTCTTCTTGGTTCTTCTCGAGGGAGTGCTGTTTGCTTTCTAGATCTGGTAGTTGAAGTCGATTTCCCAAACTTTTTCAGTCTTCTGACCTATTTCATGTACGAAGATTAATACGAGGACTGGAGGTTTCATAGATAATTTGTCAGATCTATTACCTGTTTCTTCATGGATGGATTGAAGACTTTGTTGGCTGTTGACTTTCTAGGTGTTGCTGTTGCTAATCTCCTTGGTCTTTAAGGAGGAAGTTATGATAGGAAAGTAGATGAAGCTGCTGTTTTGAAGTGGAAGCGGTGAAGCTGCTGTTTCGTTCGCCGCCATTATTTCATTTTTATTTTCTTTGAGAGGAGATAGGAACTACTGAAGTGTCGGTTTGCCTTTTTTACTTCGAGTTATATCTCGAAGCTTCTGGTAGTTGTTATTGCTATGTGGGCTTTGGGCTGGCATTCTGTTTGGTCTGGTCCAGATTTTGTTGTTTGAGTGTTGTTTTGTTTTGTGAATGGTCTTATTAGACTTTTGTATTCTTTTGCTTATAGTAATAGAAGTTTGAACCCTTTTTCAAAAAAAAAAATTATTTAAATATTTTATCGTTGATCGGATTTTAGTCCGAAAAGCTACTTTTTGCATACGGTCAAATTAGGACTCGAGACCACCCCTATTGAGTTCAAAATGACGTTTGTGATCTTTTTGAGTATAAACTTTGACATGTTTGGAGATAGTGGAATTTTCGCCACTTTTTGCTTAGGGCTTTGTTTTGGGCTGAACCACTTACTAACTCAGTCCCAACCCATCTCCTCTTCATCACTTCCTTCTTCATTAATTCCTAAATCTAAAGCTTCTTCAAAAATGGTGGAGGGATGGGAAACCAAAATTCAGATTTCATTCCTTCTAGAAATCACTATTCACTCAAAAAACTTATCGACACCAAACAAAGCATGCTTATACTCATTTTTCTCATGATAGAATTGCGGTCTCAATAGTGTTTTCCTTAAGACCTAATTCATCTGTCTTTATAAAAAGGAGTATAATGGGCATTCTATCAATTAACTATTAAATATCTCTTTCTAATAACATAAGTGATACTTTATTCAAGCATAACACTCTTTTCGATGTCTCAGAGGCTCGAACCCATGACCTTTAGAACCTCTGTCTAAAGCGCTATACCTCTAACCACTTGAGCTAAAGGTCCTTGACAATTAATGATTAAATATTTAAATCAATAATATAAATATTCAATCATTAAAAGTGTGGGTTGTTACATTCTTCCCCTAAAAAAATTTCATCCTCGGAATTCCTATGAGTATGATAAAGTAACAGGACTAACCAAAATTTCCATGTTTCAACTTCAAAAAATTCCAACAGTACTTCGTTTACACTCCTTACATTATGGAAACTCCCAAATTAGAATGTATCACACAACTAGGAAATATGTGATAGCCTGCATTTTCCTACATTTTCCAAAAATACATACCTCTTTTTAAGAAAGCTTCTCACCATTTTAATGTAAACCTAAACAAATAAGCATTTAAATAGTCATACCTCAGTTCTCAAGTACCTAATTATACTATTCCAAGAGGATTATTAGAACACCCCCACCTTTATATCCATACTATCCAAGAGTATTACTATGTAATACTATTGGACAATGTGGAGAATGAGGCGATATGGGGTACACACGTGAATATTCCTTTAGATTAACATTGGTACGTAATAACATCAAATAAATAACTTACCTGTATGTACATAGTAATGGCACAATGTAATAAAGACATATGACTCTAGGATAGAACAATACACAATATACAGTAAATACAGAGAACACAAAGTCAATCGTGGCAATAATATATAATACTAAATATACAAAGTATATCTAATATACATCATATGAATATACATAAAAGATAAAGTACATACAAGGTAATAATAGCCATACTGAATACTAGCCTCCTCTAAGGCCCAAAACATAATGTTGGTCTCACTATCCCTCAACCTAAAATGTCTCATACTGACCCAAGTATTAAATAAATAAAACATAGATCAGACTATGTTTAAATCAAAGAGTTAATACACACACACACATATATAAAATTCAATATGTATAGTGTATAATAATATAATAACATCCATATTGTTTAAAATACCTAATAATATATATATAGTATAAAATAAGAAAACCATAGACAATCTCTAATGTATTATATAATTTCAAGTATCACAAATCATACATAAAGTTGTCATCACCCATATCGAAGTAAATTAGAAAACACAAAATCAAATATAGTCATCAAAATATAGAAATCACCATCAATATCAAGAAATCATCAATAATGAAATATCATCAATACAATTAGGCTAACTGTAACAACCCGCCTTTTCGACCATCAAAAGTCGATACTAATACATCCACGGTATTCATGTGCCGAGCATCCAAGTGCCGAAAAAACAGATTGTTAGGGTTAAAGGAAAGAAAAGATTGAATAGAATCTTACATTATGACGAGTAATATATAATATCCAAACGATCTTTATAAATTAAAATTCAATATTCATACAACAATCAAAGTCTAACCTATCATTTGTCTGGATAGTTATAAGAGGTATCCTTACAAATGCTGATTAATACAAACAAGGGATACAGCGGAAAATAAAATTCGTAAATAGGTCTTAGAGGCATCCAGGTCATCTCTGCAAAGCGTCCAACGATAACTCTGGAAAAATACTCAAGCTTGACCCGAGTATTATAAGAAAATAACACCCAGATTAGTTTGGTAAAGCAGCGTGAGAAACTCGAATCATATGGATTGTTATATTTATAAAACCCTTTAGAAATAAAGGTATCTCATTAGACTATGCCACATATAAACACAGATGAGTTTTTACCTTACGATAGCCAAACCATTCAATAGGAAATCTTGTGATATTACAATAATGCATAGGGTTTAAAATAAAAATTTATTCATAGCCAGAATGGTTACATTAATTACATTCAACAACATATTTAGTATACAACTAAATCTGAAAAGAAACGCATTGAAAAATGGATTTCATACAATGGTAAGGCATGCGGTACCGCCTCCTGCCTTAGTACACCTCTAGAAAAATGTACCGAAGGCCTCATATGGACTCCTTGTCAACATAGAACTGGCCTACCCCTTCCTGGATAGTACCAAATACATCATCACCCTGATTGCTTTACAACCTTTTCCCTTAGAGCTCTCATGCACATACCAAATCCATAAATAGTGATCTAGAAAGGTGATAACCATATCCTAATAGGTGCGACCTACATAGGCTTGCCGCATCTCCTCTGTGTTAGTCATTAACATGTGTGAGGCTCGAGGCTACGTTTTACCTTTTTAGCAAATCCTACTTGGAATGCTGACACTGCCCTCTAGGCAACAATGCAATGCCAACATTCGTCCATACAAGTTGTTTAGGGTATAAACAAACTGAAGGTACTATTTCTACTACATCCATTTTGGAATCACCCTCATGATTGGTAGCAAATAGCCATTGAACTTCTAAAAACTTCATCTTCGATTTCTATCTCTTCAAGATGTCTCCAATTCGAATGCTTATGTTGGTTCGAAGTGGTTTTCATAAAACTCATACTTATATGATCTTGGTCTTATTAAACCAATAATTAATAGTTTCCAATTGACTCAATTACGGTTCTTTTAGAAGTAAGCGGATGATATAAGAGTCCCAAGAGGACCTCAAATATCCACTCTTAAAGTAAGAGACGTTTCATCGAAATGAGTTCTTCCAAGGGAATCTCAAACCGTATGGAATCGCAAAGCTTTCATATACTTTCTAAGTCAAAATAGGCCAAGTTATCGATAGTGGATAAACCACTAACTAGTGTAAGTATATAGTTTGCATATGGAAAATCAAACATTATATACATATCACCACTTTTCGATTTCAACCCCATATTATCCCTCGATTAACAATGAAGTTGGACAAGTAAGAGAACTGGCCTTGCCTCGACATACATTCTTAAACTCTCATAGGTAGAAGCGGGTTTCCATACCTTAAAATTTATTGTCAAGTATAAGATAAAGTACCTTCCAAATACTTAATTAATCATGACCTGTTTATAGAAATTATCCCTCCTATACTTATCACACATCCGAAATTTCGAGTTCTCTATCCCTCGCCTAGAACTGAAGCTAGGTAAGTCAAGGTACTGGTTGCACCTATCCTTGCCTTAGTTAAAGCACTCCAATTCTAGATCTTACAGATAAAGGAAAGTCTATTCATTGAGTTTTAGTGCTAAATATAAGGTCACCTGCTTTCATAAACGTGTTAAATTTTTAGCACAACTTATCATATCTTTACTACTAGTAAAGAGAATTCATTGAATCGATTTACTCAATGTCCTTTTGAAATTCCAAATATACCCTTTTACATCTCATAGAGAAAAAGTATTCAAATATGGGGATATAGCCTGTTATTTTCTAAGTACAACTGTTAGTCACCATGGAGAACTACAGTGTGCGTTTATAAGATGAAGTGTCCGACTGCACCGTATTGTCCGTAATTTAGGTGGGAGTTCATCGATCGAAGCATCTTCTAATTCTGAGTTAGTATGAAGAAGTTATTATATTCTAAACAAAAAAATAGCGGCTTCTGCCCTAGGCGGAGTGTAAATATGGGAATGTGGTAGCCTGTTATTTTCTAAGTACAACTGTCAGTCCCCAAGGAGAACTACATTGTGCGTTCACAAGGTGAAGTATCCGGGTGTTCCATATTGTCCGTAATTTAGGTGGGAGTTAATCGGTCGAAGTCTCGATGGATTACGAGTTAGTATGAAGATAATATTGCAGGGTGAACAAAAAAATTGTGGCTTCTGCACTAGGCGGAGTTCAAATATGGGGATGTGGTACCGTGTTATTTTCTAAGTAAACCGTCAGTCCCCATGGAGAACTATAATGTGCGTTCACAAGATGAAGTATCCGACTGTACCATATTGTCCGTAATTTAGGTGGGAGTTCATCGGTCGAAGTTTTGCCTGATTCCAAATTAGTATGAAGATGTTATTGTAGTCTGAATAAAAAAATAGCGGCTTCTGCACTAAGCGAAGTTCAAATATGGGGATGTGGTAGCTTGTTATTTTCTAAGTACAACTGTCGGTTCCCATGGAGAACTACAGTGTGCGTTCACAAGATGAAGTATCCGAGTGTTCCATATTATCTGTAATTTAGGTGGGAGTTAATCGGTCGAAGTCTCACCGGATTCCGAATTAGTATGAAGAAGTTATTACAGTCTGAACAAAAAATAATAGCGACTTCTGCACTAGGCGGAGTTCAAATATGAGGACGTGATAGCCTGTTATTTTCTAAGTAAAACTGTCAGTCCCCAAGGAGAACTACAGTGTGCGTTCACAAGATGAATTATCCGAATGTTCCATATTGTCCGTAATTAAGGTGGGAGTTAATCGGTCGAAGTCTCACCGGAATCTGAATTAGTATGAAGAAGTTATTGCAGTCTAAACAAAAAATAATAGCGGCTTCCACACTAGGCGGATTTCAAATATGAGGATGTGGTAGCCTGTTATTTTCAAAGTAAAACTGTCAGTCCCCATGAAGAACTACAGTGTGTGTTCACAAGATGAATTATCCGAATGTTCCATATTGTCCGTAATTAAGGTGGGAGTTAATCGGTCGAAGTCTCGCCGGATTCCGAATTAGTATGAAGAAATTATTAAAGTATGAATAAAAAAATAGCAGCTTCTGCACTAGGCGGAGTTCAAATATGTGGATTTGGTAGCCTGTTATTTTCTAAGTACAACTGTCGATTCTTATGGAGAACTACGGTGTGCGTTCACAAGATGACATATCCGAGTGTTCCATATTGTCCGTAATTTAGGTAGGAGTTAATGGATCGAAGTCTCGCTTGATTCCAAATTAGTTTGAAGAAGTTATTGTAGTCTGAACAAAAAAAATAGCGGCTTCTGCACTAGGCAGAGTTCAAATATGGGGATGTGATAGCATGTTATTTTCTAAGTAAACTGTCAGTCCCCATGGAGAACTACAGTGTGCGTTCACAGGATGAAGTATCCGAGTGTACCATATTGTCCGTAATTTAGGTGGGAGTTCATCGGTCGAAGTTTTGCCTTATTCCGAGTTAGTATGAAGAAGTAATTGCAGTCTGAAGAGAAAAAAGCGGCTTCTGCCTAGGCGGAGTTCAAATATGAGGATGTAACCTATTATTTTATAAGTACAATTATTAGTCACCATGGAGAACTACAATGAGCGTTGAAGTGGGGATATAGCCTGTTGTTTCTAAGTACAACTGTAAGTCACCACGGAGAACTATAGTGTGCGTTCACAAGACGAAGTATCTAACTGTACCGTATTGTCCGTAATTTAGGTGGGAGTTCATCGGTCGAAGTATCGCCTAATTCCGAGTTAGTATGAAGAATTTATTGCAGTTTGAACAAAAAAATAGTGGCTTCTGCACTAGGCGAAGTTCAAATATTATGATGTGGTAGCCTGTTATTTTCTAAGTACAACTGTTAGTCCACATTGAGAACTATAGCGTGCGTTTACAAGATGAAGCATTCGAGTGTTCCATATTGTCCATTATTTAGGTGGGAGTTAATCGGTTGAAGTCTCGCTGGATTTCGAATTAGTATGAAGAAGTTATTGGAGTCTGAAAAAAAATTAGCGGCTTTTGCACTAGGCGGAGTTCAAATATGGGGATGTGGTAGCATGTTATTTTCTAACTAAACTGTCAGTACCCATGGAGAACTACGGTGTGCGTTCAAAAGATGAAGTATCCGAGTGTATTATATTGTCCATAATTTATGTGGGAGTTCATTGTTCGAAGTTTCGTCTAATTCCGAGTTAGTATGAATAAGTTATTGTAGTCTGACCAAAAAAAAATAGCGGCTTCTGCACTAGGCAGAGTTCAAATATAGGGATGCTCTGACGCCCCACCTCTATACCCACGCTAGTCTAGAACACTACGGTGTAATGCTGTCAACTAGCACGGAGAATAAGGCCGTTGAGGAGCAACCATCCATGTAACTTCTTTGTGCGAGCACCGATATGTCAGAGAGAATAGCATGTACTTCATTTAAGGAGGAAATCCGACATACCGATACAAACTCAAAGCTATCACACAGTGGCTATATATAATCTTCGGAAACAAACATAGAAATAAACATAACATAAATCAGTCACATACATCCATATCACAAAGGCGGAAAAAGATATGAATATATAACACATGAAAGTTTACATCAGAGTAGTGGTCAGAAAGATCCACGATAATATAAAAGAATAGCAACACGTGCTATACAAAATAATAAGTACACAACATAGAGTCTATATCTCAAATGTGTACATCCAAAAACTACTAAGCTAAGTAGTTAGCCAAAAGTCAGAATAATCCAGAGGAGAAGTCAAGCAGAAGCACCTGTAACATCTCGGTCTGACCCGAGTATTATTTATAAGAAAATAATAAACGGATCAGTCTAGCTATAAATATCAGATGATATGGTATAAAATAACAGACATGGCATGAACATGTAATATCCATAGTGGCATACTACTATAAGTATGTAATTGAAAATCAACAAGAGATTAATCAATATCACAAGAATCTTCTCAAAGATATAATAAGGTATCATACCCTAAACACTTATTCATAACAAGTCAATTCACCAATGCACAAAAATTGATAAATATTATCAATGGAAATCACGAAAATTGGTGAAGCACAAAATTCCAGAAATCATCACAAGAAATCCAGAAATCACAAGAAGGGGGAGGCCTATCACAAAACGGGAGTATGAAAACTCACCAACACGTGTATCACAAAACGAGATGCTATCTCATGGTAGCTAACCATTAATATCTGAGCCGAAGCTCCACAAGATTGGCCCGAAGACCGTGGGGCGCTACCCCACATATGTGATGGTGAATCACACAAACGAGATTTAGTCTCCCTCGTAGACAAAGAGACATCGCACAGTTGCTAATCTAAATCAAATCACAAAAATGATTGTCATGATCATCAAGAAGTGTCAATCACACCAAGCTAGTAAATATATGAGTTTAGCTTCATGTCCCACAACCACTTGCTTAACTTAAATATTTACGAACAAGCTGTAAATCTTCACTAGAAAATTGTCACAAGAGGTTCAATCGAACAAATCCAAGAATTAACCGACGAAGTGAACGCAAGCATTTCATACCACTCGTTTTACTAAGTCGTTTAATTGGATTTCTCGTACGAGTGAGGTAAAGGTTTGTATATGCTAGTAGATTGGGAAACGGTTTGAGAAAAGGAGTTTTGTAAGAAAATAGTGTTGAAATCGCTTTGATAAAAGAGTTTTGTTATTTACTACTAGTATTGAAACCTTCATATTTATAAAGTGACAAGTCACAAAATTGATTGTAGAAACAAATCAATCACCAAAGATCACATCCAAAGACATGAATAAAATCCAAAGAAATCCATATGAATCCATCATAATGGTAATATGATGCAGCACCTCACAAGAATAACTTTAAATCGTGAACTAGGAGTGAGTCGCGGTCTAACAAAGTAGCGCTCCAGGAAACATGACCTAGAACTAAGGAGTTGCGACCTAAAACCAACATGTTACGACCTAACTCTTGGCCGGGCTAAACAGTTAACAGGGACGTGCGACCTAAGGGGTGAACAGGTCGAGCGACCTAAGTCATAGTCGAGCTAAAAAAAAGAATCGAACGACCTAACATGGAAACAGGTCGAACGACCTAGAGGCATATCATTCCGAGCGACCTAGGTGAAACGAGCTAGGCATGCGACCTAACTGGCGAGCAACCTAAGATGGAACGACCTACCATGCACGCGACCTATCAGTGGTGTGACCTAGCGGGGTGAGCGACCTAACAAGGTCGAGTTAAGGAAAGGCGCGACCTTAAGAGGTGCGACCTAATGGGTAGGTAAGGTCGAGCGACCTAAATAAAGCGAACTAGGAGATGGCGCGACCTAAAGCGAACGACCTAACTGGCCTTGAGATGCTTCAATGGTCAAGCGACCTAAGGACGAGCGACCTAAAGGTTCAAGGCAGAACGACCTAAGCAACTAAATGGGGCAGAGCGACCTAAAGAAAATAGGTCAAACGACCTAATGCCCAACGACCTAGCGACCTAAATCCGAGCGACCTAAGAGCGAACGAAAATATGCAGGGCGCGTCTTCGAGGCAGTGCGACCTAGGGCCCATAATTTGCCAAACACGCTGAAAAATTGGGTTTTTCACCAATTCAATCCAAACCAAATGCAAATGCATGTGCACAAGTGATAGGGAATCATTCCCAACAATCCAATGACAGTTATAGGCAAGAATGTGAGATAAAAATCTCACCTTTGCACCAAAAATCAATGAAGATAAAGCTTGAAGCAAAGCAAGAACAGTCCAAAGCTTGAATCAATGTCTACTTCTTGAATTTGGAGTTGAATGATGGATTGCAATTGAATTTGAGCTTGGAGTTTTAATTTCCCATTCCCTCCTCCATTTTTGATGAAGCTTCTATGTTTAGGAAATGAAGAATGAAGTTGTGAAGAGAAGGAGGGTGTTGAGCTGAGTTAGTGAATGGTTCAGCCCAAACCAAAGCTCAAAGCAAAAAGTGACGAAAATTTCACTATCTCCAAACATATCGAAGTTTACACTCAAAAAGATCGCAAACGTCATTTTGAACTCAATGGAGGTGGTTTCGTGTCCTAATTTGACCGTATGCAAAAAGTAGCTTTTCGGACCAAAATCCGATTAACGATAAAATATTTAAATATAAAATCGACAAATATGAGGGTTGTTACAGACTCCCCTCCTTAAAGAAATTTCGTCCTCGCAATATATATAAGATGGAAATAAAAAGTAACAACCATAAAAGCATATTAACACAAAAGAAATTTGAAATAAGAAGTTTACCTCAAGGAGCATAAGGAAGTAAGTCCGGATGTGTTCGCTCGATGAATTCTCTAGATTCCCAAGAACAATCTTTAGGTTTTGAGGACCATTGAACTTTAACAAGCGGAACATCTTTATTTCGAAGTCGTTTGATCTATGAAGCAATAATTCGAATAGGATGCTGCTCATAAGTTAAATTAGGCGAAACTTCAATCTCCTCCACAACACCGGGCTCAAGAATAGAATCAGAATCTCGAAGGCACTTCCGTAATTGAGAAACGTGAAACACGTCGTGCATGGCAGAAAACTGAGCCGGTAATGAAAGACGATAAGCTATGGAACCAATACGTTCAGTGATAGGAAATGGCCCAATATATCGAGGCGCTAACTTTCCCGATCGACTGAAGCTTACTACACCCTTCATAGGTGAAACACGAATAAATACAAGATCTCCCACAGAAAATTCTAATTTTCTTCTTCGGTTATCGACATAGGATTTCTGTCTACTCTGGGCTTCTTTCATCCTATGTCGAATAAGATTAATCTTCTCTGTGGAATCACGAATAAGATCTGGACCCAAGACCAGCTTCTCACCGGCCTCAAGCCAACAAGAGGGAGATCGGCATGGCCTACCATAGAGTGCCTCGAAAGGTGCCATACCAATACTAGATTGGAAGCTATTATTATAGGAAAATTCAACAAGTAAAATATGATCTTTTCAACTTCCGCCAAAGTCAACAACACAAGCACGAAGAAGATCTTCAAGAGTTTGATTCACACACTCAGTTTGTCCATCGGACTGGGGGTGATAAGCGGTGCTAAAATTAAGCTTCGTTCCCAAAGCCTTTTGAAGTCTCTTCCAGAATCCACTAGTAAACAATGGATCACGATCGCTAACAATAGAAGTAGGAACTCCATGCAGTTTAATAATTTCTTTGATGAAGAATTTGGCCAGAAGAGGAATGGTTCGGTTCGACCGAATGGGGATAAAATGGGCGGATTTAGTAAGTCTGTCAACGATCACCCATAAACTATTATGACCCGAACGAGAACGGGGAAGGCCATCAATAAAATCCATGGAAATTTGATCCCACTTCCAAACTGGAATTTACAATGGCTGCAATAACCCACCGGGCCTTTGATGTTCGGCCTTAACAAGTTGGCAAGTCATGCAACACTTAACAAAGTTAGCAATATCAGATTTCATTCCCTCCCAGTAATAAAGTTGCTTAATATCTGCGTACATTTTACTGCTACCAGGATGAATGGAAAATTTGGAACGATGAGGATCTTCTAAAATATCTTTACGAAGATCTCGACTATTTGGTACGATAAGTCTACCAAATTTTCGAATGCCGCCACGAGAATCAACATCAAAGTCTTTCAAACCTACAATATCGGTTTTATCCTTAACATTCTGGATAAGATGAGCCAATTCGAGATCTAGCCTCTGAGCTTCAAGAATGCGGTCTAAAAGAGAAGGACGAGCTTCAAGGCTACATAAAACAAGAGATGAACATAAATCGGAGACACGATCTCGAATTTCACAAGTGGATAAAACCTCGAGATCTTTCCATTCGGATATCATCATGGAAACAACCGCTTGTTGCTTGCGACTAAGAGCATCAGCAACACGATTTCCCTTTTCGGGAGTATAAAGAATGTCGAGATCATAAGAGGCAAGGAATTCGAGCCAACGCTGTTGACGCAAATTAAGTTCCTTTTGAGAAAATAAATATTTCAGAGACTTATGATCAGTATAAAGTATAAATTTCTCTCCCAAAAGATAGTGTCGCCAAATTCGAAGGGCGAAAACGATAACCGCGAGTTCTAAATCATGTGTGGCATATATAGTCTCAACCGGCTTCAATTGCCTAGAAGCAAAAGCAATAACACGTTATTTTTTCATAAGAACGGCACCCAAACCAACGCGACTAACATCGGTATAAACAACAAAACCTTGATTCCCTTCGGGAATAACAAGAATAGGAGCATCAGAAAGGAGTTCTTTTAATTTCTGAAAAGAAGTTTCACATTTGTTCGACCAAATTTATTTAACACCTTTCTTGGTTAAGCCAGTAAGAGGGACGGCAATCTTAGAAAAGTCTTTTATGAAACGGCGGTAATAACCTGCCAATCCGAGGAAGCTACGGATTTTAGTCACGCTCTCCGGTCTCTTCCAATTTTGAATCGCTTCAATCTTTGAAGGATCCACTGATATTCCGGATTAGGAAATAATATGGCCGAGAAACTTCACACTAGATTGCCAAAAGTGGCATTTAGAAAATTTTGCCTTTAATTGATTTCTCCTAAGAGTTTCCAATACAATCCTAAGATGCTTTTCATGTTCCTCCTCGGTTTTAGAATACATAAGAATATCATCAATAAAGATGAGAACAAACCGATCGAGGAAATCTTTAAAAACTCGATTCATAAGGTCAACGAAATAAGCCGGAGCATTCATTAAACCAAATGGCATAACTAGCCACTCGTAAGATCCATAACGAGTACGGAAAGAAGTCAAAGGAATACTATCCTCCGCAATATGAAGCTGATGAAAACCAGTAGCCAAGTCGAATTGTGAAAAGACTCTAGCACCACTAAGCTGATCGAATAGATCATCAATCCGAGGTAAAGGATATTTATTCTTAATAGTAAGATCATTAAGCTTGCGGTAGTCGACGCAAAGCCTAAGTGTACCATAGGACTTACTTACGAAAATAGCTGAAGCTCCCCAAGGCGAGGAACTAGAGCAAATAAGTTGCTTCGTCTCCAACTCGGATAATTGTTTGCGCATCTCTTCATTCTCCTTATTGGACATACGATAAGGAGGAAGAGTAATAGGTTGAGCTCCAGGTATAAGATTAATTTCAATTGCTCGCTTAGGTGGTAATCCTAAGACGGGCTCAAATATGTCGGAAAATTCACGAACGACGCGAATAAGAGAAATGACAACCTCCTCATCATCATTGTCATCATCACGAGGATTTAAAGAATATAAAGATGCAACCAAAGCGGAATCTGAACCTTTAAGAATAATAGAAATCTGATTAACAGATTGCGGATGTCGGAGATAAATAGTCCGTTCAGGGCATAGGATATGAGCTTCATAACTGGTAAGCCAATCCATACCCAAAATCATTCCAAAGCCTAAGTAACGCATGACATGCAAATCAGCTAGGAAAGAAAAATCACACAAAATAATCTCCACATCTTTACAAAGATAATTAAGAGTTGCGGATCCACCAACCGGATTCGCAATTCTTAAAGAAGTCTTTAAAGCAACAACACTCAAAGAAAAAGTATCGACAAGTTCCTTTGATATAAAAGAATGGGATGCACCCGTATCAAAAAGAACTCGAATAGTTGATCATGAAATTTAATAATGCCATCAAGGACAGAATGAGACATACCTTGACCGCGAGATGTGTTGCCAGGGGCTTGAGCCACATTAAGCTTTCCTTCCTTCTTTCCCTGAAGTCTGGGGCATAAATGTGTATAATGATTCGGGCTTTTACAATAGCGACAAGAACGGGGCTTTGAACACTTGTTCGCAAAATGGTCCTTAGAACCACAGTTATAGCATTGCCCGCTACTAGGGGTAGAAGTCTTTGCTGCCGGAGGTGCAGGTTTCCCCTTTTTGTTAGGATAAAGACCTTTGAATTTGTTTGGCCTCTTCTTGTTGTTGAAGTTTGGTTTGGCACCCACAACTTCAACATCACTTTCCTTATCCGCCTCTTCAAGACAAAGAGCGATATCAATGAGCTGGTCAAAAGAAATTTCCAATTTTAGAAGTAGTGGCTTCTTGAGATTCTTATTTAAGCCATAAACGAATCTTTGGTTCTTCTTCAATGGGGTGTTGATTTATTCAACCCCATATTTAGACAGTGACTCGAAGGACGTGACATAATCTGTCATAGAGGATTCACCTTGAACAAGGTCTATAAAACGACGAGCCAATGTCACCTTCTCAACTTCTGGTACAAATTTTAACTCGAAGCGTTCCCGAAATTGCTCCCAGGTGAGATCCGCTTCATTGATTTCAGAAATAAGAAGTTCATACCAGTCCAATGCTCTTTCTTGGAGCATACTGGAGGCCACCTAAACTCGGTGAAGATCGATAAGATTCATGCGAGAAAAGATTCGATCACATGTTCTTAACCAAGCCTGGACCTCGATAATAGTTTCGGAACCTTTGAATGGTTTCCCACCCAAGTTGGTATAATCGTTACACAAGCGTGCAAATCCAGACTTAGGATGAGTAGGTTCCTGATTAGGACCAGCTGCCTGAGCATTCTTTACTAAATCAAGAAGCTGTTGAGCAGTCATAAAAACTCCATCCTGGGGAGTAACAGTGGATGGTCCAGCTCTGGGACGACCTGGTCTAGACATTCTTTTCTTTATGAAAGAGAGAAGAGGAAAAGTCATTCTCCAAATAAATATCAAGCAAATCTTGATAGATAGAACAAGGATACATAAAAGGAAATAGGATAAATCGGTACGAAGACTCGAATTAAATCCTAAGGCACGACTCCTAAGTTGGACTTAGGACGATGATCCTTGTTAAGTTATTCTACATTGTTCCGAAGTTTGGCTCTGATACCAAGCTGTGATGCCCGACCTCTATACCCACGCTAGCCAAGAACACTACGGTGTAATGCTGTCAACTAGCATGAAGAATAAGGCTGTTGAGGAGCGACCATCCATGTAACTTCTTTGTGCGAGCACCGATATGTCAGAGAGAATAGCATGTACTTCATTTAAGGAGGAAATCCGACATACCGATACAAACTCAAAGCTATCACACAGTGGCTATATATAATCTTCGGAAACAAACATAGAAATAAACATAACATAAATTAGTCACAGACATCCATATCACAAAGGCGGAAAAAGATATGAATATATAACACATGAAAGTGTACATCAGAGTAGTGGTCAGAAAGATCCACGATAATACAAAAGAATAGCAACACGTGCTATTCAAAAGAATAAGTACACAACATAGAGTCTATATCTCAAATGTGTACATCCAAAAACTACTAAGCTAAGTAGTTAGCCAAAAGTCAGAATAATCCAGAGGAGAAGTCAAGCAGAAGCACTTGTAACATCTCGGTCTGACCCGAGTATTATTTATAAGAAAATAATAAACGGATCAGTCTAGCTATAAATATCAGATGATATGGTATAAAATAACAGACATGGCATGAACATGTAATATCCATAGTGGCATACTAATATAAGTATGTAATTGAAAATCAACAAGAGATTAATCAATATCACAAGAATCTTCTCAAAGATATAATAGGGTATCATACCCTAAACTTGTATTCATAACAAGTCAATGACACACAAATTCACCAATGCACAAAAATTGATAAATATTATCAATGGAAATCACGAAAATTGGTGAAGCACAAAATTCCAGAAATCATCACAAGAAATCCAGAAATCACAAGAAGGGGGAGGCCTATCACAAAACGGGAGTATGAAAACTCACCAACACGTGTATCACAAAACGAGACGCTATCTCATGGTAGCTAACCATTACTATTTGAGCCGAAGCTCCACAAGAATGGCCCAAAGACCGTGGGGCGCTACCCCATATATGTGATGGTGAAACATCACACAAACATGGTTTAGTCTCCCTCATAGACAAAGACACATCGCACAGTTGCTATTCTAAATCAAATCACAAAAATGATCATCATCATCATCAAGAAGTGTCAATTACACCAAGCTAGTAAATATATGAGTTTAGCTTCATGTCCCATAACCACTTGCTTAACTTAAATATTTACGAAAAAGCTGTGAATCTTCACTAGAAAATTGTCACAAGAGGTTCAATCGAACAAGTCCAAGAATTAACCGACGAAGTGAACGCAAGCGTTTTATGCTACTCGTTTTACTAAGTCGTTTAATTAGATTTCTCGTACGAGTGAGGTAAAGGTTTGTATATGCTAGTAGATTGGGAAACGGTTTGAGAAAAGGAGTTTTGTAAGAAAATAGTGTTGAAATCGCTTTGATAAAAGAGTTTTGTTATTTACTACTAGTATTGAAACCTTCATATTTATAAAGTGACAAGTCACAAAATTGATTGTAGAAACAAATCAATCACCAAAGCTCACATCCAAAGACATGAATAAAATCCAAAGAAATCCATATGAATCCATCATAATGGTAATACGATGCAGCGCCTCACAAGAATAACTTTAAATCGCGAACTAGGAGTGAGTCGTGGCCTAACAAAGTAGCGCCCCAGGAATCACGACCTAGAACTAAGGAGTTGCGACCTAAAACCAACATGTTACGACCTAACTCTTGGCCGAGCTAAACAGTTAACAGGGACGTGCGACCTAAGGGGTGAACAGGTTGAGCGACATAAGTCATAGTCGAGCTAAGAAAAAAAAATCGAACGACCTAACGTGGAAACAGGTCGAACGACCTAGAGGCATATCATTCCAAGCGACCTAGGTGAACCGAGCTAGGCATGCGACCTAACTGGTGAGCGACCTAAGATGGAACGACCTACCATGCACGCGACCTATTAGTGGTGCGACCTAGCGGGGTGAGCGACCTAACACGGTCGAGTTAAGGAAAGGCGCGACCTTAAGAGGTGCGACCTAATGGGTAGGTAAGGTCGAGCGACCTAAATAGAGCGAACTAGGAGATGACGCGACCTAAAGCGAACGACCTAACTGGCCTCGAGATGCTTCAATGGTCAAGCGACCTAAGGACGAGCGACCTAAAGGTTCAAGGCAGAACGGCCTAAGCAACTAAATGGGGCAGAGCGACCTAAAGAAAACAGGTCAAACGACCTAATGCCCAACGACCTAGCGACCTAAATCCGAGCGACCTAAGAGCGAACGAAAATATGCAGGGCACATCTTCGAGGCAGTGCGACCTAGGGCCCAGAATTTGCCAAACACATTGAAAAATTGGGTTTTTCACCAATTTAATCCAAACCAAATGCAAATGCATGTGCACAAGTGATAGGGAATCATTCCCAACAATCCAATGACAGTTATAGGCAAGAATGTGAGATAAAAATCTCACCTTTGCACCAAAAATCAATGAAGATAAAGCTTGAAGCAAAGCAAGAATAGTCCAAAGCTTGAATCAATGTCTTCTTCTTGAATTTGGAGTTGAATGATGGATTGCAATTGAATTTGAGCTTGGAGTTTTAATTTCCCATTCCCTCCTCGATTTTTGATGAAGCTTCTATGTTTAGGAAATGAAGAATGAAGTTGTGAAGAGAAGGAGGGGGTTGGGCTGAGTTAGTGAATGGTTCAGCCCAAACCAAAGCTCAAAGCAAAAAGTGACGAAAATTTCACTATCTCCAAACATATCGAAGTTTACACTCAAAAAGATCACAAACGTCATTTTGAACTCAATGGAGGTGGTTTCGAGTCCTAATTTGACCGTATGCAAAAAGTAGCTTTTTGGACCAAAATCCGATTAACGATAAAATATTTAAATAAAATATTTAAATATAAAATCGACAAATATGCGGGTTGTTACAGATGCGGTAGCTTGTTATTTTCTAAGTACAACTGTTGGTTCCCATGGAGAACTACAGTGTGCGTTCACAAGATGAAGTATCCGAGTGTTCCATATTATCTGTAATTTAGGTGGGAGTTAATCGGTCGAAGTCTCAACGGATTCCGAATTAGTATGAAGAAGTTATTACAGTCTGAACAAAAAATAATAGCGAATTCTGCACTAGGCGGAGTCAAATATGAGGACGTGGTAGCTTGTTATTTTCTAAGTAAAACTGTCAGTCCCCATGAGAACTACAGTGTGCGTTCACAAGATGAATTATCCAAATGTTCCATATTGTCCATAATTAAGGTGGGAGTTAATCGATCGAAGTCTCACTGGATTCTGAATTCGTATGAAGAAGTTATTACAGTCTAAACAAAAAATAATAGCGGCTTCCACACTAGGCGGAGTTCAAATATGAGAATGTGGTAGCCTGTTATTTTCTAAGTAAAACTGTCAGTCCCCATGGAGAACTACAGTGTGCGTTCACAAGATGAATTATCCGAATGTTCCATATTGTCCGTAATTAAGGTGGGAGTTAATCGGTCGAAGTCTCGCCGGATTCCGAATTAGTATGAAGAAATTATTGAAGTATGAACAAAAAAATAGCAGCTTCTGCACTAGGCGGAGTTCAAATATGTGGATTTGGTAGCCTGTTATTTTCTAAGTACAACTGTCGGTTCTTATGAAGAACTACGGTGTGCATTCACAAGATGACGTATCCGAGTGTTCCATATTGTCCGTAATTTAGGTGGGAGTTAATGGATCGAAGTCCCGCTTGATTCCAAATTAGTTTGAAGAAGTTATTGCAGTCTGAACAAAAAAAATAGCGGCTTCTGCACTAGGCAGAGTTCAAATATGGGGATGTGATAGCATGTTAATTTCTAAGTAAACTGTCAGTCCCCATGGAGAACTACAGTGTGCGTTCACAGGATGAAGTATCCGAGTGTACCATATTGTCTGTAATTTAGGTGGGAGTTCATCGTCGAAGTTTTGCCTTATTCCGAGTTAGTATGAAGAAGTTATTGCAGTCCGAAGAGAAAAAAGCGGCTTCTGCCTAGGCGGAGTTCAAATATGAGGATGTAGCCTATTATTTTATAAGTACAATTATTAGTCACCATGGAGAACTACAATGAGCGTTGAAGTGGGGATATAGCCTGTTGTTTTCTAAGTACAACTGTTAGTCACCACGGAGAACTATAGTGTGCGTTCACAAGACGAAGTATCTAACTGTACCGTATTGTCCGTAATTTAGGTGGGAGTTCATTGGTCGAAGTATCGCCTAATTCCGAGTTAGTATGAATGCAGTCTGAACAAAAAAATAGTGGCTTCTGCACTAGGCGAAGTTCAAATATTGGGATGTGGTAGCCTGTTATTTTCTAAGTACAACTGTCAGTCCCCATTGAGAACTATAGTGTGCGTTCACAAGATGAAGCATTCGAGTGTTCCATATTGTCCGTTATTTAGGTGGGAGTTAATCGGTTGAAGTCTCGCTGGATTTCAAATTAGTATGAAGAAGTTATTGCAGTCTGAAAAAAAATTAGCGGCTTCTGCACTAGGCGGAGTTCAAATATGGGGATGTGGTAGCATGTTATTTTCTAACTAAACTGTCAGTACCCATGGAGAACTACGGTGTGCGTTCACAAGATGAAGTATCAGAGTGTATTATATTGTCCGTAATTTATGTGGGAGTTCATTGTTCGAAGTTTCGTCTAATTTCGAGTTAGTATGAATAAGTTATTGTAGACTGACCAAAAAAAATAGCGGCTTCTGCACTAGGCGGAGTTCAAATATAGGGATGCGGTAGCTTATTATTTTCTAAGTACAATTGTCAGTCCCCATGGAGAACTAAAGTGTGCATTCACAAGATGAAGTATCCGAGTGTTCCATATTGTCCGTAATATAGGTGGGAGTTAATCGGTCGAAGTCTCACCGGATTCCGAGTTAGTATGAAGAAAATAATGCAGTCTGAACAAAAAAATTAGCGGCTTCCGCACTAGGCGGAGTTCAAATATTGGGATGTGATAGCCTGTTATTTTTTAAGTACAACTGTCAGTCCCCATGGAGAACTACAGTGTGCATTCACAAGATGAAGTATCCGAGTGTTCCATATTATCCGTAATTTAGGTGGGAGTTAATCGGTCGAAGTCTCGCCGGATTCTGAATTAATATGAAGAAGTTATTGCAGTCTGAACAAAAAAATAGTGGCTTCTGCACTAGGCGGAGTTCAAATATAGGGATGTGGCAGCATGTTATTTTCTAAGTAAACAGTCAGTCCTCATGGAGAACTACGGTGTGCGTTCACAAGATGAAGTATCCGAGTGTACCATATTGTCCGTAATTTAGGTGGGAGTTCATCGGTCGAAGTTTTGCCTGATTCCGAGTTAGTATGAAAAATTTATTGCAGTCTAAACAAAAAAATAGCAACTTCTGCCTAGACAGAGTTCAAATATGAAGATGTAGCTTGTTATTTTATAAGTACAACTATTAGTCACCATGGAGAACTACAGTGAGCGTTGAAGTGGGGATATAGCGCTTGTTATTTTCTAAGTACAACTGTTAATCACCATGGAGAACTACGGTATATGTCTGAAGTATTCGAGTGTTCTATATTGTCCGTAATTTAGGTGGGAGTCTATCGGTTGTAGTTTTGATCGATTCCGAGTTAGTATGAAGAAGTTATTGAAGTGTGAACAAAAAAATAGCGGCTTCTGCCTAGGCGGAGTTCAAATACGGGGATGTAGCCTGTTATTTTTTAAGTACAACTGTTAGTCACCATGGAGAACTATGTTATACGTTCACTAGATGAAGTATCCGAGTGGTGCTTATTGTCTGTAATTTAGATGGGAGTCCATCAGTCGAAGTCTCGCGTGATTCCGAGTTAGTATGAAGAAGTTATTGTAGTCTGAACAAAAAGAATAGCGGCTTCTGCCTAGGCGGAGTTCAAATATGAGGATGTTACTACCAAATCTACTTCCACTGGTACAACTAAAAATGCATGCACGTTGTGATTAAATGCAGGCCCACTTGGGCGTGCATATGTACTCTTTTGTTTTATGTTACTTAATGGCATCGACAAAGAAAATCCTTGCATAAAACAAAGTCTTTTAAAACGAACTGAAAACCAATTCCATAAACTTATTTCTACCCTTTGATTTCAAACTAGTACTTTCCATCGGTTAGAATGAAACCATTCAAGTTGGATATTATCACCTCTCAAACATTGACTGACAGCATTTCTAACATCAAAATAGAAATAAGTTTTCATACCTTAAAGTCTAGAAATTAAAATAGGATTCAAGAGTTCCAATATACTTATTACTAGAACACTTTCCAAAGTAACTTATTTAAACTCAAAGTTTGATTTAAAAAGGCAACATCTTTCATTTTTATAAAGTAATCAACTTATTTAATAAAAGTAAAGTGTTATAAACCCAACTTCCTTTCCTATTCCTCGAAACCGTTTACTATAACAAAAATGTTATAGTCCATAATCACTTTCTCTTTTCTCAAAAACATCTATTAAAACAATAGTGTTGTAATCCATGCTTCCTTCCACTTTTAAAATTACTTTTAAACTCTTTAAAACATAATTGAAACTTGCATTTAAGACATCCTTTTATGGTCATTTTAAATAAAACTTAACTTTTGAAACATATCAGCATCCTTTATAAAATTTAAACCCCTTGTTTAATTAACTCAAATAGATTCTTAAAAATATATTTAAATCTTAAAACCCCTTTTAAAAACTTATACCACTTTTATAAAACACCTTCGAAAAGAATTTACAAAATATATAGAATAAATAATTCTTTTCTTGGCAAAGCCAACGGGGTTAAATGGCCCCTACCATATATTTATATCAATAAGCAGTTACTTACAATATAAGTGAGATATAAGGAAGTAAGAAAGACAGAAATTAAGAAGAAAAAGGAAGGAAAAAAATAAAAATATTAAAGACATGAGGTTAGAAGGACACATCTACCAAGCTAAGACCATTTAGCTATAGTGACTGAATCAAAGGGGTGGGTAGACATTGTTATCATAGATAGGATTTTGCCGCATATCAGATAATATATTTGCATACAATTCTTGCTCTTGTGTAGGAACATTCTTGGATTTCTTTCTTGCCATATTACTCATATAGGGACTTTCAACAATATTAATATTTCATAAGTAGACGATTGCTTCCATCTTGTAGCATTATACATACTCATCCATTCAAGCTTACTATTAATTTAAGATGATCCAAAACCACCCCTGAACTTTACTTTAGTCCATAAGAATCGTGTGAAGGACATCTAAAGAATACATAAAGAATATCCTCAACCGTAGAAGAACAAAATAAGCACATAGTCGAGACAACCATACCTTTCACTGCCAAATTACCCAGAGTATGAAGAGCATTTCTAAGTACCTTCCAGAGCATAAAATTAAGCTTTTCATTTGCATTTATGTTCTAGACTCTTTATATCAGGGGAAAAAAGGCAACTGATTTTCTCCCACAATGGCAGAGTAGACAACATGAGTAGAGTGGTCTTGTAGGATATCTGACCATTTATACTCTTTATTTGTGCTATAGATATAGGGTTTATCATTAAGTAATATGCATAATGCATTTATTGAGGAGTTACTTGTATGTGGTTGAGAGATTTTTCCATTGGTGATATAGGATGTGGCTCTAGCATGTAAGGAAATGCCAGACTAAATAATATTATCATGAGAGAGCATTCTTTGGAGTATTAAGCCATTTCAATCCATGGAGCAGTCCAAAATTTGGAACTTCTCATTGATGATAAGAGAAGTTTAGTATGCGGTAGCAAGATATCCCTTATTTTTAGCATTGTTTTCCATACCCAACTTTGAGCCTGTTTAGGTGAGGCAATCCATATTTCATCAAGTTATTTCTTATGCTCCATTGTACCCACAACAAATTTTTTCTTGAAACAAGATTATGAAAGTGCCTAGACAAAGCTGCTATGTTCCAATTCTTTATGTTTTCTATGCCCAAACCTCCCTTTCTTTTTGTCATTTCAAGTTTTTTGAAAGCTATTTTAGAAAGTTTATTAGAGTGTATTGTTCTAGACCATAAGAATTTTATAATAGCAGATCTTATTATAACAATCAGCTTTGTAGGCAATAAAAATATTCTGCTCCAATACATTGTCATAGAAAGTATGACAACATTTATTATTACTGGCCTCCTAGGTTGCGAAATAAACCTATTTTCCCATCTATTAAATACCGCTGTTATCTTTTCATATAGAGAAACATATTGAGTAACTAAAATTCTCTTTGTAGCTAGAGGAATACTAAGGTAGGCCATGTCAGATTCCAAATGGAGCATATTAGTGATGTTCAAGCATTCAGTGACTAGATGACTAGGCAATCCAACTATTAATATATGAGATTTTTTAGAGTTTGTTTGAAGACCAGAAAACTTGTAGAAGCAGGATAGGGTATTCATAATTGATTGTAGGGACTTGGCACTTGGTTTGGTGAATATTAGTAAGTCATCAGCAAAAGCCAGAGAACTTATCATGGGTTTTCTACATTTAGGATGAAGATCAAAATTATGCAGAGCAACTTGCGACTCGAAGTGGTGCTCGCGTATTTTCTACATTTAAATATGAAATCGATGAATATGCAGATTGTTACACATCTGGAGTTGTGCTCGCGTATTTTGGTATGCGACTCGAAGTGGTGAGCCTGGCGGTTGTCTTAAAGGCGGCTCGAGTTCTTTTGTGATTGTCTCGGGTTTGGCCAAGATGAATTTCTAGTTTTAAATCTCTAGCAAATGTTTTATAAAGAAATCAAAGTTTTATAAGTTTTAAAACAAAGTAAGTTGAGTTTTTAATGTTTTAGATATTTTTCTAGTTTTTAAAGAAATGTTTAACAATTTTTTTTTAAATTTATATTAAAATAAATTAGTTTTTGAAAGTATGATAATCATGTTTTAAAATAACT
Source organism: Allium fistulosum (assembly GCA_030737815.1). Classification (NCBI taxonomy): domain Eukaryota; kingdom Viridiplantae; phylum Streptophyta; class Magnoliopsida; order Asparagales; family Amaryllidaceae; genus Allium; species Allium fistulosum. The sequence continues at coordinate 728,956,896 of CM060902.1, read as the reverse complement.
ATATGTTAAAATTTGTTAAACAACCTTGAAAGGTTTTCAAAGATTTAAAGGTTAAATTAAATGTTAAATTGCTTTTAAATTATAATTGATTTCTAAATGTTTTATTTTTAAATATTGTTTAATGATATAATTATGTAAACCAATTATAATAAAGAGTTTATCTTTAAGTAATTAAGATTTTGATTAATTTAAGATAATTTAAAGTTTTACTATCTTGAATTAATTAAGTTAATTAAGGAAAATTAAGTTTAATTAATTAATATTATTCAAGAATTAATTAAGGAATTAATTAAGAGTAATTAATCGATTTAAATTAATTCATTTAAAATAATTAAGGATTGAAAATTAATTAATTTGAGATTAATTAATTAAGTAGTTAAGGTTGATTAATTTGTAATTAGAGATTAATTAATTTATAATTAAAAAGTAATTAATTTGTAATTAAGTTTTATTAATTAATAATTAAGCTTTATTAATTAATAATTAAGAAATAATTAATCTATAATTAAAGTTAATTAAGAATTATTAACTATTATTAAAGGATAATTAATCTATAATTAAAGACTAATTAATTTGTTTAAAGGTAATTAAGGGATGAATTACCAATTGTAATTAAGGAAGTGAATGTGATAAATTTTAGTTAATTAATTTGTTAATTAATTAAAGCTAATCATTTGAGGGTTGATTAAGTATAAATACTTAATGAAATTGAATAGTGTAATTACTCAGTAAAGTAATTAATGCATAATTATTGGATGTAATTAATTAAAGGAAATTACTTAATGGGAAGTAATTAAAGTATAATTACTTAGTAGAAGTAGTTAAAGATTAATTACTTGGTGTAATTAATCAAAGGATTTATATAATTAATTAAGAAGTTAATTAATTAAGGTAAGTAATTATAGGATGGTAATTTCTATTTATGATTAAGGTTGATTAATGGAAGTGATTAATTAAAAGTTTAATTAATTAATGTAATTAATTAAGAATTAATGTAATTAATTATAGTTAATTAATTAATGGAAGTAATTAATTAAGGATCATTAATTAATGTAATTAATGAAGTAATTAATGGTAAATTACTGTGAATGGTTAAGAATAATTTAATTTGTGTAATTAATTTAAGGTGAATTACTTAAGGTAATTAAGAATAACTAATTAGGATGATTAATTAAGATGGATAATTAGAGGATGATCAATTAATTGATTTGTAATTAATTAATGATTAAGTAAGCAAGATTTATGTGATGAAAGTAATTAATTTAATTTATTTAAATTAATTAGAGATGGAAGTAATTAATTTAATTCACTTTAAATTAATTATAGATGGTGATTAATAAATCATTGCTTATGGATGTTGAATGATATTGATTGCCTTGAATGGTTTAAGATATCAGTATGACATAAGTGATGCTATGTGATATGGATGTTTTGGTTGAAATGTGATGATAATGGGAATTATCTGTTTATGATAATAATGTGACTTATCTGTTTGTGATGATACTATGAATTATCTATTTGTGTGTACATAGATAATAGAATTGAATTGTTTTAACTTTAAACAACTTGGAACTAAAAGATGGCGATTTGGATTTCGATGAGACCGGGATCGGGTTTCCAGATTTGGATATCCGAAAACCATATCGATCTAAATTAACGATAGGTCGTGAATCTCAAGTGAAGATGAAGATTCAGAGCGCAAGGGTTATTGTCGTTAACTCTGAGGGTGATTCCAAAATGAGTGTAACAAGATAATGCCTTCGGTTTCGTTCGAACCCGGAACGAACTTGTATGGATTGAATGCTTTCAGAACATCGTTAGGTGGACGATGAGCATTCTAAGTGATGTGTTATGATAAGGTAATCGTAGCCTCAAGCCTCATCAACCGGGAATGGCTAAAACATGGGAGGTGCAGCAAGGCTAAGTGGGTCATACCCAAGTAGGATGAGATGAACCCCTGTTTAGAGTCCCTTTTTATTCGGCTGTGTGGGCGGTTGAATAGCTACAACCGCTGGGGTTATCTTATTCGGGACTGTCTAGTAAGAGATGGTTCCGGCTTTGTGTTGCAGGGGATTTAGGGTGGATCCTCGGTACGGTGATCTAGCCACGTACTGTGACGGGCGGTACCCCAATAGCCCGCCATTGTATGGAATCCAAACTCCAATAAGCGCCGTTTAGTTTTGCCCAACTATGTTGGAACGTGAGATGTAAGCATTCCAGCTATTTCTGTATTCTACTTGAAAACCCTAGACCCTATCATAATATCACTAGATTTCCTATCAAATGTTGGTTAGCGTAAGGTAAAAACTTACCCATGTTTATGTGTAGGGAGTCTTACGTGATACCTTTGTTTTTCAAAAGGTTTTTAAAGTTAAGCAACTTTAACCGTTTACTCATACTAGACCCATGTCTGACCCGGAGTTTATTTCTGTTTTTCTTAAACTCTCGGGTACTCAAATTTTTATGAGTAGCCAAGGGATTCAGGTTAGCTTTGACGAATTCTGGAGGAGCAATGGAGCAGGAGGCTTCAGCGTATAGATATATATTGGTTCCACTGTGCTAGTGTTATATCTGTATCTGTATTGTATATTGAATTGTAAATAGACAAATCTTTATAACTGTCTACTGTATTGTAATATGAGCTGTGTAACTCTGATATATGTAAGACTATGTAATAGTTATGTGATGTATTATATTTTGTTCCGTTTCCACTGTGAGATTCTGATGTTGTTTAGTTCTTTCTTCTCTATCTTTTCTCTTTTCTATCCCTTTCTTTCTTAAAGATGATGCGACTTTCTGGTGATAGAAGATCGGGTCGCTACAGTTGGTATCAGAGCATAGGTTGAGCGAATACCTAGGCTCTGGAGTGGTATCTTTCTTGAGAGAGCGTATTTGTAATTTTGAATATATATATATATGTATATCTATATTTCTACCTATCTGTTGGGTTACCTGTTCGGGTTTTCCAACATAAGTTATAAAGGTAGATAAGGTAGTGGTGTGTGTAGCATGACTACCAATGGAAGAAGTCTGAGTATTGTGGTTGGAAGAGTATCTGTCGAGACTATAGACCCAATATCGTCTCGAGTGAGCTTTGCTATGGTGTAATAATTTTATTGATCTCTAAAGGAAACCTGTTATGGTTCGGAGTTCATCATTAAAGTGCAAGTTTGATCGCGCTCGTTTTAGCGGATTTTTGAGAGTTTGGATCTATCGTTTAGGTAAAAACAAGTGATGGTATGTTGGCAACCTCAGGAAGTAGTAGTTGCATGGTGAGACGCAGTGACTATGGATGTTTCCGAAGATGTTTTCTTTGGAACAAGTTTGAGGGAGTGTGTCTGCATCGATGATGAGACCGAGTTTCAGCTGGATGTTGTGTTTTGTTTGAGGTCCGAGTTTCTCAAAAGAGCTTTGGATTAGGAAGTTTTGGCATCCGTGGCAGCAGTGCAGCTGGGAGATGTTTTGTGCCAGCAGGAAGATCTTTTGGCTTAATAGAACCCTAGTGGTGGAATTCAGAAGCAGCAGAGTGGACCCATTTCTTCGGTGGATTGGTTAGTCAAGAACAAGCTGTTCTGATTTGTGGAGAGAGAATAGTATCTGTGGATATTGGTCTGGATGGGATCGCAAAAGCGACTTGCGATAGTTGAGTGATTCTCTTGGATAATCTTTTGCATGGATTTGTGGCATCCCTAGAGGATGTATGAGTTATAGAGTTGTCAAAGATTTGTCCAGAAGTTTTCAAGGAAGCCAGCAGTTTGTCCACATTAGGAAGTTTAATTTCCTTTGACCTGGGTCTGGAAGAGATACCGGTGGTTTAGCTAAGGAGATGGATGGTTTCTAAAGAAGATTTGGTGGAGCATTTGTGTTTTCTCTTCTGTATCTAGTTTCGAGTTTCTTCCAGCTAAGGGTAGCTGAAGACAGTACCCTTGACTGAGGACTCATATGTTTCTTTGAGCAGTTGGTTATGTCTTTGAGATAACCAACGTTTCCGATTGTGGTGGATCTGATGAACTGTGTGTCCAGGAGGTATTGGTTAAGATTTTGCTCGAATTCATCGACATGCGCATCTACTCCAGATCAGAGTTGTGCAGCGGAAGCAAGATGGCAGCTGTTCTAGAGTGGAAGCAATCAGAAGTTGCAGTGTTATGAAATTAGAGAATTTCTATAGGAAATTTTTCTGGATTTTAGGCCAGATTGGCAAGTGCATCTATTTTGTCTTTTCCGGATAGGAGAAGTAAGTTGTAATCTACTAATGATGGTGGAGTAGAGTGGTATTCTGGATTTTGGGTAAATATGGAGAGGATCTTTTTGTTGAGTTATTTTGATCCAGTTTGTTTATTGAAGCATCAGCGAAGATTGAGCTGATCAGGAAAGGATGTGGGCAGTCCAGGATCATCAAAGGAGTTTTGTGGGTAAGAAACGGAAGAATTTGGAATTCGAAGTTGGAGACTTCGTTGATGTTGAGATTTTCTCCAGTTAACGGAGCAATAAGATTGGGTAAGACTGTGAGGTTAGCTCCGAAGTATATTGGATTTTTCTGTATTCTTTGCAAGGATAAGTGTTGACCTAAAGGGGTTGAATTGCCAGTTTGGAAGACTGGGATTCAATGTATTTCATGTATCTTTGAGGGAGTATGTGTATAATCCATCTTTGGTTTTGGAACCAGTAGTTCAGAAGGTTTGGTAGTTGAGTCAGACTTGTCTATAGTCTGATATCCTGTCTAGTTTTGTAGATCTAGATGAGCAGGAGCTCTATAGCTTAGTAGTATAGTTTTGTTTGGATTCTGTAGGGCGAGTATCCTGGTAACAACCCGGGATTTGCATTACCAATTAATAAATAAAAGTTAGGATTTTTATTTATTTTAATGAAGCATAAAAGGATTTGGAATAACAAAATTTATTGGAAAAAGGCTATTTTAATTAAATGGGAAATATGGGATTTTAAAATGAGGATAAAATGTTATTTTTGGAAAGTTAAATATTTTAGGAGAGATTTTAAAACGGGTTTGGATAAGAAAAATGAGTTTTATGAACATATATGAACACTTAGACTAATTTTTGGAAAACATGTAAATAACTCTCTTCTTATTGGATTACTAAACCTAGCCCAATAACCCACCCTAAACCTCCTCTATAAATTATCTCAAACTCTCCTAACCTCATTCATTCATCCCTAATCAAAACCCTAATCATTTCCTAAAGCTTTCATAACAAAAATGGCCTCTATCTTCATCTCCTTCTAGTTTTAGCTTATGCAAGTCATTCTATGCAAAGGTAATGCAAATACCCACCTTAAATCCAATTTTATATCTTTCTAATTTCTGAAATTTATTTGGTAACACATGTTTTATGTGTTTTTTTGATCTTATAGCCTCCTAATCATCTTTTGCTAACTTGGGTTGATGCTATAGTAGTCTTTGTTACTTTCAAGAGAGGTATATTGCTAAAAACCTCTTCTAATATGTGTTTAATCATCTTTTGATTTCAGTAATCATTTAGTAACACATGTTTTATTATGTAACATGTGAATCATAACTCTTTGATCCTCTTTGCTTTCATTTTGGGTGTGCACACAAGTTGCTTGCTATATTGGTTGAGGTAATATATGCTAGCTGAAATTATAATTAGTTTATTGCTGTTAGTAAATTAGGAATATCTCATTCATCTTAAATAGGAATTAAGATTTTCTTGATGTTCTGGAAAGCTAATTCTGTAGGTTATAAGTTTTATGTTTTGAGTTTTGCCTAATTTTGTGGTTTGAATGGTCGAAATCACGTTTGTTTGTCGCTGACCTGACAACAAACTACAGGGTTGATAAAATAAAAAAAAACCTGAAATTGATTTGGCCATAAGTTACCCGTTTTTGATCCGAATTAGATAATTTTGGATGTTCCGGAAAGCATAAAACATATGCTACAATTTTTGTTCAGTGTGTTTTCGGTAATTTTGCCATTTAGATGACCTGAAATGCGTTTAAAGACAGAAGACCAATTATGTCTTTAACAAGTTATCTTGAGTTTCAATCTAATATTGTTTTGCATGTATCTCTCTCGTTTTTGATCCGAATTAGATAATTTTGAATGTTCCGGAAATATTAAAACATATGCTACAATTTTTTTCCAGTGAGTTTTCTGTAATTTTGAGTCTAACTAGGTCAAAAATTGATTTTTCTACTATCTTCCCGAGAGCGATACACATATTAGCTCTGTGGATGAAATAGAAACTATTTTGGTCATAACTTTTGTGCCGCTAGTCGGAATTTGACGATTTTGGTCTCGTTGGAAAGATGGAGTTATGAACTCCATATCTGAAAAGTTTGGTCATCATCTGAGTTCATTAGACCCTTCGAATTTCCTGTCAGAGTTGAATCCAGATCGCTGTGCAAAACAGTGCATTTCATGTTTCTATGTCCGACTTTGGAACGTCGCTACGCCTTCGTTTCAAGTCAGAATCGAGTAATTCTTTTTGCGTTCTGAAGTAGGAATGTCGGACTACGTTCCTACCAATTTTCATGCCATTCGGATTCAGTCTGCTGGTCCGAAAAATTTTCCGAACTTGGGTTTGCGTCAGTTTTGGACTATTTTCCAACACTTGGAATATTTTCAGTGATTTTCTGGTTTTATCGATTTCTTTGAGATTTGTCTCTGGATTTTGTACCCGGGCCTTATAAAAAGGTATTAAAAGGATTTTTCGCTCCGAAATGGCTTTCAAAATTATTATATAATATTATTTTTAATTAGTAGACTATTTACTCCATAATAGGAGAGTTTTCAAAAGCCGTTTTAGAGTGTTCTCAAAATCAATTATAAATCCGTTTCGAACCATTATTTTCTATAATAAAAATCTCACACTCACTTTTTAGCACGTCGAGCGAAGTGGAAAGGTGCTTAAACGGTTAGGAAATCTCCGGCCTATGGAACCGTGTGCATTTTCTTTCTAGTTAATCCCCGACCTATTCGATTGATCGTTTTGACCTTTGGGTCTAGTTTACCGATGATACGAGGTGGACTTTTTATTGTTTGGAGTGTGAGCTTGCTATTGGTTAGTAAACCGTTTAGTGCGAACGTGGGGTATGAGACTCATTGTTAACACTTTACGGGTTCCTCTCCAAGAAGTTTGTGACACATTAGCCTCTGGGCAGCCAGTACTGGACCTCTGGGCAGCCAGTACTGGACCTCTGGGTCACCACGCCTCTGGGCAACCGTCTCTGGACACCTGTTCTATGGAGTAGTTTCTTTTTCGGCATGTGCCTCTGGGCCTTTATCCTTCTGGGAAGGATCTCTCCGTCTCGCGCGTTCCGCATCTGTGCGAGTGATCGATCACAACTCTACAGTACTTGGCAATAACGACTCCGGTCGGTGCACGTGCTATACTTGTATTATCTGATGATTTTTATATCCATTCAAGTACCGCCATTCGGTGTTGGTTCTATGGAACCATACGATGTAAGTGCGATTACCTTGTGGATTCACAGTGTCTCTGGACACTGCTTTTCAGTGTTTGATTTCATTGACTTTTCAGTATATCCCCATTGCTCTTTGGAGCATCGATCTTTACTTGGGCATTGATTACCGACTCTGGTCACTCTTGGGATTATTGCCTATGGGCCACTTTTTATAGCTTTGGCTACGCCGATGATATGAGGCGATTTTATTTATTCAACACTTTGGTGCTGATATTCTCTTTGAAGATTTTTACTGTTGATTGATGATTAGGGACCGTCATTATATTCATGTGGTCCAAAATACTCTTCTCTTAGGAGAAGTACTGTTTTATTTAGGTACCACATTATTATATATCTCAGTTATTACTGATTGTTTAGCTAGCCTGACCCGAGTGTTTTTCGCTCGGGTCAGACCGAGTTGTTTCAGGTTAGGTCTCTGGACTTAGCTTCTGTGCTTCCGCTTGGACATTATCTGCTATGCTGATAGATAGCGCTTTTATTTGTCCCCTATTCCGCTACTCTGTTATTATTCAGACTATGATATGTACATATTTTTGACTCACATGTGTGGGCAGTGGCTTTGTACCCACTTATAGTATTTGGATCTGTATTAACGATGTATTGTTCTGAGACTCTGTGCTGTTATGTGATACTGTTCTGTGATGCTATTTCATTATGTTATTATGCTTTGTCCTGATAGGTCTTTAGCCATTGTAATTTCATTATAAATATTTATTGGATATGTCGAACCACTTGAAAAAAAATATAGATACCATCCTTTCGACGTATTTAGTAGATAGTTATAGCTTGATTACAAATGGTCCCTTCTACTATACTCTATTCTCCGCTTTAACAGACAATATTACTCCCGTAATACTCTTTGTTACAGTGGGTCTTAGAGTGGGGCGTTACAAGAAGGTTTGGTAGTTGAGTCAGACTTGTCTATAGTATGATATCCTGTCTAGTTTTGTAGATCTAGATGAGTAGGAGCTCTGTAGCTTAGTAGTATAGTTTTGTTTGGATTCTGTAGGGCGAGTATCCTGGTATTTTTACTTGGGAAACTCTAGGAAATTCTATCCACAATTTTATCTGGATAGTTAGATTTGTTGATTGGATGAGTTGGTTGCTATGGTTGTTAGCATATGATTAATATATGCTTGTGTTTTTAAAATTACATCATTAATGAGATTATTAAATTACCTTTGTTTTAAAATTTTGGGGACGAAATTCTTTTAAGGGGGGAGGAATGTGATATCCCGGAATTCTTGGCAATATAAATTTAATAATATGTATTGAAATTTAAATTGATTTGATAATTTTTGTTGATAAATTTAAATTTATTTATTAATCTTCTTCTAATAAATATTTAATTGGTGATTTTATCTTTTTAAAAGCTAATAAATTGTTTTCTATTTATAATGTAAATATATTTGTGTATATTGTAAATAGAAATCTTTGGTTTGAAGTTAATAAATAAATAAATCTTGTTTTCAAATTCTAATATATTTTGGTAATTTGGAGATTATGATTTAATTTAAAATATATGGTTTTAAAATATTTAAGATAAATGTTTAATTGATTTAAATTATATCTTAGCTTAAGTTTAAGATTAATTAAAAGGGTTGTTTTAAAATATTGTTTAATAAATATGATATATTAATTCATTTAATAATAATAGGAATTTATAATCTCTTTTATAAATTATTTAAATTTGACAAATTATTATTTTCAAATAACATTATTAATGTATTATCTTATATATAAATATAAATAGTTTTATTTTATTTTCTCTAAAAAGTAATTCATAAGTATAAAAATAAATAATTATAAATGAAGTGTTTGGTAGTTTAAGGTTAAAATAGAAACAAATACATTAGTTAAATACATTAAGTGCTAAATAGAAATAAATATTTAAAATAAATGGTTATGTAAAAATATGAAATGAACATAAGAAAATTCTAGAGATATATAGTCTTTAGGAATACATGTTTGCACGGCAAGAAAAATAACATCTTAGTACATATGAATTGAAAGGGGATAAGCATGAAAATGTACAACTTCATTTAATGCAATCATCTCAGCCACCATACAAAAGAAAAATCTTTGATCAAATATTGTACCAGCAAGAAACAAAGCCCTGCACTTGTTTTCTATATATCAATCTTCTTTTCCTTTTCGTTCATAAAACTTAGCAAACAAGAAAATTCCTCAAACTAGAAAACAACCTGAAACCATTTCCTCAAAACTCAAACCTTCAACCAGAAAATCATCAAACCTGTAAACTTCCCTCAAAACAAACCAAAACCCTGTAAGCATTTTTCTACAAGCCTGTAACCAGATTTCATCTTCAAAACTGCAACCTGGAATCAAGTTGAATCATCATGTTCCTATCCTAATAACATTCCAGTTTCTAAAGTTTCAAACAAGGCAAAGTTTCAGAAATCAAATATAGATGCAAGTTTTCAAATTACAGTTTTTCAAGCCTTCCTGTTTTCAAAATACAAGCTCTCTGTCTATTAAAAAGGCGAGTAAACAATTTATTTAAAACTTAAGTAAATAAATCTGATGCCTTTGACGTTTTGAGATGAATGATGTTTGGTTTGTGCATGTTTGTTTTAAGCTGAATACATGTATATATATGTATATAGAGAATTGTGTGTGCATTTTTATATTAAAACCGATGTTCTGTTTTGTGGTTCAGAGCTTTAATCTGATAAAAATCATAAGTTCTTCCTTCCTGATCTTCTTTAGGCTCTAATTTGTAAACAAGAATTGTTTGTTTTAACAAGATATCAGTAATAAAAATATTTTCAAGTTGAATCAATGGCTGATTGTAACAGAAAGTAAAAGAACAAGTAAATATGAAAACAATTCAAAATCCCAATCATAATGATTGTTTGTTTCAGGTACATAATTGATTTTTTTTTGAAATCTAGGATTTTTAAAATTAAAATCATGTTTTTTAGATTGGGTTTGGGGCAGTATTTCGGCGATTGACCAGAAGATAGTTTTTGGGCAAATTCTGGTGGATGGAGGGACTATGGTGGTCAGGGTTTCGACTGGAGGTGGAATGATGATGGGTGGTCACGGCAAAAATGATCGGAGGTGTTCTCGATCGATGAGGTGGCCCGACGACGTGAGTTTAGGGTTTAAGCCCTATGTTTGGTCGAGGTTGGGTTTTTGATTGCTGCGTTGTCTTTAGAGGATCGAGTGGCGCGAAACTCGGTGGAAGGAAGCGTGGATGGTCAGAGATTGTATGGCCCGGGTTGTAGCGTCGCCAGTGGTCGGCATGAGTGGTTCGAGGCGTTTTCTGGTAATGTTCGTTTCCAGGCTGAGTGGGTTTGGGGTCGAATTCGATTCTCGATCGAATCTAGGTAGTTGAGTGTTCGCGTGTTTGTGTCGTGGTCATATGCGATGTGTCGGAGGCCGGAGCGAAGTTCATCAGCGATCAGAGACGTCGTGCACGTGAACGTGCACGTTTTTGGTGCATCTGGAGTTTGGTTTGTGGGGAGACGAGCTCGACTCGGAGTTGGGCTCGCGTATTTTGGTATGCGACTCGAAGTGGTGAGCCTGGCAGTTGTCTCGAAGGCGGCTCGAGTTCTTTTGTGATTGTCTCGGGTTTAGCCAAGATGAATTTCTAGTTTTAAATCTCAAGCAAATGTTTTATAAAGAAATCAAAGTTTTATAAGTTTTAAAACAATGTAAGTTGAGTTTTTAATGTTATAGATATTTTTCTTGTTTTTAAAGAAATGTTTAACAATTTTTTTTTAAATGTAGATTAAAATAAATTAGTTTTTGAAAGTATGATAATCATGTTTTAAAATAACTATATGTTAAAATTTGTTAAACAACTTTGAAAGGTTTTCAAAGATTTAAAGGTTAAATTAAATGTTAAATTGCTTTTAAATTATAATTGATTTCTAAATGTTTTATTTTTAAATATTGTTTAATGATATAATTATGTAAACCAATTATAATAAAGAGTTTATCTTTAAGTAATTAAGGTTTTGATTAATTTAAGATAATTTAAAGTTTTACTATCTTGAATTAATTAAGTTAATTAAGGAAAATTAAGTTTAATTAATTAAAGTTAATTAATATTATTTAAGAATTAATTAAGGAATTAATTAAGAGTAATTAATTGATTTAAATTAATCATTTAAAATAACCAAGGATTGAAAATTAATTAATTTGAGATTAATTAATTAAGTAATTAAGGTTGATTAATTTGTAATTAGAGATTAATTAATTTATAATTAAAAAGTAATTAATTTGTAATTAAGTTTTATTAATTAATAATTAAGCTTTATTAATTAATAAATAAGAAATAATTAATCTATAATTAAAGTTAATTAAGAATTAATTAACTATTATTAAAGGATAATTAATCTATAATTAAAGATTAATTAATTTGTTTAAAGGTAATTAAAGGATGAATTACCAATTGTAATTAAGGAAGTGAATGTGATAAATTTTAGTTAATTAATTTGTTAATTAATTAAAGCTAATCATTTGATGGTTGATGTAACGACCCAGAATTTCTGTCATTTGAAATTCGTATATTTAATTAATTTTAAATATTAACAAGTGAAATTTGTAAGTCGAATAAATTTAATTCGAATATAGAGATTTAATTGGGTAATTAAATCGACAATTTAATATTTGAAATTCTTGAAATAATTGGAAATCGGGTTTAATGTGAATAAAAATGATTTATAAAGTTATATTAAATCATATTAGAGTTAGAATGATGTTATCGAACTTTTAAAATTGAATTAAAAGTTAAATTGTAGAAATTGAATATTTTAATATTTAATTGACTAGTGAAAATAGACATTTTTCAAACAGTCTCGGATTTCATCGAAACTAGTTTCGTCGGATCCGTAATGTTATATTATTGTAAGGTTTCAAATTTCGTGTGAATCGGATTTACGGTTTGTCCGGGGCAAGCCAAAACGCATAGAAATCGTTTTAATCGATTTAATTTAAATTTGATCGCTTAATTCGGTAACTCGCATATATGACCAAATTAGCTCCCGAAACACGTTCCATTGTGTCCGGAACGTGGGTAAAACACTAGAAACGTCAGCCGACACGCTTCGTTTGGAGTTCGGAAAATTTCGAGTGAATAGTATTTTGAGAATCTTCTATAAAAGCCCTCCATCATTTCATTTTTCACTAAAGCCCAAGCTAGGGTTAGCCGCCAGTTCAAAGAAATCAATGGCCGAAATGTTCAAATCTTTTCACCTTAATCTCTCTAAATCCGTCAACAATTATGAGAAGTTTTCAATTAACAAATTATTGAGCTTCGAAAGGTCTTCGAATCCATACGGCTGTGATCGAAATCAACAAAGCCGATCAATGGCAAATCGGCCACAAACGCCAAGGTTTCACGTGCGTTTTTCAATGCAAGGGGAGGGCCGAGTGTCGCGTCGTTCTCGGCGAAGGTGGAGTGGAGCTAGGCAAGTCGAACGACAACGTCTGATCAATCTCCGGTCGTCGTATGGTGGAGCGGCTTCAAGCCCTAGAAGGTGGCAATGGTTTATCTTCACGCGTGATGTTTGCCTGGGGGGGAGAGGAGCACACGCGCGGCCGTGATCTGCTCGTCCGAATTGTGCGGCCAGATTTGAATCTAGGTTAAAAGTTAAAAAGATTTTTGTAAATTAATATATATTAAATTCGTACAATGTTTAAAATGCTATAACATCTTCATACGAGGTCGAAAACTGACGAAACAAATTGCGCCGGGTTCGTATTGACGAGCACTATCTAATGGAACTGGATTGGTGTCGATAGGAGCTAGTGATAATTTTGGGTAAAATTAAACGTGCGTTTAATTTTATTCGAAATAAAATACTGCAACAGTTATGGAAAAGCAAGGTGAGAACTCCTCACTCAATTGAATTTGTTTCGATTTAAATTTTAAATAGTTAAATTTAAAATTGCTTGATTGTGTGATTGGATTGATGGTTGTTATCTATTGTGCTGAAATAGACCCTATACGCCGCATATTAAGCGGAGGTTATTATATTAAAAACATATGCCGCGATATTCCACCGTGAAGTGGAATTGGTATTATATATGTATTTGGAGTTGATTTCCCGCATTATATAGCGGATGAGACCCTATTGCGCCGAATAATAGCTGATAGTATTTTATAAATCCCATATACCGCGATATTCCACCTCGAAGTGGAATTGGTATTGTGCTAACATCTATGGATGTAGGGAAACAGGTTGGATGGATCCAACTGGATTCCTCAAACATTTGAATTTATTTCAATGTTGTGTGTTGATTATTATAATCTCTGTGTGATTATATTTGTGAATTGGAATTGTTGAAGGCTGTAATTTAGCCGGATATATTTTTGGTATCGTTGGATACCATAAATAAATAAAAATTTGATTGTCGAAATTCAAGTTGAAAATTTATCGAAAAATTTATTTTTGAGAATTGGATAAATTTAAAAGGAGTTTTAAAAGATAAAAGTCTTATTTTTCAACCATATTGAATTAAATTTCAAATTTTAGGAAAAAGGGCTTATTAAATGGATTTCGAAAATATTATTTATAAGTTGAAGAATTTATTTAAAATTGGATTTTTAAATAGATTTGAAGAGATAAAGAAATTTATTTTTTTAAAAAGGAAATAACTTTGGAAATTTATTCATAGAAATTTATTTGATTTAAATTAATCAGATAATTAAATTAATCCTACTTATGGATGTTTGGATTATATTGGATGTTGAATTGTTTGACATCTTTGGTATGTGATGCTTTGTGATATATCATGTTCTGTGTTGTGATTTGTGATCTATTTATCTATGATATATATATATATGTGATCTGTGAATGAAAGATAAGCGTTATAGTTTATACCGCTTATCAATTATATTGTTATATTTGATCTGTGATGATTGAATGTTGTTGCACTATTGTGTGAAACCCGTGGACTACACAATACACACACGAATGTGGATTTCACGTGGAAATCAGTTAAGTCACAGATTTTTGACAATTCTAAAGATTGAATATTTGAATCCAAAAATAGTTTTGGAATTGGAATTGGAAGCTTTTGGAAATGAGTTTCAAAAATAAGAGTTATTTTAAATAACTTAATAAAAATTGAAAATTGAATAATTTGATTTAAAATTTGAATTCAATATTTTGAAATTGAATTCAATGATTTTGGAATTATGGTCTAAAATATTTTTCAAGTTATAAAAGGTGTTTATATGGGTTTTTAACCGTTTAAAATATCGTTTTGGAAATTTAAATTTATATTTAAGTTTTATACTTGGATGGCTTTAACCTGTTTAATTGTAACCAGTTTTTCCCAAAACGAAAACTATTTGTTTTCAAATAATAATAGCTTTCATAAAGTGAAAAGATTTCTAATTTGTATCGAAACATTTCAAGTTGAAATGAAATTGTAAATAGTTTGGAAAAACTATGAATTAACCATTGTGAAGATGATTAAGCTTTATTTTGAAATCAAAAAAGATTTTAAAAGGTGTATCTTTTATATTATAAAAGACTTGAATTGTGAATAGTTTTGAAAGCTATAACTTAAATCTTAATTTAAAGATTTAATGGGTTAATCCAATTGAAATGAAAATTGATTTGGGAATCTGTGAATGAATCTTTGTGAAACTGGGTAAACTTTGTGAAGTAAATCTTTTTGTTTAAAGATTTAAAATGGTAATTTGTTTAAACCATTTAAAGGAAAGGATTTGGGTAATAAGTTGTGACTTAATTGAAATCCCTATATCCATATGTTTTAAATATTGTGCTCACTATTCGGGTTAGCCGGGAAAAGACTTTTGTGTCATATAACCCATTCCGAATTAGTGATATGACGGTATGGATCGTATTGAAACCGGTGGTGAAGACCGGGTATTTGTGAAAACGATAGGATGACCTATCGATTATCTCTGCACCGTTAGCTACGGTATAGAGATTTCCTTTGTGATGGGAAGTTCGATCGGGATTGTGAATACCCGAATTGCAAGGGCTTTCTTCGAAGTGCCTTCGGTTCTGTTCGAACCCGGAACAGACTTGTATGGTTACATGTCTGACATTACATTTTGAGATATAAAGGTGATTTCTTTCAAATACATTTCTGTTTGGTGGCGGAGAATTTATTCTCTTAGCTTAACACCCTTCTCTGAGACGTACGAGCTCAAAGGTTATGTAGTTGAAGGTTATCAGTGATATACTCCCAATTTGGTAATGTGGCATGCTGAGTGTTGCTGTGTGATGATTATTTATCGATCATTTGTGATCAAAGCGTGGCTTAGTGAAAAAGCGTAGCTTTGTGGACGAGACCTCTTCGAACCTCACAACCCGGAAATGGTCAAAACAGGAATATGCGGCAAGGTTATGAGGGTCGTTCCCTTTAGGGTATGTCATTTCCTTTTGGAAAAGGGTGGTATCAGGTATGGAGCCCTGGTATTTGACCTATGTGGATACTCCAATCTCATTTACTATGTGATTGCTGTGTGATCGAGGCACCTCGGTTAAAGGTCCCAAAGGACTGGGGGTGGCATATTCGTGTAGTAGTTACCCAGTGTAAGGGGTAACCCGGCCTTGTGTTGGCAGAGATCCGATTAGGTTCTCGGGACGTCCATCCAGAGGCGATCCCATTGGCAGTAGGAAGTTCCTTTGCCTGACCATTTGTTGGAAATCCAAAGAAACAATACGAGCCCTGTACGGTTGTAATTGTATAACCTGTCATGGAAGTGGCGGTAACCTGCTGTTGAACATGGTAGCTATAGTAGGCATAAGTGCGGAATGCCTATGCTGGCTAAGATTAATATTATAATTTCGAAATGTTTTCTGCACTATGCACTAATAATAATAATAATCCAATGATTTTGCGTAGTAAGCATGTTTGACTATCATAAGAAGAAATCTCCTCCAATTCTGCTTTTGCATTATGTGTGTGGCGGGAGGTCTTATGGTAGTTTCATTTTCCAAAAAGCATTGAGAATGTCTTTTACTTCCTTTGTTGTTGTTGTTTAAAAGTTAAAAACTGTTTTAGTTCTCACACTAGTCTCATGACTGACCTGGAGTTTATTGTTCCCTTCCTAAACTCTGGGTGCCCATAATTTTCCACATGGGCAGCCTAGAGTTAGATTTTCAGGTCATTCTGGATTCAGGAGATGCTATGGCGAGTTGGATGGCGAGGTGTATCACTTGTATATGATATTATTATTCCGCGGTGTATTCTGTATGAGGACAAGTTTGTATAACTGTCCATTAATGTATTGTGTGTATATTGACTCTGATGATGTGATGTAATGTATAAACTGATATAGTTCTTTATTTAAAGATTATTCATTTATCTATTATATGTTGTTCCACTGCGATATGTGAGATTCTGATATTGTTTCTGTTGTTTCTTTTTTTCTTTTTTCTTTCTGTCTTCTTCTACCTCTTCTTTTTAACCATAACAATTCGGTTTTCCGGCATTCGATTTCTCGGTAGCTGATACAGTGGATGTATTAATGTCGACTTTCGAGCGTCGAAAAAATGCGGATCGTTACATGTGGTATCAGAGCATAAGGTTAAGCGATAACCTTGGTTCTGTTGGGAGTTACTCATTAGAGATAGAGTCAGTAGTACTCTAGAATGAGTGTGAGTGTAATAATAGATATGAGCGCGTATTTGTTAGTGAATATGAAATTGTTTTATATTGTGTTGACTTATCGGTTGATTGTTTATGGATTCTGGTCGGTGCAGTCTAGCTAACTGTATCGATAGGGGTTTCTAAACTCTTGAACGAGATAAACCGACATGGTATGATTTTAAATTGGGTAAATGAAATAATTTTACCTCGATTATATTTTGTTTATAAAGGAAATAATTTTCAGATTATTAAAGTGTATATAAAATTAATTGTTTGGTTGTTGAAAATGTAAGAATATATATTAATAAAAGTTTTTTGAATAATCTATATAAGAGCAACAATTGTATAAGTATAGAATTATAATTAAAATGATTTACAATTGTGAAATAATCTTGTATAAGTAAAGTAAAATAGTGAAATTATATGAGAAAAATATTTATAAATGTGATTTATAAATAAAAAAATAGGAAATTTTGAAAGAATATTATGCACTGAATTCACTACTGTTGCTGGGAAATAATAAGGGTGATGACTGCAACATCATCAGTATCATTTTCGAGTTTCTATGTGATAGATTTGCTACCATAATAAATTGAAATTTTAAGTTTTGTTGTGATAAACAAAATTTGAAATAAAAATCCAAGTTGTAATTGACGAATATAAGTAGAAATGAGTTTTGAACTTATAATATGAGATAATAAATTTGACTTTGGTAAAAGTTAAATAGAATTTGCTTTAGAATTGAAATCTGAATTGGAACTTAAGTAAAAGTTGAATAAAATAGAAGTTGATTTTGGTGTCGAAGTAAAATAATAAAGTAAACTAAATGAAGGTGAACTTGAGTTATATGAATGAGATTCAACTTTATTTATAAAATGAATTAGCAATTGAATTAATAAATGGATTGAATGTTAATCAATCGAATGTGAATAAATTGATATGGAATAATGGATGTAAGTGTTAATTCATTAAAGCTAATGTAATTGGGAATTGAATAATTGAATGAAAATCAATAGAATATTAAACCAATTGAATTAAAAGTGTTAAACCAAATTGAAGGTAAACAAAGTGAATAAATTTAGTTATGTTGGTTATGACATTGGTTGTTATATGGTTGTTGGTTGATTGTATATAGTAGAATTCATTAAGTGTTAATGTAATTGAATTAGTGAAATTGAAAGCTATGTAATTGAATTTGAATTGAAAGTGAAGTAAAATTAAATAGAAATTGATTTGAATTGGAAGTGAACCAACTTGAATTTAAATTAGTGAATGTAAACTAATTGAAAATGAAGAAATCAATGTCGTTGTATATGAATTGGTTGTAAACAATTACAAGTGATGTCGAAATCATATAAGTTACTTATAAACCTTGTTTAGTATGCATTTCTTTTAATATGCATGTGTTGTAGTTGTTTAAAAGAGTAAATTGTTAATAACTTTATGTATATGTCACTTACATGTTTAAATTGAGTAAGTACAGGTAATGGGGCTACCGTTCGGTTGGATTTGGTCGCGCTAAAATGCTTAATAAATAACTGCTTTGCTTAAAAATGCTAAAAAGGTACGCCTACGCAATAAAAATAGGAAATATGAACCGTTTTTCTGCTTTTCCGACCGTGTGGGTCGATGTATATATATTTATATCTATTGTGATCCTACTACGATTGAACCACGCAAAGGAGGCTTAAGCGAATTTTTCTGAAAATTTAAGGCGTTAGAAAATTTTCGGGAAATTTTGGAAAATTTGTGAAAACTAAATTTTGGATTTAGAGTTAAAAGTTAAACGATATAGTTTGTTTTGAAAAGTATAACTAAGTATAGATTTGAAAAACTTAGTAAAGTTTTTGAAAGAGTTTAACTATTGGATTTTGGGGAAGTTGTACACTTAAGTGATTTTGAAATCTAATTTGAACGAATTGTTTGAAAAGTTAATGGATTTGGGCATTTTTCTTACTTGGCAATTTCGAGGACGAAAATCTTTTAAGGGTGGAAGATTGTAACGACCCAGAATTTCTGTCATTTGAAATTCGTATATTTAATTAATTTTAAATATTAACAAGTGAAATTTGTAAGTCGAATAAATTTAATTCGAATATAGAGATTTAATTGGGTAATTAAATCGACAATTTAATATTTGAAATTCCAGAAATAATTGGAAATCGGGTTTAATGTGAATAAAAATGATTTATAAAGTTATATTAAATCATATTGGAGTTAGAATGATGTTATAGAACTTTTAAAATTGAATTAAAAGTTAAATTGTAGAAATTGAATATTTTAATATTTAATTGACTAATGAAAATAGTCATCTTTCAAACAGTCTCGGATTTCGACGAAACCAGTTTCAACGGATCCGTAATGTTATATTATTGTAAGGTTTCAAATTTCGTGTCAATCAGATTTACGGTTTGTCTAGGGCAAGCCAAAACACATAGAAATCATTTTAATCGATTTAATTTAAATTTGATCGTTTAATTCCATAATTCACACATATGACCGAATTAGCTCCCGAAATATGTTCCATTGTGTCCGGAACGCGGGTAAAACCCTATAAATGTCAGCCGGCACGCTTCGTTTGGAGTTCGGAAAATTTCAAGTGAATAGTATTTTGAGAATCTTCTATAAATGCCCTCCATCATTTCATTTTTCACGAAAGCCCTAGCTAGGGTTAGCTTCCAGTTCAAATAAATCAATGGCCGAAATGTTCAAATCTTTTCCCCTTAATCTCTCTAAATACGTCAACAATTACGAGAAGTTTTCAACTAACAAATTATAGAGCTTCGAAAGGTCTTCGAATCCATACGGCTGTGATCGAAATCAACAAAGCCGATCAATGGAAAATCGGCCACAAACGCCAGAGTTTCATGCATGTTTTTCAATGCAAGGGGAGGGCCGAGTATCGCGTCGTTCTCGGCGAAGGTGGAGTGGAGCTAGGCGAGTCGAACGGCAACGTCTGATCAATCTCCGGTCGTCGTATGGTGGAGCGGCTTCAAGCCCTAGAAGGCGGCAATGGGTTATCTTCACGCGCCATGTTTGCCTGGGGGGGGAGAAGAGCACACGCGCGGCCGTAATCTGCTCGTTCAAATCGTGCGGCCAGATTTGAATCTAGGTTAAAAGTTAAAAAGATTTTTGTAAATTAATATATATTAAATTCGTACAATGTTTAAAATGCTATAACATCTTCATACGAGGTCGAAAACTGATGAAACAAATTGCGTCGGGTTCGTATTGACGAGCACTACGCAATGGAACTGGATTGGTGTCGATAGGATCTAGTGATAATTTTGGGTAAAATTAAACGTGCATTTAATTTTATTCGAAATAAAATACTGCAACCGTTATGGAAAGCAAGGTGAGAACTCTTCACTCAATCGAATTTGTTTCGATTTAAAATTTAAATAGTTAAATTTAAAATTGCTTGATTGTGTGATTGGATTGATGGTTGTTATCTATTGTGCTGAAATAGACCCTATACGCCGTATATTAAGCGGAGGTTATTATATTAAAAACATATACCACGATATTCCACCGTGAAGTGGAATTGGTATTATATATGTATTTGGAATTAATTTCCCTCATTATATAGCGGATGAGACCCTATTGTGCCGCATAATAACGGATAGTATTTTATAAATCCCATATACCGCGATATTCCAACTCGAAGTGGAATTGGTATTGTGCTAACATCTATGGATGCAGGGAAACATGTTGGAGGGATCCAACTGGATTCCTCAAACATTTGAATTTATTTCAATGTTGTGTGTTGATTATTATAATCTCCGTGTGATTATATTTGTGAATTGGAATTGTTGAAGGCTGTAATTTAGCCGGATATATTTTTGGTATCGTTGGATACCAGAAATAGATAAAATTGGATTTTCGAAATTCAAGTTGAAAATTTATCGAAAAATTTATTTTTGAGAATTGGATAAAATTAAAAGGAGTTTTAAAAGATAAAAGTCTTATTTTTGAACCATATTGAATTAAATTCCAAATTTTGGGAAAAAAGGCTTAATAAATGGATTTCGAAAATATTATTTAAAAGTTGAAGAATTTATTTAAAATTGGATTTTTAAATAGATTTGAAGAGATAAAGAAATTTATTTTTTTAAAAAGGAAATAACTTTGGAAATTTATTCATAGAAATTTATTTGATTTAAATTAATCAGATAATTAAACTAATCCTACTTATGGATGTTTGGATTACATTGGATGTTGAATTGTTTGACATCTTTGATATGAGATGCTTTGTGATATATCCTGTTCTGTGTTGTGCTTTGTGATCTATTTATCTATGATATATATATCTGTGATCTGTGAATGAAAGATAAGCGTTATAGTTTATACCGCTTATCAATTATATTGTTATATTTGATATGTGATGATTGAATGTTGTTGCACTATTGTGTTAAACCCGTGGACTACACAATACACTCACGAATGTGGATTTCACGTGGAAATCAGTTAAGTCACATATTTTTGACAATTCTAAAGATTGAATATTTGAATCCAAAAATAGTTTTGGAATTGGAATTGGAAACTTTTGGAAATGAGTTTCAAAAATAAGAGTTATTTTAAATAACTTAATAAAAATTGAAATTTGAATAATTTGATTTAAAATTTGAATTCAATATTTTGAAATTGAATTCAATGATTTGGGAATTATGGTCTAAAAGATTTTTCAAGTTGTATAAGGTGTTTATATGGGTTTTTAACCATTTAAAATATTGTTTTGGAAATTTCAATTTATATTCAAGTTTTATACTTGGATTGCTTTAACCTGTTTAATTGTAACCAGTTTT
The DNA here is from genome assembly GCA_030737815.1 of Allium fistulosum. Lineage (NCBI taxonomy): Eukaryota > Viridiplantae > Streptophyta > Magnoliopsida > Asparagales > Amaryllidaceae > Allium > Allium fistulosum. The sequence goes on along the minus strand of CM060902.1, from coordinate 728,935,018 downwards.
TCCCAAACCGAAAACTATTTGTTTTCAAATAATAATAGCTTTCATAAAGTGAAAAGATTTCCAATTTGTATCGAAACATTTCAAGTTGAAATGAAATTGTAAATAGTTTGGAAAAACTATGAATTAACCTTTGTGAAGATGATTAAGCTTTATTTTGAAATCAAAGAAGATTTTAAAAGGTGTATCTTTTATATTATAAAAGACTTGAATTGTGAATAGTTTTGAAAGCTATAAATTAAATCTTAATTTAAAGATTTAATGGGTTAATCCAATTGAAATGAAAATTGATTTGGGAATCTGTGAATGAATCTTTGTGAAACTGGGTAAACTTTGTGAAGTAAATCTTTTTGTTTAAAGATTTAAAATGGTAATTTGTTTAAACCATTTAAAGGAAAGGATTTGGGTAATAAGTTGTGACTTAATTGAAATCCCTATATCCATATGTTTTAAATATTGTGCTCACTATTCGGGTTAGCTGGGAAAAGACTTTTGTGTCATATAACCCATTCCGAATTAGTGATACGACGATATGGATCGTATTGAAGACCGGTGGTGAAGATCGGGTATTTGTGAAAACGATAGGATGACCTATCGATTGTCTCTGCACCATTAGCTACGGTATAGAGATTTCCTTTGTGATGGGAAGTTCGATCGGGATTGTGAATACCCGGATTGCAAGGGCTACCTTGGAAGTGCCTTCGGTTCTGTTCGAACCTGGAACAGACTTGTATGGTTACATGTCTGACATTACATTTTTAGATATAAAGCTGATTTCTTTCAAATACATTTCTGTTTGGTGGCGGAGAATTTATTCTCTTAACTTAACACCCTTCTTTGAGACCTACGAGCTTAGAGGTTATGTAGTTGAAGGTTATCAATGATATACTCCCAATTTGGTAATGTGGCATGCTGAGTGTTCCTGTGTGATGATTATCTATTGATCATTTGTGATCAAAGCGTGGCTTTGTGAAAAAGCGTAGCTTTGTGGACGAGACCTCTTCGAACCTCACAACCCGGAAATGGTCAAAACAGGAATATGCGGCAAGGTTATGAGGGTTGCTCCCTTTAGGGTATATCATTTCCTTCTGGAAAAGGGTGGTATCAGGTATCGTGCCCTGGTATTTAACCTATGTGGATACTCCAATCTCATTTACTGTGTGATTGCTGTGTGATCGAGGCACCTCGGATAAAGGTCCCAAAGGACCGGGGGGTGGCATATTCGTGTAGTAGTTACCCAGTGTAAGGGGTAACCCGGCCTTGTGTTGGCAGAGATCCGGTTAGGTTCTCGGGACGTCCATCCAGAGGCGATCCCATTGGTAGTAGGAAGTTCCTTAGCCTGACCATTTGTTGGAAATCCAAAGAAACAATACGAGCCCTGTACGGTTGTAATTGTATAACCTGCCATGGAATGTGGCGGTAACCTGCTATTGAACATGGTAGCTATAGTAGGCATAAGTGCGGAATGCCTATGCTGGCTAAGATTAATATTATACTTTCGAAATGTTTTCTGCACTATGCACTAATAATAATAATAATCCAATAATTTTGCGTAGTAAGCTTGTTTTACTATCATAAGAAGAAATCTCCTCCAATTCTGCGTTTGCATTGTGTGTGTGGCGGGAGGTCTTATGGTAGTTTCATTTTCCAAAAAGCATTTCAAATGTCTTTTACTTCCTTTGTTGTTGTTGTATTAAAGATAAAAACTGTTTTAGTTCTCACACCAGTCCCATGACTGACCTGGAGTTTATTGTTCCCTTCCTAAACTCTGGGTGCCCATAATTTTCCACACGGGCAGCCTAGAGTTAGATTTTCAGGTAATTCTGGATTCAGGAGATGCTGTGGCGAGTTGGATGGCGAGGTGTATCACTTGTATATGATATTATTATTCCGCTGTGTATTCTGTATGAGGACAAGTTTGTATAACTGTCCATTGATGTATTGTGTGTATATTGACTCTGATGATGTGATGTAATGTATAAACTAATATAGTTCTTGATTTAAAGATTATTCATTTATCTATTATATGTTGTTCCGCTGCGATTTGTGAGATTCTGATATTGTTTCTGTTGTTTCTTTTTTTCTTCTTTCTTTCTGTCTTCTTCTACCTCTTCTTTTTAACCATAACAATTCGGTTTTCCGGCATTCGATTGCTCGGCAGTTGATACAGCGGATGTATTAATGTCGACTTTCGAGCGTCGAAAAAATGCGAATCGTTACAGTTGATTAAGTATAAGTACTTAATGAAATTAAATAGTGTAATTACTCAGTGAAGTAATTAATGTATAATTACTGGATGTAATTAATTAAAGGAAATTACTTAATGGGAAGTAATTAAAGTATAATTACTTAGTAGAAGTAATTTGTAACAACCCGCATATTTATCGATTTTATATTTAAATATTTTATCGTTAATCGGATTTTTGTCCGAAAAGCGACTTTTTGCATATGGTCAAATTAGGACTCGAGACCACTTCCATTGAGTTCAAAATGACGTTTGCGGTCTTTTTGAGTGTAAACTTCGATATGTTTGGAGTTAGTGGAATTCTCGCTACTTTTTTCCGCTTGTGACTTTGGTTTGGACTGCACCTTCTTTAGTTCAGCCCAACCCTCTTCCTCACTTCATTCATCATTTGTTTTAACATTCAAGCTTCTTCAAAAATGGTGGTGGGAATGGGAAATTAAAACTCCAAACTCAAATTCAATTGCAAATCCAACATTCAACTCCAAATTCAAGTAGAAGATATTGGATTCAAGCTTTGGATTGCTTCTCCTTGCTTTCAAGCTTCATCTTCATCCATTTAAGTGAAAAGGTGAGATTTTTATCTCACATCTTGCCTATAACTGTCATTGGACTGTTGGGAATGATTCCCTATCGCATTAGCATGTACATTTGCTTATGATTTGGATTGAATTGGTGAGAAACCCAATTTTTCAGCGTTTTTGGCAAAGTCTGGGCCTTAGGTCGCACTATCTCGAAGCCTCTATCTGTAGATTTTTGCTCTGGCCTTAAGTCGCTCGCCTGGAGTTAGGTCGCTAGGTCGCTCGTATGATAGGTCAATGGGAATTAACTCGTCTGGCCTTAAATCCTCTCTACAGCTTAGGTCGTTCGTCACCTAGGTCGCACGCGAGTTAAGCCTTAGGTCGTTTGGCCTTTATAACGTTAGGTCGCTCGCGTGTTAATACTTTAGGTCGTGTGGCCTTCCTACTTAAGTTGCAAGGCCACTAGGTCGCTAGACCTTTGACTCTTTAGGCCGCATACCCCTTTAGGTCGCATGCCCAGTTAGGTCGCGAACCCTTTAGGTCGCGTACACCTTTAGGTCGCATGACCTTGTTCTATGTTAGGTCACTCGGCTCCTCTCTGTTAGGTCGCTGGCCATAGGTCGCTTCCTCCTTTAGGTCGTTTGACTTATTTGCTTTTAGGTTGTTCGCCAATTAGGTCGTTCGAGAGTCTTTAGGTCGCGAGTCCCTTAGGTCGCTCGCCCCTGTTTTGTCGTTCCACTGTTTAGCTCGGCTATGAGTTAGGTCGCTCGACCTGTTTACCCCTTAGGTCACTCGCCTAGTTAGGTCGCTACCTTTTTAGGTCGCGCACTTTAGCTCGACTATGATTTGGTCGCGTGGGAACTTACACTTGATGCATTTTGAGCTGATTTCCTTGGATTTTATTCGCGTCTTCGAATGTGAATTTCTATGATTGATTGTTCTACAATCATTTTTGTGTTTGTCACTTTAAAAACATGAAGGTTTCAATACTAGTAGTAAATATCAAAACTCTTTCATCAAAACGATTTCAACTCTATTTTATTAAAAAAGCTCTTTTCCTAAACTGTTTTCTAATCTACTAGTATATACAAGCCTTTACTTCACTCGGATAAGAAATCGAATTAAACGACTTAGTAAAAGAGTGGTATGAAACGCTTGCGTTCACTTCATCGGTTAGCTCTTGGACTTGTTCGATTGAACCCTTATGTGACAATTTTCTAGTGAAGATTCACAGCTTGTTCGTAAATATTTAAGTTAAGCAAGTGGTTATGGGACATGAAGCTAAACTCATATATTTACTAGCTTGGTGTGATCGACACTTCCTTATGATCATGACGATCATTTTTGTGATTTAGACTAGCGATTGAGCGATGTCTCTTTGTCTACGAGGGAGACTAAACCCCGTTTGTGTGATGTTTCTCCATTACATATGTGGGGTAGCGTCCCACGATCTTCGGGCCATTCGTGTGTCAAAATTTAATGGATAGCTTCAATGAGATAGCTTCTCGTTCTTGTGTTACACTTGTTGGTGAGATTTCATGCTCCCGTTCTTGTGATAGGCCTCCCCCCTTTTTTATGTGATTTCTGGATTTCGTGTGTTGATTTCTGGAATTTATGCTTCAGCAATTTTCATGATTTTCATTGCTATGTTTATCATATTTGTGCATTGGTGAATTCGTGTGTCATCGACTTGTTATGAATACAAGTTTAGGGTATGATACCCTATTTTATCTTTTAGAAGATTCTTGTGATATTGATTAATCTCTTGTTGATTTTCAATTACATACTTATAGTAGTATGCCTTTATGGTTATTACATGTTCATGTCATGTCTTTTACTTTATAACATATCATCTGATATTTATAGCTAGACTGATCCGTTTATTATTTTCTTATAAATAATACTCGGGTCAGACCGAGATGTTACAGGTGCTTCTGCTTGACTTCTCTTCAGGATTATTCTGACTTTTGGCTTGCTACTTAGATTAGTAGTTTTTGGATGTACACATTTGAGATATAGACTCTATGTTGTGTACTTATTCTTTTGTATAGCACATGTTGCTATTCTTTTGTATTATTGTGGATCTTTCTGACCACTACTCTGATGTACACTTTCATGTGTTATATATATATTCATATCTTTTTCCGCCTTTGTGATATGGATGCCTGTGACTGATTTATGTTATGTTTATTTCTATGTTTGTTTCCGAAGATTATTTATAGCCACTGTGTGATAGCTTTGGGTTTGTATCGGTATGTCGGACTTCCTCCTTAAATAAAGTTCATTCTATACTATCTGACATATCGGAGCTCGCTCAAAGAAGTTACGTGGATGGTCGCTCCCCAACAACCTTATTCTCTGTGCTAGTCGATAGCATTACACCGTAGTGTTCCTGGCTAGCGTGGGTATAGAGGTGGGGCGTTACAGCTTGGTATCAGAGCCAAACTTAGGAACAATGTAGAATAACTTAACAAGGATCATCGTCCTAAGTCCAACTTAGGAGTCGTGCCTTAGGATTTAATTCGAGTCTTTGAACCGATTTATCCTATTTCCTTCTACGAATCCTTGTTTTATCTATCAAGATTTGCTTGATGTTTATTTGGAGAATAACTTTTCTTCTTCTCTCTTTCTTAAAGGAGAGAATGTCTAGACCAGACCGTCCTAGAGCCGGACCATCTACTGTCACTCCCCAGGATGGAGTTTTTATGACTGCTCAACAACTTCTTGATTTATAAAGAATGCTCAGGCAGCCGGTCCTAATCAGGAGCCTACTCATCCTAAGTCTGGATTTGCACGTTTGTGCAATTATTATACCAACTTGGGTGGGAAACCATTCAAAGGTTCCGAAACTATTATCGAGGTCCAGGCTTGGTTAAGAACATGCGATCGAATCTTTTCTCGCATGAATCTTGTCGATCTTCACCGTGTTCAGGTGGCCTCCAGTATGCTCCAAGAAAGAGCATTGGACTGGTACGAACTACTTATTTCTGAAATTAATGAAGCAGATCTCACCTGGGAGCAATTCCGGGGACACTTCGAATTAAATTCGTACCAGAAGCGGAGAAGGTGACATTGGCTCGTCGTTTTATAGACCTTGCTCAAGGTGAATCCTCTATGATAGATTATGTCGCATCCTTCGAGTCACTATCCAAATATGGGGTTGAATACATCAACACCCCATTGAAGAAGAACCAGAGATTCGTCTTTGGCTTAAACAAGAATCTCAAGAAGCCATTACTTCTAAAGTTAGAAGTTTCTTTCGACCAACTCATTGATATTGCTCTTCGTCTTGAAGAGGCTGATAAGGACAGTGATGTTGAAGTGGTGGCTTCCAAACCGCACTTCAACAACAAGAAGAGACCAAACAAATTCAAAGGTCCTTATCCCAACAAAAAGGGTAAGCAAGAAACTCCTGCTGCCAAGACACTTTCCCCTATTGATGGGAAATGCTTCAATTGTGGTGCTAAGGGCCATTTTGCGAACAAGTGTTCAAAGCCCCGCTCTTGTCGCTATTGTAAAAGTCCAGATCATTTTATACATCTATGCCCTAAGCTTCAAGGCGAGGAGGGAAAGTTAAACGTTGCTCAAGCCCCTGGCAACACGTCTCGCAGTCAAGGTATGTCTCATTCTGTCCTTGATGGCATTATTACATTTCATGATCAACCTATTAGAGCTCTCTTTGATACGGGTGCGTCCCATTCTTTTATATCAAAGGAACTAGTCGACACTTTTTCCTTAAGTGTTGTTGCTTTAAATGACTTCTCTAAGAATTGCGAATCCGGTTGGTGGATCCGCAACTCTTAGTTTGCTTTGTAAAGACGTCGAGGTTATTTTGTGTGATTTTTCTTTCCTAGGCGATTTGCATGTCATGCGTTACTTAGGCTTTGGAATGATTTTGGGTATGGATTGGCTTACTCGTTATGAAGCTCATATCCTATGTCCTGAGCGGACTATTTATCTCCGTCATTCGCAATCTGTTAATCAGATTTCTATTGTTCTTAAAAATTCGGATTCCGCTTTGGTTGCATCTTTATATTCTTTAAATCCACGTGATAATGATAATGATGATGAGGAAGATGTCATTTCTCTTATTCGCGTCGTTCGTGAATTTCCCGACATCTTTGAGCCCGTTTTAGGACTATCACCTAAGCGAGCAATTGAGTTCAAAATTAATCTTATACCTGGAGCTCAACCTATTACTCGTCCTCCTTATCGCATGTCAAATAAGGAGAATGAAGAGATGCGCAAACAACTATCCGAGTTAGAGACGAAGCAACTTATTCGCTCTAGTTCCTCGCCTTGGGGAGCTTCAGCTATTTTCGTAAGTAAGTCCGATGGTACACTTAGGCTTTGCGTCGACTACCGTAAGCTTAATGATCTTACTATTAAGAATAAATATCCTTTACCTCGGATTGATGATCTGTTTGATCAACTTAGTGGTGCTAGAGTCTTTTCACAATTGGACTTGGCTACCGGTTTCCATCAGCTTCGTATTGCAGAGGATAGTATTCCTTTGACTTCATTCCGTACTCGTTATGGATCTTATGAATGGCTAGTTATGCCATTCGGTTTAATGAATGCTCCGGCTTATTTTGTTGACCTTATGAATCGAGTTTTCAAAGATTTCCTCGATCGGTTTGTCCTCATCTTTATTTATGATATTCTTGTGTATTCTAAAACCGAGGAGGAACATGAAAAGCATCTTCGGATTGTATTGGAAACTCTTAGGAGCAATCAATTAAAGGCAAAATTTTCTAAATGCCATTTTTGGCAATCTAGTGTGAAGTTTCTCGGTCATATTATTTCCGAATCCGGAATATCAGTGGATCCTTCAAAGATCGAAGCGATTCAAAGTTGGAAAAGAACGAAGAGCGTGACTGAAATCCGTAGCTTTCTCGGATTGGCAGGATATTACCGCCGTTTCATAAAAGACTTTTCTAAGATTGTCGTGCCTCTTACTGGCTTAACGAAGAAAGGTGTTAAATACATTTGGTCGGACAAATGTGAAACTTCTTTTCAGAAATTAAAAGAACTTCTTTCTGATGCTCCCATTCTTGTTATTCCCGAAGGGAACCAAGGTTTTGTTGTTTACACCGATGCTAGTCGCGTTGGTTTGGGTGCCGTTCTTATGCAAAAAGAACGTGTTATTGCTTATGCTTCTAGGCAATTGAAGCCGGCTGAGACTAGATATGCCACACATGCTTTAGAACTCACGGCTATTGTTTTCGCCCTTCGAATTTGGCGACACTATCTTTTGGGTGAGAAATTTATACTTTATACTGATCATAAGTCTTTGAAATATCTATTTTCTCAAAAGGAACTTAATTTGCGTCAACAGCGTTGGCTCGAGTTCCTTGCCTCCTATGATCTTGATATCCTTTATACTCCCAGAAAGGGAAATCGAGTTGCCGATGCACTTAGTCGCAAGCAACAAGCGGTTGTTTCCATGATGATATCCGAATGGAAAGATCTCGAGGTTTTATCCACTTGTGAAATTCGAGATCGTGTTTTCCATTTATGTTCATCTCTTGTTTTATGTAGCCTTGAAGCTTGTCCTTATCTTTTCGACCGCATTTTTGAGCTCAACAGCTAGATCCTGAATTGGCTCTTCTTAGCCAGAATATTAAGGATAAATACGATATTGAAGGTTTGAAAGACTTTGATATCGATTTTCGTGGCGGCATTCGAAAATTTGGTAGACTTATCGTACCAAATACTGGAGATCTTCGTAAAGACATTCTAGAAGATTCTCACCGTTCCAAATATTCCATTCATCCCGGTAGCAGTAGAATGTACGCAGATATGAAGCGACTTTATTACTGGGAGGGAATGAAATCTGATATCGCTAACTTTGTTAAGTGTTGCATGACTTGCCAACTTGTTAATGCTGAACATCAAAGGCCTGGTGGGTTATTGCAACCATTGGAAATTCCAGTTTGGAAGTGGGATCAAATTTCCATGGATTTTATTGATGGCCTTCCCCGTTCTCGTTCGGGTCATAATAGTTTATGGGTGATCGTTGACAGACTTACTATATCTGCCCATTTTATTCCTGTTCGATCGAACCGCACCGTTCCTCTTCTGGCCAAACTTTTTATCAAAGAAATTGTTAAATTGCATGGAGTTCCTTCTTCCATTGTTAGTGACCGAGATCCATTGTTTACTAGTGGATTTTGGAAGAGTCTTCAAAAAGCTTTGCGAACGAAGCTTAATTTTAGCACCGCTTATCACCCCCAGTCCGATGGACAAACTGAGCGTGTGAATCAAACTCTTGAAGATCTGCTTCGTGCTTGTGTTCTTGACTTTGGTGGAAGTTGGGAAGATCATATTTCACTTGTTGAATTTTCCTATAACAACAGCTTCCAAGATAGTATTGGTATGGCACCTTTTGAGGCATTCTATGGAAGGCCATGCCGATCTCCTTCTTATTGGCTTGAGGCCGATGAGAAGCTGGTTTTAGGTCCAGATCTTATTCGTGATTCCACAGAAAAGATTGAACTTAATCGTCATAGGATGAAAGAAGCTCAGAGTAGACAAAAATCCTATGCTGATAATCGAAGAAGGAAGTTAGAATTTTCTGTGGGAGATCTTGTATTTATTCGTGTTTCACCTATGAAGGGTGTTGTACGCTTCAGTAGATCGGGAAAGTTAGCGCCTAGATATATTAGGCCATTTCCTATCACTGAACGTATTGGCTCCATGGCTTATCGCCTTTCATTACCGACTCAATTTTCTGGCATGATGTGTTTCACGTTTCTCAATTACGGAAGTACCTTCGGAATTCCGATTCTATTCTTGAGCCCGGTGTTGAGGAAGAGATTGAAGTTTCACCTAATTTAACTTATGAGCGGCAGCCTGTTCGAATTATTGCTTCGGAGATCAAACGACTTCGAAATAAAGATGATTCGCTTGTTAAATTTCAATGGTCCTCAAATCCTAAGGATTGCTCTTGGGAGACTAGAGAATTCATCGAGACTACACATCCGGAATTGCTTTCTCATGATCTTTGAGGTAAACTTCTTATTTCAAATTTCTTTTGTGTTAATATGCTTTTATGGTTGTTACTTTTAACTCCATCTTATATATTGCGTGGACGCAATTTCTTTAAGGAGGGGAGTCTGTAACAACCCGCATATTTATCGATTTTATATTTAAATATTTTATCGTTAATCAGATTTTGGTCCGGAAAGCTACTTTTTGCATACGGTCAAATTAGGACTCGAGACCACTTCCATTGAGTTCAAAATGACGTTTGCGATCTTTTTGAGTGTAAACTTCGATATGTTTGGAGTTAGTGGAATTCTCGCTACTTTTTCCCGCTTGTGACTTTGGTTTGGACTGCACCTTCTTTAGTTCAGCCCAACTCTCTTCCTCACTTCATTCATCATTTGTTTTAACATTCAAGCTTCTTCAAAAATGGTGGTGGGAATGGGAAATTAAAACTCCAAACTCAAATTCAATTGCAAATCCAACATTCAACTACAAATTCAAGTAGAAGATATTGGATTCAAGCTTTGGATTACTTCTCCTTGCTTTCAAGCTTCATCTTCATCCATTTTAGTGAAAAGGTGAGATTTTTATCTCACATCTTGCCTATAACTGTCATTGGACTGTTGGGAATGATTCGCTATCGCATTAGCATGTACATTTGCTTAAGGTTTGGATTGAATTGGTGAGAAACCCAATTTTTTAGCATTTTTGGAAATGTCTGGGCCTTAGGTCACACTGTCTCGAAGCCTCTGTCTGTAGATTTTCGCTCTGGCCTTAGGTCGCTCGCCTAGAGTTAGGTCGCTAGGTCGCTCGCCTGGTAGGTCGATGGGAATTAACTCGTCTGGCCTTAAATCCTCTCTGCAGCTTAGGTCGTTCGTCACCTAGGTCGCACGCGAGTTAAGCCTTAGGTCGTTTGGCCTTTATAACGTTAGGTCGCTCGCGTGTTAATACTTTAGGTCCCGTGGCCATCCTACTTAGGTCGCAAGGCCACTAGGTCATTAGACCTTTGACTCTTTAGGTCGCGTGCCCAGTTAGGTCGCGAACCCTTTAGGTCGCGTACCCCTTTAGGTCGCATGAACTTGTTCTATGTTAGGTCGCTCGGCTCCTCTCTGTTAGGTCGCTGGCCTTAGGTCGCTTCCTCCTTTAGGTCGTTTGACTTATTTGCTTTTAGGTTGTTCGACAATTAGGTCGTTCGAGAGTCTTTAGGTCGCGAGTCCCTTAGGTCGCTCGCCCCTGTTTTGCCGTTCCACTGTTTAGCTCGGCTATGAGTTAGGTCGCTCGACCTGTTTACCCCTTAGGTTGCTCGCCTAGTTAGGTCGCTACCTTTTTAGGTCGCGCAATTTAGCTCGGCTATGATTTGGTCGCGTGGGAACTTCCACTTGATGCATTTTGAGCTGATTTCCTTGGATTTTATTCGCGTCTTCGAATGTGAATTTCTGTGATTGATTGTTCTACAATCATTTTTGTGTTTGTCACTTTAAAAACATGAAGGTTTCAATTCTAGTAGTAAATATCAAAACTCTTTCATCAAAACGATTTCAACTCTATTTTATTACGAAAGCTCTTTTCCTAAACTGTTTTCTAATCTACTAGTATATACAAGCCTTTACTTCACTGGATGAGAAATCGAATTAAACGACTTAGTAAAACGAGTGGTATGAAACGCTTGCGTTCACTTCGTCGGTTAGCTCTTGGACTTGTTCGATTGAACCCTTTTGTGACAATTTTCTAGTGAAGATTCACAGCTTGTTCGTAAATATTTAAGTTAAGCAAGTGGTTATGGGACATGAAGCTAAACTCATATATTTACTAGCTTGGTGTGATCGACACTTCCTTATGATCATGACGATCATTTTTGTGATTTAGACTAGCAATTGAGCGTTGTCTCTTTGTCTACGAGGGAGAGTAAACCCCGTTTGTGTGATGTTTCGCCATCACATATGTGGGGTAGCGCCCCACGGTCTTCGGGCCATTCGTGTGTCAAAATTTAATGGATAGCTTCCATGAGATAGCTTCTTGTTCTTGTGTTACACGTGTTGGTGAGTTTTCATGCTCCCGTTCTTGTGATAGGCCTCCTCCCCTTTTTATGTGATTTCTGGATTTCGTGTGTTGATTTCTGGAATTTATGCTTCACCAATTTTCATGATTTTCATTGATATGTTTATCATATTTGTGCATTGGTGAATTCGTGTGTCATCGACTTGTTATGAATACAAGTTTAGGGTATGATACCCTATTTTATCTTTGAGAAGATTCTTGTGATATTGATTAATCTCTTGTTGATTTTCAATTACATACTTATAGTAGTATGCCTCTATGGTTATTACATGTTCATGTCATGTCTTTTACTTTATGCCATATCATCTGATATTTATAGCTAGACTGATCCATTAATTATTTTCTTATAAATAATACTCGGGTCAGACCGAGATGTTACAGGTGCTTCTGCTTGACTTCTCTTCAGGATTATTCTGACTTTTGGCTTACTACTTAGATTAGTAGTTTTTGGATGTACACATTTGAGATATAGACTCTATGTTGTGTACTTATTCTTTTGTATAACACGTGTTGCTATTCTTTGTATTATCGTGGATCTTTCTGACCAATACTCTGATGTACACTTTCATATGTTATAAATATATTAATATCTTTTTCCGCCTTTATGATATGGATGTCTATGACTGATTTATGTTATGTTTATTTCTATGTTTGTTTCCGAAGATTATTTATAGCCACTATGTGATAGCTTTGGGTTTGTATCGGTATGTCGGACTTCCTCCTTAAATAAAGTTCATTCTATACTATCTGACATATCGGGGTTCGCTCAAAGAAGTTACATGGATGGTCGCTCCTCAACAGCCTTATTCTCCGTGCTAGTCGACAGCATTACACCGTAGTGTTCTTGGCTAGCGTGGGTATAGAGGTGGGGCGTTACATAATTAAAGATTAATTACTTGGTGTAATTAATTAAAGGATTTATATAATTAATTAAGAAGTTAATTAATTAAGGTAAGTAATTATAGGATGGTAATTTCTGTTTATGATTGAATAATGGAAGTGATTAATTAAAAGTTTAATTAATTAATGTAATTAATTAAGAATTAATGTAATGAATTATAGTTAATTAATTAATGGAAGTAATTAATTAAGGATCATTAATTAATGTAATTAATGAAGTAATTAATGGTAAATTACTGTGAATGGTTAACGATAATTTAATTTGTGTAATTAATGTAAGGCTAATTACTTAAGGTAATTAAGAATAAATAATTAGAATGATTAATTAAGATGGATAATTAGAGGATGATCAATTAATTGATTTGTAATTAATTAATGATTAAGTAATTAAGATTTATGTGATGAAAGTAATTAATTTAATTTATTTAAATTAATTAGAGATGGAAGTAATTAATTTAATTCACTTTAAATTAATTATAGATGGTGATTAATAAATCATTGCTTATGGATGTTGAATGATATTTATTGCCTTGAATGGTTTAAGATCTCAGATATGAGATAAGTGATGCTGTGTGATATGGATGTTTTGGTTGAAATGTGATGATAATGGGAATTATCTGTTTATGATAATAATGTGACTTATCTGTTTATGATGATACTATGAATTATCTATTTGTGTGTATATAGATAATAGAATTGAATTGTTTTAACTTTAAACAACTTGGACCTAAAAGATGGCGATTTGGATTTCGATGAGACCGGGATCGGGTTTCTAGATTTGGATATCCGAAAACGACGTCGATCTAAATTAACGATAGGTCGTGAATCTCAAGTGAAGATGAAGATTCAGAGTGCAAGGGTTATTGTCGTTAACTCTGAGGGTGATTCCAAAATGAGTGTAACGAGATAATGCCTTTGTTTTCGTTCGAACACGGAACGAACTTGTATGGATTGAATGCTTTCAGAACATCGTCAGGTGGACGATGAGCATTCTAAGTGATGTGTTCTAATAAGGTAATCGTAGCCTCAAGCCTCATCAACCGGGAATGGCTAAAACAAGGGAGGTGCAACAAGGCTAAGTGGGTCATACCCAAGTAGGATGAGATGAACCCCTGTCTAGAGTCCCTTTTTATTTGGCTGTGTGGGCGGTTGAATAGCTACAACCGTTGGGGTTATCTTATTCAGGACTGTCTAGTAAAGGATGGTTCCGGCTTTGATCTAGGCCACGTACTGTGACGGGCGGTACCACAGTAGCCCTGCCATTGTATGGAATCCAAACTTCAATAAGCGCCGTACGATTTAGTTGTGCCCAACTATGTTGGAACGTGAGATGTAAGCATTCTAGCTATTTCTCTATTTTACTTGAAAACCCTAGACCCTATCATAATATCACTGGATTTCCTATCAAATGTTGGTTAGCGTAAGGTAAAAACTTACCCATGTTTGTGTGTGGGGAGTCTTACATGATACCTTTGTTTTTCAAAAGGTTTTTAAAGTTAAGAAACTTTAACCGTTTACTCATACTAGACCCATGTCTGACCCGGAGTTTATTTCTATTTTTCTTAAACTCTCAGGTACTCAAATTTTTACGAGTAGCCAAGGGATTCAGGTTAGCTTTGACGAATTCTGGAGGAGCAATGGAGCAGGAGGCTTCAGCGTATAAATATATATTGGTTCCGTTGTGCTAGTGTTATATCTGTATCTGTATTGTATATTGAATTGTAAATAGACAGATCTTTATAACTGTCTACTGTATTGTAATATGAGCTGTGTAACTCTGATGTATGTAAGACTATGTAATAGTTATGTGATGTATTATATTTTGTTCCATTTCCATTGTGAGATTCTGATGTTGTTTAGTTCTTTCTTCTCTATCTTTTCTCATTTTTATCCCTTTCTTTCTTAAAGATGATGCGACTTTCTGGTGATAGAAGGTCGGGTCGCTACACTAGGATCCCAATTCTAATTGAACCCACCATGTGGATTCCTTGGTATTACCACCCAGTGGATCTCCTACTCCAAGTTTCGACTTTCGTGGGGGTTCCTTTCCATACTTTTAGTTTCAAAACATATCATACTATATATATAGTACCTTTCAAATCATACACCTAATATGTATCACATATAAATTTTATCTATATAAAATCAATATCCTTAAAATCGATAGTTTTTAAATTTGGTTTACCCAATTTCCAAAGTCGACTATTTGCCAAAACAAAAAGTCTTTTAAAGAAAATCAATAGGTTCCAAAACTATCTCAATTTCATTCTTATATACATATAAAATTATTCTTTCCAACTCGGAAAATTCTAGGACCAATAATTTCTGAGTCTTCTTCATGCTTATATAAACTCCATTTAGTATTTCAAATATTTTTCAAAGATCATTTCTTTCTGGTTATAAATTCAACAAGGGTAGTTTGGATATATAATTAACATATGTAATCTCATTAATGCTAATCAAAAATTTCCATGTTCGATTACTTTTCAAAGTTATTGGTAACATTTCTTACTTCTTATAAAGTAAATTTCAGTTATAGTAACTATTCAAAAATTATCGTATTTACTCAAATTATACTATTTCACTTCAAAATAATTTTTGCCTTAATATCTCGATTTCGGTTCCAATTCAAAACAGCTTCGAATTTCCATTAGGGTTATAACTTCAATTTAACCCAATTTGTATTTAAATCCATGATTTAAATATAAACAATTTCCACTCTGACTAGTATGAATTTCGAAAATAGCTTGAATGGTTTTAAAATAGATAAATAGTTAATATAAGATAGTTTGAGTTTTAAAATGGTTTGTATTGTAAAATAGCTTGGAAAATCAAAATAATTTGAATATTTAAGAAGATAGATTTTAAACAATTTATATTAAAATAATTTATTTTAAGTCAAACTAATTCAATTCTCAATCTTCCAATTTAAATAAATTTCAATTTCCACATTAGCAATTAAGTAATTATAAATTTATGTTCAAATAAATATAAAAAGTGATTTTATATAAGATCGTATTTGTGACGCCCCACGTCTATATTCACACTAGCCAAGGACACTATGGGGTAATGTCGTCGACTAACACGAAGAATAAGTCTATTGAGGAGCGACCATCTGTGTAATTGCTTTGTGCGAGTACTGACATGTCAGATAGTATGTCATGCATTTCATTTAAAGTGGAAATCCGACATATCAAATGCAAGCTCAAAGCTACTACACAGTGGCTTTGTGGCCTTCGGAAATAAATATAAAATAAACATAACACAAAATCAGTTACAGAAATTCATATCACTAAGGCGGAAACAGATATGAATAACACATAGAAGTGAACATCATAGTAGTGGTCTTACAAGATCCACTACATCACAAGAGAATAGGTTCAAGTGCTAGACAAAAGAATATGTATACATCAAGGAGTCTCTATCTCGAATGTATAAAAATAAAAACTACTAAGCTAAAGTAGTTAGCCAAAAGTCAGAAGCTAGTCCCTACTAAGAAGTCAAGTGGAAGCACCTGAAACACCTCGGTCCGACCCGAGTATTATTTAAGAAGAAAAATAATAAACGGATCACTCTAGCTATAATTATCATGTAAGATGAGATAGGATAAGAGATATGACAAAAATATATGATAACAATAATACCATGTTGTGATAAGTATATATTTGATAACAATGAAAATCATACAATATCTCAAGTTTTCTCAAATATCCAAAAAGAATATCATATTCTTTAGCTTATTCACCAAACCTCAAATATTGACAAAACATATCAATGCAAATTGCAAAAATCGGTGAAACATAAATTCCAGAAATCATAAATTAAAAATACATAAAACATAAAAGGGGGGAGGCCTATCATAAACGGGAGCACAAAAACTCACCAACACGTGTATCATAAATGAGACGCTATCCCATAGGTCGCTAACCCATAAAATGAGCCGAACATCGACGCACCTAAAATATACGCCTCATGCACAGACTCGTTGAGCCGATCATCGACGCACTTAAAAAGATACGCCCCATGAACCGAACTCCATAAAACGGTTAAAAGAACCCATGGGTCGCCAGCCCATAAAACTGATCACCATTGATCTATAAAAGTGTAAATTACACTAAGCTAGTAAATAAATGAGTTAGGCTTCATGTCCCATAACCACTGGCTTAACTTAAATATTTACGAACAAATTGTAGACTTCCACTTGAACATAAGTGTAAATTACACTAAGCTAGTAAATAAATGAGTTTAGCTTCATGTCCCATAACCACTGGCTTAACTTAAATACTTACGAACAAATTGTAGATTTCCACTGGAAAATTGTCACAAGATTTCAATCAAACAAGTCTAAGAATTAACCAACGAAGTAAACGCAAGCATTTCATACCACTTTTTTTGCTTAGCCGTTCGATTGGATTTCTCGTACGAATAATGAAGCAAAGGTTTGTATATACTAATAGATTGGAAAACGGTTTCAAAAACGAGCTTTGTACTAAAAGAAACGTTGATATCATTTATGTGAAAAAGTTTGAGTATTTACTACTAGTACAAAAACCTTTGTATTTTAAAGTGAAAAATCACAGAAACGATTGTAAAAACAATCCATCACCAAAAATTCACATACGACGATGTGAATTAAAACCATGAAAATCGATATCGAATCCATCAAATGGATATTCCCAAAAATCCAAAAAAGTAGTTATCAAAGTCGATAATAAATGACAACAACCAACCAGATCAATAAAAATCGATTAAATCGGAAACCCACATAAAAATAGGCAAATTAGCTGAATTTAACATCGCCAGACGTCTGGTGGTTTTCCTAGACATCTGAGCTGAAGGTCTGGAATTTTTTACATATCACTCAGATGTCTGAGCCGTAGGTCTGGAATGTTTATTCCTTTGCCACAGACGTCTGAGTGTTTTACCAGGCGTTTGAGCTGAAGCTCAGGGCAAAATTTACCTAGGTCATTGATGG
This sequence comes from Allium fistulosum, assembly GCA_030737815.1. Classification (NCBI taxonomy): domain Eukaryota; kingdom Viridiplantae; phylum Streptophyta; class Magnoliopsida; order Asparagales; family Amaryllidaceae; genus Allium; species Allium fistulosum. Next base: position 728,917,335 of record CM060902.1, on the reverse strand, counting down.
CCAAATCGACTTGGAAGCGATCGAATGAGTGATGGTGGCTAGGGATTTATGCCAAGTGATAACCCAGTCCTATAGGCTCTTCAATACACACCAAACAATATGTCCAAACATCCATAGTAAGATTTTCATAGATTTTGACTTCAAAATACCAAAATTGGAAAATTCACCAAACCAATTCAATTCAAAAGTAATTGGACATGAAATAGATGTTATGAATTCATACCTAACAATAATGAAAACTATAGACATAGACGTGAGTTCAAGAACTCACCTTTAAACTCAAAAATAAGAAATGAGAAGCTCTAAAACAAAGCAAGATCAACTCTACTTCAATCATAACTCTAGAAGCTCCAATCTAGGATCATATGCAAATATTTCCTAAGTTAAGGTTATAGGAAATTATGAAAATTGGAGAGGGGCTGAGATGGAGAAGATGAAGAGGATGCTTACCTAAGCTTCTCCTTACTTTTGGAACTTGAATTTGAATTTCCTAAGAATCCAGGGCTTAGGAATTTTGATTTCCCCACTTTTTCCCCATTTTTCTCCTTAGCTTGAGTGTTAGGGAATTATGAGTAGAATGAATAAAGAGGAGAGGAGTTACAGTATTTGGTAGAGGAGTTTGGGTTCATTTATTGGGTTAGTGGGCTAGAAAATGACCCAAAGCCTAAATGCAAACACCAAAATCCTAATCAACTCGAAACATATCAATGTTTATACTCAAAAAAGTTGTAAATGTCGTTTTGAACTCAATGGAAGTGGTCTAGAGTCCTAATTCGACTATTTACAAAAAGTCACATTTTGGACTTTAATCCGATTAACGATGCTATATTTAAATAAAACATTTAAATATATAATCGTAAAATATGCGGGTTGGTACAGACTCCTCTCCTTAAAGAAATTGCATCCTCGCAATACTTAAGAAGAAAATAAAGAGTAACAACCACTTTAAGGCATAACAACACAAAAGAAAAATTTAAAGTGAGAAGTTCACCCTAAGGAGCACCAAAGAGTAATTTCAGATGTTTTCACTCGATGAATTCTCTGGATTCCCAGGAGCAATCCTTAGGATTTGCAGACCATTGAACTTTCACAAGCGGAACATCTTTATTACGAAGGCGTTTAACCTCCAAAGCAATGATACAAATAGGATGTTGCTCATAAGTCAAATTAGGTGAAACTTCAATTTCTTCAATAACACCAGGCTCAAGAATAGAATTGGAATCTCAAAGGCATTTCCGTAGTTGAGAAACGTGGAATACGTCATAAATAGTAGAAAATTGAGCCAGTAATAAAAGGCGATAAGCCACGGAACCAATGCGTTCGGTGATGTGAAATGGGCCAATATATCGAGGTGCTAATTTTCCCAATCGACTGAAATGCACAACACCCTTCATAGGTGAAACACGAATGAATACCAGATCTCTCATAGAAAATTCTAATTTCCTTCTTCGGTTATCTGCATAGGATTTTTGCCTACTTTGAGCTTCTCTCATCCTATGACGAATAAGGTCAATCTTTTCTATGGCATCACGAATAAAATCTAGACCTAAAACCAGCTTCTCACCAGCTTTAAGCCAACACGAAGGAGATCGGCATGGCCTTCCGTAGAGTGCCTCGAAAGGTGCCATACCTATACTAGATTGGAAGCTATTATTGTAAGAAAACTCGACAAGGGAAATATGATCCTCCCAACTTCCACAAAAATCAAGAATACATGCATGAAGAAGATCTTCAAGAGTTTGATTCACACGCTCTGTTTGTCCATCGGACTGAGGATGATAAGCGGTGCTAAAATTAAGCTTCATTCCCAAAGCTTTTTGAAGACCTTTCCAAAATCCACTAGTATACAATGGATCATGATCACTAACAATAGAAGTTGGAACTCCATGTAATTTAACAATTTCTTTAACATAGAGTTTAACCAAAAGAGGTACGGTCCAATTGGGCTGAACGGGAATAAAATGGGCGGATTTTGTAAGTCTATCTACTATCACCCATAGACTTTATGACCTGAACGAGAACGGGGATGACTGTCAATAAAGTCCATGGAAATTTGATCCCACTTCCAAATGGGAATGTCTAAAGGTTGCAATAACCCACCGAGCCTTTGATGCTCGGCCTTATCGAATTGGAAAGTCATGCAACGCTTAATGAAGTTAGCAATATCAGATTTTATTTCATCCCAATAATGAAGTCGTTTCATGTCCGCATACATTTTACTACTACCATGACGAATGGTAAATTTTGAACGATGAGAATCTTCTAAATTGTCTTTATGAAGATCACTAATGTTCGTCACGATAAGTCTACCAAATTTTTGAATGCCCCCACGAGCATCGATTTCAAAGTCTTTCAGACCACCAATATCATTTTTATCCCTACAACTTTGGCTAAGATGAGCCAATTCGGGATCATGCTTTTAAGCTTCAAGAATGCGGTCTAAAAGAGATGGATGAGCCTCAAGGCTACATAAAACAAGAGATGAACATGAATCAGATTCACGATCTCGAATCTCACAAGTGGACAAAGTCTCGAGATCATTCCATCCGGATATCATCATGGAAACAACCACTTGTTACTTACGACTAAGGGCATCGGCAACACGATTTCCCTTTCCAGGAGTATAAAGAATATTAAGTTCATAAGATGCAAGGGATTCGAGCCAACGTTTTTGACGCAAATTAAGTTCCTTTTGAGAAAACAAATACTTTAAAGATTTATGATCGGTGTAGTGAACAAATTTCTCTCCCAAAAGATAATGACGCCAAATTATAAGTACAAAAACAATGGCCGCGAGCTCTAAATCATGAGTGGCATATCTAGTCTCGGCAGGCTTTAATTGCCTAGAAGCATAAGCGATAACACGTTCCCTTTGCATTAGAATGGCTTCCAAACCAACACGACTAGCATCGGTATAAACAATCAAATCTTGGTTCCTTTTGGGAATCACAAGAATAGGAGCATCGGAAGGGAGTTCTTTAAATTTTTGAAAAGCAGCTTCTATGATAATTCATTTATTTCATGATCCTCTTTCCCGAGTTAAGACATTCACAATTATGATCAACTTTCTGTAACAATCTTTTTAGAAAAATTTACTTATTGCAAGTCAATTTACTATGTCTGACTGTCTCATCATAGCGTTTAGGAGATTCCTATCGATAACGTTGATCAGGCGCATCGACTAGAATTCTTAAAGCATTCAATGGGAAATACAACACAAAATCATCTTCTATACGATAAACATGTCTCTTAAAAATTTTACGAATTTTCTTTGCTCGTTTTAAGAACAAAATCCATTATACCTATAAATATATCTTATTAGAAAGATTTGCAAATTTTAAATTGCTGTTTCACCCATAATCAATGAATACAAGGACATACTCATCCAGATATTCGCAGAATACTCGATTCATAAGATGGATGAAATAAGCTGAAGGGTTCGTCAAACCAAATGAAATAACGATAAGAATCGTAATGAGTGCGGAATGCGGTAAGTGGAACGCTATCCTCCGTAACTCGTAGCCGATGAAGACAGGTGGCAAGGTCGAGCTGAGAAAAGACCTTAGCATCACTCAATTGATCGAACATATCATTGATCATGGGCAATGGATACTTATTTTTAATGGTCAACTCGTTAAGCTTGCAGTAATTGATGCAAAGCCTAAGAGTACCATCAAGTTTCTTTACAAAGATAGATGAAGTTCCCCAAGGAGAGGAACTAGAACAAATAAAATGTTTTGCTTCCAATTCGGATAATTGTTTACGCATCTCCACATTTTCCTTAATGGACGTACGATAAGGAGGACGAGTAATAGGAAGAGCTCCAGGGATTAAATTAATTCTAAACACAATTGCTCGCTTAAGTGGTAATCCTAAGACAGGCTCAAAGATATCGGGAAATTCACGAATTACTTGAATGAGGGAAATAACATCTTCCTCATCATGTGGGTTTAAAGAATAAAATGACACCACCGAATTGGAATCGAAATCATTAAGAACAATAGAAATCTGCTTAACAGATTGAGGAAGTCAAAGATGGATAGTCCTCTCGGGACATAGGATGTGGGCTTCATAATGGTTAAGCCAATCCTTTCCCAAAATCAATTATGAAACCTAAGTAGCGCATAACATGCAAATCAGATCGGAAAGCATAATCACATAAAATAATCTCGACATTTTTACAAAGTAAACTGAGTGTTGGGGATCCACCAACCGAATTCGCAATTCTCAATGAAGTCACCAAGCCCATAATATTTAAAGACAAAGTATTTACAAGTTCTTTCGATATAAAAGAATGAGATGCACCTGTATCAAAAAGAACTCGAATAGGATGATCACGAAACATAATAATGCCATCAAGGACAAAATGAGAAATACCTTAACCAAGAGAAGTGTTACTAGCGGCTTGCATAACATTCAACTTTCCCTCTTTCTTGCTTTGAAGTTTGGGACATGAAGATAAAAGATGACCCAAACTTTTGCAATAGCGACAAGTAAGGGGCCTTGGACACTTATTTGCATAGTGGTCCTTAGAACTACAATTGTAGCATACTCCACGATCAGGGGTAGGAGTCTTTGCTATCGAAGTTGCTTGCTTCCCTTTCTTGTTGGGATTAGGGCTTTTGAACTTAATATGCCTCTTCTTGTTGTTATTGAGGCTCTTTTTGGCACCTCCAGCACCTCCAACATCAGTGTCACTTCCTTTATCAGCCTCTTCAAGTCGAAGAGTGATATCTACAAACTGGTCAAAAGGCACTTCTAATTTCAGAGGTAAAACCTTTTTGGGATTCTTATTCAAGGCATAGATAAACCTTAGATTCTTTACAAGATCCAAAAGTTGTTGGGCATACATAAATATGCCATCCAGAGGAGGACCACTGGATTGACCAGCACTAGGATTGCCAGGTCTAACCATCTCTTCTTCTTAAGAAAGAAAGAAAGAACGAAGGGGAAAAAGGTTATTCTCAAAATGAATTCAAATAAACTTGATTGATAAAACAAGGCATCATAAAAGAAAATAGGATAGAACAGGTCCTAAGACTCGAATTAAATCCTAAGGCACGATTCCTTAGAGAGACTTAGGACAATGATCCTTGTCATAATATCCTATATTGTTCCGAAGTTTGGCTCTGATACCAAGCTCTGACGCCCCACCTCTATACTCACACTAGCCATGGACACTACGGGGTAATGTCGTCGACTAACATGAAGAATAAGACTGTTGAGGAGCGACCATCTATGTAATTGCTTTGTGCGAGTACCGACATGTCAGATAGTATGTCATGCATTTCATTTCAAAAGGAAATCCGACATATCAAATACAAGTTCAAAGCTACTACACAGTGGCTTTGTGGCCTTCGGAAACAAATACAAAATAAACATAACAAAAAATCAGTCACAAATATTCATATCACTAAGGCGGAAATGGATATGAATAACACATAGAAGTGAACATCATAGTAGTGGTCATACAAGATCCACTACATCACAAGAGAATAGGTTCAAGTCCTAGACAAAAGAATATGTATACATCAAGGAGTCTCTATCTTGAATGTATAAAAACAAAAACTACTAAGCTAAAGTAGTTAGACAAAAGTCAGAAGCTAGTCCCTACTAAGAAGTCAAGTGGAAGCACCTCAAACACCTCGGTCTGACCCGAGTATTATTTAAGAAGAAAAATAATAAACGGATCAGTCTAGCTATAATTATCATGTAAGATGAGATAGGATAAGAGATATGACAAAAATATATGATAACAATAATACCATGCTGTGACAAGTATATATTTGATAACAATGAAAATCATACAATATCTCAAGTTTTCTCAAATATCCAAAAAGAATATCATATTCTTTAGCTTATTTACCAAACCTCAAATATTGACAAAACATATCAATGCAAACTGCAAAAGTTGGTGAAACACAAATTCCAGAAATCATCAATTAGAAATCCAGAAAACATAAAAGGGGGAGGCCTTTTGTAAAGACACGACTTTTCGACGCTCGAAAGTCGACATTAATATGTCCACTGTATCAAATGCCGCGCAATCGAATGCCGGAAAACCGAACCATTAGGGTTAAAAGAAGAGGTAGAGGAAGACAGAAGAAAAGAAAGAACAGAAAAACAGAAACAGAAAACAATATTAGAATCTCACATTCGCAGCGGAACAATATATAATAGATGAAACAATAATCTTTAAAACAAAAGACTATATCAGTTTATACATACATCAATCAGAGTCAATATACAACTGGACAGTTGTATAAACTTGTCCTCATACAGAATACACAGCGGAATAAATAAACAAGTACGGTAGTACCGTAGTACGCTTCGCCATCCAGCTTATCTCCAAAGCTCCAGAATATCCAGAATATCCTGATAAAAATAACTCTAGGCTGCCCGTGTGGAAAATTATGGGCACCTAGAGTTTAGAAAGGAACAATAAACTCCGAGTCAGTCATGGTGACTGGTGTGAGATCGTAAAGCAGTTATTTTCGCAAAGAAAATAAAACAATTCGCAATGCTATTGGAAAATGAAACTACCATAAGGCCACCCGCCACACACACAATGCAAACGCAGAATTGGAGGAGATTTCTCCTTATGATAGTCAAAAATGCTTACTACGCAAAATCAATTGATATTATTATTAATGTCTAGTGTGGAAAACATTTTGAAAATATAATATCAATCTTAGCCAACATACAACCATTGTTGTATGTCTACTATAGCTACTACGTTCAGTAGCAGGTTACCGCCACATCCCATAGCAGGTAATACAATTAAAAACCGTACAGGGTTCGTATTGTTTCTTTGGATTTCCAACAAATGGTCAGGCAAAGGAACTTCCTTATACCGAAATAGAACGCCTCTGGAAAGACGCCTCGGATCCTAACCGGATCTCTGCAAACAAAAGGCCGACGCTACCTCACGCTCTAACCGAGCTGTAACTAGGTAACTAACACATGAGCTATGCCATCCCCCGGTCGTTACCGACCTTTATCCGAGGATCCTCAATCAAAAGCAACAACCACAAAATATAATAAATGTGTGGCATTAACATAGGTAAAATATCTGGGCTCCATACCATGATATCACCTTTTATCCAGAAGGAAATGGCGTTCCCTAGGGGCGCTACCCCTACAAACCTCTGCCGTAACATTCCTGTTTGGACCATTACCGGGTTGTGAGGCTCGACGAAGTCTCGTCTACAAAGCTACGCTTTTTCACAAAGCCACGCTTTTTCACAAAACAACGCTTTTTCACAAAGCAACTCTTTGATCCACAAATGATCAACAGCACTTCGTGTGCCACATTACCAAATTGGGAATGTATCACTAGTAACCATCAACTACATAACCTCTGAGCTCGTACGTCTCAGAGAAGGGTGTTAAGCTAAGAGAATAAATTCTCCGCCACCATTAGAAATGTATTTGATAGAAACCAGCTTTACATCTCAAAGTGTAACGTCAGACACACATCCATACAAGTCCATTCCGGGATCGAACGGAACCGAAGGCACTTCCAAAGAAGCCCTTGCAATCCGGATATTCACTAATCACGTCCGGACTTCCCATCACAAAAAGAGTGATATAAATCTCTATACCGGAGCAACTCGGTGCAGAGACATTCGACAGGTTGTCCTTTCATTTTCGAAAAATATCCGGTCTTCACCACCGGTCTTCAATACGATCCATATCGTCGGATCACTAATTCGGAATGGGTTATATGACGCAAAGGTCTTTTCCCGGCTAAACCGAATAGTGTGCGTTTTTTTTTTAAAAACAAATCAAGTGCCATTTCAAAGGCAAATATTGATAGTCGGTTATTTAACTATCAATAACATTCACAACAATCAGCCAATTTAAATAATTTTTCCCAAATTAATAAATTTCAAATCTCTTCACAAGATATATATATTTTTTTCCACACTTCACATTAGAAAACCAATTTCAAATCATTATTCCACACTTCACATTTGAAAATCAATTTCAAATCATATTTCACACTTCACATTTAAAAATCAATTTCAAATCATTATTCCACACTTCACATTAAAATAGTCCATTTAAACCAATTAAATAAATCCTTATCGATTTATTTCAAATTTACATTCCAAATCTGTAAATTTATTTCCACACTTCATCACTTTGAAAACCGATTTCAAATCATATTTTCCACACTTTAAAAATAAATCAATATTTATTTTTAAAACAAATTTATGTTTCCTTTATAAATTCTATTCGGAATTTACATTCTCAAATATTCACTTTTAACACCAAATCAACTTTCAAATTGATTTCTCAATTTATTTCAAATCCCAAATCGAATTCCAAATTGATTTCTGAATTTACTTCAACACCGAATCACATTTCAAATTGATTCTAACTTTTAATCCCAAATACCAAATCATTTTTACAAATCGATTTCCAAATTTATTCTCAACACAAAAATCAATTTTTCATTCAAACACCAAATAAGTTGATTTCTCAAAGATTTATTTCAAATACCCAATCAATTATCAATTTGATTTCAAACAAATTTATCTCCTTTTAAATAAATTCTTTTATTTTTCCAAACCATCTAAAATTCAATTTTAATTTCAGAAATCCAATTTCATTTATTTCTGGTATCCAACGATACCAAAAATACATTCGGCTAAATTATAGCCTTCAACAAAATCAATCACAGATAATCATACACAGATTATAAATAATCAATCAAACAACATATGAAATCAATTCAAATGTTTTGAGGAATCCTGTTGGATCCCTCCAACCTGTTTCCCTGCATCCACAGATGTTAGCACAATACCAATTCCACTTCGAGGTGGAATATCGCGGTATATGGGATTTATAAATTATCATCCGCTTACTAACGGCGCAATAGGGTCTCATCCGCTATATAATGCGGGAAATCATCAACTGCAATATATACATATGCCAATATATATATATTGCTATATATATAGATATATCCTACTATATCTAATATCACATCCAGACAGACAATCAATCAATAACTGCAAAAGAAAATCCACTTTCATTTTGAGTGAGAAGATCTCACCTTTAATTTATTAGCATCCATTTTTATTCCAGATTGTTTTCTCCAAATTTTGGACCTTGTAACAACAATTTATATACAGTTGATTAATATTCGAAAAAAATCGAATAATAGATTTCCATTTAATAGATTTGTTTGATTTAACTAATATGTAATTTTAAAATTCCTTTTCAACCCTATATATTTTTCCTGTTCTACTGTTCATACTTATATTTTGCTGTTAATTTCAAGTTGTTGTATTTTTTTTTCAAAATCATATATACATGCATATATTTACTTTAAATAACAGAATAGAGAATTCCTTTCCTGTAAAACTTTCTACTTCTTTTTTGTATAAAAATTTTCTTCTTTAAATTAATTTAATTTCAGTAGTCAAAATGATTAAGTAGTTTAATAAAATAAATTAATCACCAAATATTTATTTTTCTCCAACTACTTTATATATATATATATATATGATTTCCAGGTTAACAAAAAGGTTTCTGTTTTAGATAAGTCGATAATACATTTATATTTTATTTTCTGCTTTTTGTAAAATATATTACTGACTAAATAGAGTTCTCTGTTTTTTTTTCTTTCTGAAATATGTACATATATATTTTCAAATCTAAACTTTTTTAAACCCAGTTAAAAAATCTTTTGATAGTTGAAATAACAAATCACAATCAAATTACAATTTAGACCTAAGCAAACATTAAACTTTAATGTTTTGAAAATTTAAATTACCTAAAAAGATCATACAAAATTTGGAAATTGTGTTAAGTAAATGAAAATTTTGAAAACTTTAATGCTTTGAAAATTTTCATTTACTTAAGTAAATAAAAATCATCTCTAAAAAGATCATACAAAAGAATTAGAGTGGATCAAATAACTTAACTGCCTTATGAGTGATAGAGAGATAGTCTCTAGACCCGATCTTGGACAACTAGTGCCTGAGTTCTACCCTAGCTATAAGGACTGGCCCAACGGAGAGGATAGTAAATTTGATTTACTCAAACCATATTTTCCTAAGATAAAAAGAGATTCAGAGATTTCCAAAAGTTAAACAAGATTTTAAAGTAATAAGATTTTGTTGATATATGAAATGTATTGGTTAAACTCTGTATTAAATTCCAAAGAGGGAACTCGTATTATCCGTGTGAACTTAAAAGATGATTTCACCATTATTCGACGAATAGTAAAGTTTGAATATGGAAATTAGTATTGAAGTATAATTAGTATAATTTCTATGGATCCTTTTTACTCAATACAATTTGGTTTGGGTTTATAGTAAACGATGTCTTAAATAACATTGTTTCTGACCCATTTAAAAGTTATTATTTGATAATAAGAAATCTTCGTTAAGATTTAATTAAATGATTTGGAAATATTTTTCTAAGTAAAGGGTGAAATGGTTTAATTAACAAAAGAATTTTATAAATGAGGTTTAATTACCTCGTACATGTTGAAATAGAATATGATTTGAAGATGTACATCTCTAAAGAGATATTTTACTTGGATAAATAATATTGTTTAAGTAAATAATAACCAACCATATGCTTTACATCTTTATCGATAATTGGTTTGGAGAAACCGAGGTCGGATTCGTGTGAACCCTATCCAAAAATAACTTCGAACCAATATACGTTCGAAAGTTAGAATATGTTAAAGACAATGATTGTAAAGACGGAGATCTTCATAACGTAGGGTTGCTTGCCACTAACCTCAGGGGAAATTTCCCTATCATATATATGGTGGTAGTGTTACCTTTGTTTTGAATTCTTCAATGGAAGGACTGCTCGCTACTAATCCTAGGGGTGATTCCCAAACAAGATGTAGTAGGAGTACAATCGGTTTGTCCTATTCTTGGACAATTTATATGGACGAGTGTCTGACATTGCATTTCTAAGATACGTACATTGAATTTTACAAACATACATCTGTTTGGTGGTGTAGGTGGTAACCCCTCTTACACTTAACACCCTTTTTTAAGATGTACGAGCTCAGAGGTTGTAATTTTGTGGAAATGAATAATGTGCTATTAGAAATGGCAATGTGTTATTCAAAGTGGGATTTGTCATGTGAAAGGTAAAACGTTACCTAACGCCTCACACTTTGGTAATGGCAAAAACATGGTAGATGTGGCAGGGCTAAGTGGGTCGCACCCATTAGGATATAGTCATCACCTTTCTAAATTACCATATATATATATATATAGAGTTTATTGTGTATGCTATGAGATGTCTTGGATAGGTCAAGAAAGACCGAGGTGATGGCATATTCGGTAATATCTATGATAGAGGTAGGCCAGTTCTATATTGGTAGAGGTTGGAGCCTAAGGTGCATTCCTCTATAGATGTACTGTCGGAAGGTAGTCTCTTACCTTGTCATTGTATGGAATCCATACTCCAATACGAGCCTTTACAGTTTTAGTTGCAAACCTATTATGCCAGAATTTAATAAATGTAACAATTTCGGCTATGATTAATACAGTTATTTGAAAAGTGTTTTCAAACCAATGTCATTAGAAATAATATCAAATGATTTGATAAAAATGTTTAAGTTATCATAAGGGAAAAGCACATTTGTGTTTATTGCGGCGTGGTCTTATGAGATACTCTTCCTTTCAAAGGTTTTGTTTGGCATCAAAGTCGATCTATGACACTATCATATATATATATATATATGATTTGCATTTCTCATGCTGGTTTGCCAAACTGGTCTGAGTATTTTTAATTCTAGGGTCAGATCCGAGTAGTTTCAGGATAGCTGAAGGAGCTTGGAGTTTCCAGAGGAAAGTTGGAGATCATCATCAACGTATAATCATAGTTTACTTTTAAACCGTGTTTTTCGTTTTTCAGCATTTGTAAGGACAGGTATTTATAACTGTCGAGGCTGAGCTTAGGATAGACTCTGATCTATGTATTTAAAATTTCCGCTGTAAAGATTATATATTGAAATAATATATGTTATTCCATTCGTGTAAGATTCTGTTCTGTCTTTTTTTCTGCCTTCATCAACTTGCCTTTCTAGTACTTGCATATTAGGCACATGAATACCATGGATGTATTAGTGTCGATTTCTAAGGGTCGAAATGGTGGGTCGTTACGTCCTCGGTCTCCCAAGTGCTATCACCTTTGCTTTCACTCCACTAAACATTCACCAACTTCACCCTCTTCCTCCTAAGCTGGTTTATATCACGTCCGACGATACGAATGGGCCTTTGAGGTCTCGAAGCCTCTAGTTCAATCTCGATATCATCTGGTTAATCTAGTGAGATAGTTAAACCTAAGTCGTGCACAAATTTCCGTAAGTGAGAAACTTGAAACACATTATACACTCCCACCATTCTTTAAGGTAAGTTAACTCTGTAAGAATGATTCCCAATCCTCTCTAGTATCAAAAAAGGACCTACAAATCTCTATGCTAACTTCCCTTTACTACCAAACCAAATTACATTTTTCAAGGGAGAGATCTTGACAAATACCATATCATTAATAGAGAACTCTAGATCTCTACATCTCTTATCAGTGTAGCTCTTCTGTCTGCCTTGAGCATCTTTCATTCATTGTCGAATGATCTTAATCTTCTTCGATGTCTCTATAATCATATCTGGCCTAAGTATAAGTTTCTCGCTCGCTTCCCACCGACACAGAGAAGCGTTATATGTTCGGCCGTACAATCCCTCAAATGGTGCCATAAGGATGCTAGAACTGATAATTATTATAATACGTGAATTCAACAAGATGTAAGCGATCATCCCATGAGCCTCCAAAGTCTAGTATGCAAGCATGCAATAGATCCTTTAAGGTATGATTCACTCTATTAGTTTGGCCATCAGTTTGAGGGCGGTAAGTTGTGTTGAGGTGTAGTTATGTCCAAACCGCCTCCTATAAGCTCTTCAAAACCCATTAGTGAATGATGGGTCTCGATTACTCACAATGCTCTTTGGCACACCATGCAACGGTTCTTTGCATTTCACATACAACTCGGCTAGTTTGACTACTATTCTACTTGACTTGATGGGTATAAATCTGGCGCTTTGAGACAATCAATCAACTATATGGATAGTACACCTCATATTCCTACCACTGCTCGTCGATTTCAAACTCGTACTATTTCTTGGTAAAAAATGAAGTCGGGAAAGTGAAGGTTGTGTTACCTCTAGGCATTGCCTTGACGATAATTTTAACTTTCGAGACAGTGACAAGTTTCCATACAGCGATGTTTAGTGCCAAGAGTATGACTAAATTCTTTCCATATAATTGATGTTGTTTACGGAAACTTCTTTTCCATAACCGAATCGAATTAAAACCAAATTTGTGCTTGGCCTTACATTACAAGTATTAGCTTTAAAACACTTTGTTGAAAGAGTTTACTAACTTCAAAACATCAATTTAAAAAGGATTTAATAAATTAAAACAACCTTATTACATTGATTAATTTTATTTAAACTTCATCAAACAATTTGATTTTTGTACTTTAAATGTCTTTAAATAATAAAAATGGTAAACCACTTTTAAACCTTATTAATTCAATTAATTAGTAAAATATAATTAATTAAATTAATAAATAATTAATTAAAATGAATAACAAAGTCAAAACATCCTTGTTACTTTGATAAATTCACTTTGAAACTTCATATATTAAGTTAATTAATTAACCCCAATAACCTTTAATTAAAAAGAGTAAATCACCTTTAAAACATCATTAATTCAATTAATTAATAAATTTAAATGTAATTAATTAAATTAAATAAATTATTAATTAATTCACTTTACTTAAAAATGATCTATTAATTATAAACATCAATAAAGGAAATATTAATTAGAGTTAAAAGAAGTTGATAAGTTTTAAAAATCATTTATTAAAATGATTTATTAATTTAAAAGCATTATTAGTAAATTGATTTATTAACTTTAGTTCATCATTATTGAATGATTAATTATCCCTAAACGTCATTAAATGAAACGATTAATTCAATTTAAAAATCATTGAATAAAATGATTAATTAATTTAAACAATCATTAACAAGTTTAGTAGTTACATTTAAAACACATCATTAACTTAGTAATTAGTTTACCTTAATCCTTTTTAATTAAGTAATTAAATAATTAAGTAATTAATTAATGAAATAATCATTATTAAAATAACTATTTTTTTTTAGAATATCAGCAATCAAAACCTTGCTTAACTTGTAAAATTATTCCAAACACGATAATGAAACCAAACAGTTTCGATAAAAGGTGATTTTCCGAAAGTGTCGAAATAGCGACTATCGCTATACGGGTAGTTAGGCAAACAAACATATGATATTAGCCATACAACCAAACATCACATAGCAATGGTATAATCACAATACAAGATAAATAATGATGATACAACATGTAATAAGTAATTACTAACAATTATATTAACTTTAACTACCAACTTTTCATATAGCTAACCACATCCTTACTAACTGGCAAATGCGATAACTTTTCAAAGTATGAAACAAACAAACAACAAAACCATCACTTCACATATAGAACAAGCATTCATAGGCTATTAACAAGATCATTAACATAGTATAAACTTGGTTTAAGAAAGTGTAGTTTTACTCATCGAAAGCTATCCAAACCATCGCTAACTTAGGGCATGACCTATAACTTCCATTCCTAAGCGAAAGATAGAGTCTTGGACCCTCAATGCACTAGGTAGGCTAAGCCTTGAAAGAAGAAGGAAGTGAAACTTGTTTTGGTAAGGTGGAGTGACTTTGGATAATCATCGAATTCTCAAAAATTGAACCCAAAAATAGGTCATTTTCTAACTAGTTTTTAGACTATTTACTCTCGAACTTTGAAAAAGTGGTAAAGAGGAAAGTTTTAAAAAATTCTTTTCTCTATAATATTAAAAAATTAATCACTCAATTTTGATTAGTTTTGAAGAAGATATGATCAAAAGAAGAAGGACCATTTTCGGACTTGAAATTCTGGGTCCAAAAACATTTTGTAAACAATTGATATTTTGACGTAGCTATGCTCGAAATTTGAAGAAGCGATCAACATAAAAGTTGTAGCCATTGGAATTTGACATTTTTTTTTAAAATAACTTCATTTGGACAAGATATGAGAGAGATCCGATCGATGGAAAAAGAGGAAAATTTAGAGAGATGAAAGGCTATTTATAAGCAAGTGAAAATGTGAATTACCTAAACACCCCTTGTCCTTTACCCTCCATATTATTTTTCCACCTCAACACCCTCCATCATATATACCATCTTAGTTTCCATCTTTTTCCCCATCATGTCAAATAAAACATGTTTAAACATGTTTTGAACTTGAGTCGCGAAAGTGTCAAATCATGTCTCTTAAAGCATCTTTTAGTATATACATGTATATACTTAAGTATATATACCTACGTATATACCAATATCTACTAACTAATTTAAATTCTTAAGCATTTAAATGTTCCTTCAAATATAAACAAGGCTTATAATATTTCAAACAATTTTTATACGATGGAACGTCTAAAATTCGGAAAACGATTTCCGGTCACATTTTGGATTTTTATTTGAACTAATTATTTTGATATACATATTTTGAAATTGATTTTAAAATACTTAATTATGATTTAAAAGATGTTTATTTGGTTATAAAAATCCACTATTAAAATATTTAAAAATGATTTAAATATTCAAATACAAAGTGATTATTTTACGGGTTGTTACACTCTCCCCCCTTAAAAAATTTGGTCCTTGAAATTATTGCGGAGTGGAAGAATTAATAACCATCCTAAGAAAATCAATTTACTTACTTGGTTTTTAGTAAATGTGATTAATTATATATTCCTTAATTGTATTATTTTAATCATAAACACATGCAATATAAACGCTATAACAACCATATGCAATCAAGTAACATGATGCATCAAAAGTAATGCAACAAATATGTGCAACAAAGTAAAGAGAATATTATATAATAAATGCTATGCATCCAATATTTTTTAAAACACTTCCAAAATTTAGAACTAAATGCCTGGGCCATGATATTCAAATTTCTTCCAAAAAAATGTATTAAAACCAAAACCATAAATGACTAGAAGGGGGTCCTCCTAGCAAAACATGTAAAAACTCTAGAATCAAAACAACAAGAAGCATCTAGTAGTATTTCGGTTCCTCCAAATAGAACAACTAGATGAACAATTATTATCTCTTTCCAAAAAAATTCCAGAATCACATTTTCAAAAGCCCTGGGATTTAAGTCCTAATAAACAATAATTCAAAAACCTTGGTTTATAAATTTTTAACTTTATAAACAATGGTACATAAGACCACACAATCAATCAATCAAATTTAATTAAATCAAATCAACCAAAATCCATAATGGAATATACTAACACTATCAATCATTCAAATTCTATAAGGAAAAAAAATCTAACAATCAACATTATTTAAAATGTCAAAAGATTAACAAAAAACTACTAGCTTAGGTCAAAAACTTTGTTGATTGCCTAAAATATTGATAATTATCTAAGCGTACCATTCTTTGCTCATTAGCCTTTAGTATTGCTTAGAAGGTTATCCAAACTTACTCGGACAAAATTGAAAGTTATTGTAACGACCAGACTTTTTCTCCACAGAAAGTCGTATCATTAATAAGAAAGAAAGGGGTAGAAAATAGAAAAGAAGAGAAGAAAGAAAGAAACAACAACAACGATCTCACAGCGGAACGAATAAATTATATTAATAACATATACTATTACATAGTATACAACACTTTACAGAGTTACACAACATATACATCACTTACTAGACAGTTATAACATCTGTCTAGACATTACAACTCAATACACTACAGAGATACAGACACAGCGGAACTACTATATATATCTACAACGCTGAAGCCTCCTGCTCCATTGCTCCTCCACAATTCGTCAAAGCTAAACCTGAATCCCTTGGCTACTCGTAAAAATTTGAGTACCCAAGAGTTTATAAAACAGAAATAAACAACTTGGGTCAGACATGGGTCTGGTGTGAGTAACAGGTTAAACTTGCTTAACTTCAAAACCTTTAGAAAGAAAAGGTATCACGTAAGACTCCCCACAAATAAACATGGGTAAGTTTTTACCTTACGCTAACCAAAACATTTGATAGGAAATCCAGTTATATTATAATAGGGTCTAGGGTTTTCAAATAAATATGAAATAGCTGAAATTGTTACATTATTAAATTCCAGCATACTAGCCACAAAGTGGGTTATACAATCAAAACCGTAAGGGCACGTAGGAAGAATGGGTTTCCATACAATGGCAGGGCTACTGGGGTACCGCCCGTCACAGTACGTGGCCTAGATCACCGTACCGAGGATCACTCCCAATCCCCTGCAACACAAGGTCGGAACATCCCTTACTGGATAATTCCCGCACAAGATACCTCACGGTTGGGATCAGCAACCCACCACTAAGTCGAAAATAGAAAGGGACATCTAGACAGAGGTAACCTTGTCCTACTTGGGTGCTACCCACTAACCTTGCTGCACCTCCCCTGTTTTAGCCATTCCCGGTTTGTGAGGCTTGAGGTCACGATTACCTTTAAAAAGAACACATCTATCTTAGAATGCTCATCGTCCACCTGACGATGTGCTGAAAGCATTCAATCCATACAAGTTCGTTCCGGGTTCGAACGAAACCGAAGGCATTATCTCGTTACACTCGTTTTGGAATCACCCTCAGAGTTAACGACAATAACCCTTGCACTCTGAATCTTCATCTTCACTAGATTCACGACCTATCGTTAATTTGGATCGATGTGGTATTCGGGTCTCCAGACCTGGAAATCCGGTATACGGAAACCCGATCCCGGTCTCATCGAAATCCAAAGCGTATCTTTTAAGGCCAAGTTGTTTTAAAGGTTAAAACAATTTAATTTATTATTTTTATACACAAAGAAAGATAATTCACAACAGATAATCAACATTATCAGATAATCCATATAATTCAACTAACATCCATATCATACAGCATATATCTCATCAGAGATATCAATCAAAGTCAAGTATCCAATACTAACACCCATTCATAAGTAATGATTTATCATCTCTAATTAATTTAAATTGAATTAAATTAATTACTTCATTTTATAAATCCTGCTTACTTAACCATTAATTAATTACAATTTAATTAATTAATTATCTTCTAATATTTTATTTCAATTAATCATTTTTGATTAATTATCTTTTAATTACATCCAAGTAATTTATCCTTAATTAATTATTTAAATTAATTATCCTTAACCACTTATAGTAATTAACCTTTAATTACTTCATTAATTAATTAACTAAAATTAATTAAGTTAATCAACTATAATTAATTATATTAATCCTTAATTAATTACATTAATTAATCACTTCATTTATTAATTATTTCTTAATTAATCAATTCTTAATTACATCATTAATTATATTAATTAATGATCCTTAATTACAAATTGATTATTAATTACTAAAATTAAATTAATTACATTAAGTAATTAACCTTTAATTAAAACACATTTATTAATCACCTTGATTAATCTTCAATCAGTAATTAACTACCCTTAATTACTTTCATTAACTAAATTAATTACTCCTTAATTAATTTCTTAATTAATCCCTTGATTAATTATTCAAAGTAATTAACTCAAATTACTTCTATTAATAAAATCATTTATTCAACTAATTACTTCCAGTAATTATCTTATTATTTACTTCCCTAAATAATCTTATTTTAATAATTACATTAAGTAATTATTATCAAATCATCTCTTGATTATCCTAAATTAATTAAACTTAATTAATTAATTTAAACTAAATCAAATCAACTTCAATTAATTACAATAAGTAATTAATTCTTAATTACTTCCAATAAGTAATTACATTTAAACAATTTCATAAATGATTATTCTTAAATTAATTCAACTAATTAATTATCAAAATTAATCCTATTAATTCATTATTTAATAACCCATAGTTAATGACCTCATTAACTATTATTTAATTACTTTCCTTAAGTAATTAACTTATATTAATTATTATTAATCCTAAATTAATAAATCTTAATAACCAATTTATTAATCTCTAATTACTAAATTAATTAAGTGTCAACCATAACTGAATTAATATTTAATTACTTATTAATTAATTCCTAACCATTAATTAATATTCTAATTATAATCCTTAATTACAAATTAATTATTCTAATTAATTAATCTTAATCACTAATTAATTAGTTTAAACCATTAATTACCTATTTAATTAATCCAAATGATTAATTAATCAAATAAATTAATTATCCATTAAATTTCCTTATAAATTTAATGAACACAAATCTCTAATTTACTTTAAGATAAAACTTTGTTCTTATAATAATCAAGTTATCATTTACAATTACATTTGAAACATTCATTTCAAAATTTACTTATAAATTTCATTTTAAATTCAAGCTTTAAAATGAAACCCAATTTATCTTCAATAAAATTTAAATCAATTTAAAACCATTAACTTTACCTTATAAAGAATACTTTCTCTTATAAAAAGGATTTTACAAGAGTTTAAACCAATTTCCTTTAAAATTCAAAACCTTTAAATATAACTAACATTTTAAACTTATTTAAACATTTAAATTTATAAAACTTATTTATCTCAAACTAAGATATAAATTCAATTTGAGTCCATACTTCGAAATCTTATTTTAACTTTGTTTAAAATCTTATTTTACATTTTAAAATCCATTTTTAAATTTAAAAACAGACAGGTTATCTAAAACCTGGCAACACTAAAATACTCGAGATTCCACTAAAACACTTCGAGTTGCACACTCTAAAAACCCGAGTCTCCTTCGAAATAACTCGAACAAAACACGAGACCTTCCTCTGTAAAAAAAAACAGACTTCATCCAGACATATTCTCGACCACGTGCACGTGCACACCCACTGCCAGAGCTCCGATCATCGATGACTTCCCCCACCAGTCGACGTTCATCCACCTACCAGAATCAAATCACTTGAGCAACGAAATGAAGACGAATTCAAGATCGAGCCTAAAGACCAAAACTGGAACAGGAACTACCCAGTTCTCCAAACCTGACATCGCCAAGATCACGGTCCTCCGACCACCGAAAATCCAACAACTCCGGCTGCGACTTCAACTATGGCCAAGCTTCCATCTGCCCAATTTTCATCGAACTCGATCATCTCTACAGGTAGTACTGACCAAAACGAACTACCTAGCTTAAACTAGGGCTACAGGCAAAATCTCATCACCGCAGCCACCACGATGAACTGCAACGCCACCCAATATTTTTCTCGGCAATACTGACTATTCCTCCACCTACCAGAAGAAACTCGACACTTCAAATTCCCGAGATCACCCAAAAATCCCTTATTTCCATTTTCTGTTCAACACAGAACTGCACCATACCCTCTTAACTAAAAATCCAAATTTTTATTCTAAAAATCATGTTTTGATTTTAGTTTTTAATTCCTCATACTGAATCTATCTATTTCTCAATTTGAAGTTTTTATATTATTCAACATATTTTGATATCCTGGCTTTACAGCAATACCAGATTTGATTTAACAAATTTTAAGTTTTTAAACTTAATCTACACTATTTTAAACACTCCTGGTTTGTAAATCAAGTCCTAACAAAATCTAGATCAAGTGTTGAGAAATTTCAAATAAAATTTTTAGCCTGGGCAGACAAAACAATAACAGAGTACACTGTCATACATGCACACAATACATCCATATATACAAACAGGAGAATGCACTTATTCATACATCAATACATATATATGTCACAGAGATTCAACATGCAACCCTATTTTACTTTAAGTTTAAAAGTTACTCACCTGATTAAAGATGAAACAGAGGCAGAGCCTATCTTTTGGAAATAGTTTTTGAAACTGTTTTGCTTAAGACTGGAATGCCTTATTTGATTTAAAACTTGAATTTGCTAGGCTTTACTGATTTAATTTAGAACTGCATGCATGTTTTCCTCCAGGTTGAAGAAATGAAGGCAGACAGCTTTGAGATGATTCCAGGTTGAAAAGAATGCATACTAGTTTCTTGTATTGATTTCAGATTTGAAAGAAAATGTTGCAGACAGAAGACTTGATTTTGAAATGTATTATAGGGTTTGATTTTCTTGAATTTCTGGTTTGAGGAATGGTTACAGATTGTTGAATTTGGTTTTGAGGATTACTGATTTATATTTCAGATTTTAGACTAGAGAATGTTTGAGAAGGGTTACTGATCTGATTTGTTTCAGATTTGAATTAGAGATAAAATCTGATTTCTCTTGGTTTTGAAAAAGAATGAAGATTAGAAAGAATGAATTGAAGAAATGCAATTGTTTACATACATGTATATTTTTGATTTTATAAAATAAAAGAAAATGAAAATAAATAAGGACACTTGTCCTATACATTTGTTTATTTAATTACACATGTTTTACAATGGCTTTAGATAAATGACACTTGTCTTTTAAGTATTTATTCATAATTCTATTTATTTTAAAAGTAATTAAAAAGCCCTTTTCTTATTTATTTAATCACTTATCTATATATATATATATCTTTTTAAAGAGAAACCAAAAACTAATTATATTTTATAAATATAAGTTATACAAATATTCTAAATCCAAATCAATTTAAATATTTATTCTTTTGAATTTCAAAACTTAAATTCAAATTCAAATTAAATTAAATCCTAAGATTCAATTTAATAATTAAGTTATATATATTTACATACACTATTTATTCCATTTAAAATAACAATTCCTTTTAGCATTAAAATTCATACATATTAAAAATAATACATTATACTTATTATTTGAAATTAACATATTTTATAATTTAAACAAGAGATTATATTATCAAGAAATATTTAAAAGAAATAAAACAAACCAATTTTGTAAATCTTATTTAAACTTAAGTTAAAAATATCTTAAACCAATTAAAATATTTACCTGAAGTATTTTAAAACTATAAAATTACTTATTTAAATATCTTTGAAAAGTCCAGATTAAATTAAATCTAAATTTCCAATTTACCAAAGCTTCTATTTACAATATATATAAATAAATATATATATATATATATATATATATATCCAAATAGAAATATCTTATTAACTTTTAAAAGATAAAATCATCAATTAAATACTAATTTAATCAGATTATTAAATTAAATTCAAATCTTATTATCAAAGATTATCCATATCAATTTAATTATTCAACAGATTATTAAATTGATATTGTCAAAATTTCTGGGATATTACATTCCTCCCCCCTTAAAATAATTTCGTCCCCGAAATTTAAACAAAGGTAATTTAATAATCTTATTAAAGATTTTAATTTAAAACACAAGCATATACTATCATCCATATGCTAGCAACCATAGCAACCAATGCATCCAATCAAACAATTCTAACTATCTAGACTAAATTCTAGATAAAATTCCTCGAGTTTCCCCAAATATGTATATATATACCGGGATACTCGCTCTACAAACAATCTAAGCAACTAAGCTATAGATCTCCTACACATCTAGATCTACAGAACTAAACAGAATATCAGACTACAGACGAGTCTGACTCAACTACCAAACTTCCCAAAACTGCAGATTCTAAAACCAGAGATAGATCAAATACGTATTCCCTCAGAGATACGTAAAACACAATGAATTCAAGTCATCCAAATTGACAATTCAACCAAGTAGACCAATTACTTATCCAAATCAGAACACAGACGAGATCCAAACATAACTCTACTTCACAACTATCAGTAGATTCCAAACTTACTTCTCCCATCCAGAGATACACTCCAAACTGCTTTCGCTGCACCACTCTGATCTGAAGTAGATTACAAGCACAGACTGGACAACTTATTCCAGAAATAAGATTCACTGATCCATAAAAGAAAACTCAGATATTCCAGCAAAACTTGAGCTGCTTCACCAACTCCATCTCTAGGAAACATCCTTCCACTAGACTGAACCACCGGTATCACTCTTGGAATCCAGTCGATACGAAAACTCAACCTTCAGATGCGGACAAACTTCTGACTTCTCTGAAGACATCCAGAAAAATTCTGACAACCCAAGAGAACACTCAGACAATCGCAAGTCACTTTTGCGATCAACCCAACCTAATTCCAAAGAAAAACTGTTCCTCTTTACCAATCAGAACAGCTTACACTTATTTATCCAATTTATCGAAGAAATGGATCCACTCTGCTGCTTCTGAACTTCACTTCCAGAAAAACTGCTCAGCTAGAAAACTTCTTGCCATCACAGAACACTCCGAGTAGCACTGCTGACACTGATGCTCCTATCCAAAGCTCTTCGAGAAACTCGAACTCCAAACCAAAGCAGAAACACCATGCTGAACTCAGCGACAACACCGAAACAGACACACTTCCTTAATCTTGTTCCAAAGAAAACATCTTCAGGAACATCCATAGTCACTGCATCTCATCATACAGCTACTATTACCTGAGGTATCAAGGTACCATCACTCACTTCTGCCTCATCGACAGATCCAACTCTACTCATCCACACTTCAAAGATAAACTCCGAACCATTACAGTTTCCTTCGGAGATCGATGAAATCCTTCACCACAACAAAGCTTACTCGAGACGGTATTGGGTTTACAGTCTCGATATATACTTCCAACCTCAAACATTCAAACTCCAACTATTGGTAATTGTGTTACACACACTACCACCTTATCTACCTTTATAACTTATATTGGAAAACCCGAACAGGTAACCCAATAAATAGGTAGAAATACATAAATATATATTTTTAAAATGATATATTTTTTTTTATATAGAAATTATTTCTGGGTAAAATTATTTCATCTACCCTTTTAAAACAATATTGTGTCCGTTGGCCTGGTCCAAGTGTTTAGAGATCCCTATCAATAACGTTAGCTACTCGTATTGACCAGAATCCATATACCACTCAACCGATCAATTAACACAATATAAAACCATTTTATATAACTAACAAATACGCGCTCTCGTATATATATATACTCAGACTCAAATAGGTTGCTACAGATCCTATCTCTAATGAACAATCCTTCTGAACCTAGGTATTCACTCAACCTAGTGCCCTGATATTCAATTAACCAAAAGCTTAGGCATTCGCTCAACCTATGCTCTGATACCAACTTTAACGACCTAGGCTTTTTCTCCATAGAAAGTCGTATCATTAATAAGAAAGAAATAACGCAAAGCGAGAACCCCCTATCACGCTGTAATGTAGCAAACCCGATCCCGGTCTCATCGAAATCCAAAGCGTATCTTTTAAGGCCAAGTTGTTTTAAAGGTTAAAACAATTTAATTTATTATTTTTATACACAAAGAAAGATAATTCACAACAGATAATCAACATTATCAGATAATCCATATAATTCAACTAACATCCATATCATACAGCATATATCTCATCAGAGATATCAATCAAAGTCAAGTATCCAATACTAACACCCATTCATAAGTAATGATTTATCATCTCTAATTAATTTAAATTGAATTAAATTAATTACTTCATTTTATAAATCCTGCTTACTTAACCATTAATTAATTACAATTTAATTAATTAATTATCTTCTAATATTTTATTTCAATTAATCATTTTTGATTAATTATCTTTTAATTACATCCAAGTAATTTATCCTTAATTAATTATTTAAATTAATTATCCTTAACCACTTATAGTAATTAACCTTTAATTACTTCATTAATTAATTAACTAAAATTAATTAAGTTAATCAACTATAATTAATTATATTAATCCTTAATTAATTACATTAATTAATCACTTCATTTATTAATTATTTCTTAATTAATCAATTCTTAATTACATCATTAATTATATTAATTAATGATCCTTAATTACAAATTGATTATTAATTACTAAAATTAAATTAATTACATTAAGTAATTAACCTTTAATTAAAACACATTTATTAATCACCTTGATTAATCTTCAATCAGTAATTAACTACCCTTAATTACTTTCATTAACTAAATTAATTACTCCTTAATTAATTTCTTAATTAATCCCTTGATTAATTATTCAAAGTAATTAACTCAAATTACTTCTATTAATAAAATCATTTATTCAACTAATTACTTCCAGTAATTATCTTATTATTTACTTCCCTAAATAATCTTATTTTAATAATTACATTAAGTAATTATTATCAAATCATCTCTTGATTATCCTAAATTAATTAAACTTAATTAATTAATTTAAACTAAATCAAATCAACTTCAATTAATTACAATAAGTAATTAATTCTTAATTACTTCCAATAAGTAATTACATTTAAACAATTTCATAAATGATTATTCTTAAATTAATTCAACTAATTAATTATCAAAATTAATCCTATTAATTCATTATTTAATAACCCATAGTTAATGACCTCATTAACTATTATTTAATTACTTTCCTTAAGTAATTAACTTATATTAATTATTATTAATCCTAAATTAATAAATCTTAATAACCAATTTATTAATCTCTAATTACTAAATTAATTAAGTGTCAACCATAACTTAATTAATATTTAATTACTTATTAATTAATTCCTAACCATTAATTAATATTCTAATTATAATCCTTAATTACAAATTAATTATTCTAATTAATTAATCTTAATCACTAATTAATTAGTTTAAACCATTAATTACCTATTTAATTAATCCAAATGATTAATTAATCAAATAAATTAATTATCCATTAAATTTCCTTATAAATTTAATGAACACAAATCTCTAATTTACTTTAAGATAAAACTTTGTTCTTATAATAATCAAGTTATCATTTACAATTACATTTGAAACATTCATTTCAAAATTTACTTATAAATTTCATTTTAAATTCAAGCTTTAAAATGAAACCCAATTTATCTTCAATAAAATTTAAATCAATTTAAAACCATTAACTTTACCTTATAAAGAATACTTTCTCTTATAAAAAGGATTTTACAAGAGTTTAAACCAATTTCCTTTAAAATTCAAAACCTTTAAATATAACTAACATTTTAAACTTATTTAAACATTTAAATTTATAAAACTTATTTATCTCAAACTAAGATATAAATTCAATTTGAGTCCATACTTCGAAATCTTATTTTAACTTTGTTTAAAATCTTATTTTACATTTTAAAATCCATTTTTAAATTTAAAAACAGACAGGTTATCTAAAGCCTGGCAACACTAAAATACTCGAGATTCCACTAAAACACTTCGAGTCGCACACTCTAAAAACCCGAGTCTCCTTCGAAATAACTCGAACAAAACGCGAGACCTTCCTCTGTAAAAAAAAAACAGACTTCATCCAGACATATTCTCGACCACGTGCACGTGCACACCCACTGCCAGAGCTCCGATCATCGATGACTTCCCCCACCAGTCGACGTTCATCCACCTACCAGAATCAAATCACTCGAGCAACGAAATGAAGACGAATTCAAGATCGAGCCTAAAGACCAAAACTGGAACAGGAACAGGAACTACCCAGTTCTCCAAACCTGACATCGCCAAGATCACGGTCCTCCGACCACCGAAAATCCAACAACTCCGGCTGCGACTTCAACTATGGCCAAGCTTCCATCTGCCCAATTTTCATCGAACTCGATCATCTCTACAGGTAGTACTGACCAAAACGAACTACCTAGCTTAAACTAGGGCTACAGGCAAAATCTCATCACCGCAGCCACCACGATGAACTGCAACGCCACCCAATATTTTTCTCGGCAATACTGACTATTCCTCCACCTACCAGAAGAAACTCGACACTTCAAATTCCCGAGATCACCCAAAAATCCCTTATTTCCATTTTCTGTTCAACACAGAACTGCACCATACCCTCTTAACTAAAAATCCAAATTTTTATTCTAAAAATCATGTTTTGATTTTAGTTTTTAATTCCTCATACTGAATCTATCTATTTCTCAATTTGAAGTTTTTATATTATTCAACATATTTTGATATCCTGGCTTTACAGCAATACCAGATTTGATTTAACAAATTTTAAGTTTTTAAACTTAATCTACACTATTTTAAACACTCCTGGTTTGTAAATCAAGTCCTAACAAAATCTAGATCAAGTGTTGAGAAATTTCAAATAAAATTTTTAGCTTGGGCAGACAAAACAATAACAGAGTACACTGTCATACATGCACACAATACATCCATATATACAAACAGGAGAATGCACTTATTCATACATCAATACATATATATATATCATAGAGATTCAACATGCAACCCTATTTTACTTTAAGTTTAAAAGTTACTCACCTGATTAAAGATGAAACAGAGGCAGAGCCTATCTTTTGGAAATAGTTTTTGAAACTGTTTTGCTTAAGACTGGAATGCCTTATTTGATTTAAAACTTGAATTTGCTGGGCTTTACTGATTTAATTTAGAACTGCATGCATGTTTTCCTCCAGGTTGAAGAAATGAAGGCAGACAGCTTTGAGATGATTCCAGGTTGAAAAGAATGCATACTAGTTTCTTGTATTGATTTCAGATTTGAAAGAAAATGTTGCAGACAGAAGACTTGATTTTGAAATGTATTATAGGGTTTGATTTTCTTGAATTTCTGGTTTGAGGAATGGTTATAGATTGTTGAATTTGGTTTTGAGGATTACTGATTTATATTTCAGATTTTAGACTAGAGAATGTTTGAGAAGGGTTACTGATCTGATTTGTTTCAGATTTGAATTAGAGATAAAATCTGATTTCTCTTGGTTTTGAAAAAGAATGAAGATTAGAAAGAATGAATTGAAGAAATGCAATTGTTTACATACATGTATATTTTTGATTTTATAAAATAAAAGAAAATGAAAATAAATAAGGACACTTGTCCTATACATTTGTTTATTTAATTACACATGTTTTACAAAGGCTTTAGATAAATGACACTTGTCTTTTAAGTATTTATTCATAATTCTATTTATTTTAAAAGTAATTAAAAAGCCCTTTTCTTATTTATTTAATCACTTATCTATATATATATATATCTTTTTAAAGAGAAACCAAAAACTAATTATATTTTATAAATATAAGTTATACAAATATTCTAAATCCAAATCAATTTAAATATTTATTCTTTTGAATTTCAAAACTTAAATTCAAATTCAAATTAAATTAAATCCTAAGATTCAATTTAATAATTAAGTTATATATATTTACATACACTATTTATTCCATTTAAAATAACAATTCCTTTTAGCATTAAAATTCATACATATTAAAAATAATACATTATACTTATTATTTGAAATTAACATATTTTATAATTTAAACAAGAGATTATATTATCAAGAAATATTTAAAAGAAATAAAACAAACCAATTTTGTAAATCTTATTTAAACTTAAGTTAAAAATATCTTAAACCAATTAAAATATTTACCTGAAGTATTTTAAAACTATAAAATTACTTATTTAAATATCTTTGAAAAGTCCAGATTAAATTAAATCTAAATTTCCAATTTACCAAAGCTTCTATTTACAATATATATAAATAAATATATATATATATATATCCAAATAGAAATATCTTATTAACTTTTAAAAGATAAAATCATCAATTAAATACTAATTTAATCAGATTATTAAATTAAATTCAAATCTTATTATCAAAGATTATCCATATCAATTTAATTATTCAACAGATTATTAAATTGATATTGTCAAAATTTCCGGGATATTACATTCCTCCCCCCTTAAAATAATTTCGTCCCCGAAATTTAAACAAAGGTAATTTAATAATCTTATTAAAGATTTTAATTTAAAACACAAGCATATACTATCATCCATATGCTAGCAACCATAGCAACCAATGCATCCAATCAAACAATTCTAACTATCTAGACTAAATTCTAGATAAAATTCCTCGAGTTTCCCCAAATATATATATATATACCGGGATACTCGCTCTACAAACAATCTAAGCAACTAAGCTATAGATCTTGTCACATCCCGAAATTTTCGACTTTCGAAAATTCGACATCGATACTCACTTTATCGACTGCCGAGAAATCGAGTGCCGGAAACTCCAATAGTGAGGGTTTTAGAAAGAAGAAATAGGTAGAAGAAGAAGAAAAGAAGAAAAAGAAAGAAGAACACATCAGAACAACATCAGAACAGAAAACAATATCAGAATCTTACACATCGCAGCGGAACAATATACAATAGATAATTACTAGTCTTTTAAAACAAAGAACTATATCAGTTATACATACATCAATCAGAGTCAATATACGACTCAATACAACACAGCACATCAATGGACAGTTATATAACTTGTCCTCATACAGGATACACAACGGAATAAATATATCAGATACAAATACTACGTCTTGTCCTCCAGCTTATCTCCAAAGCTCCAGAATATCCAGAATATCCTGATAATCTAACTCTAGACTGCCCGTGTGGAAATTGGTGGGCACCCAGAGTTTAGAAGGGAAACAATAAACTCCGAGTCAGTCATGGTGACTGGTGTGAGATCGTAAAACAGTTATTCTTTAAAAATAAACAGCAGAGAATTTTAAAGTCAATTCGCAATGCTTTTGGAAAATGAAACTACCATAAGACCTCCCACCACACACACAATGCAAACGCAGACTTGGAGGAGATTTCTTCTTATGTTAGTCAAAGATGCTTACTACGCAAAAATCAAATTCTTTTTGATATTATTATTAGTGCATAGTGGAAAACATTTCGAAAGTAGAATATAAATCTTAGCCAGCATAGGTACCATTATATTATGCCTACTATAGCTGCCTCCTGAGGAGACAGGTTATACAATTGAAATCGTAAAGGCTCGTATTGTTTCTTTGGATTTCCAACAAATGGTCAGGCTAAGGAACTTCCTATCCACGATGGGTACGTCCCTGGAATAGATGACCCGAGAACCTAACCGGATCTCTGCCAACACAAGGCCGGGTTACCTCTGCAAAAATAGGTAACTACTGACACGCGTATGCCATCCCCCGATCGTCACCGATCTTCCCGAGGATCCCCGATTTCCAACAAACCACATAGATAATAATAATGCAGTAACCACAGAGGTTAAGTATCTGGGCTCCATACCATGATACCACCTTTATCCAGAAGGAATGACATACACTAAGGGGCGCTACTCCCTAGAACCTTGCCGCATTCGTCCTGTTTCGACCATTTCCGGGGTGTGAGGCTCGATGAAGTCTCGTCCACAAAGCTACGCTTTCTACAAAAAGCCCTGTTTCGGGTCAAACAAAATGATCAACCTATGATCACAAAGATATAAGATCAAACAAATGATCATATCACAAATGATCAAACACTGATCATTTCACAGCAACACTCAGTATGCCACGTTACCAAATTGGGATATATCGCTGATAAATTTCAACTACATAACCTCTGAGCTCGTACGTCTCAGAGAAGGGTGTTAAGCTAAGAGAATAAATTCTCCGCCACCAACAGAAATGTATTTGAAAGAAATCAGCTTTATATCTCAAATTGTAACGTCAGACACACAATCCATACAAGTCTGTTCCGGGATCGAACAGAACCGAAGGCACTTCTCACGAAGCCCTTGCATATCCGGATAATTTCAATCACGTCAGGACTTCCCGTCACTAAGGGTGATAAAACCTCTAAATCGAAGATCAGTCGATGTAGAGTAACTCGACGGTAATCCTTCCGTTTTCAAAAATATCCGGTCTTCAACACCGGTCTTCAAATGCGATTCATAACGACGTATCACATATTCGGAATGGGTTATACGACCCCATGGTCCTTTCCCGGCTAACCCGAATAGTGAGCGCTTATTCAAAAATAAGTGTGGCATTCAAATTCATCCAATTCACAACAAATACCTACTCAAGGTAATTATTGATAGTCGGTTATTTAACTATCAATAAAGATGCGCGACATCATCAGATTCCAAATAATTTTCCAAATTATTTATTTTCAAAAATATCTTTACTAGATATAAAATTTCCACACTTCAAAAATAAATCAATATTTATTCTTCTAAACAGTTTCCGTTTCCTTTATAAATTCCGTATTGAATTTATAATTTCAAAATATCTACAGATATACGATTTTCAAATTGTTTTCAATATTCAACTTCATTTTATCTTTAAGAAGATAAAACCTCAAAAACGTTTCATTTCATTTTGGAAAACATTCCCATACTTATTTTATAATAAGTAATTCACAAATCATTTATTTCCAACATTTGAAATTATTCAATATACTTAAATCAAATTTAAGTATAAATTCATTCTTTAAGGAAATCATTTACTATAACAACATTTATTTGAGTCAAAACGAATGTTGCGTAAAACATCGTTACGACGACTCAGAATCACTAGTATAGGGATTCGGATTTTAAGATAGATATATATAAATCCCAATACTACATAAACATTTCCTTTCGGAAATCATTTACTATAACAACAGTGTTATAGTCCACCATTTCCTTATTTTTCGAAAACGTCTATTTCAACAATAAATGTTGAAATCTATGCTTTCGATAGTTCACACGTTTTAAAACATCTTTTAAAACAATCAACTTCATTTATAATGTCGCTTTCCCAAACAATATCCATTTTTCTTAACAATATATTCACTATCCAAAATCGTGAATATATTTCACTAACCAAATTTCAGTCTTTTCTACACATTTTATTTCAAGAATTACCCACTGTCCAAAATCGTGGATAAAATCCCCTTTAACCTTTTGATTTATCAAATCCAATTGATTTCGAATTTATAAAACAACGTTTATAAATTCTATTTCTATTTTCTAACGACTTCAATTTAATAGATCTTCTTTATTAATAATTCGATCAATATCCCATTTAAAGGCAAAAATCCAAGTTACAAGTAAATTTCTTATCAGTCTTTATTCTACAACTTCATTCATTTTATAACTTCATACTTTATAAATCTATAAACTTCAATCTTTATAAATCTATAAACTTCAAATCTTCACAATCTATAATTCTATAAATCTCATGTCCTCACAATTTATAATTCCATAAATTTCTAACACTTATAGAAACTCGTTTTAAAATTCCAATACTTTTAATTTATAAATATCAATTCTGTACATCTTTTATATACATCATTTTTAAATAATTCAAAAGAAATCCAACTTAAACTATTTTATTTATCACTTGACTATTTATTTCAAAATCACCTTTCAGGTATATTTCACAATTTAAAATTTTTCATAACTTTAAATTTATAACATTTATTTATTTAAGATAAATAAATTCCAAATTTAAATAAATCGTATACTTTCCAAAAATCACTTCAAAATCCCTTTTAAGGTAAAAATCGTTTATTTTTAAACTTTAAAATTGAACCCGATGATGCAACGCATCAATTAGTCCATCACAACATCAAACATCATATATCATCATATGATGATAGAATATATATCAACATCTGTAAATAAATAAATACAGTTGAGGAATCCAGTTGGATCCCTCCAACCTGTTTCCCTGCATCCAAAGACGTCAGCACAATACCAATTCCGCTCCAGTACGGAATTATCGCGGTATATAGGTTTTTATAAATCCGCTTACTAACGGCGCAATAGGGTCTCATCCGCTATACGAGGCGGGAAATCAATCAATCCAATATATACATATGCCAATATGTATATACTGCTATATATATAGATATATCCTATCATATCTAATAGCACATTCAAATAAATCAATCAATAACTGCAAAAATTCCACTTTTAAATCGAGTGAGAAAATCTCACCTTAGCTTTTAATTTGCCATCCTTTTCCATTTCCAATTTGTTTCCTTGACTTTATTCGACCTTGTATAACAATTATACAATTTTATCAATATTCGAAATAAATCGAATAACAATTTTCATTTGGTAATTTTTAATTACCCAATGATTTTATTTTAAACCATTTTCTTTTAATAAATTTATTTAACCAAACCTTTGTATAAAATTCTTTATTTTTCTCACTTATATTAAAACGACAATTTATGTAAATTTGAAACTTTTCAAAATCTTATTATTATTATTATTATTTTTTTATATTTATTGCTTTTAGATAACATATGTATGTTAATCAACATATATTTTTCTAACACTTGCTGCAATATATAAACATTTAAAATTTAACAAAAAATCAAATTGAAAATCCTCGCAGCATCTACTTCTGTGTATATAGGTAAACTGCACTTATACCCTATATGTATATATACTTCTTTTAACACTTAATTAACAGAAATTCAATAAACAAAGAAATCGAATCTCACCAGCTCCTCTGCTCGACACCCAGACTCGAGATAAACTCCAGCCTTGCCGCGAATGCCAGAGACGAACTCGTCGCTACCTCCATCGAGTTGCCTTGATCGATCGCACGCACCACCGGTAACCACCACGTCGCCGCCTGAATTGCCTGCTCGACTTCGAGCCTTCCACCAACGACCTGAGACACGCGACCCACTTTGAATCGAACGAGCCACCTACACGACCAAGCACTCGCCCACAGTCGTCGCTCCATCGCGACATTGCCCCTCAGACTTGCTCGACATCGCCGCCCTTCGCGATGCTCGAACTCGAGATCACCGCGCCTCCTCGTGCCCTAGCTTCGCGCGTCTCGCCCACGTGACCAACTGCATCCCTTAATTTTCCATCGCGATTCGAGTCGCACTCTCGTTCCTCTCAAAATCAAGCGACTTCGCTCGGGTTTGAATAGGAGAGGGCCGCGAATTTGAATTGAGAGGAGAATGGAAGAGTATATTTGGGGATTGGCCATCATTTATCTGATTTGAACGAAAGTATGAAAAAGGGGAACGCCATTATCTTTCATTTCGTTCGATTTTTATTTTTGATTGAACGAGAGGAGGGAAGGGACGAGTGATGATTTTTAAAAAGGTAAAGAGCCATGCTTACACGATTTCGTTCCCGTGATACTTGGCGTGGTCTCTGGCGTGAGATAAGGGGAAAACGTGTGTGTGTTGACTAATTTTAAATTTTAAATTTAAATTGATTTCGGTTTAAGTTCAACGCGTTTATGTGTCGTGTGCTCACATAACAACTTCAAATGCTACGAAATTTGAAATCCGGCAATAATAAAACATTCCGGACCCAATGGAACTGGTTTCGTCGAATTCCGAGACTGTTTGAAAATTGACTATTTTATAAATATCGGTTCGAGTGATTTTTTCAAAACTAAACAAAACAGTTCGAAATTAAATTCTGAAGCTTCAATCATCTCCAGTATTATCAATACGAATTTTAAAAGCTTTCGAAATATTTTTCTTCGACTTAAAATCGTAGATTCAAATTTTTATTCAGCATTCAATCGATTAAATTTTAAAGTTTAATCGCAAATTTTCAAAGTACGATCGGGGATTCAAATTAAATTATCGTTCAAATATTTAAAATAAATTAAATATTCTCAATTTAATTTGGTCAAAATTCCGGGTCGTTACAGACTTCCCCCCTTAAAAGAATTTCGTCCTCGAAATTACAAGTTAGAAAGAAAGGTCCTTAACTCGTCTACTATTTTTCACGATCCAAATAGTTTTATCAATTTGTCAAAACAAATCTTCCTACTAAAGATTCGTTATCATTCAACCAAAATTTTTCCAACTTCAATTCTAAGTTTCAAAACAACATTGTTTACTTCTCAATTCAAATTCGAGTTTAAATTCAAATTTCAAATTTAAACTTTCAAAATTTCTCAAAAATTTTCTAACGCCCTAAATTTCTGAAAAATTTCGCCAGCGTCTCCTTTGCGCGGCTAATACGGTACGACTACAAAACGTCCCTACGGACTCTCAGATTTCAAAAAGAAAAAGAAAAAGCCAAGCGGCTAGAGAGAAATCATCAAAAACTCATATTATAATTCAAATACATACCTTTTTCGAGCAATTCAAATTATCTGTGAAATCAAATTCAATTCCCTTTATACCTATATATCTACTAGCCATAATATCTAGTTATAACATCCAACTATTTTGCAAATTTTATTACAAACTTCTAATATCAACTTCTTATACCCTTTCTAGTTTACTATAGAAGTTATATCCATTATCATTCAATTTTACATTTCAATTTCCTTTCTGAGTTAAGTTCATCATTCAATTCAAGTTGGATTCTATTTATCTTCTGAATATTGAATTTACCAATTATCTTTCATTCACAACTGTATCATTTTAAATTAGTTTCATTTACTAATTTATCACAAATTGTAATTCACTTTATTCAAATTTGTTTTCAACATTCAGTTTCAATTCCAGTTTTATTCTTTCGTTCATTCCCAAAATTTATTTTCAATTCACTATTTTGGTTTATAACCACCTATATTAAACTGGATTTCAAATTTCATACGAATTTTAATTCATCTCAAACCATATTAATTTGTCATTTCTTTAATTAGTTTCAATTACTAATTTTATTCCAATACATTACTTTACAAATTCGAAATGAATTTTTCAATATTCAATTTACTTTCATTAAATTGATTCACCTATACTTGCTTTAATTTTAACTTCATTCTTTAAGTTAAATTTATTCTATCAAAATTCAAACTGTATAAGTTAGCAACTTATTTCATATTTCATAAGTATTTCTACATAGTATTCCAGAGTTTACCAACATTTCAAAAACCATTTTTGAAAACAAATCAAATTATCCTGGAATTTCCAAACAAAACCCAAATTTTTCAAACAACTACCATTTAAAACAATTTGGCAGCAATTTCTCTTTTGGAAACCCGAAAATGAACACCGGTGATGTCGCGATCATCATCGGAATTATTTTCCAGCGACCTAAAAGAGTTTAGAGCTTTTCATTCCTCCAAAACATTTTTCAAAACCCTTGAAATTCATTTTCAAATCAAAAACAATTTAACTTTCCAAATCTCCAAAATTTTCAAATTCTTTTCAAAACATTTCCAAATACTTCTCTGGAATTCCGTTTCAATTTACAATTCACATTTATAATTTACATTCTTAAATTTCATTGGTATGTGAATTTATTTTAACTTTGGAGTTAAAATTCCAATTTCTCATTCAATTTCAATATAATAATGATAATAATTTTCAATATTATCGCTTTCTAACAAACAAGCATCCATATACTATGATAATTCATAGAAAAATCATTTCTTTTCTATACAAAAATAGCTTTAGGTAAAATTATCTCATTTACCCCATTTTAAAACAATACTGTGTCAGTTTATCTTGTTTAGAGTTTAGAAACCCCTATCGATTACAGTTAGCTAGACTGCGCCGACCAGAATCCATAAACAATCAACCGATAAGTCAACACAATACAAAACAATTTTATATTCAAATAACAAATACGCGCTCATATCTATTATTACACTCAACTCATTCTAGAGTACTACTGACTCTATCTCTAATGAGTAACACCCAACAGAGCAGGGTTGTCGCTTAACCATATGCTCTGATACCACTTTGTCACATCCCGAAATTTTCGACTTTCGAAAATTCGACATCGATACTCACTTTATCGACTGCCGAGAAATCGAGTGCCGGAAACTCCAATAGTGAGGGTTTTAGAAAGAAGAAATAGGTAGAAGAAGAAGAAAAGAAGAAAAAGAAAGAAGAACACATCAGAACAACATCAGAACAGAAAACAATATCAGAATCTTACACATCGCAGCGGAACAATATACAATAGATAATTACTAGTCTTTTAAAACAAAGAACTATATCAGTTATACATACATCAATCAGAGTCAATATACGACTCAATACAACACAGCACATCAATGGACAGTTATATAACTTGTCCTCATACAGGATACACAACGGAATAAATATATCAGATACAAATACTACGTCTCGTCCTCCAGCTTATCTCCAAAGCTCCAGAATATCCAGAATATCCTGATAATCTAACTCTAGACTGCCCGTGTGGAAATTGGTGGGCACCCAGAGTTTAGAAGGGAAACAATAAACTCCGAGTCAGTCATGGTGACTGGTGTGAGATCGTAAAACAGTTATTCTTTAAAAATAAACAGCAGAGAATTTTAAAGTCAATTCGCAATGCTTTTGGAAAATGAAACTACCATAAGACCTCCCACCACACACACAATGCAAACGCAGACTTGGAGGAGATTTCTTCTTATGTTAGTCAAAGATGCTTACTACGCAAAAATCAAATTCTTTTTGATATTATTATTAGTGCATAGTGGAAAACATTTCGAAAGTAGAATATAAATCTTAGCCAGCATAGGTACCATTATATTATGCCTACTATAGCTGCCTCCTGAGGAGACAGGTTATACAATTGAAATCGTAAAGGCTCGTATTGTTTCTTTGGATTTCCAACAAATGGTCAGGCTAAGGAACTTCCTATCCACGATGGGTACGTCCCTGGAATAGACGACCCGAGAACCTAACCGGATCTCTGCCAACACAAGGCCGGGTTACCTCTGCAAAAATAGGTAACTACTGACACGCGTATGCCATCCCCCGATCGTCACCGATCTTCCCGAGGATCCCCGATTTCCAACAAACCACATAGATAATAATAATGCAGTAACCACAGAGGTTAAGTATCTGGGCTCCATACCATGATACCACCTTTATCCAGAAGGAATGACATACACTAAGGGGCGCTACTCCCTAGAACCTTGCCGCATTCGTCCTGTTTCGACCATTTCCGGGGTGTGAGGCTCGATGAAGTCTCGTCCACAAAGCTACGCTTTCTACAAAAAGCCCTGCTTCGGGTCAAACAAAATGATCAACCTATGATCACAAAGATATAAGATCAAACAAATGATCATATCACAAATGATCAAACACTGATCATTTCACAGCAACACTCAGTATGCCACGTTACCAAATTGGGATATATCGCTGATAAATTTCAACTACATAACCTCTGAGCTCGTACGTCTCAGAGAAGGGTGTTAAGCTAAGAGAATAAATTCTCCGCCACCAACAGAAATGTATTTGAAAGAAATCAGCTTTATATCTCAAATTGTAACGTCAGACACACAATCCATACAAGTCTGTTCCGGGATCGAACAGAACCGAAGGCACTTCTCACGAAGCCCTTGCATATCCGGATAATTTCAATCACGTCAGGACTTCCCGTCACTAAGGGTGATAAAACCTCTAAATCGAAGATCAGTCGATGTAGAGTAACTCGACGGTAATCCTTCCGTTTTCAAAAATATCCGGTCTTCAACACCGGTCTTCAAATGCGATTCATAACGACGTATCACATATTCGGAATGGGTTATACGACCCCATGGTCCTTTCCCGGCTAACCCGAATAGTGAGCGCTTATTCAAAAATAAGTGTGGCATTCAAATTCATCCAATTCACAACAAATACCTACTCAAGGTAATTATTGATAGTCGGTTATTTAACTATCAATAAAGATGCGCGACATCATCAGATTCCAAATAATTTTCCAAATTATTTATTTTCAAAAATATCTTTACTAGATATAAAATTTCCACACTTCAAAAATAAATCAATATTTATTCTTCTAAACAGTTTCCGTTTCCTTTATAAATTCCGTATTGAATTTATAATTTCAAAATATCTACAGATATACGATTTTCAAATTGTTTTCAATATTCAAGTTCATTTTATCTTTAAGAAGATAAAACCTCAAAAACGTTTCATTTCATTTTGGAAAACATTCCCATACTTATTTTATAATAAGTAATTCACAAATCATTTATTTCCAACATTTGAAATTATTCAATATACTTAAATCAAATTTAAGTATAAATTCATTCTTTAAGGAAATCATTTACTATAACAACATTTATTTGAGTCAAAACGAATGTTGCGTAAAACATCGTTACGACGACTCAGAATCACTAGTATAGGGATTCGGATTTTAAGATAGATATATATAAATCCCAATACTACATAAACATTTCCTTTCGGAAATCATTTACTATAACAACAGTGTTATAGTCCACCATTTCCTTATTTTTCGAAAACGTCTATTTCAACAATAAATGTTGAAATCTATGCTTTCGATAGTTCACACGTTTTAAAACATCTTTTAAAACAATCAACTTCATTTATAATGTCGCTTTCCCAAACAATATCCATTTTTCTTAACAATATATTCACTATCCAAAATCGTGAATATATTTCACTAACCAAATTTCAGTCTTTTCTACACATTTTATTTCAAGAATTACCCACTGTCCAAAATCGTGGATAAAATCCCCTTTAACCTTTTGATTTATCAAATCCAATTGATTTCGAATTTATAAAACAACGTTTATAAATTCTATTTCTATTTTCTAACGACTTCAATTTAATAGATCTTCTTTATTAATAATTCGATCAATATCCCATTTAAAGGCAAAAATCCAAGTTACAAGTAAATTTCTTATCAGTCTTTATTCTACAACTTCATTCATTTTATAACTTCATACTTTATAAATCTATAAACTTCAATCTTTATAAATCTATAAACTTCAAATCTTCACAATCTATAATTCTATAAATCTCATGTCCTCACAATTTATAATTCCATAAATTTCTAACACTTATAGAAACTCGTTTTAAAATTCCAATACTTTTAATTTATAAATATCAATTCTGTACATCTTTTATATACATCATTTTTAAATAATTCAAAAGAAATCCAACTTAAACTATTTTATTTATCACTTGACTATTTATTTCAAAATCACCTTTCAGGTATATTTCACAATTTAAAATTTTTCATAACTTTAAATTTATAACATTTATTTATTTAAGATAAATAAATTCCAAATTTAAATAAATCGTATACTTTTCAAAAATCACTTCAAAATCCCTTTTAAGGTAAAAATCGTTTATTTTTAAACTTTAAAATTGAACCCGATGATGCAACGCATCAATTAGTCCATCACAACATCAAACATCATATATCATCATATGATGATAGAATATATATCAACATCTGTAAATAAATAAATACAGTTGAGGAATCCAGTTGGATCCCTCCAACCTGTTTCCCTGCATCCAAAGACGTCAGCACAATACCAATTCCGCTCCAGTACGGAATTATCGCGGTATATAGGTTTTTATAAATCCGCTTACTAACGGCGCAATAGGGTCTCATCCGCTATACGAGGCGGGAAATCAATCAATCCAATATATACATATGCCAATATGTATATACTGCTATATATATAGATATATCCTATCATATCTAATAGCACATTCAAATAAATCAATCAATAACTGCAAAAATTCCACTTTTAAATCGAGTGAGAAAATCTCACCTTAGCTTTTAATTTGCCATCCTTTTCCATTTCCAATTTGTTTCCTTGACTTTATTCGACCTTGTATAACAATTATACAATTTTATCAATATTCGAAATAAATCGAATAACAATTTTCATTTGGTAATTTTTAATTACCCAATGATTTTATTTTAAACCATTTTCTTTTAATAAATTTATTTAACCAAACCTTTGTATAAAATTCTTTATTTTTCTCACTTATATTAAAACGACAATTTATGTAAATTTGAAACTTTTCAAAATCTTATTATTATTATTATTATTTTTTTATATTTATTGCTTTTAGATAACATATGTATGTTAATCAACATATATTTTTCTAACACTTGCTGCAATATATAAACATTTAAAATTTAACAAAAAATCAAATTGAAAATCCTCGCAGCATCTACTTCTGTGTATATAGGTAAACTGCACTTATACCCTATATGTATATATACTTCTTTTAACACTTAATTAACAGAAATTCAATAAACAAAGAAATCGAATCTCACCAGCTCCTCTGCTCGACACCCAGACTCGAGATAAACTCCAGCCTTGCCGCGAATGCCAGAGACGAACTCGTCGCTACCTCCATCGAGTTGCCTTGATCGATCGCACGCACCACCGGTAACCGCCACGTCGCCGCCTGAATTGCCTGCTCGACTTCGAGCCTTCCACCAACGACCTGAGACACGCGACCCACTTTGAATCGAACGAGCCACCTACACGACCAAGCACTCGCCCACAGTCGTCGCTCCATCGCGACATTGCCCCTCAGACTTGCTCGACATCGCCGCCCTTCGCGATGCTCGAACTCGAGATCACCGCGCCTCCTCGTGCCCTAGCTTCGCGCGTCTCGCCCACGTGACCAACTGCATCCCTTAATTTTCCATCGCGATTCGAGTCGCACTCTCGTTCCTCTCAAAATCAAGCGACTTCGCTCGGGTTTGAATAGGAGAGGGCCGCGAATTTGAATTGAGAGGAGAATGGAAGAGTATATTTGGGGATTGGCCATCATTTATCTGATTTGAACGAAAGTATGAAAAAGGGGAACGCCATTATCTTTCATTTCGTTCGATTTTTATTTTTGATTGAACGAGAGGAGGGAAGGGACGAGTGATGATTTTTAAAAAGGTAAAGAGCCATGCTTACACGATTTCGTTCCCGTGATACTTGGCGTGGTCTCTGGCGTGAGATAAGGGGAAAACGTGTGTGTGTTGACTAATTTTAAATTTTAAATTTAAATTGATTTCGGTTTAAGTTCAACGCGTTTATGTGTCGTGTGCTCACATAACAACTTCAAATGCTACGAAATTTGAAATCCGGCAATAATAAAACATTCCGGACCCAATGGAACTGGTTTCGTCGAATTCCGAGACTGTTTGAAAATTGACTATTTTATAAATATCGGTTCGAGTGATTTTTTCAAAACTAAACAAAACAGTTCGAAATTAAATTCTGAAGCTTCAATCATCTCCAGTATTATCAATACGAATTTTAAAAGCTTTCGAAATATTTTTCTTCGACTTAAAATCGTAGATTCAAATTTTTATTCAGCATTCAATCGATTAAATTTTAAAGTTTAATCGCAAATTTTCAAAGTACGATCGGGGATTCAAATTAAATTATCGTTCAAATATTTAAAATAAATTAAATATTCTCAATTTAATTTGGTCAAAATTCCGGGTCGTTACAGATCTCCTACACATCTAGATCTACAGAACTAAACAGAATATCAGACTACAGACGAGTCTGACTCAACTACCAAACTTCCCAAAACTGCAGATTCTAAAACCAGAGATAGATCAAATACGTATTCCCTCAGAGATACGTAAAACACAATGAATTCAAGTCATCCAAATTGACAATTCAACCAAGTAGACCAATTACTTATCCAAATCAGAACACAGACGAGATCCAAACATAACTCTACTTCACAACTATCAGTAGATTCCAAACTTACTTCTCCCATCCAGAGATACACTCCAAACTGCTTTCGCTGCACCACTCTGATCTGAAGTAGATTACAAGCACAGACTGGACAACTTATTCCAGAAATAAGATTCACTGATCCATAAAAGAAAACTCAAATATTCCAGCAAAACTTGAGCTGCTTCACCAACTCCATCTCTAGGAAACATCCTTCCACTAGACTGAACCACCGGTATCACTCTTGGAATCCAGTCGATACGAAAACTCAACCTTCAGATGCGGACAAACTTCTGACTTCTCTGAAGACATCCAGAAAAATTCTGACAACCCAAGAGAACACTCAGACAATCGCAAGTCACTTTTGCGATCAACCCAACCTAATTCCAAAGAAAAACTGTTCCTCTTTACCAATCAGAACAGCTTACACTTATTTATCCAATTTATCGAAGAAATGGATCCACTCTGCTGCTTCTGAACTTCACTTCCAGAAAAACTGCTCAGCTAGAAAACTTCTTGCCATCACAGAACACTCCGAGTAGCACTGCTGACACTGATGCTCCTATCCAAAGCTCTTCGAGAAACTCGAACTCCAAACCAAAGCAGAAACACCATGCTGAACTCAGCGACAACACCGAAACAGACACACTTCCTTAATCTTGTTCCAAAGAAAACATCTTCAGGAACATCCATAGTCACTGCATCTCATCATACAGCTACTATTACCTGAGGTATCAAGGTACCATCACTCACTTCTGCCTCATCGACAGATCCAACTCTACTCATCCACACTTCAAAGATAAACTCCGAACCATTACAGTTTCCTTCGGAGATCGATGAAATCCTTCACCACAACAAAGCTTACTCGAGACGGTATTGGGTTTACAGTCTCGATATATACTTCCAACCTCAAACATTCAAACTCCAACTATTGGTAATTGTGTTACACACACTACCACCTTATCTACCTTTATAACTTATATTGGAAAACCCGAACAGGTAACCCAATAAATAGGTAGAAATACATAAATATATATTTTTAAAATGATATATTTTTTTTATATAGAAATTATTTCTGGGTAAAATTATTTCATCTACCCTTTTAAAACAATATTGTGTCCGTTGGCCTGGTCCAAGTGTTTAGAGATCCCTATCAATAACGTTAGCTACTCGTATTGACCAGAATCCATATACCACTCAACCGATCAATTAACACAATATAAAACCATTTTATATAACTAACAAATACGCGCTCTCGTATATATATATACTCAGACTCAAATAGGTTGCTACAGATCCTATCTCTAATGAACAATCCTTCTGAACCTAGGTATTCACTCAACCTAGTGCCCTGATATTCAATTAACCAAAAGCTTAGGCATTCGCTCAACCTATGCTCTGATACCAACTTTAACGACCTAGGCTTTTTCTCCATAGAAAGTCGTATCATTAATAAGAAAGAAATAACGCAAAGCGAGAACCCCCTATCACGCTGTAATGTAGCAAACCCGATCCCGGTCTCATCGAAATCCAAAGCGTATCTTTTAAGGCCAAGTTGTTTTAAAGGTTAAAACAATTTAATTTATTATTTTTATACACAAAGAAAGATAATTCACAACAGATAATCAACATTATCAGATAATCCATATAATTCAACTAACATCCATATCATACAGCATATATCTCATCAGAGATATCAATCAAAGTCAAGTATCCAATACTAACACCCATTCATAAGTAATGATTTATCATCTCTAATTAATTTAAATTGAATTAAATTAATTACTTCATTTTATAAATCCTGCTTACTTAACCATTAATTAATTACAATTTAATTAATTAATTATCTTCTAATATTTTATTTCAATTAATCATTTTTGATTAATTATCTTTTAATTACATCCAAGTAATTTATCCTTAATTAATTATTTAAATTAATTATCCTTAACCACTTATAGTAATTAATCTTTAATTACTTCATTAATTAATTAACTAAAATTAATTAAGTTAATCAACTATAATTAATTATATTAATCCTTAATTAATTACATTAATTAATCACTTCATTTATTAATTATTTCTTAATTAATCAATTCTTAATTACATCATTAATTATATTAATTAATGATCCTTAATTACAAATTGATTATTAATTACTAAAATTAAATTAATTACATTAAGTAATTAACCTTTAATTAAAACACATTTATTAATCACCTTGATTAATCTTCAATCAGTAATTAACTACCCTTAATTACTTTCATTAACTAAATTAATTACTCCTTAATTAATTTCTTAATTAATCCCTTGATTAATTATTCAAAGTAATTAACTCAAATTACTTCTATTAATAAAATCATTTATTCAACTAATTACTTCCAGTAATTATCTTATTATTTACTTCCCTAAATAATCTTATTTTAATAATTACATTAAGTAATTATTATCAAATCATCTCTTGATTATCCTAAATTAATTAAACTTAATTAATTAATTTAAACTAAATCAAATCAACTTCAATTAATTACAATAAGTAATTAATTCTTAATTACTTCCAATAAGTAATTACATTTAAACAATTTCATAAAGGATTATTCTTAAATTAATTCAACTAATTAATTATCAAAATTAATCCTATT
This sequence comes from Allium fistulosum, assembly GCA_030737815.1. Taxonomy (NCBI): domain Eukaryota; kingdom Viridiplantae; phylum Streptophyta; class Magnoliopsida; order Asparagales; family Amaryllidaceae; genus Allium; species Allium fistulosum. The sequence goes on along the minus strand of CM060902.1, from coordinate 728,872,419 downwards.
AATTCATTATTTAATAACCCATAGTTAATGACCTCATTAACTATTATTTAATTACTTTCCTTAAGTAATTAACTTATATTAATTATTATTAATCCTAAATTAATAAATCTTAATAACCAATTTATTAATCTCTAATTACTAAATTAATTAAGTGTCAACCATAACTTAATTAATATTTAATTACTTATTAATTAATTCCTAACCATTAATTAATATTCTAATTATAATCCTTAATTACAAATTAATTATTCTAATTAATTAATCTTAATCACTAATTAATTAGTTTAAACCATTAATTACCTATTTAATTAATCCAAATGATTAATTAATCAAATAAATTAATTATCCATTAAATTTCCTTATAAATTTAATGAACACAAATCTCTAATTTACTTTAAGATAAAACTTTGTTCTTATAATAATCAAGTTATCATTTACAATTACATTTGAAACATTCATTTCAAAATTTACTTATAAATTTCATTTTAAATTCAAGCTTTAAAATGAAACCCAATTTATCTTCAATAAAATTTAAATCAATTTAAAACCATTAACTTTACCTTATAAAGAATACTTTCTCTTATAAAAAGGATTTTACAAGAGTTTAAACCAATTTCCTTTAAAATTCAAAACCTTTAAATATAACTAACATTTTAAACTTATTTAAACATTTAAATTTATAAAACTTATTTATCTCAAACTAAGATATAAATTCAATTTGAGTCCATACTTCGAAATCTTATTTTAACTTTGTTTAAAATCTTATTTTACATTTTAAAATCCATTTTTAAATTTAAAAACAGACAGGTTATCTAAAACCTGGCAACACTAAAATACTCGAGATTCCACTAAAACACTTCGAGTCGCACACTCTAAAAACCCGAGTCTCCTTCGAAATAACTCGAACAAAACGCGAGACCTTCCTTGTGACGACCGCCCATGACCCCTGCACCTAATCTAGAGATAGTGCGCTGTAAAGTGTGCCAGGCGACCATGGACGATTGTCAAGGTAAGATTAAAACAACAGAATCTATCGTATTACTCACAGCGCATGGACAAAATACAATAGAACATATGTATAGTGAAGCTTTACAGAACAAAATGACATCTTATAAAACTCCATAATAGTTGAATACAAGCATTCACATAGTCAATACATCCAGCCTCACTACAAATCTCTCAGAGAATACAAAACAGCGGAATAACCAGTACATATAATAAGAAGATAATATGCAACCCTCCAGCTCGTCTTCGATATCAGCATCGTGAGAAGAGAACAGCACCTGTCACCTGCTACCTAGTCTGCCCGTCCCAAAATGGACGAACAGCCCAAGGCAATAAGAATTAAAAACATAAAGCCTTGAGTCAGACAACAGTCTTAGTGAGCAGTAAATTAACTAACAACATACCAAAAGAGCATAAAGGAAAAGGAATAGGAATACAACCCTCCCACTCCAACCTCATTCTACAGTGATAGCCCCCAGACACACACTAAGCAGAAGCAAACATAGCAGAGAATACAATTTAAAGTAAAGCAATTGTCACTCGAGTCAAGAGCGATGTTTTCCAAGTACAAATCCCAAGGTCTAAAACCAAGGTCAGATAAGCACCCAGGAAATACCGCTCTTGAGACCGAATGACGATACAACCAAACATCCATGACTCGGCTATCACTGTTATCATTGTTGCGATATCACCGTTAATTGAATGACCGGCACATTCTTTCAGCCGTCCGTCAAGGGCTAATGGTAACCCCGGTTCTAGACATAACTCCCGCACGTCATCGTGACCCGTGCCTAGGATTATCGAATCTACCCAGAGTACTTGACCATCAACTTAGTCTTTTGGGCGTCCCCATGTACTCTTGCTTAGAGCATGCTAGAACCTTCAACAACGATGAGATCTCAACCTCCTAGTCATCCTCCTCGACGACTATTGCCATACTAGCTCAAGCGCCTCTCGAGCATCCATTATCCTCAACTCGAATCATATCACCGAGTTATCAACATGCTTGGAATGATCCCGCCTGGATTAGACCAAGTCTTCATCATATGATGCCTCGCTTCATTACATCCTCGCAAAGCTTCATCTCAACTTCACATCATCAAATCTATGCATAGGAGCTTCATCATCCCGCTACATATGCCACGAGCAGCTTTTCCAATTCAAGAGCCTTTCCCTTAGCTTTTGAATCACCTTCGATCTAAATCTAATCATCAATCATCTAGTTCATAACAATCAATCAAATCAAACATCAATCCAAGCAATCAAGCATTCAAAAATGATCTAAGTAGACAATTATAACAATAATGGCATTTTCGTAATTAAAGAGTTGAAAGTCCAATAAGCATGAAAACATGGATTATATCTCTACAAACTTGATGAATGAACTTGCATAGGTTAACATATGATAAAATGGATGCAACATCATCATGAACAATGGATCTATATGGATCTACACATAGGATGAAGAAAATGCATGGAAATCTCTATTTTAACACCAAAACGAGCCAACAATCCGATATACTCCTTTGGATCCGTGTGAGAGATAATCACCACTCACCAAATCACCTAAACAACCTCAAATCAACACACTTCAGATCTGGACAGCGAAGGATGAAGCTAGATCTATCACAAATCCGCTTCAAATGAAGAAATCTCTCTTGAAAAGATGAAGATCTTCAATCCAAGCTTTTGAATCTTCAATCTCGATCTTCGATTTGGATGGATGGAAGCACTAGATTAGAGTGGAGAAAAGAAGTGAAGAAGTGTAGAAGTCGAGCTCTCAAAATGGCAGCACTTCGTCGCTTCAAAATCCGGATCCCAAAAAGTGAGAACAACCCCTCCTATTTATAGCTGAAAACTGCCTGAGTCGTAACTCGGCTATCTCCTTAAGTCGTTGCCGACCTAACATATGCCGACCTACGACCTAAAAACCCCCACGACTTAACAGAGCCTCCGACCTAACCCTTAGCCAACAACTCCGACCTAACAGATACGCGCGCCTCAACTCCTACGATCTAACACTTCTGCGCATACGACCTAACTATTAAGTCGACCTACGACTTAACACATACTTCGACCTAACACTTAGACGAAACCCAGCGACCTACGACTTAACAGGTTACGACCTAACACTTAGACGAAACCCAGCGACCTACGACTTAACAGGTTACGACCTAATTCCTTAAGCCTCCACGCGACCTAACATAAGTCGCGAACAACTGGGATGCGACCTAACTCTACCCAGACTTACGACTTAACTCCTTAAGTCGCTCACTACTACTTAGGTCGTTGCCGACCTAACTACACTGCTAACTTCTATAGGTCGTCCCAACCGACCTAACAACTTAATTACTAAGTCGCTAACCCGGAACCACTAGGTCTGCCTACCCTTGAGTCGCCATATCCTTAAGTCGGTCAGTCTTTAGGTCGTTAACTCGCCCTGCCGACCTAATTACTTAACTAAATCCTAGGTTGCACAATTTTATAGGTCGCTCCAACTAACCCACGACCTAACACTAACTCGCAAGCCCTTAACTCGGTCACGACTTAGCTCTTAGGTCGTCCACGACCTAGGACTTAGACAAATTTCCCCAAAAATCTGAAATGACTTAAAAATGCAAAAATTCCAGATTTGACGAACTTTTCGATCCGTGAAAAATACGGGTCGTTACATTCTCTCCCCCTTAGGAATTTCGCCCCCGAAATTCCAAGCAAACAAAGCAATCAAAGACTATTCTGTACGCCTACCATCCATAGCAATCAACAAACCATGCATCCAATTCTAACTTAGCGTACAGAATTCTAAAACTTAGAACAAGTTACAATATCGCGAGATGAGACGACACCTTAGGGCCATACCTTGAAGAGTTCAGGATGAGCTGCTTTCATCCTCTCTTCCACCTCCCACGTACAGTCGTTATCATCATCACTCCATTGTATCTTGAGCAACTTAACTACCTTCCTCCTAAGCTGTTTCGTGTCGGTTTCCACAACACGAAGTGGCTTACGAGGTCTTCTATCAACTGGATCAACTTCAAAGTCTTCATAGCTATCAGCAGAAACCACTGCATTCGAGTCATGCACATACTTCCGTAGATACGATACGTGAAAAACATTGTGCACACCCGACATCTTCTCCGGTAACTCCAATCTATAAGCGAGCTTTCCAATTCGCTCGATGATCGGGAATGGTCCAACAAATCTCGGAGTCAATTTTCCTTTCTTCCCGAATCTAATAACATTCTTCAGTGGAGAAATCTTCACAAAAACCATATCTCCTACATCGAATTCCAAATCCTTTCGACGCTTATCAGCATAACTCTTCTGACGATCTTGGGCTGCTTTCATTCGTTGCCGAATGATCTCTATACAATCTGAAGTCTGCTGAATCATCTCTGGCCCAAGCATCAGCTTTTCTCCAGTTTCCAACCAACATGTCGGAGAGTTACACGGTCTTCCATACAACGCCTCATACGGTGCCATACCAATACTTGACTGGTAACTGTTGTTGTACGCAAACTCCACCAAATGAAGGTGATCTTCCCATGATCCTCCAAAATCTAAAATACAGGCTCTGAGGAGATCTTCCAAAACTCGGTTGACTCTCTCAGTCTGACCATCTGTTTGGGGATGATAAGCTGTACTCAAACACAACTCGGTTCCCAAGACTTCCTGGAAGCTCTTCCAAAATCCACTAGTGAACAATGTGTCTCGATCGCTCACTATACTCTTCGGAATACCATGGAATCGAACTATCCACTTAACATACAACTCAGCCAACTTTGATGCAGTCCTAGTCGATCGAACAGGAATGAATCGTGCACTCTTAGTCAGACGATCCACAATGACCCAAATCCCTTCATTTCCCGTTCTGGTTCTAGGCAATCCATCAATAAAATCCATCGACACTTGTTCCCACTTCCATGTAGGAACTTCTAAGGGCTGAAGCAATCCACTTGGCTTCTTCTGTTCAGCCTTTACCAACTGACAGTTCATACACTTGGAAATGAAATCTCCAACATCCTTCTTCATGCCTTCCCAGTAGTAGGTTCTCTTCATATCCCGATACATCTTATTTCCACCTGGATGAATTGTCAACTTCGAGTGATGACTTTCCTTCAGAACTTCACTCCTCAATTCATCTATATCGGGAACCACTAGTCGTCCTTGCTTTCGAAGCCAACCTTCTCTATCGACCTCGAATCCTTTATCCTTTTCTGGCTCCAATCCAGATTCCAATTCACGGATAATCTTGACAAGCTTATCATCTCGCTTTTGACTCTCGCCAATCCTTTCCACAAGAGTCGGTCTTATCGATAAGTTTGCCAACATTTCAGGTTCCAATTCGCATCTAGGCCTGAAGTCAAATCCAGCTAAATACTCGAGACTCTTCCATTCAGAAAACATGGCTCCCAATCCTGCATGTCTTCGACTTAACGCATCAGCCACTGCGTTACCTTTTCCCGGAGTATAAGCTATACCAAAATCATATGATGCTAAAAACTCTAGCCAACGTTGCTGCCGAAGATTCAAATCCTTCTGGGAGAAAAGATACTTCAACGACTTGTGATCCGTAAACAACTCGAATCGAACTCCCAACAGGTAATGTCTCCACATCTTCAGAGCAAATACAATCGCCGCTAATTCCAAATCATGAGTTGGGTAATTCCTTTCATGCGGCTTCAGTTGTCGACTGGCATACGCAACAACTTTATCCTTCTGCATCAGCACTGCTCCAAGTCCAGTACCACATGCATCGGTGTAAACCACCATCTCATCATTCCCACTTGGAATAGTCAAAACAGGAGCACTCGTCAGTCTCTCTTTCAGGATTCCGAAAGCTTGCTCACACTTAGCATCCCAACTGAACACTTGGTTCTTCTTCGTCAATCCTGTTAATGGTGCAGCTATCTTGGAGAAGTCTTTGATAAACCGTCGATAATATCCTGCTAATCCAAGAAAACTTCTCACATCTAATGCATTCTTAGGTCTAACCCAATCCTGGATTGCTGCCACCTTAGCGGGATCAACCGCTATTCCACTTCCAGAAATCACATGGCCTAAGAACCTCACTTCACTCTTCCAGAAGTGACACTTCGAAAACTTAGCCTTCAGCTGATGTTTTCGCAAGATCCCCAAAACGATACGCAAGTGCGTCTTGTGCTCTTCTTCCGTTCTGGAATAAATCAGAATATCATCCACGAACACAAGTACGAACTTGTTCAACTGATCTCTGAACACTCTATTCATAAGATCCACAAAATATGCTGGCGCGTTAGTCAATCCAAACGGCATTACCAGCCATTCAAAGAAACCGGATGGTGTCCTAAAAGCAGTCTTCGGCACACTATCCTTAGCCACTCTCAACTGGTGAAATCCCGTTGCCAAATCCATCTGAGAAAACACCTTAGCTTCGTGAAGCTGATCAAACAAGTCGTCTATCCTTGGCAATGGATACTTGTTCTTCTTAGTTACCTTATTCAGCTCACGATAATCGACGCACAATCTCAACGACCCATCTGCCTTGGTTGCAAACACAACTGGTGCACCCCACTCGGACACACTACGCCGAATGAATCCTTTCTGCAAAAGGTCATCAACTTGCACCCTCAACTCTTGCTGTTCCCTAGGCGCCATCCGCCTAAGAGGCATTACAACAGGTCTGGCTCCTTCAACTAGATCTATACGAAACTCGATCTCTCTATGCGGCGGCAACCCTTTGACTTCGTCAAAGACATCCTCGAATCTATTTGCGATCGGCACTAAAGACAGTCCATCCCGTGGAACAACTAGCGAATACATGAAGCTCATGAAGACGCCTTCCTCATGCTTACATCGTATCACAATCTTTCGCCCTTCCACATTCTCGACTGTCACCTCCAGCCTCTCACAATCAACCTTAGCCGCATACTTCCTAAGCCAGTCCATACCCAAAATAATTCCGAACCCCGCAAAGTTCAGAACAAAGCAATCACAAACAAAAGAGCAACCATGACTCGATACAACTAGACCACGGCATAACATACACAAACAAGACGAACCCCCAACTGGATTAGTCACAACTAGTGGCCTATCAACAATATCCGGTTCCAAACCTAACCGGCCTACTAGTTCATTACAAACAAACGAATGCGATGCTCCAGTATCAAACAAAACTCTAACTGGAATACCACATAGGAAAAGAGTACCTTGAACAACCACACTCTTTCCCTTCTCTTCAGCAGTAGGAGCTTTCGAAGACGACGGAACAGCTCCCAAAGCATAGGCTTGCACAATCTGCCTGTCCTTCCTCGGTTCTGGACAATTCTTCCTGAAATGTCCCGGCTTGTCACAGTTGTGACACTTCATTGGTGCCTTCGGATTCTTACAATCCTTAGAGAAATGGCCCTTCTGCTGACAATTGTAGCAAGTCACCTCGCCTTTCGGCTTCTTCTGGCCATCCTTACCCTTCTGCTGCTGCTGCTTCCTCTTCTGGTTTCCACCCTGCTGTGGTTTAGATTCTCCCTTGGTAACAGCAACAACAGGTCCTTCCTTAGGAAACAGACTCTCATGCCTAAGAGCTTTCTCCACAAGCTTCTCAAATGAATCGTCCAAATGATCCACCAACTGTCTCCCAAGATAACTATCCAAGCCGGTCACAAACTTCTCATTCTTCTGATAAGCAGATTCAATATATGACCGGGCATACTTGGACAAAGCTTCAAACTCAGAAACATACTCAAGAACAGATCTTCCACCCTGCTTGAGCTCTACAAACTTCTTGAACAGAACAGACTTCTGAGCTGTAGAAATGAACTTAGCTTCAAATCTGACTTGGAATTGCTCCCAAGTAATCTCTTCTTCCGGAGTAGTGATGGTAATAGAGTTCCACCAATCAGAAGCTCTCCCTTGAAGCTGCCTCGATGCCAACTTCCTCTTAGTTGCATCATCAATTCCCAAATCACCAAAGATCCTTCTACAAGCATCTATCCACCTCTGGACTTCGATAGTTGATTCTGTTCCCAAGAAAACCTTTCCTCCAAGAGCAGTATAATCCTTGCACAACTTAGCAAAATCCACTGGTTTCGGAGTTTGGACTTGAACTCCAACATCAACTGCTGCCCCCGGAACTGGTATCCTTCTCATGATCGAAGTCATCATAGCTTCGAACATGGCTGCATAATCAGCAGTCTCTTCAGTAGCACGGCCTCCCCTAGCAGCTGGTCTCCCTCTTCGACTCATTCTCAATATCTATAAAAAGGGAATGATTAGAACATCTAGAGAAACAACTGCATAAAGGACTCAAACCCTACTAAGCTACTATATTATATATAGTATTCATCCATCAAAATACAATTACGTCTCTCATACGTAGTTACTTCAGCGAGCGTTGGGTAAAATCGATTAACCAATGCTCTGATACCAAATGTGACGACCGCCCATGACCCCTGCACCTAATCTAGAGATAGTGCGCTGTAAAGTGTGCCAGGCGACCATGGACGATTGTCAAGGTAAGATTAAAACAACAGAATCTATCGTATTACTCACAGCGCATGGACAAAATACAATAGAACATATGTATAGTGAAGCTTTACAGAACAAAATGACATCTTATAAAACTCCATAATAGTTGAATACAAGCATTCACATAGTCAATACATCCAGCCTCACTACAAATCTCTCAGAGAATACAAAACAGCGGAATAACCAGTACATATAATAAGAAGATAATATGCAACCCTCCAGCTCGTCTTCGATATCAGCATCGTGAGAAGAGAACAGCACCTGTCACCTGCTACCTAGTCTGCCCGTCCCAAAATGGACGAACAGCCCAAGGCAATAAGAATTAAAAACATAAAGCCTTGAGTCAGACAACAGTCTTAGTGAGCAGTAAATTAACTAACAACATACCAAAAGAGCATAAAGGAAAAGGAATAGGAATACAACCCTCCCACTCCAACCTCATTCTACAGTGATAGCCCCCAGACACACACTAAGCAGAAGCAAACATAGCAGAGAATACAATTTAAAGTAAAGCAATTGTCACTCGAGTCAAGAGCGATGTTTTCCAAGTACAAATCCCAAGGTCTAAAACCAAGGTCAGATAAGCACCCAGGAAATACCGCTCTTGAGACCGAATGACGATACAACCAAACATCCATGACTCGGCTATCACTGTTATCATTGTTGCGATATCACCGTTAATTGAATGACCGGCACATTCTTTCAGCCGTCCGTCAAGGGCTAATGGTAACCCCGGTTCTAGACATAACTCCCGCACGTCATCGTGACCCGTGCCTAGGATTATCGAATCTACCCAGAGTACTTGACCATCAACTTAGTCTTTTGGGCGTCCCCATGTACTCTTGCTTAGAGCATGCTAGAACCTTCAACAACGATGAGATCTCAACCTCCTAGTCATCCTCCTCGACGACTATTGCCATACTAGCTCAAGCGCCTCTCGAGCATCCATTATCCTCAACTCGAATCATATCACCGAGTTATCAACATGCTTGGAATGATCCCGCCTGGATTAGACCAAGTCTTCATCATATGATGCCTCGCTTCATTACATCCTCGCAAAGCTTCATCTCAACTTCACATCATCAAATCTATGCATAGGAGCTTCATCATCCCGCTACATATGCCACGAGCAGCTTTTCCAATTCAAGAGCCTTTCCCTTAGCTTTTGAATCACCTTCGATCTAAATCTAATCATCAATCATCTAGTTCATAACAATCAATCAAATCAAACATCAATCCAAGCAATCAAGCATTCAAAAATGATCTAAGTAGACAATTATAACAATAATGGCATTTTCGTAATTAAAGAGTTGAAAGTCCAATAAGCATGAAAACATGGATTATATCTCTACAAACTTGATGAATGAACTTGCATAGGTTAACATATGATAAAATGGATGCAACATCATCATGAACAATGGATCTATATGGATCTACACATAGGATGAAGAAAATGCATGGAAATCTCTATTTTAACACCAAAACGAGCCAACAATCCGATATACTCCTTTGGATCCGTGTGAGAGATAATCACCACTCACCAAATCACCTAAACAACCTCAAATCAACACACTTCAGATCTGGACAGCGAAGGATGAAGCTAGATCTATCACAAATCCGCTTCAAATGAAGAAATCTCTCTTGAAAAGATGAAGATCTTCAATCCAAGCTTTTGAATCTTCAATCTCGATCTTCGATTTGGATGGATGGAAGCACTAGATTAGAGTGGAGAAAAGAAGTGAAGAAGTGTAGAAGTCGAGCTCTCAAAATGGCAGCACTTCGTCGCTTCAAAATCCGGATCCCAAAAAGTGAGAACAACCCCTCCTATTTATAGCTGAAAACTGCCTGAGTCGTAACTCGGCTATCTCCTTAAGTCGTTGCCGACCTAACATATGCCGACCTACGACCTAAAAACCCCCACGACTTAACAGAGCCTCCGACCTAACCCTTAGCCAACAACTCCGACCTAACAGATACGCGCGCCTCAACTCCTACGATCTAACACTTCTGCGCATACGACCTAACTATTAAGTCGACCTACGACTTAACACATACTTCGACCTAACACTTAGACGAAACCCAGCGACCTACGACTTAACAGGTTACGACCTAACACTTAGACGAAACCCAGCGACCTACGACTTAACAGGTTACGACCTAATTCCTTAAGCCTCCACGCGACCTAACATAAGTCGCGAACAACTGGGATGCGACCTAACTCTACCCAGACTTACGACTTAACTCCTTAAGTCGCTCACTACTACTTAGGTCGTTGCCGACCTAACTACACTGCTAACTTCTATAGGTCGTCCCAACCGACCTAACAACTTAATTACTAAGTCGCTAACCCGGAACCACTAGGTCTGCCTACCCTTGAGTCGCCATATCCTTAAGTCGGTCAGTCTTTAGGTCGTTAACTCGCCCTGCCGACCTAATTACTTAACTAAATCCTAGGTTGCACAATTTTATAGGTCGCTCCAACTAACCCACGACCTAACACTAACTCGCAAGCCCTTAACTCGGTCACGACTTAGCTCTTAGGTCGTCCACGACCTAGGACTTAGACAAATTTCCCCAAAAATCTGAAATGACTTAAAAATGCAAAAATTCCAGATTTGACGAACTTTTCGATCCGTGAAAAATACGGGTCGTTACATTCCTCTGTAAAAAAAAAACAGACTTCATCCAGACATATTCTCGACCACGTGCACGTGCACACCCACTGCCAGAGCTCCGATCATCGATGACTTCCCCCACCAGTCGACGTTCATCCACCTACCAGAATCAAATCACTCGAGCAACGAAATGAAGACGAATTCAAGATCGAGCCTAAAGACCAAAACTGGAACAGGAACTACCCAGTTCTCCAAACCTGACATCGCCAAGATCACGGTCCTCCGACCACCGAAAATCCAACAACTCCGGCTGCGACTTCAACTATGGCCAAGCTTCCATCTGCCCAATTTTCATCGAACTCGATCATCTCTACAGGTAGTACTGACCAAAACGAACTACCTAGCTTAAACTAGGGCTACAGGCAAAATCTCATCACCGCAGCCACCACGATGAACTGCAACGCCACCCAATATTTTTCTCGGCAATACTGACTATTCCTCCACCTACCAGAAGAAACTCGACACTTCAAATTCCCGAGATCACCCAAAAATCCCTTATTTCCATTTTCTGTTCAACACAGAACTGCACCATACCCTCTTAACTAAAAATCCAAATTTTTATTCTAAAAATCATGTTTTGATTTTAGTTTTTAATTCCTCATACTGAATCTATCTATTTCTCAATTTGAAGTTTTTATATTATTCAACATATTTTGATATCCTGGCTTTACAGCAATACCAGATTTGATTTAACAAATTTTAAGTTTTTAAACTTAATCTACACTATTTTAAACACTCCTGGTTTGTAAATCAAGTCCTAACAAAATCTAGATCAAGTGTTGAGAAATTTCAAATAAAATTTTTAGCTTGGGCAGACAAAACAATAACAGAGTACACTGTCATACATGCACACAATACATCCATATATACAAACAGGAGAATGCACTTATTCATACATCAATACATATATATATATCATAGAGATTCAACATGCAACCCTATTTTACTTTAAGTTTAAAAGTTACTCACCTGATTAAAGATGAAACAGAGGCAGAGCCTATCTTTTGGAAATAGTTTTTGAAACTGTTTTGCTTAAGACTGGAATGCCTTATTTGATTTAAAACTTGAATTTGCTGGGCTTTACTGATTTAATTTAGAACTGCATGCATGTTTTCCTCCAGGTTGAAGAAATGAAGGCAGACAGCTTTGAGATGATTCCAGGTTGAAAAGAATGCATACTAGTTTCTTGTATTGATTTCAGATTTGAAAGAAAATGTTGCAGACAGAAGACTTGATTTTGAAATGTATTATAGGGTTTGATTTTCTTGAATTTCTGGTTTGAGGAATGGTTACAGATTGTTGAATTTGGTTTTGAGGATTACTGATTTATATTTCAGATTTTAGACTAGAGAATGTTTGAGAAGGGTTACTGATCTGATTTGTTTCAGATTTGAATTAGAGATAAAATCTGATTTCTCTTGGTTTTGAAAAAGAATGAAGATTAGAAAGAATGAATTGAAGAAATGCAATTGTTTACATACATGTATATTTTTGATTTTATAAAATAAAAGAAAATGAAAATAAATAAGGACACTTGTCCTATACATTTGTTTATTTAATTACACATGTTTTACAAAGGCTTTAGATAAATGACACTTGTCTTTTAAGTATTTATTCATAATTCTATTTATTTTAAAAGTAATTAAAAAGCCATTTTCTTATTTATTTAATCACTTATCTATATATATATATCTTTTTAAAGAGAAACCAAAAACTAATTATATTTTATAAATATAAGTTATACAAATATTCTAAATCCAAATCAATTTAAATATTTATTCTTTTGAATTTCAAAACTTAAATTCAAATTCAAATTAAATTAAATCCTAAGATTCAATTTAATAATTAAGTTATATATATTTACATACACTATTTATTCCATTTAAAATAACAATTCCTTTTAGCATTAAAATTCATACATATTAAAAATAATACATTATACTTATTATTTGAAATTAACATATTTTATAATTTAAACAAGAGATTATATTATCAAGAAATATTTAAAAGAAATAAAACAAACCAATTTTGTAAATCTTATTTAAACTTAAGTTAAAAATATCTTAAACCAATTAAAATATTTACCTGAAGTATTTTAAAACTATAAAATTACTTATTTAAATATCTTTGAAAAGTCCAGATTAAATTAAATCTAAATTTCCAATTTACCAAAGCTTCTATTTACAATATATATAAATAAATATATATATATATATATATCCAAATAGAAATATCTTATTAACTTTTAAAAGATAAAATCATCAATTAAATACTAATTTAATCAGATTATTAAATTAAATTCAAATCTTATTATCAAAGATTATCCATATCAATTTAATTATTCAACAGATTATTAAATTGATATTGTCAAAATTTCCGGGATATTACAGTTATAAGTTATTTGTTTTTTGGCTACACCAATCTTTTTAAATTACATAAATTTGGATTTAATATTTTATTCAATACCAGAATTGTTTATGAATTATTTTATAAATTTTCATCTAAGTTTAAAAATATTTTATAAAGTCCTTTCTTTATAAGACACCAAATAATAACTTATTCCACTTTATTTACTTGTATAATACCTTCGAAATCCAAAGAGTATATACAAAACACAAAACTTATTTTACTTTTCATAATTTAGGTGAAGATCAAATCAAAATTTAGGTCTTTTAAAACTGAGTTGTAAGGACCCACAAATTTATCAATTTGATAAATTATATTTATTTTTAAAATATTCAAATATAATATTTTTTAACATAGTTATGATGTTTTAAAACAATAAATAATATTTGTATAAGTATTTTAAAAAATACGTACTTGGAAAAATAGTGATAAAATGACCGAAAATCATTTCATCGACAAACATCTCTAAAGTCATAAAACATCGCGCACGGAGCTGGATACATAAACTTATTTTGAATTTTGAACTAGAATATGAAATAAAATAATTTATTTTATTTTAAAAATAAAATAAAAGTATTGATGACATCGTTAGTGATGCCCTTATATTTAATAATTGATTTATTATTTTAAATTATGATTTAATGATTTAATAATTATTATAATTATTCAAATAATTTTTTTAAAATGGTAGTAATTCATTTTAAATAGTTATATAGTGATAATAAATGATATTTAATAGTTTTATAGTGATATGTATGTTGAATTGAAAAATAAAAGAAAATTGATATTGCTTTATCGGTATAATAGCAATTTTCGTAAATAATTGTTAATATTGATTTATATGATTTTATAATTCAAATGAGATCATTATTATTAATTGAAAATGATTAGAAATTTATTTTCTAATTTTGGTCGCATATATATGAAATTTAAATTATAAGTGAAAATGTGACCGGTAATCGGTTTCACGATTTTCAATGGTTTGACAAACGGAAGTTGTTTAAAGTCAATGTAACATTGTTTATATGTCATGTACACATATATAACATAGTTATACACACCCTAACACATACATCCATCCATATATATATATATATATATATATATATATATATATATATATACATACACCTCACATATTTACACATTTATAAATACATAAAGTTAAAAATATCTAAGATATTTTCCATTTACTTACTCTTTAAGTATCCAAAAGTCAAATGCACTTGCTAGGAAGTAAATGAACTGATGGAGGCACATGGGGAGGAGGGGCTAACGTGTAGAATGATGGAATGAGAGGTGTGGGCAAGGGGTAGAAATGTAATTACACATTTAGATATTTTTACACAATTTTTTTTTATAAATACCCACCAACATTCACACATTCATTAACATCATTCTCTTTTTCTTCCTCTTTCCTCCAAAAGCTCCAAGATCCCTTCTTTAGTCGCTTCCTTCTTAGAAAAATTATTAAGAAATAATGATGTGTATGTAAATGTGCATATATTTACATCCATATTTTATCTATTTTTATTTAAATAAATTTCATATTTGGGCATTTTAACATGTTTAAACCAAAATTCAATTATTGTCAAATCATCATATATTAATCTTCATTCAGGGGCAAAATGGTCATTTTTTGTGCATGTGCCAATTTGAGAAATTTTACTTGGACATTTTTATGATTTTATAGGAATTTGCATGCATATGGAAGAGGGTTTTATGAAGATACATGCATACACAAATGAATACAAAGGAACGAAGAGGAAATAATTCAAGCTCATGATCATGGAGGACCCCACCCACTTACCTAAATTTAATATTAGAAGCTAATGGACAACTAAGTGGAGGTTAAAGCTTCATGCATATTTAATGATGGATGAATTAGTGGTTAATGATTACTTGGTGGCCACACTTCCTAAAGGGCATTTTGGAAAGAACTCTAAAAATTGAATTAGGGTTTTATGCATGTATAAATAGCCCTCTTATGTACATGTAAATATCTTCTACACTTTCACATTAGTTAGAAATTTAAGAAAGCAAGTTGTAATGTCAATGTTTTATGAAATAAAAATGGCTTTCTAGCATCTTTCTCCTTTCTTTTCTACATGCTTCTTTTTACCTTTATGTTCATTTTTACTTCTATGCTCTCTTCTTTTGTTTGTTAGTTGATTAGATTTACATTCATGCAAGTAGTGTGGATTTATTTTTTATGCAAGTAGTTTAGTAGCTAATCTCATTTTTTTCCTTTGCTTATTTTCTATTTCTTTTGCTTTTTAATGTTGAAATTTACAAGTGTTGATTTGATAACACAAATGAGTAGCTAAACCTTTTCAATTTAAGAGTAGTGGAGCTATCTAACTTTATATAATTTCAACATTTTTATGAGTTATGATCTCTTTTATTTGTGCTTCATGAAAGTGAATTTTGATGTAAGTTTATATAAGTGGGTTTGATAGCTTATGTTGCATATGCAAAGGAGCTATTCTTATTCAACATAAACACAAATTACATCAATATTTGCTAATTGGTTTCTGATTTTGAAATGAAAGTAAAAACAAAATTTGATGATCTATATTACTAATTATAATAGTAAATAGATCATACTTAAAATAGCTTTTGCTTTGACTTCATTTTCATGAGAAATGATAAGTGGTTAATTTGTTGTATTATAGTTTGATGGTTTAAGTTATGTTACTTAATAACATAAATAAACCATACTTATGATAAATGCAACAATTATTTCACTTAATATCAAAACTAGAGATCATAAATTATTTGTTTGTTGATTTACAAAAATATGAGAGTGGATTTGTCTCTAAATTGCTCTCTAATCTCATAGTTTTTAATCTCATTTTAATTCTAGTTTTAGCTTCATTTTGCTTGCAGTTAACAATTTCCTCTCCATTTGGTATAATTTGATTGAATTGATTTTTAAAATCTAACAATTCCCTACGGATCGACCCATACTCGCCACGCACTAAATTTTGTACACCGTGCGCTTTCGGTATAAATTTAATTCAAAATTTATTGGTGGTTTTCTAGATAGAAATTCCGTCGTTAAACAAGTTTTTGGCGCCGTTGTCGGGGATTTGTTTTGGTTTTAATTTCTATCCTTCAAATTATTTTTCTTTGATTTTTGTGTGTTTGTTTGCATTTAAAAAAAATTGTGTTTGTTGTGTGATTTGTTCTTGCATTTGTTTGTCTGTGTGTTTGCATTTGTGTTTTTCTATTTTGCATTTGCTTTGTAACTTGCATTTGCATTTAGTTGTTGCTTTTCTAGTTCTTCTAGTTTTAAAAAAATCACCATACAATTTCATTTAAAAAGAAATTTCTTTTACTTCATTGCCATTTTTCTATTTTACATTGTACATTTTTCATTTTCACATCCACTGCTACTGTTCACTCTATTCATAGTGCCATACTCTTCAGACCATCCATTGCCGCCTCCCCCCCCCCCCACACTTACATCTTCCACTGCCTGTTTGTAGAGCAAAGTAGCACCATCGCAAACCCTTCACCATCCTTCATCCACTTCAAGTCTGCCTTCATACCATCTACTGCAACATCAACATCACTATCATTTCCAGTGTATACAACTCCATTGCTCCTCAGTTCTATCCCCTCCACACTTGCTCCTCAATATACATTGCCTGTAAAACAACGTTGTACATTCCTCCTCTTGCGTGCATGTACCCCCTACCCCTTCATTCACCATCTTCTTGCAACCATCCACTATGACTCCCAAATCCGCCAACAACAAAGCAATTGTTCCTCAACAACACACACTGTCCCCTCTCAAAGCACTTCTAAATTTCTCTCAACCACGTTACAAATTGCCTTGCCAAAACAGCTTCTAACCATCTCTACCACCAAATTCAAACACATTCTCCTACATTCACTGAAGTACTCTCGGAAACATCATCTCCAAACACATTCTCCTATAACTACATACACTTCACTTTCTACCTCAGTCATACCACAGCAAACTTCCAGACTACCATCATCATTTACATTCCTGCAATTCACAGCTCCACTACAATTCAAATTGTCATACTGCAATTCACACTCGACAAACCATATACCAAAGCAAAACATCACCCATCTAATACAAAACTGCAATTCAAACCACAAAACCATCCAAACCATAAAACTGCTTCCCAAAACGCCACTGCATAACCGCAATCTCCACTACGTCTCCTCCACCTTCTATCCTCACTTCGACCACAAACCAGAACTACCCCACAACCGCGAACCTCTCCTCAAACTCCTCCACAGCCATCCTCTTCACTGTGAACTTCAACTGCCCCACTGCAACATTTCCTCACCCTGACTAGTCTGCCAGTTCTATCGTGCCATATCAAACCCTACAGCACATCACTAGATATCCACTTCCCTCACTTGTTACTGCCATCACCCATTCTTCCAAACAAACCACCCTCTGTAGCAAACCAATTCACATCATCAAACTGTCATACATCCTCCTACCAAATTTCACCACTTCTCCATTCATCACCTCTGTTAACATTGCACTGCCGCTCCCTCTATTACAGCAGCAACCAAATACTACTCCTCCTCCACCATAATTTTTATATAACCCACTACCCCTCTACATCAACATCCTCCTCAACTTTCCTCTACTTCTTTCTTCTTCAAAACTCGAACCCACGCCTCCCTCTACAAGTCCAAAGTCATCTCCCCTACCGAAACTTCACTAAAGCAAACATCCATCTCATCATCAGCTACTGCGACCGCGAATTTACAACAACTCCAAATCAAATCGAATCCTGCAATCACCTCGATTCAATAACTACGCCGCAATCCTTCTCCATCGAATATCGCACAACATCTCCTTCCCCAAACAAAATCCGAACACTTATTCATAACAACAACAGCTCAAAATCTCGTCTTCATGCCTTACGAAAATCCTGTTAAGTGGAACATTGATTTTTAGTTCGAACTTTGAAGATTGGAATTTAATATTGGTATCGAAGTTGCATTTAAGAATCTTTGGATAAATTTTTTTTTCTTCTGTGAATTGCATGGAACATTTGAGTTATGAAAATATTTAAGTTGGGGGCTGTAGTTCGAATGGGCCGGTGTTAAAGATTGTGTTGTGTTAATTTTTTTTAGTTTGTGTTAACTTCTTTTCTTTACTTTAGAAACAATAAAAAAAAAGCTTTTCGAAAAAAAAAGTTTCCTTTAATTTGCCTTCTTTGGTTTAATTTGTTTTGTTTCCTTTTTGTTTTTCCATCCATATTTCTTTTATAAAAAAAAATTCTTTTAATTTGTTTTCTTTTATTTAATTTTATTTTAGTTCGATCCTCATTAGAAAAAAATTGTTTGCTTTCTTTTAGTTTAGTTTTGTTTTATCCTTCAAAAAAATAGTTTTAACTTGTTTTATTTTGTTTTAATTTGTTTTAAGTTCCATCTTTATATGTTAAAAAAACTATATATATCTTGTTTTTAATTTTCAAGTTGTAGGAAATAAAAGGAAGAATTGCTTGCTAAAACTGCTTCACTTACTTGCTTAAAAAAATCATTGCTTAAAAATAAATTGCTAACAATTCTGCACGCTCTAGTATCATGCCCTTTTCCCTTATTTTTATTTGAATTGCATTGTCGGTTGCTTGCATTTGCACTTATATTAAAAAATTTCAAAATCCAAAAACAAAAACAAACTTCATTTTAGTTATACTGTAAATTCACGTTTAATTTTTTCTTTGCATTCATCTAATCTTATTTTCTTTTCTAAGGGAAATACCCCAATTCACATAAGGTGAGAGATTTCATCACCCTTTCCTTAGCCCACAAATTGCATTTCATCGTAGAATTTGACTAATAATAAAGGTTAGACATTCGATTTAAGGCTGTCGCGAGCTCACCTAGGGTTTAATTGTATCTTCACAATTGTTTTCTTTGAATAATTTTATTTCTTGATGTCGAGGCTACGATAGAGTAATAACCATTTATAAAAATTACAGTGATTCGTAAATATTATAGTGGTTGTTCCTTTGAAGGTACTTAAACCTTTAGTTGCATTGCTATGGTGATTCATGATGCACCGATAACCCATGCCCGTTACATGGCTGAGAAATATTTTTGTTGATTTATGACAAAGTGCGATTATACAATTTTGGGTTAGGAGCTACTAAGGATAGAAAATTGTAATTAACTCTTTTGCATTCATTTAGTTTCATTAGTTCATGCATATTTAAAAAAAATCATAAATCCAAAATCCAAAAATTTTTGTAAATTTTACTTAACATAGTTTTAATCCCAAAAAATCCTTTTTCCTTTCTTTTGAAAATTTTCAATCAAAAGCAAAAATCCAAAAAATATAACATCTTTTCAAAAAGAAAAAAAATTTAAAATTCAAAAACAAAAATGAAAAAAATCAAATTCTCATTTTGTAAAGACAAAAACAAAAAAATTCCTTTGGTAAATATTTGCAAATCTAAAAATTTAAAAAAAACAAAATTTACAGAAACAAAAAAAATATAAATATTTGAAAAGCCAAAAAAAAATCTAACTTTTCTTTTGAAAAATAAATTTCACTTAGTATATAGTTTCCTTACTTTTTTTAAAAAATAATTTTTCACTTCTTTTTCAAAATCTTGTTTCATTCTCTAAACTCATTTCTAACTTCTTTCTCTTCTCGACTTTCACTTGTGCATGTGTACTTGGACTCGTGACACAACAACAAATTGTTGGACTCGGTACTCAACAACTAATCGTCTAACTCGTATAGACGATCCTCCCAAAATGGTGAACGAGAACACCCCTCGAACTCTTATGGATAGAATCTTTCCCGATAGAGTTTCTATTCCATCTTGCATCACATTACCCGCCCCTACGGGTAACCATTTCGAAATTCACTTGAACCATATTACTACGCTTCTGAAATTTGGCAATTTTGAGCATGATGACCCATACATTTTCTTGACTAAATTCGAACAAGTTTGCACAACCATTAAAATCCAATAACTTTCCGATGACGGAATCGAACTTCGATTATTCCTATTCGCTTTTACGGATTATGCTGAAAAATGGTTGTATAGCTTACTATCAAACTCGATTAAAACTTGGGAAGAATTCGTAAAAGCTTTCTTAAAAAAGTACTACCCCTTGGAAAAAACGAGTAGAATCCGAAACGAAATTGTAAATTTTCATCAATTCAAGGGAGAACCATTTGGAAGATATTTTGAAAGATTCAAAGAGCTTTTGATAAAATGTCCACACCATAACTTCGAAAAATGGACGACTTGCCAAATCTTATACGATGGACTCGAAAACAGCTCACGAACCATGCTCGAATCAATGTGCCAAGGCAACTTTCTTGCCTAACATCACCATGATGCTTGGCAATTTCTTAAAAACCTCGCCGAAAAATCTTCCCAATAGGAACGTTCGAACGAAAAATCAATTTACTCACGATCGAGTGCATAGTCGATAGGATCTTCTTTTGCTTTGGAAGCTAAGATCGACGCAATGATTAAAAAATTCGATAACGTTTTCTCACCGGACCAAATGAATCAAGATTCCCAACCCATGTTTTGTAAATGCAACGCTCCTAATCATATAGCCGATCAGTGCCCTAATTCTGTCGAACAAATCAATGCTTTCAATCTGTACAGTTAATGCCCCACTATATCCCCGCTATAACTCCGATATATCTTATAGCGGATTCCTACTGCTACGATTTTTCCATATATCCCCAACATATAGCCTTTCCGCTTTAATCCCCGCTATTTCCGCTATATCCCGTTATTTCCGCTATATTCCGCTATTTCCGCTATATCTTCTATAAAAAATTGGATTGAAAAATGATATTTATACGCTATAAAAATTATGAAATTAATTAATTTCATTGAATTTTTGATATATGTTTAGAAATGATAATACTCAAATATTCTACTAAATTAAATTAAGTTATATAACAATTTTACGTTCATTTACAATACATTTGCACATATTTTTATTTAAAATTATTTTTGTATTAATTATAATTCAATTGAATGTTAATTTTTCATATAATTACTATCTATATATTTGTAAAAACAAAAAGTATGAGATTTATATGTTATTTTAGAGTAATCCGATATATCCCGCTATATCTTCGCTACATCCCCGCTATGACTTTTTGCACCTGTACCGCATTGAATCCACCGAGCGCTTTAACTGCACAGCTTTCAATAAAGCCAAAATGTCCCGTTTGCTCCAACATACAATCTTGGTTGGAGAAACCATCCGAACTTTGCTTGGAACCAAAACAATCCCAACACGAATATGATTCGTCCCAATTTTCAAGCATTTTCGAATAATGCTTCGAATCCTCCCTTTCAGCCCAACCATTTTCAACCAAACTTTGCGGGTCCGTCTCTTAATCAACCGCAACAATCGAATTTTCAACCAAATTCTTCTTATCCTTCCCAAGACGATAAAGTTTAACTTCACTTGAGAAAACCCTTGAAACGTTGGCTAAAGCAACTACTCAAAATTTTCAATCAAACAGCAATTTGCAAAATTTATTGACCTCATATATGCAAAACACAAACCAATCGATTGCAAAACTTGAAATGCAATTGAGTCAATTAGCCACGTCTGTGAGCAAAGGTGAAGGAGGCACATTCCCAAGACAGCCAATTCCAAATCCCAAACATCAAAACGCAAATGCCGATTGAATGCTATCACAACTTTACGTTCTGGTAAACAAATCAATAATCAAGTCTTTAATCCAAACGATTTACCGAAAACCTCTCCCGACACTTCTAAAACAACGAACGAATCTGAATAAAACGTGGAGCCAAACATTGAATCAAATGCCGATCAAAATTCTTCTTCTACTCAAGTAGACCCGCCTACCGAGTATCGTGTTCCATTTCCACATCGTCTCCGACCCAAGAAACACTCGAACCAAATGGAAAAGATGTTGGAAATTTTTAAACAAGTGAAAGTTAACATCTCGCTTCTTGACATCGTTCAGCAAGTCCCCACGTACCCGAAATTTCTTAAGGACTTATGCACTAAAAATCGACACACTCAAGTGCCCAAAAAAGTCTTCTTAGCCGCCAGTTTGAGTGAAGTATTGTCATATTCCATGCCCGTTAAATACAGAGATCATGGGCCGCTCTATGATTTCGTGTACAATTGGAGACAAGACGATTAACAAATGTTTGATAGACTTAGGCATGAGTCACAACTTGATTCCATACTCCGTGTATGAACAATTAGGCTTAGGTGAGCTCAAACCCACAAAAGTTACACTTCAATTCACCGAGCGTTCCGTTAAAAAGCCCATGGGAGAAATCGAGGACGTGCTCATTTGAGTAGGGCAATTCAAATTCCCCGTTTATTTTATCTTTCTCGAAACACAACCCGCGACAAATCCCGCGAGTCAAATTCCATTGATTTTAGGCCGACCATTCTTAGCCACTTCAAATGCCTTAATCAATTGTCGTAACGGTTCGATGAAAATCTCTTTTGCAAACTTGACTTTGGATCTTAATATTTTCAATCTTGAACGCCAATCGAATGAACCTCGCGACCAAATGCTGGAAGTTAGTGCCATTCACGAAAATTTTGAAAACGAGACACTTGACCTTAACGACGAACGCGAAGCTGAATACGAAAAATTGTTTCACGAAACCCCAATGAGATTGAAGTTACTCTTCCCTTTGAATCGCTTCCAATTGAGTCCGAATCTCAACCCAATTCTTTGATCGAGAAACTCCCGAAGATGGACCTCAAACCACTTCCCGATCACTTTAAGTACGCATACTTAGGTGATAACGAAACGTTGCCCGTCATAATTTCCACAACTCTCTCTTGATCAAGAAACCTCCTTACTTTCTATTTTTTCAAAAAACAGAGATGCAATTGGGTGGTCCATTATCAATATTAAGGGAATTAGTCCAGCTCTTATTCAACATCGCATCCATTTAATCGACGATGCCAAGCATATTCGTGATGCGCAACGAAGGCTTAATCCAAAAATGAAAGATGTGTTCCATGACGAAATTCTTAAGCTCCTCGACAACGGTATCATATATCCCATGTCCGATAGTTCATAGGTTAGCCCAATTCACGTTGTACCTAAAAAGTTTGGGCTAACTATTGTCAAGGACAATTCAAACGAACTTATTCAAACTCGTACTCAAACGGGTTGGCGTGTTTGCATTGACTATCAAAAACTAAATGCTGCAACACGTAAGGATGACTTCCCTCTTCCCTTCATTGACCAAATGCTCGAACGTTTAGCTGACCATGAATTCTACTACTTCCTTGATGGTTATTCCCGCTATAACCAAATTCCAATCGCTCTCGAAGATCAAGAGAAAATGACTTTCACGTGTCCATTCGGTACCTTTGCTTATCGACGTATGCCATTTGAACTTTGTAACGCTCCTGCGACTTTCCAACGATGCATGGTTGGCATTTTTTCCGACATGATCGAACGCTTTCTAGAAGTTTTTATGGACGATTTCTCTATTTTTAGAGATTATTTTTCCCAATGTTTACATCATCTCGAGTTGGTTTTAAATCAATGTAAAGAAAAACATTTGACTTTGATTTGGGAAAAATGCCACTTTATGGTCAAACAAGGCATAGTCCTTTGACATATCATCTCAGATAAAGGCATTAAGGTAGATAAAGCGAAAGTTGACGTAATTGCAAACCTACCCATTCCCAAATCTATTAAGGACATTCGATCATTTCTAGGACACGCTAGTTTTTATCGACGATCTATGAAGACTTTAGCAAAATCGCTCGTCCTTTGATGACTCTTCTTGGAAAAGACGTTCCTTTCGATTTTAACACTGATTGTATCTCTTCTTTTGAAAGTCTCAAAAACGAACTCATTTCTGCTTCAATCATTTGCGCGCCTAATTGGGATCAACCATTTGAAATAATGTGTGACGCTTCTAACTTTGCGGTTGGTGTTGTCTTAGGACAACGCATCAACAAAATCCTTCATGTCATTTACTACGCGAGTATGACTTTGAACGATGCTCAAATCAACTGCACAACAACCCAAAAAGAGCTTCTAGCTGTCATTTTTGCGCTCAAAAAGTTTCGACCTTACTTGATAGGTTCACACATCACGGTCTACACTAACCATACTGCTCTTTGATATCTTTTTGCCAAAAAGGATGCTAAATCCCGTTTGATTCGTTGGATCCTTTTACTTCAAGAATTTGACCTTACAATCAAAGACAAAAAAGGATCTGATAATGTCATAGCCAATCACTTGTCTCGTCTTCCGAACGCATCATCTTCCTTGCCAATCAATGAAAACTTCCCCGATGAAAAACTTCTTTCAATTTCTATCGATCCATGGTACGCTGATATAGTGAACTACTTAGTCACTAAAGAAACTCCCTCATCTTGGTCCAAATAGGACAACTGCAAATTCATGTTCCAAGTGAAATATTTCTATTGGGACGATCCATACTTGTTCAAATATTGTCCCAACCAAATCATTCGACATTGCATTCCGGATAATGAGATCTGGAGTGTTCTTTCGTTTTGCCACGATCAATCGTGCAGTGGACATTTCGGTCCTCGAAAAACTGCGGAAAAGGTGCTTCAGTGTTGTTTCTATTGGCCTTCTCTTTTCAAAGACTCGTTTGAATTTTTTAAAACATGCGATCGATGTCAAATGCTTGGGCTAATTTATCGATGAGATATGATGCCTCTAAACCCCATTCTTACAATCAAAATCTTTGATGTTTGGGGTATCGACTTTATGGGACCTTTTCCCAATTCTTTTGGAAACTTGTATATCCTTCTTGCTGTCAATTACGTCTCAAAATGGGTTGAAGCCGTTCCTTGCAAAACCAATGACCATAGAATTATTGTGAAATTTCTCAAAGAAAACATCTTTTCGAGGTCTGGCACACCTTGCACAATAATCAGTGATAACAGAACCCATTTTTGCAATCGATCTTTTGAAACATTAATGAAGAAATACTCGATAACCCACAAGATATCCACTCCATATCATCCTCAAACATGTGGGCAAGTTGAAGTTTCAAATTATCAAATAAAACAATTCTTGGAGAAAACTATCAACAAAAATCGAAAAGATTGGTCTTAGAAATTGACCGACGCGCTTTGGGCTTACCGTACTGCTTTTAAAACTAACCTTGGGATGTCTCCATTTCGTTTGGTTTATGGGAAAGCTTGCCATTTACTGGTTGAAATCGAACACAAAGCGTTGTGGGCAATAAAGAACTTAAACTTTGATCTCGATAAAGCTGGTGAAAACCGAAAACTACAACTCAACGAACAAGAAGAACTTAGGAATGATGTGTATGAAAACGAGAAAATTTACAAAGAAAAATCAAATTTTTTTCATGACAAGTCAATCCTAAGAAAAACGTTTTCGCCTAACCAAAAAGTTCTTTTTTATGACTCAAGACTTCATTTATTCCCTAGGAAACTTAAATCAAGATGGATCGAACCATTTGTGGTACGAACTGTTTTTCCACATGGTGCCGTAGAAATAAAAAACCCTAGGGATGGATTGATTTTCAAAGTCAACGGCCATCGTTTGAAACCTTTCTTGGAATTGCCAAATAACCAAGAGGAAGAGCTCATGATCCTTCATGAGCCAAGCTACGTCTAGTAAGAATGTTAACCCTCTCTTGTAAATATGTACATATTTTTCCCCGTTACACTCATTATATCATGCACTTACTGCGGGAACACAGTAAAAAACTAAGTGTGGGGGGGTCTCATTTTCATTTTTAAGTTTCATGGCATTTTTGAATTTTCATTTTCTTTTAACTTAAAAAAAATCTCAAAATTTCTAAATCTCAAAAACATTTTCTTTTTAGCATTTTGATTTATTTTTGAAGAAACGCTATGGGATACGTATAAGTTTTGGGTAATAAATTGAAATTTTTGAAAATTTATTTGTCTTAACAAAAATAAAAATAAAGTTTGATTACAAATAACAATGGTTTAACTAGTATATAGGAAGGTTCATGTGTTAATTATGAAGTATATTCTAATTGAAAATCTTTGTTTAAAAAAGTGGTAAATTTAAAGTAAAGGATATAACATTTTTATCTTCTAAGTTAAATGGTGCTAAGATGATTTTGCAAACCTCTCTTTCTAAAAAAATAGAAAAAACACAACACAAAAAATATATAAGTAAAAAAACATTTGTATATATATATATTTTTAACACCTAGAGTCATGTGTTAACACTCGTGTGTTCACTCGCCACGCTCTGTACCCTTCTCACGTAAGCCCGAAAGGTAGTGCATGATCGGTATATCTGGTCTTAGTTTATCTGAGTTAGATGTATGTATATAAAAATTCTTTTTAATAACGCCTACAGTCGATAAGTGTTTGCACTTGTGTGTTCACTCGCTACGCTCTGTATTCCCCTCACATCAGTCCGCAAGGCAGTGCACGGGAAATATATCCGGCCTTAGTTTATCCGAGTTAGGCATATGTAAATATTGTTAATATCAATAAAATTTTCAAATAAGAGAGAGTAAGCAGATGAAATCTAAGCACTATTTTTACTTGTTTGATTTAACTTGTTATTGAAAAGAAACGAGAATACCATTTTTACAAACTTTGATAATCAACTAAGGATCTATTTCGCAATTACATTGTGTTATCAACCAAAACAACTAGCCAAACTATAGTCTATTCGTTATGATAACTTAACTTTTGTTGGAAATTTTGACAAGCAAAAGGAATTAAATTTCTTGATAATGACCAAAACTTATATTTAACTTATTTTTGTCTATTTAAAAGTAAATCTTTCATTTGTAAATATTTTCAAAAACTTGCATCCATCACATTGTAAATAAATCTTGCACTTTGTAAGTACTTTCACTTTGCATTTGGATTTTGTGGGTAGTATCCGCTGAAAACCCTCACGAGACAACACTCATCATACTGGGGACACCTCGGAGGTTTAACGGCTTATTGCATATGCTCAATGCAATCGTGCTCCCTATGAAAACGGATTTATCTTAGTTTTCCTTTATTTGAGGACGAATAAAAAGATAAGTGTGGGGGTATTTGATGTGCACGTAAATGTGCATATATTTGCATCCATATTTTTTCTATTTTTATTTAAATAAATTTCATATTTTGCATTTGAACATGTTTAAACCAAAATTCAATTATTGTCAAATCATCATATATTCATCTTCATTCAGGGGCAAAATGGTCATTTTTTGTGCATGTGTCAATTTGAAAATTTTCACTTAGATGTTTTTTATGATTTTTATAGGAATTTGCATGCATATGGTAGATGGTTTTATGAAGATAGATGCATGCACAAATGAATACAAAGGAACGAAGAGGAAATATGTAACAACCCGCATATTTTTACGATTGTATATTTAAATGTTTTATTTAAATATAGCATCGTTAGTCGGATTTTAGTCTGAAATGTCACTTTTTGCAAACAGTCGAATTAGGACTCAAGATCACTTCCATTGAGTCCAAAATGGCGTTTTGCGACCTTTTTGAGTATAAACATCGATATGTTTGGAGTTTAGTGAAATTTTGATATTTTCATTTAGGGCTTTGGGTTTGGGTTTCAGCCCAATAACCTAACACCCAACCCATCTAATACCCTAACTCCCACTCCACTCCTCTTCATTCCTCTATAACATTTCCTAACACTCAAGCTAAAGTAAAAATGGGGGAAGAGAAAAGAAATCAAAATTCCTAAGCCCTAGTTTCTATTAGGAATTCAAGCTCTAGCTCCAAATCAAAGAGAAGCATAGGTAAGCATCTTCTTCATCTTCTCCATCTCAATCCCTCTTCAATTTTCATAAATTCCTATAACCTAACTTAGGAAAAACTTCACCTTTGATAATAAATTGAAGATTCTAGAGGTGTTGTTGAAGAGAAGTCAATCTTTGCTTGTTCTAGAGCTTCTCATTTGTTGTTGTAGGTTTAAAAGGTTAGTTTTTGAACTCACATCTATGTCTATATCTTTGATAGTTGTTAGGTGGTAATTCCTAACATCTATTCCTTGTCCATTTGTCTTTGAATTGAATTGGTTTGATGAATTTTCCAAATTTTGGTGTTTTGAAGTCAAATCTTTAAAAATCCTATCTTTGATGTTTGAACACGTTGTTGAGGTGTATCGAAGAGCCTATAATGCTGGGTTGTAGCTTGGCATAAATCCCTAGTCTCTATTGCTCGTCCGATCACTTTCGTTTGGATTTTTGCCCCTTCTTGGGCTAGGTTGAAAATACTGCAAATGGCAGTTTAGTCGATTGAACGGTAAGGTCAGTCGACTGAACCTAGGAGCAGAAAGCTTCCATCCACCTATCAGTCGACTGGCAGTCCACTGAACTTGGGAGCAGAAAACTTCCTATCCTTATGTCAGTCGACAGACCATATAGTTCAGTCAACTGAACTAGGAACCCGAGAGTTTCTGGCCTTGTATCAGTTGACTGACCTTCTGGTTCAGTCGACTGAATCTGGGAGATGTGCTTTTTTCCTATTTTAGGCAGTTTTGTGTGGATTTCCGATTTTTAATCGATTCTTAATGATCTGATTTGTTGTTATCATTTATCGACTTTGATGACTTCTTTTTCGGGATTTTTGGGAATATCCATTTTGATGGATTCGGTATCGATTTCTATGGTTTTAATTCACAATTTTGTATGTGAATTTTTGGTGATTGATTGTTTCTACAATCATTTTTGTGACTTGTCACTTTAAAATACAAAGGTTTTTATACTAGTAGTAAATACTTAAACTCTTTCGCAAAAACGATTTCAACACTACTTTTAAATATAAAGCTCGTTTTTCAAACCGTTTTCCAATCTATTAGTATATACAAACCTTTACCTTACTCGTATGAGAAATCTAATTAAATGGCTTAGCAAAACAAGTGGTATGAAACGCTTGCGTTTAGTTTGTTGGTTAATTCTTAGACTTGTTCGATTGAAATCTTATGACAATTTTCGAGTGGAAATCTACAATTTGTTCGTAAATATTTAAGTTAAGCTAGTGGTTATGGGACATGAAGCTAAACTCATATATTTACTAGCTCAGTGTAATCGACACTTCTTATTGATCAATGGTGATCATTTTGTGATTTAGACTAGCGATGTGCAATGTATATTTGTTTGTGTAGGGACTAAAAACCATGTATGTGGCACTTCGGTTCAATTTGGTGGGGTAGCGACCTATGGTCTTCGGGCCGTTTGTGGAGCTTCGGCTCAAAATTGATGGTTAGCGACCATGGAATAGCGTTCCGTTTGTTACACACGTGTTGGTGAGTTTCATGCTCCCATTTGTGATAGGCCTCCCCCCTTTGTGATTTCTGGATTTCTAGTTGATGATTTCTAGAATTTGTGTTTCACCAATTTTCGTGGATTGAATTGATAAGCTCTATCAATATTTGTGTTTTGGTGAATAATTTAAAGAATATGACATTCTTTTGGTGTTTGAGAATATTTGAGATATTGTATGATTTTTGTTGTTATCTGATGTATTCTTGTCATAGTATGGAATTATTGTTATCATACGTTTTTGTCATATCTCTTATCCTATCTCACTTCATATGATATTTATGGCTAGACTGATATGTTTATTATTTTCTTCTTAAATAATACTTGGGTCAGACCAAGGTATTTCAGGTACTCCTGCTTGACTTCTTATCAGGGTCCGTCATCTGACTTTTGGCTAACTACTTTAGCATAGTAGTTTTTGTTATTATACATTTGAGATAGAGACTCCTTGTTGTATACTTATTCTTTTGTCTAGCACTTGTATCTATTCTTTTGGGATGAAGTTGATCTTGTATGACCACTATTTTGATGTACACTTCTATGTGATATATTCATATCTGTTTCCGCCTTTGTGAAATGAATATCTGTGACTGATTTGTGTTATGTTTATTTCTATATTTGTTTCCGAAGCCCACATAGCCACTGTATGGTAGCTTTGAGTTTGTATATGATATGTCGGATTTCCTCTTGAAATGAATTGTAAGTTATATTATCTGACATATCGGTACTCGCACAAAGCAATTACACAGATGGTCGCTCCTCAACAGCCTTATTCTTCGTGCTAGTCGACACCATTACCCCGTAGTGTCCTTGGCTAGTATGAGTATAGAGGTGGGGCGTCACAAAATAATTCAAGCTCATGATCATGGAGGACCCCACCCACTTACCTAAATTTAATATTATAAGCTAATGGACAACTAAGTGGAGGTTAAAGCTTCATGCATATTTAATGATGGATTAATTAGTGGTTAATGGTTACTTGGTGGCCACACTTCTTAAAGGGCATTTTGGAAAGCACTCTAAAAATTGAATTAGAATTTTATGCATGTATAAATAGCCCTCTTATGTACATGTAATTATCTTCTACTCTTCCACATTAGTTAGGAAATTAAGAAAGCAAGTTGTAATGTCAAAGCTTCATGAAATAAAAATGGCTTCCTAGCCTCTTTCTCTTTTCTTTTCTACATGCTTCTTTTTACTTTTATGTTCATTTTTACTTCTATGCTCTCTTCTTTTCTTTGTTAGTAGATTAGATTTACATTCATGCAAGTAGTGTAGCTTTATTTTTTATGCAAGTAGTTTAGTAGTTAATCTCATTTTCTTCCTTTGCTTATTTTCTATTTCTTTTGCTTTTTAATGTTCAGATTTACAAGTGTTGATTTGATAACACAAATGAGTAGCTAAACCCCTTCAATTTAGGGGTGATGAAGCTCTCTAACTTTATGTAATTTCAAAAAATTTATGATTTATGATCTTTTTTATTTTAGCTTCATGAAAGTGAATTTTGATGTAAGTTTATACAAGTGGGTTTGACAGCTTATGTTGCATATGCAAATGAGCTATTCTTATTCAACATAAACACAAATTACATCAATATCTGCTAATTGGTTTTTGATTTTGAAATGAAAGTAAAAACCAAATTTGATGATCTATATTACTAATTACAATAGTAAATAGATCATATTTAAATAGAATTTGTTTTGGCTTCATTTTCATGAGAAATGATAAGTGGTTTATTTGTTGTATTATAGTTTGATGGTTTAAGTTATGTTAATTAATAACATAAGTAAACCATACTTATGATAAATGCAACAATTATTTCACTTAATATCAAAACTAGAGATTATAAATTATTTGTTTGTTGATATACAAAAATTTGAGATTGGATTTGCCTCTAAATTGTTCTCTAATCTCATAGTTTGATGGATTAAAATTAGAATTAAAATGAGATTAAAAACATGAGATTAGAGAAACATTTAGAGGCAAATCCTCTTTCATATTTTTGTAAATCAACAAACAAATAATTTATGATCTCTAGTTTTGATATTAAGTGAAATAATTGTTGCATTTATCATAAGTATGGTTTATTTACGTTATTAATTAACATAACTTAAACCATCAAACTATAATACAACAAATAAATCACTTATCATTTCTCATGAAAATGAAGTCAAAGGAAAAGCTATTTTAAGTATGATCTATTTACTATTGTAATTAGTAATATAGATCATTAAATTCTGTTTTTACTTTCATTTCAAAATCCAAAACCAATTAGAAAATATTGATGTAATTTGTGTTTATATTGAATAAGAATAGCTTATTTTCATTTGCAACATAAGCTATCAAACCCACTTGTATAAACTTACATAAAAGTTCACTTTCATGAAGCACAAATAAAAGAGATCATAAATTATAAAAATGTTGAAATTACATAAAGTTAGAGAGCTTCATTACCCCTAAATTGAAGCGGTTTACCTACTCATTTGTGTTATCAAATCAACACTTGTAAATTTCAACATTAAAAAGCAAAAAAAAATAGAAAATAAGCAAAGGAAGAAAATGAGATTAACTACTAAACTATTTGCATAAAAAACAAAGCTACACTACTTGCATGAATGTAAATCTAATCTACTAACAAAGAAAAGAAGAGAGCATAGAAGTAAATATGAACATAAAAGTAAAAAGAAGCATGTAGAAAAGAAAAGAGAAAGAGGCTAGGAAGCCATTTTTATTTCATGAAACATTGACATTACAACTTGCTTTCTTGATTTCCTAACTAATGTGAAAGAGTAGAAGATATTTACATGTACATAAGTGGGCTAATTTTTTTTTGAAAAAGGGTTCAAACTTTTCTATTGAGAATAAAAACAAGTCCAACAAGACACAAGAACAAAAGCCAATAACCGGCCCGAATACAAAACAAAAGACAATACAAAGTATTCAATACATAAATATACACGTTGGGCCCAAAAACAAAACCAACCCAACACCCAATAGCAGGCCCAAAGACTGGAAGCCTCCAGAAAGATCCAGACACATCTCGAGAGAGAAAAAGACAATACGACACTTCATTCTCTTCATAACTCTATACTTTCCAAAAAAGCTTCGCGAGAAACAATAATGGCTGCTGCCATTAAAGATCTAATCTCCTCCTTTTACTTCTGTGACGACGAAACCACATCGAACTCTCCAAAAGAAAACAGCTGAGACTCGAACTACCATCCTCCAGAAACACTTGAGTAAGTATACTATCTTAAAAATCTTCTTCTTTGTTCCTGAAACTTCAGACTAACGAGGTTTTATATGATTCCAGGACAAGGATGCTGAAAAAACTCTTAACAGCCTTCAAACAAAAATTTAACAGTTTAGATCTGAGATTCATCACAGATCTGAAGATTTTGCAAAACCATAGGAACATCAGCTCTTTCTCGAGACGACACTAAGCAAGATAAGTTTTTGATATAGCTTCTATTGTCCTCGGTAGAGCTGATTCCTTTGAAGCTTCTAATTTGTTCATAATAAATCAATGCCTTGTTATCCAGGAAACCACAGACATTTTGCGCCACCTGCAGATCAATTATCTTAAAAGCTACTGATTAGTTATGGATGAAAAACAATTGTAATGTAATTTAGACAGGGAGAGAAAGCATTGTAAAATAAAACAGGTACACGAAATCTGGAGCC
Source organism: Allium fistulosum (assembly GCA_030737815.1). Taxonomy (NCBI): domain Eukaryota; kingdom Viridiplantae; phylum Streptophyta; class Magnoliopsida; order Asparagales; family Amaryllidaceae; genus Allium; species Allium fistulosum. Next base: position 728,838,857 of record CM060902.1, on the reverse strand, counting down.
AGAAGACATAGGAACAGGAAGGTGGCAAAAGAAACAAGAATTATGATTATGACCCCAATTCAGCGTTGGGAGGTAAAACCCCATTTCAAAGCTATTTCCGAGTCCATGCCAGTGCTGTTTTTGAAATATTTAGATTTTGCCATTCTGATGTTCATAGTTTGGAAAAAATTTAAACAAACCTTCGACCCATCTGTAAAACGATTCTGAAAAATCCTTTCATTTCTTTCTTTCCAAATATGCCAGATGCAAACTGAAAGTGAAAGTTGAAACAAATCTGACTTGAAATTTTGAGAGCTAGATATAGAAACTATTTTCGTTAAATCCTCCTTCAGGATAAAAGAAAATGAACTCTTCGGCTTTAAGAAAAACTTTTTACAACTCCAAAACCAGATCTTTTCTGTAAAGTCACATTGAAAAAATAGATGGTCTATATTTTCAATGTGACTATTACAGAGCACACAATTCTGATCGACCACTATCTGCTTCTGAATTAATCTTTCTTTTGTCAAGAGAAAATCATTTATGGCTTTGAAAAGGCATACTGCCATTTTAGGAACATGAATTTTGTTCCAGACCATAGCCGCCCAAAATTTAGTATCAAACCTAGTTCGAACCGAGTTCCAAACTTTTTTAAACTGATATTGCCCATCCTTAGAGCACTTCCAAGACCAGAAATCCCTCTCTTTGTTATTGTGAATCTTGACATCTTCAATTTCACATAAGAGGGCTATTTATACATGCATAGAACCCTAATTTAATTTTTAGAGTGCTTCCCAAAATGCCATTTAGAAAGTGTGGCCAGCAAGTAACCATTAGCCACTAATTAACCCATCATTAAATATGCATGAAGCTTTAACCTCCACTTAGTTGTCCATTAGCTTCTAATTGTAGATTTAGGTAAGTGGGTGGGTCCTCCATGATCAAGGGCCTCTTTAGCAAGTGGAATTAGTTTCTAGGACACACAACTGAAATAATTACTTTCAAGGACAAAATGTAAAATAATTAGTTTCTAGGGCCTAAAAACCTATGAAATTATGTCCTTGAAAGTAATTGGACTGCTGACTTTGTCCTTGAAAGTAATTATTCTGCTGATTTTGGCCTTGAAAGTAATTTCTTTGAATGTGTGTCCTAGAAACTAATTGGACTGCAATGTTTGTCCTTCTGGTGAAATGCCCCAATTATTTTCCTCTTCATTTCTTTGTATTCATTTGTGCATGCAAGTATCTTCATAAAACCTTCTTCCATATTGTAACAACCCGCATATTTTACGATTGTATATTTAAATGTTTTATTTAAATATAGCATCGTTGGTCGGATTAAAGTCTGAAATGCTACTTTTTGTAAACAGTCAAATTGGGATTCGAGACTACTTCCATTGAGTCCAAAATGACGTTTACAACTTTTTTGAGTATAAACATCGATATGTTTGGAGTTGAGTAGAATTTTGCTATTTTTTCTATTTTGGGCTTTGGGTTTGGGTTTCAGCTCACTAACCCAATATAATACCCTAACTCCACTCCACTCCTCTTCATTCTTTCATAACATTTCATAACACTCTCAAGCCCTAGAAAGAATGATGGGAAGAGGAAATTAAAATTCCTAAGCCGTAGTTTCTCTTAGGAATTCAAATTCAAGTGATAAATCAAAGAGAAGCTTAGGTAAGCATCCTCTTCTTCTCCATCTCAATCTCTCTCCAATTTCAGAAATTTCCTATAATCTAACTTAGGAAATATTATCTTAGATTGGAGCTTCTAGAGTTGAAGTTGAAGAGTAGTTGATCTTTCCTTTGTTTTTGAGCTTCTCATTTGTTGTTTTTGGGTTTAAAGGTGAGTTTTTGAACTCACATCTACGTCTATAGCTATCATTGTTATTGGGTATGAATTCCTAACTTCTATTCATGTTCATTTGCTTTTGCTTTGAATTGATTTGGTGAATTTTCCAATTTTTGGTTTGTGAAGTCCAATTTTATGAAAATCCTACTATGGATGTTTGGACATGATATTTGGGGTGTATCGAAGAGCCTATAAGCCTGGATTGTCGCTTGGCATAAATCCCTTGTCTTCGTTGCTCGTCCGATCGCTCCTAAAATGTTTTGGCCATCTTGGCCTAGCCAAATTGTTGCACAGACCAGGTGACTAGACGTCATGTTATCAAGTCCAAACGTCAGGTTTAGACCTGGAGAGAGAAAAATATAGAACGCAGAAAATAGAAAATGGCAGAAACCAATTCCAAACATCTGATTTATAGGTACAAACGTCTGGATTGGGTCTCAGACGTCTGCCTTGGAATTTCAAACGTCTGGGGGATTTCTGGATTATTTCCAAAGAACAAATCCAGACGTCTGGATTCTAAACCAAATGTCTGGAACTGTTCATTTTGCCTATTTTGGCTGTTTTTGAATGGTTTTCCAATATCAATCGATTTTTGTTGATCCGGTTGGTTGTTATCACTTACTATCGACTTTGATGACTTCTTTTCTGGATTTTTGGGAATATCCATTTGAAGGATTTGATATCGATTTTTATGGTTTTAATTCACGTCGTCGAATGTGGATTTTGGTGATTGATTGTTTCTACAATCATTTCTGTGATTTATCACTTTAAAATATAAAGGTTTTTATACTAGTAGTAAATACTCAAACTCTTTCATCAAAACAATTTCAACACTATTTTTAATACAAAGCTCGTTTCTAAAACCGTTTTCCATATCTATTAGTATATACAAACTTTTACCTCATTCGTATGAGAAATCTAATTAAACGGCTTAGCAAAACAAGTGGTATGAAACGTTTGCGTTTACTTTGTCGGTTAATTCTTGGACTTGTTCGATTGAACTCTTGTGACAATTTTCGAGTGGAAATCTACAATATGTTCGTAAATATTTAAGTTAAGCTAGTGGTTATGGGACATGAAGCTAAACTCCTATATTTACTAGCTTAGTGTAATTAACACTTCTTATTGATCAATGATGATCATTTTATGGTTTAGACTAGAGATGTGCAATGTCTCTTTGTCCACATTGGGGACTATATCCAGGTCTATTGAGCTTCATCTCATTTTTATGGGCTAACGACCCATGGTCTTTGGACCGTTCGTGGAGCAATCGGCTCGATAAGTCGGTGCATGGGGCATATCTTTTTAGGAGCGTCGATTTTCGACTAGGCATGGGGCGTATCTATTGAGGTGCGTCGATGTTCGACTAGGCATGGGGTGTATCTGTTGAGGTGCGTCGATGTTCGACTAGGAATGGGGCGTATCTTTTGAGGTGCGTCGATGTTCGACTTGGCATGGGGCGTATATTTTGAGGTGCGTCGATGTTCGACTGTGCATGGGGCGAATCTTTTGAGGTGCGTCGATGTTCGGTTCATGGGATAGCGACCCGTTTGTGATACACATGTTGGTGAGTTTTCATGCTCCCGTTTGTGTTAGGCCTCCCCCCTTTTGTGATTTCTGGATTTCTAGTTGATGATTTCTAGAATTTGTGTTTCACCAATTTTGATGATAGGCATTGATGGGCTCTATCAATATTTGTGTTTTGGTGAATAATTTAAAGAATGTGATTCTTTTTTGATGTTTGAGATGATTTGAGATATTGTATGATTTTTGTTGTTATTTGATGTATACTTGTCACAGTATGGCATTATTTTTATCATACGTTTTTGTCATATCTCTTATCCTATCTCATTTTATATGATATTTATAGCTAGACTGGTCCGTTTATTATTTTTCTTCTTAAATAATACTCGGGTCAGACCGAGGTGTTACAGGTGCTTCCACTTGACTTCTTATCAGGGACCATCATCTGATTTTTTGCTAACTACTTTAGATTAGTAGTTTTTGCTTTTATACATTTGAGTTAGAGACTCCTTAATGTATACTTATTCTTTTGCTTAGCTCTATTCTTTTATGATGTAGTGGATCTTGTATGACCACTACTTTGATGTACACTTCTTTATGTTATATTCATATATGTTTCCGCCTTAGTGATATGAATATCTGTGACTGATTTGTGTTATGTTTATATCTATATTTGTTTCTGAAGGCCTCATAGCCACTGTGTGGTAGCTTTGAGTTTGTATTTGATATGTCGGATTTCCTCTTGAAAGGAAATGCAAGTCATATTATCTGACATATCGGTACTCGCATAAAGCAATTACACAGATGGTCGCTCCTCAACAACCTTATTCTTCGCGCTAGTTGACGGCATTACCCCATAGTGTCATTGGCTAGTGTGAGTATAGAGGTGGGGCGTTACAGCTTGGTATCAGAGCCAAACTTCGGAACAATGTAGAATAATCTAGCAAGTATCATTGTCCTAAGTTTTTCTTAGGAATCGTGCCAAAGGATTTAATTCGTGTATTCGTACCGTTCTATCCTATTTCTTTTTATGATGCCTTGTTTTATCAATCAAGTTTGTTTGATATTCATTCTGTAAATAACCTTTTTCCTCTTCTTTCTTTCTTTCTTAAAGAAGAGAAATGGTTAGACCAGGCCGTCCCAGCGCCGGTCAATCCAGTGCTATTCCTCAAGATGGAGTATTCATGTCTGCCCAGCAACTTTTAGATCTTGTGAACAATGCCCAAGCTACCGGACCCGTTCCAGAGCCTACTCACCCTAAATCCGGGTTTGCACGCTTGTGCAGAGATTATACCGCTTTGGGTGGAAGGCCATTCAAAGGTTCCAAAAACGTTATAGAAATCCAAGCTTGGCTTAGATCATGCGATCGCATCTTTTCTCGCATGAATCTTGTGGATCTGCATCGAGTCCAAGTGGCTTCTAGCATGCTCCAAGAAAGAGCATTGGATTGGTATGAGCTTTTGATTTCGGAAATTTTTGAAGTGGATCTTACTTGGGAGCAATTCTGGGAAAGGTATGAATTGAAGTTTGTGCCGGAAGCTGAAAAAGTAACTTTAGCTTGGCGCTTTATTGACCTTGTTCAAGGTGAATCTTCTGTGACCGACTACGTCGCTTCTTTTGAATCTCTCTCTAAATATGGGGTCGAATATATTAATACCCCATTGAAGAAAAATAAGAGATTTGTCTATGGGTTGAATAAGAACATTTAAAAGCCTTTACTTCTGAAACTAGAAGTTTCTTTCGATCAGCTTGTAGATATCGCTCTTCGACTTGAAGAGGCCGATAAAGAAAGTGACGTTGAAGTTGTGGGTGTCAAACAGAACTTCAACAATAACATGAAGAGGCCTATCAAAGGCCCCAATCCCAACAAGAAAGGGTAGCAAAGAAACTTTGGTAGCAAAGACTCCTACCTCTAGTCATGGACAATGCTACAATTTTGGTTCTATGGACCACTATGAAAATGAGTGTCCGAAACCCCTTTATTGTCGCTATTGCAAAAGTTTGAGTCATCATATATCTGCGTGTCCCATACTTCAAAGAAAGAAGGAGGGAAAGCTAAATGTTGTGCAAGCTTCTAGTGACACTTCCCTTGGTCAAGGTATTTCTCATTCTATCCTTGATGGCATTATTATGTTTCGTGATCACCCTATTCGAGTTCTTTTTGACACGGGTGCATCCCACTCTTTTATAGCAAAAGAACTTGTTGATTCTTTTTCTTTTAATATTATGGGCTTGATGACTTCATTGAGAATTGCGAATCCGGTTGGTGGATCCGCAACACTCAGTTTGCTTTGTAAAGATGTCGAGATTATTTTATGTGATTATTCCTTTCGAGCCGATTTGCATGTTATGCGTTACTTAGGCTTCGAAATTGATTTTTGGGAAAGGATTGGCTTAATCATTATGAAGCCCATATCCTATGTCCCGAGAGGACTATATATCTTCGACATCATCAATCTGTTAAGCAGATTTCTATTTTTCTTAATGATTTTGATTCCAATTCGATGACATCATTTTATTCTTTAAACCCACTTGATGAGGAAAATGTTATTTCTCCCATTTAAGTAGTTTGTGAATTTTCCGGTATTTTTGAGTTTGTCTTAGGATTACCACCTAAGCGATCTATTGAGTGGTGCTAAGGTCTTTTCAGCTCGACCTTGCCACCGGTTTTTTATCAGCTACGAGTTGTGGAGGGTAGCATTCCACTTACCGCATTCCGCACTCGTTATGATTCTTATGAGTGAATCGTGATGTCATTCGGTTTGTTCATCTTATTTCATCCATCTTATGAATCGAGTGTTCTGCGAATATCTCGATGAGACCATCCTTGTATTTGTTGATTATGGATGACAACAAAAATTTAAAATTTGTAAATCTTTTTAATAAGATATTTAGAAGTATGATTGGATTTTGTTCTTAAAACAAACAAAGAATATTCGTAAAATTTTAAGAGACATGTTTATCATATAGAAGATGATTTGGTGTTGTATTGCCCATTGAGTGCTTTAAGAATTCTGGTCGATGCGCCTGATCAACGTTATCGATAGGAATCTCCTAAACGCTATGATGAGACAGTGAGACACAACAAATTGACTTGTAAAAAGTATTTTTTTTCTAAAAAGATGATTACACAAGTTAATTATAATTTTGAAAGTCTTAACGTTTCCGGAAAGAGGATCAATTGAAAGAACTCATTTCCGATGCTTCTATTCTTATGATTCCCGAAGCGAACCACAACTTGATTGTTTATACCAATACTAGCCATGTTGGTTTGTTGTAACATTTCGACTTTTCGACGATCGCAAGTCGACATTAATACGTCCACTGTATCAAATGCCGCGCAATCGAATGCCGGAAAACCGAACCATTAGGGTTAAAAAGAAGAGGTAGGAGAAGATAGAAGAAAAGAAAGAACAGAAAAACAGAAACAGAAACAACAACGGAATCTCACATTCGCAGCGGAATAATATACAATAGATGAATCAATAATCTTTAAACAAAAGACTAAATCAGTTTATACATACATCAATCAGAGTCAATATACAACTCAATACAACAATGGACAGTTATATAAACTTGTCCTCATACAGAATACACAGCGGAATAAATAAACAAGTACGGTAGTACGCTTCGCCATCCAGCTCATCTCCAAAGCTCCAGAATATCCAGAATATCCTGATAACATAACTCTAGGCTGCCCGTGTGGAAAATTATTGGAACCCAGAGTTTAGAAAGGGAACAATAAACTCCGAGTCAGTCATGGTGACTGGTGTGAGATCGTAAAACAGTTATTTTCACAAAGAAAATAAAACAAATTCGTAATGCTTTTGGAAAATGAAACTATCATAAGGCCTCCCGCCACACACATAATGCAAACGCAGAATTGGAGAAGATTTCTCCTTATGATAGTCAAAATTGCTTACTACGCAAAATCAGTTGATATTATTATTAATGTCTAGTGTGGAAAACATTTCGAAAGTATAATATCAATCTTAGCCAACATACAACCATTATTGTATGCCTACTATAGCTACCATCTAAACAGTGGTGACCACCATAAGTAAATGGCAGGTTCTACAACTAAAACCGTACAGGGTTCGTATTGTTTCTTTGGATTTCCAACAAATGGTCAGGCAAAGGAACTTCCTTACACCGAAATGGAAACGGCTCTGGAAAGACGCCCCGAGAACCTAACCGGATCTCTGCAAACACAAGGCCGACATTACCTCACGCTTTAACCAAGCTGTAACTAGGTAACTAACACACGAGCTATGCCATCCCCCGGTCGTTACCGACCTTTATCCGAGGATCCTCAATCACAAAGCAACAACTACAAAGTATAATAAATGTGCAGCATCAACATAGGTAAAATATTTGGGCTTCATACCATGATATCACCTTTTAACCAGAAGGAAATGGCATACCCTAGGGGCGCTACCCCTAAAAACCATTGCCGCAACATTCCTGTTTTGACCATTACCGGGTTGTGAGGCTCGACGAAGTCTCATCCACAAAGCTACGCTTTTTCACAAAGCCACGCTTTTCACAAGCCACGCTTTTTCACAAAGCAACGTTTTTTCACAAAGCAACGCTTTGACCAACAAATGATCAACATCACTTCGTATGCCACATTACCAAATTGGGAATGCGTCACTAGTAACTATCAACTACATAACCTCTGAGCTCGTACGTCTCAGAGAAGGGTGTTAAGCTAAGAGAATAAATTCTCCTCCACCAACAGAAATGTATTTGATAGAAACCAACTTTACATCTCAAAGTGTAATGTCAGACACACATTTATACAAGTCCGTTCCGGGATCGAACGGAACCGAAGGCACTTCTAAAGAAGCCCTTGCAATCCGGGTATTCACTAATCACGTCCAGACTTCCCATCACAAAAAGAGTGATATAAATCTCTATACCGGAGCAACTCGGTGCAGAGACATTCGACAGGTTGTCCTTTCATTTTCAAAAATACCCGGTCTTCACACCGGTCTTCAAATACTGTCCATTCACGACGTATCACTATTCAGAATGGGTTATATGACATAAAGTCCTCTCCTGGATTAACCGAATAATGAGCGTTTGTTTTAAAAACAAATCAAGTGCCATTTCAAAGGCAAATATTGATAGTCGGTTATTTAACTATCAACAACATATCACAACAATCATTAGATTTAAATAATTTTTCCCAAATTATTTATTTTCAAAATATCTTCACAAGATATATATTTTTCCACACTTTAACATTTGAAAACCAATTTCAAATCACTTTTCACACTTCATCACTTTGAAAATGAATTTCAAATCACATTTTCACACTTCATCACAAAATGGTCCATTTAAACCAATTAAATAAATCCTTATCGATTTATTTCAAATTTACATCCCAAATTTGTAAATTATTTCCACACTTTAAAAATAAATCAATATTTATTTTTAAAACAAATTTCCCTTTCCTTTATCAATTCTATTCTGAATTAACATTCCCAAATATTCACTTTTTATACGATTTTCAAATCGATTTCTCAAATATTCACTTTCAACACCAAATCAACTTTCAAATTGATTTCTCAATTTTATTTCAAATCCCAAATTGATTTTTGAATGGATTTCCTAGGATTTATTTTTAAACACCAAATCAATTACAAATTTGATTTCTAGAAATTAATCACCTTTTAAAATAAATTCCTTTATCTCTTCCAAACCATTTAAAATTCCATTTTAAATAATTTTCCAACTTTCGAATAATACTATTCCAAATCCATTTAAAAAAATCTTTTCCTATATTTTGGAAATAATTCGATAAGATTACAAAAATCAACTTTACGCTTTTAAAATCCTTCTTTTAAATTTGTTAACTCATATTTTCGTGCCGACCTAAAACTCTGCGACTCAAGACTCTGCGACCTAAGGAACTTAACGACATAAGGAGCAGAACGATTTAACGACCTAGCAGGCTTCACGATCTAGTGCCTCCAGACTTCACGAGCTAAGAACTTAGCGACCTAAGAAAGTCTGCGACCTAGAGTGGCTGCGAGTTAAGGAACTCTGCGACCTAGGGACTTCACGACCTAAGGGACTTAACGACCTAAGGAGTGTCGCGACCTAAGAGCTTTACGACTTAGCAGACTCTACAAGCTACCGACCTAAAGTTGTTCATGACCTAACTCCTGAAGTAAACTTCACGAGCTAACGACCTAAAGACTCCACGAGCTAAAAGAAAAGAAAGGCATGACCTATCTTAGGTCGCCTACGACTTACCACTTCAGATGAATCTAAGTGCAACTCCATCAGCCCAGCCTCCTAAGTTGCAAGATGACCATGACCTATCTTAGGTCGCTCGCGACCTACGACCTAACTTAGGTCGTACGCTACCTAAGACAGAGCAATATTTCTGTCCAGAATCACTCCTATAAATACCCCACTACCTTCAATAAGGAAAGGACTTTGGGTCGATCATTTCTTGAAGCGTCATTACTCTGCCAAATTCTCAACTCATCCAACATTTGAAGAACTTCAATCACTCAAGACATTACAACAAGCTTTGAGAGAAATCTACCGCATTCAACACGAATTCGAGGAGATCTTCGACATCGAAGCTTGAGCTAATAGTCGAAAGTGTTTAGGAATTGAAATATATCGTATTTCACAAGTGTATTGTATCATTTTGTAACCAGAATCAGTAATAAGAGAATATAAAGTGGACGTAGGCTCAATTATGGGCCGAACCACTATAAATCTATTGTCTTTTACCGCTTTCAGCTATTTTACTGCTTATATCTCGTTCTCGTATCACAGGTGGTGCTTTCACAACTTCACAACATACACCGGGTGTTAACGTTCAATTTTTAGCGTTAACATTTTGGTGCTTTCACTGAGAACTCCAACTCAGAACTGTATTCGCCATAGCTTCACGAAAGTTTGTTGAAAAAGTTTCCTTCAAGACCAGAAGTCTGTCAGACATAATGGATCCTGGAAGAAAACGCAAGTCTATTAGATCTGAAGATGCTCGTGATAATACCGAGTGTCGGAGTGACGCGAGAAGAATTAGATGCTGCTGTATACGGGTTGTACCAGCAATTTAAAACTCAGAATACTCTAATGATAGAGAAATTGAATGCTCTGCTCGGGGCTAATCAAAGACCAGTAAACAATGAAGAAAACTATGCTGATGATGTTCATAACTCCGAAGGGAGAAATATTCCTCAAGGGGGATCAGGTGCTCCTAAGGGGGCACCCCTCCAGGCTGAAGGATCCAGGCCATCACCAGTTCTCCGCGAACATTTACCTGGGCAAACCTCCGAGAAAATGGCCGAAGTCTACTCCGCAAAGTCGTTAAACAATGAGGAATATCTCTCCGGCATGATTCGGCAAATAATGAAAGAAAGCATGCAGAGAAACGAAGATGAGAATGATTGGGGATTTGCTCCAAGTAAAACTCCATTTACTGAGAGGATTCTAAAGGCTGAGTTTCCCTAGAAAATTCGTTCCTCCTACCATTCCTGCTTATCGAGGAACAAGTGATCCAAATCAATTCTTGTATAAATATGATTGGCACATGACTGGCGCTAGAGCAACTGATGAAATTAAAGGCCGATATTTCCCGGTATACTTGGAAGGTGTGGCGCTACTTTGGTTTACCAAACTTCCAGTACGATCTGTTGATCAATTTTCCGATCTAACTCGAAAATTCAAGGAACAATTCAGATTGTATATTTCAAGAGCAAAGGATATAATGTCTCTCTCAAGTCTTGAACAGAACCCTGGAGAGCCCATCAAATCCTTCCTGAATCGCTTTAATTTAGCCCTAGCCGAAGTTGATAACGCAGAACCGCGAATGATTTTAACCTACTTAATGCGGGCTATTGACAAGTCAAGCGAATTTGGAAAATGGTTGTAGATGAAGGAACCAAACTCGCTCGAAAAGTTCTACAAAAAGGCTGATGAGTTCATGCGCCTAGAAAATCTCTCCGCGTCAGCTAAAGTTGTGACTACAGTGGTGGAAAATAATGCTCCGGCTCAGAACAAAAAAGAATCTGTAAATCAGAAAAGGGAGAGTAATGGTGGAAAGAAGCAGAAGGATCTCAAAAGGCCCCGCTTTCTCAAGCCTTCGGATTTTACCCCTCTAACTGATACACCGGAGAATATTTTCATCGCCACTAAGGATGTTGTTGAATTTCCAAAACCACCGGCAGTAAAAGTTGGGAAAAATGCTGCTCAAAGCGGAAGATTTTGTAAATTTCATAACCAACCAGGCCATGATACCAACGAGTGCCGCCACTTGAAAAGCCTAATTGAAGAATTGTTGAGAGAAAATAAGTTGCAGCAGTATGTTAAAAGGAATAGAAAAGACCCTTCTTCATCTAACCAGGGGGCAACTACCCCCAGCTCATTCATCTGGTTCAGGAGAGAGGCCTGCTGAAAAAGAAAGACCTGTTATCAATGTGATCACAGGAGGACCTCATCCGGCTGGCAGGAGTTGGGGTGAGATGGAAAGGTATGCTAGAGCCTTGAAGTATGCCCCAGCTGAAGAAAGTGTCTTAATCTTGGAAGATGCTGCACCTCTGAAGCAGCAAAAGACTTTTCATGATGATATTATGTTCAGAACCAGGGATTCTATTGATGTGGAAGCTCCTACTGAGGACCCTTTAGTTGTCTCTGTCGGTATTGGGCCGGCTATTGTCAGAAGAGTGCTGGTTGATAGTGGCGCCTCGTGCGACATACTCTTTAAAAAGACATTTGACCAAATGAAAATTCCCATGACAGACGTACAAGCTTCTTCACACAAGATTGCCGGGTTTACAGGAGAGCTGAAACAACCAATTGGAACGGTGGACTTGTTTGTTGAAATGGGCGAAGGGCATAAGAAGGTGGTTCGGAAGAAAACTTTTGTAATTGTTGATGGATTCTCCACCTATAATGCTTTCTTGGGTCGGCCTACTCTTGCTGCTTTCACGGTCGTCCTCGCTCCGTGGTGCTTAACAATGAAATTTCCCACTGATAATGGGATTGCTGTCATTAAGGGAGATTAGAGCACGGGGCGAGGATGTTATCTTGTAGAGCTCCGAGAGGCCAGGAAAAAAGAGATGGGAAAAGATGCGGCAGCTCCGCTCCGCATCAAAGAACCAACCTTGTAGCAGCTATGGGGTGGCCCCTGTACTGGTGAACACAGCAATGCAAGGAAAGAAATGGACCCCAAGAAAGCCAGTACATGGGAGAATAGAGTGGTACCCGTGGAAGTAACGGTACGAATATTTGTTGACTCAAAAGACCCAAACAAAGTACTCAATGTAGGTTCACAACTGAGCATAGTAGTTCAAAACACGCTGATATCATTCTTAAAAGCCAATCTGGATGTGTTCGCTTGGTGTCATGCTGATATGTGTGGGATCTCCCCGGAAATTGCTGTACATACTCTGAATATTGATCCAAAATTCACACCAGTGAAACAGAAAAGAAGAACCCAAGGCCCAGAAAGGTCGACAGTGCTAAAGGAAGAAGTCGATCGGCTCATGGAGAACGGCTTCATCGGAAACTCCACTTATCCAAATTGGGTTTCAAATCCAGTACTGGTTAAGAAGGCAAATGGAAAGTGGAGAGTATGCATCGATTTTTCGAACCTGAACAAAGCATGCCCCAAAGATTGCTTCCCGCTGCCCAGAATCGATCAATTGGTGGATGGAACAGTTGGGCATGAGTTGTTATCATTTATGGACGCTTACTCCGGGTATAATCAGATTATGATGCATGAGCCGGATCAGGAAGACACAAGCTTTATCACAGATGTGGGTCTCTACTGCTACAAAGTTATGCCTTTCGGATTGAAGAATGCTGGGGCAACCTACCAAAGGCTCGTCAATACGATGTTCAAACCTCTGATTGGCAGAACCATGGAAGTTTATGTTGACGATATGTTGGTAAAGTCAAAGAAAGCTGTAGACCACATGGGTCACTTGGAGGAAATGTTTGCAATTCTTCAAAAGTACGGAATGAAGCTCAATCCATTAAAGTGTTTGTTCGGAGTAGAGTCCGGGAAATTCTTGGGTTTCATTGTGAGCGCTAGGGGCATCGAAGCCAATCCCACTCAAATCATAGCTCTAAGGGAGGTCAAAGCCCCTAAAACAAAGAAAGAAATGCAAAGCCTCAATGGAAAAGTCGCTGCTCTGAGTCGTTTCATTTCCAAGGCCACAGATAAATGCATTCCCTTCTTTGACGCTCTAAAGAAAGGAAAGAAATTTTTTGAATGGACTCCCGAGTGCCAGAATGCTTTCGATGAACCAATTCGTCATATGGAAACGCCTCCAGTTCTTTCCAAGCCTATTGATGGTGAAGACCTTTTCATCTATTTAGCAATTTCATCTCACGCCCTCAGTGCAACACTTGTACGAGAAGATATGAAGATACAACGTCCAGTCTATTACATCAGCAAACGGTTCACTGGGGCAGAGATGAATTATTCGAGGATAGAAAAGCTCGCCTATTGTTTTCTAATTGCTTCTAGAAAGTTGAGGCCAGACTTTCAAGCTCATCCTATCAAGGTCCTTACCGATCAACCTCTAAAGCAAGTCCTGTTTCGTCCTGAAACTTCGGGCCGTCTTTTGAAATGGAACATTGAACTCAGCCAATATGATATCACTTACCATTCCTGGAGAGCAATCAACGGACAAGCTTTAGCAGATTTCATCGCAGAGTCTACTGACAAAGGTGATAGTGAGAATGAAATAACTGATGGCATTCCAATCCAGTGGAAGTTGTATGTTGACGGATCGAGAAATGATTACTGTTCTGGGGCAGGGGTTGTGCTCGAAACCCCCGAAGGACGATCGTTGTGTTATGAATTGAGACTAGAATTTCTTTCAATGAACAATGAAGTAGAGTATGAAGCTCTTATTGCCGGTTTGAGAATTGCCAAGGAACTGAACATCAAAGTGTTACAAATTTTTAGCGATTCCCAACTTATTGTTTGCCAGGTGAAGAAAGAGTTTCAAGCTAAAGGTGGAAATCTGCCCGCATACTTGTCAAAGGCATGTGAGCTTCTCGAAGATTTTGATCATTACACGATAAGTCACATTCCTCGAATAGAAAACATGAAAGCGGATTCTCTAGCAAAGTACTCAAGTTCTGGGGAGGCTCAATTATTGGGATTAATCCCTGTGGAAGTTCTGTCGTCTCCAAGCATCAATGAGATGGATATTGATTGGATCATGGCTGCGTCTCAAGAGCATGAATCATGGATGACTCCAATCAAAGAATATTTTCTCAATGATTCACTACCAGAAAGTTCGAAAGAACGCCGAAAACTGTTACGGAAAGCGTCAAGATATATAATTCAAGACGGTCGATTATACAGACGGGGATTCTCAATGCCATTGGTCCGATGTGTAACTAAGGAAGAAGCCAAGACAATTCTAGCTGAGGTACACAGAGGAGAATGTGGAGATCATTCAGGTGGTCAAACCCTAGCCAAGAAAGTTCTCCGATATGGATATTTCTGGCCGGATATTAATCGAGATGCTGCTATTTACTCCAGGAAGTGCGACAAATGTCAAAGATTCGCAAAAATCCCAAAAGCGCCTTCCACCGAGCTCACACAAATGGTCAGCCCATGGTCGTTCGCCATTTGGGGAATAGACTTGATTGGACCGTTACCGATCGCTAAATCGGGAATCAAATATGCTATTGTTGCTGTTGATTATTTCACTAAGTGGGCTGAAGCAGAACCCTTGGCCACCATTACCTCTAAAAAGATGATAAATTTTGTAACTAAAAATATCATTTGTAGGTATGGTGTGCCGCAGAAGATAATCACAAACAACGGCACTCAGTTTGAAAGTGAAGAATTCCAGGATTTTTGCAAACGGTTCAGAATTCGAAAAAGTTTCTCAGCAGTGGCTCATCCGCAGGCAAACGGGCAAGTAAAAGCAGTAAACAAAATTATCAAGTCAACCATCAAAAAGCAACTTGAAAAGGCAAAAGGTGGTTGGGTCGATAAGCTGCCACTAGCACTATGGGCATACAGAACTACTCACAAAACTGCGACTGGGCACACTCCATTTTCACTGGCATATGGATCAGAGGCAATGATTCCAGTGGAAGTAGAAGTTCCTTCACACAGAAGAATTCACTTCAACGAGGTTGAAAATAAGAAACTGCAACTTGAAGCCCTTGATTTTCTTGATGAAAAAAGAGAAGAAGCTAGACTCAGCGTTTCAGCTTATCAACAAAGGATAGCCAGGCACTTCAACTCTAAAGTTTTCCAACGCAGCTTTGAGGTCGGAGATTTAGTCTTGAAAAGGATCATGACTGCCACCGGGGTGTTTGGGCCAAACTGGGAAGGGCCATATGCCATAGGCAGTAAACTTCTTGATGGCACTTTCAAACTCATAACTGTTGAAGGAGATCCAATTCCAAGAGCCTGGAACAGCAACCACTTACGTCCTTATTTTACTTGAAAAAAAAAGCTTTGCTCAAGATTGTAAAATAGTGATGAATGTATCAGTTGTATTGAAAGACATTGTAAATCAGTGCAAGTTAATAAAAGCTATAAAGTGGATGTAGGCCCGATTCTTGGCCGAACCACTATAAATCTTATGTTCTTTACTATTTTATAATGCCTGTTTCATTTCGATATGTAAATACTTTAAACGTATTGCTAAAATGTCGATTCAAAATTGCAGGACATTAAAAACAAGGATAACTCGTCACAAAGCAAAACGACCCCTATAAATCACCTATTAAGCAAATACCAAGCGACAAAAATTCTAGATTCACGTCCTATACAAGAAGAACTTCACATAAAAAGTTGACGAGTCCACTATGTCAAGCACTCGTTAACTGGCTGCGATCGTCGATATAAAAAGACATTCAACCAAGTAACTTGCGTTTGCTCCGTGAAGTCACTCAACAGTGAAGTCTACTTCTTCGGATAAAGCAATTTACTTGCAAAAGAAAGGAAGATGCGCTTGGAAATGATAATAAAGGATCGCTGGTGAACAGATGATGAGAAAGACATGGGCATGCAAACAGAAACGCAACCTCCCTGGAACACCAACCAAAGCCCTCTAATGAGGCATGCCAAAAGATGAAAGTGCTTTCCTCAATCAAAAAAGATTGGTGGAACCACCGGAGGGGCACCTTCCCAAGCTGAAGGAACAGGGCCCTTGTTAATTGATTGCGATCGTTTGTACAAACGAACATCCAATCAAGCAACTTGCGTCCGCCCCGTGGGTCCATTCAACCATGAGAAAGTAACTTCCAGGCAATCAAAAAGCCCTCTTCGGAGGCACAAGCCCTCTTCGGAGGCACAAGCCCTCTTCGGAGGCACAAGCCCTCTTCGGAGGCACATGCCCTCTTCGGAGGAAAAAGCCCTCTCCCGAGGCACCACAAGCCCTCTTCGGAGGCACATGCCCTCTTCGGAGGCAAAAGCCCTCTCCCGAGGCACCACAAGCCCTCTTCGGAGGCACATGCCCTCTTCGGAGGCAAAAGCCCTCTCCCGAGGCACCACAAGCCCTCTTCGGAGGCACATGCCCTCTTCGGAGACAAAAGCCCTCTCCCGAGGCACCGCAAGCCCTCTTCGGAGGCACAAGCCCTCTTCGGAGGCACAAGCCCTCTTCGGAGGCACAACTCTTTAAGAGGAGCCCTCTCCGAAGACACGCCCCGAAATAGAATACTCAAACAAAAAGCCTACTCCGGAAGCACATTTCAACTCTCAAAGGAAGGTTAACTTATTCATCGCAAAATATTCCTCCTAAAAAAGTTGAAATGCTACAAAAAGACCTCTTCGGAGGCACATTTCACCGTGCTTGAAGTACCAAACTTAAGCTCTCTACCGGGGCACAAAATTAAAACCTTATTAAGAAGCTCACTTCACTGCGTAGGAAAATCCACTTTTTAACAAATAAAAGTGATCATATCCGAAAGTTGAAGTGTTCTTCAGAAAGAAAGAGAAAGAAAAAAATTCTCCAGTACGAAACGTGTTCAATTAAAAGCAGAATAATATTTCCTCAAATCGGAAGAATTATTCTCTAAAATAAGAATACAAGTTTTTCCAGAATATTGCAGTGAGCCGTGAAACGGGGGCATATACCTATATTAATAGAGACAACGCTCAACCATCGTATCACGAGCTCACTACGGTATCGTATAAAGTAAATAAAGAATCATTTATTCTACATTACAATGGGAAATAAATGCATTCTCACATACACAAGAATTTGTACAAGTAAAATAGCTATTTTATTCAATACTATGAAAACTTTTTACATTGTGCAGATCACAAAAAGAAGCGGGGACCGGTACCCGCACAATCTCCGGTCGATACATGCGAAAAGCAAAATAAGAAAAGAAGAGCCTAGCTTATCACTCCTTCTTCTTGCCACCCTTAGTACCATAGCCTGGTTTGATGATTAATTTCGAAATCCGGTGTGGACGGGTCGGAGAAGGAGGAGGAGAAGGTGTAGCCGGATCTTCCTCTGCTTTATCTTCTCCAGCGGAAACACTTTTCTTCTTCTTCTTCATGACGCGCTTCCCCTTCCTCTTTGAAGAAGATTCGCTTCCCGAAGTAGCGAGCAGTGTAGAAAGCTTTATGTCATCATCAAGAGACTGCTCCGGGGTTTTCTCGGTATCATCAAGTTCCTCCGCCTTCTGCTCTTGCGAAGTAGCCGGATCATCCAGGCCTTGAAGAGCTTCAATTTTTTCTGCCTGTGATCCCGGTTGAGAAGCAGAAGGAGGAGTAACTTGAGTAGAGGGAGGAATGGCAACTTGAGGAGTAGAAGTTTGTGTAGTATTCGATGCTTCCGCTATAGAGGAAAGAAGTTAAAATCAGTATTCTCCGGAAAAAGTAAAGATGTTGGTTCAGCGACACTTAAGTAACAATTGAGAAATTCATCAAACTCGGTTGAAGCAAATAAATAGTCTGCTAGACTTGGATCAACATCGAAGTTACCTGGAGAAGTTGGTTTGATCACATTGATTTCAAATTGTTCGGCTTCAATGTCGTCTTGAGTCTTCTCCTCGTCCTGAGCAGTGGAAGGCTCAGTAGCTGTGGTTTTAAGTTTGGCATTTGCAGGAGGTGGAGAATGGGAACTAGAGCCAATGTTTTCGGGATCGACTGAAGCCGGAGGACGAGCAGAGTCAGTTACAGTCACTTTTTCTAAACATTCTCTTCCCGCTGCTTTGGCTCGCTCCATAGCAAGCTGCTCTTTTCCCCTAGCAAGGGCGGCGCGCGCCTCATCATCCAGATAAGTCGCTTCAAGATCCGCCTCGGAATATCCAGCACCTCCAAACATGTCCATTATTGCTTCCCACACTTCGGCTAAAGTAGTCTCATATGTTGGTCCCAAAAAGGAGAGACTACCACGCCCCAGGACGCTGTGCAGATAGAAATCAAACAAAGTGGAACTAATTTTGGCCTTCGTCGCCTCATGCGACTGCTCAGCTGCCTCTTTTCCAGCAATGGCCTCATCGCGCTCTTTTTCAGTTTTTGACAGTAGAGTTCGTAACCGCATAATTTCCAAATCCTAGGAATTTGCCTTCTCTCGTAGCTGGGTGATGTCGGCGCGATAGATTACTGTCATCTTCTTTTCGGCTTCAAGTTGGGCCTCAGCATTTCGTTATGCAGCATGAGCATCGCGAACTTGCTTTTGAAGTAATTCTTCCTTTTGAGTAAAGGAAGTAGAAGAAGTAGCAAGCTCGTCTTTGAGTTTTCTAACTTCAGTCTCAAGCCTCTCGTTGTCTTCAGCAATAATCGTCATTTCCGCGTCATGCTGCTTGCAAATTTGGTCCCATTCCGTCTTGTCGTTTTCCATGGTCAGCATGGCTTCAAGGTTCGCACAATTGACTCTTTGAAGCTCATCGACAAGTTTTTGCCATCCAGATGTCCTTTCATTATCAAGTTTGACGGCATCAAGGTTAAGCAGCATAGCTGGTTTATCGATCGGAACCAGGTCAAGATCAAAACGCACCCCATTTAAGCACCAGTTCGGAAATCGACTTTGAAGAACAGGAGGGGCATCTTTGACCTGATATTGGGATCTGCCGATGATCGCCTGGATGTCAGATTTCTTTAAAGCAGGAGAGCCGGATGGGATATTAGGAGAAATGGGAGCATCAGTCTTTTCCAAAATTGCAGACGCGTCCTTTTCGCTAAGTCTGGTCCGCTTGCTAGAATCATCAGCAATGTGACTCTTCCCCTTGTCATCGTAAGATTTCCTTTTATGAGAATCGTCACTTCTGCGGGAAGAGTCGTATCGCTCATCCCTACTCCCATAGTGCTGTTCATCTTCTCTTTTGCGGGGCTCTTCATAATCCCGTCTCTCGCGAGCTTTTCTAGAGGTCCTTTCTTCATCGGTCTCCTGACGGGAAGGAAGATAGCGCCTAAAGTCATAAGAATCACGGCCTCCATGACGTTGGAATTTTTCATAATACGATCCGCTCCGCCCCATCGAAGAATCTGAAAAAAGAAAAAGAGACAAGTCTTAATATCTTCGAAGAAAAGGAATTTAGGTGCGTATAAGTGCCGAAAAATCCTAAGTGTATGTGATGTGCAAACTACGCGCGTCAGACTACAAACCACTCTGTGGTGTAGGAATGGCAATGGCTTGTGTTGAAGGTGTTGTAATTTGTTTCAAAGAAGAAGTCGCTTCAACAATGGGAGAGATCGCTTTTGAAATATCATCTTTAAAAAGTTCCTGAGAAGTTATCATTATATCGCTCAAATCATCAAAAGTATCATCGCCGTGATGCCTAGCAAAACTCTCTTTTTCGACTTCCACGTCAGCCGTCTTTTCAGAAATGTGAGGATTTTCCTCCTCTTCAATAACTGGAGAAAGTGTTAACTTGCTAAATGACCCCGTAACATTAATGGAAGCGGAACACTTCACCAGTGAAGTCTCACTGGTGGGTTCTTTCAGTAAAGGTTCGTCGGCAAGGGCTGGGGCATCTGACGTCTTTGCCGGGTAATCAGGAACGACTTGAGGCTGGATGGAACGGGAAGAATGTAGAAGTTCGAACTGGTGCAAAAGTTCATCTTTTAACAAGAATTTAGCGCTACTCTCTTCCATAGCCACAGCATTTAAAGTTTCAAAAATCGACTTGAGGCTGGGATTCCTAAGCGGGGGAGGAAGTGATGAAAAAAGAAAAGGATGAGGATAAGCATTTGATAAATTCGGGTTCCGACAAGCTCATGAGATGAATAGAGAAAGGTAATCTTACTCCCGACTCTCCAGACAGAGTAGAATCCCGGAGGACATCGAACAAAGAAGAATTGACTTAGGAACCCGTGAGCACTCTCGGGTAAATCCAAAATCAGCTTCCGGTTTCTGGCGCCTCTTACAAGCACGATTGAAGGATGATCTTTGTTCTTAGCAAAGGTGCATAAATAGCAAATTTCATCGAAGCTCGGGAGATGGTCGAGCGTCCTCCTAAACATAACACACAACCCCATCAGAACGGCATAACCGTTAGGGTGTAGCTAGAAAGGCGAGATGGATAATCGAAGAAAGAGTTCCCGGAGAAATTCGTTGAAAGGTGGAATGGCTCCACTTAAGCACATCTGACGATTCACTGCGACAAAACCGAGAGGTGGCCTGTCAGCGGTGTCGTTTGCTCTAGGAAATATAGCATCTGATTCGGCAATACCGAACTGAATACACAGTTGTCTGAAAACTTTGTGGCTTAGTGTAGTCGGAGTTCTTTCCGGAGGATCGATCAGTGGATTAGCAATCGATAAAGCTTCCCCGGCTGGTCCTGAATCTTCTTGTTGAGATGTCATTCTACACAATCAACTGGATATTCAAATTTGAAGGTGCACGTTTCCTAAAAAAGTGTGAAGTGTTGTGCAAAACTAAAACGATAACAAGCAAGTATAACAGAAATTGAAAAAGTTGACATTTGTCGACTATAAAGTTTCGAGACTTGTCATTTTAAGTTCAAATACAATGTTGTGTTGATGCAAACAAATCAGCGTAGGTTGATTATTTCAGCTTTGCTTTAATACTTCATTTGAATTTATCGTTTCACAACATTTCATTCACAAAATTCGTGTAAGTTAATTGTTCTTTGTCAACTAATCTGTCATGCGATGTGGGCAGTCAATGGCAGTATATTTGTCCCGTTTTCTCTGCAAATGTTGTATTTAAACAGGTTATTAGCATTAAAGTCAAGACAATCTGAAAAGAAATGCAACACAGTTCAAATTCAAAAATTCAGTCAAGTTCTGCTCAAATTTCCAAGTGTTAGGTCACTCACGACCTAGCATAAGTCGAAGCATTTTTAAGTCGTGCTGTGCAAATTAAAGCGTTCAGGGCTGTGCAGAGATGGTTCAAGTTCTAGGTCGTTCAGCGACCTATCATAGGTCGAGGCATCTTTAGGTCGCACAATGCAACTGAATGAATCAAGGCGATGCAATTTTCTCTAAGCCCTAGGTCGCACACGACTTGGCATAGGTCGGAAACTCTTTAGGTCGCAAAAAAGGTTGTTCGGTTTCGTTTAAGTTGCAGATATTCTTAGATCGCAAGGCTTAGGTCGCCAAGAATCCCAGCACGACCTAACTTTTAGGTTGTCCAGATCTGGTAGGTCGTTGACGTCCTCTCCACGCAACACCTTACTGGACCCGATAACCCAATACCGCCATTACAAAAGAATTTGTCGTCCTCTTCAATTCAATCTCCACATACCACCAAATCGCCCAGCAAGTCGATTACAAACCCCTCCGACCATTGTAAAAGTCACTATGCGTTCATGAATCACCACAACGTATAAAATGACGATAAAAAATCGATCAAAATAACCATTCAAAAAATGGAGCATGGCGCATGAAATTATACTTGGGTCGGAAAATGTGGATTCATGATCGAGCGGCGATAATGGAGGAGTAGAGATTGGATCCACTTAAGTAATATGCTGGTAGGAATGGATTGGTGATTAGCTGAATTGAATTCGCCTTCGAAAGATTGAGAATTCGTCAATGGCAATGAAAGTTCAGAACAGTAAGGTGGGGAGGAAGGAGCGACCTAACTAATTTATATGGGGCTGAGAGAGGAAGGCGAACAGGCGTACAAGTTAGCACAAGTTTTAGGTCATTCACGACCTAGTAAAGTTAAGTCGAAGCACACGACCTATGGCACAGGCCTGCACTTCGAGGGGCAAATGTTAACTCATATTTTCGTGCCGACCTAAAACTCTACGACTCAAGACTCTGCGACCTAAGGAACTTAACAACTTAAGGAGCAGAACGATTTAATGACCTAGCAGGCTTCACGATCTAGTGCCTCCAGACTTCACGAGCTAAGAACTTAGCGACCTAAGAAAGTCTGCGACCTAGAGTGGCTGCGAGTTAAGGAACTCTGCGACCTAGGGACTTCACGACCTAAGGGACTTAACGACCTAAGGAGTGTCGCGACCTAAGAGCTTTACGACTTAGTAGACTCTACAAGCTACCGACCTAAAGTTGTTCACGACCTAACTCCTGAAGTAAACTTCACGAGCTAACGACCTAAAGACTCCACGAGCTAAAAGAAAAGAAAGGCATGACCTATCTTAGGTCGCCTACGACTTACCACTTCAGATGAATCTAAGTGCAACTCCATCAGCCCAGCCTCCTAAGTTGCAAGATGACCACGACCTATCTTAGGTCGCTCGCGACCTACGACCTAACTTAGGTCGTACGCGACATAAGACAGAGCAATATTTCTGTCCAGAATCACTCCAATAAATACCCCACTACCTTCAACATGGAAAGGACTTTGGGCCGATCATTTCTTGAAGCGTCATTACTCTGCCAAATTCTCAACTCATCCAACATTTGAAGAACTTCAATCACTCAAGACATTACAACAAGCTTTGAGAGAAATCTACCGCATTCAACACGAATTCGAGGAGATCTTCGACATCGAAGCTTGAGCTAATAGTCGAAAGTGTTTAGGAATTGAAATATATCGTATTTCACAAGTGTATTGTATCATTTTATAACCAGAATCAGTAATAAGAGAATATAAAGTGGACGTAGGCTCAATTACGGGCTGAACCACTATAAATCTGTTGCCTTTTACCGCTTTCAGCTATTTTACTGCTTATATCTCGTTCCCGTATCACGGGTGGTGCTTTCACAACTTCACAACATACACCGGGTGTTAACGTTCAATTTTTAGCGTTAACAAAATTCAACCAATTCTTTCAAAAGAATTTACTTAAAATTTCCAATTTTAATTTTCAAAAATCCAATTTCATTTATTTCTGGTATCCAACGATACCAAAAACACATTCGGCTAAATTATAGCCTTCAACAAATCCAATCACAGATATAATCATTCATAGATTATAAATAATCAACCACACAACATATGAAACCAATTCAAATGTTTTGAGGAATCTTGTTGGATCCCTTCAACCTGTTTCCCTGCATCCACAGATGTTAGCACAATACCAATTCCACTTCGAGGTGGAATATCGCGGTATATGGGATTTATAAAATATCATCCGCTATTATGCGGCGCATAGGGTCTCATCCGCTATATAATGCGGGAAAATCAATCACCAATATATACATATGCCAATATATATATATATTGCTATATACTACTATATATAGTATAACATCCAAACAGTCAATCAATAACTGAAAATCCAACTTTCATTTGAGTGGGAAAATCTCACCTTATTTTATTAGCATCCATTTCCAACTCCTTTCCATTTTCGGCTTGTTTATCAATTTTTTTTAACCTTATATAAACAATTATACAGTTTATTAATATTCGAAATAATCGGATAATCACTTTTCGTTTGGTAATTTTTTTATTTATTCAATGATCTTATTGCAAACCAATTTCTAGAATTTTTTTAATTTATACTTTGAAATCTACTTTGGAAATATACTTTACTGTAAATTTAACTCTTATTCCTATATATCTTTCAAAGCTTATCTATACATATACTCCTCTGTTTTACTGTATTTAAATCAAAGAAGGTATGAGTATTTTTTTCACATATATATTAACTTTACTGTTTGCATAACATTTTCACAGTAAGCTCCCTATATTTTTTCCAGAAATCTTATATATATAGATATATATCTATTTTCAGTTTTATATAACCCAATTCTTCCTTTTAAAATTTATTTAATTTAAATTTAAATTTAAACAGAACTGGAAAAAATACCTCACTGCAATTTCGAGAACCAGTCTCCCTCGCGATAAATTCGCGAGTAACCTACGGCCCCGACTATGCTTCGCCGCCAAGCCCTAGCCATCGAATTGTCATACCAGTGCGAGAGCCTCCTCCCCGCGTTCGAGCACGAGCTACGGCCACTAGACGAACCACCACTACCTTTTGGAGCTCTCGAATCCCACCATCACCTTGCAGCCATATCCTCGCTGCTACTGCCTTGCATACAACCCCAAACAGTAGACCGAGTATTGAGCGATTTCGATATGAATAGGAAGAGGGCGACCATTCACGCACTCACGAACTGATGAACGAAAGCGAATCTCGTTTCAATTTGTATTGGAAATTCGAAGTCAGATAAGAAAGGAGGAAGAGTTGTCGCCATTATTATTATTTTCTTTTATTTTTTTACTATGCTCGGCTCGATTGAAATGAAGAGGAGATTTTGTTTTGAACGAAAAAAAGGGATTGGAGAAGATGTATATTGGCCATTTTTTTTCTTTGTTCGAGATACTTCTTTTGAAATGTCTGAAAAGAGGGAAAGGATAAGGATCACGTACACATCGCTCATTTGATTTGATGGAATTTCAGCTGATGTGAAATAATATCAACTGCACTTGACTAATATAGATATATATTCAATTTAAATTCAAATTCGAATCGAAAACGAAGCCAAAAATTTCGACTTCCTATCAAGGCGTGCCGCTAGGCGTTTGTAATGTTATACGCCTATTTCGAACACAATGGAAGAGGTTTCGAGTCCGAATTTGATCGTATGGAGAAGATAGCTTTTTGGACTAGTTAAAATATTAAATTTTCGATTTAATTTCAGCGCGTTTACTTATCGTACGGCCAAACAATCACTCCAAACATTACGAAAATTGAAATCCGATAATAATACAATATTACGGATCCAATGAAACTGGTTTCGTCGAATTCCGAGACTGTGCCCCGGAACGCTATTTTCAAATATCGATTTAAACGATAAAATTTAAAACTGAACAAAACACTTTCATATTCAATTCTGAAGCTTCCATTATCTTCAGTATTATTAATATGAATTTTCCAAGACTTCATATTATTTTTAAATCAGCTTAAAACTGAAGATTAAAATTCTTTTACCCAGTTTTCAATAATTAAATTCAAAAATTTAATTACCAAATTCATTCTGATATTTGAATTTCAAATTGAACTATCATTCGAATATTTAAACTCAATTAAATATTCACATTTCAAATGTCAAAAATTCAGGGTCGTTATAATCTTCCACCCTTAAAAGAATTTCGTCCCGAATTACAAGTAAAGAAGAATGCTCCAATACCCGTTTACTATTTTTCCAAAACAAACAGTTTTATCAACTTGCTAAAACAAATCTTTTTATTTAAGACCCGTTATCACTTCAACTAAATTTCCAACCACTTTCATAGTTTTCAAACAACTTTATTTTGCTTCACAATTCAAATTTAAATTTAAATTCAAATTTTAAATTATCCAAAATTTCTCAAAAAATTTCTAACTCTCGAAATTTTCAACAAAATTCGCCAGCGTCTCCTTTGCGCGGCTAGCTCCGTACGACTACAAAATGTCCCTATGGACTCTCAAATTCCAATAGAAAACAAAAGGCCAAGTGGCAAAATCAGAAACTCATCAAATTTCATACTGAAATTCAAATACATACCTTTCGTTGAGAAATTCAAATTCATCTTCGAAATCAAAATCCAATTCCATTTTCCTTTATACCCCCTGTATATTTTACTTAACAATAACGTCCAATTACAACATTCTAGTTAAATTTATTCACTTATTAACTTAGAATATTTCTCAATTCTAAATTTTACTTAAGACACGACCACTTATAAACAAATTAATTTAGAATTTGTTTATTTCAAAACCAGATTTTCAAAACTACCTTGAATTCACTTTTAAATCCTTGGTTAAAATCAGTTTAACATTGACCTGAGTTTTCAATTTACTTCCAACTTTCCAGGTACACAGTTCAAGATTTGAATCTATACAAACATCTTTTCTCAACTAGCAACAAAATTACTTCGGGACAAACACTTCAAAACTTCGGGTAGATTCTCATATTACCCGAGACAATATGCCAACATCTCAACCAAACAACAACAGAGGAAACAAAACAGGCAGTGTAACAGGCACAAAGCATCTCACAAGTCAAAGACCATATCCTCAAACAGACTGGAAATCAGTCCAACTCTGGGTACATGTAGGGTGGAAAATACTAGCATAAAATACAAATCAGACTCAAGTCAATGGCAGCATCACTACAGGCACCAGACCAGAGAGACAACAAAGGCAAGTCCAACAAAGTCAAGTGAAAATAACCAATGCCAGAGAACTCAGGTCAGTGAACATTCCAGATGTGCAGACCACAAGGCAAAGTCAACACAAACTACAACCTCAATACTCAAGCAACTACAACCATACAAATTGAGACCAACACACAAATATACCAGTCACATATAAGATCATGTGGCTACACAGTGCACAGCAGACTCAAGTCTGCACTCAAGACTCAAACCAGGTGTTAACTCCTTGTTTTCCGGCGACCTAAAACTCTGCAACCAAAAACACTCACGACCTAAAAGCTTAGCGACCTAAACCTCACGACTTAACATAATGATCTAAGGAAGTTAACGACCTAAGGAAGTTAGCGACCTAACAGACTTCACGACCTAAAGGAAGTTGCGACCTAAGAAACTTCACGACCTAAGGACTTAACATACCTAATGGCGAAAAGGTATCTACGACCTAACTTCTCCACGACCTAAGAGGCTTCACGACCTAACAACCTAACTGGTTCAAAAGGCAGTGCGACTTACGACCTACCTTAGGTCGCTCATGACCTAACTCCGCTGCCCAGTTTATACAAACCAACCTAATTCCCTATGCCGCTTTCCTTTAAGTCACTCGCGACCTACAAGCCCACTAGGTCGCCAACGACCTAGTACCCTCCTTAACCCGTTCACGACCTATGACTTGCCGAAATGATGTTGATAAAAGGCAACACAGTTGATAAGTCGGAGCCGGCGCATCTTAAGTCGCACGCGACCTACGGCATATCTTAGGTCGTCCACAACCTAGGACCACTCCTATAAATATCAACCTACCTCGAACGTGAAAAGGACTTTTGGTGAACCATTTTCTGAAGCACTGTTACTCTACCGAATTCTCAACTCATCCAACATTTGAAGAACTCTAATCACTCAAGACATTACAACAAGCTTTGAGAGAAATCTACAGCATTCAACATGAATTCGAGGAGATCTTCAACATCGAAGCTTGAGCTAATAGCCTAAAGTGTTTAGGAATCGAAATATATTGTATTTTGAAGAGCATTGTATCAAACCAAAATCAGCAATAAAAGACTATAAAGTGGACGTAGGCTCAATTACGGGCCGAACCACTATAAATCTGTTGTTCCTTTACCGTTTTCTGCTATTTCCTGCTTATATTCTGTTCCCGTACCAACGGGTGGTGCTTTCACGTTGTTATTACACACACCGAGTGTTAGCGTTCGATTTTTAGCATTAACATTTTGGTGCTTTCACTGAGAACGAAACTCAGGAATATTCTCACCATTGCTCCGCAAGAGTTTGTTGAAAGAATCTCTCTAAAGACCAGAAGTTTATCTGAAATCATGGCTCCTAGAAGAAAGGGTAGATTTACCAAATCTGGAAATCCTCATGAGGGAACCTCCGATTCCCCAACAGCAAATCAGGCAACTCCTGCCGTTGGAGTCACAAGGGCTGAATTAGACGACGCAGTGTCGGGATTATATCAGCAAATTGAAGCCCGAAACGCTTTAATGATGGACAGATTAAACGCTCTACTTGGGGCAAATCAACGGCCAGAAAACAATGAAACAGTCTTCACCGAAGATGCTCATAATTCCCAGGAGAAAGATATTCCTCAAAGAGCAGCTAGCGCCACCGAAGCGCCACCTTTCCAAGCTGAAGGTTCGAGGCCGCAGCCAACTTTTCACAAACATCTGCCCAAGCAAAATTCCGAAAGAAGATCTGATGTCTACTCGGCAATGCCTCCGAACAATGAGGAGTACCTATCAGGAATGATTCGCCAAATCATGAAAGAGAGTATGCAGAGGGAAGAAAATGAGAACGACTAGGGATTTGCTCCAAGCAAGACTCCGTTTACTGAAAGGATCCTGAAAGTAGAATTTCCAAAGAAATTTGTACCTACTACTATCCCAGCCTATAGGGGCACGAGTGATCCAAACTAGTTTCTATACAAGTATGATTGGCATATGACCGGTGCAAGGGCATCAGATGAAATTAAATGCCGATACTTTCCAGTGTACTTGGAAGGAGTGGCTCTACTTTGGTTCACAAAGTTACCAGTTCAGTCCGTGGATCAATTCTCTGATTTAACTCGAAAGTTCAAGGATCAGTTCAGGTTGTATACTTCAAGAGCTAAAGATATAATGTCACTGTCCAACCTTGAACAAGGGCCTGGAGAATCTATCAGGTCTTTCTTGAACCGTTTCAATTTAGCCCTAGCCGAAGTGGATAATGCAGAACCCCGTATGATCCTGACTTACCTGATGCGAGCCATCAATAAGTCAAGTGAATTCGGAAGATGGTTAAAAATGAAGGAGCCAAACTCACTTGAAAAATTCTATAAAAAGGCCGACGAATTCATGCGCCTAGAAAGCCTTTCTGCACCAATGAAAGTAGTTGTGGCCGAAATCCAGAATAACAGTGTTGCTTCTAACAGAAGAGAATTTGGAGGACAGAAGAGGGAAAATAATGACGAGAAAAAGCAGGGAAATGCGAAGAAAACTCGCCACTTTGAATCTCTGAATCTCACTCCCTTGACCGATACTCTAGAGAATATTTTCTTTGCAACTAAGGACACTGTCGAATATCCTAAACCTCATAAGTTGAGACTTGGGAAAAATGCCTCTCAAAGTGAAAGATTCTGTAAGTTCCACAACCAGCCTGGCCATGACACTAACGAGTGCCGTCACTTGAAGGATCTGATTGAAAAGCTGTTGAAAGAGAACAAGCTTCAACAGTATGTCAACAAAAATAGGAATGACCCATCCTCATCCACTCAGGAGCAACAACTTCCCAATCATCAATACGGCTCAGTCAATGAAATCGCAGAGCAGGAATCAGGGAGGCTTGTCATTAATGTTGTCATAGGGGGTCCCCACACAACATCTGACCACGCTCCATTCTGATTGGCATATGGATCAGAAACAATGATTCCAGCAGAAATGGAGATTCAATCTCGAGATTCCGAAACAACAATCACTTGCATCCAATTTTTTACTTAACAGCATTGCTTAAATTTGTAAAATGATGATGGATGAATAACTCTTGTATTGTAAACCGTTGAGAAATCAGTGCGGATTAATAATAAAGAATTTTAAGTCTTGTGTTCTATTGCTATATAATGCCTGTTTCATTTCGATATGCAAATATCTTAAATAGATTGCTAAAATGTCGATTTAATATTACAGGCTGTCAAAGCAAAGCAAACTATTCAGCACGTCACAAGACTCAGCGATTCCCATAAATCACGAAACAATAAAGTACATTTCCTTGGAAGAAAGCAAGCAACTTGCAAAAGAATGGGGCATGTACTTGGAGTAATAACAAGGAATCGCTAAGGAGCAGATGATGAAAGAGCACAAGCAACAATTGCTACTCTTCGGAGCCCAAAAAAGACCTCTTCGGGGGCACATTTCACCGAAGTTGAAGTGCAAAAATCTCTCTTCGGAGGCCCACTTCACCAGAGCTGAAATGCTAAAAAATACCTCTTCAGAGGCACATTTCACCGGAGTTGAAGTGCAAAAATCTCTCTTCGGAGGCCCACTTCACCAGAGCTGAAATGCCAAAAAAGACCTCTTCGGGGGCACATTTCACCGCAGTTGAAGTGCAAAAATCTCTCTTCGGAGGCCCACTTCACCAGAGCTGAAATGCTAAAAAAGACCTCTTCGAGGGCACATTTCACCGGAGTTGAAGTGCAAAAATCTCTCTTCGGAGGCCCACTTCACCAGAGCTGAAATGCTAAAAAAGACCTCTTCGGGGGCACATTTCACCGGAGTTGAAGTGCAAAAATCTCTCTTCGGAGGCCCACTTCACCAGAGCTGAAATGCCAAAAAAGACCTCTTCGGGGGCACATTTCACCAGAGTTGAAGTGCAAAAATCTCTCTTCGGAGGTCCACTTCACCAGAGCTGAAATGCTAAAAAAGACCTCTTCATAGGCACGCCTATAAATGGAAATGCTCTTCTCAACAAAAAGGTTGATGGAACCACTGAGGCAAGGCCTTTGTTAACTAATTGCGATCGTTTGTGCGAATGAACATCCAATTAAATAACTTACGTCCGCCCTGTGAATCCATTTAACTGTGAGAAAGTAACTTCCAGGCAATCAAATAAAGACCTCTTAGAAGGCACAAGACCTCTTCGGAGACACAAGACCTCTTCGGAGGCATAAAACCTCTTCGGAGGCGCAAGACTTCTCCGGAAGCACAAGACCTCTCCGGGGGCACAACGCTACTTCACAAAGCATAATGCTACTCTTCGGAGTCCAAATGCTACTCCTCAGAAATAACGAAAAGCCCTCCTCAGAGGCACACTTCAACTCTCAAGGAAGATTTACTTGTTCATCTTGAAAAATTCTTCCCCAGAAATTGAAGTGCTAAGTAAAATCCTCTTTAGAGGCCCGCTCTACCACGTAGGAGAATTCACTTCTCAAAAATATGAAGTGACCATCTCCGAAGGTTGAAGCACAAAAACTTCTCCAAAAATGAGACACGCTCTATTTAAGTAGAATAATTGTTTCCTCAAAGACGGAATAATTATTCTCCAAAAATAAGGGTACAAGTCTCGCCAAAGCAAAAAGATATTGCAATGCACTTGTGGTATAGGGGTAATATAATACAATAAAACTACAACAATGAAAGTAGTATTCAAGCAACATACCGCAAGCACATCACAATATCATGCGAAAAAGATGTGGAATAAATGTATTCTCAAACACAGACAAAAAGTTTGTACAAGTAGAAAGAATCGCTTATTCTACACTAAAATGAGAAATAGATGCATTCTTACATATACAAGAATTCGTACAAGTAAAAGAATTATTTTATTCAATATTGTGAAAATTCATTACATGTGCAGATCTCAAAAAAAAAAGCAGGGACCGGTACTCGCACAATCTCCGGTCGATACAAGCAAAAAGCAAAATAAGAAAAGTAGAATCCAAGCTATCACTCCTTCTTCCTGCCACCCTTAGTATCCTTGCCCGGTTTGATGATTAGCTTCGGAATCCGGCGGGGATGGGTCGGAGAAGAAGGAGGAGAGGGTGCAGCTGGATCTTCTTCTGCCTCATCTTCTCTAGCGGAAAAGTTTTTCTTCGACTTCTTCATGACGCGCTTCCCTTTCCTCTTCGAGGAAGACTCACTTCCTGGAGTAGTAAGTCGCACAGACAGCTTAGTGTTATCATTAAGAGATTGCGCCGGAGTCTTCTCGCTGTCCTCAAGGTCCTCCGCCTTCTGTTCTTGTGAAGCGGGTGGATCCTCCAAACCTCGAAGGGCTTCTATCTGTTCTTCCTGCGAACCTGGTTGAGAAGCAGGAGTTACTTGAAGAGTTGGAGGAGGAACAGCTGGAAGAGGAGAAGAGTGTATAGCGCTCGGTGCGTCCGCTGCAGAAGAAAAGAATTTAAAATTGGTATTCTCCGAGAAAAGAGAAGTTATTGGTTCATCAAAGCTTAAGTAACAAGTAAGAAGCTCATCAAACTCGGTTAAATTGAATAAATGATTCACTGGATCTGGTTCGACGTCAAAGTTACCTGGAGGAGTCGGCTTTGCGAGATCAATCCCAAATTTCTCAGCCTCAATATCTTCCAGGGCCTCGTCCTCAGTGGGAGTAGTCACAGTTTCTTTGTCAACTTTAGCAGGAGGCGAAGAATGGGAACCGGAGTCTATAATGTTAACATCGGCCAAAGTTGAAGTATGAACGGAGGCAGTTAAAGGAGCTTCCTCCTTTGGGTGTTCTTCTCCCGTCGATTTAGCTCGCGCTTTAGCAAGTTGCTCCTTCCCTTTAGCAAGAGCGACACGAGTTTCATCGTCAAGATAACGTGCCTCTAGCTCTGCCTCATCATAGCCGGCACCGCCGAGCATATCAACCGCGGCTTCCCACACTTCGGCCAGAGTAATCTCGTAATCAAGGCCCAGAAAGGAGAGGCTCCCATGACCCAGAGCGCTGTGCAAATAAAAGTCGAACAGAGTAGAGCTTATATTGGCCTTAGTAGCCACATGAGATTCTTCGGCTGCAACTTTCCCAGCGATGGCCTCATCGTGCTCTTTTTCAGCTTGAGACAGTTGAGCTCGCAATCGAGTAATTTCCAAGTCCTGGGAACTCGCCTTTTCTCGTAGCTGGACAATGTCGGTGCGATAAATTTCTGTCATCCTCTTTTCAGATTCAAGTTGAGCCTCAGCATTCCGTTGGGCAGCATGAGCATCGCGAACTTGTTTTTGAAGAACTTCTTCCTTTTAATATTCGAAATAATCGGATAATCACTTTTCGTTTGGTAATTTTTTTATTTATCCAATGATCTTATTGCAAACCAATTTCTAGAATTTTTTTAATTTATACTTTGAAATATACTTTGAAAATATACTTTACTGTAAATTTAACTCGTATTCCTATATATCTTTCAAAGCTTATCTATACATATACTCCTCTGTTTTACTGTATTTAAATCAAAGTAGGTATGAGTATTTTTTTTCACATATATATTAACTTTACTATTTGCATATCATTTTCACAGTAAGCTCCCTATATTTTTTCCAAAAATCTTATATATATAGACAAGTATGGTGGCACGTCCGTTGGACGTGTGCAAAGATGAAAGCGACGTATTTTGTCTTTGTTACAATTATGATATTGTGAGAAAGAAGGAAGTGACGTATTCTCATATGCAATCAAGACTCTTCATTAACAACAATCAAGTTTTTTATATTGCAACTCAAACCATATAATGATTAAGATTTCAACAATGGTTATTACTCCGAGACATGTACCAAGCACACATTTGAATTTTCAATTATATATATATATATATATATTTGTGTGTGTGTATATATAACATAATTGAATTTATAGATACCACTGTGCATATATGTCCAATGGACGTGTGCATAGAAAATTTCTTTCTAGTTGGAAATGAGTGTTATATGGAACCTAGGTTGCCTTATCATGGCCTATTGCATCAATGGTGAAGCCTATCAAATAAATAAAGTATATGTACATACAATTTCAATACACACGTTTAGGTGTGTATATATGTAATGGTTTAACAGTGTACCAAAAGATAGTTCATGTAATCTTTACACATGCAAAGAAAACAATAAGTAACATGCGAGGTCTATCAATATACTCGTTAATTTCATCAATATTGAACTTTATCCACGTCCTTGGTTTACTTTATTCACGTATCGTCTTTGTTGTTTTCAAGTAGCAGAAGATTGATAAAAAAAATTATACTAAGAATATTATTTCTTGAGTGCTAATATTCTATAACAGAATAAGTATACAATAATGCCCAGAACTACAAAAGGACGTGGCTCAAAAAATTAGAGCACAACACCTACATAACAATATAAATAGCACCTTACACGTGCCTTGCAAACAAACTGTCACACTAAATATACATGCATATATATTGCGGCATGCAAGTGTTTATAATATGAAGTGCATGACACTTCACCAATGCAAACATTGCTATTTATGTAAAATATTTAGGCATGCATACCCCTTCAAATGAGCACGCACAAACTAATGTTTGCACTTACACACATATTCACTCAACCTGGCACAAACTCTACTGTAAACATAGAAATTCAATTGGCAGCAACAAACATAATCAACCCTACACTCGCAAAAATGAAGAAATAACCAAAATGACAGCAAAAGGATATGTAGACCCACACGTAACCAATGCACAGGCAGTACTCAACATCACACATACACATTCTAGAAAACACACACTCACTGCCTTGCACACCCTACCTGAAACACACGTACTCTCTCTTCTCTCACAGAAGACACTACACACACACTCTACTACTTCTTAGCATAACTTACGCAACCTATATATCACACAGCAACATCCCTTAAACTCTACCACCCACGATACACGATATCAACACACAAATATACACTCACATTCACTCACGAATTGACTCACCCATGGAAATCAACACAAATTATACACACACACATACACACATTACGCACATGCTTACGCATTCCTTTTCACTCCCTGGCAGCACATACACGTGCTCTGTTATGCACACAATCTTACCTTTAAGTAATCAACTACTAAACATTTACTTTGCCTATTTATAAACTTAAGGTATTGTTTGCATTTGTATTTAATATAAATATATATAGCCATGCAAAGATTAACAGAAAATATAAATAAAAAAGGAAAGTATATATATATTTTGCCAATTCAAAAATTCATTAACAATAGTATGAGCCAATTTCATTTATACAATCAAAAGAGTTCATATTTCTTCATTGCTTTTTGTCGATTCAAGTTCAAATTGTCCAAAAAGATGACGGTGAATTTACACCCTAAAACAGACCAATACAACAAACTATCCCTGACGGTATAAATTTACATTCCCAAAACTAAGAATATGATAAAGGTAACATCTTTACTGACCTTAGAATTCCTTTACTAAGCTTGTTCGCAGATTCGACGTTAATTTGTGAGTGCTGCACGTGATTACATCAAATCGATAATGGCTGCACCGCTATTTCTTTCACTGTTTCATGATTCTTACTTCTCTGCAGCAAGGTCTTCTACTCATTGTCAATATTTGCATTGTTCTCTTCAATCCCTTATACGTCCTTTTTGCTTCTTTTAAGTCATGTCCATTGAGGAGCTGCAAGTAAGATGCATATTCTTCTTCTTAACTATATGGAAGAAAGAATTACCCTGTGATAATTACAAAACTATTATTTTAACTACCTATGGTAACAGTAAAGAGATATATACAAAAATTATATTTATGAACTGATATAACATCCAAGATACTAATATTTATCAAATCTGGAAAGTAGTATGTGTGAGTGTGACCACATACCATATGTAGAAGAAGATTTAAGGAATGGACTACTGAATTAGGTTGTTAAAATTTTTGTTACTTGAGGGAGTGAGCTGCCTTCGAGGAGTAAGGTCCTCATTTAACACAGTCACATGATGATAAGCCTGAGTTATCACCGGTCCGTCCTAAGAGAGCCATCATGTCTCCATCAAAATATTTGGAGTGGCAGCAGTAGCAATAACTTTATAAATAAGAGACATATCAGTCATGCATGCACTAAAGTTGAATTATGCTTTTATAACTGAGTCGGTTATAAAGCAATGGCTAAGAATGATTATATAAAGTATTGGTAGGACTTCACCCTGCGTTGGACTCCAATCTTTCCACGAAGGTTGAATTTAGTCATTTTGATATGCAGTGAAGTTGCAACTCCCACTGTACCATGCCTGTAATAAGAATTAGTTTAAGTAAACAATATTTATTTGAAAAGAAATAAAGATGTGAAGGTAATAGTTGGTGTGTTTCCAATCCTTTTTTTATGGAATTAAGGGTGGAAGGAGAAATAAGGATATGAACATCTGGCACTGCACAATGAACAAAGAATAAAAAAAACTGAGCGTAGAACTTGATAAAATTACGCATATGAACATGAACATTGTGACAATTGAATGTTTATTGCAACTTCGAAGGTGTGTTCAAAAGCGGTAAGAAAAACAAATGGACATATGTAATAAGTTGACAGTGTAAGGCATACAACCACCATTACCGACTGAGTACTTATTTTACCGAGTTTGTAAAAGTACTTCTGAAGCAAAACAAAGAATATTCGTTTGTTTACTCGCTCTTACAGTAAAATTTGTGTTCAATAAATTGTAGGAACAAAAATTCTGTGCAATATTTGCATATTCTTTGTAAAAGCTAAAAAGTAAATCATGTAAGGAACAATATATAAACAAATCATTTTCCTGAACTATAAGGACTACAACTTGTTGACATAAATATTAGAACAGGAAGGAAAAGGTAAAAAGTAAATGAGGTAATGAACAATATACTGTACATTTTCGTACAGATTTTTCAATATTCCATAAACAGCAATTGTAGTTATTTCACAAAGATCCAAATTCCTATTCATATTCTAGTGCAGTGAAGAAAACAGTTTAAAACCGAAGAAACCAAATCAGTAAAGTACGTTTTAGATCTTAGCTTTAGAAATAAATGGACGAAAAGAGGGAAAAAGGTTAGAGCTTACCTGGACAAACAAAGGCTGCCGGTTGCTACAGCTTCGAACGGTAATTGGACAACAAGTTGCTGTCGGTGGACGTCGTCGGTATATCTATCGTCACCCATGTTCAAAGATTGAAGTTTCTTCCTCCATGGAATCAAGCGTGAAAAGCAACCATATTTAAGCTTCTAGGTTGTAACCCATATCAAAAAGAATAATAGAACTCATTTGGCATTTAAAAGGCCAGAAAAAAAATGGCAAACAATGTAGAAAGTCACCTGTAAATGAAACCATCGATTCTCGTCCTGAAATTGGTCGTGCTTAAGTCGATCTATTACTTCCATTTTCGTCCTCACAAAATTGGTAACGCAGTAACCATCACTCCTTGGAAGAAGTAGAGATCAATCCCTACAATCCACGAAATGAACGAAACCAAAAATCATATCAGTAAATAAATGAGTAGATAATAATAACCAAAATCGATCATTAGGTGCTGAAATTGAACGAATACGGTATGAGGTAAGTAACAGATCCACAAATTTCAGAGCAAGTTAAGAGGAAGTGGAGAAAACTTACAGTTTTAGTGAACTGAGAATAATGGCGATTGAGAATCTGGATTGGGAATATGACCGTGTGAAGTTTAGAACGCGAAATCAGGTCGTGGGGTGCAGCGGTTCATTCTTCACTCAGATGGTTGTCGTCATGTTTGCTGCCATCGCTTTAGTATCAGTACCAAGAATCGTCACGACGACAGTGGTCGTCTCGACAGGCGGTCGAACGGAAGCAGGGAAGAGCAGAGTTTGGTCAATTTAGGTACGTCGATTTGAAAAGTGGAAAAGGGGAAGTGCCATTGTTCTCGGCTGAGAGGAAAACGAAATGAAAGGAAAAAAGAACACGGAGAAGAAAAGGGAAGGGAAATGGAAGAGGAAGCTATAGAGTCGTGCAAAGAAGCAGGTTGGGGGAACGTGGGATGAGGCGGTGGTAGAAAGACGGAAGTGCCCCAGCAGAATTATTTGGTTGGAATTTGCAGCTTGGGTAATTTGGGTAGTTCAAAAAAGGCTTCACTTTGACCGGTTTGACCAAGGTTTTTTATTATAGTATAGATATATATCTATTTTCAGTTTTATATAACCCAATTCTTCCTTTTAAAATTTATTTAATTTAAATTTAAATTTAAACAGAACTGGAAAAAAATACCTCACTACAATCTCGAGAACCAGTCTCCCTCGCGATAAATTCGCGAGTAACCTACGGCCCCGACTGTGCTTTGCTGCCAAGCCCTAGCCATCGAATTGTCGTACCAGTGCGAGAGCCTCCTCCCCGCGTTCGAGCACGAGCTACGGCCACTAGACGAACCACCACTGCCCTTTCGAGCTCTTGAATCCCACCATCACCTTGCAGCCCTATCCTCGCAGCTACCGCCTCGCGTACAACCCCACCCAGTCGACCGAGTATTGAGCGATTTCGATACGAATAGGAAGAGGGAGACCATTCACGCACTCACGAACTAATGAACGAAAGCGAATCTCGTTTCAATTTGTATTGGAAATTCGAAGTCAGATAAGAAATGAGGAAGAGCTGTCACCATTATTACTTTTTTCTTTTATTTTTTTACTATGCTCGGCTTGATTGAAATGAAGAGGAGATTTTGTTTTGAACGAAAAAAAGGGATTAGAGAAGATGTATATCGGCCATTTTTTTTCTTTGTTCGAGATACATCTTTTGAAATGTCTAAACAGAGGGAAAGGATAAGGATCACGTACACATCACTCATTTGATTTGATGGAATTTCAGCTGATGTGAAATAATATCAACTGCACTTGACTAATATAGATATATATTCAATTTAAATTCAAATTCGAATTGAAAACGAAGCCAAAAATTTCGACTTCCTATCAAGGCGTACCGCTAGGCGTTCGTAATGTTATATGCCTATTTCGAACACAATGGAAGAGGTTTCGAGTCCGAATTTGATTGTATGGAGAAGATAGCCTTTTGGACAAGTTAAAATATTAAATTTTCGATTTCATTTCAGCGCGTTTGCTTATCGTACGGCCAAACGATCACTCCAAACATTACGAAAATTGAAATCCAATAATAATACAATATTACGGATCCAATGAAACTGGTTTCGTCAAATTCCGAGACTGTGTCCGGGAATGCTATTTCCAAATATCGATTTAAACGATAAAATTCAAAACTGAACAAAACACTTTCAAATTCAATTCTGAAGCTTCCATTATCTTCAGTATTATTAATATGAATTTTCCAAGACTTCATATTATTTTTAAATCAGCTTAAAACTGAAGGTTCAAATTCTTTTACCCAGTTTTCAATAATTAAATTCAAAAATTTAATTACCAAACTCATTCTGATATTTGAATTTCAAATTGAACTATCATTCGAATATTTAAACTCAATTAAATATTAACATTTCAAATGTCAAAAATTCAGGGTCGTTACAGTTTGGGTGCCGTTCACATGCAAGAGGAAATGTGTCATTGCTTAAGCTTCTAGACAATTAAAGCTTGCCGACCAGATATGCCACTCATGATCTGGCGCTCGCGGCCATTGTTTTCGCTCTTATAATTTGGCATCATTATCTTTTGGGAGAGAAATTTATTCTCTACACCGAGCATGTGAATCAAACTCTTGATGGTCTTCTTTGTGCATGTGTTCTTGGTTTTGGTGGAAGTTGGGAAGATCATATTTCTCTTGTTGAGTTTTCTTATAATAATAACTTCCAATCTAGTATTGGTACGCACCTTTCGAGGCACTCTACGGAAGGCCATGCCGATTTCCTTCGTGTTGGCTTGAAGCCGGTGAGAAGCTGGTTTTAGGTCTATCCTTTATTGGTGTTCATTCGTGTTTCACCTATGAAGGGTGTTGTGCGTTTCAGTCGATCGGGAAAATTAGCACCTCGATATTTTGGTCCATTTCCCATCACCAAACGTATTGGTTCCGTGGCTTATCGTCTTTTGTTACTGGCTCAATTTTCTGCTATACATGACGTGTTTCACGTTTCTCAACTACAGAAATGCCTTAGGGTTTCCGATTCTATTCTTGAGCCCGATGTTATTGAAGAAATTGAGGTTTCACCTAATTTGTCTTATGAGCAACATCCTATTGGTATCACTGCTTCGAAGGTTAAATGCCTTCGAAATAAAGAAGTTCCTCTTGTGAAAGTCCAATGGTCCTCAAATCCTAAGGATTGCTCTAGGGAATCCAGAGAATTCATTGAGCAAACACATCCGGACTTACTCTTGTGCTACTTAAGGTGAACTTCTCATTTAAAAATTCCTTCTTTTATGTTGTTATGCCTTAGGGTGGTTGGTACTTTTTATTTTCTTCTTAAATATTGCGAGGATGCAATTTCTTTAAGGAGGGGAGTCTATAACAACCCACATATTTTACGATTGTATATTTAAATGTTTTATTTAAATATAGCATCGTTGGTCGGATTAAAGTCTAAAATGCTACTTTTCATAAACAGTCAAATTGGGACTCAAAACTACTTCCATTGAGTCCAAAATGGCGTTTACAATGTTTTAAGTATAAACATCAATATGTTTGGAGTTTAGTAGAATTTTGCTATTTTTTCAATTTTGGGCTTTGGGTTTGGGTTTCAACCCACTAACCCAATATAATACCCTAACTCCACTCCTCTTCATTCTTTCATAACATTTCCTAACACTCTCAAGCCCTAGAAAGAATGGTGGGAAGAGAAAATTAAAATTCCTAAGCCGTAGTTTCTCTTAGGAATTCAAATTCAAGTGATAAATCAAAGAGAAGCTTAGGTAAGCATCCTCTTCTACTTCTCCATCTCAATCTCTCTCCAATTTCAGAAATTTCCTATAACCTAACTTAGGAAATATTAATCTTAGATTGGAGCTTCTAGAGTTGAAGTTGAAGAGTAGTTGATCTTTCCTTTGTTTTTGAGATTCTCGTTCGTTGTTTTTGGGTT
Organism: Allium fistulosum; assembly: GCA_030737815.1. NCBI lineage: Eukaryota > Viridiplantae > Streptophyta > Magnoliopsida > Asparagales > Amaryllidaceae > Allium > Allium fistulosum. The sequence goes on along the minus strand of CM060902.1, from coordinate 728,798,043 downwards.
TAAAGGTGAGTTTTTGAACTCACATCTACGTCTATAGCTATCATTGTTGTTGGGTATGAATTCCTAACTTCTATTCATGTTCATTTGCTTTTGCTTTGAATTGATTTGGTGAATTTTCCCATTTTTGGTTTGTGAAGTCCAATTTTATGAAAATCCTACTATGGATATTTGGACATGATATTTGGGGTGTATCGAAGAGCCTATAAGCTTGGATTGTCGCTTGGCATAAATCCTTGGTCTTCGTTGCTCGTCCGATCGCTCCCAAAACGTTTTGGCCATCTTGGCCTAGCCAAATTGTTGCCCAGACCAGGTGACCCGACGTCTTGTTATCAAGTCCAAACGTTTGGTTTAGACCTGGAGAGAGAAAAATATAGAACGCATAAAATAAAAAATGGCAGAAACCAATTCCAAACGTCTGATTTATAGGTACAAACGTCTGGATTGGGTCTCAGACGTCTGCCTTGGAATTTCAGACGTCTGGGGTTTTTTGGATTATTTCCAAAGAACAAATCCAGACGTCTGGATTCTAAACCAGACGTCTGGATTCTAAACCAGACGTCTGGAATTGTTCTTTTTCCTATTTTGGCTATTTTTGAATGGTTTTCCAATATCAATCAATTTTTGTTGATCCGGTTGGTTGTTATCACTTACTATCGACTTTGATGACTTCTTTTCTGGATTTTTTGGAATATCCATTTGAAGGATTTGATATCGATTTGATATCGATTTTTATGGTTTTAATTCACATCGTTGAATGTGGATTTTGGTGATTGATTGTTTCTACAATCATTTATGTGATTTGTCACTTTAAAATATAAAGGTTTTTATACTAGTAGTAAATACTCAAACTCTTACATCAAAATGATTTCAACACTATTTTTAATACAAAGCTCGTTTTTAAAACCGTTTTCCATATCTATTAGTATATACAAACTTTTACCTCATTCGTATGAGAAATCTAATTAAATTGCTTAGCAAAACAAGTGGTATGAAACGCTTGTGTTTACTTCGTCGGTTAATTCTTGGACTTGTTCGATTGAACTCTTGTGACAATTTTCGAGTGGAAATCTACAATCTGTTCGTAAATATTTAAGTTAAGCTAGTGGTTATGGGACATGAAGCTAAACTCATATATTTACTAGCTTAGTGTAATTAACACTTCTTATTTATCAATGATGATCATTTTATGGTTTAGACTAGCGATGTGCGATGTCTCTTTGTCCGTGTGGGGGACTATACCTAGTTGTATTGAGCTTCGTCTCATTTTTATGGGCTAGCGACCCATGGTCTTTGGACCGTTCGTGGAGCAATCGGCTAGATAAGTCGGTGCATGGGGTGTATCTTTTAAGGTGCGTCGATGTTCGACTAGGCATGGGGCGTATCTTTTGAGGTGCGTCGATGTTCGACTAAGCATGGGGCGTATCTTTTGAGGTGCGTCGACGTTCGACTAGGCATGGGGCGTATCTTTTGAGGTGCGTCGATGTTCGACTGTGCATGGGGCGTATCTTTTAAGGTGCGTCGATGTTCAGTTCATGGGATAGCGACCCGTTTGTGATACACGTGTTGATGAGTTTTCATGCTCCCATTTGTGTTAGGCCTCCCCCCTTTTGTGATTTCTGGATTTCTAGTTGATGATTTCTAGAATTTGTGTTTCACCAATTTTGATGATAGGCATTGATGGGCTCTATCAATATTTGTGTTTTGGTGAATAATTTAAAGAATGTGATTCTTTTAGGATGTTTGAGATGATTTGAGATATTGTATGATTTTTGTTGTTATTTGAAGTATACTTGTCATAGTATGGCACTATTGTTATCATACGTTTTTGTCATGTCTCTTATCTTATCTCATTTTATATGATATTTATAGCTAGACTGATCCGTTTATTATTTTTCTTCTTAAATAATACTCGAGTCAGACCGAGGTGTTACAGGTGCTTCCACTTGACTTCTTATCAGGGACCATCATCTGATTTTTGGCTAACTACTTTAGATTAGTAGTTTTTGCTTTTATACATTTGAGTTAGGGACTCCTTGATGTATACTTATTCTTTTGCTTAGCACTTGTATCTATTCTTTTGTGATGTAGTGGATCTTGTATGACCACTACTTTGATGTACACTTTTTTGTGTTATATTCATATCTATTTCCGCCTTAGTGATATGAATATATGTGACTGATTTGTGTTATGTTTATTTCTATATTTGTTTTCGAAGTCCTCATAGCCACTGTGTGGTAGATTTGAGTTTGTATTTGATATGTCGGATTTCCTCTTGAAAGGAAATGCAAGTCATATTATCTGACATATCGGTACTCGCACAAAGCAATTACATAGATGGTCGCTCCTTAACCGCCTTATTATTCGCACTAGTCGATGGCATTACCCCGTAGTGTCCTTGGCTAGTGTGAGTATAGAGGTGGGGAGTTACACATATGCATCCAAATTCCTATAAAAACCGTAAAAAATGTCCAAGTAAAAATTCTCAAATTGACACATTCACAAAAAAATGACCATTTTGCCCCTGAATGAAGATGAATATATAATGATTTGCAATAATTGAATTTTGGTTTAAACATGTTAAAATGCCCAAATATAAAATTTATTTAAATAAAAATAGATAAAATATGGATGCAAATATATGCACATTTACATGCACATCAAATACCCCCACACTTATCTTTTTATTCGTACTCGAATAAAGAAAAACTAAGATAAATCCGTTTTCGTAGGGAGCACGATTGCATTGAGTGTATGCAATAAGCCGTTAAACCTCTAGTTGTCCCCAGTAGGACGAGTGTTGTCTCGTGAGGGTTTTCAGTGAATACTACCCACAAAATCCAAATGCAAAGTGAAATATTTACAAAGTGCAAGATTTATTTACAATGGGATGAATGCAAGTTTTTGAAAATATTTACAAAGGAATGATTTAATTTCAAATAGACACAAATATGTTAAATATAAGTTTTGGTCATTATCAAGAAATTTAAGTCCTTCTACTTGTCAAAATTTCCAACAAAAGTTAAGTTATCATAACAAATAGACTATAGTTTGGCTAGTTGTTTCGGTTGATAACACAATGTAATTATGAAATGGATCCTTAGTTGATTATCAAAGTTTGTCAAAATGGTATTCTCATTTCTTTTCAATAACAAGTTAAATCAAACAAATAAAAATAGTGCTTAGATTTCAATTGCTTACTCTCTCTTATTTGAAAATTTTATTGATATTAACAATATTTACATATGCCTAACTCGGATAAACTGATGCCAGATATATTACCCGTGCACTGCCTTGCGAACTGATGTGAGGGGAATACAGAGCGTGGCAAGTGAACACACAAGTGTGAACACTTATCGACTGTAGGCGTTATTAAAAAGAATTTTTTTATACAAACACCTAACTCAGATAAACTAAGGCCAGATATACCGATCATGCACTACCATTCGGGCTTACATGAGAAGGTTATAGAGCATAGCAAGTGAACACACTTAGCACCATTTAACTTAGAAGATAAAAATGTTATATCCTTTACTTTAAATTTACCACTTTTTTAAACAAAGATTTTCAATTAGAATATACTTCATAATTAACACATTTGAACCTTCCTATATACTAGTTAAACCATTGTGATTTGTAATCAAACTTCATTTTTATTTTTGTTAATGTTAACCCCTCTTAGTTAACGACTTATGGAACTAAGCGACCTAAGGAGGCTAACGACCTATGGGGTGAAGCGACCTAACCATGGATCGGTCCTAGCGACCTAACAAGATAAGCCAGCAAGCGACCTAACTTTGTAAGAAGGCTAGCGACCTAACTTCTCCAACGACCTAACGACTTAAGGGGTTAGCGACCTAGTGACTTCTGTCTTCAGCGACCTAAAAGCTTCAACGACTTAAAAGATCAAGCGACCTAAAGCATATGCGACCTAAGCAATGCCACTACCTAACGACCTAAGAACGAAGTGGTCTCAGCGACCTAAGCAATGACGCCGACCTACGACCTATATTAGGTCGCGCGCGACCTATTAACCCGCTCCGAAGAAATCAAGATCAAACGAGATGAGCCAGGTTACATCCCCTAGGTCAATACCGACCTACGACCTAACTTAGTTCGTTCACGACCTAAGACTTAGAAATTGAATCCTGCCCAGATTTTTCCCTATAAATACTATAGCTACTCCAACGGCAAGAGGACTTTTGGCTCATTTCTGGAACACCATTAAACTGCCATTTTCTCAACTCAACCAGCACTTCAAGCTCTCCAAACACCGAAGACACTTCAACGAACTTCAAGAGGAGATCTGTAACGACCCGGAATTTTCGATCCCGAAAATTCCAGATAGTTATGAAAAAGAAAAAAGAGATAAAAGAGAAGAAACAAAATCAGAACACAGATCCTCACATTCGTAGTGGTTCAAAATATAATATCAAATAAAATAACAGTTTACAAAGAATATTATATCTGTCAATTTTATTTTAATACATCAGAGTTATACATATACACAATCACTGGATATATACAAATCAACATATCCCAGATAAACAGAAATATATCACAGCGGAAACACTCCATACGTTCCTGCCATCCAGCTCGTCTTCTGAGCTCCCGAACGTCCTTACCTGAAAATCTGTAATACTCGGTCTGACTCGAGCATTACATCAAAGTAACACCCGGGTCAGGCTGGAAACCAACGTGAGTAAGCCCGTCTAACATGAAATACCAATGCATACAACTATTTAAAAACCCGGGTAACTTATATCAATTTACAACTTCACAAGTCGTTAAAGACATCACTTACAACTCACATCAATTTCTATGTACCAGAACTTAGTTTAAATGGTTCAATTCACTTAAATCATTCTGTTTCAGCCCATTGATTCCACATATCAACTTATAAAGATTCGAAGTGGTTTCGGATATTACTGATACCCGACTTCGGTCTCTTCGAATTCAATGTCATCTAAACCCAAGCTATTCAATTAAATACAACTCAACTTTAATTACTGGATAACCCTTTTACACAGCAATTTAATTTATAGATAATTACATTATCACTATATCCAGCATATCATATCACAAGGCAATTCATATCAAAGATATCAAGCATTTATCATCATTCAATCAATAATAAGCAAGATTGATCACTTCCATTAATCACATAAATTAATGATCCTCTAATTACTTTCATTAGTTAATTATTCTTAAATTTCATTAAATAATTAAACTTTAACTTAATTACATTCATTAATCAACCTTGATTAATCACAATCGGAAATTAACTTCCCTAAATTACTCTATCAATTAAACCAACTACTTGATTAATTAATTAATCTTTTAATTACATTGAGAAATTATCACTTAATTACTTCCCTTAAGTAATTATTCCTTAATTACTTCCCATCAAGTAATTTCATTGGTTAATTAACCTCAATTAATCAACCTCTAATTATTAATTAATTAATATATAATTAATTAACTTATAACCCTGAATTATTTGTTTAATGCTTACAGTTAATTATTTGAGAAATTCATTGATTAATGCTTAATATACTAATTAAGCACTCATTAAATTTTATTATTAATTTATTTGGATAGACTAAGGATTCAACTCAATTAATTAACTTGATATGGAATCTTTAAATCAAAACAAATTAAATTTTAAAACATTCTATTAATTTAATTTATTTTTAAATATATAAATCAAAATTATTGTTAAAACAAAGCTTAAATCTTTGTTTAAAAATTTACTTTTACTTTAAACTTTGAAATCATTTGTAACTTAAGCTTTACTTTTACTCAAACTTGCTTTTCTTCTTCATTTATAACTCTGTGGTACCCAATTTTTTTAAAAATTACAGTATTATCAAAGCTTGCAAACGACACGAATACTGACCCGAGCAACAAACCAAAACCCTCGAATTCATCTTCGAGTCGATCACAAGTCCATCTTCCTCAACTCCTCAACTATATCTAACTACACTGTACACTCGTGCACCGTGCACGACGATCAAGCCAACGTTGATCAACTCTGAAATCATACGCGAGTCTCCCCAGCCTTCCTCGATCTTACAAACCTCCTATCACCATTGATTAGGCCGGAGATAAAAAAAAAATAGTCACTCAGCCCAACCCATCACCCATCCTCCTTGGCAAATCCTCTTCGCGCCGTCACTATCGCCCACCGGAGAACCCAGCACTTCGTCCAATCCTTCACCTTGCTCTCCTATTTCTTTTACCCAAACACCGATGTTCCCAAAATCAACCGCGACGTCATAAATTTCCCGACCTCAACATCGACCAGGCAAGCTTCTTAAACCCTACTTTGTTCCCACAAATTAACAGTTTTAAAAGATAATAGTTACTCACCTCTATGTCGAATAGAAAAACACATATGCTTTAAAGTTGAAACTGTACTTTGAATTGATTTATATATGCATGTGACTGTTATTTATACAGAGAATCAACTATGTACATTTTCATAGCAAACAAAGAATAAACAATATCTATATACTCAGAAACCATTTTAATTTATACTTGACAACTATACTTCAATTGTTAATAACATGCAAAATCTTTTAACAGATTTAGTTTAGATTAATTACTCTCTGTAACAATATTCGACAGAGAACAGAGTAATCAACTTATGCAAGTGTTTACTGCATAATCTCTGTTTTAATCTTCACTTACCCACCTATTTAAAGCAGATTTAAATTTATAGATGAAGTTTACTCCATTCTTTTAAGAAGTTGCATGCTTTTCACTCAGTCATTTATCCATTATTTTCATACATATGCCAGATTTACACATTTATACATCCAGGCAAAACAATTTCACAACATTATAACTGAAATTCATCTCATTCATCAAAGCATAATACAGACTTAACTTTAAAGGAGTAGTTTACTCACCTGTAGATGTTGAGCAGAATGAAACAGTCGAGATTTTTGAAAACTTGAATAGCTTAAATCTGAAAGCAGAATCTTTGCTTTGAAACTAATCCTGAATTTGTTTTCAACTTGAATTTGTTTTAGGTTGATGTTGCCTGTGCTTCAGGTTGAAACTGTGACTCCTAATCTTGCTTGCTGTTTGATAAAACTGGGTTGATCTTGTTATCGAGTTGTATTTGAACTTGAATTTGCTGCCAGACTTTACTGTATGCTTTTGTTTTTCATCTCCAGGTTTGATCTTCTTTTGATTTAATTTTTTTTCTTTTTAGGTTTGCTTCTAAGTTTTGTAAACGAACTAATAATATAATGTATATATATAGAAACATCTTTAGACAAAATGGTGTCTTCTGGTACAAGCTTCAACTTGTATTGATCAGAGATTTTTTTATAAAAGGAGGCTGAGTTGTTTCTAAACAATTCGAATTGACTCTATTTTACTTTGTTGAGTTGAAAGCATTAAATGCTTTGAGTACTTATGCCTCCAATTTAGATTATTTTATGTTTCATGTTCCTAGATATTTTACATTTTCTTTGTTTATACTTACTTTGCTTATCTCCTGCATATTCACTCTACAGACATCATACATATTCTAGACTGGTTTGTTTTCATTCTTTAGTTACATAGATATTTACTTTACTTTGTTTTGCATTTCTTCTTACTAGTTTTGTTTCTATACTTACCTGCATACTTTATTTAACAACCATATTTATCTTGCTTTGGTTACACAACTTGTTACATATATACATACAAAGCTTTACGGGTTTCATTCTCATCTTATTTTGTCTGGTTTGTATTTATATCTCAAGTACAAATATACTTTTATACTTTGCCTTAGTTATTAGTTATTTATTTATAAAGTTTTAACTTAAGTATAAATGCATACTTTTATAAATTTTTAACTTATGGATTTAGTTTTATTCCTAATACGAGTGCTTATTATTATTTCACTTTTTATTTTAAGACTTAAATTATCAATACTAAATTTACTTATTATTATTTCAAATTTATGTTAATTTTTATAAGATTTATTTCATTTTAAATTTACAATCATAGCTTTCCAAAATATGTGTGTATATATATATAAACATAAGTTTAAAATAACAATTCCTATTTATTTAAAATCCATTTGTAAAGATATTACATTATTAATATCGTCTCCAGATCATAGTTTTCTTCTAAATATACATATATATATATATATATTTGTTTTTAAAAGATAAGTTATATTTTAATTAATCACATTAATTATTTATTAAAATAACACTGCCCAAAATCCGGGATGTCACAAGATCGAACACATTCAACATGAATTCGAAAGCTTCTTCTCCATACAAGTTCTAGCTACTCGTCTAAAGTTGTTGTAATCGAAGTGTATTGTAAAGAATTGTAATTGAATCATCAATAAAGGAGATTAAAGTGGATGTAGGCTAAATCTTAAGCCGAACCACTATAAAACTGTTGTCTCGTTACTTTTCTGCTATTTTCTGCTTATTTCTGTTCCCGTACCAACAGGTGGTGCTTTCACATTACTAATACACACACCGGGGTGTTAGCGCTCAATTTTTAGCGTTAACATTTTGGTGCTTTCACTAAGAACCCAACTCAGGAATATTTTCACCATTGCTCCGCAAAAATTTGTTGAAAGAATCTCTCTGAAGACCAGAAGTTTATCTGAAATCATGGCTCCTGGAAGAAAGAGTAGATCTACGAGATCCGGAAATGCTAACGACGGGGCTGCCTCTTTTCCAGTGCCAAACCAGGAGACTCCTACCGTTGGAGTCACAAGGGCTGAATTAGACGATGTAGTGTTGGGATTATACCAACAAATTGAAACTCAAAATGCTTTGATGATGGACAGATTAAACGCTCTACTTGGGGCAAATCAACGACCAGAAAACAATGAAACAACCTTTTCCGAAGATGCTCATAATCCCCAAGAGAGAGGTATTTCTCAAAGAGCAACTGGCACCGCCGAAGAGCCACCTTTCCAAGCTGAAGGTTCAAGGCCGCAGCCAACTTTTCGCGAATATTTGCCTAGGCAAACTTCCGAAAAAATAGCTGACGTCTGCCCGGCGATGCCTCCGAACAGTGAGGAGTACCTATCAGGGATGGTTCGCCGAATCATGAAAGAGAGCATATAGAGGGAAGAAAATGAGAACGACTGGGGATTCGCTCCAAGCAATACTCCGTTTAATGAAAGGATACTGAAAGCAGAATTTCCAAGGCTATATCTTTTTTGAACCATTTCAATATAGCCATAGCCGAAGTGGATAATGCAGAACCCCGTATGATCCTGACTTACCTGATGCGAGCCATCAACAAATCAAGTGAATTCGGAAGATGGTTAAAAATGAAGGAGCCAAACTCACTCGAGAAATTCTATAAGAAGGCCGACGAATTCATGTGCCTGGAGAGCCTTTCTGCGCCAGCGAAAGTAGTTGTTGCCGAAATCCAGAATAATGATGTTGCTTCTAACAAGAGAGAATGTGGAAACCAGAAAAGGGAAAATGACGAAGGAAGAAAGCAGGGGAATGAGAGGAGACCTCGCCACTTTAATCCTTCAGATTTTACTCCCTTAACTGATACACCGGAAAATATCTTCTTCGTAACGAAAGATGCCATTGAGTTCCCTGAACCACCTAAGATGAAACTCGGGAAAAATTCAGTGCATAGTGGGAGATTCTGTCGATTCCACAATCAACCTGGCCATGACACTAATCAATGTCGCCAGTTAAAGAATGTGATTGAAGAGTTGCTGAAACAGAATAAAATGCAACAATATGTGAAGAAAAACAGAGTCGACCCAACCTCATCCACTCGGGGGCAACAACTTTCTACTCATCAATCCGGTTCAGAAGACAATGCTGCAACGTAGGAATCTGAGAGGCTTGTCATTAATGTTGTCACAGGGGGTCCTCACCCAGCAGGCGGAAGTTAATCAAAATGCTGCTAACTACCCACAAAGCTGGAATTGGGCACTTTTCATTCTGTTTGGCATATGGATCCAAAACTGTGAATCCAGTGGAAATGGAAATTCAATTCAGAGATTATGGAATAGCAATGACTGCGTCCATATTTTGCTTAAATAGCATTGCTTAAATTTGTAAAAATGATGATGGATGTATAACTCTTGTATTGTAAACTACTGAGAAATCAGTGCGAATCAATAATAAAGAACTATAAATCTTGTGTCTTTTACTGCTTTAATAGACTTGTATCATTTCGATCCGCAAATATTTTAAAAATATTGCTAAAATGTCAATTTAATATTGCAGGCTGTCAAAGCAAAGTTTACCTATTCAACACATCATGAAGCCAAGCGATTCCCACAAATCACTCAACAAACCAATGTCAAGCCACAAAAGTTCCAAAATTCAACTCCTACGAAAGAAGTGCTATTCACAAACAGTTGATGATTCCACCAAAGCGGGCACCTTCCTAACGAGAAGGTACTAGACCCTTGCTAACCAATCGTGATTGTTTGTGAAAACGGACATCCGATAAAGTATCTTGCGTCTGCCCCGTGGATTCACTCAACGGTAAAGTATACTTCTCTGGCAAAAAGCAAAGAACTTACAAAAAAAAATTGGGACATGTGCTTGAAGTGATAACGAGAAACCGCTAAGGAACAGATGGTGGAAGGACACAAGCAATAAAAGCACTCTTCGGAGTCCAAATGCTACTCTTTGGAGTTCAAACAAAGCTCTCTTCGTAGGCAGAAACTGCTTCGGAGGCACAAGCCCTCTTCGAAGGCACTCAAACAAAGCCCTCTTCGTAGGCAGAAACTGCTTTGGAGGCACAAGCCCTCTTCGGAGGCTCTCAAACAAAGACCTCTTCGTAGGAAAAAACTACTTCGGAGGCACAAGCCCTCTTCGTAGGCAGAAACTGCTTCGGAGGCACAAGCCCTCTTCGGAGGCACTCAAACAAAGCCCTCTTCGTTGGCAGAAACTGCTTCGGAGGCACAAGCCCTCTTCGGAGGCACTCAAACAAAGCCCTCTTTGTAGGCAGAAACTACTTTGGAGGCACAAGCCCTCTTCGGAGGCACTAAAACAAAGACCTCTTCGTAGGCAAAAACTGCTTCGGAGGCACAAGCCCTCTTCGTAGGCAGAAACTGCTTCAGAGGCACAAGCCCTTTTCGGAGGCACACAAACGAAGCCCTCTCCAGAGGCACAACAGAAAAGCCCTCTCCCGAGGCACAGCAAAAAAGCCCTCTTCGAAGGCACATTCCTACCCTCGGCGGTAAAATGCTAAACAAAGCCCTCTAACGAGGCACGTCCAATAGATCAAAACATTTCTTCAGAAGCTCGCTTCACTACGTAGGGGAATCCACTTTTCAACAAATAAAAGTGATCATCCCCGAAAGTAGAAGTGTTCTTTAAAAAGAAAGAAAAAACTTTTCCGATACAAAGCGTATTCTATTAAAAGCAAAATAATATTTCCTCAAAACGGAAGAATTATTCTCTAAAATAAGAGTACAAGTCTTTTCAGAATATTGCAGTAAGCCATGATATGGGGGCATAGAGCTATATAAATAAAAACAACGCTCAAACATCATACCACGAGCTCACTGCAATATCATATAAAGTAAATAAAGAAACTTGTGCAAAAAACAAGGAATAAATGCATTCACACATATACTAATAAGAAATTGTACGAGTAAAAAGAACCATTTTATTCCATACTATGAAATTTTTGTACATATGCAGGTTTCAACAAGCGGGGGCCGGTATCCGCACAAACTCCGGTCAATACATGCAAAAAGCAAAAAGCAAAATAAGAAGCGTAAAGTCCAGCTCATTACTCCTTCTTCCCACCACCTTTAGAACTCTTGCCCGGTCTAATGATTAATTTCTGAATCTGGCGCTGACGGGTCGGGGAAGAAGGAGATGAAGGAGTAGCTGGATCTTCCTCTACTTTGTCTTCACCAGCAGAAGCATCTTTCTTCTTCTTCTTCGTAATTGCGCGCTTCCCCTTCTTCTTTGAAGAAGACTCACTGCCCGGACTAATTAGCTCAGATAGCTTCGTGTCATCATCATAAGGCTCTGGAGTCTTCTCGCCTTCTTCAAGTCCCCCAACCTTCTGCTCTTGCGAAGCAAGTAGATCGTCCAAGCCTTGAAGGGCTCCTATTTGTTCTTCCTGCGATCCTAGCTGAGAAGCAGGAGTGACTTGAAGGGATAAAGGAGGAACAGCTTGAAGGGGAGAAGTTTGCGCAGCTCTCGGTAATTCCGCTACAGAAGAAAAGAAGTTAAAATCAGTATTCTCCGAAAAAAGAGAAGATATTGGTTCATCGAGACTTAAGTAATCAGCGAGAAATGCATCAAACTCAGGTGAAGCAAGCAAGTAATCCGCTTGACCTGGATCAACATCAAAGTTACCTGGAGAAGTCGGTTTAATCATTTCAATTTCAAAGTTTTCGGCTTCAGTGTCATCCTGGGTTTTCTCTTCGGCTTGAACAGTGGGAGGCTCGGTAATTGCGGTTTTAACTTCGGCTTTTGCAGGAGGTGGAGAATAAGAACTAGAGCCAATGGTATCAGGGTCGACCGGAGCCGAAGGACGAGCGGGGTCAGTTAAAGTCGCTTTCTCTAAACGCTCTCCTCCTCCTGCTTCGGCTCGCTCCCTAGCAAGCTGCTCTTTTCCCCTGGCAAGGGCGGTACGTGCCTCATCATCCAGATAAGTCACCTCAAGATCCGCTTTTGCATAGCCAGCACCTCCGAACATGTCAATTATCGCTTCCCACACTTCAGCGAAAGTAATTTCATATGTCGGTCCCAGAAATGAGAGGCTCCCGCGTCCCAAGACACTATGGATGTAAAAATCAAACAAAGTAGAGCTAATTTTGCCCTTCGTCGCCTCGTGCGACTGCTCAGCCGCTTCTTTTCCGGCAATGGCTGCAACTTGACCGACAAATGCTTCATCCCGCTCTTTTTCAACATTAAGAAGTCGAGCTTTTAACGCTGCAATCTCCGGGTCTTGGGAGTTAACTCTTTCCCGCAGCTGAGCGGTATCTTTGCGGTATTTTTCATTTACATGCCGCTCTGCCTCAAGTTTCGTCTCAGCATCTCTTTGAGCAACATGTGCATCTCGCACTTGTTTTTGAAGGACCTCTTCTTTTTGAGAATGCGAAGCGGAAGAAGTGGCAAGATCTTCCTTTAGATTCTTAACTTCAGACTCAAGTCTCACGTTATCATCAACGATGCTTGTCATTTCTGCATCGTGTTGCTTAAGAATCTTCTTCCACTCCGAATGATCATTTTCCATAGTCAACATAGCTTCGAGATTCGTGCGATTAACTCTTTGAAGCTCGTCAACCAGCTTCTACCATCCGGACATTCTCTCGATGTCAAGCTTAACAGCATCAAGATTCCTTAGCATGGTTTGCTTATCGATAGGAACCAAGTCCAAGTCAAAGCGCACTCCTTTTAAACACCAGTTTGGGAATCAGCTTTGAAGTGTAGAGGGAGCACCCTTGACTTGATACTGAGGCCTGTTAATAATTGTCTGAATATCAGTTGTCTCGAGAGCAGGAGAACTAGAAGGAATTTCTATAGAAATGGAAGCAGCAGTCTTTTCAGAAAATGCAGACGCGTCCTTTTCATTAAGTTTGGTCTGTTTGCTTGGATCTTCGGCGATGTGACCTTTCCCTTTAACGTCATAAGATTTCCTTTTACGGGAGCCATCATCCTTTCTTCTTTGCCACTCCTCATAAACTTTTCTTTCATGAGCTTTTCTGGCAGCTCTTTCTTCATCTGTTTCCCTCGGGGCAGTGAGATAGCGCCTATAATCATAAGTGTCGTGACTTCCATGGCGATGGAAATTGTCATAATATGAGCCAGTTCGCCCCATCGGAGAATTTGAAAATGAAAAGGGCAAGTCTTAAAAATTTTTAGAGTAAAGAAATTAAGTGTGAGTAACTGCTAGATATTCTTAAGTGTGTGTGGTTTGTAAACTATGCGCGTCAAACTACAAACCACTCTTTGGTTGAGGAGCGATATCAGATTGTGAGGTAGGAGTGAACTTTTGAGCTGACGAAATTTGCTACAAGGCAGATGTCACTTCAACTGCTGGAGATGTGACTTTCGTTGTATCGTCTTTGAAAAGCTCGCGTGAAGTCACTATCAGGTCGCTTAGTTCACCAAAAATGTCTTCGCCATCGTGCCGGGCGGAACTCTCTTTTTCACCATCGGGTCGGGCGGAGCTCTCTTTTTTAGCTTCTTCATCGGCTGCTTTCTCGGGGCATTGAGGAAGTTCCTCCTCTTCGATGACCGGAGAGAGTATAAACTTGCCAGATGAACCCGCAACATCGGCAGAGGTGGAACACTTCACCAGTGCAGCCTCTACAGTATGTTCCTTCGGAGCAATCCCTTCTGCAGAAACTGGGGCATCCGATATCTCTGCTTGAGAATCAGAAACTTCATGAATCTGAGTAGATCGGGAGGAGTGTAGAAGTCCGAACTGATGTAAAAACTCATCCTTCAACAAAAATTGAACGCTCATCTCCTCAACCGGCACGGCCATGAGCCTCTCAAAAGTTGGTTTGTGACCCGGATCCCTAGAAGGAGGAGGAAGCACTGAAAAGTAAAGGGCGAAGTTAACTATTGACAACTCGGGCTTCGAAAAGTTCAGAAAAAATAAGGAACAAAGATAAATGATCTTACTTCCTTCTCTCCAGATAGCGTAGAATCCCGAAGGACAGCGAACGAAGAAAAACTGACTCAGAAACCCGTGAGCACTCTCGGGAAGACCAATGATCAGTTTGCGGTTCCTAGAACTTCTCACAAGCATTATGGAGGGATGTTCTTTATTTTTAGCAAATGTGCATAAGTAACAGACTTCATCAAAACTCGGAAAACGGTTGAACGTCCTCCTGAATAGCACACATAGCCCCATCAGGATGGCATAGCCATTGGGGTGTAGCTGAAAAGGAGAAATAGCCAATCGGAGAAGAAGTTGCTGAAGAAAGTTGTTGAAAGGAGGGATAGCTTCACTCATGCACATTTGACGATTCCTTACGACGAAACCAGAAGGTGGTATATCAACAGTGTCGTTTTTCTCAGGAAGTATGGCATCTGCTTCAGCAATCCCGAACTGAGTGCACAGTTGGCGGAAAACTTTATATGTTAGTGTAGTTGAGGTCCTTTCTGGAGGATCAGTTAATGGAGCAGGAATAGGAATAGCCTCTCCAGCTTGAACTATTACTTCTTCTTGTTGAGAAGTCATTCTACACAATCAACTGGATATTCAAATATGAAGGTGCACGTTTCCTAAATAGTGTGAAGTGTTGTGCAGAACTAACAAAAATAGAAAGCAAACATAACTGGAATTAAACTAGTTGACAATTGGTCGATTACAAGATTTCAGGACTTGTTAATTTAAAACTCAAGTGAAGTGTTAATGCAAACGAATCAGCTTTAGTTGACTATTTTAGTTTTGCTTTAATACTTCACTTAAATTGGTTGGTTTACAGCATTTCGTTCACACAGTTCATTTAAGTTGATTATTCTTTATCGACTAATCTGTCATTCGATGTGGGCAGTTAATGGCAGTATATTCGTCCCAGTTTTCTGCAAATATTGTGTTTAACATATTAGCATTAGAAATAATCTGTAAAGAAGTTCAAACAGTTCAAAGCTCAAGCAATTCAAGGTTTAGGCAGTTTAGTCCGGCAGTTCAAGTCGAGCATTCAAATTGAAATTATGCTTCAAGATAGGCAAAGCATTTTTTAACTAAGTGTTAGCTCGTCCACGACCTAGAAGTAATGTTGCGAGTTAATCTAGGTCGCTAGTTCTTTAGATCGTGATACTTATAAGAGACTTCGGGTCAAAATAAGAGGAATTTTTCCAAGTCCTAGCTCGGTCACGACCTAAAGCTTATGCTGCAACTAGTTAGGTCGGTCAAGTATGCTAGGTCGCGAAGGTTCATGGGTCGCTCAGATTCGCTAGGTCGTTTTTAATGAAAACTCGAGCTATCTTCCATCCAAGCTAATGCCTCGCTTCACTTAATCAGTTGACCTCCTCTTCCCTCAGTAACTCATCAACCCGCCAACTCGAGATCCATTAACCCGATAACCTGTTAAAGACCTTATCATCTCCTCTAAACTCGCAGACCAGATGACTCGAAATATTGTAACCCATTATCTTCTCCTCGCGAATCATCCAAAACCTAATCAAACCACCCCAAGCTCATCAGCAATCGATCGTGACAAGACTCGTGATGAAGCATGGTGTAAGGAATTGGATTAGGGCTAGAAAATGGGGAGTCCAGGTTCGTAAGTTAATGGCAATCATTAAATTGAACGGACAACGAATTTACTTACGCAGTGCGATGATGAGGATTGTAGGAACTAAATCGATGGCAAGATGAACTGATTGGATTCGTCTCTGAAAGCTCCGAAGGTCGTTAATGGCGGAAGTAATCACTGAAGCAATTAGGTGAAGTAGAAGAAGCGACCTAAGCTGTTTATACACCGGGACAGTGAAATGCGAATCGGCAACAAACGACCTAGTTTCCTCCTTAAGTCGTTCACGACCTAACAACTCATCAAAGCACGAGTTAAGGAAATCGAAGCACACGACCTACGACCTAGGCGTGTACTTTGAGGGGCAAATGTTAACTCCTCTTAGTTAACGACTTAAGGAACTAAGCGACCTAAGGAGGCTAATGACCTATGGGGTGAAGCGACCTAACCATGGATCGGTCCTAGCGACCTAACAAGATAAGCCAGCAAGCGACCTAACTTCGTAAGAAGGCTAGAGACCTAACTTCTCCAACGACCTAACGACTTAAGGGGTTAGCGACCTAGTGACTTCTGTCTTCAGCGACCAAAAAGCTTCAACGACTTAAAAGATCAAGCGACCTAAAGCATATGTGACCTAAGCAATGCCACTACCTAACGACCTAAGAATGAAGTGGTCTCAGCGACCTAAGCAATGACGCCGACCTACGACCTATATTAGGTCGCGCGCGACCTATTAACTCGCTCCGAAGAAATCAAGATCAAACGAGATGAGCCAGGTTACATCCCCTAGATCGCTGCCGACCTACGACCTAACTTAGGTCGTTCACGACCTAAGACTTGGAAATTGAATCCTGCGCAGATTTTTCCCTATAAATACTAGAGCTACTCCAACAGCAAGTGGACTTTTGTCTCATTTCTGGAACGCCATTACGCTGCCGTTTTCTCAACTCAACCAGCACTTCAATCTCTCCAAACACCAAAGACACTTCAACGAACTTCAAGATGAGATCGAACACATTCAACATGAATTCGAAAGCTTCTTCTCCATACAAGTTCTAGCTACTCGTCTAAAGTTGTTGTAATCGAAGTGTATTGTAAAGAATTGTAATTGAATCATCAATAAAGGAGATTAAAGTGGACATAGGCTAAATCTTAAGCCGAACCACTATAAAACTGTTGTCTCGTTACTTTTCTGCTATTTTCTGCTTATTTCTGTTCACGTACCAACGGGTGGTGCTTTCACATTACTAATACACACACCACGGTGTTAGCGTTCAATTTTTAGCGTTAACAGTTAAGACAAAAAAATTTCAAAAATTTCAATTTATTAACCCAAACTTATACTTATCCCATACTGTTTCTTCAAAAATAAATCAAAATGCTAAAAAGAAAATGTTTTTGAGATTTAAAAATTTTGAGAATTTTTTTTAAAAACCTTTTCAGAAACAAAGAAAAAATTTGAAAAAATAAAAAAGAATACAAAAATCAATTTCCCTTTTGGAAAATAAAATCTATTAGTAAATATTTTAAAAAAACAAACAAAAACATTCTTGAAAATGTCATAATTTCCTTACAAGAATTTTACGATAGTTGTGAAAATCAATATAATCCATATAATTACACTCAAAATTCTTATGGATATTTTAATAATGACTATTGTACAAACGGTTCGAATTTCAAACCATAAAATTTTCAAAATGATGAACAACCCTCAACTCTTGAAAATAGCATTTCATCTTTACTTAAATTCTCTACACAACAAATTCAAATGATAAATGATTTGTGTAATTTTTATTTGTGTGATAACTCAAGTCAAAATTTTCAAAGTAATCAAGATTTAAAATCACTTCAAAATTCAAACGATTTCGAGTATAACCCATGCCAATTCAATTTTGAACTACAAAATGAATTTCAAAATCAAAACAAAAATGTGATCCACTTTTCAAATAATTTGGGCAACGGTAATAATCTCGACTACGATACGAGTGAAAAATTTTTATCTCAACAAATCCAAATCGAAAATTCTCAAGTAAATAACTATATATTGGATTTTGTTGAACAAATGGACGAAATCTACAATGATCACATGGATTTGTTGTTCGAAACATATATGAAACAACGTGAGAATAAAACCAAATCCCAACATGTTACGAGTCAAATGACAATCCATCTTTTATCCAAGTCGACGATTTTCAAACAACAACTTTTGAAACTGAAAATGATGATCTTAATGAAGTTGTTGAAAACACAGTAATTGAGTTGGATTTAAATTCTTTTGAGGGTGAGAAACTCGATTTAAAATTCGATCTTCCTTTTCCTGATTTTGAAATTTTAAACACAACAACTTTGGATTTTGAACTTGACACATGTAATAAAGTTGTTAAAAATTCAATAAAGGAAGACGAATTCAATGAACACGATTTCTTTGGACTTTTCGAAAATGAGTTGTTAAATTCTGAATGGGAAGATTTGAATCACCATAATTTTGAAATCAATAATTTTGAAAAATTTGTTGATGATGAGCTTAACTTTCAATTTGGTGAAAATAAACTTGAATTTCAATCAATTGTTTTATCAACCCCAAAAATCATCGAAAATAAAACAACTCATACGATCTTCAATAAAACGACATTCGTTTTTCTAAATCAACATTCAATTTTGAAATCTTTTACGGTTTGGCTTTCCGAGCTTAAGCCATGTCTCGCATACTTGGCGAGACAAATGAATCGGATTTTGGAAGACCGTTTCATTTACTCTTTGACGATTTACTTTCTGATATCGTGTAAATAATCTTTTCACTTTTATGTAAATATATGTCATATTTTTATTTTTCTTTTATTTTTCTCCTTCCACTTGGGTTGATTGTGGGGACACGGTCAAATCAAGTGTGGGAGGGAGTCTCATCTTCTTTTTGATTTTTTATAGTTTATTTTACATTTTCATTTCAAAACCCAAAAAAAACAAAAAAAAACTCAAAAAAAAATTAAGCATTTTGATTTATTTTTAAAGAAACACTATAGGATAAATATATGGTTTGGATAATAAATTGAAATTTTTGAAAATTTATTTGTCTCAAAAAAAATAAAAATAAAGTTCGATTACAAATAATGATGGTTTAACTAGTATATAAGAAGATTCATGGAGATAATTATGAAATATATTCTAATTGAAAATCCTTTTTTAAAAAAGTGGTTGATTTAAATTAAAGGATATAACATTTTTTTTGTCTTCTAAGTTAAATAGTGCTAAGATGATTTTGCAAAACTCTCTCTTCAAAAAAAACACAAAATAAAGTATTGTATATATGTATGAATTTTTCTTAATAAACACATAGAGTCATGTGTTCACTCGCCATGCTCTATATCGTTCTCACGTAAGCCCGAAAAGTAGTGCACAATCGGTATATCTGGCCTCAGTTTTTCTGAGTTAGGTGTGTGTATGTAAAAATTATTTTAGTAATAACCCCTACAGTTAATAAGTATTCACACTTGTGTGTTCCCTTGCCACGCTCTGTATTCCCCTCTCATCAGTCCGCAAGGCAGTGCATGGGTGATATATCTGGCCTCAGTTTTCTGAGTTAGGCATATGTAAATATTCTAAATATCAATAAAAAAATTAAAAAAATAGAGAGAATAACCAATTGAAATCCAAGCACTATTTTAACTTGTTTGATTTGACTTGTTATTGAAATGAAATGAGAACACCACTTTGATAAACTTTGATAATCAATAAAGGATGCATTTTATGGTTACACTTTTCTATCAACTGAAACAATGAGTTAAACTATTGTCTATTTGTTATGATAACTTGATTTTTGTTGGAAACTTTGATGAGTAAATGAGTTAAATCTTCAAGATATTGACCAAACTTATATTTAAATTATTTGTGCCTATTTAAAAGTAAATCTTTCATTCGTAAATATTTTCAAAAACTCACATTCGTCTCTTTGTAAATAAATCTTGCATTTTGTAAATATTTTCGTCCTGCATTTGGATTTTGTAGGTAGTATCCGCGGGAAACCCTCACGAGACAACACTCATCCTACTGGGGACACCCAGAGGTTTACGGGCTTGTTGCATATGCTCAATGCAATCGTGCTCCCTATGAAAATGGATTTATCTTATTTTTTCTTTATTCGAGGATGAATAAAAAGATAAGTGTGGGGGTATTTGATGTGCACGTAAATGTGCATATTTTTACCACCATATTTAATCTATTTAAATTAAATAAATGATCATATTGGGTATTTTAACTTGTTTAAACAAAAATTCAAATTATTTCAAATCGTCACCTATTCATCTTCATCCGAGGGAAAAATGGTCATTTTTGTGCATATATTAATTTGAGAAAATTTAATTGTAAATTTCTATATTATTTTGTAGGAATTTTTCTTCATATACAAGTGGTTTCATGAAGGTATATGCATGCACAAGAGTGAAGATAAAGGAATGAAGATGGAAATAATTTAAAGGCATGATAATAGAGGATCCCACCTACCTTAATGTACAAATTAGAGCCAATCTACATGCAAATGGCCATTAAAACTTCATGCACACTTAATGGATGATTACTTTATGCTAATGATTACTTGGCCTCCACAATTCCTAAGAGGGTACTTTGGGTAGTTCCTAAAAAATTAATTAGGGTTTCCAAAAATGTATAAATACCACTTATCTTCATGTAATTAGTCTCCTCTACTTTAGTCTCTTCTTTTAGGCTTTCTTCCTCTTATCTTATTAGTTTAGATCAAAAATAAAATGAAAGCTCTCTTTCTTTTCATGGCTACTTAGCCATTTCTTATTTCATGTAATTTATTTTTTATGCAACTTTAATACATTGCTCTTTTCTTTTCTTGTTTATTTCCTTTCATGCTAATAGTGTAGTTTGATTTTAATGCAAGTAGATTAGTTTTATTTCTTGTCAATTAGCTCTCTTTTCCTCTTCTTTTTTATTCATGTTGCAAGCTACATATGTTGATTTGATAACAAATATGAGAGGCTAAACCCCTTTAATTTAGGGGTAATGAAGCTCTCTAATTATGTAGTTTCAACACTTCGATAGTTATTGCTCTCTTTTTGTGCTTAGTGGAAAATGATTGTTGATGTGATTTATTGTTTCATGTTAAATTTGACAGTCTATGTTGTTCATAACAAATAGGCTATGCTTAAACAATCACAAACAAAAGTTACCTCTTCATTTACATATGATTATGGTAATGAAGTGATATTAAAATTAAAATTGGATGGTCTATATTTCTAATCAATAGTTAATAGGCCATGCTTAAAATAGATTTTATTTTCAACTTCATTGTCATTTTTCATGAGAATTAAATAGTGGTTTAAGGGGCGTGTTATAGTTTGATAACTTATGTTGAGGTAATTAATAGCATAAATAAGCCATACTTATGATAAGCACATCATTTAAACTAACTAATGACCAAAAAAGAGAGATCATAATTTCATTATTTGTTGATTTATGTGATCTAGAGAGTGGATTTATCTCTAAATTGACTTTCTACTTTCATACTTATATCACTTTTAATTTTCTAGTTTGTTAGTTTTCTCATTTTCTGGCTTAAACACACTCTCTAATCTTGGTTAATTTGATTGAATAGAGATTTAAAATCTAACAATTCCCTGTGGATCGACCCTTACTCGCCACGTACTAACATTTGTACGCCGTGCGCTTGCGGTAATTTATTATAAATTCGTTCGGCCGTTTTCTAACTCGATAAAGAATCGGTCGACGAACAAATAATATCAAAGAAAAAATAAAAATATTTACACATATATATGTTATCACTCCACCTCAATACCAAGTGCAAAAACCTCATATTCCCTCTACTACTCATGCCATCCTAATATTCCAAGCTAAGCCCGAGCACCACTCATCCAAGGTCAAGGACTAGAGCATCAAATGAGAAGGAAGCAAGTCGGGGAGCTCCAAAGCAAGGAAAAGAGGAGGAAGTGCTGCCGAAATCGATTGGGGAAGCTACAGAAATGTTTGATGGAGTGGATAAAAATAGTGACTACTCAATGCTTATTAAATGATAAACAATCGCTATAACTATTTTTAAGTATGATAATATGACTATTCAATCTCTTAATTATTTTTATGAATGTTTGATAACTTGGTTGATTATATAATTGATTATATGGATGTTGATATGGTTGATAACTTGGTTCAGATAAATTATGAGAAGTCATAATAAAAATGGTTAATTAATAAAAAAGTAATTCATTTAATGTGTTTATGGAGTTTATTGAGCCTCTTAATGCTTTTTGAATATAAGAAGGTTGAAAATAAATATTATAATAATACGATATTATGAAATAATTTAAAAGTGAAAAAAGGTTTAATAGGGAAAATATTGGTTAAATGTTTGAAAATCGTTTATAAATTTTTTATAAACATTAAAATTTAATCTAGAGAAGTTTTGACAAATAATGAATTTGGATTCAAAAATAGGCGCGTCGCGTAACGGGGGTTCGCGATTTCGTGCCGTAAAAGTTAAATCCTTCTATAGGATGGAATTGGAGTTGAATTTTTTTGCAATAAGAATTTTCCATACTATTATATCTAAACTTTTAAAAAAAGAAAATTGAGATTTCGATAAGTAAATTTTGAAATATGAGTAAAACAATTTTTCGAAAAATTCGCAGTTTTGCAGTTAGAAATACATAAAAGGATTTCTTTGAAAATGATATTTTAAAAAATATGAAATAAATTCTAAAAATCTTATAGAATGTTTTAAAAGTTATTTGAGTTATAAAAAAGTATTTCCAAATGATAGAAAAGTTGTTTTGATCAATATAGCTTAAAAAGCACTTTTCGCACACTTTTTCGCAGCACTTTTCTATAACTTTTGAAATATAGTTTTAAACACAACCATTATTTTCCAAATCTTTTGTAAAGGTTCTTAAATGATTAATAAACTATTTTAAAGGTGATTTGAAGGATTTATGGAATGGTTAAATAAATGACTAAAAGTTAGTAGAATATGTTAAATGATTTAGAGTCGATCAAATAACTTGACCGCCTTATGGGTGACATAGTGATAGTGTCTAGGTTTGAGTTTGGAAAACCAGTTTCCTGCTCTCCTTGGCTATCCGGACTGGCCCGACGAAGGGGACAGTAAATTTGACTTACTCCGATCAATTTTCCAAAGTATAAAGGATATAATTTTCCAAATTTAAACAACTTGGATTTTATGGAGATAATCTATTTATGCTTGGTGTTAAATCCCGAAGAGGGAACTCGTGCAATTCATGAAATTTAAAGGTGATTTCACCTTTGTTCCGCCCATAGTACTTGTTGAATACAAGAATTGATATTAAGTAGACTTAGATGATTTCTATAGATTCTGCTCACTTAATATTTGTTGGTTCTGGATTAACATCCTAGATAACATGGTTTTAACTCAATCAAAATTTCGAGTTTTGAATTAGAAATCTTTGTTAAGATTTAAATGAAATGATTTGGGAATATTTTCCTAAGTGAATAATGAAATGATTTAGAATCATTCCAAGATTAAAAAAGGTTTAATTAACCAAAAAGGATTTGATAAGCGAGGCTTAATGATTCCATATACTATTAAGAAGATAAATGGAATAATTTAAAATAATATGTCTCTCTGAGATATTTATGAATGAATAAAAAGATAAATTGAATGATGATTGGTAATCACATATGAACTTAACATCCTTTTAATTGATGATTGGTTCGGAGGAAACATGGTCGGATTTGGTAACTCCTATCTGAAAACCACTTCGAACCAATGTATACATTTGGAAGTGAAGACGTGACGATGATGATTTTTGAAGACAGAGATCTTCAGAATGAAGGGCTTCTTGCCACTAGTCCCTCGGGGTGTAATTTACTATATCATATATTTTTAGTGGCAGTAGTGCACCTAGGGATAATTCCCGACAGGATGTAGTAAGTGGAGTGCCTTCGGTTTCGTTCAGTCCCAGAACGAACTTGTATGGATGAATGTCTGATATTGCATTTCTGAGATCACAATGTTGACTTTTACAAACATACATCTGTTTGGTGGGGGAGAAGGCAACTTCTCTTAGCTTAACCCCTTCTCTGAGACGTACGAGCTCAGAGGTTGTACATTTGTGAAAGTTAATAGTGATCGAAGGAATTGCAATGTGGCATTCAAGGTGGAACCTGTGATGATCAAAGCATGGCTTTGCGAAAAGCAAAGCGTCGCTTTGCGAATAGCAAAGCGTGGCTTTATGAAGCACAGCCTCACGAGCCTCACATCCCAGGAATGGTATGGGATACTATGTGGTCCGAAGGACATATTTTCGAGCTATTATTGAGGAAAAATGTCCCTGAAGGCACTTGTTGCCATATTGTATGAATGGATAGATATTGGAGGCTGACGGAGACCGTGTAAATCCTAGCGGAGTAATACTTTATTTCATAGTAGTATAACAGCTTAGTTCAAAGGCTGACGAAGACCGTGTAAAGCCATGCAGAAACTATGTTTTATAGGTGGATTTTCGGCTCTAAATGTTCACCAGTTCCCTATCATGTTGAAAATCCAATTCCAATACATTGTCTTTATGGTTTTGATTGTAGGACCTATGTGACGCCCCGGCTCCAATGATCAAAATATTAGAGAGAGTTTACCGTCCGATAGCTCCGATCAATGGGCACTAAAGGAGCGATGTCTCATATACACTACTTTGGATCAACATTGATACGTTAAAATACCTGAACATCTCTGAAATGGTACATATCTCATCTCGACACAATGTAGTATACATGATTTCAAGGAAATTTGTATCTAAATCACATATCAGAACAAAATATATAATAGTTTCACAAAACAGCGAACCAAAAAGATATATATATATACACACATATACATATACATAGGTACAAACAGACGTCAGACTATCACCATATATCTACAACTAAGACATCATGCATACTATACATAACTGCCCCAAAAATGAAGTCCTAATACATACATAGACAAATATATACAAAGGACATACAACATGACTACACAAAATCAACTTAGCATAGTTCAACGGACTCTAAATGTATATCTCTAACATTTCTCCTCCAGATGACTCTAATAGTTCCTTTGAGGCATGTAGAAAGCGTGCGTCCATGAAGCTCTAATTCTACAACTACCTTAAATTTATATATTGTGTGCCAGTTGCCGTCCATCTCAATGTCATATGAAATCACCTTAAAACGTGAAAAGGTAATCATCCTTAAAAGCCTCATTGTAACGACCCGTATTTTTGGATCATCAAATTCGAATATTTAAAATGTAACGACCCATAATTTAATCACTTTGAACATGAATAGTTAATATGTTTTTAAATGATTAAATAATGGATTTTATATTTAAAATTATTAATCCTGCCTAATAAAATAGAATAGTGTAATTACCTGCCTAATAAAACAAGAAAGAATTATTAGCGTTGCCTAATAAAACAAAATAGTAAAATTACTTGCCTAATAAAACAGAACAGTATAATTACTTGCCTAATAAAACAAAATAGCATAATGATTATTATATTCCATGCGGATGGTTGTTATTAGACCACAATCTAGTCGAATCAGGTTCTGCCATGCGGATGGTTTACATTGGACCAAAATCTGGTCGAATCATGTTATGCCATAGTTGATAAGGAGAATTTCTATTGGTCCAAAATGTGGTCGAATCAAATTAAGCCATCAAGATGTTTTCTATTGGACCAAAATGTGGCCGAATCAAATTTGGCCATCAAGATGTTTTCTATTGGACCAAAATGTGGTCGAATCAAATTAGGCCATAAGGCTGGTTTCTATTGGACCAAAATATGGTCGAATCTGGTTAGGCTATAGGAAATGACTAAAGTACCCTTCTCTTCACCTATAAATAGCCAAGTCCATATCTCATTTTATTTCATTCACAAACTAAAGAAAGGAGGAGTGGATCCCACGGTGAGAAACTACATCACTTAATATAGTGTTTATATTGGTTGTGATTGGATGAATGGATTGATAGTTATGGATGTTTTAACTATATGATAGTTATATCAGTATTTAATTGTTAAAATATTCAGTTATACCATATACTGCTTGTTTGGATGATATGAAGGTATATATGGATGTTAATAGTGATAACACTGCACGTTACACTTATTATACACACCCATTTGGATTTAAACGGATATTGGTTAAGTCTCGATTTAAAATAATAATAATATAATATTCAAATTTGAGTGGGAATTTGAATATTCGAATTTTATAATTTAAACTATTTGGAAATGATATTGGAGATATATTGAAAAACTTTTGTAAAAGAAGTTATTTATTTGAAATCATTTTAAATATAAAATGGCATGTTCAACTTTGGAAATATAAATAATAATTTAAATCGATTTTAGAAAAGTGAAGTTAAGTTCGCTATATAAATAAAGGTTTATAATCAATTAAATGATTCCAATAGTATTATATATAGTTTATTTTGATTTCTGGAAAGTTTGGATTAAATCGGATGAAAATTAGAAAAATAATATTATTATAATATTTAAATATTCAATTAAATCAATTAAATTGAATAAAAAGGTTATGAATTGAGAAATGAAGTTTTTCTAGTATATATGAAGTATATATATGATTTAAAAGATAATAGAAGTAATTTAAATCATATTTGAATGGTTTTAGTTGTACAAATACACTATATTTGCGACACTAATCTTAGACCTTACTTAACAAATTAAGTAACGTCGTTTTAATCGGAAATTGGTCGGATTAATCTTTTAATTAAGATTTATTATGGAATGGCGAAATCTTTTAAAGATTTAAAGGAATACGATTCATATTTATGTTAAGTCTAATAATTGGTTTTATTTACCAAATTTTAAGGAAGAGACTTATACAATCCTGTATATCCATATGGTTTGGAAATAGCGCTTATTATTCGGAAAGACCGGATTTTCCCATTTTGAATAATAACACGACATTATAAAGAGAATGATGGATAAGAAGGCAATGATGAAGACCGGGATCTTCTCATTTAAAGGACTGCTTGTTGATTTCTCTTTACAGAGTTGCTCCTGTCTAGAGAACAGAACCCTATATTTTTAGCAGTGGTCCTGACAATGTTTGGGGATTTACCGGATATACAAGGACCTCTCACCTTTTGGGCAAAGGTTGAGGAATAAGGTGCCTTTGATTTCGTTCAGTCCCAGAACGAACTTGTGAATGTATGGATTGTCTGACATTACATTCTAATTTTATATGATTGATCTTTATTAACGTATATCTGCTTGGTGGCGGAGAATTTATTCTCTTAGCTTAACACCCTTCCTTGAGACGTATGAGCTCAAAGGTTATGCGTTGGTAGAAATCAGTTATGTAATTTTCGATTGGTAATGTGACATTCCGAAGAATGTTATGGATGGATCAAGGCTGTTGTTGAAAAGCAAAGCCTTGTGGGTACGAGACTTCACGAACCTCACACCCCGGGAATGGCCGAAACAGGAATGGATGCGACAAGGTGTAGGATGTCTATTCCCTTCTAGATATATATAGTGATACCATGGTATGGAACCCAGGTATTCACTTTGTGGAATATATATTTATATAGCTGTACTGTGGTCTTACACGCCCAGTATTTGCTTGATGTGGATGTTGGAAAAGATCGGGGCCCCGTTTTAAAGGTTGGTAACAACCGGGGGATGGATAGACTTGAGTAAGTAGTTACCATTGAGTGGTAACCCGGCCTTGTGTTGGCAGAGAAACAGTAGTTTCTCGGGACGTCCCTCTAGAGGCGTACCCAATCGTAGATGAGGAAGTTCCTTTGCCTGGTCATTATTGGAAACCCATTCTCCAATACGAACCTTGTACGGTTTTGATTGTATTACCCACTGTTTAATACAGTGGCTATAGTAGGCATACCATCATGTAACGTATGCTGGCTAAATTAATAATTTTATTTTGAAAATGGTTTTCAATCACTAAGCACTATAATAATATTTAAAGGATATTTTTAACGTATCAAAGGCATGTTTGACTGTTATAAGGAGAAACCTCGACCATGTGTGCGTTTGCATCTTGTGTGCGGATCGAGACCTTATGATAGTTTCATTTTCCAAAAGCATATACGGAAATTGTTTTCAAAAGCAACTATATTTTTAAGTTCTCACACCAGTCCCATGACTGACCTGGAGTTTATTGTTTTCCCCTAAACTCTGGGTGCCCATAATTTTCCATACGGGCAGTCTAGAGTTAGGTTTGTCAGTTAGATCTGGAGCTAGGATATTTGGAGCAATTATGGATGTAAGACTTGAAGATGGAGCATTTGGAGATTTTGCTTTATTTTCCGCTGTAGTTGTTATTCCGCTGTATTTATGTAAACTCTGAAATGTAAACTCTTTTGTATATGAATAAAAGAGAGGTTGTTTCACTTCCGCTGTGTTCTGATATTTCTGATATGTTTATTATCCCAACCCCTAACGATCAAGGATTCCGATCATTTGATTTACGACATTTGAATACATTCAATTAAATTCAGGTGTCGATTTTGAAGGGTCGATAATCCTAATCGCTAGGAAAGACGTGAATCCTTATCTTTTGAGTTGGACTTGTATACATTTTAGTCAATTCAAAGGGTGAGAATTTATAGGTCTTTACACTCATTTTGACCCGATGAGTTGTCAAAAACAAAACCTCGAGTCAGGCTATAAATCTAGCTGTGAGTATAATAGTATAACAATGATTCATATAAATTGTGGAGTCGGGTTATATATATGTGATATTAAAAGAAATAAATGTGTCACACACTCCATAATCTAAACCCGCCCACATCCTATTAAATTATTTCAATTCAAATATGTAACGACCCATAATTTCGATAATTAAAAATGTTAATTAAATAAGGTTTTGTGGTTTAATGTTGGAAAAAAATAAAAATTTGTGATTTAATAAAAAGAATATAATTGAAATGTGATAGTATTAATTTAAGATAATTGATAACTGCTTTGAATGAAATTCTAATTAAATGAAATGATTAAAAAGTTATGATTGGTTATAGATTGTAAATAAATAGTAACAATGTGTGTATTAATTTATAATTGGATTAAAAGAGTAATTGATAATTTAAATGTTGTATTTATTAATGAAATATTATGTAATAAATTGTAATTGAATAAAAATTAGTGTTGTGCAAATAATTATAACATTTGTGTAGACAATCAACTTATAAATGTGATTAAATTAAGCTAAAGGTGACAATTGTTATTTGTTACCTATTTGTTTAACTTGTTGAAATCAAATTGGAAATAAATTGCATTAAATGTAATTAAATATTACGTTAATGTGAATTAAGACAATAACTGTAGAATATTGAGGAAATAAAATGCAAATTAGTGTTAGTTTTACCGATTTGACAATAAATGATTGAATAAAAAATTGAAATCAAATTTAATTAATTTATTGGAATTAAAATATAATTAATTGGATTTAATTACAGTTGAAATTGAACACTGTAATTAGTGTAATATTCAACAGTGAATTGATTTATAAATTTATTTTTTTAAATGTGTTTAAATTACTTAAATGTAAATATTGTTCTACTTATTAACTTATTATTTAATCCGTTGAAACCAATTTGGAAATCAATGAAATAAATGTAATTAAATATTGCAGTTAATATAAGAAAAGATGTTAACTATAGAGTTGAGTGAAATAAAATGAAAACTTATGTTGAATAAATTCATAAGGTAATAGTTGATTTAATATGAGAACATTTAAATTAAAAATAAAAGAAAAAAATGAATAAGTTTAGTAAAGGAGTAAACATATATTTATTTGTTTGAAATGTATTTTAGCTTACAGATTAATTACAGGAATAAGAAATCAATTATTTAACAAGAAATTAATAGCTTTTCGTTTGTATACAATAATTCCATAAACGTTAAATTACTATAAAAGGAATTGAACTTTCTCATTTCTCTTTTAAAATTTAACTTAGAAATCAATGACAATTAATATGATTGGAACATTTTAATTAAAAAGAGAGAAGATGTTAATTATAGACGTATATTGAAATAAATTTAAATTGGGTGATTTATTTCCAATTAATTCAGTTAATGTTTCTAATTTTAGTGGTTGTTTACTGCATATATGTTTGTACCTAAATATAAACTTACGTTTCAGATCCAATTATGTAAAAAAAAGGATTATTTAAGTTTGAAATCTCATATGGTTTTAAATTAAATGTTAATAGGAGATTGTAAAGGGGTAAAATAGATTTACGCTTCACTATTTCCTTTTTACTTAGACTTGATTAGATTTTAATTGCAATATAATTTACCTTTCCATCTTCGTTCTTCTAATTTACACTTACATTCATTGCCTCCTTATGTGGATTAGTAGCATGCCTTTTATTTATGAATGTAAACCATAAGTGGAGATAAAGATGTGCACATATATATATATATATATATATTACACCTATT
This sequence comes from Allium fistulosum, assembly GCA_030737815.1. NCBI lineage: Eukaryota > Viridiplantae > Streptophyta > Magnoliopsida > Asparagales > Amaryllidaceae > Allium > Allium fistulosum. The sequence continues at coordinate 728,767,377 of CM060902.1, read as the reverse complement.
TATATTATCACATTTATGTTGTCATATTTGTTTAATATATGTTAATGCGTTCCTGGTAATATGTTTAATCGAAATGTTAACATGTTTGTTTAAATTCATAATCTAATCACAGAGAGAGATGAAAGGTTCTTAATGCTGTATATTGCCTAAATTAATTAAACAAATTTTTGTAAAGAATTTATTTTTATTTATTGTGTGTTATTGTAAAATTAAATAGATGTAACTATAGGTTTATGGGAGTTAAGGAAAGTTTGAAATTTGAATTCCAAAGGTTGGTTGGTAGTGTACATCTGGTCCATGCATTCCTTCATCATTATTTAATACATACCACATTTCTTTCCTCATTTTTGTTGTTTCTTCATTTTCGTTTATTTCCTTCCACTTTTTCCTGATGCTACATCTTCTTAAACTTGAGTTTCATTTTATATGAATACATATTTTTTTTATTTAATCTTTTGTCACCTCTTTACACCATGTCCTACTCCAATTCCTAAAGTGAAAAAAAATGTGAGTTTGTTGTTTTCTCCATCTCATTTCATATTTCTACAGCCACTTCATTTCTTTTCATTTTGTTTTCCTGTAGCCTTCTTCCACCTCATATTTATTTATTTATTTAATTTTGTAGCCTATATTTCCTAAAGCCTTCACTTTAGAAACATGACATTCATTTTGTCCCTCCACCTTCATTTCTTTATTATTAAATAACCTGCCACTTTATTTCATCTTTTACATTTTTTTCTCCTGACACCTCATATTCATTTAGTTCAAATTATTCTTTACTGACGCTATAATCTCATTAGCAAATTGTTCATGTTTTAAAATTGTTCCTTCATTTTTTTTCTTGTCGCCGCTTCGTTTCCAATGTTTAGACCTCCATTTCAAATCTTCCTTTCCCTGAATCATTTTAATGTGAACTTGCAAATTCAAAAGCTCTCATTTTGCAAATTCAAAAGCTTTCTTTTTTGAAACATGAGTGATGCAGCCCAGACTGATGAAGACTTAGGTCGCCAACGACCTAACTCCCCTGATTTACGACTTAGCACTTTAGTCTTTAAGCCGCGCCATTTTAGGTCGCAAACGAGCTATGAAGTCCGACCTAACAAGCTCCGATCTAACGAGCTCCGATCTAACAAGCTCTGACCTAACGGGCTTCAACCTAACGAGCTTCGACCTAACAAGCTCCGACCTAATGAGCTACATGCCTTAAGTCAAACGAGTTACGACCTAACTCTACCGAGCTCCAGCGACCTAACATCACCTTTAAGCCGCCCCAGCGACTTAATGAAGGACATGAGTTATATGATAAGTCGTTAGAATGACATAATAACCTAAGCCAGAATGATGAGTCATTGGAACGACATAACGACCTAAGCCAGAATGATGAGTCGTTGGAACGACATAACGACCTAAGCCAGAATGATGAGTCGTTGGAACGACCTAACAACCTAAGCCAGAATGATAAGTCGTGGGAACAACCTAGCGAGTCAAAGCAGAACTCATATCACCCAAATTCCTTAGGTCGCTCAAACAAGCTAACGACATATGATAAATCGCGAACGACCTATCTTAGGTCGTGCAGCCTTTAGGTCGCTAAAGTTGATTTCTCTTATGCCGCCTACATGGTTTGGTCGCAAGGCTTGATAAGTCGCATTGATTATAAGTCGCAAGATCTTAGGTCGCGTGAAGATTTCCAAAAGCCTTGGTCTTAGGTCGCTGCGGACCTATCTTCTTAGGTCGTTGCTGCCGTGTGTTCTTAAGTCGCCCAAGTACTAGGTCGTTAACGACCTAGGTTAGGTCGCTGATGGAGGCTGCTGTCTTGAGTCATGTTGTATATAAATGGTGTACTTTTTATATATTTGTTATGTCGTTATGTTTGTAACTCGTATATGTTGTAAATATGTTAAGTCGTAAGTAACTGTTTGTTTTAGGTCGTGAAGGCCTTGTAATGTGTTGTATTGTAACTGTTTGTTTTTAGGTCGTCTATTTTAGGTCGTCTACTATTAAGTCGTAGGTCGTGATGTTTAGGTCGTGGCCGACCTAGGTGTTGTACAAATTTCAGTGTTGAGTTGTAACTTCTATAAATAGGCCGGTGGCGCCATTTGTAATGGTAGTTGATTTGAATAAAAACTTTTGTTTGTTAGCTTTGTGCTTTCATTAAATTGGTAGTTGAGTGTGATCTCCTATCTCCACTTTCGGTTAATCGAGTGCGCTCGATTCAACGACTGCTGAAGCCGATTCATGGTATCTAGTGCGCTAGATCAACGTACGAAGAATCGTAGATCTTTAAACACGGTATAGTGCGCTATCAACGTGTTTAGGATAGCTAGAATTCGGTATCTTAGGATCAACGAATTTGGGCATTTCGGTATTCTTCATTCCATCGATTGCTACTTTCACAGAATCATCATTTGTTATTTCCGCTGCTGCATCATTTGGTATCAGAGCTAGACTTAGCCAATCATAGCTAAGCCGAGTCTTGGAGCCAATATTCTATCGAAGAGTTTGAAGTTCATTTGGTGTTCATTGTGTTCATCGCAAAGTTGCAACAAGGTTGAAGATTTCGATCCATTTCACTTTGGATCTAAGTTCGAAAAGTGTTTGAGTTTTGGCCGTGAAAGCTTGCGCGCCAAATTTGAATCGTGTACGAGCGAGCTACTCACGTTAGGTCGCGAACTATTGTTTCCGAGCTAAAGGAAGGAGTTGTGCGAGCTAAGTAAGTCGCGTTCCGTTAAAGCCGAGTTAGTGAAGCCGAGCTACCTCAAGCGAAGCGGAGCTAAGAGAAGTGTTTGAGCCGAGCATAGAAGTTCATTTTGCAAGTCATGGCCGAGAGAATGAAGTTTGACATGAATCGAAATCAAAGAAGAGAATCATCTTTGTCAATAAATCGAGATCGTGGAGTTCGAGACAATCGTAATTATCAGAATGAGGAAGGAAGAGCTTATCGTGGTTACGATCATGAGCCATATTATGATTAAGAAAGAAGAAGTAGAGAGGATGTGCATGGGCATAGAAGAGTCGATGTTCAGAATCGACGTCGAAGCTCATCTAATTTTGAAGAAGAAAGTTTTGATGATAGTGTTCACTTTCGATATTCAGGTCAAGGGAAAAATCGATATAGAAATGTTGAAGAGAATGGTCATACACGAGAATCAAGGAAGAATATGGAGATTCCAGAATTTCGAGGTGGTCTACAAGCAGAGGAATTCTTGGATTGGTTATCAAAGGTTGAAAAGCTTTTTAAACTCAACAACGTAGCTGAGGATCGTCAAGTTAAGTTGGTTGCTACAAGACTGAGAGGACGAGCTATGGATTGGTGGCAACAAACTAAATCAACCAGAAATAGAATGGGGAAATCCAAAGTTGTCACGTGGGATAAGATGAAAAGGATGATGAAGGCAAATTTCTTACCCTACAATTATCAAACACGTGTGAACCAACAGTTGCAGAAGTTGAGTCAAGGGAGTCGAGGAAAGGGTGTGGTTACAAACTCCAACAATCATAATAGAGGCGTTAATTGCAGTACAAATGTTTCTAGGAGAGTCAACGAACCAGTTGTACATGGAAGCACTAAGACAAATGTTGAGGACCGAATTAAGCGCTATCATTATCAGGAGTCTGGCCATAGAAGTATTGAATGTACGGAGCCCAAGATGAAAGCATTAGTTGTCGAAGATTGTGAAAACGAGGATGTGGATGATTCTACCGGAAGCGAACTGGAGAAGGAAGAGGAACCGACTAGTCTGTTATCTTTGAGTAAGAGTGTTGAAGAAACGGAAGGTAGTGCTGAATCGTTGGTTAGGTGTGAGGCAAGTGAAGAGTTTAAAACTCTCGAGGAAGTTAAACCAATGTTAGAGGAATTTGAAGAGGTCTGTCCTACAAAATCGTTCGAATAATTACCACCGAAATTTGACAACGATGAAGGAGTTTTGTCGAAAGCTGAAGGATGTAACTTGTTGAGGAGGACTGCTGAATTTGACTTTTATCAACCACCTAAATTTGACAACGATGAAGGAGTTTTGTCGGGAGATGAAGGATATAACTCGTTATGGAGGACTGCTGAATTTGACTTTTATCAACCGTCGAAATTTGATGATGATGAATAAATTGAGTCAAAGTGTGTGGATGTAAAAGTTGAATATTCTTCACCGCCAAAGATTGATGTCGATAGCATGAAGGAAGAAATTGTGTTCGGAGTTGAGGAAAATAACTTGATGATGGAAGATTTTTGTTTAATGCTTGAGCTTATGGATGAGAGCCAACTAATAGTAAATTCCATTGTTTCCGAGAAGCCCGAACAAAATGAAAGTGAAGCAGAAGAGAAAGCAGAATCAGATGGTTCATTATCTTTAGAAGAGTTCGTTAATACAATGAAAAAAGTGATGAATTATCATTGTTGATTGAATCTGGGGAAAGTTCTGATTTTGAGATACCTGCAGAGGTTGAAGTATTTGAGGAGTGTGAAGATGAGAAGTTTAAGGAACTGCTTGAAGGGACTAATCTTGTATTTTTGGGAGAGCCTGTGAAATTTACTAATGAATTGTTTATATTGACCGGGCAAGGAACGAGTGAAGACCTTGATGTTTTTGAGGAAGTTGGATCAGAATTCGATGAGTCTGAAGATGAATATTCTGAGGAATTAATAGAAGAATTACCATCACTACAGATCATTCAACATCAAACTGAACTAGCACCAGAAGCTAATTTACTACAGGGATCGTATGACCTTGTGAATCTGAAAGAACTGGAAGAGTTGAAAAGACAAGAGGAAGAAAATGATTGTCAGTGGGAGTTATCTGATCATGTCTACACTGCTGACGTTATCAACGTTAATCACTGGGAATCGTTTCATGAAAATAAACATGTTAAAGGAGAAGCGAGTGGGAATTCATTTCAATCAGGGGAAATTGATGCAACACATCAAGGGAAGATTATAAATGAGGACACACCTGAACGAGAAAAGGAAAGACGAGAGTCTGAGCTTGAGTCCTCACACTTTTTCGGTCGTGATTTCCTAAGTCGTTCCATGATTTTAAATTTCCTTATAACATCTCACATTTTCGACACGTTTTGATTCTATATCACATCTTCCTATTGGCATAGGCAATATGGTATACAACACTATTCTCATGAAGTTCTGTGCTACATGAATTGGATATGGCATTTAGTGCTTCGATCTTTCCACACTTTTCCATATGTCATCTCTCTCAGATCACTTCCTTATGCCGCATGTCTAATGCCACGTCTGTTTTATGCAATGCGTTCTTTATGTCGAGCCACATTATCAAAGAATCAACACAAGATTAATCACAAGAATGGTTATCACTAGAGCCACATCAAACTAGATAATGAATGGAAAACAGCGTCTAGAAGAAGAAAAGAAAACGAATTTGGAACAAAGTCATTTCAAATTTTCGATAACGATATCGATCACCCACATCTATATGATCATGGGAATGAGCTTATTGTGGAAGAGGAGGGCTCAAATTCGAGGACGAATTTTTTTCAACCAGGGGAGGATGATGCAGCCCAGACTGATGAAGACTAGGTCGCCAATGACCTAACTCCCCTGATTTACGACTTAGCACTTTAGTCTTTAAGCCGCGCCATTTTAGGTCGCAAACGAGCTATGAAGTCCGACCTAACAAGCTCCGATCTAACGAGCTCCGATCTAACAAGCTCCGACCTAACGGGCTTCAACCTAACAAGCTCCGACCTAACGAGCCACATGCCTTAAGTCAAACGAGACATGATGACGAGTTACGACCTAACTCTACCGAGCTCCAGCGACCTAACATCACCTTTAAGCCGCCCCGACGACTTAACGAAGGACATGAGTTATATGATAAGTCGTTGGGACGACATAACAACCTAAGCTAGAATGATGAGTCGTTGGAACGACATAACGACCTAAGCCAGAATGATGAGTCGTTGGAACGACATAACGACCTAAGCCAGAATGATGAGTCGTTGGAACGACCTAACAACCTAAGCCATAATGATAATTCGTGGGAACAACCTAGCGAGTCAAAGCAGAACTCATATCACCCAAATTCCTTAGGTCGCTCAAACAAGCTAACGACCTATGATAAGTCGCGAACGACCTATCTTAGGTCGTGCAGCCTTTAGGTCGCTAAAGTTGATTTCTCTTATGCCGCCTACATGTTTTGGTCGCAAGGCTTGATAAGTCGCATTGATTATAAGTCGCAAGATCTTAGGTCGCATGAAGATTTCCAAAAGCCTTGGTCTTAGGTCGCTGCGGACCTATCTTCCTAGGTCGTTGCTGCCGTGTGTTCTTAAGTCGCCCAAGTACTAGGTCGTTAACGACCTAGGTTAGGTCGCTGATGGAGGCTGCTGTCTTGAGTCATGTTGTATATAAATGGTGTACTTTTTATATATTTGTTATGTCGTTATGTTTGTAACTCGTATATGTTGTAAATATGTTAAGTCGTAAGTAACTGTTTGTTTTAGGTCGTGAAGGCCTTGTAATGTGTTGTATTGTAACTGTTTGTTTTTAGGTCGTCTGTTTTAGGTCGTCTACTATTAAGTCGTAGGTCGTGATGTTTAGGTCGTGGCCGACCTAGGTGTTGTACAGATTTCAGTGTTGAGTTGTAACTTCTATAAATAGGCCGGTGGCGCCATTTGTAATGGTAGTTGATTTGAATAAAAACTTTTGTTTGTTAGCTTTGTGCTTTCATTAAATTGGTAGTTGAGTGTGATCTCCTATCTACACTTTCGGTTAATCGAGTGCACTCGATTCAACGACTGTTGAAGCCGATTCACGGTATCTAGTGCGCTAGATCAACGTACGAAGAATCGTAGATCTTTAAACACGATATAGTGCGCTATCAACGTGTTTGGGATAGCTAGAATTCAGTATCTTCGGATCAACGAATTTGGGCATTTCGGTATTCTTCATTCCATCGATTGCTACTTTCACAGAATCATCATTTGTTATTTCCGCTGCTGCATCAATGAGTTTCATCCTTTTTTTTCCTACATGTACTGCCCTCATCTTAGTTTGTTTTTCCATCTTTGCCTGAAGCCTATCTTGAGAAAAACGTAAGTATTAAACTTTGTTTATTTTTATTTAAACGTGTACCAATTATTATTTTATAACTATTTCTTATAACATGAATATCTTTTGCATATAAATTTCGATTCACGCATGATTTCTTCTATTGGAATTTTGGGCTTTTATTGGATTTAAATAGACTATAAATCAAAGGTGAGTGTTTTAACCCACTCACAACTACTAAATTATCTTATGTTAGTTAAATTGAATTTATGATGTGATTTGGAATTGATTGATTGATGTTTGGTATATTTAAATTGTCATTCTAGTTAAATTTAACTTTTATTGCATTTAATCATCGTTATATGTGGATTAGTAGCATACCTTTTATTTATGATGTAAACCATAATTAGAGACAACTATATATATATATATTATACACCTATTTATATTACCTCATTTATGTTGTCATATTTGTTTAACGTATGTTAATGCGTTCCTAGTAAAATGTTTAATCGAAATGTTAACATGTTTGTTTAAATTCCTAATCTAATCACAGAGAGAGATGAAAGGTTCTTAATGCTTTATATTGCCTTAATTAATTACACAAATTTGTGTAAAGAATTTATTTTTATTTATTATATGTTAATGCAAAATTAAATAGGTGTAACTATGGGTTTATGGATGTTAAGGAAAGTAATAAAGAGGAGACATAAGTTTGAAATTTGAATTCCAAAGGTTAGTTGGTAGTGTGCATTTGGTCCGTGCATTCCTTCATCATTATTTAATACATACCACATTTCTTCCTCATTTTTGTTGTGTCTTCATTTTCATTTATTTCCTTCCTCTTTTTCCTGAAGCCACATCTTCTCAATCCTGAAGCTACATCTTCTCAAACCTGAGTTTCATTTTATATGTATACATATTTTTTTTCTTATTTAAACTTTCTTTGCCTCTTTACACCATGTCCTACCTCCAATTCCTAAAGTAAAAGAAAATGTGAGTTTGTTGTTTTCTCCATCTCATTTCATATTTCTACGGCCACTTCATTTCTTTTCATTTTGTTTTCCTGTAGCCTTCTTCCACCTCATATTTATTTATTTATTTTGGTAGCCTATATTTCTTAAAGCCTTCATTTTAGAAACGTGACATTCATTTTGTCCCTCAACCTTCATTTCTTTATTACTAAATAACCTGCCACTTTATTTCTTCTTTTACATTTTGTTTCTCCTGACACCTCATATTCATTTAGTTCAAATTATTCTTTGCTTAAGCTATAATCTCATCGGCAAATTGTTCACGTTTTTAAAATTATTCCTTCATTTTTTTTCTTGTCTCCGCTTCATTTCTTATGTTTAGATCTCCATTTCAAATCTTCCTTTCCCTGATTCATTTTAATGTGGACTTGCAAATTCAAAAGCTCTCATTTTGTAAATTCAAAAGCTTTATTTTATGAAACATGAGTTTCATCCTTTTTCTCCCTACATGTTCTGCCCTCATCTTAGTTTGTTTTTCCATCTTTGCCTGAAGCCTATCTTGAGAAAAACGTAAGTATTAAACTTTGTTAATTTTTATTTAAACGTGTATCAATTATTATTTTAATAATATTTCTTATAAAATGAATATCTTTTGCATATAAATTTCGATTCACGCGTGATTTCTTCTATTTGAATTTTGGGCTTTTATTGGATTTAAATAGACTATAAATCAAAGGTGAGTGTTTTAACCCACTCACAACTACTAAATTATCTTATGTTAGTTAAATTGAATTTATGATGTGATTTGGAATTGATTGGTTGATGTTTGGTATATTGTAATTCTAGTTAAATTTAACTTTTATTGCATTTAATCATCGTTTAATTTAATATTGAATTTAATTGTCAATTTAATACCTGTTAATGATAATCAGTTATCTATTGATGTTTATTGGTTGATTTGGGTGATGATTGTGATCTATGTTTAATTGTTGATATTGGATGATTTGATGTTATATTTATATTGTTATAACACTCCAAATTCCTTTAGTTATTGTTAGAAATTCCCTATGGGTTGAAACGATACATACCCGAACGATTATATAGAATTGGAGAAAATCGTTATGGGTTGAAATGATAAACTCAAGCGATTTTTATTGATTTGGAATTTGGGATTGCGGGTTGAAATAATATATACCCGTAAATTTAAATTTTTGCGGATTGAAATGATAAATATCTGTATCACTTGACCATAGGGTAGAAAATTATATACAAACACCGGATTGGTTAAATTAAACGATTTTAAAACTCTTAAATCTTGAATTGGATTAAATGATATTTTGAAGGAAATTGATTTATATAAATTGAATTACATTGAAAATCTAAATTTTAAGGTTGGAATTGGAAATTGATTTAAATCGAAATTCTAAAGTTTTTTAATTTATTTTAAATCTATTTAAATTATTTTAACCCATTTTAATCTATTTTAAATCTATTTAATCTATTTTAATCTATTTTAAACCATATTAAACTATTTTAATCTATTTTAAATTATATCAATCTATTTTAATATATTTTGAACTATATTAAACTATTTTAATCTATTTTAAACTATATTAACCTATTTTAATCTATTTAAACTATATTAATCCATTTTAATCTATTTTAAACTATATTAATCTATTTTAATCTATTTAAACTATCTTAAATTATATTTTTAAACTATTTAAACTATTTTCTGAATTTTAGGTTTTGTATAGTGGAAGTTTTATATTTAAATCATTGATTTTTAAGTAGAATACAATTAAATGATGTTATAACATAAGTAGGGATTTAAATGACATATTTTAGGAATATGATGATTTTAAATGAGTATTTAATCTATTTTGGAAATATGAATTCGAAAGCAATATGATTTCAAATGTGATATAATTTCAAAAGTAAATATGATTTCGAAAATGATATGGTTTTGAGAATATGATATTTTGATATAAATTATAAACCAATTTTGGAAATGGTAAAGAACCATCCGGGGTGAAATAAGCGTTTGGTTGTTAAAGGGACCGGGATCGGATATTGTCATACTCTCTGCCAATACCGAAAACCACTTTAACAACCATGTACGTGGTGGAGATTCTAGAAATGAAGTAGGATGGTTTGGCAAACGATTCTGTATGAGGTATTTACGTGACCCTGACTCCCATGAGTCAGCTTAGATGTGACTAAAACAGGAGGTATGATGGGCCAAGTGAGGTCGCACCTCTGATCGGACACATTTCTTCGATACCATATTATGACTTTGTGATAATTTGGTGGCCACCCTTGATTTTGATTATGGGAGTGTGTTCGGAGGTGGGCGATAGTAGCTGCTATGCGTTACCACTAGTCCGGATTTTCAAACGAAATATCTATCCTGACATTGCCTCGAGTGTCGGGTTTACATGCCCTATCGTGCCTTCTACGAGTTTGGTTTGTACCATACCTATGGAGTGCCCTCTGAGTAAACCTCACGGGGGAGCTTACGGTACTGTGTAGACTATAGGAATATATAAAATGTGTTAAGGGGGATATGGGTAATGCCTTAACGCTATTTTAATACTTTACTGTAGACACTATTATAATAGCATATTATACTATGTATGTAGATAGTTTAATGGATCCTTAGGAGATGAAAATTCTGAACATCTCTTAAGTTATTGCACTCACGGTTGACACCGGATAGGAGATGTCAAAACCCGTAAACATTTCTGATGCCGTTACACTCATATTTATTACTGTTGATTTGACTTACATAAGATCTTTTAGTTCTAACTCGAGTGTTTTTTCTTTTCAATTCGCTCGAGTCTGTTTGAACTTTTCAGTATATCGAAGACTGCTCTTGGAGGACGAAGACGAAGATTTAGTACTATTATTATTTATTGTATCATTTTCGCTGCATGTATTTAATTATTACTGCTGTATGTACCCTGATTCTGTATTGTAAAAGTATAATCAAATGTTATTTGTAAAACAGCTTCATGAACTGCTTATTTGATTATTATATTTTGTCATTCCGCTGCGAGATTCTATATTTATTCATTTTCTTTCTTTCTTTGCTTTTTCTTATTTACCTCATAACAACCTGCCCTTTTGAGTGGTTTGAGTCTAACGTGTGTGTCTTATTGTTGATTTAAACTGTCCAAAAACATAGGTCGTTACAGTTGGTATCAGAGCCAAGTTTAGTGATAACTTTAGCTTTGTGGAGTTTGACTCATTACAAATAGGGTAGTAATACCCTAGAATGAGTCGTTGAGTGTATATATGAGAGAGTGTATTTGTTAGTGTTATAAAAGGTTTTTGTATTGTGTTAATTTGTTTTGCTTAGCATTTATAAATTCCAGTCGGTACATAGGACACTATGTCATTGATAGGGATTTCTAAACACTAAATAGGGCAGACCGACAAAATATTTGTTTTGAAATATAGGTAAATGAATAATTTTACCTAGTATATATTTTGTATGTAAAAGGATAATTTTTATAAACTATATAGTTGGATGTAATATGTTGTTTGTAGGTAGTGAAATTTTATAAACATTGATTGTAAAATAGGATTTACAAGTAAAGTAAATATAAATTGGAAATTTAGAACTTAAGTTCCGGGATTTTGAAAATTTCTTTCAAAAGATTTGGAATATAATATTAGTATTGTTTGGAAGCCGATATAAATATTTCAATGTGATTTGAAAGAAAGTTTTAGAAAAGAACTTTTAAAGGAAATAAGTTCTGTACTCTCCTCTTTGACGTTGGAAAATAATTTCGGTGATGAGTGCATGCATCATCGACGTTCATTTTTGAGTTTCAAAGTGGGAAGGCCACTATAGTAGTTTTACTACACACTTGTTTTGATAACAAATCTTAATTTTAAATTTCTAAATAGGATTTTGATAAATAAGAGACATGATTATATATATTTTATTTTGAAATAATTTGAAAATGGAACCCGGTATTTAGTTCTTAGGTTTCTGTAAATTAGAAATTTCAATTACTATAATGAAATGAAATCTTGGCTATATTAATAATTGGAAACTTCTAAAAACAGAAATAAGAAATTTGATGTAAGCGATTTATGAAATATATAAGAAATTGGAAACTTGTAAATTTAAGAATAATGAAAATTTGAAGATGAAATTATTGATCAATTTTTGATTAAGATAAATAAGATAAATTTGTGTAACATTTTAGTGCCTTCTAAAAGACATCTATACATAACTTACCAAAATGTTAAAAGTTGAAATGTTAATAAGAATTTGTAAAAGAAGTGAATAATGCAAGAAAAATGATTATAAGCTTAAGTTAACATTTTAAGCTATTTATAATCAGATTGAATAGTCAAAGTGAATATTGTAAGTAATGGATTATAAACTTAAGTTAATGTTGAAGCTATTTATAATTAAAGTGAGTATTATATTAATTGAATGATTATGACTTCAGAAAACATTGAAATGATTTTAAATGGATTTAATAATCAATAATACCATCTATGGAAGAATGAATGTGAAAAATAAATAATCTATTAATGGTGAATTAAATTGTAAAGAAACTTACCTAATAATGGATAATCCAATAATTGAAATTGAAATAACTTATTTAAGCAATGGATGTAAAGTAATAAAATAAAAGAAAATGGCATTGTATGAATAAATGAGAAATGAACTTTTGCAAGTAAGAATGAATGTAAATTAATGAAAATAAGCATTATATGAATGAGAAAAGAACAGTAAATGATGTGAAACAAACTTAAATAGCATTGAAATTATTGTTTGTTTGGTTTATGGATTGGTTGGGAAAGGATACTTTTATTTTGTATAAAGATGTATAAATAATCTATAAGGTTTTATCTACGATTGTTGAGTGCATGGTTTACTTCGTAGTTTATTTTTCATTTTATACGATTAGAAGTTCCGAACCTGAACAAACCATTTGTTTTGATTGTTACGGATGGATAAATGTTTTCTTTGTTAAAAACGATGTTTGTACTGTTTGTTGCAAAATGATGGTTGTTATGTTGTGATTGTTTTGCTGTTATTAGTTGAAACAACATAATATCTCTCTTTTACATAATTATTAACTTCTTTGGATTATATAAGTGAAATATAGGTTATGGAAGCAATTGCTACTACTTTTGGTTTCATAAATAAGCGTTTGATTGCTCGACAAATAGGTACATTTTCGGATTACGGTTTTCTAGCGGTATTATATTGTTTTTCCTGTGGTTTGGGACATTTTATTTTGAAAAATATGATATCTATTGTTATTATTGATATTATTATTTCTCCCAGACCTCTCCGTACAAAGGAGACTCTGCCAAAATTTTCCGTGAATTTTGGACTTAGAAAAAATTTTGTGAAATGTTTTCAAACTTTTATTAACATGAACATGAAAGGATTTCATTGTTTATAAATTGATATATTTTATTTAAATTATTTAATTATGTAAATTAATTGTTTATAAATTTAATATTTTGAATAAGATGTGTTGATTTCTTTTCCCTTCTTTTTCCTTTTCGAGGACGAAAAGTTTTGAGTGAGGGAGAGTGTAACGACCCGTAATTTCGATAATTAAAAATGTTAATTTAATAAGGTTTTGTGATTTAATGTTGGAAAAAAATAAAAATTTGTGATTTAATAATAAAAATATAATTGAAATGTGATAGTATTAATTTAAGGTAATTGATAACTGCTTTAAATGAAATTACAATTAATTGAAATGATTAAAAAGTTATGATTGGTTATAGATTTTAAACAAATTGTAACATTGTGTGTATTAATTTATAATTGGATTAAAAGAGTAATTGATAATTTAAATGTTGTATTAATTAATGAAATAGTATGTAATAAATTGTAATTGAATAAAAATTAGTGTTGTGCAAATAATTATAACATTTGTGTAGACAATCAACTTATAAATGTGATTAAATTAAGCTAAAGGTGATAATTGTTATTTGTTACCTATTTGTTTAACTTGTTGAAATAAATTAGAAATAAGTTGCATTAAATGTAATAAATGTTAATTTAATGTGAATTAAGGCAATAACTTTAGAATATTGAGGCAATACATGCAAATTAGTGTTAGTTTTACCCATTTGACAATAAATGATTGAATAAAAGATTGAAATCAAATTTAATCAATTTATTGGAATTAAAATATAATTAATTGGATTTAGTTACAGTTGAAATTGAACACTGTAATTAGTGTAATATTCAACACTGAATTGATTTGTAAATGTGTATTTTTAAATGTGTTTAAATTGCTTAAATGTAAATATTGTTTTACTTATCATCTTATTATTTAATCCGTTGAAATCAATTTAGAAATCAATGAAATTAAATGTAATTAAATATTGCAGTTAATATAAGAAAAGATGTTAACTATAGAGTTGAGTGAAATAAAATGAAAACTTATGTTGAATAAATTCATAAGGTAATAGTTGATTTAATATGCGAACATTTAAATTAAAAATAGAAGAATAAAAATGAATAAGTTTAGTAAAGGAGTAAACATATGTTAATTTGTTTGAAATGTATTTTAGCTTACAGATTAATTACATGAATAAGAAATCAATTATTTAACAAGAAATTAATAGCTTTTCATTTGTATACAATAATTCCATAAATACGTTAAATTACTATAAAAGGAAATGAACTGTCTCATTTCTCTTTTAAAATTTAACTTAGAAATCAATGACAATTAATATGATTGGAACCTTTTAATTAAAAAGAGAGAAGATGTTAATTATAGACGTATATTGAAATAAATTTAAATTAGGTGATTTATTTCCAATTAATTCAGTTCATGTTTCTAATTTTAGTGTTGGTTTACTGCATATATGTTTGTACCTAAATATAAACTTACGTTTCATATCCAATTATATAAAAGGATTATTTAGGTTTGAAATCTCATATGGTTTTAAATTAAATGTTAATAGGAGATTGTAAATGGGTAAAATAGATTTACACTTGACTATTTCCTTTTTACTTAGACTTGATTAGATTTTAATTGCAACATAATTTACTTTTCCATCTTCGCTCTTCTAATTTACTCTTACATTCATAGCCTCCTTATGTGGATTAGTAGCATACCTTTTATTTATGATGTAAACCGTAATTAGAGACAACTATATATATATATATATTATACACCTATTTATATTACCTCATTTATGCTGTCATATTTGTTTAACATATGTTAATGCGTTCCTAGTCAAATGTTTAATCGAAATGTTAACATGTTTGTTTAAATTCCTAATCTAATCACAGAGAGAGATGAAAGGTTCTTAATGATTTATATTGCCTTAATTAATTACACAAATTTGTGTAAAGAATTTATTTTTATTTATTCTGTATTAATGTAAAATTAAATAGGTGTAACTATGGGTTTATGGAAGTTAAGGAAAGTAATAAAGAGGAGACATAAGTTTGAAATTTGAATTCCAAAGGTTAGTTGGTAGTGTACATCAGGTCCGTGCATTCCTTCATCGTTATTTAATACATACCACATTTTTTCCTCATTTTTGTTGTGTCTTCATTTTCGTTTATTTCCATCCTCATTTTCCTGAAGCTACATCTTCTCAATCCTAAGGCTACATCTTCTCAAACCTGAGTTTCATTTTATATGTATACATATTTTTTTTCTTGTTTAACCTTTATTCACCTCTTTACACCATGTCCTACCTCCAATTCCTAAAGTAAAAGAAAATGTGAGTTTGTTGTTTTCTCCATCTCATTTCATATTTCTACGGCCACTTCATTTCTTTTCATTTTGTTTTCCTGTAGCCTTCTTCCACCTCATATTTATTTATTTATTTTGGTAGCATATATTTCCTATAGCCTTCATTTTAGAAACGTTACATTCATTTTGTCCCTCCACTTTCATTTCTTTATTATTAAATAACCTTCCACTTTATTTCTTCTTTTACATTTTGTTTCTCCTGACACCTCATATTCATTTAGTTCAAATTATTTTTTGCTGAAGCTATAATCTCATCGGCAAATTGTTCACGTTATTAAAATTGTTCCTTCATTTTTTTTCTTGTCGCTGCTTCATTTCATATGTTTAGATCTCCATTTCAAATCTTCCTTTCCCTGATTCATTTTAATGTGGTCGTGCAAATTCAAAAGCTCTCATTTTGCAAATTCAAAAGCTTTCTTTTATGAAACATGAGTTTCATCCTTTTTTCCCTACATGTTCTGCCCTCATCTTAGTTTGTTTTTCCATCTTTGCCTGAAGCCTATCTTGAGAAAAACGTAAGTATTAAACTTTGTTAATTTTTATTTAAACGTGTACCAATTATTATTTTAATAATATTTCTTATAACATGAATATCTTTGGCATATAAATTTCGATTCACGCGTGATTTCTTCTATTGGAATTTTGGGCTTTTATTGGATTTAAATAGACTATAAATCAAAGGTGAGTGTTTTAACCCACTCACAACTACTAAATTATCTTATGTTAGTTAAATTGAATTTATGATGTGATTTGGAATTGATTGGTTGATGTTTGGTATATTGTCATTCTAGTTAAATTTAACTTTTATTGCATTTAATCATCGTTTAATTTAATATTGAATTTAATTGTCAATTTAATACCTGTTAATGATAATCAGTTATCTATTGATGTTTATTGGTTGATTTGGGTGATAATTGTGATGTATGTTTAATTGTTGATATTGGATGATTTGATGTTATATTTATATTGTTATAACACTGCAAGTTCCCTTAGTTATTGTTAGAAATTCCTTATGGGTTGAAATGATACATACCCGAACGATCATATAGAATAGGAGAAAATCGTTATGGGTTGAAATGATAAACCCAAGCAATTTTCATTGATTTGGAATTTGGGATTGCGGGTTTAAATAATATATACCCGTAAATTTAAATTTTTGTGAATTGAAATGATAAATATCCGTATCACTTGACCATAGGATAGAAAATTATATACAAACAGCGGATTGGTTAAATTAAATGATTTTAAAACCCTTAAATCTTGAATTGGATAAATGGTATTTTGAAGGAAATTGATTTATATAAATTTAATTACTTTGAAAATCCAAGTTTTAAGGTTGTAATTGGAAATTGGTTTAAATATACATAATCCAATTTCTCTTAGAAACATATCTTCAACTTTTGATTGAACTAAAAATTGGTGTACACAAAGTAGAAAACTTCATCTTTCAAACAAAAAAAGAATTAATGCATTTAGACTGGAAATGAAAAAGTTACACTGTCTCAAACATGGACTCGGACCATGTTTGTAACAGTTCAACAAGACTGTGCCCAGACCTAAAAATCCATTTTGGATTCAACTTCCAGGCCTAAAGCTGAGCACCAAATAGCACCAGATTGAGCTTAAAATTGGTTTGCATATAGTAGAAGACTTTATCTGTCAAACAAAAAAAACCATGCAATTGGGATAAAGTACGAGGAAGTTATGATGTCTCAAAGTTGAACTTAGGCAGTTTTCACTGTAAAAATCTGGGCAAAAAACAAAGAATATATTGAGTACAGACTCCTCCCCTTAAGAAAATTTAAATCTATTTAAAGTATTTTAACCCATTTTAATCTATTTTAAATCTATAATTTATTTTAATCCATATTAAACTATTTTAATCTATTTTAAATTATATTAATCTATTTTAATCTATTTTAAACTATATTAAACTATTTTAATCTATTTTAAACTATATTAACCTATTTTAATATATTTAAACTATATTAATCCATTTTAATCTATTTAAACTATATTAATCCATTTTAATCTATTTTAAACTATCTCAAACTGTATTTTTAAACTATTTTAAACTATCTAAACTATTTTCTGAATTTCAGGTTTTGTAAAGTGGAAGTTTTATATTTAAATCCTTGATTTTTAAGTAGAATACGATTAAATGATATTATAACATAAGTAGGGATTTAAATGACATATTTGAGGAATATGATGATTTTAAATGAGGACATAATCTATTTTGTAAATATGAATTTGAAAGTGATATGATTTCAAATGTGATATAATTTCGAAAGTAAGTATGATTTCCAAAATGGTATAGTTTTGAGAATATGATATTTTGATATAAATTATAAATCAGTTTTGGAAATTTAAAAGAACCATCCGGTGTGAAATAAGCGTTTGGTTGTTAAAGAGACCGGGATTGAATATTGTCATACTCTCTGCCAATACCGAAAACCACTTTAACAACTGTGTACGTGTTGGAGATTCCAGAAATGAAGTAGGATGGTTTGGCGAACGATTCTGAAAGGGGAAGAGTTGTAAACTGTTTTGGTATTTATAAATATCTTTATAAATGGATTTAAAGCATATAAATAGTTTATAAATGGTTCAAGAGAGATTTATAAATTATTTTCGAAATTGATTGAAAGAAAAATCTTCCTCGGTATTTATGAATTTATTTATACTTTTGGAATAAGTATATGGATATCTTGATATGAAGGTATAAACTATTTTCTAGATTTATTATTAAAAATGTTTTATAAAATGACCACGGTTTGATATAAGTATTTGGTTGTTAAAGAGACCGGAGTCAGATAATTTCACACTCTTTGCCAATTCCAAAACAACTTTAACAACTGTGCACGTGGTGGAGAATCCAGAACGAAGTATGATGGTTTGGCGAATGCTACTGATATGAGGTAAGAACGCAGCCCTGACCCCATCGGGTCAGCTTGATATAACTAACACAGGAGCTATATCGGGCCAACTGATATCGCTTCTCCGATCGGGCACATTTCTTCGATACCATATTTGTTACTTTGTGACTGATTGGTGGCCACCCTCGATTTGACTATGGGAGTGTGTTCCGAGGTGGGTGGTAGTAGCTGCTACGCATTACCACCAGTCTGGGAGTGCAAAATGGTAGAATCCTACCCTGGGCATTGCCTCGCGTGCCTTATCATATGCCTTATCGAGCCCACTACGATTTTAGTTTGTGTAGTACCTATGGGGTGCTCCTTGATAGCCTATCAGTTTGGTGGAGTTTACAATACTGTATAGACTACGGCATTTATAAAAATGGGTTAAGGAGGATATGGGTAACGCCTTAACGCTATTTTAATACTTTACTTTATTGATATACACTACATATATAGCGTATATTACTACATATAAATAGTTTAACGGATCCTGAGGAGATGGAAATCCCGAAACATCATTTAAGTTATTACATGCATGCTATACAGTGGATAGGAGATGTAAAATCCCATAAACATCTCTGAAGCCATTACACTCATATTTATTTACTGTTGATTTAACTTGCATAAGACCTTTTAGTCCTGATTCGAGTGTTTCGCCTTTTCATTACACTCGAGTCAGCCTGAGCATTTTAGTGTTGAAGACTCTATTTTGGAAGACGAAGATGGAGTTTAGTATTATATTATTTGTATTATTCCACTACATCATGTTGTTCCGCTGCATTATCCTATTATACATGTATGTATAACTCTGATTGTTGTAAAATTTGTGTAATCTAATGTATATTACAAAACAGCTTCATGAACTATTTATTTGATTATTATATTTTGTCATTCCGCTGTGAGATTCTGTGTTTTGTTTTTCCTTCTTTTCTCTTATTTTCTTATTTACCCCATTAACAATCCTCCCTTTTAAATGGTTTGAGTTGACATGTGTGGTTTATTGTCGATTTAAACCGTCCAAAAAGGTGGGTCGTTACATTTCTCCTCCAACTCCTTCCATAACATTATAATAACATAGTACTCACCATCACCTTCTCAAAATCGTGAGGTTTGGGGCACAAAATCCTATAACACCCTTAGGTTGTATGCAAGTAATAAAGAGGGGAGGCTTGGGCCATGACCAAAGACAAGGAAAGTGAAAGCTTTGGCCTTGAGTTGATGGTAAGAAGAAGTAATAGCTTGTTCCGAAGTTTTTCACATTCAAAAGATGGAAAACTTACTTTTTAAATGAATTTATTGGCTACAATAGTTATTCATTGTTTTGCTTAATTTGTATTTACATAGGTTGTAATATGTATACTTACTTGTTTTGATTTTATTTCTGCTTGGTAGCGGATGTCATAAATAATCAATTATTTTGTAGGGGACAAAAACAAAGAAAAGGAAGTCGAAGTGTATTCATAGCGAATAGGTCGCTGTGGAAGCACTACGAAGAATAGAAATTTTGTAGAGGGATCCTAAAGAATTCCTCACCTTGTTGATTATACTTCACATTATTACTTGTTATGTATGATGTAATGAAGTGGATTTTGTTGATAATTGACTTTCTTTGGTGATTTATTTTTATGCGACATTGAAATCACATGCTTCCTTTTAAGCGGTTTACCACTTTGTTTTCAATAGTATTTTCTAAATGGTTACTAAACTTGACTTTTGTTTTCAAACTGTTTTGGCAAAGGTATTTATAGTAGTTTAAAATATAGAAGAAAATGGAGTTTGAAAGCCAGTTGATTTACTAAACAAAATTTATAAAGTTATAGTCCATATAGCAATAGTCGCTATGGATGCACTTTGGAAATATGTGATTTTTGTAAAGTAAAAAAGAATTATTTGTGGTGAAGGTAACCCTTTAACCATATTGATTGTAGATTTCAATTGCTCCTACCTTTCATTGCATAAAAGTGGTTGTAACCCTTTAACCATATCTGATCTATCCCCTCTAAATAACACCATACGAAATGCATCCTTAATTGAAATTCCTACCTCTGGCTCTTATTACACATGGAACAATAAAAATCAAAACACACCTCGTACACTCTCTAGAATAGATCATGCTTTTCTAAACTGTACTACTCTTTTCAAATGGCCTACTATACACATTCAAATCCCAATGCCCCTCCTTTCAGATCACTGCCCTTTAATCCTAACATTTAGATCATCTGCCATAAATAAGCAAGTCAATTTTAAATTTTATGATGAATGGACTCAAAACTCCAATTTATTGCAGGTAGTCAATGAAGCATGGAATAAAACAACATTTTGTAATCCTATGCTCATCTTGCAAGAGAAATTGAAGAACACAAAGGCATTTTTAAAAACTTCGGATAGAAGCATTTATGGTGAAGGTAAAAAACTGTCTACTGATATAACACATCAACTTGAACATGCACAAAATATGATACTCAATACTAGCTCTGATCCACTTCTATACCATAAAGAATCTGACCTCATCACTCAGCTTGAGCAAGCATTGAATACTGAAGCCAAAATGATATTGTAAAATACAAACATAACTAGTCTACATATGGTGATAGGAATTCCAAACTTTTCCATACATCTTTAAAAATCAAACAAGCCAATATATGTATTCATCAGATCACTAATATGCAAGGAGTAACCCATTCATCCCCTCCTCTGATAGATACTGCTTTTCTCAACTATTACACATCTCTTCTTGGAGATCTTCCCTCTCCATCAGACACCTCTTTCCTTAATAACCTAGACATACCCGGACTCCCTTTAGCTATGTAAACTTCTCTTACTCAACCAATCACAGATGAAGACACAAAGAACTCCATCTTTTCTATGAGGAAATCAGCTTCTCTAGGGCCTGATGGATTCACAGTTACCTTCTTCATTCATTGCTGGTCCATTATCTCCTCAGATGTGTTCAAAGCTGTTCACAATTTTTTCAACAAAAGCAAAATGCTTTCCTCAATTAACTGTACCAACCTTGTTCTAGTTCCTAAATCAGCTAATCCTATTGTTGTCACTCAATATAGACCGGTAGCTTGCTGCAATGTCATTTACAAGTCAATATTTAGGATATTAGCTTCCAGACTTAAACTAGTCCTTCAAACAATCATCTCTCCTAATCAAGCTGCTTTCTTCCCTCATAGAAGCATCCTAGACAATGTCCTCTTGACACATGAATTACTGAATGGCCACTCTTCTCCTTATAAATCACCAAGAGCCATTCTTAAGATAGACATAAAAAAGCATTTGATACGATCAACTGGTCAGCCATCATGACCATTCTTAATAGGATGAACTTTCCCACTGCTTTTAGCAATTGGATATATCAGTGTATCTTGACTGTGAGATATACTCTTGTGTTTAATGCTCATACGGTTAGGTATTTCAAAGGAAATAATGGTTTGAGGCAAGGGGATCCCATATTAGCTTATCTATTAATCCTAGTTATGGAAACTCTCTCGCTAGTAGTTGAAAAGCAAGTTGCTCTGCATAGAGTAATAAGAATAAAACTTAAATATTGTTCATTTTCAATGGCTTCCAGATCTAGATCTGGAGACTAGGGTTTCTTCCCTTTTCTCCTTTCTTCTTTCGTTTTCCAAATTTTCTTGTTTTCCTCTGATTTTTCTTTTCCGTCTTCACTGTTTTCTCCTCAAACTGGAGCCATGGGATCTTTGCGGGATGAGGAAGGATGGGAGGAGGTGAGAAGGAAAAGGGGCAAGGCTCTAGTGTCTATGGGTCCTGACCAAAGGCTAAACTTGGGAGGGAAAAGACTGAGCAGATCTGGTCCTCTTCCAGATCGGAATAGGGGGAAGAATGTGCATGCGAAATTTGCCGGGCAGACTATGAAACCAACGAAGCAGAAAGGTCTGCTGCCTGGTAACAACCCGAAGATCAAATTCACTATTTCTGATAATGCCAAAAAGTTCTCGTACAGTGAGGCAGTGAAAGTAGGAGCGGTAGGGGACCTAGGTAATCTAGATCTTGAGTTTATTGAGCCAAAATTAGAGAAAGGTAAAAGGATTGGTTCCCTTTCCTCTGACGCTATCAAAGAAGTGGAGGGAGGCTGGGAGTTTTGCAATTTACTGTACGTGGTTGGGTACAAACCATGGCTGAGAACTTTTGAGGGATATGCCAACAGGGTTTGGGTTACAAAGAAAACTTTTTCTGTTCATTCTAGAAATAATGGTTTTTTTGTAGTGAGATTTGGTTCTGATGAGGATTGCAATAAGATTCTGAAGTCTGGTCCTTGGTTTATGGACCGGAATTTGATCATTATGAAGAGACTATCTCTAGACATGAAAACAGATAGAGACCTTCTTACTTCAATACCTATGTGGGTCAGACTTCCAGGTTTAAGCTTTAATCTTTGGGGGAATAAGGCTATTAGTGCTCTTACTAGCACCATTGGAATTCCAATTAAGATGGATGAGGCCACGAAAAATAAATCTAGATTAGCTTATGCCAGAGTCCTGGTTGAGGTTAATGCTACTTATGGCATGCCCAATCTTATAGAAGGTATGGATGACAATGGGAGGAGCATTACCCAAGAAGTGGAATACGAGAATCCTCCTCCCATTTGTGGTAAGTGCATGTGTTTTGGTCATGTAATTGACGAATGCCCAATGACTAAGACTTGGGTTCCAAAATTGACTCTAGATCCTATTTTTGATAAGGATAAACCTGTGGTTCAGAGTTTGGATGGTATTGTGGAAGATGAAAGGGTGGAGGATGGAACTGGGAAATCTATTGACCTTGAAAAGCAGTTGAATGGTGGATGCCCCAATGATTCTTCTTATGAAATCAGTAGGAATCCTGTGGAGGTGGTCTCTATTGGGGAGGCTCTGACTGAAACAATACAGTCAGTAGATTTTAATGATAATCAAAGTTTAATAGTTGAATGCCTTCCTAAGGAAGGGACTTGGGATAGATCACAGATAGTTTCCGAAGGATCGGAGACATAAATCAGAGGAAAGTCTCTTTCTGACCAATTGCAAACAGAAGTTAGTCCCACAGTTCAGGTCGTAGAAGGAGCTGCATCCTCAACTAAGCGTGGTGAGGGGGCAACCTCAGAAGCTTCAGGGTCAGAACCTGCCACTCGCACCGAGGTAGGAGTCAGTGAAGATTGTGAGCCTCTTCTACCTGCTTCTCCAACTACCCCGGGAGCCAGAGCTCTGAGCCTATCTCCTCCGAAGTCACCTTCGCCCCACAAAACCATTCTTAAACGCCATTAGTCATCATTGGAGTCTCCTTCTGTTCACAAATCTTTATTTTCTAATAATTATTTATTGATGATTGTATAACTAATAATGTTAATTGTAGAAGAGGTATTGAAGCTTGTATTGATTTACAGGTACAAAACAATCTGGACCAGGATACAAGATCGTCGGAGAGGGTAGAGGGACATAATACTTATGATAATGCAGACCCAAATCAGGATGTCCCTGTGGAGGTTCCTACTCCTATCCCTCAAGACATAGAGTTTGTGAACATTCAGAAGGATAAGCTTGTTCGTAAGAACCCCAAGTGGGTTCAGATGCTAGGTATTCCAACAGAAGACAAAGGGGAATCCTCCAGTAACAGGTCGTTGAGGACCTGTAATAACAAGGTTTTATAATGTCCATAGCCTGTTGGAATGTAAGAGGGTTTCATAACCCCAACAGATTGGGAGAAGTGAGAAAACTCATTGAGAAGCACAAAATCAGTTGTTTCGGTATTTTGGAAAATAAGTTGTTGTTATCGGATATTTTGAAGTTGGAAAAAGCGTTAGATGGCAATTGGAAAATTTTTAGTAATGTCTCTTGTTATTTTAAGTGTAGGATCATGGTCTTCATTAACGGAGATTCTTGGGATTTTAACTTTATTAGTATGAGTGATCAGCATATCTCCATTGAACTGATTAATACCTCGAATTTCAAATGTAACCTCACTTTTGTGTACGCTCATAATTTTGTTACATTAAGAAGTAGACTTTGGAAGAATTTACAGGAGGATGCTATCAATATTTTTAGACCTTGGCTTGTTCTTGGGGACTTTAATTGTATTCGTAGTCCTTTAGAAAGAAAGGGAGGTAACCCAGTTAATTTTGAAAATTTGTTTGAATTAGATGATATGTCAAATCTTACTGGTCTTAATGAGATTAATATTAAAGGTTATGAATTTTCTTGGTGGTCTGGTCCGAGTCGTAACATATTTTCCAAAATTGACAGGGGTTTTTCAAATCTAGATTGGATCAATTTATTTACAGACTTATCGGCTGAATATTTGCCACCATCTGTGAGCGACCATAATGCAGTCCTAGTTTCGCTCTATGCAACGCCACGGGTAAAGAATAGACCGTTCAGATATATGAACCACTGGTCTCTATGTGATCATTATTTTCCCTTGATTGAGAAGAATTGGGTTTCTAATCTTATTGATAGGCCTTTGTATCAAATCATTAGTATCCTCAAGAAAATCAAGAAAGAACTTAAGAGATGGAGTGCTAATTCTCGAGACACCAAACAAGAGGTTATTGTACAGAGAGAGAATTGTTCAAGACTTCAGAAATTGTTGGAAAAATCTTTTGATCACAATTTGGCTACGGAATTCCATACTGCCAGGACTAACTTGGAAATTGCTCTGAAGAAAGAGTTCCTGGATGCCAAACAAAAGGCTAAATGTGAATGGCTAATGATGGGTGATGAAGCTTCTTCTTTTTTCTATGCTAAAATGTCTAGTAAAAGAAGTAGAAATCGATTCACCAACATAGGTATAGATGGGAAGGTAATTTCGGAAGATAAGTTTGTAGAATCGGCTATTGATTTCTACAAAAGAATTTTTAACCTCCCATCAGGTGATCAGTTTCCAGAGGTAATTTGTAAATCGATTATTTCTGATTATGGGGCTAATTTTTTGAATGATGGTATATCTTTGGAAGAAATTAGATTTGCTTTGTGGGATATTAAAGATTCTTCCTCTCTAGGTCCGGACGGTTTTAATTCGATGTTTTTTAAAATTCATTGGAATCTTTCAAAAGACTTGATTTTCAAAACTCTGAATGATATTTTTCATAAGGGTCTTATTATTAACGAATGGAACCATACGTTTATACACTTGATTCCAAAAAACGACCATTCCTCTTGTATTCAAGATTTTAGACCCATTGCATGTTGTAATACCTTATATAAAGTCTTCACCAAAATCCTATGTAACAGACTAGGAGTTTTCTTAGACAAGTTGGTGTCCCCGAACCAGACGGCTTTTATTAAAGGTAGATCAATAGGGGATGGTATTTTGTTTGCCCATGAAATTATCAGGGGTCTTGGTAGAAAGGATAATAAACACATGTGTATCAAAGTTGACTTAAAAAAAGCATACGATTCGATTAATCGTTCTTTTGTCATACACATGCTAATAAGCCTGGGCTTCCCTAATAAATGGGTAAGAATAATAGAAACCTTAATTAAGACTCCTGTGTTTTCTATTATTGTTAATGGTGAAGCGCATGGTTATTTTAAGAGTTCTAATGGTCTTAGACAAGGTGATCCGCTTTCCCCTATACTATTTACCCAGGTTATGGAGTATTTTACTCTCTTGATGGAAGAAAAAGTCAGAGATGGTCTTATTTCTCCAATTTCAGATTTCGACAATAAAGTTACTCATCTTATCTACGCTGACGACATAATTATTTTTACTAAAGCCAATGCTAATAATGCAATTGCTATAAGTGATGTATTTAAGACCATGAAGAGGGTTACTGGTTTGGAGCTTAGCTTTGAGAAATCTAATGTTTTCTTTGGGAAAGGGGTGGATTGCTGTAATGACATTAGTAAGATTCTCAATATTCAGCAATCGGATCTCCCAATAAGGTATTTGGGAATTCCTTTGTCAAGTGCTAACCTGAGGGATAAGGATTGTTTTCCTTTGATAGAGAAGATTAAGGCTAGGATTGATAGTTGGGAAAATAGAATGTTGAGTTTAGCTGGGAGACTTGAACTTATCAAATCTACCATTTACCCTATTATTCAATTCTGGATGCAGTGTTTTTGTCTTCCAGTTTCTACTATTCAAAAAATTAAACATTTGATCTTTAATTTTCTTTGGAAAAGTCGTAGTAGTAAGATTCCTTGGGAGGTTCTGTGCAGACAAAAAGAAGAAGGAGGTATGGGATTGAGAAATCTAGAAGAGATGAACAAGCCCTATATATCAAACTGATATGGAAAGTAATTAATTTAAAAGGTATTTGGGCGGATCTTATTCACTGTAAATATATTGGCCGTAAAAGTATTTGGGATATTAACTAGCGTTCGGACGATTCAGGGGTGTGGAAATTCATTTTAAAAAACAGAGTTGAAACTTTAAAATGCCTTTCTCTTAATATTGCTGACGGTAAAACTACTTCTCTCTGGTTTGATCCTTGGTTAAATGGCAGTTCTATAATGGAACGCAATGGGAGAGACACATCTTTCAGAACTGGAACGGAAAACCTGTCTCTCAGTAAGATATTAAGTAATGGTAAGTGGAAGTGGGACTCGTATAGTATTTTATTCCAAATCCATGCGGAAATTGAAGGTGTCAAGATACACAAGAACAGTGAGAGGGATTTCTGGTCCTAGAAGTGTTCCAAGGATGGTTTGTATCAGTTTAAGAAAGTTTGGAATTCGGTTCGTTCCAATTTTGAAATTAAGAGTTGGGCGTCTTTGGTCTGGAACAAAATTCACGTCCCTAAGATGGCGGTATGCCTTTTCAAAGCCATAAATGATTATTTGTTAACTAAAGAAAGATTACTACAGAAACAGATAGTCGTCGATCAAAACTGTGTTTTCTGTAATAATTACATTGAAAACATAGACCATCTATTTTTTCAATGTAATTTTACAGAAAAGGTGTGGCTGTGGAGTTGTAAGAAAATTTTCAAATCACCGAGAAGTATATTATCCTTTTCCTTGAGAGATGATTTACAGAAAATTGTTTTTGTATCTAGCTCAAACAACCTCAATTCGGACTTGTTTCAAATATCCCTATCAGTTTGTGTTTGGCATATTTGGAAAGAAAGGAATGACAGGATTTTTCAAAATCGTTTTAAGGATAGGATGCAGATCTGTTATAATATATTCCAGACTATGAATATTAGAATGGTTAAATCTAAACATTTCAAGAACATCACTGACTTGAACGGAACAATTGCATTGAAATGGGGATATACCTTCCAAAGTTGAAGTGGGGCTTCTACTGATTTATCATAAGTAACATTCCTCTGCCTTTCTCTAGTTCAACGATCCTGCTCCAGGTTTTGTGAACCTGTATTAATTACATTTTTTTGTCCACCTTTTACCCAATTACATTATCAATTACAAGACTTAATAAATATTGTATTAGCTTGTAAGGATGCAGGTTGCAGGTAGATCTGAGCGTTGCAGTCTTGTCCTGGTCATTCAAGAAATAAGAAATTCCAGATTGTATTTTCTCGAAACTTTATCTGGTTAAAAACGACTTATCTTTTCTATGCTTTCTTCTCGAGGGAATGCTTCTAAGATCTGGAAGAGGAAGTTGCATGAGAGTTCCGAGGTCTTGTCTTCCTGTCCTGTTCAAGATAGAAGTTAGTTCGATTTCAAAGTTAAAGGAAGCATCTTTTAGGCCATAAGTGACTTATCTTGTCTTTTTCTTCTTGGTTCTTCTCGAGGGAGTGTTGTTTGCTTTCTAGATCTGGTAGTTGAAGTCGATTTCCCAAACTTTTTCAGTCTTCTGACCTATTTCATGTACGAAGATAAATACGAGGACTGGAGGTTTCATAGATAATTTGTCAGATCTATTACCTGTTTCTTCATGGATGGATTGAAGACTTTGTTGGCTGTTGACTTTCTAGGTGTTGCTGTTGCTAATCTCCTTGGTCTTTAAGGAGGAAGTTATGATAGGAAAGTAGATGAAGCTGCTGTTTTGAAGTGGAAGCAGTGAAGCTGCTGTTTCGTTCGCCGCCATTATTTCATTTTTATTTTCTTTGAGAGGAGATAGGAACTACTGAAGTGTCGGTTTGCCTTTTTTACTTCGAGTTATATCTCGAAGCTTCTGGTAGTTGTTATTGCTATGTGGGCTTTGGGCTGGCATTCTGTTTGGTCTGGTCCAGATTTTGTTGTTTGAGTGCTGTTTTGTTTTGTGAATGGTCTTATTAGACTTTTGTATTCTTTTGCTTATAGTAATAGAAGTTTGAACCCTTTTTCAAAAAAAAAATTATTTAAATATTTTATCGTTGATCGGATTTTAGTCCGAAAAGCTACTTTTTGCATACGGTCAAATTAGGACTCGAGACCACCCCCATTGAGTTCAAAATGACGTTTGTGATCTTTTTGAGTATAAACTTTGACATGTTTGGAGACAGTGGAATTTTCGCCACTTTTTGCTTAGGGCTTTGTTTTGGGCTGAACCACTTACTAACTCAGTCCCAACCCATCTCCTCTTCATCACTTCCTTCTTCATTAATTCCTAAATCTAAAGCTTCTTCAAAAATGGTGGAGGGATGGGAAATCAAAATTCCAAGCTCAAGTTCATTTGCAAATTCAACATCTAACTCCAAATTCAAAGTGAATCATTGATTCAAGCTTGTGTTTGCTTCTCACTTTGCTTTCAAGCTCGGTTTCCATCAATTTCCGTGAAAAGGTGAGATTTTTATCTCACATTCTTGTCTATGATTATCTATGATTGTTGGGTATGAATCCCTATCACTATTATGTGTGCATTTGCTTTTGGTGTGGATTGAATTGGTGGAAAACCCAAAATTTTCGAGTTATTAGCACTTTCCTGCAGTTAGGCCATTCTGTCTTGCTAGCTCGCTCGCGTGGAAAAGCCTCTGTCTGCATTTAGGTCGTTCGCCACTTTAGGTTGCGTGAAAATCCTAGGTCGCTAGCACTTAGGTCGTAGGTCGCTCGGCTAGGTCGTTAGCATTTAGGTCGTTCGGCCTTGTTTAAAACTTTAGGTCGCTTGGCTCTTTTTCTCTTTAGGTCACGATTCTTTAGGTCGCTGGACCCATTTCCACTTTAGGTCGCGATTCATTAGGTCGCGAACCCCTCGGGTCGCACCACCTTGGCCTATCCTATTCGTTAGGTCACGTCCACTAGGTCGCTCAACTCACTGGGTCGTGTCATTAGGTCGCACTGTTTCCTTTAGGTCGCTCGACTTGCTTTCCACCTAGCTCGTTAACCACTAGGTCGCTCATCACTTTAGGTCGCTGGACCTTATTTCTTCTAGGTCGCTTGACCTTACTTCCTTTTGGTCGTAAGACCTTATTTCTTCTAGGTCGTTTGACCTTATTTTCTTTAGGTCGTTGGACCTTAATGCTTTTTGGTCGCACGGCATTACTTCCTTTAGGTCGCTCAACCTCCCCACCTTAGGTCGCTTGAACCTTAGGTCGCATCACCTATAGGCCGCTCGCCCTATTGCTTTGATAAGTCGCTCGGCCATCTCACCAAGAAAGGTCGCGCCCACTTAGGTCGCTAGGCATTTTACCCTTAGGTCGTTTGACCTATTTTACTTTAAGTCGCTACCCCTTTAGGTCGTAGCACTTTAGCTCGGCCATGATTAGGTCGCGTGGGTACTTCAACTTTGATGGTTTTTGAATTGATTTCCTTGGATCTTATTTACGTCTTCGAATGTGAATTTTAGTGAATTGATTTGTTTCTACAATCAGTTTTGTGACTTGTCACTTTAAAAATATAAAGGTTTCAATACTAGTAGTAAATATCAAAACTCTTTCTTCAAAACGATTTCAACTCTATTTTACTACAAAGCTCTTTTTACTCAAACCGTTTTCCAATCTATTAGTATATACAAGCCTTTACTTCACTCGGATGAGAAATCTAATTAAACGGCTTAGTAAAACAGGTGGTATGAAACGCTTGCGTCTACTTCGTCGGTTAATTCTTGGACTTGTTCGATTGAACCTTTTGTGACAATTTTCTAGTGAAGATTCACGGTTTGTTCGTAAATATTTAAGTTAAGCAAGTGGTTATGGGACATGAAGCTAAACTCATATATTTACTAGCTTAGTGTGGTTGACACTTCTTGATGATCAACGACGATCATTTTCGTGATTTATACTAGAAATGAACGATGTCTCTTTGATTCGGTTCATCGGACGTTACGCTGTACGACATCATTGTTCCATTTTATCGTGATTTGGTCCATCGGACGTTACGCTGTACGACATCGTTGTTCCATTTTACTATGTGTTGGTTCATCGGATGTTACGTTGCACGACACCGTTGTTCCTTTTTATTGTGTGTTGGTTCATCGGACGTTACGCTGTACGACGTCGTTGTTCCATTTTCCTTTGTGTTGGTTCATCGGATGATACGCTGTATGACATCGTTGTTCCTTTTTATTCTGCTTTGGTTCATCGGACATTAGGTTGTACGACGTCGTTGTTCCTATTTATTGTGTCTCTGGATCATCGGACGTTACGCTGTATGACGTCGTTGCTCCGAATTATGTGATTTCTGGATTTCGTGTGTTGATTTCTGGAATTTCTGCTTCACCAATTTTCGTGATTTTCATTAATAAGTTTTATCAATTTTTGTGCATTGGTGAATTCGTGCATCATTGACTTGTTATGAATACAAGTTTAGGGTATGATACCCCATTTTATCTTTGGGAAGATTCTTGTGATATTGATTAATCTCTTTTTGATTTTCAATTACATACTTATAGTAGTATGCCATTATGGTTATTACATGTATATGCCATATCTTTTATTCTATATCATGTCATTTGATATTTATAGCTAGACTGATCCGTTTATTATTTTCTTATAAATAATACTCGGGTCAGACTGAGATGTTACATGTGCTTCTGCTTGACTTCTCTTTTGGGATTACTATGACTTTTGGCTAACTACTTAGATTAGTAGTTTTTGGTTGTATACATTTGAGATATAGACCCCATAATGTATACTTATTCTTTTGTGTAGCTTGTAGCTATCCTTTTGTATTATCGTGGATCTTTCAGACCACTACTCTGTTGTACACTTTCATGTGTTATATATTCATATCTTTTTCCGCCTTTGTGATATGGATGTCTGTGACTGATTGGTGTTCTATTTGTTTTCGAAGATTATATATAGCCACTGTGTGATAGCTTTGAGTTTGTATCGGTATGTCGGATTTCCTCCTTAAATGAAATGCATGCTATATTATCTGACATATCGGTGCTCGCACAAAGAAGTTACATGGATGGTCGCTCCTCAACAGCCTTATTCTCTGTGCTAATTGACAGCACTACACCCTAGTGTTCTTGGTTAGCGTGGGTATAGAGGTGGGGCGTCATAGCTTGGTATCGGAGCCAAACTTCGGAACAATGTAGAATAATCTAGCAAGAATCATTGTCCAAAGTCTTTCTTAGGAATCGTGCCATAGGATTTGATTCGAGTCTTCGTACCGTTCTATCCTATTTTCTTTTATGATTCCTTGTTTTATCAATAAAGTTTGTTTGATATTCATTTTGAGATTAACCTTTTTCTCTTTTCTTTCTTTCTTAAAGAAAAGAAATGGTTAGACCTGGCCGTCCTAGCGCTGGTCAATCTAGTGCTACTCCTCAGGAGGGAGTATTTATGTCTGCCCAGCAGCTTCTAGATCTTGTTAAGAATGCTCAAGCTATCGGACCCATTCCAGAGCCTACTCATCCTAGATCCGGTTTTGCACGCTTGTGTAGAGATTATACCGATTTGGGTGGAAGGCCATTCCGGGGATCCGAGTGTGTTATCGAAATTCAAGCTTGGCTCAAATCATGCGACCGCATCTTTTCTCGCATGAATCTTGTTGATCTCCACCGAGTCCAAGTGGCTTCTAGCATGCTCCAAGAAAGAGCATTGGATTGGTATGAGCTCCTTATTTCTGAAATCGTTGAAGCAAATCTTACTTGGGAGCAATTCCAAGAAAGATTCAAATTGAAATTTGTGCCGGAGGCTTAAAAAGTAACTTTAGCACGACGCTTCATAGACCTTGTTCAAGGTGAATCTTCTGTGACAGACTATGTAGCATCTTTCGAATCTCTTTCTAAATACGGGGTTGAGTATATTAATACCCCTATGAAGAAAAATCAGAGGTTTGTCTATGGGTTGAATAAGAACCTCAAGAAGCCATTACTTCTGAAACTAGAAGTTTCATTTGATCAGCTTATTGACATCGCCCTTCGTCTTGAAGAGGCCGATAGAGAAAGCGATATTGAAGTTGTGCGTGCCAAACAGAACTTCAACGACAACATGAAAAGGCCTATTAAATTCACAGGCCCCAATCACATCAAGAAAGGGAGGCAATAAACTCCGGTAGCAAAGACTCCTACCTCTAGTCGTGGACGATGCTACAATTGTGGTCTTACGGACCACTATGCAAGGGAATGCCTGAAACCTCTCTTTTGCCGTTATTGCAAAAGTTTGGGTCATCTTATATCTACATGTCCCATTCTTAAAAGTAGGAGAGAGGGAGAGCTAAATGTTGTTCAAGCCCCCAGTGACACTTCTCTTGGTTAAGGTAATTCTCCTTCTATCTTTGACGATATTTCTTTTGAGATTATCTTATTCGAGTTCTTTGTGATATGGGTTTCATCTCATTATTTTATATCAAAAGAACTTGTGATTCTTTTTCTTTAAAACATTTCTGGGCTTGATGACTTCTTTGAGGATTGCGAATCCGGATTGGTGGATCCACAACACTCAATTTGTTTTTTTATTTATGTCAAAATTATTTTATGTGATTTTTCTTTCCAAGCCGATTTTTACTTATGCTTCGAAATTGAATTTTGTAAGGATTGGCTTAATTATTATGAAGCCATATCCTTTGTCCCGTGTGGACTATTCATCTTCGACATTTTCAATCTGTTAAGCAGATTTCTGTTTTTCCTTGTGATTTTGATCCCAATTTGATGGCATCATTTTATTCTGTAAGCTCACATGATGAGGAAAGTGTCTTTTCTCTCATTCATGTAGTTTGAGAATTTTCTGGTATTTTTGAGTTTGTCTTAGTATTGTCACCTAAGCAATCTTTTGAGTAACGATAAGGTCTTTTTAGCTCGACCTTGCCACCGATTTTCATTTGCTACGAGTTGCGGGAGTTAGCATTTCATTTACCGCATTCCACACTCATTATGAAACTTATGAATGACTTATTATGTCATTCAGTTTGTCTAGCTCATTTCATCCATATTATGAATCGAGTATTCTATGATCTCGATGACTCCATTCTTGTATATATTGATTTTGGATGAAAACTTCAATTTATAATTTTGCAAATCTTTTTCATAAGATTCATTTATAAGTACGATTTGATTTTCACTCTTAAACGAGCAAAGAATGTTCTTAAAGTGTTTATCATATAGAAAATGATTTTGTGATTGTATTGCCCATTGAGTGCTTTAAGAATTCTGGTCGATGCGCTTGATCAACGTTATCGATAGGAATCTCCTAAACGCTATGATGAGACAATCAGACACAGTAAATTGACTTGTAAAAATGTAGATTTTTCTAGAAAGATTATTATATTAAGATAAATGCAATTTTGAGAGTTTTACCTTTTCGGGAAAGAGGATTATTTAAAAGAACTCTTTTCCGATACTCTTATTCTTGTGATTCCCGATGGGAACCAAGACTTTATATTTTGTACCAATACTAATCGTGTTGGTTTAGATGTCGTTCTCTTGTGCTTCTAAATCATTAATGTCGATTGAGACTAGACATGCCACTCATGATCTAGTGCTCGTAGCTATCGATTTCGCTTTTAAAAAATTTGGCATCATTATTTTTGGGTGAGAAATTTGTTCTCTACCCTGATCATAAATCTTTGGAATATTTATTTTCTAATAAGGAACTTAATATTGGATCGAGTTCCTTGCATCTTATGATCTTGATATTCTTTGTATATTCCCAAAAAGGGGAATCGTGTTGCCAATGCACTTTGTTGTAAACAACAAGTGGTTGTCTCTTTGATGATGTTCAAATGGAATGATCATCTTTCCAACATCGGACGTTTCGATATACTTCGTTTTATTGAGTTTCATCTCATTCCCTTTATGGACTAGCGTCCGATGTTCTTTTATGATGTTCAGTTCATCGGATGTACCGTTATTATACTACATCGATGTCCCGGCTTTTCGGTTCACTTGGACGTACCATTTTTGTACTACGTCAGTGTTCCAAATTATTCGAGATTCTCGTTTATCGGGCATACCGTTTTTGTACTACGCCGTTGCTCCGGCTCAAATTTCTGCTGTTCTTGACGTTTTTCCACGTCTTTTAACTATGGAAATGCTTTTAGGTTTCCGATTTTTATTCTTGAGCCTGGGGTTATAGTAGGGATCGAAGTTTCACCAGATTTGACTTTTGAGCAATATTCTATTCACATCATTTCTTTGGAGGTTGAGCGCCTTCGAAAATAAAGATGTTCTCTTTGTGTGGGTTCTATGGTTCTCAAATCCCAAGGATTTCTCTTGGGGAACCTAGAGAATTCATCGAGCGAACACATCCAGACTTTCTTTCTCATGCTCTTTGAGGTGAACTTCTTATTTCAAATTTCTCTTTGTGTTAATATGCTTTTATGGTTGTTACTTTTTATTTCCATCTTACATATTACGAGGACGCAATTTCTTTAAGGAGGGGAGTCTATAACAACCCGCATATTCATCGATTTCATTTTTAAATATTTTATTTAAATATTTTATCGTTGATCGGATTTTAGTCCGAAAAGCTACTTTTTGCATACGGTCAAATTAGGACTCGAGACCACCCCCATTGAGTTCAAAATGACGTTTGCAATCTTTTTGAGTATAAACTTTGACATGTTTGGAGATAGTGGAATTTTCGCCACTTTTTGCTTAGGGCTTTGTTTTGGGCTGAACCACTTACTAACTCAGTCCCAACCCATCTCCTCTACATCACTTCCTTCTTCATTAATTCCTAACTCTAAAGCTTCTTCAAAAATGGTGGAGGGAATGGGAAATTAAAATTCCAAGCTCAAGTTCATTTGCAAATTCAACATCTAGCTCCAAATTCAAAGTGAAGCATTGATTCAAGCTTGTGGTTGCTTCTCACTTTGCTTTCAAGCTCGGTTTCCATCAATTTTCGTGAAAAGGTGAGATTTTTATCTAACATTCTTGTATATGATTATCTATGATTGTTGGGTATGAATCCCTATCACTATTATGTGTGCATTTGCTTTTGGTGTGGATTGAATTGGTGGAAAACCCAAAATTTTCGAGTTATTAGCACTTTCCTGCAGTTAGGCCGTTTTGTCTTGCTAGCTCGCTCGCCTGGAAAAGCCTCCGTCGGCATTTAGGTCGTTCTGGACTTAGGTCGTTCGCCACTTTAGGTCGCGTGAAAATCCTAGGTCGCTAGCACTTAGGTCGTAGGTCGCTCGACTAGGTCGTTAGCATTTAGGTCGTTCGGCTTTGTTTAAAACTTTAGGTCGCTCGGCTCTTTTTCTCTTTAGGTTGCGATTCTTTAGGTCGCTGGACCCATTTCCACTTTAGGTCTCGATTCATTAGGTCGCGAACCCCTCGGGTCGCACCACCTTGGCCTATCCTGTTCGTTAGGTCGTGTCCACTAGGTCGCTCAACTCACTGGGTCGCATCATTAGGTCGCACTGTTTCCTTTAGGTCGCTCGACTTGCTTTCCACCTAGCTCGTTAACCACTAGGTCGCTCATCACTTTAGGTCGCTGGACCTTATTTCTTCTATGTCGCTTGACCTTACTTCCTTTAGGTCGCAGGACCTTATTTCTTCTAGGTCGTTTGACCTTATTTTCTTTAGGCCGTTGGACCTTAATGCTTTTTGGTCTCACGGCATTACTTCCTTTAGGTCGCTCGACCTCCCCACCTTAGGTCGCTTGAACCTTATGTCGCATCACCTATAGGCCGCTCGCCCTATTGCCTTGATAAGTCGCTCGGCCATGTCACCAAGATAGGTCGCGCCCACTTAGGTCGCTCGGCATGTTATCCTTAGGTCATTTGACCTATTTTACTTTAAGTCGCTACCCCTTTAGGTCGTAGCACTTTAGCTCGGCCATGATTAGGTTGCGTGGGTACTTCAACTTTGATGGTTTTGGAACTGATTTCCTTGGATCTTATTTACGTCTTCGAATGTGAATTTTAGTGAATTGATTTGTTTCTACAATCAGTTTTGTGACTTGTCACTTTAAAAATATAAAGGTTTCAATACTAGTAGTAAATATCAAAACTCTTTCTTCAAAACGATTTCAACTCTATTTTACTACAAAGCTCTTTTTACTCAAACCGTTTTCCAATCTATTAGTATATACAATCCTTTACTTCACTCGGATGAGAAATCTAATTAAACGGCTTAGTAAAACAGGTGGTATGAAACGCTTGCGTTTACTTCGTCGGTTAATTCTTGGACTGTTCGATTGAACCTTTTGTGACAGTTTTCTAGTGAAGATTCACAGTTTGTTCGTAAATATTTAAGTTAAGCAAGTGGTTATGGGACATGAAGCTAAACTCATATATTTACTAGCTTAGTGTGGTTGACACTTCTTGATGATCAATGACGATCATTTTCGTGATTTAGACTAGCAATGAGTGATGTCTCTTTAATTCGGTTCATCGGACGTTACGCTGTACGACGTCGTTGTTCCGTTTTATCGTGATTTGTCCATCGGACGTTACGCTGTACGACGTCGTTGTTCCATTTTACTATGTGTTGGTTCATCGGATGTTACGTTGCACGACATCGTTGTTCCTTTTTATCGTGTGTTGGTTCATCGGACGTTACGCTGTACGACGTCGTTGTTCCATTTTCCTATGTGTTGGTTCATCGGATGTTACGCTTTATGACATCGTTGTTCCTTTTTATTGTGCTTTGGTTCATCAGACGTTATGCTCTACGATGTCGTTGTTCCTATTTATTATGTCTCTGCATCATCGGACGTTACGCTGTACGACGTCGTTGCTCCGAATTATGTGATTTCTAGATTTCGTGTGTTGATTTCTGGAATTTCTGCTTCACCAATTTTCGTGATTTTCATTGATAAGTTTTATCAATTTTTGTGCATTGGTGAATTCGTGCGTCATTGACTTGTTATGAATACAAGTTTAGGGTATGATACCCCATTTTATCTTTGGGAAGATTCTTGTGATATTGATTAATCTCTTTTTGATTTTCAATTACATACTTATAGTAGTATGCCATTATGGTTATTACCTGTCTATGCCATTTCTTTTATTCTATATCATGTCATCTGATATTTATAGCTAGACCGATCCGTTTATTATTTTCTTATAAATAACACTCGGGTCAGACCAAGATGTTACAGGTGCTTCTGCTTGACTTCTCTTCTGGGATTACTCTGACTTTTGGCTAACTACTTAGATTAGTAGTTTTTGGTTGTATACATTTGAGATATAGACTCTGTAATGTATACTTATTCTTTTGTGTAGCTTGTAGCTATCCTTTTGTATTATCGTGGATCTTTCAGACCACTACTCTGTTGTACACTTTCATGTGTTATATATTCATATCTTTTTCCGCCTTTGTAATATGGATGTCTGTGACTGATTGGTGTTATGTTTATTTCTATATTTGTTTCCGAAGATTATATATAGCCACTGTGTGATAGCTTTGAGTTTGTATCGGTATGTCGGATTTCCTCCTTAAATGAAATACATGCTATATTATCTGACATATCGGTGCTCGCACAAAGAAGTTACATGGATGGTCGCTCCTCAACGGCCTTATTCTCCGTGCTAATTGACAGCACTACACCATAGTGTTATTGGTTAGCGTGGGTATAGAGGTGGGGCGTCACAAGATGCACAAAAAACGTGCACATTCACGTGCACGATGTCTCTGATCGCCGATGAACTTCGCTCCGGCCTCCGACACATCGCATATGGCCACGGCACAAACACGCGAACACTCAACTACCTCGATTCGATCGAGAATTGATTTCGACCCCAAACCCACTCAGCCTGGAAACAAACATCACCAGAAAACACCTCGAACCACTCACGCCGACCACTGGCGACGCTACAACCCCGGCCACACAATCTCTGACCATCCACGCTTCCTTCCACCGAGTTTCGCGCCACTCGATCCCCTGAAGACGACGCAGCAATCAAAATCCCAACCTCGACCAAACATAGGGCTTAAACCCTAAACTCACGTCCTTCGGCCACCTCATCGATCGAGAACACCTCCGATCATTTTTGCCGTGACCACCCATCATCATTCCACCTCCAGTAGAAACCCTGACCACCATAGTCCCTCCGTCCACCAGAATTTGCCCAAAAACTATCTTCTGGTCAATCGCCGAAATATTGCCCCAAACCCAATCTAAAAATCATGATTTTAATTTTAAAAATCCTATATTTCGAAAAGAAAAAAAATTATGTACCTGAAACAAACAATCATTATGATTGGGATTTTGAATTGTTTTCATATTTACTTGTTCTTTTACTTTCTGTTACAACCAGCCATTGATTCAACTTGAAAATATTTTTATTACTGATATCTTGTTGAAACAAACAATTCTTGTTTACAAATTAGAGCCTAAAGAAGATCTAGAAGGAAGAACTTATGATTTTTATCAGATTAAAGCTCTGAACCACAAAACAGAACATCAGTTTTAATATAAAAATGCACACACAATTCTCTATATACATATATACACATGTATTCAGCTTAAAACAAACATGCACAAACCAAACATCATTCATCTCAAAACTTCACAGGCAACAGATTTATTTAATTAAGTTTTAAATAAATTGTTTACTCACCTTTCTAATAGACAGAGAGCTTGTATTTTGAAAACAGGAAGGCTTGAAAAACTGGAATTTGAAAACTTGCATCTTTATTTGATTTCTGAAACTTTGCCTTGTTTGAAACTTTAGAAACTGGAATGCTATTAGGACAGGAACATGATGATTCAACTTGATTCCAGGTTGTAGTTTTGAAGATGAAATCTGGTTACAGGCTTGTAGAAAAATGCTTACAAGGTTTTGGTTTGTTTTGAGGGAAGTTTACAGGTTTGATGATTTTCTGGTTGAAGGTTTGAGTTTTGAGGAAATGGTTTCCGGTTGTTTTCTAGTTTGAGGAATTTTCTTGTTTGCTAAGTTTTATGAACGAAAAGGAAAGGAAGATTGATATATAGAAAACAAGTGCAGGGCTTTGTTTCTTGCTGGTACAATATTTGATTAGAGATTTTTCTTTTGTATGGTGGCTGAGATGATTGCATTAAATGAAGTTGTACATTTTCATGCTTATCCCCTTTCAATTCGTATGTACTAAGATGTTATTTTTCTTGCCTTGCAAACATGTATTCCTAAAGACTATATATCTCTAGAATTTTCTTATGTTCATTTCATATTTTTACATAACCATTTATTTTAAATATTTATTTCTATTTAGCACTTCATGTATTTGTTTCTATTTTAACCTTAAACTACCAAACACTTCATTTATAATTATTTATTTTTATACTTATGAATTACATTTTAGAGAAAATAAAATAAAACTATTTATATTTATATATACGACAATAGTCCCTCCGTCCACTAGAATTTGCCCAAAAACTATCTTCTGGTCAATCGCCGAAATACTGCCCCAAACCCAATCTAAAAATCATGATTTTAATTTTAAAAATCCTAGATTTCGAAAAGAAAAACAATTATGTACCTGAAACAAACAATCATTATGATTGGGATTTTGAATTGTTTTCATATTTACTTGTTCTTTTACTTTCTGTTACTACCAGCCATTGATTCAACTTGAAAATATTTTTATTACTGATATCTTGTTGAAACAAACAATTCTTGTTTACAAATTAGAGCCTAAAGAAGATCTGGAAGGAAGAACTTATGATTTTTATCAGATTAAAGCTCTGAACCACAAAACAGAACATCAGTTTTAATATAAAAATGCACACACAATTCTCTATATACATATATATACATGTATTCAGCTTAAAACAAACATGCACAAACCAAACGTCATTCATCTCAAAACTTCACAGGCAACAGATTTATTTACTTAAGTTTTAAATAAATTGTTTACTCACCTTTCTAATAGACAGAGAGCTTGTATTTTGAAAACAGGAACGCTTGAAAAACTGGAATTTGAAAACTTGCATCTTTATCTGATTTCTGAAACTTTGCCTTGTTTGAAACTTTAGAAACTGGAATGATATTAGGACAGGAACATGATGATTCAACTTGATTCCAGGTTGTAGTTTTGAAGATGAAATCTGGTTACAGGCTTGTAGAAAAATGCTTACAGGGTTTTGGTTTGTTTTGAGGGAAGTTTACAGGTTTGAGGATTTTCTGGTTGAAGGTTTGAGTTTTGAGGAAATGGTTTCAGGTTGTTTTCTGGTTTGAGGAATTTTCTTGTTTGCTATGTTTTATGAACTAAAAGGAAAAGAAGATTGATATATAGAAAACAAGTGCAGGGCTTTGTTTCTTGCTGGTACAATATTTGATTAGAGATTTTTCTTTTGTATGGTGGCTGAGATGATTGCATTAAATGAAGTTGTACATTTTCATGCTTATCCCCTTTCAATTCGTATGTACTAAGATGTTATTTTTCTTGCCTTGCAAACATGTATTCCTAAAGACTATATATCTCTAGAATTTTCTTATGTTCATTTCATATTTTTACATAACCATTTATTTTAAATATTTATTTCTATTTAGCAATTCATGTATTTGTTTCTATTTTAACCTTAAACTACCAAACACTTCATTTATAATTATTTATTTTTATACTTATGAATTACTTTTTAGAGAAAATAAAATAAAACTATTTATATTTATATATACGACAATAGTCCCTCCGTCCACTAGAATTTGCCCAAAAACTATCTTCTGGTCAATCGCCAAAATACTGCCCCAAACCCAATCTAAAAATCATGATTTTAATTTTAAAAATCCTAGATTTCGAAAAGAAAAACAATTATGTACCTGAAACAAACAATCATTATGATTGGGATTTTGAATTGTTTTCATATTTACTTGTTTTTTACTTTCTGTTACAACCAGCCATTGATTCAACTTGAAAATATTTTTATTACTGATATCTTGTTGAAACAAACAATTCTTGTTTACAAATTAGAGCCTAAAGAAGATCTGGAAGGAAGAACTTATGATTTTTATCAGATTAAAGCTCTGAACCACAAAACAGAACATCAGTTTTAATATAAAAATGCACACACAATTCTCTATATACATATATATACATGTATTCAGCTTAAAACAAACATGCACAAACCAAACATCATTCATCTCAAAACTTCACAGGCAACATATTTATTTACTTAAGTTTTAAATAAATTGTTTACTTACCTTTCTAATAGACAGAGAGCTTGTATTTTGAAAACAGGAAGGCTTGAA
Organism: Allium fistulosum; assembly: GCA_030737815.1. Lineage (NCBI taxonomy): Eukaryota > Viridiplantae > Streptophyta > Magnoliopsida > Asparagales > Amaryllidaceae > Allium > Allium fistulosum. The sequence continues at coordinate 728,725,314 of CM060902.1, read as the reverse complement.
AAACTGGAATTTGAAAACTTGCATCTTTATTTGATTTCTGAAACTTTGCCTTGTTTGAAACTTTAGAAACTGGAATGATATTAGGACAGGAACATGATGATTCAACTTGATTCCAAGTTGTAGTTTTGAAGATGAAATCTGGTTACAGGCTTGTAGAAAAATGCTTATAGGGTTTTGGTTTTTTTGAGGGAAGTTTACAGGTTTGAGGATTTTCTGGTTGAAGGTTTGAGTTTGAGGAAATGGTTTCAGGTTGTTTTCTGGTTTGAGGAATTTTCTTGTTTGCTATGTTTTATGAACGAAAAGGAAAAGAAGATTGATATATAGAAAACAAGTGCAGGGCTTTGTTTCTTGCTGGCACAATATTTGATTAGAGATTTTTCTTTTTTTATGGTGGCTGAGATGATTGCATTAAATGAAGTTGTACATTTTCATGCTTATCCCCTTTTAATTCGTATGTACTAAGATGTTATTTTTCTTGCTTTGCAAACATGTATTCCTAAAGACTATATATCTCTAGAATTTTCTTATGTTCAAATCATATTTTTACATAACCATTTATTTTAAATATTTATTTCTATTTAGCACTTCATGTATTTGTTTCTATTTTAACCTTAAACTACCAAACACTTCATTTATAATTATTTATTTTTATACTTATGAATTACTTTTTAGAGAAAATAAAATAAAACTATTTATATTTATATATACGACAATACATTAATAATGTTATTTGAAAATAATAATTTGTCAAATTTAAATAATTTATAAAAGAGATTATATATTCCTATTATTATTAAATGAATTAATATATCATATTTATTAAACAATATTTTAAAACAAACCTTTTAATTAATCTTAAACTTAAGCTAAGATATAATTTAAATCAATTAAACTTTTATCTTAAATATTTTAAAACCATATATTTTAAATTAAATCATAATCTCCAAATTACCAAAATATATTAGAATTTGAAAACAAGATTTATTTATTTATTAAATTCAAACCAAAAATTTCTATTTACAATATACACAAATATATACACATTATAAATATAAAAAAAATTATTAGCTTTTAAAAAGATAAAATCACCAATTAAATATTTATTAAAAGAAGATTATTAAATCAATTTAAATTTATCAACAAAAATTATCAAATCAATTTAAATTTCAATACAGATTATTAAATTGATATTGCCAAGAATTCCGAGATATCACACCTAGAGGACGTCCGGACAAAACTCATGAGTTCTTGGTGATCATTTGTTTGTATAGCATAAATCGATGGGTGTTATACCTACAGTTACATTTGGTTTTGCTATGATAGCAACGTAACCTTTGTGTAACTACAATCTATCGTGGTTCCATAGCGTAATTCGAGAGGCAGCGATTGCCTACAGTCTACGTTTGATTTCGTTGTGATAGCAACGTAACATTGGTAGATTGCGATCTATGTGGTTTGGTTCCATAGCGTAATTCGAGAGGCAGCGATTGCCTACAGCCTGCGTTTGGTTTCACTGGGATAGCGACGCAACCTTTGTGTAGCTGCGATCTATGTGGTTTAGTTTTGTTTGATAGCGTAATTCGAGGGGTGGAGATTGCCTACAAACTACTTACAGTTTTGCTGTAATAACAACGCAGCCTTTGTGTATTTGCGAACTATTGTGTTCCCATGGCGTAAGTCGAGAGGTGCTGACACCTATAGTTTACTTATGATTTGTAGGGATGGTGATGCAATCATCGTGTTAACTAAGATCCATGGTGGTAGAGAAGGAAGGGGTGATACTTCCCATATCATTTTTAAAAAGGTTTTTCAAGTATTTTCACTGGGTATTGAAACGGGTCTACCAAGTACTTAGAGATTTTCAATCCTATGCCTGGTCAACGTATGACTAAATTTCTGTAAGAACAAGGATGGACTTGCTAAGACATCAAGTTATAAAAAAATGTTTTAATATAAAACTAGTTTGGTAATACTATGTAATTTAAACTGTGTGTATCTTAAGATGTATAGGAAAGGAGTATGAGTTTAAAATGTTTAAAAGATGATTGATTTAGTAATATGCATCAAAATTCTAGTTCTTGTTTCGTTCCTTTTCGAGGACGAAAAGTTCTAAGGGGAGAGGAATGTAATAACCCATATTTTTGACACTTGTTATTAGGATAATCAATTTATTTTAAATATTGAAATATTATTTCTATCAGTCAAATAACGAATAGTTATTTATAGAAATACCTATATATATATTCTGGAAGTTACGATTTAAAGGTTAAATTCTAATTTCTGAAAAATATTTAGATAAAAATCCCACCTTTCTATTATAGGATAAAATATATATGTATATATATGTTTGTATAAGTGAAACTTATGCTATGAAATTTAAATATATATATATATAAGAATAAATACATGTAAGTGGCTAATTATGTTTGTATGTAATATAGTGTTTATGTTCAAACCTTAGCATGTTAATATATGTTAGTATATAGTCAAATGCATTTACATATGGTCAAAGCAAATCCATCTATGTATATATTTGTATGAAATATGTATATGCATAAGGAGACATCATAATGAAACAAATCTATTCAAGCATATAATAAATCACATCTGTCACTCAAAAGTTTTCAAGTCATCTTTCTATCAAATCAAGTCATATTTTCAAATCAAACTAAAGAAAAATCAAAGAAAATAAAAATAAAAAGAATGGGTACCGTACATGAGTGAAACCCTTCAGCCTTGTCTAAACTATTTACTCTTCTATATATATACTACTGTGTTGTTTTATGCATGTTTACCATTCACACATAAAAGAAAAATAAAAGGGAAAAGATGAGTCTGCCATTAAAATTGAAACTAAGCACTTAAGCTCAGGAAGGAAGAATCATAGCAAAGAAGCAGTGTCTTTCTTTTTTCAAACAGCAGTGTTCTTTTTTCAAGTCTGGCGAGTAAAACCAAATCTTCACATACTAGAAACTATGTTTGCATATGTACATGCCTGTGAATTTGGATAAAACTCTTGCATTTTGGCATGTATTCATATATTAATATGTTCAATGCTTTATATATGTATGCTAATCATGTTTAAACACTTTATAACTAAAAAGAATACTCTGTTTCTTGAAAAAAAGGTTAATACCTTGAAACTTTGAAAATCATTATCTCCCTATCTAGTTAGTTTTAAGTTTTGATTCCAAAAACAAAGTTATGTGTTTTTGAATGTAGATCGTTCTAAAATTGGTTTCATTAAGTATCTCCAGGCATGGAAGGAGAAAAGGTTAGTTTATAGTAAGTGACGCAGCGGATTAATCAAAACAAACTTCAATCGGTGAAAGTAGTAATCGGTGGATTGATGAATACTGCGATGCCTGAATTCGTTGATCCGAAGATACCGAATTCTAGCTATCTCTGACTCGTTGATCCGAAGATACCGAGAAAGAGATCTACGATTCTTCGACGTTGATCTTGCGCACAAGATACCGTGAATCGACTTTAACAAACGATGATTCGAGCGCACTCGAATGACGTAAGTGGAGATAGGAGATACACTCGACTACCAATTGAAATTGAAAGCACAAAGCTAACAAAAGAGAATTTTATTCAATATTCAACAACCTCAAAGTTACAACTCACCCACTATTTATAGTAGTTACAACTCAACATACACAAAACTTCAAAAATTACAAGTACTTAGGTCGTCTTCGACCTATAAGGAACGACTTACGAGTTATAACAAAGTGCACGACTTAGGAAATAACCTACATATTACCACATAGCGACTCAACACTTAAGTCGTACAGGACTTACGACTCACGACTTAACATAAGTCGGTGACAACTTACAAATTACAACTAAGTACATGACTCAATGATACGCAGCTTAACCCAGTTCACGACTTAAGATATCAACGGCTCAGATTGACGCGGCATCAGGATCTTCGGTCTCAAGCTTCTGCGACTTAAGAGGGTTCGCTTTTAACTTGTGCGACTTAACTAAGTCGTAACTCGCCTTCGACTTAAATCCTTAAGTCGTAGCCGACTTAACACTTCATTCTCCATTCGAACCGCTCCTTCCGTGGCCTTCTCCGTAAGTCGTGGACGACTTATCAACTCCGAACGACTTAACCTTTGTTAAGTCATAGCCCTTTTCCTCCTAATCCGTTAGGTCGTAGACGACCCAGAACCTTCTCCTTAGGTCGTAAACTCGGGTTAGCTCCTTCCCCTGGTTTCCAGTTAAGTCGTATCTCCTGCTCACATGCCTCCTTAGGTCGTAACTCGGCATAGTTAGCTCGTTCTTCATCACTAGGTCGTATTCCATTAGATCGGAGCTCATTAGGTCGTGACTCGTTCATTACTTCTACCTTGTTAGGTCGAAGTTCATTAGGTCGGAACTTGTTAATGTGACTGGAATGACTTAAGGTAGCTTCTGTTATCTTGTTAACTCGTAGGTCGTTAGGTCGTTTTCGACCTAAGGAATGGAAGGTCGTTCGCGACCTAAAGAAACTGGCCAATAGCATTAGAATCTTATCCCGGTAGGTCGCTGGAATGATGTAGCTAGGTCGTAACACGCCTGAATGACTTGCCAACTCGTTTTCCTGCATTTTCATCTCCTTAACTCGTTCATTCTTCCTCACATTAAGTCGGGCGCGACTTAGACTTAGCTTGTGATCATGGTTAGGTCGTAGGTCGTTTGAGCGACCTATAGTATCATGATGCTGGCCTGCATCATCTTCCCCTGGTTGGGAGAAATTCGTCCTCGAATTTAAAAGCTTTCTTCTTCGAGATGATGTCTTCCATTCATTATCTAGTTTGACACAGCCCTGGTGATAACCATTTTTGAGATTAAACTTGTTTTGTACTTTGGATGTTATGGTTCGAGCTAAATAATAAATGGAATAGAACAGACGTGGCATTAGGCAGGCGGCATAAGAAAGTGACCTGAGGGATATGGCATGTGGAAAAGTACGGACTAAACTCAGCACTAGATGCCAGATCCACTTCAGATAGCATAGAACTTCATAAGAATAGTGTCGTATACCAAATTGTTTGTGCCAATAGGAAGATGTGATATAGAACCAAAACATGTCTAAAATGTGTGAAGATATAAGGAAATTTACAATCATGGAATGACTTGGGAAACCTCGACCGAAAAATTGTGATGACTCATGCTCAGATTCTTGTCTTTCCTTATCCCGTTCAGATGTATCATTATCTTGAATCATCCCTTGACGTGTTGCATCAAATTCCCCTGACTGAAATGAACTCCCACTTGCTTCTCCTTCAACATATTTAGGTTCATAATATGGTTCCAAGCAATCGACACTGGCAATGTTGGTAGCGTGGACATCATTAGTCAACTTCAACTGACAATCATTCACTTCTTCCTATCGTATCAACCCCTTTTGTTCCTCCAGACTCATAAGATCATACGATCCTGGCAGTAAAGCAGCATCTGGTACGAGATCAGTTTGAGGTTGAATGTCTTGTAGAGATGGTAACTCTTCGGGTATCTCTTCAGAGTATTCGACTTCAGACTTATCGAATTCTGATCCAACTTCCTCATAGACATCAAGATCTTCACTCGTTCCTTGCCCGGATAATACAAACAAGTCAGTACTAATTTCCACCTTTTCGTCAGGCTCTTCCAAGCATACAAGACTAGATTCTTCAAGCAGTTCCTCAGACATCTCATCCTCACATTCTTCAAATACTTCATCTTCTTCAGGATTCTCAAAAACAGAATTTTCTCCAGGTTCAATCATCACTGATAACTCATCATCATCTTCTATTTCAATGATGAAGTCTTTCAAAAATAACAAACTATCTGATTCTGTCTTCTCTTCTGTTTCACTCTCGCTTTGTTCATGTTCCTTGGAAACTAAGGAATTTATACTCGGCTGACTCTTATCCATAAGCTCAGGTGCTAAATAAGAATCCTCCATTGTCAAATGAATTTCCTCCATCCAGAACACAGCTTCTTCTTCCATACTATCAACATCAAACTGTGGCAATGAAGAGTAATCAACTTCTACCTCCACATACTTTGACTCAACTTCTTCTTCATCGTCAAATTTCGATGGTTCATAAAAGTCAATTTCAACAGTCCCCCACAACAAGTTACCTCCTTTCTCTATTGACAAAACTTCTACTCTCCCTGATAAAGATTCCTCAAATCCTGGCAAAAATTCTTCATCGTCGTCAAATTGTGGTGGTTGATAAAAGTTAACTTCATCAATCAAATTACATTCTTCGTTCTCCAACTCGACCTCTTCATCTTCGTTGTAACACTTTAGTGGTAAGGTTGCGAATGATTCTGTATGTCCGACCACTTCAAATTCTTCTAACATTGGTTTAACCTCCTCGAGAGTTTTAAGCTCTTCACTTGCCTCATACCTAACCAAGGTTTCAGCACTACCTTCCGATTCTTCAGCACTTTCGCCGAAAGGTAATGGAATAGTTGGTTCCTCTTCCTCTTCTGTCTTGCTTTCAGTAGTATCATCCACATCCTCACTTTCACATTCTTCTACAACAAAGGGTTTCTTCTGGGACTTTGTACATTCAAAACTTCGATGGCCAAACTCCTGACAATGATATTGCTTAACTCGTTCATCAACACTTGCCTTCGTGATTCCATATACAACTGGTTCATTGACTCTCTTAAAAACATTTCTACTGTAATGAACAGCATGATTTTGATTGCTGGAGTTTGGAACCACACCCTTTCCTCGACTCCCTTGACTCGACTTCTGCAATTGTTGATCAAGACGAGCTTGATAATTGTAGGGTAAGAAATTTGCCTTCATCATCCTTTTCATCTTATCCCACTTGACGACTTTAGACTTCTTCATCCTCTCTCTGGTTGACTTAGTTTGTTGCCACCAGTCCATGGCTTTTCCTTTCGAACTTGTAGCAACTAGCTTCACTTGACGATCCTCAGGAACGTAGTTGAGCTCAAAAACATTTTCAACCGTGGATAACCAGTCCAAGAATTCCTCTGCTTGTAGTCCACCTCGGAATTCTGGAATCTCCGTATCCTTTTTTGATTTCCATGTATAACCATCCTCTTCAATATTCTTGTATCGATTTTGCCCTTGACCAGAATATCGAAAATGAACACGATCACCATAACTTTCCTCTTCAAAATTAGTTGAACTTCGTCGTCGATTCTGAACATCGACTCTTCTATGCCCATGCACGTCCTCTCTACTTCTTTTCTCATAATCATAACGTGGCGACACTCTCCGTTGATTTCGATTCATGTCAAACTTCATTCTCTCTACTTTCTCGAAATCCTTATTGAATCTTTCATCACTACGTTGCTTCTTCTGTTCAGGATCTTCTCTCTCATATAAATCTGCAACACTATGATGACGGTTAACATATCTCGGAGGCATGATCAAGCCTTCAAACTTTGACTTTCGGCTCCACTCCAAATTTCAAACACCTTTCGAACTTAGATCCAATATGAAATGGATCGAAAACTCCCACTTTGTTGCAACTTCACGATGAACACGATGAACACAACTTCTCCAAATCACAATTCTCGGCTAGACAATGCAATGATGCTCGGTCTACACTCTCCTTAGCTCGGCTTCCTGACTTCAAGCTCGGCTAACACTTGATGCTTTAAACTTCAAACAAATCGGCTCCAAGACTCGATTTAGCTATGATTGGCTAAAACAAGCTCTGATACCAAACTGACACAACGAATTAATCAAAACAAACTTCAATCGGTGAAAGTAGTAATCGGTGGATTGATGAATACTGCGATGCCTGAATTCGTTGATCCGAAGATACCAAATTCTAGCTATCTCTGACTCGTTGATCCGAAGATACCGGGAAAGAGATCTACGATTCTTCGACGTTGATCTTGCGCACAAGATACCATGAATCGGCTTCAACAAACGATGATTCGAGCGCACTCGAATGACGTAAGTGGAGATAGGAGATACACTCGACTACCAATTGAAATTGAAAGCACAAAGCTAACAAAAGAGAATTTTATTCAATATTCAACAACCTCAAAGTTACAACTCACCCACTATTTATAGTAGTTACAACTCAACATACACAAAACTTCAAAAATTACAAGTACTTAGGTCGTCTTCGACCTATAAGGAACGACTTACGAGTTATAACAAAGTGCACGACTTAGGAAATAACCTACATATTACCACATAGCGACTCAACACTTAAGTCGTACAGGACTTACGACTCACGACTTAACATAAGTCGGTGACGACTTACAAATTACAACCAAGTACATGACTCAATGATACGCAGCTTAACCCAGTTCACGACTTAAGATATCAACGGCTCAGATTGACGCGGCATCAGGATCTTCGGTCTCAAGCTTCTGCAACTTAAGAGGGTTTGCTTTTAACTTGTGCGACTTAACTAAGTCGTAACTCGCCTCCGACTTAACTCCTTAAGTCGTAGCCGACTTAACACTTCATTCTCCATTCGAACCGCTCCTTCTGTGGCCTTCTCCGTAAGTCGTGGACGACTTATCAACTCCGAATGACTTAAACCTTTGTTAAGTCGTAGCCCTTTTCCTCCTAATCCGTTAGGTCGTAGACGACCCAGAACCTTCTCCTTAGGTCGTAAACTCGGGTTAGCTCCTTCCCCTGGTTTCCAGTTAAGTCGTAACTCCTGCTCACATGCCTCCTTAGGTCGTAACTCGGCACAGTTAGCTCGTTCTTCATCACTAGGTCGTATTCCATTAGATCGGAGCTCATTAGGTCGTGACTTGTTCATTACTTCTACCTTGTTAGGTCGAAGTTCATTAGGTCGGAACTTGTTAATGTGACTGGAATGACTTAAGGTAGCTTCTGTTATCTTGTTAACTCGTAGGTCATTAGGTCGTTTTCAACCTAAGGAATGGAAGGTCGTTCGCGACCTAAAGAAACTGGCCAATAGCATTAGAATCTTATCCCGGTAGGTCGCTGGAATGATGTAGCTAGGTCGTAACGTGCCTGAATGACTTGCCAACTCGTTTTCCTGCATTTTCATCTCCTTAACTCGTTCATTCTTCCTCACATTAAGTCGGGCGCGACTTAGACTTAGCTTGTGATCATGGTTAGGTCGTAGGTCGTTTGAGCGACCTATATTATCATGATGCTGGTCTGCATCAGTAAGTAACTTATGAATGGCTAAAATTTAAATATCATAATTCGAGCCTTTGATTATATGAGTGAGTTTGTCTTGGAAAACTGTGATTTTTGAAAATGGTTTGATGATTTTTAATGGTGTATTGAATGAGAAAAAGGGAAATGACCAAAATATGGTTTTTGGTCGTTTCCCGACGTTCGAGGTGGTGGAGTGTCTTGTGGTTGGTGGAGAAGGTGGTTTAGATGGTGGGGAAGCCAAGAAAAATGCAGCGATGTTTTATAGGGGTGCGTGGTGTCGAGGCGAAGGCGATTTAGGGTTTTAAGGCTTAGTTTCTTATGGTTCGGTCTCGAGTTAACTGCAGTGGCGTTGGGCATTAGTGCACATGCGGTATCGGGGGGAAAGCAAGGGGAAGTGGTGGCGGCCATGTTGGCATAATTTGGTGGAGGATGGTGGCATACAGTGGCGATAGGAGGTGGTTGGGTGACGACGTCTTCGTTCGGTTTAGAACCTAGGGTTTGAATTTTCGAAACCAGGATGTTCGTGTTCATCTTTGTGCTTGGTCGAGACAAGAGGGACATAAGTGGTCTGGAGAGAGTGTCGGCATCGAGTTTTGGGTCATCGGCGATGTGTATAGGTGCACAGGCACAGTGCATGCACGAGTAAAAATGTAAGAGAAGAGAAAGTAGCAGGTAATGGGAAAGGTGGAAGAAGAAGGGGAAAATGTGGAGGGAGTTCGGCCTGTCTTTTTTTCTCGTGGGCTAGTAGGCTGGCTTTATTTTTGAAAAAAAATATGTTGAGAAGGGGGAAAAGTTTGGTCCTGGGTTGTTTGGGGGGGCCGAACATGTGGGTTGGAAAATGGTTTTGAAAAGTAAGAATTTAACGATTGTTTATATGTAAAAACCTTTCAAACTTTTAAAACATATTTCTTTTTTTTTAATCCAATCGACATGAAATCTTTTGCTTTGTAATCCTACCACCTAAGATCTTAATCTAAATTAAATTGGTTGACTTTCTGTAATATAAGATTTAAATTATTTATAATAATTAAAGTGAGTTAATTTATTAAATTCTTATTTAATTAAATCTTATGTCAATTAATAAATTAGTTATTAAATGAATGGTTTAAAGTTTTAATCGACTAATAATGAATTGTTTTATGATTTCTTTAATTTATAATTAATTTGGATAAAATATAAATGGATTCGGTTAATTAAAGTTAATTAAATCCTGATGTGTGAATTGTTTTGATATTGATTATTAATCGTTAAATTAGTTATGATCTATGTCTTGGCTTAATTCTATTGGATATTTATTTCAATTATTCTTGTCTGTGCCATTAATTTGCAAAGCAAATTTAAAATGGTTAGAATAAAACATTGATATGTTTTATTTGAAATAAACATATGTAATAAATTCCCATATATGAATGATGACACCCTGAATATGAATTGTTTATTTAAAACGATTTGGATATTTAAAATTTATTGATTTGAGTTCTGAAATGACCCTCCTATTTCTACCCTAATTTCATAAGGATTTTTTTTTAAGAGATGATATATAGATATATCATTCATTACAAATATATTTCCCAAGGTCATTTTCTTTCTCCAATAAACAAAATATATCCAGGATCAAAATAATTTACCAATATAAATATATCAGTGTATTTCTAATAACATACACATACATATGAAGATGTATGTGTTCCTCTTGTTTGAATTCAGAGTATATACTTTATTTTTATTTGTTGTACAAGAGCATTCTGTTTGATTTAGATTTTAGCAATTCTGCCTAAAGTTTATTACTATATACTTTTGAATATTTGTAATAAGTCAGTAAATCCTATGCATATTTAATTCATATGAACTTGCTCATTCTAATTGATAGTTTTAATATAAATTTTACCATGTCAGTTAAATTCCAAGATTCTTGAAATTTGTATTTCAGATCATGGATCCAAGGTATTGGTATTTGGCTAAGACCAGAAATGATATATTCACTTATCATTTTCCACTTATGTATTTTCTAAAAAACTTCCTTATTCAAGATTCAATCTATGTGACTTGTTTGCCTTAATCTTAGCCCACATGACAAATAGTGAGTTGTGTATTTGCATAAGATTTGCTATGCCAAGAATTTGAACTTAAAAATATTCATAAGAATAATTCCAGGTTTGCTGGTGCAAGCCTGTCCAGATGGTATATCTGATATGACTTTGAAAATTGGTTATGGTAAAACATTTGCTAAATGACCTAAAGCTTTTGAAAGACATTTTACTGTCAAAACACAACCAAACGTAATCAACCAAAACTTCACTTATTTGAAGCTGGTTAACTCATGTGCCTAGTGTCATGCCAGGTACCTGATCATGGCAATTGAAATGCCAGTCATTTGCATCATACCTGAAGCCTTCCCATACAATTACTTCTCTCAAAACAATTTAAAAAGTAGACTTGAACCATTTGTAGACATAATTCAGAGGAAAAACAATTAGATACTTAAAGGTATTTTTCAAGGTAAATTCTAAATTTACTCCAAAACTCAGTGTTTTTAAATTAACTTAAGATTGTCTAATACATAATATAATTACAAAGAAATTGCTCACATAATTGTATATTTCTTTACCAGATTTTCATAGCTAATGCTTGAGCATATTTTTCTTGTTTATATTCCAGACACTACTTCAAAAACAAATCAAACCTTAACACACAATGATTTCGACAGAACAACTAATTTAATCTAACACTTTACAGAACATAAGAGCAACTTGATCACTAGCCATAAAATATTCATTACATGACTGGAAATCTTAGAAACATAATTTTTCCTGAATACATGCAGATATAATCAATTTAAGCTCTTATTGAGACTAGCTAGCATGTTCATTCACTCCTCCAAAATAGCCATAACTTCATTTTCTACTTAGTGCCTGCGTTCCCTGAAAGAGCATAAGTGGCTGCCTCATTTTAAAATGAGACACCCCAGATGCCATGAGCAAACAAGGGTCAGATCTAAGATCTGGTATGAGTAACATCAATACATTCATGATATTAAGCAACAAAGAATGTAAGAGTACCAACTAGTTATTTAAGCAAATTTCTGCATCCAATTACTTTAACATGGTATAAATAAGTTGATTCTGGTATGATATATTCATCTATCACTCTTACACTTGCATACATAACCATGCAAACATAATTATCTATTTGCAACGTTTGCATTCACTGGAACCATCATGGTTCCATACCAACCAATCCTATGAAATATTCATATTCCTATTTCTTCATTTACAGGTTGCATAATTCAATTTAAATTCCTGCCTCATCTGCTATTAAGGAATCACAGGGACACATTGCAATGAACTAATTCACATCATTGCACAAAGATCTCAAGGCTTAAACAAACCATGTGCCAACTTGCATATTTCAAATATGACAAGCATTCCAGCAGCCTTCTTGGCCTTCCCTTCCCTAGTTTATTTACTAGTGTATTGACTTAAATCCTATTATCAGATATGCTGAGTGAACATGTCACTGCAAACAGGGAAACATCCATAATTTTTCCTAGCATAATTCTCCTCAGAAATAAGCAGACAGTTATTTCCTAAATGGGGTCAATATGTCTTGATCTCAGTAAAATATAAGAATATTTGCAACTGTAAAGGAGGCATGGCATGTTCTTATTATATTGATCTACAAGCCTTTATGATTGATTCAGATTCAGGATCTGGTTCAATCATAATTTTAGCTTGTGAGTTTTTTTCTTTTTTTTTTGATTTGATTTGATTAAGGGCTCAGCACTTAGAAAATTTCTATTGCACCCTTAATATTTTTCTTCTCAAGCCTCAGCACTTATACCAAGTATAATGCAGCTCCCAACATTTTTGTAAAGTTTCCATGCCATAGATCTATAACAGTTGAGAGTATTCTCTATATAATCTTAAGATTCTGGACTTTAACATTTTTGAGTAAAGATAAAACAGTAATGATACACATCCAAAGACAAATGTCTCAACAAAGCAAAGATCACCAAAAACATCCATATCAAATCATATCAGATTTAAAATAAGACATCCAAAGGCATTGATGAAATCATATACATCAAGACCAGCAATATATAAATGGCAATATAAAAAGTGGCTGCCTCATCTCAGGTCTTAATGCCATGAACTCAGTGAGGTTACTCACCTAAATATTTCTTCTTATTAATCCAGAAAAATCCTTGTATGAGTGTTTTCTCCTTCCTTCCAATATTTTTCTTCCTTCCTTATTTTGTGCAGCTCGGGGTAAAGATAATTTTACTGGCTAAAACTGCCTATTTATATGCATTTTTCCACTAGGGTTTGTTAAAACAAAATTCCATTTCTGACCTAACCATCTTCATGCATTTTTCATTCATTTTCCTCCTTAATACCCTGGCCATAATAATTAGTTGAAGGCAGTATTTTCTTCCCTTTACTTTTTCAGAAAAATGGCCACTCACCTAGTCATGTTAAAAGTGTGACTACCATATTTTATATTTATTCATTTGCTCATTTTTGGAAATCCCCCTTCTTTCTATTCCTGTCTATACATAACATACATACCTGTTTTATGCTTTATACCTATTTAATGTTACTCTTTTGCTTAGCTTGACATTTTTCTGCTCACAAAATATACAAGTGAAAACATAAATAAAAATATTTATTTATTTAATCTCCCCTTGTTTCACAGAAAATACATTTAAGCATATACTTCATTTTTAACTTTATGCTTAAATTACAATCCAATGCTTTAAATAAGGAATTTACTTTCCTATATATATATATATATATATATATATATATTTCAGAGATTTTTAAATCTCTTTCTTGTGCTATTTTCAATGTACATGTGCACACATATACTTGCACACTATTTATTCCAAAAATTTCACCATATTTAAATCTAAATATTTCAAAAATTAAATCATTTTACAAAAATGATTTTTCACAAAATTTTGGGGTATTACATTCACCCCTCCTTTTAGGAATTGTGTCCTCACAATTTTTCTAACATTTATAACAAGCATCATTTTCTTTTCTGAAAACTTATCAAACATATGCATAAGCAAACAAATTCAACCATATCAACCATGCATAACAAAATTTTTCCAAAAAAAAAAATTACCTTTTAATTTGCAAAAAGCTTAGGATAATCCATTCTAATCTTATCCTCTAACTCCCATGTGCAGTCATTAGGATCACTACTCCACTGGATCTTAACTAGTTTCAAGGTTTTGCTCCTTAATTTCTTTTCTTCCTTGGCCACAATCCCCACTGGCTCTTTTTCATAAACTAAGTCAGGATTTATTTGAATTTTGGTAGGCTCTTCCAAAATGTCTTCTTTATCATGTACCCATCTTCTAAGTTGGGACACATGAAAAACATTATGCATTGCTTTCATTTCCTCTGGTAGTTCTAATTTGTAAGCCAATGAACCAATCCTTTCCAGAATTTTATAGGGTCCAACATACCTTGGTGTGAGCTTACCTTGCTTGCCAAATCTCAAGACTTTCTTCATAGGTGAAATCTTGATGAAAACAAAGTTTCCCACTTCATATTCCACTTGCTTTCTTTTCCTATCTGCAAATTTCTTTTGCCTATCTTGAGCTGCTGCTATTCTTTTTCTTATTAACCCAATTTTCTTTGTATTTTCTTTAACATATTCAGGTCCTAGAACAGCCCTTTCTCCAGTCTCTACCCAGCATATAGGTGATAAACATGGCTTGCCATATAAGGCTTCAAATGGTGCCATCCCTATGGTGCTTTGGTAACTGTTATTGTATGTGAATTCAGCTAGATGGAGGTGGTCTTCCCAGTTGCCTCCAAAGTCCAGTGTACATACTCTCAACAAATCTTCTAAGACTTTGTTCACCACCTCAGTTTGTCCATCTGATTGTGGATGGTAGGCAGTGCTTAAGCACAATTCACTCCCCATGGCCTCTTGAAAACTTTTCCGAAATCTTGAGGTGAAGATGGTATCCCTATCACTCACAATGGTTTTGGGTATGCCATGCAACCTTACTACCTCTTTCATGAATATTTGAGCCAATTTTGGAGCATTTCTTTCTGCTCTAACTGGGATAAAATGTGCTACCTTAGTTAGCCTATCCACTATTACCCATATACTTGTGTTTCCCTTCCTAGATCTAGGAAGACCATCTATGAAATCCATAGATATATCCTCCCACTTCCACTGTGGTATACTAAGGGGTTGCATTAGTCCTGATGGCCTTTGTGTCTCTGCCTTGACTTGTTGGCAAGTCATGCACCTTGCAACATGTCTGGCCACATCTGACTTCATCCCCTTCCACCAAAGATTTCTTTTCAAATTTTGATACATCTTGGTGCTACCTGGGTGTATGGAGTACTTACTCCTATGGTATTCATTTAATATTTCCTCTTTCAATTCTATATTTTCTGGAACACATATCCTATTTTTATTCCTTAAATAACCATTTTTATCAACTTGATAATTTATTACTTCCTCCCCTTTTGATATGAGCATTTTCTTTTCCACCATGTTTAGGTCTTGTTCCTGCATTTTCCCAATCTTAAGAAGTAAATCTGATTGCAGAGATATCATACTTAATTTTCCTTTACCTTCATCTTCTTCAATGGGCATCATTTGTACCTCACTGTTTTCCTCAATTTCCAAATCAGTAAGTATAGACAAATCCCTAAACTCTTCCATCATCAACATGGCTACCTTGGCATGTTGTCTACTCAAGGCATCTGCAACTTTATTTGCCTTGCCTGGTGTATATAGTATATCTAGATCATAGGCAGCTAGGAACTCTACCCATCTATGTTGCCTCATGTTCAAATCTTTTTGTGAGAATAAATATTTCAGTGCCTTATGATCAGTGTACAAAATGAATTTGGCACCTAACAAATAATGTCTCCAAAGTTTCAAAGCATACACAACTGCTGCTAGTTCAAGATCATGGGTTGCATATCTTGTTTCATGTGGCTTTAATTGCCTAGATGCATAGGCTACCACCTGGTCTTGCTGCTTCAACACAGCCCCTAACCCAGAGCCACTTTGTAACGACCTGGAATTTTCAATCCTGAAAATTCCAGATAGTTATGAAAAGAAGAAAGAGATAGAAGAAGGAGAAACAGAAAACACAACCCAGATTCTCACATTCGCAGCGGATAAAATATAATATCAAATAATAAAAGTTATACAAAGATTACTATATCTGTTAATTTATATCATTACATCAGAGTTACGACATTTATACATACACTGGACATATATAATC
This sequence comes from Allium fistulosum, assembly GCA_030737815.1. Taxonomy (NCBI): domain Eukaryota; kingdom Viridiplantae; phylum Streptophyta; class Magnoliopsida; order Asparagales; family Amaryllidaceae; genus Allium; species Allium fistulosum. The sequence continues at coordinate 728,708,920 of CM060902.1, read as the reverse complement.
AACATATCCCAGATATACAACAATATATCATAGTGGAAACACTCTATACGTTCCTGCCATCCAGCTCACCTTCGAGCTCCAGAACGTCCTTACCTGAAAAATCTGTAATACTCGGTCTGACCCGAGCATTACATCAAAGTAACACCCGGGTCAGGCTGGAATTCAGCGTGAGTAAACTCATTTAACAAGGAATACCAAAACATACAACTTATTTAAAACCCGGGGTAACTCATACATAGATTTACAACTTCACAAGTCGTTAGACTCAACTTATTTCACACATCAATTTTTAAGTACCAAAACTTAGATTAAATGGTCCCATATACTTAAATCCTTCCATTACAGCCTATTGATTTCACCCATCAATTTATAAAGAATCGAAGTGGTTTCAGGTATTTACTAATACCCGACTCCAGTTTCTTCGAAACCAACATCATCTTAACTTAAATTATTCAAGTGAATACAATTAAATTTTAAATACATGATGTCACCTAATTCATCAACAATAGATAACCACATTATCACAATTTAAATCAAACATCTCTTACCACATAGCATCACAACCCACATATTAGGAATAACAATAAATCAAAGGCTTTAAATGTCATTCTATTTATCCTTTAATTACATTTAAGTAATTAACCCTTAATTAATTTCACAATTTAATCATTCTTAACCTAATACAGTAATTAACCTTTAATTACTTTATTAATTAATTACTAACTATAATTATTAATCACCCTTGATTAACAACATCAGCAATCAACCACCCTTAATTTGCCAATAGTTAATCATCCCTAATTAATTTAAAGTAAATTAAATGAATTACTTCAATCCATAAATCCTGCTTATATAACCATTGATTACAAATTAATCATCCATATTATTAATTAAATAAATAATTATCCAACTTAATTATTTAATGAATCCAAATCATTAAATTTTATTTATCTCTAAGATAATCATTTCTTATTTAATTAAGCATTTAAAAATAATTTATTTTCAAAATCACAAAACCTAATTTATTTCAAATCTCACATTCAAACTACTTTGAATCCATATTCAAATTCAGATTTTAAATCTTAGTTTAAATTTTAGTTTATATTTAAACTTGCTTTTGTAACTTAAAACAAAACAGGTTTGCTGTTTTAAATTTTAAAACCTGAAACAACTCTATATACCTGAGCAACCTTATGTGTTACTTCGAGTAAAATCACCACCAACTTCGAGCTAAAACTCGATTTCTCCGAGACCCACGCGAGGCACCAAATCCTGTAACCAATATTCACCAGCACCATCCCCTTTTGCTCTGTGCACATGTCCACTGCCTCCGGCCACCGCTGGCCAACTACGCGACCTCCCCACGGTCGACATTCAACTCCACAGACCATCCATACACCCATCTCATCAATTAATACCCGAAATCAAGATCGAGTCCAGAATTTCCCCAAACCTGGAACAAACACAACAACTTCATTCCAAACCTGTCAAAGTCACGTACATGCGCCACCGGCCACCGTTGACTCTGCAATTCCGGTGAAGACTTCCTCAGACCACCCTCTACCAATACCCAAGAAATAGTTGAACTCGATCAACTATGCCTGTCGAACTGAACACTTCTTCCCTAACCCAGAAAACTAGGGTTCTAATTTTAAAATCCCAATTGCAACATCAAAAATGAAAAGCAACCCAAACCCATAATTTCTTAACATCCCTAACCACTTCACCACCTCCAGAAGTAATTTCAACCCAATCGAACACAAATATCATCAATGCTAACCAAAAAGGTGAAATACAGTGGACATGGAACTGCTCTCAGGTTTAAGCATTATAAATTGTAATATTACTTTTAAAAATCAAAATTTTGCATGATGTTTTGATTCATAATCCTGAAACATTGAATTGTAATATTTGAATTTTTACTTATACAATTTATTGCACTGTTAATTTTATTTCCAGGTAATACACAATTTTATTTAACTTATATAAAGTTTTAAAACTTACTTTATCTTGTAAATAAAAATTTCATTCAAGGATAAAATCATAACAGCAAATAAATCGAAAGATATTGGATTCTTTTGTTTTAGAATCTAACTTTAACTAAGAACTGGTAAAAGCAATATCAACAGCAAATCACTTATTCATTCATACATACACAGGACTTTTTTTTTTTTCAAAGTCATATAAACACAATATAAACTTCATCTCAGATAAATCAACATGCAACTCAACCTTTACCTACTTAAAAAAAATGGAGTTACTCACAAGGTTGTTTAAATGCTTATTCACATGCATCAGTTTTCAAACAGGTTAAAGTAAAAACAGTTTGTTTAAATGCTTATTCACATGCATCAGTTTTCAAACAGGTTAAAGTAAAAACAGTTTGTTTAAATGCTTATTCACATGCATCAGTTTTCAAACAGGTTAAAGTAAAAACAGTTTACTCACCTGCTTGATAAAAGAACAGAGCACTATGTTGGAATCTGTTTTGAACTGGGAAAAATGTCTTCATTTATATCTTCTGCCAATCATCCTGTTGTAGTGGTAGTTGCTTGATTGTTGATGTTTAAATGAAATCTTGTTTAAGTTTTAAAAGAAGTTTTAGCTCAGTTTCACTTGGCTCGAATTGGAAATGGAAATGATAAGAGAAGGTTGTTTATAGGCTTATGTATAAACTGTTTTACAGGGTTTATATTTATATTTTTCTTTCTTTATTTTTGTCAGAGATTTTTTTGTAAAGATGGAGGCTGAAAGAAGTTTTGATGCAATTCGTATAGATTTTGTATGCTGCTAATAAATGAACATTTAATGCCATTTGTACCTTGTGTTCCCTTTGATACTTATCTATATTTTATAAACTTGCCTGAGACTTCATCTACAAGCTACAAACATTATAAATTTTACTTTGCTTTCTTTTGATTCTTTGTGTTTCTTAAGTTTGCCTGCATTCGAACCATCAGTTTTTATATTAATGCAAGCTTAGTTATTAATATTTTTCAATTGGTTATGCAGATTTGTATTAGGCTGGGAAGTCTTCTTTTCCTAGCTTGCATTCCTTTCTTATGTGCTATACAAACATGCTACTAGTTTGATAAAAGAATGTAGTGTAAGTGAAATGTTATTCTAATATATTTTTTAATTATGAAATGTAAGTGGTTGTTATTTTAATATGTTGTTTGATTATTTGGTATACTTGTTTTATTTTTTACAAACTATAAAATTCGCTTATGTAAACTTTTACTCGTATTATCGTATTGTATTCCTATATTTCCTATATGAATACTTTTATATTTTTCCTTATAATATCATTTAAAATAAATTACACATTTATAAATTTGAAACGATTCATAAAAGACATTATATTTTTATTAATATTATAAAAGTTCATTTATCAAATTTTAAAAAGATTAAACAAAAGAAATTATCCCTTTTTGTATTTTAAATTATTTATTTTATAATATACTCCAAAGTAACATTTGACAAATTGAATTAAAAACTTATATATATTTTTAAACTAAAATTAACAAGTTATTCTTTCAAAAAAAGAAAAGAAAAAAAAATGTAATTCTTTTATTAATAATTATAAAATCCAAACCAAAGTTAGAATAAGCTTTTAAAACAACTTAAAACATTTATCTAAAGTATTTAAAACAATATATTTATTGTAATCATCAATTCAATTTATGTGTATATCCTAATATTGTACCAGTTCCAAATTTATATACTTTTAAATTAATATATTGATTCAGATATTTTTAATCGTTAGAAATTTATTTGTTTGACTAATCAATATCAATATTTCAATAATTAAATTCCATTAATTACTAATTAACAATCGTTAAAAATCTGGGTCATCACATTCCTCCCCCCTTTAGAACTTTTCGTCCTCGAAAAGAACGAAGCCAGAATTATTAAAATGCTTAAAATCAAATACATATTCTTGATCATTTTAAAACATGTTTTTATATCTATATAATATTATTCTAAAGTCGTTTTATAAAAATACTTTAATAACTCGATGTTTCAACAAGTCCATCCTCGTTCTCACAGAAATTCGGTCATACGTTGATCAGGCGTATGACTGAAAATCTATAAGTGCTTGGCAGACCCGTTTCCAACATCCAGTGAAAATATTGGGAAAATAATTTTATTGAAAATATAGAAACAGTTTTGAAAATAGAGGAAATATCTTTGGTGAGAATGCTCTGGAAATCATCACACCCATCCATGGTCACAGTTACATCCTGGGTTACGTTGCCGTCGCAGCAAAAGTCCATGTAACTGATTACACCATAGAACCCACAACAGATCGCAGTTACATCCAGGGTTACGTTGCCGTCGCAGCAAAAGTCCATGTAACTGTTGGCTCTCAGCGGCACACACGATTTACGCTGTCAAAATGAAACTTCTCCACTCCTACATAGGTCGCAGTCTACCGATGTAAAATCAAACATAGACTGTTGGCTCTCAGCGGCTCACACGACTTTCGCTATGTTACCATAGTGTCGCAGTCTACCGATATAAAATCAAACGTAGACTGTTGGCTCTCAGCGGCACACACGACTTTCGCTATGGTCTGCAGTAGATCGCAGTGACATCGAGTTACACTGTCGTCACAGCATAACCCAAATGCCTCTGTGGGCACCAGCCCCTCGACTTTCGCTACACAATAATCGTCAGGAACTAGTTTTGTCCGGACTCCTCACAGGATCAACTTTAGAACCTCCCCCTTAGAGGCTCAAGGCAGTGCCACCCTGTGGCACTCCTGAGAAGTTCATTTCAAGGGAGCGCCTTTTTCCCCAGAGCCAATCTCAAAACACTTTATACTATACACATATAGTATTTTCCAAATCATACACCTAGTATGAATTTCAAATATATGCCTTTACACAAAATCGATTCTCAAAATCGATAATCCACAAACTAGGCTTTCCAAATCTCAATATTGATTTTTCCCAAAAATCAAAAGCCTTTCTCAATCCATAGGTTCTCAAAACCTTTCCTCAAAATCACTTCCAAAATCATTTTCACAAAAATACATATATATAATAATCTTTGAAAAATCTTTGGTTCAATTCGTATTTGTATAAATTCATTTTTATACTTCAAATATTTTCAAAAATCATTTTCTTCTAGCAATAGATTCAACAAGGGGAGTTTCCCATATATAACAAAGATATATAACTTTGTTTAGCCCAAATCAATATTCAAATCTTGATTACTCTTTGGTAAAGTCATTCTCTATATTGCTTGCTTTCATAAAGTAAATTTCAATCGTAGAAATGTTCAATTCCCAATTTACTTCATCATATATTTCATAAAATGCACTTTCAATTTCAAAAATCATTTACAGTTCTTATCCACAAATTTTCAATATCAATTTTATTGAAACCCATACGATGTATCCATACCATCCGTACGCAAAATCAACCTGATCGCTCACTCGATCACACAATTTCACTTCCGAACTAGTATTGTCCACCCGACTTCCTAGTGCGGACTCAGATCTGGTTTCTTGATCAGAAACCGCCATTCTCCTTGCATAGTCACAACTATGATAGAGAATACCCAGAATCAATCAAAACTCCATATCCAGGTTCGCCGTCGAAAATCGAGCGGAAAATCCCAACTCGGATCGATAATACTATCTCGAAATTCTGTGCTCGAATCTGGATCAAATCATTATGCGAATAGAATAATATACGTACATCCTACGTATTTAACTTCATTGATTATTAACCAAATCAATTTCCTTCCTATTCACATTCACTTTAATTTTCATTCACTTATTCACATTTGCTTTAATCCCCACTTGGATTATCACTCAATTCTTATCTCAGTTGGGTATTTAACCAATAACAGTTTGAACTCCGACCAGTTTATATTTAGAAATATAGCTTGAAATTTTTTTTTAAAATAGATAAGTAATTGGAAAATAATTATTAGTTTGTAAAATAGCTGCAAAATAGTTAAATAATTGTAAATAGTTGAAAAATAATCAAATAGTTATAGGAATTTTTAAATAATTGCAAAATAGTTGTAAAACAGTAATTAATTTGTAAAATAGTTGAGAAATAGTAATTAGTTTACATAACAGTTGTAAAATTGTTAAATAGTTTCAAAAGTAATTGTAAAACAAGCTGAAGATAGTTTTAGGTTTAAAAAGAAACGTTGTATAGTAAATAGTTTGAAAAATAGATTAAACAATTCATTTTGAAAATAGTCCAGAGTCAAACTGTTCAATTCCCAACAATTTAATCCATTTAAATTGACTCGCTTCAAACTTGAATAACTTCAGTTTCCCTTGAACTTGATTTATCCCCAATCAAGTTGAATTTACCTCAACATCTTTCCAAGTTCAGATCAAATTCCATTTGATTTTAAACATACTTACTTTAATTACAATTTCTAATTATTCAAATTAATTTAGACAAATTTCAAATTGAATCCACTTCAATTTCAAATTATTTCAATTTCTATATGAATTAATCCCAATTCCCATTTGAATTTTGAACTCATTCAATCTTCAATTTTATTTCAAATTAACCCGATTCAAATTTTCCATTTGAATTTTTAAACCTATCCATTTTCAATCATAATTCCATTCAATTCCATTTGGACCAATTCAATTTAAATTCCGAATTTACACCATCTCGAATTATATAAATTCGAGTTAAATCTTTAAATGTTGATTTAATCCTTTAAATCAAATTAACCTTTATTTTAAATCAATAATCCCAATCTTTAAACAATTTAAATTCTGAATCCAATTCTCAAAATTCCATTTTAAATTATCTTCATTTTACTTATTTCGAAGTTCAAATAAGAGTTCAAAACAATTTTACCTTAAAAATTCAATTTATTACCCAATTTTTAATTTTGAAACCAGTGCTTAACAATTTAAATTTCCAATTCTTTTTAAACATTTAAACCTTAAATTCAAAGTGGTTTCATTAAATTTCTGCAATGGATGTATATTACCTCAATTCACTTCTAAATTTAATTAGAATAATCCAATTCACAGTTTCATGGATTATTAATAATAAAAGGATGATATCGGAATAAGCCAAAGTAAATAAAAATCCAGATTATTTAAAACAGCATCCATCAATAACACACATTTCCCATTTCCAGATCTCAAATTCGTTTGAGATCACACATAACTCCCATTTCAAAACAACCCATTTAACTTCACTAAGTAAGATTTTAATTTCATCTTGAAATTTCCAATTTAGGTTGTTCTTATTAACCTATTTAACTTTTCCAAAGTTAAATTCAATTTTCTTAACCCAACCAACCTTACCTAATTTGGATTCCCATTTCAAATTTTAAACTTCATATTAATAATCTTATAAGTTCAAAAACTTATCACTTTGGGTTTCACATCACATTCCAAGGAAAATTTAAAACTCCACCTTAGAGTTCATTTCATATTTATTTCCTTTACACACCAGGCTACTTTTAAATCTTAACCCACCCTTGGTTTTAATTTCAAAACAATCCCTTAAAATCTTCCAAACATTTCTTATTTTTAAATAAGACTATATTCAAAATAGTCTGAATTATATTATTTGTTAGTTTCTTTAACACCTTGAAACAAAATTTTCAAATTCTGGACCCAGTTTTAAAACTTCACATTCTTTTATCACCATTAGTTTCAATTTAGAAGTCATACTCATCAAAATGTTTACTTTCTTAAAACATTTCATTATGGTTATTATAGCTGGAAACCAATTCATTATTATCTTATTCTAGAAATTCTTATCCAAATTTAATTTCGGTTTGAATCTTTTTCAATCTTATTATTATTCAATTTAATTTGGTTGTATTTCTTAATTCCAATAATTTAACAACAAATTACCTTAACATTTATTGGTAGGAAATATGGCTTTATATATATCAAAATATATTCTTATAGAAAATCATTTATCTTTAAAATCATTTAAAATCTTTATATAAGAAAGTAACAAGTACGCTCTCATATATATACACTCAACTCATTCTAGGGTACTATTGACCCTATCCTTATGAGTACACCCACCAGAGCCAAGGTTTTCGCTTAACCTTCGCTCTGATACCAACTGTAACGACCTGGAATTTTCAATCCCGAAAATTCCAGATAGTTATGAAAAGAAGAAAGAGATAGAAGAAGGAGAAACAGAAAACACAACCCAGATTCTCACATTCGCAGCGGATAAAATATAATATCAAATAATAAAAGTTATACAAAGATTACTATATCTGTTAATTTATATCATTACATCAGAGTTACGACATTTATACATACACTGGACATATATAATCAACATATCCCAGATATACAACAATATATCATAGTGGAAACACTCTATACGTTCCTGCCATCCAGCTCACCTTCGAGCTCCAGAACGTCCTTACCTGAAAAATCTGTAATACTCGGTCTGACCCGAGCATTACATCAAAGTAACACCCGGGTCAGGCTGGAATTCAGCGTGAGTAAACTCATTTAACAAGGAATACCAAAACATACAACTTATTTAAAACCCGGGGTAACTCATACATAGATTTACAACTTCACAAGTCGTTAGACTCAACTTATTTCACACATCAATTTTTAAGTACCAAAACTTAGATTAAATGGTCCCATATACTTAAATCCTTCCATTACAGCCTATTGATTTCACCCATCAATTTATAAAGAATCGAAGTGGTTTCAGGTATTTACTAATACCCGACTCCAGTTTCTTCGAAACCAACATCATCTTAACTTAAATTATTCAAGTGAATACAATTAAATTTTAAATACATGATGTCACCTAATTCATCAACAATAGATAACCACATTATCACAATTTAAATCAAACATCTCTTACCACATAGCATCACAACCCACATATTAGGAATAACAATAAATCAAAGGCTTTAAATGTCATTCTATTTATCCTTTAATTACATTTAAGTAATTAACCCTTAATTAATTTCACAATTTAATCATTCTTAACCTAATACAGTAATTAACCTTTAATTACTTTATTAATTAATTACTAACTATAATTATTAATCACCCTTGATTAACAACATCAGCAATCAACCACCCTTAATTTGCCAATAGTTAATCATCCCTAATTAATTTAAAGTAAATTAAATGAATTACTTCAATCCATAAATCCTGCTTATATAACCATTGATTACAAATTAATCATCCATATTATTAATTAAATAAATAATTATCCAACTTAATTATTTAATGAATCCAAATCATTAAATTTTATTTATCTCTAAGATAATCATTTCTTATTTAATTAAGCATTTAAAAACAATTTATTTTCAAAATCACAAAACCTAATTTATTTCAAATCTCACATTCAAACTACTTTGAATCCATATTCAAATTCAGATTTTAAATCTTAGTTTAAATTTTAGTTTATATTTAAACTTGCTTTTGTAACTTAAAACAAAACAGGTTTGCTGTTTTAAATTTTAAAACCTGAAACAACTCTATATACCTGAGCAACCTTATGTGTTACTTCGAGTAAAATCACCACCAACTTCGAGCTAAAACTCGATTTCTCCGAGACCCACGCGAGGCACCAAATCCTGTAACCAATATTCACCAGCACCATCCCCTTTTGCTCTGTGCACATGTCCACTGCCTCCGGCCACCGCTGGCCAACTACGCGACCTCCCCACGGTCGACATTCAACTCCACAGACCATCCATACACCCATCTCATCAATTAATACCCGAAATCAAGATCGAGTCCAGAATTTCCCCAAACCTGGAACAAACACAACAACTTCATTCCAAACCTGTCAAAGTCACGTACACGCGCCACCGGCCACCGTTGACTCTGCAATTCCGGTGAAGACTTCCTCAGACCACCCTCTACCAATACCCAAGAAATAGTTGAACTCGATCAACTATGCCTGTCGAACTGAACACTTCTTCCCTAACCCAGAAAACTAGGGTTCTAATTTTAAAATCCCAATTGCAACATCAAAAATGAAAAGCAACCCAAACCCATAATTTCTTAACATCCCTAACCAATTCACCACCTCCAGAAGTAATTTCAACCCAATCGAACACAAATATCATCAATGCTAACCAAAAAGGTGAAATACAGTGGACATGGAACTGCTCTCAGGTTTAAGCATTATAAATTGTAATATTACTTTTAAAAATCAAAATTTTGCATGATGTTTTGATTCATAATCCTGAAACATTGAATTGTAATATTTGAATTTTTACTTATACAATTTATTGCACTGTTAATTTTATTTCCAGGTAATACACAATTTTATTTAACTTATATAAAGTTTTAAAACTTACTTTATCTTGTAAATAAAAATTTCATTCAAGGATAAAATCATAACAGCAAATAAATCGAAAGATATTGGATTCTTTTGTTTTAGAATCTAACTTTAACTAAGAACTGGTAAAAGCAATATCAACAGCAAATCACTTATTCATTCATACATACACAGGACTTTTTTTTTTTTTTCAAAGTCATATAAACACAATATAAACTTCATCTCAGATAAATCAACATGCAACTCAACCTTTACCTACTTAAAAAAAATGGAGTTACTCACAAGGTTGTTTAAATGCTTATTCACATGCATCAGTTTTCAAACAGGTTAAAGTAAAAATAGTTTGTTTAAATGCTTATTCACATGCATCAGTTTTCAAACAGGTTAAAGTAAAAACAGTTTGTTTAAATGCTTATTCACATGCATCAGTTTTCAAACAGGTTAAAGTAAAAACAGTTTACTCACCTGCTTGATAAAAGAACAGAGCACTATGTTGGAATCTGTTTTGAACTGGGAAAAATGTCTTCATTTATATCTTCTGCCAATCATCCTGTTGTAGTGGTAGTTGCTTGATTGTTGATGTTTAAATGAAATCTTGTTTAAGTTTTAAAAGAAGTTTTAGCTCAGTTTCACTTGGCTCGAATTGGAAATGGAAATGATAAGAGAAGGTTGTTTATAGGCTTATGTATAAACTGTTTTACAGGGTTTATATTTATATTTTTCTTTCTTTATTTTTGTCAGAGATTTTTTTGTAAAGATGGAGGCTGAAAGAAGTTTTGATGCAATTCGTATAGATTTTGTATGCTGCTAATAAATGAACATTTAATGCCATTTGTACCTTGTGTTCCCTTTGATACTTATCTATATTTTATAAACTTGCCTGAGACTTCATCTACAAGCTACAAACATTATAAATTTTACTTTGCTTTCTTTTGATTCTTTGTGTTTCTTAAGTTTGCCTGCATTCGAACCATCAGTTTTTATATTAATGCAAGCTTAGTTATTAATATTTTTCAATTGGTTATGCAGATTTGTATTAGGCTGGGAAGTCTTCTTTTCCTAGCTTGCATTCCTTTCTTATGTGCTATACAAACATGCTACTAGTTTGATAAAAGAATGTAGTGTAAGTGAAATGTTATTCTAATATATTTTTTAATTATGAAATGTAAGTGGTTGTTATTTTAATATGTTGTTTGATTATTTGGTATACTTGTTTTATTTTTTACAAACTATAAAATTCGCTTATGTAAACTTTTACTCGTATTATCGTATTGTATTCCTATATTTCCTATATGAATACTTTTATATTTTTCCTTATAATATCATTTAAAATAAATTACACATTTATAAATTTGAAACGATTCATAAAAGACATTATATTTTTATTAATATTATAAAAGTTCATTTATCAAATTTTAAAAAGATTAAACAAAAGAAATTATCCCTTTTTGTATTTTAAATTATTTATTTTATAATATACTCCAAAGTAACATTTGACAAATTGAATTAAAAACTTATATATATTTTTAAACTAAAATTAACAAGTTATTCTTTCAAAAAAAGAAAAGAAAAAAAAATGTAATTCTTTTATTAATAATTATAAAATCCAAACCAAAGTTAGAATAAGCTTTTAAAACAACTTAAAACATTTATCTAAAGTATTTAAAACAATATATTTATTGTAATCATCAATTCAATTTATGTGTATATCCTAATATTGTACCAGTTCCAAATTTATATACTTTTAAATTAATATATTGATTCAGATATTTTTAATCGTTAGAAATTTATTTGTTTGACTAATCAATATCAATATTTCAATAATTAAATTCCATTAATTACTAATTAACAATCGTTAAAAATCTGGGTCATCACACACTTGCATCAGTGTACACAATTAAATTTTCATTTCCTTCTGGCACTCTCAATACTGGTGCATTAATCAGAGCTTCCTTTATTTTGATAAAAGCTTGCTCACATTTTTCTGTCCATACAAAGGCTTGGTTCTTTCTAGTTAAATTGGTAAGTGGTGATGATATTTTTGAGAAATCTTTTATAAATCTCCTATAATATACTGCCATCCCCATAAATGATCTAATCTCACTGATGGTACAAGGCCTTTTCCATGCTTGGATTGCCACTACCTTATTAGGGTTTACTGATATTCCTTTGGCAGAGATAACATGCCCAAGAAAATGTACTTCTTCTTTCCAAAATGCACATTTTGAAAATTTTGCCTTTAAATCATTTTCCCTTAGCCTTGACAAAACTAAATGCAAATGATTTTTATGCTCTTCCACTGTCTTGGAATAAATCAAAATGTCATCAATAAAAATCAGTACAAACTTGTCTAAATAATCTCTAAATATTCTATTCATCAAATCAACAAAATATGAAGGAGCATTTGTCAAACCAAATGGCATAACCATAAATTCATATAAGCCATATCTTGTGTTAAATGCAGTATACTTAACACTTGAGTCTTCAACCTTCATTTGATGGAATCCTGATGCTAGGTCTAGTCTAGAAAATATTTTAGCTTCACTGAGTTGGTCAAAGAGATCATCTATTCTAGGCAATGGGTATTTATTCTTGATGGTTACTTTATTTAGTTCTCTGTAATCTATGCACATTCTCAAGGTACCATCATGTTTTCTTACAAACACTACTGGAGAACCCCAGCAGGAATTGCTTGGCCTTATAAATCCCTTGCCTTCTAATTCTTCCAACTGATTTTTCAATTCTTTCAGTTCACTCGACCCCATTCTATAAGGTTTCTTGATTATTGGACTTGCTCCTGGAATGAGATTAATTTGGAACTCTACTGGTCTGTGGTGTGGAACACCCTTAACTTCCCCAAACACATCCAAGTATTCATTAACTATGGGAATTTCTTCAATGGTCAGTTCACTGAGATCTTTTTCTAAGTCAACTAAATGATACAATTTCCCTTCCTTAGCTACTTCACATAGAACTGTGATCCTCTGGCCTCTAGAATTTTGCAATGATATGGTGGATGAGTCTAAATTAATTATGGCTTTAAATTGCCTTAACCAATCTACCCCCAATATAACTCCTATATTTGGGTAATTTAAAACATATAAATTGGAAATAAAAATATTTCCTCCTATGTTTAACTCCACATCCACACAATTCATGTTCAAAACACTAGAACTCCCTAGGGGACTTTGTACAAGCAATGGGGTTTCAACCAATATGCAGTTTAATTTTAACACTTTAACTAATTCATAGGAAATAAAAGAGTGTGTTGCTCCAGTATCATATACTACTGGTATGGGTATGGCACAAATGAGTAATGTACCTTCCACTTGGCCATGATTTTCAGCATCAATTTTCACTGCAGATTTGCCTTTACCTTCCAAAGTTGCCAATTTCCCTTGCTGTTTATTCTCAGGACAGTTCCTCTTCATATGCCCCTCTTTCCCACATAGGTAGCATTTGAAGGCTCCTCCTTTTAACTCTGGGCACCTTGGTTTGATGTGTCCTTCTTTACCACAATGATGGCAAACCAATTTCTTCTTAGTATCATTGGCTTTTGTGTCTTTACTCTTCCTGTTGTCTGCCTCCTCCTTCTTTTTATCATAAGGGTGATATCTTCCCTTATCCTTCTTGTTGCTGCTCTTAAAATTCCTATATTTCTCTCTTTCTTTGTCATGTTGTTCCAGTTTCAAGGCCAAATCAATTACTTGATCAAAAGTTCTATCTGCATATGGTAGCATAGCCCTGCTAAGTCCTGGGTTCAGACCTTTTATATACCTATCATTTTTGGATGCTTCATCTGCCACTAGCATTGCTCCATAATTAGATAGCCCCTCAAACTTTTGAGTGTATTCAGTGACATTCAAAGTTCCCTGCCTAAGTTTGATAAATTCTTCAAGCAAAGTGGTCTTGGCTGATGCTGGTACAAATCTTGCCTCCAACATCTCCTTGAACTGATTCCAAGTGATTTCATTTTCATTTCTTCCAGCTATGATCACCTCCCACCAGCTTAAAGCTACCCCTTTCAGTTGTCTTGAAGCTACTTGCCTCTTCCTTTGGTCATCTAACTGCATGTCATTGAAAATCCTATCAAGTGTTCTCAACCATGCTTGAATTTCCATCACACTCTCAGTTCCTTCAAAACTCGTGCCTCCCAAATTGGAATAAGTCTTTAGTAGTTTTGAAAGCTCTTCATGTGGGTTCTCAGGCCTATGCCCAATCCCTTCTCTTAAAACCCTCACAAATTCTTGCATATCAAGCATTTGAGATGCACTGGGTCCTGCATTGTGATGAGATCCTCTTCCTACCATGGTCTGCTAACTAAATTCTGGGCAAATGGTATTAGTATATTATGAGTACTTCTATAATTTCTATTTTCTTATCTAAATTATTTCATCCAAAACAAACAGACATAGTACATTTCTATATTACCTAGCAATCAATGCAACCAAGTGCTCTGATACCAACTGAAATGACCCTCCTATTTCTACCCTAATTTCATAAGGATTTTTTTTAAGAGATGATATATAGATATATCATTCATTACAAATATATTTCCCAAGGTCATTTTCTTTCTCCAATAAACAAAATATATCCAGGATCAAAATAATTTACCAATATAAATATATCAGTGTATTTCTAATAACATACACATACATATGAAGATGTATGTGTTCCTCTTGTTTGAATTCAGAGTATATACTTTATTTTTATTTGTTGTACAAGAGCATTCTGTTTGATTTAGATTTTAGCAATTCTGCCTAAAGTTTATTACTATATACTTTTGAATATTTGTAATAAGTCAGTAAATCCTATGCATATTTAATTCATATGAACTTGCTCATTCTAATTGATAGTTTTAATATCAATTTTACCATGTCAGTTAAATTCCAAGATTCTTGAAATTTGTATTTCAGATCATGGATCCAAGGTATTGGTATTTGGCTAAGACCAGAAATGATATATTCACTTATCATTTTCCACTTATGTATTTTCTAAAAAACTTCCTTATTCAAGATTCAATCTATGTGACTTGTTTGCCTTAATCTTAGCCCACATGACAAATAGTGAGTTGTGTATTTGCATAAGATTTGCTATGTCAAGAATTTGAACTTAAAAATATTCATAAGAATAATTCCAGGTTTGCTGGTGCAAGCCTGTCCAAATGGTATATCTGATATGACTTTGAAAATTGGTTATGGTAAAACATTTGCTAAATGACCTAAAGCTTTTGAAAGACATTTTACTGTCAAAACACAACCAAACGTAATCAACCAAAACTTCACTTATTTGAAGCTGGTTAACTCATGTGCCTAGTGTCATGCCAGGTACCTGATCATGGCAATTGAAATGCCAGTCATTTGCATCATACCTGAAGCCTTCCCATACAATTACTTCTCTCAAAACAATTTAAAAAGTAGACTTGAACCATTTGTAGACATAATTCAGAGGAAAAACAATTAGATACTTAAAGGTATTTTTCAAGGTAAATTCTAAATTTACTCCAAAACTTAGTGTTTTTAAAATAACTTAAGATTGTCTAATACATAATATAATTACAAAGAAATTGCTCACATAATTGTATATTTCTTTACCAGATTTTCATAGCTAATGCTTGAGCATATTTTTCTTGTTTATATTCCAGACACTACTTCAAAAACAAATCAAACCTTAACAGACAATGATTTCGACAGAACAACTAATTTAATCTAACACTTTACAGAACATAAGAGAAACTTGATCACTAGCCATAAAATATTCATTACATGACTGGAAATCTTAGAAACATAATTTTTCCTGAATACATGCAGATATAATCAATTTAAGCTCTTATTGAGACTAGCTAGCATGTTCATTCACTCCTCCAAAATAGCCATAACTTCATTTTCTACTTAGTGCCTGCGTTCCCTGAAAGAGCATAAGTGGCTGCCTCATTTTAAAATGAGACACCCCGGATGCCATGAGCAAACAAGGGTCAGATCTAAGATCTGGTATGAGTAACATCAATACATTCATGATATTAAGCAACAAAGAATGTAAGGGTACCAACTAGTTATTTAAGCAAATTTCTGCATCCAATTACTTTAACATGGTATAAATAAGTTGATTCTGGTATGATATATTCATCTATCACTCTTACACTTGCATACATAACCATGCAAACATAATTATCTATTTGCAACGTTTGCATTCACTGGAACCATCATGGTTCCATACCAACCAATCCTAAGAAATATTCATATTCCTATTTCTTCATTTACAGGTTGCATAATTCAATTTAAATTCCTGCCTCATCTGCTATTAAGGAATCACAGGGACACATTGCAATGAACTAATTCACATCATTGCACAAAGATCTCAGGGCTTAAACAAACCATGTGCCAACTTGCATACTTCAAATATGACAAGCATTCCAGCAGCCTTCTTGGCCTTCCCTTCCCTAGTTTATTTACTAGTGTATTGACTTAAATCCTATTATCAGATATGCTGAGTGAACATGTCACTGCAAACAGGGAAACATCCATAATTTTTCCTAGCATAATTCTCCTCAGAAATAAGCAGACAGTTATTTCCTAAATGGGGTCAATATGTCTTGATCTCAGTAAAATATAAGAATATTTGCAACTGTAAAGGAGGCATGGCATGTTCTTATTATATTGATCTTCAAGCCTTTATGATTGATTCAGATTCAGGATCTGGTTCAATCATAATTTTAGCTTGTGAGTTTTTTTCTTTTTTTTTTGATTTGATTTGATTAAGGGCTCAGCACTTAGAAAATTTCTATTGCACCCTTACTATTTTTCTTCTCAAGCCTCAGCACTTATACCAAGTATAATGCAGCTCCCAACATTTTTGTAAAGTTTCCATGCCATAGATCTATAACAGTTGAGAGTATTCTCTATATAATCTTAAGATTCTGGACTTTAACATTTTTGAGTAAAGATAAAACAGTAATGATACACATCCAAAGACAAATGTCTCAACAAAGCAAAGATCACCAAAAACATCCATATCAAATCATATCAGATTTAAAATAAGACATCCAAAGGCATTGATGAAATCATATACATCAAGACCAGCAATATATAAATGGCAATATAAAAAGTGGCTGCCTCATCTCAGGTCTTAATGCCATGAACTCAGTGAGGTTACTCACCTAAATATTTCTTCTTATTAATCTAGAAAAATCCTTGTATGAGTGTTTTCTCCTTCCTTCCAATATTTTTCTTCCTTCCTTATTTTGTGCAGCTCGGGGTAAAGATAATTTTACTGGCTAAAACTGCCTATTTATATGCATTTTTCCACTAGGGTTTGTTAAAACAAAATTCCATTTCTGACCTAACCATCTTCATGCATTTTTCATTCATTTTCCTCCTTAATACCCCGGCCATAATAATTAGTTGAAGGCAGTATTTTCTTCCCTTTACTTTTTCAGAAAAATGGCCACTCACCTAGTCATGTTAAAAGTGTGACTACCATATTTTATATTTATTCATTTGCTCATTTTTGGAAATCCCCCTTCTTTCTATTCCTGTCTATACATAACATACATACCTGTTTTATGCTTTATACCTATTTAATGTTACTCTTTTGCTTAGCTTGACATTTTTCTGCTCACAGAATATACAAGTGAAAACATAAATAAAAATATTTATTTATTTAATCTCCCCTTGTTTCACAGAAAATACATTTAAGCATATACTTCATTTTTAACTTTATGCTTAAATTACAATCCAATGCTTTAAATAAGGAATTTACTTTCCTATATATATATATATATATATATATATATATATATATATTTCAGAGATTTTTAAATCTCTTTCTTGTGCTATTTTCAATGTACATGTGCACACATATACTTGCACACTATTTATTCCAAAAATTTCACCATATTTAAATCTAAATATTTCAAAAATTAAATCATTTTACAAAAATGATTTTTCACAAAATTTTGGGGTATTACAAGTTCGATGAAAACGGGATCGGATATCTGCATTAGCTGATACCACTCGATCCAATAACCAATACGGACCTTTACAGTTTTGATTGTAGAATCTAATATGATGGAATTCAATTAATTTTAACAAATTCTACTATTTTAAATAAGTATTGTACTTAGACACTATTATAATATCAATGGATTTTCTATAAAAGTGTTTTGGGTATCGTAAGGGAAAAACCCGTTGTGTTTATGTATGACGTGGTCTTACGAGTGACCTTAAGGATTTTTAATAACTTAAGAAATTCAATTTTGTTGATTCATGAGTTTTGATTCATGACACAAGCTTCAGAGATCATATGACGAGAATACTATATGAAAGCGACAAAAAGAGAATAAGTGCATACCGTGCACTACAAAGGAGATAATCTTACAATCCAGAGATTAGTATGGATATTTTATTTTTATTGAGTCTTATAATAATGTTAAAATCATTCCTCAAATAGTTACACAAGCACATAAAACATTTTATATCAAAATAGTGTTCACTGTGCATATAACATCAGGTCGGCCGACCGACCAGGATCCTCGGTCGACCGACCCTGTATCATGTGCACAGTGACTTTCTGTTTTGTATACGTTTTTAAACTCAGCTGACCGGCCAGGTTTTTCGGTCGACCGACCAGAGAACAACGGATAGTTTTCTGAAGAGACGCGATCATTTCATGAAGAGGAATGTCCTCTATTTCAAGAGGTATGGACACAACTGTTAACTAAAACTCTTCATGAAAGATTACAACTCTTCTACAAGTATATAAACATATTCAATTCACTTTTACAATCACCGATTCTTGTTTATATTTCTGAAATCTAGTCTCTATTCATTTCTGCAAATAAAAGCATTCATTCCTATTTAATATCACTAGAATCCTTGAATTTATTCATATACTTCGATTCTACGTGATTATCTTCCTTCTAAATCTTCACACACATATATACTCTTGAGGATTTGGTTATAGGAAATTTGTACTATCAAAAGACAATCAGTGTTATTCAGAACACATTCGTCAACAAACTATTTGTATTAAGTTGAAGTCCTCTTCGGCTGTTGAGGCGGAAAAATTCCTGTTCGGCTGCTCAGGTGTCGTATACCTATTCCTCCGGGTTAAGTGAGGAGTTTAGTTTAAATCCAGAGGGTATTCTGGGACTGGACGTAGAACGGGAAGTTCGAACCAGTATAAAAATTCCTAGTGTGCTTACTTTAATTTGTACTTTACTGTTATTACCAGTTTCCGCATTAACATACCATATTACACGATCCTTAGTACTACACGTGCACTTACATTTGGTATCAGAGCAAGGTCATCTTATAACCATCACAAAGTTATTTGATATTTATTTATCTCTAGTAATATGGCAACCACACAAATTAACGATGTTAACACTCACACTAATTCTAGTTTCACAGAAGGTCAATCGACTTCACGACCTCCACTTTTCAATGGTATAAATTACAATTATTGGTCAACTAGAATGAGAATCTATATGCAATCAAGTGGATTTGATATTTGGAATATTATACAAAGAGAATACACAATTCCTACTGGAGAATATTCGACTTGGAGTAACACACAAAAACTAGATGCTACATCAAATGCTAAGGCTATGAATATTTTATTTTGTGCATTAGATAGAAATGAATTCAATAGAGTTAGCATGTGCACCTCCGGCTATGAAATTTGGAGAACTCTTAAAGTTTCACATGAAGGAACGAACAAAGTTAAATTGAGCAAAATTTCTATGCTGAAACATCAATTTGAAAATTTAAAATGAGGCCAAATGAATCTATAAATGACATGTACTCTAGATTTCAGGATATTTATCATGCTTTATTATCACTAGAACAAAAGTTTACTGATTTTGATGTTGTTACAAAAATCTTGAATTCTTTAACGGACGAATAGGAACGAAAAGTCCTAGCTATTGAAGAAGCAACTGATTTATCAACATTAAAACCAGAAGAGTTGATAGGTAATTTAATGTCCTACGAAGTAAATTTGCAGGCAAAACGAAATGGAGCACAAGAAAAGAAAAATGTAGCATTCCAAGCAGAAAAAGATGATTCCGACTCAGATAATGAAGATATGGCAATGATCGCTAAAAATTTCAAAAAGTTTTTGAAATTCAACAGAAACAAATTCAAGGGAAACAAAAATAATTCCAACAACAATTCCAATAGCAGCAAACCATCATCTTCAACAATGGAATGTTATGAATGTCATAAGAAAGGACACATGAAGAAAGATTGTCCAGATCGTAAAAAGAATAACTTCAAGAAGGATAAAACCAAAAGAAAGGCTTTTTCAGTCACTTGGGACGACACTGACTCATCATCCTCATCAGAGAGTGAAAGTGATAATGAACAAGCAAATGTATGCTTCATGGCTTCGTCAGACGATGTAAGTGATTTTACTTTTGAAGATTTAATTGAAATAAACTCTGAATTAGTAAATTTAACAAAACAACTTAAAAAGAAAAATAAGGAGTTGCAAAGAAAGTTAGATAGAACAGTTTTAGAAGTAGATATGTTAAAAGATGAGAAGGTAATATTGGAAGAAGAACTTGAAATTTCTCAACAACCGAATTCTAACTTATCTTCTCAAATTACGTCAATATCTGAGGAACTAAAAATTCAGAAAAATAAAAATGATGTTTTACTTTTTGAAAATAATAGTTTAATATCTAAAATTAAGGATTTGGAGTTAGAAAAATATAGCCTTAAAATAAAATTTGATGATATTTCTAAAAATGTTTCTAATTTCAATAAAGGAAGAGAAAATCTTTCTAGTATACTAGAAAATTCTCAAACTTCTAACAATAAATCTGGACTAGGATTTAAGAAACAAAATAATTTTGCTAAAAGTAAAATTAATAATAAAATTAAGAAATATATTAGGAAAACAGTTTATTCAAATACTAAAACTATTAAGATATGGATTCCAAAAACAAATAATATATTGATAAGGAAGAAACATATCAAAAGTTTTATGGAAACTGTTCATAATAACAAAAATTATGTCTATAAAGGGAATTCTGAACCCGTATGGGTTTGGCTTCCTAAGATCTAACTCTTAGGACCCTAAAAAGATTGGGTACCAACTTTTTATAAATTTTTTGCAGGTACCACATAAGAAGAGAGGAAAATGGATTTTAGATAGCGGTTGCTCAAAACACATGACTGGAAACAAAGAAATGTTGTCAAACATTATATACTCAAATGGAGGAGCAGTCACCTTTGGAGATAACTCAAAAGGATATATCATCGGCAAAGGCAATGTCAATAGCAACGGTACATCTAATTTACCTCTCATTACCGATGTTTTATTAGTTAAAAATTTAAAACATAATTTATTAAGCATTAGTCAACTATGCGATAAAGGTTTCAATATAACTTTTTCAGAAAATAAATGTAACATTTTTGATAAAAATCACAACATTATTTTCGAAGGAAATAGAGATAAAAATATTTATATCCTAAATATGAATGTTAATAATGATTCAAATTTTTGTCTAGTAGTTAAAGAAAACGATTCTTGTCTTTGGCACAAAAGATTTTGCCACATCAATTTTAATACCATCAACAAACTTGCTAAAAATAAATTAGTTAAAGGGTTACCCAATATAAAATTCGAAACTAAGATATTTTGTGATGCATGTAAATTAGGAAAATTAACAAAATCTTCTTTTAAATCAAAGAAAGTAATATCTACAGAACAACCACTTGAACTTTTACACATGGATCTTTTTGGTCCAACTCAAGTGCAATCTATTAATCATAATAGATATGTTTTTGTTATTGTAGATGATTTCTCTAGATATACTTGGATTTTCTTTTTGAAAAATAAAAGTGATACTTTTGATAATTTTAAAGTTTTTGTTAAAAGAATTCAAAATATTAAAACATTGAAAATTAAAAATATAAGAAGTGATCATGGAGGCGAATTTGAAAATGAAGTTTTTGAACAATTTTGTAACAAGAAAGGTATTAACCATAATTTCTCTTTTCCTAGAACACCACAACAAAATGGAGTTGTAGAAAGGAAAAATAGAACGTTACAAGAATGTGCAAGAACTTTACTAAATGGAACAACTTTATCGAAACATTTTTGGGCATAAGCTGTAGCTACTGCTTGTTACGTACTAAATCGCGTTTCTATTCGACCATTAACTAAAAATACACCATATGAACTTCTAAATGGAAGAAAACCAAATATTTCATATCTAAAAGTTTTTGGTTCCAAATGTTTTATTTTAAATACTAAAGATCAACTAGGAAAATTCGATCCAAAATCCGATGAAGGTATATTCGTTGGATATTCGGAACGAAGCAAGGCTTATCGAATTTATAATAAACGAACTCAAATTATTGAAGAAAGTTTACATGTTTCTTTCAACGAAAATTTTAAAAATATAAATCCAAGTGTTACTATTGATTCTGATGATGAATCTACTCAGAATGAAAATAATAATACAAATGAAAATCTTGATATTCATGAAACTAATACAAACGTGACTTCTAATATAATAAAATCTCCACCTAGAATTTTAAGAGATCATCATGTGCAAAATATAATTGGAGAAGTTAATACGAATGTTAAAACCAGACATCAATTAAATCAAGTTGGTCATGTTGCTTTTCTTTCTAACATAGAACCTAAGAATATAAAAGAAGCTTCAACTAATGACTACTGGATACTTGCCATGCAAGAAGAATTAAATCAATTCGAACGAAACGAAGTTTGGGAACTCGTTCCTAGACCCAGTGACCAATCAGTCATCGGTACTAAATGGGTTTTTAAAAATAAAGCAGATAAACTAGGAAATATAACAAGGAATAAAGCTAGATTAGTTGGGCAAGGATATAATCAAGAAGAAGGAATTGGTTACGAAGAGACGTTTGCTCCAGTCGCCCGACTTGAAGCAATACGAATATTATTAGCTTATGCGTGTTTTCATAATTTTAAACTATATCAAATGGATGTTAAAAGTGCATTTTTAAATGGATTCATAAAAGAAAATGTTTTTGTTGAACAACCACCTTTGTTCAATCATGAAAAATTTCCAGATCATGTATATAAATTTAAAAAGGCGTTATATGGTCTAAAACAAGCACCACGTGCTTGGTATGATCGTCTTAAAGGTTATTTATTAGAATCTGGCTTTGAAATCGGTAAAGTAGATCAAACACTTTTTATTAAGAAAACTAATAAAGATATTTTAATAATAATTCAAATATATGTTGACGATATTATTTTCGGCTCGACAAATAAAAAATAATGTCAAGAATTTTCAACTATAATGACAAATGAATTTGAAATGTCTCATATGGGAGAATTATCATATTTTCTTGGACTACAAATTAAACAAATTGAAAATGGAATTTTTATTAATCAAGAAAAATATTGTTATAATTTAATCAAACGTTTTGGTCTGGAAAACACTGCTGCCAAACCAACTCCTATGAGTACAACGATTCATCTCGATAGAGATGAAGATGGCAAAAGTGTTGATCAAAAGTTATATCGTAGTATGATAGGTTCTTTACTTTATTTAACAGCGAGTCGCCCCGATATTATGATGAGTGTCTGTTTGTGTGCTCGATTTCAAGCAAATCCCAAAGAATCACATATGAGAGCAGTTAAACGCATTATTCGCTATCTAACTAAAACCAAAGATTTCGGACTATTTTATCCGAAAGAATGTCCTTTCGAATTAGTTTCCTATAGTGATGCTGATTTTGGAGGAAGTCGGACGGATCGAAAAAGTACTAGCGGAACGTGTCACTTCATTGGACGTTCCTTAGTTTCTTGGTTTAGTAAGAAATAAAACTGTGTTTCTTTATCAACATGTGAAGCAGAATATATATCTGCTGCTTTGGCATGTGCACAAGTCATATATATGCAACAGACATTACAAGATTTTAATTGTCATCTTGAAAAATCAATAATTTATTGTGATAATACCAGTGCAATAAATCTTTCTAAAAATCCGGTCAATCACTCACGAACAAAACACATTGATATTCGTCATCATTTTCTTCGTGATTGTTTGGAAAAAGGATTAATAAATCTAGAATTTATCAACACTGAAAATCAAATAGCTGTCATTTTTACTAAACCACTAAATGAAAATACTTTTATAAAACTAAGACGAGATTTAGGTATAATGTCGTTTAAAGACTTATGAATAAAAATATGCAAAAATATGGAAAAACAAAAATTATTTTATTTCTGACCAAGGCGGCACTCGAACTCATGACTTCTGACTTATATGTTAAATGTTGTAGTATAGCCACTTGGGCTATGGGTGTTTCTTGTTCCAGCTCTGGTTATAATTTGTACCATTAAAACTTAATTTCAGAATAAACTATTTTTGACTCTAAAGCATTATATATCATTCATTTACAAACAGTTTTTGTTTAAAAAGTTCTGTGATTAAAACTAAAATTTGTTTTTTAAACCACTATTTTTTTAGAAAATAAATGGTTATATATACGTACACATGTTTATTGAATAGAACATAAAATACAAAAATCTTCTTACAAAACAAAACTTGAGACAAAAATGTCTTCTAACGATGACGTCTACATTCTGAAAATTCTCATCTTTCATACACATCCCCGAATGACGACTATTCTGATCGCATCCCCGAAAATGGTCCCCATCCTACTTTTCCAATGCCTAATCGTGTTTTAGAATTCTCCTCCCTAGATAATGACCCCCGACATAGGTGGAAACCATGGGAAGACTCCCATACAGGTTATACACCTGATAAAAAGAAAGGGAAAAAGGAAATGGTAGTATCTCCATCAACCAAAAAAAAGATTGATGAAATTCATCACTATAACAACAACAAATGAATATGCAACAGGAACTTTATTACGAACAAAAAGTCACGGCAAGACGTTTAAGTTTCCTTGAAAAGATTGCCATGAAATTTTGTTCATCTAAGAAGGATGATGTTGCTGAACCTTCTTACAGAACTCCATCTCCTTCTGACCATGTTCAAACTCCAATAGCTCCAATATGGTCACCGGTAGAAAATGTTTCATCTCCAAATTCATGGGAACGTCGATGCTGATGCACCATGGCTATAATTTAATATATATATGTTATTTTTTTTAATAAGATGTATAGATATATATGATGCAATAATATAATTATATTTCTATAATTCTTGTTTGAAAAACAGCATAAACTTGTCTGTTCACATGCCTCGGTCGACCGAAAAGTCTGAATCGGTCAACCGAAGCTGTACCGAGAAGTTTTAAAAAACAGATTTCTTACAAGTCGGTCGACCGAACAACCTGACTCGGTCAGCCGAACTTGTTCCCCGAATGATATTAGAACATTTTTAAAGTCGTTCAACCGAATACCCTGCACCAGTCGACCGAAGCTCTTCTCGAAAGTTTCAACACTATTCTGAACCTCAACTCGGTCGACCGAACCAGGAATTTCAGCCGACCGAACGAACTTTTCTGCTGAAATTGCCTATATATTTTAACCCAACCATTCACCTTTTTATCTCACCTCTTCACTTTACTCTCCCACAACAGATTTTAACCCTAGCCCCCATTACAATCTTCCTAAATTTCTTCAAATTCTTCAAAAAAAAATTGGCACCCAAGAAGAAATCTAAGACTACTGCTGGCCAATCTTCCACAACTCCTGTAGACTCTCAAATTGCTTCTTGGCTAGTAAGTGAAAAAGCTTTAGAAAGATGGATAAGGCTTCAAGATGCAAAAATCTTTGAGGAGTCTTTTGTAAGTTATCCTGATTTTACCGCCTACGGTGTTGAAAATGCCGCTCTTGAAAGTGGTCTTGATGCTTTTCTTGACCATAGGAAAAACAACTTGAAAATTAATCATATAATGGTCAAGTTATTACTAGCAAATCTCAATCTTGTAAATCCACCGAGAAACACTGAAAACTGTGTTTGGACATCGGTTTGTGGCACTTCGATGTTTCTCTCCATTGATCGAATGAATCATATTTTAAATGCTCGACCGGGTGGAATCTCGTTACATGATGTAGACTGTAATCCATCAACTCGTGACCGACTAAGTCACCTATTCTTTGAAGATGATGCTACCGATTTAAGGCAAACTTCATCTCTCCGACCTAAAGCACGACTTTTTCATCGATTCATGATGAAGTCTATTGTTCCAAGAGGAGGGTCATACCACTTAGTATATCCCGAAAACTTCAAGGCATTATATGCTATGTATGGAAATATTCAGGTAAATTGGACACAACTTATTATGGATGAATTCCTTACGTTCAACCAAGGGAAAATGCTCCATATTTATTATGGAGAATACATAATGCGGTTGATTAATAACTTTGTCACCCATGCTCCAGAATCAGAAACATCCAAAGTTCGTACCTTTGACTCACGAACAATAAAATTAATGAAGTTACCCGATGCACCATCCCAAATTACAACCTTTCAGCAATGGCGTAACATTCCACGAGAACAACTACGTCGCAGCTATTCTACACCTCAACCATCCACTCATTCTACAGAACGTATAACTCGTCAAACCTCTATCCAAAGACCACCTCCCGGTACTAGCACAGCGGCTGCCATTGATATTTTGGCCCAAAATCAACTAGCTTTGGATTCTCGCCTTCGAAAAATTGATGGGCGTTTCAAGAAAATCAAAGGCTTCTTCGTAAATTTATGGGATGCCTTATCGTGTACTTCTGAAGCCGGTGCTTCATTTGTTGCTCCTGGAAAAATACCAGCACCAAATTTCTCTTGGTCTACATCCGATAACACAAGTTCCAGCACATCGGCAACTCCCGCACCTACTACTCAAAGACGGGGTAAGGAACCGGCTCCTCTCGATGAAAATCTTCATCCAGAACAGTGGGATACCGACGATGATGAGGAGTAATTGTAGTATGTTTACAATTTACTTACTTTCAAGAATTTCTTGTACTTTATTTGTTTCATAATTATTGTTATGTTATGTTCTAAGCAAACATCTTTAAATTATTTCTAATTAAGCTCAAGAATGTACCATGTAAATTTAAATGTTTTGCATTACTTTAATTTGTTATAAGTATTCCTTTTTGTCGATGACAAAGGGGGAGAAATGTATGCAAACTAACGAATTTTTGCAGAAAAGTCGCCATATATTCAGGGGGAGAACTATGATATATATGTCAATATTACTTCGTCACATAAGTATTGTCATCAATCAAAAAGGGGGAGAATGTTGATTCATGAGTTTTGATTCATGACACAAGCTTCAGAGATCATATGACGAGAATACTATATGAAAGCGACAAAAAGAGAATAAGTGCATACCGTGCACTACAAAGGAGATAATCTTACAATCCAGAGATTAGTATGGATATTTTATTTTTATTGAGTCTTAGAATAATGTTAAAATCATTCCTCAAATAGTTACACAAGCACACAAAACATTTTATATCAAAATAGTGTTCACTGTGCATATAACATCAGGTCGGCCGACCGACCAGGATCCTCAGTCGACCGACCCTGTATCATGTGCACAGTGACTTTTTATTTTGTATACATTTTTAAACTCAGCTGACCGACCAGGTTTTCCGGTCGACCGACCAGGTTTTCCGGTCGACCGACCAGAGAATAACGGCTAGTTTTCTGAAGAGACGCGATCATTTCATGAAGAGGAATGTCCTCTATTTCAAGAGGTATGGACACAACTGTTAACTAAAACTCTTCATGAAAGATTACAACTATTCTACAACTATATAAACATATTCAATTCACTTTTACAATCACCGATTCTTGTTTATATTTCTGAAATCTAATCTCTATTCATTTCTGCAAATAAAAGCATTCATTCCTATTTAATATCACTAGAATCCTTGAATTTATTCATATACTTCGATTCTATGTGATTATCTTCCTTCTAAATCTTCACACACATATATACTCTCGAGGATTTGATTATAGGAAAGTTGTACTATAAAAAGACAATTAGTGTTATTCAGAACACATTCGTCAACAAACTATTTATATTAAGTTGAAGTCCTCTTCGGCTGTTGAGGCGGAAAAATTCCTGTTCGGCTGCTCAGGTGTCGTATACCTATTCCTCCGGGTTAAGTGAGGGGTTTAGTTTAAATCCAGAGGGTATTCTGGGACTGGACGTAGAACGGGAAGTTCGAACCAGTATAAAAATTCCTGGTGTGCTTACTTTAATTTGTACTTTACTGTTATTACCAGTTTCCGCATTAACATACCATATTACACGATCCTTAGTACTACACGTGCACTTACAAATTTAAGTGCGTTTACTCAAGCTAGTTTCTAGCCAGACTCGGGTGTTACTTTATTTTAATGCTCGAGTCAGACCGAGTATTAAAGATTCAAGTTAGGATGCTTTGGAGCTCAGGAGACGAGCTGAATGGTAGAGATGTATTGCACGTAGTTGATTATATTCCGCTATTTATTGTAGGCTGTATATTCAGCATTTGAGGACTAGTTATTATAACTGTCCAGATTTATATGTTGACGATTGTACTCTGATAATTTTTATGTATATTAACAGTTACATTTTTTCTTTTGTATAAAAAAGCTGTTATTGTATATTGTATTTTGTTCCGCTGCGTTTGTGAGATTCTATGTTGTTATTTATGTTTCTTCTTCTATCTCTTTTCTTTTTTAACCCTAACAACATGGTATTTTCTGCACCCGATTGCTTGGCACCTACACAGTGAACGTATTGGTGTCGATTTTCGAGGTCGAAAATCGCCCGGTCGTTACAATATATTTGTAGATAAATCTTAAAAATATATTCCTTATCATTTTGGAATAATTAAAATGTGCTCATTTGAGTTATTAAACTATATAAACCAATATTAAAAAAGCGTTTTCAAAAAGTGACGTCATATCGATAAAACGTTATCAATTTTCTTATATGTTCAAATCAAGTATATATTTTTATAAAATTATTATAAATGATTTATTATCACTATTTAACTAATTAAAATGAATTATTATCATTTTAAAACAATTATTTGATTATTTAAAATTAATTTAAAATTCCAGAAAATATATAAAAGTGAAGATATCCCTACTGATGTCATAAATATATTTTTATTTCCAAAAATATAAATAGTTTTGTTTCATATTCTTATTTAAATGGATGGATAAGTGTATGTATTCAGTTTCATTTGCGTTAATATTGGGAAAATCCCTATTTTCTCGAAAATTGATTTTTGTCAATTTTCTGATGAAAAACCCTCGAATATCAATATTTGTTAACGTATCTTTAAAACAAGTTTACCATCGTGGTACAAAATATTATAATTTATGTTATAAAATCTTGTATTTTAGTATTTCAAATATAAGTATAACTTATCAAAGTGATAAATTTGCGGATCGTTACAAAAGAGAGCGTGTTGACAGCTTCCAGAGCTCTTTACATTGTGCGACTTTTTATTTAGAGAGAATTAGGGAAAAGGACAAACTTTGACAAAAATTTAGGCTCAAGGACATGAAGTTTTATTTTTCGGCTGAAGGACAAATGCTTGTTATGTTTAGCATATTCAACTTTTATACTATACAAAATTCTAGTTATAACTAGCATTATATTCAGTTTTACACTATACAAAATGCTAGTTATAACAAGCACTGTCCTTCAGCCAAAAAAATAAACTTGTTGTCCTTCAGCCTAAATTTTTTTTCTAAGTTTGTCCTTATGCCTATTTTCCTGTTTTATTTATCGCTTTTACTTTCACCAATGATATCATGAAATATACCTTAGAATAGTATCCTGCATGTTAGGATAGGTTTGGATGTTTCCTTTTTCCATTTGATTGCTATATATGCATGTTTGATGTATAATATGGTTGACTATGCTTGTGTATGGTTGTTAGGCATTCGGGATGACCCTATTGATTTTTTTTTTTTGGGATTTCGAGGGTGAAGTTCCTAAAGAGGGAGAAAATGTAACGACCCGTATTTTACGTACTGAAAGATCAAAAAAAATTAATATTATTTTCATATAAGGTCGTACGATTCTAAAATTTTGGAAAATGACTCTTAGGGTCATTTTTCCACATTTACGAATTTTGTCAGATTCTATGTGACCACTTTGATCTTGAAAATCTTGTCTGGTTTATAACTTTTGATTGATGCCGAATCGGTGTCTGAAACCACATCCATTAGATTATGGTAATGATTTCTCTTTTCGTGGAGTGGTCATAATAGGAAATCAGACAGACTGTTTGGAAGGTACAACTATTTGAAGTTCCACTCGATTTTAGACAGCTTAATGAGTAATTAGTAAGTTAATGGGTAGGCTCCAAGCTTATTTCGATATTAGCATGGGATAGGGCTGATGGGACTCCTTTCTACCGTTTCATACTTCCCAAAAATAGAGAGAAACCCTCCATTAACAATCCCTTACCTGAAAAGTCACCCTAATCCTTACTTTAATTAGCCAAAACACGTCATTAGAAAGATATTAGCGAGATTATTATCACCTTAGCTTGGAGATTTGCTGCTGGAAGTCATCTTGGAGCTGTTGTTCAATCTTGGATTCAGGCATCTTTAGGCTTGGATTGGATTGCTTAGGACTTAGGTAAGTGGTTTTAAGCCTCTACTCACTAATTAGCCTTTAAATGATGTTTAGTGATGTTTTTAAATGATTTTTAAACTTTAAAATACGTTTTAAACCCTTTTAAAGAACATATATAAATTTCAAGTAATTTGGATAAGTTTTGTAAATTCATGTCCTTATGCATCTCATGTGTTCTAATAGATACTACCCTTGGATTTAGGCTTTTTTCTAGTATGTGTGGATGTATGCTTGTTAAGATAGACTATATATGATGTTTGCTTGAATGTTTGTTTATTGGATGGTTGAAAATGCCAATCAAATGGCGGTTCAGCTTTAGAAACAAGTTAGGGATTGGTACCGATCCATGACTTTTGTCCCAAATCATGTGCGATCAGTCTAGGGTGACAAGGAAGGCCCCATAAGACTACGTTTCAAATTTCAAATCGTTTGGAGTTTGTTTACTCGAGTTATGTCTGATTGAAGATGGATCGATGATGACCCATAAAGGTCACACTATCCAAATGACATATGATTAATTCGGTAGGTCAAGAAGGACCCCATAAAGATAGATTTCAAATTTCAAGTCGTTCGGAGTTCATATGGTCCAGTTATGGCTTCGTAATGTTCAGACCGGTGGAGATGGATCAATGTAAGGCTTGCTTCGGGCAAACAAGGCAGAAACTTTAAGCTTATCCTAGGGTATTCTCAGATCAGTGAAGGCAAGAGGAAAAATGAGTTAAGTCAGGGATCAGTATCGATCCCTGGGCATGCTTTGGACATTTTCTAAAATTACCTAGGCACGACTTCGGGCTAAGGTTTGCTTCGGGCCAAACCTTGGAATTCTCGGGCTTTGATTTGGGCTAGAACCTTTCTGAGTTGAGTTTTTCGATGACATTTTGGACAATTTTCGATGACAACAACTCATGACCCAACGATGATGATTCCGTGATGTGAAGTAATGACTTTGATGATGGATAGATGTTCTTTAAGATGCAAAATTATGGACTATGATTTGGATCGAAGGAAATGTAGGAGGAAGTTACGGGACATATGATGGTATTCGACGACTGATAATTACTGTAGAGGATCGTACCTACCGCGGTAACTTCATGATGGGAGTCGAGAGATTAGTTCCAGGATGTACTCTTCCATATATCACTTATGGAAAGGGATGGTAATACTTGAGGGTTCAAAGGGTACTAGTGAGATGGAGGTATACACTTGGAATGTGATGGTTCTCAGAGCGTGATGACTCTTTATTTTAGACATGACGTTTGTTAACCCCAGACTGACATGATTGTTAGCCTATTTCCTAGCCGATTGAGTGGCTTGGTTTTGAGTATCGAGGATCTAGAACGCAGACTACTATGATAAATAGTCTATTCTTCGACCGTGATGGGTCGAGTGAGTGATTTTATATTCCAATGCACTGAGTGGGCGAATGTGAGGATGGATGATGGTGTTATGTTTGTTTGAATGTTTATCACCTTAGGGATGTCACCTGATGCTGATATTATTGATATAAACATCTAGACATCCCCTTAGTACTTTGATGTATAGTACATTATGATGATCACGATGTAGAGTACCATGTATATTATGTTATGTGCTAATTCTGTGGATGTAGGGACATGTCAGGTATGATTCTTCATACCATTCGTCATATTATAGTGGCTTATTAATATTTAGAGATTTACTACCGCTCATACCAGACTATTGTCTGACTTGGGATTTTATGCTTTGCTTCATATTATTCTGGGTACTCTTAAATGAGTAGATTATGGATATCAGGTCTGGTGAGTACGTGGAGCTGGACAGGTTGCGATTAGAAGGCTATACTCCCATATTACTACATTTACTAATTTGTTATTCTACTGCAGAGCACTGTGAAGCTTGCTAGTGCCTTTATTATCTGGATATAGTTATTTATGAGTTACTAATAGATGTATAACCCTATTCCCTATGTTGTATATTATATGGATCTGCGCACTCTGATTTTTTGATTCATTCAGTTATTTCTATCTCGTCTTTTTATATCTGAGATGTTTATTATTATATTTTATTCGATGCACTATATGATATATGATAGGATTTGTGATTGTTTTACTTTACAACCCTCGATTGTTGTCCTGCATCGACCGGGCATCGCTACAACGCAATATACATGTATATTTGGTGTGGGGGGTGTAGAGTGGTCATCACATTTATTTTCAAACTTCTCCTTGGTTGAAACCATTATTATAATTGTTATTTCTTGATTTGAAAAACTTATAATATATAGAAACTTATTTCAACATGTGTATATTTAAACTTATATGTTGTTATACATGTATATTTTATTAGTCAAAAACTTGGTCAACAAAGGCGTGTGTAAATTCATTTATAAATGTCATTTAATATTTGATTTAATCTAATTAAAGAGAGACAGAAACGAAAGTTTCTCTCTCTACATTTGTAGCCTCATCTTCTCTTAATTAATATATGTTAAGAGAAAGAAACAAAAGGTTCCTTTATTTATAAAATTTACATGTTTAGTTACACAAATGTACACATCTTATATGATGCACTTACATTTCACACATATGAATGTATTTGGTAGATCATTATAATACATATATATTAAAATTAAAATTAAACTTCCTTTTAACCAAATTAATAAAATATGATTTTATTTAAAACTTCATTAGATTGAATCTAATAATCTTTTAGACTTCATTGGCCTAATAGATCCAAAATAGGAATATTTTTAAAATCCACATATTTACCCCTCTTTGGACTGCCCGATTCCAACATGTATATAAAATCGATATAAATCACTATATATATAGGTATAATTATATATATGTTCCTTTATTATTATGTTGTCATGTTAGTGTATGAATATATTTGGTATATTCAAGATAAATATTAAAGAAATTTAATTAATATGATTAATTAAATAAATACAAAATACTTTAGATTAAAATATGATTTTATTTAAACAACAAATTAGATTTAATGTTAGTTAATAGATTATATAGGCTCATTAAGATCCAAATAAGGATTTTTTTTGAAATTTACTCTTTTCTTCTTCTGCCAAATCAGGACTGGACCCAACAATGCATAAAGTTATTTTATTTTATTTACTTGCAATATTCAATATTGTATTAGGTTTTTTAGCGTTGATACAAGGTATTGTAAATGCCGGATCATTACACGAAGATTACTATCATTCACCAAGGTATATACCTTGGCAGTTTCTATGTTTAAGATAACTTATTCTCGCTAAGTTACTACTTTTCACCGTGGTGTTTATAATTTCTACGTTTAACGTTTAACATTCCAACTACTTTATTACATATACCTTAGCAACCATCTAGTTTCTCGGCTAACATCAAAAGGTAAGGGATTTTAGCTCATCATTTCTCGAGCTTGCATTGGGATTATAACTACCCACTATTTTAGACCATTCGCATCCGCATATGTCGGACTTGAATTGCTCAAAATACCGAATTGTAAATATAAATTTGGCAAACTCATCATATACAGTAAATAAATAATCACAGATTACATACACAGAGTATATAATAATGCAGCAGAAGCAAAAGAGATAGTAGTTCATGAAGCTACTATATATATACATCAGAGTTAAACAAGATACAACAGAAGTAACAAGATACAACAGAAGTCTCAATATGAAAATCAAGTACAAATCAGAACACATCACTAGAATCAACAGGATAACTGAAAGTGAAACAGATAGGTGGATCTTCAAGCAAAGCTCCAACTCCAAAGGTGAGTCTCAGATGCTGTATCACTCAGTCTGACCTGAGCGTAAAGCAAAACACAAAACACTCGAGTCAGGACATACATACTTATACAATGTAAACCAACTCAAGTGAACTGTAATATAAAGGTACAAGTAACTTAAAGGATGCTTGGGACCGCCCATTCTAAGGATCCGTTAAACTATTTACTATGTAATAATATTTCGCTAATATAATAATGTCTATAGTAAAATAAACTTACTTTTAAATAGTTTTAAGGGGTTACCCATATAGCCCTTAACACATAATAGTCCCAGTAGTCCATCCAGTATCTTAGTCCCTCCTGATCGGGAAGCCACCAGAGGATACTCCACGGGCTACGGCACAAAACCAAAATCATACAAGGCTCGCTAGCGTAGGTGACACAGCACAACTAGGCAATGCCAGGGTAGATATACCAATTACGCTTACGGACCGGTGGTAACGCATAGCAGCTACTACCGCCCACCTCGAACCACACTCCCAAAATCAAAGGTGCGCACCAATCAATCACAGAATAATAGAATGGCATACGAAGAAGTGTGTCTGATAAGAGGTGCTATCTCCTTAGCCTGTTGATCGCAACTGTTTTAGACACCTTATGCCAACTCACGGGAGTCGGGTCCACCTATATACCTTAACAGAACGCCACCACCATCCTACTTCATTCTGGAATCTCCACCACGTACACAGTTGTCAAAGTGGTTTTCGGTATCGATAGAGAGTATGCCCATATCTGATCCCGGTCTCTTCAACAACCAACCGTTATTATAACCCATGGATATTTATTTCAAATTCATTTATACTTTAAAACCAACATATTATATCCATTTCAAAACCAATTACTATATTATTTCATTTAAAACCCAAATCAATATATCATTTAAATAAAACCCAAATTTCCAAATCACTGGATATTTCCTTCAATTTATTAAACTTGAAATATTCCTTTTTAATCATCTTAAACCAAAACCACTTTATACAGTCGTATTCATAAATCTTCAATTGCAAATCAATATATTCAAAGAAAATTCTTAATTAAATACTATTTCAAATAAATTCATTTCCAAAATCATAGTATCAAAGTTATAACAACTTTGAAACCAAACACTTTGAAACCATAATACTTTGAAACCATATCAATTTAAAATGTTATCATTTGGAAATCATAATATTTAGAAAGATCATACCGCCTTTAAAATAATATTCATTACCAAAGTTATAGCATTTTTAAGTTCATTCGTTTAATTATACCAATTCCGAAAACATTGTTGTAACAACCCGCATATTTATCGATTTTATATTTAAATATTTTATCGTTAGTCGGATTTAAGTCCGAAAAGCTACTTTTTGCATACGGTCAAATTAGGACTCGAGACCACCTCCATTGATTTCAAAATGACGTTTGCGATCTTTTTGAGTGTAAACTTCGATATATTTGGAGATAGTGAAATTTTCGTCACTTTTTGCTTTGAGCTTTAGTTTGGGCTGAACCATTCACTAACTCAGCCCAACCCCTCCTTCTCTTCACAACTTCATTCTTCATTTCCTAAACATAGAAGCTTCATCAAAAATGGAGGAAGGAATGGGAAATTAAAACTCCAAGCTCAAATTCAATTGCAATCCATCATTCAACTCCAAATTCAAGAAGAAGACATTGAATCAAGCTTGGGACTGTTCTTGTTTTGCTTCAAGCTTCATCCTCATTGATTTTTGGTGCAAAGGTGAGATTTTTATCTCACATTCTTGCCTATAACTATCTTGGACTGTTAGGGATGAATTCCTATCACTTTAGCATGTATATTTGCTTTTGTTTGGATTGGATTGGCGAAAAGCTCCAATTTTTAGTGATTGTGGTGAATTTCTGGGCTTAGGTCGTTTTGGAGGAAAAGTCACCTCGGAGTTAGGTCGCTCGTTCGCTAGGTCGTAGGTTGATAAGCCTTAAGTCGCTCTGGCGTGGGAATGTTGTATACAACACTTAGGTCGTAGGTCGCTCGGCCATTACCTCGTTGGGTCGCTCGGCCACTAAGTCGATCGACCTTACCTACCCATTAGGTCGCACCTCTTTAGGTCGCGCCTTTCCTTAACTCGACCGTGTTAGGTCGCACCACTGATAGGTCGCATGCAAGGTAGGTCGTTCCATCTTAGGTCGCTCGAACTATTTTCCCTTAGGTTGCTCGACCATTCACCTAGATAGGTCGCTTGAGCCAGTCCACCTTTTAGTCACTTTACCTGTTTACCTTTTAGGTCGTTAGACCTTATTTCTTTAGGTCGTTAGGCCTTACTTCCATTAGGTCGCTCGACCTCACCACCTTAGTTCGTTGAACCCTAGGTCGCATTACCTATAGGTCGATCGCCCTATTGCCTTGATAAGTCGCTCGACCTGTCTTCCCTTTAGGTCGCTCGCCTTTTTATACTTAGGTCGTTCGACCAGTTTCGTTAGGTCGCTCGGCATGTGCAACCATGTTAGGTCGCTCACCACTTTGGGTCGCAATGTTTCGGCCCGCTTTAACTCCTTAGGTCGTTCCAATACTTTACTCGACCATGTTTTAGGTCGCTCACCCCTTAAACCGCTATCATGTTAGGTCGCCTGACCTAGCTCGCAAGCAATTAGGTCGCTCAGCCTCACTTTCTTAAGTCGCTCGGCCTGCTTGTATCCATTAGCTCGTCCACGTTAGGTCGCAGGAGTGTTTCTACTTTGATGATTTTGGAATTGATTTCTTTGGACTTTGCTCACGTCTTCGAATGTGAATTTTTGTGATTCGATTTGTTTCAACAATCGTTTGGTGATTTGTCACTTTAAAAATATGAAGGTTTCAATACTAGTAGTAAATATCAAAACTCTTTCATCAAAGTGATTTCAACACTATTTTATTACAAAAATCTTTTTCTTAAACCGTTTTCCAATCTATTAGTATATACAAGCCTTTACCTCACTCGGACGAGAAATCTAATTAAATGACTTAGTAAAACGAGTGGTATGAAACGCTTGCGTTCACCTCATCGGTTAATTATTGGACTTGTTCGACTGAACCACTTGTGACAATTTTCTAGTGAAGATCTACAGTTTGTTCGTAAATATTTAAGTTAAGCAAGTGGTTATGGGACATGAAGCTAAACTCATATATTTACTAGCTTGGTGTGATCGACACTTCTTCATGATCATGACAATCATTTTTGTGATTTGATTTAGACTAGCAATTGTGCGATGTCTCTTTGTCTACGAGGGAGACTAAACCCCGTTTATGTGATGTTTACCATCACATATGTGGGGTAGTGCCCCACGGTCTTCGTGCCATTCTTGTGGAGATTCGGCTCAAAATTATTGGTTAGCTACCATGAGATAGCGTCTCGTCTTGTGTTACACGTGTTGGTGAGTTTTCATACTCCCGTTTTGTGATAGGCCTCCCCCTTCTTGTGATCTCTGGATTTCTTGTGATGATTTCTGGAATTTTGTGCTTCACCAATTTTCGTGATTTCAATTGATAAGTTTTATCAATTTTTTTGCATTGGTGATTTTGTGTGTCATTGACTTGTTATGAATACAAGATTAGGGTATGATACCCTATTTTATCTTTGAGAAGATTCTTGTGATATTGATTAATCTCTTGTTGATTTTCAATTACATACTTATAGTAGTATGCATTATGGTTGTTACATGTTCATGCCATGTCTTTTATTTTATACCATATCACCTGATATTTATAACTAGACTGATCTGTTTATTATTTTCTTATAAATAATACTCGGGTCAGACCGAGATGTTACAGGTGCTCCTGCTTGACTTCTCTCCTGGGATTATTCTGACTTTTGGAAAACTACTTAGATTAGTAGTTTTTGGATGTACACATTTGAGATATAGACTCTATGTTGTGTACTTATTCTTTTGTATAGCACGTGTTGCTATTCTTTTGTATTATCGTGGATCTTTCTAACCACTACTCTGATGTACACTTTCATGTGTTATATATATATTCATATCTTTTTCCGCCTTTGTGATATGGATGTCTGTGACTGATTTATGTTATGTTTACTTCTATGTTTGTCTCCGAAGGATTATATGTAGCCACTGTGTGATAGCTTTGAGTTTGTATCGGTATGTCGGATTTCCTCCTTAAATGAAGTACATGCTATACTATCTGACATATCAATGCTTGCACAAAGAAGTTACATGGATGGTCGCTCCTCAACAGCCTTATTATTTGTGCTAGTTGACAGCATTACTCAGTAGTGTTCTTGGCTAGCGTGGGTATAGAGGTGGGGCGTCACAACTTGGTATCAGAGCCAAACTTCGGAACAATATAGAATAACTTAACAAGGATCATCGTCCTAAGTCCAACTTAGGAGTCGTGCCTTAGGATTTAATTCGGTTCTTTGTACCGATTCATCCTATTTCCTTTTATGTACCCTTGTTCTATCTATCAAGATTTGCTTGATATTATATTCGGAGAATAACTTTTCTTCTTTTCTCTTCCTTAAAGAAGAGAATGTCTAGACCTGGTCATCCCAGAGCTGGACCATGTACTGTTACTTCCCAGGATGGAGTTTTTATGACCGCTCAACAGCTTCTTGATTTAGTAAAGAATGCTCAAACAGCTGGTCCTAATCAGGAACCTACTCATCCTAAGTCTAGATTTGCACGTTTGTGCAACGATTATACCAACTTGGGTGGGAAACCATTCAAAGGTTCCGAAACTATTATCGAGGTCCAGGCCTGGCTAAGAACATGCGATCGAATCTTTTCTTGCATGAATCTTATCGATCTTCACCGTGTTCAGGTGGCTTCCAGTATGCTCTAAGAGAGAGCATTGGACTGGTACGAACTTCTTATTTCTGAAATTAATGAAGCGGATCTCACCTGGGAGCAATTCCGGGAACGCTTCGAATTAAAGTTCGTACCCGAAGCAGAGAAAGTGACATTGGCTCGACGTTTCATAGACCTTATTCAAGGTGAATCCTCTATGACAGATTATGTCGCCTCCTTCGAGTCACTGTCTAAATATGGGGTTGAATACATCAACACCCCATTGAAGAAAGAACCAAAGATTCGTTTATGGCTTAAATAAGAATCTCAAGAAGCCACTACTTCTAAAATTGGAAGTTTCTTTTGATCAGCTCATTTATATCGCTCTTCGTCTTGAAGAGGCGGATAAGGAAAGTGATGTTGAAGTTGTGGGTGCCAAACCAAACTTCAACAACAGGAAGAGGCCAAACAAGTTCAAAGGTCCTTATCCCAACAAAAAGGGGAAACCTACACCTCCGGCAGCAAAGACTTCTACCCCTAGTAGCGGGCAATGCTTTAACTGTGGTTCTAAGGACCATTTTGCGAACAAGTGTTCAAAGCCCCATTCTTATCGCTATTGTAAAAGCCCGGATCATTATATACATTTATGCCCCAGACTTCAGGGCAAGAAGGAGGGAAAGCTTAATGTGGCTCAAGCCCCTGGCAACACATCTCGCGGTCAAGGTATGTCTCATTCGGTCCTTGATGGCATTATTATATTTCATAATCAACCTATTAGAGTTCTCTTTGATACGGGAGCATCCCATTCGTTTATATCAAAGGAACTTATAGACACTTTTTCTCTAAGTGTCGTTGCTTTAATGACTTCTTTAAGAATTGCGAATCCGGTTGGTGGATCCGCAACTCTTAGTCTGCTTTGTAAAGATGTCGAGATTATTTTGTGTGATTTTTCTTTCCTAGCCGATTTGCATGTCATGCGTTACTTAGGCATTGGAATGATTTTGGGTATGGATTGGCTTAATTGTTATGAAGCTCATATCCTATGTCCTGAGCGGACTATTTGTCTTCGACATCCACTATCTGTTAAGCAGATTTCTATTGTTCTTAAAGATTCAGATTCCGCTTTGGTTGCATCTTTATATTCTTTAAATCCTCGTGATGATGACAATGATGATGAGGAGGATGTCATTTCTCTTATTCGGGTCGTTCATGAATTTTCCGACATATTTGAGCCCGTCTTAGGATTACCACCTAAGCGAGCAATTGAGTTCAAATTAATCTTATACCTAGAGCTCAACCTATTACTCGTCCTCCTTATCGCATGTCCAATAAGGAGAATGAAGAGATGCGCAAACAACTATCCAAGTTGGAGAAAAAGCAACTAATTCGCTCTAGTTCCTCGCCTTGGGGAGCTTCAGCTATTTTCGTAAATAAGTCCGATGGTACACTTAGGCTTTGCATCGACTACCACAAGCTTAATGATCTAACTATTAAGAATAAATATCCTTTGCCTCGGATTGATGATCTATTCGACCAGCTTAGTGGTGCTAGAGTCTTTTCATAATTGAACTTGGCTACCGGTTTCCATCAGCTTCGTATTGTAGAGGATAGTATTCCTTTGACTTTGTTCCGTACACGTTATGGATCTTATGAATGGCTAGTTATGCCATTTGGTTTAACGAATGCTCCGGCTTATTTCGTTGACCTTATGAATCGAGTTTTCAAAGAATTCCTTGATCGGTTTGTTCTCATCTTTATTGATGATATTCTTGTGTATTCTAAAACCGAGGAGGAACATGAAAAGCATCTTTGGATTGTATTGGAAACTCTTAGGAGCAATCAATTAAAGGCAAAAATTTCTAAATGCCACTTTTGGCAATCTAGTGTGAAGTTTCTCGGTCATATTATTTCCAAATCCGGAATATCTATGGATCCTTCAAAGATCGAAGCAATTCAAAATTGGAAGAGACCGGAGAGCGTGACTGAAATCCGTAGCTTTCTCGGATTGGCAGGTTATCACCGCCGTTTCATAAAAGACTTTTCTAAGATTGCCGTGCCTCTTACTGGCTTAACAAAGAAAGGTGTTAAATACATTTGGTCGGACAAATGTGAAACTTGTTTTCAGAAATTAAAAGAACTCCTTTCTGATGCTCCCATTCTTGTTATTCCCGAAGGGAACCAAGATTTTGTTGTTTATACCGATGCTAGTCGCGTTGGTTTGGGTGCCGTTCTTATGCAGAAAGAACGTGTTATTGCTTATGCTTCTAGGCAATTGAAGCCGGCTGAGACTAGATATGCCACACATGATTTAGAATTCGCGGCTATCGTTTTCGCCCTTCGAATTTAGCGACACTATCTTTTGGGAGAGAAATTTATACTTTATACTGATCATAAGTCTTTGAAATATTTATTTTCTCAAAAGGAACTTAATTTGCGTCAACAGCGTTGGCTTGAATTCCTTGCCTCTTATGATCTTGATATTCTTTATACTCCCGGAAAGGGAAATCGAGTTGCCGATGCACTTAGTCGCAAGCAACAAGCGGTTGTTTCCATGATGATATCCGAATAGAAGGATCTCGAGGTTTTATCCACTTGTGAAATTTGAGATCGTGTCTCCAATTTATGTTCATCTCTTGTTTTATGTAGCCTTGAGGCTCGTCCTTCTCTTTTGGACCGCATTCTTGAAGCTCAGAAGCTAGATCATGAACTGGCTCTTCTTAGCCAGAACGTTAAGGATAAAATTGATATTGAAGGTTTGAAATACTTTGATACTGATTCGCGTGGCAACATTCGAAAATTTGGTAGACTTATCGTACCAAATATTAGAGATCTTCGTAAAGATATTTTAGAAGATTCTCATCGATCCAAATTTTCCATTCATCCCGGTAGTAGTAAAATGTACGCAGATATGAAATGACTTTATTACTGGGAGGGAATAAAATCTGATATTACTAACTTTGTTAAGTGTTGCAGGACTTGCCAACTTGTCAAGGCTGAACATCAAAGGCCAGGTGGGTTATTGCAACCTTTGGAAATTCCAGTTTGGAAGTGGGATCAAATTTCCATGGATTTTATTGATGGCCTTCCCCGTTCTCGTTCGGGTCATAATAGCTTGTGGGTGATTGTTGATAGACTTACTAAATCCGCCCATTTTATTCCTGTTCGGTCGAACCGAACTGTTCCTCTTCTGGCCAAACTCTTTATCATAGAAATTGTTAAATTACATGGAGTCCCTACTTCCATTGTTAGTGATCGTGATCCATTATTTACTAGTGGATTCTGGAAGAGTCTTCAAAAAGCTTTGGGAACGAAGCTTAATTTTAGCACCGCTTATCACCCCCAGTCCGATGGACAAACTGAGCGTGTGAATCAAACTCTTGAAGATCTTCTTCGTGCTTGTGTTCTTGACTTTGGTGGAAGTTAGGAAGATCATATTTCACTGGTTGAATTTTCCTATAATAATAGCTTCC
Source organism: Allium fistulosum (assembly GCA_030737815.1). Classification (NCBI taxonomy): domain Eukaryota; kingdom Viridiplantae; phylum Streptophyta; class Magnoliopsida; order Asparagales; family Amaryllidaceae; genus Allium; species Allium fistulosum. The sequence continues at coordinate 728,666,071 of CM060902.1, read as the reverse complement.
AATCTAGTATTGGTATGGCACCTTTCGAGGCACTCTATGGAAGGCCATGCCGATCTCCTTCTTGTTGGCTTGAGGCCGGTGAGAAGCTGGTCTTAGGTCCAGATTTTATTCGAGATTCCACAGAAAAGATTGATCTTATTCATCATAGGATGAAAGAAGCCCAGAGTAGACAAAAATCCTATGCCGATAATCGAAGAAGAAAATTAGAATTTTCTGTGGGAGATCTTGTATTTATTCGTGTTTCACCTATGAAGGGTGTTGTACGTTTCAGTCGATCGGGAAAGTTAGCGCCTCGATATATTGGGCCATTTCCTATCACTGAAAATATTGGTTCCATGGCTTATCACCTTTCATTACCGGCTCAGTTTTCTACCATGCATGACGTGTTTCACGTTTCTCAATTACGGAAGTGCCTTCGGGATTCTGATTCCATTCTTGACCCCGGTGTTGTGGAAGAGATTGAAGTTTCGCCTAATTTAACTTATGAGCAGCATCCTATTCGAATTATTGCTTCGGAGATCAAACGTCTTCGAAATAAAGATGTTACGCTTGTTAAAGTTCAATGGTCCTCAAATCCTAAGGATTGTTCTTGGGAATCTAGAGAATTCATCGAGCGAACACATCCGGAATTACTTTCTCATGCTCTTTGAGGTAAACTTCTTATTTCAAATTTCTTTTGTGTTAATATGATTTTATGGTTGTTACTTTTTATTTCCATCTTATATATATTGCGAGGACGTAATTTCTTTAAGGAGGGGAGTCGATAACAACCCCCATATTTATCGATTTTATATTTAAATATTTTATCGTTAGTCGGATTTAAGTCCGAAAAGCTAGTTTTTGCATACGGTCAAATTAGGACTCGAGACCACCTCCATTGAGTTCAAAATGACGTTTGCGATCTTTTTGAGTGTAAACTTCGATTTGTTTGGAGATAGTGAAATTTTCGTCACTTTTTGCTTTGAGCTTTGGTTTGGGCTGAACCATTCACTAACTCAGCCCAACATCCTCCTTCTCTTCACAACTTCATTCTTCATTTCCTAAACATAGAAGCTTCATCAAAAATGGAGGAGGGAATGGGAAATTAAAACTCCAAGCTCAAATTCAATTGCAATCCATCATTTAACTCCAAATTCAAGAAGAAGACATTGATTCAAGCTTGGGACTGTTCTTGTTTTGCTTCAAGCTTCATCTTCATTGATTTTTGGTGCAAAGGTGAGATTTTTATCTCACATTCTTGCCTATAACTATCTTGGACTGTTGGGGATGAATTCCTATCACTTTAGCATGTATATATGCTTTTGGTTTGGATTGGATTGGCGAAAAGCTCCAATTTTTAGTGACTGTGGTGAATTTCTGGGCTTAGGTCGTTCTGGAGGAAAAGTCACCTCGGAGTTAGGTCGCTCAGTCGCAAGGTCGTAGGTTGATAAGCCTTAAGTCGCTCTGGCATAGGAATGTTGTATACGGCAGTTAGGTCGTAGGTCGCTCGGCCATTACCTCGTTGGGTCGCTCGGCCACTAAGTCGCTCGACCTTACCTACCCATTAGGTCTCACCTCTTTAGGTCGCGCCTTTCCTTAACTCGACCGTGTTAGGTCGCTCACCCCGTCACGCCACTAGTAGGTCGCATGCAAGGTAGGTCGTTCCATCTTAGGTCGCTCGACCTGTTTTCCCTTAGGTCGCTCGACCATTCACCTAGATAGGTCGCCTGACCCAGTCCACCTTTAAGTCGCTCTACCTGTTTACCTTTTAGGTCGTTAAACCTTTTTTCTTTAGGTCGTTAGGCTTTACTTCCATTAGGTCGCTCGACCTCACCACCTTAGTTCGCTTGAACCCTAGGTCGCATTACCTATAGGTCGCTCGCCCTATTGCCTTGATAAGTCGCTCGACCTGTCTTCCCTTTAGGTCACTCGCCTTTTTATACTTAGGTCGTTCGACCAATTTCGTTAGGTCGCTCGGCATGTGCAACCATGTTAGGTCGCTCACCACTTTGGGTCGCAATGTTTCGGCCTGCTTTAACTCCTTAGGTCATTCCAATACTTTACTCGACCATGTTTTAGGTCGCTCACTCCTTAAACCGCTATCATGTTAGGTCGCCTGACCTAGCTCGCAAGCAATTAGGTCGCTCAGCCTCACTTTCTTAAGTTGCTCGGCCTACTTGTATCCATTAGCTCGTCCACGTTAGGTCGCAGGAGTGTTTCTACTTTGATGATTTTGGAATTGATTTCTTTGGACTTTGCTCACGTCTTTGAATGTGAATTTTTGTGATTCGATTTGTTTCAACAATCGTTTGGTGATTTGTCACTTTAAAAATATGAAGGTTTCAATACTAGTAGTAAATATCAAAACTCTTTCATCAAAGCGATTTCAACACTATTTTATTACAAAACTCTTTTTCTTAAACCGTTTTCCAATCTATTAGTATATACAAGCCTTTACCTCACTCGGACGAGAAATCTAATTAAACGACTTAGTATAACGAGTGGTATGAAATGGTTGCGTTCACTTCGTCGGTTAATTCTTGGACTTGTTCGACTGAACCACTTGTGACAATTTTCTAGTGAAGATCTACAGTTTGTTCGTAAATATTTAAGTTAAGCAAGTGGTTATGGGACATGAAGCTAAACTCATATATTTACTAGCTTGGTGTGATCGACACTTCTTGATGATCATGACGATCATTTTTGTGATTTGATTTAGACTAGCAATTGTGCGATGTCTCTTTGTCTACGAGGGAGACTAAACCCCGTTTGTGTGATGTTTTACCATCACATATGTGGGGTAGCGCCTCATGGTCTTCGAGCCATTCTTGTGGAGCTTCGGCTCAAAATTAATGGTTAGCTAACATGAGATAGCGTCTCGTCTTGTGTTACACGTGTTGGTGAGTTTTCATACTCCCGTTTTGTGATAGGCCTCCCCCTTCTTGTGATCTCTGGATTTCTTATGATGATTTCTGGAATTTTGTGCTTCACCAATTTTCGTGATTTCAATTGATAAGTTTTATCAATTTTTGTGCATTGGTGAATTTGTGTGTCATTGACTTGTTATGAATACAAGATTAGGGTATGATACCCTATTTTATCTTTGAGAAGATTCTTGTGATATTGATTAATCTCTTGTTGATTTTCAATTACATACTTATAGTAGTATGCCATTATGGTTGTTACATGTTCATGCCATGTCTTTTATTTTATACCATATCACCTGGTATTTATAGCTAGACTGATCCGTTTATTATTTTCTTATAAATAATACTCGGGTCAGACCGAGATGTTACAGGAGCTCCTGCTTGACTTCTCTCCTGGGATTATTCTTACTTTTGGTAACTACTTAGATTAGTAGTTTTTGGATGTACACATTTGAGATATAGACTCTATGTTGTGTACTTATTCTTTTGTATAGCACGTGTTGCTATTCTTTTGTATTATCGTGGATCTTTCTGACCACTACTCTGATGTACACTTTCATGTGTTATATATATATTCATATCTTTTTTCCGCCTTTGTGATATGGATGTCTGTGACTGATTTATGTTATGTTTACTTCTATGTTTGTCTCCGAAGGATTATATATGGCCACTGTGTGATAGCTTTGAGTTTGTATCGGTATGTCGGATTTCCTCCTTAAATGAAGTACATGCTATACTATCTGACATAGAAGTAAAGTTGGTTCATCACAAGTGGTATAGTGCTGAAGGTTAAGCGAGAACCTTGGCTATGGTGGTGATTACTCATTAGAGATAGGGTCAGTACTACCCTAAAATGAGTTTGAGTATATTAGTAGATATGAGCGCGTATTTTTTAGTGAATATAAATTTGTAATAGTGCATTGTAATAGTAGATATGAGCGCGTATTTTTAATTCAATGTCAAAATCTTCCAAAATAATATTCATTTCCAAAGTTCATTGTAATTTCAACAATAGTAGCACTTATAAAGTGTTACAGTAAATATATTAACATTTCAAAAACATTGTCAAATTCAAAACAGCAGCACTTATAAAGTGTTGTAATAGATATTTAGTTATTTTCAAACAGCTTAGTTTCAGAAATAGCAGCACTTGTAAAGTGTTGTAATAAGTATTTAGTTATTTCAGAACTTAGTTAAATTTCAGAAATGATAGCACTTAACAAATGCCATCTTAAAACCACAACATTTTATAAATGCTACCAATAAAATTCCAAATTTTATTATAACTTTTTAGAAACATTAAAACTTCAATTTTAGCCATTTTTAACTTATAAAAATCATATTTCATGTTTCAAAAACATTCATTTGGATATCATTTAACTTATGATTTAATAAAATAAAATTTTATAATTAAATATCCAATTTAAACCATAATACATTTGTTAAGTCAAAATACACTATTTTACTTAACTTTTATCTTTTTACCACTAACCTAACACTTTATTTTAAAATACCCATTTCATAAATAAAACTAAATTTCTATTTATTTACTTAACTTAAAATTTCCATTTGAAAAACCAAATTTCCAATTATCAAGTTAGGTCATAATTAAAGTTACATTTTTCCATTTAAAAATCATAACTATTTATTTTACAAAACATAACATTTCATAAAAGAATATTTTATCATAGTTAATATAACAATCAATCGTTTTCTTTTAGATCTATTCATTTAGACATCAATTAACTATGATTTTCTAGTCAAATAAATTTTATTACAAATGTCCAATTAAAACTGTATTCCATTTTATCAGTTCAAAATACATTATTTATTACACAAAACATGTACGTTTCATAAAGTAAAATTCATAACAATTACTAGGTTAGATTTAAACTTCCATATTAAGTCACATTCAATTATTAAGTTATTTATCATCAATAAAGATCCTTAATTTAACTTAAAATCAATTATTAACTTATAAAATTTTAACTTATAGAAAAACCAATACACCTTTATAATTTAAAGCATTAAATCAAAATTTAAGTTAAAATTTCATATATCTATAAAACTCAAAATACTTAATAATCTTTTAGGAAAATATCATTTAAAATATGACCATAGGCCTGTATAATATTTTCTAACCTAGGTCAGGTGATACAGATATGTATCATTTCAATCCGTAATTTAAAAGAAAAATCCAGGTTCTATCATTTCAAACCCGTAATCCCAAGTAAATCAAATACAATAAAAATCGTTCAAGCCTATCATTTCAGCCCATAACGATTTTTCTTTATTCTAATGTCCGTTCGAGTATGTATCATTTCAACCTATAGTGAAAAGGGAACATGCAGTGTGAGATACAAATAATGAAATGAACAGTAGAACATATAATCATATCAAATGATGTAACAAATATATAAATAGAATTTAACATCATATAATCATATCACAGGCATATATGAACATATTAACATAACATAACAATAATTACACATCCACTTGTCATCACTTCAGAATTATAAAAGTACATATGTCGAGAGTGGTAAACTCACCTTTTAAAAGCTAGAAATCAAATCCAAAACACAGATCCAAACTCCACAAAGCACGAAAAGGCACGACTAGATTTTTTTGAGTAGATGAATAGTCAGATCCAATCTTGTATGCAAACAAATATCACAAACATAAGTGTATGATTCAATACAAAGAAAAGATGGATTGTACAATGAAAATATATGAAATAAAAATGACATAACCTTGTTTTAAATCAACAAGGTGCTCGGCCATTGTATGGGCTGATGGAGGAGGTGATGGCCGGTCATATGTGAAGGTGGAGAGGAGATGGTGGTCAGCACAAAGGTGGAGGAGGAAGATGGTCGGCAAGGAGCATGTGATGGTGGAGGCCGAGCATATCATGAGAGGAAGAAAACAAAACAATAGAGAGAAGGAAAAGAGAAAGAGGAAGACATGAGAAACTAGTATATTTTCTCTTTTGAACGTGAATGAGAAATGAAGGGATGAGAAGTTGTTTTGTACGTGATTTGCAAGTAAAAGGCACGGCTAAAGGAAAGAAATAAAGAGGCTAGGCAATTAAAGGCAAGAGTTTGAATGGTTTGGAAAATAAAAAGGCAACAAATAACTTGATGTATTTAATTCTTTTTATTTGTTAGAAAATGAGAAATGTTTGCACGTGAATAATGAAGGTTTCTCACGGCTTGAAGGAAATAAAAAGAAACGGCTAAGGAGGAGTAAATGCTAGGAAACAGAAAAGGAAAAAATTAAGGAGAAAGAAATTTACATATATTTTTATTCTTAAATGCAAATGAAAATGAGAGATGGGGAAATAATTTTTTTTGTGCATGAATTATGAAGTGGAGTGGATGGCAAGAAAGTTTTGAATGGCTAAGAGAGGAGTGAATGCTAGGAAAATAATAAAGAGGCTAGGTAAATAAAAAGGCAAGAATATAAACAATGTAATGTGTGTCCCCTTGATTTTCTCCAGCCATTTATAAAAAGATATAAACAAATAAATCCCAATAATTACAATAAAAGTCTAGACAAATAAATAGAGAAATAAACAAAGAGATGGATATAGGAAAATATATAAAATAAGAATACAGAAATTTATTGCGTGTAAAACGCTGTAATTTATCCAATTTAAAGGTATAAATTTGAATTTAACGAAACAGAAAGAAGAACGGATATCAGCATTATATTCTGCTCCAAAGAAAAAGATTAAAAATTTAAAATTCAAATTTAAAAATTTAAACTATTCAAAATTTGACCAAAGTTGACCAAAATATAAAATTTTCAGAAAATGTTTATTTTATTGTATTTGGAAAATAAATTACAAAAAAATCCAAATTTTACATGTATTATAATTAAAACCTTAATCAATTTATTCAACTTGGTTTCATTCTTTTATTTTTATCTGTGAATAAAATAGACATTTCCATTTATTTCATTATATTCACACTTTACAATTACTGTCCTATCTCATATTAATGAACATTTACTTACATTTAAATGTAATTGATTTCCTACTTTAAATTTAGCAGCCTAAATAAAATGTAACTTGCAATAAATGTTATCATTATCTTTATATTACACTCAAGTTTATTATGTCCACTAATTATCATAATTGCTTACATAATGTTTAATTCATTCAATTACCATAAATTATATACTAATTCATTTATCCATACAACACTTACATTTATTTACTTATATTCAGTTTTTATACCCAAATGTAACATTTACAACGAGATTAATAGACCAATTAAATAGTAACTTACAACCGTTACTATAACTTTTAATCACACTTTTGAATTCATTGTTCACAAACATATGTTAACATTCTTATATACCTAATCTTTATTCAATGGTCATTTATTTCATACTAAATCATTTATAAATTTTAATGTTTGCATTTGTTTTCATACATAAATTTATAGCCAAGTATAACAATTTACATTACTTCAATAAATTGTAATTTCATTTCAGTTGTTAATAATTAGTTTTTAAATACATTGTTACATTTCATTTTGGCATTCATTTCAATATTAAATTACAAAGTTTTTTTATTTCTACCAAATTTATTTACCAAAATCTTATTAGATTGACAACTTTAATTATTAAAAATGTATGGGTCGTTACAGGGATATATCTGAAGTCCATTTTTAGCTTTTCATCTCAAGTGCTACCAACCGCTGAACCTATCCTAATCAAACAACAATTATCCTGGCATCAGTCATCCTTGACATCACTGGTTCTTGATTAAGTCTTTAAGATCTTGGTTTTATTCAAAGTGCATGGCCATTGTCATATACCCTTCCTGATCGCACGCCCTCGGCACTACTTACCTTTGGGTACAATGTTTAATAATGAACGATAATGATTTTTCTTAATCATTTACTTTCAAGGTTTATGTTCTTATATATTTTACCCCATTATAAACAATGTTGCTACGTGTTGAATCATGGCATGTTAGTAGAGTTATCGTACATACTTAAGTTCATAAAAAGCATGGTAAAAAGACTTCCTTTCTTCATTTTTTGGTACATTGTCTCTAATTAAAGCCCTTGTTTACTTAACACTTACGGCCTTACTCCAAGAGGTTTGGCTAAAACATTTTATTTTTAAAAAAGTCATTATAAATAATTTTAGAAAATAATTATAAAATTAAAATAAATTCACTAAAGCATATTTTCTCGAAAACAAATCGATTTTTTGCAAAAAGGTGGCATTTTATGTGACGACCCATAAATTTAGTAATATTATTTTGATAAGAATTCAATTTAATTAATTAAAATATAACTTAATATGTTAATATATATATATATATATCTGTGTGTGTGTGTGTATGTTTGGGAAAATAACTATGGTTTGAATATATACCTTGGTATTAAAATATTCAACATAAAACTTAGCTTATTCACCTTAAATTAATATTAAGCTCTGCTATTTAACTTTTGATCTATGTATATATTTGTTGTAATGTTGGCAATAATGTTTTAAAGGAAGACAAATATATCTTATGAATATTTAAAATAAAATATGGTTATAAAAATAAATATATATTATCAATAGAAGTATGAAATGAGTAGAAGTATGAAAACAAATAATTAATAGTAAATTATATGTTGAAAGTTTAACTTTAAAAAGAAATAAAAATAAATAAAATTTTAGTTATAAAAAGAATAAACACTTAGCAAAGTAATGAGAAATGAAATTAACAAGACAAACTATATATATATATATATATATGTGCTCACAAATCAAAAGCCAGGCTGCACCTTTTTGTTAAAAACAAAATGTATAAATGAACAACCTTCTTTAATAAGACAAGGTAATATAGCTGAGTATGCTTTCAGAATCAGTTGAACAAACCTGGAAAAAAGATATAAGTACCAATATGATAATAAAACATGACAAATACATGTACAGGATGTACTCAATAGATTTAAAAAATCAAGTGATAATGTTTGTAAACGTGAAAAGGACCAAGGCATTAAATGCCATCACCTCTAGCACAAGAACAACATCATATCAGCCTCCATATGGGAAAAATATCTCTGACCCAACTAAGAAAATCTTGTACCAGTAAAAATAATCACCATGTATACTTGTTCTATATACATACCAATCTTCCTATTCTATTTTCGTTGATCAAAACTGAGAACCAGAACATATTTTACAAACTATAACAAAATGCATTAATCAAACAAGCAAGGAGATAAAGAAGATCAAAGGGGTTTCAGCTAACAGTTTTCAAAAACCAAATTTGGCTCTCTGTTCAAAAACATCACTGTGAGTAAACATTTTATTTCAAACCCTGAAGTGAATTTAAATTTGATTTCATGTGATTTCTGAAATGAATTATCTTTGCATGTGTGTATATATATGTATGAACACTTTATGTATATTAGTGTTGAACTGTACATGTGGTTGCATCTTTGTTTCCAGGTTACAGAGTCTACAACTAAATCAAAATTTCTTATCTTTTTATTTAAATCATTGTTAAGACTTGGATTAAAAACAAAATAGTGTAGTTTTAGCAAAATCTAAGTAGTAAAAGTATGAATAAGTATGTCTTGTGTGAATATATGTTTGCATGATGGTTTTAAACTGAATGTATGTATATAGGTGTACAGATAATTGTATATATGTCTGTACAACAGTTTATCTACTCTGTTCTTCAATTTCAAGTTACAAATTAAATGTAATGATCAACTGCTCCTTCTCTGATCAGTATTATGTTATGATGTTTAAATAAAAGTTGTTAGAAACAACAAGATTTAAATTCTAAAAATATTTTAAGCAAGAGTTGAAGACAGTATTAACCAGAATATATACATTACAGTAATAACTTGATTTTATCAAAATTCCAACATGATTAAATTGTAGATTCAAGTTTATAATCTGTTATATCTTTGAGAATTAGGATTTTTAATATAAAAATCATGATTTTAAATATCGTATATTGTGAGAAATCTTTGGATGATCAGAAAATGGGTTTCGACCTTTTTCTGGTGATTGTTGAGTTTCGGGTGGTCGGGGTTTCTGTCGAAGCAAGACTGGAGATCGGAGAAGTCGGCAAAAATGGTTGAAGAATTTCTCGAGCATGGTGGAGACGAAACGAGGGTGAACTAGGGTTTACAGCCTGTTGGGGGCGTCGACATTTTTGGATTGAATTCTCCATCGTGGTAGATGCGGGCTCGATCGCGAGTAGACCAATAGTTGCGTGGGCCTTGGGAGAAGAGTTGGTCGGAGTTTCCGAACTCCTGGTGGCCGGATGAGGCAACAAGAGTAAGGTTTTGGTGATGATTCTTTCTGGTTTGGGTTCGTTTATGCTCGATCTCGTTTTCGAGTTCGATTCAAAGTTTGGGTGTTCGTTAACGAGTAGAGAGGCCACGTTCGATTTGCCGGAGGTAGTGGCGATGGTCGGAGACGTTCCGACCATCTGTACACGTGCACGGTGTTGTCGCGTGTCTGTAGTTGTTGAAGCTCTGGAAGTAGAGGAGGTGACTTCGAGTAGGGCTCGGGAAAACAAGGGTTTGCTTAGGGTTTAGCTCGGGATTGTTTCGAGTATACGAGAGTGTTTTAGTATAACAGTTTTCTTTAAATTTAAACTAAGTTTTAATGAAGAAAGAGGAAGCTCGGGAAAAAGTTGAGAACTCGGGTGTTAGTCGAGTAGATCCTGGATTTACTCGGGTAAGGTAAATTTTATTTTCAAAGCTTTAAATTTAACAAAGACATGTTTTAAAACTAGTTAACTTAAAAACTATTTCTTTTAAATGATAATTGATTATTAAATGTTTGGTTGTTAAAGTTGAAATTTATTTTAAGTCATTAATTAAGTTTATCCTTAAGTTGTTTTTAAAAGCTTAATTAATCAGATAACTAAGTAGTTTAATTGAAAGATTAAGTGTTTTAAATTTTTAATTAAACTTTATGCATTTTAAGTTAATGATAAATAATTCCAAAGTTTATTAATTTCGATAATGATTAAGAAAGTGATTAAGATAAATGAATTATCTTAAAACTAATTAAGGTTTGGGTAATTAAGATTTATTATTTAATTGATTGGTTATTAACAAAAGATTAATTAATTAAGGATAATTACTGTGAATAATTAAGGGTAATTTATTTGTGGAATTAATTAAAGGCTATTTACTTAATGTAATTAAAAATAATTAATCACGAATGGTTAATTAAGATGGATAATTAAAAGACGATTAATTAATTGGTTTGTAATTAATTAAGGTTAAGTAAAGGTAATCTAAGTTATTAAAGATTTGTAATTAATTTAATTAGAGATAAATTAAATAAATTTTGGAAGTGATCAATCTTGCTTATGAGTGATCGAATGATGTTCAATGACTTGAATTGGTTGATATCTCTGCTATGAAATGTTTTGTGATATGATATGTTTGGTTTAAACTGTGATAATGTGGGTATCTATCGATGATGAATTACTGTGTAAAAGGTGACACCCTGTATTTAAAGTTTGAATTGTATTTCACTTGAATAACTTGGGTTAAGATGACATTGGACTCGAAGAGACCGGAGTCGGGTATTAGTAAATACCCGAAACCACTTCGATTCTTTATAGATTGATATATGAAATCAATAAACTGGAATGGAATGATTTAAGTGAATTGGACCATTTAATCTGAGCTTTGGGTACTTAGAAATTGATATGTGGAATAAGTGATGTCTATAACAAATTGTGAATTTGTAAATTGAGACGAGTTACCCCGGGTTTTATGTATGTTTTGGTGCTGTTGTATTTCATATTACATGGGTTTACTCACGCTGGTTTCCAACCTGACCCGGGTGTTACTTTGATGTAATGCTCGGGTCAGGCCGAGTATAACCGATTTTCAGGTAAGGACGTTCTGGAGCCCAGGAGACGAGGTGGATGGCAGGGACGTATGGAATGTTTCCGCTGTGATATATTACAGTTTGTCTGAGACATGTTGATTTTAACTGTCCAGTGTATGTATAAATGTTGTAACTCTGATGTAATGATATAAATTAACAGATATAGTATTCTTTTGTATAACTGTTATTATTTGATATTATATTTCATCCGCTGCGAATGTGAGATTCTATGACTTGTTTTCTGTTTCTTCTTCTATCTCTTTTCTTCTTTTCCTAATGATCTAGAATTTTCGGGATCGAAAATTCCTGGGTTGTTACAGTTGGTATCAGAGCGAAGGTTAAGCGAAAACCTTTGCTCTGGTGGGTATACTCATAAGGATAGGGTCAATAGTACCCTGGAATGAGTTGAATGAGTTGAGTGTATATATATGAGAGCGTACTTGTTATTTTCATATATAAAGATTTTAAATGATTTTATATAAGAATATATTTTGATATATATAAAGCAATATTCCTTAACCAATAAATGTTAAGGTAATTGGATGTTAAATTATTGGAATTAAATTAAGAGGTAATAGAAATACAACCAAATTGGAATTAAATAAAGGTAAGATTGAAATGGATTCGAAATTGAAATTTGATTCTTGAATTTGAGAAGAGTTCCGAATAAGATAACAATGAATTGGTTTCCAGATATGATAATCTTGGTTATTATCATAACTGGTTGTTGTGTTTAATAATGAAATTTTGTAAATGATTAAGCAAAATGAAATGTTTTAGGGAAGTAAACTTTTAGGTGAGTATGACTTATAAATCGGAATTGAAGATAATTTATAATTGTGAAATTTTAAATCTAAATCCAGAAACTTGAAATTGTTTTAAAGAAATTTGTTTTGAATTAAAACCAAAGGTGGTTTAAAAATTTCAGGTATAACTTGGTGTGTAAAGGAAATAAATATGTATAAATGAGGATATACATAATATCAAAGATGATTTGAAATAAACTCTAAGTGTTGAGTTTTAAATTTTTCCTTGGAATGTGATATGAAAACCCAAAGTGATAGGTTTTTGAACTTATAAGTGGGAAGATTATTAATATAAAGTTTAAAATCTGAAATGGGAGATATGAGTGATCTCAAAAATGGGTTTGAGATTTGTGAATTGAAAATGGATGTTGTAAATTGGTGTTTGGATAAATTTGGATGTTTATTTATCCTGATATCATTCTATTGTTATAAATAATATATGAAGTTGAGAATTGATTTTGAAGTTAGAAATGGATAATAAATTAGAATCTGAAGATTAAATTGTTTTTGAATTCTTATTTGAACTTTGTAATAAGTAAAATAAAGATAATTTAAAATGGAATTTTGAGAATTAGACTCAGAATTAAATTGTTTAAAGATTGGGATTATTAATTTAAAAATAAAGGTTAATTTGATTTAAGGGGTTAAATCAACATTTAAAAATTTAACTCGAATTTATATAATTCGAGATGGTTTAAATTTGAGATTTAAATTGAATTAGTTCAAACCAAATTTAATTTGAATTAATGGGAATTGGGATTAATTCATATATGTTAACGCTCAAAAGTGAACGCTAACACCTGATGTGTGTAATAGAATTGTGAAAGCACCACCCGTTGGTACGGGAACAGAATATAAGCTGAAAATAGCAGAAAAGCAGTAAATGAACAACATATTTATAGTGGTTCGGCCCGTAATTGAGCCTACGTCCACTTTATAGTCTATTATTGCTGATTCGGTTACAATTTGATACAATATCCTTCAAAATACAATACAACTTGATCATGAAAGCACTCTTGACTACTAGCTCGATCTTTGATGATGAAATTCGACGAATCCGTGTTGGATGTAAGGAGTTCTTCTCGAAGATTGTTGTAGTGTCTCGAATGCTTGAAGATCTTTGACTGCTGAATGAGAGGAGACTTCGACAGTGTAACGGCGCTTGAAGAAATGAATGGCCCAAAAGTCCTCCTTATGTTGGAAGTGGTGGGGTATTTATAGGAGCTGATTTCTGAACAGAAAATTCGCCTAAGTCTTAGGTCGCGTACGACCTTAGTTAAGTCGTAGGTCGCGAGCGACCTAAGCTAGGTCGCAGTCTCCTTGCGGCTTAAGAGATTAGCTGGTGAAGCAGTACTTGGCTTTATTTGATCAAGTGGTAGGTCGCAGGCGAGTTAAGGGATTGGGTTAGGTCGGTGACGAGTTAAGGGATTGGGTTGTTCTAGGCTCATCCTGTGGCTTTGTCTTCGACAAGTGTTAAGTTGTAGCCGACTTATCAGACAGATAGTATAAGCATGGGCTCTGGAATTTAACCTCGTAGCCTTTAAGTCGTAAGACCCTTAACTCGTAAGCCCCTTAAGTCGTAAGACCTTAACTCGCTGAGTCGTTAAGTCGGAACCCCCTTTCTTTAAGTTGTAGCTAGCTTAACTCGTTGAGTCGTTAGGACCATGAGTCGTAGGCTGTTAAGTCGTATCCTTCTTAAGTCTTTTGGAACTGGAGCTATAAGTCATGAACGACTTAAGCTAAGTTGTAACCCATTAGGTCGGAACCTTCGAAGTCTTTAGGTCGCAACATTGCTAGGTCGCGAAGTCTTTAGGTCGCAACACTGCTAGGTCGCGAAGTTCCCTTCAGCAGTTAGGTCGTAGACTCTCTTAGGTTGCTATGTTCTTAGGTCGCAGACTCCAGTTAGGTCACAAAATCTCTTTAGCAGTTAGGTCGCGACGTTCTTTAGGTCGCTGTGTCTTAGGCCGCAGACTCCAGTTAGGTCGCAGAATCTCTTCAGCAGTTAGGTCGCGACGTTCTTTAGGTCGCTGTGTCTTAGGTCGTAGACTCCAGTTAGGTCGCAGAATATCTTCAGCAGTTAGGTCGCAAGCTTCATTGACTCGCTCAATATTTTAGGTCGCTTCTTAATGGGAGTTAACATTTGCCCCTCGAAGTACGGGCCGAAGTCATAGGTCGTGTGCTTCGACTTAACTTCGCTAGGTCGCGAGCGACCTAAAACACTAACTTTCTTGTCTATTCATCTTCCTTTCTTGTCCTTTCTTGGTTTCATATAAATCGGTTAGGTCGCTTCTTCCTCCCTACTCTACTACTTCGATCCCTTGCTGCCATTGACGAATTTTTAGAGTTTTCAAAGGCGAATTCAACCTATTCCAGTCATCGATTCTTCCTTACCATTACATCCCGTAAGTGAGTTTGATATCCATCCTATCATAATCATCGTTTAATCTTGAATCCCTGCTTTTTCGACCTTAGCCCCATTTTATGAGTTGTGCATCGTTTCAAGTGGCTGTCGTGGTTGACTCTCGATAGTTGCTTTGGCTAATTCATGAGGGCATAGTAATGTGTTGAATCTGCGATGGATTGTGGATGTGTTGAATCGCTCTTGGTATCTTTCGATGAATTGAAGGGGTGAGGAAGGCGATGGGTTTATAGGTGTAATTGATAACTGGTTATAGGGTTTGGTGGTTTGTGGCGTGGAGAGGAAGTTAGCAGCATAAGGGTTTCAGGCGACTTAAGACCATTCGCGACCTAAGGAATAGTTCGGCCTAAGGAATACTATAACCTGTGTTAGGTCGCTGAACGACCTAAAAGTTGCTTGAACCAGAAACTGCACGACCTAACTTTCCCGTGACATAAGCTTTAAATCGCAGCCGAGTTAGGACTTGATCAAATCTGCATTGCTTTTAACCCTTCAGTTGCACTGTGCGACCTAAAGGTGCTCCAACCAAGGATAGGTCGCCGAACGACCTAGAACTTGAAACAATTTTGCATAGCCCAGAATGCTTTTATTTGCTCTGCACGACTTAAAATTGCTCCAACTTATGTTAGGTCGTGAACGACCTGGGACTTAGAAATTTAGGCAGAATTTGGCTGATTTTTGAATTTGAATTGTTTTAGACTTTGTTGTACTTCTTTTCAGATTGCCTTAACTTTAATGCTGATAACCTGTTTAGAAGCAATATTCACAGAAAAAATGGGACGAATATACTGCCATTGATTGCCCACACCAAATGACAGATTAGTCGACAAAGAATATCAAACTTAAATGAACTTCGTGAATGAAATGTTGTGAACTAACAAATCTAAGTGAAGTATTAAAGCAGAATTGAAACGATCAACTAAAGCTGATTTATTTGCATCAACACAACACTGTTCTTGGACTTAAGATATCAAGCCCTGAAACTTTATAATCGACAAGTATCAATTAATTTAGTTTCATTTATATTTGCTTGTTATTGCGTTAGTTTTGCACAACACTTCACTCTTTTTTAGGAAACGTGCACCTTAATATTTGATCGTCCAGTTCCTTGTGTAGAATGGCATCCCAACAAGAAGACTTGGAAATAGCTGGAGAAGCTTTTCCAATTGCTACTCCACTGAACGACCCTCCGGAACGGACTTCTACTACTCTGAGCCACAAATTCTTCAGACAATTGTGCATCCAGTTCGGCATTGCCGAAGCAGATGCTTTACTTCCTGGGTCAAGCGACACTGCTGACAGGCCGCCTCTTGGCTTTGTTGCTGTGAATCGTCAGATGTGCTTGAGCGGAGCTATTCCGCCCTTTAATGATTGTCTTCGAGAACTTCTCCTTCGGCTATCTATCTCCCCTTTTCAACTGCACCCTAACGGATACTCCATCCTGCTGGGACTGTGTGTGCTTTTCAGGAGAACGTTGGGCCGTTTTCCCAGTTTTGCCAAAATTCGCTTCTTGTGCACATTTGCAAAGAACAAAGATCATCCCTCTATTACACTCGTGAGGAGTGCCAGGAATCGTAAACTAATCCTGGACTTGCCCGAAAGTGCCCATGGGTTCTTGACTCAATTCTTTTATGTCCGCTGTCCTCCGGGATTTTATGCCATCTGGAGAGTTGGAAGTAAGATTGTCTCTTTCCGATTTGTTTTTAAGACTTTCCAGAACTCGAACTGTCAAATGCTTAACTCCATTCTTTCTTTTTGCAGCACTTCCTCCTCCACTTCGAGATACCAGTCACAAGTTAATTTTAGATACTTTGAGTGCCGTTGATGTTGAAGAGAGGAGTGCCAAATTCTTGCTGAAAGATGAATTTCTGCACCAATTTGGTCTTTTACATCCTTCTAGATCGACCCAAATTCATGAAATTTCTAGTTCTGATGCAGAAACGTTAGCTGCTTCGGGCTCTCAAGTAGAGGCATCGAATGCCCCGGTTTCTGCAGAAGAAGTTGCATCAGAAACACCTGTCGTAGAAGCTGATTTGATAAAGTGTTCTGCATCCACTAATGTTGTAGGGTTAGTCAGCAAATCGGCACTTGCCCCAATTATCGAAGAGGAAGAAAATCCTCGAGTTTCTGAAAAATCAACTGATGTGGAAGTTGAGAAGGAGAATTCTGCTGAGCATCATAATTATGACACCTTCGATGACTTGAGTGACATAATGATAACTTCTCAAGAGCTTTTCAAGGATAATATTCCAAAGGCGAACTCTCTTGTCATTGAAGCGACTTCCTCTTTGAAACAGACCTCGACGCCTTCTACACCCGTCGTCTCCGTTCTCGCACTAAAGTGTGGTTTGTAGTTTGACGCACGTAGTTCGCACGCCGCACACACTTAGGATTTTTCTGCACTTATAAGCATTTACTCTTTCTTCCTGGAAATTTCTAAGCTTTACTTATTTTTCGTTTTTCAGATTCTCCGATGGGACGCTCCGGCTCATATTATGACTCATTTCAGCGCCATGGAGGCCGTGGATCCTATGACTTCAGGAAATATCTTGGTGACCAGAGAGAGACAGATGAGGAACAGGCCCAAAGGAAAGCTCAAGAAAAATGGGATTATGAGCAGCGGCAGAGAAGAAGTGATGCTGATCGATATGATTCTTCTTACAGAACTTACGATTCTCATAAGCGAAAGTCTTATGATTACAAAGGAAAGACTCATATTACTGATGAATCGAGCAAACGGTCTAAGCCAAGTGACGCATCTGCTATTTCTGAGAAGACTAACGCTCCCATTTCTTCTGAAATTTCGGTCGGTTCTCCTCCTCTAAAGGAATCTGATATTCAAACCATCATTAACAGGCCACAATATCAAGTTAAAGACGGCCCTCCAACGCTTCAGAGCCGATTTCCGAATTGGTGTCTAAGAGGAGTCCGTTTTGACTTAGATTTGGTTCCCATTGATAAGTAGGCAATGCTGAGAAATGTCGATGCTGTCAAGCTTGATATTGAAAGA
Organism: Allium fistulosum; assembly: GCA_030737815.1. Lineage (NCBI taxonomy): Eukaryota > Viridiplantae > Streptophyta > Magnoliopsida > Asparagales > Amaryllidaceae > Allium > Allium fistulosum. The sequence continues at coordinate 728,648,047 of CM060902.1, read as the reverse complement.
ATGTCTGGATGGCAGAAGTTGGTTGATGAACTTCAAAGGGTCAACCATATTAACCTTGAGGCGATGATGACCATGGAGAACGATAAATCAGAATGGGACAAATGGCGTAAGCAGCATGATGCGGAGATGACGAGCATTGCAGACGACAATGCAAAGCTTGCGTCTGAAGTTAAGCAGCTTAAGGAAAATCTCGCTTCTTCTTCTGCATCATATACTCAAAAAGAAGAAGTCTTTCAGAAGCAAGTGCGGGATGCACATGCTGCACAAAGAGATGTAGAAATGAAGCTTGCTGCCGAACAGCACGTTAATGAGAAGTATCGCACAGAAAACGCCGAACTGCGGGATAAAGTCACCTCCCAGAACGTGGAGATTGAGTTACTAAAGTCTCGACTCGCTAAAGCTGAGACAGCTCGCGATGAGGCTATTACTGGTAGGGTTGCTGCCATTGCCGAAAAAGAAGCGGCTGAGCAATCACATGAGGCAACGAAAGAAAACATCAGTTCTACCTTATTCGACTTTTATTTACACTGTGTTCTGGGTCGTGGGAGCCTTGCTTTTCTGGGTCCAGATTATGAAATCACTCTGGAAGAAGTGTGGGAAGCCGCACTTGATATGTTTAAAGGTGCCGGCTATGATGAAGCAAAATTTGAGGAAGCAAAATTTGAGGCTCGCTATCTTGATGATGAGGCTCGCGCCGCTCTTGTTAGAGGGAAGGAGCAGCTTGCTAAAGCGCGGGCTGAATCACTGGGAGAAGAGCTTTCAAAAGAGGAAGCTCCTTTAACTGCCCCTGTTCATACTTCCACTTCGGCTGATGCAAACATTATGGATTCCAGCTCTCATCCTTCACTTCCAGTTGTGACCACTCCTACAGAAGAAGAGGCAATGAAGGACTTTCAGGCTCGGGAATTTGAGATTGATCTCGCTAAACCGGCTTCTCCAGGTAACTTTGACGAGACGAATTCAGTGAATTGCTTACTTATTACTTAATCTTTGACGATCCATTGTCTTCTTTTTCCTCAGAGAATACTGATTTTGATTTCTTTTATTATGCAGCGGACGTGCCGGAAACTGCACCAATTTCTCCTTCTTCAGCTGCCGTTCCTCCTCCTTCTCAAGTTACTCCTCTTCCAGCTTCTCAACCAGGTCCACAGGAAGAACAGATAGCAGCCCTTCAAGGCTTGGACGAACCACCTGCTTCCGAGGAGCAGAAAGCAGAAGATCTGGAAGATAGCGAGAAGACCCCGGAGCAGTCTTTTGACTACGACACAAAACTTTCTACATTTCTTACTCCGGGGAGTGAGTCTTCTTCCAAGAAGAAGGGGAAACGTGTGGTTTCGAAGAAAGGAAAGAAAAGTTCCTCTGCTGCTGGAGATGAAGCAGAAGTCGATCCGGCTGAGTCTCTTTCTCCTTCTTCTCCGATACGGCCTTCGAAACTAATTACCAGGTCGGGTAAAGGCTCCAAGGGTGGGAAGAAGGAGAAATGAGTTTGATTTTGTCTTTTCTGCTTTTTGCATGCATTGACCGGAGATTGTGCGGATACCGGTCTCCGCTCCTTTTTGTAATCTGCACAATGTAAAAAGCTTCCATAATATTGAATAAAATAGCTATTTTACTTGTACAAATTCTTGTGTATATGAGAATGCATCTCTTTCTCTTTTTTAGTGTAGAACAAATGATTCTTTATCTGTTTTTTGAGAATGCATTTATTCCACATCTATTTTTCACGATATTGTAATGAACTCGCGGTATATTGCTTGCATATTACTTTATTCATGTAACCGAATCGTATAGTGTTGCCCCCATACCGCAAGTGCATTGCAACATTTCTAGCTTCTTCAAGATTGATACTCTCATTTCAGAGAATAACTACTCCACTTTTAAGGGAAGAATCATTCTGCTTTTAATAGAGTATATCTCGTTTTTAGAGAAGTTTTTACTTTCTCTTTCTTCCTGAAGAACACTTCAACTTTTGGGAATGATCACTTTTATTTGTTTAAAAGTGAATTTTCCTGCACAGTGAAATGAGCTTCTGAAGAAGGTTTTGATTTTGTGCCCCAGTAAAGGGTTTATTTTTGGTACTTCAAGCAAGGTGAAGTACGCCTCTGAAGAGGTCTTTTGGTCTCTGAAGAGAAGCGTTTTTGGTCTCCGAAGAGAAGCAATTTTGGTCTCCGAGGAGAAGCAATTTTGGTCTCCGAGGAGAAGCAATTTTGGTCTCCGAAGAGAAGCAATTTTGGTCTCCGAGGAGAAGCAATTTTGGTCTCCGAAGAGAAGCAGTTTTGGTCTCCGAGGAGAAGCAATTTTGGTCTCCGAGGAGAAGCAATTTTGGTCTCCGAAGAGAAGCAAATTTGGTCTCCGAAGAGAAGCAGTTTTGGTCTCCGAGGAGAAGCAATTTTGGCATTTCAGCTCTGGTGAAGTGGGTCTCCGAAGAGAAGCATTTTGCACTTCTACACGGGTGAAATGTGCCTCCGAAAAGGGCTTTTTAGCATTTCATCACTGGTGAAGTGGGTCTCCGAAGAGAAGCATTTTGCACTTCTACACGGGTGAAATGTGCCTCCAAAAAGGGCTTTTTAGCATTTCATCACTGGTGAAGTGGGTCTCCGAAGAGAAGCATTTTGCACTTCTACACAGGTGAAATGTGCCTCCGAAAAGGGCTTGTGCCTCCGAAAAGGGCTTTTGATTTTGTGCTTCAAGCATGGTGAAGCGTGCCTCCGAAGATGGCTTGCGCCTCCGAAGAGGGCTTGTGCCTCCAAAAAGGGCTTTTGATTGCCTGGAAGTTACTTTCTCATGGTCGGAGGGGTCCACGGGGCGAACGCAAGTTTCTTGATTGGATGTTTGTTTGCACAAACGATCGCAATTAACTAACAAAGTGCCCCTTTGGTAGTCCCACCGATCTTTTTGATTGAGGAAAGCTCTCCCATTTATTGGCGTGCCTCGTTAGAGGGCTTTGGTTGGTTGGTGTGCCAGGTAGGTTGCGTCTCAAGGGCGAGTGGATCCACGGGACGGACGTAAGCTATCTGATCGGAGGCATCACGACCAGTTAGCGAGGGTCCTGTTCCTTCCGCTTGGGAAGGCGTCCCTTTAGTGGATCTTCCGGCCTTCCTGTTGAGAGGCATACCTCCCTTTGTCTGCTTCTTTGTTTGCTTGGCAACTTTCTCCCATCATCTGTCCATTAGCGATCCCTTATTATCGTTCCCAAGCACATCTTCTTTCCTTTTACAAGTAAATTGCTTCATCCGAAGGAGTGGACTTCACTGTTGAATGACTTCACGAGACAAACGCGAGTTATCTAGTTGGACGTCTATTCATAACGACAATCTCAACTAGTGAACAAAGGTTTGTCACAGTGGAGTTGCCAACTTTTTATGTGAAGTTTTCCTTGCATAGGATTTGAGTTTGGAATTTTTTGTCGCTTGGTTTTTGCTTTAATAAATGATTTGTAAGGCTCGCTTAGCTTTGCGATGGGTGAGCTTTGCTTTAATGACCTACAATATTAGATCGACATTTTAGCAATACATTTAGAGTATTTACACATCGAAATATAACAGGCATTTTATAATAGAAAACACAGAATGCATAGTTTTTCATTATTCAGTCATGCTGATTTCTCAGCGGTTTACAATGCAGAAGTCACACATCCATTATCATTTTTACAAATTCAAGCAATGCTGCTAAGTAAAAAAATGGATGCTAGTCATTGTTGTTTCAGAATCTCCAAGCTGGATTTCCATTTGTGCTAGATTTGCAGCTTCGGATTTATATACCAGAGAAAGTGAAAGATGCCCCAGTTGCAGTTTTGTGGACCATTAGCAGTCGTCCCAACTTCTGCCTGCTGGGTGTGGACCTCCTGTGACAACATTAATGACAAGCTTTTCTGAATCTTGCACTGTAGTGTTGTTGAGAGAATCGGATTGATGGGTAGGACGTTGTTGATCCCGAGTGGATGAGGTTGGAGCGACTCCGCTTCTCTTAACGTATTGTTGGAGTTTACCCTGCTCCAGCAATTCTTCAATCACATTCTTTAATTGGCGACATTGGTCAGTGTCATGGCCAGGTTGATTGTGAAATTGGCAGAATTTTCCATTACGCTTTGCACCTCTCGTCATCTCAGGTGGCTTAGGATATCTGACAACGTCTTTTGTTGCAATAAAGATATTTCTTGGTGTATCAGTTAAAGGAGTATAATTCGAAGGATTAAAGCGGCGAAGTTTCTTTTCATTTCCCTGGCTCTTTCCTCCTTCATTCTCCCTTTTCTGACTTTCAGATTCTCTTTTATTAGATGGGACATTGTTATTATTAGTTTGGGCAGCAACCACTTTTGATGTCGTAGAAAGGCTTTCAAGGCGAATGAACTCGTCGGCCTTTTTATAAAATTTATCAAGTGAGTTCGGTTCCTTCATCTTTAGCCATATTCCAAATTTACTCGATTTATCAATGGCTCGCATCAAATAAGTCAGGATCATGCGTGGTTCCGCATTTTCTACTTCGGCTAAAGCTATATTGAAACGGCTCAAGAAAGATTTAATTGATTCTCCGGGCGCTTGTTCAAGGTTAGACAGTGACATTATATCCTTAGCTTTTGAAGCATACAATCTGAACTGTTCTTTAAACTTTTGCGTTAAGTCGAAGAACTTATCTACAGACCGAACTGGAAGCTTTGTGAACCAAAGTAAAGCCACACCTTCCAGGTATACTGGAAAGTATCGACACTTGATCTCGTCTGATGCTCTTGCACCGGTCATATGCCAATCGTATTTGTATAGGAAATGATTAGGGTCACTGGTTCCCCTATAGGCTTGGATAGTAGGAGGTGCAAATTTCCTTGGAAACTCCGCTCTCAGGATCCTTTCAGTAAAAGGAGTTCTGCTTGGCGCAAATCCCCAGTCAGCCTCATCCTCTTCCCTTTGCATGCTCTCTTTCATGATGCGGCCAACCATTTCGGACAGGTACTCTTTATTGTTCAAAGACATTTCCGGGCAAGCATAAGTTCTTCCCTCGAAAGTTTGCCCGGGCATATGTTCATGACAAGTTGGTTGCGGCATAGAACCATCAGCTTGGAAAGGTGGCATTTCAGGAAGAGTAGTTTGATGGTTTTCTGGTTGACGATTTGCCCCGAGCAGAGCAGTTAATCTATCCATCATCAAAGCGTTTTGAGTTTCAATTTGTTGGTATAATCCAGAAACTGCGTCATCCAATTCAGCCCTGGTGACTCCAACGGTTGGAGTTGCTTGGTCTGTTATTGGGGAAGCGGAAGTTCCTTCGTGAGCATTTCCGGATCTGATAGGTCTACCTCTTCTTCCAGGAGCCATTATTTCGGATCTGGTTTTTAAGAGAGGTTCTTTTTATGAATCTTTGTGAAGCAATGGTGGACGATCGCCTTAGTTGGGTTCTCAGTGAAAGCACCAAAATGTTAACGCTCAAAAGTGAACGCTAACACCCGGTGTGTGTAATAGAATTGTGAAAGCACCACCCGTTGGTACGGGAACAGAATATAAGCTGAAAATAGCAGAAAAGCAGTAAATGAACAACAGATTTATAGTGGTTCGGCCCGTAATTGAGCCTACGTCCACTTTATAGTCTATTATTGCTGATTCGGTTACAATTTGATACAATATCCTTCAAAATACAATACAACTTGATCATGAAAGCACTCTTGACTACTAGCTCGATCTTTGATGATGAAATTCGACGAATCCGTGTTGGATGTAAGGAGTTCTTCTCGAAGATTGTTGTAGTGTCTCGAATGCTTGAAGATCTTTGACTGCTGAATGAGAGGAGACTTCGACAGTGTAACGGCGCTTGAAGAAATGAATGGCCCAAAAGTCCTCCTTATGTTGGAAGTGGTGGGGTATTTATAGGAGCTGATTTCTGAACAGAAAATTCGCCTAAGTCTTAGGTCGCGTACGACCTTAGTTAAGTCGTAGGTCGCAGTCTCCTTGCGGCTTAAGAGATTAGCTGGTGAAGCAGTACTTGGCTTTATTTGATCAAGTGGTAGGTCGCAGGCGAGTTAAGGGATTGGGTTAGGTCGGTGACGAGTTAAGGGATTGGGTTGTTCTGGGCTCATCCTGTGGCTTTGTCTTCGACAAGTGTTAAGTCATAGCCGACTTATCAGACAGATAGTATAAGCATGGGCTCTGGACTTTAACCTCGTAGCCTTTAAGTCGTAAGACCCTTAACTCGTAAGCCCCTTAAGTCGTAAGACCTTAACTCGCTGAGTCGTTAAGTCGGAACCCCCTTTCTTTAAGTTGTAGCTAGCTTAACTCGTTGAGTCGTTAGGACCATGAGTCGTAGGCTGTTAAGTCGTATCCTTCTTAAGCCTTTTGGAACTGGAGCTATAAGTCATGAACGACTTAAGCTAAGTTGTAACCCATTAGGTCGGAACCTTCGAAGTCTTTAGGTCGCAACATTGCTAGGTCGTGAAGTCTTTAGGTCGCAACACTGCAAGGTCGCGAAGTTCCCTTCAGCAGTTAGGTCGTAGACTCTCTTAGGTTGCTATGTTCTTAGGTCGCAGACTCCAGTTAGGTCGCAGAATCTCTTTAGCAGTTAGGTCGCGACGTTCTTTAGGTCGATGTGTCTTAGGCCGCAGACTCCAGTTAGGTCGCAGAATCTCTTCAGCAGTTAGGTCGCGACGTTCTTTAGGTCGCTGTGTCTTAGGTCGCAGACTCCAGTTAGGTCGCAGAATCTCTTCAGCAGTTAGGTCGCAAGCTTCATTGACTCGCTCAATATTTTAGGTCGCTTCTTAATGGGAGTTAACAATATAGAAATTGAAATAATTTGAAATTTAAGTGGATTCTATTTGAAATTAGTCTAAATTAATTTGAATAATTTGGAATTGTAATTTAAGTGAATATGTTTAAAATCAAATGGAATTTGATTTGAATTTGGAAAGAAATTGTGGATAATTCAACTTGAATTGAGACTGGATTAATTGAATGGGAAATTGATTAAAATGGAGATTGGGAAGTTGAACAGTTTGGCTCTGGACTATTTTCAAAATAAATTGTTTTAATATAAATATATTTTTCCAAAACTATTTACTTCACAACTTTTCCTTTTAAACCTAAAACTATCTTAAGCTTGTTTTACAATTACTTTTGGAACTATTTAACTATTTTACAACTGTTTTATAAACTAATTACTGTCTTTCTAGCTACTTTATAACTAGTTACCATTTTACAACTAATTTGTAATTATTTTACTATTTTTCAACTATCTTATGATTTCTTAACTATTTTACAGCTATTTTACAAACTAATGATTATTTTCCAACTATTTATTTAATTTTAAAATTTTGCAAGCTATTTTCTAAATATAAGCTGGACAGAGTTCAAACTGTTATTGATTAAATACCTAACTGAGATAAGAATTGAAGTGATAATCCAAATGGAGATTAAGGTAAATGTGAATAAGTGAATAAAATCAAAGTGAGAACGAATAGAAAAGGAAATTGATTTAACTGATAATCAATGAAGATAAATACGTAGGATGTACGTATATTATTCTATTCGCATAGTGATTTGATCCAGATGCGAGCACAGAATTTCGAGATAATATTATCGATCCGAGTTGGGATTTTTCGCTTGATTTTCGACGGCGATCCTGGATATGGATTTTTGATTGATTCTGGATATTCTCTATCATAGTTGTGACTATGCAAGGAGAATGACGGTTTCTGATCAAGAAATCAAATCTGAGTCCGCACTAGGAAGTCGGGTGGACAATACTAGTTCGGAAGTGGAATTGTGTGATCGAGTGAGCGATCCGATTGATATAGCGTTCGAATGATATATGTACATCGTACGGTTTGGAATGAAATTGATATTGAAACTTTATGTATAAGAAACTGTAAAATGGTCTTTGAAATGAAAAGTATATTTTGTGAAAATATACGATGAGGTAAAATGAAACTGAAAATTTCTATGATTATGAAGAAAAGTAAAGAGTAATCAAATTTGAATATTTGAATTGGAATAAACAAAGTTATTTATCTTTGTTATATATATGATAAAACTCCCCTTGTTGAATCTATTGCTAGAAGAAAATGATTTTTGAAAGTATTTGAAGTATAAAAGTGAATTTATACAAGTATAAAGTGATTCAAAAAAACTTCCCAAGGATTTATATATATGTATATATAAAGGATTTTGTGAAAATGATTTTAAAGAAATTTTTTTTTGCAAACCTATGGATTTCTAAAAGGCTTTGATTTTTGAGGAAAATCAAATTTTGGAATTTGGGAAAAAGCCTAATATGAGGATTATCGATTTTGAGAATCGATTTTGTAAAGGAGATTTATATGAGATTCATACTTGGTGTATGATTTGGAAAATACTATATGTGTATAGTATAAAGTGTTTTGAAAGTGGCTTTGGGAAAAAAGGCGCTCCCTTGAATGAACTTCTCAAGAGTGCCACAGAGTGGCACTGCCTTGAGCCTCTATGGGGAAGGTTCTAAAGATGATCCTGTGAGGAGTCCAGACAAACTAGTTCTTGAGGATTATTTGGTAGCGAAAGTCGATGGCGCTGATGCCTACAGGGGCATTTGGGTTATGCTGTGACGATAGTGTAATTCGATGTCGCTGCGATCTACTGTGTGGACCATAGCGAAAATCGTGTGGAGGATGAGTGCCAATAGTCTACACTTGGTTTTGCCGGGATGGCAGCGTAACATCGGTAGACTGCGGTCTATGATCAAGTGGAGGAGTTTCATTCTTTTGGCAGCGAAATTTGATGGCGCTGATGCCTACAATTATATGGGTTTGTGCTGTGATAGCAACGTAAGGCTCGGGTATAACTGCGATTTGTAGCGGGTTCCATGGCGTAATCGAGGAGCGCGGAGACCTACAGTTATCTGTGGATTTTGCCGGGACGGCAACGTAACCATCGAGTTAACTGCGACCATGGATGGGGGTGATGATTTCCAGAGCATTCTCACCAAAGATATTTCCTCTATTTTCAAAACTGTTTTCTATATTTTCATAAATTATTTTCCAAGTATTTTCACTTGGTGTTGAGAACGGGTTTACCAAGTACTTATAGATTTTCAGTCCTACGCCTGATCAACGTATGACCGAATTTCTGTGAGAACGAGGATGGACTTGTTGAAACATCGAGTTATAAAAGTATTTTTATAAAAACTACTTTGGAATAATATTATATAGATAATAAAAAGTGTTTTAAAAATAATCAAAGAATATTTACCTGATTTTAAGCATTTTCATAAATTCTGGCTTCGTTCCTTTTCGAGGACGAAAAGTTTTAAAGGGGGGAGGAATGTGATGACCCGGAAATTTAGTAATATTATTCTGATAAGAATTCAATTTAATTAATTAAAATATAAATTAATATGTTAATATATATATGTGTATGTTTGGGAAAATAACAATGGTTTGAATATATACCTTGATATTAAAATATTCAACATAAAACTTAGCTTATTCACCTTAAATTAATATTAAGCTCTGCTATTTTAACTTTTGATCTATGTATATATTTGTTGTAATGTTGGCAATAATGTTTTAAACGAAGACAAATATATCTTATGAATATTTAAAATAAAATATTGTTATAAAAATAAATATATATTATCAATAGAAGTATGAAAACAAATAATAAATAGTATATTATATGTTGAAAGTTTAACTTTAAAAAGAAATAAAAATAACTAAAATTTAGTTATGAAGTTATAAAAAGAATAAACACTTAGCAATGTAATGAGAAATGAAATTAACAAGACAAACTATATATATATATATATATGTGCTCACAAATCAAAAGCCAGGCTGCACCTTTTTGTTAAAAACAAAATGTATAAATGAACAAGCTTCTTTAATAAGACAAGGTAATATAGCTGAGTATGGTTTCAAAATCAGTTGAACAAACCTAGAAAAAAGATATAAGTACCAATATGATAATAAAACATGACAAATACATGTACAGGATGTACTCAATAGATTTAAAAAATCAAGTGATAATGTTTGTAAACGTGAAAAGGACCAAGGCATTAAATGCCATCACCTCTAGCACAAGAACAACATCATATAAGCCTCCATATGGGAAAAAAATCTCTGACCGAACTAAGAAAATCTTGTACCAGTAAAAATTATCATCCTGTATACTTGTTCTATATACATACCAATCTTCCTATTCTATTTTTGTTGATCAAAACTGAGAACCAGAACATATTTTACAAACTATAACAAAATGCATCAATTAAACAAGCAAGGAGATAAAGAAGATCAAAGGGGTTTCAGCTAACAGTTTTCAAAAATCAAATTTGGCTCTCTGTTCAAAAACATCACTGTGAGTAAACATTTTATTTCAAACCCTGAAGTGAATTTAAATTTGATTTCATGTGATTTTTGAAATGAATTATCTTTGCATGTGTATATATATATGTATGAACACTGTATGTATATTAGTGTTGAACTATACATGTGGTTGCATCTTTATTTCCAGGTTACAGAGTCTACAACTAAATCAAAATTTCTTATCTTTTTATTTAAATCATTGTTAAGACTTGGATTAAAAACAAAATAGTGTAGTTTTAGCAAAATCTAAGTACTAAAAGTATGAATAAGTATGTCTTGTGTGAATATATGTTTGCATGATGGTTTTAAACTGAATGTATGTATATATGTGTACAGATAATTGTATGTATGTCTGTACAATAGCTTATCTACTCTGTTCTTCAATTTCAAGTTACAAATTAAATGTAATGATCAACTGCTCCTTCTTTGATCAGTATTATGTTATGATGTTTAAATAAAAGTTGTTAGAAACAACAAGATTTAAATTCTAAAAATATTTTAAGCAAGAGTTGAAGACAGTATTAACCAGAATATATACATTACAGTAATAACTTGATTTTATCAAAATTCCAACATGATTAAATTGTAGATTCAGGTTTATAATCTGTTATATCTTTGAGAATTAGGATTTTTAATATAAAATTCATGATTTTAAATATGGTATATTGTGAGAAATCTTTGGATGATCAGAAAATGGGTTTCGACCTTTTTCTGGTGATTGTTGAGTTTCGGGTGGTCGGGGTTTTTGTCGAAGCAAGACTGGAGATCGGAGAAGTCGGCAAAAATGGTTGAAGAATTTCTCGAGCATGGTGGAGACGAAACGAGGGTGAACTAGGGTTTACAGCCTGTTGGGGGCGTCGACATTTTTGTATTGAATTCTCCATCGTGGTAGATGCGGGCTCGATCGCGAGTAGACCAATAGTTGCATGGGCCTTGGGAGAAGAGTTGGTCGGAGTTTCCGAACTCCTGGTTGCCGGAGGAGGCAACAAGAGTAAGGTTTTGGTGATGATTCTTTCTGGTTTGGGTTTGTTTATGCTCGATCTCGTTTTCGAGTTCGATTCAAAGTTTGGGTGTTCGTTAACGAGTAGAGAGGCCACGTTCGATTTGCCGGAGGTAGTGGCGATGGTCGGAGACGTTCCGACCATCTGTACAATGCATGGTGTTGTCGCGTGTCTGTAGTTGTTGAAGCTCTGGAAGTAGAGGAGGTGACTTCGAGTAGGGCTCGGGAAAACAAGGGTTTGCTTAGGGTTTAGCTCGGGATTGTTTCGAGTATACGAGAGTGTTTTAGTATAACAGTTTTCTTTAAATTTAAACTAAGTTTTAATGAAGAAAGAGGAAGCTCGGGAAAAAGTTGAGATAACTCGGGTGTTAGTCGAGTAGATCCTGGATTTACTCGGGTAAGGTAAATTTTATTTTCAAAGCTTTAAATTTAACAAAGACATGTTTTAAAACTAGTTAACTTAAAAACTATTTCTTTTAAATGATAATTGATTATTAAATGTTTGGTTGTTAAAGTTGAAATTTATTTTAAGTCATTAATTAAGTTTATCCTTAAGATGTTTTTAAAAGCTTAATTAATCAGATAACTAAGTAGTTTAATTGAAAGATTAAGTGTTTTAAATTTTTAATTAAACTTTATGCGTTTTAAGTTAATGATAATTAATTCCAAAGTTTATTAATTTCGATAATGATTAAGAAAGTGATTAAGATAAATGAATTATCTTAAAACTAATTAAGGTATGGGTAATTAAGATTTATTATTTAATTGATTGGTTATTAACTAAAGATTAATTAATTAAGGATAATTACTGTGAATAGTTAAGGGTAATTTATTTGTGGAATTAATTAAAGGCTATTTACTTAATGTAATTAAAAATAATTAATCAAGAATGGTTAATTAAGATGGATAATTAAAAGACGATTAATTAATTGGTTTGTAATTAATTAAGGTTAAGTAAAGGTAATCTAAGTGATTAAAGATTTGTGATTAATTTAATTAGAGATAAATTAAATAAATTTTGGAAGTGATCAATCTTGCTTATGAGTGATCGAATGATGTTCAATGACATGAATTGGTTGATATCTCTGCTATGAAATGTTTTGTGATATGATATGTTTGGTTTAAACTGTGATAATGTGGGTATCTATCGATGATGAATTATTGTGTAAAAGGTGACACCCTGTATTTAAAGTTTGAATTGTATTTCACTTGAATAACTTGGGTTAAGATGACATTGGACTCGAAGAGACCGGAGTCGGGTATTAGTAAATACCTGAAACCACTTCGATTCTTTATAGATTGATATATGAAATCAATAAACTGGAATGGAATGATTTAAGTGATGTCTATAACAAATTGTGAATTTGTAAATTGAGACGAGTTACCCCGGGTTTTATGTATGTTTTGGTGTTGTTGTATTTCATATTACATGGGTTTACTCACGCTGGTTTCCAGCCTGACCCGGGTGTTACTTTGATGTAATGCTCGGGTCAGACCGAGTATAACAGATTTTCAGGTAAGGACATTCTGGAGCCCAGGAGACGAGCTGGATGGCAGCGACGTATGGAGTGTTTCCGCTGTGATATATTACAGTTTATCTGAGACATGTTGATTTTAACTGTCCAGTGTATGTATAAATGTTGTAACTCTGATGTAATGATATAAATTAACAGATATAGTATTCTTTTGTATAACTGTTATTATTTGATATTATATTTCATCCGCTGCGAATGTGAGATTCTATGACTTGTTTTCTGTTTCTTCTTCTATCTCTTTTCTTCTTTCCCTAACGATCTAGAATTTTCGGGATCGAAAATTCCTGGGTCGTTACATTTTTATTGTTGTTTCCCCCTTTTAAAAATCATTTCTCACCATTAAAATCAATATAAAATTTTGAATTCATATTCATTCATTTTCTCGCAAATATCAACGTTCCGAAAATCAAAGCTCATTATTTAAAATTCAAACCAAGTTTTGTTAAGCTCATAAATTAAGGTAGGCTCTTATAGTAACATTATAATTCACAAAACCCACATTAGGGAAAACACTTAGAATTACCACCCATAATCAAAACCGAATTATTTACGCTTTAACTTTGAATTAAGTTAATATTACTCGCTTGAACACAAAGATGAAGTTTTCTCTAAGCACTAATAACTCTTGCTTTCTTGATTTTTTGCTTTCTTGATTTTTTGCTTTTTCTTCTCTTAATTTCGTCCGAAAATACAGGGACATCGTTAATGTTCTGTTGAAGCTTTTATTTTGTTTTAAGCTATTGAGAATAATGACAATGAAAAGTAAGGAAAGTGGAATGTTAAATATGGTAATGGGCTTCGATTAGGGGCGTAAATTGATCGATCGAATCAGACAGAGGTGTGCTTAGCTTCTGTCCCAAATAAAATTGGACCGGACAAGATTTATGCTCGTACAAATTTTGATGTTCGCATTCATGTGCTAAATGAAATCAGATGGACTTGGATCAATGTTTTTCGGCCATGAACTCGAATGGACATGGACGAGCATTGCTATTGACATTAGATTTTATGCTTTTTAATAGGGTTTCTATCAGCTTTATTATTTTTATCAGTATATACTAAAGTATAAGCATTTTATGAATCTTTACTCAATCAACCAACAAAACAATTATCATAAATATTTTGAAGAACATAGTGGATATGATGAATTACAAGAAATTCGAACAAATTCGACGAACACGAATCAGATGAGTTTTTTCTCATACAAACTATGATGTCCTAATTCATGTCCCAACTGAAAATCGAATGAACTCGGGGGAAAAAAATTTGGCCATGGACTCGAACACACATTGGATACTCACACAAAATTAATAGCCCCAGCTTCAATCGCATGGTTAATTATAAATAAATTACAAAGGTCAATACTTTTTTCATTTTATTCTTTTTTCAAAAAATCCTAGTTAATTATCTCATTTATAATTAGTTTATCTCGTTTGACTCTAATCTCATAACCATATTAATTATTATCACATCATCAACATATTCGACATGGTTAAAAATGTTGTAAAATACAGATCGTTACATTGTATGAATAGAATTTAATAGACTTTTATTTTGTTTTCAGCAATAATTTTCTGAATTTGTAGAATTATATGTCTCAGTCTAGGTCTATCAATAAATATTTTCAGGTGCTTATAGTGTTGTATCCATATCCACATCCGAAATCATTGTTGAATTTTTGATTTTCTCATCCATAGATATGGACGGATGTTGAATAATTATCCTATCCGCTAACGATCAATAAATTAAAAAACATAAACAGGGAATTTTGATTTAATATTTTCTTTTTCAATTCCGGTGATTACAAAAGTATTCAGAATCAACATGATAATAAATATTTTTGAGCAGTCGATATGCATTAAATTATAATATAAACTATTCACTAAATAAAACAATAAATATACATGTTATATTGTACTAAAATACACATAATATAAACTATAATCCTAACAAAAACCAGATGAACAATTTTTGGATGTGGATGCCTTCGTATCCGCATCTTGTGTCATACCACATCTCGACTTTGAATTATAAATAAACAACCCACTTAGCCTTGTTGCATCTCCCCTGATTTTCAGTCATTCCGGTTATTGAGGCTTGAGGCTACGATTACCTTTTTAAGGAATTTATACTTAGAATGCTCATTGTCTCCCAATGACAATGTGTTGAAAACATTCATTCATACAAGTCCGTTCTAGGTCTGAATGAAACCGAAGTCACTATTCCTACCGCATCCATTTTGAGATCGTCCTCAGGATTAGTAGCGATTAGCCCTTGCATTTCAATACTCCATCTTCGATTCCATGCTCTTGTCTTCTCTTCGAAAAATTTATTCGTTGGATCGAAGTGGTTTTCGGATAACTTATCTGATCCTGGTTTCTTCGAAAAAACGTTCGATATTTCCGGTAAACTAAACCCCGATTGTTTAGGAACTAAATAGACAAAAATAAGATCGGAGATCATCTCCGAACCGTTAGTGGACAGATTTCCTTATCATCATCCTAGAAGAACGAAACGAGTTTATAGGTACAGTATAGCACCTTCGATGGTAACTCTACCATATAATCCCAGTGTTTCTCCTAGATATTTCCAAAGTTATGTTTTTGGGTCCAGATTTGATAGTCGGTTATTTAACTATCAAATAAACAATCATTCAACAAGATTCATTTCCCACTGAAATCACTAAGCCTTATTTAATTTGAATTTCGATAAATTTAATCATTTTTATCAAAAAGGTATATACTTATCTTATCCGAATAAGTATATTCACAAACCATACCTTTCGAAAATATTTGAAAAACCTTTTGAAATATATATGGAAAGCACCACACGTTATCAACCATGGATTCGTAGCTCAATGATTACATCTCTATCCCAGAGAAATCCAAACTTAACTGTAGGCACTCTCTGCCTCCCGATTTCGCCATGAAAGTATACCATTACTTTCCAAAAACTTTATTTAATAATTAATATACTTTTAAAACAATTAAAATAACTACATAACTTTGAAACAAATAATTAATTATGATTTATTAACAAAATTATATCGATTTACAAGACTTGTCTATAAAACATATAATTCATTTTGACAATTTAAAAATATTTAAATAACTAATTTTTTGAAATATTTTTAAACACTTTTAAATTACTTAGTTGAATAATTAAAAATCCTCTTTTTAAAACAAACTCAAGTTCTCGATAAAAGTATATTTTTCAATTCCAATATAACCAATCTAATATTTATAAATCTCTTTCGATTTATCACAAATTGATTTATGTCCCCTATTTCATAAATCCCTTTTTCACATTCCTAAAAGTAAATTCTGTCGTTTCTTTTTAAACCGATTTACCCATATCATTATAAATTCTTACTATGAATTTATATCTTCAACTTATCAAATGATAATCATTTCACTTTTATTTATAAACATTGTTTATAAGTCCCATAGTCTCATTTCAAGTTTACAATGGTTTCACATCACTTAAATTCCATTTATATAACAAAGACTTCTAGCGGGCAATGCTTTAACTGTGGTTCTAATGACCATTTTGCGAACAAGTGTTCAAAGCCCCATTCTTATCGCTATTGTAAAAGCCTGGATCATTATATACATTTATGCCCCAGACTTCAGGGCAAGAAGGAGGGAAAGCTTAATGTGGCTCAAGCCCCTGGCAACACATCTCGCGGTCAAGGTATGTCTCATTCGGTCCTTGATGGCATTATTATATTTCATTATCAACCTATTAGAGTTCTCTTTGATACGGGAGCATCCCATTCGTTTATATCAAAGGAACTTATAGACACTTTTTCTCTAAGTGTCGTTGCTTTAATGACTTCTTTAAGAATTGCGAATCCGGTTGGTGGATCCGCAACTCTTAGTCTGCTTTGTAAAGATGTCGAGATTATTTTGTGTGATTTTTCTTTCCTAGCCGATTTGCATGTCATGCGTTACTTAGGCTTTGGAATGACTTTGGGTATGGATTGGCTTAATCGTTATGAAGTTCATATCCTATGTCCTGAGCGGACTATTTGTCTTCGACATCCACTATCTGTTAAGCAGATTTCTATTGTTCTTAAAGATTCAGATTCCGCTTTGGTTGCATCTTTATATTCTTTAAATCCTCGTGATGATGACAATGATGATGAGGAGGATGTCATTTCTCTTATTCGGGTCGTTCGTGAATTTTTCGACATATTTGAGCCCGTCTTAGGATTACCACCTAAGCGAGCAATTGAGTTCAAAATTAATCTTATACCTGGAGCTCAACCTATTACTCGTCCTCCTTATCGCATGTCCAATAAGGAGAATGAAGAGATGCGCAAACAACTATCCGAGTTGGAGACGAAGCAACTTATACGCTCTAGTTCCTCGCCTTGGGGAGCTTCAGCTATTTTCGTAAATAAGTCCGATGGTACACTAAGGCTTTGCATCGACTACCGCAAGCTTAATGATCTAACTATTAAGAATAAATATCCTTTGCCTCGGATTGATGATCTATTCGATCAGCTTAGTGGTGCTAGAGTCTTTTCACAATTGAACTTGGCTACTGGTTTCCATCAGCTTCGTATTGTAGAGGATAGTATTCCTTTGACTTTGTTCCGTACACGTTATGGATCTTATGAATGGCTAGTTATGCCATTTGGTTTAACGAATGCTCCGGCTTATTTCGTTGACCTTATGAATCGAGTTTTCAAAGAATTCCTTGATCGGTTTGTTCTCATCTTTATTGATGATATTCTTGTGTATTTTAAAACCGAGGAGGAACATGAAAAGCATCTTTGGATTGTATTGGAAACTCTTAGGAGCAATCAATTAAAGGCAAAAATTTCTAAATGCCACTTTTGGCAATCTAGTGTGAAGTTTCTCGGTCATATTATTTCCAAATCCGGAATATATATGGATCCTTCAAAGATCGAAGCAATTCAAAATTGGAAGAGACCGGAGAGCGTGACTGAAATTCGTAGCTTTCTCGGATTGGCAGGTTATCACCGCCGTTTCATAAAAGACTTTTCTAAGATTGTCGTGCCTCTTACTGGCTTAACAAAGAAAGGTGTTAAATACATTTGGTCGGACAAATATGAAACTTGTTTTCAGAAATTAAAAGAACTCCTTTCTGATGCTCCCATTCTTGTTATTCCCGAAGGGAACCAAGATTTTGTTGTTTATACCGATGCTAGTCGCGTTGGTTTGGGTGCCGTTCTTATGCAGAAAGAACGTGTTATTGCTTATGCTTCTAGGCAATTGAAGCCGGCTGAGACTAGATATGCCACACATGATTTAGAACTCGCGGCTATCGTTTTCGCCCTTCGAATTTAGCGACACTATCTTTTGGGAGAGAAATTTATACTTTATACCGATCATAAGTCTTTGAAATATTTATTTTCTCAAAAGGAACTTAATTTGCGTCAACAGCGTTGGCTCGAATTTCTTGCCTCTTATGATCTTGATATTCTTTATACTCCCGGAAAGGGAAATCGAGTTGCCGATGCACTTAGTCGCAAGCAGCAAGCGGTTGTTTCCATGATGATATCCGAATAGAAGGATCTCGAGGTTTTATCCACTTGTGAAATTCGAGATCGTGTCTCTGATTTATGTTCATCTCTTGTTTTATGTAGCCTTGAGGCTTGTCCTTCTCTTTTGGACCGCATTCTTGAAGCTCAGAAGCTAGATCCTGAACTGGCTCTTCTTAGCCAGAATGTTAAGGATAAAATTGATATTGAAGGTTTGAAATACTTTGATACTGATTCGCGTGGCGACATTCGAAAATTTGGTAGACTTATCGTACCAAATATTAGAGATCTTCGTAAAGATATTTTAGAAGATTCTCATCGATCCAAATTTTCCATTCATCCCGGTAGTAGTAAAATGTACGTGGATATGAAATTACTTTATTACTGGGAGGGAATGAAATCTGATATTACTAACTTTGTTAAATGTTGCAGGACTTGCCAACTTGTCAAGGCTGAACATCAAAGGCCAGGTGGGTTATTGCAACCTTTGGAAATTCCAGTTTGGAAGTGGGATCAAATTTCCATGGATTTTATTAATGGCCTTCCCCGTTCTCGTTCGGGTCATAATAGCTTGTGGGTGATTGTTGATAGACTTACTAAATCCGCCCATTTTATTCCTGTTCGATCGAACCGAACCGTTCCTCTTCTGGCCAAACTCTTTATCATAGAAATTGTTAAATTACATGGAGTCCCTACTTCCATTGTTAGTGATCGTGATCCATTATTTACTAGTGGATTCTGGAAGAGTCTTCAAAAAGCTTTGGTAACGAAGCTTAATTTTAGCACCGCTTATCACCCCCAGTCCGATGGACAAACTGAGCGTGTGAATCAAACTCCTGAAGATCTTCTTCGTGCTTGTGTTCTTGACTTTGGTGGAAGTTGGGAAGATCATATTTCACTTGTTGAATTTTCCTATAATAATAGCTTCCAATCTAGTATTGGTATGGCACCTTTCGAGGCACTCTATGGAAGGCCATGCCGATCTCCTTCTTGTTGGCTTGAGGCCGGTGAGAAGCTGGTCTTAGGTCCAGATTTTATTCGAGATTCCACAGAAAAGATTGATCTTATTCGTCATAGGATAAAGAAGCCTAGAGTAGACAAAAATCCTATGCCGATAATCGTAGAAGAAAATTAGAATTTTGTGTGGGAGATCTTGTATTTATTCGTGTTTCACCTATGAAGGGTGTTGTACGTTTCAGTCGATCGAGAAAGTTAGCGCCTCGATATATTGGGCCATTTCCTATCACTGAACGTATTGGTTCCATGGCTTATCGCCTTCCATTACCGGCTCAGTTTTCTGCCATGCATGACGTGTTTCACGTTTCTCAATTACGGAAGTGCCTTCGGGATTCTGATTCCATTCTTGAACCCGGTGTTGTGGAAGAGATTGAAGTTTCGCCTAATTTAACTTATGAGCAGCATCCTATTCGAATTATTGCTTCGGAGATCAAACGACTTCGAAATAAAGATGTTCCGCTTGTTAAAGTTCAATGGTCCTAAAATCCTAAGGATTGTTCTTGGGAATCTAGAGAATTCATCGAGCGAACACATCCGGAATTACTTTCTCATGCTCTTTGAGGTAAACTTCTTATTTCAAATTTCTTTTGTGTTAATATGCTTTTATGGTTGTTACTTTTTATTTCCATCTTATATATATTGCGAGGACGCAATTTCTTTGAGGGGAGTCGATAACAACCCGCATATTTATCGATTTTATATTTAAATATTTTATCGTTAGTCGGATTTAAGTTCGAAAAGCTAGTTTTTGCATACGGTCAAATTAGGACTCGAGACCACCTCCATTGAGTTCAAATGACGTTTGCGATCTTTTTGAGTGTAAACTTCGATTTGTTTGGAGATAGTGAAATTTTCGTCACTTTTTGCTTTGAGCTTTGGTTTGGGCTGAACCATTCACTAACTCAGCCCAACATCCTCCTTCTCTTCACAACTTCATTCTTTATTTCCTAAACATAGAAGCTTCATCAAAAATGGAGGAGGGAATGGGAAATTAAAACTCCAAGCTCAAATTCAATTGCAATCCATCATTTAACTCCTAATTCAAGAAGAAGACATTGATTCAAGCTTGGGACTGTTCTTGTTTTGCTTCAAGCTTCATCTTCATTGATTTTTGGTGCAAAGGTGAGATTTTTATCTCACATTCTTGCCTATAACTATCTTGGACTGTTGGGGATGAATTCCTATCACTTTAGCATGTATATATGCTTTTGGTTTGGATTGGATTGGCGAAAAGCTCCAATTTTTAGTGATTGTGGTGAATTTCTAGGCTTAGGTCGTTCTGGAGGAAAAGTCACCTCGGAGTTAGGTCGCTCAGTCGCAAGGTCATAGGTTTATAAGCCTTAAGTCGCTCTGGCATAGGAATGTTGTATACGGCAGTTAGGTCGTAGGTCGCTCGGCCATTACCTCGTTGGGTCGCTCGGCCACTAAGTCGCTCAACCTTACCTACCCATTAGGTCTCACCTCTTTAGGTCGCGCCTTTCCTTAACTCGACCGTGATAGGTCGCTCACCCCGCTAGGTCACACCATTGATAGGTCACATGCAAGGTAGGTCGTTCCATCTTAGGTCGCTCGACCTGTTTTCCCTTAGGTCGCTCGACCATTCACCTAGATAGGTCGCCTGACCCAGTCCACCTTTAAGTCGCTCTACCTGTTACCTTTTAGGTCGTTAAACCTTTTTTCTTTAGGTCGTTAGGCTTTACTTCCATTAGGTCGCTCGACCTCACCACCTTAGTTCGCTTGAACCCTAGGTCGCATTACCTATAGGTCGCTCGCCCTATTGCCTTGATAAGTCGCTCGACCTGTCTTCCCTTTAGGTCGCTCGCCTTTTTATACTTAGGTCGTTCGACCAATTTCGTTAGGTCGCTCGGCATGTGCAACCATGTTAGGTCGCTCACCACTTTGGGTCACAATGTTTCGGCCTGCTTTAACTCCTTAGGTCATTCCAATACTTTACTCGACCATGTTTTAGGTCGCTCACCCCTTAAACCGCTATCATGTTAGGTCGCCTGACCTAGCTCGCAAGCAATTAGGTCGCTCAGCCTCACTTTCTTAAGTCGCTCGGCCTGCTTGTATCCATTAGCTCGTCCACGTTAGGTCGCAGGAGTGTTTCTACTTTGATGATTTTGGAATTGATTTCTTTGGACTTTGCTCACGTCTTCGAATGTGAATTTTTGTGATTCGATTTGTTTCAACAATCGTTTGCTGATTTGTCACTTTAAAAATATGAAGGTTTCAATACTAGTAGTAAATATAAAAACTCTTTCATCAAAGCGATTTCAACACTATTTTATTACAAAACTCTTTTTCTTAAACCATTTTCCAATCTATTAGTATATACAAGCCTTTACCTCACTCGGACGAGAAATCTTATTAAACGACTTAGTATAACGAGTGGTATGAAACGCTTGCGTTCACTTCGTTGGTTAATTCTTGGACTTGTTCAACTGAACCACTTGTGACAATTTTCTAGTGAAGATCTACAGTTTGTTCGTAAATATTTAAGTTAAGCAAGTGGTTATGGGACATGAAGCTAAACTCATATATTTACTAGCTTGGTGTGATCGACACTTCTTGATGATCATGACGATCATTTTTGTGATTTGATTTAGACTAGCAATTGTGCGATGTCTCTTTGTCTACGAGGGTGACTAAACCCTGTTTGTGTGATGTTTTACCATCACATATGTGGGGTAGCGCCTCATGGTCTTCGGGCCATTCTTGTGGAGCTTCGGCTCAAAATTAATGGTTAGCTAACATGAGATAGCGTCTCGTCTTGTGTTACACGTGTTGGTGAGTTTTCATACTCCCGTTTTGTGATAGGCCTCCCCCTTCTTGTGATCTATGGATTTCTTGTGATGATTTCTGGAATTTTGTGCTTCACCAATTTTCGTGATTTCAATTGATAAGTTTTATCAATTTTTGTGCGTTGGTGAATTTGTGTGTCATTGACTTGTTATGAATACAAGATTAGGGTATGATACCCTATTTTATCTTTGAGAAGATTCTTGTGATATTGATTAATCTCTTGTTGATTTTCAATTACATACTTATAGTAGTATGCCATTATGGTTGTTACATGTTCATGCCATGTCTTTTATTTTATACCATATCACCTGGTATTTATAGCTAGACTGATCCGTTTATTATTTTCTTATAAATAATACTCGGGTCAGACCGAGATGTTACAGGAGCTCCTGCTTGACTTCTCTCCTGGGATTATTCTGACTTTTGGCTAACTACTTAGATTAGTAGTTTTTGGATGTACACATTTGAGATATAGACTCTATGTTGTGTACTTATTCTTTTGTATAGCACGTGTTGCTATTCTTTTGTATTATCGTGGATCTTTCTGACCACTACTCTGATGTACACTTTCATGTGTTATATATATATATATTCATATCTTTTTCCGCCTTTGTGATATGGATGTCTGTGACTGATTTATGTTATGTTTACTTCTATGTTTGTCTCCGAAGGATTATATATGGCCACTGTGTGATAGCTTTGAGTTTGTATTGGTATGTCGGATTTCCTCCTTAAATGAAGTACATGCTATACTATCTGACATAGAAGTAAAGTTGGTTCGTCACAAGTGGTATAGTGCTGAAGGTTAAGCGAGAACCTTGGCTATGGTGGTGATTACTCATTAAAGATAGGGTCAGTACTACCCTAAAATGAGTTTGAGTATATTAGTAGATATGAGCGCGTATTTTTTAGTGAATATAAATTTGTAATAGTGCATTGTAATAGTAGATATGAGCGCGTATTTTTAATTCAACGTCAAAATCTTCCAAAATAATATTCATTTCCAAAGTTCATTGTAATTTCAGCAACAGTAGCACTTATAAAGTGTTACGGTAAATATATTAACATTTCAAAAACATTGTCAAATTCAAAACAGCAACACTTATAAAGTGTTGTAATAGATATTTAGTTATTTTCAAACAGCTCAGTTTCAGAAACAGCAGCATTTGTAAAGTGCTGTAATAAGTATTTAGTTATTTCAGAACTTAGTTAAATTTCAGAAATGATAGCACTTAACAAATGCCATCTTTAAACCACAACATTTTATAAATGCTACCAATAAAATTCCAAATTTTATTATAACTTTTTAGAAACATTAATAAAACTTCAATTTTAGCCATTTTTAACTTATAAAAATCATATTTCATGTTTCAAAAACATTCATTTGGATATCATTTAACTTATGATTTAATAAAATAAAATTTTATAATTAAATATCCAATTTAAACCATAATACATTTGTTAAGTCAAAATACACTATTTTACTTAACTTTTATCTTTTTACCACTAACCTAACACTTTATTTTAAAATACCCATTTCATAAATAAAACTAAATTTCTTTTTATTTACTTAACTTAAAATTTCCATTTGAAAAACCAAATTTCCAATTATCAAGTTAGGTCATAATTAAAGTTACATATTTCCATTTAAAAATCATAACTATTTATTTTACAAAACATAACATTTAATAAAAGAATATTTTATCATAGTTAATATAACAATCAATCGTTTTCTTTTAGATCTATTCATTTAGACATCAATTAACTATGATTTTCTAGTCAAATAAATTTTATTACAAATGTCCAATTAAAACTGTATTCCATTTTATCAGTTCAAAATACATTATTTATTACACAAAACATGTCCGTTTCATAAAGTAAAATTCATAACAATTACTAGGTTAGATTTAAACTTCCATATTAAGTCACATTCAATTATTAAGTTATTTATCATCAATAAAGATCCTTAATTTAACTTAAAATCAATTATTAACTTATTAAATTTTAACTTATAGAAAAACCAATACACCTTTATAATTTAAAGCATTAAATCAAAATTTAAGTTAAAATTTCATATATCTATAAAACTCAAAATACTTAATAATCTTTTAGGAAAATATCATTTAAAATATGACCATAGGCCTGTATAATATTTTCTAACCTAGGTCAGGTGATACAGATATGTATCGTTTCAATCCGTAATTTAAAAGAAAAATCCAAGTTCTATCATTTCAAACCCGTAATCCCAAGTAAATCAAATACAATAAAAATCGTTCAAGCCTATCATTTCAGCCCATAACGATTTTTCCTTATTCTAATGTCCGTTCGGGTATGTATCATTTCAACCCATAGTGAAAAGGGAACATGCAGTGTGAGATACAAATAATAAAATGAACAGTAGAACATATAATCATATTAGATGATGTAACAAATATATAAATAGAATTTAACATCATATAATCATATCACAGGCATATATGAACATATTAACATAACATAACAATAATTACACATCCACTTGTCATCACTTCAGAATTATAAAAGTACATATGTCGAGAGTGGTAAACTCACCTTTTAAAAGCTAGAAATCAAATCCAAAACACAGATCCAAACTTGGCAAAGCACGAAAAGGCACGACTAGATTTTTTTGAGTAGATGAATAGTCAGATCCAATTTTGTATGCAAACAAATATCACAAACATAAGTGTATGATTCAATACAAAGAAAAGATGGATTGTACAATGAAAATATATGAAATAAAAATGACATAACCTTGTTTTAAATCAACAAGGTGCTCGGCCATTGTATGGGGTGATGGAGGAGGTGATGGCCGGTCATATGTGGAGGTGGAGAGGAGATGGTGGTCGGCACAAAGGTGGAGGAGGAAGATGGTCGGCAAGGAGCATGTGATGGTGGAGGCCGAGCATATCATGAGAGGAAGAAAACAAAACAAAAGAGAGAAGGAAAAGAGAAAGAGGAAGACATGGGAAACTAGTATATTTTCTCTTTTGAACGTGAATGAGAAATAAAGGGATGAGAAGTTGTTTTGTACGTGATTTGCAAGTAAAAGGCACGGCTAAAGGAAAGAAATAAAGAGGCTAGGCAATTAAAGGCAAGAGTTTGAATGGTTTGGAAAATAAAAAGGCAACAAATAACTTGATGTATTTAATTCTTTTTATTTGTTAGAAAATGAGAAATGTTTGCACGTGAATAATGAAGGTTTCTCACGGCTTGAAGGAAATAAAAAGAAACGGCTAAGGAGGAGTAAATGCTAGGAAACAGAAAAGGAAAAAATGAAGGAGAAAGAAATTTACATATATTTTTATTCTTAAATGCAAATGAAAATGAGAGATGGGGAAATAATTTTTTTTGTGCATGAATTATGAAGTGGAGTGGATGGCAAGAAAGTTTTGAATGGCTAAGAGAGGAGTGAATGCTAGGAAAATAATAAAGAGGCTAGGTAAATAAAAAGGCAAGAAAATAGAAGAAGTAATTTATGGTCTGTGGTCTTCTCATCTATCGTTTACTGGGCACGAACTATGATTCTACCAGTTAAGTTACTACAACTAGTCAGATCAGCAATGAATAGATTCTTTTGGACAGGAAGTATACACAACAGAAAATTTGTACCGTGTGCATTTTCCAAATTTGAAGCTCCCCTGAAATCTGGTGGGCTGGGAGTATTAGATGTCAGGAAGTGGAACATTGCAGCTATAAGTAAACAATTTGATGCAATCATAAATAGAAGAAGTAATTTATGGGTAGAATGGACATGGCATTACAATATCAAGAACAGGCATTTCTGGATTATGGAAATCCCACAACTGAGTAGTTGGACTTGGAGAAGCTTGCTAAAGTACAGAGAAGTCTATCTTCCTATGATACAATATCCAATTAATGCCAGATCTGCTGTAAATTTTTGGAATGAACCTTGGGTTAGAAATGGCCTAATCTTATCTAAATTGTGTTCTTACACTCAAATCATCCAATCTGGTATTCATTTGTCTGCTGATGCTACTGTGTTCTTACATAATGGTAAAATTCAGTTACCATACAGCAGTAACCATGTCATACAGCAAACTTGGTCTAATATTCAACAAATTACTTTCACTGCTGTTCAAAGCAATAATGTGCAATGGCACAGCAAACCTCACTCTGTCAAGGAAGTATACAAATCCCTAACTGAAAATGTTCCTCTGCCTGCAGCAAATTGGTATGAAGTTATTTGGTCAAGTGACTCTGTTCCACAGGATAATCTAATGTTGTGGAAGGTGATTAACAGTGCTTTACTTACTAGAAGTCTGCTGCACAAGTATGGGATGGCCTGTCCTACTAGGTGCTTGTACTGTGAACTTGAAGAAGAAACAACTGAACATTTATACTTCGATTGTCCTGCTTTGCAACATATCTTATTTAAGATGGGTGGTCTTACAGGTACTAATCTGACTGGTCACACAACAATAATTCTGTGGAGTATTATATACAAATCAACAAGGTGGAGAACTGAGAAAGGTAGAGTACTGGCAGTTTGTTTGAAAGTTTATATGGCTGTGATATGGAGAGAGAGAAATTCCAGAGTCTTTGAAAATGTTAGAAGAAATGAAAATGAATTATGGAATGAAGTCAAGTGCCGCACCTACAAGCTTTTGAAAAACTGTGCTAGCAACTTCCCTCAGTCTATGATCCAAGTTTGGACATGATTGTGTTGTTTTCATTCTCATGTGTCTTTTTTCTGTTTTTTTTCTACCTTTTGTTTAATCCTCTGTAGTTCTTTTTATTGTAGTTTGCAATAAAACTGGTAGGGGCCCAGTTAACCCCGCTGGCTTTGCCAAAAAAAAGGCAAGAAAATAAACAATGTAATGTGTGTCCCCTTGATTTTCTCCAGCCATTTATAAAAAGATATAAACAAATAAATCCCAATAATTACAATAAAAGTCTGTAATTTATAAAATAAGAATACAGAAATTTATTGCGTGTAAAACGCTGTAATTTATCCAATTTAAAGGTATAAATTTGAATTTAACGAAACAAAAAGAAGAACGGATATCAGCATTATATTTTGCTCCAAAGAAAAAGATTAAAAATTTAAAATTCAAATTTAAAAATTTAAACTATTCAAAATTTGACCAAAGTTGACCAAAATATAAAATTTTCAGAAAATGTTTATTTTATTGTATTTGGAAAATAAATTACAAAAAAATCCAAATTTTACATTTATTATAATTAAAACCTTAATCAATTTATTCAACTTGGTTTCATTCTTTTATTTTTATCTGTGAATAAAATAGACATTTCCATTTATTTCATTATATTCACACTTTACAATTACTGTCCTATCTCATATTAATGAACATTTACTTACATTTAAATGTAATTGATTTCCTACTTTAAATTTAGCAGCCTAAATAAAATGTAACTTGCAATAAATGTTATCATTATCTTTATATTACACTCAAGTTTATTATGTCCACTAATTATCATAATTGCTTACATAATGTTTAATTCATTCAATTACCATAAATTATATACTAATTCATTTATCCATACAACACTTACATTTATTTACTTATATTTAGTTTTTATATCCAAATCTAACATTTACAATGAGATTAATAGACCAATTAAATAGTAACTTACAACCGTTACTATAACTTTTATACTATAACTTTTAATCACACTTTTGAATTCATTGTTCACAAACATATGTTACCATTCTTATATACCTAATCTTTATTCAATGGTCATTTATTTCATACTAAATCATTTATAAATTTTAATGTTTGCATTTGTTTTCATACATAAATTTATAGCCAAGTATAACAATTTACATTACTTCACTAAATTGTAATTTCATTTCAGTTGTTAATAATTAGTTTTTAAATACATTGTTACATTTCATTTTGGCATTCATTTCAATATTAAATTACAAAGTTTTTTTATTTCTACCAAATTTATTTACCAAAATCTTATTAGATTGACAACTTTAATTATTAAAAATGTATGTGTAATATCCCGGAAATTTAGGGCAATATCAATTTAATAATCTGTTTAAATAATTAAATTGATTGATAATTTTTGATAATAAGATTTGAATTGAATATATATATATATATATAAATATGATATGTTAATTCATTTAATAAATTAAAATTGGTAAAATTGTTATTTTCAAACAAATTAATAATGAGTTGTTTTTAAATATAGTTATAAGTAAATTCTTAAATGGAATAATTAGTTAAAAATTAAATTTGTGTTATTTAGAAATAGATTCTAATTAGACATATTATTTCAAATTTAAATAAGTATTGTTGAAATGTATATATATGTGTATTTAAATTGATTTTAAATTGGACTTTAAATTGACTTTGAATTTGAATTTAAGAATTGAATTTAAAGAAATATATATATCTTAAAAAAATAATAATAAAAAAATAATAATATAGTTTGGATTTAAATCATATGGATAAGTTTTTATTTGAAAATAGATTTGTTTTATATTATTCTCTTTAAAGATATTTGTTTAATAGAAATTTGAAAGAGTATTTATTTAATAGGAATAAATACAAAAGCTTTTAAATTAGCATTTAAAAATGAGTTTAAAATATTTTATATGATTTGTATTTAAATCATAATTGGTTTATATTCTATTTTCTTTTAAAGATTATATTTATATAAGGTTTAGAAAAGCATTTATAAATTAGGATATGTATTTATTAATTAGGAAAATTTAATTTATAAAAGCTTTATAAAACATTTAAAAAAATATTTATGCATGTAGTATTACAAGTGTTAACTTATTAAACTCTCTTAATAACATGTGTTAGCATATTAATAAGGTAGAGACAAGTGTCATAAATTGTTTATATTTTCTTTAATTTTTAGTAAATCAAAACTAACCCTATATAAACTTTCACTTTCTTTCTTCGTTCCTTTTTCTATCTTTCTTTCTAAAAAAATAAAAACAAAGAAACAAACCTGAAAACATTTCAAACCAGAGAATCAAGATCTGTAAAACATTCTTCACAAACCTGTAGAGCAATCAAACAAGTTTCAGCCTGTAATCAAAAACAAGAACATCTCAGTTTCAAAGTTAAGTCATCTCTACAACATGTTTCCAGTTTCAAATCATTTCAGAGATCAAAAGAAAATTCTTTCCAGTTCAAATCAAAGGCCTGTTTCTGTTTCAAACATGCAAACCCAATTTCAAAAGCAAGCAACCAGTAATCAAAGTCTTAAATTATAATCTCTGCAAATCAAAGCTTTTCAGTTTCAAAAAGGGATCAAAGCAATTCAAAGTTTTCAAATTTGTCTAGAGATTCAGTTTTCAAATCTCAGTTTTCAAGTCTCTGCATTTCAAATGGTGAGTAAACATTTTATTTAAAAGCTTAATAAGTGATAATCTGTTGAATGTGATTCTTGGATTTAAATTGTGCTTTTCATGTGTATTTATAAGTGTGAATACCTGATATATATATGTGTTTGTCTATGCATGTTTGGATTTGCCTGTTTCCCTCTGTTTCTTAGTACAGAATTTGAAATATAATCCAAAATTCAAAACTCTTTTTCTGATCATTGTTAGGGTCTGGAATTCAAACATAATATGATTGTTTGAGTATAAATTAAAGCTTAAAATCTTATTTAAGCAAAATAGATTTGAAATATGCTAGAAATTGGGAAATACAGTAGCAATCTAAACAACATGATAAAACAAATGTGGTAATTGGCTGTTCCAGGAACATAACTTAAATGGATTATGTAAAATATGATTTTTAAGATGAACATCTAAATTTTTAGTGGAGTATTGAGGGTGCAGTTTGGGTTTGAATGAAAAATGGGAAATTGGGGTGTTTCTGATCATCTGGGTAACAGGAGAGGTCGGGGTTCTTCTGGTGGATGGAGGAGTGAGTGTAGATGCTAGGAAAAATAGATGGTGGTGATGGAATTCAACAAGGAAGATGCGGTAGTGGTTTTTCTTCGGGAAACCTAGATTTTGCTGTGGTTTTATTTTGGTCTCGTTCGATGACCAGAGACGATCGAGTGCAGCGAGCTTCGGGGAGGAAGGAGTTGACTTGAAGAAGTAGGTGATGCCGGAGTTTCAGAACTGATGATGGACAGAGTCTCGAGCACGAGATGATTCCAGGTTAGAGTTTTTGAGGAGATCATTGTTCCAGGTTTCGATTTTTAGGCTCGAAATTCTCGTTTTTGATTTCGAGTGTTGTTCGAAGGTTGGAGGATCGTAATCTGGTGTAGGGTTGATCGTCGATGTGTGGGGATGTTCGGTGATGGTCGGAGACGCCGCAGGTGATTGTACACGTGCACGCGATCGAGAATGTATCTGGTGAAGTCTGGTTGTTAGCAGAGGAGTGCTCGTGAGTTTCTCGAGTTTTGTTTCGAGTGAGGCTCGAAGTTTGTGGAGAGGCGACTCGAAGCTAATTGGTTTGGTCTCGAGTTTATCAGTGTTGCCAGGTTTTTAAAAAACCTGTCAGTTTTAATTTAAATCTAATTTAAATTGGTGAAGAAATATTTAAACAGTAAATCAAAAGTTTAACTATATAGATTCAAGTTAGTTTTGAATCTTAAAGGTATGAAATAAATAAGTTTAAATGTTGTTAAATTTAAATGTTTTGAAATTAAAAAGGGATTTGTTTAAATCTTGTAAAATTTATTTTACAAGGAAAATATTTTTTATCACTTAAATATTTTAAGTTGATTTTAAAACTTGTTGAAGTTAAATTATAAGTTAATGATTTGTATGCATTTAATTATTAGGAAAATTAAATGGATAATTAATTTATCTAATAAATTAATGAAATAAATAATTACTTAAAGGTAATTAAAGGTTTAATCTTAAGGGTTTAAGATTAATTATTTTAGACTTGTAATTAAGATTCATTAATTAAAAAGGATTTGATTTTTAATTAATGATTAAGATAAATTAAATAGAATAATTAATTTAAGGATTTAAATTAATTTAATTAAGGTTTAAGATAAATTAATTAGGAATGATTAATTTATAATTAAGGATTACAAAATTAGAGTATTAATTAATGATTAAGAATTAATTAATAGTGTAATTAAATATTAATTAAGTTATGGTTAACACTTAATTAATTAAGTAATTAGAGATTAATTAATTGATTATTAAGATTTATTAATTTAGAATTAATAATAATTAATATAAGTTAATTACTTAAGGAAAGTAATTAAATAATAGTTAATGAAGTCATTAACTATGGGTTATTAAATAATGAATTAATAGGATTAATTTTGATAATTAATTAGTTGAATTAATTTAAGAATAATAAATTATAGAATCTGTTTAAATGTAATTACTTATTGGAAGTAATTAAGAATTAATTACTTATTGTAATTAATTGAAGTTAATTTGATTTGTTAAGTTAATTAATTGAGTTTAATTAATTTAGGATAATCAAGAGATGATTTGATAATAATTACTTAATGTAATTATTAAGGTAAGAATTTTAGGGAAGTAATTAGTTGAATAAATGATTTTATTAATAGAAGTAATTTGAGTTAATTACTTTGAATAATTAATCAAGGGATTAATTAAGGAATTAATTAAGGAGTAATTAATTTAGTTAATGAAAGTAATTAAGGGGAGTTAATTACTAGATGAGATTAATCAAGAGTGATTAATAAATGTTGTTTAATTAAAGGTTAATTACTTAATGTAATTAATTTAATTAAGTAATTAATAATTAAGTTGTAATTAAGGATCATTAATTAATATAATTAATGATGTAATTAAGAATTTATTAATTAAGAAAAAATTAATAAATGAAGTGATTAATTAATATAATTAATTAAGGATAAATGTAATTAATTATAGTTGATTAATTTAATTAATTATAGTTAATTAATTAATGAAGTAATTAATTTAATTCACTTTAAATTAATTTAAGATAGTATAAATCATTACTTATGGATGAATAAATAGTATTGAATGCTTTGCATTGTTTGATATCTCTAATGAGATATATGCTGATCCGTGATATGGATGTTTAGTTGAATTGTAATGATAATATGGATTATCTGTTTATATTGATAATGTTGATTATCTATTGTGATGTTGTGAATTATCTTTCTATATGAATAAAGATAATATATTGAATTGTTTTAACCTTAAACAACTTGGCCTTAAAAGATACGTTTTGGATTTCGATGAGACCGGGATCGGGTTTCCGTATACCGGTATTCCAGGTCTGGAGACCCGAATACCACATCGATCCAAAATAACGATAGGTCGTGAATCTCAAGTGAAGATGAAGATTCAGAGTGCAAAGGTTATTGTCGTTAACTCTGAGGGTGATTCCAAAACGAGTGTAACGAGATAATGCCTTCGGTTTCGTTCGAACCCGGAACGAACTTATATGGATTGAATGCTTTCAGCACATCGTCAGGCGGACGATGAGCATTCTAAGTGATATGTTCTGATTAAAGGTAATCGTAACCTCAAGCCTCATCAACCGGGAATGGCTAAAACAGGGGAGGTGCAGCAAGGCTTCGTGGGTAGCACCCACTGAGAGCAAGATAGATCCCTGTCTAGAGGTCCCTTTTCTTTTATTCGGCTTAGTGTGTGGTTGGTCGCGCCAACTACGGGATTGTCTTGTTTGGGATTATCCAGTAAGGGATGGTTCCGGCTTTGTGTTGCAGGGGAGCGGGCGTACTCCTCGGTACAGTGATCTAGGCCACGTACTGTGACGGGCGGTACCCCAGTAGCCCTGCCATTGTATGGAATCCAAACTCCAATAAGTGCCGTACGAATTAGTTGTGCCCAACTATGTTGGAATGTGAGATGTAAGCATTTCAGCTATTTCTGTATTTTACTTGAAAACCCTAGACCCTATTATAATACAATCAGATTTCCTATCAAACGTTTTAGTTAGCATAAGGTAAAAACTTACCCATGTTTATTTGTGGGGAGTCTTACGTGATACTTTTGTTTTCAAAAGTTTTCAAAATTAAGCAATCTAACCGTTTACTCACACCAGACCCATGTCTGACCCAAGTGTTTATTTTCTGTTTTATTAAACTCTTGGGTACTCAATATTGTATTGAGTAGTCGAGGGATTCAGGTTAGCTTTGACGAATTCTGGAGGAGATTTGGAGCAGGTGGCTTCAGCGTGTAGATATATTATGGTGTTTCCGCTGTGTTTGTATTGAGTCTGTATCTCTGTGATGTTTGAGATGTATGATAGACAGGTGTTTATAACTGTCTAATATGAGATGTATAAGTTGTATAACTCTGATGTATATGATACTATGTAATATTTTATGTGATATATTATATTTCATTCGTTCCGTTGTGAGTATCTGATGTTGTTGTTCTTTCTTCTTTTCTTTCTTTTCTTCTTCTATCCCTTTCTTTCTTAATTCATGATGCGACTTTCTGGGCATAGAAAGTCGGGTCGTGACAGTTGGTATCAGAGCCAGGTTGAGCGAATGCCTAAGCTTTTGGTTAAGTGAACATCAGAGAACTAGGTTGAGTGAATACCTAGGTTCGGAAGGGTTGTTCATTAGAGATAGGATCTGTAGCAACCTGTTTAAGTGTATATATATATATACGAGAGCGCGTATTTGTTAGTTATATAAAATGGTTTTATATTGTGTTAATTGATCGGTTGAGTGGTATATGGATTCTGGTCAATACGAGTAGCTAACGTTATTGATAGGGATCTCTAAACATTTGGACCAGGCCAACGGACACAATATTGTTTTAAAAGGGAGGTGAAATAATTTTACCTAGATATATTTTCTATATATAAAAAGTATCATTTTAAAAGTATATGGTATTTATAATGATTGGTTGAGATGATAATAATTTATCATCTAGGATTAGGAGTCTAAGTATTGAGGTTGGAAGTATCTGTCGAGACTGTAGACCGAATACCGTCTCGAGTAAACTTTGCAGTGGTGAAGGATTTCATCGATCTCCGAAGGAAACTGTTAAGGTTCAGAGTTTATCTTTGAAGTTGGATGAGTAGAGTTGGATCTGTCGGTTGGACATAAGCGAGTAATGGTATCTTGATACCTCAGGTAATAGTAGCTGTGTGATGAGATGCAATGAATATGGATGTTCCCGAAGATGTTTTCTTTGGAACAAGTTAATGAAGTGTGTCTGCTTCGGTGTTGTGGCTGAGTTCAGCATGGTGTTTCTGTTTTGTTCGGGTCTGAATTTCTCGAAGAACTTTGGTTAGGAAATCTTTGGCATCTGGGGCAGCAGTGCAGCTCGGAGTGTTCTGTATTGGCAGGAAGTTTTCTGGCTGAGCAGTTTTCTGAAGGTGAAGTTCAGAAGCAGCAGAGTGGATCCATTTCTTCGATGGATTGGATAGTTAAGTATGAACTGTTCTGATTGGTAAAGAGAGAACAGTTTTCTTTGCATTTTGGTTGGGTTGATCGCAAAAGTGACTTGCGATTGCTGAGTATTCTCTTGAGTTATCTGAGATTTTCTGGGATGTGTTGTCCAGTCTTTGCTCGTGTTCTTCATCAACATTTTCATTCTATTCCAGATCAGAGTGGTGCAGCAAAAGCAGTTTGGCGAGTGCTCCTGTTCGTCTTTTCCAGATAGGAGAAGTTAGTTTGGAATCTTCTGATGTTTGAGAAGTAGAGTTTTGTTTTGGATTGGGTTGATCTTGAAAAGATCATTGTGTGGAGTTATTCTTAGTCTAGTTTGTTTCTAGAAGTATCGGCGAAGGTTGAATTGATCAAGAAGGATCTGTAGACAGCCAGGATCGTCTGAAGGATTTTGTGGATAAGAAACGAAGGAATTTGAAATTCGAAGTTGGATACTTCGTTGTTATGGAGTTTTTCTCTGGTTAAAGGGAGCTATAAGATTTGGTAAGTCTGGGAAATCAGCTCCGAGTTATTTTGAATCTCTTCTATGTTCTGATTTGTGTAAGAGTTTGATCTACTGGATTGAATTGTCAGTTTGGATAACTGGAATTCAATATATTTTACGTATCTCTGAGGGAGTACGTGTTTAATCTATCTCTGGTTTTGGAACCAGCAGTTCTGGAAGATCTGGTTGTTAAGTCAGACTCATCTGTAGTCTGATATCTTGTTTAGTTCTATAGATCTAGATGAGTAGAAGCTCTATAGTTTAGTAGTGTTGATTGTTGGATTCTGTTAAGCGAGTATCCCGGTATATATATACTTGGGGAAACTCGGGGAAATTTTTATCCAAAATTTTGTCTGGATAATTAAAATTGTTTGATTGAGTGAATTGTTTGCTATGGTTGTTAGCATATGGATGATAATTTATGGTTGTGATTTAAATAGATTATTAAATTACCTTTGTTTTAAATTTCGGGGACGAAATTATTTTAAGGGGGAAGGAATGTAATATCCCGGAAATTTAGGGCAATATCAATTTAATAATCTGTTTAAATAATTAAATTGATTGATAATTTTTGATAATAAGATTTGAATTGAATATATATATATATATAAATATGATATGTTAATTCATTTAATAAATTAAAATTGGTAAAATTGTTATTTTCAAACAAATTAATAATGAGTTGTTTTTAAATATAGTTATAAGTAAATTCTTAAATGGAATAATTAGTTAAAAATTAAATTTGTGTTATTTAGAAATAGATTCTAATTAGACATATTATTTCAAATTTAAATAAGTATTGTTGAAATGTATATATATGTGTATTTAAATTGATTTTAAATTGGACTTTAAATTGACTTTGAATTTGAATTTAAGAATTGAATTTAAAGAAATATATATATCTTAAAAAAATAATAATAAAAAAATAATAATATAGTTTGGATTTAAATCATATGGATAAGTTTTTATTTGAAAATAGATTTGTTTTATATTATTCTCTTTAAAGATATTTGTTTAATAGAAATTTGAAAGAGTATTTATTTAATAGGAATAAATACAAAAGCTTTTAAATTAGCATTTAAAAATGAGTTTAAAATATTTTATATGATTTGTATTTAAATCATAATTGGTTTATATTCTATTTTCTTTTAAAGATTATATTTATATAAGGTTTAGAAAAGCATTTATAAATTAGGATATGTATTTATTAATTAGGAAAATTTAATTTATAAAAGCTTTATAAAACATTTAAAAAAATATTTATGCATGTAGTATTACAAGTGTTAACTTATTAAACTCTCTTAATAACATGTGTTAGCATATTAATAAGGTAGAGACAAGTGTCATAAATTGTTTATATTTTCTTTAATTTTTAGTAAATCAAAACTAACCCTATATAAACTTTCACTTTCCTTCTTCGTTCCTTTTTCTATCTTTCTTTCTAAAAAAATAAAAACAAAGAAACAAACCTGAAAACATTTCAAACCAGAGAATCAAGATCTGTAAAACATTCTTCACAAACCTGTAGAGCAATCAAACAAGTTTCAGCCTGTAATCAAAAACAAGAACATCTCAGTTTCAAAGTTAAGTCATCTCTACAACATGTTTCCAGTTTCAAAGCATTTCAGAGATCAAAAGAAAATTCTTTCCAGTTCAAATCAAAGGCCTGTTTCTGTTTCAAACATGCAAACCCAATTTCAAAAGCAAGCAACCAGTAATCAAAGTCTTAAATTATAATCTCTGCAAATCAAAGCTTTTCAGTTTCAAAAAGGGATCAAAGCAATTCAAAGTTTTCAAATTTGTCTAGAGATTCAGTTTTCAAATCTCAGTTTTCAAGTCTCTGCATTTCAAATGGTGAGTAAACATTTTATTTAAAAGCTTAATAAGTGATAATCTGTTGAATGTGATTCTTGGATTTAAATTGTGCTTTTCATGTGTATTTATAAGTGTGAATACCTGATATATATATGTGTTTGTCTATGCATGTTTGGATTTGCCTGTTTCCCTCTGTTTCTTAGTACAGAATTTGAAATATAATCCAAAATTCAAAACTCTTTTTCTGATCATTGTTAGGGTCTGGAATTCAAACATAATATGATTGTTTGAGTATAAATTAAAGCTTAAAATCTTATTTAAGCAAAATAGATTTGAAATATGCTAGAAATTGGGAAATACAGTAGCAATCTAAACAACATGATAAAACAAATGTGGTAATTGGCTGTTCCAGGAACATAACTTAAATGGATTATGTAAAATATGATTTTTAAGATGAACATCTAAATTTTTAGTGGAGTATTGAGGGTGCAGTTTGGGTTTGAATGAAAAATGGGAAATTGGGGTGTTTCTGATCATCTGGGTAACAGGAGAGGTCGGGGTTCTTCTGGTGGATGGAGGAGTGAGTGTAGATGCTAGGAAAAATAGATGGTGGTGATGGAATTCAACAAGGAAGATGCGGTAGTGGTTTTTCTTCGGGAAACCTAGATTTTGCTGTGGTTTTATTTTGGTCTCGTTCGATGACCAGAGACGATCGAGTGCAGCGAGCTTCGGGGAGGAAGGAGTTGACTTGAAGAAGTAGGTGATGCCGGAGTTTCAGAACTGATGATGGACAGAGTCTCGAGCACGAGATGATTCCAGGTTAGAGTTTTTGAGGAGATCATTGTTCCAGGTTTCGATTTTTAGGCTCGAAATTCTCGTTTTTGATTTCGAGTGTTGTTCGAAGGTTGGAGGATCGTAATCTGGTGTAGGGTTGATCGTCGATGTGTGGGGATGTTCGGTGATGGTCGGAGACGCCGCAGGTGATTGTACACGTGCACGCGATCGAGAATGTATCTGGTGAAGTCTGGTTGTTAGCAGAGGAGTGCTCGTGAGTTTCTCGAGTTTTGTTTCGAGTGAGGCTCGAAGTTTGTGGAGAGGCGACTCGAAGCTAATTGGTTTGGTCTCGAGTTTATCAGTGTTGCCAGGTTTTTAAAAAACCTGTCAGTTTTAATTTAAATCTAATTTAAATTGGTGAAGAAATATTTAAACAGTAAATCAAAAGTTTAACTATATAGATTCAAGTTAGTTTTGAATCTTAAAGGTATGAAATAAATAAGTTTAAATGTTGTTAAATTTAAATGTTTTGAAATTAAAAAGGGATTTGTTTAAATCTTGTAAAATTTATTTTACAAGGAAAATATTTTTTATCACTTAAATATTTTAAGTTGATTTTAAAACTTGTTGAAGTTAAATTATAAGTTAATGATTTGTATGCATTTAATTATTAGGAAAATTAAATGGATAATTAATTTATCTAATAAATTAATGAAATAAATAATTACTTAAAGGTAATTAAAGGTTTAATCTTAAGGGTTTAAGATTAATTATTTTAGACTTGTAATTAAGATTCATTAATTAAAAAGGATTTGATTTTTAATTAATGATTAAGATAAATTAAATAGAATAATTAATTTAAGGATTTAAATTAATTTAATTAAGGTTTAAGATAAATTAATTAGGAATGATTAATTTATAATTAAGGATTATAAATTAGAGTATTAATTAATGATTAAGAATTAATTAATAGTGTAATTAAATATTAATTAAGTTATGGTTAACACTTAATTAATTAAGTAATTAGAGATTAATTAATTGATTATTAAGATTTATTAATTTAGAATTAATAATAATTAATATAAGTTAATTACTTAAGGAAAGTAATTAAATAATAGTTAATGAAGTCATTAACTATGGGTTATTAAATAATGAATTAATAGGATTAATTTTGATAATTAATTAGTTGAATTAATTTAAGAATAATAAATTATAGAATCTGTTTAAATGTAATTACTTATTGGAAGTAATTAAGAATTAATTACTTATTGTAATTAATTGAAGTTAATTTGATTTGTTAAGTTAATTAATTGAGTTTAATTAATTTAGGATAATCAAGAGATGATTTGATAATAATTACTTAATGTAATTATTAAGGTAAGATTTTTAGGGAAGTAATTAGTTGAATAAATGATTTTATTAATAGAATTAATTTGAGTTAATTACTTTGAATAATTAATCAAGGGATTAATTAAGGAATTAATTAAGGAGTAATTAATTTAGTTAATGAAAGTAATTAAGGGGAGTTAATTACTAGATGAGATTAATCAAGAGTGATTAATAAATGTTGTTTAATTAAAGGTTAATTACTTAATGTAATTAATTTAATTAAGTAATTAATAATTAAGTTGTAATTAAGGATCATTAATTAATATAATTAATGATGTAATTAAGAATTTATTAATTAAGAAAAAATTAATAAATGAAGTGATTAATTAATATAATTAATTAAGGATAAATGTAATTAATTATAGTTGATTAATTTAATTAATTATAGTTAATTAATTAATGAAGTAATTAATTTAATTCACTTTAAATTAATTTAAGATAGTATAAATCATTACTTATGGATGAATAAATAGTATTGAATGCTTTGCATTGTTTGATATCTCTAATGAGATATATGCTGATCCGTGATATGGATGTTTAGTTGAATTGTAATGATAATATGGATTATCTGTTTATATTGATAATGTTGATTATCTATTATGATGTTGTGAATTATCTTTCTATATGAATAAAGATAATATATTGAATTGTTTTAACCTTAAACAACTTGGCCTTAAAAGATACGTTTTGGATTTCGATGAGACCGGGATCGGGTTTCCGTATACCGGTATTCCAGGTCTGGAGACCCGAATACCACATCGATCCAAAATAACGATAGGTCGTGAATCTCAAGTGAAGATGAAGATTCAGAGTGCAAGGGTTATTGTCGTTAACTCTGAGGGTGATTCCAAAACGAGTGTAACGAGATAATGCCTTCGGTTTCGTTCGAACCCGGAACGAACTTATATGGATTGAATGCTTTCAGCACATCGTCAGGCGGACGATGAGCATTCTAAGTGATATGTTCTGATTAAAGGTAATCGTAACCTCAAGCCTCATCAACCGGGAATGGCTAAAACAGGGGAGGTGCAGCAAGGCTTCGTGGGTAGCACCCACTGAGAGCAAGATAGATCCCTGTCTAGAGGTCCCTTTTCTTTTATTCGGCTTAGTGTGTGGTTGGTCGCGCCAACTACGGGATTGTCTTGTTCGGGATTATCCAGTAAGGGATGGTTCCGGCTTTGTGTTGCAGGGGAGCGGGCGTACTCCTCGGTACGGTGATCTAGGCCACGTACTGTGACGGGCGGTACCCCAGTAGCCCTGCCATTGTATGGAATCCAAACTCCAATAAGTGCCGTACGAATTAGTTGTGCCCAACTATGTTGGAATGTGAGATGTAAGCATTTCAGCTATTTCTGTATTTTACTTGAAAACCCTAGACCCTATTATAATACAATCAGATTTCCTATCAAACGTTTTAGTTAGCGTAAGGTAAAAACTTACCCATGTTTATTTGTGGGGAGTCTTACGTGATACTTTTGTTTTCAAAAGTTTTCAAAATTAAGCAATCTAACCGTTTACTCACACCAGACCCATGTCTGACCCAAGTGTTTATTTTCTGTTTTATTAAACTCTTGGGTACTCAATATTGTATTGAGTAGTCGAGGGATTCAGGTTAGCTTTGACGAATTCTGGAGGAGATTTGGAGCAGGTGGCTTCAGCGTGTAGATATATTATGGTGTTTCCGTTGTGTTTGTATTGAGTCTGTATCTCTATGATGTTTGAGATGTATGATAGACAGGTGTTTATAACTGTCCAATATGAGATGTATAAGTTGTATAACTCTGATGTATATGATACTATGTAATATTTTATGTGATATATTATATTTCATTCGTTCCGTTGTGAGTATCTGATGTTGTTGTTCTTTCTTCTTTTCTTTCTTTTCTTCTTCTATCCCTTTCTTTCTTAATTCATGATGCGACTTTCTGGGCATAGAAAGTCGGGTCGTGACAGTATGGGTCGTTACACGGATATATCTGAAGTCCATTTTTAGCTTTTCATCTCAAGTGCTACCAACCGCTGAACCTATCCTAATCAAACAACAATTATCCTGGCATCAGTCATCCTTGACATCACTGGTTCTTAATTAAGTCTTTAAGATCTTGGTTTTATTCAAAGTGCATGGCCATTGTCATATACCCTTCCTGATCGCACGCCCTCGGCACTACTTACCTTTGGGTACAATGTTTAATAATGTACGACAATGATTTTTCTTAATCATTTACTTTCAAGGTTTATGTTCTTATATATTTTACCCCATTATAAACAATGTTGCTACGTGTTGAATCATGGCATGTTAGTAGCGTTATCGTACATACTTAAGTTCATAAAAAGCATGGTAAAAAGACTTCCTTTCTTCATTTTTTGGTACATTGTCTCTAATTAAAGCCCTTGTTTACTTAACACTTACGGCCTTACTCCAAGAGGTTTGGCTAAAACATTTTATTTTTAAAAAAGTCATTATAAATAATTTTAGAAAATACTTATAAAATTCAAATAAATTCACTAAAGCATATTTTCTCAAAAACAAATCGATTTTTTCCAAAAAGGTGGCATTTTATGTGACGACCCAGAAATTTAGTAATATTATTTTGATAAGAATTTAATTTAATTAATTAAAATATAACTTAGTATGTTAATATATATATATATATATATATATATATGTGTGTGTGTGTGTGTATGTTTGGGAAAATAACTATGGTTTGAATATATACCTTGGTATTAAAATATTCAACATAAAACTTAGCTTATTCACCTTAAATTAATATTAAGCTCTGCTATTTAATTTTGATCTATGTATATATTTGTTGTAATGTTGGCAATAATGTTTTAAAGGAAGACAAATATATCTTATGAATATTTAAAATAAAATATGGTTATAAAAATAAATATATATTATCAATAGAAGTATGAAATGAGTAGAAGTATGAAAACAAATAATAAATAGTAAATTATATGTTGAAAGTTTAACTTTAAAAAGAAATAAAAATAAATAAAATTTTAGTTATAAAAAGAATAAACACTTAGCAATGTAATGAGAAATGAAATTAACAAGACAAACTATATATATATATATATATATATATATATATATGCTCACAAATCAAAAGCCAGGCTGCACCTTTTTGTTAAAAACAAAATGTATAAATGAACAAGCTTCTTTAATAAGACAAGGTAATATAGCTGAGTATGCTTTCAAAATCAGTTGAACAAACCTGGAAAAAAGATATAAGTACCAATATGATAATAAAACATGACAAATACATGTACAAGATGTACTGAATAGATTTAAAAAAATCAAGTGATAATGTTTGTAAACGTGAAAAGGACCAAGGCATTAAATGCCATCACCTCTAGCACAAGAACAACATCATATCAGCCTCCATATGGGAAAAAAATCTCTGACCCAACTAAGAAAATCTTGTACCAGTAAAAATTATCACCATGTATACTTGTTCTATATACATACCAATCTTCCTATTCTATTTTCGTTGATCAAAACTGAGAACCAGAACATATTTTACAAACTATAACAAAATGCATTAATCAAACAAGCAAGGAGATAAAGAAGATCAAAGGGGTTTCAGCTAACAGTTTTCAAAAACCAAATTTGGCTCTCTGTTCAAAAACATCACTGTGAGTAAACATTTTATTTCAAACCCTGAAGTGAATTTAAATTTGATTTCATGTGATTTATGAAATGAATTATCTTTGCATGTGTGTGTATATATGTATGAACACTGTATGTATATTAGTGTTTAACTGTACATGTGGTTGCATCTTTGTTTCCAGGTTACAGAGTCTACAACTAAATCAAAATTTCTTATCTTTTTATTTAAATCATTGTTAA
This sequence comes from Allium fistulosum, assembly GCA_030737815.1. Lineage (NCBI taxonomy): Eukaryota > Viridiplantae > Streptophyta > Magnoliopsida > Asparagales > Amaryllidaceae > Allium > Allium fistulosum. The sequence goes on along the minus strand of CM060902.1, from coordinate 728,605,182 downwards.
GACTTGGATTAAAAACAAAATAGTGTAGTTTTAGCAAAATCTAAGTAGTAAAAGTATGAATAAGTATGTCTTGTGTGAATATATGTTTGCATGATGGTTTTAAACTGAATGTATGTATATAGGTGTACAGATAATTGTATGTATGTCTGTACAACAGTTTATCTACTCTGTTCTTCAATTTCAAGTTACAAATTAAATGTAATGATCAACTGCTCCTTCTCTGTTCAGTATTATGTTATGATGTTTAAATAAAAGTTGTTAGAAACAACAAGATTTAAATTTTAAAAATATTTTAAGCAAGAGTTGAAGACAGTATTAACCAGAATATATACATTACAGTAATAACTTGATTTTATCAAAATTCCAACATGATTAAATTGTAGATTCAAGTTTATAATTTGTTATATCTTTGAGAATTAGGATTTTTAATATAAAAATCATGATTTTAAATATGGTATACTGTGAGAAATCTTTGGATGATCAGAAAATGGGTTTTGACCTTTTTCTGGTGATTGTTGAGTTTCGGGTGGTCATGGTTTTTGTCGAAGCAAGGCTGGAGATCGGAGAAGTCGGCAAAAATGGTTGAAGAATTTCTCGAGCATGGTGGAGACGAAACGAGGGTGAACTAGGGTTTACAGCCTGTTGGGGGCGTCGACATTTTTGGATTGAATTCTCCATCGTGGTAGATGCGGGCTCGATCGCGAGTAGACCAATAGTTGCGTGGGCCTTGGGAGAAGAGTTGGTCGGAGTTTCCGAACTCCTGGTGGCCGGAGGAGGCGACAAGAGTAAGGTTTTGGTGATGATTCTTTCTGGTTTGGGTTCGTTTATGCTCGATCTCGTTTTCGAGTTCGATTCAAAGTTTGGGTGTTCGTTAACGAGTAGAGAGGCCACATTCGATTTGCCGGAGGTAGTGGCGATGGTCGGAGACGTTCCGACCATCTGTACACGTGCACGGTGTTGTCGCGTGTCTGTAGTTGTTGAAGCTCTGGAAGTAGAGGAGGTGACTTTGAGTAAGGCTTGGGAAAACAAGGGTTTGCCTTAGGGTTTAGCTCGGGATTGTTTCGAGTATACGAGAGTGTTTTAGTATAACAGTTTTCTTTAAATTTAAACTAAGTTTTAATGAAGAAAGAGGAAGCTCGGGAAAAAGTTGAGATAACTCGGGTGTTAGTCGAGTAGATCCTGGATTTACTCGGGTAAGGTAAATTTTATTTTCAAAGCTTTAAATTTAACAAAGACATGTTTTAAAACTAGTTAACTTAAAAACTATTTCTTTTAAATGATAATTGATTATTAAATGTTTGGTTGTTAAAGTTGAAATTTATTTTAAGTCATTAATTAAGTTTATCCTTAAGATGTTTTTAAAAGCTTAATTAATCAGATAACTAAGTAGTTTAATTGAAAGATTAAGTGTTTTAAATTTTTAATTAAACTTTATGTGTTTTAAGTTAATGATAATTAATTCCAAAGTTTATTAATTTTGATAATGATTAAGATAAATGAATTATTTTAAAACTAATTAAGGTTTGGGTAATTAAGATTTATTATTTAATTGATTGGTTATTAACTAAAGATTAATTAATTAAGGATAATTACTGTGAATTGTTAAGGGTAATTTATTTGTGGAATTAATTAAAGGCTATTTACTTAATGTAATTAAAGATAATTAATCAAGAATGGTTAACTAAGATGGATAATTAAAAGACGATTAATTAATTGGTTTGTAATTAATTAAGGTTAAGTAAAGGTAATCTAAGTGATTAAAGATTTGTAATTAATTTAATTAGAGATAAATTAAATAAATTTTGGAAGTGATCAATCTTGCTTATGAGTGATCGAATGATGTTCAATGACTTGAATTGGTTGATATCTCTGCTATGAAATGTTTTGTGATATGATATGTTTGGTTTAAACTGTGATAATGTGGGTATCTATCGATGATGAATTACTATGTAAAAGGTGACACCCTGTATTTAAAGTTTGAATTGTATTTCACTTGAATAACTTGGGTTAAGATGACATTGGACTCGAAGAGACCGGAGTAGGGTATTAGTAAATACCCGAAACCACTTCGATTCTTTATAGATTGATATATGAAATCAATAAACTGGAATGGAATGATTTAAGTGAATTGGACCATTTAATCTAAGCTTTGGGTACTTAGAAATTGATATGTGGAATAAGTGATGTCTATAACAAATTGTGAATTTGTAAATTGAGACGAGTTACCCCGGGTTTTATGTATGTTTTGGTGCTATTGTATTTCATATTACATGGGTTTACTCACGCTGGTTTCCAGCCTGACCCGGGTGTTACTTTGATGTAATGCTCGGGTCAGACCGAGTATAACAGATTTTCAAGTAAGGACGTTCTGGAGCCCAGGAGACGAGCTGGATGGCAGGGACGTATGGAGTGTTTCCGCTGTGATATATTACAGTTTATCTGAGACATGTTGATTTTAACTGTCCAGTGTATGTATAAATGTTGTAACTCTGATGTAATGATATAAATTAACAGATATAGTATTCTTTTGTATAACTGTTATTATTTGATATTATATTTCATCCGCTGCGAATGTGAGATTCTATGACTTGTTTTCTGTTTCTTCTTCTATCTCTTTTCTTCTTTCCTAACGATCTAGAATTTTCAGGATCGAAAATTCCTGGGTCGTTACAGTTGGTATCAGAGCGAAGGTTAAGCGAAAACCTTGGCTCTGGTGGGTATACTCATAAGGATAGGGTCAATAGTACCCTGGAATGAGTTGAATGAGTTGAGTGTATATATATGAGAGCGTACTTGTTATTTTCATATATAAAGATTTTAAATGATTTTATATAAGAATATATTTTGATATATATAAAGCAATATTCCTTAACCAATAAATGTTAAGGTAATTGGATGTTAAATTATTGGAAATAAATTAAGAGGTAATAGAAATACAACCAAATTGGAATTAAATAAAGGTAAGATTGAAATGGATTCGAAATTGAAATTTGATTCTTCAATTTGAGAAGAGTTCCGAATAAGATAACAATGAATTGGTTTACAGATATGATAATCTTGGTTATTAGCATAAATGGTTGTTGTGTTTAATAATGAAATGTTGTAAATGATTAAGCAAAATGAAATGTTTTAGGGAAGTAAACTTTTAGGTGAGTATGACTTATAAATCGGAATTGAAGATAATTTATAATTGTGAAATTTTAAATCTAAATCCAGAAACTTGAAATTGTTTTAAAGAAATTTGTTTTGAATTAAAACCAAAGGTGGTTTAAAAATTTCAGGTATAACTTGGTGTGTAAAGGAAATAAATATGTATAAATGAGGATATACATAATATCAAAGATGATTTTAAATAAACTCTAAGTGTTGAGTTTTAAATTTTTCCTTGGAATGTGATATGAAAACCCAAAGTGATAAGTTTTTGAACTTATAAGTGGGAAGATTATTAATATAAAGTTTAAAATCTGAAATGGGAGATATGAGTGATCTCAAAAATGGGTTTGAGATCTGTCAATTGAAAATGGATGTTGTAAATTGGTGTTTGGATAAATTTGGATGTTTATTTATCCTGATATCATTCTATTGTTATAAATAATATATGAAGTTGAGAATTGATTTTGAAGTTAGAAATGGATAATAAATTAGAATCTGAAGATTAAATTGTTTTTGAATTCTTATTTGAACTTTGTAATAAGTAAAATAAAGATAATTTAAAATGGAATTTTGAGAATTAGACTCAGAATTAAATTGTTTAAAGATTGGGATTATTAATTTAAAAATAAAGGTTAATTTGATTTAAGGGGTTAAATCAACATTTAAAAATTTAACTCGAATTTATATAATTCGAGATGGTTTAAATTTGAGATTTAAATTGAATTAATTCAAACCAAATTTAATTTGAATTAATGGGAATTGGGATTAATTCATATAGAAATTGAAATAATTTGAAATTGAAGTGGATTCTATTTGAAATTAGTCTAAATTAATTTGAATAATTTGGAATTGTAATTTAAGTGAATATGTTTAAAATCAAATGGAATTTGATTTGAATTTGGAAAGAAATTGTGGATAATTCAACTTGAATTGAGACTGGATTAATTGAATGGGAAATTAATTAAAATGGAGATTGGGAAGTTGAACAGTTTGGCTCTGGACTATTTTCAAAATAAATTGTTTTAATATAAATATATTTTTCCAAAACTATTTACTACACAACTTTTCCTTTTAAACCTAAAACTATCTTAAGCTTGTTTTACAATTACTTTTGGAACTATTTAACTATTTTACAACTGTTTTATAAACTAATTACTGTCTTTCTAGCTACTTTATAACTAGTTACCATTTTACAACTAATTTGTAATTATTTTACTATTTTTCAACTATCTTATGATTTCTTAACTATTTTACAGCTATTTTACAAACTAATGATTATTTTCCAACTATTTATTTAATTTTAAAATTTTGCAAGCTATTTTCTAAATATAAGCTGGACAGAGTTCAAACTGTTATTGATTAAATACCTAACTGAGATAAGAATTGAAGTGATAATCCAAATGGAGATTAAGGTAAATGTGAATAAGTGAATAAAATCAAAGTGAGAACGAATAGAAAAGGAAATTGATTTAACTGATAATCAATGAAGATAAATACGTAGGATGTACATATATTATTCTATTCGCATAGTGATTTGATCCAGATGCGAGCACAGAATTTTGAGATAATATTATCGATCCGAGTTGGGATTTTTCGCTTGATTTTCGACGGCGAACCTGGATATGGATTTTTGATTGATTCTGGATATTCTCTATCGTAGTTGTGACTATGCAAGGAGAATGACGGTTTCTGATCAAGAAATCAAATCTGAGTCCGCACTAGGAAGTCGGGTGGACAATACTAGTTCGGAAGTGGAATTGTGTGATCGAGTGAGCGATCCGATTGATATAGCGTACGAATGATATATGTACATCGTACGGTTTGGAATGAAATTGATATTGAAACTTTATGTATAAGAAACTGTAAAATGGTCTTTGAAATGAAAAGTATATTTTGTGAAAATATACGATGAGGTAAAATGAAACTGAAAATTTCTATGATTATGAAGAAAAGTAAAGAGTAATCAAATTTGAATATTTGAATTGGAATAAACAAAGTTATGTATCTTTGTTATATATATGATAAAACTCCCCTTGTTGAATCTATTGCTAGAAGAAAATGATTTTTGAAAGTATTTGAAATATAAAAGTGAATTTATACAAGTATAAAGTGATTCAAAAAAAACTTCCCAAGGATTTATATATATGTATATATAAATGATTTTGTGAAAATGATTTTAAAGAAATTTTTTTTGCGAACCTATGGATTTCTAAAAGGCTTTGATTTTTGAGGAAAATCAAATTTTGGAATTTGGGAAAAAGCCTAATATGAGGATTATCGATTTTGAGAATCGATATTGTAAAGGAGATTTATATGAGATTCATACTTGGTGTATGATTTGGAAAATACTATATGTGTATAGTATAAAGTGTTTTGAAAGTGGCTCTGGGAAAATAGGCGCTCCCTTGAATGAACTTCTCAAGAGTGCCACAGAGTGGCACTGCCTTGAGCCTCTAAGGGGAAGGTTCTAAAGATGATCTTGTGAGGAGTCCAGACAAACTAGTTCCTGAGGATTATTTGGTAGCAAAAGTCGATGGCGCTGATGCCTACAGGGGCATTTGGGTTATGCTGTGACGAAAGTGTAATTCGATGTCGCTGCGATCTACTGTGTGGACCATAGCGAAAATCGTGTGGAGGATGAGTGCCAACAGCCTACACTTGGTTTTGCCGGGATGGCAGCGTAACATCGGTAGACTGCGGTCTATGGTCAAGTGGAGGAGTTTCATTCTTTTGGCAACGAAATTTGATGGCGCTGATGCCTACAATTATATGGGTTTGTGCTGTGATAGCAACGTAAGGCCCGGGTATAACTGCGATCTGTAGCGGGTTCCATGGCGTAATCGAGGAGCGCGAAGACCTAAAGTTATCTGTAAATTTTGCTGGGACGGCAACGTAACCATCGAGTTAACTGCGACCATGGATGGGGGTGATGATTTCCAGAGCATTCTCACCAAAGATATTTCCTCTATTTTCAAAACTGTTTTCTATATTTTCATAAATTATTTTCCAAGTATTTTCACTTGGTGTTGAGAACGGGTTTACCAAGTACTTATAGATTTTCAGTCCTACGCCTAATCAACGTATGACCGAATTTCTGTGAGAACGAGGATGGACTTGTTGAAGCATCGAGTTATAAAAGTATTTTTATAAAAACTACTTTGGAATAATATTATATAGATAATAAAAAGTGTTTTAAAAATAATCAAAGAATATTTACCTGATTTTAAGCATTTTCGTAAATTCTGGCTTCATTCCTTTTCGAGGACGAAAAGTTTTAAAGGGGGGAGGAATGTGACGACCCAGAAATTTAGTAATATTATTTTGATAAGAATTCAATTTAATTAATTAAAATATAACTTAATATGTTAATATATATATATATGTGTATGTTTGGGAAAATAACTATGGTTTGAATATATACCTTGATATTAAAATATTCAACATAAAACTTAGCTTATTCACCTTAAATTAATATTAAGCTCTGCTATTTTAACTTTTGATCTATGTACATATTTGTTGTAATGTTGGCAATAATGTTTTAAAGGAAGACAAATATATCTTATGAATATTTAAAATAAAATATTGTTATAAAAATAAATATATATTATCAATAGAAGTATGAAATGAATAGAAGTATGAAAACAAATAATAAATAGTATATTATATGTTGAAAGTTTAACTTTAAAAAGAAATAAAAATAACAAAAATTTAGTTATGAAGTTATAAAAAGAATAAACACTTAGCAATGTAATGAGAAATGAAATTAACAAGACAAACTATATATATATATATGTGCTCACAAATCAAAAGCCAGGCTGCACCTTTTTGTTAAAAACAAAATGTATAAATGAACAAGCTTCTTTAATAAGACAAGGTAATATAGCTGAGTATGGTTTCAAAATCAGTTGAACAAACCTGGAAAAAAGATATAAGTACCGATATGATAATAAAACATGACAAATACATGTACAGGATGTACTGAATAGATTTAAAAAAATCAAGTGATAATGTTTCTAAACGTGAAAAGGACCAAGGCATTAAATGCCATCACCTCTAGCACAAGAACAACATCATATCAGCCTCCATATGGGAAAAAAATCTCTGACCCAACTAAGAAAATCTTGTACCAGTAAAAATTATCACCCTGTATACTTGTTCTATATACATACCAATCTTCCTATTCTATTTTTGTTGATCAAAACTGAGAACCAGAACATATTTTACAAACTATAACAAAATGCATCAATTAAACAAGCAAGGAGATAAAGAAGATCAAAGGGGTTTCAGCTAACAGTTTTCAAAAACCAAATTTGGCTCTCTGTTCAAAAACATCACCGTGAGTAAACATTTTATTTCAAACCCTGAAGTGAATTTAAATTTGATTTCATGTGATTTTTGAAATTAATTATCTTTGCATGTGTATATATATATATGTATGAACACTGTATGTATATTAGTGTTGAACTGTACATGTGGTTGCATCTTTATTTCCAGGTTACAGAGTCTACAACTAAATCAAAATTTCTTATCTTTTTATTTAAATCATTGTTAAGACTTGGATTAAAAACAAAATAGTGTAGTTTTAGCAAAATCTAAGTACTAAAAGTATGAATAAGTATGTCTTGTGTGAATATATGTTTGCATGATGGTTTTAAACTGAATGTATGTATATATGTGTACAGATAATTGTATGTATGTCTGTACAACAGTTTATCTACTATGTTCTTCAATTTCAAGTTACAAATTAAATGTAATGATCAACTGCTCCTTCTCTGATCAGTATTATGTTATGATGTTTAAATAAAAGTTGTTAGAAACAACAAGATTTAAATTCTAAAAATATTTTAAGCAAGAGTTGAAGACAGTATTAACCAGAATATATACATTACAGTAATAACTTGATTTTATCAAAATTCCAACATGATTAAATTGTAGATTCAAGTTTATAATCTGTTATATCTTTGAGAATTCGGATTTTTAATATAAAAATCATGATTTTAAATATGGTATATTGTGAGAAATCTTTGGATGATCAGAAAATGGGTTTAGACCTTTTTCTGGTGATTGTTGAGTTTCGGGTGGTCGGGGTTTTTGTCGAAGCAAGACTGGAGATCGGAGAAGTCGGAAAAAATGGTTGAAGAATTTCTCGAGCATGGTGGAGACGAAACGAGGGTGAACTAGGGTTTACAGCCTGTTGGGGGAGCCGACATTTTTGTATTGAATTCTCCATCGTGGTAGATGCGGGCTCGATCGCGAGTAGACCAATAGTTGCGTGGGCCTTGGGAGAAGAGTTGGTCAGAGTTTCCGAACTCCTGGTGGCCGAAGGAGGCAACAAGAGTAAGGTTTTGGTTATGATTCTTTCTGGTTTGGGTTCGTTTATGCTCGATCTCGTTTTCGAGTTCGATTCAAAGTTTGGGTGTTCGTTAACGAGTAGAGAGGCCACGTTCGATTTGCCGGAGGTAGTGGCGATGGTCGGAGACGTTCCGACCATCTGTACACGTGCACGGTGTTGTCGCGTGTCTGTAGTTGTTGAAGCTCTGGAAGTAGAGGAGGTGACTTCGAGTAGGGCTCGGGAAAACAAGGGTTTCCCTTAGGTTTAGCTCGGGATTGTTTCGAGTATACGAGAGTGTTTTAGTATAACAGTTTTCTTTAAATTTAAACTAAGTTTTAATGAAGAAAGAGGAAGCTCGGGAAAAAGTTGAGATAACTCGGGTGTTAGTCGAGTAGATCCTGGATTTACTCGGGTAAGGTAAATTTTATTTTCAAAGCTTTAAATTTAACAAAGACATGTTTTAAAACTAGTTAACTTAAAAACTATTTCTTTTAAATGATAATTGATTATTAAATGTTTGGTTGTTAAAGTTGAAATTTATTTTAAGTCATTAATTAATTTTATCCTTAAGATGTTTTTAAAAGCTTAATTAATCAAATAACTAAGTAGTTTAATTGAAAGATTAAGTGTTTTAAATTTTTAATTAAACTTTATGCGTTTTAAGTTAATGATAATTAATTCCAAAGTTTATTAATTTCGATAATGATTAAGAAAGTGATTAAGATAAATGAATTATCTTAAGACTAATTAAGGTTTGGGTAATTAAGATTTATTATTTAATTGATTGGTTATTAACTAAGATTAATTAATTAAGGATAATTACTGTGAATAGTTAAGGGTAATTTATTTGTGGAATTAATTAAAGGCTATTTACTTAATGTAATTAAAGATAATTAATCAAGAATGGTTAATTAAGATGGATAATTAAAAGACGATTAATTAATTGGTTTGTAATTAATTAAGGTTAAGTAAAGGTAATCTAAGTGATTAAAGATTTGTAATTAATTTAATTAGAGATAAATTAAATAAATTTTGGAAGTGATCAATCTTGCTTATGAATGATCGAATGATGTTCAATGACTTGAATTGGTTGATATCTCTACTATGAAATGTTTTGTGATATGATATGTTTGGTTTAAACTGTGATAATGTGGGTATCTATCGATGATGAATTACTGTGTAAAAGGTGACACCCTATATTTAAAGTTTGAATTGTATTTCACTTGAATAACTTGGGTTAAGATGACATTGGACTCGAAGAGACCGGAGTCGGGTATTAGTAAATACCCGAAACTACTTCGATTCTTTATAGATTGATATATGAAATCAATAAACTGGAATGGAATGATTTAAGTGAATTGGACCACTTAATCTAAGCTTTGGGTACTTAGAAATTGATATGTGGAATAAGTGATGTCTATAACAAATTGTGAATTTGTAAATTGAGACGAGTTACCCTGGGTTTTATGTAAGTTTTGGTGCTGTTGTATTTCATATTACATGGGTTTACTCACGCTGGTTTCCAGCCTGACCCGGGTGTTACTTTGATGTAATGCTCGGGTCAGACCGAGTATTACAGATTTTCAGGTAAGGACGTTCTGGATGGCAGGGACGTATGGAGTGTTTCCGCTGTGATATATTACAGTTTATTTGAGACATGTTGATTTTAACTGTCCAGTGTATGTATAAATGTTGTAACTCTGATGTAATGATATAAATTAACAGATATAGTATTCTTTTGTATAACTGTTATTATTTGATATTATATTTCATCCGCTGCGAATGTCAGATTCTATGACTTGTTTTCTATTTCTTCTTCTATCTCTTTTCTTCTTTTCCTAACGATCTAGAATTTTCGGGATCGAAAATTCCTGGGTCGTTACATTTTTATTGTTGTTTCCCCCTTTTAAAAATCATTTCTCACCATTAAAATCAATATAAAATTTTGACTCATATTCATTCATTTTCTCACAATATCCACGTTCTGAAAATCAAAGCTCATTATTTAAAATTCAAACCAAGTGTTGTTAAGCTCATAAATTAAGGTAGGCTCTTATAGTAACATTATAATTCACAAAACCCACATTAGGGAAAACACTTAGAATTACCACCCATAATCAAAACCGAATTATTTACGCTTTAAATTTGAATTAAGTTAATATTACTCGCTTGAACACAAAGATGAAGTTTTCTCTAAGCTCTAATAACTCTTGCTTTCTTGATTTTTTACTTTCTCTTCTCTTAATTTCGTCCGAAAATACAGGGACATCGTTAATGTTCTGTTGAAGCTTTTATTTTGTTTTAAGCTATTGAGAATAATGACAATGAAAAGTAAGGAAAGTGGAATGTTAAATATGGTAATGGGCTTCGATTAGGGGCGTAAATTGAACGATCGAATCAGACAGAGGTGTGCTTAGCTTCTGTCCCAAATAAAATTGGACCGGACAAGATTTATGCTCGTACAAATTTTGATGTTCCCATTCATGTGCTAAATGAAATCAGATGGACTTGGATCAATGTTTTTCGGCCATGAACTCGAATGGACATGGACGAGCATTGCTATTGACATTAGATTTTATGCTTTTTAATAGGGTTTCTATCAGCTTTACTATTTTTATCAGTATATACTGAAGTATAAGCATTTTATGAATCTTTACTCAATCAACCAACAAAACAATTATCATGAATATTTTGAAGAACATAGTGGATATGATGAATTACAAGAAATTCGAACAAATTCGACGAACACGAATCAGATGAGTTTTTTCTCATACAAACTATGATGTCCTAATTCATGTCCCAACTGAAAATCGAATGAACTCGGGGGAAAAAAATTTGGCCATGGACTCGAACACACATTGGATACTCATACAAAATTAATAGCCCCAGCTTCAATCGCATGGTTAATTATAAATAAATTACAGAGGTCAATACTTTTTTCATTTTATTCTTTTTTCAAAAAATCCTAGTTAATTATCTCATTTATAATTAGTTTATCTCGTTTGACTCTAATCTCATAACCATATTAATTATTATCACATCATCAACATATTCGACGTGGTTAAAAATGTTGTAAAATACAGATCGTTACATTGTATGAATAGAATTTAATAGACTTTTATTTTGTTTTCAGCAATAATTTTCTAAATTTGTAGAATTATATGGCTCAGTCTAGGTCTATTAATAAATATTTTCAGGTGCTTATAGTGTCGTATCCATATCCACATCCGAAATCATTGTTGAATTTTTGATTTTCTCATCCATAGATATGGACGGATGTTGAATAATTATCCTATCCGCTAACGATCAATAAATTTAAAAACATAAACAGAGAATTTTGATTTAATATTTTCTTTTTCAATTCCGGTGATTACAAAAGTATTCAGAATCAACATGATAATAAATATTTTTGAGCAGTCGATATGCATTAAATTATAATATAAACTATTCACTTAATAAAACAATAAATATACATGTTATATTGTACTAAAATACACATAATATAAACTATAATCCTAACAAAAACCAGATGAACAATTTTTGGATGTGGATGCCTTCGTATCCGCATCTTGTGACAAACCACATCTCGACTTTGAATTATAAATAAACAACCCACTTAGCCTTGCTGCATCTCCCTTGATTTTCAGTCATTCCGGTTATTGAGGCTTGAGGCTACGATTACCTTTTTAAGGAATTTATACTTAGAATGCTCATTGTCCCCCAATGACAATGTGTTGAAAACATTCATTCATACAAGTCTGTTCTAGGTCTGAATGAAACCGAAGTCACTATTCCTACCGCATCCATTTTGGGATCGTCCTCAGGATTAGTAGCGATTATCCCTTGAATTTCAATACGCCATCTTCGATTCCATGCTCTTGTCTTCTCTTCGAAAAATTTATTCGTTGGATCGAAGTGGTTTTCGGATAACTTATCTGATCCTGGTTTCTTCGAAAAAAACGTTCGATATTTCCGGTAAACTAAACCCCGATTGTTTAGGAACTAAATAGACAAAAATAAGATCGGAGATCATCTCCGAACCGTTAGTGGACAGATTTCCTTATCATCATCCTAGAAGAACGAAACGAGTTTATAGGTACAGTATAGCACCTTCGATGGTAACTCTACCATATAATCCCCGTGTTTCTCCTAGATATTTCCAAAGTTATGTTTTTGGGTCCAGATTTGATAGTCGGTTATTTAACTATCAAATAAACAATCATTCAACCAAAGATTCATTTCCCACTGAAATCACTAAGCCTTATTTAATTTGAATTTCGATAAATTTAATCATTTTTATCAAAAAGGTATATACTTATCTTATCCGAATAAGTATATTCACAAACCATACCTTTCGAAAATATTTGAAAAACCTTTTGAAATATATATGGAAAGCACCACACGTTATCAACCATGGATTCGTAGCTCAATGATTACATCTCTATCCTAGAGAAATCCAAACTTAACTGTAGGCACTCTCTGCCTCCCGATTTCGCCATGAAAGTATACCATTACTTTCCGAAAACTTTATTTAATAATTAATATACTTTTAAAACAATTAAAATAACTACATAACCTTGAAACAAATAATTAATTATGATTTATTAACAAAATTATATCGATTTACAAGACTTGTCTATAAAACATATAATTCATTTTGACAATTTAAAAATATTTAAATAACTAATTTTTTGAAATATTTTTAAACACTTTTAAATTACCTAGTTTAATAATTAAAAATCCTCTTTTTAAAACAAACTCAAGTTCTCGATAAAAGTATATTTTTCAATTCCAATATAACCAATCTAATATTTATAAATCTCTTTCGATTTATCACAAATTGATTTACGTCCCCTATTTCATAAATCCCTTTCTCACATTTCTAAAAGTAAATTCTGTCGTTTCTTTTTAAACCGATTTACCCATATCATTATAAATTCTTACTATGAATTTATATCTTCAACTTATCAAATGATAATCATTTCACTTTTATTTATAAACATTGTTTATAAGTCCCATAGTCTCATTTTAAGTTTACAACGGTTTCACATCACTTAAATTCCATTTATATAAAAATATCTTAAATTGAATTCCATTTATAAATTAACTTCTTAAATAACCCAACTATACTCCAAAAACTAACCAAATCTCGATTCTCCTTCTATTTTGCAAATTTAAAAATCTTATTTAAGATCTAGTATAACCAATTTTATGCTTATTTCAAATTCCCTTTTATTCTCCAAACTTGTTAAAAATCTTGATTTTAAAAACCCTTTTTATTTCAACAAGTATCACCCAAGAATTATTATTTAAAACCCTTTATATACATTACTCCAAAATCTCTATTTCCAATATCCTGAAATAGTTAAGTACCAATTTAAAGTCAAACCATTTATTTTATCCAAATAAATTTTTTTAAATAATCCAAAATCCTATATAAATACTTCACTTCCAAAATTGCTTTTCAATTTCTTTTCAAAATCAAATATATATTTATGGTATTCTAAAATACCAAAATCTAGGTCAATGCTACCATAGCATCCAATAAATTCAAATCACACTATAATCTATCACAGATTATTCAACATATCATATATCACTATAAATGAAATTAAATTCAACATTTTTGAGGAATCCAATTTGATCACTCCAACCTATTTTCCCTACAACCACTGATGTTAATACAACATAAAAGTACCAATCCCGCTTCGAGGCGGGATATCGCGGTAATACAAGGTCATCCGCTATTATGCGGGATGCATAGAGACTCATCTGGTAAAATATGTGGGAATATATCCAACTACTAATATATATATATACTACTATATATAATATCACATTCAACAGATAATAATTTGTCAATTCCACCAATCATCCTATAGTTAATTTTAATCATTTAAAATTAATTGTAGTAATCCAAATGAGTGAGATACTCACCTTGATTTTTATTTGTCAGACATTCTGATTTTAAATTATCTAAAATCTCAGCTGACTCTGAAAAATTCCAACCCGATTTCTATGCGTGGTATTCGATGCCACGAGCACAATGCAACTGTTTTCATTCATTTTGGACCTCGTACGAATGAGATATATATTTTATAAGCATCCGAATTTAATAATATAATTATTTGAATAAATTAAAAATATCAACAGTTAATTACCCTCTTAACCTTTCCACTGCTCTCATCCACGCGACCAGGATTCGACTGCGACGATAATCCAAATCGCGACTCCCTCGATGCGAGCACCGCTTGGACCGCCTACACCCTCAACGTTGTGCGCGACTTCCTCTAAGCACATCTGCTCTAGCCCATGGAATAACCTCGAACGATTCAAGCTCCTCCTGGCAAAATCGCCACTACGATGCCTGGTCTCGGCCATCTATGCGCATGTGATTCCCTACTCCTACTGCCGCCCTATGCCTGCACGCGATTCGTCCTCGACCTCCATCGCTCGTGCTGCCTTGCCTCTACCGTATCGACGTCATTTGGTCGCCATCGAGATTCGCGAGCGCTCGTGCTTCTCTGTTTTTTATCGAACAAATTCGATTTCGAACTGAAGGAGACCGAAGGGATATAATGTGATTTAAACGTGAAGGGGAGGGCTTGGGTATGAGGTCGGTCGGCTAAGATTTGACTTTTGATTTGATTTATTTATTTTCAAAATATCCCGCTTAGCGTATCTTGAAATTTCAAACCCTTATTGAGGCATGCCGCCTGGTGTTTCTAAGGTTATACCGCTATTCCAAACTTAATGGAACAAGTCTCGAGGTCTAATTCGACTGTATGTGAAAGACAGCTTTTTAAATCGACTATTAAATTAAATTCGATTAAATAATTTCTAGGCGTTTTCAGATCGCACAACCAAACGGTAAATCCAAACGCTATGAAATTTGATATTCGATAATAATACCCTATTACGGATCCAGGGGAACTGGTTTAGTCAAATTTCGAGACTGTGCCCTGGATCGTTATTTTTAACGCGTCGATTAAATCGACGATTTCTAAAAATTAGCGAAATCGCTTGAAATTTTCTGTTTTAAAATCTTACTAACTAAATTATAATTCCAAATCCAATATTTAAACCGTTTAAATATTCATAATCGAATGGAAAATATGGGTCGTTACATCCTCCTTATTAAAAGAATTTCGTCCCCGAAATTGCTAAGGTAGGAAACTTGCTCCAAACCGATTAACTTAACAAAACCCACTTAGTTAAACTCGATATTCACTTTTCTAAACCCTTAAGTTTCATTCAAAAACATTCAGTTCCATTTCTAATTCAAAACCCTTTATTTCAATTGCAATTTAAATCAATCCTTTTAGTTAACAAAATCTTTTCAGAAATTTCAAAAAATTTCTAACAACCTTAATTTCTAAAAAAAATTGGTAGACTCTCCCTTGTATGTAGAGCCTTTTGCAATATGACAAGAGAGATAAAAATATACACATCGACCTACACGGTCGGAAAACACAATATTTATCAATATTTATATATTTTTGCGGTATTTAATCCGAAAACGTACCTTATTTTAGCACTTTCTAGCGAGCGGCTTATTTAATATGCAATTGCGCAACCCAAATCTAGCCCAATAGTCTCCGGATACCTGTACTTACTCAATTTAACCCATGTAAGTACCAAAACACGAAAATTTACTAACATTTCATTCGTTTAGCTAGTTAAACACATAAATTTATAAACAATGTATTCTAACATATAACCATAAGCAATTATAAGTTAACGATACTAATTTAATTACTTTCAAATGATCCATATACTTTTTCATTCAATTCGAAGTGATTTACAACGCAATTATTTGCATTCAATCCATATTTATACCAAACAAATTCATATCCATTTCAAATTGATTTCAAAATCAATTTATACACATTCCATTTACTCGCAGAATTTTATTTACTTCCGTTTACGTCAAACGACAATTTTTCTATGCAAATTCGGCGATATTCATTTCATAAAATAACCATTTCAATTTATAGCTAGTTTAAATTGATTCCAAATCAATTTATATTTAATTCTATCCCATTTCAAATTGATTCTCAATCAATTCATTTACGTTCCATTCATATCCACATTCATTATATTCAAATCCATTTTATTAAGCTCAGAATCATTCAATGGTAATTTATTTATGAACCATTTCATACATTTTTTTTCCAGCCAAGCTTCCATCCAAAATTGTTAACTTAAGTTAATTCATTTACTCTTAATTAATTCAACTCTATAACTTAAGTTTGTTTCCCTTGCCTTCAAATTCCAATTCAAATTTTTGATTCCTTACTCAAATTCATTCTCGAATTTATTTAAATAATATACAAGGCCATATTCAATTTATTTTTACTTACATTGAATTTATTTATAACTTAAATCATCACTATTTCAAACAATTTCCATTTCACTCGACAATATTCCCAATTATATTTAATTCGCTTACAATTTAAGTCGAATTTTATTTATAACTCAAGTTCTATTCCAAATATCCACTTTTAATTCACAATCCAATTTTATTCAACCAAGTTAAGCTCCATTTTTGTTTATATTCAACATCTGATTTTTATTTCAAGAATCATTCTATTAAATCCACTTGAGTTCAAACTCATCTTATAACTAAAGTTTGGAATTTTATTTCTTCACCAAAATATCAAACCATTTTTATTTTTGGTTTTACCATTCCATTTTTCCAATTTGTAAAATATACGTTTACTTTTCGCCTTCTCAAAATTTCTATACGTAAGTTTATACCCCTTTTTAATCAAATTCAATTTGATTTACCATTCATTTGATTTCCATGACTCATGTCAATATTCAATTCACAACTAAAATTTAATGTTTTATTCAATTCGATATTGTTTCTAATCCAATCCAATTTTATTTAACTTAGTTTAAGTTAAATTTCAATTCATTCAATTCAATTTAACTTACTTAAGTAAAAATTCAATTCCAATTCTAACTCACTTTACTTTAACTTAACTTAAGTTAATTTTTTTAATCCACACAATTCTCTTTTACTAACTCAATTTATTTAACTCTACCCAAGTTAAATTTTATTTCATATAGGAATTCACATTTCCCAAGTTATAAATCCAAAAACTTATTTTTTTGGATTCACAAACCATACAGTTGAGAATTTCAAGATTCAAACACTCGGTTTCAATTTAAATCATTTGAAATCAAATATATAGCTCTTTCAGTTTTAACAAACCATTCTTTGTAATTTTCAAAACCAATTTGGTTTTATCCAACACAATTTTCCCTTCTAAAAGAATATTTGTTTTTCAAACAAAATCCTCGTATCAAATTACTACGGCAGCTACCCATCACTTAGAAACTCAAAAATGAACACCGATGATGTTACGATCATCATCAGAATTATTTTCCGACGACTAAAGTGAGTTTAGTGCTTCATCACTTCCAATATCCACTTAAAACACTTTCATTCAAAAAATATCCCAAAAATAATATCACCATTACTCTTTTCAACCATTTTGGAAAATATTTCCAAAACTTCCGAGATTTCAAAATCCCAAATACTCAGTTAAAACCAATTTAATACATTTCTCAAAGCTTCCGGGATTTTTAATTTCCAAATTCTGGTTTGAATCCATTTTAATTACAATCCATTTGTATAATTCGTACTTATACAAATTTTCAGTTGGTTATATAAACCATTTCCAATTTTATAATCTTATTTTGATTATAAAATAAAAACCAAACGCATCACTATAATAATTTTCAGAAAATTATTCTTTTTATTTCAAAATATAGTTTGGGTCAAATTATTTCATTTACCCGCTTAAAAACCATACTGTGTCGGTTTACCGTGTTTAATTATTTAGAAACTCCTATTGATTTAGTGGCGTCCCACAACTCGACCAGTATTTATATGTCACTCAACAGATAAATTAACACAATATAAAACAATTTATATTCACTAAAAAATATGCGCTCATATCTACTAATATACTCAAACTCATTTTAGGGTAGTACTGACCCTATCTCTAATGAGTAATCACCACCATAGCCAAGGTTCTCGCTTAACCTTCAGCACTATACCACTTGTGACGAACCAACTTTACGTACAGTCTAAGCTAACAATGTATCGGTATGTCGGATTTCCTCCTCAAACCATTTTTATTTTTGGTTTTACCATTCCATTTTTCCAATTTGTAATATATACGTTTACTTTTCGCCTTCTCAAAATTTCTATACTTAAGTTTATACCCCTTTTTAATCAAGTTCAATTTGAATTACCATTCATTTGATTTCCATGACTCATGTCAATATTCAATTCACAACTCAAATTTTATGTTTTATTCAATTCGATATTGTTTCTAATCCAATCCAATTTTATTTAACTTAGTTTAAGTTAAATTTCAATTCATTCAATTCAATTTAACTTACTTAAGTAAAAATTCAATTCCAATTCTAACTCACTTTACTTTAACTTACCTTAAGTTAATTTTTTTAATCCACACAATTCTCTTTTACTAACTCAATTTATTTAACTCTACCCAAGTTAAATTTTATTTCATATAGGAATTCACATTTCCCAAGTTATAAATCCAAAAACTTATTTTTTTGGATTCACAAACCATACAGTTGAGAATTTCAAGATTCAAACACTCGGTTTCAATTTAAATCATTTGAAATCAAATATATAGCTCTTTCGGTTTTAACAAACCATTCTTTGTAATTTTCAAAACCAATTTGGTTTTATCCAACAAAATTTTCCCTTCTAAAAGAATATTTGTTTTTCAAACAAAATCCTCGTATCAAATTACTACGGTAGCTACCCATCACTTAGAAACTCGAAAATGAACACCGATGATGTTACGATCATCATCAGAATTATTTTCCGACGACTAAAGTGAGTTTAGTGCTTCATCACTTCCAATATCCATTTAAAACACTTTCATTCAAAAAATATCCCAAAAATAATATCACCATTACTCTTTTCAACCATTTTGGAAAATATTTCCAAAACTTCCGAGATTTCAAAATCCCAAATACTCAGTTAAAGCCCATTTAATACATTTCTCAAAGCTTCCGGGATTTTTAATTTCCAAATTCTGGTTTGAATCCATTTTAATTACAATCCATTTGTATAATTCGTACTTATACAAATTTTTCAGTTGGTTATATAAACCATTTCCAATTTTATAATCTTATTTTGATTATAAAATAAAAACCAAACGCATCACTATAATAATTTTCAGAAAATTATTCTTTTTATTTCAAAATATAGTTTAGGTCAAATTATTTCATTTACCCGCTTAAAACCCATACTGTGTCGGTTTACCGTGTTTAATTATTTAGAAACTCCTATCAATTTAGTGGCGTCCCACAACTCGACCAGTATTTATATGTCACTCAACAGATAAATTAACACAATATAAAACAATTTATATTCACTAAAAAATACGCGCTCATATCTACTAATATACTCAAACTCATTTTAGTGTAGTACTGACCCTATCTCTAATGAGTAATCACCACCATAGCCAAGGTTCTCGCTTAACCTTCAGCACTATACCACTTGTGACGAACCAACTTTACGTACAGTCTAAATGTATCGGTATGTCGGATTTCCTCCTCAAACCATTTTTATTTTTGGTTTTACCATTCTATTTTTCCAATTTGTAATATATTCGTTTACTTTTCGCCTTCTCAAAATTTCTATACTTAATTTATACCCCTTTTTAATCAAATTCAATTTGATTTACCATTCATTTGATTTCCATGACTCATGTCAATATTCAATTCACAACTCAAATTTTATGTTTTATTCAATTCGATATTGTTTCTAATCCAATCCAATTTTATTTAACTTAGTTTAAGTTAAATTTCAATTCATTCAATTCAATTTAACTTACTTAAGTAAAAATTCAATTCCAATTCTAACTCACTTTACTTTAACTTACCTTAAGTTAATTTTTTTAATCCACACAATTCTCTTTTACTAACTCAATTTATTTAACTCTACCCAAGTTAAATTTTATTTCATATAGGAATTCACATTTCCCAAGTTATAAATCCAAAAAATTATTTTTTTGGATTCACAAACCATGCAGTTGAGAATTTCAAGATTCAAACACTCGGTTTCAATTTAAATCATTTGAAATCAAATATATAGCTCTTTCGGTTTTAACAAACCATTCTTTGTAATTTTCAAAACCAATTTGGTTTTATCCAACACAATTTTCCCTTCTAAAAGAATATTTGTTTTTCAAACAAAATCCTCGTATCAAATTACTACGGCAGCTATCCATCACTTAGAAACTCGAAAATGAACACCGATGATGATACGATCATCATCAGAATTATTTTCCGACGACTAAAGTGAGTTTAGTGCTTCATCACTTCCAATATCCACTTAAAACACTTTCATTCAAAAAATATCCCAAAAATAATATCACCATTACTCTTTTCAACCATTTTGGAAAATATTTCCAAAACTTCCGAGATTTCAAAATCCCAAATACTCAGTTAAAACCCATTTAATACATTTCTCAAAGCTTCCAGGATTTTTAATTTCAAAATTTTGGTTTGAATCCATTTTAATTACAATCCATTTGTATAATTCGTACTTATACAAATTTTTCAGTTGGTTATATAAACCATTTCCAATTTTATAATCTTATTTTGATTATAAAATAAAAACCAAACGCATCACTATAATAATTTTTAGAAAATTATTCTTTTTATTTCAAAATATAGTTTGGTTCAAATTATTTCATTTACCCGCTTAAAAACCATACTATGTCGGTTTACCGTGTTTAATTATTTAGAAACTATTATCGATTTAGTGGCGTCCCACAACTCGACCAGTATTTATATGTCACTCAACAGATAAATTAACACAATATAAAACAATTTATATTCACTAAAAAATACGCGCTCATATCTACTAATATACTCAAACTCATTTTAGGGTAGTACTGACCCTATCTCTAATGAGTAATCACCACCATAGCCAAGGTTCTTGCTTAACCTTCAGCACTATACCACTTGTGACGAACCAACTTTACGTACAGTCTAAGCTGACAATGTATCGGTATGTCGGATTTCCTCCTCAAACCATTTTTATTTTTGGTTTTACCATTCCATTTTTCCAATTTGTAATATATACGTTTACTTTTTTCCTTCTCAAAATTTCTATACTTAAGTTTATACCCCTTTTTAATCAAATTCAATTTGATTTACCATTCATTTGATTTCCATGACTCATGTCAATATTCAATTCACAACTCAAATTTTATGTTTTATTCAATTCGATATTGTTTCTAATCCAATCCAATTTTATTTAACTTAGTTTAAGTTAAATTTCAATTCATTCAATTCAATTTAACTTACTTAAGTAAAAATTCAATTCCAATTCTAACTCACTTTACTTTAACTTACCTTAAGTTAATTTTTTTAATCCACACAATTCTCTTTTACTAACTCAATTTATTTAACTCTACCCAAGTTAAATTTTATTTCATATAGGAATTCACATTTCCCAAGTTATAAATCCAAAAACTTATTTTTTTGGATTCACAAACCATACAGTTGAGAATTTCAAGATTCAAACACTCGGTTTCAATTTAAATCATTTGAAATCAAATATATAGCTCTTTCGGTTTTAACAAACCATTCTTTGTAATTTTCAAAACCAATTTGGTTTTATCCAACACAATTTTCCCTTCTAAAAGAATATTTGTTTTTCAAACAAAATCCTCGTATCAAATTACTACGGCAGCTATCCATCACTTAGAAACTCGAAAATGAACACCGATGATGTTACGATCATCATCAGAATTATTTTCCGACAACTAAAGTGAGTTTAGTACTTCATCACTTCCAATATCCACTTAAAACACTTTCATTCAAAAAATATCCCAAAAATAATATCACCATTACTCTTTTCAACCATTTTGGAAAATATTTCCAAAACTTCCGAGATTTCAAAATCCCAAATACTCAGTTAAAACCCATTTAATACATTTCTCAAAGCTTCCAGGATTTTTAATTTCAAAATTTTGGTTTGAATCCATTTTAATTACAATCCATTTGTATAATTCGTACTTATACAAATTTTTCAGTTGGTTATATAAACAATTTCCAATTTTATAATCTTATTTTGATTATAAAATAAAAACCAAACGCATCACTATAATAATTTTTAGAAAATTATTCTTTTTATTTCAAAATATAGTTTGGTTCAAATTATTTCATTTACCCGCTTAAAAACCATACTATGTCGGTTTACCGTGTTTAATTATTTAGAAACTATTATCGATTTAGTGGCGTCCCACAACTCGACCAGTATTTATATGTCACTCAACAGATAAATTAACACAATATAAAACAATTTATATTCACTAAAAAATACGCGCTCATATCTACTAATATACTCAAACTCATTTTAGGGTAGTACTGACCCTATCTCTAATGAGTAATCACCACCATAGCCAAGGTTCTTGCTTAACCTTCAGCACTATACCACTTGTGACGAACCAACTTTACGTACAGTCTAAGCTGACAATGTATCGGTATGTCGGATTTCCTCCTCAAACCATTTTTATTTTTGGTTTTACCATTCCATTTTTCCAATTTGTAATATATACGTTTACTTTTTTCCTTCTCAAAATTTCTATACTTAAGTTTATACCCCTTTTTAATCAAATTCAATTTGATTTACCATTCATTTGATTTCCATGACTCATGTCAATATTCAATTCACAACTCAAATTTTATGTTTTATTCAATTCGATATTGTTTCTAATCCAATCCAATTTTATTTAACTTAGTTTAAGTTAAATTTCAATTCATTCAATTCAATTTAACTTACTTAAGTAAAAATTCAATTCCAATTCTAACTCACTTTACTTTAACTTACCTTAAGTTAATTTTTTTAATCCACACAATTCTCTTTTACTAACTCAATTTATTTAACTCTACCCAAGTTAAATTTTATTTCATATAGGAATTCACATTTCCCAAGTTATAAATCCAAAAACTTATTTTTTTGGATTCACAAACCATACAGTTGAGAATTTCAAGATTCAAACACTCGGTTTCAATTTAAATCATTTGAAATCAAATATATAGCTCTTTCGGTTTTAACAAACCATTCTTTGTAATTTTCAAAACCAATTTGGTTTTATCCAACACAATTTTCCCTTCTAAAAGAATATTTGTTTTTCAAACAAAATCCTCGTATCAAATTACTACGGCAGCTACCCATCACTTAGAAACTCGAAAATGAACACCGATGATGTTACGATCATCATCAGAATTATTTTCTGACGACTAAAGTGAGTTTAGTGCTTCATCACTTCCAATATCCACTTAAAACACTTTCATTCAAAAAATATCCCAAAAATAATATCACCATTACTCTTTTCAACCGTTTTGGAAAATATTTCCAAAACTTCTGAGATTTTAAAATCCCAAATATTCAGTTAAAACCCATTTAATACATTTCTCAAAGCTTCCGGGATTTTTAATTTCCAAATTCTGGTTTGAATCCATTTTAATTACAATCCATTTGTATAATTCGTACTTATACAAATTTTCAGTTGGTTATATAAACCATTTCCAATTTTATAATCTTATTTTGATTATAAAATAAAAACCAAACACATCACTATAATAATTTTCCGAAAATTATTCTTTTTATTTCAAAATATAGTTTGGGTCAAATTATTTCATTTACCCGCTTAAAAACCATACTGTGTCGGTTTACCGTGTTTAATTATTTAGAAACTCCTATCGATTTAGTGGCATCCCACAACTCGACCAGTATTTATATGTCACTCAACAGATAAATTAACACAATATAAAACAATTTATATTCACTAAAAAATACGCGCTCATATTTACTAATATACTCAAACTCATTTTAGGGTAGTACTGACCCTATCTCTAATGAGTAATCACCACCATAGCCAAGGTTCTCGCTTAACCTTCAGCACTATACCACTTGTGACGAACCAACTTTACGTACAGTCTAAGCTGACAATGTATCGGTATGTCGGATTTCCTCCTCAAACCATTTTTATTTTTGGTTTTACCATTCCATTTTTCCAATTTGTAATATATACGTTTACTTTTTTCCTTCTCAAAATTTCTATACTTAAGTTTATACCCCTTTTTAATCAAATTCAATTTGATTTACCATTCATTTGATTTCCATGACTCATGTCAATATTCAATTCACAACTCAAATTTTATGTTTTATTCAATTCGATATTGTTTCTAATCCAATCCAATTTTATTTAACTTAGTTTAAGTTAAATTTCAATTCATTCAATTCAATTTAACTTACTTAAGTAAAAATTCAATTCCAATTCTAACTCACTTTACTTTAACTTACCTTAAGTTAATTTTTTTAATCCACACAATTCTCTTTTACTAACTCAATTTATTTAACTCTACCCAAGTTAAATTTTATTTCATATAGGAATTCACATTTCCCAAGTTATAAATCCAAAAACTTATTTTTTTGGATTCACAAACCATACAGTTGAGAATTTCAAGATTCAAACACTCGGTTTCAATTTAAATCATTTGAAATCAAATATATAGCTCTTTCGGTTTTAACAAACCATTCTTTGTAATTTTCAAAACCAATTTGGTTTTATCCAACACAATTTTCCCTTCTAAAAGAATATTTGTTTTTCAAACAAAATCCTCGTATCAAATTACTACGGCAGCTACCCATCACTTAGAAACTCAAAAATGAACACCGATGATGTTACGATCATCATCAGAATTATTTTCCGACGACTAAAGTGAGTTTAGTGCTTCATCACTTCCAATATCCACTTAAAACACTTTCATTCAAAAAATATCCCAAAAATAATATCACCATTACTCTTTTCAACCGTTTTGAAAAATATTTCCAAAACTTCTGAGATTTCAAAATCCCAAATACTCAGTTAAAACCCATTTAATACATTTCCCAAAGCTTCCGGGATTTTTAATTTCCAAATTCTGGTTTGAATCCATTTTAATTACAATCCATTTGTATAATTCGTACTTATACAAATTTTCAGTTGGTTATATAAACCATTTCCAATTTTATAATCTTATTTTGATTATAAAATAAAAACCAAACACATCACTATAATAATTTTCAGAAAATTATTCTTTTTATTTCAAAATATAGTTTGGGTCAAATTATTTCATTTACCCGCTTAAAAACCATACTGTGTCGGTTTACCGTGTTTAATTATTTAGAAACTCCTATCGATTTAGTGGCGTCCCACAACTCGACCAGTATTTATATGTCACTCAACAGATAAATTAACACAATATAAAACAATTTATATTCACTAAAAAATACGCGCTCATATCTACTAATATACTCAAACTCATTTTAGGGTAGTACTGACCCTATCTCTAATGAGTAATCACCACCATAGCCAAGGTTCTCGCTTAACCTTCAGCACTATACCACTTGTGACGAACCAACTTTACGTACAGTCTAAGCTGACAATATAACCGCACAAGTCAGCTCAAATTGCACAAAAAGGCGGATTGTTAGAGGCGAAGAAGAAAGGGTAGAAGAAAATAGAACAACAACACGGAATCTCACAATCGCAACGGAACAATATATAATAGATAATAACATGTCTTTATACAAAAAGAACTATAACTGTTATTTATACATACCATCATCAGAGTACAGCTGTGACGACCCGGAATTTTGGATATTTGAAATGGGAATATTTAATTGATTTTAAGTATTCAAAAGGATAATTTTGACTTGAATTTCAAATATCACTTTTTATTGGGTGATTTAATTATTGAATTTAAATAATTGGGAATTGAGAAAATTGTTGAATCTTGGGTTTTAAGTTTGTTAAAAATATTTCTAAGGCTTATAAAATTTGTATTATCAATGTTGAAGATAATAGAACTTTTAAAATCGAATTTAAAAGTTATTTGTTCAAGTTTAAAAATATATCGTTTAAATCGGTATTTAAAAAAAAGCCTTCCGAGGCACAGTCTCGGAATTCGATGAAACTAGTTCCATTGGATTTGTAATATTGTATTACTATCGGATTTCAAATTTCGTAGGGATTGGAGTTGTTGTGTGAGCGTACGACATATAAACGCTTTAAAATTTATATCAAAATTTTAATATAATAACTGGGTCCAAAAAGCTATCTTCTCCATACGATCGAGTTAGGCCTCGAAAACCTTTTCTATTGAGTTCGAAATAGGGGTATAACATTATAGACGCCTAACGGCATGCCTCGATAGAAGATCAAAATTTTAAGTTGCTAAAACGAGATATTTCCAATATTAAAAATTTATATTTATCTAGTCAGAAATCAAGTCAAGCCGCCTTCCATCTTCTCAAAACGAAATTTGCTGCTCACGCAAGGGATCAAATCCTGTCTCTTTTCTTGTTCAAGCACGCTACTTTCCCTTTCAAAATCATATCTCCTCTCTTCCTCCGCCTTCAGTTCATAACTCATGAAAATATAGAGAGAAAAAAAGAAAAAGAAAAAAAAAGTAATCTCGAAGCTAAGAATATGGCCGCATACGTATACTTTTCCTTCCTCTTCTTTTTAAATCAATCTCCTTCCCCTTTTCAAAAATTGAAATCGCACCTTTTCAATTCCCAGAAAAGAAAATATTTGAACCAAATCAAAATCAAAGTTGAGCCAAACATCATGAAGCTTGAACGCGAGTTTTTCGGTGGTTATTATTTGGGTGGGGCTTTTGCAGCCAAGGCTGAGGGTGAGGAGGCGTCGACGACTTCGTAAATGATGCCGACGTGTGGAGTTCGTTTGAGTTCGATGGGTGGCGACGTCGGTCGCAAGGACTCGAGCTCGAGATTGCAGGAAGGTCGGAGCTATGGTGATGTGGGTGACGAAGTGGGATGATCTGGCTATGGTTTGGGGTTCGCGAGCGTCTTCGCGATGGTGAAGAGGGGTGTCGAAGCATGGGTTCGCGTTTTCTTTTCTCGGTATGGTATGTTAGTCTTGTTTTATTATTATTATTTTTCCCCTTCATTTTTATTTTATTATTTAACTCAATATATATTTACTGTTTTACAACCCGATTCATGTTTTATAAATATATACTATTTTATAAATATACCGTTTTAATTTAAGTTTAAAATCAGATTTCTATTAAAGAAGAAAGTTTTTACAGTAAAGCAAATTACTGTTATTGTTATTTAAGAAAGAAGAAAAATTAATAGATATATAAATAAATATATCTATAAAAATATACATACCTATTTTCACTTACTAGCTTATTTTGAAAAATGTATTATAGTGATTTAAAGTGTTTAATAAACTTATTAATTGTTTGTTACCAAAATTATTTGAAAGAAATTTTGTTTAAGTTAAATTATTAGCAAATTAAATCTATTTAAAATGTAAATTTATTATTCGATTAGTTGAAATGATAATAAGACATATAATGTTTATTCAAGGTCAAAAATTGAGAAACCAAGGCAATATTGAAGTGGATTGCAGATAAAAGCAAAGGTGAGTTAATCTCACTCTTCTGGATTGCTATTAAAATTTAAATGGTTAAATTTAAATAATTGGTTGGATGATTGAATTGTTTTGATGTGCTATATTATATATAGTAGTATATATAGTATATATTGGAGTGATTGATTCCCGCATTATATAGCGGATGAGACCCTATGTGCCGCATAATAGCGGATGATATTATATAAACCCATATACCGCGATATTCCACCTCGAAGTGGAATTGGTATTGTGCTAACATCTATGGATGTAGGGAAACAGGTTAGGGATCCAACTGGATTCCTCAAAATTATTTAGTTTGTTCTAATAATTATGTGATATGATTATCTGATATTTTGTGATGAATTATATTGATAATTTGAGATGATGGATGCTATGGTTTGATTGAATATATTTGGGTATACTGTGTTACCAAAATATATAGATTGGATTTTTGGAAAGAAATAAAAGAGTAAATTTTTAAGTAAATAATTATAGAGAATTTAAATAAATTAAAGAATGAATTGGGAAAGGATAAAAGTGATTTTCAAATTCTGTTAAATAAATTCCGAGTATGGGAAAGGAGATTTTGAATAAAAGGGGAAATATTAAATTTTTAAACCTAAGTGATGTTATTTAAAGGGATAAAGAAGGATTTTTGAAAACCTAAAATTAATATTTTCAGTTTAAAGATTTTAAATCATAATAAAGAAATAAAATCTGAAAGTTAATGGATTTTGAAAAAAATGAAGTAAGTAAGGAAATTTATTTCAAAGTGAAGTAAATTAGAAATCAATTGGAAATTGATTTAGGTGTTTAAAATTGGAATTTTAAAAGAGAAGTGAGATTTTAGAATTTACAAACTGGGTTTATAAAGTGAAATATAATATCGGTGGATATTTGGAAATATAAATTCAAGGTGGGAATTTATAAAGGAATGTGAATTTGTTTAAAAATAAATAGTGATTTATTTTTAAAGATGTGAAAGAGAAGTATATTTCCCTGGATGGCCAAGTACGTTTTCAAAGCAAATTTTTAAGTACAAGTGAAAAATGTTAAAAGTTGTTGTAAAAATATGTTTTAGAAAATCTATTATTTTTAAATGTTTAAGTTTAAACTAAGTATTATTTTCAAATTTATTTTAGTAGTAATATTTAAAGGTGACTTAGTATTATGTTTTGAAAAGATGAAAATTTAGTTTTATATTTTATAAAGTAGCTTTATTTAAAATATTCCTAAAGTATAAATTTTTGAATAAAGTATTAAAGTAGTTTTTAATTTAAAGTATATTTTATAATTAAGTGTTTCTAAATTATTTTTAAAAATCTAAAGTAATTGTACTTGGTGTTTTCAGTGGAAATAAATATTTGGGAAATTTATTCCACGAGAGAAGGACGGTTTGAAAACTTTTTTCAAAAGGGTTGAAATGGAAATATATCTTGCGAAGATATTGTGAGGTAAATAAATAATTTGGAAATTATTTATGTTTGATGGATATTTGTGAATGTTAATTGATAGTTAAATAACCGACTATCAATATTGGCCAATGCGCTGATCGTTTCGAAGAGACCGGGATCGGGATTAATTTCTCGAAAACCACTTCGATCCGGTTTGTACGTTTTCGTGGGGAAAACAAGTTGGAGTCGAAGATGGAGCAGTGAAGTGCAAGGGCTAGTCGCTACTAATCCTGAGGGTGATTCCAAAATGGATGTAGTAGGAGTAGTGCCTTCGGTTCCGTTCGAACCCGAAATGGACTTGTATTGATGAATGCTTCCGGAACATCGTCAGGTGGACGGTGGGCATTTGAAGAGATGTGTTCTAAAAGGTAACGCTTAGCCTCGAGCCTCATCAATCTGGAATAACTGTAAATCAGGGGTTATGCAGCAAGGCTATGTGGGTAGCACCCATTAGGGTGAGGTCATCCCTGTCTAGATGTCCCTTTTTATTTCGGCTTAGTGGTGCGGTTGCTGATCCTAACCGTGGGGTGATCTTACTCGGAATTATCCAGTAAGGGATAGTTCCGGCCTTGTGTTGCAGGGGATCGGGTGTGGTCCTCGGTATGCTGATCTAGACTAGGTACTGTGACAGGTGGTACCCCAATGCCAGTCATTAGTTGGAAATCCATTCTCCCTACGCGCTTGTACGGTTTTGATTGTGCCCAACTATTGCTGAAACGTGAGATGCAAGCATTTCAGCTAGATTCTATTTTACTTTCAATAGACACTATTATAATATCAGACGGATTTGATAAAAAGTGTTTTGGCTATCGTAAGGTAAAAACCCGACATGTTTATTTGTGGCGCGGTCTTACGAGATGCTTTTGATTTCAAAGAGTTTGGAAACTTTAATAATCCAATTGAGTGTGTTTTCTCACGCTGGTTTTCCAGAATGACTCGGGTGCTATTTTATTATAATGCTCGGGTCAGACCGAGTATTATAGGATACAGGATATGATGCTGTGGAGATCAAGACGAGCTGGATGGCGAGACGTATCACACGTATATGATGTATATTCCGATGTGTTGTGTATGTTGTGTATTCTGTATGTGGGACAAGTTATTATAACTGTCCTGAATTGTGATGTTGATTGTATTGTACTCTGATGTTGTATTCTGATGATGTATGTATAAACAGATATAGTTTCTTTCTGTAAAGATCAATTATTATCTATTATATTTTATTCCGTTGCGTTTGTGAGATTCTGATGTTGTTTCTATTTTCTTCTTCTACCTCTTTCTTCTTTAACCCAAATGGTTCGTATTTCCGTTCTTCTTGAGTAGATTTGATGGAGATTAATGTCAATTCAAGGGGTACGAGTTTGCGGGCTGTTACAACAGCAAATCAAAAACTCAATACTGGACAGTTATAATAACTTGTCCTCACTAATACTGACCATACAGCCTACAATGCACAACGAAATATAATCAAGTACGTGTAATACGTCCTCATCATCCGGCTCGTCTCCTAAGCTCCGTCGTATCCTAACCTAATCCTGTAATACTCGATCTGTCCCGAGCATTATAATAAAATAACACCCTAGTCAGTCTGGAAAACTAGCGTGAGAAAACACACTTAATTTGAATTATTAAAGTTATCAAAATCCTTTGAAAAACAAAGGTATCTCGTAAGATCACGCCACGCATAAACATGACGGGTTTTTACCTTACGATAACCAAAATATTTTATATCAAAATCATTTGATACTATAATAGTGTCTAAGTACAAATACTTATTCAAATAGCCGAAATTGTTACATTATTAAATTCCAGCATACTAGGCTCTATAACCAAAACCGTAAAGGCACGTATTGAAGAATGGATTTCCATACAATGACTAGGCACTGAGGTACCACCTATCACAGTATATGTTAACTCCACTTTTGAAGCGACCTAAATTTACAAGCGACCTAACGACCTAAAATTCCAACGACCTATAGCTCTAGCGACCTAACATCACAAAGCAACCAAACGACCTAAAACCAGAATAGTTTAACGACCTAACAGAGACAACGACCTAAAGTGTGAAGTAACCCAGCGACCTAAAGACTTCATGACCTGAAAACTTAACACACAAGCAACCTAACGGAGAAGAAGTTCTACAACGAGCTGATGTGAGACAACCTAAGTACCTAACGAGCTAGCGACCTAAAGGATGGAACGAGCTAGCGACCTAAAAGGGCAGCGACCTAGCGAGTTATCACAAAATAAAGCCGTTCGCTTATAGGCCGCTCCCAACTTTAAGTCGCTAACAATTTTCCTTAGGTCGCTCACGACCTAAACAAACCCAGACAAATTCTTATGCCGCTCCTCTCCTAGGTCGCTCACGACCTACGACCTATCCAAGGTCGCTCACGACCTACAACTTAGCAACTTATTCAGACAGAACAAGTGAAACTCCGCTTCTAGGACTCTGGCGACCTACGACCTACCTTAGGTTGTCCACGACCTATGACATTCAAATGATCAAGTGCAAACCTATTAAGTCGTAGCCCGTACTCCATAGGTCGCTCATGACCTACGACCTATCCATAGGTCGCTCACGACCTATGACCTAACTCCAAATTCTCCCTATAAATACCCCCCCTACTCCAACTTAAAGGGGACTTTCGGATCATTTCTGGAATGCCTATACTCTGCTATTTTCTTGACTCATCGAACACTTCAAGCACTCCAAACACCAAAGACGCTTCAACGAACTTCAAGAGGAGATCGAACACATTCAACATGAATTCGAAAGATTCTTCTCCATACAAGTTCTAGCTACTCGTCTAAAGTGTGTTGTAATCAAAGTGTATTGTAAAGTGTTGTAACCGAATCATCAATAAAGAAGATAAAGTGGACGTAGGCTTAATTTCGAGCCGAACCACTATAAAACTAATGTCTCTTTACTTTTCTGCTAATTTCTAGTTCCCGTACCAACGGGTGGTGCTTTCACATTACTAATACTCACACCGAGGTGTTAGCGTCGATTTTCATGTTAACATTTTGATGCTTTCACTGAGAATTGAACTCAGGAATATTGTCACCATTGCTTCACAAAAGCCCATGGAAAAAGTTTCTTTGAAAACCAGAAATTTGTCGGAAATAATGGCTCCCGGAAGAAAGAGCAAGTCTACCAGATCCGTCAATACTCATGATAACACTGCTACTTCTCCTTCATCAAGTCAAGCAGCTCCAAGCATTGGAGTGACACGAGTGGAGTTAGATGCTGCTGTGTCTGGGTTGTATCAGCAAATTGAAACCCAGAACACCTTAATGCTAGAAAGGTTGAATGTTATGCTCGGAGCTAACCATCAACCAACGAATAATGAAGAAAATTTTGCTATTGCTGTTCACAACTCTGAAGGGAGGAACATTCCTCAAAGGGCATCTGGCACTGCCGAAGGGGCACCTCCCCAAGCCAGAGTAACAAGGCCGCAGCCAATTCTCCACGAACGGTCGTTTAAGCAAACTTCCGAGAAAATGGCTGATGTCTGCCCCGTAGAGCCTTTGAACAACGAGGAATACCTCACGGAAATGATACGACGGATCATGAAAGAGAACATGCAAAGAAATGAAGATGAGAACGACTGGGGGTTTGCTCCAAGTAAGACTCCGTTCACTGAGAAAATTCTAAAAGCTGAATTTCCAAAAAAGTTTGTTCCTCCTACCATTCCAACTTACCGAGGAACAAGCGACCCTAACCAATTTTTGTACAAGTACGACTGGCACATGACGGGTGCCAGGGCAACAAATGAAATTAAATGCCGGTACTTTCCGGTGTACTTGGAAGGAGTGGCACTACTCTGGTTTACAAAGCTGTCGGCCCGATCTGTAGACCAGTTCTCTGATTTAACCCGGAAGTTTAAAGAGCAATTCAGACTATATGCTTCGAAGGCAAAAGACATAATGTCATTATCCAGCCTTGAGCAAAATCCGGGAGAGTCTATCAAGTCCTTCTTGAATCGTTTCAATATAGCTCTGGCTGAAGTCGACAATGCGGAGCCACATATGGTTTTGACTTATTTGATGCGGGCTGTCGATAAGTCAAGTGAATTTGGGAAATGGCTGAAAATGAAGGAGCTAAATTCACTCGAGAAATTTTATAAGAAAGCTGACGAGTTCGTGCGCTTGGAAAATCTTTCTGCGCCAACGAAAGTGGTGACGACAGGGGTGGAGAATAACATTGCTGCTTCAACTAACAAAGATTCTGGAGGCCAGAAGAGGGAGAATAATGATGGCAAGAAACAAAAGGATATACAGAAACCTCGCTTCTTTAAACCCTCAGATTTCACCCCCTTAACTGACACTCCGGAAAATATCTTCTTCGCCACCAAAGATGCCATGGAATATCCTAAACCAGCTGAGATAAAGCCTGGAAAGAATGCTATGCGGAATGGAAAATTTTGTCGATTTCATAACCAACCCGGCCATGATACCAATGAATGTCGTCATTTGAAGATCTTGATTGAATAATTGTTAAGACAAAACAAGCTGCAACAGTATGTTAAGAGGAACAGGAATGACCCAGCTTTGTCTGCTCAGGGGAAGCAACTCCCTGCTCACCCATCTGGCTCAGGTGAGGGGACTACCACACATGAATCTGAAAGGCCTGTTATCAATGTGATTACAGGAGGCCCACACCCAGCGGGCAGAAGTTGGGGTGAGATGGAAAGACACGCTCGTGCTCTGAAATATGCCCCAGCAGAAGAGGATGTTTTTGTTTTGGAAGATGCTGCACCCCTGAAACAGCAAAGAACTTCTAATAATGATATTGTGTTTAGAGCTAGGGATTCTATGGGTGTTGAAGCTCCAACCATGGATCCCTTGGTCATTTCTGCAGGAATTGGGCCAGCAATTGTAAGACGGGTGCTTGTTGATTGTGGCGCCTCTTTCAATATACTCTTCGAGAAGACATTCGATCAAATGAAAATTCCAATGGTTGATGTTCAGGCTTCATCGCAGAAGGTTGTTGGGTTTACTGGGGAACCACAGCAGCCAATTGGAACTGTCGACTTGTTTGTGGAACTTGGAGAGGGACAGAAAAAGATGGTTCGAAAACAGACTTTTGTAATTGTTGACGGATTTTCTGCCTACAATGCCTTCGTGGGCCGGCCAACTCTAGCTGCATTAAAGGCCATTCTCGCCCCATGGTGCCTAACTATGAAATTTCCCACAGATAATGGTGTTGGTGTCATTAAAGGGGATCAAAATGCTGGACGGGAATGCTATCTTATAGAGCTTCGAGAGGCAAGGAAGAGAGAGATGGGAAAAGATGTGGCAGCCCCGCTCTGCATCAAAAAGCCAACCTTGTAGCAAGTACAGGGTGGCCCCTGCACTGGTGAGCATAGTGGTGCAAGGAAAGAAATGGACCCCAGAAAGGCCAGTGCAGGGGAGAATAGAGTGGTGCCAGTGGAAATAACGGTACCAGTACCTGTTGACCTTAAAGACCCAAACAAAGTGCTAAATGTGGGTTCACAACTTAGTGTAGCAGTTTAAAATATGCTGATATCATTTTTGAAAGAAAATCTGGATGTATTCGCCTGGAGTCACGCCGATATGTGTGGAATATCTCCGAAGATTGCTGTACATACTTTGAATATTGATCCGAAGTTCACACCCGTGAAGTAGAAAAGAAGAACCCAGGGTCAAGAGAGGTCAGCAGCGCTAGAAGAAGAAGTAGATCGGCTCATGGAGAATGGTTTCATCAGAGAGTCTACTTATCCAAATTGGGTTTCAAATCCAGTACTGGTTAAAAAAGCAAATGGAAAGTGGAGAGTATGCATCGACTTTTCAGATCTAAACAAAGCATGCCCCAAAGACTGCTTCCCGTTGCCCAGAATTGATCAATTGGTAGATGGAACAGCTGGGCACGAGTTGTTGTCTTTTATGGATGCTTACTCCGGGTATAATCAGATTATGATGCATGAGCCAGATCAGGAGAACACGAGCTTCATCACTGATGCTGGTCTTTACTGCTATAAAGTCATGCCTTTCGGACTGAAGAATGCGGGGGCAACCTACCAAAGGCTTGTTAATGCAATGTTCAAACCACAACTTGGGAAAACTATGGAAGTTTATGTCGATGACATGTTGGTGAAATCAAAGAAAGCAGTTGACCATATGGATCACTTAGCAGAAATGTTCGCAATCCTATGAAAGTATGGAATGAAGCTCAATCCTTTAAAATGTTCATTGGGAGTGGAGTCCGGGAAATTCTTGGGATTTATTGTAAGCGCTAGGGGCATTGAAGCTAATCCTGCTCAAATTACTGCTCTGAGAGAAGTCAAAGCCCTAGGACAAAGAAGGAATTGCAAAGCCTCAATGGGAAAGTTGCTGCTTTAAGTCGGTTTATTTCCAAAGCCACTGATAAATGCATTCCCTTCTTTGACGCTCTAAAGAAAGGAAAGAAAAACTT
Organism: Allium fistulosum; assembly: GCA_030737815.1. Taxonomy (NCBI): domain Eukaryota; kingdom Viridiplantae; phylum Streptophyta; class Magnoliopsida; order Asparagales; family Amaryllidaceae; genus Allium; species Allium fistulosum. The sequence goes on along the minus strand of CM060902.1, from coordinate 728,569,299 downwards.
CGAATGGACTCCTGAATGCTAGAAAGCTTTCGATGAACTAATCCGTCACATGGAAGCGCCTCCAATACTTTCCAAGCCCAACAATGGCGAAGATCTTTTCATATACTTAGCAGTTTCATCTCATGCCCTGAGTGCAGCATTAGTACGGGAAGATGCAAAAGTTCAGCGCCCGGTCTACTATATCAGCAAAAGATTCACTGGGGCAGAAATGAATTATTCAAAGCTAGAAAAGCTCGCCTATTGTCTACTAATTGCTTCCAGAAAGTTGAGGCCATATTTTCAAGCTCACCCTATCAAAGTTCTCACCGATCAGCCCCTAAAGCAAGCCCTATTTCACCCTGAAACTTCGGGCCATCTTCTGAAGTGGAATATTGAACTTAGCCAGTATGATATCAGTTACCATCCCCGACGAGCAATCAATGGACAAGCTTTAGCAGATTTTATTGCAGAGTACACAGATAAGGGTGACAGTGAGGAAGAGGTTACACTTGACATCCCAACCAGATGGAAGTTATATGTTGATGGCGCAAGAAATGATTACTGTTCCGGAGCTGGGGTTGTGCTAGAAACCCCCGAAGGGCGATCACTATGTTACGCATTGAGACTGGAATTTCCTTCTACAAATAATGAAGCAGAATATGAAGCTCTAATTGCTGGATTAAAGATTGCAAAAGAATTGAACATCAAAGCATTGCAGGTCTTCAGTGATTCTCAGCTTATTGTGTGTCAAGTCAAGAAAGAGTTTCAAACTAAAGGAGGAAATCTGCCTGCTTACTTGTCAAAGGCCTGTGAGCTTCTCGACGATTTCGATCACTATTCGATAAGCCACATACCTCGGGAAGAAAACATGAAGGCGGATTCTCTCGCAAAGTATTCAAGTTCCGAAGAAGCTCAATTATTGGGATTGGTTCCTGTGGAAGTCTTAGCAGCTCCAAGCACTGTTGAGGGTGATATCGACTGGATTAAGGCTGTATCTCAAGAACAGGAGTCATGGATGACCCCGATCAAAGTATATCTACTCAACGGCTCCCTGCCGGAAAATTCTAAAGAACGTCGAAAGCTGTTAAGAAAATCCTCGAGATATGTAATTCAAGACGGCCAATTATATAGGCGAGGATTCTCAATGCCATTACTCCGATGTGTAACCAAGGAAGAAGCCAAGGCAATTTTAGCAGAGGTGCACGGAGGAGAATGTGGGGATCATTCAGGTGGCCAAACTCTTGCCAAGAAAGTTCTCCGGTATGGGTATTTCTGGCCAGATATTAATCAAGACGCCGCTATCTACTCCCGAAAGTGTGATAAGTGCCAGAGGTTTGCAAAAATCCCAAGAGCACCTTCCATCGAACTAACACAGATGATCAGTCCATGGCCATTCGCCATTTGGGGGATAGATCTAATCGGACCTTTACCAATTACCAAGTCGGGAATCAAATATGCTATTGTTGCTGTTGATTATTTCACTAAATGGGCTGAAGCTGAACCTTTGGCTACTATTACCTCTAAGAAGATGATAAATTTTGTGACTAAAAATATCATTTGCAGGTATGGTGTGCCGCAGAAGATAATCACAGACAACGGTACTCAATTCGAAAGCGAAGAGTTCCAAGACTTTTGCAAGCGATTCAAAATCCGAAAAAGCTTCTCAACAGTGGCTCATCCGCAGGCAAACGGGCAAGTGGAAGCAGTGAACAAGATTATCAAATCAACCATCAAAAAGCAGCTTGAAAAAGCAAAAGGTGGTTGGGTTGATAGGCTGCCACTAGCACTATGGGCATACAGAACAACCCATAAAACTGCGACTGGGCACACTCCATTCTCATTGGCATACGGATCGGAAGCGATGATTCCAGTGGAAATAGAAGTCCCTTCACACAGGAGAATTCATTTCAACCAGGCTGAAAACGAAAAATTGCAACTCGAAGCACTTGACTTTCTTGATGAAAGAAGGGAAGAAGCTAGGCTCAGAGTTGCGGCCCATCAGCAAAGGATAGCCAGGCACTTCAACTCTAAAGTTCGCCAACGCAGCTTTGAGATCGGAGACTTAGTCTTGAAAAGGATCATGACAGCAACCGGAGTGTTTGGACCAAATTGGGAAGGACCATATGTCATAGGCAATAAACTTCTTAATGGTACCTTCAAACTCACAACTGTCGAAGGAGATCTAATCCCGAGAGCCTGAAGCAGCAACCATTTGCATCCATATTTTACTTAAAAAAAAGGCTCTGCTTAAAATTGTAAAATGATTATGGATGTATCAGCTGTATTGTAAACCATTGTAAAATCAGTGAAAATCAATAAAAGAACTATAAAGTGGATGTAGGCCCAATTCTTGGCCGAACCACTATAAATTCTGTGTTTTTTATTATTATAAAATGCTTGTTTCATTTCGATGTGTAAATACTCTAAATGTATTGCTAAAATGTCGATTTAATATTGCAGGCCATTAAAACAAAGCTTACCCATCACAAGGTCAAGCGAGCCCTGTAAATCACTCGATAAACAAACTTCAAGCCACAAAAACTTCCAGATTCAATTCCAACATAAGATGAACTTCACGCAAAAAAGTTGATGATTCCGCCGAATGGGCACTTTCCCAAAGGAAAGGAACCATGCCCTTGTTAACTAATTACGATCGTCTGTACAAACAGACATCTAATTAGATAGCTTGCGCCTGCCCCGTGGAATCACTTAATAGTGAAGTACACTTCGTCGGATGGAGCAAACCACTTGCAAAAGAAAGGAACATATGCTTGGAAACGATAACAGGGGACCACTGATGAGCAGATGACGAAGAGACATGGGCGAGCGAACACAAAAGCAGCCAAAAAGGAGTCTTCTCCAAAAAGGTTGGCGGAATCACCGAAGGGGCACCTTCGCCAAAAAGAAGGCACCAGGCCCTTGCTAACTAATTGCGATTATTTGTGCAAATGAACATCCAGTTGGATAGCTTGCGTCTGCCCCGTGGATCCACTAAACCGAGAAATGCAACCTTCCTGGCAAGCCAATCAACAAAAGACCTCTACGGAGGCACAAGACCTTTTCGGAGGCACAAGACCTCTTCGGAGGCACAAGACCTCTTCGGAGGCACAAGACCTCTCCAGAGGCACAAGACCTCTCCCGAGGCACCACAAGACCTCTTCGGAGGCACAAGCCTTCCCCAAAGGCACATACTGCCCTCTTCGGAGGCAGAAGACCTTCCCCAAGGCACGCTAGACCTCTCCGGAGGCACAAGACCTCTCCGGAGGCACGTCCCAAAATGAAATGCTCTTCTCGAACAATAAAGTTGACGAAACCACCGAACGGGCACCTTCACAACATGAAGGCATAGGGCCCTTGTTAATTGGTTGTGATCGCTTGTGCATACGAACACCCAATCAAGTAACTTGCGTCCGCCCCGTGGTTCCATTCGACTGTAAGGAAGTAATTTCAAACGAGGCACAACAAAAATATAAAAATAATAAAAAAAAAAGTATAAAACCCTCTTTAGAGGCTTACTGCGTAGGAGAGTCCACTTCTCAGAAATAAAAGTGACCATCTCCGAAAGTTGAAGCGTAAAAACTTCTCCAAAACGAGGTGCATTCTATTAAAGCAGAATAATACTTCCTCAAAAATGGAACAATTATTCTCTAAAAATAAGAATACAAGTCTCCTCGAAGTGCAGAATATTACAATGAGCCATGGTATGGGGGCAATACGATATCATATAGCTATATTAATAAAAACAACGCTCAAACATCATACCATGAGCTCACTGCAGTATCATATAAAGTAAATAAAGAAACTTGTGCAAAAACAAGGAATAAATGCATTCACAAACACTGGCAAGAAATTGTACAAGTAAAAATAGCCATTTTATTCCATACTATGAAATTTTTGTACATGTGCAGGTTTCAACAAGCGGGGGGCGGTACCCGCATAGTCTCCGGTCAATACATGCAAAAAGCAAAAAAGCAAAACAAGAAGCGTAAAGTCAAGCACATTACTCCTTCTTCCCGCCACCTTTAGAGCTCTTCCCGGCTTGATGATTAATTTCTGAAGCCAGCGTGGACGGGTCGGGAAAGAAGGAGAAGGAGGTGTAGCTGGATCTGCTTCCACTTTTTCTTCACCGGTAGGAGCGCTTTTCTTCTTCTTCTTCGAAACTGAGCGTTTCCCTTTCTTCTTTGAAGAATACTCACTTCTCGGAGTAATCAATGCAGAAAGCTTTGTGTCATCGTCATAAGGTTGCTCCAGGGTCCTTTCACCTTCCTCAAGTTCTTCCGCCTTCTATTCCTTGCGAAGCAGCCGGATCATCCAAGTCTTGAAGAGCTTCTATTTTTCTTCCTGCGACCTCGGTTGAGAAGCAGAAGGAGGAGCAACTTGAGAAGAAGGAGGTACAATAGCTGGAGAAGGAGAAGTTTGTGCAGCACTTGGTATTTCCGCTACAGAAGAAGAAAAGTCAAAATTAGTATTCCTCGTAAAAAGAGAAGATGGTGGATCATCGAGACTTAAGTAATAAGCGAGAAATTCATCAAGCTCAGGTGAAGCAAACAAGTAATCCGCTTGACCTGGTTCAACGTTGAAGTTACCTGGAAGAGTCGGCTGTATAATGTCAACCTCATAGGCTTGTGCTTCAGTGCTTTCTTCGCCTTCGTCTCCACCCTGTGCAATTGTAATCTCGGTTTTGGCTTTAGCAAGAGGCAAAGAATGAGAACTGGAGCCAATAATGTCAACTTCAGCTGATACCGAAGGGCGGACATGGGCAGTTGGAGGTACTTTCTGTCCCGGATGCTCCTCTTCCGCCGCTTCAGCTCGTGCTTTAGCAAGTTGCTCTTTTCCTTTGGCAAGAGCTGCACGGGCCTCATCATCTAAATAACATGCTTCAAGGTCTGCTTCAGCATAGCCAGCACCTCCGATCATGTCAATTACCGCTTCCCATACTTCGGCCAAAGTAATTTCATACGTCGGTCCTAAAAATGAGAGGCTCCCGCGCCCCAAGATGCTATGGATGTAAAAATCAAATAGAGTAGAGCTGATGCTTGTCTTTGTTGCTTCATGCGACTGTTCAGCTGCTTCTTTTCCAGCAATAGCTTCATCACACTCTTTTTTAGCCTCATCACGCTCTTTTTCAGTTTTTGACAGTTTAGCTCGCAACCGCATAATTTCCAAATCATGGGAACTTGCCTTCTCTCGTAGCTGGGCAATGTCGGTGCGATAGATTTCTGTCATCTTCTTTTCAGCTTCAAGTTGAGCCTCAGCATTCCGTTGAGTGGCTTGAGCATCGCGAACTTGTTTTTGAAGTACTTCTTCCTTTTGAGTGTAGGAAGTAGAAGAAGTAGCAAGCTCATGTTTAAGTTTCTCAACTTCCGCTTCAAGACCCTCATTGTGAGCGGTGATATTCTTCATCTCGGTGTCATGCTGATTGAGAACTTTCTGCCACTCGGATTTATCATTTTCCATAGTCAGCATAGCTTCAAGATTTAAGCGATTGACTCTCTGAAGCTCGTCGACAAGTTTTTGCCATCCGGACATTCTTTCGATATCAAGTCGGACGGCATCAAGATTCCTTAACATAGCTGGTTTGTCAATCGGAACCAAATCAAGATCGAAGCGCACTCCCTTCAAGCACCACTGTAGGAACCGACTTTGAAGAGTAGTCGGACCTTGTTCAACTCGGTACTGAGGCCTGCTAATGATTGTCTGAATATCAGTTTTCCTGAGAGCAGGAGAACCAGAAGGGATGTCTATAGAAATAGAAGCAGTAGGCTTTTCAGAAATTACAGGCGCGTCACTAAGCTTGGCCCGCTTGCTTGGATCTCCAACGACATGGCTCTTCCCTTTGTCATCGTGTGATTTTATTTTATGGGAATCATCACCTCTTAGAGAAGAGTCATATCGTTCATCCCTTCTCTCGTATCGCTCCTCATAGGCTCTTCTTTCTTGAGCCTTCCTAGCAGCTCTTTCTTCGTCAGTTTCCCTAAAGGTAGGGAGATAGCGCCTATAATCATAAGTGTCACGGCTTCCATAGCGCTGGAAATTTTCATAGTACGAGCCACTTTGCCCCATCGGAGAATCTGAAAATGAAAAAGAAATAAAATTTAGAAATCTCCAGGAAAAGGAAATTAAGTGCGAGTAACTGCTAAAAATTCCTAAGTGTGTGTGGCGTGCAAACTATGCGTGTCAAGCTACAAACCACTCTTCGGCTTGGGGGTAATGTCAACTTTTGCAGCTGGCGTTAACTCTTGGGTTGACGGAGTTTGTTGCAAGGCGGATGTCGCCTCAACTGCTGGAGAAATAACTTTAGTAGTAACAGAGTCGTCCTTAAAAAGCTCCTGTGAAGTTATCATCAGGTCACTCAGTTTACCATAAATATCGTCACCAGCGGAGCTTTCTTTTTCAACTCCTTCTTCAATCACCGGCAAAGGTGTAAGCATGCCGGATGACCCCACGACATCAATGGAAGTAGAACACTTAACCAACGAAGCTCCTACAGCAGTTTCCTTCGATGCTACCTCCTTGGTAGAAACCGGCGCAACTAATGTTTCAGTCTCGGAACTAGAGACTTCGTGAATCTGAGTAGATCAGGAGGGGTGTAAAAGTCCGAGCTGGTGCAAAAACTCGTATTTCAGCAAAAATTTAATGCTTCTCTCTTCAGCAGCCACAGCACTTAATGTTTCGAAGGTCGGCTTGTGGCTGGGATCTCTAGGCGGAGGAGGAAGTGCTACAGAAGTAAAAGAATGAAGTTCAGTACTTGACAATTCAAGTTTCAAGAAATTCAGAAAAAATGAAGTGAGCGAGAATAATCAATCTTACTTCCGATTCTCTAGACGCCATAGAACTCTAGGGGTAGCGAACGAAGAAGAATTGACCTAAAAATCCATGTACACTCTCAGGCAAGTCTAGAATCAGTCTCCGGTTCCGCACGCCCCTTACAAGTATAATAGAAGGATGGTCTTTATTCTTTGCGAATGTGCACAAGTAGCAGATCTCTTCAAAACTTGGAAGACGATCGAGCATCCTCCTGAACAGCACACACAACCCCATCAAGATGGCATAACCATTGGGGTGTAGCTGGAAGGGAGAGATAGTCAATCGAAGAAGAAGCTGTCGAAGAAAATCATTAAAGGGAGGAATAGCTCCACTTAAGCACATCTAACGATTAAGTGCAATAAAGCCGTGAGGTGGCCTATCAGCAGTATCGTTTATCCCCGGAAGCTGGGCATCTTCTTCAGCAATGCCAAACTGAATGCATAACTGATTGAAGACTCTGTGGTTCATGGTGGTCGAAGTCCTTTTCGGAGGATCAATCAACGGGTTAGCAATTGGAAAAAACTCCCCAGCTTGTCCTGTTTCTTCTTGTTGAGAAGTCATTCTACACAAGGAACTGGATATTCAAATATGAAGGTGCAAGTTTCCTAAAAGTGTGAAGTGTTGTGCAAAACTAGTAAAATGACAAGCAAATATAACTGGAATCAAATTAGTTGACATGTGTCGGTTATAGAATTTCAGGGCTTGTTATTTTAAGTCCAAGTACAGTGTTGATGCAAACAATAGCTTTGCTTTAATACTTCACTTGAATTTGTTGATTCACAGCATTTCATTCACATAGTTCATTTAAGTTGATTATTCTTTATCGACTAATCTGTCATTCGAGGTGGGCAATCAATGGCAGTATATTCGCCCTAGTTTTCTACGAATGTTATGTTTAATAGGTTGTTAGATTAAAAGTTAGTGTAATCTGTAAGGAAGTGCAACAAAGTTTAGTCCAAAGTTCAAACAGTTCAATCAAGTTCTTTCAGAAGTTTACAAATGTTCAAAATTTGGTTCATCTCTTAGGTCATCCAGTGACCTAGCATAGGTCAGAGCTTTCTTAGGTCGCACTGTGCAAGTCGAAGAGTTCAAGGCTTCAAGTCAAGATAATGCCAATTTGTCTAATTGTTAGCTCGGCCGCGACCTAAAACCTATGCCGCAAAAAGTTAGGTCGTTAATTTGTTAAGTCATAAGTCGTTCTGCTTGGAATTCATGTGCAAATCTAGCCAAGTCCTAGGTTGTTTGAATCCCGGCGCGACCTAAAAGTTAAGTCGCAGATGTGAAGGTCGTTCAACTTTCTTTAGGTCGCAAGGATCCTTAGGTCGCGAGCGATCTTAGGTCGTTCAGATCCACTCAACAGCTCACTATCTCATTAACTCGCAAACCCGATAACCCATTATGACCTCTCACAATAAAACCATCACTCTCTCAATGAAGTCGATCACTCTCTCAGTGAAATCTGTTACCTCTCCATACCACTAAATCACCCAAACCAATTCAAATCATCTCAGATCTATAATTCATCCAACATCCTGCCGTGTTCTCGTGCATCACAACAACGACACAGCTAATAGCGATCGAAAAATTGATCGCAACATGACTCGAAAGAGAAACGTGACGTACGAGATTAGTCTGGGATTTGAAGGTTGGAATTCGTGGTTCGATGGATGGATAAAGATCGAATTCACTTACGAGATATGATGGTGAAGTTGAATCAACAACTGATTAGCTTGGATTCGCCCTTGGAAGCTCGAAAGTTCGTTAATGGCAGAGAAGGTCGTCAAAGCAGTTAAGTAAAGAGGAAGAAACGAGCTAGCAGTTTATATGGGATAAAGAAAGGAAGGCGAATAGGCACGCGAGTTAGCACATGGTTTAGGTCACTCACGACCTAGCAGAGTTAGATCGAAGCACACGACCTATGACATAGGCATGTACTTCGAGGGGAAAGTGTTAACTCCTCTTTTGAAGCGACCTAAATTTACAAGCGACCTAACGACCTAAAATTCCAACGACCTATAGCTCTAGCGACCTAACATCACAAAGCAACCTAACGACCTAAAAACGGAACAGTTTAACGACCTAACAGATACAACGACCTAAAGTGTGAAGTAACCCAGCGACCTAAAGACTTCATGACCTAACAACTTAACACACAAGCGACCTAACGGAGAAGAAGTTCTACAACGAGCTGATGTGAGACGACCTAAGTACCTAACGAGCTAGCGACCTAAAGGATGGAACGAGCTAGAGACCTAAAAGGGCAGCGACCTAGCGAGTTATCACAGAATAAAGCCGCTCGCTTTTAGGCCGCTCCAAACTTTAAGTCGCTAACCATTTTCCTTAGGTCGCTCACGACCTAAACAAACCCAGACAAATTCTTATGCCACTCCTTTCCTAGGTCGCTCACGACCTACGACCTATCCAAGGTCGCTCACGACCTATAACTTAGCAACTTATTCAGATAGAACAAGTGCAACTCCGCTTCTAGGACTCTGGCGACCTACGACCTACCTTAGGTCGTCCACAACCTATGACATTCAAATGATCAAGTGCAAAACTATTAAGGCGTAGCCCGTACTCCTTAGGTCGCTCACGACCTACGACCTATCCATAGGTCGCTCACGACCTACGACCTAACTCCGAATTCTCCCTATAAATAACCCACCTACTCCAACTTAAAGGGGACTTTTGGATCATTTCTGGAATGCCTATACTCTGCTGTTTTCTCGACTCATCGAACACTTCAAGCACTCCAAACACCGAAGACGCTTCAACAAACTTCAAGAGGAGATCGAAGACATTCAACATGAATTCGAAAGATTATTCTCCATACAAGTTCTAGCTACTCGTCTAAAGTGTGATGTAATCAAAGTGTATTGTAAAGTGTTGTAACCGAATCATCAATAAAGAAGATAAAGTGGACGTAGGCTTAATTTCGAGCCGAACCACTATAAAACTGCTGTCTCTTTACTTTTCTGCTATTTTCTGCTTATTTCTAGTTCCTGTACCAATGGGTGGTGCTTTCACATTACTAATACTCACACCGGGGTGTTAGCATCGATTTTCACGTTAACAATATACAACTAGAAAAATGTACCAAGGACCTCGCCTGGATCCCCTACAATCAAGACCATTCCTACCCCTAACCTGGATAGGACCGAATATGTTACCACCCCGGGTGTTCCCACTCTTATCGAGAGCTCTTTTTCCATGCACCACCGTATCCATAATTAATAATATATCCGAGGGTATCTAGAAAGGTGATAACATACCCTAATAGGGCGCGACCCACTTAGCCTTTCTGCATCTTCCCTCATTTTCAGTCATTTCGATTGATAAGGCATGAGGCTACGATTACCTCGTTAAGGAATTTATACTTAGAATGCTCATTGTCCTCCAATGACAATGTGTTGAAAACATTCATCCAAACAAGTCTGTTCTAGGTCTGAACGAAACCGAAGGCACTATTCCTACTACATCCATTTTGGGATCATCCCTAGGATCAGTAGCGATTAGCCCTTGCACTTCAATACTCCATCTTCGATTCCATACACTTGTCTTCACTTTGAAAAACGTATTCGTTGGATCGAAGTGGTTTTCGGATAATTTATCCGATCTGGTCTCTTTGAAAAAACGTTCGATGTTTTCCGGTAAACTGAAACTCGGTTCTTTAGGAACTAAACAGACGAAAATAATATCGGAGATCATCTCCGAACCGTTAGTGGACGGATTTCCATATCATCGTCCTAGAAGAACGAAACGAGTTTATACGTACATTTTAGCACCTTCAACGGTAACTGTACCATATAATCCCTGTGTTTCTCCTAGATATTTCCAAAGTTATGTTTTTGGGTCTAGATTTGATTGTCGGTTATTTAACTATCAAATTAACAATCATTGAACCAAAGATTAATTTCCCACTTAAATCACTAAGCCTTATTTAATTTGAATTTCAATAAAGTTATTCTTTATTATCAAAAGGTATATACTTATCTTATCCGAATAAGTATATTCACAAACCATTCCATTCAAAATATTTGAAAAACCATTTAAAATAAATATGGAAAGCACCATGCGGTATCAACCATGGATTCACAACACAATGATTATATCTCTATCCCAGAGAAATCCAAACTTAACTATATGCACTCTCTGCCTCCCGATTTCGCCATGAAAGTACACCGTTACTTTTCGAAAACTTTATTTAATAATTAAATATGCTTTTAAAACAAATAAAATAATTACATAACTTTGAAACAAATTATTAATTCTGATTTATTAATAAAATTCTATCGATTTCAAGTCTTGTCTATAAAACTTATAATTCATTTTGACAATTTAAAAATATTTAAATAACTAATTTTCTGAAATATTTTTAAACACTTTTAAATTACCTAGTTTAGTAATTAAAAATCCCTTTTTTAAAACAAACTCAACTTCTCGATAAAAGTATATTTTTCAATTCCAATATAACCAATCTAATATTTATAAATCTCTTTCGATTTATCACAAATTGATTTACGTCCCCTATTTCATAAATCATTTTTTCACATTTCCAAATGTAAATTCTGTCATTCCTTTTTAAACCGATTTACCCATCTCATTATAAATTCTTACCGTGAATTTATATCTTCAACTTATCAAATGATAATCATTTCACTTTTATTTATAAAAAATGTTTATAAGTCTTATAGTCTCATTTCCAGTTTACAACGGTTTCACATCACTTAAATTCCATTTATAAATCAATTTCTTAAATTGAATTCCATTTATAAATTAACTTCTTAAATAACCCAACTATACTCCAAAAACTAACCAAATCTCGATTCTCCTTCAATTTCACAAAATTAAAAATCTTATTTAAGATCTAGTATAACCAATTTTATACTTATTTCCGAATTCCCATTTATTCTCCAAATTTGTTAAAAATCTCGATTTTTAAAACCCTTTTTATTTAAACAAGTATCGCCCAAGAATTATTATTTAAAACCCTTTATATACATTATGTTAACGCTGGAAATTGAACGCTAACACCCTGGTGTGTGTAGTAATAATGTGAATTATGTGAAAGCACCACCCATGATACGGGAACAAGAAATAAGCAGAAAAGTAGCGGAAAACAGTAAAAGACAACGATTTTATAGTGGTTCGGCTTAAGATCAAGCCTACGTCCACTTTAAATTCCTTTATTGCTGATTTGGTTACAAGTTGATACAATGCACTTCAAAATACAATACACTACGATTCCAAAACACTTCAGACTAGTAGCTCAAACTTCAATGTGATAAGGCTCTTTGAATCCATGTCAGATGTGCAAGATCTCTTTCGAAGCTTGTTGTGGAGTCTTCGGTGTTTGGAGTTCTTCAAGTGTCGGGTCAGTTAAGAAAGTGGCAGAGTAACAGCGCTTCGGAAGATCAGCCAAATGTCCCCTTTTCAGTTGGATCTAAGGCTGTATTTATAGGGAAATCCTGAGCTGGGTCGTAGGTCATGACCGACCTAGGATAGGTCGTAGGTCGTGGCCGACTTACCAAACATGGTTTATGGCTTAACAGGGGCGCGTTTGTTCATTTAGATATACTGGCAAGTCCTAGGTCGCAAACGACCTAGGAGGAAGCGGCATAAGTGAAGCGGCATAGGGATTTGTCTTCGACTGCTTAGGTCACGAGCGACCTATCAAAGGTCGTTAAGTTGTAGACTCTCTTAGGTCGTTAGGTCGCTTCCTATTAGGTGGCTTAGTAGTATTCCATCTTTTAAGTCGCTGGAGCTTTTAGGTCGCTGAAGACAGAAGTCACTAGGTCGCTTGTAGGCTAACCCGTTAGGTCGCTCGAATTGTTAGGTCGGTCTGTCTTCATTTATTTACTAGGTCGCTAACTCCCTTAAGACTTTAGATCGCTTAAGCCTCTAGGCAGTTAGGTCGTGGAGTACTTAAGCTGTTAGGTCGCTATCTTCCTGAGCCGTTAGGTCGTAGGTCGCACTGCCTTCCTGCTGTGGTCTACTACTGCCCCATGTTGACAGTTAGGTCGCTGGAGCTTTAGGTCGTTAGATCGCCGCATCCTTTAGGTCGCTAAGTCGTAATAACCTTTAGGTCGCTAAGTCGCTGAGTGCTTTAGGTCGTTATGTCACTGAGTGCTAGGTCGCAAATCTTTAGGTCGTTAGTATTCTTAGGTCACTAAGTACTAGGTCGTTAATGTTTTAGGTCACTCCAAAAGAGGAGTTAACATTTGCCCCTCGAAGTACAGGCCTATGTCATAGGTCGTGTGCTTCGATCTAACTCTGCTAGGTCGTGAGCGACCTAAGACATATGCTAACTCGCGCGCCTATTTGCCTTCTCCTTCTCGCCCCATATAAATCTGTTAGGTCACTGATTCTTCCTCACTCACCTGTTTCGATTTCCCGCTCTGCCATTAACAGAACTCTGTGATTTCAAAGGCGATTTTGAGTTAATCATTCAACAACTCATTCTCGCTATCATATTATGTAAGTACGCTCGATCTTTATCCATTCCACGATCACCATCGAACCCCAAATTCTAATCTCCGAACCCCAGACCAATTTTTAATGTTGTGCTTGATTTTGAGTTGTATTGTGATCGACTTTTGGTCGTTATTGATGGCTGTTGTTTGTTGTGATTCTTGAACGCACAACGGCGAGTTGGATCTATGATAAATTGGAGATAGTTTGAATCGATTTTTGAATGATTTGATGGTATGAAGAGTTCATGAATTTTGCGAAGAAGAAGAGGATGATGGGTTTCATTGTATTGGCAATAACAGGTTATCGGGTCTAGTGAGTTATTGCGTGGAGAGGAAGTTAACGACTTAGTGAATTCGAGCGACTTAAGATAACTCGCGACCTAAGAAGTCTGGCCAACCTAAGAACTCTTGCGACCTAAGGATCTTTCGAATTTGCGACTTAACTTTTAGGTCGCACTAGGATTCCAGCGACCTATGACTTGGTTAAATTTGCATATGAATTCCAATCAGACTGACTTAACAAATTAACGACCTAATTTTTAGGTCGCGCCGAGATCCGAACGACCTATGATTTAGCAGCTTGGTCATGAATTGCACGACATAACTTTCTTGCGACATAGGCTTTAGGTTGCGGCCGAGCTAGGACTTGGAATAAATTTGCACTACCTTGAACCTTTTGACTTGCACAGTACGACTTAAGGAAGCTTCGACCTACACTAGGTCGCTGGACGACCTTAGACTTGTAAAATTTCGGTGGAACTTGATTGAAATGCTTGGACTTTGTTACACTTTCTTACAGATTGCACTAACTTTTAATCTAACAACCTGTTAAACATAACATTTGCAGAAAACTAGGGCAAATATACTGCCATCGACTGCCCACATCGAATGACAGATTAGTCGATAAAGAATAATTAACTTAAACGATCTTTGTGAATGAAATGCTGTGAATTAAAAAGTTCAAGTGAAGTATTAAAGCAAAGCTAAAATGATCAACTAAAACTGTCTTGCTTGCATCAACACTGTACTTGGTCTTGAAGTAACAAGCCCTGAAACTTTGTAATTATCAAATGTCAATTAACTTGATTTCGGTTATTATTAGTTTCGCACAACACTTCACACTTTTTAGGAAACGTGCACCTTCATATTTGAACATCCAGTTCCTTATGTAGAATGACTTCTCAACAAGAAGAGATAGTCCGACAAGCTGAAGAAGTTTTCCCAATTGCTCACCCGTTGAACAATCCTCCAGAAAGAATCTCAACCACACTAACATATAATGTTTTCCGCCAACTGTGCACTCAGTTCGGCATTGCTGAAGTAGATGCCATACTTCCTGAGAAAAGCGACACTGCTGATATACCACCTTCTGGTTTCGTCGTAGTGAATCGTCAAATGTGCATGAGTGGAGCTATCCCTCCTTTCAACGACTTTCTTCAGCAACTTCTTCTCCGACTGGCTATCTCCCCCTTCCAGCTACACCCCAATGGCTATGCCATTCTGATGGGGTTATGTGTGCTATTTAGGAGGACGTTGGATCGCCTTCCGAGTTTTGATGAAGTTTGTTACTTGTGCACATTCTCCAAAAATAAAAACCATCCCTCCATCACGCTCGTGAGAAGTGCTAGGAAACGCAAACTGATCATTGGTCTTCCTGAGAGTGTTTACGGGTTTCTGAGTCAGTTCTTCTTCGTTCGCTGTCCTCCGAGATTCTACGCTATCTGGAGAGTAGGAAGTAAGATCATTTATCTTTGCTCCTTATGTTTTCTGAACTTTTCGAAACCCGAGTTGTCAAATGTTAACTTCGCCCTTTACTTTTCAGCGCTTCCTCCTCCTTCTAGGGATCCAGGTCACAAATCAACTTTTGAGAGGCTTATGGCCGTGCCGGTTGAGGAGAGGAGCATTCAATTTTTGTTGAAAGAAGAGTTTTTACATCAGTTTGGACTTCTACACTCTTCCCAGTCTACCCAGATTGATGAAGTTTCTGATTCTCAAGCAGAGATATCGGAAGCCCCAGTTTCTGCAGAAGGGATTGCTCCGAAGGAACCTACTATAGAGGCTGCGCTGGTGAAGTGTTCCACTTCTGCCAATGTTGCGGGTTCATCTGACAAGTTTACACTCTCTCCGGTTATCGAAGAGGAGGAACTTCCTCAATGCCCCGAGAAAGCAGCCGCCGATGAAGAAGCTAAAAAAGAGAGCTCCGCCAGGCATGATGGTGAAAAAGAGAGTTCCGCCCGGCACGATGGCGAAGACATTTTTGGTGAACTATGTGACTTGATGGTGACTTCACGCGAGCTTTTCAAAGATGATACAACGAAAGTCACATCTCCAGCAGCTGAAGTGACATCTGCCTTGCAGCAAATTTCGTTAGCTCAAAAGTTGACTCCTACCTCCCAATCTGCTATCACTCCTCCACCAAAGAGTGGTTTGTAGTTTGACGCGCGTAGCTTGCACATCACACACACTTAGGATTTTTTACGATTAAATGCACTTAGCTTCTTTTATTTGAAGATTTTTAAGACTTGTCTTTTTTTTCAGATTCTTCGATGGGGCGAAGCAGTTCATATTATGACGACTTCCGTCGCTATGGAGGGCATGACACTTATGATTACAGGCGCTACCTTTCTACTCCCAGAGAAACCGATGAAGAGAGAGCTGCTAGAAAAGCTCGTGAAAGGAGAGACTATGAGGAGCGACATGGGAGAAGGGATGAACGGTATGACTCTTCTCATAGAGGTGATGATTCTCACAAAAGAAAATCCCATGATGACAAAGGGAAGGGTCACATCACTGAAGATCCAAGCAAGCGGGTCAAGCTTGGTGACGCGTCTGCAATTTCTGAAAAGACCGCTGCTTCTATCTCCCTTGACATTCCTCCCGGTTCTCCTGCTCTTGAGAAGACTGACATTCAGGCAATTATCAACAGGCCTCAGTATCCAGTAAAGGATGCTCCACCCACACTTCAAAACCGATTTCCAAATTGGTGTTTAAAGGGAGTGCGTTTCGACTTAGACTTGGTACCGATTGATAAGCAAGCTATGTTAAGAAACCTTGATGCTGTCAAACTCGATATCGAGAAGATGTCTTGCTGGCAGAAACCTGTCGACGAACTCCAAAGAGTTAACCGCATGAACCTCGAAGCCATGTTGATTATGGAGAATGACAAGTCGGAGTGGGATAAAATTTGTAAGCAGCATGATGCAGAAATGACAAGCATCACCGATGATTACGCGAAACTTGAGTCTGAAGTTAAGAAGCTCAAGGAAGAGCTTGCCACTTCTTCTGCTTCGCATTCTCAAAAAGAAGAGGTGCTCCAGAAGCAGGTTTGAGATGCTCATGCTGCTCAGCGAGATGCTGAAGCTAAGCTTGAAGCGGAGCAGCATGTTACTGAAAAGTACCGCAACGACGCCGTCCAGCTTCGGGAGAAAGTCAGCTTCCAAGATTTGGAAATCACAAGGTTGCAGTCTCAATTGTTAAAGGAAGAAAGAGAGCGCGATGAAGCTATCGCTGGGAAAGTTGCAGCCGAAGAATCTCATGGGGCTACTAAAGCCAATATCAGCTCTACTTTGTTTGATTTTTACTTGCATAGCGTCCTGGGTCATGGTAGCCTCTCGTTTCTGGGCCCTAAATATGAGATTACACTGACCGAAGTTTGGGAGGCCGTACTCGATATGTTCGGAGGCACTGGCTATACAGAGGTAGATCTTGAGGCGCTTTATCTTGATGATGAAGCACGTACTTCACTGGCCAGGGGAAAAGAGCAGCTTACCAGGGAGCGGGCCGAAGTGGCAGGAGGAGAGCGTTTGGAGAAAGCACCTTTAACCGACCCTGCTCATCTTCCGGCTTCGGTCGACCCTGATATTATTGGCTATAGTTCTTATTATCCACCTCCTACAAGATCCGAAATCAAAACCACAACTACTGAGCCTCCCACTGTTCAAGACGAGGAGAAGACTCAGGATGACATTGAAGCTGAAAACTATGAAATCGAAGTGATTAAACCGACTTCTCCAGGTAACTTCGATGTTGATCCAGGTCAAGCGAACTACTTGCTCGCTTCACCTGAATTTGATGAATTTCTCACTGATTACTTAAGTCTCGAAGAACCAATATCTTCTCTTTTTTCGGAGAATACTGATTTTAACTTCTTTTCTTCTATAGCGGAAGTACCGAGAGCTACGCAAACTTCTCCCCTTTCAGCTATTCCTCCTCCATCCCTTTAAATCACTCCTGCTTCTCAGCCGGGATCGCAGGAAGAGCAAATAGGAGCCCTTCAGGGCTTGGATGATCCATCTTCTTTGCAAGAGCAGAAGGTTAGGGAGCTTGAAGAAGGCGAGAAGACTCCGGAGCCTTATGATGATGACACGAAGCTATCTGAGCTAATCTCTCCAGACAATGAGTCTTCTTCAAAGAAGAAGGGGAAGCGCACGATTACGAGGAAGAAGAAAAATTCTTCTGCTGGTGAAGACAAAGTAGAAGGAGATCCGGCTACACCTTCTTCTCCTTCTTCCCCGACCCGTCCATGCCGGATTCCGAAACTAGTCATTAAGCCGGGCTAGAGCTCTAAAGGTGGCGGGAAGAAGGAGTAATGAGCTGGACTTTTACGCTTCTTATTTTGCTTTTTGCTTTTTGCCTGTATTGACCGTAGATTGTGCGGGTACCGGCCCCCGCTTGTTGAAACCTGCGCTTGTACAAAAACTTTACAGTATGGAATAAAACGATTCTTTTTGCTTGTACAATTTCATGTCAGTATATGTGTGAATGCATTTATTCCTTGTTTTTGCACAAGTTTCTTTGTATGATATTGCAGTGAGCTAGTGGTATGATATTTGAGCGTTGTTTTTATCAGTATAGCTATATGCCCCCGTACCACGGCTTACTGCAATATTCTGAAAAGACTTGTACTCTTATTTTAGAGAATAATTCTTCCGTTTTAAGGAAATATTACTCTGCTTTTAATAGAATACGCTTTGTATCGGAGAAGTTTTTCTTTCTCTTTCTTTTTAAAGAACACTTCTACTTTCAGGGATGGTCACTTTTATTTGTTGAAAAGTGAATTCCCCTACGCAGTGAAGCGAGCTTCTGAAAAATGTTTTGATCTGTTGGACATGCCTCGTTAGATGGCTTTGTTTAGCACTTCACTGTTAAGAGTAAAAGTGTGCCTCTGAAGAGGGCTTGATTGATATGCCTTTGGGAAGGGCTTTTTGTTATGCCTCGGGAGAGGGCTCCTCCGAAGAGTTGTGCCTCCGAAGAGGGCTTGTGCCTCCGAATAGGGCTTGTGCCTCGTTAGAGGGCTTTGGTTTGGTACTTCAACTTGGTGAAGTGTGCCTCCGAAGAGGGCTTGCGCCTCTGAAGCAGTTTTTGCCTACAAAGAGGTCATTGTTTGGACTCCGAAGAGTAGCACGAGGACTCTGAGGAGTAGCATGGACTCTGAAGAGTAGCACGTGAACTCGTAGGAGTAGCATTTGGACTCTGAAGGGTAGCAGTTGGACTTCGAAGAGTAGCACGAGGACTCTGAGGAGTAGCATGGACTCCGAAGAGTAGCACGTGAACTTTGAGGAGTAGCATGGACCCTGAAGAGTAGCAGTTGGACTCCGAAGAGTAGCACGAGGACTCTGAGGAGTAGCATGGACTCCGAAGAGTAGCACGTGAACTCAGAGGAGTAGCATTTGGACTCCGAAGAATAGCACGAGGACTCTGAGTAGTAGCATGGACTCCGAAGAGTAGCACGTGAACTCAGAGGAGTAGCATTTGGACTCCGAAGAGTAGTAGTTGGACTCCGAAGAGTAGCTTTGTTGCTTGTGTCCTTCCACCATCCGCCTCTTAGCGATTCCTCGTTATCACTTCAAGTACATGTTCCATTCTTTCGCAAGTTGTTTGCTTTTTTGCTAGATAAGTGTACTTTATTGTTGAGTGACTCCATGGGGCAAAAGCAAGCTACTTTACCTGATGTTCGTTTGCACAAACGATCACGATTGGATTGCAAGGGTCTGGAACCTTCTTGTCGGGAAGGTGCCCGCTTTGGTGGAATCATCAACTGTTTGAATAGCACTTCTTTTGTAAGAGTTGAATTTTTTAACTTTTGTGGCTTGACATTGGTTTGTTGAGTGATTTATGGGAATTGTCTGGGTTTGTAATTGCCTGCAATATTAAATCGATATTTTAGCAACATTTTAAGATATTGGCACATCGAAATGAGATAGGCAATTTAAAATAACAAAAGACACAAGATTTATAGTTCTTTATTATTGATTCACACTGATTTCTTCGTGATTTACAATATAAGAGTTACACATCCATTATCATTTTACAAATTTAAGCAATGCTTGTTAAGTAAAAATTGGATGCAAGTGATTGTTGTTCTAGAATCTCGAGATTGATTTTCCATTTCCGCTGGAATCATTGTTTCTGATCCATATGCTACTCATAATGGAGTGTGGTCAGATGCTGGGTGAGGACCCCTGTGACAACATTAATGACAAGCCTCTCTGATTCCTGTGCTGCAGTTTTGTCTTCTGAGCCGGATTGACGAGTAGCAAGTTGTTGCCCCTGAGTGGATGAGGTTGGGTCGACTCGGTTTTTCTTCACATATTGTTGCAATTTATTCTGTTTCAGCAATTCTTCAATCACATTCTTTAACTGGCGACATTGGTTAGTGTCATGGCCAGGTTGAATATGGAATCGACAGAATCTCCCATTATGCATTGCCCCTCTCCCCATCTCAGGTGGTTTGGGATACTTGACAACATCTTTCGTTGCAAAGAAGATATTTTCCGGTGTATCAGTTAAGGGAGTAAAATCTGAAGGATTAAAGCGACAAGGTTTCTTCTCATTTCTCTACTTCTCTCCTCCGTTATTTTCCCTTTTCTGGTTTCCAGATTCTCTTCTATTAGAAGCAACACTGTTATTCTGGATTTCGGCAACCACAACTTTCGCTGGCGTAGAAAGGCTTTCTAGGCGCATGAATTCGTTGGCCTTTTTATTGAATTTCTCAAGTGAGTTTGGCTCCTTCATTTTTAACCATCTTCCGAATTCACTTGATTTGTTGATGGCTCGCATCAGGTAAGTCAGGATCATACGGGGTTCTGCATTATCCACTTCGGCTAGGGCTATATTGAAATGGTTCAAAAAAGATCTGATAGTCTCTTCGGGAGCTTGTTCAAGGCTGGACTGTGACATTATATCCTTAGCTTTCGAAGCATACAACCTGAACTGATCCTTGAATTTTCGAGTTAAGTCAGAGAATTGATCTACGGGCCGAATTGGTAGCTTTGTGAACCAAAGTAGAGCCACTCCTTCCAAGTACACTGGAAAGTATCAGCATTTAATCTCATCTGATGCTCTTGCACCGGTCATATGCCAGTCGTACTTGTATAGGAAATGATTAGGGTCACTTGTCCCCCTATAGGCCGGGATAGTATGAGGTGCAAATTTCCTTGGAAATTCTGCTTTCAGGATCCTTTCAGTAAACGGAGTTTTGCTTGGAGCAAATCCCCAATCGTTCTCATTTTCTTCCCTTTGCATGCTCTCTTTCATGATTCGGTGAACCATCCCTGATAGATACTCCTCATTGTTTAGAGGCATCACTAGGCAGACGTCAGCTCTCCTTTCGGAAGTTTGCCTAGGCAAATGTTCGCGAAAAGTTGGCTGCGGCCTTGAACCTTCAGCTTGGAAACATGGCGCTTCGGCGGTGTCAGTTGCTCTTTGAGGAATACCTCTCTCTTGGGGATTATGAGCATCTTCGGCAAAGGTTGTTTCATTATTTTCTGGTCGTTGATTTGTCCCAAGTAAAGCGTTTAACCTGTCCATCATCAAAATGTTTTGAGTTTCAATTTTTCGGTATATTCCCGACACTATGTCGTATAGTTCAGCCCTTGTAACCCCAACAGTAGGAGTTGCTTGATTTGGCGCTGGAGAAGAATCAGCCCTGTCATTAGCATTTCCGGATCTTGTAGATCTGCCAGGAGCCATGATTTCAGATAGACTTCTAGTTTTTAGAGAGATTCTTTCAACAAATCTTTGCGAAGAAATGGTGGGATTTTCCTGAGTTCAATTCTCAGTGAAAGCACCAAAATGTTAACGTTGGAAATTGAACGCTAACACCCTGGTGTGTGTAGTAATAATGTGAATTATGTGAAAGCACCACCCGTGATATGGGAACAAGAAATAAGCAGAAAAGTAGCGGAAAATAGTAAAAGACAACGATTTTATAGTGGTTCGGCTTAAGATCAAGCCTACGTCCACTTTAAATTCCTTTATTGCTGATTTGGTTACAAGTTGATACAATGCACTTCAAAATACAATACACTATGATTCTAAAACACTTCAGACTAGTAGCTCAAACTTCGATGTGATAAGGCTCTTTGAATCCATGTCGGATGTGCAAGATCTCTTTTGAAGCTTGTTGTGGAGTCTTCGGTGTTTGGAGTTCTTCAAGTGTCGGGTTAGTTAAGAAAGTGGCAGAGTAACAGCGCTTCGGAAGATCAGCCAAAAGTCCCCTTTTCAGTTGGATCTAAGGCTGTATTTATAGGGAAATCCTGAGCTAGGCCGTAGGTCGTGACCGACCTAGGATAGGTCGTAGGTCGTGGCCGACTTACCAAACATGGTTTATGGCTTAACAGGGGCGTGTTTGTTCATTTAGATATACTGGCAAGTCCTAGGTCGCAAACGACCTAGGAGGAAGCGGCATAAGTGAAGCGGCATAGGGATTTGTCTTCGACTGCTTAGGTCGCGAGCGACCTATCATAGGTCGTTAAGTTGTAGACTCTCTTAGGTCGTTAGGTCGCTTCCTATTAGGTCGCTTAGTAGTATTCCATCTTTTAAGTCGCTGGAGCTTTTAGGTCGCTGAAGACAGAAGTCACTAGGTCGCTTGTAGGCTAACCCGTTAGGTCGCTCGAATTGTTAGGTCGGTCTGTCTTCATTTATTTACTAGGTCGCTAACTCCCTTAAGACTTTAGATCGCTTGAGACTCTAGGCAGTTAGGTCGCGGAGTACTTAAGCTGTTAGGTCTCTGTCTTCCTGAGACGTTAGGTCGTAGGTCGCACTGCCTTCCTGCTGTGGTCTACTACTGCCCCATGTTGACAGTTAGGTCGCTGGAGCTTTAGGTCATTAGATCGCCGCATCCTTTAGGTCGCTAAGTCGTAATAACCTTTAGGTCGCTAAGTCGCTGAGTTCTTTAGGTCGTTATGTCGCTGAGTGCTAGGTCGCAAATCTTTAGGTCGTTAGTATTCTTAGGTCACTGAGTACTAGGTCGTTAATGTTTTAGGTCGCTCCAAAAGAGGAGTTAACACATTACTCCAAAATCTTTATTTACCATATCCCGAAATAGTTAAGTACCAATTTAAAATCAAACCATTTATTTTATCCAAATAAATTTCTTTTAATTAATCCTACATCCTATATAAACACTTCACTTCCATAATTCCTTTTTAATTTCTTTTCAAAATCAAATACATATTTATGGTATTCTAAAATACCAAAATCTAGGTCAATGCTACCATTGAATCTAATAAATTCAAATCACACTATAATCTGTCAAAGATTATTCAACATATCATATATTAGTATATATGAAATTAAATTCAACAATTTTGAGGAATCCAGTTGGATCCTTCCAACCTGATTTTCTTGCAACCACAAATGTTAATAGAGGTTAAAAATACCAATCCTGCTTCGAGGCGGGATATCGCGGTTATATAGGGTCATCCTATATTATGCGGGGCGCATAAGGTCTCATCCGCTAAAATATGCGGGAATATATCCAACTACCAATATATATATACTACTATATATAATATCACATTCACCTGATAATAATTATCAATTCAACCAATCATCTAATAGTTAATTTTAATAATTTAAAATTAATTGTAGTAATCCAAATGAGTGAGATTTGTCACCTTGATTTTTATTTGTCGGACATTCCGATTTTAAATTATCTAAAATTTCAATTGACTCTCAAAAATTCCAACCCGATTTCTATGCATGGTATTCGATGCCACGACCACAACGCAACTGTTTTCATTCATTTTGGACCTCGTACGAATGAGATGTACATTTTATAAGCATCCAAATTTAATAATATAATTGTTTGAATAAATTAAAAATATCAACAGTTAATTACCCTCTTAACCTTTCCACTGCTCTCATCCACGCGACCAGGATTCGACTGCGATGACAACTCAAATCGCGACTCCCTTGATGTGAGCACCGACTGGACCGCCTACATCCTCAACGCCGTGCGCGACTTCCTCTATGCGCATCTGCTCTAGCCCACGGCCCAACCTCGAACGATTCGCACTATTCCTGGCATAAATCGCGACTGCGACGCCTCGTCTCTGTTATCCATGCACGTGCGAATCCTTACTCCTGTGGTCGTCCTACGCCTACACGCGATTCGTCCTCGATCTCCATCACTCGCGCTGCCTTGCCTTTGCCGCGGCGACGTCGTCGGGTCGCCATCGAGAGTCGCAAGTGCTCGTGCTTCTCTGTTTTTTTATCAAACAGATTCGATTTTGAAGTAAAGGAGACTAAAGGGAAATAATGTGATTTAAACGTGAATGGGAGGGCTTGGGTATGAGGTAGGTCGGCTAAGATTTGACTTTTGATTTGATTTATAAAAATTTATTTTCAAAATATCCCACTTAGCATATCTTGAAATATCGAACCCTTATTGAGGCGTATCGCCTGGCATTTCTAAGGTTATACCGCTATTCCGAACCCAATGGAATAAGTCTCAAGATCTAATTCGACCGTATGTGGAAGACAACTTTTTAAATCGACTATTAAATTAAATTCGGTTAAATTATTTCTAGGCGTTTTCAGATCGCACGACCAAACTATGACAACCAAGATTTTTTACGCTTATTAGTTGGGTGATTAACTAATTTAAATCATTGGAATATTAATTTTGATAGTCGAATAATGAGTTTTTCTAGAAGATAAAAATAATTTTATCTATAAATTGATTTGAAAACTAAAATAAATATTGAATTATAAATCCCTGGATATGAAAATCTCATAGAAAACAAATAATAAACTCCATCGTCTAAATGAAGATAAACTAACCATGACTAAAGATACATAAAAATATATAGATAAATATATACAAATTTATCATTTTTTTTAAAAAAAGAAGATTTATAATACATAAAAAATTCACATTTAAGTTAAACTAAATATATATCTGGATGTACTCTAGATAAGAATACATGTGGATATGCAAAGAAAAAAAGAGAGAAAAAAAGAAAAAAATAAATAAATATATATATGTACAAATATAATCAATGGGATAAGTATGCTATCAATTCTAGCACAAATTAAGTCATTTCTCAACCTTACAAAATCATTTCAGCCTCCAAAACAAGAAAAAATCTCTGACCATTTGTGTACCAATAATACAAAGCCTGTATATTTGTTTATATATATCAATTTTCTTACTCCATTTCGTTCATCCAAACTGAGCAAATCAGAAGTATTTTACTGACTTAAAACAATAACTAAACAACTCAACTCAAGTTTACAATTCAACTCAAATAAGCAAGGAGATTAAAGAAGATCAGGCTATTAGCTTTTCAAAACCAGACAATTGCACTCTGTTCAAACTGTTGACAGGTGAGTAACTTCAATTTTAAAAATTAAAGTAAAATTATGGTTGCATGTTGTTGCTGTGTTAAATATTGCATCGTGTATATTTATAAGTATGCTTGTATATTTATATTGTTAAATTCCTGATGTATGATGTATGCATTTGATTTAAATTCAAAAACCTCTTGATTTAATCTATGTTTAAACTTAATTTCAAATGAAACTTGTTTGTTCCATCATAGATTTTAGTTTAAAATTTATTTAAGTTCAAATAAATTGGTATATCTCTCGAAATCAAGAAAAACTGAGCAAACTTAATCTAAGTAAAAATTCAAACATCTTAATTTATAATTTCAAGAATGTAAACTGAATCATTAACCAGAAACATGATTTTTAAAACTTAAACCATGATTTTTAGTAAAGAGAAAAAGGGGAATTTCTTGGTTGACCAAAAAATGATATTTGAGTAAACTTTGGTGATCTAGTTGATCTAGGGTGTCGTGGTTCTTCTTGGGGGTGGAGGAGTGATCGAAGTTTGAGGGTAAATTTTATGGGAGTTGATCAAATCACTGTGGAGGCGGCGGTGGTTGATTTTGGTCTGTAGCCCTTGTTTATCTAGGTTTAGTATTTTTGATCGGCATTGCATCTCTGGATGATCGAGTGTAACAAGATTGTGGGAAATGGAAGCTTGGATGTAGACGAAGGTTTGGCCGGGGTTGCACGTCGTCTGGTGGTCGGAGGCGCGAGATCGAGGGGGTTTTTGGCCATGGTGTTTGGTTCCAGTTTTCAACTGGACTGTTCGATTTTGATTGGAGGCTTGTGCGAGTGATTGGAAGGTCGGGCTCGAGGGACTGGGTGATTGTCGAGGTGCCCGAAGGTTCGTCAGAGGTCGGAGGTGATTCTGTCAACGGTGCATGTGCACGGTGATGGTTCGAGTGTCAGTTGTTTGGGTTTGGATGTTGACTCGAAGGGAAGCTCGGGAAATTGGGGCAGTGACTCAAGTAAAAACTCGAGTAGATGTGAGTGTATTTGTGAACTGTTTTTTTTAAACTTAAAAATTTATCTAAGTTTTTGTAAAAGGGAAAGAAGAGGGGAAAACTCGAGTGTGACCCGAGTAATCTTCGGGTTCGACCCGAAGTAGGGAATTTTAAACAGTTTTTTTAAAGTTTATAAGTTTTTTAAAAAACAAAGTTTTCGAAATTTAAAAATAAATTTAGTTTAAGCTTCTTGTATAAATTGCTTTATATAAATAATGATGCGTCTTTCTGTGGACTGAGAGATGGGTCATTTTATTTGGTTAATAGTAAAGAATAATTAATCTGTAATTAAAGATTAATTAATTTGTTAATGGTAATTGAGGGATGAATTACTCAATCGAAATTTTTAAAGTGATTGTGGTTAATTTAAGTTAATAAATTTGTAAAATAATTAAGGAAAATCTCTTGATGATGGATTAAGTATGAATACTTAATGAGATTGATAAGTGTAATTATTTAGTGTAAGAAATTAATGGATAAATTACTGGCTGAAATTAATAAGAAAGGGAATTACTTAATGAAAGTAATTAAAGGGATTAATTGCTCAATGTAATTAATTAAATTAATGTGACTAGTTTAAGTTAATTTATTAGTTTAATTAATGATCATTGGATGATGGGTTAAGTATAAATTACTTAGTGTAATTTATAAAGTATAATTACCTAATGAAGTAATTAGTGGATAATTACTAGATGTAATTAATTGAAGAATGGTAGTGGGTTTGTGTGACGACCCGGATTTTTTGACGTCTCTTAGTTGGGAAATTAACTGATTTTATTATTGAAATATTAATATTAATTAGTCAAACGAATAAATATCCGATAATTAAAATATCGGGATATATATAAATTGATTTAAAACTGTACTAAATATTGAATTATAAAAATCTCTAGAGATGATAAATCTTATAGAAAATAAATAATATATGTGTGACGAACCGGGATTTTGACAATATTATTTTAATAAGAATTTAAACTGATAAATTGAAATATAAACTTATCGGTTTAAAAACGAATATATATGTGTGTATTTTTTTGGAAGGAAATTATGATTTGGAATTTAAAATAAAGAGTTTCAAAATATTTAAAAGTAAAATCTATCTTATTCACATTAAATTAAAGTAAGCTCTACCTTATTCACTTCAATTATATACATATATGATGTAATCTTGGTAATAATGTTTAAAAATAAAATAAAATATTTAATTGTAAATGAAGTGTTTGGTAGTTTAAGCTTAAAATAGAAATAAAAGTGTAGTAATTATTTATGCATATGCAACATGAGTTAAACCAATACAAGTAATTAAAACAATTTTATATTGAGCACATTAAGTATAAAAACAAAACTAGGCAAAAGAATATATGTTGCCTATGAAGTAGATATGTAAGGCAAGGAAAGAATAATAATAAAAAAAATCTATGAACATAGATAAAATGGGATAAGGATGTGAACATGAAGGACATTTGCATTTAATGCTAGCACAACATTAGGTCATTTTGAAATATTCAAAAATCATTTCAGTTTTACAAAATCTTGCCTGGGAAGATAAGAAAATTCTCTGACCAAAATTTATACCAGTAATACAAAGCCTGAACTCTTTTCTATATATCAATCTCCTTATTTCTTTTCGTTCATTTAAAACTTAGCATACCAGAAAAGAAAATATAATCTTACCTCTGAAGCTTAAACAACAACTCAACTTAAAACAAGGCTTCAGGATCAAAAGCAAACTAACAATTCAGGATTCAAATTTCATCTCAGCAGTTTCAAGTTTCCAGTTTCCAGTATTCTTTCCAGATTCTAGGCCTCTGTTTTAATAAGGTGAGTAACATTTCTTTTTAAAAAAAAGCATAAGTATAAGAAATCTGTTTGCATGTTAACTTCTGGAAGAAAGTATGTTTGTGTGTATATACATATGTGAGTTTCTGTATATACATATGGATGTATAGATATGTGTGCATGCCTGTTATCTGTGACTTCTCTGTTCTTTGTTTTCAAGCTTAGATTTTAATCAAAATTCATTATCTCCTTATCTGATCTCCGTTAGCACTTAGGCTATAAACAAAAGTTGATTGTTTCATCATAAATTAAAGTTTAAAATTTGATTTAGGTTAAAATGAATGTGGAATTGCTCTGGAAACTAAAAGAACAGTGCAAGTTTTAAGTTATGTTAAAAATTCAAACTTCTTAATTCATCAATTCAGGAATATAAACTAAATCCTTAACCCTAAACATGATTTTTAAGAATGAAATCATAATTTATAGATTAAGCTTGAATGAGCTTTGCGGGTTTGAACAGAATATGATTTTTCGGTGGTTTCTGATGGTCTTTGTGGTCTGGGGAGTTGCGATCATCACTGGTAGTAGTGGAGTGATCGGAGACCTTGGGAAAAATGTTAGATAGGTGTATAAGTTGCTGTAGTGGCGGTGGGTGATCGGGTTAGTCTGTAACCCTAGTGTTGACAAGGTCGGGAGTTTGTGATCACCTCAGCATCTATGGTGGATCGAGTTCCACCAAACTCTGGGAATCGGTAGCATGGAGGTTGGCGAAGTTGTGGCTGGAAGCTTAGGCGCTCCGGTGATCGGCATTTTGAGTTGGAGGGTTTTTCCAGTTTTGGGTTTTTGTTCCAGGTTGTGATGGGTTACTCGTATTCGATTTCGAGTATGTATTGATGTTATGGTGATCGGGAACTAGTGTGAGGATGGTCGCCGACAAGGTTGCGAAGTTGAACGGAGTTGGTCGGAGCCACCGTGCATGTGCACGGTGCATTTTTGGTTTCTGATGAAGTTTGGGTTTAAAGCAGAGAAGGGTACTCGAGTTTTTCTCGAGTCACTTGCGTGAGTTGCTCGAAGAATTGAGAATTTTGGCTCGGGTTTTAAGGGTTTGGGCTCGGGTAAAATTGATTTGTTACAGGTTTTAAAACCTGTCAGGGTTTTAAATTTTAAAATGAATTTAAAAATTGAAGACAAGATTTTTAAAAAAAATTTAAATCAAGTTTTAAGTATGGATTCAAATTTAATTTGTATCCTAGTTTGGAATAAATAAGTTTATAAAAATTATAATGTTTTAACAAATTTAAATTGTTTAATGTATATTTTAAAATGATTTGAACTTAAATGAATTGGTTTAAAACTCTTATAAATTTCTTTTATAAATGATAAGTGTTTCTTTAACATTTGGATTTAAAAGGGTTTTGTAAATTTGATTTAAGTTTTGTTAAAGTTAAATTTATAATCATTTTAAATCTTGAATTTGAAATGTAATGTAAAGGTAATTACTTAATAAAGTAATTTAAGTAATTAATTACTCAGTGTAATTAATTAAGTTAATGTGGTTAATTTTAATTAATTAAGTTTGATTAATTAAAGATAATTACTTGATGTTGGATTAAGTATAATTCCTTAATTAATGGAGTGTAATTACTTAGTGAAGTAATTAATGGAAAATTACTGGATGTAATTAAAAGGGAAATTACTTAATGTATAGTAATTAAAGGATAATTACTTGAGGGAAGTAATTAAGTGATGATTACTCAGTGTAATTAAAGGATTAATTAATGAAATTAATCAAGGAGTTAGTTTAATTGATATAAGTAATTAAGGGAAGTTAATTACTAATGTGGTTAATCAAGGTTGATTAGTAATGTAATTAAGTTAAAGATTAATTATTAAATGTAATTAGAAGAAGAATTAATTAATGAAAAGTAATTAGAGGACCATTAATTAATGTAATTAATGACAAAAATCAAAGGTTTAATTGATTAATAAATGTGATTAATTAAAGGATAATTAATCAATGTAAGTGGTTATAGAATAGTTAATTTGAGTAATTAACTAAGATAAATGTAATTAAAATGGATGGGTGAAGGGTTGATTACTTAATATAATTAAAGGACAATTAATCAAGGGCGATTAATTAAGATGGATAAATAAAGGATGATTAATTAATGGGTTTGTAATTAATTAATGTAAGTAAAGGTAATCTAAGTGATTAAATTAGTAATTAATTGGAGATTAATTAAATTATTTGGGAAAGGATTAATCTTGCTTATGAATGATGGAATAATAATAAATGCCTTGAATTGGTTAATATCTCTGATATGAAATGTTTTGTGATATTATATGATTTGGTGGACGGTAAGAATATGGTTATCTATTGATGATGAATTATCGTGTAAAGGTGACATCCTGTAATTTATATGGAATTGTATTTCATTTGAATAACTTGGGTGAAGATGACATGGGATTCGAAGAGTCCGGAGTCGGGTATTAGTAAATACCCGAAACCACTTCGAATCCTTATAAATTGATATGTGGAATCAATAGGCTGAAACGGAATGATTTAAGTGAATTGGACCATTTAACCTAAGTTTTGGTACTTAGAAATTGATGTGTGAAATAAGTGAGGTCTATTTCAAGTTGTGAATTTGTAAATTGATACGAGTTACCCCGGATTTTAAATAAGTTTATGCAGTTGTATTTCTTATTAGATGGGTTTACTCACGCTGGTTTCCAACCTGACCCAGGTGTTACTATGATGTAATGCTCGGGTCAGACCGAGTATTACAGATTTTCAGGTTAGGACGTTCTGTGTCACATACGGGATTTTTCGACTTTCGAAAATTCGACATCGATACTCACTTTATCGACTGCCGAGCAATCGAGTGCCGGAAACTCCAATAGTGAGGGTTTAAGAAAAAGAAATAGTAGAAGAAGAAGAAAGCAGAAGGAAGAGAGCAGAAAAAGAAAAGAGAGAAAGAAGAACAATAGAACAACCTCAGAACAGAAAACAATATCAGAATCTCACATATCGCAGCGGAACAATATACAATAGATAAATACTAGTCTTTAAACAAAGAACTATATCATTTTATACATACATCAACCATCAGAGTCAATATACAACTCAATACAACAATGGACAGTTATATAACTTGTCCTCATACAGAATACACAGCGGAATAAATACTATCAGATACAAATACTACGTCTCGTCATCCAGCTTATCTCCAAGCTCCAGAATATCCTGATAATCTAACTCTAGACTACCCGTGTGGAAATTGGTGGGCACCCAGAGTTTAGAAGGGAAACAATAAACTCCGAGTCAGTCATGGTGACTGGTGTGAGATCGTAAAACAGTTTAACTTTAAAATAAATAGCAGAGAATTTTAAAGTCAATTCGCAATGCTTTTGGAAAATGAAACTACCATAAGACCTCCCGCCACACACACAATGCAAACGCAGACTTGGAGGAGATTTCTTCTTATGATAGTCAAAGATGCTTACTACGCAAAAATCAAATTCTTTTGATATTATTATTAGTGCATAGTGTAGAAAACATTTCGAAAGTAGAATATAAATCTTAGCCAGCATAGGTACCATTATAGTATGCTTGCTATAGCTACCATATTAAATGGCAGGTTCTACAACTAAAACCGTACAAGGCTCGTATTGTTTCTTTGGATTTCCAACAAATGGCCAGGCTAAGGAACTTCCTATCCACGATGGGTACGTCCCTGGAATAGACGACCCGAGAACCTAACCGGATCTCTGCCAACACAAGGCCGGGTTACCTCTGCAAAAATAGGTAACTACTGACACGCGTATGCCATCCCCCGATCGTAACCGATCTTCCCGAGGATCCCCGATTCGCAACAACCACAAAGAAATAAATTTTTGCAGCAACCACAGAGGTTAAGTATCTGGGCTCCATACCATGATACCACCTTTATCCAGAAGGAATGACATACACTAAGGGGCGCTACTCCCTAGAACCTTGCTGCATCCTTCCTGTTTCGACCATTTCCGGGGTGTGAGGCTCGACGAAGTCTCGTCCACAAAGCTACGCTTTCTACAAAGTCATGCTTCGGGTCAAACAAAATGATCAACCTATGATCACAAAGATATAAGATCAAACAAATGATCATATCACAAATGATCAAACACTGATCATTTCACAGCAACACTTAGTATGCCACGTTACCAAATTGGGATATATCGCTGATAAATTTCAACTACATAACCTCTGAGCTCGTACGTCTCAGAGAAGGGTGTTAAGCTAAGAGAATAAATTC
The DNA here is from genome assembly GCA_030737815.1 of Allium fistulosum. Taxonomy (NCBI): domain Eukaryota; kingdom Viridiplantae; phylum Streptophyta; class Magnoliopsida; order Asparagales; family Amaryllidaceae; genus Allium; species Allium fistulosum. The sequence goes on along the minus strand of CM060902.1, from coordinate 728,537,343 downwards.
TCCGCCACCAACAGAAATGTATTTGAAAGAAATCAGCTTTATATCTCAAATTGTAACGTCAGACACACAATCCATACAAGTCTGTTTCGGGATCGAACAGAACCGAAGGCACTTCTCACGAAGCCCTTGCACATCCGGATAAATTTCTAATCACGTCCGGACTTCCCGTCACTAAGGGTGATAAAACCTCTAAATCGGAGATCAGCCGATGTAGAGTAACTCGACGGTAATCCTTCCGTTTTCAAAAATATCCGGTCTTTAACACCGGTCTTCGAATGCAATTCATAACGACGTATCACATATTCGGAATGGGTTATACGACCCCATGGTCCTTTCCCGGCTAACCCGAATAGTGAGCGATTATTCAAAAATAAGTGTGGCATTCAAATTCGTCCAAACACAACAAATGCCATTCAGGGTAATTATTAATAGTCGGTTATTTAACTATCAATAAAGATGCGCAACCTCATCAGATTCCAAATAATTTTCCAAATTATTTATCTTCAAAAATATCTCTACTAGATATAAAATTTCCACACTTTAACCATTTGAAAACAAATTTCAAATATTCACATTTCATTTTATCTTTGAAGATATAATCTCAAAACAGTTCATTTCATATTGGAAAAGCCTTTCCATACTTATTTAAAAATAAGTAATTCACAAATCATTTATTTTCAACACTTAGAAAATATTCGTTATACTTAAATCAAAATTAAGTATACTTTTCATTCTTTAAGGAAATCATTCTTTTTCACAAATTTTATTTGAGTCAAAAAGAATGTTACGTAAAACATCGTTACGACGACTCAAAATCACTAGTATAGGGATTCGAATTTTTAAGATAGATATGTAAATCCCAATACTATATAAAATATTTCCTTTCGGAAATCATTTACTATAACAACAGTGTTATAGTCCACCATTTCCTTATTTTTCGAAAACGTCTATTTCAACAATAAATGTTGAAATCTATGTTTTCGATACTTCACACGTTTTAAAACATCTTTTAAAACAATTAACTTCATTTATAATATCGCTTTCCCAAACATAACTATTTTTTTTTCTTTCAATAATATATTCACTGTCCAAAATCGTGAATATACTTCAATAACCAAGTTTCAATCCCTTTTTACATATTTATTTCAAGAATTATCCACTGTCCAAAATCGTGGATAAAATTCCCTAAATAATCTCTATATTTAAAATCAATCAAATTTGATTTATTTTCGAATTTATAAAAAACAACGTTTATAAATTCTATTTCCATTTTATAACAACTTCGATTTATACATCTTCTTTAATGACCCATTTAATTTATAAGTTAATATAACTTATAATTCATTATTTTAAAAGAAATCGTTCTTTTAGGACTTCACAAATCATTTATTCTGTCCTTTATAAAACCCATTTTAACATTATTTAAAACGTCTTTAAAACTCCTTTATAATTTCATCACTTTGATTTATAAAAATCAAATGTTATAAATCTTATATATAGAGCTTTCATAATAAATTCAAAAATCTCTATTTAGACCATTTTATAAATAAAACGACTTTTATTTCAAAAACGACACTTCGGTTATATTTCACTAAAAATTATAACTTTTATAACTTTAAAATTTTACGTTTATAAATCGATTCAAAAATTCCATAAAACGTATATTTTCAAAAATCACTTTAAAAACCCTTTTAAAGTAAAAGTCGTTATTTTTACATTTCAAAACTGAATCCGATGATGCAACGCATCAATTAGTCCATCACAACATCAAACATCATATATCATCATATGATAACAGAATATATATCAATATCTGTAAAAAAAATACTACTGATGAGGAATCCAGCTGGATCCCTCCAACCTGTTTCCCTGCATCCACAGATGTTAGCACAATACCAATTCCACTCCAGTACGGAATTATGGCGGTATATGGGTTTTATAAAAATCCGCTTACTAACGGCGCAATAGGGTCTCATCCGCTATACGAGGCGGGAAATCATCAATCCAATATATACATATGCCAATATGTATATATTGCTATATATAGATATATATCCTACTATATCTAATATCAACAATCAAAACAGACAATCAAGCAATAACTGAAAATTCCACTTTCATTTGAGTGAGAAGATCTCACCTTGATTTTAAATTCCGTTCCAGCGTTTATTTCGAATAAAATTAAACGCGCGTTTAATTTTACCCAAAATTCAAACTAGCTCCAACCGACTCCAATCCAATTGCATCTCGTAGAGCTCGTCGATACGAAGCCAACGCAAAAAATCTCGTCCGAAACGGACCTCGTATGAAAGAGATATGCATTTTTAAAGTTTGTATGATTTTAAACATATATCAATTACAATTTCTTTTATTTATATCCTACATCAGATCACGGCCGTTGATTGGGATGATGAGAATCTGGCCGTGCCTTGCCTTCTTCCATCTCACGCATGTATACTCCCCAGTAAGAAGAAAAAAACGCATGCAACCCATTCATGAAACTAGGGTTTAAAACCTCTCCCTCTACGTCGCTCGGAACTCCATCATACCACCCTCAAATCGAAGCTCTTGCTCCACTCTATACTCGGCTGAAGCACCATGGAGCTCGGCCTCCCCATGGCCATGAAAAACGTGCATGAAAACAGCTCATTCACGAGCAGATTTTGGCCTCCACACGACTCCGTTTCAGATCTCCACCGTTGAAAACGTAGATCTCATGTAGCTCTACATTTTTGTAGTTGATGATTTCTTCTAATTGTTAGTGGATTGGAAGATAATTGGAGGAGAAGATTAGAGATTTCTGGCCATTGAAATATTAGGGCCGGCTCAAGGAGGAAGGAGGGTTTCTTTTGCAAATGAAAAAGTTGAGGTGCTTTTATAGAAAAACAACGAAAACACTATTTATCAAAAAAAAATTCGAACTCCAAATGAAGCGTGCCGGCTGGCGTTTCTAAGGTTTACCCCGCGTTCCGAACGCAATGGAACAGGTTTTGGAAGCTAATTCGATCGTCTGTGCGAGTTATGAAATTAAACGATCAATTTAAATTAAACCGATTTAAATCGATTTCGAGGCGTTTTGGCTTGCCCCGGACAAACGGTAAATCCAAAAATTACGAAATTTGAAATCTTACAATAATATCACATTACGGATCCGATGAAACTGGTTTCGTCGAAATCCGAGACTTTTTGAAAAATGACTATTTTAACTCGCCGAATTAAAATTAAAACGATATCGATGCGTTTCGAGTTGCCACGGTCAAACGACAACTCCGATTGCTACGAAAATTGAAATCCGATAATAACTAACTATTACGGATTCAATGGAACTGGTTTCGTTCAATTCTGAGACTGTTCGAAAATTGGCTATTTTTACAGTCGATAATTAAATATTAAAATATTCCATTTTCATAGATTAACTCCAAATTCAATTTTAAAAGTTCAATAACGTTTCTATAACTCCAGTATGATTAAATAAAATTTTCCAAATCAATTTCAATCATATTAAACTCGATTTTCAATTATTTTTGGAATTTCACTATTTAATTTATCGATTAAATTATCAAATTAAATCCAATATTCAAAAAATAAATCATTCGACTTCTAAATTTCATTTATTAATATTTAAAATCAATTAAATATTCAAATTTTAATTATCAAAAATTCTGGGTCGTTACAGACTTCCCCCCTTAAAAGAATTTCATCCTCGAAATTACAAGTTAGGGAAAAAAGGCCCTTAACTCGTCTACTATCTTTCACAACCTAATAGTTTTATCAATTTTTCAAAACAAATCTTTCTACTAAAGATTCGTTATCAATTCAACTAACTTTCTATCTTCAATTATAAGTTTCCCAAACAACATTGTTTAACCTCTTAAATTCAAATTCAAATCTAAATTCAAATTTTAACTTTCAAATTTTTCTCAAAAATTTCCTAACACCCTAAATTTCCGAAAAATTTCGCCAGCGTCTCCTTTGCGTGGCTAATACGGCACTACTACAAAACGTCCCTACGGACTCTCAGATTTCAAAAAGAAAAGAAAAAGCCAAGCGGCTAGAGAAATAAGTCATCAAATCTCATATTCAAATTTAAATACATACCTTTTTCGAGCAAATTCAAATTCATCTTTGAAATAAATTTTCCAATCCCTTTATACACCTGTACATCCTACTAGCCGTTATATCTAGTTACAGCATTCAAACTATTTTGCAAATTCCATTACAAAATTTTCAATATATACTTCTTATATCATCTCTAATTCACTATTGAAGTTATATATCTATTTTCATTCAATTTTGCATTTCAAATTCCATTTGAATTTAATTTACACTTTCGATTCTATTTGGATTCAGTTCAACTTCTGAATATTGAATTTCATCGATTAACTTTCATTTACAACTGCTTATTTTAGATTAGTTTCAGTTACTAATTCATTACAATTCTAATTCATTTATTCACATTCGTTTTCAACATCCAGTTCTAATTCCAGTTTTATCTTCATTCAATCATCAACTTAGAATAATTTCAATATTCAAATTTTACTTAAGAATTTTGCTCTTCATTTCTTACGTTCAATATAAATATTCCATGTAGACATTATATTTATTTTCAATTTACCTTTCATTTATAATTATTCAATTCAATTCAATGCTTACAACTTCAAAATGAATCTCAACTTTCAATTTCATTTTTGTTTAATCATAATTGTAAATTTATTCACTTATACTTTCTTTAATTTAACTCCATTCTTTAAGTTAAATTTATTCTATCAAAATTCAAATTGTATAAGTTATCAACTTATTTCTTATTTCATAAGTATTTTTATATAGTATTCCAGAGTCTTTTCAATCTTTTCAAAACCATTTTTGAAAACAGTTCAAATTTATCCTTTGAATTTTCAAAACAAAACCCAAATTTTTCAAACAACTTCCTTTTAAAACAATTTGGAAGCAATTCCTCTTTTGGAAACCCAAAAATGAACACCAATAATGCCGCGGTCATTATCGAAGTTATTTTCCAGCGACCGAAAAGAGTTTAGAGCTTTTTATCTCTCCAAAATACTTTTTCAAAACCTTCGAAATCCATTTTTTAAATCAAAAAGGAATTAAACTTTCCAAATCTCCAAAATTTTCAAATTCTTTTCAAAACCTCTCCAAATACTTCTCTGGAATCCCGTTTTAAATTACAATTCACATTTATAATTTATATTCTCAAATTTCATTTGTATACGAATTTATTTCTTAACTTTGGAGTTACGATTTCAATTTCTTATTCAATTTCAATGATAATAATTTACTATTATTACTTCCTAACATCCATGCAACCATATACTGTAATAATTTACAGAAAAATCATTTCTTTTATATACAAAAATAGTTTTGGGCAAAATTATCTCATTTACCCTATTTAAAACAATACTGTGCCGAATTGTTCTATTCGAGTGTTTAGAGATCCCTATCGATAGAGTTGTACGGACAATACCGACCAGAATCCATATACCACCCAACAAACCAATCATCACAATATAAAACAATTTTATATTCACTAACAAATACGCACTCATATCTATTATTACACTCAACTCATTCTAGAGTACTACTGACTCTATCTCTAATGAGTAACACCCAACAGAGCAAGGTTGTCACTTAACCATATGCTCTGATACCACTTTGTCACGTACGGGATTTTCCGACTTTTGAAAATTCGACATCGATACTCACTTTATCGACTGCCGAGCAATCGAGTGCTGGAAACTCCAATAGTGAGGGTTTAAGAAAAAGAAATAGTAGAAGAAGAAGAAAGCAGAAGGAAGAGAGCAGAAAAAGAAAAGAGAGAAAGAAGAACAACAGAACAACCTCAGAACAGAAAACAATATCAGAATCTCACATATCGCAGCGGAACAATATACAATAGATAAATACTAGTCTTTAAACAAAGAACTATATCATTTTATACATACATCAACCATCAGAGTCAATATACAACTCAATACAACAATGGACAGTTATATAACTTGTCCTCATACAGAATACACAGCGGAATAAATACTATCAGATACAAATACTACGTCTCGTCATCCAGCTTATCTCCAAGCTCCAGAATATCCTGATAATCTAACTCTAGACTGCCCGTGTGGAAATTGGTGGGCACCCAGAGTTTAGAAGGGAAACAATAAACTCCGAGTCAGTCATGGTGACTGGTGTGAGATCGTAAAACAGTTTAACTTTAAAATAAATAGCAGAGAATTTTAAAGTCAATTCGCAATGCTTTTGGAAAATGAAACTACCATAAGACCTCCCGCCACACACACAATGCAAACGCAGACTTGGAGGAGATTTCTTCTTATGATAGTCAAAGATGCTTACTACGCAAAAATCAAATTCTTTTGATATTATTATTAGTGCATAGTGTAGAAAACATTTCGAAAGTAGAATATAAATCTTAGCCAGCATAGGTACCATTATAGTATGCTTGCTATAGCTACCATATTAAATGGCAGGTTCTACAACTAAAACCGTACAAGGCTCGTATTGTTTCTTTGGATTTCCAACAAATGGCCAGGCTAAGGAACTTCCTATCCACGATGGGTACGTCCCTGGAATAGACGACCCGAGAACCTAACCGGATCTCTGCCAACACAAGGCCGGGTTACCTCTGCAAAAATAAGTAACTACTGACACGCGTATGCCATCCCCCGATCGTAACCGATCTTCCCGAGGATCCCCGATTCGCAACAACCACAAAGAAATAAATTTTTGCAGCAACCACAGAGGTTAAGTATCTGGGCTCCATACCATGATACCACCTTTATCCAGAAGGAATGACATACACTAAGGGGCGCTACTCCCTAGAACCTTGCTGCATCCTTCCTGTTTCGACCATTTCCGGGGTGTGAGGCTCGACGAAGTCTCGTCCACAAAGCTACGCTTTCTACAAAGTCATGCTTCGGGTCAAACAAAATGATCAACCTATGATCACAAAGATATAAGATCAAACAAATGATCATATCACAAATGATCAAACACTGATCATTTCACAGCAACACTTAGTATGCCACGTTACCAAATTGGGATATATCGCTGATAAATTTCAACTACATAACCTCTGAGCTCGTACGTCTCAGAGAAGGGTGTTAAGCTAAGAGAATAAATTCTCCGCCACCAACAGAAATGTATTTGAAAGAAATCAGCTTTATATCTCAAATTGTAACGTCAGACACACAATCCATACAAGTCTGTTCCGGGATCGAACAGAACCGAAGGCACTTCTCACGAAGCCCTTGCACATCCGGATAAATTTCTAATCACGTCCGGACTTCCCGTCACTAAGGGTGATAAAACCTCTAAATCGGAGATCAGCCGATGTAGAGTAACTCGACGGTAATCCTTCCGTTTTCAAAAATATCCGGTCTTCAACACCGGTCTTCGAATGCAATTCATAACGACGTATCACATATTCGGAATGGGTTATACGACCCCATGGTCCTTTCCCGGCTAACCCGAATAGTGAGCGATTATTCAAAAATAAGTGTGGCATTCAAATTCATCCAAACACAACAAATGCCATTCAGGGTAATTATTGATAGTCGGTTATTTAACTATCAATAAAGATGCGCAACCTCATCAGATTCCAAATAATTTTCCAAATTATTTATCTTCAAAAATATCTCTACTAGATATAAAATTTCCACACTTTAACCATTTGAAAACAAATTTCAAATATTCACATTTCATTTTATCTTTGAAGATAAAATCTCAAAACAGTTCATTTCATATTGGAAAAGCCTTTCCATACTTATTTAAAAATAAGTAATTCACAAATCATTTATTTTCAACACTTAGAAAATATTCGTTATACTTAAATCAAAATTAAGTATACTTTTCATTCTTTAAGGAAATCATTCTTTTTCACAAATTTTATTTGAGTCAAAACGAATGTTACGTAAAACATCGTTACGACGACTCAAAATCACTAGTATAGGGATTCGAATTTTTAAGATAGATATGTAAATCCCAATACTATATAAAATATTTCCTTTCGGAAATCATTTACTATAACAACAGTGTTATAGTCCACCATTTCCTTATTTTTCGAAAACGTCTATTTCAACAATAAATGTTGAAATCTATGTTTTCGATACTTCACACGTTTTAAAACATCTTTTAAAACAATTAACTTCATTTATAATATCGCTTTCCCAAACATAACTATTTTTTTTTCTTTCAATAATATATTCACTGTCCAAAATCGTGAATATACTTCAATAACCAAGTTTCAATCCCTTTTTACATATTTATTTCAAGAATTATCCACTGTCCAAAATCGTGGATAAAATTCCCTAAATAATCTCTATATTTAAAATCAATCAAATTTGATTTATTTTCGAATTTATAAAAAACAACGTTTATAAATTCTATTTCCATTTTATAACAACTTCGATTTATACATCTTCTTTAATGACCCATTTAATTTATAAGTTAATATAACTTATAATTCATTATTTTAAAAGAAATCGTTCTTTTAGGACTTCACAAATCATTTATTCTGTCCTTTATAAAACCCATTTTAACATTATTTAAAACGTCTTTAAAACTCCTTTATAATTTCATCACTTTGATTTATAAAAATCAAATGTTATAAATCTTATATATAGAGCTTTCATAATAAATTCAAAAATCTCTATTTAGACCATTTTATAAATAAAACGACTTTTATTTCAAAAACGACACTTCAGTTATATTTCACTAAAAATTATAACTTTTATAACTTTAAAATTTTACGTTTATAAATCGATTCAAAAATTCCATAAAACGTATATTTTCAAAAATCACTTTAAAAACCCTTTTAAAGTAAAAGTCGTTATTTTTACATTTCAAAACTGAATCCGATGATGCAACGCATCAATTAGTCCATCACAACATCAAACATCATATATCATCATATGATAACAGAATATATATCAATATCTGTAAAAAAAATACTACTGATGAGGAATCCAGCTGGATCCCTCCAACCTGTTTCCCTGCATCCACAGATGTTAGCACAATACCAATTCCGCTCCAGTACGGAATTATCGTGGTATATGGGTTTTATAAAAATCCGCTTACTAACGGCGCAATAGGGTCTCATCCGCTATACGAGGCAGGAAATCATCAATCCAATATATACATATGCCAATATGTATATATTGCTATATATAGATATATATCCTACTATATCTAATATCAACAATCAAAACAGACAATCAAGCAATAACTGAAAATTCCACTTTCATTTGAGTGAGAAGATCTCACCTTGATTTTAAATTCCGTTCCAGCGTTTATTTCGAATAAAATTAAACGCGCGTTTAATTTTACCCAAAATTCAAACTAGCTCCAACCGACTCCAATCCAGTTGCATCGCGTAGAGCTCGTCGATACGAAGCCAACGCAAAAAATCTCGTCCGAAACGGACCTCGTATGAAAGAGATATGCATTTTTAAAGTTTGTATGATTTTAAACATATATCAATTACAATTTCTTTTATTTATATCCTACATCAGATCACGGCCGTTGATTGGGATGATGAGAATCTGGCCGTGCCTTGCCTTCTTCCATCTCACGCACGTATACTCCCCAGTAAGAAGAAAAAAACGCATGCAACCCATTCATGAAACTAGGGTTTAAAACCTCTCCCTCTACGTCGCTCGGAACTCCATCATACCACCCTCAAATCGAAGCTCTTGCTCCACTCTATACTCGGCTGAAGCACCATGGAGCTCGGCCTCCCCATGGCCATGAAAAACGTGCATGAAAACAGCCCATTCACGAGCAGATTTTGGCCGCCACACGACTCCGTTTCAGATCTCCACCGTTGAAAACGTAGATCTCATGTAGCTCTACATTTTTGTAGTTGATGATTTCTTCTAATTGTTAGTGGATTAGAAGATAATTGGAGGAGAAGATTAGAGATTTCTGGCCATTGAAATATTAGGGCCGGCTCAAGGAGGAAGGAGGGTTTCTTTTGCAAATGAAAAAGTTGAGGTGCTTTTATAGAAAAACAACGAAAACACTATTCATCAAAAAAAATTTCGAACTCCAAATGAAGCGTGTCGGCTGGCGTTTCTAAGGTTTACCCCGCGTTCCAAACGCAATGGAACAGGTTTCGGAAGCTAATTCGATCGTCTGTGCGAGTTATGAAATTAAACGATCAATTTAAATTAAACCGATTTAAATCGATTTCGAGGCGTTTTGGCTTGCCCCGGACAAACGGTAAATCCAAAAATTACGAAATTTGAAATCTTACAATAATATCACATTACGGATCCGATGAAACTGGTTTCGTCGAAATCCGAGACTTTTTGAAAAATGACTATTTTAACTCGCCGAATTAAAATTAAAACGATATCGATGCGTTTCGAGTTGCCACGGTCAAACGACAACTCCGATTGCTACGAAAATTGAAATCCGATAATAACTAACTATTACGGATTCAATGGAACTAGTTTCGTTCAATTCTGAGACTGTTCGAAAATTGGCTATTTTTACAGTCGATAATTAAATATTAAAATATTCCATTTTCATAGATTAACTCCAAATTCAATTTTAAAAGTTCAATAACGTTTCTATAACTCCAGTATGATTAAATAAAATTTTCCAAATCAATTTCAATCATATTAAACTCGATTTTCAATTATTTTTGGAATTTCACTATTTAATTTATCGATTAAATTATCAAATTAAATCCAATATTCGAAAAATAAATCATTCGACTTCTAAATTTAATTTATTAATATTTAAAATCAATTAAATATTCAAATTTTAATTATCAAAAATTCTGGGTCGTTACATTCTGGAGCTCAGGAGACGAGCTGGATGGTAGGAACGTATGGAGTGTTTCCGCTGTGATATATTTCTGTTTATCTAAGACATGTTGATTTGTATATGTCCAATGTTTGAGTATGTGTGTAACTCTGGTGTATAAAAATGTAATCAACTGATACACTATTCTTTTGTAAACTATTATTATTTGATATTATATTTTGATCCGCTGCGAATGTGGGAATCTGTGTAGTGTTTATGTTTCTTCTTCTTCTATCTCTTTCTTCTTTTCCTAACTATCTGGAATTTTCGGGATCGAAAATTTTGGGTCATCTCATTTGGTATCAGAGCTGAAAGGTTAAGCGAGAACCTTGTCTCTGGTGGGTGTACTCATAAGGATATGGTCAATAGTACCCTGGAATGAGTTGAGTGTGTGTGTGTGTGTGTATATATATATAAGAGCGTACTTGTTATTTTCATATATAAAGATTTTAAATGATTTTATATAAGAATATATTTTGATATATATAAAGCAATATTCCTTAACCAATAAATGTTAAGGTAATTGGTTGTTAAATTATTAGAATTAAATTAAGAGGTAATAGAAATACAACCAAATTGAAATTAAATAAAGGTAAGTTTAAAATGAATTCAAACTGAAATTAAATCTTGAATTTGGGGAAAAGTTTCAAAATAAGATAATAATGAATTGGTTTCCAGATATGATAATCTTGATTATTATCATAAATGATTATTGTGTTTAATAATAAATGTGTATTAATGAGTAAGCAAAATGAAATGTTTTAAATAAGTATGACTTATAAATTGGAACTGAAGATGATCCAGATTTTGAAGTTTTAAATCTAAGCCAGAAAATTTGGGATTTGTGTCAAAGTGCTAAAAGAAATAATAAATAAGTATTATTTGAATAAAAGGAACTTGTTGCAAACAAGGGCTGTTTGAAAACTGTTTTGAATTAAAAACCAAAGGTGATTTCAAATTTAAGGATAACTTAGTGATGCAGCACAATCTGATCATTCCAGAATTTTAGGTCGCTCACGACCTAGTGGAACTTCACGACCTAGTGACACTTTGGATCGCTCCGACTCTTTCGAGCTACGACCTAACTAGAGGCAAGAGGAGGAGGCTGCAACACGCTATGATAAGTCGCTTGCTCTAGGTCGCGAACGACCTAGCGACTTACGAGCTAACGAGTCAAAGAATAAGGCGCTCGAATGACCTAACAAGTTACTTGACCGCTCCGGGTTATTCAAACGACCTAACGAGTTACGACCTAAGTTAGGTCGCGGGAAGATATGGGAAGATAGGTCGCTCACTTTAGGTCGTTCTGAACTTTCGAATACCAGCTTTGACGAGATACGACCTACGTTAGGTCACGGGACGAGACACGACCTATGATAAGTCGCGGAAGCCTATGCTGCCTGGATTTCTTGAGTCACTGCTGCCTTGAATCATGTTGTATAAAAGTTGTTGTACTTTGTATGAGTATTTGTTACGTCGTTGTATTGAAATATGTTGTGTGTTGTATATATTAAGTCATTTGATATATGTTGTAAAGTGTGTTCTTATGTCGCATTATACTTAGGTCGTAGGTCACGTCTGTTAGGTCGCGTGTGATGTTTAGGTCGTAAGTCGCTGGTTTGTTAGGTCGTAAACGACCTAAGTGTTGTACAGTTTTGTGTTGTGAATTGTAAGCCTATAAATAGGCAGGTGGTCTCATTTGTAAAGTTAGTTGATTTTGAATAAAACTTTTGTTTGTTAGCTTTGTGCTTTCATTAAATTGGTAGTTGAGAGTAATCTCCTATCTCCTCTTTCGGCATTCGAGTGCGCTCGGATAAACGATCGTAGAAGCCAATTCACGGTATCAAGTGCGCTTGATCAACATTTGAAGAATTGCAGATCTTTAAACACGGTATCGTGCGCGATCAACTTGTTTGAGATAGCTAGAATCCGACATCTTTGATCAACGGATTTGGGCCTTTGGTATTCTTCAATCCACCGATTCCTACTTTTCATCGCTACATCAATTTTTGTAATCCGCTGCTGCATCATTTGGTATCAGAGCGAGACTTAGCCAATCATAGCTAAGCCGAGTCTTGGAGCCAATATTTTATCAAAGAGTTCAAGTTGTGTATCACCTTGTTGTTCGAGACCGAGAGTTTGAAGTGTAGATCCGAACTAAGTGAAGTGTGAAGTGCATCATTTGTTATCATTTGATCATTTGTTTGTTCAAGGCCGAAAGTTAGAGTTTTTGAAGAATCAACCATGCCGCCGAGGAGAGCTAATCGTCATCAAAATGTTGAAGATTTGTATAAGCGAGAGGATGCCGAACAAATGGAACAACGCATTAGTAACAAATTTAATGAGAAGTTGGATGAAGGTATTGGGAGGTTAGAGAAATTGATGATGGATATGAACCAAGGTCAAAGAAGAAGGTCGCCAATCTCGAACCATGGAGGAAACCGAGTTTCACCATCGGTTACTGAAGCGAGGAGGGTGTCGCCACAATCTGACCGAGGAAGGAGAGAAACATCAGTTTCATTGAGAAGAGAACACCATGGGTATATAGATGAAGAGAGAAGACTCCACGTGAGTTTGAACATGAACCATACCGTGATGATGACAGACAAAGTCGAAGAGATATGCGAGATCATAGAAATGAAGGTGGTCGAGATCGTTATCGAAGTACATTTGTTTTTGAAGAAGATGGTGGTAGAGGAATGTTCATTCACGAGATCGAGACCTAGCACGAAATGCATATCGGGATGTTGAGGAAGATCGACGATGGGAGTTGAGGATGAAAACTGAAATTCTAGAATTCAAGGGTGGAATGGTGGCTGAGGAATTTTTGGATTGGTTGTCTAATGTTGAGGAGATTTTTGACTTTAAGGAAGTTCCCGAGCATCGAAGAGTGAAGTTAGTTGCTACTCGTTTGAAAGGAAGAGCTATGGCATGGTGGCAGCAAACTAAGCTTACGCGGGAAAGGATGGGAAAGTCAAAGATTGAATCTTGGGATAAGATGAAGAAGATGATGAAAGCTACATTCTTACCGTATAACTATCAGTCTCTTATGTATCAACGATTGCAGAATCTGAGACAGGGAACGAAATCTGTGAATGATTATGCGGATGAATTCTATCAATTAATTGCAAGGAATGACATCATGGAGACAGAAGAGCAGCTGACAGCTAGATTTGTTGGAGGGTTGAGAATGCAGATACAAGATATGGTGAATATGTTTGATCCCAGATCTGTTGCTGAAGCACATCAAAAAGCTATCGCTTGGGAGAAACAAGGGAGGAGAGGTGGTGGTATGTTTACAAATTCTAACAATCCAATGAAAGGGGCTAGTAGAAATGCGAATGTTTCGAAGTCTATTGCAAAACCGGTTGTTAATGAAGTTGCTAAGACCAGAATCAACAGTGGTATCAAATGTTTCAATTGTCAGGAGATGGGTCACAAAAGCAATGAATGTACGAAGGCAAAGAAGCGAACGATGATTGCTGAGGCAGAGGAAGATGAGGAAGAAGCTGACTGTTCTAATTCACTACATGATGAGTAGGAAGAGAATGTGTCGGGAGATGAAGGGTATTCATTGATGATGAAGAGGTCGTGTTTAACACCAAAACAGGGGGAGGAAACTAGCTGGTTGAGGAGTAACATCTTTCAATCAACATGTACTATCTTGGGAAGGGTTTGCAAGTTTGTTATAGATGCGGGAAGCTGTGATAATATTATCTCTACAGAAGCTGTGAAGAAGTAATCATTGAAGACAGAGAAGCATCCGAGACCATACAAGTTAGCTTGGTTGAGGAAAGGTGGGGAGGTGAAAGTTGGAAGAAGGGCTTGTGTTAATTTTTCAATCGGGAAGAAATACAAAGATGAAATTTGGTGTGATGTTGTGGACATGGATGTATGTCATCTGTTGCTGGAGAGACTGTGGCAGTATGATAGGGCGGTGCAACATGATGGACGTACTAACAGTTATAGTTTCATGTTTGAGGGCACTAAAATCACTTTAATTCCTAAGAAGCAACAACGAGAAGAAAGCAAGTTGGAGGAGATTGAAGAACTTAAAACTTTGCTATTGTTGAAGGAGTTTGTTAAGGAAGTAGAAGAGGAGCCTGAAGTGTTTTTGTTGATTGGACGTGAGAGTAATGAAGTGGTTGAGATTCCTGAAGAAGTAAAACCAGTGTTGGGAGAGTTTGACGATGTATTTCCTGAGGAGCTACCAACGGAGTTACCGCCGTTGAGAGACATTCAACATCAAATTGATCTTGTTCCAGGAGCTATGTTGCCTCATAGACCACACTACAGAATGAGTCCAAAGGAACACGAGGAGTTGAGAAGGCAAGTTGTAACAACCCTGAGATTGCAATTACCGAATAATAAATTAAAATTATGATTTTAAGTTGAAAAGGGAGCTAAACAAAAATTTGGGAATTTAAATTTGCAATTGGTTTGCAAATTAAAGTATTTTGGGTTTAAAATGGGGAAATTAATATTTTTGGAATTTAATATTTAAAAGGGGAATTTTTAAATGTGATAATGGGTTTAATTGGCTAATGAGACAATTATATGGTTTTGATTAAAACTAGGTTGCCACTTAGGATTTTGTTCACATGATAACCTTAGAAATTAAACTAAGTCCTAATGGGTTTTAAAACCTCCTAACATGACCCATTAGCCTACCCACTTCTATATAATATCTCAAACCCCTTCCATAAACCCTAACCCTCCTCTTCATAATTCCTAAACCTAGATCTAAACATAACTAATGGCCTCCCTTTGGTAGAAGACCCATCTTCTTCTCTATATATCTAAACTAGTTTGATCTTAACAAAAGGTAATGCAATCTCCCCTATTCTCTAATCCTTCTTAATCCCTATTTACCTCTACCATCTTGTGTAATCTTTGTATTGTTTTTTTTATTTTGGGTCCTTGAAGTCTCTTGATCTTTTGATTGGGGTTGAGGATTTTGGCTTGCTTGATATTGTGCACACAAACCATTTGATCATTTACTTCTTTGAGGTAATTACTATTTATT
This sequence comes from Allium fistulosum, assembly GCA_030737815.1. Lineage (NCBI taxonomy): Eukaryota > Viridiplantae > Streptophyta > Magnoliopsida > Asparagales > Amaryllidaceae > Allium > Allium fistulosum. The sequence goes on along the minus strand of CM060902.1, from coordinate 728,521,478 downwards.
AGTGATTATTGCTAGTTATAATATTGGTGAAAATTTGATGCCAAAAACTGAAAAAAAAACACCCCAAAATCATCAAAATCAGTTGGCTGGAATGTTTTAGCCTGAAAATAGGCTGAAACAGTGATCTGGGTGCACCAGGGCAGGCCTGGGCTGCATCCAGGCTGCTGCACACCCTAGCCCACTTGAGCTGGGGCAGAACCAGACCCCAGCCCGCTTGGGCTGGGGCTCCCCAGCCCAGGCGGGCTGGGGAGGAAACACACCCCAACCCGCTTGGGCTGGGGCTTCCCAGCCCATGCGGGCTGGGGACCGAAATACACCCCAGCCCGCGTGGGCTGGGACCTTCCCCAGCCCAGGCGGGCTGGGGACCCTAAGAACCCCAGCCCGCGTGGGCTGGGGCCTCCCCAGCCCAGGCGGGCTGGGGCCTGGAGAACCCCAGCCCGCGTGGGCTGGGGCTTCCCCAGCCCAGGCGAGCTGGGGACCCTAAGACCCCAGCCCGCGTGGGCTGGGGCTTCCCCAGCCCATGCGGGCTGGGGCCTGAACCAACCCCAGCCCACGTGGGCTGGGGCTTTCCCAGCCCAGGCGGGCTGGGCTTAAAAAAATAATAATAAAATAAAATAAAATAAAATTTTTTAAGTCCTGTTTCCAAATTCTTTTACCTCCACTTCGCAATGCCAGCATGATCGCATCCGAAGTCGGAATTCGACATTTTCGGTCTCTTTGGAAAGGTAGAGTTTCGAACTCCATCTCAGGAAAATGTGGGCAACATCGGAGTTAGTTTGGTACTTCGAATTTTGTGTCGAAGTTGAACTCTGGTCGTTGTTGGTAAACAGTATGAATCTTTTCCTGGGTTCAACTTTGAGATGTCGCTGCCACTTCGTCTCAACTCGGAATCCAGAAATTCTTTTTGCATCTTAAAGTAGGGATGTTGGACTACATGACTTCAAATTTTCATGACATTTGGACACCGTTTCCTGGTCCAAATAAATTGCCGAACTTGGGTTCGCAGCTGTTTCTGAATGTTTACGAACACATGGAATATTTTTCAGTGATTTTCTGGTTTTATTGATTTCTTTGAGATTTGTCTCTAGATTTTGTACACGGGTTTTATAAATCATTTTCAAAATATTTTTCACTCCTAAATGGCTTTAGAAATTATTATATAATATTATTTTTAATTATTAAATTAATTACTCCATAATAGGAGAGTTTTCAAAAGCCGTTTTAAAGTGATTTCAAAATCAATTATAAATCCGTTTCGCACCATTATTTTCTATAATAAAAATCTCACACTCACTTTTTAGCACGTCGAGCGAAGTGGAAAGGTGCTTAAACGGTTAGGAAATCTCCGGCCTATGGAACCGTGTGTATTTTCTTTTTGGTTAATCCCCGACCTATTTGATTGATCGTTTTGACCTTTGGGTCTTGTTTACCGATGATACGAGGTGGACTTTTTATTGTTTGGAGTGTGAGCTTACTATTGGTTAGTAAACCGTTTAGTGCGAACGTGGGGTATGGGACTCATTGTTAACACTTTACGGGTTCCTCTCCAAGAAGTTTGTGACACATTAGCCTCTGGGCGGCCAGTACTGGACCTCTCGGTCACCACGCCTCTGGGCAACCGTCTCTGGACACCTGCTCTATGGAGCAGTTTATTTTTCGGCGTGCACCTCTAGGCCTTTATCCTTCTGGGAAGGATCTCGCCGTCTCACGCGTTCCGCATCTGTGCGAGTGATCGATCACAACTCTACAGTACTTGGCAACAACGACTCCGGTCGGTGCACGTGCAATACTGGTATTATTTGATGATTTTTATATCCATTCGAGTACCGCCATTCGGTGTTGGTTCTATGGAACCATATGATGTAAGTGAGATTGCCTTGTGGATTCACAGTGTCTCTGGACACTGCTTTTCAGTGTTGGATTTCATTGACTTTTCAGTATATCCCCATTGCTCTTTGGAGCATCGATCTTTGCTTGGGCATTGATTACAGACTCTGGTCACTCTTGGGATTATTGCCTATGGGCAACTTTATATAGCTTTGGCTACGCCGATGATATGAGGCGATTTTATTTATTCATCACTTTGGTGCTGATATTCTCTTTGGAGATTTTTACTGTTGATTGATGATTAGGGACCGTCATTATATTCATGTGGTCCAAAATACTCTTCTCTTAGGAAAAGTACTGTTTTATTTATGTACCGCATTATTATATATCTCAGTTATTACTGATTGTTTAGCTAGCCTGACCCGAGTGTTTTCGCTCGGGTCAGACGGAGTTGTTTCAGTTTAGGTCTCTGGACTTAGCTTCTGTGCTTCCGCTTGGAAATTATCTGCTATGCTGATAGATAGCGCTTTTATTTGTCCACTATTCCGCTACTCTGTTATTATTCAGACTTTGATATGTACATATTTTTGACCCACATGTGTGGGCAGTGGCTTTGTACCCACTTATAGTATTTGGATCTGTATTGACGATGTATTGATCTGGGATTTTATATCTGTTATGTGATTCTGTTCTGTGATGTTTTATCATTTATTATTATTATGCTTTGTCCTGATAGATCTTTAGACATTTGTAATTTCGTTATAAGTATTTACCGAATATGTCGAACCACTTGAAAAAAAAATATATATACCATCCTTTCGACGTATTCAGTAGATAGTTATAGCTTGATTACAAATGGTCGCTTCCACTATACTCTATTCTCCGCTTTAACAGACAGTATTACTCCCGTAATACTCTTTGTTACAGTGGGTCTCAGAGTGGGGCGTTACACAAGTGGAAGAGTTTCTTGAACAAGGGCGTGTACAGGAAAGTTTAAGTCCTTGTGCGGTGCTAGCGTTGTTAGTATCGAAGAAGGATGGAACGTGGAGGATGTGTACGGATAGCAGGGCACTCAATAAGATAACTGTCAGATACAGATTTCTGATGCCAAGACTTGATGATTTATTGGATCAGTTGAGCGGGGCTACTATCTTTTCGAAGATTGATTTGAAAAGCGGTTATCATCAAATTCGAATCAGACCAGGGGATGAATGGAAAACAGTGTTCAAGACATGTGAGGGGTTGTACGAATGGCTGGTAATGCCGTTTGGTCTTTCGAATGCACCGAGTACCTCTATGCGGGTGATGAACCAGATCTTTAGACCATTTATCGGGAAGTTTGTAGTGGTGTATTTTGATGATATACTGATATATAGTGGGAATCCAGAAGAACACTTGCAACATCTGAGAGAAGTGTTGATGGTATTGCGATAGGAACAATTTTATGCTGCAACGAAGAAATGCGTGTTCATGACGCATAGTGTTTTATTTTTAGGTTATGTTATATCGGGAGGAGGTATACAGGTGGATCAGAATAAAGTTGAAGCAATCAGAAATTGGCCACAACCCAGGACGATAACAGAAGTTAGAAGTTTTCATGGTTTAGCGTCATTCTACCGAAGGTTCATTCCACATTTCAGTAGTGTGATGACATCAGTTACTGATTGTATGAAGGGGAAGCAATTTTCATGGTCGGAGGAAGCAGGACTTGCTTTTGAAAGAATCAAGGAACTTTTAACGACAGCATCGATTCTAGTGTTGCCGAATTTTCAGTTGTTGTTTGAATTGCATACTGATGCATCGAAGGTTGGAATTGGACGGGTGTTAATTCAGAAGGGACGTCCTATTGCATATTTCAGTGAGAAGTTATCGGGAGCAAAGATGAGATATAATACTTATAATGTCGAATTTTATGCTATCGTGCAAGCTGTGAAACACTAGAGACATTATTTGTTTCATAAAGAATTTGTTTTATATACTGATCATGAAGCGTTGAAGCATATGCAGGGACATGACAAGATTGCAGCTAGGCATGCTTCGTGGATTGCATACTTACAACAATTTACATTTGTGGTGAAGGATAAGTCGGGAATTACGAATCGAGTGGCGGATGCATTAAGTCGAAGGAATCATGTGTTGACTACAATGAAAGTAGAGGTGATAGGGTTTGACGTGTTGCCAGATTTATTTGTTGATGATCCTTACTTTGCTAAGATAATGGATGAAGTCAATGAAGGAAAGACGGATGAGTATGTGTTAGTGGATGGTTTTCTATTCAAGGGTAACAGGTTATGTATACCAGAAGGCAGTCTACGAATGAAGATTGTGAAAGAGTTACATGAGGAAGGTCATGTGGGGAGAGACCGTACATTACAGTTGATTTCACAATCATATTTTTGGCCTACTATAAGAAAGGAAGTTGAACGATTTGTGGAGAGATGTCATATCTGTCAGGTGTCTAAAGGGACAGTGACGAATGCGGGATTGTATATGCCACTACCTGTGCCTATTAGACTGTGGGTTGATATCAGCATGGATTTTGTTTTGGGTTTGCCTAGAACTCAGCGAGGAAATGATTCTATATTTGTTGTGGTAGATAGATTTTCCAAGATGGCTCATTTTATCGCTTGTAAAAAGACAGCTGATGTCGTCCGTGTTGCTTAGGTATTCTTTAAAGAAGTGTATCGATTACATGGGCTGCCTGAATCTATCGTTTCAAATCGGGATACTAGATTTCTAAGCCATTTTTGGTTAAGTTTGTGGAAGATGGTTGGAACGAAGCTGAATTTTAGTATCGCTTATCATCCGCAAACAGATGGGCAAACGGAAGTGGTAAATCGATCATTGGGAAATTTGCTGCGATGTCTTGTACAGGATAATTTGAAGAGTTGGGATGTGAAGTTGTGTCAAGCGGAATTTGCTCATAATCATGCTATAAACCGTAGTATGGGTTTCAGTCCGTTTCAAGTTGTATACTCAGCAATTCCGAAGGGTCCATTGGATTTGACGATAGTGCCATATCAGAAGGGAGTTGTTAAGCGGGCCAGTGATTTTGTCACCGAGTTGCTGGAGTGCCACAGAACTGTTCATGAACGACTACTTACATCAAACGAAAGTATAAACAACTGGCGGATAAGAAGCGAAGAAATGTGAATTTCAGAGAAGGTGATTTGGTTTACGCCGTGTTGACAAAAGATCGTTTTTCAGTGGGAACATACAATAAGTTGAAAGCTCAAAAAATCGGTCCAGTGGAAATTTTGAAGAAAATCAATGAGAATGCATATCAGTTGAGATTGCAGGATGATGTTCATACTTCTGATGTTTTCAATGTCAAATATTTGATTCCGTATCATGGAGATGAGCTTGTTGTGGAAGAGGAAGGTGCAAATTCGAGGTCGAATTTTTGTCAACCGGGGGAGGATGATGCAGCGCAATCTGATCATTCCAGAATTTTAGGTCGCTCACGACCTAGTGGAACTTCACGACCTAGTGACACTTTGGATCGCTCCGACTCTTTCGAGCTACGACCTAACCAGAGGCAAGAGGAGGAGGCTGCAACACGCTGTGATAAGTCGCTTGCTCTAGGTCGCGAATGACCTAGCGACTTACGAGCTAACGAGTCAAAGAATAAGGCGCTCGAACGACCTAACAAGTTACTCGACCGCTCCGAGTTATTCAAACGACCTAACGAGTTACGACCTAAGTTAGGTCGCGGGAAGATATGGGAAGATAGGTCGCTCACTTTAGGTCGTTCTGAACTTTCGAATACCAGCTTTGACGAGATACGACCTATGTTAGGTCGCGGGACGAGACACGACCTATGATAAGTCGCGGAAGCCTATGCCGCCTGGATTTCTTGAGTCGCTGCTGCCTTGAATCATGTTGTATAAAAGTTGTTGTACTTTTTATGAGTATTTGTTACGTCGTTGTATTGAAATATGTTGTGTGTTGTATATATTAAGTCATTTGATATATGTTGTAAAGTGTGTTCTTATGTTGCATTATACTTAGGTCGTAGGTCGCGTCTGTTAGGTCGCGTGTGATGTTTAGGTCGTAAGTCACTGGTTTGTTAGGTCGTAAACGACCTAAGTGTTGTACAGTTTTGTGTTGTGAATTGTAAGCCTATAAATAGGCAGGTGGTCTCATTTGTAAAGTTAGTTGATTTTGAATAAAACTTTTGTTTGTTAGCTTTGTGCTTTCATTAAATTGGTAGTTGAGTGTAATCTCTTATCTCCTCTTTCGGCATTCGAGTGCGCTCGGATCAATGATCGTAGAAGCCAATTCATGGTATCAAGTGCGCTTGATCAACGTCTGAAGAATTGCAGATCTTTAAACACGGTATCGTGCGCGATCAACGTGTCTGAGATAGCTAGAATACGACATCTTTGATCAACGGATTTGGGCCTTTGGTATTCTTCAATCCACCGATTCCTACTTTTCATCGCTACATCAATTTTTGTAATCCGCTGCTGCATCACTTAGTGTGTAAGGGAAATAATATGTATATATGAGGAATATACATAATATCAAAAATGGTTTGAAATAAACTCTAAATGTTGAGTTTTAAATTTGGAATGAGATGTGATACCCAAGGTGATAAGTTTTTGAACTTATAAGATTATTAATATGGAGTTTAAAATTTGAAATGGGAATTCAAATTGGGTAAGGTTGGATGGATTAAGTAACTTGAATTTAACTTTGGGAAAGTTAAATAAGTCAACAAGCAACCTGAATTGGAAATTTCAAGATGAAATTGTGATTTAACTTGGGAAGTTAAATGGTTAATTTGAATTGGGAGATTATGTGATCTCAAAATGGGTTTGAGATCTGATGGATGTTTTAAAATAAATTGGATGATATCATACTATTGTTATTAATAATCTTTAAATTGTGAATTGGATTTGTTCAAATGAATGAGGAATGGAGTGTGGTAATATATCCATTATTGTGATAAAAGGGAAATTAAACTTTAAATTGAAATTAAGGATATGGAATTACTTTAAACTGAAAATTTGAATAATTGAATTTGTAAATTAGAATTTGTTTAAGAATGGGTTTCAAAACATGGAAGTTAAAATTGGGTAATAAATTGAATTTTTAAGATAAAATTTGTTTTGAACTCTTACTTGAACGTTGGAATAAGTTAAGTAAGGATAATTTAAAATGGAATTTTGAGAATTGGACTCAGAATTAAATTGTTTAAAGATTTGGATTATTGATTTAAAAATAAGGGTTAATTTGATTTAAGGGGTTAAATCAACATTTGAAAATTTAACTCGAATTTATATAATTCGAGATGGTTTAAAGTTGAGATTCAGATTTCATTAGTTCAAATTGAATTTAGTTTGAAATAATTAGAATTGAAGATGGATAGGTATAAAATTCAAATGGGAAATTTGAATTGGATTAATTTGAAATAAAATTGAAGATTGAATGAGTTTAAATTCAAATGTGAATTGGGATTAATTCGTATAGAAATTGAAATGATTTGAAATTGAAGTGGATTCAATTTGAAACTAGTCTAAATTAATTTGAATAATTTGGGATTGTAATTAAAGTGGATATGTTTAAAATCAAATGGAATTTGATTTGAATTTGGAAAGAAATTGAGGTTAATTCAACTTGAATTGGGGATAAATCAAGTTCAAGGGAAATTGAAGTTATTCAAATTAGAAGTGAGTCAATTTAAATGGAAGTGGAAATTTAAATTGAATTGATGGGGATAAAGATTGGGTAGTGGAAAAGTTTGGCTCTGGACTATTTTCAAACAAATTATTTTAATTTAAACTTTCTTAAATATAATCTTCCAAACTAATTTCTAAATGCAACCTTTCTTTCTAAACCCCAAACTACCTTATACTTATTTTATAACTACTTTTGAAACTATTTAGCTATTTTACAACTATTTTATAAACTAATTACTATCTTTCTAGCTACTTTATAACTAGTTACCATTTTACAACTAATTTGTAATAATTACTATTTTTCAACTATTTACAATCACTTAACTATTTTACAGCTTTTTATAGTTAATAATTATTTTTCAACTATTTATTTATTTTTAAAATTTTCAAGCTATTTTCTAAATATAAACTGGTCGAAGTTTAAACTGTTATTGATTAAATACCCAATTGAGATAAGAATTGAGTGATAATCCAAATGGGGATTAAGGCAAATGTGAATAAGTGAATAAAATCAAAGTGAGGATGAATAGAAAGGGAATTGATTTAATTGATAATCAATGAAGGTAAATACGTAGGATGTACGTATATTATTCTATTCGCATAGTGATTTCATCCAGATTCGAGCATAGAATTTCGAGATAATATTATCAATCCAAGTTGGGATTTTACGCTCGATTTTCGATGGCGAACTTGGATATGGATTTTTTTGATTGGTTCTGGATATTCTCTATCATAGTTGTGACTATGCAAGGAGAATGGCGGTTTCTGATCAAGAAACCAAATCTGAGTCCGCACTAGAATGTCGGGTGGACGATACTAGTTCGGAAGTGGAATTGTGTGATCGAGTGAGCGATCAGATTGATATAGCGTACGGATCATATGTGTACATCGTACGGGTTTGAATGAAATTGATATTGAAAATTTATGGATAAGAATTGTAAAATGGTTTTTGAAATGAAAAGTATATTTTGTGAAATATATGATGAGGTAAAATGGAAATTGGAAATTTCTATGATTTAAGATTCACTTTAGAAGAAGGTAATGTGGTTAATAACTTTATAAAGGAGTAATCAAATTTGAATATTTGATTTGGAATAAACAAAGTTATATATCTTTGTTATATATGGTAAACTCCCCTTAATGAATCTATTGCCAGGAGAAAAGGTTTTTGGAGGTATTTGAAGTATAAAAATGAATTTATACAAGTATGAATTGAACCACAGATTTTCCAAGATTATTATGTATATGTATATATAAAAGGATTTGTGAAAATGATTTTGAGGAAAGGTTTTGGGAACCTATGGCATTTGGAAAGGCTTTTGATTTTTTGGGTAAAACCAATATTGGAATTTGGAAAAGCCTAATATGAGAATTTTCGATTTTGAGAATCGATTTTGTAAAGGAGCTTTATATGAAATTCATAATCGGTGTATGATTTGAAAAATACTATATTTGTATAGTATAAAGTGTTTTCAAGTGGCTCTGGGGAAAAAGGCGCTCCCTTGAAATGAACTTCTCAGGAGTACCATAGGTTGGTACTGCCTTGATCCTCAAAGGGGGAGGTTCTAAAGTTGATCCTGTGAAGAGTCCGGACAAAACTAGTTCCTGAGGATTATTGGGTAGCGAAAGTCGAGGGCGCTGATGCCTATAGAGGCATTTGGGTTATGCTGTGACGACAGTGTAACTCGATGTCACTATGATCTACTGCAGACCATAGCGAAAGTTGTGTGTGCCGCTGAGAGCCAACAGTCTACGTTTGATTTTATATCGGTAGACTGTGACACTATGGTAACATAGCGAAAGACGGGTGTGCTGCTGAGAGCCAACAGTCTGCGTTTGATTTTATATCGTTAGACTGCGACCTATGTAAGAGTGGAGAAGTTTCATTTTTGACAGTGAAAATCGAGGGCGCTGATGCCTACAATTACATGGACTTTTTCTGCGATGGCAACGTAACCCAGGATGTAACTCCGACCATGGATGGGGGTGATGATTTCCAGAGCATTCTCACCAAAGATATTTTCTCTATTTTCGAAACTGTTTTCTATATTTTTAACAAAATTATTTTCCAAGTATTTTCACTAGGTATTGAAACGGGTTTACCAAGTACTTATAGATTTTCAGTCCTACGCCTGATCAACGTATGACCGAATTTCTGTGAGAACAAGAATGGACTTGTTGAAATATCGAGTTATAAAAAAAATATCTTTATAAAAACCGCTTTGGAGTAATATTATATAGGTTTTTGAAGTATTTTAAAAAATAATTTGATCAAAGAAAATTTATCTGATTTTAAGCATTTCCATAAATTCTGGCTTCGTTCTTTTCGAGGACGAAAAGTTCTAACGGGGGGAGGAATGTGACGACCCGGATTTTTGGACATCTGTTAGTCAGGAAATTAACTGATTTTATTATTGAAATATTAATATTAATAAGTCAAACGAATAAATTTCTGATAATTAAAATATCGGGAGATATATAAATTGATTTAAAACTGTAATAAATATTGAATTATAAAAATCTCTGGAGATGATAAATCTTATAGAAAATAAATAATATATATGTGACGAACCGGGATTTTGACAATATTATTTTAATAAGAATTTAATCTGATAAATTGAAATACAAACTTATCAGTTTAAAAACGAATATATATATATGTGTATTTTTATGGAAGGAAATTATGATTTGGAATTTAAAATAAAGAGTTTCAAAATATTTAAAAGTAAAATCTATCTTATTCACATTGAATTAAAGTAAGCTCTACCTTATGCACTTCAATTATATATATATATATATTTGATGTAATCTTGGTAATAATGTTTAAAAATAAAATAAAATATTTAATTGTAAATGAAGTGTTTGGTAGTTTAAGCTTAAAATAGAAATAAAAGTGTAGTAATTATTTGTGCATATGCAACATGAGTTAAACCAATACAAGTAATTAAAACAATTTTATATTGAGCACATTAAGTATAAAAACAAAACTAGGCAAAAGAATATATGTTGCCTGTGAAGTAGATATGTAAGGCAATGAAAGAATAATAAAAAAATCTATGAACATAGATATAATGGGATAAGGATGTAAACATGAAGGACATTTGCATTTAATGCTAGCACAACATTAGGTCATTTCGAAATGTTCAAAAATCATTTCAGTTTTACAAAATCTTGCCTGGGAAGATAAGAAAAATCTCCGACCAAAATTTGTACCAGTAATACAAAGCCTGAACTCTTTTTTTTATATCAATCTCCTTATTTCTTTTCGTTCATTTAAAACTTAGCATACCAGAAAAGAAAATATAATCTTACCTCTGAAGCTTAAACAACAACTCAACTTAAAACAAGGCTTCAGGATCAAAAGCAAACTAACAATTCAGGATTCAATTTCATCTCAGCAGTTTCAAGTTTCCAATTTCCTATTGTGACACCCCACCTCTATACCCATGCTAGCCAAGAACACTACGGAGTAATGCTGTCAACTAGCTTAGAGAATAAGGCTATTGAGGAGCGACCATCCGTGAAATTTCTTTGTGCGAGCACCGGTATGTCAGATAGTATAGCATGCATTTCATTTAAGGAAATCCGACATACCGATACAAACTCAAAGCTATCACACGGTGGCATATATAATCTTCGGAAACAAACATAGAAATAAACATAACACAAATCAGTCACAGACATCCATATCACAAAGGCGGAAAGAGATATGAATATATATATATATGACACATGAAAGTGTACATCAGAGTAGTGGTCTGAAAGATCCATGATAATACAAAAGAATAGCTACAAGCTACACAAAAGAGTAAGTATACATCACGGAGTCTATATCTCAAATGTATACAACAAAAACTACTAATCTAAGTAGTTAGCCAAAAGTCAGAGTAATCCTAGAAGAGAAGTCAAGCAGAAGCACCTGTAACATCTCGGTCTGACCCGAGTATTATTTATAAGAAAATAATAAACGGATCAGTCTAGCTATAAATATCAGATGATATGGTATAGGATAAAAGACATGGCATGAACATATAATAACCATAATGGCATACAACTATAAGTATGTAATTGAAAATCAACAAGAGATTAATCAATATCACAAGAATCTTCTCAAAGATAAAATAGGGTATCATACCCTAAACTTGTATTCATAACAAGTCAATGACACACAAATTCACCAATGCACAAAAATTGATTAAACTTATCAATGGAAATCACGAAAATTGGTGAAGCACAAAATTCCAGAAATCATCACAAGAAATCCAGAAATCACAAGAAGGGGGAGGCCTATCACAAAACGGTAGTATGAAAACTCACCAACACGTGTATCACAAACGAGACGCTATCTCATGGTAGCTAATCATTAATTTTGAGCCGAAGCTCCACAAGAATGACCCGAAGACCGTGGGGCGCTACCCCACATATGTGATGTAGAAACATCACACAAACGGGGTTTAGTCTCCCTCGTAGACAAAGAGACATCGCACAATTGCTAGTCTAAATCACAAAAATGATCGTCATGATCATCAAGAAGTGTCAATCACACCAAGCTAGTAAATATATGAGTTTAGCTTCATGTCCCATAACCACTTGCTTAACTTAAATATTTACGAACAAACTGTAGATCTTTACTAGAAAATTGTCACAAGAGGTTCAATCAAACAAGTCCAAGAATTAACCGGCGAAGTAAACGCAAGCGTTTCATACCACTCGTTTTACTAAGTCGTTTAATTAGATTTCTTGTACGAGTGAGGTAAAGGCTTGTATATACTAATAAATTGGAAAACGGTTTAAGAAGAAGAGTTTTGTAATAAAATAGTGTTGAAATCGCTTTTATGAAAGAGTTTTGATATTTACTACTAGTATTGAAACCTTCATATTTTTAAAGTGACAAACCACAAAACGATTGTTGAAACAAATCGAATCACAAAAATTCACATTCGAAGACGTGAATGTTATCCAAGGAAATCAGCTCAAAATGCATCAAAATAGAAGTAGATGGTGCGGCCAAGCATGCCGAGCGACCTAACAAAATACAGGTCGAACGACCTATAGATAAGCGACCTAAAGTAAAATAGGTCGAACGAATTAAGGCATTAGCAGCCTAACAACCTAAAGAGGAAGCGACCTAAGTCGGCGAGCGACCTAATGGGTTAACAGCCCAAGCACGCAACCTATGGATGGAGCGGTCAAGCAACCTAAGGTGAGGCGAGCTAGACGGTCGATTTAAGGGGGCAACGACCTAGGGAACAAGGGGCGTACGACCTAAAGACTCGCGACCAAATGATAAACAGGTCGAGCTATTACCAAGCGACCTAACTACAAATGTGAGTATATTAGGATGAACGACCTAACTGCAAACGGTTTAAGGTCAAACGACCTAAAGGGGAACGACCTAAGCACGCGAGTGACTTAACATACTCGAACGACCTAACTGCAGGCCGACCAAAAGAAAACTAGGCCGAGCAACTTAAGGTCAAACGACCTACGACCTAGCGACCTTTAGCCTAGAGACCTAGGGAAAACGAGCTAAATGCAGGCGAGGGACCTAAGCCCAGAACGAGCAATTTGCAGGCCGAGACGTTTCCACGCGAACGAGCTAACAGGGCAGAATGACCTAAGCACAGATTTTTGCCAAAAACACTAAGAATTGGGGTTTTTCACCAATCCAATCCAAACCAAATGCAAATGCACATGCACAAGTGATAGGAATTCATTTCCAACAATCAAAGATAGTTATAGACAAGAATGTGAGATAAAAATCTCACCTTTTCACAAGAATTGATGGAGATTAAGTTTGAAAGCAAAGCAAGAGCAATCACAAGCTTGAATCAATGTCTTCTCTTGAATTTGGAGTAGATGTTGGATTAGCAATGAAGATTAAGGCTTTGGAGTTTTAATTTCCCATTTCCTCCACCATTTTTTGAAGAAGCCTTAAGTGTTAGGAAAATGAAGAAGGAATTAATGAAGAGGAGAGGAGGTTGGGCTGAGTTAGTAAGTGGTTCAGCCCAAACCAAAGCCCTAAGCGAAAAAGTGGCGAAAATTCCACTATCTCCAAACATATCGAAGTTTACACTCAAAAAGATCGCAAACGTCATTTTGAACTCAATGGAGGTGGTTTCGAGTCCTAATTTGACCGTATGAAAAAAGTAGCTTTTCGGACTAAAAATCCGACTAACGATAAAATATTTAAATAATATTTAAATATAAAAATCGATAAATATACGGGTTGTTACAGACTCCCCTCCTTAAAGAAATTGCGTCCTCGCAATATATAAGATGGAAATAAAAAGTAACAACCATAAAAGCATATTAACACAAAAGAAATTTGAAATAAGAAGTTCACCTTAAAAGGCATGAGAAAGTAAGTCCGGATGTGTACGCTCGATGAATTCTCTAGATTCCCAAGAGCAATCCTTAGGATTAGAGGACCATTGGACTTTAACAAGTGGAACATCTTTATTTCGAATTCGTTTGACCTCCAAAGCAATAATTCGAATAGGATGCTGCTCATAAGTTAAATTAGGCGAAACTTCAATCTCTTCCACAACACCGAGCTTAAGAATATAATCGGAATCCCGAAGGCACTTCCGTAATTGAGAAATGTGAAACACGTCATGAATAGCAGAAAATTGAGCCAGTAACAAAAGGCGATAAGCCATGGAACCAACACGTTCAGTGATAGGAAATGGCCCAATATATCGAGGCGCTAATTTTCCCAATCGACTGAAGCGTACAACACCCTTCATAGGTGAAACACGAACGAATACAAGATCTCCAACAGAAAATTCTAATTTCCTTCTTCGGTTATCGGCATAGGATTTTTGTTACTTTGGGCTTCTTTCATCCTATGTCGTATAAGGTCAATCTTCTCTGTGGAATCCCGAATAAAATCTGGACCTAAAACCAGCTTCTCACTGGCCTCAAGCCAACAAGAAGGAGATCAGCATGGCCTTCCATAGAGTGCCTCGAATGGTTCCAACCAATACTAGATTGGAAGCTGTTATTATAGGAAAATTCAACAAGTGAAATATGATCTTCCCAACTTCCACCAAAGTCAAGAACAAAAGCACGAAGAAGATCTTCAAGAGTTTGATTCACACGCTCAGTTTGTCCATCAGACTAGGGGTGATAAGTGGTGCTAAAATTAAACTTCGTTCCCAAAGCTTTTTAAAGACTCTTCCAGAACCCACTAGTAAACAGTGGATCACGATCACTAACAATGGAAGTAGGAACTCCATGCAGTTTAACAATTTCTTTGATAAAGGGTTTGGCCAGAAGAGGAACGGTTTGGTTCGACCGAACGGGAATAAAATGGGCAGATTTAGTAAGTCTATCAACGATCACCCATAAGCTATTATGACCCGAACGAGAACAGGGAAGGCCATCGATAAAATCCATGGAAATTTGATCCCACTTCCAAACTGGAATTTCCAAAGGTTGCAATAACCCACCGGGCCTTTGATGTTCAGCCTTGACAAGTTGGCAAGTCATGCAACACTTAACAAAGTTAGCAATATCAGATTTCATTCCCTCCCAGTAATAAAGTCGCTTCATATCCGCGTACATTTTACTACTACCGGGATGAATGGAAAATTTGGAACGATGAGAATCTTCTAAAATATCTTTACGAAGATCTCTAATATTTGGTATGATAAGTCTACCAAATTTTCGAATGCCGCCACGAGAATCGATATCAAAGTCTTTCAAACCTTCAATATCAATTTTATCCTTAACATTCTGGCTAAGAAGAGCCAATTCAGGATCTAGCTTTTGAGCTTCAAGAATGCGGTCTAAAAGAGAAGGACAAGCCTCAAGGCTACATAAAACAAAAGATGAACATAAATCGGATACACGATATCTAATCTCACAAGTGGATAAAACCTCGAGATCATGCCATTCGGATATCATCATAGAAACAACCGCTTGTTGCTTATGACTAAGAGCATCAGCAACTCGATTCCCCTTTTCGGGAGTATAAAGAATATCAAGATCATAAGAGGCAAGGAATTCGAGCCAACGCTGTTGACGCAAATTAAGTTCCTTTTGAGAAAATAAATATTTCAAAGACTTATGCTCAGTATAAAGTATAAATTTCTCTCCCAAAACGTAATGTCGCCAAATTCGAAGGGCGAAAACGATAGCCGCGAGTTCTAAATCATGTGTGGCATATCTAGTCTCAGCCGGCTTCAATTTCCTAGAAGCATAAGCAATAACACGTTCTTTTTGAATAAGAACGGCACCCAAACCAACGCGACTCGCATTGGTATAAACAACAAAATCTTGATTCCCTTCGGGAATAACAAGAATAGGAGCATCAGAAAGGAGTTCTTTTAATTTCTGAAAAGAAGTTTCACATTTGTCCAACCAAATGTATTTAACACCTTTCTTTGTTAAGCCAGTAAGAGGCACGGCAATTTTAGAAAAGTCTTTTATGAAACGGCGGTAATAACCTGCCAATCCGAGAAAACTATGGATTTCAGTCATGCTCACCGGTCTCTTCCAATTTTGAATCGCTTCAATCTTTGAAGGATCCACTGATATTAAGGATTCGGAAATAATATGACCGAGAAACTTCACACTAGATTGCCAAAAGTGGCATTTAGAAAAATTTTCTTTTAGTTGATTGCTCCTAAGAGTTTCCAATACAATCCGAAGATGCTTTTCATGTTCCTCCTCGGTTTTAGAATACACAAGAATATCATCAATGAAGATGAGAACAAACCGATCGAGGAAATCTTTGAAAACCCGATTCATAAGGTCAAAAAAATAAGCCGGGGCATTCGTTAAACCAAATGTCATAACTAGCCATTCATAAGATCCATAACGAGTACGGAACGAAGTCAAAGGAATACTATCCTCTGCAATGCGAAGCTGATGAAAACCGGTAGCCAAGTCCAATTGTGAAAAGACTCTAGCACCACTAAGTTGATCAAATAGATCATCAATCCGAGGTAAAGGATATTTATTCTTCATAGTAAGATCATTAAGTTGCGGTAGTCGACGCAAAGCCTAAGTGTATAATCGGATTTCTTCACGAAAATTGCTGAAGCTCCCAAAGGCGAGGAACTAGAAAGAATAAATTACTTCGTCTCCAATTCGGATAATTGTTTGCGCATCTCTTCATTCTCCTTATTGGACATGCGATAAGGAGGACGAGTAATAGGTTGAGCTCCAGGTATAAGATTAATTTTGAACTCAATTGCTCGCTTAGGTGGTAATCCTAAAACAGGCTCAAATATGTCGGAAAATTCACGAACGACGTGAATACGAGAAATGACATCTTCTTCATCATCATTGTCATAATCACGAGGATTTAAAGAATATAAACATGCAACCAAAGCGGAATCCGAATCTTTAAGAACAATAGAAATCTGATTAATAGATTGCAGATGTCGGAGATAAATAGTACGCTCAGGACATAGGATATAAGCTTCATAATGGTTAAGCCAATCCATACCCAAAATCATTCCAAAGCCTAAGTAACGCATTACATGCAAATCGGCTAGGAAAGAAAAGTCACACAAAATAATCTCCACATCTTTACAAAGCAAACTAAGAGTTGCGGATCCACCAACCGGATTCGCAATTCTCAAAGAAGTCATTAAAGCAACAACACTTAAAGAAAAGGTATCGACAAGTTCCTTTGATATAAAAGAATGGGATGCACCCGTATCAAAGAGAACTCTAATAGGTTGATCATGAAATATAATAATGCCATCAAGGACAGAATGAGACATACCTTGACCGCGAGATGTGTTGCCAGGGGCTTGAGCCACATTAAGCTTTCCCTCCTTCTTGCCTTGAAGTCTGGGGCATAAGTGTATATAATGATCCGGGCTCTTACAATAGCGACAAGAACGGGGCTTTGAACACTTGTTCACAAAATGGTCCTTAGAACCACAGTTAAAGCATTGCCCACTACTTGGGGTAGAAGTCTTTGCTGCCGGAGGTGCAGGTTTCCCTTTTTGTTGGGATAAGGACCTTTGAATTTGTTTGGCCTTTTCTTGTTGTTGAAGTTTGGTTTGGCCCCACCACTTCAACATCACTCTCCTTATCAGCCTCTTCAAGACGAAGAGCGATATCAATGAGCTGGTCAAAAGAAACTTCCAATTTTAGAAGTAATGGCTTCTTAAGATTTTTATTCAAGCCATAGACAAATCTTTGATTCTTCTTCAAGGGGGTGTTGATGTATTCAACCCCATATTTAGACAGTGACTCGAAGGATGCGACATAATCTGTGACAGAGGATTCACCTTGAACAAGGTCTATAAAACGACGAGCCAATGTCACTTTTTCAGCTTCTGGTACAAATTTTAACTCGAAGCGTTCTCGGAATTGCTCCCAGGTGAGATCCGCTTCATTGATTTCAGAAATAAGAAGTTCGTACTAGTCAAATGCTCTTTCTTGGAGCATACTGGAAGCCACCTGAACACGGTGAAGATCGATAAGATTCATGCGAGAAATGATTTGATCGCATGTTCTTAGCCAAGCCTGGACTTCAATAATAGTTTCGGAACCTTTGAATGGTTTCCCACCCAAGTTGGTATAATCGTTGCACAAGCGTGCAAATCCAGACTTAGGGTGAGTAGGTTCCTGATTAGGACCAGCTGCCTGAGCATTCTTTACTAAATCAAGAAGCTGTTGAGCAGTCATAAAAACTCGAACCTGGGGAGTAACATTAGATGGTCCAGCTCTGGGACGGCCTGGTCTAGACATCCTCTTCTTTAAGGAAGAGAAAAGAAGAAAAGTTATTCTCCAAATAAATATCAAGCAAATCTTTATAGATAAAACAATGATACATAAAAGGAAATAGGATGAATCGGTAATTAGACTCGAATTAAATCCTAAGGCATGATTCCTAAGTTGAACTTAGAACGATGATCCTTGTTAAGTTATTCTACATTGTTCCGAAGTTTGGCTCCGATACCAAGCTGTGACGCCCCACCTCTATACCCACGCTAGCCAAGAACACTACGGAGTAATGCTGTCAACTAGCACGGAGAATAAGGCCGTTGAGGAGCGACCATCCATGAAATTTCTTTATGCGAGCACCGGTATGTCAGATAGTATAGCATGCATTTCATTTAAGGAAATCCGACATACCGATACAAACTCAAAGCTATCACAGTTGGCTATATATAATCTTCGGAAACAAACATAGAAATAAACATAACACAAATCAGTCACAAACATCCATATCACAAAGGCGGAAAGAGAAATGAATATATATATATATATATGACACATGAAAGTGTACATCAGAGTAGTGGTCTGAAAGATCCACGATAATACAAAAGAATAGCTACAAGCTACACAAAAGAGTAAGTATACATCACGGAGTCTATATCTCAAATGTATACAACAAAAACTACTAATCTATGTAGTTAGCCAAAAGTCAGAATAATCCCAGAAGAGAAGTCAAGCAGAAGCACCTGTAACATCTCGGTCTGACCCGAGTATTATTTATAAGAAAATAATAAACGGATCAGTCTTGCTATAAATATCAGATGATATGGTATAGGATAAAAGACATGGCATGAACATATAATAACCATAATGGCATACTACTATAAGTATGTAATTGAAAATCAACAAGAGATTAATCAATATCACAAGAATCTTCTCAAAGATAAAATAGGGTATCATACCCTAAACTTGTATTCGTAACAAGTCAATGACACACAAATTCACCAATGCACAAAAATTGATAAAACTTATCAATGGAAATCATGAAAATTGGTGAAGCACAAAATTCCAGAAATCATCACAAGAAATCCAGAAATCACAAGAAGGGGGAGGCCTATCACAAAACGGGAGTATGAAAACTCACCAACACGTGTATCACAAACGAGACGCTATCTCATGGTAGCTAACCATTAATTTTGAGCTGAAGCTCCACAAGAATGGCCCGAAGACCGTGGGGCGCTACCCTACATATGTGATGTAGAAACATCACACAAACGGGGTTTACTCTCCCTCGTAGACAGAGAGACATCGCACAATTGCTAGTCTAAATCACAAAAATGATCGTCATGATCATCAAGAAGTGTCAATCACACCAAGCTAGTAAATATATGAGTTTAGCTTCATGTCCCATAACCACTTGCTTAACTTAAATATTTACGAACAAACTGTAGATCTTCACTAGAAAATTGTCACAAGAGGTTCAATCGAACAATTCCAAGAATTAACTGGCGAAGTAAACGCAAGCGTTTTATACCACTCATTTTACTAAGTCGTTTAATTAGATTTCTCGTACGAGTGAGGTAAAGGCTTGTATATACTAATAGATTGGAAAACGGTTTGAGAAGAAGAGTTTTGTAATAAAATAGTGTTGAAATCGCTTTGATGAAAGAGTTTTGGTATTTACTACTAGTATTGAAACCTTCATATTTTTAAAGCGACAAACCACAAAACGATTGTTGAAACAAATCGAATCACAAAAATTCACATTCGAAGACATGAATGATATCCAAGGAAATCAGCTCAAAATGCATCAAAGTAGAAGTAGATGGTGTGGCCAAGCATGTCGAGCAACCTAACAAAATATAGGTCGAACGACCTATAGATAAGCGACCTAAAGTAAAATAGGTCGAACGAATTTAGGCATTAGCAGCCTAACAACCTAAAAAGGAAGCGACCTAAGTCGGCGAGCGACCTAAGGGGTTAATAGTCCAAGCACGTGACCTATGGATGGAGCGGTCAAGCGACCTAAGGTGAGGCGAGCTAGCATGGTCGAGTTAAGGGGGCAACGACCTAAGGTCTTACGACCTAGGGAACAAGGGGCGTACGACCTAAAGACTCGCGACCAAATGATAAACAGGTCGAGCTATTACCGAGCGACCTAACTACAAATGTGAGTATATTAGGACGAACGACCTAACTGCAAACGGTTTAAGGTCAAACGACCTAAAGGGGAACAACCTAAGCACGCGAGCGACTTAACATACTCAGACGACCTAACTGCAGGTCGACCAAAAGAAAACTATGCCGAGCAACCTAAGGTCAAACGACCTACGACCTAGCGACCTTTAGCCTAGCGACCTAGGGAAAACGAGCTAAATGCAGGCGAGCGACCTAAGCCCAGAACGAGCAATTTGCAGGCGAGACGTTTCCACACGAACGAGCTAACAGGGCAGAACGACCTAAGCCTAGATTTTTGCCAAAAACACTAAGAATTGGGGTTTTTCACCAATCCAATCCAAACCAAATGCAAATGCACATGCACAAGTGATAGGAATTCATTTCCAACAATCAAAGATAGTTATAGACAAGAATGTGAGATAAAAATCTCACCTTTTCCCGGAAATTGATGGAGATGAAGTTTGAAAGCAAAGCAAGAGCAATCACAAGCTTGAATCAATGTCTTCTCTTGAATTTGGAGTAGATGTTGGATTAGCAATGAAGATTAAGGCTTTAGAGTTTTAATTTCCCAATCCCTCCACCATTTTTTAAAGAAGCTTTAAGTGTTAGGAAAATGAAGAAGGAATTAATGAAGAGGAGAGGGGGTTGGGCTGAGTTAGTAAGTGGTTCAGCCAAACCAAAGCCCTAAGCGAAAAAGTGGCGAAAATTCCACTATCTCCAAACATATCGAAGTTTACACTCAAAAAGATCGCAAACGTCATTTTGAACTCAATGGAGGTGGTTTCGAGTCCTAATTTGATTGTATGCAAAAAGTAGCTTTTCGGACTAAAAATCCGACTGATGATAAAATATTTAAATAAAATATTTAAATATAAAAATCGATAAATATGCGGGTTGTTACACCAATATTCTTTCCAGATTCTAGGCCTCTATTTTAATAAGGTGAGTAACATTTGTTTTTTAAAAAAAAGCCTAAGTATAAGAAATCTGTTTTCATGTTAACTTCTGGAAGAAAGTATGTTTGTGTGTATATACATATGTGAGTTTATGTATATACATATGGATGTATAGATATGTGTGCATTCCTGTTATCTGTGACTTCTCTGTTCTTTGTTTTCAAGCTTAGATTTTAATCAAAATTCATTATCTCCTTATCTGATCTCTGTTAGCACTTAGGCTATAAAAAAATTGTTTGTTTCATCATAAATTAAAGTTTAAAATTTGATTTAGGTTAAAATGAATGTGGAATTGCTCTGGAAACTAAAAGAACAGTGCAAGTTTTAAGTTATGTTAAAAATTCAAACTTCTTAATTCATCAATTCAGGAATATAAACTAAATCCTTAACCCTAAACATGATTTTTAAGAATGAAATCATAATTTATAGATTAAGCTTGAATGAGCTTTGCGGGTTTGAACAGAATATGAGTTTTCAGTGGTTTCTGATGGTCTTAGTGGTTTGGGGAGTTGCGATCATCACTGGTAGTAGTGGAGTGATCGAGACCTTGGGAAAAATGTCAGATAGGTGTATAAGTTGCTGTAGTGGCGGTGGGTGATCGGGTTAGTCTGTAACCCTAGTTTTGACAAGGTTGGGAGTTTGTGATCACCTCAACATCTATGGTGGATCGAGTTCCACCAAACTCTGGGAAACGGTAGCATGGAGGTTGGCGAAGTTGTGGCTGGAAGCTTAGGCGCTCCGGTGATCGGCATTTTGAGTTCGAGGGTTTTTCCAGTTTTGGGTTTTTGTTCCAGTTTGTGATGTGTTACTCGTATTCGATTTCGAGTTTGTATTGATGTTATGGTGATCGGGATCTAGTGTGAGGATGGTCGCCGACCTTAGGAAGGTTGCGAAGTTGGACGGAGTTGGTCGGAGCCACCGTGCATGTGCGCGGTGCATTTTTGGTTTCTGATGAAGTTTGGGTTTAAAGCAGAAAAGGGTACTCGAGTTTTTCTCGAGTCACTTGCGTGAGTTGCTCGAAGAATTGAGAATTTTGGCTCGGGTTTTAAGGGTTTGGGCTCGGGTAAAATTGATTTGTTACAGGTTTTAAAACCTGTCAGGGTTTTAAATTTTAAAATGAATTTAAAAATTGAAGACAAGATTTTAAATAAAGTTTTAAATCAAGTTTTAAGTATGGATTCAAATTTAATTTGTATCCTAGTTTGGAATAAATAAGTTTGTAAAATTTATAATGTATTAACAAATTTAAATTGTTTAAAGTATATTTTAAAATGATTTGAACTTAAATGAATTGGTTTAAAACTCTTATAAATTTCTTTTATAAATGATAAGTGTTTCTTTAACATTTGGATTTAAAAGGGTTTTGTAAATTTGATTTAAGTTTTGTTAAAGTTAAATTGATAATCATTTTAAATCTTGAATTTGAAATGTAATGTAAAGGTAATTACTTAATAAAGTAATTTAAGTAATTAATTACTCAGTGTAATTAATTAAGTTAATGTGGTTAATTTTAATTAATTAATTAAGTTTGATTAATTAAAGATAATTACTTGATGTTGGGTTAAGTATAATTCCTTAATTAATGGAGTGTAATTACTTAGTGAAGTAATTAATGGAAAATTACTGGATGTAATTAAAAGGGAAATTACTTAATGTATAGTAATTAAAGGTTAATTACTTGAGGGAAGTAATTAAGTGATGATTACTCAGTGTAATTAAAGGATTAATTAATGAAATTAATCAAGGAGTTAGTTTAATTGATATAAGTAATTAAGGGAAGTTAATTACTAATGTGGTTAATCAAGGTTGATTAGTAAATGTAATTGAGTTAAAGATTAATTATTAAATGTAATTAGAAGAAGAATTAATTAATGAAAAGTAATTAGACGACCATTAATTAATGTAATTAACGACAAAAATCAAAGGTTTAATTGATTAATAAATGTGATTAATTAAAGGATAATTAATCAATGTAAGTGGTTATAGAATAGTTAATTTAAGTAATTAACTATGATAAATGTAATTAAAATGGATGGGTGAAGGGTTGATTACTTAATATAATTAAAGGATAATTAATCTAGGGCGATTAATTAAGATGGATAAATAAAGGATGATTAATTAATGGGTTTGTAATTAATTAATGTAAGTAAAGGTAATCTA
Source organism: Allium fistulosum (assembly GCA_030737815.1). Taxonomy (NCBI): domain Eukaryota; kingdom Viridiplantae; phylum Streptophyta; class Magnoliopsida; order Asparagales; family Amaryllidaceae; genus Allium; species Allium fistulosum. The sequence continues at coordinate 728,497,984 of CM060902.1, read as the reverse complement.
AGTGATTAAATTAGTAATTAATTGGAGATTAATTAAATTATTTGGGAAAGGATTAATCTTGCTTATGAATGATGGAATAATAATAAATGCCTTGAATTGGTTAATATCTCTGATATGAAATGTTTTGTGATATTATATGATTTGTTGGATGGTAAGAATATGGTTATCTATTGATGATGAATTACTGTGTAAAGGTGACATCCTGTAATTTATATGGAATTGTATTTCATTTGAATAACTTGGGTTAAGACGACATGGGATTCGAAGAGTCCGGAGTTGGGTATTAGTAAATACCCGAAACCACTTCGAATCTTTATAAATTGATATGTGGAATCAATAGGCTAAAACGGAATGATTTAAGTGAATTGGACCATTAAATTGATGTGTGAAATAAGTGAGGTCTATTTCAAGTTGTGAATTTGTAAATTGATACGAGTTACCCCGGGTTTTAAATAAGTTTATGCAGTTGTATTTCTTATTAGATGGGTTTACCTACGCTGGTTTCCAACGTGACCCGGGTGTTACTTTGATGTAATGCTCAGGTCAGACCGAGTATTACAGATTTTCAGGTTAGGACGTTCTGGAGCTCAGGAGACGAGTTGGATGGCAGGAACGTATGGAGTGTTTCCGCTGTGATATATTTCTGTTTATCTGAGACATGTGATTTGTATATGTCCAATGTTTGAGTATGTGTGTAACTCTTGTGTATAAAAATGTAATTAACTGATACAGTATTTTTTTGTAAACTGTTATTATTTGATATTATATTTTTGATCCGCTGCGAATGTGAGAATCTATGTAGTGTTTCTGTTTCTTCTTCTTCTATCTCTTTCTTCTTTTCCTAACTATATAGAATTTTCGGGATCGAAAATTTCAGGTCGTCTCATTTTGGGTTTAATTACTTTGTGTAATCAATATGAAGGATAATTACTTTGTGAAAGTAATTAAGAATTAATTACTTAGTGTAATTAATTTAAGACTTAATTAATTAATTAATAAAATAAATTTGAAGTGGTAATGTAATTAATTAAGGGTAATTAATTACTAAATGTGATTAATCAAGCTGATTAATGAATAAAGATTTGATTAATTATAACAATAATTAATTAATGAAGTAATTAAGGGATTGATAAATTTAGGTTAATTAATCAATGAAGTAATTATAGAAGAATTAATTAATGTAATTAATTGAGAATTAATGTAATTAATTACAGTTAAAAAATTAATAGGAGTAATTAAAGGTTAATTACTATAATTGTTTAAGAATAATTAATTTGTGTAATTAATTAAGGATAATTACATAATGTAGTTAGAGAATGATTAATTAAGGATGATTAATCAAGATGAATAATTAAGGGTTGATTAATTAATTGAATATAATTAATTAATGTTAAATAAGCAAGATTTTCAAGTAATAAAGTAATTAATTTAATTCATTGGTTGTTAATTAAATTAATCAGAAATGGTATGACTAATTTATCTTGCTTATGAATGATTGAATGATATTTGAATGCCTTGGGTTATTTGTTATCCCTGATATGTGATTGTGATGCTTTGTGAAATGAAATGTTTTTGTAATATGATATGTTGGGTTGAACAGAGATAATGTGGTTATCTATGATGAATTGCTGTGTAAAAGTGACATCCTGTATTTAAAATTTAACCACTTGAATAACTTGGGTTCAGATGACATTGGCTTCGAAGAGACCGGAGTCGGGTATTAGTTAATACCCGAAACCACTTTGATTCTTTATAGATTGATATATGAAATCAATAGGTTGGAATGAAATGATTTAAGTGAATTGGACATTTAATCTAAGTTGGTACTTAGAAATTGATGCGCGGAATAAGTGATGTCTATAACAAATTGTGATTTTGTAAATTGATATGAGTTACCCCGGGTTTTATGTAAGTTTTAATTTTTTGTATTCCATGTTAGATGGATTTACTCACGCTGGTTTCCAGCCTGACCCGGGTGTTACTTTGATGTAATGCTCGGGTCAGACCGAGTATTACAGATTTTCAGGTAAGGTCGTTCTGGAGCTCAGGAGACGAGCTGGATGGCAGGTATGTATGGAGTGTTTCCGCTGTGATATAATTCTGTTTATCTGAGACATGTTGATTTGTATATGTCCAGTGTTTGAGTATGTGTGTAACTCTGGTGTATAAAAATGTAAGCAACTGATATAGTATTCTTTTGTAAACTGTTATTATTTGATATTATATTTTAATCCACTGCGAATGTGAGAATCTGTGTTGTGTTTCTGTTTCTTCTTCTTCTATCTCTTTCTTCTTTTCCTAACTATCTAGAATTTTCGGGTTCGAAAATTCCGGGTCGTTACACTTGGTATCAGAGCGAAGGTTAAGTGAGAACCTTGGCTCTGGTGGGTGTACTCATCTAAAGATAGGGTCAATAGTACCCTAGAATGAGTTGAGTGTAATATATTTGAGAGAACGTACTTGTTATTTTCCTATATAAAGATTTTAAATGGTTTTAAAGGTAAATGATTTTATATAAAATTATATTTGATATATAAAGCAATATTTATTACTAATAAATGTTAAGGTAATTGGTTGTTAAAAATTATTGGAATTAAATTAAGGGGTAATAGTAATACAACCAAATTGAAATTAAACAAAGGTAAGTTTGAAATGGATTCAAACTGAAATTAAATCTTGAATTTAAGGGAAAGTTTCAGAATAAGATAATAATGAATTGGTTTCCAGATATGATAATCTTGGTTATTATCATAAATGATTGTTGTGATTAATAATAAGATGTGTATTAATAAGTAAGCAAAATGAAATGTTTAGATAAGTATGACTTATAAATTGGAACTGAAGATGATCTAAATTGTGAAGTTTTAAATCTAAGCTATAAAATTTGGAATTTGTTTCAAAGTGCTAAAAGAAATAATAAATAAGTATTATTTGAATAAAAGGGAATTGTTGCAAACAGGGGTTGTTTGAAAATTTGTTTTGAATTAAAAAAACAAAAGTGGTTTAAAATTTAAGGATAACTTAGTGTGTAAAGAAAATAATATGTATATATGAGGAATATACATGATATGAAAGATGGTTTGAAATAAACTCTAAATGTTGAGTTTTAAATTTGAAAGGAGATGTGATATCCAAGGTGATAAGTTTTTGAACTTATAAGATTGTTAATGTGAAGTTCAAAATTTGAAATGGGAATTCAAATTGGGTAAGGTTGGCTGGATTAAGTAAATTGAATTTAACTTTGGGAAAGTTAAATAAGTTAACAAGCAACCTGAATTGGAAATTTCAAGATGAAATTGAGATTTAACTTAGGGAAGTTAAATGATTGGTTTAAATGGGAAGATATGAGTGATCTCAAAATGGGTTTGAGATTTGGAAATTAAAAATGGGTGTTTGGATAAATTTGGATGTTTATTTATCCTGATATCATTCCATTATTATAAATAATATATGAAATTGAGAATTGGTTTTAAAAATGGATAATAAATTAGAATCTGAAGATTTAATAGTTTTTGAGTTTTGAAATATGTTAAATAAAGATAATTTAAAATGGAATTTTGAGGACTGGACTCAGAATTAAATTATTTAAAGATTGAGATTATTGATTTAAAAATAAAGGTTAATTTGATTTAAGGGGTTAAATCAACATTTGAAAATTTAATTCGAATTTATATAATTCGAGACGGTTTAAAGTTGAGATTTAGATTTCATTTACTCAAATTGAATTTAGTTTGAATTACTTAGAAATTGAAGATGGATAAGTATAAAATTCAAATGGAAAATTTGAATTAGATTAATTTGAAATAAAATTGAAGATTTAATGATTTCAAATTCAAATGGGAATTGGGACTAATTCATAGAAATTGAAATGATTTGAAATTGAAGTGGATTCAATTTGAAATTAGTCTAAATTAATTTGAATAATTTGAAATTATAATTAAAGTGAATATGTTTAAAATCAAATGGAATTTGATCTGAATTTGGAAAGAAATTGAGGTTAATTCAACTTGAATTGGGGATAAATCAAATTCAAGGGAAATTGAAGTTATTCAAATTAGAAGTGAGTCAATTTAAATGGAAGTGGAAATTTAAATTGAATTAATGAGGAATTGAACAGTTTGGCTCTGGACTATTTTTACATAAATCATTTTGATATAAACTATTTTAAATCTATTTTCCTAACTATTTACTATACAACTTTTCTTTTTAAAACCTAAAACTATCTTAAACCTGTTTTACAATTACTTTTGGAACTATTTAAAAATCTTACAACTGATTTATAAACTAATTACTGTTTTTCAATTGTTTTGTAAATAATTACTATTTTTCAACTATTTACAATTACTTAACTATTTTACAGCTTTTTACAGTTAATATTATTTTTCAACTAATTATTTATTTTTAATTTTTTCAAGCTATTTTCTAAATATAAACTAGTCGGAGTTTAAACTGTTATTGATTAAATACCCAAACTGAGATAAGAATTGTAGTGATAATCCAAATGGGGATTAAGGCAAATGTGAATAAGTGAATAAAATCAAAGTGAGGATGAATAGAAAGGAAATTGATTTAACCGATAATCAATGAAGATAAATATGTAGGATGTACGTATATTATTCTATTCGTATAGTGATTTGATCCAGATTCGAGCACAGAATTTCGAGATAATATTATTGATCCGAGTTGGGATTTTTCGCTCGATTTTCGACGACGAACCTGGATATGGATTTTTGATTTGTTCTAGATATTCTCTATCATAGTTATGACTATGCAAGGAGAATGACGGTTTCTAATCAAGAAAAAAAATCTGAGTCCGTGCTAGGAAGTCGGGTGGACAATACTAGTTCGGAAGTGAAATTGTGCGATCGAGAGAGCGATCAGATTTATGTGGCGTACGAATGATATGTGTACATCGTATGGCTTTGAGTGAAATTGATGTTGAAATTTATGGATAAGAACGGTAAAATGGTCTTTGAATTGAAGGGTATATTTTGTGAAATATATGATGAGGTAAAATGGGAATTGGAAATTTCTATGATTAAAGAATCACTTTATGAAGAAAAGTAATGTGGTTAATAACTTTATAAAAGAATTTGAATATTTAATTTGGACTAAACAAAGTTATATATCTTTGTTATATAAGGAAAACTCCCCTAGTTGAATCTACTGCTAGAAGAGAAGGGTTTTGAAAATATTTAAAGTATAAAAAGGAAATTTATACAAGTATGAATTGAACCAAAGATTTTCCAAGATTAGTATATATATATATATATGTATATATAAAAAGGATCTTATGAGGATTCTGGGAAAAGATTTTTGGAACCTATGGATTTGAAAAGGGCTTTTGATTTTTGGGAAAAATAAATATTGGAATTTGGAAAGCCTAATGTGAGAATTATCGATTTTGAGAAATCGATTTTGAGAAAGGAGATTTGTATAAAATTCATACTAGGTGTATGATTTGGAAAATACTATATGTGTATAGTATAAAGTGTTTTGAAAGTGGCTCTGGGGAAAAAGGCGCTCCCTTGAATGAACTTCTCAGGAGTGCCACAGGGTAGTACTGCCTTGAACCCTAAGGGGGGATTCTAAAAGTTAATCCTGTGAGGAATCCAGACAAAACTAGTTCCTGAGGATTATTGGGTAGTGAAAGTCGAGGGCGCTGATGCCTACAGGGGCATTTGGGTTATGCTGTGATGATAGTGTAACTCGATGTCACTGCGATTTACTGCAGACCATAGCGAAAGTCGTGTGTGCCGCTGAGAGTCAACAGTCTACGTTTGATTTTATATCGGTAGACTGTGACACTATGGTAACATAGCGGAAGTCGAGTGTGCGGCTGAGAGCCAACAGTCTGCGTTTGATTTTACATCGGTAGACTGCTGTAAAGAGTCCAAAAACTCGGCCTTCGAAAATCGGCACTCGTACTTCACTTGTACTCAAAATGCCGTAGATTAAAACGTTGAATCTGGTTCTCCGGAGCTTATAACACCATTAAGTATAACAACACAGCGGAATAAAGAAATAGATGATATCATATACAACTCCAATGAATACAATATCCAGAATATGATATACAACAATGATATCAATATGATACAACAATATCAGAGATATGATACAATGATAATAGCATCGGAAAGAAAATAGATAACACCAGCAGCGGATAGAATGTCTCCAATAGAATGCTCCAAGATAAGCAACGTCAGTCCATGAACTCCAAGAACTGAACTAGCTCCAGATAATCTACTAAACCTGAATATCTAAAAACCCCAACTCTAGACTGCCCGTGTGGAAAATTATGGGCACCCAGAGTTTAGGAAGGGAACAATAAACTCCGAGTCAGTCGTGGGACTGGTGTGAGCAACAAAAACAGTTTTTATCTTTAAAACAAACAACAAAAGAAGTAAAAGACATTCGCAATGCTTTTGGAAAATGAAACTACCATAAGACCTGCTGCCACACACACAATGCAAACGCAGAATTGGAGGAGATTTCTTCTTATGATAGTCAAACATGCTTACTACGCAAATCATTGGATTATTATTATTAGTGCATAGTGCAGAAAACATTTCGAAAGTATAATATTAATCTTAGCCAACATACAACCATTATTGTAAGCCTACTATAGCTACTATGTTCAATAGCAGGTTACTGCCACATTCCATAGCAGGATATACAACTAAAACCGTACAAGTTCGTATTGTTTCTTTGGATTTCCAACAAATGGTCAGGCTAAGGAACTTCCTTTCCTACTGCCGAATGGGATCGCCTCTGGCTAGACGTCCCGAGAGACAACTGCTCTCTGCCAACACAAGGCCGGGTTACCCCTGTAACTAGGTAACTCACGAATATGCCATCCCCGGTCCTTTGGGACCTTTATCCGAGGCGCCTCGATAAACACACAATCACACAATAAATGAGATTGGAGTATCCACATAGGTTAAATACCAGGGCTCCATACCTGATACCACCCTTTTCCAAAAGGAAATGACATACCCTAAAGGGCGCGACCCTCATAACCTTGCCGCATATTCCTGTTTCGACCATTTCCGGGTTGTGAGGTCCGAAGAGGTCTCGTCCACAAAGCTACGCTTTTTCACAAAGCCACCCTTTGATCAACAAATGATCAATGAATGATCATCACACAGCAACACTCAGCATGCCACATTACCAAATTGGGAGTATATCGCTGATAAATTTCAACTACATAACCTTTGAGCTCGTACGTCTCAGAGAAGGGTGTTAAGCTAAGAGAATAAATTCTCCGTCGCCAATAGAAATGTATTTGAAAGAAATCAACTTTATATCTCAAAATGTAATGTCAGACATGTAACCATACAAGTTTGTTCCGGGTTCGAACAGAACCGAAGGCACTTCCAAAGAAGCCCTTGCAATCCGGGTATTCACAATCCCGATCGAACTTCCTATCACTTAGGGAATCTCTATACCGGGAGCTACCCAGTGCAGAGACAATCAATAGGTTATCCCATCGTTTTCGCAAACACCCGGTCTTCAACACCGGTCTTCAAATGCTATCCATCACTACAACAAAACAACCATATTACAACTGTTCCTTTACAACTAACATAGATAGGCAGTTGTAATAGATATTATGCAACAACTGTTTGTTTTAGCAGTTGTAATAGAGCCACTTTTAACAACTGTATTTCAAAAGCAGTTGTAATATTTGATCAATAACAACTGTTTAATTTAGAGCACTTGTAGATATTATGTACAACAACTGTCCCTGCTAGTTGTCCGCACTTCATTTTTTTCGTGAAAAATTTCACTTTCCCTCCTTCGTGAAAACGAAGGCCGCTTGTTTCGTTTATTTCCTTTCTCCTCCAAACAAAAATTATAAACCCTAACCTCGTCAATTTCGCTCAACATTTCTGTTTCGAACGAAAATTTCGCTTTGCAAATTATCTAAACTCTGCTTCTTTCGTCCATCGCTCGCCGCTGCTTCGTCATCGCTCTACCGCCCGTCGCCTTCTTTTTCTCGCCGCTCGCCGCCTTCTGCTCGCCGCCGGTCCTTCTGCTTCACCATCGTCACCGCTGCTTCGCCATCGTCGCCGCTAGAGGTACAATAAAACCCTAATTTACACTATGCTAGCATGTACAAGTAAACCTATCTAGTTACATTCATTTTATGATTAAAAAGTATCGTACGGCTAATAGTCAACCGGTAGAAGTGGGGACTAAATGCCTTTCTGAAGAAAGCGTGAACTTTTCTCGACCATCCAGTCTGAATTTGGCTCCAACTGATGGTTTGTGATTACATTATTATTTTGGTTTTTCTTTAGTAGTTGATTTGGATTTATTGTTATTTTGGTTTTTCTTTAGTCTTTGATTTGAATTTATGAAGTTTAAAATCTGCTTTTAAGTTTGTGTTATGTTTTATAGCTAATAAATTTCATTTACTATTAAGAAGTGAGAAATTCCAAGAGTGTTACTTATTTTGCTGAATATATGATAGGAATAGCAATTGTGTTCTGACTTATTTACTTTGAACAACTTACCATATATTGAATATGTAAAGGAGAAATATCATTTATGATTTGTCTATTACTTAATGTGGATACTACTTGTTTGTCCTACTTCGGTTCTTATGATCTTTTTCAGGTGTTTGAAATCGAACCATCTTATTTACAATGACTGTTGATCTTCATTTATAAAAAAAAATTGAAGCAACAAATTGGTTTTAATGTTTTTAAAGTCAATGTTGTGGTAAGTTGCTCATGAGATATTTATAAGACTTATTTAATCTACTTTGGTTTTTTAGCAACTTTTCCAAATGAAATGAGTGTACGTTTAGGTGCAACTTGATTTTCTTGTCATTTAATTATTATTTTGTGAATCAACAAGTTGTTGTGTATCACTTCTAGATCAAAAATTTGTTAATGTACTAATAATGAATTTAGACAATTTGTTATCAAATATGTTCTTAGTAGATTAAACAAAATAAAAAATGTGCTTGTGAATTTTGTGTGGTCAATGCAAACTGTTTTTTTGATCCTGTTGAAGTAAAGCATTTTAATTATTATTATTATTACCATTGTTCTGATTAAAGCATCAACTAGTAGTGGATCTCTGTATATACATACTCGAGAGCAGCATCAAACTATCGAACCATTATGTGAACAAGTGAATGTTACATTGCCACCGATCCAGAAACCAAGTTTGGATATAGAAGCTGTAGGGATGCTGGAGTTTAGAAAAGCTTTTTTGATCCTAAGTTATGTAGGAAGGTAAAATTTTATAATTTATTGATCGATGTTTCAGTAGTTAGTCATGTTTTTTATGCCAGTTCGGTTGCAAAACACTTGTAATTTGATGCTTGTTAGACTTTGTAAATCACAACTTTTCGAACTGTTTAGGGGTGTTATACCAGTGGCTACGAAAATCAAGATAAGCATTTTGTTGCATATAAATTTGTCAATATGAACTTAGAACCCTGTCCTTTATATTTATATGTTCAGTAATTAATTAGTTTTATGTTCTGATTAAGGTAGTAATTTTACCTTGTAAACTGGTAAACGAAGTCTAGCATGTGCGATGATAATTATAACTCAACTACTCCTTCTGGCAGTGTAAGGGGACTGTATGCCATGTGACTACAATATCTTAGGTGTCGTAAAAAAATTAGAACAATAAATAATTTACTTGAAGTAAGTGAAAATAACTTAATCCCTTTTGGATATATAACAAAATTGGAGTTTCTTAGTTTTGGTGGATGTTTATTTTTATTTGGAAAATTTTATTCACATCCACCATTTTAGTTAGCTGATACACCATATTATCTAGCATCCTTTGACTTTTTTATATAAAAAGAAACTATTCAGTTCATCCACATTTCACATATGAACAGTACCTATGCTTCTCCTTTTTGTTCCTTTTCAATTTTGTTACATCCAGTTGTTTGTCAAGTACTACTTCTCTTTCCTCCCTATGTAAAATAAGCACTATAATTAAAACCTAATGGGTTATGCTTTGTACATTTGCTTGTTCCTTCCCCATCAATGCTCCTAATTCATCATATGTATAAATCTAGTCATATAATTTCCAAATATATGTTAGAGCATGTAATAAGGCAGCTAGTATTGACAGGTACGCAGGTTCAGCATGTTCATGCACAACAGAACAAGCTCCAAGTCTAGTTATGAAATTACGAGGTGGTTGTGTGAAAACATAAGTATGGCAAAGTGAATTCGCAAATTTATTCCACGTGACCCGTGACCATTAGCAATTGGAAGAAAGTCGACGATAAATTGAGGACTGGTCTATGGACATGTATTCAGGTAATTGTACACAGTAGTTCAATTAACCTCCTTCTATTTACTGTGCTCTTGTTCATGGCTGATTCATTGGTAAGCTGTCATGAATTGCAAAACTTAATTGCAAAACTGTCATGAATTGTACGCAATTAGATGACATAAGTCTCTATCCAAACTGATTTTGAAATTGATACATTTTGAAATTGTACGCAATATCTATTTACTGTGCACATGCTTGAGAAATCTAACTTCTTCAATCTTTATTTATGGCCCAAATTTGCACTTAATTGTTTCATAAGTCTTTATCTTAAATTTATATTTATTTGAAAAAAAAAATACTTTATATTTGAAAAAAAAATACTTCATGTTTATTTGAGTGTTGAAATGTTCATCGCTAACAAGCTTTTAAATTCTTCAACGATCACATGCAACCTTTCATTACGGTCACTGGGCAAATTAGTAAAGAATTAATTCAAATTGGGCCATACTTAACAGGACAGAAAACTGTTCATCGATAAAAGGATCACTACTTCCACCACAGCACTTATTCGATGGGTCTTCAGCTGGATTTATTAGATCTAAGGCCCATTAAGCTTATTGTTTGTATAGAGTGGATAATTTGGCTAGTTTGTGTGTCAAAAATTAGTATCATGCATTTTTCCAGTTGGTTATATTGTTAAGAAAAACTCATAACATCGATTTTCTTAGAGAATCCAGAAGTAGCAGAACAATTACAACGTTACCGTGGCAGGTACATACAGGTACATATAAATCATTTATGATAGTATTTCAGAATGATCAAAGCTGTAAAGGCAAATAAATGTTACATGCAGTAATCTTTGTTATTTTTGTTTGCATACAAATTGTTATTTTTGTTACATGCAGTAACATACAAAATGGTGGTAACATACAAATGGTGGTAATAGAAACCAGATTCCTATTTTTAGTTACATGCAGTAATCTTTGTTATTTTTGTTTGCAGTCACATCGAAGTAGCAACAACGTCACAAATGGTGGTAACATACAAATTCAAAATCAGCCTAGAAAGTGCAAATTGTTGGATTGGCACAGGAATGTTGTCGCAGAAGGAACAATTGCATCTACCGATCATACTGTTTTAGTGCATCATGTGCCACTAGGTAAAGATGCTTGGAAGGTTTGGGTCGATGCGGCGGTGGATCCCGAAGCTATTCTATTTCGGCCTACCTCAGATATCTACACTATTGGACAAGCGGTTGGGACTACTATTGCTTGGCACAAGGAATTTATCTTGTTTGGTTAGTACGTATGTATTTTACTAATATATGTTATGGATTTAGTTTTTCTATGTAATGGAGCTATGAACCCATAAATGGTGTAAACTTGAATTGTTTTTGAATGTGATTGGTTCATATTGTTTCAATTAATTTGCATGATTATGGTTATTGTAAATGATATGTTGGTTTTAATTATAATATTATGAAATTACGGTTAATAGCAGTTGTGAAAGGTCTTTTACAATTGTTAATGGATAGTTGTAAATAATTCTTTTACAAGTGAGACAAGCAGTTGTAAAAAGAGTTTTTACAACTGTCAGTAGCACTTGTAAAATACTTTTTTACAACTGCGCCCGCAAGTGTCTATGTCAGTTGTCAAATAATCCTGCTCTATTACAACTGCGGATATTAAGACTGGCGAGCGCCAGTTGTAATAGATCTATTACAATTGTTTTTGGCAGTTGCGATAGGGTATTTTTGTTGTAGTGCATATACGACGTATCACTTATTCGGAATGGGTTATGTGACACAAAGGTCCTCTCCCGGCTAAACCGAATAATGAGCGCAATATTTAAAAATATATGGATATTGGGATTTCAATTAATTCACAACTTAAACCCAAACTTTCTTTTCAAATGGTTTAACAAATCACCATTTACAATCTTTTAAACAAAAAGATTCATTTTAACAACCTTTAACGGTTTAAATAATTTCCACACTTTAATCTTTAAATAAAAGATTTATTCACAGATTTTCCAAATTAATTTCCATTTCAATTGGACTAACTAATTAAATCTTTAAAACAAAGATTTAACTTATAGCTTTCAAACAATTCCATTTCAAATGGTTTAAACAAATCATCATTTTAAATCTGTTAAAAATAAACAGATTTAATGCATAGCTTTCTAAAAGAATTCATTCATAACTTAGAAAACCATTTTTTCAATTCAATCTTGAAATTCTTTTAACTTAAATTGGAATTTCATTTCTTATATGAAGCTTTATCATTTGAAAACAAGTAGTTTTCGTTTCGGAAAAATCCAGTTATATTTACACGAGTTAAAACCCTTGAATTAAATTCAAATTCCCAAATCAATACCTTTAAAATGGTTTAACCCATATATAACTTGTACAGCATCTTTAATCCCTAGTTTCAAATCATAGAATTCAATTTCAAACTTGAATTCAAATTTAAATCAAATTATTTAAATTTCAAGATATCCAAAATATCTTTAAAACTCCTTTCAAAAGCTTTTCATATTAAACCCCAATTTCCAATTTCAAAATCAATTGAAATTAAAATTAAAATTTCAAAAACATTAAATTTAAAATCATCTGTGACTTAACCGATTTCCTCGTGAAATCCATATTTGTGTGTGTAAAGGTGTAGTCCAGGGGTTCAACACAATAGTGCAACATCAATGAATCATCACAGATCAAAATACAGAAATATAGTTGATAAGCGGTATTAACTATAACGCTTATCGTTCTGTAACAACCCGCATATTTATCGATTGCATATTTAAATATTTTATTTAAATATAACATCGTTCGTCGGATTTTAGTCCGAAAAGCTACTTTTTGCAAACAATCGAATCTGGACTCGAGACCACCTCCATTGAGTTCAAAATGCCGTTTGCGATCTTTTTGAGTATAAACTTTGATATGTTCGGGGTTAGTGGAATTTTGCTACTTTTTCACTTAGGGCTTTGGTTTTGTTTCAGCCCATTACACCCAAGCTTCACCCCTCTTCTCTTCATTACTTCATTTCTATTTCCTAATACTCAAGCTTTTGCAACAATGGAGAGAGGAGTGGGAAATTAAAACTCCAAGCCCTAGTTTCCATTTGCAAATCAAGTTCTAGCTCCAAATCAATAGAAGAAGCTTTGGTAAGCCTCCTCTTCTTCTTCTCCAACTCATTCTCTTATCAATTTCAGAAAATTCCTAAACTTAACTTAGGAAATATTTCTCTTTTAAGCTTTGATTCAAGCTTGTTGAGTTGGAACTGAAGAGTGATTATTCTTGCCTTGCTCCATAGCTTCATCTTCATTGTTTTTGTGTAAAAGGTGAGATTTTTATCTCACATCTATATCTATTTATCTATCTTTGTTGTTAGGTATGAATTCCTAACACTTATTCATGTGCATTTGGTTTTGGTTTGGATTGATTTTGTGTATATTCCAATTTTTGGTGTTTTGGATTAATTTTTGTGAAAATCCTATTTTGGATGTTTGGACATTAATATTCGAGGCGTATCAAAGAGCCATTAAGGCTGGGTTGTCGCTTGGCATAATTCCTTAGTCGTTGTTGCTCGTCCGATCGTTATCGATATCGTTTGGCCATCATTGGTCCAGGTTCAGGAAATGTCTGAAATTCCAGTTTCAGACGTCTGAATTTATATTTCAGACGTCTGAATTGGTATTCTGGAAAATTTCTATTTCCAGATTCAGACGTCTGAAATTATGATTCAGACGTCTGAATTGGCTCATGAGCAACCAGAAAGAAAATAGGCAAATTTCAGCTATTTTCAGACGTCTGAAATTATGGTTCAGACGTCTGAATTATGTTCTGGAAAACTTTTAATTTTCCAGATTCAGACGTCTGAACCACTTCTTTCAGACGTCTGAATGTTCTATCTTTTTCCAGTTTGCCTATTCTGCTTGATTTTCCAAATTTAATCGATTTGTGTTGATTCCTATTTGTTGTTATCCTATTTATCGACTTTGATGACCTTTTCTTTGGGATTTTTGGAATATCCATTTTGATGGATTCGGTATCGATTTCTTTGGATTTTATTCACGTCTTCGAATGTGAATTTTGATGATTGATTGTTTCTACAATCGTTTTGTGATTTGTCACTTTAAAAATATAAAGGTTTTCTATACTAGTAGTAAATATTCGAACTCTTTTACAAAGATGATTTCAACTCTATTTTTAATACAAAGCTCGTTTATAAAACCGTTTTCTAATCTATTAGTATATACAAACCTTTACCTCATTTGTATGAGAAAATCTAATTAAACGGCTTAGCAAAACAAGTGGTATGAAACGCTTGCGTTTACTTCCTCGGTTAATTTATGGACTTGTTCGATTGAAACTCTTGTGACAATTTTCTAGTGGAGATCTACAGTTTGTTCGCTAATATTTAAGTTAAGCAAGTGGTTATGGGACATGAAGCTAAACTCTTATATTTACTAGCTTAGTGTAATCGACACTTCTTGATGATCGATGACGATCATTTTATGGTTTAGACTAGCTATGTGCGATGTCTCTTCGTCCACATAGAGGACTGTACTTCATTTTATTGAGATTCGTCTCATTTCTTTGTGGGTTAGCGACCCATGTACTTTTTATGTGTTTCGATTCATTGGATGTACCGTTTGTACTACATCGATGTTCTGGATTTTCGATTCATTGGACGTACCGTTTGTACTGCGTCGATGTTCCGGATTGTTATGTGTTTTGATTCATTGGATGTACCGTTTGTACTACATCGATGTCTCGGCTTTTCGATTCATTGGACATACCGTTTGTACTGCGTCGATGTTCCGGATTGTTATGTGTTTCGATTCATTGGATGTACCGTTTGTACTACATCGATGTCTCGGCTTTTCGATTCATTGGATGTACCGTTTTTACTACATCGATGTCTCAGCTTTTCGATTCATTGGACGTACCATTTGTACTGCGTCGATGATCCGAATTGTTTGTGATACACGTGTTGGTGAGTTTTCATGCTCCCGCTTGGGATTGGCCATCCTCTTTTCTTGTGATTTCTGGATTTCTCGTTGTGATTTCTGGAATTTATGTTTCACCACCTTTTTCAGTTGGCATTGATATGTATGTCATTTATTATGGCTTGGTGAATTAAATAAAGAATATGACATTCTTTTTATGCTATGAGATTCGTGAGATATTTGTATGATTTTCCTTTTTTGATTTTCTAATGTATACTTGTCGAGATATAACATTTTTGGTTACCATACGTTTTTATTATATCTCTTCTTATATCTCATTTTATCTGATAATTATAGCTAGACTGATCCGTTTATTATTTTCTTCTTAAATAATACTCGGGTCAGACTGAGTTTTTACAAGTGCTTCTGCTTGACTTCCTATCTGGAGCCATCTTCTGACTTTTGGCTAACTACTCTAGTTTAGTAGTTTTTGTTGTATACATTTGAGATTTAGACTCCTTGATGTATACATATTCTCTTGCCTTGCACTTGTGTCTATTCTTTTGTGTTATTGTGGATCTTATCTGACCACTACTCTGATGTACACTTTCATGTGTTATATTCATATCTATTTCCGCCTTTGTGATATGAATTGTCTGTGACTGATTTGGGTTATGTTTATTTCTATATTTGTTTCCGAAGTATATATCCATATAGCCACTGTGTAATAGCTTTGAGTTTGTATCCATATGTCGGATTTCCTCTTGAGATGAAAAGTTATATTTTTATCTGGCATATTGGTACTCGCACAAAGCAATTATACAGATGGTCACTCCTCAACAGCCTTATTCTCCGTGCTAGTTGATGGTATTACTCTGTAGTGTCCTTGGCTAGCGTGGGTATAGAGGTGGGGCATCACAGCTCATTCACAGATCACAAATATATATCACAGATAATAAATTATATCACAGATATTACAGATCACACACACAAATCGTAATATGTCACAAAGCATCACAATTCAGAGATATCAAACAATTCAATTATTCAGTCAAGTCCAAACATTCACAAGTAGGATCAATTAATATCTTATCATAATTAATTTATGCCAGATTAATTACTTATGAATAACTACAAATCTTGGTAAATTAATCATTAATTAATGATAAACCATTTTAATTAATTGACCTTTAATTATTTATTAATTAACCTTTAATTAATTAATTATCCTCAAATTAATTACCTTAATTAATAAATCATATTAATTAATTAACCTTTAAACCAATTACATAATTAATTAACCCCTTAATTGCTTTCATTAAGTAATTAACAATTTACAATTGATTATCTTAATTAATTAATCTAATTATTTATCAAAATTAATCACATAAATTTGATTACTTAATAATTTCTAGTTAATTAACTTCATTAACTAATAACATTTCTTTAATTGCCTTCTTGAGAAATTATCTTAGATTAATTCATTATTAATCATTTCCAATTATAAATTAATCTAAATTATTTATTTATAAATTAAATAAATCATTCTTTAATTACCTTATTAATTTAAATCATTTTATTACCTTAATTATCTCTAAGATAATTAATTTCTTTATTAATGATTTCATTAACATTTAAGTGTATTTTAAACATTACACTTTAAATTTAAATTCAAATTCCATTTCTAAATTTCAAACTCTTTTTAAATACACATAAACTTAAACACTTTCAGTTATTAAAAACCATTTAAATTTACAAGCTTTATTCCCAAACTAAGTTTCAAACTGAACTTAAATGTGTATTTAGACTTTAATTTATACTCAGTTCAAACTTACTTTAAAATTTAATTAAACTTTAAAAATTCCAAAACAGAACAGGTTCTACTTCAAAAATCTGGGCAACCATTTACCCAAGCCAAACACCAGAATACCCGAGCAAAAACCCAGGCTACACTCGATTATTCATTTTCTTCTTCTACGCTAAAACTCGAGTTCGAACTCGAGACAACCCACCATTTCCCGAGTCAGGTAATGCGGCCAACATCAGATACGAGAAGATACTCGTGCACGTGTAGACCGAGTTCCAGCTTCTCCGATCATCGCTCTGGCCACCATCAAGTCATCGTCGACTATCTCAACCCAACGACCATACAGAATTTCGAGCAAAGTTCGAAAATCGAATTCGAGCAAATCAAGCACATCAGGCATCAAACTCGATCGCCAAAATCCATCTCGTTCCGCCGCTACAAGCCACCAGAGGTCACGAAACTTCGACCACACGATCGCCAACGTCTACGCTTCCACCCCCTCGAGTTTAGTTGAACTCGATCAACCAGGGATACCGAGATGATCAAAATACTAAGCCTAGCTAAAACTAGGGTTAAAAACTTCATACGATCGCCGACACCTCCCTGATCACCTGACCACCGTCCCACTATTTTTCTCCGACACCCCGTAGGCTCCTCCACCTCCTCGAGAAACTCCGGCCTTCCCAAATACTCAGATCACCAGAAATCGGCTATAACCCAATTTTTGTTTAAACAAAAACTACAACTTCAATTCCCAACTAAAATTTATGATTCTAGTTTTAAAAATCATATTTTTGTTTAAGTTTTCAATTTATAATACTTAATTTATAAATTATTATGTTTGAGTTTTTACCTTTATCTAACATGCTCTGATGTTTTAAATTTACAAAGATAACACCAATTTGTTTTTACCTAAACAAGTTCTTAACCCAAAACTATGGTATAACTAACATATTTATTTCAGGACTTAAGCCTTAACAAAACTGGGATCAAGAGCAAGTAGATTTTAAATATAAATTTTAGCCTGGAATTTGAATCAGAGAAACATAATCCAAATACATCATGCATACCAGTGTATTCATATGTATTTACACAAAACTATCTTAAAACACATTCACAAACATACTTTTCAGAGATGAACAAGCAACATAAAGATATACTTAAGCTATTTAAATTTTATGTTACTCACATTGGTTTGCAAAAGAAAGAACAGAGCCTGCTTCATGTTAAACAGGTGGTAAAAATGCAAGATGAAAACTTTTCTTGTGATCTCTGGTTTGCATTGATTTTTTTTAACTGAATGTTGTTTGAGATGAAAATGATATTTGCTTTAGTTTTCTACTCAGTTCTCTTGATGGACGAACTAAAATGAGGTTGATGCATTTTGAAAAATGAAGTTACAGGGTAATGTTTTTGTACAGGGTGATAAAATGTGTTTGTACAATTGATCAGGGATATTTTTATCTTTGTGGAGGCTGATAGATTATGGTTGTGTGCTAGAGTTGCCTAGCATTAATTGTGTTGTACAAATTCATTTTTTTTTCTTTGGTTTATTAAACAAGATGTCGGCTGAAGGTACTTCTATACATTATTGTTGTCATTCCTTTGCAAGCTCATACATACATATATTTTCTTTTCTTTAGCAAGTACATTCATATGTATTTGTTTATACTTGTCTTTTTATGTTTTGTACATGAATATAATTTTTTTTTATGTTAGACATTGCCTTAGAGAAAAGTCTGGTGGCTTCATTAATGCCATTCATATACTTATATTTTTGTTTGTTTTACTTTGAAACATGCATGAGTTTCTATATTTACATGTTATTAGAATTTGTTAATGTATTTACTTATATTTTTATATATTTGAATGTAAGTTGTTTTCTTTTTGTTTTGTTTTTATTACTTTAAAACACAAGTGAATTTCTAATTTTTATTAAATCTTTCTTTATTATTTTTATTTGTTTTATTCTATTTGTATTGATTTAATAACATGAGATTAAAATATATATTTACTCTATATCTTATATAATTTGTATTTTTAAACCATTTATTTTAGATTTAAACTCAAATTCAAAAATATATATACATATATATAAAATTTCAAATTTACTCATATATCACGTATACATATATATTCACATATATGTACAATATGTAAATGATTTAACACAACTTTATTTGAATTCGGGGAAACTCGAATCAATTTACCAATTAATTTCACAATTTTATTCAAAAATTAATTTTAATTATCAATTTAAATATACATAAAATCTGGGGTCGTTACAGACTTCCCCCCTTAAAAGAATTTCGTCCTCGAAATTGCCAAGGAGACACAAAAATAGATGAAGAATGTTCCATCAAATCTAACTGAACGTTTATTCTGCATTTGGCTTACCAAATCAGAATATCAATAATAGATGCGAAAACGAATCTATTTAACAATCCATAAAATACTCGGGTTATCCAGGTCTACGAAGTATACAATGGCATTGGTTAGTTCAAAGGTATAACTAACCATTCGTAGAACATATCGGAACCCAAAGAATAGATAGATATATGGATAAAATTTCAAAACTTTTAGTTTAAAAACTAAAGCATACCTATCAACCATAGCAACCAAAGCAGCCAATTCATCCAAACAACAATTCTGACTTATTTAGAGTTTATGTCCTATTTTAATATATCGAATCTCTTTCCTGGATCTACCAGAAACTATCAAAGAATTGAGGAAAAATGACGAACAAAGGAGATTGATATAGAAAAGATTATTTCCTTGTTGTTACAGAGTATTGGCCATTTATAATCGTATTCCCCTGTCCCCTATCTCATCCTCTTCTTGCACTCATACTCACTATCAGTGGATAGTAAAAGAATTTACTGAGGCATTCGAATGGATATCTGAGAATTACTCATTCTAGAGTATACTTCACCCTATCTCTAATAAGCTACTTAATGTGTTATACTCCTGAGCTAAAGTTTAACCCTCAGCTCTGATACCAAATGTAAAGAGTCCAAAAACTCGGCCATCGAAAATCGGCACCCGTACTTCACTTGTACTCAAAATGTCATAGATTCAAACGCCGAATCTGGTTCTCTGGAGCTTATAACACCATTAAGTATAACAACACAGCGGAATAAAGAAATAGATGATATCATATACAACTCCAATGAATACAATATCCAGAATATGATATACAACAATGATATCAATATGATACAACAATATCAGAGATATGATACAATGACAATAGCAGTGGAAAGAAAATAGATAACACCGGCAGCGGATAGAATGTCTCCAATAGAATGCTCCAAGATAAGCAACGTCAGTCCATGAACTCCAAGAACTGAACTAGCTCCAGATAATCTACTAAACCTGAATATCTGAAAACCCCAACTCTAGACTGCCCGTGTGGAAAATTATGGGCACCTAGAGTTTAGGAAGGGAACAATAAACTACGAGTCAGTCGTGGGACTGGTGTGAGCAACAAAAACAGTTTTTATCTTTAAAACAAACAACAAAAGAAGTAAAAGACATTCGCAATGCTTTTGGAAAATGAAACTACCATAAGACCTCCCACCACACACACAATGCAAACGCAGAATTGGAGGAGATTTCTTCTTATGATAGTCAAACATGCTTACTACGCAAATCATTGGATTATTATTATTAGTGCATAGTGTAGAAAACATTTCGAAAGTATAATATTAATCTTAGCCAACATACAACCATTATTGTATGCCTACTATAGCTATTATGTTCAATAGCAGGTTACCGCCACATTCCATAGCAGGTTATACAACTAAAACTGTACAAGTTCGTATTGTTTCTTTGGATTTCCAACAAATGGTCAGGCTAAGGAACTTCCTTTCCTACTGCCGAATGGGATCGCCTCTGGCTGGACCTCCCGAGAGACAACTGCTCTCTGCCAACACAAGGCCGGGTTACCCCTGTAACTAGGTAACTCACGAATATGCCGTCCCCTGGTCCTTTGGGACCTTTATCCAAGGCGCCTCGATAAACACATAATCATAAAATAAATGAGATCGGAGTATCCACATAGGTTAAATACCAGGGCTCCATACCTGATACCACCCTTTTCCAGAAGGAAATGACATACCCTAAAGGGCGCGACCCTCATAACCTTGCCACATATTCCTGTTTCGACCATTTCCGGGTTGTGAGGTCCGAAGAGGTCTCGTCCACAAAGCTACGCTTTTTCACAAAGCCACGCTTTGATCAACAAATGATCATCACACAGCAACACTCAGCATGCCACATTACCAAATTGGGAGTATATCGCTAATAAATTTCAACTACATAACCTTTGAGCTCATACGTCTCAGAGAAGGGTGTTAAGCTAAGAGAATAAATTCTCCGCCACCAACAGAAATGTATTTGAAAGAAATCTGCTATATATCTCAAAATGTAATGTCAGACATGTAACCATACAAGTCTGTTCCGGGTTCGAACAGAACCGAAGGCACTTCCAAAGAAGCCCTTGCAATCCGGGTATTCACAATCCCGATCGAACTTCCCATCACTTAGGGAATCTCTATACCGGGAGCTACCTAGTGCAGAGACAATCAATAGGTTATCCTATCGTTTTCGCAAACACCCGGTCTTCAACACCGGTCTTCAAATGCTATCCATATATGACGTATCACTTAAATGAAGATAAAATAACCATGACTAAAGATACATAAAAATATATAGATAAATATATACAAATTTATCATTAAAAAAAAGATTTATGATACATAAAAAATTCACATTTAAGTTAAACTAAAACTCAACCTTATTAACATTGATCTAAATATATATCTTGATGTATTCTAGATAAGAATACATGTGGATATGCAAAGAAAAAAAAAGAAAAGAAAAAAAGAAAAAAAAATAAATATATATATGTACAAATATAATCAATGGGATAAGTATGCTATCAATTCTAGCACAAATTAAGTCATTACTCAACCTTACAAAATCATTTCAGCCTCCAAAACAAGAAAAAATCTCTAACCATTTGTGTACCAGTAATAAAAAGCATGTGTATTTGTTTATATATATCAATTTTCTTACTCCATTTCGTTCATCCAAACTGAGCAAATCAGAAGTATTTTACAGACTTAAAACAATAACTAAACAACTCAACTCAAGTTTACAATTCAACTCAAACAAGCAAGGAGATTGAAGAAGATCAGGCTATTAGCTTTTCAAAACCAGACAATTGCTCTCTGTTCAAACTGTTGACAGGTAAGTAACTTCAATTTTAAAAATTAAAGTAAAATTACGGTTGCATGTTGTTGCTGTGATAAATATTGCATCGTGTATATTTATAAGTATGTTTGTATATTTATATTGTTAAATTCCTGATGTATGATGTATGCATTTGAATATCTGTAACTTCTTTGTTCCCAAATTTAAGTTCTGGTTTTGATTTAAATTCAAAACCTCTTGATTTAATCTATGTTTAAACTTAAGTTTCAAATGAAACTTGTTTGTTCCATCATAGATTTTAGTTTAAAATTTATTTAAGTTCAAATAAATTGGTAATATCTCTGGAAATCAAGAAAAACCGAGCAAACTTAATCTAAGTAAAAATTCAAACATCTTAATTTATAATTTCAAGAATGTAAACTGAATCATCAACCAGAAACATGATTTTTAAAACTTAAACCATAATTTTTAGTAAAGAGAAAAAGGGGCATTTCTGGGTTGACCTGAAAATGATATTTGAGTAAACTTTGGCGATCTAGTTGATCTGGGGTGTCGTGGTTCTTCCTGGGGGTGGAGGAGTGATCGGAGTTTGAGAATAAATTGTCTGGGAGTTGATCAAATCACCGTGGAGGCGGCGGTGGTTGATTTTGGTCTTTAGCCTTAGTTTATCTGGGTTTAGTATTTTTGATCGGCATTGCATCTCTGGATGATAGAGTGTAATATGATTGTGGGTGTTAACCCCTTTCTAAACGACGACTCAATTAATTGAAGGAAACCAGCGAACTAACAAATTAAAGTGCAAGCAAGCTAACAAGAATGGAGTTCTACAGCGACCTAACGTCATCCGCGACCTAAGCGACCTAGCAGATAAACGACCTAAGCGACCTTGCAAATAAACGACCTAAGCGACCTAGCAGATAAACGATCTAAGCGACCTAGCAGATAAAAGACCTAGCGAGCTACGAGCCTCATATCCTTATGTCGCTTGGTTATAGGTCGAACCAGCACTAAATCGCTGCTACTCCTCAGCCCAGCCTAAGTCGCTCCACTTGATGCCTCGACATGTTTAAGTCGCCTACCATTCTCCCATAGGTCGCTACGACCTACTAACCCGCACAGACTGACCGAGTGCAACCATGGTGAGTCGTAACTCGTGTCCTCTAGGTCGTTCGCGACCTACAACCTACTCTTAGGTCATTCGCGACCTACGACTTAGCCCAAAAATTCTCTATAAATACTGCACCTGCTCCAACTAAGAAGGGACTTTTCCGAATCATTTATGAAACGCCGATACTCTGCTATTTTTTCGACTCATCTAACACTTCAAGCACTCCAAACACCAAAGACACTTCAACGAACTTTTGAAAGAGATCTAACACATTCAACATGGATTTGAAGTGCTCTTCTCCATTCAAGTTCTAGCTACTCTTCTTAAGTGTGTTGTAATCAAAGTTCATTGTAAAGAGTTGTAATCGAATCAGCAATAAAGAAGCTTAAAGCGGACGTAGGCTTGACTCTAAGCCGAACCACTATAAAACTGTTGTCTTTTTACTGCGTTTACATCATTTTCTGCTTATCTCTAGTTCTCGTACCAACGGGTGGTGCTTTCACTTTATATCTAGTTACACCGGGATGTTAGCGTTCAATTTTGATGTTAACATTTTTGGTGCTTTCACTGAGAAGATCGAACTCAAGTGTGTTCTCACCATTGCTTCACAAATATTTGTTGAAAGAATCTCCTTAAAAACCAGAAGTCTATCTGAAATCACGGCTCCTGGAAGAAAGAGTAGATCTACGAGATCCGGAAATGCTAATGACAGGGCTACTTCTTCTCCAGCGCCAAATCAGGAGACTCCTACAGTTACAGTCACAAGGGTCGAACTTGATGATGTGGTGTCTGGATTATACAAACAAATGGAAACTCAAAATGCTTTGATGATGGAAAGGTTAAACGCTCTGCTTGGGGTTCATCAACAACCAGAAAATAATGAACCAATCTTTGCTGAAGATACTCATGATTCCCAAGACAAAAGCATTCCTCAAAGGGCAGCTGGCACCGCCGAAGGGGCACCTCCACAAGCTGGAGGTTCAAGGCCGTAGCCGCCTCTTCGCGAACGTTTGTTCAAGCAAACTTCTGAAAAAGTGGCTGACGTCTGCCCGGCAAGGCCTCTGAACGATGAGGAATACTTATCAGGAATGGTTCGTCAAATTATGAAAGAAAGTATGCAAAGGGATGAAGATGAAAATGACTGGGGATTTGCTCCAAGCAAGACTTCGTTTACCGAAAGAATTCTAAAAGCTGAATTTGCAAGGAAGTTCGTTCCCCCTACTATCCTAGCCTATCAGGGGACGAGCGACCCTAATCAGTTCTTGTACAAATATGACTGGAATATGACAGGTGCCAGGGCAACAGATGAGATTAAATGCAGATATTTTCCTGTCTATTTGGAGGGAGTAGCTTTACTTTGGTTCACAAAGCTACCGGTTCGATCTGTAGATCAATTCTCTGACTTAACTCGTAATTTCAAGGACCAATTCAGATTGTATGCTTCAAAAGCTAAGGACATAATGTCATTGTCCAGCCTTGAACAAGCTCCTGTGGAATCTATCAAATCATTCTTGAACCGCTTCAATATAGCTCTGGCTGAAGTGGATAATGCTGAGCCTCGAATGATTCTAACCTACTTGATGCGAGCCATCGATAAAACAAGTGAGTTCGGAAAATGGTTAAAGATGAAAGAACCAAACTCACTTGAGAAGTTTTATAAGAAGGCTGATGAATTTATGCGTCTGGAGAATCTTCCTGCACCAGCAAAGGTGGTTGTGGCAGAAATTCAAAACAACACTGTGGTTGAAGCGTCTAATAAGAAAGAATCTGGTGGTCAGAAGAGGGAAAATAACAGTAAGAAAGTATAGAAAGATATGAAGAAACCTCGTTACTTTAAGCCTTCAGACTTTACTCCTCTAACTGATACTCCAGAAAACATCTTCTTCGCAAGCAAGGATGCCGTCGAGTTCCCTAAGCCACCTAAGATTAAGCTCGGGAAGAATTTTGTGCCTATGGAAGGTTCTGTCGATTCCACAACCAACCTGGCCATGACACCAACGAATGTCACCATCTAAAGAACTTGATTGAAGAACTGTTAAGAGAGAATAAACTGCAACAGTATGTTAAGAGAAACAGAGGTGATCCGGCCTCATCCACTCAGGGGTAGCAACTTCCTGCTCGTCAATCTGGCTCAGGAGAAAAGGCTGCGGTGAAGGAATCTGAAAGGCCTGTTATTAATGTAATCACAAGGGGTCCTCAACCAGCAGGTAGAATTTGGGGAGAAATGGAAAGGTATGCTCATGCTCTAAGACACGCCCCGAAAGAAGAAACTGTTTTTGTTTTGGAAGATATTGTGCCTTCAAAACAGCAAAGAACTTGTCACGATGACATCATATTCAGAGTTAGAGATTCTATGGGAATTGAAGCTCCCACCATGGATCCATTGGTAATAACCGCCGGTATCGGACCAGCTATTGTGAGAAGAGTGCTTGTTGATTGCGGCGCTTCTTGTAATATCCTCTTCAAAAAGACTTTTGATCAAATGAAAATTCCAATGGCTGATGTTCAAGCTTCTTCGCAAAAAATTGTGGGGTTCACTGGGGAACCAAAGCAGCCCATCGGAACTGTCGACTTATTTGTAGAACTTGGTGAAGGGGAAAGAAAAGTGGTCCGTAAGCAAACTTTTGTTATAGTTGATGAATTTTCTGCTTATAACGCCTTCTTGGGACGACCAACTCTTGCAGCATTCAAAGCTATTCTCGCCCCGTAGTGCCTAACTATGAAATTCCCCACTGATAACGGTGTTGGTGTTTTGAAAGGGGACCAGCATGCTGGATGAGAATGTTATCTTATAGAGTTGCGGGAAGAAAAGAAGAGAGAGATGGGAAAAGGTGCGGCAGCTCCGCTCCGCATCAAAGAACCCACCTTGTAGCAAGTACGGGGTGGACCCTGCACTGGTGAACATAGTAGTGCGCGAAAAGAAATTGATCCTAGAAACACCAGTGTAGGGGAGAATAGAGTGGTGCCAGTAGAAGTAATGGTGCCAATACCTGTTGACCAGAAAGATCCAAACAAGGTGTTAAATGTGGGTTCACAACTCAGTGTGACAGTTCAGAATATGCTAATATCATTCTTGAAAGCAAACCTGGATGTATTCGCTTGGAGTCATGCTGACATGTGCGGAATATCTCCAGAAATCGCAGTACATGCCTTAAATATTGATCCAAAGTTCACACCTGTAAAGCAGAAAAGAAGAACCCAGGGTCCTGAAAGGTCAACAGCATTGAAAGAAGAAGTAGATCGGCTCATGGAGAATGGCTTCATCAGAGAATCCACTTATCCAAATTGGGTTTCTAATCCAGTGTTGGTTAAAAAAGCAAATGGAAAGTGGAGAGTATGTATCGACTTCTCAGACTTGAACAAAGCATGTCCCAAAGATTGTTTCCCACTGCCCAGAATTGATCAGTTGGTGGATGGAACAGCCGGGCATGAATTAATGTCTTTTATGGATGCTTACTCAGGATACAATCAAATCATGATGCATGAGCCAGATCAGGAGGACACGAGCTTCATCACTGATGTTGGTCTTTACTGCTATAAAGTCATGCCCTTCGGACTAAAGAACACGGGGGCAACTTATCAAAGACTTGTTAATGCCATGTTCAAGCCTCAAATTGGCAAGACTATGGAAGTGTACGTTGATGATATGTTAGTGAAATCAAAGAAGGCAGTAGACCACATGGATCATCTGGTAGAAATGTTCACAATCCTTCGAAAGTATGGGATGAAGCTGAATCCTCTGAAATGTTCATTTGGGGTTGAGTCCGGAAAATTCTTAGGTTCCATTGTGAGTGATAGGGGCATTGAAGCTAATCCTGCTCAGATCACTGCCTTAAGGGAAGTCAAGCCACCTAGAACAAAGAAGGAATTGCAAAGCCTCAATGGGAAAGTCGCTGCTTTGAGTCGATTTACTTCCAAAGCCACAGATAAATGCATTCCCTTCTTTGATGCTCTGAAGAAAGGAAAGAAGAATTTCGAATGGACTCCTGAGTGTCAAAAAGCTTTCGATGAATTAATTCATCATATGGAAACGCCTCTAGTACTTTCTAAGCCCAACAATGGTGAAGATCTATTCATATATTTAGCAGTTTCATCTCATGCTCTCAGTGCAGCGTTGGTACGAGAAGACGCAAAAGTTCAGCGTCCGGTTTATTACATCAGCAAAAGATTCACTGGGGCAGAGATGAACTATTCGAAGTTAGAAAAGCTCGCCTATTGTCTATTGATCGCGTCCAGAAAGTTGAGGCCATACTTCCAGGCTCATCCTATTAATGTCCTCACTGATCAACCTCTAAAGCAAGTCCTATTCCGCCCTGAAACTTCGGGTCGTCTTCTGAAGTGGAATATTGAACTCAGTCCATACGATATCACCTATCATCCCCGAAGAGCAATCAATGGACAAGCTTTAGCAGACTTCATTGCAGAATGCACAGATAAAGGTGGCAGCGAGAAAGAGGTAATTGAAGACATTCTGATCCGATGGAAATTATATGTTGATGCTGCAAGAAATGATTACTGTTCCGGAGTTGGGGTTGTGCTTGAAACCCCCGAAGGGCGGTCATTGTGTTATGCATTGAGATTAGAATTTCCTTCAACAAATAATGAAGCCGAATACAAAGCTCTTATTGCTGGTCTGAGGATTGCTAAAGAACTGAGCATCAAAGTATTGCAGATCTTCAGTGATTCCCAGCTTATTGTGTGCCAAGTCAAGAAAGAGTTTCAAACTAAAGGAGGAAATCTGTCTGCCTAATTATCAAAAGCCTGTGAGCTTCTCGATGATTTTGATCATTATACAATAAACCATATCCCCCGGGAAGAGAACATGAAGGCAGATTCTCTCGCAAAATACTCAAGCTCTGGCGAAGCACAATTATTGGGATTGGTCCCTGTAGAAGTCTTGACAGCTCCGAGTACCGATGAGATGGATATTGACTGGATCATGGTTGTATCTCAAGAACATGAGTCATGGATAACCCCTATCAAGGAATATCTACTCAACGACTCCTTATCAGAGAACTCAAAAGAACGCCAAAAGCTGTTAAGAAAAGCCCCGAGATATGTAATTCAAGGCGACCATTTGTACAGACGAGGATTCTCGATGCCATTACTCCGATGTGTAACCAAAGAAGAGGCTAAGACAATTTTAGCTGAAGTGCACGGAGGAGAATGTGGGGATCATTCAGGTGGCCAAACACTTGCAAAGAAAATTCTCCGTTACGGGTATTTTTGATCGGACATTAATCGAGATGCTGCCAGCTATTTCCGAAAGTGTGACAGATGTCAGAGATTTGCAAAAATCCCAAGGGCACCTTCCACCGTGATAACATAGATGGTCAGTCCATGGTCATTCGCCATTTGGGGAATAGATCTCATTGGGCCCATGCCGATTGCCAGATCCGGAATCAAATATGCCATTGTTGCTGTTGATTATTTCACTAAATGGGCTGAAGCTAAACCATTGGCTACTATTACCTCTAAAAAGATGATAAATTTTGTGACTAAAAATATCATTTGCAAGTATGGTGTTCCTTAGAAGATAATAACAGACAATGGTACCCAATTCGAAAGCGAAGAATTCCAGGAATTCTGCAGGCGGTTCAAGATCCGAAAAAGCTTCTCAGTAGTGGCTCATCCGCAGGCAAACGGGCAAGTGGAAGCAATTAACAAAATCATCAAATCAACCATAAAAAAGCAACTGGAAAAAGCAAAAGGTGGTTGGGTTGATAAGCTGCCACTAGCACTATGGGCATATAGGACTAACCACAAAACTGCGACTGGGCACACTCCATTCTCATTAGCATATGGATCACAAGCAATGATTCCCGTGGAAATAGAGGTCCCCTCCCACAGGAGAATTCATTTCAACCAAGCTGAAAATGAAAAGCTGCAACTTGAAGCACTTGACTTACTTGATGAAAGAAGGAAAGAAGGAAAGAAGCTGAACTCAGAGTTGCAGCTCAACAGCAAAGGATAGCCAGGCACTTCAATTCTAAAGTTCGTCAACGCAGCTTTGAAATTGGGGATCTAGTCTTGAAAAGGATCATGACAGCAACAGGAGTATTTGGGCCAAACTGGGAAGGGCCGTATGTCATAGGCCAAAAACCTCTTGATGGCACTTTCAAACTCACAACTGTCGAAGGAGATCCAATACCGAGAGCCTGGAACAGCAATCACTTGCGTCCATGTTTTACTTAAAAGCTATGCTTAAGTTTGTAAAATAATTCTGGATGTATCATGTTTGTATTGTAAGCCATTGTAAAATCAGTGTGACTCAGCAATAAGAACTATAAAGTGGATTAAGGCCCAATTTTTGGCCGAACCACTATAAGTCTTGTGTCTTTTACTGCTTTAAAATGCCTGTATCATTTCGATCTGCAAATATCTTAAATATGTTGCTAAAATGTCGATTTAATAATGCAAGAAATCAAAGCAAAGCTTACCTATTCAACACGTCACAAACCCAAGCGATTCCATAAATCACTCAGCAAACAAATGTCAAGCCACAAAAGTTCCAGATTCAATTCCTACATAAGAAGTGCTTCTCACAAACAGTTGGAGATTCCACCGAAGGGGCACCTTCCCAAAGTGAAGGTTCCAGGCCCTTGCTAATTGATTGAGATCATTTGTGCAAACAAACATCCGATTAAGTAGTTTGCGTCTGCCCCGTGGATTCACTTAACAAAGAAGAGCACTTCTCTAGAAGAATCAAACAACCTGCAAAAGGAAGGAACATGTATTCAAAAGTGATAACAGGGGATCGCTGAGGAACAGATTATGAAAAGATATTGGCAAGCAGACAAAAAACAGCCAAAAAGGAATCTTGTCTCTCAACCAATAAGGTTAATGGAACCACCGGAGGGGCAGCTTCCAAAAGTGAAGGCACCGGGCCCTTGTTGCTTAATTGTGATCGTTTGTGCAAACGAACATCCAGTTAGGTGGCTTGCGTCCGCCCCGTGGAACCACTTAACTGTGAGACGCAACCTTCCTGGCAAACAATTTAAAGCCCTCCAACGAGGCACGCTGTAAAATGAAATGTTTTTCTCAACCAATAAGGTTAATGGAACCATTGGAGGGGCACCTTCCCAAAGGAAGGCACCAGGCCTGTAATGACCCAAGATTTTAGGAATTTATCTTGGAAAATATAAATAAGCTTAGAATAATTTTTAAGTAGTTTTTAAAACCATGTTTAAGGGAAAGATGAGATAGCTTGATGTAGTGTAATAAAAATGATGTGCATTTGTGCATAGAAAATACACATGAGTAAAGCTAGATCCCTGGATGCTATGAATGAGTACACGATGCTATGTATGGAAAATATATATATGTATATATTTACTGATAAATAAAGAAAACCCTCAAATGTGCTATATGCAGAAATATAACTAAGTATACATGTGCATATGTGTATCAGTATAAAGTAATATAGATGTATATATGTATATAAGTTATTGTCTGTAAAACATATATGTAAGTATACTAACTAAGTATTAGAATTTAAACTAGTAAAATGAAACACACAAATATGTTTTTCCTCTTATGGATAAATAAAAAGGAAACACCATAATAAAGTGAAGGCTAAAAATAGAAAATGGGAGGAAAACAAAAATGTATTTTTGTATGGGCTGAATTAAGAAAGGAAGAAATATGTGTATAATATTGCTGGAAATCAGATCACACATTTAGCATGCAAATAGACAAGAGAAAAAGCATTTTATGGAAAAGTAAGATTTCTGAAAATAACCAAAGTAGATAACCACGTTTCTCTTCACCAAATTAAGCCGGGGAGGGTAGAATCTTGGGTTCAAATAAATGCAGATAACATAATTTTCTGGTGGGCAAAAATGGCTTTAGCCAAAACCCAAAACCCTAAGGAGAACTCTGTATATATAAGCAGCAGCCTCCTCTCCTTCTCAAAAAGAACTTTAAAAAAACACCATATAAAACATAAGGCAAGTAGAGGAAAAGAGCTTGAGGCTAAAGGCAGAAGTTTATCAATTAATTAAGGAAGCAAAGAAGAGAGCTAGGTGAGAAAACTCACTCAAAAACTTAAGGCACTAAGTCCTAATGAAGGCAGCCAGTTATAAATTAATTTTTCTTAAAAGAGTATGTGATTGTCTTTCAGAAATTAAGGATGCTTTAATGCTAGATGGTTGTTCTAGTTGTTTTATTTTGTGAATATTCTAAATATGATCGGTATGCATGAATAAGTATCTTAAAAAAACCCAGATCTCTTTCTGATATGATACTGGTTAGAAATATAAATAAATACCCAGAAAATAAAATGTTGAATATAAGCAAGTAGTGTTGGTTTTGGCTCAACCCAGAAGAATTGATGAGCATATGGGCTGCAATATAAATATGTATATGTGCTGAGGCTTAAAATGAAAAGGAATTAGGAGTGCAATAGGCTTGCCTATATGCTGACACTCCTGATTCAGAGAAAATATACAATACCCACCCAGCAAATAGATTTTGTGGTTTAGGAAGCTTGGTTAATCTGATTTTAACTAAAGCACAGATGTTTGCAACAAAATCTTCCCATAGAGCCATAAACCAATGTTAGTTGTCTATACCTCTTTTAAATTGCAAGAACATGTTTTAATAAGTACCAATACTTAAATTTCTTGATTGCCTCTGTTTTTTATATGAATGATAAGGAATGCTATGAGATGAATGCTTGTTTTAGTGAAATGACTCACTGATTGGGTTTACCTTGAAAAATTTGAAAGAGAAAGTACCTGAGAACCTGATAGGAAATAGGGTCAAGATTACTGCAGGAATGACTTGTGTTCTTGAGAAATGCAAGTTGACACATGGCTTGTTTAAGTCCTGAGATCTTTGTGTAATGGAGTGAATTAGTTCATTACAGTGTGTCCATTGATTCATATAATTGCAGATGAGACCAGGGTAGATAAATATATCAAGGAAAGAATATTTGATATGATGAGAAACTAGAGTTTTTCCAGAAATGAAATATGAGGAGGGAATAAATGATTTAACTCATGTTGGTTATTTTCTTTTGGTGTGAATGATTATTTGATTTATGACTGGAGTGTATGCCTGAATGAATGTGCCATATCTATATAATGTCTCTGGGAAGAAAGATTAAAGTGTGCACATGCACAATGACACAGAACATGCACACAAGTATTACTTGTTTTCAAAGGGCAGAACTATATGCATATGTACTTAATTCAATTTTAACTTAATTAATTAATTGCTTTAGTGGATTTTCTCAGACATGTGTCTGACCCTAGTGTGCTAATGGCATTTGGGGTGTCTCATTTAAAATGAGGCAGCTTCAAATGCTTTTTCAGGAATAGCAGCCTCTAGGTAGGAGTAGAAGCAAGGCATTGAGAAGAAGATTATAGCATACTAGAATTAGATAGATAAGAGCTGAAAAGATGAAATTTGCATGTATTGATATTTTAAAAATTTCCATTGTAGCAAGTACTGAGTGATGTTGGATATTTGGTTAAGTATTTTGTTAAGAATTTAACTTGTAACTGGAATTTAAAAATATCTGAATTTCATTATCTGGAATGTTGAAAAGTTTTGTCTATAATTTTGTAAGTAAACTGAGTGAGAATGTTAAGTGAATAGGAGAATCACATTTTATAAACGTATTAGTCAATCTTGAGACTATGAATAATTTTAAGGATTGAAAGAAAAAGTAGAAACAATTGGGTCTTGAAGAACAACATAGTTAATCCTACTTTATGAAAAATGTATCCAGAACTTAAAGGCACATGGTAAGGGAATTATGAGTCTGCATGTTTTCAGAATTGCCATTTGCATCATGCCATTGTCTATACCTGGATTGCATCTCATTTAGCTTAGTATCATGGTATCAAGGAATCAAGCCTCTAGAATATGATAATTCATTTAAAAATACCCCAGATATGAGTTTGCATATAAGGCGGATTTCATAGGAAAGCAAACATAGAAAATGATAGAAGCTTATATCATTTTCAAAGCACAGACACTACACTATTAATTTTATAAATAATCATAACATAATTATTTGGTTTCTATGGATCATATTTTATAGAGGATCCAACAAGCTATCAAAGATTAAAAATCATGCTGTTACCTATATGAATAAAATTTTATTACATAAATGAAATTGAGCTATGTGGGGATTGTTAAAATTTAATCAATCAATGTCACCTCTTGTTTGCCATAACCTGATTAAACAAGAGGGGCACATGCATCTTCATATGTGTGTGCATATCCTTATGTTTGCACTAATATATTATTATTGGTAAAAACTTTTGATCCTGGATAAAGTTTGTTTATTGGAAAAAGGAAAATGACCTTGGAAAATATATTTGTTAATAAATGATACATATATATATGTATCACTATGTAAAAAAAATCCTTACAAAATTAAGGTAGAAAAGAGAGGGTCATTTCAGGGCCCTCGCTAGTTAATTGCGATCGTTTGTGCATGAACATCCAATTAAGTGGCTTGCGTCCGCCCCGTGGATCCATTTGACTGTGAGAAATAACTTTCAAGAAAACAAATAAAGCCCTCTTCGGAGGCACTCTTCTACTCTCATGGGAACGATCTTCCCCACAAAAGTTGAAGTGCAAAATAAAGCCCTCCAACGAGGCACGCTATAAAATGAAATGTTTTTCTCAACCAATAAGGTTAATGGAACCACCGGAGGGGCACCTTCCCAAAGGAAGGCACCGGGCCCTTGCTAATTAATTGCAATTGTCTGTGCAAACAAACACCCAATTAAACAGCTTGCGTCCGCCCCGTGGATCCATTTAACTGTGAAAAACAACTTTCAGGCAAAAGACCTCTAACGAGGCAAAAGCCCTCTTCGGAGGCACAACTCTTCGGAGGAGCCCTCTTCGGAGGCAAAAGACCTCTAACGAGGCAAAAGCCCTCTAACGAGGCACAAGCCCTCTCCCGAGGCACAACTCTTCGGAGAAGTCCTCTCCCGAGGCACAACAAAAAAAAGCCCTCTCTCGAGGCACAAGCCCTCTTCGGAGGCATACTCCTACCCTCAACGGTGAAGTGCTAAACAAAGCCCTCTAAGGAGGCACGTCCAAAAAATAAAAGTTTTCTTCAGAAACCCGCTTCACTACAAAGAATAATCCACTTCTCAGAAAATAAAAGTGGCCATCTCTGAAAGCTGAAGTGTGTTAAATCTTTCTAAAAAGGAAATAAAAAGAAAAAGACTTCTCCAATACAAGGCACACTCCACAAAAGCAGAATAATATTTCCTTAAAAACGGAAGAATTATTCTCTAGAATAAGAGTACAAGTCTTTTCAGAATATTGCAATGAGCCGTGGTATGGGGGCATATAGCTATATTAATAGAAACAACGCTCAAACAGCATACCACGAGCTCACTGTAGTATCGTACAAAGAAAGTAAAGAAATTTGTGCAAGAATAAGGAATAAATGCATCCACAAATACTGACAAGAAATTGTATAAGTAAAAAGAGTCATTTTCATTCCATACTATCAAATTTTTTATACATTCACAGGTTCCAAAAAAGCGGGGGCCGGTACCCGCACAATCCCCGGTCGATACAAATCTCTAGACAAAAAAGCAAAATAGCAAAACAAGAAAGATAGAACCACACTCATTTATTCTTCCTCCCGCCGCCTTTGGAGCCTGCATGTAACGACCCAGAATTTTGAACGAATTAAATTGAGAATATTTAATTTATTTTAAATATTTGAACGGTGATTTAATTTGAATCCTCGATATAAATTCAATTTTGGCGATTTAATTACAGAATTTAATCTATTGTAAGTTGAATAAAATTTAAATCTTCAATTTAAAGTTGAAGAAAAATATTTCGAAAGCTTTTAAAATTCGTATTGATAATACCGAAGCTAATCGAACTGTCAGAATTGAATTTGAAACTGTTCCGTTCAGTTTTGAATTTAATTGTTCGAATCGATATTTAAAATAGTCAAATTTCAGACTGTCTCGGAATTCAACGAAACCAGTCCCATTGGGTCCGTAATATTGTATTATTGTCGGATTTCCAATTTCGTATTTTTTGGAGTTAATCTGTGAGCGTACGAAGTATAAACACATTCAGATTTTAGAACGAATTCAAATTAAAATTTTAAATTTATATTAATTAACAACACCACATATCTCCTTTAATCACGCCTAAACTTACGCCTCAAATCACGAAGAAATCACGACGTAAAATAACGCGACCCATTCCCCTTCAATTTTAAATTCCCTCCTTCTCTCGTGAAAAAGAAAGAAAAAGAAGAAGCAGAGAATTCATGGCCGAAGCCGTTTTCGCGATTTGGGGGTTTGCTCGCGTGACAGTCGCGAGTTGTTTGAACGAAGCAGCGATGGATATGGGTCGCGATGTCGTGTGGCATAGGAGCTGAATGGATGTTCGATTCGGCGACCTAGGGCAAGGCGATGGGTCGCGGTGAACTTCACGATTGGCGAGACAGTGGGGGAGGCTGTTGCGTGTGCTGGCGGCTGTCTTGGTTAGAGCTAGGGCTCGTGATGGTCTCGCGTGAAGGCAGGGAAGGGGATCGCGATTTCTGGTGATGGATGTTCGTGATGATATTCGAGCTCTGGAAGGGCTTCGCGTTTGGCATTGGCAGTGGAGGTCGATAGAGCATTGCGTGATGGCAATTTGCATTCGAGGGTTCCGTTCAGTAAAACAGTAAGGTATAAATCAAGATAATTGGGTCGAGATTGGAAATGGATGCTAATAAAGCTAAGGTGAGATTTTTCTCACTCAAAATTGAAGTGGAATTTTCAGTTATTGTTTGATTGTCTGTTTGGATTGTTGATATTAGATATTTTAGGATATATCTATATATAGCAGTATATACATATTGGCATATGTATATATTGGATTGATGATTTCCCGCCTCGTATAGCGGATGAGACCCTATTGCGCCGTTAGTAAGCGGATTTATAAAAACCTATATACCGCGATAATTCCGTACTGGAGCGGAATTGGTATTGTGCTGACGTCTTTGGATGCAGGGAAACAGGTTGGAGGGATCCAACTGGATTCCTCAACTGTATTTATTTATTTACAGATGTTGATATATATTCTGTCATCATATGATGATATATGATGTTTGATGTTGTGATGAACTAATTGATGCGTTGCATCATCGGGTTCAATTTTAAAGTTTAAAAATAAACGATTTTTACTTTAAAAGGAATTTTGAAGTGATTTTTGGAAAGTATACGATTTATTTAAATTTTGGAATTTATTTATCTTAAATAAATAAATAAATGTTATAAATTTAAAGTTATGAAAATTTTAAATTGTGAAATATACCTGAAAGGTGATTTTGAAATAAATAGTCAAGTGATAAATAAAATAGTTTAAGTTGGATTTCTTTTGAATTATTTAAGAATGATATATATAAAAGATGTACAGAATTGATATTTATCAATTAATAGTATTGGAATTTTAAAACGAGTTTCTATAAGTGTTAGAAATTTATAGAATTATAAATTGTGAAGGCATGAGATTTATAGAATTATAGATTGTGAAGATTTGAAGTTTATAGATTTATAAAGATTGAAGTTTATAGATTTATAAAGATTGAAGTTCATAGATTATAAAGTATGAAGTTATAAAATGAATGAAGTTATAGAATGAATGAAGTTGTAGAATAAAGACTGATAAGAAATTTACTTGTAACTTGGATTGTTGCCTTTAAATGGGATATTGATCGAATTATTAATAAAGAAGATTTATTAAATTGAAGTCGTTAGAAAATAGAAATAGAATTTATAAACGTTGTTTTATAAATTCGAAATCAATTGGATTTGGTAAATTAAAAGGTTAAAGGGGATTTTATCCACGATTTTGGATAGTGGAAAATTCTCGAAATAAATGTGTAGAAAAGATTTAAATAGGGTTAAGTGAAGTATATTCACAATTTGGACAGTGAATATATTGTTAAGTAAAATGGATACGTTTTTTGAAGAAGTGATATTAAAAATGAAGTTAAACATTTTAAAGATGTTTTAAAATGTATTGTGAATCGAAAGCATAGATTTCAACAGTTCTTGTTGAAATAGGCGTTTTCGAGAAATAAGGAAATGGTGGACTATAACACTGTTGTTATAGTAAATGATTTCCGAAAGGAAATGTTTTTATCTAGTATTGGGATTTACATATCTATATTAATTTCGAATCCCTATACTAGTGATTTTTGAGTCGTCGTAACGATGTTTTACGTAACATTCGTTTTTGACTCAAATTGATGTTGTTATAGAAAATAGATTTCTTTAAAGAATGAATGTATACTTAATTTGATTTTAAGTATATCGAATATTTTCAAATGTTGAAAATAAATGGATTTGTGAATTACTGACTTATTTTTAAATAAGTATGGGAATGTTTTCCAAAACGAAATGAAATGTTTTTGAGAATTTATCTTCTTAAAGATAAATCAAAATTTAAGATTGAAATCGATTTGAAAAATCGAATATCGGTAGATATTCGATAAGTATAAATTCACTATGGAATTTATAAAAAGAAATGGGGATTCGTTTTAAAAATAAATATGGAAGAAATTTTGAAGTGTGGAAAAGTTTTTATATCTAGTAAAGATATTTTTGAAGATGAAATAATTTGGAAAATTATTTGGAATCTGATGATGTTGCGCATTTTTATTGATAGTTAAATAACCGACTATCAATATTTACCTTGAGTAGGTATTTGTTGTGAATTGGATGAATTCGAATGCCACACTTATTTTTAAATAATCGCTCACTATTCGGGTTAGCAGGGAAAGGACCATGGGGTCGTATAACCCATTCCGAATATGTGATACGTCGTTATGAATCGCATTTGAAGACCGGTGTTGAAGACCGGATATTTTTGAAAACGGAAGGATTACCGTCGAGTTACTCTACACCGACTGATCTTCGGTTTAGAGGTTTTATCACCCTTAGTGACGGGAAGTCCTGACGTGATTAGAAAATTATCCGGAAATGCAAGGGCTTCGTGAGAAGTGCCTTCGGTTCTGTTCGATCCCGGAACAGACTTGTATGGATTGTGTGTCTGACGATACAATTTGAGATATAAAGCTGATTTCTTTCAAATACATATCTGTTGGTGGCGGAGAATTTATTCTCTTAGCTTAACACCCTTCTCTGAGACGTACGAGCTCAGAGGTTATGTAGTTGAAATTTATCAGCGATATATCCCAATTTGGTAACGTGGCATACCGAGTGTTGCTGTGGAATGATCAGTGTTTGATCATTTGTGATATGATCATTTGTTTGATCTTATGTCTTTGTGATCATAGGTTGATCATTTTGTTGGACCCGAAGCAGGGCTTTTTGTAGAAAGCGTAGCTTTGTGGACGAGACTTCGTCGAGCCTCACACCCCGAAAATGGTCGAAACAGGACGAATGCAGCAAGGTTCTAGGGAGTAGCGCCCCTTAGTGTATGTCATTCCTTCTGGATAAAGGTGGTATCATGGTATGGAGCCCAGATACTTAACCTCTGTGGTTACTGCATTTATTTTTATCTATGTGGTTTGTTGCGAATCGGGGATCCTCGGGAAGATCGGTGACGATCGGGGGATGGCATACGCGTGTCAGTAGTTACCTATTTTTGCAGAGGTAACCCGGCCTTGTGTTGGCAGAGATCCGGTTAGGTTCTCGGGTCGTCTATTCCAGGAACGTGCCCATCGTGGAAAAGGAAGTTCCTTAGCCTGACCATTTGTTGGAAATCCAAAGAAACAATACGACACTTGTACGGTTTTAGTTGTAGAACCTATCATTCACTTATGGTGGCGCCCCACTGTTTGGATGGTAGCTATAGTAGGCATAGTTCGAAATGTCTATGCTGGCTAAGATTTATATTGTACTTTTGAAATGTTTTCTACACTATGCACTAATAATAATATCCAAAAGAATTTGATTTTCGCGTAGTAAGCATCTTTGACTATCATAAGAAGAAATCTCCTCCAAGTCTGCGTTTGCATTGTGTGTGTGGCGGGAGGTCTTATGGTAGTTTCATTTTCCAAAAGCATTTCGAATTGACTTTAAAATTATCCTGTTGTTTATTTTAAAGAATAACTGTTTTACGATCTCACACCAGTCACCATGACTGACTCGGAGTTTATTGTTTCCCTTCTAAACTCTGGGTGCCCACCATTTTCCACACGGGCAGCCTAGAGTTATGTTATCAGGATATTTTGGATATTCTGGAGCTTTGGAAGCAAGCTGGATAGCGAGACGTAGTATTTGTATCTGATAGTATTTATTCCGCTGTATATTCTGTATGAGGACAAGTTTATATAACTGTCCATTGTTGTTTATTAACTCTGATGATATGATGTGATGTAATGTAATAACGGATATAATTATTTTGTTTTTAAATGATATTCATTTATCTATTATATATTGTTCCGCTGCGATATGTGAGATTCTGATATTGTTTTCTGTTTCTGTTCTGATGTGTTTTCTGTTGTTCTTCTTTCTTTCTTCTCTTTTTCTTCTTCTTCTTCTTCTACCTATTTCTTCTTTCTAAAACCCTCACTATTGGAGTTTCCGGCGTTCGATTTCTCGGCAGTCGATAAAGTGAGTATCGATGTCGAATTTTCGAAAGTCGAAAATTTCAGGATGTGACAAAGTGGTATCAGAGCATATGGTTAAGCGACAACCCTGCTCTGTTGGGTGTTACTCATTAGAGATAGAGTCAGTAGTACTCTAGAATGAGTTTGAGTGTAATAATAGATATGAGCGCGTATTTGTTATTTGAATATGAAACTTCAGCAGTGAAGTAGAGATGATATAAGCAGTTATATTGAAAATTTTGTAATAGAATTTGCAAAATGGTTTGAATATATGCAACTAGATATTATGGCTAGTAGGATATACAGGTGTTATAAAGGAATTGAATTTGATTTCACAGATAATTTGAATTGCTCGAAAAAGGTATGTATTTAAATTCGAATATGAAATTTGATGATTTATGGTCTAGCCGTTTGGCTTTTTCTTTTTCTTTTTGAAATCTGAGAGTCCGTAGGGACGTTTTGTAGTCGTGCCGTATCAGCCGCGCAAAGGAGACGCTGGCGAAATTTTCCGAAAATTTCGGGTGTTAGAAAAATTTTGAGAAAATTTGAAAGTTTAAAGTTTAAATTTGAATTTAAATTTGAATAAAGTAGTAAAACAACGATTGTTTGAAACTTAAAGTAGAAGTTGAAATTTAGTTGGAATAATAACGAATCTGTAGTAGAGAGATTTGTTTTGAAATTTGATAAAACTATTAGATGTTGAAAAATAGTAGACGAGTTAAGGACATTTTTTCCTAACTTGTAATTTCGAGGACGAAATTCTTTTAAGGAGGGAAGTCTGTAACGACCCAGAATTTTGAACGAATTAAATTGAGAATATTTAATTTATTTTAAATATTTGAACGGTGATTTAATTTGAATCCTCGATATAAATTCAATTTTGGCGATTTAATTACAGAATTTAATCTATTGTAAGTTGAATAAAATTTAAATCTTCAATTTAAAGTTGAAGAAAAATATTTCGAAAGCTTTTAAAATTCGTATTGATAATACCGAAGCTAATCGAACTGTCAGAATTGAATTTGAAACTGTTCCGTTCAGTTTTGAATTTAATTGTTCGAATCGATATTTAAAATAGTCAAATTTCAGATTGTCTCGGAATTCAACGAAACCAGTCCCATTGGGTCCGTAATATTGTATTATTGTCGGATTTCCAATTTCGTATTTTTTGGAGTTAATCTGTGAGCGTACGAAGTATAAACACATTCAGATTTTAGAACGAATTCAAATTAAAATTTTAAATTTATATTAATTAACAACACCACATATCTCCTTTAATCACGCCTAAACTTACGCCTCAACTCACGAAGAAATCACGACGTAAAATAACGCGACCCATTCCCCTTCAATTTTAAATTCCCTCCTTCTCTCGTGAAAAAGAAAGAAAAAGAAGAAGCAGAGAATTCATGGCCGAAGCCGTTTTCGCGATTTGGTAGTTTGCTCGCGTGATAGTCGCGAGTTGTTTGAACGAAGCAGCGATGGATATGGGTCGCGATGTCGTGTGGCATAGGAGCTGAATGGATGTTCGATTCGGCGACCTAGGGCAAGGCGATGGGTCGCGGTGAACTTCACGATTGGCGAGACAGTGGGGGAGGCTGTTGCGTGTGCTGGCTGCTGTCTTGGTTAGAGCTAGGGCTCGTGATGGTCTCGCGTGAAGGCAGGGAAGGGGATCGCGATTTCTGGTGATGGATGTTCGTGATGATATTCGAGCTCTGGAAGGGCTTCGCGTTTGGCATTGGCAGTGGAGGTCGATAGAGCATTGCGTGATGGCAATTTGCATTCGAGGGTTCCGTTCAGTAAAACAGTAAGGTATAAATCAAGATAATTGGGTCGAGATTGGAAATGGATGCTAATAAAGCTAAGGTGAGATTTTTCTCACTCAAAATTGAAGTGGAATTTTCAGTTATTGTTTGATTGTCTGTTTGGATTGTTGATATTAGATATTTTAGGATATATCTATATATAGCAGTATATACATATTGGCATATGTATATATTGGATTGATGATTTCCCGCCTCGTATAGCGGATGAGACCCTATTGCGCCGTTAGTAAGCGGATTTATAAAAACCTATATACCGCGATAATTCCGTACTAGAGCGGAATTGGTATTGTGCTGACGTCTTTGGATGCAGGGAAACAGGTTGGAGGGATCCAACTGGATTCCTCAACTGTATTTATTTATTTACAGATGTTGATATATATTCTGTCATCATATGATGATATATGATGTTTGATGTTGTGATGAACTAATTGATGCGTTGCATCATCGGGTTCAATTTTAAAGTTTAAAAATAAACGATTTTTACTTTAAAAGGAATTTTGAAGTGATTTTTGGAAAGTATACGATTTATTTAAATTTTGGAATTTATTTATCTTAAATAAATAAATAAATGTTATAAATTTAAAGTTATGAAAATTTTAAATTGTGAAATATACCTGAAAGGTGATTTTGAAATAAATAGTCAAGTGATAAATAAAATAGTTTAAGTTGGATTTCTTTTGAATTATTTAAGAATGATATATATAAAAGATGTACAGAATTGATATTTATCAATTAATAGTATTGGAATTTTAAAACGAGTTTCTATAAGTGTTAGAAATTTATAGAATTATAAATTGTGAAGACATGAGATTTATAGAATTATAGATTGTGAAGATTTGAAGTTTATAGATTTATAAAGATTGAAGTTTATAGATTTATAAAGATTGAAGTTCATAGATTATAAAGTATGAAGTTATAAAATGAATGAAGTTATAGAATGAATGAAGTTGTAGAATAAAGACTGATAAGAAATTTACTTGTAACTTGGATTGTTGCCTTTAAATGGGATATTGATCGAATTATTAATAAAGAAGATTTATTAAATTGAAGTCGTTAGAAAATAGAAATAGAATTTATAAACGTTGTTTTATAAATTCGAAATCAATTGGATTTGGTAAATTAAAAGGTTAAAGGGGATTTTATCCACGATTTTGGATAGTGGAAAATTCTCGAAATAAATGTGTAGAAAAGATTTAAATAGGGTTAAGTGAAGTATATTCACGATTTGGACAGTGAATATATTGTTAAGTAAAATGGATACGTTTTTTGAAGAAGTGATATTAAAAATGAAGTTAAACATTTTAAAGATGTTTTAAAATGTATTGTGAATCGAAAGCATAGATTTCAACAGTTCTTGTTGAAATAGGCATTTTCGAGAAATAAGGAAATGGTGGACTATAACACTGTTGTTATAGTAAATGATTTCCGAAAGGAAATGCTTTTATCTAGTATTGGGATTTACATATCTATATTAATTTCGAATCCCTATACTAGTGATTTTTGAGTCGTCGTAACGATGTTTTACGTAACATTCGTTTTTGACTCAAATTGATGTTGTTATAGAAAATAGATTTCTTTAAAGAATGAATGTATACTTAATTTGATTTTAAGTATATCGAATATTTTCAAATGTTGAAAATAAATGGATTTGTGAATTACTGACTTATTTTTAAATAAGTATGGGAATGTTTTCCAAAACGAAATGAAATGTTTTTGAGAATTTATCTTCTTAAAGATAAATCAAAATTTAAGATTGAAATCGATTTGAAAAATCGAATATCGGTAGATATTCGATAAGTATAAATTCACTATGGAATTTATAAAAAGAAATGGGGATTCGTTTTAAAAATAAATATGGAAGAAATTTTGAAGTGTGGAAAAGTTTTTATATCTAGTAAAGATATTTTTGAAGATGAAATAATTTGGAAAATTATTTGGAATCTGATGATGTTGCGCATTTTTATTGATAGTTAAATAACCGACTATCAATATTTACCTTGAGTAGGTATTTGTTGTGAATTGGATGAATTCGAATGCCACACTTATTTTTAAATAATCGCTCACTATTCGGGTTAGCCGGGAAAGGACCATGGGGTCGTATAACCCATTCCGAATATGTGATACGTCGTTATGAATCGCATTTGAAGACCGGTGTTGAAGACCGGATATTTTTGAAAACGGAAGGATTACCGTCGAGTTACTCTACACCGACTGATCTTCGGTTTAGAGGTTTTATCACCCTTAGTGACGGGAAGTCCTGACGTGATTAGAAAATTATCCGGAAATGCAAGGGCTTCGTGAGAAG
Organism: Allium fistulosum; assembly: GCA_030737815.1. Lineage (NCBI taxonomy): Eukaryota > Viridiplantae > Streptophyta > Magnoliopsida > Asparagales > Amaryllidaceae > Allium > Allium fistulosum. The sequence goes on along the minus strand of CM060902.1, from coordinate 728,453,950 downwards.
TGCCTTCGGTTCTGTTCGATCCCGGAACAGACTTGTATGGATTGTGTGTCTGACGATACAATTTGAGATATAAAGCTGATTTCTTTCAAATACATATCTGTTGGTGGCGGAGAATTTATTCTCTTAGCTTAACACCCTTCTCTGAGACGTACGAGCTCAGAGGTTATGTAGTTGAAATTTATCAGCGATATATCCCAATTTGGTAACGTGGCATACCGAGTGTTGCTGTGGAATGATCAGTGTTTGATCATTTGTGATATGATCATTTGTTTGATCTTATGTCTTTGTGATCATAGGTTGATCATTTTGTTGGACCCGAAGCAGGGCTTTTTGTAGAAAGCGTAGCTTTGTGGACGAGACTTCGTCGAGCCTCACACCTCGGAAATGGTCGAAACAGGACGAATGCAGCAAGGTTCTAGGGAGTAGCGCCCCTTAGTGTATGTCATTCCTTCTGGATAAAGGTGGTATCATGGTATGGAGCCCAGATACTTAACCTCTGTGGTTACTGCATTTATTTTTATCTATGTGGTTTGTTGCGAATCGGGGATCCTCGGGAAGATCGGTGACGATCGGGGGATGGCATACGCGTGTCAGTAGTTACCTATTTTTGCAGAGGTAACCCGGCCTTGTGTTGGCAGAGATCCGGTTAGGTTCTCGGGTCGTCTATTCCAGGAACGTGCCCATCGTGGAAAAGGAAGTTCCTTAGCCTGACCATTTGTTGGAAATCCAAAGAAACAATACGACACTTGTACGGTTTTAGTTGTAGAACCTATCATTCACTTATGGTGGCGCCCCACTGTTTGGATGGTAGCTATAGTAGGCATAGTTCGAAATGTCTATGCTGGCTAAGATTTATATTGTACTTTCGAAATGTTTTCTACACTATGCACTAATAATAATATCCAAAAGAATTTGATTTTCGCGTAGTAAGCATCTTTGACTATCATAAGAAGAAATCTCCTCCAAGTCTGCGTTTGCATTGTGTGTGTGGCGGGAGGTCTTATGGTAGTTTCATTTTCCAAAAGCATTTCGAATTGACTTTAAAATTATCCTGTTGTTTATTTTAAAGAATAACTGTTTTACGATCTCACACCAGTCACCATGACTGACTCGGAGTTTATTGTTTCCCTTCTAAACTCTGGGTGCCCACCATTTTCCACACGGGCAGCCTAGAGTTATGTTATCAGGATATTTTGGATATTCTGGAGCTTTGGAAGCAAGCTGGATAGCGAGACGTAGTATTTGTATCTGATAGTATTTATTCCGTTGTATATTCTATATGAGGACAAGTTTATATAACTGTCCATTGTTGTTTATTAACTCTGATGATATGATGTGATGTAATGTAATAACGGATATAATTCTTTTGTTTTTAAATGATATTCATTTATCTATTATATATTGTTCCGCTGCGATATGTGAGATTCTGATATTGTTTTCTGTTTCTGTTCTGATGTGTTTTCTGTTGTTCTTCTTTCTTTCTTCTCTTTTTCTTCTTCTTCTTCTTCTTCTACCTATTTCTTCTTTCTAAAACCCTCACTATTGGAGTTTCCGGCATTCGATTTCTCGGCAGTCGATAAAGTGAGTATCGATGTCGAATTTTCGAAAGTCGAAAATTTCGGGGATGTGACACTGCACCTGGTTTAATGACTAACTTTGCAGGCCGGTTTGGACGAGTCGCGGAAGAAGGAGAAAGAGGTGCAAGTGGCTCTTCTTCTGCTTTCTCATCATCAGCAGAAGCGTCTTTCTTTTTCTTTGAAATGTCGCGCTTCCCCTTCTTTTTTGAAGAAGACTCGCTGCTCGGAGTAATAAGTTCAGATAGCTTTGTGTCGTTGGCATAAGATTTCTCCGGGGACCTCTCGCCCTCTTCAAGTTCTTCTGCCTTCTGCTCTTGCGAAGCGGTCGGATCATCCAAGTCTTGGAGAGCTTCTATTTTTTCTTCTTGCGAACCCGGTTGAGAAGCAGAAGAAGGAGTAACTTGAAGAGGTAGAGGAGCAGCAGCTGGGGGAGGCGAATCCGGTACAGCACTTATTGTTTTTGCTACAGTAGAAGAAAATTTAAAAACATCAGTATCTCCTGCAAAGAGAGGAGATGGTGGCACATCAAGGCTTAAGTAATAGGCAAAAGTTCATCAAGCTCAGGTGAAGAGCAGTCCACTTGAGCCAGATCGGAATTGAAGTTACCTGGAGAGCCTGGTTTGATCACTTCGATTTCGTAATCCTGGGCTTCAGTACTTTCTTGGGCCTCTTCTTCAGTATGAGCAGTTTTAGTTTGGATTTCGGCTTTTGCGGGAGGTGGAGAATGAAAGCTAGAGCCAATGGTATCAGGGTCGACCGAAGCCGAAGGACGAGTAGGGTCGGCTAAAGACGCCTTCTCCATATGCTCTCCTCCTGCTGCTTCGGCTCGCTCCCTGGCAAGCTGCTCTTTCCCTCTAGCAAAGGCAGCACGACCCTCGTCGTCCAAGTAGCAAGCTTCCAGATCCCCCTCCGCATAGCCAGCATCTTTATACATTTCAATTACTGCCTCCCACACTTCGGCCAGAGTAATTTCATATTTTGGGCCCAAGAAAAGAGGCTGCCCTTCCTTAAGACACTGAGAACGTAAAACTCAAAAAGAGTGGAGCTGATGGTGGCCTTGGTTGTTTCGTGCGATTCCTCAGCAGCCGCTTTTCCAGCCATGGCATCATCACGCTCCTTTTCTACTTTTGAAAGTTGAGCTTTTAACGTTGCAATCTCAAGGTCTTGGGAGTTAACTTTTTCCCGTAGCTGAACGGTATCCTTGCGGTACTTTTCAATAACATGCTGCTCTGCTTCAAGTTTCATCTCGGCATCTCTCTGGGCAGCATGTGCATCTCTCACTTACTTTTGAAAAACCTCTTCCTTTTGAGAATGAGAAGCAGAAGAGGTAGCGAGGTCCTCCTTGAGTTTCTTAACTTCAGACTCAAGTCTCTCATAATCATCGGCGATGCTTTTCATTTCTGTGTCATGTTGCTCAAGAACTTTCCTTCACTCCGACTTGTCGTTTTCCATCGTTAGCATAGCTTCGAGATTTGCACGGTTAACTCTTTGAAGCTCATCGACAAGTTTTTGCCATCCAGATATTCTCTCAATATCGAGTTTAACGGCATCAAGATTTCTCAACATAGCTTGTTTGTCGATTGGGACCAAATCAAGATCAAAATGCACTCCTTTTAAGCACCAGTGTGGAAATCGACTTTGAAGAGTAGTCGGAGCATTCTCGACCTGATAGGGAGGCCTATTGATGATTGTTTGGATATCAGTTCTCTGAAGAGCAGGAGAGCTGGAGGGGATGTCTAAAGAAACGGAAGAAGCAGGCGCTTTAGGAACTTCAGAAGAAGATTTCTCGCTAAGTCAAGCCCGCTTGCTTGGGTCCTCAACTATATGACCCTTCCCTTTATCGTCATAAGATTTTCTTTTGTGGGAATCATCGTCTCTCTGGGAGGAGTCATAGTGCTCATCTCTTCTCCCGTGACGCTCCTCATAGCTCCTACTTTCTTGAGCTTTTCTGGCTGCTCTTTCTTCGTCGGTCTCCCTAGGGGCAGAGAGATGGCGCCTGGGATCATAATAGTAGTCACACCTTCCGAAGCGCATAAAATCATCATAGTACGAACCGCTTCGTCCCATTGGAGAATCTGAAAATGAAAAAGAGATAGAATTTAGAAATCTCCAGGAAAAGGAATTTAAGTGCGAGTAACTGCTAAAAATCCTAATTGTGTGTGATGTGTAGACTACATGCATTGAGCTACAAACCACTCTTCGGCTTAGGAGTGACATCGGTTTTTGCGGCTGGCGTCAACTCTTGAGTTAACGAAATCGGTCGTAAAGCAGATGTCGCTTCGATCGCTGGAGAGAAAACTTTAGTTTTGGTGGTGTCGTCTTTAAAAAGCTCGCGTGAAGTCACCATTAAGTCACTTAGCCCATCAAAAATGTCTTCACCATCATGCCCAACGGAACTTTCTTTTTTAGCCTCTTCATCAACTGCCTTTCCGGGGCGTTGAGGAGGTTCCTCTTCTTCGATAACCGGCAGGAGCATAAACTTTCCTGATGACCCCGTGACATCAGCAGGGGTGGAACATTTCACTAATGAAGCTTCTATAGAAGGTTCCTTCGGTATGATTTCTTCTGCAAAAACCGGAGCATCTGATGTTTCTACTTGGGAACCGGGGGCATCATGAAGCTGAGTAGACCGAGAAGGATGTAAAAGTCCGAATTGGTGCAGAAACTCATATTTTAGCAAGAATTGGATGCTTCTCTCCTCAACCGCCATAGCGCTTAGTCTTCCAAGAGTTGGCTTGTGGCTAGAGTTTTTGCAAAGAGGAGGAAGCGCTGTAAAAATAAAGAATGAAGTTAGCACTTGACAACTTGGATTTCGAAAAGCTCAGAAATGGAAAGAATGAAGATAAGCAATCTAACTTCCTACTCTCCAGATGGCATAGAATCCCGGAGGACAGCGGACGAAGAAGAATTGGTTCAAGAATCCATGGGCACTTTTGGGAAGATCAATGATCAGTCTACGGTTCCGAGCACTCCTCACAAGTGTGATAGAAGGGTGATCTTTGTTTTTCTCAAAAGTGCACAAGTAACAAATCTCTTCGAAGCTCGGAAGGCGGTCAAGTGTCCTCCTGAATAATACACACAATCCCATCAAGATGGCGTAGCCATTGGGGTGCAGTTGGAAGGGAGAGATAGTTAATCGAAGAAGAAGCTGTCGAAGAAAATCATTAAAGGGAGGAATAGCTCCACTCAAGCACATCTGACGATTAACTGCGACAAAACCAAGAGGTGGCCTGTCAGCAGTATCGTTTATCCCTAGAAGCAAAGCGTCTACTTCAGCAATACCGAACTGAACACATAACTGACTGAATGCCCATTGATTCAAAGTGGTTGAAATTCTTTCTGGAGGACTATCCAAGAGATTAGCTATGGGGAAGACTTCTTCAGCTTGTCCAACTGTCTCTTCTTGTTGAGAAGTCATTCTACACAAGGAACTGGACATTCAAATATGAAGGTGCACGTTTCCTAAAAATGTGAAGTGTTGTGCAAAACTAATAAAATGACAAGCAAATATAACTGGAGTCAAACTAGTTGACGTTTATCGATTGTAAAGTTTCAGCGCTTGTTATTTTAAAGTCTAAGTAGAGCGTTGATGCAAACAGATCAGCTTTAGTTGATTATGTTAGCTTTGCTTTAACACTTTACTTGAACTTGTTGACTCACAGCATTTCATTCACACAGTTCACTTAAGTTGATTATTCTTTATTGGCTAATCTGTCATTCGATATGGGCAGTCAATGGCAGTATATTCGCCCTAGTTTTCTGCAAATGTTGTATTTAACAGGTTGTTAGCTCAAAAGTTAATATAATCTATGAAAAAAAGTGCAACAAGTTCAAGCAGTTCGTTCTAGCTGTTTGAGTTGGCAATTCAGTGAAGTTCTATCAAAGTTTTACAAGTGTTCAAGTCCAGTTCATTTCTTAGGTTGCAGGAACGATTTAAGTTAACTCGGGATTCTTTAGGTCGCCCAGAGTGTGCTCAAACAACTTAGCATAAGTCGAATCCTCTTAAGTCGCATTGATCAAATCAAAGAGTTCAAGATATGAGACTTCAGGACAAGGCAGCGCAAATTTGGCTAAGTACTAGGTCGTTTGAGTGCACGCGCGACCTAAAGCTTAAGTCGCAGAAAGTTAAGTCGCAAAGGGTAATGCCACGAGAAGTTAGGTCGGCCAGATCTGTTAGGTCGTGAAGCTCTTTAGGTCGCTCAGATTCACTAGGTCGTTTCTAAAGTGACGCAGCGATTTCAAACTATCTCCCGCCAGAACCGCTATGCCCTATTCTCCAATAACGTTTTGCCACGCGTCCACCGCCCTTGCATCACATGAAGCACCACGGCTTAACCTAAAATCCACTAACTCATTAACCAAATATCCCTTCGTCTCCTCCAAGCACCTAAAGCCTCATCGTCTCCTCCAAATTTCCAGAAACCATCGATAATCTCCACAAATTCAAGATACTCGCCAAATAACTCTGTGAAATCCTAGGCCGATTCAATTTTAAAGCGATTACCAACGATTCAATGGTAATCGAAGAATGAATCAGGAGGTAATCTTATAGCAGGGTAACGAAAACTGTGTGAAAATGGCTATGGAGAAATCAATGGTAGATACAATGGATAAATCATCAGTTTACCTAAGTTTACTGTTGAGAATGAGGATCGAAAGCAACAAGGAAGGGAGTTTCGCTTTGGGGTTCTTGAGCTCAAATTCGGCAATGGCGGCAAGGTATAGGCAATAAAGTGAAGACAACGAAGCAGTTTAACGGCTTATATAGGAGGAAGAGGAGAAGAAGAATAGGCGCGCGAGTTAACGAGTTACTTGAGTCGCTCATGACCTAGCTGAGTTAGATCGAAGCACACGACCTATAACATAGGCGTATACTTCGAGGGGCAAATGTTAACCCCTTTCTGAACGACGACTCAATTACTCGAAGGAAACCAGCAACCTAACAAATTAAAGTGCAAGCGAGCTAACAAGAATGGAGTTCTACAGCGACCTAACGTCATCCGCGACCTAAGCGACCTAGCAGATAAACGACCTAAGCGACCTAGCAGATAAACGACCTAAGCGACCTAGCAGATAAACGACCTAGCGAGCTACGAGCCTCATATCCTTATGCCGCTTGGTTATAGGTCGAACCAGCACTAAATCGCTGCTACTCCTCAGCCTAGCCTAAGTCGCTCCACTTGATGCCTCGACATGTTTAAGTCGCCTACCATTCTCCCATAGGTCGCTACGACCTACTAACCCGCACAAACTGACCGAGTGCAACCATGGTGAGTCGTAACTCGTGTCCTCTAGGTCGTTCGTGACCTACGACCTACTCTTAGGTCGTTCGCGACCTACGGCTTAGCCCAGATATTCTCTATAAATACTGCACCTGCTCCAACTGAGAAGGGACTTTTCTGAATCATTTCTGAAACGCCGATACTCTGCTGTTTTCTCGACTCATCTAACACTTCAAGCACTCCAAACACCAAAGACACTTCAACGAACTTTTGAAAGAGATCTAACACATTCAACATGGATTTGAAGTGCTCTTCTGCATTCAAGTTCTAGCTACTCGTCTTAAGTGTGTTGTAATCAAAGTTCATTGTAAAGAGTTGTAATCGAATCAGCAATAAAGAAGCTTAAAGTGGACGTAGGCTTGACTCTCAGCCGAACCACTATAAAACTGTTGTCTTTTTACTGCTTTTACATCATTTTCTGCTTATCTCTAGTTCCCGTACCAACGGGTGGTGCTTTCACTTTATATCTAGTTACACCGGGGTGTTAGCGTTCAATTTTGACGTTAACAGTGGGAAATGGAAGCATGGATGTAGACGAAGGTTTGGCCGGGGTTGCACGTCGTCTGGTGGTCGGAGGCGCGAGTTCGAGGGGGTTTTTGGCCATGGTGTTTGGTTCCAGTTTTCAACTGGACTGTTCGATTTAGATTGGAGGCTTGTGCGAGTGATTGGAAGGTCGGGCTCAAGGGTCTGGGTGATTATCGAGGTGCCGGAAGGTTCATCAGAGGTCGGAGGTGATTCTGGCAACAGTGCATGTGCACGATGATGGTTCGAGTGTCAGTTGTTTGGGTTTGGATGTTGACTCGAAGGGAAGCTCAGGAATTTGGGGCAGTGACTCGAGTAAAAACTCGAGTAGATGTGAGTGTATTTGTGAACAGTTTTTTTTAACTTAAAAATTTATATAAGTTTTTGTAAAAGGGAAAGAAGAGGGGAAAACTCGGGTGTGACCCGAGTAATCTTCGGGTTCGACCCGAAGTAGGGAATTTTAAACAGTTTTTTTAAAGTTTATAAGTTTTTTAAAAAAACAAAGTTTTTGAAATTTAAAAATAAATTTAGTTTAAGCTTCTTGTATAAATTGCTTTATATAAATAATGATGTGTCTTTCTGTGGACTGAGAGACGGGTCGTTTCATTTGGTTAATAGTTAAAGATTAATTAATTTGTTAAAGGTAATTAAGGAATGAATTACTCAATCGAAATTTATAAAGTGATTGTGGTTAATTTAAGTTAATAAATTTGTAAAATAATTAAGGAAAATCTCTTGATGATGGATTAAGTATGAATACTTAATGAGATTGACAAGTGTAATTATTTAGTGTAAGAAATTAATGGATAAATTACTGGCTGAAATTAATAAGAAGGGGAATTACTTAATGAAAGTAATTAAAGGGATTAATTGCTCAATGTAATTAATTAAATTAATGTGACTAGTTTAAGTTAATTTATTAGTTTAATTAATGATCATTGGATGATGGGTTAAGTATAAATTACTTAGTGTAATTTATAAAGTATAATTACTTAATGAAGTAATTAGTGGATAATTACTGGATGTAATTAATTGAAGAATGGTAGTGCGTTTGGGTTTAATTACTTTGTGTAATTAATATGAAGGATAATTACGCTGTGAAAGTAATTAAGAATTAATTACTTAGTGTAATTAATTTAAGACTTAATTAATTAATTAATTAATAAAATCTATTTGAAGTTAATTAGATAATGTAATTAATTAAGGGTAATTAATTACTAAATGTGATTAATCAAGCTGATTAATGAATAAAGATTTGATTAATTAGAACAATAATTAATTAATGAAGTAATTAAGGGATTGATAAATTTAGGTTAATTAATCAATGAAGTAATTATAGAAGAATTAATTAATGTAATTAATTGAGAATTAATGTAATTAATTATAGTTAAAAAATTAATAGGAGTAATTAAAGGTTAATTACTATAATTGTTTAAGAATAATTAATTTGTGTAATTAATTAAGGATAATTACATAATGTAGTTAGAGAATGATTAATCAAGGATGATTAATCAAGATGAATAATTAAGGGGTGATTAATTAATTGAATATAATTAATTAATGTTAAATAAGCAAGATTTTTAAGTTATAAAGTAATTAATTTAATTCATTGGTTGTTAATTAAATTAATCAGAAATGGTATGACTAATTTATCTTGCTTATGAATGATTGAATGATATTTGAATGCCTTGGGTTATTTGTCATCCCTGATATGTGATTGTCATGCTTTGTGAAATGAAATGTTTTTGTAATATGATATGTTGGGTTGAACAGAGATAATGTGGTTATCTATGATGAATTGCTGTGTAAAAGTGAGATCCTGTATTTAAAATTTAACCACTTGAATAACTTGGGTTAAGATGACATTGGCTTCGAAGAGACTGGAGTCGGGTATTAGTTAATACCCGAAACCACTTCGATTCTTTATAGATTGATATGTGAAATCAGTAGGCTGGAATTAAATGATTTAAGTGAATTGGACATTTAATCTAAGTTGGTACTTAGAAATTGATGTGCGGAATAAGTGATGTCTATAACAAATTGCGAATTTGTAAATTGATATGAGTTACCCCGGGTTTTATGTAGGTTTTAAGTTTTTGTATTCCATGTTAGATGGATTTACTCACGTTGGTTTCCAGCCTGACCCGGGTGTTACTTTGATGTAATGCTCATGTCAGACCGAGTATTACAGATTTTCAGGTAAGGTCGTTCTGGAGCTCAGGAGGTGAGCTGGATGGCAGGAACATATGGAGTGTTTTCACTGTGATATAATTCTGTTTATTTGAGACATGTTGATTTGTATATGTCCAGTGTTTGAGTATGTGTATAACTCTGGTGTATAAAAATGTAAGCAACTGATACAGTATTCTTTAGTAAACTGTTATTATTTGATATTATATTTTAATCCGCTGCGAATGTGAGAATCTATGTTGTGTTTATGTTTCTTCTTCTTCTATCTCATTCTTCTTTTCCTAACTATCTGGAATTTCCGAGTTCGAAAATTCCGAGTCGTTACACAAACGGTAAATCCAAACGCTATGAAATTTGAAATCCAATAGTAATTCCCTATTATGGATCCAATGGAACTAGTTTGGTCGAATTTCGAGACTGTGCCCTGGATCTTTATTTTTAATGCGTTGATTAAATCGACGATTTCAAAAATTTAGCGAAATCGCTTGAAATTTTCTGTTTTAAAATCTTATTAACTAAATTATAATTCCAAATCCAATATTTAAACCATTTAAATATTCAAAATCGAACGACGAAAAATTTGGGTTGTTACATTCCTCCCCCTTAAAAGAATTTCGTCCCCGAAATTGCTAAGGTAGGAAAATTGCTCCAAACCCATTAACTTAATAAAACCCACTTAGTTAAAACTCGATATTCACTTTTCTAAACCCTTAAGTGTCATTCAAAAACATTCAGTTCCATTTCTAATTCAAAACCCTTTATTTCAAATGCAATTTAAATCAACCCTTTTAGTTAACAAAATCTTTTCAAAATTTTCAAAAAATTTCTAACACCCTAAATTTCTAAGCAGACTCTCCCTTGTACGTAAAGCCTTTTGCAATATGACAACAGAGACAAAAATATATACATCAACCCACACGGTCGGAAAACACAATATATATCAATATTTACATATTTTTGCGGTATTTAATCCAAAACGTACCTTATTTTAGCATTTATAAGCGAGCGACTTATTTAATATGCAATTGCGCAACCCAAATCTAGCCCAATAGTCTCCGGGTACCTGCACTTACTCAATTTAAACCACGTAAGTACCAAACATGAAAATTTACTAACATTTCATTCATTTAACTAGTTAAACACATAAATTTCATAAAAAATGCATTCTAACATATAATCATATGCAATTATAAGGTTTCGATGCTAATTTAATTACTTTCAAATGATCAATATACTTTTTCATTCAATCCGAAATGATTTACAACCCAATTATTTGCATTCAATCCATATTTATACCAAACAAATTCATATCCATTCCAAATTGATTTCAAAATCAATTTATTCACATTCCATTTACTCGCATAATTTTATTTACTTCCATTTACGTCAAATGATAATTTTTCTATGCAAATTTGGCGATATTCATTTAATAAAATAACTATTTCAATTTATAGCTATTTTGAATTAATTCCAAATCAATTTATATTTAATTCTATCCCATTTCAAATTGATTCTTGGTCAATTCATTTACATACCATTCATATCCATATTCATTATATTCAAATCCATTCACTAATAGAAAATGGCTAAATAGCGATGGAGGGGGCGACGGCTTCCGACGGCTTATTTCCGACGGCTTCCGACGGGTCATCGGCGGCCGTCGGAAGCCGTCGGAAAATCGCGAATTACAGGCCCAGCCGAGCCTTCTTCTTCCTCATTTTTTGTACGAAAATTATTAACCCAAAATCCCCAAATCTCTTCCCCAAGCTTCCAATCATCAATTTCAAGCTTTCGGATCCTCCCCGGCTGCGTAATCAATGTCCATTGCTCTCTAGGTCAGGTATAATCTCTTATTTTCGCCAAAAATCTAATTTTTACCATAAATCTAGATTTGCATAAGTTGTTAAATTAGGGCTAATTGGTGATTGAAATTGTTTCCAATAGTGTTATAATAGTTTCTAGCATTCCATGGTATTCTTATTTCATCTTTTATCGTGAAATTGTGAAAAACATGTATAATTTGTGATTGTTCGTGTTTATATAAATCGTTGTGTATGCCTTGATTCTACGATTGTATATGTGTGTAGAACTGCTATCGTTGTATTATGTTAGTTGGAATAAGATAAAATGAATGCACGAGCTAGGAATATTATATTGTGCACATATTGACTTATGCAACAACAAAAAACACGTCGAACGAGCCTTAAGTTGATGTAATGCATCGAATAAATGTATTAAATTAAAATATATTTTTGTAAATGTGAACAGTTAGTAAAACTGTATTTTTTCGTAAAATGCGCACATCTAATTGACAAATGTCCCTTAGAGAGTTTTTGGCTCCGTCTGACGAGTGTTGTACATGATCGTTGTATAAATAGTCGTTTTTTTTCAAAAAACGACCATTTATATTCATCTGGTACAATGTTTGTTGGATTTGTCCCTGTATTGGACAAGTTATGAACACAGTAAGCATTTACATTTTGTATACTACTTCGTCTCAAACGGTTCATAAAATTTCAGCCTAACTTTTCTTTTTTGTTTCCTGCGTACAAGCATTGTGTACAATGCAGGGAACAAAATGGAAATGCTGCCGAAATTTTGTTGAATCGTTTGAGATGAAGTAATATACGAAATGTAAATGCTTACTGTGTTTGTAATGGGAAGTAGGATGCCTGACCATGGAAAAAAAAATTTTGTATAATTTTTTGTATCGATACGTTAAAAAATAAAATGTGCTCTATTTGAAAATATTTTTAAATTTGTAAAGTAGTTCTTTAAATTAAAATATTATACGACCATGAAAATAATCTTTTTCGAATTTGTATTCTTCAAAATAAATATTAAATTTTGAACTACTCATTTTCTCAAATAGGAAAAATGATTGATTATTTTGTTGATCAGAGGAGATGGATGTACCAAAGAAAAGGACTGAGGGGCTCAATAAAAGAAGATTTTTATAATGGTATAAACGTATTTGTTGAATTCGCTTTAAGTAATAACGGAAACGATCCAGAAACTCATTGTCCATGTAGTAGGTGTAGACATTTGAAGTATTTGTTACCAGATATTGTGAAAGTTCATTTGTGCCAAAACGGTTTTGTACCCGAGTAATATGTTTGGGATCGGCATGGAGAAGTTGTAGCAAATAATTCTGTAGAGTCTGAAAATGTCGTTAACGAAGTAGTTACGACGACCCGTATAGAAAATATGGTCGAAGATGCAGCACGATCAATGTTTCCTATGGTTGAAGTTGACGACGATGATGAAAATGTTGAAGAACCATTGAAGCAAAAAAAATTATGATTTACTAGATGCTGCTAAGAAACCTATTTGGGATTGTTGTAAATGCGGCACTCAGCTGTCAGTAATCGTAGAATACATTGTGATGAAGTCAAAATACAACATCACTGAAGCTGGGTTTACGGCTGTTGTTCAAGCTGCAAAAAGACATATGCCGCCCGATAATCTAATGTGTGAAAATCACTATGAAGTTAAAAAACTTATGTCGGCTTTTGGTTTACCTTATCAGAAAATAGATACATGTTTAAAAGGCTGCATGTTGTTTCTGAAAGAAGACGCAAACCTTAGAAATTCTAAAATTTGTAATCAGGAGAGATACAAACCAAGAAAAAAGAAGGGGAAGGAAGTTCCGTATAAGCATATGCATTACTTACCCATAACTCCAAGTCTTCAAAGATTATATGAATCTTCTGTAACTGCATCTAATATGAGATGGCATAGTGTGAGAATGGAGGAAGAGGGTATGTTGACACATCCGGTCGATGGAGAAGCATGGAAGCATTTGATAAAACGTATCCAAATTTTGCAGCGGAGAGTCGAAATGTTAGATTAGGATTATGTACGGAAGGTTTTTCTCCATTTTCTCAATTTGGTTCTAAATATTCATCCTGGCCCATTATCGTCACACCGTATAATTTACCTCCATGGATGTGTATGAAAACGCAATATATGTTTCTTACTATTGTCGTTCCTGGCCCCGACGATCCGACACAAGGAATCGATGTATATTTACAACCGTTGATTAAGGAGTTAAAAATACTATGGAAGGAAGGAGTAGAAACATAGGATGTGTCAAAGAAGAAAAATTTTCGTATGTTTGCTTCTTTGTTGTGGACTATAAGTGATTTTCCTGCCTATGCAATGCTTTCAGGATGGAGTACTGTCGGTCGTCTAGCATGTCCATATTGCATGGATGAAACACGAGCGTTTTCTTTACCTCATGGTAAGAAAATTTCATGGTTTGACTGTCATCGATATTTTCTCCATGTAAATCATCCCTTCAGAGGAGACAAGAAAAACTTTTTAGCTAATAGAGTAGAAACCAGACAACCACCAACGATATGGTCAAGCGAAGACATATATGAACTTGTTAGGGACTATCCAAAGATATATGAAACTGGAGAGCAAACAGAAATTGAAAGCAAATCAGTTGTTCATAACTGGTGCAAACAAACTATTTTTTGGGAGTTGCCGTATTGGAAACATCTTCTGCTTCGTCATAATATAGATGTGATGCACAATGAGAAAAATGTATTTGATAATGTTTTTAACACAATTTTGAATGTGAAAGGGAAGACGAAGGATGATTTGAAATCAAGACGTGATATAGAAGAATTATGAAAACGTCCTGAATTTCATATGAAACCAAATGACAGTAAAAAACCCAAAGCATGCTACGAATTAGATAATAATCAAGTTAAAGCTGTGTTAAAATGGGTGGAAGGGTTAAGATTTCCCGATGGGATATCATCAAATCTTCGTAGATGTGTTGACTTTAAAAATGGTAGATTGAGTGGAATAAAAAGTCACGACTGTCACATAATGATGGAAAATTTATTTTCCGTTATGTTCAAAGAAGTACTTCCGTTAAAATTTTGGAAGGTAGTAACGGAGCTTAGTATGTTTTACAAAGAGCTTCGTTCGACTACTTTAAAAGTGCAACATTTACGTAAACTTGAAGCGGATATTCCTATATTGCTTTGCAAATTAGAGAAAATATTTCCGCCAGGTTTTTTTAATGTAATGGAACATTAACATGTTCATCTCCCATCTGAAGCATGACTTCGAGGTCCTGTCCAATATGGATGGATGTATCCATTTGAGAGGTATGTAATATGTTATCACGTAATTTAATTGCATTTGAAAGACGAAGTTAATATAAATTAATTTTGCATAGATATTTGAATCATCTGAAGAAAAAAGTGAGGCAAAAAGCATGAGTTGAAGGTTCGATATGTAAATCTTACATCGAAGAAGAAGCTTCGTTCTTTTTCTCTCACTATTTCAGTGACCATGTCAATATTTCATTTGAAAGTTTTCCTCGTAATGATGAAGGCGACGAACAACAGTCCTCTCAAGCAATGTTATCTATTTTTAGACAACATGGTCGGCCTTCTAGAAAATGTGTAGAAACTCCTTGCTGATATGGGTCGAGATCAGCTGACGACTGATGAGGAGGATGTTATTTTTGAGTCCATTATGGATCCATCAGAGCATGGCAGACGATACGGATTTGGCAATCAAGTGGTAAACAATTTATTTTACTGCTAATTTGATATTTAAGTCATAATTAATTAAATCGTAAGGATTTATACAAGCATCTTGTACCCAAAACCCTACGCCTCTCCCAATAACTGTTTAATTTACTAGTTTTAAGTCATTTGACTTTCATTAGGACAGTTATTTCCGTAATGTCACTATGGCCCATCAATAGGCCATATGATTGTGTGTTTAGAATTACAGTTAAAATTCAGATACTTGCAAATACACTTACAAAGATCACACAACTGAATTAAATATTTATTGCAGGTCAGTAGTCAGAGACGGGGTCGGCATACTAGAGCTCAGATCGATCTAGCAGAGATCGAAGATTTGCGGGCAAGAGTGGCCCAGCCAGAGGAGCAGAACCGCCGACAGGCCATACAGACCACACAGTTGCTAGACCAGCGTATCGCCGAGTACATGCAGCAGTATGGTGGCCGCTTCCCTTCCTCTGCTGGCTCTGGATCTGGAGGAGAGTGATTGATTGCTAGCTTTTTCAGGTATGTTTTTTTTTAGTTTTATATGATTTGGTAGACGGTGGAGGTAGTTGTGTATTTTTGTATGATTATGTTTGATACACTTGGTTATGTGGTTGTATGATGATGTGGATGTTGATGATTTTGTGTTATGTTGTGTATGTATGACATGGTAGAACACTTGTTGTTGGGGTTGTTGTGAATGTTGGAATGGTTATGTATATAATGTATTTCATTTTGATGTAATTTGATGTATTTGTGTGTTTGATGAATTTTGTGTAGTTTGGGTTTTGATAATTGGTTGGAATATTGTATACTGGATTCTGCAGTATTGGTTTAATAGAGTTTGGATGTGAAATGTGGATGGAAGGCTATATTGTAGCAGGTATTAAAAAAAATAAAGCAGATTTCCGATGGCTTCCGACGGCTTCCAGGTAACAGTTTTCCGACGGCTTCCAACAGCATATAGGCCATTTTTTCCGACTGCTTCCGACTAGTGTGGGAATCCGTCGGAATACGTCGGAAGCGGTCGGAAAAATCTTCAGCACCCTTTGTCGGAAGCCGTCGGAAACACTGCGTCCCGACGCCTTATTTTCCGACGGCTTTTCCGACGGATTCCGACGGCCGTCGATGGTTTTCAACCGTCGGAAAATACTATTTTTCTTGTATTTATTTTATTAAGCTCGGAATCATTCCATGGTAATTTATTTATGAACCATTTCATACATTTTTTTTAGCCAAGCTTCCATCCAAAATTATTAACTTAAGTTAATTCATTTACTCTCAATTAATTAAACTTTCTAACTTATGTTTGTTTCCCTTGCCATCAAATTCCAATTCAAATTTTTGATTCCTTACTCAAATTCACTCTCGAATCTATTTAAATAATATCCAAGGCCATATTCAATTTATTTTTACTTACATTGAATTTATTTATAACTTAAATCATCACTATTTCAAACCATTTCCATTTCACTCGACAATATTCCCAATTATATTTAATTCGCTTACAATTTAAGTCGAATTTTATTTATAACTCAAGTACCATTCCCAATATCCACTTTTATTTCACGATCCAATTTTGTTCAACCAATTTAAGCTCCATTTTGTTTGTACTCAACATCTGATTTTTATTTCAAGAATCATTTTATTTAATCCACTTGAGTTCAAACTCATCTTATAACTCGAGTTTGGATTTTTATTTCTTCACCAAAATATCAAACCATTTTTATTTTTGGTTTTACCATTCCATTTTTCCAATTTGTAATTTATACCTTTACTTTTCGCCTTTTCAAAATTTCTATAATTAAGTTCATCCCCATTTTTAATCAAATTCAATTTGATTTACCATTCATTTGATTTCCATGACTCAAGTCTATATTCAATTCACAACTCAAATTTTATGTTTTATTCAATTCGATATTGTTTCTAATCCAATCCAATTTTATTTAATTTAACTTAAGTTAAATTTCAATTCATTCAATTCAATTTAACTTACTTAAGTAAAAATTCAATTCCAATTCTAACTCACCTTATTTTAACTTACCTTAAGTTTAATTTTTTTAATCCATACAATTCTCTTTTACAAACTCAATTTATTTAACTTTGCCCAAGTTAAATTTTATTTCATATAGGAATTCACATTTCCCAAGTTATAAATCCAAAAACTTATTTTTCTTCTGGATTCACAAACCATACAACTGAGAATTTCAAAATTCAAACACCCAGTTTCAATTTAAATCATTTGAAATCAAATATATAGGTCTTTGGTTTTAAACCATTCTTTGGAATTTTCAAAGCCAATTTGGTTTTATCTAACACAATGTTCCCTTCCAAAACAATACTTGTTTTTCAAACAAAATCCTCATATCAAATTACTATGGTAGCAACCCATCACATAGAAACTCGAAAATGAACACCGATGATGTCGCGATCATCATCGGAATTATTTTCTAGCGACTGAAGTGAGTTCAGTGCTTCATCGCTTCCAAAATCCTTTTAAAACACTTCCATTCAAAAAATATCCCAAAAATAATATCACCATTACTCTTTTCAACCATTTCGGAAAATATTTCCAAAACTTCCGAGATTTCAAAATCCCAAATACTTAGTTGAAACCCATTTAAAACATTTCTCAACGCTTTCGGGATTTTAAATTTCCAAATTCTGGTTTGAATCTATTTTAATTATAATCCATTTGTATAATTCATACTTAAATAAATTTTTAATTGGTTATATAAACCATTTCCAATTTTATAATCTTATTTTGATTATATAATTACAACCAAACACATCATTATAATAATTTTCAGAAAATTATTCTTTTTATATCAAAATATAGTTTGGGTAAATTATTTCATTTACCCACTTCAAAACCATACTATGTCTGTTTACTGTGTTTAAGTGTTTAGAAACTTCTATTGATTTAGTGGCATCCCACTAATGGACCAGAATTTATATGTCACTCAATGGATAAATTAATACAATATAAAACACTTCATATTCACTAATAAATACGCGCTTATATATATTAATATACTTAAACTCATTTTAGGGTACTACTAACCCTATCTCTAATGAGTAATCCCCAACATAGCCAAAGTTCTCCCTTAACCTTCTGCTCTGATAACACTTGTGATGAACCACCTTTCCATATAGTCTAAGCTGACAATATAACAGCACAAGTCAGCACAAATTGCACAAAAAGGTGGATTGTTAGGGGTGAAGAAGAAAAGGTAGAAGAAAATAGAACAACAACACAGAATCTCACAATCGCAGCGGAACAATATATAATAGATAATAACATGTCTTTATACAAAAATAACTATAACTATTATTTATACATACCATCATCAGAGTACAACAAATCAAAACTCAATACTGGATAGTTTTAATAACTTGTCAGCATTATTGCTGACCATACAACCTACAATGCACAGCGGAATATAATCAAGTATGTGTAATATGTCCACGTCATTTGGCTCGTCTCCTGAGCTCCATAGCATCCTAAACTAAACCTGTAATACTCAGTCTGACCCGAGCAGTGTAATAAAATAACACTTGAGTCAGTCTGGAAAACCAACGTGAGAAAACACACTCAATTTGAATTATTAAAGTTATCAAAATCCTTTGAAAAACAAAGGTATCTTGTAAGACCATGCCACACATAAACACGATGGTTTTTACCTTACGATAACCAAAACATTTTATATCAAAATCATCTGATATTATAATAATGTCTAAGCATAAATACTTATTCAAATAGCCGAAATTGTTACATTATTAAATTCCAGCATACTAGGCTCTACAACCAAAACCGTAAAGGAATGTATTGGAGAATGGATTTTTGTACAATGATTAGGCACTAGGGTATCACCTATCACAGTACACATCTAGAAAAATGTACCGAGGACCTCGCCGGGATCCCCTACAACACAAGACTGGTCCTACCCCTAACCTGGATAGAACCGAATACGTTACCACCTCGGGTGTTCCCACCCTTATCGAGAGCACTTTTTCCATGCAGCGTCGTATCCATAATTAATAATATATATGAGGGTATCTAGAAAGGTGATAACATACCCTAATTGAGTACAGCCTTGCTACATCTTCCCTGATTTTCAGTCATTTTGGTTGATGAGGCTACGCTTACCTTATTAAGGAATTTATACTTAGAATGCTCATTGTCCTCCAATGGCAATGTGTTGAAAACATTCATCCATACAAGTCCGTTCTAGGTCGAAATGAAACCGAAGGCACTATTCCTACTACATCCATTTTAGGATCATCCTTAGGATTAGTAGCGATTAGCCCTTCCACTTCAATACATCATCTTCGATTCCATACTCTTGTCTTCACTTCGAAAAACATATTCGTTGGATTGAAGTGGTTTTTGGATAACTTATCCGATCCCGGTCTCTTTGAAAAAACGTTCGATGTTTCCAGTAAACACAACCCCGGTTCTTTAGGAACTAAATAGACGAAAATAAGATTAGAGATCATCTCCGAACCATTAGTGGACGGATTTCCTTATCATCGTCCTAGAAGAACGAAATGAGTTTATACGTACAGTATAGCACCTTCGACGGTAACTGTACCATATAATCCCCGTGTTTCTCCTAGATATTTCCAAAGTTATGTTTTTGGGTCTAGATTTGATTGTCGGTTATTTAGCTATCAAATTAACAATCATTTAACCAAAGATTAATTTCCCACTTAAATCACTAAGCCTTATTTAATTTGAATTTCAATAAAGTTATTCTTTTTTATCAAAAGGTATATACTTATCTTATCCGAATAAGTATATTCACAAACCATTCCATTCAAAATATTTGAAAAACCTTTTAAAATAAATATGGAAAGCACCATGCGGTATCAACCATGGATTCACAACACAATGATTATGTCTCTATCCTAGAGAAATCCAAACTTAATTGTAGGCACTCTCTGCCTCCCGATTTCGCCATGAAAGTATACCATTACTTTTCGAAAACTTTATTTAATAATTAAATATGCTTTTAAAACAAATAAAATAATTACATAACTTTGAAACAAATAATTAATTTTGATTTATTAATAAAATTCTATCGATTTACAAGACTTGTCTATAAAACTTATAATTCATTTTGACAATTTAAAAATATTTAAATAACTAATTTTTTAAAATATTTTTATACACTTTTAAATTACCTAGTTTAGTAATTAAAAATCATCTTTTTAAAACAAACTCAACTTCTCGATAAAAGTATATTTTCAATTCCAATATAACCAACCTAATATTTATAAATCTCATTTGATTTATCAAAAATTGATTTACGTCCCCTATTTCATAAATCCCTTTTTCACATTTTCAAAAGTAAAATCTGTCATTTCTTTTTAAACCAATTACCCATCTCATTATAAATTCTTACCGTGAATTTATATCTTCAACTTAGCAAATGATAATCATTTCACTTTTATTTATAAATATTGTTTATAAGTCCCATAGTCTCATTTCAAGTTTACAATGGTTTCACATCACTTAAATTCCATTTATAAATCAATTTCTTAAATTGAATTTCATTTATAAATTAACTTCTTAAATAACCCAACTATACTCCAAAAACTAACAAAATCTCGATTCTCCTTCTATTTCAAAAAATTAAAACTCTTATTTAAGATCCAGTATAACCAATTTTATACTTATTTCCAAATTCCCTTTTATTCTCCAAACTTGTTAAAAATTTCGATTTTTAAAACCCTTTTATTTAAACAAGTATCACCTAAGAATTATTATTTAAAACCCTTTATACATTACGCCAAAATCTCTATTTACAATATCCCGAAATAGTTAAGTGCCAATTTAAAGTCAAACCATATATTTTATCCAAATAAATTTCTTTTAATTAATCCAAAATCCTACATAAATACTTCACTTTTAAAATCCCTTTTTAACTTCTTTTCAAAATCAAATATATATTTATGTTATTTTAAAATACCAAAATCTAGGTCAATGCTGCCGTAGCATCCAATTAATTCAAATCACACTATAATCTGTCACACATTATTCAAAATATCATATATCACTATATATGAAATTAAATTCAACATTTTTAAGGAATCTGGTTGGATCCCTCCAACCTATTTTCCCTGCAACCACATATGTTAATACAACATAAAAATACCAATCTCGCTTCGAGGTGGGATATCGCGGTAATATAGGATCATCCGCTATTATGCGGGGCTCATAGGGTCTCATCCGCTAAAATATTCGGGAATATATCCAAGTACCAATAGATATATATACTACTATATATAATATCACATTCAACTGATAATAATTTATCAATTCAAGCAATCATCCAATAATTAATTTTAATCATTTAAAATTAATTGAAGTAATCCAAATGAGTGAGATTTACTCAACTTGATTTTTATTTGTTGGACATTCCGATTTAAAATTATCTAAAATCTCAACTGACTCTGAAAAGTTCCAACCCGATTTCTATGCATGGTATTCGATGCCACGAGCACAACGCAACTGTTTTCATTCATTTTGGACCTCGTACGAATGAGATATACATTTTATAAGCATCCGAATTTAATAATATAATTATTCGAATAAATTAAAAATATTAACATTTAATTACCCTCCTAACCTTTCCACTTCTCTCATCCATGCAACCAGGATTCGACTGCGACGACAATTCAAATCACGACCTTCCCTCGATGCAAGCACCGCCTGGACCGCCTACACCTTCAACGCCGCGCGCGACTTCCTCAACGCGCATCTGCTCTAGCCCACGCCCCAACCTCGAATGATTCACGCTCCTCCTGGCGTAAATCGCGACTGCGACGCCTCGACTCAGCCATCCACGCGCGCGCGAATCCCTACTCCTACAGCCGCCCTACGCCTACACGCGATTCGTCATAGACCTCCATCGCTCACGCTGCCTTGCCTCTACCGCGGCGACGTCGTCAGGTCGTCATCGAGAGTCGCGAGCGCTCGTGCTTCTCTTTTTATTTATTTATTTATTTATCGAACAGATTCGATTTCGAACTGAAGGAGATTGAAGGGAAATAATGCGATTTAAACGTGAAGGGGAGCGCTTTGGTACGAGGTAGGTCAGCTAAGATTTGATTTATAAAATTTTATTTTCAAGATATACCGCTTAGCATATCTTGAAATTTCGAACCCTTATTAAGACGTGCCGCATAACGTTTCTAAGTTTAAACCACTATTCTGAACCCAATGGAACAAGTCTCGAGGTCTAATTCGATCGTATGTGGAAGATAGCTTTTTAAATCGAATATTAAATTAAATTCGATTAAATTATTTCTAAGCGTTTTTAGATCGCATGACCTAAACGGTAAATACAATCTCTATCAAATTTGAAATCCGATAATAATACACTATTACGGATCCAATGGAACTAGTTTCGTCGAATTCCGAGACTGTCCCCAGATCGTTATTTTTAACGCGTCGATTAAATCGACGATTTCCAAAAATTAGCGAAATCGCTTGAAAATTTCAGTTTTAAAATCTTACTAACTAAATTATAATTCCAAATCCAATATTTAAACCATTTAAATATTCAAAATCGAACGACGAAAAATCTGGGTCGTTACACATCCGCATTCTTTTTCCAAATATCGGATATTTATCCGCTTTGCGGATACTGATGCAGATGAATTTTAGATTTTTTTTCGGATGCCAATCGACACTTAGCTCACTCGGCAATTTGATGGCCTATATATAAATTTCTCTATAAATAGTTCAGGGTTAATTCTATTCATAGACCAATAATCTTTTAACATACACCCAAAAAAATAAACAAACTAGTATATGCCAAATTTTAATTTACATACCTCATTTTTCTAGACAAATTACCTTTGTTTTCATCTTCATCATTTTCCCTATTTAAAATTTAAGACTTATTTACATAGAATAAGACATTTCTTGCGCTAAATGTAAAAATTCAATAGAATAAACTTTAATTTTTTACCCTAGTATTGTAATTATTTTAATTTAAAAAAAATATCTTAATTTCAATAAAATCAACTCTAATTTTTAAAAAGAAATTATTAAAACAGTCGAGTTTGAAAGTTGTTTTGACTAATATAGTTTTCATGGTAAAAAAAATCCGTAACTTATTCGTAAAAATGGATTTGATCAAAACATTAATTTTATTCGTAATAACGAAAAGATAGAAATTAAGAATGAGGATAATTCAGTGATAGATTCTTTAGCGAAATTGTGGCTTCTGATAATTGATATTTGGGTATAAATACAATTCATCACAGCAGCATAAAATATTGGGTACTTTTGGCACAGGTCCCTGGTAGGTTTCAAAATACACGAAAAATCTCTGTCTTAAAACTTTATAAACTATGTCCCTGTTTTTCGAAAATCAATAAAAAAAAGAACAAAAAACATCGTAAAAAATTGTCAAACTTCAAAACTTATTTCAACATATAATCATCTTCATATCAATGCAAGAAAAACACAAAAAAATTCATCAAAACCCAAAAAAACAACAAAATTCGCACTTCAGGAAATTTTGCAATTTTTCTTGAAATTGCCGATATTTCAGCAACTTTAGTAAAAGATTGCGTTGTTTCATGCAATTTTTTCTGTTAGTTCAATCTTCCAAATTTACTATCTACCTTTATTCAAACAACACATTATTGCACAACAACCAAGGAAAAAATGATGAAATTGCGTATAATTGAAAAATAATCAATATTGCATAGAACACATAGCTTATTCCCAATAATTGCAGTGAAAAAAGCAATAATTCGTATAAGTTGCATACAAATCAGCAATAATAAGCCAAAAGTACCTTATTTTATGGAATAGCTGCGTACATATCAGCAACAATGTAGAATAATTGCATATATTGTTGCACTAATATAAATTTTAGTTGATATATAATTATTCAGCAACAATTGTATGATTATTAACAATAATATTCAATTGTTGCTGACATATCAGCAACAATGTAGAATAATTGCACATATTGTTGTACTAATATAAATTTTAGTTGATATATAATTATTCAGCAACAATTGCATGATTATCAACAATAATATTCAATTGTTGCTGACATTTCAGCAACAATATTTACTATCAACAAGTATTTCTAAATAGTTGCTGAAATATTAGCAATTATTCTACAGCAAAAACATGCACCCGCTTTGTAATGAAACTTACACAGGAACCCGTTTTGCAATATTTTTCCATTTTAAAAATGTGATCTAAATTTCCACTAAAATGTTTGTAAACCCTAAAATAAAAACTACATCCCAATTTCGTGTCCTCTCCGACCTGAATCCGCCCCCTCTGACGGAAGAATCTACGCCGACCAAGATCTGCGCTTCTATCCCAAATCCCGTCGTCCGACTCCAAAAAGCGAGCCTCGGCCTCTGTGCCCTAAACGAGCCATCCGACCCAAATAACTTCGCCTCCGCCTCTCAGCATCGCCGTGCCGGCCTCTGCTCTCCATTCTTCATATTCAAAGATATACTGCCAGGCTAAATTGAATGGATCGGTATGAGAAAGTAAAGAAGATTGGAGAAGGGAACTACGGAGTTGTTTACAAAGCTCGGGATCGACTCACAAATGAAGTGATTGCTTTGAAGAAGATCAGTTTGGAACCGGACGAATATAATGGAGTTCCTAGTTCTGTTATTAGAGAAATATCACTACTGAAGGAAATGCAACATGCTAACATTGTCAGGTTGCAGGATGCAATTCTCACTGAGAAGTGGATGTGTCTTGTGTTCGAGTATATGGATCTGGACCTTAAGAAGCATATGGATTCATGCCCAGATTTTGCTAACGATTCTCGTTTGGCCAAAACATTCCTCCATCAAATTCTCCAAGGAATTGCTTATTGCCACTCACACGGGTTTCTTCATCGGGACCTAAAACCTCAGAATTTATTGATTGACAGACGAAATAATTCATTGAAGATCGCCGACTTTGGAATTTCTAGGGCAATTGGTATCTCCCCTGTCCGAACCTTGACAAATGAGGTTGTGACACTTTGGTATCGGGCACCTGAAATCCTCTTGGGTGATGCTAAGTATAATGCTCGTATAGACATATGGTCTATAGGATGTATCTTTGCCGAAATGGTGAACCAACAACCTCTATTCCCTGGGGAGTCTGAGATTGATGAGCTGTTCAAAATATTTAGAGTTATGGGCACTCCAAACACTGAGACGTGGCCAGGTGTTACTTCATTGCCTGACTTCAAGTTTTCTTTTCCAATGTGGCCAGCCAAGGACTTGGCAACAGTAGTCCCAAAGCTTGATTCAGCTGGAATTGACCTTCTTTATAAAATGTTGCAGCTTGACCCGAGCAAAAGAATCTCAGCTCGACAGGCTCTTAAGCACGAATACTTCAAGGATATTGGGACAACTCCATGAAGAAACAGGCAATCTTCTTCCCTATATATTATATATTATTATGGCCATTGCATAAAGCATTGGTATATTTGAGTGTGATCCTTTATTTTACTTCAAGTTTTTATTTACCATTTGTTCTGGTTTGTTTATCTTAGACAGCAAGGGAGCCTCCACTTATCCCTAAGTCGTGCAAATGAACTTGTATCTTTTTCCTTTTGTCTTTGTTTTCTTTTTTCTGTGGTGTTTAAAAAAGAAGAAGTTATTTATATATTATTGATATTTTGGTTCTAATGCTACTCAATTTTTTGATTGAAATCTCTATTCCTTCATTCCGTGCTCCATAATGATTTCAATTTTATATTTAGCATGCGGCGGTATGAAGTTTTCCTCATTCCCCACAACATACCCCCACAAGTTGCTTCCATTTTATGGTTTTTCTCCCTTTTGATTTCATCTTCTCAGATGTAACTGCTCACCAATTTCTCTACCTTTCTTTGATTCTTGATCTAAGCACCGTCGTTGTTACAACGAAGCCATTCATCATCACCATTGCTTGAATCTCCTTCCTGCTTTGCCCTTTTCAACTTTGTTCTTCATGGAGAGAGATGCAACCGTCAACAGACTACGAATTATGTCAGTTGATTTGTACTATTGTTTTATTCATCTAATTTAATTGATAATTGTTATTGGTTTTTTATGTCCTCAATATATACGTAGCTGTATTTCAATTTCTGCTCTTCTTCGCCCTCTTTGTGTTGTTTGTCGATGAGTTTATATTGGTCTGAAAAGATTGTGTATATTGGTGCAGCTAAATCTTAAGGATACTATTTTGTGGCGTGCATAATTTATGAATTATTTTTACTCTCAATCAAACCCATTGCTTATCGTCTCCTCCTTTGCTTTGCAATCAGTACATCATGTATTATTATTGCTTTTAATTTCGTCTATCACCATACCTAATTTTCTCTTTACTCTCAACATGAACATACTTCTCTGTCACAGAATTTCGGATGCAATATTCTTTTACATCGTTCATGTTTCTTATCCCCATCATTTAACATCAATAATCCAGAATCTTTGACAGCATCAATCATATGACAGTTGCGGTTGCTTTTGGTTGATAATTTTGTGCAATGTGATATCTCAAACAGGGATACATGTCATAATATTAAATTATCTTGATACAATTTTACATGTAAAAATCATTAATTCCCAATCTTTTGAAGATATTAGATTTATGATGATCCATAAGAACTTGGACATATCCTTAGTTTATTGGACAAATTTTGATTATAGGCCTAGGAAAAAAACTTATTTCCACTTTAGACCTCGATCAAAACTTATTGCAAAAATAGGCCTCTTTCTATACATAACAACATTTTATATTTGTACATTTCAAAAATACGCAAGCGCAATTTTTTTTTTCAAAAATACGCAAGCGCAAAGTAAAAATGCGCAAGCACAATATTTAATTTCTTTTTAAAAATATTCTTGCGCAATCCATATTTACGTAAGCACAAATTTATTTTTTAAAAAAAAAAGAAAATTACAGTTGCACCAAATCAGGCCTACTTTTGTAACTAGTTTTGAACGAGGCCTAAAGTATAAATAAGTTTTTTCTTGGGCATGAAATCAAAATTTGTCCCAGTTTATTTTATTTTTGTCAAAGTTCTGCTCTAATTCATAGGAAATTTAATGATTGAATGGACAATCTGAGGTGGATTTCAAACAAATGTCAATGTGCATTCCTTGGGTGTATCATTTCCATCATCATAGATGTTTGATGATCCATTAAATGGTGGGAATGAACGTTGCTTCAGCAACATAGCACTTGTATTTTGTTCATACTGATAGAAATATATTATTTTTAAATCTTTTCACATTTATAATTATAGAATACTACTTGAACAATCCAAGAGCAGCTTGAAAGGCTGGTTTGTTTCCTTCCTTCGAGCACTTGCGCTTTGCCTCTATCAACTTTCCAGTATTGGAAAACTGTTGTAACATATACAAGTAATAAGGGTGAATATGTTAAATGTCAAATGACATTATTGTAATCTCAATTGCATAAAAAAATCTATAAATAGAGAGTTTATTTGAGTTGTATCAACTAATCTGAATGAATAAAAATGTTTTCTCTCTGTAATGGTTTTCTACTTTTGTTTATTTAATAATACGTTATCATCACGAAGTTTTATTATTTTTGTTGGTTTATGTAACTGCTTTCATACATAACTCATGTGATGTTTGCACATGAAGATTAATTTGTTTTTTTTATAAAAACGTTGGTTACATTCTGGACGTTTATGTTATAATATATGTAAATATAAAAGTGAATATGCTTTTGTATTTTTTTCTATTTAGTCTCACATCATGGGATATGTTCAATCTCATGCTCCAAGGCCTATATATAAAGGAGCATATGTAATGTAATTGAATCATCAATCTCTATGTAACTGATATTAGTGTGAATAACATTTTCTCCTCTCTCCTCTTTTCTAATGGCTTCTTATCTCTTTTTAGTTTATAACACGTTATCAGTACGATTTCTACAAAAAAAAAACATTATAGATATACAATTGTGATAATCTATGAAATCAGATCTATCCTTTTCCAGATCCAATTATAGATCTCAAAACGATAAGTCATTTTTCTTATCTGATTGATCTAATCTTCCAAATCAATTTTTTTTTAGATCTCATTCCATTCTAAATCTACTTCTTCAGATCTGAATCTATTGTCTTATCTTTTAGATTTTATTATATTAGTCTTATAATTTTAGATCTTATATAGATCTAAACTTTGAGATCTCATTCTTATTTTGTTAGTTATTATATTTCAGATCTAATTTTTTTTGTTGCTATTTTTCTGATGTTATTATATTGTAGATCTCAATATCATGTTTTTTTTAATGAGGCAACAGACAATATTCATAACGACTGAATGGATGTATGAAAGCAAGAGTATAATGAGGGGGAGCAATTATCATGGACATTTCAAAAGGAACAATTTCTAGCTACCATATGAGCATCCAAGATTTTGAAGATACATATTCAAGAGGGAGTGTTATAATATATGTAAATATAAAAGTGAATATGCTTTTGTGTTTTTTCTATTTAGTCCAACATCATGAGATATGTTCAATCTCATGCTCCAAGGCCTATATATAAAGGAGCCTATGTAATGTAACTGAATCAATCAATCTCTATGTAACTGATATCAGTGTGAATAACATTTTCTCCTCTCTCCTCTTTTCTAATGACTTCTTATCTCTTTTTAGTTTATAATAGTTTAGATATTTATTCTTTTCTTCGAGAAGAGTTTGAACAAGTATTTTTAATATGATATTTTTACCTACTTTTACTCGTTCTCCCTAGAATATATATAGCATATTTTTATCCTATAAATAGTCTTCTCTACGGCTCAAGTTTCAGCAGAAAACTTGCAGTACAAATTTTATTAACTTCCCCCCTCAGCTAAGTTACTTCAACGGCTTCGTTTTATTTATTTATTTTTTTGTTGTTTCATTTTTAAAACAAGAGCACACAATTATAGCTAAACGAACCATGCTTTCAAAATTGGTTTACTGTAATATCTTTGGTTGATGTGATGCTGTAAAATAAAGCACACATTGTAGTAACTTTATTTTATTACATAAGTGCCACTTCATTGAAACTTTCACTGACATATTTCTTTCGTAATTGGTTTGCACTCACTTATTTCACCATTATTCAAGTTCCTTGTGAATTATTTGCTTAAGGATACAAGATATAAGAATGATACAATCAATGTAGTATCTTTTCCAATGCCTTATAATTTTTTATTTTTTATTTAATGAATATAAGTCAGTTTACAATGGCGCTATAACTAAACGATAAATTTGTTTAAATACGTATGGTTGAACATGGTTTATTCAAATCTCTTGGACTACTATCAGTTAGCAAGTTTTCTTCATCAGTTGTTTTAAATTTCATCCACACATTCCTGATTTTGTACAAATGTTGGAAACATTATATGAAGTTACTGTTACTGTAACAACCCGGGATTTTGGAGATTACCGTTAAAATTTAATATTAAATTATAATTTGCATTATAATTTCATATTAACGGTAATCTCCAAAATCCCGGGTTATTACAGTTAAAATTAATATTATTGAGTCTGTTGACAAAAGTCTGTTCCCATGCAATGAATTTTTTTTAATAACTGTATAAACGAAAAATTATAATTTGTTTTTCTTTTTTCAATCAAATTGCTTCCGGACAATGTTTAATGTTTATTATATCTACTGCAATATTTTTTTCCCTCTTCTTTCTCATATATAGTTCATAGCATAGCAAGCTAAGCTTGAGTTTAAAATTTAAGAAATATGCGGTGACAACTATTTTTCATGGATATTTAATGCCGAAATCCACTTGCAATCTCAATGCTTGGAGAATGTCATTAAAAATGGTAATAATATGTCCCAGCAGAACAAAGCAAAGGCCCTGATATTTTTAAGACGTCACGTCCACGACGATCTCTAAATAGAATATTTAACTAAAAAAGATTCTTCCCACCTATGAAATTCCCTGAAGGAGTGTTATGACCACAAAAAAAAAGATCATACTTCCAAACACTAGACAAGAATGGTTGAACTTGAGGTTTCAAGGCTTTAAATCTATAAGGAAATACAATTCCGCTATGTTTAAAATTATCTCTAAATTAAAATTATGTGGAGAAATTATAGATGGTGCATAAATGCTTGAAAAGACATTTGTAACATTTCATGCCTCGAACATACTTCTGCAGCAGCAATATCGAGAGCGTCATTTTATAAAATATTTTGAACTAATAGAATGTCTATTAATTCCTAAGCAAAATAATAAATTACTTATCAAAAATCACTCTCCAAGCCAACCTGTTCAACTGCATTACCAAAAGTTAATGCTAATTTTGCACTACGAAAGAGGTTGAGATCGAGGTAGAGGGTGTAGACGTGGATATAACTCAAGTAGAGGTAGTTATGGTGGTTTTAGAGGTAAGAAAACTACCAATTTTAAAAAGCAACGAAACAAAAACGAGCCTGAAAAGAATAATGATTCAGCTCCAAAAATTAAAAAGTACTATAAGGAAGTTTATTATAGATGTGGACACTCTTGTCATTGGTCGCGTACATGTAGATCATAAAAAAAACAATTGAAGAATACCAACGTTCGAAGAATATTGAGACAAATAATACTGAAGGATTGTTTGATAACACTAACTTGAAGTTAGATGATTTCTTTAAAGATGATGATGGAAATTTCATAAATGAAGAAAACCTCAATTCAATAATTGATGATTTGACCGATCTGATCAACTAGAAGTAGCATCACGCTTGTCGTGTGGTTTTCTGTTTTATTTTAGTTAGTTTGAAGTTGATGTTTTTTAGAACTAGTTGAAATAATGTGTACTGATGGTTGTTGGTTTTTAATTAGTAGTTTGTTTTGATATTTTTTAAAAAGTATTAGCATTTATTTATGCTCACAAATTATTTTAATAATGGACTAACTATATTGTCTTTAATTCTTAAGGTATGAATCATCAGTGTTTGGGTGATGATATATGCCTAATAGACAGTGCAACTACTCATACAATTTGGAAAAACCAGAAGTTTTTCTCTAAATTATCTGAAAATATTTCAACCAAAGTTTCCATTATAGCTGAATCTGCTAATATAATTGAAGAGCCCATATAGTATTACAAAATGGTACACATATCTTCATTCAAAATGCATTATGTAACGACCCGCCATTTTGGACCATTCGCATCCATTATAAGTGTATAGGTAGACACTCATGCCGGAGTTGAATTGCTCAAAATACCGCGTTGTTAATTTAAATTTGGCAAAACTGAACATATACAGTAAATAAATAATCACAGATCACAGACACAGAGTAATAAGTGCAGCGGAAATAAAAGAGATAGTAGTTCATGAAGCTACTATATAAATATATAAGTTACATCAGAGTTAAACCAGATACAACGGAAGAGTAACACGATACATCAGATACAAATCAGAATACATCACTGGAATCATCGAATGCTGAAAGCAGGATAGATGGCTTGATCTTCAAGCAAAGCTCCAACTCCAAAGGTGAGTCTCGAATACTGGTACACTCAGTCTGACCCGAGCGTAAAGCAAAACACAAGACACTCGAGTCAGGATTAACATTCTTATATTAATAAATCCAACTCAAGTGAAATAGCAATTGAAATACAAGTAACTCAAAGGATGTTTGGAATAACCATCCTTTAAGGATCCGTTAAACTATCTACTATGTAGTAGTGTACGATAAGTAGATAATGTCTATCAGTAATATAAAGATATCAAAATAGCGTTAAGTCATGGCCCATTCCACCCTTAACACATTTTTATTCCCAAAAGCATATACAAGACCGTAGTTTCCCCAAAACCGGAAGTCACCAGAGGGCAATCCATATACTAAAGGTACAAATCAAAATCGTAGTGGTCGCGCATAAATGGAATACAAGTATGACAAGGCACATGAGGCTATACCCAAGGTAGTGATACTACCATTCGCCTGATCCGGACTGGTGAGAACGCAATGCCGCAGCGCCCGCAACACCGTGAAACAACACTCCCAATATCAAGGGTGCACCAATCGACAACAAGTAATAAGTAGTTCGAAGAAGTGTGTCCACTTGAGGTAGCAAATCCTCCATTGGCCCGGCACAGCTCCTGATTTAGTCATTTCCAATTTGACACAAGTGTCAAGGCTATCCATCATCGTTCTCTTTCTTCAGTCATCACGTACATCATTCCAACCACTTCATTCTGGATCATCACTCCGCGTATAGTTATTAAAGTGGTTTTCGGTTTAGATAGAGAGTATATCCATAACCGAATTCTGGTCTCTTTAATAACTCCCACAATTATACACCGATTGGTCGTTTGTATATTTCAAAACCAAATCAATTTCAATTTCAATTGGAATTTACAAATCAACATTTCATTTGTCTTTCTAAACCAATTTCCCCAATTTACGTTTCAAAACTTCCAATTTACCGTTTCCAAATCTTATAGTTCAATTTCAATCTTTATATTGAAAACAATTCAAATATTGATTCAAGTTCATACAAAAGATTCATTTCGAAATCATTTAAATCAATTTAGTTTTAACATTCAAATCAATTTAAATTCATTTATCGATTTCATTTAATATTCGTAAAGTAAATTTATCATTCAAAACAATTTCCATTAAATTTCCAAATCATTAAATCAATTCTTAAGTTCAACTTCATTAAATCAAAATTTACAATTTTGAATTAAACTAAATTCATCAAATCAAATTCTTTCAATTTCAAGACTTACATTAATTCCAAAAATATCATATTTTATTTCTTGTTAAAGAAATTCAATTTCACTTATTTACTTCTTAAATAATTTTTCAAACTTAATTAATAAAGAAAACTCAATCTCGATTATTTACGAAGAAAAATTCACTTATTCAAAAGTTCAATTTCTCTTATTAAAGAATTCAATTCAATTTGATCATTAAATCATTCAATCTCATTTAATTATTAAATAATTCAAAACTTAATTATTAAATAATTTCAAAGTTTAATAATTTCAAACTTAATTATAATTTCAAACTTAATTATTAAATCATTTCAAAGTTTAATAATTTCAAACTTAATTATTAAATCATTTCAAAGTTTTATAATTTCAAACTTAATTATTAAATCATTTCAAAGTTTAATAATTTCAAACTTAATTATAATTTCAAACTTAATTATATCATTTCTCAAATTTAACAACATTCTTTCATCAATTACATTGTTAATATTTTATTTCAGATTATTTAAATATTAACATTTTCCTTTCATTAAAAATTCAAATTTCAACTTCATTTCAAAACCATATTATTTATTCAAATAAAATATTCATTTTATTTTTAAATCAAATTATTGACCAATCGGGTTTTATTTAATTTCCTATCCTAGGTCAAAGTTCAATTTGGGTATTTATCATTTCAACCCGATTCCAATCCAATTCAAAATCAAAACATACAAAGGGAACTTGCAGTGTGATAACTGGGATGGTGTCAAAGTAAATAAACAAGCAATAACGACAATCAATAACAATCCAATAATCAATTCAAATAATCCCGAAATAACCGTATTAATTCGCATTGTTATTTGTACGAATTAATATAATTATTTCTAGAATCTACACTATCATTTCATGTAGATTAAAGATTATTACATTACGGTTTTCACTTGTCATCTATTTACAATTTCATACATCATCAATATAACAACATACATTCAGTGGTTCAAAATGTAATTAAACAAATACTACGTGTCAATAAATTTAACAGTTAAAGGGGTCATATTATACAAATGTCAGTTAATCAAATTTAACATTTAACTATCCTATATCAAGTTCAATTGCATACTATTTAACATTTTAACATTAACAATTTAACGTCCAATATAAACATCAACAATCAATCATTTATCAGCTAAACTGTATTATCATCGCATAAATAATTAACAGATAATGGTGTCAGATGTCACAGGTGAACTGATACAGGCAATAGCATATATAACAGTGTAATTAACTAACAGCAGCATATTTCAATTGTCGTTTCAATTGAAATCAAATCTAATGAATAAAAGAACGTTAATCGTGAGTGAGTGCTCACCTTTCGAGGCTAGATAGATTTCAGAAGGTGACACGGATACGCACACTGATACGGACACTAAAATCGAATTTCGAATCCACGCAAAGCAAAATCGGCACGAATTTCAACGATCAAAGCTGATTGGCCCGAATTTGTGACAACAGATCAGAACAGAACTGGAACGATAAAGATAAACTGTATAAGCGAATTGTATAACCGTCTATATTATATATACATGTATGTTTTTTTCAAAATTCGTTATTACAAATTAAAACACACACATAAATGCTTACTTTTTAAACATATATACATTATATTTTGAAATACATATAATTGCAAAATACTTACTTTATAAACCAATATATACAATTTCCAAAGCCATCATTTTCCAGTAAAAGAACATCAAAGTATATGACTAGCATGCATATTCTTGAACATATAAACAGACCACTATCTACTAGCAAACTATAAAACACGTACACACAAACTTATCCATGATAAAATATATAGCATAAATCTGTAAATATAAATATCTTACAAAACTATCACTTTATTTTAAAACGTATACATAAAGAAAATTTACGAATGCATATTTATTCAGATCGTAACAAGTATGCAAGCACTTTATACCCAAACCATACTCCTATATGAAAACTTAATATATTACTTTAAGATCCACCCTTATTGTGAAACTCATATTAAGTTTAAGCGTAAGCATATAAAAATCAAAACATGTATATCTCAAACTTCAAAATGTAAACGTAACCATAAATAAAATACATTGTATCGGTATAAGCAAGTTAGACAACATATATATAAAATCGAGCAGATTGGAGATAAACTTATATATAAAACATAATCTAATATATACATATAAAATAACCTATCATATAATACGACTTACATATACAGGCTAGAATAAACACTTATACGACTTGTACTTTATTATTTACATATGACAGTAAATCCCTTAATAAACTAACTAGTTTACATAACATATATAAATATGTATATATATCTAAATATTTTTTTTTCGTACAAATATATATTATTATTCTTATCACAAACAGACTATATACAGCAGGTGGTACTCGGCATGCAAAAGTAAAATTTGAAATGATAATAGCATTTGGCTGGGAAGTTCATTATCATAGTCTAAAATTCCAGGCCTTGGGATTCCAAAGTGCGGAAAGGGAGTTTCCTGCAATACCAGGGCAATTAAAAATTCAACGTTCTCTTGAAAATATATACTGGCCGACTTGGTAGGATACTAATGAAATGCAACCAAGGATAGCTGCATGCTTCACATTCTCTCATAAAGGATTAGGTACATTAGCACATGAGCTGCATTTATATGTATTAATAAATTTACATATATATACTAACCGGTCAATATATATATCTACACACACTTAAAACAATTACATACAACTCACGCACCCATAATTACATAATATTATACCTTTACAAACATACAGTTTAAAACTTTATAATATGAACTTTGTAACTTAGATTATGTACAGAACTTATGTATAATATATACTATAATTGTATAAATATAATGACAGCAACTAATTATATATGTAAACGCATATATATATAAATATACTTACCCAAAAATATAAAAGAGGATATAGCGGTTATGCATAGGTCCGAGGAGGAGGAGAAGGTAACGATGGGAAGAACGGTGCTTGGTCGGAGGTGGAGGGAGATGACGGTGTGAAGGACGGATGAGGCAGACTGGGTGAGATGGTGGAGGATGAGGGGACGTGGCTGACTGTGACGTGGCCGAGGGGGTGGCCATAGGCGGTTGTGGTAGGTGGTCGGTCAATGTGAAGTGGAGGCGTGGGTTGTCAGGGGTTCTCGTGTTTGCTGCTGTTTCCGGGTGGACGTGGTGCTCGTATGAGCTGGGTGGTGAGCGGGGGAGAGGAAAGGAAGACAGGGCGGAAGATGAAGGAGGTGGAGGCGGAAATGGGAAAGACAGAGGAGGGACGAGCGTGGACACGTGGGTGGAAAGATGGGCCGGATCTGGTGAGTGGCATCGGTTCAAGTGAAAGAGGGAGGGAGGTCGCAGGCATGGAAAATGAAGGGAGATAGAAGAATAGAAGGTCAGAGAGAAATTTCAATGCAAGAAAGTATTAGTGGAAAAAAAAAGTCACAGCGCACATAAAATATCCACGATTGAAATTAGGAATTATAAAAGTCTTGGAAACACAAAGTTGCATGCGTGAGTTGCTGAAAATAAATGCCAAATGGCCATTGGTTTAATACACGGTAGGAATTGAATGGCCACAAGAAATCAAAAGGCACGAAACGTGCACCGATACGGTTACCGTTTCGTAAATTCCTCCGCTTATCGGACAACAAAATACCGGATTGAATATACCGTAGAGATCAGCGCGACGAGACGATCAAAACGGTATACAAATATCAGTGGTATGATTGAATTATAAAAATTCGATATTTCTAATAACGGAAAATGTAAGAAAAACGCTGAAAAATAAGATCGACGGAGCCAAAGATGTCCGAATTTGGAAAAACGATAAACTGACATCTTGCTCAAAAGATGGGTTAGAATTTTTCTATGTAAAAATATTTAGGTTTCGAAAACATTTTATTTTCAACGCTTTTTAACTGATTAAATTGAAGTGAATTTACGCGCGAAATAAATTTTCATATTTTCGGACGAAAATTTACCAGTTGTTATGTTTAACTAGACGTATTCCAAATATTAAATTTTTATTTCAAAATTTTATCGTTTAAAATTTCACAAAATTTCAACTAATTACGTTATTAAAACAGTTGAAATTTACGGGTCGTTACACTCTCCCCCACTCAAAACTTTTCGTCCCCGAAAAGGAACGAGGTAGGAGAATAGAAACAACCAGAAAGAAAGACAGTTTTGAAATACAAAATAACAATTAATTTAAACCATATAAATTCAAATTTAAATTAATTGATATTCAATAATTGATTTAATCCATTTGATTTCACTAAAATCAGTCTCAACTATTTCTAAATTCATTATCTTATTATCCAATTATCTTCAATTTACAATTTCTAAAACCATAAATTTGAATAATCTTTTATTATAATCATATTTTATTTTCAACATATTAAATTCTTTAACTCCAATTTATTATAAATTTTATTTCACTTAATATGTCTTATCATATATATTTAACTCATATAAATTAATTTAAAACATAAAATTTTCGATTTAAATTAATTTAATCTATTAATTTCAATAT
Organism: Allium fistulosum; assembly: GCA_030737815.1. Classification (NCBI taxonomy): domain Eukaryota; kingdom Viridiplantae; phylum Streptophyta; class Magnoliopsida; order Asparagales; family Amaryllidaceae; genus Allium; species Allium fistulosum. The sequence goes on along the minus strand of CM060902.1, from coordinate 728,416,529 downwards.
AAATTAATATATATTCGTTAATTGATTTTAAATTCAAGGTATTTTCATAAGTCGATCAAATTTCAATTTTTTTTTAATTTTTTTTCAAAACAAATTTATTAATTCTTTCAAAACAATTTATTTCATTATTAACTGAGTTTTATTTATTATCCTATCTAACTCAATTGACATCTTTATAATCAAAATTTAGTGTATAACATTTATTATAAACACTCAAATTTTATTTATAAATTCAATTTATCTTATATATTATCCAATTACATATTCAACTTCTGAATAATTTAGGTAAGTTGTATTAGAATGTAGTTGAACAATATACAAATAAAATTTTCCCAATTCAATTATTCAAGTTTAAATATTTATTCCAAATTTTGGTTTTATTTATAATTAAAATCATCGTTTAACAAAATTGAAGAATTAGATTTCCGATTAACTTTAAACAATTTAGAGATATATATAATATATTTATATCAAATCAAATTAAATTTTAAAATAAGATTCCTATATATATATAAATCAAAATATACTGAAGAAATTCAAATCAAAAATATTTTTCAAAACAAAACCGTAGCAAAGCTACAGAATGGTTTCTCCACTTCGAAACTCGAAAATGAATGTCGATGATGCGGCCGCCATCACCGAAATTATTTTCCAGCGACAAAGAGAAGAGCACTAATTTCAATATTTAAATTTCTTTGAAAAACGATTTCTATTCGAAAATATTTTAAATACTATACACTTTAAAACTTCAAATCAAAGTTTGAAATCACCGGAAATTAAATTCTCAATTTTTTTATTTAAATTCCTTTCAAATCCCAAATCAATTTATAACCAAGTTTCATAAATTCATTTATTTATTATGCAATAATCAATGGATTACAAAACAATAAATGAAAGTCAAATATTATTTCTGACAACAAATTTATTAACAATTTAATCTCAGAAAACTTATATTTATATATAAGATAATCATACAAAACTTCTATTTTATTTATCAAATTTGAAAACGATATTTTAAAATTAATTTTCAATACACTTCCTCACTTAACGATACAATAATGGATTTCAAAGCAAGGATAGGAATTCAAATTTTTGATAGACTCAAATCAAAGAGAATTTCGATTCGAAGATAGGTTTGAACAAAGATGAGATAATTAAATAACAAAATAAGGCGATGGATAAGTTTATATCAATCGCGGGCAACCTTAACCGGGTCGACCGTGACTTCAAGAATAAGATCAATGTAGAATTCCGAGGCAAATCGACATTCGATCTCAAGAAATAAAATTCAGGTATAGCAGGAGATAGATAGCGTCGTGAACCGAGGATACAGAAATCTTCGGTAAGTCAATGCCTATTGAAAAGGAGTTTCACCCCCTTTGCAAATAATTCGGAGTTTGGCGAGACCGCCAATTCATTATAAGGGTCATTCGAAATGGAGTTATGTGATGCTCCAGAATTGAAAGGAGACGAATAGTGAGGGACACGAATGAAATTTGAAACCGTAGGGAACGTTCCAAAATTCAAAGAAATCGAGTCGAAAGGAAGAGATTGAAACTCGAATGAGAGTGATTCTGTAAATACATTTACCCTATATGTTGAGTTTTGCCTAGAGCTACCAAAGCTCTGATACCAACTATAACGACCCGCCATTTTGGACCATTCGCATCCATTATAAGTGTATAGGTAGACACTCATGCCGGAGTTGAATTGCTCAAAATACCGCGTTGTTAATTTAAATTTGGCAAAACTGAACATATATAGTAAATAAATAATCACAGATCACAGACACAGAGTAATAAGTGCAGCGGAAATAAAAGAGATAGTAGTTCATGAAGCTACTATATAAATATATAAGTTACATCAGAGTTAATGTAACGACCCATATTTTTAACACTTTAAAAATACGAATTAAAATGAAAATTTTGGATAAAAATCCGAAGGAAATAAAATTTTGTGTTGTTAAATGTGAATTTCAGGTTGTAAACCAAATTGGTTATGATTGTAAACAAGAATAAATAAAATGGTAGATTTAATATTGAAGTTATAATATGGAAATCAACGTAAATGAATGTAATTTAATATACTGTGAATTTAAATAAGATGATAGCTGAAGAAAATGAAAGTAAATGAATTATAAACTATTGATAATAAATATATAAGTAAATGGTTGATTCAATAATGAAAGTGTAAATCGAAATAAAAGAATTCATTTGGAATTAAATAACTTGAATTTGAATTACAATATAATTGAACGCTGAATCTAATATAATCTTTTATATTGGATTTATAATGGAAAACTGCATTGTAAAAGATTGTTAATTACTATGAAATTAAAAATGGAATTTGTGAACAATTGAAATTTGATTTAAAATTTAATAATTTAAAATTGGGAATTTTATATTGAAATTAAACAGTCGAATAATTTATTTTTCGAATATTGGATTTAATTAGACAATTAAATCGATAATTTAATAAGTTAAATTTCAGAAATAATTGAAATCGAGTTGAATATGATTGAAAATGATTTGTAAAATTTTTTCTTATCATATTGGAGTTATAGTAATGTTATAGAACTTTTAAAATTGAATTTAAAGTTAATTTGTGAAAATTGAATATTTTAATATTTAATTATCGACTGAAAAATAGCCATTTTTCGAACAGTCTCAGAATTGAACGAAACTCGTTCCATTGGATCCGTAATAATTTGTTATTGTCGGATTTCAATTTTCGTACCAGTCGGAGTTATCGTTTGACCGTGGCAGCTCGAAACGCATCGAATTGTTTTTAATATTAATTCGGCGAGAGAAAATAGTCATTTTTCAAAAAGTCTCGGATTTCGATGAAATCAGTTTCATCGGATCCGTAATGTCATATTATTGTAGAGTTTCAAATTTCGTGTCAATCGGATTTATCGTTTGTCCGGGGCGAGCCCAAACGCATAGAAATTTGATTAACCGATTTAATTTTAAATCGATCGTTTATTGCCGTAACTCGCATAGATGATCGAATTAGCTTCCGAAACCTGTTCCATTGTGTTTGGAACGCGGGGTAAACCTTAGAAACGTCAGTCGGCACGCTTCGTTTGGAGTTCGGAAAATCCGGGATGAATAGTGTCGCGTATTTTTCTATAAAAGCCCCTCACTTTCTCTATTTTCCAAAAACCCTAGGGTTTCAGCCCTTAGCCGCCACTTTTAATTCAATGGCCAGAAAATTTCGAAACTTCTTTCCTTAATATCTCTCAATCCGTTCAACGAAATCGAAAAATTCCAAAAGCAAAAGTGTAGATCTCGGCGAGCTCTTCAAATCCATACGGAGATGATCGAAAACGGAGCAACGGATCAACGGGAATTTGCATTTAAAGTTTCGTGTTTGTCCTCGATTTGCGTGCAGCAGAGATGGCCGAGCTCCACCCTACTCTGGCCGATGGTAGCCTCCTTGAAGGCCTTCGAAGTGGTGTATCCTGATCGAAGTGGAAGTGCTCGTGGTGGCCTCGAAAATTGAGGGAATAAGGGCGGCTATGGGTTGTTGGTCACGTTCTTTGACCTGGGGAAGATGAAGCAAAGGAGCGGCCAGATCTGAAGCAAGAGGGATGGACGGCCCAGATCTGATGAGGTTTAAAATTATAAAAGAAAATTGTAAATATTTATAAAATAAATTCGTGTTAACTTCAAAAATGTATAACTTTTTCATACGAGGTCCGATTGGTACGAAACTTTTTGCGTTGCGATCGTAATGACGAGAGCTTCAAAATGAAACTGGTTTGGATGGATTTGGAGACGGTGGAAATTTGGGCTAAAGTTGGGCGTCGTCCAGTTTTAGTTCCAAACCGGAGCGTCTCGGCGACAACAGAAAATCAAGGTGAGTGTTTATACGCTCACAATTGACTAAAATAATTTTGTATTAGTTAAACTTATTTTCTGAAGTGATATGAAATTTATTGGCTGTTGTTTGGTAGGATTAATTACCATCTGTATTGATGTATGAATTAATTGATAGAAGTTAAATTGACCGTCAAAATAAATTTAAATTGGCAGTATATTACTCGATATTGATAATTATAAAATTGTTGTGAATGTTATTACCTTTATGGTTGATTGGTGGTGATGGATGCTATTGGTCGATATTGGTTGTTTATTTATTTTGATATATCATGCTATCATCATGAATATTGTTTATTGCATATAAAATTGTAAACTGAATCATTTCGAATAAATTAAGGAATAGGTTGAAATGATATACCTATGACATCTATTTGGATTGAAATGATACATATCCATCCTTGAAATTAAAATTGAAATAATTATCCACTTGGCCATAGGTTAGAAAATTATATACGGACACCGGGTTGGTTAAATTAAATGATTTTAAAAGTTGTTTTGAAATTATTTAAATGAATTGATTTTAAGAATAAAATCCAATTTATGGAGATTGAATTATTTTGAATTGAAGATCGAGATGTTGGAATTTAAACTTGGTAAATGAAATTGTTTAATTATTCAAAGTTTAGATTTTTAAGAAAAAGATTGAAATACGACGTAAATTTTCGAAAGTTGATTTGTTTTAAAAGATTGGACTTTTAATCGAACTCTGAATATTTCTAAGAAAATTTATATGAAATGATATTTCAAGTTTGAGTTTGGAATTGAAAATTAATTTGAAATTGAGATTTAATTAATTTGGAATTTAATTGAAATTCAAAGAAATTTGTGAATTGGACTAAATTGAAACTATTGAATTAAATTTGAAGATAAAATTGATCTGAATAGGATTTGAACTGAAATTGATTTGGAATGTAATACTTAAATGAATTCTTGAAATTCGAATGTTAATCTAAGTTTATTGAATTGGAATTGTTCCAGAAATTAAGTAAACTACTTAATACAGATGTGTAATTTGAAGTATATTCTAATTTGAATACGAAATGGTTTTAAAGCGAATCTTATATAAATATATGAACTGTTTTGAAATGTGATATTTTTAAAATTTCGAAATATATTGGAAGTGAATTTGTTTATTTTATGGTTCAAATATGTATTTGAAATTGATTTTTGAAATCGAAATGAGATATTGAGGCGAAAAATGATTTTGAAATCGAAATGAGATATTGAGGCGAAAATGATTTTTGAAATGAAATTGTATACTTTGAGTAGATATGATGATATTTGAATGGATTTGATTTTGAAGCGAATATGATATTTTGATATCAATTATGAATCGATTTGAGATGTAAAAGAGCCACCGGTGTAAAAATACGTAGTTATTAAAGAGACCGGGATCGGATATGGACATACTCTCTGTCGATACCGAAAACCACTTTAATAACTAATACACGCGGAGTGTTGATCCAGAATGAAGTGGATGGTTTTGATGTACGTTGCTGATTTGAAGTAAGAGAACGTTAATGGATGCCTTGACACTTATGTCAAATTTGAAATGACTAAAACAGGAGCCATACCCGTGCCAGTGAGGTTAGCTGCCTCTAGCATTCACACTCCTTCGTATACTATATCTACTTTGTTGTCGATTGGTGATCACCCTTGATTTGGGAGTGATGTGATGCGGTGGGCGATCGTAGCAGCGATGCGTTACCACCAGCCGGAGACGCGAAACGGTAGTATCCTACCTTGGGCATTGCCTCACGTGCCTTGTCATACTTTTACCCTTATGCGCGACCACTACGATTTTGATTTAGTGTTAGTGTATCACGGCGCGTCACTATCCACCGACGGTTTACTGGTGTGTTATATGCAAACTGTACACTAGGGCTTAAAAATGTGTTAAGGGGGATCAATGTAAAGCCTTAACACTATGAAAAATATTTATTTTACTTGATAGACATTACATATATAGCGTATTGTACTACATAGTAGATAGTTTAACGGATCCTTAAGAGATGGAAAATCCCGTAACATCTCTTAAGTTATTGCACTCACGTTGACACTGGATAGGAGATGTCAAACCCCGTAAACATCTCTGACGCCGTCACACTCTTATTTCTTATTCGATTTGACTTACATGAGATATTTTAGTCCTGACTCGAGTGTTTTGTCTTTTCATTACGCTCGGGTCAGCCTGAGCATTTCAGATAAGGTTGAAGATCTATTCTGGAGGACGAAGACGGAGTTTGGTATTACATCATTTGTATTCTGCTACTGTATTATTTTTCCGCTGCATTGTTGTATTATCTCTGATATGTATGTAACTCTGATTTATGATGTATAATAATAATCAAATTTATTTATTTAACAGCTTCATGAACTGTTATTTTATTATTATATCTTGTTCCTTCCGCTGTAAGATTCTGAGTTTGCTTCTGTTCTTTCTCTCCTTTTCTTATTTAATCCCAATAACCATCTGCCTTTTTGAACGGTTTGAGTTGGACATGTGTGGATTATTGTCGACTTGAACGGTCAAAAATGTGGGTCGTTACAGTTGGTATCAGAGCTTTGGTTTAGATTACCTGAGCTCTAGTGGGGAATAACTCGTTGAAATAGGGTTGAAACCTATGAATGAGTTTGAGTGTATATGAGAGAGCGTACTTGTTATTTGCTATAAAATGGTTTTATATTGTGTTGATTTGTTTCGTTGAGTATTTATAAATTTTGGTCGGTACATGGGACGCCATGGCATCGATAGGGATTTCTAAACACTCGAATAGGACAAACTGACATAATATCGTTTTGAATTATATTTTATATAAATATTATTATGAATATATAAATTTTGATTGTATTGGTTGGTAGGAGATGATAATATTAGATTATCGTCGTCAATTGGTTGACTTGTCAATATTTCTAAATTATTGACAAATGAAAAAAAAAATGAATTGGGAAATATAATTGAAAATGGAATTAAATGAATATGATTTTGGATTTGAGAATATAAATTCCAATGTTTGAAATTTGTTGCAAATGGTTTGAAAATAATATACATATTATATGAAAGAAACTCGAATAGGAAAGATTTTAAATGACTTTGAAATGAAATAAGTGATGTATGCCCCCACTTGACGTTTGGAAAATAAGTTTCGGTAATGTGTGCACACATTATCGGCGTTTATTTTTCAAGAGTCCGAGTGGGGGAGACCACTAAATGTTTTCTGTACTCTTCGAATAAACTAGAAATTGAAATTTTTCTAAAATATGTAATAGAATTTAAAGGTTAAAATGAAAATTTAAATTGTAATAGTAAACCTTAATGTGATAAATAATAAATTGAAGATTTGTTAAATAAGCTCAACACTAGAATTTAATGAAAATAAGTTGTATATTATCAACTGCACTAAATTTGCATAACCATAACTTACCTAATATTTAAAAGTTTAAAATGCATATTTTGATAAGTAAGTAAAAAAAATATACAAGTATGATAGTGTAAATAAAATGTGAAGATCAAATTGATAGTTGCAAATATAAAAGAAATTCAAATTGAAAAATGAATAATATATACTTAGTTGATGGTATGAAATTTAATTTGAACAAGCAAAATTATTGAATTAAATCAATGAGGAAAACAAGTAAAGTGAATTATGGAATTTGATATAATCCAAACAAAGTAAATGAATTGAGTAAACTTGATTTGTTTGGAAATGAATAAACCAATTGAGACAAATAAAAGAAATTGATTGACTTGGTGGTAAATTTAGTATGGACGTTAATGTTGTTGTGCTTTGGTTGTAGATGGATGTTAGGTGAGTAAATACGATTCATAATGTAATGGAATTGAATAAATGGAATAAAAATTTAAGTAATTAAATTCAATTTGTAGTAAGGTGATGTTGAATATAATTGAATTCAATTTAATGTGAAGCAAAATTGTCTTGAGTTAAAATGTGGAGGTAATAAAGTGAATAAACCAAAAAACGAATTTAATGTAAACTTATTTCATAAAATATAAAGGAAATTAACAACTTTGGGTTAATGCTTGATTTTCCGGAAACTTTAAATTGGATAGTTTGTATTTGTAATAACAAACAAATGTAAAAATCTAAAATTGTCCGGTATGTGTTGAAACTAAAAGTACCATAACTTTTAAATGAATAATCGGAATTTGATGATCTTGGACTTTTCGGAAAGCTTAGAATCTGTAGCACGACTTTTGTTTAGAGTATTTCAGAAAATTCATTGGTTTACTAGGTTAAAAATGTAAATGTCTATCGTTGTCCTGTGTAAGAATAAGCAAAACCAATAGCATTTGACCTTAGCATTTATGACATAACTTTTTACTGGTGTATCGGATTTTGATGATATTGCACTTTTTGAAAAGCTTAGAACTTAAGCTAAAACTTTTGTTTTAAGAATTTGGTGTTTTAATGTCGTTTAGATGGTCAAAAACGTGACCAAATGTCGCTGACCTGCGCAATTCATTGCCAGGCTGAGGCGTTCCTATTTAGTAAAACGGTCGTAACTTTTGAACGGATGGTCCAAATTTTATGATTTTGGACATTCCGGAAAGCCTGAAACAAATGCAACAGCTTTTATTTAGATTCCATTTTAAAAATTTTATCGTTTAGGTGACCAAAAACTGGGATTTGTTCGCTGTCCTGAATTTAAAATTTTCAGTTTTGAAGTTAAATATGTATATGAATGTTGTTTATGCTAAGTATATCGATCTATCTTTATATGCATGGTTCTGACTTGGTTATTGAGCATTTTAGTAGGTAGCAAAGGGGTTGCGCTTCGCTTGTGGAGCTCGCTTCTGCGCTAAATGCAAAATGTAAGTTAAAATGCTAATAACCGCTTAATAAAAGGTACGTTCTCGGATTACGGTTTATGTTGTGGTATATTATTGTGTTTCCCATGTTTTGGGATGCCTCATTCTTGCAATGAGATGTATATCATGCAATTATTACCACTGTGAAATTTTTCGGTCCTAGCCGCGCAAAGGAGGTGCTGCCGAAATTTTTCAAAAATCCGGGAGTTAGAAAATTTTGTGAAAAGGAAAAAAATCCTATAACTAAATTTTGCAAATAAGTAGAATATTTTGAATGAATTATATCTAGATGATGGTTTCCCCTTCTCCGTTCCTTTTCGAGGACGAAAAGTTTTAAGTGGGGGAGAATGTAACGACCCATATTTTTAACACTTTAAAAATACGAATTAAAATGAAAATTTTGGATAAAAATCCGAAGGAAATAAAATTTTGTGTTGTTAAATGTGAATTTCAGGTTGTAAACCAAATTGGTTATGATTGTAAACAAGAATAAATAAAATGGTAGATTTAATATTGAAGTTATAATATGGAAATCAACGTAAATGAATGTAATTTAATATACTGTGAATTTAAATAAGATGATAGCTGAAGAAAATGAAAGTAAATGAATTATAAACTATTGATAATAAATATATAAGTAAATGGTTGATTCAATAATGAAAGTGTAAATCGAAATAAAAGAATTCATTTGGAATTAAATAACTTGAATTTGAATTACAATATAATTGAACGCTGAATCTAATATAATCTTTTATATTGGATTTATAATGGAAAACTGCATTGTAAAAGATTGTTAATTACTATGAAATTAAAAATGGAATTTGTGAACAATTGAAATTTGATTTAAAATTTAATAATTTAAAATTGGGAATTTTATATTGAAATTAAACAGTCGAATAATTTATTTTTCGAATATTGGATTTAATTAGACAATTAAATCGATAATTTAATAAGTTAAATTTCAGAAATAATTGAAATCGAGTTGAATATGATTGAAAATGATTTGTAAAATTTTTTCTTATCATATTGGAGTTATAGTAATGTTATAGAACTTTTAAAATTGAATTTAAAGTTAATTTGTGAAAATTGAATATTTTAATATTTAATTATCGACTGAAAAATAGCCATTTTTCGAACAGTCTCAGAATTGAACGAAACTCGTTCCATTGGATCCGTAATAATTTGTTATTGTCGGATTTCAATTTTCGTACCAGTCGGAGTTATCGTTTGACCGTGGCAGCTCGAAACGCATCGAATTGTTTTTAATATTAATTCGGCGAGAGAAAATAGTCATTTTTCAAAAAGTCTCGGATTTCGATGAAATCAGTTTCATCGGATCCGTAATGTCATATTATTGTAGAGTTTCAAATTTCGTGTCAATCGGATTTATCGTTTGTCCGGGGCGAGCCCAAACGCACAGAAATTTGATTAACCGATTTAATTTTAAATCGATCGTTTATTGCCGTAACTCGCATAGATGATCGAATTAGCTTCCGAAACCTGTTCCATTGTGTTCGGAACGCGGGGTAAACCTTAGAAACGTCAGTCGGCACGCTTCGTTTGGAGTTCGGAAAATCCGGGATGAATAGTGTCGCGTATTTTTCTATAAAAGCCCCTCACTTTCTCTATTTTCCAAAAACCCTAGGGTTTCAGCCCTTAGCCGCCACTTTTAATTCAATGGCCAGAAAATTTTGAAACTTCTTTCCTTAATATCTCTCAATCCGTTCAACGAAATCGAAAAATTCCAAAAGCAAAAGTGTAGATCTCGGCGAGCTCTTCAAATCCATACGGAGATGATCGAAAACGGAGCAACGGATCAACGGGAATTTGCATTTAAAGTTTCGTGTTTGTCCTCGATTTGCGTGCAGCAGAGATGGCCGAGCTCCACCCTACTCTGGCCGATGGTAGCCTCCTTGAAGGCCTTCGAAGTGGTGTATCCTGATCGAAGTGGAAGTGCTCGTGGTGGCCTCGAAAATTGAGGGAATAAGGGCGGCTATGGGTTGTTGGTCACGTTCTTTGACCTGGGGAAGATGAAGCAAAGGAGCGGCCAGATCTGAAGCAAGAGGGATGGACGGCCCAGATCTGATGAGGTTTAAAATTATAAAAGAAAATTGTAAATATTTATAAAATAAATTCGTGTTAACTTCAAAAATGTATAACTTTTTCATACGAGGTCCGATTGGTACGAAACTTTTTGCGTTGCGATCGTAATGACGAGAGCTTCAAAATGAAACTGGTTTGGATGGATTTGGAGACGGTGGAAATTTGGGCTAAAGTTGGGCGTCGTCCAGTTTTAGTTCCAAACCGGAGCGTCTCGGCGACAACAGAAAATCAAGGTGAGTGTTTATACGCTCACAATTGACTAAAATAATTTTGTATTAGTTAAACTTATTTTCTGAAGTGATATGAAATTTATTGGCTGTTGTTTGGTAAGATTAATTACCATCTGTATTGATGTATGAATTAATTGATAGAAGTTAAATTGACCGTCAAAATAAATTTAAATTGGCAGTATATTACTCGATATTGATAATTATAAAATTGTTGTGAATGTTATTACCTTTATGGTTGATTGGTGGTGATGGATGCTATTGGTCGATATTGGTTGTTTATTTATTTTGATATATCATGCTATCATCATGAATATTGTTTATTGCATATAAAATTGTAAACTGAATCATTTCGAATAAATTAAGGAATAGGTTGAAATGATATACCTATGACATCTATTTGGATTGAAATGATACATATCCATCCTTGAAATTAAAATTGAAATAATTATCCACTTGGCCATAGGTTAGAAAATTATATACGGACACCGGGTTGGTTAAATTAAATGATTTTAAAAGTTGTTTTGAAATTATTTAAATGAATTGATTTTAAGAATAAAATCCAATTTATGTAGATTGAATTATTTTGAATTGAAGATCGAGATGTTGGAATTTAAACTTGGTAAATGAAATTGTTTAATTATTCAAAGTTTAGATTTTTAAGAAAAAGATTGAAATACGACGTAAATTTTCGAAAGTTGATTTGTTTTAAAAGATTGGACTTTTAATCGAACTCTGAATATTTCTAAGAAAATTTATATGAAATGATATTTCAAGTTTGAGTTTGGAATTGAAAATTAATTTGAAATTGAGATTTAATTAATTTGGAATTTAATTGAAATTCAAAGAAATTTGTGAATTGGACTAAATTGAAACTATTGAATTAAATTTGAAGATAAAATTGATCTGAATAGGATTTGAACTGAAATTGATTTGGAATGTAATACTTAAATGAATTCTTGAAATTCGAATGTTAATCTAAGTTTATTGAATTGGAATTGTTCCAGAAATTAAGTAAACTACTTAATACAGATGTGTAATTTGAAGTATATTCTAATTTGAATACGAAATGGTTTTAAAGCGAATCTTATATAAATATATGAACTGTTTTGAAATGTGATATTTTTAAAATTTCGAAATATATTGGAAGTGAATTTGTTTATTTTATGGTTCAAATATGTATTTGAAATTGATTTTTGAAATCGAAATGAGATATTGAGGCGAAAAATGATTTTGAAATCGAAATGAGATATTGAGGCGAAAATGATTTTTGAAATGAAATTGTATACTTTGAGTAGATATGATGATATTTGAATGGATTTGATTTTGAAGCGAATATGATATTTTGATATCAATTATGAATCGATTTGAGATGTAAAAGAGCCACCGGTGTAAAAATACGTAGTTATTAAAGAGACCGGGATCGGATATGGACATACTCTCTGTCGATACCGAAAACCACTTTAATAACTAATACACGCGGAGTGTTGATCCAGAATGAAGTGGATGGTTTTGATGTACGTTGCTGATTTGAAGTAAGAGAACGTTAATGGATGCCTTGACACTTATGTCAAATTTGAAATGACTAAAACAGGAGCCATACCCATGCCAGTGAGGTTAGCTGCCTCTAGCATTCACACTCCTTCGTATACTATATCTACTTTGTTGTCGATTGGTGATCACCCTTGATTTGGGAGTGATGTGATGCGGTGGGCGATCGTAGCAGCGATGCGTTACCACCAGCCGGAGACGCGAAACGGTAGTATCCTACCTTGGGCATTGCCTCACGTGCCTTGTCATACTTTTACCCTTATGCGCGACCACTACGATTTTGATTTAGTGTTAGTGTATCACGGCGCGTCACTATCCACCGACGGTTTACTGGTGTGTTATATGCAAACTGTACACTAGGGCTTAAAAATGTGTTAAGGGGGATCAATGTAAAGCCTTAACACTATGAAAAATATTTATTTTACTTGATAGACATTACATATATAGCGTATTGTACTACATAGTAGATAGTTTAACGGATCCTTAAGAGATGGAAAATCCCGTAACATCTCTTAAGTTATTGCACTCACGTTGACACTGGATAGGAGATGTCAAACCCCGTAAACATCTCTGACGCCGTCACACTCTTATTTCTTATTCGATTTGACTTACATGAGATATTTTAGTCCTGACTCGAGTGTTTTGTCTTTTCATTACGCTCGGGTCAGCCTGAGCATTTCAGATAAGGTTGAAGATCTATTCTGGAGGACGAAGACGGAGTTTGGTATTACATCATTTGTATTCTGCTACTGTATTATTTTTCCGCTGCATTGTTGTATTATCTCTGATATGTATGTAACTTTGATTTATGATGTATAATAATAATCAAATTTATTTATTTAACAGCTTCATGAACTGTTATTTTATTATTATATCTTGTTCCTTCCGCTGTAAGATTCTGAGTTTGCTTCTGTTCTTTCTCTCCTTTTCTTATTTAACCCCAATAACCATCTGCCTTTTTGAACGGTTTGAGTTGGACATGTGTGGATTATTGTCGACTTGAACGGTCAAAAATGTGGGTCGTTACAGTTAAACTAGATACAACGGAAGAGTAACACGATACATCAGATACAAATCAGAATACATCACTGGAATCATCGAATGCTGAAAGCAGGATAGATGGCTGGATCTTCAAGCAAAGCTCCAACTCCAAAGGTGAGTCTCGAATACTGGTACACTCAGTCTGACCCGAGCGTAAAGCAAAACACAAGACACTCGAGTCAGGATTAACATTCTTATATTAATAAATCCAACTCAAGTGAAATAGCAATTGAAATACAAGTAACTCAAAGGATGTTTGGAATAACCATCCTTTAAGGATCCGTTAAACTATCTACTATGTAGTAGTGTACGATAAGTAGGTAATGTCTATCAGTAATATAAAGATATCAAAATAGCATTAAGTCATAGCCCATTCCACCCTTAACACATTTTTATTCCCAAAAGCATATACAAGACCGTAGTTTCCCCAAAACCGGAAGTCACTAGAGGGCAATCCATATACTAAAGGTACAAATCAAAATCGTAGTGGTCGCGCATAAATGGAATACAAGTATGACAAGGCACATGAGGCTATACCCAAGGTAGTGATACTACCGTTCGCCTGATCCGGACTGGTGAGAACGCAACGCCGCAGCGCCCGCAACACCGTGAAACAACACTCCCAAAATCAAGGGTGCACCAATCGACAACAAGTAATAAGTAGTTCGAAGAAGTGTGTCCACTTGAGGTAGCAAATCCTCCATTGGCCCGGCACAGCTCCTGTTTTAGTCATTTCCAATTTGACACAAGTGTCAAGGCTATCCATCATCGTTCTCTTTCTTCAGTCATCACGTACATCATTCCAACCACTTCATTCTGGATCATCACTCCACGTATAGTTATTAAAGTGGTTTTCAGTTTAGATAGAGAGTATATCCATAACCAAATTCCGGTCTCTTTAATAACTCCCGTAAGTATACACCGATTGGTCGTTTGTATATTTCAAAACCAAATCAATTTCAATTTCAATTGGAATTTACAAATCAACATTTCAATTGTCTTTCTAAACCAATTTCCCCAATTTACGTTTCAAAACTTCCAATTTACCGTTTCCAAATCTTATAGTTCAATTTCAATCTTTATATTGAAAACAATTCAAATATTGATTCAAGTTCGTACAAAAGATTCATTTCGAAATCATTTAAATCAATTTAGTTTTAACATTCAAATCAATTTAAATTCATTTATCGATTTCATTTAATATTCGTAAAGTAAATTTATCATTCAAAACAATTTCCATTAAATTTCCAAATCATTAAATCAATTCTTAAGTTCAACTTTATTAAATCAAAATTTACAATTTTGAATTAAACTAAATTCATCAAATCAAATTCTTTCAATTTCAAGTCTTACATTAATTCCAAAAATATCACATTTTATTTCTTGTTAAAGAAATTCAATTTCACTTATTTACTTCTTAAATAATTTTTCAAACTTAATTAATAAAGAAAACTCAATCTCGATTATTTACGAAGAAAAATTCACTTATTCAAAAGTTCAATTTCTCTTATTAAAGAATTCAATTCAATTGATCATTAAATCATTCAATCTCATTTAATTATTAAATAATTCAAAACTTAATTATTAAATAATTTCAAAGTTTAATAATTTCAAACTTAATTATAATTTCAAACTTAATTATTAAATTATTTCAAAGTTTAATAATTTCAAACTTAATTATTAAATCATTTCAAAGTTTAATAATTTCAAACTTAATTATTAAATCATTTCAAAGTTTAATAATTTCAAACTTAATTATAATTTCAAACTTAATTATATCATTTCTCAAATTTAACAACATTCTTTCATCAATTACATTGTTAATATTTTATTTCAGATTATTTAAATATTAACATTTTCCTTTCATTAAAAATTCAAATTTCAACTTCATTTCAAAACCATATTATTTATTCAAATAAAATATTCATTTTATTTTTAAATCAAATTATTGACCAATCGGGTTTTATTTAATTTCCTATCCTAGGTCAAAGTTCAATTTGGGTATTTATCATTTCAACCCGATTCCAATCCAATTCAAAATCAAAACATACAAAGGGAACTTGCAGTGTGATAACTGGGATGGTGTCAAAGTAAATAAACAAGCAATAACGACAATCAATAACAATCCAATAATCAATTCAAATAATCTCGAAATAACCGTATTAATTCGCATTGTTATTTGTACGAATTAATATAATTATTTCTAGAATCTACACTATCATTTCATGTAGATTAAAGATTATTACATTACGGTTTTCACTTGTCATCTATTTACAATTTCATACATCATCAATATAACAACATACATTCAGTGGTTCAAAATGTAATTAAACAAATACTACGTGTCAATAAATTTAAAAGTTAAAGGGGTCATATTATACAAATGTCAGTTAATCAAATTTAACATTTAACTATCCTATATCAAGTTCAATTGCATACTATTTAACATTTTAACATTAACAATTTAACGTCCAATATAAACATCAACAATCAATCATTTATCAGCTAAACTGTATTATCATCGCATAAATAATTAACAGATAATGGTGTCAGATGTCACAGGTGAACTGATACAGGCAATAGCATATATAACAGTGTAATTAACTAACAGCAGCATATTTCAATTGTCGTTTCAATTGAAATCAAATCTAATGAATAAAAGAACGTTAATCGTGAGTGAGTTCTCACCTTTCGAGGCTAGATAGATTTCAGAAGGTGACACGGATACGCACACTGATACGGACACTAAAATCGAATTTCGAATCCACGCAAAGCAAAATCGGCATGAATTTCAACGATCAAAGCTGATTGGCCCGAATTTGTGACAACAGATCAGAATAGAACTGGAACGATAAAGATAAACTGTATAAGCGAATTGTATAACCGTCTATATTATATATACATGTATGTTTTTTTTCAAAATTCGTTATTACAAATTAAAACACACACATAAATGCTTACTTTTTAAACATATATACATTATATTTTGAAATACATATAATTGCAAAATACTTACTTTATAAACCAATATATACAATTTCCAAAGCCATCATTTTCCAGTAAAAGAACATCAAAGTATATGACTAGCATGCATATTCTTGAACATATAAACAGACCACTATCTACTAGCAAACTATAAAACACATACACACAAACTTATCCATGATAAAATATATAGCATAAATCTGTAAATATAAATATCTTACAAAACTATCACTTTATTTTAAAACGTATACATAAAGAAAATTTACGAATGCATATTTATTCAGATCGTAACAAGTATGCAAGCACTTTATACCCAAACCATACTCCTATATGAAAACTTAATATATTACTTTAAGATCCACCCTTATTGTGAAACTCATATTAAGTTTAAGCGTAAGCATATAAAAATCAAAACATGTATATCTCAAACTTCAAAATGTAAACGTAACCATAAATAAAATACATTGTATCGGTATAAGCAAGTTAGACAACATATATATAAAATCGAGCAGATTGGAGATAAACTTATATATAAAACATAATCTAATATATACATATAAAATAACCTATCATATAATACGACTTACATATACAGGCTAGAATAAACACTTATACGACTTGTACTTTCTTATTTACATATGACAGTAAATCCCTTAATAAACTAACTAGTTTACATAACATATATAAATATGTATATATATCTAAATATTTTTTTTTCGTACAAATATATATTATTATTCTTATCACAAACAGACTATATACAGCAGGTGGTACTCGGCATGCAAAAGTAAAATTTGAAATGATAATAGCATTTGGCTGGGAAGTTCATTATCATAGTCTAAAATTCCAGGCCTTGGGATTCCAAAGTGCGGAAAGGGAGTTTCCTGCAATACCAGGGCAATTAAAAATTCAACGTTCTCTTGAAAATATATACTGGCCGACTTGGTAGGATACTAATGAAATGCAACCAAGGATAGCTGGATGCTTCACATTCTCTCATAAAGGATTAGGTACATTAGCACATGAGCTGCATTTATATGTATTAATAAATTTACATATATATACTAACCGGTCAATATATATATCTACACACACTTAAAACAATTACATACAACTCACGCACCCATAATTACATAATATTATACCTTTACAAACATACAGTTTAAAACTTTATAATATGAACTTTGTAACTTAGATTATGTACAGAACTTATGTATAATATATACTATAATTGTATAAATATAATGACAGCAACTAATTATATATGTAAACGCATATATATATAAATATACTTACCCAAAAATATAAAAGAGGATATAGCGGTTATGCATAGGTCCGAGGAGGAGGAGAAGGTAACGATGGGAAGAACGGTGCTTGGTCGGAGGTGGAGGGAGATGACGGTGTGAAGGACGGATGAGGCAGACTGGGTGAGATGGTGGAGGATGAGGGGACGTGGCTGACTGTGACGTGGCCGAGGGGGTGGCCATAGGCGGTTGTGGTAGGTGGTCGGTCAATGTGAAGTGGAGGCGTGGGTTGTCAGGGGTTCTCGTGTTTGCTGCTGTTTCCGGGTGGACGTGGTGCTCGTATGAGCTGGGTGGTGAGCGGGGGAGAGGAAAGGAAGACAGGGCGGAAGATGAAGGAGGTGGAGGCGGAAATGGGAAAGACAGAGGAGGGACGAGCGTGGACACGTGGGTGGAAAGATGGGCCGGATCTGGTGAGTGGCATCGGTTCAAGTGAAAGAGGGAGGGAGGTCGCAGGCATGGAAAATGAAGGGAGATAGAAGAATAGAAGGTCAGAGAGAAATTTCAATGCAAGAAAGTATTAGTGGAAAAAAAAAGTCACAGCGCACATAAAATATCCACGATTGAAATTAGGAATTGTAAAAGTCTTGGAAACACAAAGTTGCATGCGTGAGTTGCTGAAAATAAATGCCAAATGGCCATTGGTTTAATACACGGTAGGAATTGAATGGCCACAAGAAATCAAAAGGCACGAAACGTGCACCGATACGGTTACCGTTTCGTAAATTCCTCCGCTTATCGGACAACAAAATACCGGATTGAATATACCGTAGAGATCAGCGCGACAAGACGATCAAAACGGTATACAAATATCAGTGGTATGATTGAATTATAAAAATTCGAATTTTCTAATAACGGAAAATGTAAGAAAAACGCTGAAAAATAAGATCGACGGAGCCAAAGATGTCCGAATTTGGAAAAACGACAAACTGACATCTTGCTCAGAAGATGGGTTAGAATTTTTCTATGTAAAAATATTTAGGTTTCGGAAACATTTTATTTTCAACGCTTTTTAACTGATTAAATTGAAGTGAATTTATGCGCGAAATAAATTTTCATATTTTCGGACGAAAATTTACCAGTTGTTATGTTTAACTAGACGTATTCCAAATATTAAATTTTTATTTCAAAATTTTATCGTTTAAAATTTCACAAAATTTCAACTAATTACGTTATTAAAACAGTTGAAATTTACGGGTCGTTACACATTATACTCAAGAAATTCTAGAGGAAATATGCTGAGCTTTAAGGATATAAGAATGAATGGTTCCCATATTAAAACTATAAATGAAAACAACAAAGAATATCTTTGTGTTATTTCTAGAATAGAAAGCTAGAAGCTTATTTTAAGAAAATTTGGTACAGTTTCAATTGGATTATATTTCATGAAAATTGGCATATTTGAATCCTACTCTATAAACATGAGCCAGAAGCACACAAATACAAAGGCACTGATCCTTTGGCAAGATCGATTGGGTCATCCTGGGTCAACTATGATGCGTAAAATCACCAAAAAATCAAATGAGTATGATTTATCAAGCCAATTGAATTTACTAAGTGATTAATTATATGCTCCATGTGTACAAGGAAAATTAATCACTCAACCTTCATATAGTAAAACCACTTCTGAATCTCTAACATCTCTATAAAGAATTCAGTGTAATATACGTGATCCAATCCACATTAATCCACCTTGAATGTGGACTGTTTAAATATTTTATGGTATTAATTGATGCATAACCTCATTGGCCACACGTATGTTTGCTTTCTACAAGAAATATGGCGTTTGCAAATTACTTGCTCAAATAATCAAATTGAGAGCATACTTCCCTTAGATTAAATCAATTCGAATAGATAATGCAGGAGAATTAACATCTCAAGTACTTGATCATTATTGTCTATCATTGGGAGTTTAAGTTGAACATCCAGTAACTCATGTTCACACTCAAATTGGTCTAGTAGAATCATTAATTAAGCATTATAACTTATTGCAAGACCACTGATTATTCAATCAAAGCTACCTATTTCAGCTTGGGACATGCAACTTTTCATGCATTAAAATTGATTAAAATTAGAGCAACTACTTATCCTTAATTTTCAACACTACAGCTTTTAACCGAATTCCAACCAAATATTTCACATTTACGAAAATTTGGTTGCGCTATGCATATGCTCATTAGTCCTCTACTTTGTACAAAAATGGATCCTAAACATAGGTTGGGAATTTATGTGGGATTTAATTCACCCTCGATAATTCGTTATCTTGAACCTCTCACAAGTGATGTCTTCATTGCACGATTTTCAGCCTGTAAATTTGATGAGACAATCTTCCCGCCGTTAGAAGAAGGAAAGATCGTTCCAATAGAACGAAGTGAAATACCATGGAATAATCCATCTATGTCTCATTTGGATCCACATACCAAACAACGCCAATATAAGGTGCAAAGAATTTTGCATCTTAGGAATATTGCAAATCAAATGCTAGATGCATTTAGCGATGATGCAAAAATAACTAAATCTCACATTCCAACAATAAATGCACCAGCTAGAATTGAAGTCCCAAATGGACCAATGATAACAAATGAATCTAAAGCAAGACAAAAGCATGGAAGACCGATTGGTACTATACTTAGCGCCTATAAGAAGAAAATCTAATGAAAAATCATAAATTGATAAACCTCCCGAAGTGGTCATAAATGATCCAAAAGATCATTTAAATGAAAATTTCAATTCTTCTAAAAATGTCGAAGGAACTATTATCCCATAAGTTAAAATAAAAGCTTCCGAAAATAAAATGGTAACTAATAATAATGAGATCCCAATAGTTTATACAAACTATGGAGAAAAATGGGACCGAAGTAAAATAATAATCGATGATGCATTCTCATTCCCAATAGCTACTGAAATAAATGAAAGTCATGACTATAATGAGAATAATGATATTAAACCAACTAGCATAAATGAATGTCGAAAAAGACATGATTGGGCAAAAATGGAAAGATGTTATCCTAGTTGAGCTAGATTCACTTGGAAAACATCGTGTATTTGGACCGATAGAGAAAACACCAAAAAATATTAAACTAATAGGTTATAAATGAGTATTCATTAGAAAATGAAATGATAAAAATGAAATTGTGAGATAGAGGGCATGACTTGTCACATAAGTTTTCCTGTAGAGACTAGGTTTTGAATTTAAAGAAACGTACTCTCCTGTTATGGATGTCATAACATTTCAATATTTGACAAGCCTTGTAGTTTCTGAAAAAACTTGATATAAGATTAACTGATGTTGTGACAACTTATCTTTACCATAAATTAGACACCGATATTTACATGAGAATTCCAAACGAATATAAGTTGCCTATAGCAAAATCGAAGTCGATGTACTCATTAAAATTGAGACTATCATTATATGGTTTGAAAATTTTTGAAAGAATGTGGTATAACCGTCTTAGAAAATATTTGGTAAAAGCTGGATATAAAAACAATCTTATTTGTCCATGTGTCTTTATAAAGAAATCATAAAGGGATTTGCTAATTTAGCAGTTTATGTTGGTGATATATGTTTGATTGGGACTCCAGAAGAGATTGATGAAACAATAAATTATTTAAAGAAAGAATTTGAAGTGAAATATCTTGGTAAAACTAAATACAGTCTCGATGTACAAATCGAGCGTAGTACTAATGGCATACTGATCCATCAGTCAAACTACATTGAGAAAATCTTGAAGCGTTTTCAAGTAGACAACCTATCCACTTAGTACGTCTATGGTCGTCAGATCTTTGGATATTAAAAAGGACCATCACCGTCTAAAAGAAGATGATAAAAATGTGATTGGTCCAAAAGTACCATATCTTAGTGCCATTGGTTCATTATTATATATAGCCCAATGCACGAGACCAGATATTGCATTCTCAGTAAATCTTCTAGCAAGAAACAATTCGGCACCAATGAAAAGACACCGGCATAGTATAAAACGTATCATGAGATATTTTCGTGGAGTGACAAATTTAGGCTTGTTTTATTCCAACGTAGGTAACAATTCGAATCTAGTTGGATATGCTGATGCAGGTTATCTTTCTGATCCATATAAAGCAAGATCTCAAACTAGGTATGTGTTTAGTAACAGTAGTGCAACTATTTCATGACGATTTACGAATCAAACATTGATAGTAACATCATCCATTTATTCTAAAATACTAGCACTACTTGAAGCAAGTCAAGAATGTATTTGGTTAAGATCATTAATTGAGCATATTCAAAATATATTCAACTTCCCTCAGCTACAAAAGGATCAACAAATATTTATGAAGATAACGCAGCTTGCGTAGCTCAGATTCCGACAAGTTACATTAAGAATGGTAGGACGAAACATATTTCTCCTAAATTATTCTTCACACATGAACTACAAAAGGATAATAAGATAGAGCTGAAACAAATCCGATTCCAAGAAAATCCAACAAATTTATTGTGACGACCCACCTTTTTGGACGGTTTAAATCGACAATAAACCACACATGTCAACTTAAACCATTCAAAGGAGAGGATTGTTAATGAGATAAATAAGAAAAAGAAGAGAAAAGAATGAAAAACAAAACACAGAATTCCACAGCGGAATGACAAAATATAATAATCAAATAAACAGTTCATGAAGCTATTTTACAAATACATTTGATTACACTTTTATAATACAAATCAGAGTTATACATACAACATGTATAATAGGATAATGCAGCGGAACAAAATGATGCAGTGAAATAATAATAATATAATACTAAACTCTGTCTTCGTCCTCCAGAACAATGTCTTCAACACTGAAAAGCTCAGGCTGACCCGAGCACAATGAAAACCAATGCACTCGAGTCAGAACTAAAAGATCCTATGTAAGTTATATCAATCTTAAATAGAAAAATATGAGTGCAATAACTTAAGAAATGTTACGGGATCTTCCATCTCCTATCAAGTGTACAACATGAATATAATTATTTAAGAGATTTCAAATAATTTGAAATACCAAATTTAACCACTTTAAATAAAATATATCTAAAGTTTAAATCAAAAACCTAAACCTTTCAAATAATTCAATTCCAATACATAATCCAAATTCAAGACATCGTATGGGTATATATCATTTTACCCAGTATCCCAATCAAAAATTTCACATCAATAAAGAAATCACTCGGGTTTATTATTTCATCCCATAACGATTTTCCCTAATCTATAAGATCAATTGTGTATGTATCATTCAACCCATAGTGATAACAAATTTATAGGCATAAAAAAACATCCAATCGCCTGCAAATCCGTATCCTTTGAGTCGACACTATTCTCCAAACATATCAACTCAAAGTGAGCGGAAATACGGACCATTATGGTTAAAGAAGAACAAGGTAGAAGAAGAATGTAGAAACAACATCAGAATCTCACAAACGCAGCGGAACAATATATAATAGATAATAACTGATCTTTACACAAAAGAAACTGTATCTGTTTATACATACATCATCAGAATATAACATCAGAGCACAACACAATCAACATCACAACTCAGGACAGTTATAATCACTTATCCTCACAAAACTGGCTATACAGCATATGATACACAGCGGAATACATCAAATACGTGTGATACGTCTCGCCATCCAGCTCGTCTCCTGAGCTCCACAACATCTTATCATGTATCCTATAATACTCGGTCTGACCCGAGCATTATAATATAATAACACCCGAGTCAGTCTGGAAAACCAGCGTGAGAAAATGCACTCAATTGGATTATTAAAGTTTTCCAAACCTTTTGAAATCAAAAGCATCTCGTAAGACCACACCATAAATAAACATGTCGGATGTTTACCTTACGATAGCCAAAACACTTTCTTATCAAATCCATCTGATATTATAATAGTGTCTATATACAAATACTTATTCAAATAGCTGAAATTGTTACATGATTAAATTCCAGCATACTAGCCACAAAGTGGGTTATACAAACAAAATCCGTAAAAGGCACGTCGGGAGAATGGATTTCCAGCTAATGAATAGGCACTGGGGTACCACCTGTCACAGTACCTGGTCTAGATCAGCGTACCGAGGACCACACCCGATCCCCTGCAACAAAAGACCGGAACTACCCCTTACTGGATAATTCCGAGTAAGATCACGCCGCGGTTGGGATCAGCAACCACCCACTAAGCCGAAATAAAAGGGACATCTAGACAAGGATGACCTCACCCTAATGGATGCTACCCACATAGCCTTGCTGCATAACCCCTAATTTTCAGTCATTCCCGGTTGATGAGGCTCGAGGCTAAGCGTTACCTTTTTAGAACATATCCCTTGGAATGCTCATCGTCCACCTGACGATGTTCCGAAAGCATTCATCCATACAAGTCCGTCCTGCGTTCGAACGGAACCGAAGGCACTACTCCTACTACATCCATTTTGGAATCATCCTCAGGATTAGTAGCGACTAGCCCTTGCACTTCACTGCTCCATCTTCGACTCCAAACTCATTTTCCCTATGAAAACGTACAAACCGAATCGATGTGGTTTTTGGAAAATAAATCCCGATCCCGGTCTCTTCGAAACGATCAGCGCATTGACCAATATTGATAGTCGGTTATTTAACTATCAAATAACATTCACAAAAAACCATCAAACATAAATAATTTTCCAAATTATTTATTGACCTCAAAATATCTTCGCAAGATATATTTCCATTTTCAACCCTTTTGAAAACAGTTCAAACCATCTTTCCCTCACGAAGTAAAATTTCTAAATATTTCTATTTCCACTGAAATCACCAAGTACAAACACTTTAGATTTTAAAAATATTTTAAAACACTTTATTATAAAATATACTTTAAATTAAAGACTACTTTAATACTTTATTCAAAAATTTATACTTTGAGAATATTTTAAATAAAGCTACTTTATAAAACTAAATTTTCATCTTTCAAAACATAATACCAAGTCACCTTTAAATAATTACTACTAAAATAAATTTTGAAAAATACTTACTTTAAAATTTAAACATTTAAAAATAATAGATTTTCCAAAACATACCTTTAAAACAACTTTGAAACTTTAACTTATACTTAAGAATTTGCTTTGAAAACATACTTGGCTATACAGGGAAATATACTTCTCTCTCACATCTTTAAAAATAAATCACTATTTATTTTTAACCAAATTTACTCATTCCTTTAATAAATTCCCACCGTGAATTTATTTCTCCAAATATCCACTGATATATTTCTTCACTTTTATAAACCCAGTTTATAAATCCAAAGTCTCACTTCTCTTTTAAAAATTCCAGTTTAAACACTTAAATCAATTCCCAAATTGATTTCCAATTTATTTCACTTTTAAATAAAATTTCCTTACTTACTCCATTTATTTCAAAATCCATTAACTTTAAATTTCATTTCTTTATTATGATTTAAAAATCTCTTTTAACTGAGAATACCAATTCAGACTTCCCAAATTCCTTTCTTACCCTTTTTAAATAAATTTAACCCTTGAATTTTTAAAATAAATTCTTCATTTCCTTAAAATAATAATGCTTGAGTTTTAAAATTCATTGTTTCTCGGTTATTTCAAAATCCCTTTTCCATACTCGGAATTTATTTACTAGAATTTAAAAATCACTTTTATTCTTTCCAATTCATTCTTTAATTTATTCAAATTCTCGATAATTATTTTACTTAAAAATTCACTTCTTTATTTGCTTTTCCAAAATCAAATTCTATATAATTTGGTACCGAAATATTCAAGCAAACCATAACATTCAATATTCCAATTATCAGTATAATTCATCACAGAATATCAAATATTCATAACACAGAATATTATCCAGTTGGATCCCTCCAACCTGTTTCCCTGCATCCACAAATGTTAGCACAATACCAATTCCACTTCGAGGTGGAATATCGCGGTATATGGGATTAATAAAATATCATCTGCTATTATGCGACGCATAGGGTCTCATCCGCTATATAATGCGAGAAATCAATCACTCCAATATATACTATATACTACTATATAATATATCACATCCAATCAATGCAATCATCCAACTAATTTCTTTTAAATTTAACCATTTAAATTTAAATTAAACCCAGATGAGTGAGATTAACTCACCTTGAATTTTTTCCAAGTTGCTAATCATTCCAATTTAATTCCAGCTGACTTTGAAAAATTCCAACGCTACCGATCTTAAGATATTTTAACCCTATATAAATGAATTTCAAATTTTATTAGCATTTGACATAATTTAAATTACCATTCGCCTTCTCAGTTTAAATTTTAAATTTATTGGCTAAATAAAACATTAAATTTACTTTACTATTTAATTTTCTGGTTAATGAACTAAAATCAATATATTAAGTTAATGGTTTAAAATTGAGTACTATTAAATTAAAAATGTCCAAAATAAATTAACCATCGCATAGCAACTTATCGAATTTGTAAATACTCCATCTTAATATACTTTATACTATATATATATACACATCGTCATACTATCTATTTAAAATTTAACAGTAAGATTTTAAAATGTGTAAACAACCATTATATTTTTTTCAAATATATATATATATATATATATTGGTTAACTAGAATAAATTAAAAGAAATATCACTGCTACCTTACTGCCTATATTAATTATTGTTTTCTTAAATATATTTAAATTGAAATATATATATATATATATGTGTATGTATATAAAGACTGCAGTTCAACCTTAGAGTAAATTTTTATTTTCATTCATTTTTTTTCTTTCTACAAATATATATATGAATATTTATTTATTCAAATTTTAAATTTGTAAACAAGGATTATTACCTCATTTATCGAGTACTCAAAGACGAACTTGATGCCGAAACCCTTCCACCTCCATCGCGCTGCCACATCCTATTGCAAAGTCGACTAACCCAGATACGAGTTTCTCTTCGATGTCGACATCCTCACGCTGCTTTGTCGTGTGTTGATATCGCGACTCCAACTCGCGATTCTGCCGACCAATCTTGATAACGGCCACGACATCTCGTGTACGCGGACCCACTCGAGCTACCATCTCAACTTTGTTCGCCATCCAAAGTCGCGGGGTCTTGCATAGGAATGATCGGGAACCCTAGTTCGAATGGCGCTGTCGAACAGAGGGTAGGAGTGTTGATTGGATGAATTGAAGAAGGGGAGACTCGCGACTTCGATTCGAAGCGTCGGCCGTTAAACTTTTTTTTAAACAAACGAACTAATTTCGTGAATGAAGAGAGATTTGGGGAGAAGCAGCTTCGAACTGGAGGGAATTGAAAGGTTGCTCGAGATGTTATAACGAAGTATTGAATTTTATTTTATTTTCGTTTCCTAGATTTAGGGCCAACAACATTTTCTTTCTCTACTTGGTTTTAAAAAGGAAAGTGTGTTGAGGAAGAAACGAGCAAAAAGTTCTGACGTGAGAAAGAAAGTAGGATGATGTGAAGGAATGTCGGCTGGTGGAGGTTGCTTGTATTGGAATATACATATAAAATTTAAATTGAATTCAAATTATCTCAATGAATGCAACTTCCAATCTCGAACTCCTAACGAGGCATGCTGCCAGGCATTTATAATGTTATACCCTTATTCCAAATGCAATAGAAAAGGTTTCGAGTCCTAATTCGATCGTATGGAGAAGATAGCTTTTGGACCCAGTTATTATATTAAATTTTCGATATATTTTTCAACGCGTTTATATATCGTACGCTCACACAACAACTCCAAACACTATTAAAATTGAAATCCGATAATAATACAATATTACGGATCCAATGGAACTGGTTTCGTCGAATTCCGAGACTGTGCCTCGGAAGGCTATTTTTAAATATCAATTTAAACGATAAAATTTCAAAACTTAACAGAACACTTCCAAATTCAAGTTTAACACTTTTACTATCTTCAGTACTATCAATATAAATTTTACAAGCCTTCAAATTATTTTTAACTGGCTTAAAGCTCCAGATTCAACATTTTACACATCTTCAAATTATTTAATTTAATAATCAAATTACCCAATAAATAGTTATATTTGAAATTCAAGTTAGAAATTCACTCTTGAATATTTAAAATCAATTAAATATTTCGATTTCAAATATCCAAAAATTACGGGTCGTCACATTCCTCCCCCTTTAAAAGAATTTCGTCCCCGAAATTACTAGTTAAGAAGAATGATTCAATCCCCATTAACTAATTTTTTTTCAAAACCAAACGGTTTTAATCATCTTTCCAAAATAATCTTTCCATTAAAGACACATTATTACTCTTATTAACTTTCCAAACTTATCCATAAGTCCCAACAATATCACTTACTTAACAATTCAGATTTAAATTTGAAACCAAATATTGAATTATCAAAATTTCTCAAAATTTTTCTAACTCCTTAAATTTCGACAAATTTTGCCAGCGTCTCCTTTGCGCGGCTAGCTCAGTACAACTACAAATGCCTCAACAGGCCCCCAGATTTCAAAAGAAAAACAAAAAGCCAAGTGGCTAGATCAAAATCCCAATCAAATTTCATACAGAAATTTAAATACTTACCTTTTTGTCGAGCAATTCAATATTTATCTTCTGAAATCAAAAATAAATTTTCCTTTTGCCCTTAATTTCCTGTATATCTTACTAAGAAATAATATCAAATCACAACATTCAATCATTTTATACATTTCTTTTCAAAATTTTCAATATTGGCTTTACTTAAGCCCGTACGATGTACATATATCATCCGTACGCAATATCAAATTTGATCGCCCACTCGATCATACAATTTCATTTCCGACCTAGTATCGTACACCCGACATCCTAGTGCGGACTCAGATCTGGTTTCTTGATCAGAAACCGTCATTCTCCTTGCATAGTCACAAACTATGATAGAGAATATCCAGATTCAATTAAAATCCATATCCAGAGTTCGCCGTCGAAAATCGAGTGAAAAATTCCAACTCGGAACGGTATAACTACCTCGAAATTCTGTGCTCGAATCTGGATCAAATTTCTATGCGAATAAAATAATATACGTACATCCTACGTATTAATTCCAATTGATTATCAACTATATCAATTTCCCTTTTTATTCACATTCATTTTGATTGTTATTCACTTATTCACACTTTTCCCTTATCACAACTTCCAATTTTAATCTTCATTCAATTATTCACTTAGTATATTTCTCCATCCTAAAATTACTTAGTATATTCCCAATACCAATTTACTTAAGAACTTCATCATTCATTTCTTAAGTCCGATATAAATATTTCTTATATTTATTTTCACTACTTCACTACTGAAGTTTATATTCAAATTGAATTCCAATTCCATATGAATTTCAATTTGCTTTAATTTACTAATTCATTTCAAATCTCAATACCTTTATTTCCAAATTTTCATTCAGATTTCATTTTCAAATTTTACTTGGATTCAATTCATCTTCAACTTCTGAATATTGAATTTTTATTTACCTTTATCTCAAATTCCAATTTTAAATCATTTGTCGTTAGTGAAAATTTCCAAAAAATTTCAAAAAAATTTCTAACTCCCAAAATTTTCGGAAAATTTTGGCAGAGTCTCCTTTGTATGGAGGAGCTTTTGCAATTTGACAAGAGATATAAATATATATACATCGACCTACACGGTCGGAAAAACAAAAACAGTTCATATTTCCTATTTTTATTGCGTAGGCGTACCTTATTTAGCATTTTTAAGCAAGCAGCTTATTATTTTAGCATCTTGCATGACCCAATCTAGCCAAACGGCTTCCCTGAACCTGTACTTACTCAATTTAAACATGTAAGTGACATATATAGGAAATTCATTTACATTTCACTTATTCTCAACAGTAAACACATAGTTTTCATAAGCAAAACATTCAAAATTCTTTCCATTAGCAATTTATATGGTCTCAATACAAATTAAATTGCTTACAACTACCTCACACATCATTTCCATTCAATTCAAGTGATTTACAACTCATTTTCTTACATTCAATTCATTTTAATCCAAACGAACTCATATTCATTACAATTGATTCAAAAAAAATCAATTTTATTTGCTTCTATTAACTCATAGATTTTTATACAATCTCGTTTGCGTCAACGACAACCATTTCTATGCAAATTCAATGATATTCACTTAATAGAATATCCATTATAGTTTATAACTAATTTAAATTGATACCAACTCAATATATACTTTATCCTATTTCATTTCCACTTGATTCCGTTCAATTCATTTTATTTGAATCCATTTATTAATCTTGAAACATTCCATATTGATTACATCAAATACTCATTCCATAATTTATTTACAAACCAAACATTTGTCACATCAAATTGGAATTCAACTTGCATTTAACCAATTCAAGTTCCATTTCCATATTCCATTAACTAATTAATTATCAATTAGTTTATTCAAATTTTATACCCAATGTTTGATTTTTATTTCAAAAATCACTTTAACTATTTTACTGGAGTTCAATCTATTTTATAATTTAAGTTTTGGATTTTTTTATTCATTGTCTAAAATACAAAACAATTTTATTTTGGCTTATTTATTCCACTTCTAAATTTTATAAGTCACAAACTTATTTATATCCATACTTTCATCTATTTACATTCAATCCCATTCAAATTTTACTTTTTAACTCGGAATTATACATTTTATTTAGCCAAGTATATATTTTTATTATTCCATAAACATTTTAAATAAGATTCCAGAGTTTAAACAATTTCCCAAAATTTCAAAATCACCTTTGAAATCAACTATATCCGAAATCCCTTTCAATTTCAAAATCAAACACAGTTTTTGCAAACAACTCTAATTCCCACCCTTCAGGTAGCAATTCCTCTCTTGGAAACTCGAAAATGAACATCGATGATGCTGCAGTCATCACCGAAGTAATTTTCCAATGACCGAAAGTGTTCAATGCTTTATCTCTTTAAATACGATTCAAATATTTTTAAATTTCAAATCTCTCCAGATTTCAAATCCAATGCAAAATATTTATCAAATACTACCACCATCACTTCTCCAAAACCGTTGAAAACCGTTTTCAACTCAAAGGAATTAAATTTTCTCAAAATTTCAAATTCCAAATCCATCCAATTCATATTCAAACATTACTCTGGACATTTTATCTCATTTTATTTTCAAATATTTCTCTAGAATTCTATTTCAAATTATAAATCACATTTAGAGTTTACATTTACAAATTCCAGTTTTATATGTATTTATTTCTTTACCTTTGGTTATAAATTCCAATTCCTTATTCAATTTCCATTTTCACTGATAATAATTTAATATTATCATTTTCTAACAACTAAGCAACCATATATATAATAATTACTAAAAATTATTTCTTTCATATACAAAAATAATTTGGGTAAAATTATTTCATTTACCCCTTTAAAACAATACTGTGTCGAATTGTTCTATTTAAGTGTTTAGAGATCCCTATCAATAACGTTAATTACTCGTATTGACCAGAATCCATAAACTACTCAATAAACCAATCAACATAATATAAAACCATTTTATATTCACTAACAAATATGCGCTCTTATCTATTAATACACTCAAACTCATTCTAGAGTACTATGGACTCTATTTCAATGAGTAATTTCCCACCAGAGCCAAGGTTATCACCAGCCTAAGTTCTGATACCACTGTAACGGCCCGCAAATCCGTACCCCTTGAGTTGACACTATTCTCCAAACATATCAACTCAAAGTGAGCGGAAATACGGACCATTATGGTTAAAGAAGAAGAAGGTAGAAGAAGAATGTAGAAACAACATCAGAATCTCACAAACGCAGCGGAACAATATATAATAGATAATAACTGATCTTTACACAAAAGAAACTATATCTGTTTATACATACATCATCAGAATATAACATCAGAGCCCAACACAATCAACATCACAACTCAGGACAGTTATAATCACTTATCCTCATAAAACTAACTATACAACATATGATACACAGCGGAATACATCAAATACGTGTGATACGTCTCGCCATCCAGCTTGTCTCTAAATGTGTTTTCTGATTATCGTTTGGATAATTGGATGTTTGCTGATTTTATTGATATGAGATTTTCTAGTCTCTAATTGATTCTAGAGTATGCTGATTTTATTGAATTGCTGTTTTCTATCTATCTCTGTTGATAGTTAGAGTTTGTTGATTATGGAGTTCGTATTTTCTAGTTATTTGTTGAATAACTAGATATTTGCGGTTTTGCGATTTGTGATTTGTGTTTTCTAATTATCTTTGTTGATAATTAGATTTTGCTGTTTTCTAATTATCGTATCGATAATTAGATATAGCTGTTTTGTGGTTTTCAGTAATTTAATTATCTAGTTGATAATTGAATATTGCTGATAATTGTATTTAATCAGTTGTGCTGTTTTCTGATTATCTATTTGATAATTAGATTTTGTTGAAAATTTGTGAATTTCTTTTATGAAAATAAAAGATTTCTTTGGCGTTTGTATTCCCGACTTTTATTTTCTAACTTAACCAGTTTATGTTAGAAAAATAATTGTTATTGACAACCTTAATTATGAAAATTGCGGGGACGCAATTTTTATAAGGAGGGGAGTCTGTAACAACCCGGGGTTTTGCACCATTTTATAATCATCGTTAAACGATTAATCTGATAACTAATTGCTGTTGGAATTAAAATCAAGTTGAAATTCTTTTATAAAAATGTTAAGTGTTTTAATCAGTTGTAAATTCTTTTGAAAAATTTGTTAAAGAGTTATATGGGCTTTTCCTTATTAATTCAGCCCGTTTCCTTTTGAATGAGGTAATGGTTGTACTCATTCCCCTTTCCTATTCGTTCGCAACCCATTCCCATCTCATTTTTCAAACGAAAACCCTAATCAACATACGAAAAATAATGGCGGCCTCGTTCAAAGGAAAATCCCTTTCTCCCTTATATTGCTTCGGCCCGATCCTTGTTTGTGATAATGGCTTATTCGATCGTTCCAAAATTAGGGCTTGTAAAAATTTGAGGCGGCCGACTCTATTTTCTCGATCGAATGATGATTTGGCGTTCGTTTCTTTTGTCGATCGATGGTTACTTCTTCTTGCACACGGCTGCTCCTCAATTGATCGAGTTCGACTTCTATTTCTCGGGAAAGAGGTGAGTAAACCTATACTCACATCTAATTCAATTCTCCAGTGCTTGTTTTGGGTTTGAATCCCCTGGTTTTTCGTTCGTATATATTTGAGATGTTTGGGTTTTTGAATTGATATTGCCGATGAGGTTGATTGAAATTTATAGGAGTCGAATTCCTAAATTTTCGTCGTATACAATTTATTTGAATTCGTCAATTCTTTTTCTCGGTCGCTTGATAATATATATACGTTCATGTATGTATATACATGACTGTTCCATGGTTCTCGGTCTACTTGACTGTTTTGTATTACTTGTATGCTACATTGTATTTATCTTGATGGCATTTGGTTTGCTGTTATTACTTCCCTATCCTCTGACTTGAGTCTGTTACTTAATTTTGCTTTTGAACTTGTTTTCATTTGTGATAAAATACTGCTTGGATTTCGACTTGTTTCAATTTGTGTTTTCTACTTCAACTTGTTGTTCAACATTACCTGACTTCGGCTTTGACTTCCGGTAGCACTGGCTTTGAATCGACTTGATCATTGTCACTTGCGTATGCTCTGATAGTTGCTGTGCATTGCATATAATTGCATATTTGTCTGGTCATCGCTTGTTGTTGCCTCATCTGTTACCTTGTAGTGTTGTTTCATTTAATTTGAGCATTGAGTGACATTCAAACTTTTGTAGATTGAGTTGCACTAAACTGAAGCTCGAGTTGCATTCATGTTGTTCAAATTAACTTGTGTACTTGTTTGCACTGTATATTCCAGTGTACATCACTTGTTGATTCTTATTGAACATGTATACTTGTATTTGTGTTTAATTGAGGCTGTCACATATGTGTATCCATATGTACACATGAGTATGTGTGGATGCATGTATTGTTTTGGGTCTTTGAGTCTGGGCAGTTTAGTTGTTCACTGGTATTCGAGGCAAGTTGCATTCTGGTTTCTATGATGTTTTTTTTTGAACCACGACTTGATGGAGTTGTTGCCATTACTGTTGGCCTTGACTTCGCCTTGTCTGCACTTGTATATATAAACTTGTATATGATCTGGAGTATTCGATGGACTTTGGTCATTTGGTTTTTGGTGAATTTGTTGGTTTCTTGATTTTGGTTGCCTTTATATTCTGTTTCACCTGATGACATTCCTTTGGTGCAGTCTTATGGTCGAGCTATGAAATTTGACATGTGCACGACTTTGATATTTTTGTATGTGCATATCATCTTATCAGTTTGGATGAACTTGCCATACATTTGTGGTCACTGTTACTTGTTGTATTTTGATACTAGTGTGTACATGCTGTTTCAGTTGCAGTTTTCATTTTGATGTTTATTTGTTGATTGAACTTCATAAATCTATATACACCATTGTCCATGATTTGGTGATACTGTAATTTGGGTTTGGTTCCATTTGGTTGATGCCTTCATGCTATGTATATGTTGACTTGAGTTTCATTTCTTTGTAGATGAGTTGAGTCACGATAGTCGTGACTTGACCTCTACAGTTTTGATTGCTGTTAGTATTCACTGTTGTGATGATTTCACGTACTGTGCGGCGAGGCAGTGCACGCGTGCGTATACTGCAGCCACACAGAAATTTGTTTTGATTGATCATTTTGAGATTCTAATTATCTATTTAATAATTGGAATTTGTTGTAAATTGCTGTTTAGGCAATTCTGTAGTTTTCATATTATCTTCATTAATAATTGTTTTATTCATCTTGCTGATTTGTTGATTAACACTGTTTAGTGTTATATCTGCCGTTATCCGATTCTCTTATCGAGAAGTTGGATATACGAGATTTATGTGACTGTCGTCCATTTGATATTTGATTATTATTGCTTCTGTGCATTAATAACTGAGTTTGAATTAGACTGACCCGTGTATTATTTTCTTTAGAATTTAATACTCGGGTCAGACCCGAGTTATTTTAGGTTGTAGATATCTTGCTTTGGGTTGTTGTTTGAGCTATGAAGACTTTTCATATCTTTTGAAGTGGTCTTCGTTTTTTTGTAGTAGACAGTATCTGTTTTAGGTTGATATGTATTCATGTATATTAGTCGATAATGTACTTGTATATATAACTTCTAGAGTCGACAGTTGTAGTTGTATCATATGTATCATGTCAAATGTATTGTAATTGACATCAGTTATATATATATGAGACTTTTGTTTTATCTGTGTTCCGCATCTTTTATATCTGTGTTATTATTATATTTATTGTCCTAAACTATTATAGCCACTGTGTAGTAGCTTTGAATTTGTATCGGTATGTCGGATTTCCTCCTGAAATAAAAATGCATGTTATACTATCTGACATATTAGTGCTCGCACAAAGCAATTACACGGATGGTCGCTCCTCAATAGCCTTATTCTCCGTGCTAGTTGACAACATTACACCGTAGTGTTCTTGGCTAGCATGGGTATAGAGGTGGGGCGTCACAGCTTGGTATCAGAGCCTGGGGTTTAGGACAATTATAAAACATAACTTAGATGGAGCATGTGTTACGACTATTTGTCGATGTTTTACCTCACATCTTTGTCTATG
The DNA here is from genome assembly GCA_030737815.1 of Allium fistulosum. NCBI lineage: Eukaryota > Viridiplantae > Streptophyta > Magnoliopsida > Asparagales > Amaryllidaceae > Allium > Allium fistulosum. The sequence goes on along the minus strand of CM060902.1, from coordinate 728,380,899 downwards.
ATTATCTTTGATTGTTAGGTATGAATTCCTAACCCTTATTCATGTGCATTTGAATTTTGATTTGGAATTGGTTTTGTGAATATTCCAATTTTTAGTGTTTTGGGTTCAAGTTTTTAAAGATCCTAACTTTGATGTTCGAACATGATTTTGGTGATGCATTGATGAGCCAATAGGACCGGGTAGCCGATGGACATAATCCCCAAGCGTCCGTGCTCGACCGGTTGCAAATTGAGTGGGAGATTGCACTTTTATTAAATAGGGTAGGAATTGCAGAATTAGCAGTTCGGTCAACCGACCCTGCTCCTATTTCCCTGCTTGCCTATTTATGTTCGTTTTGCTTTGTTTTTCCAATTGTTAATCGATTCTTCTTCTCCGATTAGTTGTTATCACCTTTGTCAACTTTGATAACTTCTATTTTTTGAATATTTGGGTATTTCCACTTTGATGGATTTGATATTGATTTCTTTGGAATTAATTCACGTCTTCGCATGTGAATTTTAGTGATTGATTGTTCCTACAATCATTTTTGTGATTTGTCACTTTAAAAATATAAAGGTTTCAATACTAGTGGTAAATATTAAAATTCTTTCATCAAAATGTTTTCAACACTATTTTATTTATAAAGCTTGTTTTCTCAAAACCGTTTTCCTATCTACTAGTATATACAAACCTTTACCTCACTCGTATGAGAAATCTAATTAAACGACTTAGTAAAACGAGTGGTATGAAACGTTTGCGTTTACTTCGCCGGTTAATTCTTGGACTTGTTCGATTGAATCTCTTGTGACAATTTTCTAGTGAAGATCTACAGTTTGTTCGTAAATATTTGAGTTAAGCAAGTGGTTATGGGACATGAAGCTAAACTCATATATTTACTAGCTTAGTGTGATTGACACTTCTTTATGATCATCGACGATCATTTTTGTGATTTAGACTAGCGATTGAGCGATGTCTCTTTGTCTACGAGGGAGACTAAACCCCGTTTGTGTGATGTTTCATCATCACATATGTGGGGTAACGCCCCACGGTCTTCGGGCCATTCTTGTGGAGCTTTGGCTCAAAATTAATGATTAGCTACCATGAGATAACGTTTCGTTTTGTGTTACACGTGTTGGTGAGTTTTCATACTCCCGTTTTGTGATAGGCCTTCCCCTTTTTGTTATTTAGACTAGCAATTGTGCGATGTCTCTTTGTCTACGAGGGAGACTAAACCCCGTTTGTGTGATGTTTCATCATCACATATGTGCGGTAGCGCCCCACGGTCTTCGGGCCATTCTTGTGGAGCTTCGGCTCAAAATTAATGGTTAGCTACCATGAGATAGCGTCTCGTTTTGTGATACACGTGTTGGTGAGTTTTCATGCTCCCGTTCTTGTGATAGGCCTCCCCCCTTTTTTGTGATTTCTGGATTTCTTGTGATGATTTCTAGAATTTTATGCTTCACCAATTTTCGTGATTTCCATTGATAAATTTTATCCATTTCTATGCATTGGTGAATTTGTGTGTCATTAACTTTTTATGAATAAAAGTTTAAGGAGTTTGACATTCCTTTTGATCTTCGAGAAGATTCTCGTGACATTTTTAATGAATGAAAATTCACTGGTATTATGTTTTGATGCCAATTATTTTGATGAGATTTTGACGTATAAAAATTACTATCGCTTTAACTTCAGTAACCGCCAATTTTAAAACGGATTTTCAAGCAGTTATCCCGCAATTCTGATTTTGTTGTCCGTTTTTACGGTATTTTGAGAAGTGTAATTTCCTCGTCGAAGATTCTATTGATGTTGCTGTTTTAATCACATGTTTTAAAAATTGTTTCAAAATAAAAAAATTGTTTTCAAATTTTTTTACAGTTTACGCTTTCAAAAGAATGAGGAAGCGATTTAAACATTTCAGCAAAATCGAGGACTATGACCCCTTTCTTTTGCTGATTCGCTTAATTCCAGACTTGTTCGTTTGAGAATGTGAAATGTTATTTTTTAGAATACACAATTTTGCACTTTCAAGGAACGATGAAGAGAATTAAACGATTTAGTAAAACTCGTGGATTATGGGACATGTGCGTTTGCTATTTCGGTTAATTTCGGACTCGTTAATTGAAATATTTGTGATTTCTGATTATCGTTTTTGATAATCGGATATTTGTGATTTCTGATTATCGTTTTTGATAATCGGATATTTGTGATTTCTGGTTATCGTTTTGATAATCAGATATTTGTGATTTCTGATTATCGTTTTTGATAATCGAATATTTTTGATTTCTGGTTATCGTTTTTGACAATCGAATATTTGTGATTTCTGATTATCGTTTTTGATAATCGGATATTTGTGATTTCTGGTTATCGTTTTTGGATAATCGGATATTTGTGATTTCTGATTATCGTTTTTGATAATCGGATATTTGTGATTTTTGATTATCGTTTTTGATAATCGGATATTGATTTCTGATTATCATTTTTGATAATCGGATATTTGTGATTTCTGATTATCGTTTTTGATAATCGGATATTTGTAATTTCTGATTATCATTTTTGATAATCAGACATTTGTGGTTTCTGATTATCACTTGTGATAATTAAATATTTATTAATTTGAGATTTGATTATCATTTGTGATAATTAAATATTTGTTGATTTCAGATTTGATTATCATTTGTGATAATTAAATATTTGTTGATTTGAGATTTGATTATCATTTTTGATAATCGAATATTTGTTGATTTGAAATTTGATTATCGATTGATAATCGAATATTTGTTGATTTGAAATTTGATTATCGGTTGATAATCGAATATTTGTTGATTTGAAATTTGATTATCGTTTGTGATAATTAAATATTTGTTTATTTGAGATTTGATTATCGTTTTTGATAATCGAATATTTGTTGATTTGAGATTTGATTATCATTTTTGATAATCGAATATTTGTTGATTTGAAATTTGATTATCGGTTGATAATCGAATATTTGTTGATTTGAAAGTTGATTATCGTTTGTGATAATTAAATTGTAACGACCCGTATTTTTATGGATCGAAACATCGTAAAACAGTTGTTATTAGATTATTAGTATTGTTAAGTCATTCCAAGTTTAGATCGACTAGAGCTTAAGTCGTGTAGGAGTTAAGTTGTCTAGAAGTTAAGTCATGTTGGAGCTTAGGTCGTGAAGGAGGTTATGTCGTAGGCGACCTAAGGATTGGGATAAGTCGTGTGGAAGATAGGTCATGAGGTGGCTTAGGTCGAGTGAACAACTTAAGGAAAGTTGGCGACTTATAGGATTTGTGACTTAAGAGTTAGTAGACGACTTAAGGTAATGACCGACTTAGGAAATGGGCGACCTAAGGTGTTGGCGACTCAAGAATAGGCAGACTTAAGTAAGTGACCGACCTAGGGGAGTTAACAACCTAGGGGGATAAGCGGGCTAACGACTTAAGAGTTTGGGCGAGTTAACGACCTAAGGGATAGATAGGTCGGCGCCGACCTAAGGAAGCTGGGGTAGCAGTGAGCGACCTAAGGAGGTTAAGTCGTAGTCGACTTAGGAGTTAGGTCGTGGGTTGTTAGGTCGCTAAGTATTAGGTCGTAAAGGGTTAGGTCGTAACCATGTTAAGTCACGTGGTTATTGGGAAGTTAGGTCGCGTCTTAGTTAAGTCGTAAGTCGCAGAATAGATAAGTCATAGGTCGTATCCCAGTTGACTCGTTAAGGCGCGCATGTGTTAGGTCGTAAGTCGCGCGCATATGCTATGTGTTAAGTCGCGAGCGACTTAGGAGTTAAGCTGCTAAGTCGTAAGTCGTAAACAGGTGAGTCTGGTAGGTCGTAAGTGCGCCTGGGCTTAGGTCGTAGGTCGCAGGATCTCTTTAGGTCGTGGACGACCTAAAAGTGGACGACCTAGGGATATTTCAGCCTATAAATATGGGAGTTTTTCTTCATTTTGGGATCCGGATTTCGAAGCGACGAAGTGCTGCCATTTTGAGAGCTCGACTTCTACACTTCTTCACTTCTTTTCTCCACTTTGATTTAGTACTTCCTTCCATCCAAATCGAAGATCGAAGAGCTTAGATTGAAGATCTACATTCTTCGAAGAGAGATTTCATCGTTTAAAGCGGATTTGTGATAGATCGAGTTAGATCCTTCGCTGTCCAGATCTGAAGTGTGTTGCTTTTGGGTTGTTTAGGTGATTTGGTGAGTGGTGATTATCTCTCACACGGATCCAAAGGAGTATATCGGATCATTGGCTTGATTTGGTGTTAAAGTAGAGATTTCCATGCATTTTCCTAATCATATGTGTAGATCCATATAGATCCATTGTCCATGATGATTTGATATCCATTTTACTACATGTTAACTTATGCAAGTTCATTCATCAGGATTATAGAGACATTGCTCATGTTTTCATGCTTGTTAGACTTTTGACTCTTTAATTACGAAATTGCCATTGTTGTTATAATTGTCTATTTAGATCATATTTGAATGCTTGTTTACTTGGATTAATGTTTGACTTGATTGATTACTATGAATTAGATAATTGATGATTTGATTTAGACCAAAGATGATTCAAAAGCTAAGAGGAAGGCTCTTGGATTGGGAAAGCTGCTTGTGGCATATGTAGTGGATGTGGAAGCTCATATGGATAGATTGGATGATGATGTTGAAATGAGGCTTTGCGAGGATGTGATGAAGCGAAGCATGATATGAGCTAGTCTTGGATTAATCCAGACGGGATCAATCCAAGCATGTTGATAACTCAGTGATATGGTTCGAGTTTGAGGATAATGATTTGCTCGAGAGGCGCTTGAGCTAGTATGGAAATAGTCATCGAGGAGGATGACTAGAAGGCTGAGATCTCATCGTTGTTGAAGGTTCTAGCATGCTCAGAGCAAGAGTACGTTGGGCATATTCGATAGTCCCTGAAGGCTACTGATTGGTAGTCAAGTACTCTGGGCAGATTCGATAGTCCTAGGCATGGGTAATGATGACGTGCGGAGTTATGTCTAGAACCGGGGTTTCCATTAGCCCTTGACGGACGGATGAAAGAATGAGCCGGTCATTCAATTAACGATGATATCGAAGCAATGATAACAGTGATAGCCAGAGTCATGGATGTTTGGTTGTATCGTCATTCGGTCTCAAGAGCAGTGTTTTCTGGGTGCTTATCTGATCTTGGTTTAGTCCTTGGGGGTTTGTGCTTGGAAAACATCGCCCTTGACCCGAGTGATAATTGCTTTACTTTAAATTGTATGCTCTTCTATGTTTGCTTCTGCTTAGTGTGTGTCTAGGGGCTATCACTGTAGAAAGAGGTGGAGTGGGAGGGTTGTATTCCTATTCCTTTTCCTTTATGCTCTTTTGGTATGTTGTTAGTTAATTTACCGCTCACTAAGACCGTTGTCTGACTCAAGGCTTTATGTTTTTAACTCTTATTGCCTTGGGCTGTTCGTCCATTTTGGGACGGGCAGACTAGGTAGCAGGTGACAGGTGCTGTTCTTGCTTCCCACGATGCTGATATCGAAGACGAGCTGGAGGCTTGCATACTATCTTCTTACTATATGTACTGGATGTTCCGCTGCTTTGTATATTCTCTGAGTGTTATGTAGTGAGGCTTGATGTATTGACTATTCAGATATTTGTATTCAACTATTATGAAGTTTTATTGATGAGATTTTATTCTGTGAAGCTTCACTATATATATATTCTATTGTATTTTGTCCTTGCGCTGTGAGTAATACGATAGACTCTATTGTTTAAATTTACCCTGGCAATCGTCCATGGTCTCCTGGCACACTTTACAGCGCACTATCTCTAGGTTCGGTGCAGGGGTCATGGGCGGTTGTCACATTTGGTATCAGAGCCTTGGTTAATCGATTTTACCCAACGCTCGCTGACGTAACTACGTATGAGAGACGTAATTGTATTTTGATGGATGATTACTATATATAATATAGTAGCTTAGTAGAGTTTGAGTCCTTTATGCAGTTGTTTCTCAAGGTGTGCTAATCATTCCTTTTTATAGATATTGAGAATGAGTCGAAGAGGGAGACCAGCTGCTAGGGAAGGCCGTGCTACTGAAGGGGCTGATGATTATGCTGCTATGTTCGAAGCTACGATGACTTCGATCATGAGAAGGATGCCAGCTCCGGGGCCATCGGTGGAGGTTGGGGTTCAAGTTCAAACTCCAAAGCCGGTGGATTTTGCTAAGTTGTGTAAGGACTTTACTGCTCTTGGAGGGAAGGTTTTCTTGGGAACAGAATCAACCATTGAAGTCCAGAGGTGGATAGATGCTTGTAGAAGGATCTTTGGTGATTTGGGAATTGAGGATGCAACTAAGAGGAAGTTAGCATCAAGACAGCTTCAAGGGAGAGCTTCTGATTGGTGGAACTCTATCACCATTGATACTCCGAAGGAAGAGATTACTTGGGAGCAATTCCAAGTCAGATTTGAAGCTAAGTTCATTTCTACAGCTCAGAAGTCTGTTCTGTTCAAGAAGTTTGTGGAGCTCAAGCAAGGTGGAAGACCAGTTCTTGAGTATGTTTCTGAGTTTGAAGCTTTATCCAAGTATGCCCGGTCGTATATAGAATCTTCATATCAGAAGAACGAGAAGTTTGTGACAGGTTTGGACAGTTTTCTTGGGAGACAGTTGGTGGATCATCTGGACGATCCATTTGAGAAGCTTATGGAGAAAGCTCTGAGGCACGAGAATCTGTTTCCTAAAGAAGGATCTGTTGTTGCTGTAACCAGGGAAGAGTCTAAACTCCAGCAGGGTGGAAACAAGAAGAGGAAGCAGCAGCAGCAGCAAAAGGGGAAGGATGGCCAGAAGAAGCCGAAGAGCGAAGTGACCTGCTATAATTGTCAGCAGAAGGGTCATTTCTCTAGGGATTGTAAGAATCCGAAGGTACCGATGAAGTGTCACAACTGTGACAAGCCGGGGCATGTCAGGAAGAATTGTCCAGAACCGCGAAGGGACAAGCAGATTGTGCAAGCTTATGCTTTGGGAGCTGTTTCATCATCTTCGAAAGCTCCTACCACTGAGGAGAAAGGAAAGAGTGTAGTGGTTCAAGGTACTCTTTCCATATGTGGAGTTCCAGTTAGAGAGTTATTTGATACTGGGGCGTCGCATTCATTTGTTTGTAATGAGCTTGTAGGCCGGTTGGGTTTAGAACCGGATATCGTTGATAGGCCATTGGTTGTGACTAATCCAGTTGGGGGTTCGTCTTGTTTGTGTATGTTATGCCGTGGTCTGATTGTATCGAGTCATGACTGCTCTTTTGTTTGTGATTGTTTTGTTCTGAACTTTGCGGGGTTCGGAATTATTTTGGGTATGGACTGGCTTAGGAAGTATGCGGCAAAGGTTGATTGTGAGAGGTTGGAGGTGACAGTCGAGAATGTGGAGGGGCGAAAAATTGTGATACGATGTAAGCATGAAGAAGGCGTCTTCATGAGCTTCATGTATTCGCTGGTTGTTCCACGGGATGGACTGTCATCGTTGCCAATCGCTAATGGATTTGAGGATGTCTTTGACGAGGTCAAAGGGTTACCGCCACATAGAGAGATCGAGTTTCGTATAGATCTAGTTGAAGGAGCCAGACCTGTTGTGATGCCTCTTAGGCGGATGACGCCTAGGGAACAGCAGGAGTTGAGGGTGCAGGTTGATAATCTTTTGCAGAAAGGATTCATTCGGCGTAGTGTGTCCGAATGAGGTGCACCAGTTGTGTTTGCAACCAAGGCAGATGGGTCATTGAGATTGTGTGTGGATTATCGTGAGCTGAATAAGGTGACTAAAAAGAACAAGTATCCATTGCCGAGAATAGATGACTTGTTTTATCAGCTTCACGAAGCTAAGGTGTTTTCTCAGATGGATTTGGCAACGGGATTTCACCAGTTAAGAGTGGCTAAGGATAGTGTGCCGAAGACTGCTTTTAGGACCCCATCCGGTTTCTTTGAGTGGCTGGTAATGCCGTTTGGACTGACTAATGCGCCAGCATATTTTGTGGATCTTATGAATAGAGCGTTCAGGGATCAGTTGAATAAGTTCGTGCTAGTGTTCGTGGATGATATTCTGATTTATTCCAGAACTGAAGAAGAGCACAAGACGCACTTGCGTATTGTTTTGGAAATCTTACGGAAACATCAACTGAAGGCTAAGTTTTCAAAGTGTCACTTCTGGAAGAGTGAAGTGAGGTTCTTAGGCCATGTTATCTCTGGAAATGGAATAGCGGTTGATCCCGCTAAGGTGGCAGCAATCCAGGATTGGGTTAGACCTAAGAATGCATCTGATGTGAGAAGTTTTCTTGGATTAGCAGGATATTATCGTCGATTTATCAAAGACTTCTCCAAGGTGGCTGCACCATTGATAGGATTGACGAAAAAGAACCAAGTGTTCAGATGGGAAGATAAGTGTGAGCAAGCTTTCGGAATCCTGAAAGAGAGATTGACAAGTGCTCCTGTTTTGACTATTCCAAGTGGGAATGATGAGATGGTGGTTTACACCGACGCATGTGGTACTGGACTTGGAGCAGTGCTGATGCAGAGGGATAAAGTTGTTGCGTATGCTAGTCGACAACTGAAGTCGCATGAAAGGAATTACCCGACTCATGATTTGGAGTTAGCGGCGATTGTATTTGCTTTGAAGATGTGGAGACATTATCTATTGGGAGTTCGATTCGAGTTGTTTACGGATCATAAGTCGTTGAAGTATCTTTTCTCCCAAAAAGATTTGAATCTTCGGCAGCAACGATGGCTAGAGTTTTTGGCATCATATGATTTTGGTATAGCTTATACTCCGGGAAAGGGTAACGCAGTGGCAGATGCGTTAAGTCGAAGACATGCAGGATTGGGAGCCATGTTTTCAGAATGGAAGAATCTCGAGTATTTAGCTGGATTTGACTTCAGGCCCAGATGTGAATTGGAACGTGAGATGTTGGCAAACTTATCGATAAGACCGACTCTTGTGGAAAGGATTGGCGAGAGTCAAAAGCGAGATGATAAGATTGTCAAGATTATCCATGAATTGGAATCTGGATTGGATCCAGAAAAGGATAAAGGATTCGAGGTCGATCGAGAGGATTGGCTTCGGAAACAAGGGCGACTAGTTGTTCTCGATATAGATGAATTGAGGAGTGAAGTTCTGAAGGAAGGTCATCACTCGAAGCTGACAATTCATCCAGGTGGAAATAAGATGTATCGGTATATGAAGAGAACCTACTACTGGGAAGGCATGAAGAAGGATGTTGGAAATTTTATTTCCAAATGTATGAACTGCCAGTTGGTAAAAGCCGAACAGAAGAAGCCAAGTGGATTGCTTCAGGCATTGGAAGTTCCTACATGGAAGTGGGAGCAAATATCGATGGATTTTATTGATGGGCTACCTAGAACAAGAACGGGAAATGAAGGGATTTGGGTCATTGTAGATCGTCTGACTAAGAGTGCAAGATTCATTCCTGTTCGATCGACTAGGACTGCATCAAAGTTGGCCGAGTTGTATGTTAAGTGGATAGTACGATTCCATGGTATTCCGAAGAGTATAGTGAGCGATCGAGACCCATTGTTCACTAGTAGATTTTGGAAGAGTTTTCAGGAAGTTTTGGGAACCGAGTTATGTTTGAGTACAGCTTATCACCCTCAAACAGATGGTCAGACCGAGAGAGTCAACCGAGTTTTGGAAGATCTCCCAGAGCTTGTGTTTTAGATTTCGGAGGATCATGGGAAGATCACCTTCATTTGGTGGAATTTTCATATAACAACAGTTACCAGTCAAGCATTGGTATGGCACCATATGAGGCATTGTATGGTAGACCGTGTAACTCTCCGAAATGTTGGTTAGAGACAGGAGAAAAACCGATGCTTGGGCCAGAGATGATTCGACAGACTTCGGATGGCATAGAGATCATTCGGTAACGAATGAAGGCAGCCCAAGATCGTCAGAAAAGTTATGCCGATAAGCGTCGTAAGGATTTGGAATTTGACGTTGGTGATATGGTTTTTTGAAGATTTCTCCACTGAAGAATGTTATTCGATTCGGGAAGAAAGGAAAATTGGCTCCGAGATTTGTTGGACCATTCCCGATCATCGAGCGAATTGGAAAGCTCGCCTACAGATTGGAATTACCAGAGAAGATGTCGGGTGTGCACAATGTTTTTCATGTATCGTATCTACGGAAGTATGTGCACGACTCGAATACAGTGGTTTCTGCTGAAAGCTGTGAAGATTTCGAAGTTGATCCAGTCGATAAGAGACCTCGTAAGCCGCTTCGTCTTGTGGAAACCGACACGAAACAGCTTAGGAGGAAGGTAGTTAAGTTGCTCAAGATACAATGGAGTGACGATGATAACGATTGTACATGGGAGGTGGAAGAGAGGATGAAAGCAGCTCATCCCGAACTCTTCAAGGTATGGCCCTAAGGTGTCGTGTCATCTAACGACATTGTAACTTGTTCTAAGTTTTAGAATTCTGCATGCTAAGCTAGAATTGGATGCATGGTTTGTTGATTGCTATGGATGGTAGGCATGCAGAATAGTCCTTGATTGCACTGTTTGTTTGGAATTTCGGGGGCGAAATTCCTAAGGGGGAGAGAATGTAACGACCCGTATTTTTACGGATCGAAACATCGTAAAACAGTTGTTATTAGATTTTTAGTATTGTTAAGTCATTCCGAGTTTAGATCGACTAGAGCTTAAGTCGTGTAGGAGTTAAGTTGTCTAGAAGTTAAGTCATGTTGGAGCTTAGGTCGTGAAGGAGGTTATGTCGTAGGCGACCTAAGGATTGGGATAAGTCGTGTGGAAGATAGGTCATGAGGTGGCTTAGGTCGAGTGAACAACTTAAGGAAAGTTGGCGACTTATAGGATTTGCGACTTAAGAGTTAGTAGACGACTTAAGGTAATGACCGACTTAGGAAATGGGCGACCTAAGGTGTTGGCGACTCAAGAATAGGCAGACTTAAGTAAGTGACCGACCTAGGGGAGTTAACAACCTAGGGGGATAAGCGGGCTAACGACTTAAGAGTTTGGGCGAGTTAACGACCTAAGGGATAGATAGGTCGGCGATGACCTAAGGAAGCTGGGGTAGCAGTGAGCGACCTAAGGAGGTTAAGTCGTAGTCGACTTAGGAGTTAGGTCGTGGGTTGTTAGGTCGCTAAGTATTAGGTCGTAAAGGGTTAGGTCGTAACCCTGTTAAGTCACGTGGTTATTGGGAAGTTAGGTCGCGTCTTAGTTAAGTCGTAAGTCGCAGAATAGATAAGTCATAGGTCGTATCCCAGTTGACTCGTTAAGGCGCGCATGTGTTAGGTCGTAAGTCGCACGCATATGCTATGTGTTAAGTCGCGAGCGACTTAGGAGTTAAGCTGCTAAGTCGTAAGTCGTAAACAGGTGAGTCTGGTAGGTCCTAAGTGCGCCTAGGCTTAGGTCGTAGGTCGCAGGATCTCTTTAGGTCGTGGACGACCTAAACGTGGACGACCTAGGGATATTTCAGCCTATAAATATGGGAGTTTTTCTTCATTTTGGAATCCGAATTTCGAAGCGACGAAGTGCTGCCATTTTGAGAGCTTGACTTCTACACTTCTTCACTTCTTTTCTCCACTTTGATTTAGTACTTCCTTCCATCCAAATCGAAGATCGAAGAGCTTAGATTGAAGATCTACATTCTTCGAAGAGAGATTTCATCGTTTAAAGCGGATTTGTGATAGATCGAGTTAGATCCTTCGCTGTCCAGATCTGAAGTGTGTTGCTTTTGGGTTGTTTAGGTGATTTGGTGAGTGGTGATTATCTCTCACACGAATCCAAAGGAGTATATCGGATCGTTGGCTTGATTTGGTGTTAAAGTAGAGATTTCCATGCATTTTCCTAATCATATGTGTAGATCCATATTGATCCATTTTCCATGATGATTTGATATACATTTTACTACATGTTAACTTATGCAAGTTCATTCATCAGGATTATAGAGACATTGCTCATGTTTTCATGCTTGTTAGACTATTGACTCTTTAATTACGAAATTGCCATTGTTGTTATAATTGTCTATTTAGATCATATTTGAATGCTTGTTTACTTGGATTAATGTTTGACTTGATTGATTGCTATGAATTAGATGATTGATGATTTGATTTAGACCAAAGATGATTCAAAAGCTAAGAGGAAGGCTCTTGGATTGGGAAAGCTGCTTGTGGCATATGTAATGGATGTGGAAGCTCATATGGATAGATTGGATGATGATGTTGAAATGAGGCATTGCGAGAATGTGATGAAGCGAAGCATGATATGAGCTAGTCTTGGATTAATCCAGACAGGATCAATCCAAGCATGTTGATAACTCAGTGATATGGTTCGAGTTTGAGGATAATGATTTGCTCGAGAGGCGCCTGAGCAAGTATGGAAATAATCGTCGAGGAGGATGACTAGAAGGCTGAGATCTCATCGTTGTTGAAGGTTCTAGCATGCTCAGAGCAAGAGTACGTTGGGCAGATTCGATAGTCCCTGAAGGCTACTGATTGGTAGTCAAGTACTCTGGGCAGATTCGATAGTCCTAGGCACGGGTCACGATGACGTGCGGAGTTATGTCTAGAACCGGGGTTTCCATTAGCCCTTGATGGACGGATGAAAGAATGAGCCGATCATTCAATTAACGATGATATCGAAGCAATGATAACAGTGATAGCCAGAGTCATGGATGTTTGGTTGTATCGTCATTCGGTCTCAAGAGCAGTGTTTTCTGGGTGCTTATCTGATCTTGGTTTAGGCCTTGGGGGTTTGTGCTTGGAAAACATCGCCCTTGACCCGAGTGATAATTGCTTTACTTTAAATTGTATGCTCTGCTATGTTTGCTTCTGCTTAGTGTGTGTTTGGGGGCTATCACTGTAGAAAGAGGTGGAGTGGGTGGGTTGTATTCCTATTCCTTTTCCTTTATGATCTTTTGGTATGTTGTTAGTTAATTTACCGCTCACTAAGACTGTTGTCTGACTCAAGGCTTTATGTTTTTAACTCTTATTGCCTTGGGCTGTTCGTCCATTTTGGGACGGGCAGACTAGGTAGCAGGTGACAGGTGCTGTTCTTGCTTCCCACGATGCTGATATCGAAGACGAGCTGGAGGCTTGCATACTATCTTCTTACTATATGTACTGGATGTTCCGCTGCTTTGTATATTCTCTGAGTGTTATGTAGTGAGGCTTGATGTATTGACTATTCAGATATTTGTATTCAACTATTATGAAGTTTTATTGATGAGATTTTATTCTGTGAAGCTTCACTATATATATATTCTATTGTATTTTGTCCTTGCGCTGTGAGTAATACGATAGACTCTGTTGTTTAAATTTACCCTGGCAATCGTCCATGGTCGCCTGGCACACTTTACAGCGCACTATCTCTAGGTTCGGTGCAGGGGTCATGGGCGATCGTTACATAAATATTTGTTGATTTGAGATTTGATTATTGTGACGACCGCCCATGACCCCTGCACCGAACCTAGAGGTAGTGCGCTGTAAAGTGTGCCAGGCGACCATGGACGATTGCCAAGGTAGATTAAAACAACAGAATCTATCATATTACTCACAGCGCATGGACAAAATACAATAGAATATATATATAGTGAAGCTTCACAGAATAGAATCTCATCAATAAAACTTCATAATAGTTGAATACAAACATCTAAATAGTCAATACAACAAGCCTCACTACATATCACTCAGAGAATACAAAGCAGCGGAACTTCCAGTACATATAGTAAGATATAATATGCAATACTCCAGCTCGTCTTCGATATCAGCACCGTGGAAAGCTAGAACATCACCTGTCACCTGCTACCTAGTCTGCCCGTCCCAAAATGGACGAACAGCCCAAGGCAATAAGAATTAAAACATAAAGCCTTGAGTCAGACAACAGTCTTAGTGAGCGGTAAATTAACTAACAACATACCAAAAGAGCATAAAGGAAAAGGAATAGGAATACAACCCTCCCACTCCAACCTCTTTCTACAGTGATAGCCCCCAGACACACACTAAGCAGAAGCAAACATAGCAGAGCATACAATTTTAAGTAAAGCAATTATCACTCGAGTCAAGGGCGATGTTTTCCGAGTACAAACCCCCAAGGCCTAAACCAAGATCAGATAAGCACCTAGAAAATACCGCTCTTGAGACCGAATGACGATACAACCAAACATCCATGACTCTGGCTATCACTGTTATCATTGCTTCGATATCACCGTTAATTGAATGACCGGCACATTCTTTTAGTCGTCCGTCAAGGGCTAATGGAAACCCCGGTTCTAGACATTACTCCCGCATGTCATCGTGACCCGTGCCCAGGACTATCGAATCTGCCCAGAGTACTTGACTATCAATCATTAGCCTTCAGGGACTATCGAATCTGCCCAACGTACTCTTGCTTTGAGCATGCTAGAACCTTCAACAACAATGAGATCTCAGCCTTCTAGTCATCCTCCTCGACGACTATTTCCATACTAGCTCAAGCGCCTCTCGAGCCAACCATTATCCTCTAACTCGAACATATCACCGAGTTATCAACATGCTTGGAATGATCCCGTCAGGATTAGACCAAGACTATCTCATATCTCATATCATGCTTCGCCTTATCATCATCATAGCAAAGCTTCATCTCAACATCATCATCAAATCTATCCATATGAGCTTCAACGTCCGCTACATATGCCACGAGCAGCTTTTCCAATTCAAGAGCCTTTCCCTTGGCTTTTGAATCATCTTAAACCGATCTTGTCTAAATCAAATCATCAATCCTCTAATTCATAGCAATCAATCAAGTCAAACATTAATCCAAGTAAAACAAGCATTCAAAATATGATCTAGAAAGACAATTATAACAATAATGGCAATTTCGTAATTAAAGAGTCGAAAGTCTAACAAGCATGAAAACATGAGCAATGTCTCTATAATCTTGATGAATGAACTTGCATAGGCTAACATGTAGTAAAATGGTTGTCAAATCATCTTAAACAATGGATCTATATGGATCTATACTTAAGTTTACAAAGATGCATGAAAATCACTACTTTAACTCCAAATCAAGCCAACGATCTGATATACTCCTTTGGATCCGTGTGAGAGATAATCACCACTCACCAAATCACCTAAAACAACCCCAAATCAACACGCTTTAGATCTGGACAGCGAAGGATCTAACTTGATCTATCACGAATCCGCTTCAAACGATGAAATCTCTCTTCGAAGAATGTAGATCTTCAACCTAAGCTCTTCGATCTTCGATTTGATCTTCAACTTGGATGGATGGAATCACTAGATTAGAGTGGAGAAAAGAAGTGAAGAAGTGTAGAAGTCAAGCTCTAAAAATGGCAGCACTTCGTCGCTTCGAAATCCGGATCCCAAAAAGTGAGAAAATGGACGAGTATTTATAGCTGAAATTCCTTAACTCGTCTGCCTTCTTAGGTCGTCTCCAACCTAAGCCTCCCTCTGCCTTACGACCTACGACTCAGCAACTAACCCCTAAGTCGATAACGACTTAACACACGCGCCTATACAACCTAACGACTTAGCAGCTTCTCCGACCTAGCAATGTTACGACCTAACCAAGATACGACTTAACATCCTAACTCCTAGGTCGCTCGCGACTTAACACATCGCGTCCTAACTACACAAGCTACAGCGACCCAACGACTCAACTGCTTTGCCGACCTACAACTTAACGAGGTTACGACCTACCGACTTAGCAACAGGCGCGACCTAACACATGCGCGCGTTCCCTCCTAAGTCGTCTGGACGACTTAACGACTTAGCACCGTTTCGACTTAACAAAGTCGTGACCTAACCACTCACTAACTCGCTAACTACTGGTTCTCCTTAGGTCGCTCAAAACCTTAGGTCGGTCAAATACTTAGATCGTTCACTCGACCTAACCTATCCCACAACCTAGGCTTATCACACGACCTATCTCCTATACGACCTATCCCAAACTTCTTAGGTCGTCTAAACTCTTAAGTCGTCTAATCCTATAGGTCGCCTATTTCCTTAAGTCGGCTACGACCTAAGCCTCAACATACGACCTAACTTCCCAACGACTTATTCTAATGCCTAGGTCGCTCCAAACCTTCCTACGACCTAAGACTTAAACTCTGGTCAACTTATCAACAATGCGACCAAACGATAACTGTTTTTACGGTGTTTCGATCCATAAAATACGGGTCATTACATTCTCTCCCCCTTAGGAATTTTGCCCCCGAAATTCCAAACAAACAAGAGCAATCAAAGACTATTCTGCATGCCTACCATCCATAGCAATCAACAAACCATGCATCCAATTCTAGCTTAGCATGCAGAATTCTAAAACCAGAACAAGTTACAATATCGTGAGATGACACGACACCTTAGGGCCATACCTTGAAGAGTTCAGGATGAGCTGCCTTCATCCTCTCTTCCACCTCCCATGTACAGTCGTTATCATCATCACTCCATTGTATCTTGAGCAACTTAACTATCTTCCTCCTAAGCTGTTTCGTGTCGGTTTCCACAACACGAAGCGGCTTACGAGGTCTTCTATCGACTAGATCAACTTCGAAATCTTCACAGCTACCAGCAGAAACCACTATATTCGAGTCGTGCACATACTTTCGTAGATATGATACATGAAAAACATTGTGCACACTCGACATCTTCTCCGGTAACTCCAATCTATAGGCGAGCTTTCCAATTCGCTCGATAATCGGGAATGGTCCAACAAACCTCGGAGTCAGTTTTCCTTTCTTCCCGAATCGAATAACATTCTTCAGTGGAGAAATCTTCACAAAAACCATATCACCTACATCGAATTCCAAATCCTTACGACGCTTATCGGCATAACTTTTCTGTATGTCTTGGGCTGCCTTCATTCGTCGCCGAATGATCTCTATACAATCTGAAGTCTGTCGAATCATCTCTGGCCCAAGCACCAGCTTTTCTCCGGTCTCTATCCAACATGTCGGAGAGTTACACGATCTTCCATACAATGCCTCATACGGTGCCATACCAATGCTCGACTGGTAACTGTTGTTATATGAAAATTTCACCAAATGAAGGTGATCTTCCCATGATCCTCCGAAATCCAAAACACAAGCTCTAAGAAGATCTTCCAAAACTCGGTTGACTCTCTCGGTCTGACCATCTATTTAAGGATGATAAGCTGTACTCAAACACAACTCGGTTCCCAAAACTTCCTGGAAGCTTTTCCAAAATCCACTAGTGAACAATGGATCTCGATCGCTCACTATACTCTTCGAAATACCATGGAATCGAACTATCCACTTAACATACAACTCAGCCAACTTTGATGCAGTCCTAGTCGATCGAACAGGAATGAATCTTGCACTCTTAGTCAGACGATCTACGATGACCCAAATTCCTTCATTTCCCGTTCTGGTTCTAGGTAGTCCATCAATAAAATCCATCGATATTAGTTCCCACTTCCATGTAGGAACTTCTAATGGCTGAAGCAATCCACTTGGCTTCTTCTGTTCGGCCTTTACCAACTGGCAGTTCATGCACTTGGAAATAAAATTTCCAACATCCTTCTTCATACCTTCCCAGTAGTAGGTTCTCTTCATATCCCGATACATCTTGTTTCCTCCTGGATGAATTGTCAGCTTCGAGTGATGACTTTCCTTCAGAACTTCACTCCTCAATTCATCTATATCGGGAACAACTAGTCGTCCTTGCTTCCGAAGCCAACCCTCTCGATCGACCTCGAATCCTTTATCCTTTTCTGGATCCAATCCAGATTCCAAATCACGGATAATCTTGACAAGCTTATCGTCTCGCTTTTGGCTCTCGCCAATCCTTTCCACAAGAGTCGGTCTTATCGATAAGTTTGCCAACATCTCAGGTTCCAATTCGCATCTGGGCCTGAAGTCAAATCCAGCTAAATACTCAAGATTCTTCCATTCTGAAAACATGGCTCCCAATCCTGCATGTCTTCGACTTAACGCATCTGCCACTACGTTACCCTTTCCCGGAGTATAGGCTATACCAAAGTCATATGATGCTAAAAACTCTAGCCATCGTTGCTGCCGAAGATTCAACTCCTTTTGGGAGAAGAGATACTTCAACGACTTATGATCTGTAAACAACTCGAATCGAACTCCCAATAGATAATGTCTCCACATCTTCAGAGCAAAAAAAATCGCCGCTAATTCCAAATCATGAGTCGGGTAATTCCTTTCATGCGGCTTCAGTTGTCGACTTTCATATGCAACAACTTTATCCCTCTGCATCAGCACTGCTCCAAGTCCAGTACCACATGCGTCGGTGTAAACCACCATCTCATCATTCCCACTTGGAATAGTCAAAACAGGAGCACTTGTCAATCGCTCTTTCAGGATTCTGAAAGCTTGCTCACACTTATCTTCCCATCTGAACACTTGGTTCTTTTTTGTCAATCCTATCAACGGTGCAGCTACCTTGGAGAAGTCTTTGGTAAACCGTCGATAATATCCTGCTAATCCAAGAAAACTTCTCACATCAGATGCATTCTTAGGTCTAACCCAATCCTGGATTGCTGCCACCTTAGCGGGATCAACCGCTATTCCATTTCCAGAGATAACATGGCCTAAGAACCTCACTTCACTCTTCCAGAAGTGACACTTCGAAAACTTAGCCTTCAGCTGATGTTTCTGCAAGATTTCCAAAACAATATGCAAGTGCGTCTTGTGCTCTTCTTCAGTTCTGGAATAAATCAGAATATCATCCACGAACACAAGCACGAACTTGTTCAACTGATCTCTGAACACTCTATTCATAAGATCCACAAAATATGCTGGCGCGTTAGTTAATCCAAACGGCATTACCAGCCACTCAAAGAAACCGGATGGTGTCCTAAAAGCAGTCTTTGGCACACTATCCTTAGCTACTCTCAACTGGTGAAATCCCGTTGCCAAATTCATCTGAGAAAACACCTTAGCTTTGTGAAGCTGATCAAACAAGTCATCTATTCTCGGCAATGGATACTTGTTCTTCTTAGTCACCTTATTCAGCTCACGATAATCCACACACAACCTCAACGATCCATCCGCTTTGGTTGCGAACACAACCGGTGCACCCCATTCGGACACACTACGCCGAATGAATCCTTTCTTCAAAAGATCATCAACTTGCACCTTCAACTCATGCTGTTCCCTAGGCGCCATCCGCCTAAGAGGCATCACAACAGGTCTGGCTCCTTCTACTAGATCTATACGAAACTCGATCTCTCTATGCGGCGGTAACCCTTTGACCTCGTCAAAGACATCCTCAAATCCATTAGCGATCGGCATTGATGACAGTCCATCCCGTGGAATAACCAGCGAATACATGAAGCTCATGAAGACGCCTTCTTCATGCTTACATCGTATCACAATCTTTCGCCCCTCCACATTCTCGACTGTCACCTCCAACCCTCACAATCAACCTTTACCGCATACTTCCTAAGCCAGTCCATACCCAAAATAATTCCGAACCCCGCAAAGTTCAGAACATAGCAATCACAAACAAAAGAGCAATCATGACTCGATACAATCAAACCACGGCATAACATACACAAACAAGACGAACCCCCAACTGGATTAGTCACAACCAATGGCCTATCAACAATATCCGGTTCTAAACCAAACCGGCCTACTAGTTCGCTACAAACAAACGAATGCGACGCCCCAGTATCAAATAACACTCTAACTGGAACACCACATATGGAAAGAGTACCTTGAACCACCACACTCTTTCCTTTCTCTTCAACGGTAGGGGCTCTCGAAGACGATGGAACAGCTCCCAAAGCATAAGCTTGCACAATCTGCTTGTCCCTCCTTGGTTCTGGACAATTCTTCCTGATATGCCCCGGCTTGTCACAGTTGTGACACTTCATCGGTACTTTCGGATTCTTACAATCCTTCGAGAAATGGCCCTTCTGCTGACAATTGTAGCAAGTCACCTCGCCTTTCGGCTTCTTCTAGCCATCCTTACCCTTTTGCTGCTGCTGCTTCCTCTTCTTGTTTCCACCCTGCTGGGGTTTAGACTCTTCCCTGGTTATAGCAACAACAGATCCTTCCTTAGGAAACAGACTCTCATGCCTGAGAGCTTTCTCCACAAGCTTCTCAAATGAATCATCCAAATGATCCACCAACTGCCTCCCAAGATAACTGTCCAAGCCTGTCATAAACTTCTCATTCTTCTGATATGCAGATTCAATATACGACCGGGCATACTTGGACAAAGCTTTAAACTCAGAAACATACTCAAGAACTGGTCTTCCTCCCTGCTTGAGCTTCACAAACTTCTTGAACAGAACAGACTTCTGAGCTGTAGAAATGAACTTAGCTTCAAATCTGACTTGGAATTGCTCCCAAGTAATCTCTTCCTCCGAAGTATTGATGGTAATAGAGTTCCACCAATTAGAAGCTCTCCCTTGAAACTGTCTTAATGCTAACTTCCTCTTAGTAGCATCCTCAATTCCCAAGTCACCAAAGATCCTCCTACATGCATCTATCCACCTCTGAACCTCAATGGTTGATTCTGTTCCCAAGAAAACCTTTCCCCTAAGAGCAGTATAATCCTTACACAACTTAGCAAAATCCACCGGTTTTGGAGTTCGAACTTGAACTCCAACATCAACTACTACCCCCGGGACTGGTATCCTTCTCATGATCGAAGTCATCATAGCTTCGAACATAGCAGCATAATCAGCAGCCCCCTCAGTAGCACGGCCTTCCCTAGCAGCTGGTCTCCCTCTTCGACTCATTCTCAATATATATAAAAAGGAATGATCAAAACATCTTAGAGAAACAACTGCATAAAGGACTCAAACCCTACTAAGCTACTATATTATATATAGTAATCATCCATCAAAATACAATTACGTCTCTCATACGTAGTTACGTCAGCGAGCGTTGGATAAAATCGATTAACCAAAGCTCTGATACCAAATGTGACGACCGCCCATGACCCCTGCACCGAACCTAGAGGTAGTGCGCTGTAAAGTGTGCCAGGCGACCATGGACGATTGTCAAGGTAGATTAAAACAACAGAATCTATCGTATTACTCACAGCGCATGGACAAAATACAATAGAATATATATATAGTGAAGCTTCACATAATAGAATCTCATCAATAAAACTTCATAATAGTTGAATACAAACATCTGAATAGTCAATACAACAAGCCTCACTACATATCACTCAGAGAATACAAAGCAGCGGAACTTCCAGTACATATAGTAAGATATAATATGCAATACTCCAGCTCGTCTTCGATATCAGCACCGTGGAAAGCTAGAACAACACCTGTCACCTGCTACCTAGTCTGCCCGTCCCAAAATGGACGAACAGCCCAAGGCAATAAGAATTAAAACATAAAGCCTTGAGTCAGACAACAGTCTTAGTGAGCGGTAAATTAACTAACAACATACCAAAAGAGCATAAAGGAAAAGGAATAGGAATACAACCCTCCCACTCCAACCTCTTTCTACAGTGATAGCCCCCAGACACACACTAAGCAGAAGCAAACATAGCAGAGCATACAATTTTAAGTAATGCAATTATCACTCGAGTCAAGGGCGATGTTTTCCGAGTACAAACCCCCAAGGCCTAAACCAAGATCAGATAAGCACCCAGAAAATACCGCTCTTGAGACCGAATGACGATACAATCAAACATCCATGACTCTGGCTATCACTGTTATCATTGCTTCGATATCACCGTTAATTGAATGACCGGCACATTCTTTCAGCCGTCCATCAAGGGCTAATGGAAACCCCGGTTCTAGACATTACTCCCATACGTCATCGTGACCCGTGCCTAGGACTATCGAATCTGCCCAGAGTACTTGACTATCAATCATTAGCCTTCAGGGACTATCGAATCTGCCCAACGTACTCTTGCTTTGAGCATGCTAGAACCTTCAACAACAATGAGATGTCAACCTTCTAGTCATCCTCCTCGACGACTATTTCCATACTAGCTCAAGCGCCTCTCGAGCCAACCATTATCCTCTAACTCGAACATATCACCGAGTTATCAACATGCTTGGAATGATCCCGTCTGGATTAGACCAAGACTATCTCATATCTCATATCATGCTTCGCCTTATCATCATCATAGCAAAGCTTCATCTCAACATCATCATCAAATCTATCCATATGAGCTTCAACGTCCGCTACATATGCCACGAGCAGCTTTTCCAATTCAAGAGCCTTTCCCTTGGCTTTTGAATCATCTTCGACCGATCGTATCTAAATCAAATCATCAATCCTCTAATTCATAGCAATCAATCAAGTCAAACATTAATCCAAGTAAAACAAGCATTCAAATATGATCTAGAAAGACAATTATAACAATAATGGCAATTCCGTAATTAAAGAGTCAAAAGTCTAACAAGCATGAAAACATGAGCAATGTCTCTATAATCTTGATGAATGAACTTGCATAGGCTAACATGTAGTAAAATGGTTGTCAAATCATCTTAAACAATGGATCTATATGGATCTATACTTAAGTTTACAAAGATGCATGAAAATCACTACTTTAACTCCAAATCAAGCCAACGATCCGATATACTCCTTTGGATCCGTGTGAGAGATAATCACCACTCACCAAATCACCTAAAACAACCCCAAATCAACACGCTTCAGATCTGGACAGCGAAGGATCTAACTTGATCTATCACGAATCTACTTCAAATGATGAAATCTCTCTTCGAAGAATGTAGATCTTCAACCTAAGCTCTTCGATCTTCGATTTGATCTTCAACTTGGATGGATGGAATCACTAGATTAGAGTGGAGAAAAGAAGTGAAGAAGTGTAGAAGTCGAGCTCTAAAAATGGCAGCACTTCGTCGCTTCGAAATCCGGATCCCAAAAAGTGAGAAAATGGACGAGTATTTATAGCTGAAATTCCTTAACTCGTCTGCCTTCTTAGGTCGTCTCCGACCTAAGCCTCCGTCTACCTTACGACCTACAACTCAGCAACTAACCCCTAAGTCGGTAACGACTTAACACACGCGCCTATACAACCTAACGACTTAGCAGCTTCGCCGACCTAGTAATGTTATGACCTAACCAAGATACGACTTAACATCCTAACTCCTAGGTCGCTCGCGACTTAACACATCGCGTCCTAACTACATAGCTACAGCGACCCAACGACTCAACTGCTTTGCCGACCTACAACTTAATGAGGTTACGACCTATCGACTTAGCAACAGGCGCGACCTAACACATGCGCGCGTTCCCTCCTAAGTCGTCTGGACAACTTAACGACTTAGCACCGTTTCGACTTAACAAAGTCGCGACCTAACCACTCACTAACTCGCTAACTACTGGTTCTCCTTAGGTCGCTCAAAACCTTAGGTCGGTCAAATACTTAGATCGTTCACTCGACCTAACCTATCCCACAACCTAGGCTTATCACACGACCTATCTCCTATACGACCTATCCCAAACTTCTTAGGTCGTCTAAACTCTTAAGTCGTCTAATCCTATAGGTCGTATATTTCCTTAAGTCGGCTACGACCTAAGCCTCAACATACGACCTAACTTCCCAACGACTTATTCCAATGCCTAGGTCGCTCCAAACCTTCCTACGACCTAAGACTTAAACTCTGGTCAACTTATCAACAATGCGACCAAATGATAGCTGTTTTTATGGTGTTTCGATCCGTAAAATACGGGTCGTTACAATTATCGTTTTTGATAATTGAATATTTGTTGTTTCTGATTATCGCTTGTGATAATTAGATATTTGAGATTTGATTATCGTTTTTGATAATTGAATAATTGTTAATTTGAAATTTGATTATCGTTTTTGATAATTAGATATTTGTTGATTTGGGATTTTTGATTATCTGATGTTTTCTGAGTATCGTTTTTGTTAATTAGATAATTGTGTTTTCTGATTATCGTTTGGATAATTGGATGTTTGCTGATTTTATTGATATGAGATTTTCTAGTCTCTAATTGATTCTAGAGTATGCTGATTTTATTGAATTGCTGTTTTCTATCTATCTCTGTTGATAGTTAGAGTTTGTTGATTATGAAGTTCGTATTTTCTAGTTATTTGTTGAATAACTAGATATTTGCGGTTTTGGGATTTGCGATTTGTGTTTTCTAATTATCTTTGTTGATAATTAGATTTTGCTGTTTTCTAATTATCGTATCGATAATTAGATATAGCTGTTTTGTGGTTTTCAGTATTTTAATTATCTAGTTGATAATTGAATATTACTGATAATTGTATTTAATCAGTTCTGCTATTTTCTGATTATCTATTTGATAATTAGATTTTGTTGAAAATTTGTGAATTTCTTTTATGAAAATAAAAGATTTCTTTGGCGTTTGTATTCCCGACTTTTATTTTCTAACTTAACCAGTTTATGTTAGAAAAATAATTGTTATTGACAACCTTAATTATGAAAATTGCGGGGACGCAATTTTTATAAGGAGGGGAGTCTGTAACAACCCGGGGTTTTGCACCATTTTATAATCGTCGTTAAACGATTAATCTGATAACTAATTGCTGTTGGAATTAAAATCAAGTTGAAATTCTTTTATAAAAATGTTAAGTGTTTTAATTAGTTGTAAATTCTTTTGAAAAATTTGTTAAAGAGTTATATGGGCTTTTCCTTATTAATTCAGCCCGTTTCCTTTTGAATGAGGTAATGGTTGTACTCATTCCCCTTTCATATTCGTTCGCAACCCATTCCCATCTCATTTTTCAAACGAAAACCCTAATCAACATACGAAAAATAATGGCGGCCTCGTTCAAAGGAAAATCCCTTTCTCCCTTATATTGCTTCGGCCCGATCCTTGTTTGTGATAATGGCTTCTTCGATCATTCCAAAATTAGGGCTTGTAAAAATTTGAGGCGGCCGACTCTATTTTCTCGATCCAATGATGATTTGGCGTTCGTTTCTTTTGTCGATCGATGGTTACTTTGTCTTGCACACGGCTGCTCCTCGATTGATCGAGTTCGACTTCTATTTCTCGGGAAAGAGGTGAGTAAACCTGTACTCACATCTAGTTCAATTCTCCAGTGCTTGTTTTGGGTTTGAATCCCTTAGTTTTTCGTTCGTATATATTTGAGATGTTTGGGTTTTTGAATTGATATTGCCGATGAGGTTGATTGAAATTTATAGGAGTCGAATTCCTAAATTTTCGTCGTATACAATTTATTTGAATTCGTCAATTCTTTTTCTCGGCCGCTTGATAATATATATACGTTCATGTATGTATATATGTGACTGTTTCATGGTTCTCGGTCTACTTGACAGTTTTGTATTACTTGTATGCTACATTGTATTTATCTTGATGGCATTGGGTTTGCTGTTATTACTTCCCTGTCCTCTGACTTGAGTCTGGTACTTAATTTTGCTTTTGAACTTGTTTTCGTTTGTGATAAAATACTGCTTGGATTTCGACTTGTTTCAATTTGTGTTTTCTACTTTAACTTATTGTTCAACATTACCTGACTTCGGCTTTGACTTCCGGTAGCACTGGCTTCGAATCGACTTGATCATTGTCACTTGCGTATGCTCTGATAGTTGCTGTGCATTGCATATAATTGCATATTTGTCTGGTCATCGCTTGTTGTTGCCTCTTCTGTTACCTTATAGTGTTGTTTCATTTAATCTGAGCATTGAGTGACATTCAAACTTTTGTAGATTGAGTTGCACTAAACTGAAGCTCGAGTTGCATTCATGTTGTTCAGATTAACTTGTGTACTTGTTTGCACTGTATATTCCAGTGTACATCACTTGTTGATGCTTATTGAACATGTATACTTGTATTTGTATTTAATTGAGGCTGTCACATATGTGTATCCATATGTACACATGAGTATGTGTGGATGCATGTATTGTTTTGGGTCTTTGAGTCTGGGCAGTTTGGTTGTTCACTGGTATTCGAGGCATGTTGCATTCTGGTTTCTCTGATGTTTTTTTTTGAACCACGACTTGATGGAGTTGTTTCCATTACTGTTGGCCTTGACTTCGCCTTGTCTGCACTTGTATATATAAACTTGTATATGATCTGGAGTATTCGGTGGACTTTGGTCATTTGGTTTTTGGTGAATTTGTTGGTTTCTTGATTTTGGTTGCCTTTATATTCTATTTCACCTGATGACATTCCTTTGGTGCAGTCTTATGTTCGAGCTATGAAATTTGACCTGTGCATGACTTTGATATTTTTGTATGTGCATATCATCTTATCAGTTTGGATGAACTTGCCATACATTTGTGGTCACTGTTACTTGTTGTATTTTGATACTAGTTTGTACATGCTGTTTCAGTTGCAGTTTTCATTTTGATGTTCATTTGTTGATTGAACTTCATATATCTATATACACCATTGTCCATGATTTGGTGATACTGTAATTTGGGTTTGGTTCCATTTGGTTGATGCCTTCATGCTATGTATATGTTGACTTGAGTTTCATTTCTTTGTAGTTGAGTTGAGTCACGATAGTCGTGACTTGACCTCTACAGTTTTGATTGCTGTTAGTATTCACTGTTGTGATGATTTCACGTACTGTGCGGCGAGGCAGTGCACGCATGCGTGTACTGCAGCCACACAGAAATTTGTTTTGATTGATCATTTTGAGATTCTAATTATCTATTTAATAATTGGAATTTGTTGTAAATTGCTGTTTAGGCAATTCTGCAGTTTTCATATTATCTTCATTAATAATCGTTTTATTCATCTTGCTGATTTGTTGATTAACACTGTTTAGTGTTATATCTGCCATTATCCGATTCTCTTATCGAGAAGTTGGATATACGAGATTTCTGTGACTGTCGTCCATTTGATATTTGATTATTATTGCTTTTGTGCATTAATAACTGAGTTTGAATTAGACTGACCCGTGTATTATTTTCTTTTGAATTTAATACTCGGGTCAGACCCGAGTTATTTCAGGTTGTAGATATCTTGCTTTGGGTTGTTGTTTGAGCTATGAAGACTTTTCATATCTTTTGAAGTGGTCTTCGTTTTTTTTTGTAGTAGACAGTATCTGTTTTAGGTTGATATGTATTCATGTATATTAGTCGATAATGTACTTGTATATATAACTTCCAGAGTCGACAGTTGTAGTTGTATCATATGTATCGTGTCAAATGTATTGTAACTGACATCAGTTATATATATATATGAGACTTTTGTTTTATCTGTGTTCCGCATCTTTTATATCTGTGTTATTATTATATTTATTGTCCTAAACTATTATAGCCACTGTGTAGTAGCTTTGAGTTTGTATCGGTATGTCGGATTTCCTCCTGAAATAAAAATGCATGTTATACTATCTGATATATCGGTGCTCGCACAAAGCAATTACACGGATGGTCACTCCTCAACAGCCTTATTCTCCGTGCTAGTTGACAACATTACACTGTAGTGTTCTTGGCTAGCGTGGGTATAGAGGTGGGGCGTCATACAAATACAAGAGGTATATAAGAATGAGGCCGAACAAAAGTAGGTGAGAGAATGTATAGCTAACAATAAGAATGGAAAATGAATAAATAGAGAATAAATGAAAGTTTTATGAAATAAAGAGAGAGGTTTTGTTTTTTTGTTTTAATACGAATAGTTGAAATGTGAAAGTGGACAAGGTAGAAAAAAATGAATGAGATAGTAGTTAGCAAAAGCAATAGAATATGGAACGTGCATGAATATGAATTAACGACGAACATCACCTTTCATACTACAAAATGAATATAATGCCACATTAATTCAATATGGAAATGTGTTTCAATTCAATTTATTTCGTTAACCCTAAATGAACTCAAATTTATGCCCATTTAAAAGTTTTATTTACATACAACAAATAAAATTTGAACACATCAACTACGGTTACGGGGGAATTAATTTAAAGGACAAAAATTTGTATATTTTTAGCCTCAAGGACACGACCTCAATATTTTAACCACAAGGACAAACATTCTCCTAAAAATTATTCATAAGGATAAACATTCTTTCAAAATTATTCATAAGGACAAACATTTTTCCAAAACTGCTACCGAACTAAAAACTGATACCTAAAAACTGCTACCGATAACTACAAACTGATACCTAAAAGCTGTAAAAACTGATACCTAAAGAAAGGTATCCTTTAGACTAAAATACTGAAGGTCTGTCCTTGAGGCTAAAATACTGAGAAATTTTGTCCCTGACAATAATTTCCTGTTACGGTAACTAGGACCACCGCTACATAAAATTAAAGGTGAACCATGATTCCAAATTCAAATTTAAAATTGGCGTTTTTCTCAGCGCACAATCACGAACTTAAAATATTTAATTTATTCTAAATTTTACGATTAGTATTAAAATCACCTCTATACTGCCAAAGATTGCTATTTAACTACCGTTAAATTTTGTTTCAAAATTCAAGTTTTTACTTTTTATAAAATTACACTTACTTTAAAAACAACAATGTTCATTTTGTTTTCATTGAAACATCCTTTTTATTTTAGCAGTAACGTACATTTCTTTTGTTAAATCCATTGATTATGATTAATGTTTTTTAACTCTTTTAAATTGAAAGGTTCCAAGTCGACATAATTGTAATTAATTTCAAAATTACACTTTAAAACGGATCCTAACAAACGTACATTTCTTTCATTAAACGCCATTAATTTCAATTAAAATCTCTTTCTTCCAAATCAAATTAACGGCAACAAATTTCAACATTAAAATTTAAAACGGAACCTAATTAATGGAAAGATAATTAAAACATTTGAATACTTTTTACAGTAACTTAAATACATTTACAAAATTGTTGTTTACACGTAAGAGTTATAAATTAACTTGCTTAAATAGTTATCAATAACATACAAACAACGAAAATTAAATTTATATTCTAATTGTTTTCTCACTAATAAATCAAAATTTATAATTTCTCACAATATTTAAATTATAAAATCTTATTAAATTTAATAGTTTTAATTATCAAAATTTATGGGTTGTTACACTCTCTCTCACTCAAAACTTTTCATCCTCGAAAAGGAACAAGAAGGAACTAAGAAACTTGATATAATTTTATTCAAATTATTCAATTTATAAACACTTTAAATTTTACATCATCAAGTATTTTAAATGGAATATATCAACTTATAAACATTTAAATCTTTCATATTCAAGTTTACTAAAAGTTTAAAAATATTTTCACTTTCATAAAAAAATTCTAAGTCCTAAATTTACGAAATATTTCGGCATAGTCTCCTTTGTACGGATAGGTCCGAAAAAATAATAATATTAATAATTTCAATATATATACATCATATTTCAAAAATAAAACACTCAAACCATGGGAAAAGCAATTAAAATATCGTTGCAAAACTGTAATCCGAAAACATACCTATTTGTCAAACAAACAACTTTATTTATGAAACCAAAAGTAGTAGCTATTGCTTCCATAAACCTGTATTTCACTTACATAATCCAAAAGAGTTAAAATTATATAAATGATTATATATTAGTTGTTTCAATTAATAGTGCAAGCAACATACAATATTTATAATAATTATATGCAAACAAAAGAAGTTCGACCATTATATATGCAACAAAGAAAACTATCAAACATCTACAGCAATTAAACTCATGGTTTGTTCAGGTTTAGACACTTTTCATCATCCAAGAGTGCTAAATAAACTACCAAGTGTACCTTACGCTCAACAGCTTTTGGTAATTACTTAATAAATTATTCATACAACCTTAAACAATTTAACGCATCATTCCCCAAACATCCTATAAGCCAAACACATAGGATTTTAAAAATTATTTAAGTTTATTCGATTGGTTTTTTTCCTTCATCATTTAATTTTCATTCATTTATTTATATAATGATCAATCACTTACATAGTTTGTTTTCTATTAAAGATTTAAGTCATTAATGAATCATTTCATAAAATATTACTTAAGCTTCTACTGCATTACTTAAGTTTATAACTTAATTCGGTTATAAAATAAAAATTTAAGTTTTTGGTATTCGTCCTTGAAGAGATAAGAAATATTTCAATATATCTAAAAAAATTCATTTAAAACAGTTAACCTCATTCACTTAGTAAAATATAAGATATATTTAAAACATCCTCATAGCATTATGTAAAGATTTTCCAAAAAGTTCAAAACAAGGTTAGAAATTTATATCAAAACATTATAATAAGCATTAAAATAAAGTTCCTTAAATCTGATAATTTATTAGACTCAGTAAAATAAGTATAAACTCAAGATTATTAAACTCAAACTAATAGTATACATAAATCTTACATTAAATTTCCAAATCAAAGTATAAAATTTCATATCTTCATAATTAAACATACTTGTTTTAAAATGAATATTCAAATCATGGAAAAACATTTATTCTGGTTTAATACAAGATCTAAATGGTAAGTAAACCTTGAAAATTACTTTTAGTACTTTGAAATGAAGGAAATATTTCAAACCATACTTTCAAAAATAGCGATTCTAATTTATTTTTCAAGCATATTACTATAAATAATGGGTGCGTTTGGCATTCATCCCTGATAAGGTTTGAAAATACACAAAACATCCCTTCATTTTTTTGATAAGTTTCGGATCCCTATTTTCAAATTCACACGCGCACAAAGACCTAAATACCCTTTACGTTTTTAACATTTCAAACGCGTATAACTTTCTGTAGAAACATCGGATCAGCATACTGTTTTCACCAAAAAAATAAAAAAATTATGATCTTTAACATGAGATCCATTGTTGATACTAAAAAAAATCATATTTTCAGTAAAGGTGCAATTATTCCATATATTTGCAAACAATTCTGCAAATTTTAAACATCTACGATTTTTCTTCAAATCAGCAACTATTGCAGACATTTCTGCAATTATTTGGTATAATTGCAGACATGTCTGTAACTATTACATACAATTGCAACTATTGCATATAATTGTAGATATTTCTGCAATTATATGGTATAATTACAGACATGTC
This sequence comes from Allium fistulosum, assembly GCA_030737815.1. Classification (NCBI taxonomy): domain Eukaryota; kingdom Viridiplantae; phylum Streptophyta; class Magnoliopsida; order Asparagales; family Amaryllidaceae; genus Allium; species Allium fistulosum. Next base: position 728,349,980 of record CM060902.1, on the reverse strand, counting down.
TACAATTATTGCATACAGTTGCAACTATTGCATATAAGATATAATTGCGGACATGTCCACAATTATTGCATACAATTGCAACTATTGCATAAAATTGCAGACATTTTTACAATTATATGGTATGATTGTAGACATATCTGCAACTATTACATATATTTCTAAAATGTCTGCAACTATTGCATATAATTGCAGACATGTTTGCAATTATACGGTATAATTGCATACATAAATGCAATTATTGCATATAATTGCTGAATAGCTTGTCCGCGAATAGCTTAACCTACCGTAATTTTTACATATGCACAATGTCACTCGTTAGAAAGATAATAAATTTTTTGATTTAATGGTGAAAACGGTTTGTTAATCCATCGTTTCTACAAGAAGTTATTGCATTTTAAAGATTGATAATTAATGTGGTGCAAATTTTAATTTTAGATGTTAGAATAACATCCATATATGAAGAATCGACATTGCTACAAATGGAGAAGAGGGGTATTGTAGGGAAGAAAATTGTAGTATTTCAAATTAGGGATGTAATTTATATCTTTTTTATAAGGAGGATGTTTTGTGTATTAAGTTTGATTTTAGAGATGTGTCACTTATTTTCACATAAATAAATTTCCCAAATCATTTTTTTATAAAGTTGTAAAACACATTTTTTTATATATATAGTCTGTAACGACCCAGGATTTTTGATAATTAAAATTCGAATATTTAATTGATTTTAAATATTAATAAATGGAATTTAGAAGTCGAATGATTTATTTTTCGAATATTGGATTTAATTTGATAATTAAATCGATAAATTAAATAGTGAAATTCCAGAGATAATTAAAAAAACGAGTTTAAAATGATTGAAAATGATTTGTAAAATTTTATTTAATCATACTGGAGTTATAGAAAGGTTATAGAACTTTTAAAACTGAATTTAAGATTAATCTGTGGAAATTGAATATTTTAATATTTAATTATCGATTGTAAAAATAGTCAATTTTCGAACAGTCTCAGAATTGAACGAAACTAGTTCCATTGGATCCATAATAGTTAGTTATTATCGGATTTCAATTTTCGTAGCAATCGAAGTTATCGTTTGACCGTGGCAGCTCGAAACGCATCGATATCGTTTTAATTTTAAATCGTCGAGTTAAAATAGTCATTTTTCAAAAAGTCTCGGATTTCGACGACACCAGTTTCATCGGATCCGTAATGTGATATTATTGTATGGTTTCAAATTTCATAATTTTTGGATTTACCATTTGTCCGGGGCAAGCCAAAACGCCTCGAAATCGATTTAAATCGGTTTAATTTAAATTGATCGTTTATTGCCATATCTCACACATACGATCGAATTAGCTTCTGAAACCTGTTCCATTGTGTCCGGAACGCGGGGTAAATCCCAGAAACGCCAGTTTCCGCGCGTAAATCGGAGTTCGGAAAAGCCGGATGAATAGTGTTCGTCAAAAGTCTATATATAGTACTTCATTTATTTCCTTTTTGAAGAAAATAAACCCTAGCTAAAACGTGCAGCCGCCACTTCTTCAAATCAATGGCCGACATCTTCATTCGATCTCCCTCGAAAATCTTCAAATCCAAGCATTTATTCAAGAAATTCCTAACTAAAAAAACGTAGAGCATAGAGCGAGCCACATATCCAACGGTTATGATTGGATTTCGTATGGTGGATGGACGGCAAATGGGGCTCGAACGAGTGGAAGTTGGCCTCTGTTTTCATGAGCTAGGCTCGACCGAGCTCGTTCAAATTCGAGCTGGTGGTGCACGGCGGTGGGGGCTACGGCCCAGAGGTGGTTGATCGATGTGTATACAATCGAGGAAGGCGGGGCAAATCGATGAAATGTGGCGGCTGATGGGTAGGGTTTCACGTATGAAACTGGGAGAAGGAGAGATGCGAGCACGGCCCAGATTTGCCTTGATGAGAACGAATGGCCAGATTGGTTAGGGGTAAATTTTTTTAAAAGAAAATGTAAAAAATTAATTGTATTATAATTGGTTCGATCTTTAAAAAGCTATAACTTGTTCATACATTATCAGAAAATTACGAAACCAGTTGCGTTGTCTTCGTTTTGTCGAGCTCTTCGCTATGGAACTAAATTGGAGTCGTTTGGAGCTAGTTTGAATTTCGGGTAAAATTAAACGTCCGTTTAATTTTATTCGAAATAAACGCTGGAACGGAATTTAAAATCAAGGTGAGATCTTCTCACTCAAAATGAAAGTGGAATTTTCAGTTATTATTGATTGATTTGATTGCTATTGAATGTGATATTAGATATAGTAGGATATATCTATATATATATATATATAGCAATATATACATATTGGCATATGTATATATTGGATTGATTGATTTCCCGCCTCGTATAGCGGATGAGACCCTATTGCGCCGTTAGTAAGCGGATTTTTATAAAACCCATATACCGCGATAATTCCGTACTGGAGCGGAATTGGTATTGTGCTAACGTCTGTGGATGCAGGGAAACAGGTTGGAGGGATCCAACTGGATTCCTCACCAGTATTTATTCATTTACAGATATTGATGTATATTTTGTGATCATGTTGATATATGATGTTTGTTGTTGTGATTGACTAATTGGTGCTGTTGCATCATCGGATTCAGGTTTTGAACTTTAAAAATAACGACTTTACTTTAAAAGGATTTTTAAAGTGATTTTTGAAAATAGACGTTTTATGGAATTTTTGAATTGATTTATTTCAAATAAATAAACGTATGAAATTTTAACGTTACAAAAATTTATAGATTTGTGAAATATAATCGAAAAGTGATTTTTGGATTAAATAGTTGATTTATTTATAAAATGGTTTAAATTGAGATTTTTAAAATATTATAAACGGTTTACTTAAAAGGTTTATAAAGTTGACATTTTATAAATTAAGATATTGGAATTATAAAACGAGTTTTTTTTAAGTGTTAAAAATGAAGTGATAATAAAAATCATATGTGAACGAGATTTATAGATTATAAATTGTGGAGTATAAATTGTATAGAAGTTGTAGGATAGAAGATTTATAAGGAATTTTCTTATAAATTAGATCTTTGCACTTAGATGAGATTTGAACAGAATTTGCTAATAAAATGATTTTATAAGTTGAAATTGTTATGAAGTATAAATGTGATTTATAAACGTTGTTTATAAATCCGAAATCACTTACTTTGATAAGTAATTTTAGAATTTAATAAAAGGAGAATTTTATAAATCGAAGTTGTTAGAAAATATAAAGGTGAATTTATAAACGTTGTTTTATAAATTCGAAATCAATCAAATTTGATGAATTTAATATAGAAATTATCAAGCGAATTTTATCCACGATTTTGGATAGTGGATAATTCTTGAAATATAAATGTGTAGAAAAGACTGAAATTTGGTTAGTGAAGTATATTCACGATTTTGGACAGTGAATATATTGTTAAGTAAAATGAATTTGTTTTGGAAAAGTGATATTACGAAATGAAGTAATTGTTTTAAATGATGTTTTAAAACGTGATAAGTATCGAATACATAGATTTCAACTTTTATTGTTGAAATAGACGTTTTCGAGGAATTTAAGGAAATGATGGACTATAACACTGTTGTTATAGTAAATGGTTTCCGAAAGGAAATATTTTTGTATGGTATTGGGATTCATATATCTATCTAAATTCCGAATCCATATACTAGTGATTTTGAGTCGTCGTAACGATGTTTTACGTAACATTCGTTTTGACTCAAATAAAATGTGTTTAAAGAATGATTTCCTTAAAGAATGAGATATATACTTAATTTTGATTTAAGTATATCGAATATTTTCTAAGTGTTGAAAATAAATAGTTTTGTGAATTACTTATTTTAAATAAGTATGGAAATGCTTTTCCAATATGAAGTGAACTGTTTAGAGATTTTATCTTTTAAAGATAAATTGAAAAGTGAATATTTGAAATTTGTTTCAAATGGTGAAGTGTGGAAATAATATATCTAGTAAAGATATTTTTGAAGATAAATAATTTGGAAAAATTATTTGGAATCTGATGATGTTGCGCATCTTTATTGATAGTTAAATAACCGACTATCAATAATTACCTTGAATAGGTATTTGTTGTGAATTGGATGAATTTGAATGCCACACTTATTTTTGAATAAACGCTCACTATTCGGGTTAGCCGGGAAAGGACCATGGGGTCGTATAACCCATTCCGAATATGTGATACGTCGTTATGAATCGCATTTGAAGACCGGTGCTGAAGACCGGATATTTTTGAAAACGGAAGGATTACCGTCGAGTTACTCTACATCGGCTGATCTCCGGTTTAGAGGTTTTATCACCCTTAGTGACGGGAAGTCCGGACGTGATTAGAAATTTATCCGGATGTGCAAGGGCTTCGTGAGAAGTGCCTTCGGTTCTGTTCGATCCCGGAACAGACTTGTATGGATTGTGTGTCTGACGTTACAATTTGAGATATAAAGCTGATTTCTTTCAAATACATTTCTGTTGGTGGCGGAGAATTTATTCTCTTAGCTTAACACCCTTCTCTGAGACGTACGAGCTCAGAGGTTATGTAGTTGAAATTTATCAGCGATATATCCCAATTTGGTAACGTGGCATACTGAGTGTTGCTGTGAAATGATCAGTGTTTGATCATTTGCGATATGATCATTTGTTTGATCTTATATCTTTGTGATCATAGGTTGATCATTTTGTTTGACCCGAAGCAGGGCTTTGTAGAAAGCGTAGCTTTGTGGACGAGACTTCGTCGAGCCTCACACCCCAGAAATGGTCGAAACAGGAAGGATGCGGCAAGGTTCTAGGGAGTAGCGCCCCTTAGTGTATGTCATTCCTTCTGCATAAAGGTGGTATCATGGTATGGAGCCCAGATACTTAACCTCTGTGGTTGTTGCAAATTTATTACTTTGTGGTTGTTGGAAATCGAGGATCCTCGGGAAGATCGGTGACGATCGGGGGATGGCATACGCGTGTCAGTAGTTACCTATTTTTGCAGAGGTAACCCGGCCTTGTGTTGGCAGAGATCCGGTTAGGTTCTCGGGTCGTCTATTCCAGGGACGTACCCATCGTGGATAGGAAGTTCCTTAGCCTGACCATTTGTTGGAAATCCAAAGAAACAATACGAGCCTTTACGATTTCAATTGTATAACCTGTCTCCTCAGGAGGCAGCTATAGCAGGCATAATATAATGGTACCTATGCTGGCTAAGATTTATATTATACTTTCGAAATGTTTTCTACACTATGCACTAATAATAATATCAAAAATGACTTGATTTTACGTAGTAAGCATCTTTGACTATCATAAGAAGAAATCTCCTCCAATTCTGCGTTTGCATTGTGTGTGTGGCGGGAGGTCTTATGGTAGTTTCATTTTCCAAAAGCATTGCGAATTGACTTTAAAATTTTTCTGTTGTTTATTCTAAACATAAACTGTTTTACGATCTCACACCAGTCACCATGACTGACTCGGAGTTTATTGTTTCCCTTCTAAACTCTGGGTGCCCACCAATTTCCACACGGGCAGCCTAGAGTTATATTATCAGGATATTCTGGATATTCTGGAGCTTGGAGATAAGCTGGATGATGAGACGTAGTATTTGTATCTGATATATTTATTCCGCTGTGTATTCTGTATGAGGACAAGTTTATATAACTGTCCATTGTTGTATATGACTCTGATTGATGTATGTATAAAATGATATAGTTCTTTGTTTAAAGATTATTCATTTATCTATTATATATTGTTCCGCTGCGAATGTGAGATTCTGATGTTGTTTTTGCTTCTGATGTTGTTCTATTGTTCTTCTCTATTTTCTTCTTCTCTTTCTTCTTTTTCTTCTTCTTCTACCTTTTCTTTCTTTCTAAAACCCTCACTATTGGAGTTTCCGGCACTCGATTGCTCGGCAGTCGATAAAGTGAGTATCGATGTCGAATTTTCGAAAGTCGAAAAATCCGGTACGTGACATAGTCCATTTATATAATAACTTAAAATTATACATTCAAAGAAACATATACAAATTTTACTTGAGATATTCGTTTGAAAACTTCATTTGCAAATCAGTCATCTTTAATACTTCAATACTTTACAAAAAAAATTATCTGTAAAATTTCTTGCTTCATTTATAAATACCATTTTAATTTTTTTTAAATACATCTTTATAAATATATGTAAACTATTTAAAAATAATTATTTACATCATTACCTATATTTAAAAAAGGAGTTACTGAAAACCTTAAATCCATTATTTATAAATTTTATTAGTTTTAAATCTCAAAATAATTTTCAAACATCATTGATAAATCAATAATCATTAATTTTAAATATGTTTTATTTAATTAATATCTTCTCACAATATTTACAACACTAATAATTTACTATTTAAACATACTGTACATAAATAAACAATATTTTAAACATTTAAATTATTTAGAAAAGAAAGAAAAAATAATAATCAAAATATCCTTTATGTAGTAATTTTATAAAAATACCTTCATAACTCGATGTTTTAACAAGTTTATCCTCGTTCTTACAGACCATAGTCGTACGTTGATCAGGCGCAAAACTAGAAATCTTCGAGTACTTAGTAGACCCTTTTCAACACCCAGTGAAAATACTTAAAAACTTATATGAAAAGTACCAGTCAAAATTTGATGCCAGCTGATGATGTTACAATAGCAGTGGCTCGCTGCTGATCCAGTGTTTAAGCAACAAAACCTTCCATAAGATTTTTCTACCTTTCAGGTTCCAGAAAAATATCATAGCCATTTCATAAACAAGGAACCGTCGACCCCTACTGTAGTGGTACGCTGCTGATTCAATGATTTATGCAATGGATCACTTCCTTCCCGGAAGACCCATAAACAATAGATCCTAGGATTGAAAGCGCCTACAATTGATAAACTAAAAAACCATTTACTCTGAAAAATTTCGAGGAACTCATGAGTTTAAGTCTGGAAAACCATATCGGTTCAAATCCATTTCTTAATTCACCCAAGTATATTAGGGTTTTTTCGGTTGTATCCATTCTTGGATTTTCCAAGTCATACTATACTTCTTTGCGGAGGGTACTTCTCTAAACCTTTTACTTAAAATATATCATACCATATATAGTACCCTTTCAAAATCATAACTTCAAATATCACAATTATGTAAATTCCATTATATACAAGATTTCATTTTTAGATCGAGCACTTTCCAAAATCAATAGTCTCGAATATATCAAATCATTCTTATATAAATTCCATTGTATATATGATTTATCTCTTCAGATCGAATACCTTCCAAAATCAATAGTCTTCAAAATCACCTTATACATATATAAAGTCCATCTTATATAAAAATCATAATTTTCTAAAATCAATTACACTGCATATGAAAGCCATATGGGATTGAACATCTTTGCTTTAGAAAAGGTTTTGAATTCAAAATAGTTTTGAATCTAAAATAGTTTTGAATCTAAAGTAGTTTTGAATCTAAAGTAGTTTTGATTCTAAAGTAGTTTTGAATCTAAAATGGTTTTGTATATAAAATAGTTTGTAAAATAGTTTTGTACATAAAATAGTTAGTAAAATAGTTTTGTATATAAAATAGTTTGTAAAATAGTTTGGGATCGAAGTAGTTTTTTTTAGTTTGAATAAAATAAAATAAAATGAAATTAGTTTTGTAAAATGGTTCTGAATTAAAAGCGGTTTTGCACGAAAATTTTCCAATTTAGAATACAAAGGATATCCAACCCAACAACTTTCATTTTCAGCGTCAAAGCATATAAATTATATTAGGACATAAGATGTACATATGTCATCATCACGGAATATCACATTCGATCGCTCGCTCGATCACACAATTTCACTTTTGAACTTGTGTTGTTCATTCAACATCCCTAGTGCGGACTTTGATAAAGTTCTTGACTAGAAACCATCATTCTCCTTGCATATCCATATACTATGATAGAGAATTTAAGAAGCAAATCAAAAATCCATATCAAATATTCGCCACCAAAAATCGAATGAAAAATCTAACACGAAATGTTGTAATTCATCTCGAACTTGTGTACTGAAATCAGGATCAAATTAATTATGCAAATAAAACAATATATGTACAACTTACGTATTTATTCCAATTTGTTTCATCACAATTACATTTTCAATTCACATTATAAATCTCATTCATTTATGCACATTTTATCTCTTATCAATTAATATAAAAAAAATTCTCCATTTAATGACAATCATTAATAAATAATATTACTACATCTCGCTTCATTTTAAATCAAATTCATTTTCACATATAGTATTTCTCATTTAATATTACATTTATTTGTGAATCATTTCATAAGAAATTTCCTTAAGTTTATAACCAATTTATAAAGGCTCAACTTTTTTTTAAGACATTATTTGAGTTTAAAGTTATCACAACTTTAATTATAACCATTTCTTGCAACATCCATTTATTTCATAAACAATTTTTAGGCCATGACTTTATTTATAATCATTTCATTTTTGGTTCATATTTGTTTATCCAATTTGTTTCACTTTTACTTTTCAAATTATTTATGACACATTTCATAAATTTTAACTAAGTTATAAACATTTTACAACCGTTTAACTTTATTTAACACATTTTTTTTCCAATTTCAACTCACCGTTCCAATACTTAAATTCACACATATAGTACCATATTTCATCCTAAAAGTACATATAAACTTTCAGAACCATTTTTTTGACATAAATTTTAACAATTCAAATATTGTTTTACTCATTTTGTCTTTTCCAATTAAGGTTATAAAATTCAACTTTTACAATTTTAAAAAATTACTAAGTTTTAACATTAAATTTAATTTCCATATTTTGGACTGTCCGTAATTTCATAGCATTCCATTTTATTTCAATAGTTGAAACTACCAACCAATAAAACAACAAGATTCACAACAAAACATTTCAATTCATAAACAAATATCCTAATTATTCACTATTGAATAATACTATTATTATTTTCAAAATATCTGGAAACCAATTTCTAAAACATCATAATTTTAGTTCTCGAATTTTCAGTTTTAAATTCTCATTATTAAGACTAAACTTAGAAATCATGTTCATATAATCATTCACTTTATTTTCTTTAATATACCATTATTAAACTAGTGTATATTTCATATATTCAAATCAACAATAATAGCCAACGCTTGTAAACTGACTAAATACATCTAATCAACAATAAATGATAGTAATTAAATATTATCATTTCCTAACACAAACACATTACATATAACTATATTAGTTATAAAAAAACTTATACCTTTATATATAACATATAATATTAGGAAAAATTATTTAATTTCAAAACTTATATAAAACAATTTATAACACTAACAAATACCCGCTCTCGTATATATATATATATATATATATACACACATACATACATACATACATACACATTCAAACTCATTATAGAGTATTACTAACCCTATTTATAATGAGTTAACCTCAATAGGCAAAGGTATCTGTAAACCAAAGCTCTAATGCCAGATGTAATGACCCACCTTTTTGGACGGTTTAAATCGACAATAAACCACACATATCAACTCAAACCATTCAAAAGGGAGGACAGTTAATGGGGTAAATAAGAATAAAAAAGAAAAGAATGAAAAACAAAACACAGAATCTCACAGTGGAATGACAAAATATAATAATCAAATAAACAGTTCATGAAGCTATTTTACAAACACATTTGATTACACTTTTACAATATAAATCAGAGTTATACATACAACAGATATAATACGATAATGCAGCGGAATAACATGATGTAGTGGAATAATAATAATAATATAGTACTAAACTCCATCTTCGTCCTCCAGAATAATGTCTTCAACGCTGAAAAGCTCAGGCCGACCTGAGCATAATGAAAACAATACACTTGAGTCAAAACTAAAAGATTTTATGTAAGTTAAATCATTCTTAAATAGAAAAATACGAGTGCAATGGCTTCAGATATGTTATAGGATTTTCTATCTCCTATCAAGTGTACAACGTGAATATAATTATTTAAGAGATTTCAAATAATTCGAAATACCTAATTATACCACTTTAATTAAAATAAATCTGGAGTTTAAATTAAAAACTTAAACCTTTAAAATAATTCAATTCCAATACATAATCCAAATTTAGTATATTGTATGGCTATATATCATTTCAAGAAGTATCCCGAATCAAAATTTCCAAATCAGTAAAAAAATCGCTCAGGTTTATCATTTCAACCCATAACGATTTTCCCTAATCTTTAAGATCGTTCGGTTTTGTATCATTTCCACCCACAGTGATAACTAAGATATAGGCATAAATAAACATCCAATCATCCAAAATGCCACCCAATAACATCTATCATAATCAATATCCAAATCAGCCAATAAATCACAACAATTAATTGGTTATCATTATCAGCTGTTTAACTAGCAATTTATATTCAATATCAACTAAATGATAATTTAATTCAATATACATTCAAATTAAACTTAAATGACATTTCAAAATGCCAAACATCAATCAATAAATTTCTAATCACATCATAAATTTAATTCAACTAACATAAGATGGTTTAGTATTTGTGAGTGGGTTAAAAACTCACCTTTCATATTTAGAACGCAAAAAACAAAACAAAGACCCCTTTTCCAATAGTCTCCAAACTCAGTTAAACCTATTTTTCCAATAGTCTCCAAACTCAGCTAAACCTATTTCATGTCGTTAGGAATTCCAATACGAGTCCAACGAAGGAAAGCACATGTGAATTGGAGTTCGTATATGGATGATATTCAAGTTATATGAAATATTAATAAAATAGTATATGTACACAAATTTAATAAAAATATATATAAAAAATAAAACATTGATTGACTCACGTTTCCAAATGCTTAGGAGAAGGATTGGAAAAACACTAAAGGCTTAGGCACTCACATATATTCTTTCTTTTTTAAAGCATGCAGAAGGTATAAATGTAGGAAGAAAGAGACAAAAAATGAGAATGGGAAGAAATGAATATGGAGGAGTAGCATAGTTTGTGAAAGGAGGAGGTGACAAAAGAATACAAAAAATACAGTAAGCTTTTCAAAGAAATGATGTGGTTATGTGTTTAATAAATATGAAGATGAACGGGCTAGCATGAATGAAGCACGTGCATTAAATATTAACTGTTAATAAATGAATTAGTGCAGGCAGAAGTTATGAAAAAGAATGAATACTAAAAGTTGCAACGTGTAAAAGTAAATGCTTAGATGCAAATACAAGAGGTATATAAGAATTAGGCCGAACAAAAGTAGGAGAGAGAATGTACAGCTAACTATAAGAATGGAGAATGAATAGACAGAGAATAAATGAAATTTTTATGCAATAAAGAGAGAGGTTTTGTTTTTATCAATATGAATAGTTGAAACATGAAAGTGAACAAGACAGAAAAAAAAAGAATTAGATAGTAGTTAGCAAAAGCAATAGAATATAAAACGTGCATGAATATGAATTCATGATGAACATCACCTTTCATACTTCAAAGTGAATATAATGCCATATTAATTCAATATAGAAACATATTTCAGTTCAATTAATTTTGTTAATCCCAAGTCAACTCAAATTTACGCCCATTTAAAAGTTTTATTTACATACAATAAATAAAATTTGATCACACCAATTAAGGTAACGGAGACCACCGCTACATAAAATAAAAGGTGAACCATGATTCCGAATTCAAATTCAAAATCAGCGTCTTTTTCAGCGCAATCACGAACTTAAAATATTAAATTTATTCTAAATTTTGCGATTAGCATTAAAATCACCTCTATACTGCCAAAGACTGCAATTTAACGACCGTAAAATGTTGTTCAAAATTCAATTTTTTTTTGTTTTTATAAAATTGCACTTACTTTAAAAACAACAACGTTCATTTTGTTTTCATTAAAACATCACTTTTATTTTAACAATAACGTACGTTTCTTTCGTTACATCCATTGATTATAATTAATGTTTTTTTAACTCTTTTAAATTGAAAGATTCCAGATCGACATAATTGTAATTAATTTCAAAATTACACTTTAAAACGGATCCTAACAAACGTACATTTCTTTCATTACACGCCATTAATTTTAAATAAATTCTCTTTCCCTTTTATTGAAAGATTCCAAATCAAATTAACGGTAATAAATTGTCACATTAAAATTTAAAGTGGAACCTAATTAATGGAAAGATAATTAAAACAATTGAATTCATTTTACAGTAACTTAAATACATCTACAAAATTGTTGTTTACACATAAGAGTCATAAATTAACTTGCTTAAATAGTTATGAATAACATACAAACAATATAAATTAAATTTATATTCTAATTATTTTCTCAGTAATAAATCAAAATTTATAATTTCTAACAATATTTAAATTATAAAATCTTATTAAATTTAATAGTTTTAATTATCAAAATTTACGGGTTGTTAAACTCTCCCCCACTCAAAACTTTACGTGCTCGAAAAGTAACAAGAAGGAACTAAGAAACTTGATATAATTTTATTCCAACTATTTAATTTATAAACACTTTAAATTTTATATCATTAAGTATTTTAAATAAAATATATCAATTTAAAATCAATTAAATCTTTCATATTCAAGTTTAATAAAAGTTTGAAAATATTTTCACTTTCACAAAAAATTTCTAAGTCCTAAATTTACGAAAAATTTCGACATAGTCTCCTCTTTACGGATAGGTCCGTAAAAATAATAATATTAATAATTTCAATATATATACATCATATTTAAAAATTAAAACACCCAAACCAAAAAACAATTAAAATATCGTTGCAAAACCGTAATATGAAAACGTAACTATTGGTCGGGCAAACAACTTTATTTATGAAGAAAAAAGCAGTAGTTATTACTTCCATAAACCTGTATTTCACTTATATAATCCAAAAGAGTTAAAATTATGTAAAAGATTATATATTAGTTGTTTCAATGAATAGTGCAAGCAACATACAATATATATAATAATTATATGCAAACAAAAGAAGTTCTACCATTATATATGCAACAAAGGAAACTATCAAACATCCATAGGAACCAAACTCATGGTTTGTTCAGGTTTAGACACTGTTCATCATCCAAGATTGCCAAATAAATTACCAAGTGTACCTAACTCTCAACAGCGTTTAGTAATTACTTAATAGATTATTCATACAACCTTAAACAATTTAACGTATCACTCCTCAAATATCCCATAAGCCAAACACGTAGGATTTTAAATATTACTTAAGTTTATCCGATTGGTTTTTTTCCTTTATCATTTACTTTTCATTCATTTATTTATATAAAGATCAATAGCATATATAATTTGTTTTCCATTAAAGTTTTAAGTCATTAATGAATCATTTCATAAAATATTACTTATGCTTCTACTGCCTTACTTAAGTTTATAACTTAAATAGGTAAAAGAATAAAAATTTAAGTTTTTGGCATTCGCCCTTGAAGAGACAAGAAATATTTCTATATATCTAAAAAAATTCAATTAAAACACTTAACCTCATTCACTTAGTAAAATATAAGATATATTTAAAACATCCTCATAGGTTTATGTAAAGATTTTCCAAAAAGTTCAAAACAGTGTTAGAAATTTATATCAAAACATTATAATAAGCTTTAAAATAAAGTTCCTTAAATCCGATAATTTATTAGACTCATTAAAATATGTATAAACTCAAGATTATTAAACTGAAATTAATAGTATACTCAAATCTTACATTAAATTTCCAAATCAAAGTATAAAATTTCATATCTTCATAATTAATTTTACACACTTATTTTAAAATGAATATTCAAATCATGGAAAAACATTTATTCTGGTTTAATACAAGATTCAAATGGTAAGTAAACCATTAAATTTACTATTAGTACTTTGAAATCAAGGAAATATTTCAAACCTTACTTTAAAAAATAGCGATTCCAATTTATTTTTCAAGCATATTACTATAAATAAATTCCCAAAAACATTTATTTTTTTATAAAATTGTAAAACACATTTTTTATATATATAGTCCATTTATTTAATATCTTTAAATTATACATTCAAAGAAACTTATATAAATTTTACTATGAATTTTTATTTGAAAACTTTATTTGCAAATCAATCATCTTTAATACTTTACCAAAAATTTTATCGATAAAATTTCTTGCTTTAGTTATAAATACCATTTTTTTTTAAATAACATCTTTATAAATATATGTAAACTATTTGAAAATAATTATTTACATCATTACTCATATTTAAAAAAGGAGTTATTGAAAACCTTAAATCCATTATTTATAAATTTTGTTAGTTTAATCTCAAAATACTTTTCAAACATCATTGATAAATCAATAATCATTAACTTTAAATATATTTTATTTAATTAATAACTTCTCACAATATTTACAATAATAATAATTTACTATTAAACCATGTTATACATAAATAAACAATATTTTAAACATTTAGAATATTTAGAATAGAAAGAAAAAATAATAATCAAAATATCTTTTATATAATACTTTTATCGAAATAACTTTATAACCGATGTTTTAACAAGTTTATCCTCGTTCTTACAGACTCTAGTCGTACATTGATCAGGCGCAAGACTAGAAATCTCCAAGTACTTAGTAGATCTGTTTTCAACACCCAGTGAAAATACTTAAAAAAACAGATATGAAAAGTACCACTCAAAATCTGATGTCAAATGATGATGTTACGATAGCAGTGGCCCGCTGCTGATCCAGTGTTTATGCAATGGACACAAAACCTTCCAAAAGATCCTTCCACCTTTCGAATTCTAGAAAAATATCATAGCCATTTCGTAAGCAAGGGACCATCGACCCCTGCTGCAGTGGCACGCTGCTAATTCAATGATTTACATAATGGATGCACTTCCTTCCCAAAAGATCCATAAACAACAGATCCCAGGATTGAAAGCACCTCCATTAGATAAACTAAAAAACCATCTAACATGAATTTTTTTAAGGAACTCATGAGTTTAAGTCCGGACAACTATATCAGTTCGAATCCATTTCTTAATTCATCCAAGTATATTAGGGTTTTTTCGGTCGAATCCATTCTGGATTCTCCTAGTCCATCTGGGTTCGAAGCATATCATATTATACTTCTTCGCGGAGGGTACTTCTCCATACCTTTTAGTTCAAAATATATCATACCATATATAGTACACTTTCAAAATCAAACTTCAAATATCACACTTACGTAAAGTCCATTATATATAAGATTTCATTTTTAGATCGAGTACTTTCCAAAAACAGCAGCCTCGAATATATCAAATCATTCTTATATAAATTCCGTTATATACAAGATTTATCTCTTCAGATCGAATACCTTCCAAAATCAATAGTCTTCAAAATCACCTTATACTTATATAAAGTCCATGTTATATAAGATCACAATTTTCCAAAATCAATTACGCTGGATATAAAAGCCATATGGGATTGAGCATCTTTTCTTTATAAAAGGTTTTGAATTCAAAATAGTTTTGAATCCATAATAGTTTTGAATCTAAAATATTTTTGCATATAAAATAGTTTGTAAAATAGTTTTGTATATAAAATAGTTTGTAAAATAGTTTTGGATTGAGTTAGTTTTTTTAGTTTGAATAAAATAAAATAAAATAAAAATAGTTTTGTAAAATGGTTCTTAATTAAAAGTGGTTTTGCTTAAAAAAATTCCAATTTAGATTACAAAGGATATCCAACCCAACAACTTTCATTTTCAGCGTCAAAGCATATCAATTATATTAGAACATAAGATGTACATATGCCATCATTACGCAATATCACATTCGATCGCTCGCTCGATCACACAATTTCACTTTCGAACTAGTACTGTTCATTCAACTTCCCTAGTGCGGACTTTGATAAGGTTTCTTGATTAGAAACCATCATTCTCCTTGCATAGCCATATACTATGATAGAGAATTTTAGAATCAGACCAGAAATCTATATCAAATATTCGCCATCAAGAATCAAATGAAAAATCTAACACAAAATGGTGTAATTCACCTCGAACTTGTGTACTCAAATCTGGATCAAATTAATTATGCAAATAAAACAATATACGTACAACTTACACATTTATTCCAATTTGTTTCATCACAATTACATTTTCAATTCACATTATAAATCTCATTCATTTATGCACATTTTATCTCTTATCAAATAATACGAAAAAACAAATTCTCCATTTAATGACAAAATCATTAATAAATAATATTACTACATCTCGCTTCATTTTAAATTATATTCATTTTCACATATAATATTTCTCATTTAATATTACATTTATATGCGAATCATTTCATAAGAAATTTTCTTAAGTTTATAACCCACTTATAAAAGCTCACCTTCTTTTATAAGACATTATTCGAGTTTAAAGTTATCACAACTTTAATTATAACCATTTCTTGCAACATCCATTTATTTCATAAACAATTTTCAGGTCATGACATTATTTATAATAATTTCATTTTTGGTTCATATTTGTCTATCCTATTAGTTTCACTTTTACTTTTTAAATTATTTATGACAAATTTCATAAATTTTAACTAAGTTATAAACATTTTACAACCATTTAACTTTATTTAACACATTTTTCTCCAATTTCAACTCAACCACTTCAATACTTAAGTTTACACTTAGAGCACCATATTTCATCCCCAAAATAGATACAAACTTTCAGAATCATTTTTTGAACATGAATTTTAACAATTCAAATCTTGTTTTACTCATTTTGCCATTTCCAATTAAGGTTATAAAATTCAAGTTTTATAATTACTAAGTTTTAACACTAAATTTAATTTCAAAACGTTGGACTATCCAGAATTTCATAACATTCTATTTTATTTCAATAGTTCAAACAACCAACCAACAAAATAACAAGATTCACAAAATTAATTTCAATTTCATAAACAAAAATCCTAATTATTCACTATTGAATAATACTACTATTATTTACAAAATATCAGAAAACCAATTTCTAAAACATCAGAATTTTAGTTCTCAAATTTTCAGTTTTAAATTCTCTTCATTAAGACTAAACTTAGAAATCATGTTCATATAATCATTTAATTTATTTTCTTTAATACACCATTATTAAACTAGGGTTTATTACATAAATTCAAATCAGCAATAATAGCCAACGCTTGTAAACTAACTAAATACAACTAATCAACAATAAATGATAATAATTTAACATTATCATTTCCTAACACAAACACATTACAAATAACTATATTAGTTATAAAAAAAATTATTCCTTTATATATAACATATAATATTAGGAAAAATTATTTCATTTCAAAACTTATATAAAACAATTTATAACACTAACAAATACCCACTCTCGTATATATATACACTCAAACTCATTATAGGGTATTACTATGTGACGCCCCACCTCTATACTCACACTAGCCAAGGACACTACGGAGTAATGCCGTCGACTAGCACGAAGAATAAGGCTATTGAGGAGCGACCATCTGTGTAATTGCTTTGTACGAGTACCGATATGTCAGATAATATGACTTGCATTTAATTTCAAGAGGAAATCCGACACATCGAATACAAACTCAAAGCTACCACACAGTGGCTATGTGGCCTTCGGAAACAAATATAGAAATAAGCATAACACAAATTAGTCACATATATTCATATCACAAAGGTGGAAACAGATATGAATATATCACATAGAAGTGTACATCAAAGTAGGGTCATACAAGATCCACTACATCACAAAAGAATAGGTACAAGTGCTAGACAAAAGAATAAGTATACATCAAGGAGTCTCTATCTCGAATGTATAATAACAAAAACTACTAAGCTAAAGTAGTTAGGCAAAAGTCAGGTGATGGACCCTGTTAAGAAGTCAAGCAGAAGCACCTGAAATACCTCGGTCTGACCCGAGTATTATTTAAGAAGAAAATAATAAACGGATTAGTCTAGCTATAAATATCAGATAAAATGAGATAGGTTAAGAGATATCACAAAAACGTATGATAACAATAATGCCATACTATGACAAGTATACATCATTTAACAACCAAAAATCATACAATATCTCCAATATTCTCAAACACTAAAAAGAATGTCATATTCTTTAAATTATTCACCAAAACACAAATATTGATAGAGCTTATCAATGCATATCATCAAAATTGGTGAAACACAAATTCTAGAAATCAACAACCAGAAATCCAGAAATCACAAAGGGGGAGGCCTATCACAAACGGGAGCATGAAAACTCACCAACACGTGTATCACAAACGGAACGCTATTCCATGGTCGTAACCATCAAGTTTGAGCCGAAGCTCCACAAACGGCTCGAAGACCATGGGTCGCTACCTCACCAAATTGAACCGAAGTTCCACAAACGGGGTTTTTAGTCCCCTACACAAACAAAGAGACATCGCACATCGCTAGTCTAAATCACAAAATGATCATCAATGATCGATAAGTTTAAATTACACTAAGCTAGTAAATAAATGAGTTTAGCTTCATGTCCCATAACCACTAGCTTAACTTAAATATTTACGAACAGATTGTAGATTTCCACTCTAAAATTGTCACGAGAGTTCAATCGAACAAGTCCAAGAATTAACCGACGATGTAAACGCAAGCGTTTCATACCACTTGTTTTGCTAAGCCGTTTAATTAGATTTCTCATACGAATGAGGTAACGGTTTGTATATACTAATAGATTGGAAAACGGTTTTAAAAACGAGCTTTGTGTTTAAAATTAGTGTTGAAATCGTTTTTGTGAAAGAGTTTGAGTATTTACTACTAGTATAGAAACCTTTGTATTTTAAAGTGACAAACTACAAAAATGATTGTAGAAACAATCAATCACTAAAAATTCACATACGAGAATGTGAATTAAATCCATAAAAATCAATATCAAATCCATCAAATGGATATTCCCAAAAATCCAAAGAAAGAAGTCATCAAAGTTGATAATAAGTGATAACAACTAACCGGACCAACAAAAATCGATTAAAATTGGAAGTTCACTAAAAAAAATAGGCAAATAGGCAAAACTGAACAGTTCCAGACGTATGGTTTAGAATTCAGACGTCTGGATTTGTTTTCTGGAAATTTTCAGAAAACCTCCAAGACGTTTGAAATTTCGAAGCAGACGTCTGAGCCCTAATCAGACATTTGAACCTATATTTCAGACGTCTAGAATAAGTCTCTGCCATTTTTATTTTTTTCTGCCGTGTATATTTTTTTCCTTCAGGTCTATAACCAGACGTCTGGACTTGATATCCAAACGTCTGGTCACCTGGCCTGGGCAACAGTTTGCCTAGGCCAAGATGGCCAAAACATTTCGAGAGCGATCGGATGAGCAACGACGACTAGGGATTTATGCCAAGCGACAACCCAGCCTTATAGGCTCTTCGATACACCCCCAAATATCACGTCCAAACATCCATAGTAAGATTTTCATACAATTGGACCAAAACACCAAAATTTGGAAAATTCACTGAATCAATTCAAATCAAAAGATGAGCATGAATAGATGTTAGAAATTCATACCTAACAACAACGAAAGTTATAGACGTAGATGTGAGTTCCAAAACTCACCTTTAAACCCATAACAACGAATGAGAAGTTTTAAAACAAGGCAAGACCAATTCCTCTTCAATACACCTCTAGAATCTTCAATCTATTATCAAAGGTGAAGTGTTTCCTAAGTTAGGTTATAGAAATTTCTGAAAATTGAAGAGATATTGTGATGGAGAAGATGAAGAGGATGCTTACCTAAGCTTTTCTTTGATTTTAGAGCAAGAACTTGAATTTCCAAATAAAACTAGGGTTTAGGAATTTTTAATTTCCAATGTTTTCCCCCATTTTTCTCTTTAGCTTGAGTGTTAGGAAATGAGGAATGAAATGAATGAAGAGTAGAGGAGTTAGGGTATTAAGTTGGGTTAGTTGGCTGAAACCCAAACCCAAAGCCCAAAATAGAAAATATCAAAATTCTACTCAACTCCAAACATATCGATGTTTATACTTAAAAAAGTTGTAAACACCATTTTGGACCCAATGGAAGTGGTCTCGAGTCCCAATTCGACTGTTTACAAAAAGTAACATTTCAGACTTTAATCCGATTAACGATGCTATATTTAAATAAAACATTTAAATATACAATCGTAAAATATGCGGGTTGTTACAGACTCCCCTCCTTAAAGAAATTGCATCCTCGCAATAATTAAAGGGAAGATAAAAAGTAACAACCATACTAAGGCATAATAACAAAAAAGAAGAAATTTTGAAATGAGAAGTTCACCTTAAGGAGCAAGAGAGAGTAAGTCCGGATGTGTTCGCTCGATGAATTCTCTGGATTCCCAAGAGCAATCCTTAGGATTTGAGGACCATTGAACTTTCACAAGCGGAACATCTTTATTTCGAAGGCGTTTAACCTCCGTAGCTGTGACGCCCCACCTCAATACCCACGCTAGCCAAGGACACTACGATGTAGTGCTGTCAACTAGCACGGAGAATAAGGCTGTTGAGGAGCGACCATCCATGTAATTGATTATCACACGGTGGCTATAAAATAATCTTCGGAAACAAACATAGAAATAAACATAACACAAAGCAGTCACAGACATCCATATCACAAAGGCGGAAGAAGATATGAATATATAACTAACACATGAAAGTGTACATCAGAGTAGTGGTCAAAAAGTTCCACAATAATACAAAAGAATAGCAACACGTGCTATACCAAAAGAATACAACTATGAGTCCATATCTCAAGTGTATACAACAAAAACTGCTAAACTAAATAGTCAGCCAAAAGTCAGAGTAGCAAATCCCGGAAGGAAGTCAAGCAGAAGCACCTGTAACATCTCGGTCTGACCCGAGTATTATTTAAGAAAATAATAAACGGATCAGTCTAACTATAAATATCAGATGACATGATATAAAATAAGAGATATGGCATAAACGTAAAATATCCACACTGACATACTACTATAAGTATGAAAATGATGATCAACAGGAGATCAACCGATGAGAAATGATCAATATCACGAGAATCTTCTCAAAGATCCAAAGAGGGCATCATACCCTAAACTTGTACTCATAACAAGTCAATGACATAAAAATCCAGAAATCAAACAAGAAATCCAGAAATCATAAAAAGAGAAAGAGGCCTATCACATGATGGTCCGAAGACCATGGGGCGCTACCCCATATGTGTGAGTCGGAATCACACTGATTGAGGCCTAGGCTAACCAAAAAGCAAAAAGGTATGTGTGAATGGAATCACACAAGTGCTGTCTAGCCTAACCTCGCAAACAAAAAGATATGTGTGAGTCGGAATCACACTACTGCGGTCTAGACTAACCTTGCGGACAAAGAGATATGTGTGAGTCGGAATCACACCACTGCGGTCTAGTCTAACCTTGCAAACAAAGAGACATCGCACAATTGCTAGTCTAAATCATAAAATGATCATCATGATCAGCGAGAAGTGTCAATCACACCAAGCTAGTAAATATATGAGTTTAGCTTCATGTCCCATAACCACTTGTGTAACGACCCGGCTTTCTATGCCCAGAAAGTCGCATCATTATGAAGAAAGAAAGGGGTAGAAAATAGAAAAGAAAAGAAGAAAGAAACAACAACAACGATCTCACAGCGGAAACGAACAAAATATATTATATCACATAAATATTACATAGTATCATATACAACACTTATCAGAGTTACACAGATTACACATCATATACTAGACAGTTATAAACATCTATCTAGTTATTACATCTCAATACAAAACAAAGATCTAAACAAGATCAACACAGCGGAAACTACTATCTATCTACAACGCCGAAGCCTCCTGCTCCATTGCTCCTCCACAATTCGTCAAGGCTAACCTGAATCCCTTGGCTACTCGTAAAAATTTGAGTACCCAAGAGTTTATAAAACAGAAATAAACAACTTGGGTCAGACATGGGTCTGGTGTGAGTAAACGGTTTAAATTGCTTAACTTCAAAACCTTTTGAAAACAAAGGTATCACGTAAGACTCCCCACAAATAAACATGGGTAAGTTTTTACCTTACGCTAACCAAAACATTTGATAGGAAATCCGATTGTATTATAATAGGGTCTAGGGTTTTCAAGTAAATATGAAATAGCCGAAATTGTTACATTATTAAATTCCAGCATACTAGCCACAAAGTGGGTTATACAATCAAGTCCGTTGGCACTTATTGGATTTTGGATTCCATACAATGGCAGGGCTACCGGGGTACCGCCCGTCACAGTACGTGGCCTAGATCACCGTAACGAGGATCACTCCCAATCCCCTGCAACACAAGGTCGGAACATCCCTTACTGGATAATTCCCGCACAAGATACCTCACGGTTGGGATCAGCAACCGCACCACTAAGTCGAAAATAGAAAGGG
This sequence comes from Allium fistulosum, assembly GCA_030737815.1. NCBI lineage: Eukaryota > Viridiplantae > Streptophyta > Magnoliopsida > Asparagales > Amaryllidaceae > Allium > Allium fistulosum. The sequence continues at coordinate 728,327,487 of CM060902.1, read as the reverse complement.
ACATCTAGACAGAGGTAACCTTGTCCTACTTGGGTGCTACCCACTAACCTTGCTGCACCTCCCCTGTTTTAGCCATTCCCGGTTTGTGAGGCTTGAGGTCACGATTACCTTTAAAAAGAACACATCTATCTTAGAATGCTCATCGTCCACCTGACGATGTGCTGAAAGCATTCAATCCATACAAGTTCATTCCGGGTTCGAACGAAACCGAAGGCATTATCTCGTTACACTCGTTTTGGAATCACCCTCAGAGTTAACGACAATAACCCTTGCACTCTGAATCTTCATCTTCACTTGATTCACGACCTATCGTTAATTTGGATCGATGTGGTATTCGGGTCTCCAGACCTGGAATACCGGTATACGGAAACCCGATCCCGGTCTCATCGAAATCCAAAACGTATCTTTTAAGGCCAAGTTGTTTTAAAGGTTAAAACAATTTAATTCATTATCTTAATACACAAAGAAAGATAATTCCCAACAGATAATCAACATTATCAGATAATCCATAAAATTCAACTAACATCCATATCATACAGCATATATCTCATCAGAGATATCAATCAATGCCAAGTATTCAATACTAACATCCATTCATAAGTAATGATTTATATCATCTCTAATTAATTTAAAGTGAATTAAATTAATTACTTTATTTTATAAATCCTTCTTACTTAACCATTAATTAATTACAAACCTTTAATTAATTAATTACTCATTAAATATTAATCATCCTTGATTAATTATTAATTACATAAAGTAATTATCCTTTAATTAATTTCACAAATTAATTATTCTTAAATACAGATTTATTATTCTTTAATTATTAATTAATAAACCTTAATTATCAATTAATAAAACTTAATAACAAATTAATTAATCTTTAATTATTAATTAATTAATTCTTAATTACCATTTGATTAATCCTTAATTAATCTTTAATTACAAATTTATCATCCCTTAATTAATAATTAATAAAACCTAGTTATTAATTAATAAAATTTAATTACAAATTAAGTACTTCTTAATTACCAATTAATTTACCTCTAATTACTTAATTAATTAATCTCAAATTAATTAATCTTAATTACAAATTATTATTTTTAAATATAAATTAATTAATTTCCAATTATAAATTAATCAACCTTAATTACTTAATTAATTAATCTCAAATTAATTAACTTTTAATCCTTAATTATTTTAATAAATTAATTAAACCAATTAATTACTCTGGATTAATTCCTAATTAATTTTTAATCATTATTAATTAAATTAATTAATCATATCTAATTTCCTTAATCAATTTAATTAATATCAAGGTATTAAAAACTTTAATTAATCCTTAAGATAAAACATTATCTTAATTAATGACTTAATTATCATTTAAAACATTTATCTTAATAATTAACCTTACTAAATTAAATCATTAATTTAGTTTAAAAATACTCATTTAATTTGATAAATTAAAATTACCAAATCATAACTTCCTTTAAATACTTAAAACATTATCAAGTAATGGTTTAAACTATTTTCGATTTAAATTTCAAAACTGAGATTTTTAAAACCTTTTTAAGAAACTGCTCAACCACTACATCGGAACAAACCCGAAATCCACTCAGGTCTAACCTGAATTCTCATTTCATTTCAAATTTAGTTTTAGTTTTAAATTAAATTTAAGTTTTAAAACCTGGAAACAAAACTCTCTGGAACTACTCGAGTTCCTACTCGAGTCATTTCTTTCAAAACTCGATCTCAACTTCGAGTCACTCACGATACTCTTCTTCCCCGAGACAACTCAAAGAAGACTACGAGCCAGACCCAAAAAAACGCTTCTTCCCCAACTACCCCCAAACAACTCAGGCACACACGTGCACATGTGCACCATGCACGCCGACCCTATCAGCTCCGACCTTCGCCACGACCATCCCCAAGTCGACGACAACCCATACGAGCTTCCTAACCACCCAGCGCCACGATCTGACCTGAAAATCGAAATCGAGCTTCAACTCGAAACAGAAATCAACATCACCGGAGAGAAACGTCACGTAACCACGCCTCCGACCACCTTACCCCCTGAAACTCCGGTCATAACTCCACGAGTCTTCCACGCAACCATCCCCATTGCTCTAGTGCCACTCGATTCACCATAGATGACCCAGTCATCTCGTTTTTCATCACGACAAAACAAGGGTGTTAAACCCTAGTTCATCCAATCGCCAACGCCACGATGATCTACACTCTCCTCTACTATTTTTCCCGACCTTCCTGGCCAACAATCAAGCTTCGACAAAAATCTCGAGTACCAATTGTTTGTTGATCGCCAGAAAATGGTGAAAACTCACTCCTAGTTCAACTTCGATCTGCTCTTAAATTACTAAACTAAAAATCACCTTATTTGTCTTAAAAATCCTATTTTCCTGGATTGATTCAAGTTATATATTTCGATCCACAAATTTCAATTCTTGATTTAAACATATTTTTACATTTCCACTGATTTTCTTGATTCCAGACAGTTTTAAAATTTTAAAATGTTTGAACTTATTTTTAAAATCAAGATTATACCTAAACAGACATATATTGTTGAAAAACTGAAACTTAAAGAGAATGAATAAAAAGAACAAGGTTTTCTTCAATATTTTGTCTCTGAGTTTATAACAGAGATAGATACAGAGACATATACAAGTTTACAGGCATGCATACAACAATATATATATATATATATATAAACACACACAGACATGTAGGAATATTAACATTCATACAAACAACACTTTACATATATAGTCTCAAGATGTCATGGCAGATTTAAGGTTTGTTTGCTCACTGGAAAACTAGAACAGAGGGGCAGTTTATATATATATACAGATATATTCACATAGGGTCAAAGCAATTCATGTATATATCCAGATAAATCAATCATTCAAACAACTTCTTCATATAGGATTATCACATGCAAATAAAGCTAGCAACCATATTACTGTTTTTAAACGTTTTGTTTACTCACCTTTAAAAAGGCAGAGGGCTTAAAACTGGGAAGCTTTGAATTTGCTGGAAACTTTGAAATCTTTGAATTGTAGTGATCTCTTTTGAACTGACAAGCTTAGTTACTGCTTTTGATTTAAACACTGGAAACTTGAATGCTTTAAGACTTTTGATTTGCTTTAGGTTTCTTGCTTTGTTGATACAAGTTGAAGATGATTACAGGCTTGATAAAAGAGGATTACAGGGTTGATTATGTTTGTTTGAGGAATGAACTTCAGGTTTGAACTGAGCATTGGTTATAGGGTTTAGATTTGTTGTTGAGAAGTGTTACGGGCTTGATATAAAATAGTTACAGGGTTTTGAATTTTCTCTGGTTGGAAATTTACAGGTTGTTTACTTGCTAGCTTTTTGAAAATGTGAAGATAAGAAAAAGAGAAATGAAGGAAGAAGGTGTAGGCTTATATAGTGTTTAATTATGCTTTATTAAAAATAAAGAAAAGAAAATAAATAAAATGACACTTGTTCAAATGATTAACATTTGTCAATTTCACACTTTAATCTACTTACACATGTATTTATCTTGGTTTTAAAGGCTACACTTGTAATAAGCAATTTTCTTATTTATTTTTAAAAGATTTTAAAAGCTTTTTATATTTATTTCCTAATTAATTAATACATTTCTTAATTTATAAATGCTTTTCTAAACCTTATATAAATACAATCTTTAAAAGAAAATAGAATAAAAACTAATTATGATTTAAATAAAAATCATATAAAATATTTTAAGCTCATTTTTAAATGCTAATTTAAAAGCTTTTGTATTTATTCCTATTAAATAAATACTCTTTCAAATTTATATAAATGAAATCTTTTTAGGGAAAACAAATTTTAAATAAAACTTATTTCATATATTTTAATTCCAAAATATTTAAAATCTTTATCTTTAAAGATTCAAATTTAAATCCAATTCAAATTCAAATTAAAAATCCAATTTAAAATCAACTCAAACATATATAAAATTAAATAAACACATTATTAGATTTGTAACTAATTATTCCATTTAAGAATCTATTTATAACTATATTTAAAAACAACTCATTATTAAATTGTTTGAAAATAACCACTTTTACCAATTTTCATTAATTAATTTAAAAGATTTTCACATTTTAAATTCCCTGAAATTCCGGGATATCACATTCCTCCCCCCTTAAAATAATTTCGTCCTCGAAATTTAAAACAAAAGATAATCCAAAGTTTTTATTTTATTTCAAAATTTTCAAACAATTTTAGCATACATATTAGCCAACACAAACAAACAACCAATTTCATCCAAACAAACAATTTCAATCAAACAATCAACACTAGCTATCCGGACACAGATCTGGGTAAGCTTCTAAAAATTTATTCCCGAGTTTCCCAGGTATAGACACTGGAATACTCGCTCTACTGAATCCAAACTAGCTATACTACTAAGCTACTGAGCTCCTACTCATCTAGATCTACAATCTGAACAAGATATCAGACCACAGACAAGATCAACTCAACTACCAAAACTTCCCTAACTACTGGTTTCAAAACCAGAGATAGATCAAACACGTACTCCCTCAGAGATACGTGAAATACATTGAATCCCAGTTATCCAAACTGGCAATTCAAACCTTCTAAGCCAAATACTGATCCTTACAAAAGCTCAGAAGAATCCAATATACTTCGGAGCTAACTTCCTAGTCTTACCCAATCTTATTGCTCCCTTTTTGTTGGAGAAAATTTCAACAGCAACAAAGTCTCCAACTTCGAATTCCAAATTTCCTCTGTCTCTTATCCACAGAACTCTTCTGACGATCCCGGGCTGCCTACATCCATTCCGATCAGCTCAACCTTCGCTGATGCTTCTAGAAACAAACTGTATCAAAATAACTCAACAAAATGATCCTCTCAAGATTTACCCAAAATCAAGAACACAAACTCTACTCCACAATCATCAGTAGATTCCAAACTTACTTCTCCTATCCGGAAAAGAAAAAAAACATATGCACTCACCAATCTGGACTCAAATCCAGAAATATTTCCTGTAGAAACCCTCTAATCCAAACACTGCAACTTCTAGTTGCTTCCACTCTAGCACAACTGCCACCTTGCTTTCGCTGCTCAACTCTGATCTGAGGTAGAACACAAGCACAGACTGGACAACTCATTTCTAGAAATAAGGTTCATTGATCCATAAATAAAACTCAGATACTCCAGCAAAACTTGAGCTGCTTCACCAACTCCATCTCTAGGAAACATCCTTCAACTAGACTGAACCACCGATATCACTCCTGGAATCCAGTCGATAAGAAAACTCAACCTTCAGATGCGGACAACTCCTGACTTCTCTGAAGACAACCAGAAAAACTCTGACAACACAAGAGAACACTCAGAAATCACAAGTCACTTTTGCGATCAACCCAACCTATTTCCAAAGAAAAACTGTTCCTCTTTACACAATCCGAACAGCTCATACTTAACTATCCAATCCATCGAAGAAATGGATTTACTCTTACTGCTTCTGAACTTCACCTTCAGAAAAACTGCTCAGCCAGAAAACTTCCTGCCATCACAGAATACTCCGAGCTGCACTGCTGACACTGATGCCAAGGACTTCCTTAATCTTGTTCCAAAGAAAACATCTTCAGGAACATCCATCGTCACTGTATCTCATCATACAGCTACTATTACCTGAGGTATCAAGGTACCATCACTCGCTTCTGTTCAACCGACAGATCCAACTTTACTCATCCAAACTTCAAAGATAAACTCCGAACCATTACAGTTTCCTTCGGAGATTGATGAAATCCTTCACCACAGCAAAGCATACTCGAGACTATATTGGGTTTACAGTCTCGATATATACTTCCAACCTCAAACATTCAAACTCCAACTATTGGTAATTGTGTTACACACACTACCACCTTATCTACCTTTATAACTTATATTGGAAAACCCGAACAGGTAACCCAATAAATAGGTAGAAATATATATATATATTTAAAATGATACTTTTTATATAGAAATTATTTCTGGGTAAAATTATTTCATCTACCTCTTTAAAACAATATTGTGTCCGTTGGCCTGGTCCAAGTGTTTAGAGATCCCTATCAATAACGTTAGCTACTCGTATTGACCAGAATCCATATACCACTCAACCGATCAATTAACACAATATAAAACCATTTTATATAACTAACAAATACGCGCTCTCGTATATATATATATACTCAGACTCAAACAGGTTGCTACAGATCTTATCTCTAATGAACAATCCTTCCGAGCCTAGGTATTCACTCAACCTAGTTTTCTGATATTCAATTAACCAAAAGCTTAGGCATTCGCTCAACCTATGCTCTGATGCCATATGTAACGACCCGGCTTTCTATGCCCAGAAAGTCGCATCATTATGAAGAAAGAAAGGGGTAGAAAATAGAAAAGAAAAGAAGAAAGAAACAACAACAACGATCTCACAGCGGAAACGAACAAAATATATCATATCACATAAATATTACATAGTATCATATACAACACTTATCAGAGTTACACAGATTACACATCATATACTAGACAGTTATAAACATCTATCTAGTTATTACATCTCAATACAAAACAAAGATCTAAACAAGATCAACACAGCGGAAACTACTATCTATCTACAACGCCGAAGCCTCCTGCTCCATTGCTCCTCCACAATTCGTCAAGGCTAACCTGAATCCCTTGGCTACTCGTAAAAATTTGAGTACCCAAGAGTTTTAAAACAGAAATAAACAACTTGGGTCAGACATGGGTCTGGTGTGAGTAAACGGTTTAAATTGCTTAACTTCAAAACCTTTTGAAAACAAAGGTATCACGTAAGACTCCCCACAAATAAACATGGGTAAGTTTTTACCTTACGCTAACCAAAACATTTGATAGGAAATCCGATTGTATTATAATAGGGTCTAGGGTTTTCAAGTAAATATGAAATAGCCGAAATTGTTACATTATTAAATTCCAGCATACTAGCCACAAAGTGGGTTATACAATCAAGTCCGTTGGCACTTATTGGATTTTGGATTCCATACAATGGCAGGGCTACCGGGGTACCGCCCGTCACAGTACGTGGCCTAGATCACCGTACCGAGGATCACTCCCAATCCCCTGCAACACAAGGTCGGAACATCCCTTACTGGATAATTCCCGCACAAGATACCTCACGGTTGGGATCAGCAACCGCACCACTAAGTCGAAAATAGAAAGGGACATCTAGACAGAGGTAACCTTGTCCTACTTGGGTGCTACCCACTAACCTTGCTGCACCTCCCCTGTTTTAGCCATTCCCGGTTTGTGAGGCTTGAGGTCACGATTACCTTTAAAAAGAACACATCTATCTTAGAATGCTCATCGTCCACCTGACGATGTGCTGAAAGCATTCAATCCATACAAGTTCGTTTCGGGTTCGAACGAAACCGAAGGCATTATCTCGTTACACTCGTTTTGGAATCACCCTCAGATTTAACGACAATAACCCTTGCACTCTGAATCTTCATCTTCACTTGATTCACGACCTATCGTTAATTTGGATCGATGTGGTATTCGGGTCTCCAGACCTGGAATACCGGTATACGGAAACCCGATCCCGGTCTCATCGAAATCCAAAACGTATCTTTTAAGGCCAAGTTGTTTTAAAGGTTAAAACAATTTAATTCATTATCTTAATACACAAAGAAAGATAATTCCCAACAGATAATCAACATTATCAGATAATCCATAAAATTCAACTAACATCCATATCATACAGCATATATCTCATCAGAGATATCAATCAATGCCAAGTATTCAATACTAACATCCATTCATAAGTAATGATTTATATCATCTCTAATTAATTTAAAGTGAATTAAATTAATTACTTTATTTTATAAATCCTTCTTACTTAACCATTAATTAATTACAAACCTTTAATTAATTAATTACTCATTAAATATTAATCATCCTTGATTAATTATTAATTACATAAAGTAATTATCCTTTAATTAATTTCACAAATTAATTATTCTTAAATACAGATTTATTATTCTTTAATTATTAATTAATAAACCTTAATTATCAATTAATAAAACTTAATAACAAATTAATTAATCTTTAATTATTAATTAATTAATTCTTAATTACCATTTGATTAATCCTTAATTAATCTTTAATTACAAATTTATCATCCCTTAATTAATAATTAATAAAACCTAGTTATTAATTAATAAAATTTAATTACAAATTAAGTACTTCTTAATTACCAATTAATTTACCTCTAATTACTTAATTAATTAATCTCAAATTAATTAATCTTAATTACAAATTATTATTTTTAAATATAAATTAATTAATCTCCAATTATAAATTAATCAACCTTAATTACTTAATTAATTAATCTCAAATTAATTAACTTTTAATCCTTAATTATTTTAATAAATTAATTAAACCAATTAATTACTCTGGATTAATTCCTAATTAATTTTTAATCATTATTAATTAAATTAATTAATCATATCTAATTTCCTTAATCAATTTAATTAATATCAAGGTATTAAAAACTTTAATTAATCCTTAAGATAAAACATTATCTTAATTAATGACTTAATTATCATTTAAAACATTTATCTTAATAATTAACCTTACTAAATTAAATCATTAATTTAGTTTAAAAATACTCATTTAATTTGATAAATTAAAATTACCAAATCATAACTTCCTTTAAATACTTAAAACATTATCAAGTAATGGTTTAAACTATTTTCGATTTAAATTTCAAAACTGAGATTTTTAAAACCTTTTTAAGAAACTGCTCAACCACTACATCGGAACAAACCCGAAATCCACTCAGGTCTAACCTGAATTCTCATTTCATTTCAAATTTAGTTTTAGTTTTAAATTAAATTTAAGTTTTAAAACCTGGAAACAAAACTCTCTGGAACTACTCGAGTTCCTACTCGAGTCATTTCTTTCAAAACTCGATCTCAACTTCGAGTCACTCACGATACTCTTCTTCCCCGAGACAACTCAAAGAAGACTTCGAGCCAGACCCAAAAAAAAACGCTTCTTCCCCAACTACCCCAAACAACTCAGGCACACACGTGCACATGTGCACCATGCACGCCGACCCTATCAGCTCCGACCTTCGCCACGACCATCCCCAAGTCGACGACAACCCATACGAGCTTCCTAACCACCCAGCGCCACGATCTGACCTGAAAATCGAAATCGAGCTTCAACTCGAAACAGAAATCAACATCACCGGAGAGAAACGTCACGTAACCATGCCTCCGACCACCTTACCCCCTGAAACTCCGGTCATAACTCCGCGAGTCTTCCACGCAACCATCCCCATTGCTCTAGTGCCACTCGATTCACCATAGATGACCCAGTCATCTCGTTTTTCATCACGACAAAACAAGGGTGTTAAACCCTAGTTCATCCAATCGCCAACGCCACGATGATCTACACTCTCCTCTACTATTTTTCCCGACCTTCCTGGCCAACAATCAAGCTTCGACAAAAATCTCGAGTACCAATTGTTTGTTGATCGCCAGAAAATGGTGAAAACTCACTCCTAGTTCAACTTCGATCTGCTCTTAAATTACTAAACTAAAAATCACCTTATTTGTCTTAAAAATCCTATTTTCCTGGATTGATTCAAGTTATATATTTCGATCCACAAATTTCAATTCTTGATTTAAACATATTTTTACATTTCCACTGATTTTCTTGATTCCAGACAGTTTTAAAATTTTAAAATGTTTGAACTTATTTTTAAAATCAAGATTATACCTAAACAGACATATATTGTTGAAAAACTGAAACTTAAAGAGAATGAATAAAAAGAACAAGGTTTTCTTCAATATTTTGTCTCTGAGTTTATAACAGAGATAGATACAGAGACATATACAAGTTTACAGGCATGCATACAACAATATATATATATATATAAACACACACAGACATGTAGGAATATTAACATTCATACAAACAACACTTTACATATATAGTCTCAAGATGTCATGGCAGATTTAAGGTTTGTTTGCTCACTGGAAAACTAGAACAGAGGGGCAGTTTATATATATATACAGATATATTCACATAGGGTCAAAGCAATTCATGTATATATCCAGATAAATCAATCATTCAAACAACTTCTTCATATAGGATTATCACATGCAAATAAAGCTAGCAACCATATCACTGTTTTTAAACGTTTTGTTTACTCACCTTTAAAAAGGCAGAGGGCTTAAAACTGGGAAGCTTTGAATTTGCTGGAAACTTTGAAATCTTTGAATTGTAGTGATCTCTTTTGAACTGACAAGCTTAGTTACTGCTTTTGATTTAAACACTGGAAACTTGAATGCTTTAAGACTTTTGATTTGCTTTAGGTTTCTTGCTTTTTTGATACAAGTTGAAGATGATTACAGGCTTGATAAAAGAGGATTACAGGGTTGATTATGTTTGTTTGAGGAATGAACTTCAGGTTTGAACTGAGCATTGGTTATAGGGTTTAGATTTGTTGTTGAGAAGTGTTACGGGCTTGATATAAAATAGTTACAGGGTTTTGAATTTTCTCTGGTTGGAAATTTACAGGTTGTTTACTTGCTAGCTTTTTGAAAATGTGAAGATAAGAAAAAGAGAAATGAAGGAAGAAGGTGTAGGCTTATATAGTGTTTAATTATGCTTTATTAAAAATAAAGAAAAGAAAATAAATAAAATGACACTTGTTCAAATGATTAACATTTGTCAATTTCACACTTTAATCTACTTACACATGTATTTATCTTGGTTTTAAAGGCTACACTTGTAATAAGCAATTTTCTTATTTATTTTTAAAAGATTTTAAAAGCTTTTTATATTTATTTCCTAATTAATTAATACATTTCTTAATTTATAAATGCTTTTCTAAACCTTATATAAATACAATCTTTAAAAGAAAATAGAATAAAAACTAATTATGATTTAAATAAAAATCATATAAAATATTTTAAGCTCATTTTTAAATGCTAATTTAAAAGCTTTTGTATTTATTCCTATTAAATAAATACTCTTTCAAATTTATATAAATGAAATCTTTTTAGGGAAAACAAATTTTAAATAAAACTTATTTCATATATTTTAATTCCAAAATATTTAAAATCTTTATCTTTAAAGATTCAAATTTAAATCCAATTCAAATTCAAATTAAAAATCCAATTTAAAATCAACTCAAACATATATAAAATTAAATAAACACATTATTAGATTTGTAACTAATTATTCTATTTAAGAATCTATTTATAACTATATTTAAAAACAACTCATTATTAAATTGTTTGAAAATAACCACTTTTACCAATTTTCATTAATTAATTTAAAAGATTTTCACATTTTAAATTCCCTGAAATTCCGGGATATCACAACTTGCTTAACTTAAATATTTACGAACAAGCTGTAAATCTTCACTAGGAAATTGTCACGAAAAGGGTTCAATCGAACAAGTCCAAGAGCTAACCGACGAAGTGAACGCAAGCGTTTCACACCACTCGTTTTACTAAGTCGTTTAAGTCGATTTCTCATTCGAGTGAAGTAAAGGCTTATATATATTAGTAGATTGGAAATCGGTTTGAGAAAACGAACTTTTGATATTAAAAATAGTGTTGAAATCGATTTGATGAAAGAGTTTTGATACTTACTACTAGTATTAAAACCTTCATATCTTTAAAGTGACAAGTCATAAAATGATTGTTGGAACAATCTATCACAAAAATTCACATTCGAAGACGTGAATAAAATCCAAGGAAATCAGCTCAAAATGCATCAAAGTGGAAGTTCTGATGAACGCTTTTCAGATAAGATTGCCTACGCAGAGTAATACGGTGTTCGACCTGCCCGGTCAGGTCGCGGGGGTCCAGGCACGGTACGACCTAGTGAAGGCAAGCTGGTCAAGCAATCTAAGGAAAAGTAGGTCATACGACCTAAGGGAAGACTACCGTGCGACCTAGCAGAAGAACAAGTCGAACGACCTAAGTGCTAACTCGTGAGCGACCTAACGGAGTGCGCGACCTAACAAAGTGCGCGACCTAACAATGTGGCGCGACTTAAGGTGGTTCGCGACCTAAGGGTACACGACCTAACGTGGTTCGCGACCTAAGGGGTATGCGACCTAAGATCTGCAACTTAAAGGCGAGCGACCTAAGAACTCGCGACCTAGTGGCCAGCGACCTAAAGAGGCGCGACCTAAAAACTCATGACCTAGTGGCCAGCGACATAAAGAGGCGCGACCTAAAAGAGTCAAGGACGAGCGACCTAACAGTACGCGACTTAAAGACTTGCGACCTAAGAAGTCCAACGACCTAAAACCTCGCGACCTAAAGCTTACGACCTAACAGGAGCCTAGGTCGGCAACGACCTACGACTTAACAAAAGTCGAGCGACTTAGTGGTTTGCCTTGGAATTTTAGGTCGGCAACGACCTATAACCTAAAGCTGCTTCGACCTACGACCTATGTCCCTGCGACCTAAGCCAGAACGACCTAAGCACGCAAGCGACCTAAGTCTTAACTCGTGAACGACCTAAGAAAGTGGTGACTTTTCAACGCCCGAGCTAACAGCCTGGACGACCTAACCTGGGCAGAACGACCTAAGGCTGGAATTCACCAAAAATGCTAAAAATTGGGTTTTTCGCTAATCCAATCCAAATCCAATACAAACCAACATGTTATAGTGATGAGGAATCATTCCCAACAGTCCAATGACGATTATAGGCAAGATGTAAGGTCAAAAATCTCACCTTTTCACGGAATTTGATGAAGATGGAGATTTGAGAGCAAAGCAAGAACACCAACAAGCTTGAATCAATGTTCTTCACGTGAATTTGATGTTGAATCTCGGATTTGCAATAGAATTTGTGTTTGGAGTTTTAATTTCCACTTCCCACCACCATTTTTGACAAAGCTTAAAGTGTTTTGATAGAGTGAGGAAGAGGGTTGGGCTGAACTAAAGGGGTGCAGTCCAAACCAAAGTCAAAGGCGGGAAAAAGTGTCGAAAATTTCACTATCTCCAAACATATCGAAGTTTACACTCAAAAAGATCGCAAACGTCATTTTGAACTCAATGGGGGTGGTCTCGAGTCCTAATTTGACCGTATGCAAAAAGTAGCTTTTCGGACTAACACCCGACTAACGATAAAATATTTAAATATAAAATCGATAGATATGCGGGTTGTTACAGTAGCAATGATTCGAATAGGATGTTACTCATAAGTCAAATTTGGTGAAACTTCAATTTCTTCAATTACACCGGGCTCAAGAATAGAATCGGAATCTCTAAGGCATTTCCGTAGTTGAGAGACTGGAATACGTCATGAATAGCATAAAATTGAGCCGATAAAAAAAAGCGATAAGCCACGGAACCAATGCGTTCGGTGATGGGAAATGGACCAATATATTGAGGTGCTAACTTTCCCGATCGATTGAAACGCACAACACCCTTCATAGGTGAAACATGAATGAACACCAAATCTCCCACAGAAAATTCTAATTTCCTTCTTCGGTTATCGGCATAGGATTTTTGTCTACTTTGAGCTTCTTTCATCCTATGACGAATAAGGTCAATCTTTTATGTGGCATCACGAATAAAATCTAGACCTAAAACCAGCTTCTCATCGGCTTCAAGCCAACACGAAGGAGATCGGCATGGCCATCCGTAGAGTGCCTCGAAAGGAGCCATACCAATACTAGATTGGAAGTTATTATTATAGGAAAACTCAACAAGGGTAATATGATCTTCCCAAATTCCACCAAAATCAAGAACACATACACGATGGGATCTTCAAGAGTTTGATTCACACGCTCGGTTTGTCCATCGGACTGAGGATGATAAGCGGTGCTAAAATTAAGCTTTGTTCCCAAAGCTTTTTGAAGACCTTTCCAATATCCACTAGTAAATAATGGATCACGATCGCTAATAATAGAAGTAGGAACTCCATGCAATTAAACAATTTCTTTGACATAGAGTTTAGCAAAAAGTGGTACGGTCCGATTGGACCGAACAGGAAGAAAATGGGCGGATTTTGTAAGTCTATCTACTATCACCCATAGGCTATCATGACCCGAATGAGAACGGGGAAGACCGTCAATAAAGTCAATGGAGACTTGATCCCACTTTCAAACGGGAATGTCTAAAGGTTATAATAACCCATCGGGCCTTTGATGCTCGGCCTTTATGAGTTGGCAGGTCATGCAACGCTTAATAAAGTTAGCAATATTAGATTTCATTCCATCCCAATAATAAAGTCGATTCATATCCACGTACATTTTACAACTACCAGGATGAATGGTAAATTTAGAACAATGAGAATCTTCTAAAATGTCTTTACGAAAATCACAAATATTTGGCACAATCAGTCTACCAAATTTTTGAATGCCCCCACGAGCATCGATTTCAAAGTCTTTCAAACCTTCAATATCAATTTTATCCCTACAACTTTGGCTAAGAAGAACCAATTCGGGATCATGCTTTTGAGCTTCAAGAATGCGGTCTAAAAGAGAAGGATGAGCTTCAAGGCTACATAAAACAAGAGATGAACAAGAATTGGATTCACGATCTCGAATCTCCTAAGTAGACAAAGTCTCGAGATCATTCAATTCAGATATCATCATTGAAACAACCGCTTGTTGCTTACGACTAAGGGCATCGGCAACTCGATTACCCTTTCCGGGAGAATAGAGAATATCAAGATCATAAGATGCAAGGAACTCGAGCCAACATTGTTGATGCAAATTAAGTTCCTTCTGAGAAAATAAATACTTTAAAGATTTATGATCGGTGTAGAGAACAAATTTCTCTCCCAAAAGATAATGACGCCAAATTCTAAGGGAGAAAAAAATAGCTGCGAGCTCTAAATCATGAGTGGCATATCTAGTCTCGGCAGGCTTTAATTGCCTAGAAGCATAAGCGATAACACGATCCCTTTGCATGAGAACGGCTCCCAAACCAACACGAGTAGCATCGGTATAAACAATAAAGTCTTGGTTCCCTTTGGGAATCACAAGAATAGGAGCATCGGAAAGGAGTTCTTTTAATTTTTGAAAAGCAGTTTCACATTTTTCAGACCAAATGTATTTAACTCCCTTCTTTGTCAAAGTAGTGAGAGGCCCGGAAATTTTAGAAAAGTCTTTTACGAAACGACGGTAATAGCCCGCCAATCAAAGAAAACTATGGATTTCCGTCACACTCTCCGATCTCTTCCAATTTTGGATCGCTTCAATCTTTGAATGATCCACGGAAATTCCGGATTCAGAAATAATATGCCCCAAAAATTTCACACGAGATTGCCAAAAGTGGCATTTAGAAAATTTTTCTTTCAATTGGTTGCTCCTAAGAGTTTCCAACACAATATGAAGATGTTTTTCATGCTCTTCCTCGGTTTTAGAATAAACAAGAATATCATCGATAAAGATGAGAACAAATCGATCGAGGAAGTCTTTGAAAACTCGATTCATAAGGTCAACGAAATAAGCTGGAGCATTCGTCAAACCAAATGGCATAACAAGCCATTCATAAGATCCATAACGAGTGCGGAACGATGTCAAAGAAATGCTATCCTCTGCAATACGGAGATGATGAAAACCGGTTGCTAAGTCTAGCTGTGAAAAGACTCTAGCACCACTAAGTTGATCGAATAAATCATCAATCCGAGGTAAGGGATATTTATTCTTGATGGTGAGATCATTAAGCTTGCGGTAGTCAACTCAAAGCCTAAGTGTACTATTCGATTTCTTCATAAAAATAGCTGAAGCTCCTTATGGAGAGGAACTAGAACGAATAAACTATTTTCCTTCTAATTCGGATAATTGTTTACACATCTCCTCATTTTTCTTATTGAACATACGATAAGGAGGACGAGTAATAGGTAGAGCTCCAGGGATTAGATTAATTTTGAACTCAATTGCTCGCTTATGTGGTAATCCTAAAACGGGCTCAAATAGGTTGGGAAATTCACGAACAATGTGAATGAGGGAAATGACATCTTCCTCATCATCATTATCGTCATCATGAGGATTTAGAGAATACAAGGATGCTTCCGAATCTGAATCTGAATCTGAATCTTTAAGAACAAGAGAAATCTGCTAAACAGATTGTGGATGTCGAAGATATATAGTCCGCTCAGGACATAGGATATGGGCTTCATAACGGTTATGCCAATCCATCCCCAAAATCATTCCAAAACCTAAGTAACGCATAACATGCAAATTGGCTCGGAAAGCATAATCGCATAAAATAATTTCGACATCTTTACAAAGTAAACTGAGTTTTGCGGATCCACCAACCGGATTCACAATTCCCAATGAAGTCATCAAGCCAATAACATTCAAAGAAAAACATCAACAAGTTCTTTGGATATAAAAGAGTGAGATGCACCCGTATAAAAAAGAACTCGAATTGGAATATCACGAAATATAATAATGCCATCAAGGATAGAATGAGAAATACCTTTACCAAGAGAAGTGTTACTAGGGGCTTGCACCACATTTAGCTTCCCTTCCTTCTTGCTTTGAAGTTTGGAACATGAAGATATAGTATGACCCGAACTTTTGCAATAGCAGCAAGTAAGGGTCTTCAGACACTTGTTTGCATAATGGTCCTTAGAACCACAATTGTAACATTCTCCACGACTGGAGGTAGGAGTCTTTGCTACCGAAGTTGCTTGCTTCCCTTTCTTGTTGGGAATAGGCTTGAACTTAAAAGGCCTCTTCTTATTGATGTTTTGTTTGACTTCAACATCACTTTCTTTATCGGCCTCTTCGAGTTGAAGAGCGATATCAACAAGTTGATCGAAAGAAACTTCTAGTTTCAGAAGTAATGGCTTTTTGAGATTCTTATTCAACCCATAGACAAACCTCTGATTTTTCTTCAATGGGGTATTAATATATTCGACCCCATAATTAGAGAGAGATTCAAAAGATGCGACATAGTCTATCATAGAAGATTCACCTTGAACAAGGTCGATAAAGCTTCGAGCTAAAGATACCTTTTCAGCTTCCGGCACAAATTTCAACTCGAACCTTTCCCGGAATTGCTCCCAAGTAAGATCCAATTCAATAATTTCAGAAATCAAAAGCTCATACCAATCTAATGCTCTCTCCTGGAGGATGCTAGAAGCCACTTGGACTCGATGTAGATCAATAAGATTCATGTGGAAAAAGATGCGATCGCATGTTCTAAGCCAAGCTTGGACTTCTATAACGCTTTCGGAACCCTTGAAAGGCCTTCCACCCAAGTTGGTGTAATCACTGCACAAGCGTGCAAACCCAGATTTTGGATGAGTAGGCTCTGGAATGGGTCCGATAGCTTGAGCATTCTTCATAAGATCTAAAAGCTGCTGGGCAAACATAAATACTCCATCCTGAGGAGTAGCACTGGATTGACCGGTGCTGGGACGGCCTGGTCTAACCATTTCTCTTCTTTAAGAAAGAAAGAAAGAAGAGGAAAAAGGTTATTCTCAGAATGAATATCAAAAAAACTTGATTGATAAAACAAGGCATCTGTGATATCCCGGAATTTTGGCAATATCAATTTAATAATCTTTATAAATAATTAAATTGATTTGTTGATTTTATTTTGTAAATTGACAAGTTTATTCATTTTAAAGGTTAATAATATTTAATTGGCAATATTTATTAATATCTTTTCTAACAATTTAAAATTGGTAAGATTTATCTTTCAAAACTTATATAAATATTTTCTATTTATAATGTATATATATATTGGTATATATATTATAAATAGGGAGTCTTTAATTTAATAAAGGATATGTTTTCAAATTATAATATATATGTATATATATTGTGATTTGAAGTTATGTATTAAAATTCAATATGATAATTATCAAGCTAATGTTAAAAATATTTTCCATTTAGAATATATATATTTGTATATATTGGAATGGAAAGAATATTGGATTTGAATTTAATAAAGTATTTTCAAACTTTAATAGATATATATATAATTTGTAATTTGACTTAATACTTTTGAAAATGATATTTGAGATTTAAATAACAAGGATAATTTCTTATTTATTATAAAGATATATTTTAGCTTAATTTTTTTAATAAGATTTAAAATAAGAAGTTAATTGGTTTTAAGATTCTTTCATTTTTTTTAAAATTCAAATATAAGTCAAAATAGGTTTGTAAAAATATATATATAGAGTTAAACTCAATTTCTCAAGCATATATGAATATGTTATATTTATTTGATCAAAGTATAAGTTATTATAAATAATAGTTTTTCACATTTGTATATTTATATAGAAATCTTAAAGCTTATTTATAAAAGGATAAATACATTTTTATACATATAGATATTTTTAAATATACATGTAGGATTTAAATAAATCAAAATAAAAAGGAATTAACACTTGTAAATCAATAAGAAAGCATTTAAAACACTTGTAAACATATGGAAGCTTGGAGTGTTTAGGTGTAAGTTAATTAACTCTTAGGAGGACAAATGTCACATTCTTCTTAATAATTAAAAATAAATAAATCAAAATTTAAAAGAAGAAATATTTTTACTATCAGCTGAAACTATTCTTTTCTCAACTAAAAACTAAGTTCGAATCTAAAAATCAAATAAAAGTCTGGAAATCAAAATGCTAAGAGAAAAAGAAAACTTGGAAATCAAAATTCAAAGAAGCAAAATGAAACCTGGCATTCAAATGCAAATCAAAGCAAAAGAGGATGGAGGCAATTCAATAAGCAGTTTCAAATCTTCAATTGCAATCTAAAGACATGCAATCAGAGGAAATAAATCAAACAGCAAGTATTTAAATTCAACAAGCAAATAGAAATGCAAGTTCAAAATCAATATCAGTCGGGAACAAGCCTGGAAACAAAATCTGCTCCTCTGTTTTACAAATTCAAGTGAGTAAACTTAAATTTTAAAAACAGTTTTCACATCTTGATTTCACTCTAATATATGAATGTAAATCATGGTTGCTATTCTGAAATGCTTGGATTTAAATAAATTCATGTATGTGTTTAAGTGATGAATGCCTGTGAAGATATGACCAACTCTCTGTTATGATATATATAAGTTTTGTTTCTTTAAAATAATTAAAAGTTTCATATCTGTTGAATGAAATGATTCTTCGTAGAAAGGTAGTGAATGAAGTTGCATGTGTGATATGAATATAGATGTATGTATATATTGTGTTATGGATTATCTGTATATATATATAGGACTCTGTTGTTTCACAGGCTCTAGATTTGCTCTTAAAATTTTTATCTCCCCATATAAATAATTTCAAGCTATGATTAATAGATGAAATTTGTTCATAACAATGCTATACAAATTCTAAAATAGTTTCAAATATTTTTATCTAATAATTAACTCCAGAATATGAAATAACAGAAGAAATCAAAAATAAATCAAAAACTAATATTTTTAATTCTGGAATTTGATTTCATAAACAGATTAGTAAAGTGAAATGATGATTTTTGACATAAGTTTTAGGATTTTTAAATGTATGGATGATGTGCAATCCTGAGATGATCAGAATTCGATTTTTCGTCGATTGACGACGAACGAGGAAAGGTTGGCGGCCGTGACCATGGTTGGAGGTAGAGGGTGATCTGGTGGTAATGAGAAAAATGCTCGATGGATTTTTAGATGACTGTGGTGGTCGAGGGACGGCGAACTAGGGTTCCAGAGACAGTTTGGAACGATGATGTTCAGGAGGCTCTCGCGATGGCCATGGTGGATCGGAGTTGATCGCGTGATAAGGGGTAGAAGCGGGATGTCGAGGCGCAGCTATGGACGAAATGGTAAGGATTCTGGTGATCTGGATGATCGGTACGAGGGGATTTTCCATTGATCGATGGTTTCCTGTATTCGAGTGAGTTACTCGAATTTAAACAACGGCGAACTGATGGGTTCTGAGGGGTTGTGATGGTCGGAGAGATGTTCAGTGATGTGTAGATGCTCTTGACGATGATCGGAGAAGCTCTGATCATCGGTGCACGTGAACGTGCACGTTATCGTGCAAGTTGGTTTCGTTCTGGTTTGTGCTGTGGGTAGCGTTGGAGAAGAAGAAGGCTTCTCGGGTTGGGCTCGTGCGAGTGGAAGATTTTCTCGAAGCAGATGAATTTGGTGGAAGACTCGGGGCAGACTCGTGTGGTTTTGGGGTTTTACTCGGGTTATTTAAGTAACCAGGTTTTGAAATTTTAAAGCAAATTATATCTTGGTTTTAAAATTTAAAGCATGGACAAGTTTTTAAGTATTTAAACAAGTTTAAATAAATAATTGTTAATTTGATTAAACATGTTTGAAATGGTTTCCAAAGATTTTAAGTATATTGAAATTAAATGTTTGAATTGCTTTGTTTAAAGTAAATTATATTTCAAAACTGATTTCTAAATTGGTTTTAATAAAGTAAATAATTTGAGTAAGTATTTAAAATAAATACAATTATTCTTAATTAATTAAGTTGGGATTAATTGAGAATAGTTAATTAATAAAATAAATTAAAGCTTAATTACTTATTTGTAATTAAGAATAATTACTTAATGAAGTAATTAGTGGAAATGAATGTAATTAAGAAATGAATTAATTAAAGATTAAGTAATGATTAATTGAGTAATTAATTAATGTAATTAATTTTAGGTTAATTAATTAGTCTAATTAATTAAAGATAATTACTTATAATTAATTAAGTATAATTACTTGATGAAGTAATTAAGGAATAATTACTGAATGTAATTAAGTAAAAAGGGGAATTATTTAATAAAGTAATTAGAGGATAATTATTTTATTAAATGGAAATGATTAAGAGTTAATCACTTGTTATTAATTTAATAATTTATTAAATTAAATTAATTAAAGGATTAGATTAATCAAAGATGATTAATAATTGTGGTTTAATTAAGGTTAATTAATAATGTAATTAATAAATTGTTAAGATAATTAATTAAAATGTAATTAATTAAGGAAAAGTAATTAAGGGAAGTTAATTACTGGATTAGATTAATCAAAGGTGATTAATAGTTGTGGTTTAATTAAGAATAATTACTTAATGTAATTAATAGAATAATTAAAGATGTAATTAGAAATCATTAGTTTATAATTAATTAATGATGTAATTAAGAGTTGATTAATTAAGATTAATTAATCAAATGATAATTAATTAATTATAATTAATTAAGGATTAAAGTAACTGATTATAATTAATTAATTAATGAAGTAATTAAAGGTTAATTACTGTATTGGTTAAGAATAATTAATTTGTGAGATTAATTAAGGATAATTACTTAATTGTAATTAAAGTATAATTAATCAAGGTGATTAATTAAAATGGATAATTAGAGAAGATTAATTAATTTATTTGTAATTAATTAATGATTATATAAGTAAGATTTATAATGAAGTAATTAATTTAATTAATTTTAAATTAATTAAGAGATTAAATTAATTAAAGATAGAGATAGTTAATTTAATTCATTTTAAAATTAATTATGTTGTGATTAAGTAAATCATTGCTTATATAAGAATGAATGACATTGACTGTCATGAATGGATGTAATCTCAGAAATGAGATAAGTGATGTTGTGTGGTATGAATGTTTGATTGCATTATGAGATTAACTATTGTGATGTTGATATGGATTACCTATTTGGTTATGAATCATCTGTTTAATTGATAATGTGATTATCAATTGTGATTTGTGAATTATCTATCTGTATGAATATAGGTAAGTTAAATTGTTTAAACCTTTAAATAACTTGGCCTTAAAAGATACGTTTTGGATTTCGATGAGACCGGGATCGGGTTTCCGTATACCGGTATTCCAGGTCTGGAGACCCGAATACCACATCGATCCAAATTTACGATAGGTCGTGAATCTCAAGTGAAGATGAAGATTCAGAGTGCAAGGGTTATTGTCGTTAACTCTGAGGGTGATTCCAAAACGAGTGTAACGAGATAATGCCTTCGGTTTCGTTCGAACCCGGAACGAACTTGTATGGATTGAATGCTTTCAGCACATCGTCAGGCGGACGATGAGCATTCTAAGTGATATGTTCTGATTAAAGGTAATCGTAACCTCAAGCCTCATCAACCGGGAATGGCTAAAACAGGGGAGGTGCAGCAAGGTTTCGTGGGTAGCACCCACTGAGAGCAAGATAGATCCCTGTCTAGAGGTCCCTTTTCTTTTATTCGGCTTAGTGTGTGGTTGGTCGCGCCAACTACGGGATTATCTTGTTCGGGATTATCCAGTAAGGGATGGTTCCGGCTTTGTGTTGCAGGGGAGCGGGCGTACTCCTCGGTACGGTGATCTAGGCCACGTACTGTGACGGGCGGTACCCCAGTAGCCCTGCCATTGTATGGAATCCAAACTCCAATAAGTGCCGTACGTATTAGTTGTGCCCAACTATGTTGGAATGTGAGATGTAAGCATTTCAGCTATTTCTGTATTTTACTTGAAAACCCTAGACCCTATTATAATACAATCGGATTTCCTATCAAATGTTTTAGTTAGCGTAAGGTAAAAACTTACCCATGTTTATTTGTGGGAAGTCTTACGTGATACTTTTGTTTTCAAAGGTTTTCAAAGTTAAGCAATCTAACCGTTTACTCACACCAGACCCATGTCTGACCCAAGTGTTTAATTTCTGTTTTATTAAACTCTTGGGTACTCAATATTGTATTGAGTAGTCAAGGGATTCAGGATAGTCTTGACGAATTCTGGAGGAGCTGTGAAGCAGGAGGCTTCAGCGAGTAGATATATAGAGTTTCCGCTGTGTTTGTATTAGTCTGTATTGTACTGATGTACTTGTGTTGTATAATAGACAGAAGTTTATAACTGTCTATTCTGTGATGTATAAGTTGTGTAACTCTGATGTAATATGATACTATGTAATATTTTATGTGATATATTATATTTTATTCGTTCCGCTGTGAGATTCTGATGTGTTGTTTTTTTTCTTTCTCTTCTTTCTTCTTCTATCCCTTTCTTTCTTTATGATGATACGACTTTTTGTGGAGAAAAAGTCGGGTCGTCACAGTTGGTATCAGAGCATAGGTTGAGCGAATGCCTAAGCTTTTGGTTAAGTGAATATCAGAACACTAGGTTGAGTGAATACCTAGGTTCGGAAGGATTGTTCATTAGAGATAGGATCTGTAGCAACCTATTTGAGTCTCTGTATATATATATACGAGAGCGCGTATTTGTTAGTTATATAAAATGGTTTTATATTGTGTTAATTGATCGGTTGAGTGGTATATGGATTCTGGTCAATACGAGTAGCTAACGTTATTGATAGGGATCTCTAAACACTTGGACCAGGCCAACGGACACAATATTGTTTTAAAAAAAAAGTAGATGAAATAATTTTACCCAGATATAATTTCTATATAAAAAAGTATCATTTTAAATGTATATGGTATTTGTGATGATTGGTTGAGATGATAATAATTTATCATCTAGGATTAGGAGTCTGAGTGTTGAGGTTGGAAGTGTATTTGTCGAGACTGTAAACCTAATACCGTCTCGAGTGAACTTTACAGTTGTGTAAGGATTTCATAATCTCTGAAGGAAACCTGTTAAGGTTCGGAGTTTGTCTTTGAAGTTGGATGAATAGAGTTAGATCTATTGGATGAGTAGAAGCGAGTGATAGTATCTTGGTAACCTCAGGAAGTAGTAGCCGTATGATGAGACGCGGTGACTATGGACGTTTCTGAAGATGTTTCTTCTGGAACAAGTTTGAAGAAGTGAGTCTGTTTCGGTGTTGTGGCTGAGTCCAGTGGGGTGTTTCTATTTGCTTTGAGGTCCGAGTTTCTCGAGGAGTTTCGGATAAGAAGTCTTTGGTTTGTGGCAGCAATGCGACTCGGAGTGTTCTATGTTGGCAGAAAGTTTCTAGCTGAGCAGATTTTCTGAAGGTGAAGTTCAGGAGCAGTAGAGTGAATCCATTTCTTCGATGGAT
Source organism: Allium fistulosum (assembly GCA_030737815.1). Taxonomy (NCBI): domain Eukaryota; kingdom Viridiplantae; phylum Streptophyta; class Magnoliopsida; order Asparagales; family Amaryllidaceae; genus Allium; species Allium fistulosum. The sequence continues at coordinate 728,303,498 of CM060902.1, read as the reverse complement.
TGGTTAGTCAAATATAAGCTGTTCTGATTAGTGAAGAGAGAACAGTTATCTTTGGAAATTAGGCCGAGCTGATCGCAAAAGTGACTTGCGATTGTTTAAGTATTCTCTTGGGATTATTGGAGATTGAGATTTCGTATCAACTTGATTCGTGGAGTTACCAGAAGTTCAGCTTAGTAGAAGGATGTCTTCTAGAGAAGAATTTGGTGAAGCAGCTCAGGATTCTTTGGAGAAGGATTGATCAGTCCTAATTTTCTGGAGGGGATTCTACTGGGATGTTTTTGACCAAGTGGAATGGTTCACTAAGATTTTATGGTATGGTGAACTTTGGATGATCAAGTTTGTGCTCGAGTTTCTCCGATGGCATTCTCATCTATTCCAGATCAGAGTTGTGCAGCGGAAGCAAGGTAGTAACTATTCTAGAACGGAAGCATTCGGGAGTTGTAATTTTCTTGGAATAGAGAATTTCTATAGGAAATTCAAGTGTATCTCTATGTGTGAAGAAATTTTCAGGATTTGGAGATAAGGTTGTCAAGTGCAACTGTTTTGGCTATTCCACATAGGAGAAGTAGTTCATAGTTCTCTAATGTTTGTGGAATAGAATTGTGTTCTGGATTTCGGTGATTTTTGGGAAACCATTTTGTTGAGAAGGATCCGGAAATTGGTTTGATGTTGGTCTAGATTGTTCCAGGAAGCATCAGCAAGGGCTAAGCTGATCAGGAAGGATGAAGTTGAAATTGAATATTGTTTAAGTTTTCTTCAATTAAAGGAGATACAAGATTTGGTAAGATTGGAGAGCTAGCTCTAGAAGTATTTTGAGATTTTCTTGTGTTCTCAAAAGGATTAGTTCTTTGATCTACAGGATTGAGTTTCCAGTTCGGATAACTGGAATTCATTGTATTTCACGTATCTTTGAGGGAATACGTGTGTGATTCATCTGGTTGTGGGATCAGCAGTTCAGATGGATATGGAAGTTGAGATGGTTTTGAGTTTAGTCTAATATCTTGTTCAGATTTGTAATCTAGATGGGAAGGAGTTCTAGATTATTGTAGATAGTTAGTTAAGATTTTGTAGAACGAGTATCCCGGTATATATATATACTTGGGAAAAACTCGAGGAAATTTATCCAGAATTTGTCTGGATAGTTAAATTTGTTTGATTAAATTGTTTGCTATGATTGTTAGAATATGATTGATATGTATGGTTGCTGTTTGAAATTAAAATTAAAATTTTGCTGGGTTATTAAATTATCTTTGCTTTTAAATTTCGGGGACGAAATTATTTTAAGGGGGGAGGAATGTGATATCCCGGAATTTTGGCAATATCAATTTAATAATCTTTATAAATAATTAAATTGATTTGTTGATTTTATTTTGTAAATTGACAAGTTTATTCATTTTAAAGGTTAATAATATTTAATTGGCAATATTTATTAATATCTTTTCTAACAATTTAAAATTGGTAAGATTTATCTTTCAAAACTTATATAAATATTTTCTATTTATAATGTATATATATATCGGTATATATATTATAAATAGGGAGTCTTTAATTTAATAAAGGATATGTTTTCAAATTATAATATATATGTATATATATTGTGATTTGAAGTTATGTATTAAAATTCAATATGATAATTATCAAGCTAATGTTAAAAATATTTTCCATTTAGAATATATATATTTGTATATATTGGAATGGAAAGAATATTGGATTTGAATTTAATAAAGTATTTTCAAACTTTAATAGATATATATATAATTTGTAATTTGACTTAATACTTTTGAAAATGATATTTGAGATTTAAATAACAAGGATAATTTCTTATTTATTATAAAGATATATTTTAGCTTAATTTTTTTTAATAAGATTTAAAATAAGAAGTTAATTGGTTTTAAGATTCTTTCATTTTTTTTAAAATTCAAATATAAGTCAAAATAGGTTTGTAAAAATATATATATAGAGTTAAACTCAATTTCTCAAGCATATATGAATATGTTATATTTATTTGATCAAAGTATAAGTTATTATAAATAATAGTTTTTCACATTTGTATATTTATATAGAAATCTTAAAGCTTATTTATAAAAGGATAAATACATTTTTATACATATAGATATTTTTAAATATACATGTAGGATTTAAATAAATCAAAATAAAAAGGAATTAACACTTGTAAATCAATAAGAAAGCATTTAGAACACTTGTAAACATATGGAAGCTTGGAGTGTTTAGGTGTAAGTTAATTAACTCTTAGGAGGACAAATGTCAACATTCTTCTTAATAATTAAAAATAAATAAATCAAAATTTAAAAGAAGAAATATTTTTACTATCAGCTGAAACTATTCTTTTCTCAACTAAAAACTAAGTTCGAATCTAAAAATCAAATAAAAGTCTGGAAATCAAAATGCTAAGAGAAAAAGAAAACTTGGAAATCAAAATTCAAAGAAGCAAAATGAAATCTGGCATTCAAATGCAAATCAAAGCAAAAGAGGATGGAGGCAATTCAATAAGCAGTTTCAAATCTTCAATTGCAATCTAAAGACATGCAATCAGAGGAAATAAATCAAACAGCAAGTATTTAAATTCAACAAGCAAATAGAAATGCAAGTTCAAAATCAATATCAGTCTGGAACAAGCCTGGAAACAAAATCTGCTCCTCTGTTTTACAAATTCAAGTGAGTAAACTTAAATTTTAAAAACAGTTTTCACATCTTGATTTCACTCTAATATATGAATGTAAATCATGGTTGCTATCCTGAAATGCTTGGATTTAAATAAATTCATGTATGTGTTTAAGTGATGAATGCCTGTGAAGATATGACCAACTCTCTGTTATGATATATATAAGTTTTGTTTCTTTAAAATAATTAAAAGTTTCATATCTGTTGAATGAAATGATTCTTCGTAGAAAGGTAGTGAATGAAGTTGCATGTGTGATATGAATATAGATGTATGTATATATTGTGTTATGGATTATCTTTATATATATATAGGACTCTGTTGTTTCACAGGCTCTAGATTTGCTCTTAAAATTTTTATCTCCCCATATAAATAATTTCAAGCTATGATTAATAGATGAAATTTGTTCATAACAATGCTATACAAATTCTAAAATAGTTTCAAATATTTTTATCTAATAATTAACTCCAGAATATGAAATAACAGAAGAAATCAAAAATAAATCAAAAACTAATATTTTTAATTCTGGAATTTGATTTCATAAACAGATTAGTAAAGTGAAATGATGATTTTTGACATAAGTTTTAGGATTTTTAAATGTATGGATGATGTGCAATCCTGAGATGATCAGAATTCGATTTTTCGTCGATTGACGACGAACGAAGAAAGGTTGGCAGCCGTGACCATGGTTGGAGGTAGAGGGTGATCTGGTGGTAATGAGAAAAATGCTCGATGGATTTTTAGATGACTGTGGTGGTCGAGGGACGGCGAACTAGGGTTCCAGAGACAGTTTGGAACGATGATGTTCAGGAGGCTCTCGCGATGGCCATGGTGGATCGGAGTTGATCGCGTGATAAGGGGTAGAAGCGGGATGTCGAGGCGCAGTTATGGACAAAATGGTAAGGATTCTGGTGATCTGGATGATCGGTACGAGGGGATTTTCCATTGATCGATGGTTTCCTGTATTCGAGTGAGTTACTCGAATTTAAACAACGGCGAACTGATGGGTTCTGAGGGGTTGTGATGGTCGGAGAGATGTTCAGTGATGTGTAGATGCTCTTGACGATGATCGGAGAAGCTCTGATCATCGGTGCACGTGAACGTGCACGTTATCGTGCAAGTTGGTTTCGTTCTGGTTTGTGCTGTGGGTAGTGTTGGAGAAGAAGAAGGCTTCTCGGGTTGGGCTCGTGCGAGTGGAAGATTTTCTCGAAGCAGATGAAGTTGGTGGAAGACTCGGGGCAGACTCGTGTGGTTTTGGGGTTTTACTCGGGTTATTTAAGTAACCAGGTTTTGAAATTTTAAAGCAAATTATATCTTGGTTTTAAAATTTAAAGCATGGACAAGTTTTTAAGTATTTAAACAAGTTTAAATAAATAATTGTTAATTTGATTAAACATGTTTGAAATGGTTTCCAAAGATTTTAAGTATATTGAAATTAAATGTTTGAATTGCTTTGTTTAAAGTAAATTATATTTCAAAACTGATTTCTAAATTGGTTTTAATAAAGTAAATAATTTGAGTAAGTATTTAAAATAAATACAAGTATTCTTAATTAATTAAGTTGGGATTAATTGAGAATAGTTAATTAATAAAATAAATTAAAGCTTAATTACTTATTTGTAATTAAGAATAATTACTTAATGAAGTAATTAGTGGAAATGAATGTAATTAAGAAATGAATTAATTAAAGATTAAGTAATGATTAATTGAGTAATTAATTAATGTAATTAATTTTAGGTTAATTAATTAGTCTAATTAATTAAAGATAATTACTTATAATTAATTAAGTATAATTACTTGATGAAGTAATTAAGGAATAACTACTGAATGTAATTAAGTAAAAAGGGGAATTATTTAATAAAGTAATTAGAGGATAATTATTTTATTAAATGGAAATGATTAAGAGTTAATCACTTGTTATTAATTTAATAATTTATTAAATTAAATTAATTAAAGGATTAGATTAATCAAAGATGATTAATAATTGTGGTTTAATTAAGGTTAATTAATAATGTAATTAATAAATTGTTAAGATAATTAATTAAAATGTAATTAATTAAGGAAAAGTAATTAAGGGAAGTTAATTACTGGATTAGATTAATCAAAGGTGATTAATAATTGTGGTTTAATTAAGAATAATTACTTAATGTAATTAATAGAATAATTAAAGATGTAATTAGAAATCATTAGTTTATAATTAATTAATGATGTAATTAAGAGTTGATTAATTAAGATTAATTAATCAAATGATAATTAATTAAATATAATTAATTAAGGATTAAAGTAACTGATTATAATTAATTAATTAATGAAGTAATTAAAGGTTAATTACTGTATTGGTTAAGAATAATTAATTTGTGAGATTAATTAAGGATAATTACTTAATTGTAATTAAAGTATAATTAATCAAGGTGATTAATTAAAATGGATAATTAGAGAAGATTAATTAATTTATTTGTAATTAATTAATGATTATATAAGTAAGATTTATAATGAAGTAATTAATTTAATTAATTTTAAATTAATTAAGAGATGAAGTAATTAATTTAATTCACTTTAAATTAATTAAAGATAGAGATAGTTAATTTAATTCATTTTAAAATTAATTATGTTGTGATTAAGTAAATCATTGCTTATATAAGAATGAATGACATTGACTGTCATGAATGGATGTAATCTCAGAAATGAGATAAGTGATGTTGTGTGGTATGAATGTTTGATTGCATTATGAGATTAACTATTGTGATGTTGATATGGATTACCTATTTGGTTATGAATCATCTGTTTAATTGATAATGTGATTATCAATTGTGATTTGTGAATTATCTATCTGTATGAATATAGGTAAGTTAAATTGTTTAAACCTTTAAACAACTTGGCCTTAAAAGATACGTTTTGGATTTCGATGAGACCGGGATCGGGTTTCCGTATACCGGTATTCCAGGTCTGGAGACTCGAATACCACATCGATCCAAATTTACGATAGGTCGTGAATCTCAAGTGAAGATGAAGATTCAGAGTGCAAGGGTTATTGTCGTTAACTCTGAGGGTGATTCCAAAACGAGTGTAACGAGATAATGCCTTCGGTTTCGTTCGAACCCGGAACGAACTTGTATGGATTGAATGCTTTCAGCACATCGTCAGGCGGACGATGAGCATTCTAAGTGATATGTTCTGATTAAAGGTAATCGTAACCTCAAGCCTCATCAACCGGGAATGGCTAAAACAGGGGAGGTGCAGCAAGGTTTCGTGGGTAGCACCCACTGAGAGCAAGATAGATCCCTGTCTAGAGGTCCCTTTTCTTTTATTCGGCTTAGTGTGTGGTTGGTCGCGCCAACTACGGGATTATCTTGTTCGGGATTATCCAGTAAGGGATGGTTCCGGCTTTGTGTTGCAGGGGAGCGGGCGTACTCCTCGGTACGGTGATCTAGGCCACGTACTGTGACGGGCGGTACCCCAGTAGCCCTGCCATTGTATGGAATCCAAACTCCAATAAGTGCCGTACGTATTAGTTGTGCCCAACTATGTTGGAATGTGAGATGTAAGCATTTCAGCTATTTCTGTATTTTACTTGAAAACCCTAGACCCTATTATAATACAATCGGATTTCCTATCAAATGTTTTAGTTAGCGTAAGGTAAAAACTTACCCATGTTTATTTGTGGGAAGTCTTACGTGATACTTTTGTTTTCAAAGGTTTTCAAAGTTAAGCAATCTAACCGTTTACTCACACCAGACCCATGTCTGACCCAAGTGTTTATTTTCTGTTTTATTAAACTCTTGGGTACTCAATATTGTATTGAGTAGTCAAGGGATTCAGGATAGTCTTGACGAATTCTGGAGGAGCTGTGAAGCAGGAGGCTTCAGCGAGTAGATATATAGAGTTTCCGCTGTGTTTGTATTAGTCTGTATTGTACTGATGTACTTGTGTTGTATAATAGACAGAAGTTTATAACTGTCTATTCTGTGATGTATAAGTTGTGTAACTCTGATGTAATATGATACTATGTAATATTTTATGTGATATATTATATTTTATTCGTTCCGCTGTGAGATTCTGATGTGTTGTTTTTTTCTTTCTCTTCTTTCTTCTTCTATCCCTTTCTTTCTTTATGATGATACGACTTTTTGTGGAGAAAAAGTCGGGTCATCACAGCATCATAAAAAGAAATATGATAGAACGGTACGAAGACTCGAATTAAATCCTATGGCACGATTCCTAAGAAAGACTTAGGACAATGATCCTTGCTAGATTATTCTACATTGTTTCGAAGTTTGGCTCTAATACCAAGCTGTGACGCCCCACCTCTATACTCACACTAGCCAAGGACACTACGGAGTAATGCCGTCTACTAGCATAAAGAATAAGGCTGTTGAGGAGCAACCATCTATGTAATTGCTTTGTGCGAGTACCGATATGTCAGATAATATGACTTGCATTTCATTTCAAGAGGAAATCCGACATATCAAATAAAAACTCAAAGCTACCGCACAGTGGCTATGTGGCCTTCGAAAACAAATATAGAAATAAGCATAACACAAATCAGTCACATATATTCATATCATAAAGGTGGAAACAGATATGAATATATCACATAGAAGTGTACATCAAAGTAGGGTCATATAAGATCTGCTACATCACAAAAGAATAGGTACAAGTGCTAGACAAAAGAATAAGTATACATCAAGGTGTCTCTATCTCGAATGTATAATAACAAAAACTACTAAGCTAAAGTAGTTAGCCAAAAGTCAGGTGACGGACCCTGATAAGAAGTCAAGTAGAAGCACCAGAAATACCTCGGTCAGACCCGAGTATTATTTAAGAAAATAATAAATGGATCAGTCTAACTATAAATATCAGATAAAATGAGATAGGATAAGAGATATTACAAAAACTTATGATAACAATAATGCCATACTGTGACAAGTATACATCAGATAACAACAAAAAATCATACAATATCTCCAATATTCTAAAACACTAAAAAGAATGTCATATTCTTTAAATTATTTACCAAAACACAAATATTGATATAGCTTATCAATGCATATCATCAAAATTAGTGAAACACAAATTCTAGAAATCAACAACTAGAAATCCAGAAATCACAAAGGGGGAGGCCTATCACAAACGGAAGCATGAAAACTCACCAACATGTGTGTCACAAACGGAACGCTATTCCATGGTCGCTAACCATCAAGTTTGAGCCGAAGCTCCATAAACGGCCCGAAGTCCATAAGTCGCTACCCCACCAAACTGAACCGAAGTTCCACAAACGGGGTTTTTAGTCCCCCACCCAAACAAATAGACATCGCACATCGCTAATCTAAATCACAAAATGTTCATCAATGATCGATAAGTGTAAATTACACTAAGCTAGTAAGTAAATGAGTTTAGCTTCATGTCCCATAACCACTAGCTTAACTTAAATATTTACGAACGTATTGTAGATTTCCACTCGAAAATTGTCACGAGAGTTCAATCGAACAAGTCCAAGAATTAACCGACGAAGTAAATGCAAGCGTTTCATACCACTTGTTTTGTTAAGCGTTTAATTAGATTTCTCATACGAATGAGGTAAAGGTTTGTATATACTAATAGATTGGAAAATGGTTTTAAAAACGAGCTTTGTATTTAAAAGTAGTGTTGAAATCGTTTTTGTGAAAGAGTTTGAGTATTTACTACTAGTATAGAAACCTTTGTATTTTAAAGTGACAAACTACAGAAATTATTGTAGAAACAATCAATCACTAAAAATTCACATACGAGAATGTGAATTAAATCCATAAAAATCGATATCAAATCCATCAAATGGATATTCCTAAAAATCCAAAGAAAGAAGTCATCAAAGTCGATAATAAGTGATAACAACTAACCGGATCAACGAAAATCGATTAAAATTGGAAGTTCACTAAGAAAATAGGCAAATAGGCAAAACTGAACAGTTCCAGACGTTTGGTTTAGAATCCAGACGTCTGGATTTGTTTTCTGGAAATTTTCAGAAAACCTCCCAGACGTCTGAAATTTCGAAGCAGACGTCTGAGCCCTAATCAGACGTCTGAACCTATATTTCAGACGTCTGGAATTAGTCTCTGCCATTTTTATTTTTTTCTGCAGTGTATATTTTTTTTCTCCAGGTCTATAACCAGACGTCTGGACTTGATATCCAAATGTCTGATCACCTGGCCTAGGAAACAGTTTGCCTAAGCCAAGATGGCTAAAACGTTTTGGGAGCGATCGGACGAGCAATGACGACTAGGGATTTATGCCAAGCGACAACCTAGCTTTATAGGCTCTTGGATACACCCCCAAATATCACGTCCAAACATCCATAGTAAGATTTCATACAATTGGACCAAAACACCAAAATTTGGAAAATTCATCAAATCAATTCAAATCAAAAGCAAATGAACATGAATTGATGTTAGGAATTCATACCTAACAACACCATAAGTTATAGACGTAGATGTGAGTTCAAAAACTCACCTTTAAACCCAAAACAATGAATGAGAAGTTTTTAAACAAGGCAAGACCAATTCCTCTTCAATACACCATAGAATCTTCAATCTATTATGAAAGGTGAAGTTTTTCCTAAGTTAGGTTATAGGAATTTCTGAAAATTGAAGAGAGATTGAGATGGAGAAGCTGAAGAGGATGCTTACCTAAGCTTCTCTTTGATTTTAGAGCAAGAACTTGAATTTCCTAATAAAAATAGGGTTTAGGAATTTTTAATTTCCAATCTTTTCCCCCATTTTTCTCTTGAACTTGAGTGTTAGGAAATGTGGAATGAAATGAATGAAGAGTAAAGGAGTTAGGGTATTAAGTTGGGTTAGTGGGCTGAAATCCAAACCCAAAGCCCAAAATAGAAAATATCAAAATTCTACTCAACTCCAAACATATCGATGTTTATACTTGAAAAAGTTGTAAACGCCATTTTGGACTCAATGGAAGTGGTCTTGAGTCCCAATTCAACTGTTTACAAAAAGTAACATTTTGGACTTTAATCTGATTAACGATGCTATATTTAAAAAAACATTTAAATATACAATCGTAAAATATGCGGGTTGTTACATACTAACCCTATTTCTAATGAGTTAACCCCAATAGGCAAAAGTATCTGTAAACCTAAGCTCTAATACCAAATGTAACAACCCACCTTTTTGTACGGTTTAAATCAACAATAAACCACACATTTCAACTCAAACCATTCAAAAGGGAGGATTGTTAATGGGGTAAATAAGAAAAAGAAGAGAAAAGAATGAAAACAAAACACAGAATCTAATAGTGGAATGACAAAATATAATAACCAAATAAACAGTTCATGAAGCTGTTTTACAAATACATTTGATTACACTTTTACAATACAAATCAGAGTTATACATACAACAAGAATAATATGATAATGTAGCGGAACAACATGATGCGGTGGAATAATGTAATGACCCACCTTTTTGGACGGTTTAGATCAACGATAAACCACACGTGTCAGACTTAAACCATTGAAAAGGGAGGATTGTTATGGGGTAAATAAGAAAAGAAGAGAAAGAAATAAAACAAACCTAGAATTTCATAGCGGAATGACAAAATATAATCAAATAACAGTTCATGAAGCTGTTTTACAAATGTTAACTCCCTTTTAGCAACGACTTACGAGTTAAAAAGCCTGAAACCTGCGTACTCAACGACTTACGACTTAGTTGCTGAAAAGGAATCCACGGCTTGAACGACTTACGACCTACCGGGATAGGGAGCTACGACCTAAGAGAGTCTACGACCTAACTGTTGAAAAAGGCTCTGCGACCTAAGGGAGTCTACGACCCAACTATCTCAAGACCTTCGCGACCTAGCAGTTTGCGACCTAAGGACTTAAGGAAGCTTCGCGACATAAGGACTTAAGGAAGCTTCGCGACCTAAGGACTTAAGGAAGCTTCGCGACCTAAGGACATAGAGGTTTGCAACCTAACAGCAGGAAAAGGTTGCGACCTACGACCTAAGAACATAGCAACCTAAAGAAGCTCGCGACCTTAACACTAGAGAAGCTTGCGACCTAAAGGAGCTTGCGACCTAAAGGAGCTTGCGACCTAACTACTTAAGATGTGTGCCGACCTAGAAGCCAACCGACTTAACAAATTGCGAGTTAGCAAGGGCTTCCGAGTTAACAAACCTACGACTTAAGATTGTGAGTTAACTCTGCTCCGACCTAACAACACCGAGTTATGAAATGCTCCGAGTTAAGAAGAACTACGACTTAAGGGTCTACGGGATAAGGATCTTAAGTCGTCACCGACCTACGACTTATACTAAGTCATGTACAATCTCAGAACACCTTATACGCCTTTACCTTGTCACCGACTTAAGGGAACGAAAACAATATTGCATCTTTTAGGTCGTTACCGACTTATAACTTAAACTAAGTCGCTCACGACTTACTAACTCGTTCTGGAAGTACTAACTGGTACAAGTGCTTTATCTCGTTGCCGACCTACGACCTAAGACTTCTATAAGTCGGCCACGACTTAAAGACTTAGAGAAATTTCCTGAGTCCAAATCAGCTCCTATAAATACCCCACCACTTCCAACATAACGAGGACTTTTGGCCATTCATTTCTTCAAGCGCCGTTACGCTGTCGAAGTCTCCTCTCATTCAGCAATCAAAGATCTTCAAGCATTCGAGACACTACAACAATCTTCGAGAAGAACTCCTTACATCCAACACGGATTCGTCGAGTTTCGTCATCAAAGATTGAGCTTTTAGTCAAGAGTGCTTTCGTGATCAAGTTGTATTGTATTTTGAAGGATATTGTATCAAATTGTAACCGAATCAGCAATAAAAGATTATAAAGTGGACGTAGGCTTAATTACGGGCCGAACCACTATAAACCTGTTGTTCATTTACTGCTTTTCTGCTATTTCCAGTTTATATTCTGTTCCCGTACCAACGGGTGGTGCTTTCACGATTCAATTACACACACCGGGTGTTAGCGTTCACTTTTTACCATTAACATTTTGGTGCTTTCACTGAGAATTGAACTCAGGCGATCATCCACCATTGCTTCGCAAAGATTCATAAAAAGAACCTCTCTTAAAAACCAGATCCGAAATAATGGCTCCTGGAAGAAGAGGTAGACCTTTCAGATCCGGAAATGCTCACGAAGGGACTTCCGCTTCCCCAACAACAGACCAAGCAACTCCAACTGTTGGAGTCACCAGGGCTGAATTGGACGATGCAGTTTCTGGATTATACCAACAAATTGAAACTCAAAATGCTTTGATGATGGATAGATTAACTGCTTTGCTCGGGGCAAATCGTCAACCAGAAAACCATCAAACTACTCTTCCTGAAATGCCACCTTTCCAAGCCGATGGTTCTATGCCGCAACCAACTTGTCATGAACATATGCCCGGGCAAACTTCCGAGGGAAGAACTGATGCTTGCCCGGGGCTGTCTTTGAACAATAAAGAGTACCTGTCTGAAATGGTTGGCCGCATCATGAAAGAGAGCATGCAAAGGGAAGAGGATGAGAACGACTGGGGATTTGCACCAAGTAGAACTCCGTTTACTGAAAGGATCCTGAAAGCGGAGTTTCCAAGGAAATTTGCACCTCCTACTATCCAAGCCTATAGGTGAACCAGTGACCCTAATCATTTCCTCTACAAGTACGATTGGCATATGACCGGTGCAAGAGCATCAGACGAGATCAAGTGTCGGTACTTTCCAGTATACCTGGAAGGTGTGGCTTTACTTTGGTTTACAAAGCTCCCGGTTCGGTGTGTAGATAAGTTCTCCGATTTAACGCAAAAGTTCAAAGAAAAGTTCAGATTGTATGCTTCAAAAGCAAAGGATATAATGTCACTATCTAACCTTGAACAAGCACCCGGAGAATCAATCAAATCTTTCTTGAGCCGTTTCAATATAGCTTTAGCCGAAGTAGAAAATGCGGAGCCACGCATGATCCTGACTTATTTGATGCGAGCCATTGATAAATCGAGTAAATTTGGAATATGGCTAAAGATGAAGGAACCGAACTCACTTGATAAATTTTATAAAAAGGCCGACGAGTTCATTCGCCTTGAAAGCCTTTCTGCAACATCGAAAGCTGTTGCTGCCCAAACTGATAATAATAATGTCCCATCTAAGAAAAGAGAATCTGAAAGTCAGAAAAGGGAGGGTGAAGGAGGAAAGAGCCAGGGAAATGAAAAGAAACCTCGCCGCTTTAATCCTTCGGACTTTACTCCTTTAACTGATACACCAAGAAATATCTTTTTTGCAACAAAGGACGTTGTCAGGTATCCTAAGCCACCTGAGATGACGAGAGGTGCAAAGCGTAATGGAAAATTCTGCCAATTTCACAATCAACCTGGCCATGACACTGACCAATGTCGCCAATTAAAGAATGTGATTGAAGAATTGCTAGAGCAGGGTAAACTCCAACAATACGTTAAAAGAAGCGGAGTCGATCCAACCTCATCCACTCGGGATCAACAACGTCCTACCCGTCAATCCGATTCTCTCGACAACACTGCAGTGCAAGATTCAGGAAAGCTTGTCATTAATGCTGTCACAGGAGGACCATACCCAGCAAGCAGAAGTTGGGACGACTACTAATTACCCACAAAACTGCGGCTGGAGCATCTCCCACTTTCTCTGGCATAAAAATCCAAAAGCTATGAATCAAGCACAAATGGAAATCCAGCTTGGAGATTCTGAAACAACAATAACTAGCATTCATTTTTACTTAACAGCATTGCTTGAATTTGTAAAGATAATGATGGATGTGTAACTTCTGCATTGTAAACCGCTGAGAAATTAGCGCAACTCAATAATGAAAAACTATGCATTCTGTGTTTTCTATTATAAAATGCCTGTTATATTTCGATGTGTAAATACTCTAAATGTATTGCTAAAATGTCGATCTAATATTGCAGGTCATTAAAACAAAGATCACCCATCGCAAAGCTAAGCGAGCCTTACAAATCATTTATTAAAGCAAATTTCAAGCAACAAAAATTCCAAACTCGAATCCCATACAAGAGGAACTTCACATAAAAAGTTGACGGCTCTACTATGGCAAGCCCTTGTTAACTGGTTGCGATCGTTGATATAAAAAGGCATCCAACCAAATAACTTGCGTTTACTCTGTGGAGTCATTCAACAGTGAAGTCTACTTCTTCAGATAAAGCAATTTACTTGCAAAAGAAAGGAAGACGTGCTTGGAAATGATGATAAAGGATCGCAGATTGGCAGATGATGATACAACATGAGCGGGCAAACATGGAAGCAGCCAAAGGGAGGTATGCCTCTCAACAGGAAAGCCGGTAGATCCACTAAAGGGATACCTTCCCAAGCAGAAGGAATAAGACCCTCGCTAACTGATTGTGATGCATCCGATCAGGCAGCTTGTGTCCATCCCGTGGATCTACTTGCCCCTAAGACGCAACCTTCCTGGCACACCAACCAAAGCCCTCTAACGAGGCACGCCAATAAAAGGGAGTGCTTTCCTCAATCAAAAAGATTGGTAGGACCACCGAAGGGGCACCTTGTTAATTGATTACGATCGTTTGTACAAACAAACATCCAATCAAGCAACTTACGCCTGTCCCGTGGACCCCTCCGACCATGAGAAAGTAACTTCCAGGCAATCACAAGCCCTCTTCGGAGGCACATGCCCTCTTCGGAGGCACAAGCCCTCTTCGGAGGCACAAGCCATCTTCGGAGGCAAAAGCCCTTTTCGGAGGCACATTTCACCCGTGTAGAAGTGTAAAATGCTTCTCTTCGGAGACCCACTTCACCAGTGATGAAATACTAAAAAGCCCTTTTCGGAGGCACATTTCACCCGTGTAGAAGTGCAAAATGCTTCTCTTCGGAGACCCACTTCACCAGAGCTGAAATGCCAAAATTGCTTCTCTTCGGAGACCAAAAATGCTTCTCTTCGGAGACCAAAATTGCTTCTCTTCGGAGACCAAAAATGCTTCTCTTCGGAGACCAAAATTGCTTCTCTTCGGAGACCAAAAATGCTTCTCTTCGGAGACCAAAATTGCTTCTCTTCGGAGACCAAAATTGCTTCTCTTCAGAGACCAAAATACCTCTGCAGAGGCGTACTTCACCTTGCTTGAAGTACCAAAAATGAACCCTTTACTGGGGCACAAAAATCAAAATCTTCTTCAAGAGGCTCATTTCACTGTGCAGGAAAATTCATTTTTAAACAAATAAAAGTGATCATTCCCAAAAGTCGAAGTGTTCTTCTGACAAAAGGAGAAAGTAAAAATTTCTCCAAAAAAAAAACGAGATATACTCTATTAAAAGCAGAATGATTCCTGCCTCAAAAATGGAATAGTTATTCTCTAATATAAGAGTATCAGTCTTGTAAAAGCGAGAAACATTGCAATGCACTTGTAGTATGGGGGCAACATTATACAATTCAGTTACGTTAATAAAAGTAATATACAAGCAACACACCACAAGTTCATTGCAATATCACATAAAGAAGATGTGGAATAAATGCGTTCTTGAAACACAGACAAAAGTTTGTACAAGTAAAAAGAATCGTTTACTCTACACTTCAAATGAAAAACAGATATATTCCTACATACACAAGAATTTGTACAAGTAAAATAGTTATTTTATTCAATACTGTGGAAACTTTTTGCATTGTGCAGATTACAAAAAAGGCAGAGACCGGTATCCGCACAATCCCCGGTCAATGCAAAAAGCAGAAAAGACAAAATCAGACTCATTTCTCCTTCTTCCCACCCTTGGAGCTTTTACCCGGCCTGGTAATTAGTTTCGAAGGCCGTATCGGAGAAGAAGGAGGAAGAGACTCGGCCGGATCAATCTCTGCTTCATCTCCAGCAGCAGAAGAACTCTTCTTTCCTTTCTTCGAAACCGCACGCTTTCCCTTCTTCTTGGAAGAAGACTCACTCCCCAGAGCCAGAAATGTAGAAAGCTTTGTGTCGTAGTCAAAAGACCGCTCCGGGGTCTTCTCACTATCTTCCAGACCTTCTGCCTTCTGTTCTTCGGAAGCAGGTGGTTCGTCCAAACCTTGAAGGGCTGCTATTGGTTCTTCCTGTGAACCTGGTTGAGAAGCTGGAAGAGGTATAACTTGAGAAGGAAGAGGAACGGCAGCTGAAGAAGGAAGAATTGGTGCAGTTTCCGGCACGATTGCTGCATAATAAAAGAAATCAAAATCAGTATTCTCCGAGAAAAAAGAAGACCGTGAATCGTCAAAGTTACCTGGAGAAGCTGGTTTAGCGAGATCAATCTCAAATTCCCGAGCTTGGAAGTCCTTCATTGCCTCTTCCTCTGTAGGGGTGGTTACAGTTTCTTTGTCAACCTTAGCGGGAGGCGTGGAATGAGAACTAGAGCCAGTAATACCCGCGTAAGCTAAAGCCGAAGTATAAGCAGGAGCAATAGGAGGTATTTCTTTCTCAGGAAGCTTCTCTCCCGTCGCCTCGGCCCGCACTCGGATAAGCTGCTCTTTTCCTTTGGCAAGGGCAGCGCGGTTGCTCTCACCTAAGTAGGTAGCTTGAAGATCTGCTTCAGCGTAACCGGCACCACCAAACAAGTCAATGATTGCCTCCCATACTTCCGCCAAGGTGACTTCATATTCTGGCCCCAAAAATGAAAGGCTCCCACGCCCCAGGACACAATGCATATAAAAGTCGAATAGAGTCGCGTCAATGGTGGCTATGGTTGCCTTATGGGATTCTTCGGCTACAGCTTTACCAGAAAAAGCTTCATCACGTTCTCTTTCAGCCTTCAGTAGCTGAGATTGCAGTCTTATAATTTCTAAGTCTTGAGAGCTGACTTTCTCTCGAAGCTGAACAGCGTCATCACGGTATTTTCTCGTAACCTGCTGTTCTGCTTCGAGTTTCACCTCAATATCTCTCTGAGTAGCATGGGCGTCTCGAACTTGTTTTTGAAGCATTTCTTCTTTCTGAGAATAAGAAGTGGAAGAAGTAGCAAGCTCATTTTTAAGTCTTTCAACTTCAGCTTCGAGCTTCCCATAACCATCGCTGATGCTTTTCATCTCCGCGTCATGCTGCTTACGCCATTTGTCCCACTCAGATTTATCATTCTCCATGGTCATCATCGCCTCAAGGTTCATATGGTTGACCCTTTGAAGTTCATCAACCAGCTTCTGCCATCCAGACATTCTTTCGATGTCAAGCTTTACAGCATCGACATTTTTCAGCATCGCCTGCTTATCAATGGGGACCAAATCCAAATCAAAACGCACTCCTTTCAGACACCAATTCGGAAATCGGCTCTGGAGTGTGGGAGGACCATCTCCAGCTTGGTACTGTGGCCTATTAATGATTGTCTGGATGTCAGACTCCTTAAGGACAGGAGAACCGGAAGATGTATTAGGAGGAATAGAAGCGGTAGTCTTTTCCGAGATATTAGATGTATCTTTCTCGCCAAGTCTGACCCGTTTGCTGGAATCATCGGAAGTATGACTCTTCCCCTTGTCATCGTAAGATTTCCTCTTGTAAGGATCGTCGCTTCTGCGGGAAGAGTCACGTCGCTCGTCCCTACTCCCATAGTATTCCTCATCTTCTCTCCGGCGACGCTCTTCATGAGCTCGCCTCTCATGAGCCTTTCTGGCAGCCCTCTCCTCATCAGTTTCCTTCACGGCACCGATATAACTCCTAAAGTCATAAGCCGCACGGCTTCCGTAACGCTGGAATTTGTTGAAGTAAGAGCCGCTTCGCCCCATCAGAGAACCTGAAATTGAAGAAAAAGACCAGTTTTAGAAATCCTCAAATTGAAGAAGCTAAGTGCATATAAGTGCCAAAATTCTAAGTGTGTGTGATGTGCAAACTACGCGCGTCAGACTACAAACCACTTTTGGGTGTAGAAATGGCAATAAGTTGTGTGGAAGGCATTGTGGTTTGTTGCAAAGAAGAAGTTGCTTCGATAACAGGAGGGACCACTTTAGAAACATCATCTTTAAAGAGCTCCTGAGAGGTTATCATGATGTCGCTCAGACTGTCAAAAGTATCATCGCCATGGTGCATGGGAGAATTATCTTTTTCAACTTCCACCTCAGCCGTCTTTTCAAGATTGTGAAGATTTTCCTCCTCTTCAACAACCGGGGCAAGTGCTAACTTACTGGACGATCCAGCAATGTCGGTAGGAGTAGAACACTTTACCAATGAAGTCTCAGCGGTAAGTTCTTGCAGTAAAAGTTCTTTAGCAGGAACAGGGGCATCTGACTCCTCAGCAGGAGAATCAGGGACTTCATGTGGCTGAGTGGAACGGGAAGGATGTAAGAGTCCAAATTCGTGGAGGAACTCATCTCTCAATAGAAATTGAACACGCCTCTCCTCGACCGGCACGGCCATAAGCCTCTCGAAGGTAGTTTTGTGACGAGTTTCCCTAGAGGGGGGAGGGAGCGCTGAAACAGTAGAGAAAGAAGTTAACATTTGACAATTTGGACTTCAAAGAATTTTAGAAAACACAGGGAAAAGATAGATAGTCTTACTTTCCACTCTCCAAATGGCGTAAAATCCCGGGGGACAGCGAACAAAGAAAAACTGGCTTAGAAACCTAGGAACGCTTTCAGGAAGACCAATAATCAGTTTACGGTTCCTGGCACTCCTTACAACTGTGATAGAGGGATGGTCTTTGTTCTTTGTAAATGAGCACAGGAAGCAAATTTCTCCAAAACTGGGAAAACGGTCCAACGTTCTCCTAAAAAGCACACACAATCCCAGCAGGATGGAGTATCCATTAGGGTGTAGTTGAAAGGGAGAAATAGTTAGCCGAAGGAGAAGTTCTCGAAGACAGTCATTAAACGGGGGAATCGCTCCACTCAAGCACATTTGGCGGTTCACTGCGACAAAGCCGTGGGGTGGCCTATCAGCAGTGTCATTTACTCCAGGGAGCAAAGCGTCAGATTCAGCAATGCCAAACTGGGTGCATAGTTGACGGAAGACTTTATGACTCAGAGTGGTAGGAGTCCTTTCCGAGGGATCATTCGACGGAGTAGCAATTGGAAAAGCTTCTCCAGTTGGTTCCAAGTCTTCTTGATGAGATGCCATTCTACACAATCAGCTGAATGTTCAAAAGTGAAGGTGCACGTTTCCTAAAAGTGTGAAGTGCTGTGCAAAACTAATGAAAAACAAGAAAAAACAAGTATAACTGGAATTAAACTAACTGACAATCAGTCGATTACGAGATTTCAGAACTTGTTAATACTCGAGTGTAGTGTTAATGCAGACAAATCAGTTTTAGTTTACCATTACGATTTTGCTTTAATACTTCACTTGAGTTGGTCATTGTGTAGCATTTCACTCATACAGTTCATTTATTTTAATTTTCTCTTTATCAACTAATCTGTCATTCGATGTGGGCAGTCAGTGGCAGTATATTCGTCCCAGTATTCTGTGAATGTTGTGTTAAGCAGGTTATTAGCATTAAAGTCAAGACAGTGTGAGAGGTAACACAGCACAGTTCAAATTCAGGAGTTCAGCCAACTTCTGTACAAAATCATCTAAGTCTTAAGTCGTTAAGCGACCTGTCATAAGTTGGGACTTTTAGGTCGTATTAGGCGAGTCAAGATGTTCAAGGCATGTTCTCTTAAGTCAGATCATTCAAGTCCAAGAATTCGAAGTCATAGAGTTCAAGTTAATAAGTCGTTCGGATGGGTTTGCGAGTTACGAGTTAAGGGCTATCTCATCCATGACCTAGTCATTCAGATGTGCTTGCAAGTTTAAACCTCAAGTGCTAACTCGGCGACGACCTAAGAAAGATTCCCTATGAGTTAAGTCGTTGGTTGTCTAATTGTTCGAGTCATCAACGATAACACTCAGAGATATGAAGCCTCGGTTTGAAACAACGCATCTGCTAACTCGTCCACGACCTAAGGGGCAAGCTATGAGTTAAATCAAGTCGTCAGTCCTTAAGTCGCACTGCAAGGAATGCAAAAAATGCAATGTCCTAGGTCGTTACCGACCTACGACCTACGACCTACTTAAGGTCGTCAAAAATTAAGTCGTGATTTCTGTTCAAAGGTGTTAAGACGTTCATTCTCCCCAGTACATCAATTCGCCGAACTCCTAACCCGTTAACCCATTAGCCTCTCCTTCAACCAAAACTCTCGTCCCCTCAATGCATTCAATCATCCCGAAATCACCATACACCTAGTGTAATGATATTCCATCACAAATCACAAATCAGTCAAACTGAATCGCCGCAATCCATCGCCTTGTTCACACAAGACTGTCCAAGGCTAAGACAAATCATCTTGAATCCATCAATAATCGATTGAAACAAGGATTGCAGAGAAGTACGGCATGAGAAGAGGGGGTCGATGGCGAAAATGGGATTCATAATTCAATTATAGTCGGGGATTGAATAATCGAGTTCACTTACGCAATATAACGATGGGGATAACTGGCGATCGAGTATTTGAATTCGTCTTAGAAGAGCTCGAATGCTTGCAAATGGCAGAATAAGATGATAAGAACAAGTGGAGGAGGAAAAGGAACGACTTAAGCTATTTATGCCCTGGGACAGTGAAAGGCGAATCGACACATCCGACTTACGACTTATACTAAGTCGATCGCGATCTTGCGCACTCATCTTAAGTCGATCGCGATCTAGCGCACTCATCAAGAAGCGAGCTAAGGAAATCGAAGCACACGACTTACGACTTAAGATGTATACTTCGAGGGGCAAATGTTAACTCCCTTTTAGGAACGACTTACGAGTTAAAAAGCCTGAAACCTGCGTACTCAACGACTTACGACTTAGTTGCTGAAAAGGAATCCACGGCTTGAACGACTTACGACCTACCGGGATAGGGAGCTACGACCTAAGAGAGTCTACGACCTAACTGTTGAAAAAGGCTCTGCGACCTAAGGGAGTCTACGACCCAACTATCTCAAGAGCTTCGAGACCTAGCAGTTTGCGACCTAAGGACTTAAGGAAGCTTCGCGACCTAAGGACTTAAGGAAGCTTCGCGACCTAAGGACATAGAGGTTTGCGACCTAACAGCAGGAAAAGGTTGCGACCTACGACCTAAGAACATAGCAACCTAAAGAAGCTCGCGACCTTAACACTAGAGAAGCTTGCGACCTAAAGGAGCTTGCGACCTAACTACTTAAGATGTGTGCCGACCTAGAAGCCAACCGACTTAACAAATTGCGAGTTAGCAAGGGCTTCCGAGTTAACAAACCTACGACTTAAGATTGTGAGTTAACTCTGCTCCGACCTAACAACACCGAGTTATGAAATGCTTCGAGTTAAGAAGAACTACGACTTAAGGGTCTACGGGATAAGGATCTTAAGTCGTCACCGACCTACGACTTATACTAAGTCGTGTACAATCTCAGAACACCTTATACGCCTTTACCTTGTCACCGACTTAAGGGAACGAAAACAGTATTGCATCTTTTAGGTCGTTACTGACTTATAACTTAAACTAAGTCGCTCACGACTTACTAACTCGTTCTGGAAGTACTAACTGGTACAAGTGCTTTATCTCGTTACCGACCTACGACCTAAGACTTCTATAAGTCGGCCACGACTTAAAGACTTAGAGAAATTTCCTGAGTCCAAATCAGCTCCTATAAATACCCCACCACTTCTAACATAACGAGGACTTTTGGCCATTCATTTCTTCAAGCGCCGTTACGCTGTCGAAGTCTCCTCTCATTCAGCAATCAAAGATCTTCAAGCATTCGAGACACTACAACAATCTTCGAGAAGAACTCCTTACATCCAACACGGATTCGTCGAGTTTCATCATCAAAGATTGAGCTTTTAGTCAAGAGTGCTTTCGTGATCAAGTTGTATTGTATTTTGAAGGATATTGTATCAAATTGTAACCGAATCAGCAATAAAAGATTATAAAGTGGACGTAGGCTTAATTACGGGCCGAACCACTATAAACCTGTTGTTCATTTACTGCTTTTTTGCTATTTCCAGTTTATATTCTGTACCCGTACCAACGGGTGGTGCTTTCACGATTCAATTACACACACCGGGTGTTAGCATTCACTTTTTACCGTTAACAACAAATACATTTGATTATTCTTTTACAACACAAAATCAGAGTTACATATAATAGGAATAAATAAATAAATGCAGCAGAACACCATGATGTAGTGGAATAAATGAAATAAATAATAGTAGTACAAATCTTCGTCTTCGTCCTCTAGAAAAGCCGTCTTCGGTACATTGAAAAGCTCAGACCGACTCGAGCGAATTGAAAAGACAAAACACTTGAGTCGGAACTAAAAATCTTATGTAAGTAAAATCAACAGTAAATAAATATGAGCGTAATGGCGTCGAAGATGTTTACGGGTTTTGACATCTCCCATCCAACGTCTAACGTGAGTGCAATAACTTAAGAGATGTTCTGGATTTCAATCTCCTATGGATCCGTTAAACTGTCTACATATATAGTACAATATGCTATTATAATAGTGTCTACAGTAAAGTAAAGTATTACAATAGCGTTAAGGCGTTATCCATATCCTCCTTAACACATTTTATATATTCCCATAGTCTATATAGTACCATAAGCTCTTCCGTGAGGTTTACTCAGAGGGCACTCCATAGGTATGGTACAAACCAAACTCGTAAAAGGCGTGATACAGCATGTGAACACGACACAGGATGCAATGCCAGTGTAGGATTTTACCATTTGCACTCCCGTACCAGTGGTAACGCATAACAACTTGTAAAGATCCCGGACTCGGCCTTCGAAAATCGGCACCCGTACTTCACTTGTACTCAAATGCTGTAGATTCAAACGCCGAATCTGGCTCCCCGGAGCTTATAACACCATTAAGTATAACAACACAGCGGATAAAAGAAAACAATGATATCATATACAACTCCAATGAATACAATATCCAGAATGATATACAACAATGATATCTATATAATACAACAATATCAGAGATAAATAATGATACAGCCGAAATAACAGAAGTGATAACTCCAAATGATCAGTCAAAAGAGAATGAGACCAATAACTCCAACATCAGCTCGAACCACCATCACGTTGCACCAAGCTAAGCAACGTCAGTCATGCGTGAACTCCAAAACTGAACTAGCTCCAGATAATCTACTAAACCTAACTATTTGAAAAACCCAACTATAGACTGCCCGTGTCGAAAATTATGGGCACCCAAAGTTTAGGAAGGGAACAATAAACTCCGAGTCAGTCATAGGACTGGTGTGAGTAACAAAAATAGTTTATCTTTAAAACAAACAATAAAAGAATTTTAAACATTGAAACCCGCAATGCTTTTTGGAAAATGAAACTACCATAAGACCTCCCGCCACACACACAATGCAAACGCAGAATTGGAGAAGATTTCTTCTTATGATACTCAAACATGCTTACTACGCAAATTCATTGGATATTATTATTAGTGCATAGTGGAAAACATTTCGAAAGTATAATATTAATCTTAAGGAGCATAGACATTTTGAACTATGCCTACTATAGCTACTATGTTCAATAGCAGGTTACCGCCACATTCCATAGCAGGTTATACAACTAAAACCGTACAAGGTTCGTATTGTTTCTTTGGATCTCCAACAAATGGTCAGGCTAAGGAACTTCCTACTACCACATGGGTACGCCTCTGGCGGGACGTCCCGAGAACCTAACCGGATCTCTGCCAACACAAGACCGGGTTACCTCTTACACTAGGTAACTACTACTTGAGTATGCCACCCCTCGGTCCTTTGGGACCTTTATCCGAGGCCTCGATCACACAACAATAATCACATAGTAAATGAGATTGCAGCAACCACATAGGTTAAATACCAGGGCTCCATACCTGATACCACCCTTTTTCAGAAGGAAATGACATACCCTAAAGGGAGCGACCCTCATAACCTTGCCGCATCTTTCCTGTTTCGACCATTTCCAGTTTGTGAGGTCCGATGAGGTCTAGTCCACAAAGCTACGATTTTTCACAAAGCCATGCTTTGATCACAAATGATCAACAAATGATCATCAACACAAAGCAACACTCAGCATGCCACACTACCAAATTGGGAGTATATCACTGATAACCTTCAACTACATAACCTCTGAGCTCGTACGTCTTAGAGAAGGGTGTTAAGCTAAGAGAATAAATTCTCCGCCACCAAACATAAATGTATTTGAAAGAAATCAGCTTTATATCTCAAAGTGTAATGTCAGACATACAACCATACAAGTCTGTCCCGGGTTCGAACAGAACCGAAGGCACTTCTGAAGAAGCCCTTGCAATCCGGGTATACACAATCCCGATCGGACTTCCCATCACTTAGGGGATCTCTATACCGGGCGCTACCCAGTGTAGAGACAATCGATAGGTTATCCTATCGTTTTCACAAATACCCGGTCTTCAAAACCGGTCTTCAATTGCTATCCATATACGACGTATCACTTATTCGGAATGGGTTATATGACACAAAGGTCCTCTCCCGGCTAAACCGAATAGTGAGCGTAATATTTAAAAACATATGGATAATGGGATTTCAATTAAGGCACGATTTATTATCCAAAACTCTTCTTTCAAATGGTTTAAACAAATTACCATTTAATCTTTTTAAACAAAAAGATTCAATTCACAAAGTTCACCCAGTTTCACAAAGATCTATTCATAGATTTTCAAATCGATTTCCATTTCAATTTTGAGTTAACTCGTTAAATCTTTAAAACAAAGATTTAACTGATAGCTTTCAAAACAATTCCATTTCGACCTTTATACAAAAGGTACACCTTTTCAATTTCAAAACAAAGTTCAACAATCTTTCACAAAGATTTATTTATAACTTGGAAAACCATTTTCATCTCAAACTTGAGATTTTTTTGACACAAATTGGAAATTCATTCCTATATGAAAGCTTCTATTATTTGAAAACAAATAGTTTTCATTTCGGAAAATATGATCTCATTTATACAAGTTAAACCCCTAAGGTTAAATTCAAATTCTCAAAACCATACTTTTAAAATGGTGCGACGCCCCACCTCTATGCTCACAATAACAAAGAGTATTAAAAGAAATACTGTATGTTATTACGAAGAATAAGGCTGGATAGGAGCGGCCATCCGTAGTTGGCCTTACACTAGTATTGGTTACCTCGATAGGAGTGGTATATATTTTTCTTTTTTCGTCTATTATCTATTTACTCCCATCGACATACCCAATTCTAGTATAAAACGAACTACGACGGTTCATAATAGTTTAGGACAATGTATATAATAATAACACAGATAATAAAATGCGAAACACAGATAACAAAAGATCTCATATATATATATAACTGATGTCGGTTACAATACATTTGACACAATACATATGATACAACTACAACTGTCGACTCTGGAAGTTATATATACAAGTACATTATCGACTAATATACATAAACACATATCAACCTATACTATGACACGACTACTCCAAAAGATATGAAAAGTCTTCATAGCTCAAACAGCAATCCAAAGCAAGATATCTACAACCTGAAATAACTCGGGTCTGACCCGAGTATTAAATTCAAAAGAAAATAATACACGGGTCAGTCTAATTCAAACTCAGTTATTAATGCACAGAAGCAATAATAATAAATATCAAATAGACGATAGTCACAGAAATCTCGTATATCCAACTCCTCGATAAGAGAATCAGATAACAGCAGATATAACACTAAACAGTGTTAAACAACAAATCAGCAAATCCAAATCATCAACAAAGACAAATAAAAAGGGTTATCAATGAAGATAATTTAGAAACAACAAAATTGTCTAAACGACAATTAACACAAAATCCAATTATTAAATAATTAATTAGAAACTCAGAATATAATTATCGAATAGATAATTAGACACAACAAAATGATCGAATCAAACCAAATCAAAATGCAACTTCAAAATATTGAATTGAACCCACGAAACAATTCAAACACTTGAAATGTCCCACAAAACGACAATTCAGTGTGGCTGCAGTACACGCACGCGTGTACTGCCTCGCCACAACCGTGATGAAATACACGAAAATTCAATGAAAGTCACAAACGAACACAAGGTCAAACCCAAAAATCGGGTTCAACTCAAGTTTATTCGAACAACAAATCTGAATGTAATCAAGTGGTCAAAACAGCTACAGACAGTCTCAATTGAAAGGTCACAGTGAAGACTGTACACAACTAAATAATTTACACAAGTGATGCACATGCCACAATCAATGATGAGGCAAGGCAATATGGACCAAACTTATATGCAAACCCAGTTGTACACAAATTAATGTGCAAAACGAATTGCACAGGCCACAAGTTAATTAAAAAACCAACAAAGTGTAGAGGTCAAGTTACTGACCAGTCAAGTAAGTGCACACAGGCACTAAGGTATGCATCAAAAGAAAGTACACAAGTGCACTCACACAGTGGTATAAACTGGTGAAGTATGCAAGTGAATCATAAACCAAGTACACCAAAGATACAACTTATAAGCAACTGTAACACTGGACAATGCAAGTGATACAACATTCTACCAAAATGATCGAGGTAAACACAATTAGTGTCAAGGCTGAACTGTAACGCCCCACCTCTATGCTCACAATAACAAAGAGTATTAAAAGAAATATTGTCTGTTATTATGAAGAATAAGGCTGGATAAGAGCGGCCATCCATAGTTGGCCTTACACTAGTATTGGTTATTTCGATAGGAGTGGTTTATATTTTTATTGTTCATCTCTTATTTATTTACTCCCATCGACATACCCAATTCCAGTATAAAACAAGCTACGATGGTTCATAATAGTTTAGGACAATATATATAAAAACAACACAGATACAAAAAGAATGCGGAACATAGATAACAAAAGTCTCATATATATATATATATATAACTGATGTCAGTTACAATACAATTGACACAATACATATGATACAACTACAACTGTCGACTCTGGAAGTTATATATACACGTACATTATCAACTAATATACATGAATACATATCAACCTATACTATGACACGACTACTCCAAAAGATGTGAAAAGTCTTCATAGCTCAAACAACAACTCAAAGCAGGAAATCTACAACTTGAAATAACTCGGGTCTGACCCGAGTATTAAATTCAAAAGAAAATAATACACGGGTTAGTCTAATTCAAAATCAGTTATTAATGCACAGAAGCAATAATAATCAATATCAAATAGACGACAGTCATAGAAATCTCATCTATCCGACCCTTTTTATAAAGAAATCGGATAACGATAAATATAACACTTAACAGTGTTAAACAACAAATCCGTAGAATCCAATCATCAACAAAGATAAACGAAAAGATCATCAATGAAGATAATTTAGAAAACATCAGAATCACCTAAACAACAATTAACAACAAAAATAATCAATATAAAACATCAACTCTGGTAGGGCTGCAGTATACAAACGCGTATACTGCCTCGCCACTACAACCCGAAATACACAAAAGATCAACGAACCAAAATCAAATGGAGATTCAAATCTCAATGCCACGGCCTCAAATGTCAAAGCAGGTAGACATGGACAATGTGCACACATGTACACATTGAAAATTCACAAATGTTCACAAGGTCAAATCAAAATCAGATTCAACACAAGTGCAAATAGTCTCGACCAAAATCAAAATGACAACATGACTCGAAGTACAGTGGACAAAAGTCAATTCAAATACACATCAGTACAACATGCATGAAGACTACTTGAAGTATATAGTCAACTGATCAGAGACCAAGCATGTTGAAGACAAAATGAAGACTACAAGTTCAGTTCAGTTACAACAAAAATGTGGCAATACAAAAGTTCTCGACCAAAATGCAAATGTACCAGACTACAAGTGTAACGACCCAGAATTTTGAACAAATTAAATTGAGAATATCTAATTGATTTTAAATATTTGAACGATGATTTAATTTGAATCCCCGATTGAACTTTGAAATTTGCGATTAAACTTTAAAAATTTAATCTATTTAAAGTTGAATAAAAATTTGAATATTCAATTTAAAGCTGAAGAAAAATATTTCAAAAGCTTTTACAATTCATATAGATAATACTGAAGATAATAGAAACTTCAGAATTGTATTTCAAAGTGTTTCGTTCAGTTTTGTAATTAAATCGTTCGAATCGATATTTAAAAATAGTCAATTTTCACACAGTCTCGGAATTCGACGAAACCAGTTCCATTGGGTCCGTAATATCGAATTATTACCGGATTTCAATTTTCATATTTTTCGGAGTTGTTTTGTGACCGTACGGTTACAAAACGCGTTGAAATTTTGGTCGAAAATAAATTGAATTTAAAATAAAAAGATAAATAATATGATAATCACATCAGCGTGTTGCCTGTCTAAAATCACTCCTAGAATTGGGAAGAAGATCGTGCAACCCATATTCTTTCTATTTTAAATTACCATCTCTCCCCGTTCAAAGATTGACAGTCGAGAAAAAAAATATAAACGAAACCATTTTTCTCTCGTTCAAATTAACAATGGCCGCATTCAATTCGAATTTAAACTAGAGCCCATCGCGATTTCATTTTCCCCAAAGGAGCAGCGTCTCGTTCACAAGACAAAATCAATCGCGTGGCCACAATTATCCTCAGATTCAAAATCGAATTCTGTTTCAAAATTAAAATCACGAGCGAGTCGCGAGCAAAGGAGATCAATACGAGCTGTTGCTCGATTTCGATCGAGTTGAGGAGGAGGCGCTCGTATGAACACAGACGCGTCGTCTTTGGTGATGGCAACGGGAGCGGCAGTGAAGATGGTCGAGCTGTTCGTGGGCCTAGGTGTTCGATCAGCGACTTAGGGCATGTCGCGATGGTCGAAGTAGGGAGGAGGGTAGTGGGTTCGAACGAGCAATTTCGCGTGGAGGCCGATGGCGAGAGGCATCGCGAGATGGTGGTGACGTTGAAGGCGAGGCGTTCGAGGAGCTGGGTTCGAACACTGCAGAGCAGGCGGTGATTCGAGGGCGACGACGAGGTTGGGTTGGTAGGGTCGCGTGGAGGCAGCGTCGTGGCTTCGGCGACATCGTGGAAAGCTCGAAGGCAGCAGCTTAGTCGAGTTCGTCTTCGATCAAATCTGGGTTTCGATCAGGACTCGTTTGTTCAGTGAGGTATACATGTTTTAATTTTATTTTAATTATTGGTTGAATTTATATATACAGTAAAAAGAATTGATGTTGTTAATTGCAGAAGAAAGAATAAAGAATTTTTTTTTAATATATACATATGTATATAGATGAACAGACATTTATAGATAAGTTTTAGTCTGCAGTCAAGGGAAATATAAATACACATATATTTGAGATGTAAAAAGTTTATAGTTAAGAAAATCACCGTTTGGTTATATACAGATTGATTTAATTTTAAATACATGGTAAGATATTTTTGAAGAATATATCTATATATATATGTGTGTGTGTTTTTAAAATGTTATAGAATTTTATGAAAAATAGGTTTAAAATCTATATAGGATTAATTTCAAAGGAAGGAAAATAAATATGCAAGTATACATTTTTTTTGAAATTTATTAAATTTGTTTAAATTAACTTATAAAATTTTTAGTGGTTGAAAATATTTTCAATAAGGAAATTTTGGGTAATTTCGTTTAATAGTTAGAGAGATTATTTAAGATACGTATTTTAAATGGTTTAAACGAGATAAAAGAATTTATTTAAAAAGAAATAAATTTAGAAATTAAAATTGGTTTAAATAAAACTATCAGTTAATTAAACTATTAAAATGAAATCACAGATGAATCAAAACTATAAAATGAAAGTTTATTATTCAATCTGTTCAGATATTAATAAATGGTGTAAAATATTTATACAAGGTATAAATCAAGATAATTGGATCGAGATTGGAAATGGAAGGCAAATTAAAAGCAAAGGTGAGATTTTTCTCACTCAAAATATGTTTGGTATTACCGTTATTGATTTGATTGATATGATTGCTATTGGATGTGATATTAGATATAGTAGGATATATCTATATATATATAGCAATATATACATATTGGCATATGTATATATTGGATTGATTGATTTCCCGCCTCGTATAGCGGATGAGACCCTATTGCGCCGTTAATAAGCGGATATTTTATAAAAACCCATATACCGCGATATTCCACCTCGAAGTGGAATTGGTATTGTGCTAACGTCTATGGATGCAGGGAAACAGGTTGGAGGGATCCAACTAGATTCCTCACCAGTAGTTATTTATTTACAGATATTGATGTATATTCTGTTATCATATGTTGATATATGATGTTGTTGTTGTGATGGACTAATTGATGCTATCGCATCATCGGATTCAGTTTTGAAGTTTTAAAATATACATCTTTTACTTTAAAAGGGTTTTTAAAGTGATTTTTGAAAAGTAGACATTTTATTGAATTTTTGAATTGATTTATTTCAAATAAATAAACGTCTAAAATTTTAAAGTTATAAAAGTTAAGATTTTTGTGAAATAAAATCAAAGTGTGATTTTTGAAATAAAAGTTAAGAAATTTATGAAATGGTTTAAATTGGGATTTCTAGTATTATAAACGGTTTATTTAAAGGATGTACAAAAATGGATATTTATAAATTTGAAATATTGGGATTATAAGACAAGTTTCTATAAGTGTTAAAATGAAGTGTAAAAGGGGATTTCATAAGTTAATGAAATCTGAAAGTTTTAAATTTTGTAAAGTTTAAAAGAACGATTTCTTTTAAAATAAATGAATTATAAGTTATATTAACTTATAAATTGAATGGGTCATTAAAGAAGATGTATAAATCGAAGTTGTTATAAAATGGAAATAGAATTTATAAACGTTGTTTTATAAATTCGAAAATAAATCAAATTTGATTGATTTTAAATATAGAGATTATTAAGGGAATTTTATCCACGATTTTGGACAGTGGATAATTCTTGAAATAAATATGTAAAAAGGGATTGAAACTTGGTTATTGAAGTATATTCACGATTTTGGACAGTGAATATATTATTGAAAAAATAGTATGTTTGGGAAAGCGATATTATAAATGAAGTTAATTGTTTTAAAAGATATTTTAAAACGTGTGAACTATCGAAATCATAGATTTCAACATTTATTGTTGAAATAGACGTTTTCGAAAAATAAGGAAATGGTGGGCTATAACACTGTTGTTATAGTAAATGATTTCCAAAAGGAAATGTTTTTAATGTAGTATTGGGATTTATATATCTATCTAAATCCGAATCCCTATACTAGTGATTTTGAGTCGTCGTAACGATGTTTTACGTAACATTCGTTTTGACTCAAATAAATGTTGTCAAAGTAAATGATTTCCTTAAAGAATGAAATATATACTTAATTTTGATTTAAGTATATCGAATATTTTCAAATGTTGAAAATAAAAGATTTGTGAAACACTTATTATTAAATAAGTATGGAAATGCTTTTCCA
This sequence comes from Allium fistulosum, assembly GCA_030737815.1. Lineage (NCBI taxonomy): Eukaryota > Viridiplantae > Streptophyta > Magnoliopsida > Asparagales > Amaryllidaceae > Allium > Allium fistulosum. Next base: position 728,272,387 of record CM060902.1, on the reverse strand, counting down.
ATATGAAATGAACTGTTTTGAGATTTTATCTTCAAAGATAAAATGAAATGTGGAAATTGATTTGAAATTGTTTTCAAATGGTTAAGTGTGGAAATTATATATCTAGTAAAGATATTTTTGGAAAATAAATAATTTGGAAAATTATTTGGAATTTGATGATGTTGCGCATCTTTATTGATGGTTAAATAACCGACTATCAATAATTACCTTTAGATAGGTATTTGTTGTGAATTGGATGAATTTGAATGCCACACTTATTTTTGAATAATCGCTCACTATTCGGGTTAGCCGGGAAAGGACCATGGGGTGGTACAACCCATTCCGAATATGTGATACGTCGTTATGAATCGCATTTGAAGACCGGTGTTGAAGACCAGATATTTTTGAAAACGGAAGGATTACCGTCGAGTTACTCTACATCGGCTGATCTCCGGTTTAGAGGTTTTATCACCCTTAGTGGCGGAAAGTCCGAACGTGATTAGAAAATTATCCGAAAATGCAAGGGCTTCGTGAGAAGTGCCTTCGGTTCTGTTCGATCCCGGAACAGACTTGTATGGATTGTATGTCTGACGTTACAATTTGAGATGTAAAGCTGATTTCTTTCAAATACATTTCTGTTGGTGGCGGAGAATTTATTCTCTTAGCTTAACACCCTTCTCTGAGACGTACGAGCTCAGAGGTTATGTAGTTGAAATTTATCAGCGATATATCCCAATTTGGTAACGTGGCATACTGAGTGTTGTTGTGAAATGATCAGTGTTTGATCATTTGCGATATGATCATTTGTTTGATCTTATATCTTTGTGATCATAGGTTGATCATTTTGTTTGACCCGAAGCAGGGCTTTGTAGAAAGCGTAGCTTTGTGGACGAGACTTCATCGAGCCTCACACCCCGGAAATGGTCAAAACAGGAAGGATGCAGCAAGGTTCTAGGAAGTAGCGCCCCTTAGTGTATGTCATTCCTTCTGGATAGAGGTGGTATCATGGTATGGATCCCAGATACTTAATCTATGTGGTTGCTGCATTATTACTTTGTGGTTTGTTGGAAATCGGGGATCCTCGGGAAGATCGGTTACGATCGGGGGATGGCATACGCGTGTCAGTAGTTACCTATTTTTGCAGAGGTAACCCGGCCTTGTGTTGGCAGAGATCTAACCGTAACGTTAGGTTCTCGGGTCGTCTATTCCAGGGACGTACCCATCGTGGAAAAGGAAGTTCCTTAGCCTGACCATTTGTTGGAAATCCAAACTCCAATACGCACTTTGTACGGTATTAGTTGTAGAACCTGCCATTTACGTACGGTGGTCACCACTGTTTAGATGGTAGCTATTGTAGGCATACGATACTGGTCGTATGTTGGCTAAGATTAATATTATACTTTCGAAATGTTTTCTACACTATGCACTAATAATAATATCAAAAAGAATTTGATTTTGCGTAGTAAGCATCTTTGACTATCATAAGAAGAAATCTCCTCCAATTCTGCGTTTGCATTGTGTGTGTGGTGGGAGGTCTTATGGTAGTTTCATTTTCCAAAAGCATTGCGAATTTGTTTTATTTTCTTTGTGAAAGAATAACTGTTTTACGATCTCACACCAGTCACCATGACTGACTCGGAGTTTATTGTTCCCTTTCTAAACTCTGGGTGCCCACCAATTTTCCACACGGGCAGCCTAGAGTTATGTTATCAGGATATTCTGGATATTCTGGAGGTTTGGAGATAAGCTGAATGGCGAGACGTAGTATTTATATCTGATATTATTTATTCCGCTGTGTATTCTGTATGAGGACAAGTTTATAAAACTGTCCATTGTTGTTTATTGACTCTGATGATTGATGTATGTATAAAATGATATAATTCTTTGTTTTAAAGATTATTCATTTATCTATTATATATTGTTCCGCTGCGAATGTGAGATTCTGATATTGTTTTTTGTTTCTATTGTTGTTATGTTGTTCTTCTCTTCTTCTTCTACTCTTTTCTTCTTCTTCTACTTTTTCTTCTTTTTAAAACCCTCACTATTGGAGTTTCCGGCACTCGATTGCTCGGCAGTCGATAAAGTGAGTATCGATGTCGAATTTTCGAAAGTCGCAAATTCCTGTACGTGACAAGTGGTATCAGAGCATATGGTTAAGCGACAACCCTGCTCTGTTGGGTGTTACTCATTAGAGATAGAGTCAGTAGTGCTCTAGAATGAGATGAGTGTAATAATAGATACGAGCGCGTATTTGTTAGTGAATATAAAATTGTTTTATATTGTGATGATTGATTTATTGAGTGGCATATGAACCTTCGTCGGCACAGTCTGCGCAACTGGATCGAAGGGGTTTCTAAACACTTGAATAGAACAATTCGACACAGTATTGTTTTAAAATAGGGTAAATGAGATAATTTTGCCCAAAACTATTTTTGTATAGAAAAGAAATGTTTTTCTATAAATTTCTATAGTATATGGTTGCATGGTTGTTAGGAAGAAATAACTGTGAAATATTATCATTATTATATTGAAATTGAATTAAAGTAATAACCAAAGATTTAAGATAAATTCATTTAACAAGTGAAATTTATAATTGTGAATTGAAAGATAAGAAAATAAATTCATATACAAATGAAATTAAAGAATGTAAATTATAAATGTGAATTGTAATTTAAAACAGAATTCCAGAGAAGTTTCTGGAAAAGTTTTGAAAAGAATTTGAAAATTTTGGAGATCTGGAAAGTTTAAATTTCTTTTTGATTTAAAAATGAATTTCAAAGGTTTTGAAAAGTATTTTGAAGGAATGAAAAGCTCTAAACTCTTTTCGGTCGCTGGAAAATAACTTCGGTAATGACTGCAGCATCATCGATGTTCATTTTCGGGTTTCCAAAAGAGAAATTGCTGCTAAATTGTTTTAAATGGAAGTTGTTTGGAAAATTTGGGTTTTGTTTTGGAAATTCAAAGGATAATTTGAATTGTTTTCAAAATGATTTTTTGAAAAGTTGAAAAGACTCTGGAATCCTATTTAAAATATTTATGAAATAAGAAATAAGTTGATAACTTATACAAATTGAATTTTGACAGAATAAATTTAACTTAAAGAATGAAATTAAATTAAAGAAAATATAAGTGAATCAATTAAATGAAACTGAGATTGGAAGTTGAGATTCATTTTGAAGTTGTAAGCAATGAATTGAAATTGAAAAATGAAATGAGACTTGAATCAAATGGAATAAAATCCAAACCTGAGAAAAATAAAATGGATTGAATCCGAATAAACTACTTTGATAATTAATTCATGAAATAGAAGTTGAATTAGTGAATTTAAAACTTGAATTGTGAACTAAATAAAAAAATGGTTCGAATTTGCAAACATATTCAAGTAAGTAGAAATAAATTTCTGAATGAATGGAATTTACAGTTGCTAGTAAATGAAATTAAAGCTGAATGTTAAGACTTCATTTTGAATTTGTTAGTAAATGTAATTCAAGCTGAATATTGGAAATTGAACTTTAAAATGAATTAGTGAATGATACTGATATAAAGAGTGATATGAATTAGTAAATGAAATATAATCGATAAAAATTCAATATTCAGAAGATAAAATGAATCCAAATTAGATTGGAATTGTGAATTGAATTCAAATGAATGTGAAGTGTAAAATTGAATCATAATGGATATATAACTTTAATAGCGAACTTAAAGATGATATAAGCAGTTATATTGAAAATTTTGTAATTGAATGTACGAAATGGTTTGAATATATGTAACTAGATATTATGGCTAGTAGGATATACAGGTGTTATAAAGGAATTGGGATTTTACTTTCAAAGATAAATTTGAATTGCTCGAAAAAAGGTATGTATTTAAATTTGAATATGAGATTTGATGACTTATTTCTCTAGCCGCTTGGCTTTTTCTTTTTCTTTTTGAAATCTGAGAGTCCGTAGGGACGTTTTGTAGTCGTGCCGTATTAGCCGCGCAAAGGAGACGCTGGCGAAATTTTTCGAAAATTTAGAGTGTTAGAAAATTTTTGAGAAAATTTTGAAAGTTAAAATTTGAAATTGAATTTAAATTTGAATTGTTAAGGAAAACAATGATGTTTGAAAACTATGAAAGGTTTAGAAATTTAGTTGAATTAATAACGAATCTTTAGTAGAGAGATTTGTTTCAAAATTTGATAAAACTATTGATTGTGAAAAATAGTAGACGAGTTAAGGACCATTTTTCCTAACTTGTAATTTCGGGACGAAATTCTTTTAAGGAGGGAAGTTTGTAACGACCCAGAATTTTGAACAAATTAAATTGAGAATATCTAATTGATTTTAAATATTTGAACGATGATTTAATTTGAATCCCCGATTGAACTTTGAAATTTGCGATTAAACTTTAAAAATTTAATCTATTTAAAGTTGAATAAAAATTTGAATATTCAATATAAAGATGAAGAAAAATATTTCAAAAGCTTTTACAATTCATATAGATAATACTGAAGATAATAGAAACTTCAGAATTGTATTTCAAAGTGTTTCGTTCAGTTTTGTAATTAAATCGTTCGAATCGATATTTAAAAATAGTCAATTTTCACACAGTCTCGGAATTCGACGAAACCTGTTCCATTGGGTCCGTAATATCGAATTATTACCGGATTTCAATTTTCATATTTTTCGGAGTTGTTTTGTGACCGTACGGTTACAAAACGCGTTGAAATTTTGGTCGAAAATAAATTGAATTTAAAATAAAAAGATAAATAATATGATAATCACATCAGCGTGTTGCCTGCCTAAAATCACTCCTAGAATCGGGAAGAAGATCGTGCAACCCATATTCTTTCTATTTTAAATTACCATCTCTCCCCGTTCAAAGATTGACAGTCGAGAAATAAAAAATATAAACGAAACCATTTTTCTCTCGTTCAAATTAACAATGGCCGCATTCAATTCGAATTTAAACTAGAGCCCATCGTGATTTCATTTTCCCCAAAGGAGCAGCGTCTCGTTCACAAGACAAAATCAATCGCGTGGCCACAATTATCCTCAGATTCAAAATCGAATTCTGTTTCAAAATTAAAATCACGAGCGAGTCGCGAGCGAAGTAGATCAATACGAGCTGTTGCTCGATTTCGATCGAGTTGAGGAGGAGGCGCTCGTACGAACACAGACGCGTCGTCTTTGGTGATGGCAACGGGAGTGGCAGTGAAGATGGTCGAGCTGTTCGTGGGCCTAGGTGTTCGATCAACGACTTAGGGCATGTCGCGATGGTCGAAGTAGGGAGGAGGGTAGTGGGTTCGAACGAGCAATTTCGTGTGGAGGCCGATGGCGATGGGGCATCGCGAGATGGTGGTGACGTTGAAGGCGAGGCGTTCGAGGAGCTGGGTTCGAACACGGCAGAGCAAGCGGTGATTCGAGGGCGACGACGAGGTTGGGTTGGTAGGGTCGCATGGAGGCAGCGTCGTGGCTTCGGCGACATCGTGGAAAGCTCGAAGGCAGCAGCTTAGTCGAGTTCGTCTTCGATCAAATCTGGGTTTCGATCAGGACTCGTTTGTTCAGTGAGGTATACATGTTTTAATTTTATTTTAATTATTGGTTGAATTTATATATACAGTAAAAAGAATTGATGTTGTTAATTGCAGAAGAAAGAATAAAGATTTTTTTTAATATATACATATGTATATAGATGAACAGACATTTATAGATAAGTTTTAGTCTGCAGTCAAGGGAAATATAAATACACATATATTTGAGATGTAAAAAGTTTATAGTTAAGAAAATCACCGTTTGGTTATATACAGATTGATTTAATTTTAAATACATGGTAAGATATTTTTGAAGAATATATCTATATATATATGTGTGTGTGTTTTTAAAATGTTATAGAATTTTATGAAAAATAGGTTTAAAATCTATATAGGATTAATTTCAAAGGAAGGAAAATAAATATGCAAGTATACATTTTTTTTGAAATTTATTAAATTTGTTTAAATTAACTTATTAAATTTTTAGTGGTTGAAAATATTTTCAATAAGGAAATTTTGTGTAATTTCGTTTAATAGTTGGAGAGATTATTTAAGATACGTATTTTAAATGGTTTAAAAGAGATAAAAGAATTTATTTAAAAAGAAATAAATTTAGAAATTAAAATTGGTTTAAATAAAACTATCAGTTAATTAAACTATTAAAATGAAATAACAGATGAATCAAAACTATAAAATGAAAGTTTATTATTCAATCTGTTCAGATATTAATAAATGGTGTAAAATATTTATACAAGGTATAAATCAAGATAATTGGATCGAGATTGGAAATGGAAGGCAAATTAAAAGCAAAGGTGAGATTTTTCTCACTCAAAATATGTTTGGTATTACCGTTATTGATTTGACTGATATGATTGCTATTGGATGTGATATTAGATATAGTAGGATATATCTATATATATAGCAATATATACATATTGGCATATGTATATATTGGATTGATTGATTTCCCGCCTCGTATAGCGGATGAGACCCTATTGCGCCGTTAGTAAGCGGATATTTTATAAAAACCCATATACCGCGATATTCCACCTCGAAGTGGAATTGGTATTGTGCTAACGTCTGTGGATGTAGGGAAACAGGTTCGAGGGATCCAACTGGATTCCTCACCAGTAGTTATTTATTTACAGATATTGATGTATATTCTGTTATCATATGTTGATATATGATGTTGTTGTTGTGATGGACTAATTGATGTTGTCGCATCATCGGATTCAGTTTTGAAGTTTTAAAATATACATCTTTTACTTTAAAAGGGTTTTTAAAGTGATTTTTGAAAAGTAGACGTTTTATTGAATTTTTGAATTGATTTATTTCAAATAAATAAACGTCTAAAATTTTAAAGTTATAAAAGTTAAGATTTTTGTGAAATAAAATCAAAGTGTGATTTTTGAAATAAAAGTTAAGAAATTTATGAAATGGTTTAAATTGGGATTTCTTGTATTATAAACGGTTTATTTAAAGGATGTACAAAAATGGATATTTATAAATTTGAAATATTGGGATTATAAGACAAGTTTCTATAAGTGTTAAAATGAAGTGTAAAAGGGGATTTCATAAGTTAATGAAATCTGAAAGTTTTAAATTTTGTAAAGTTTAAAAGAACGATTTCTTTTAAAATAAATGAATTATAAGTTATATTAACTTATAAATTGAATGGGTCATAAAGAAGATGTATAAATCGAAGTTGTTATAAAATGGAAATAGAATTTATAAACGTTGTTTTATAAATTCGAAAATAAATCAAATTTGATTGATTTTAAATATAGAGATTATTAAGGGAATTTTATCCACGATTTTGGACAGTGGATAATTCTTGAAATAAATATGTAAAAAGGGATTGAAACTTGGTTATTGAAGTATATTCACGATTTTGGACAGTGAATATATTATTGAAAAAAATAGTATGTTTGGGAAAGCGATATTATAAATGAAGTTAATTGTTTTAAAAGATATTTTAAAACGTGTGAACTATCGAAATCATAGATTTCAACATTTATAGTTGAAATAGACGTTTTCGAAAAATAAGGAAATGGTGGGCTATAACACTGTTGTTATAGTAAATGATTTCCAAAAGGAAATGTTTTTAATGTAGTATTGGGATTTATATATCTATCTAAATCTGAATCCCTATACTAGTGATTTTGAGTCGTCGTAACGATGTTTTACGTAACATTCGTTTTGACTCAAATAAATGTTGTCAAAGTAAATGATTTCCTTAAAGAATGAAATATATACTTAATTTTGATTTAAGTATATCGAATATTTTCAAATGTTGAAAATAAAAGATTTGTGAAACACTTATTATTAAATAAGTATAGAAATGCTTTTCCAATATGAAATGAACTGTTTTGAGATTTTATCTTCAAAGATAAAATGAAATGTGGAAATTGATTTGAAATTGTTTTCAAATGGTTAAGTGTGGAAATTATATATCTAGTAAAGATATTTTTGGAAAATAAATAATTTGGAAAATTATTTGGAATCTGATGATGTTGCGCATCTTTATTGATGGTTAAATAACCGACTATCAATAATTACCTTTAGATAGGTATTTGTTGTGAATTGGATGAATTTGAATGCCACACTTATTTTTGAATAATCGCTCACTATTCGGGTTAGCCGGGAAAGGACCATGGGGTCGTACAACCCATTCCGAATATGTGATACGTCGTTATGAATCGCATTTGAAGACCGGTGTTAAAGACCGGATATTTTTGAAAACGGAAGGATTACGATCGAGTTACTCTACATCGGCTGATCTCCGGTTTAGAGGTTTTATCACCCTTAGTGACGGGAAGTCCGGACGTGATTAGAAAATTATCCGGAAATGCAAGGGCTTCGTGAGAAGTGCCTTCGGTTCTGTTCGATCCCGGAACAGACTTGTATGGATTGTATGTCTGACGTTACAATTTGAGATATAAAGCTGATTTCTTTCAAATACATTTCTGTTGGTGGCGGAGAATTTATTCTCTTAGCTTAACATCCTTCTCTGAGACGTACGAGCTCAGAGGTTATGTAGTTGAAATTTATCAGCGATATATCCAAATTTGGTAACGTGGCATACTGAGTGTTGCTGTGAAATGATCAGTGTTTGATCATTTGCGATATGATCATTTGTTTGATCTTATATCTTTGTGATCATAGGTTGATCATTTTGTTTGACCTGAAGCAGGGCTTTGTAGAAAGCGTAGCTTTGTGGACGAGACTTCATCGAGCCTCACACCCCGGAAATGGTCAAAACAGGAAGGATGCAGCAAGGTTCTAGGGAGTAGCGCCCCTTAGTGTATGTCATTCCTTCTGGATAGAGGTGGTATCATGGTATGGAGCCCAGATACTTAACCTATGTGGTTGTTGCATTATTACTTTGTGGTTTGTTGGAAATCGGGGATCCTCGGGAAGATCGGTTACGATCGGGGGATGGCATACGCGTGTCAGTAGTTACCTATTTTTGCAGAGGTAACCCGGCCTTGTGTTGGCAGAGATCTAACCGTAATGTTAGGTTCTCGGGTCGTCTATTCCAGGGACGTACCCATCGTGGAAAAGGAAGTTCCTTAGCCTGACCATTTGTTGGAAATCCAAACTCCAATACGCACTTTGTACGGTATTAGTTGTAGAACCTGCCATTTACGTACGGTGGTCACCACTGTTTAGATGGTAGCTATAGTAGGCATACGATACTGGTCGTATGTTGGCTAAGATTAATATTATACTTTCGAAATGTTTTCTACACTATGCACTAATAATAATATCAAAAAGAATTTGATTTTGTGTAGTAAGCATCTTTGACTATCATAAGAAGAAATCTCCTCCAATTCTGCGTTTGCATTGTGTGTGTGGTGGGATGTCTTATGGTAGTTTCATTTTCCAAAAGCATTGCGAATTTGTTTTATTTTCTTTGTGAAAGAATAACTATTTTACGATCTCACACCAGTCACCATGACTGACTCGGAGTTTATTGTTCCCTTTCTAAACTCTGGGTGCCCACCAATTTTCCACACGGGCAGCCTAGAGTTATGTTATCAGGATATTCTGGATATTCTGGAGCTTTGGAGATAAGCTGGATGGCGAGACGTAGTATTTATATCTGATATTATTTATTCCGCTGTGTATTCTGTATGAGGACAAGTTTATAAAACTGTCCATTGTTGTATATTGACTCTGATGATTGATGTATGTATAAAATGATATAGTTCTTTGTTTTAAAGATTATTCATTTATCTATTATATATTGTTCCGCTGCGAATGTGAGATTCTGATATTGTTTTCTGTTTCTATTGTTGTTCTGTTGTTCTTCTCTTCTTCTTCTACTCTTTTCTTCTTCTTCTACTTTTTCTTCTTTTTAAAACCCTCACTATTGGAGTTTCCGGCACTCGATTGCTCGGCAGTCGATAAAGTGAGTATCGATGTCGAATTTTCGAAAGTCGCAAATTCCTATACGTGACAACAAGCAACTGGAAATGACCAAGGAACTAGCAACATAACTACAGGCTACAAGTCAGCAGCACCATGCAGATTCAAAGTATAAATTCAACATCACAAAGCAACTGTATACATGACAAACACTACAAGTCAGAATTAACAGGGAAACACAAGCAACCAAAACCATGATCAAGTACAAGTGCAGATTGTAAATGGAGCAGCAAGTCAGTGAAGATCAAAGTCTGGGTAAAAGCGCAAAAACAAGAATAACACAGAGATGGTCAAAGAGTACAAGTGCAACGGTGTTGCATGAAGAAGAGTCAAGTCGAATTCGAGATGACCAAAACCAGAAAACAAATCAAAGCCGTATGTTCTCAAACCAAAACCGTGGCCAGAGCAACATGATGAACTACTGACAACAATAACACAAATGCAACTCCAACATACCAGGCAGTATGCATGTGAAACCAGACTACATGAATGCACAAAGCACTGCAAATCAAATACATCAGTGACTAATGCACAAATACTCAAGTTAGTGCACAATAGAGAGGTGGACAAGCATAGGTAAATGTGTAGTGAAAATCACAAAGGCTACAAGACAAGGAAGCAAAACAACAACCCAAACTGGATGCTACAGAAGTGAGACCAGACTCAAGTGAAATCAACAGGAATGGTATCAAGTACAAATGCAATAGAAAAACAAGACCATCAATGCACTTATAACAGTAAAGCCATTACAACTGCAACCATGATCGAGTACACAAGTATAGAAAAGTGCACAAAGTACAGACATACAGTGGCAAGTGATAAACCAGAGTGTTCCCTATACGATCAAATGCCAAATGATACAAAATTGATAAAGATAGTGAAATCATCAACAATCGACAAAGTTGAACAACATAAGCACACATACAAGTGCACGGGTGCTACCATTAAAGTCAAGTAGCAAGCAATTGACCAAATCTCAAAATATCAAGTTCAAATCCAGACACTCCAAAATCGAGTTTGACATGGTCAAGGCCGAAGCCAAACATTTTCCCAAAATATTTTTCACAAAAATAAATGAAACTCTTATCTCAAATAGTTTTCACAAAATCAAGTTGAAGTAGTGAGCTACTCAACAAAGTAATGGAATCAAATTCACGCAACCACGTGACCGAAGTTAGATGGAGGTCGAGCCATAGGGGTCACGAACTAAAACAATGCCGTGAATATCAGAAACAAGAAATCAGCAACATCGAAACGAAGTTGCCAAGAATTCAAAGCCAAGGTCACCATAAAAATGCAACTTAAATCCACTGTCTCAAGTCAGAAAATATCAACATCAACCAAAAATCAAAAACGACCGAAGTCAGATGTCAAACAAGCCAAACCAGAAAGTCACACAACGTCAAAGATCTTCGAAATATATATGAATATATTAGAGCACTGATCAAATCAGAAAAGGATCAACTATCAGCAAGAAATCTACCGGCAACCTTAAATCGAAATAAAACTCTAAGAATTTCAGTGTCCAATTTACTAATAAACATCTAGGAAATTAATTCTTAAGCAAAACCCAAATCATCATCGGCAAGACTAAATCAACAACTGAAGCACTTTACTGAACTTGATTTAGATGTGAGAATAGTACTCACCTTCGCCACGAATTGGAGCAGTCGAAGCCCTAATTCAGAGCAACAAATCATCGAGAGGCCAAAGCCATAAACAACAGGGCAAAGCCCTAGTTGAACAGAGAATCGCTAGAGAGAGCCGAAGCTCTAATCCCAAAATCGCAACAGGGCAAAGCCCTAATTCCAGAATCAAGCAAAGAGGAGCCGAAGTCCAGAATCGCCAGTCACAAAGAACGAAGCCGAAGCCCTAGTTTTTTTTAATCGCCATTTTTTTTCATCAGATAAAAGAAAGCGGGCCAACAAATAAAAGAAAGGGGGATGGGTATTAACATCATCTCGGTCCCAAGCAAGAGAAAGTGGACCATACTTCTTCTTAAAGCCCACACAAAATTTAATCAAATTATTAAAGAATTTCAACCCAATTTTAAAAGAATTCAACCGATTAAAACTCCGAACGGCAATTAGCTATCAACACTAATCGATTAAAATTCCTACAAAAATAAACAAACAATTTAATCGTCACTTTGACGATAATTAATTGTTATAAAATCCCGGGTTGTTACAGACTCCCCTCCTTATAAAAATTGCGTCCCCGCAATTTTCATAATTAAGGTCGTCAACAACTATTATTCTTCTAACATAAACTGGTTAAGCTAGAAAAATAAAAGTCGGGAATACTAACGCCAAAGAAATCTTTCAATTCCATAAAAGAAATTTACAAATTTTTAACAAAATTTAATTATCAAAAGATAATCAGAAAATAGCTAAACTGGATAAACACAATTATCAGTAATATTCAATTATCATTTAGATAACTGAAATTTAGAAATCATAAAACAGCAATATCTAATTGTCGATACGATAATTATAAAACAGCAAAATCTAATTATCAGCAAAGATAATTAGAAAACACCAATCACAAATTGCAAAACTGCAAATATCTAGTTATCCAACAAATAACTAGAAAACACGAATTTCAAAATCAGCAAACTCTAACTATCAACATAGATAGATAGGATACAGTAATTCAATAAAATTAGCATACTCTAGAATCAATTAGAGACTAGAAAATTTCATAATCAACAAAGTCAACAAACATCCAATTATCTAAACGATAGTCAGAAGACGAAAATCAATAATTATCCAATTATCAAAAACGATAATCAAATCTCAATTCAACAATTAATCGATTATCAAAAACGATAATCAAATCTCAAATCAACAATTATTCAATTATCAAAAGCGATAATCAGAAATCTCAAATCAACAAATATTCGATTATCAAAAACGATAATCAAATCTCAAATCAGCAATTATTCAATTATCAAAAGCGATAATCAGAAATCTCAAATCAACAAATATTCGATTATCAAAAACAATAATCAAATCTCAAATCAGCAATTATTCGATTATCAAAACGATAATCAGAAATCTCAAATCAACAAATATTCGATTATCAAAAACGATAATCAAATCTCAAATCAGCAATTATTTAATTATCAAAAGCGATAATCAGAAATCTCAAATCAACAAATATTCGATTATCAAAAACGATAATCAAATCTCAAATCAATAATTATTCGATTATCACAAACGATAATCAAATCTCAAATCAACAAATATTCGATTATCAAAAACGATAATCAAATCTCAAGTCAGCAATTATTCGATTATCAAAACGATAATCAGAAATCTCAAATCAACAAATATTCGATTATCAAAAACGATAATCAAATCTCAAATCAGCAATTATTTAATTACCAAAAGCGATAATCAGAAATCTCAAATCAACAAATATTCGATTATCAAAAACGATAATCAAATCTCAAATCAATAATTATTCGATTATCACAAAAGATAATCAAATCTCAATTCAACAATTATTCGATTATCAAAAACGATAATCAAATCTCAAATCAACAAATATTCGATTATCAAAAACGATAACCAGAAACAACAAATATTTAATTATGACAAGCGATAATTAGAAACAACAAATATCCGATTATCAAAAACAATAACCGGAAACAACAAATATCTAATTATCACAAGCGATAATTAGAAACAACAAATATCCGATTATCAAAAACGATAATCAGAACTCATAACAGCAATTATTTAATTATCGATACGATAATTAAATCTCATAACAACAGATATCTAATTACCTGCAAATAATTAGAAACAACAAATATCTAGAAATCAATTAAGAAGACTAGAAAATCAACATAAAAGCTTGGATCGATCCCATTAGATGGCGAGTTTTTAATTTGCCGCACGTGCATCAACAAATGGCCGAAGCCTACCAAGTACTCAACATAATTTTGGCGCCCAACAAATGACCCGAAGGTCCGTAGAGTGACCCGAAGGTCTAGTACTGGTATTTGACCCGAAGGTCCATCAGAGTGGCCCGAAAGCCCAACAAATGACCCGAAGGTCCAACAAATGACCCGAAGGTCCAACATAGTGGCTCGAAAGCACACAAATCATCAGAATCATCAAACATCAAATATTTCAATTAACGAGTCCGAAATTAACCGAAATAGCAAACGCACATGTCCCATACCACGTGTTTTACTAAATCGTTTGATTCTCTTCATCGTTTCCTTGAAAGTGCAAAATTGTGTATTTTGTAAAAATACATTTCACATTCTCAAATGGATAAGTCCGGAATTAAGCGAATCAGTAAAAGAAAGGGGTCATAGTCCTCGATTTTGCTGAAACGTTTAAATCGCTTCCTCATTCTTTTGAAAGCGCAAACTGTCAAATTCCTGAAAACAATTTTTATTTATTTTATACAAATAACAATTCACATTCTCAACTGAACAAGTCCGGAGTTAAGCGAATCAGTAAAAGAAAGGGGTCATAGTCCTTGATTTTGTTGAAACGTTTAAATCGCTTCCTCATTCTTTTTAAAGCGCAAACTGTTAAAAATTTTATAATTTTTTTTTTTCATTTTAAAATGATTTTCAGTACACGTGATTAAAACAGCAAATCGATAACAATTTCAATAAGGAAATTATACTTCTCAAAATACCGTAAAAACGGGTCACAAATCAGCATTGCGGTATAACCGCTTGAAAATCCACTTTTAAAAATTTGATTGTTACTAAAGTCAAAGCGACAGTAATTTTTAAACGTCAAAATCTCATCAAAATAATTTACATCAAAATGTAATATCAGTGAATTTTCATTCATCAAAATGCCACAAAACACCGTGCTTCAAAAATTTAGCATTGGTGGAAAAATTCCGTTATAAAAATAATGGCAACAAAATACGTTTCATAACCAAGCATCGGTTCAACGTAAAATTAATGCAGTAACGCGCAATTCATATTTGCACGCACACTACAATATACACAAAGAAATTACTCTATTATCTTCAATGAAGATAATTTAAAACAACAAAAATCTAATCAACTTGTGATTAGCATAAAAGAAAATCAGCAAAAATCTCAACAAGAATCACATAACTGCAATCGTTTCGAATCCTCAATTCGGATTCGAAATTTTGAAAGAAACAAAATAAACACAGCTATGTAAACAACAAATGAAATCTATTTCAATTTCATATTTTGATTTTTAAATCAAAAAGATTATCAGCAGTATTTAGCAAAGACAATTTCACTGTTTCCGCTGCGCACTCTGATAAACAGTCACAAATCAATCAATCAACAAAACACAGTTTCACTATTATTTTTAAATAAAGATATTTAAAAATTTCATCAAAATTTCAAAACTTTAGTTTTTGACTCAAATCACAAATAAAACGTCGACCAATAGTTGTAACATATGTTCCATCTAAGTTATGTTTTATATTATGTCCATAAACCCCAAGCTCTGATACCAACTGTAACGCCCCACCTCTATTGTCACATACCGAAATTTTCGACTTTCGAAAATTCGACATCGATACTCACTTTATCGACCGCCGAGCAATCGAGTGCCGGAAACTCGAATAGTGATGGTTTTAAATAGAAGAAAAAGGTAGAAGAAGAAGAAAACAGAAAAGAGGAGAAGAAGAGCAACAAGAACAACACAGAACAGAAACAATTACAGAATCTCACATATCGCAGCAGAAAAATATATAATAGATAAACACTAGTCTTTTAAAAACAAAGAACTATATCAGATTTATACATACATCAATCAGAGTCAATATACAACTCAATACAACAATGGACAGTTATATAAACTTGTCCTCATACAGAATACACAGCGGAATAAATAAATAATTACGGATACAAATACTACGTCTCGTCATCCAGCTTGCTTCCAAAGCTCCAGAATATCCAGAATATCCTGATAACATAACTCTAGGCTGCCCGTGTGGAAATTAGTGGGCACCTAGAGTTTAGAAGGGAACAATAAACTCCGAGTCAGTCATGGTGACTGGTGTGAGATCGTAAAACAGTTTATCTTTCTAAAAGACAACAAAATAATTTTAAAGTCAATTTCGCAATGCTTTTGGAAAATGAAACTACCATAAGACCTCCCGCCACACACACAATGCAAATGCAGAATTGGAGGAGATTTCTTCTTATGATAGTCAAAGATGCTTACTACGCAAAATCAAATCATTTTTGATATTATTATTAGTGCATAGTGTAGAAATCATTTCGAAAGTATAATATTAATCTTAGCCAGCATAGGCATTCCGCACTTATGCCTACTATAGCTACTATGTTCAATAGTAGGTTACCGCCACATTCCATAGCAGGTAATACAACTAAAACCGTACAAGTCACGTATTGTTTCTTTGGATTTCCAACAAATGGTCAGGCTAAGGAACTTCCTATGCCACGATGGGCACGTCCCTGGAATAGACGACCCGAGAACCTAACCAGATCTCTGCCAACACAAGGCCGGGTTACTTCTGCAAAAATAGGTAACTACTGACACGCGTATGCCATCCCCCGATCGTAACCGATCTTCCCGAGGATCCCCGATTCGCAACAAACTACATAATAAGCAGTATCAACATAGGTTAAGTATCTGGGCTCCATACCATGATACCACCTCTATCCAGAAGGAATGACATACACTATGGGGCGCTACTCCCTAGAACCTTGCCGCATCCTTCCTGTTTTGACCATTTCCGGGGTGTGAGGCTCGATGAAGTCTCGTCCACAAAGCTACGCTTTCTACAAAGCCATGCTTCGGGTCAAACAAATGATCAACCTATGATCACAAAGATATAAGATCAAACAAATGATCATATCGCAAATGATCAAACACTGATCATTTCACAGCAACACTCAGTGTGCCACGTTACTAAATTGGGAGTATATCGCTGATAAATTTCAACTACATAACCTCTGAGCTCATACGTCTCAGAGAAGGGTGTTAAGCTAAGAGAATAAATTCTCCGCCACCAACAGAAATGTATTTGAAAGAAATCAGTTTTATATCTCAAATTTGTAACGTCAGACATACAATCCATACAAGTCTGTTCCGGGGTCGAACAGAACCGAAGGCACTTCTCACGAAGCCCTTGCAATTTCTGGATAATTTTCAATCACGTCCGGACTTCCCGTCACTAAGGGTGATAAAAACCTCTAAATCGGAGATCAGCCGATGTAGAGTAACTCGACGGTAATCCTTCCGTTTTCAAAAATATCCGGTCTTCAACATCGGTCATCAAATGCAATTCATAACGACGTATCACATATTCGGAATGGATTATACGACCCCATGGTCCTTTCCCGGCTAACCCGAATAGTGAGCGCTTATTCAAAAATAAGTGTGGCATTCAAATTCATCCAATTCACAACAAATACCTATTCAAGGTAATCATTGATAGTCGGTTATTTAACTATCAATAAAGATGCGCAACATCATCAGATTCCAAATAATTTTCCAAATTATTTTATCTTCCAAAATATCTCTACTAGATATATAATTTCCACACTTCAAAAATAAATCAATATTTATTTTTAAAACGAATTTCCATTTCTTTTATAAATTCCATAGTGAATTTATATTTTCAAAAATATCTACTGATATACGATTTTCAAATCGATTTCAAATATTCAATTTCAATTTATCTTTATAAAGATAAATTCTTAACAAACATTTCATTTCATTTTGGAAAAGCATTTCCATACTTATTCAAAAATTAGTATTTCACAAATCTATTTTTTTCAACATTTGAAAATATTCGATATACTTAAATCAATATTACGTATATATTCATTCTTTAAGGAAATCATTTTTTTAAGCACATTTATTTGAGTCAAAAACGAATGTTACGTAAAACATCGTTACGACGACTCAAAATCACTAGTATAGGGATTCGAATTTTAAGATAGATATATAAATCCCAATACTAGATAAAAATATTCCTTTCGGAAATCATTTACTATAACAACAGTGTTATAGTCCACCATTTCCTTCTTTCTCGAAAACGTCTATTTCAACAATGAATGTTGAAATCTATGCTTTCGATTCATAATACATTTTAAAACATCTTTAAAATGTTTAACTTCATTTTTAAGATCACTTCTTCAAAAATAAATCCATTTTATTTAATAATATATTCACTGTCCAAAATCGTGAATATAATTCACTTAAACCAATTTTCAGTCTTTTCTACACATTTATTTCAAGAATTATCCACTATCCAAAATCGTGGATAAAATTCCCTTAATAACCTTCTATATTTAAACTTATCAGATTTGATCGATTTTCGAATTTATAAAAACAACGTTTATAAATTCTATGATTATTTTCTAACAACTTCAATTTAATAAATCTCCTTTATTAACAATTTGATTCATAACTCAAACTTTATACCAACAATCCATATTATAAGTTAAATACTTATAATTCCTTTATTTTACAAAAATAATTTCCATTTATAAGTTCACAATTTATAAATTTCATTTATTTATAAATTCTTAAAAATTCATTTTAACGCTTATAAAACTCGTTTTATAATACCAACATTTTAAAGTTATAAATATCAATTTTGTACATCTTTTACATAAACCGTTTATAATACTTTAAAATTCTCAATTTAACCACTTTTATAAATTTCTTAACTTTTATTTCAAAAATCACAATTTGGTTATATTTTCACAAAAACCTTAACTTTTATAACTTTAAAATTGTAACATTATTCATTTAAAATAAATCAATTCAAAAATTTAAATAAAACGTATATTTTCAAAAATCACTTTAAAAATCCTTTTAAAGTAAAAGTCGTTATTTTTAAACTTCAAAACTTGAATCCGATGATGCAACGCACCAATTAGTCCATCACAACATTCAATATCATATATCAATATGATAATCAACAAATATCACAATATCTGTAAATAAATAAATACTGGTGAGGAATCCAGTTGGATCCCTCCAACCTGTTTCCCTGCATCCACAGACGTTAGCACAATACCAATTCCACTTCGAGGTGGAATATCGCGGTATATGGGTTTTATAAAAATCATCCGCTTACTAACGACACAATAGGATCTCATCCGCTATACGAGGCGGGAAATCAATCAATCCAACATATACATATGCCAATATGTATATATTGCTATATATATAGATATATCCTACTATATCTAATATCACATCCAAATAGCAATCAAATCAATCAATAACTGTAATACCAAATATATTTTGAGTGAGAAAAATCTCACCTTAGCTTTTAGTTTGCCATCCATTTTCCGTTTTGATCATTGCTTCATTGTATTAACCTTGTATAGACAATTTATACAGTTTATTAAAATTCGAGATGATCGAATAATTCATTTCCATTTAATAAAATTTTATTAACCCGTGATTTCATTTTAAACCAAGAATTAAATTTTAAACAAATTTCCTTTTTAAAGAAAATATTTGTTTCCCTTTCCTTTAACTAACAGAAATTCACTTTACTGTAAATTTTCTTTTAAATTTTCTGATATACTTAGAACACACATATATACATTTATTTAAATAAAATAGAGAGATATACCTAACATCTAGAACCGAGCTTCGAACGACTTCGATCCCAGCAACTCTCGAACTTCATTCAAAACGTTGACCAATCCCGATTCGCCGACCATTGAATTCGAAGAACGCGAACCACGAATCCAACTACCGCAGTTTCCAACTGTGACGTCCCCCAATCGCGTGCTCCAGATCACGATCTTTGCGAAACCCTATGCCTCGACTTTGCGACAACACACGCTGCCATCATCCAGACCTCTGCCATCGTACGCGAGCCTTCCACACCCGACGCACTCCTCCTCGTGCGCTCGATTCAGGACGGAGTCGCGATAGACCCCACCTCCTCCTTGCTCGAATTGAAAAAAAAACGCTTCGGACCTTGACTACTCCTCCGTCGAACCCTCCAATGCCACGCATCCCACCGCGACCCCTCGTGAACGAGTCGCGACTCGCTTTCGTGATCCCCCTTCGATCGAGATCGCGTATTCCAAAACAATCGCAACTCGCGACACTTCGATCTCCGCCTGGCTTTAGCTGACTGGAATCGCGAATTCAAACCACGCGCGCAGTCGACTGGGAACGACTCAAATCGGGGTTCGATTTCGATCTTAGAAGTGGAACGAAATGATTTCGCAGGCCATCTATCTTGATTTTACTGAGGGGAGGGAAAAAGAAGAATAAAGGCGTTCCTGAGTTTGGCCATTATTTTGATTTGGAACGAAAGCAAATTTTCTTTCTTTGTTTCGTTCGGTTTGATTTCTTTGAACTGAGACTTGAGAGGATGGGAAGGAAAGGGAGATGGGTACGAAGGAGGCAGATAGGCGGCAGGTTGTACAAAATGTCGGATTAAAGAAAAAGGGATATATTGCATTTAAATTAAATTTCAACCCCGTAATTCCCACGCGTTTACGTGTCGTACGTTCACATAACAGCTCCGATAAATACGAAATTTGAAATCCGGTAATAATACAATATTACGGATCCAATGGAACTGGTTTCATCCAATTCCGAGACTGTGCCTCGGACGGCTATTTTTAAATTCGATTTAAACGATATGTTTTTCAAAACTGAACAAATCGATTTCAAACTCGATTCTGAAGCTTCTATTATCTTCAGTATTATCAACATAAATTTTAAAAGCTCTTGAAATGTAACATCCCACCTTTTTGTATGCTTAAGCAGACACACATGCCAACTTAAACCATACAGAAGGGTGGATTGTTATGGGGTAAATAAGAAAAAGTGGATAAATAAAAGAACAAAATAGAATCTTGCAGCGGAATGATAAAATATAATAATCAAATAACAGTTCATGAAGCTGTTTTACAAAACATTTGATTATACTTATACAATACATATCAGAGTTACACATACCAGAGAATGATAATTATGCAGCGGAATACAATGATGTAGTGGAATATAATAAATAGTAGTAATAAAATCTTCGTCTTCGTCCTCCAGAAATAGAGCCTTCAAATCCTGAAATGCTCAGGCTGACCCGAGCGAATTGAAAAGACAAAACACTCGAGTCAGAACTAAAAATCTTATGTAAGTTAAATCAATGAAATAAATATGAGTGTAAACGGCATCAAAGGTGTTTACGGGGTTTGACATCTCCTATCCAGTGTCTAACGTGAGTGCAGTAACTTAAGAAATGTTCGGGATTCACATCTCTTAAGGATCCGTTAAACTATGTACTATGTAGTAATATTCGCTATATACAGTAGTGTCTAATAAGTAAAGTATAATCATATAGAAAATAGCGTTAAGGGGATGGAGAACCTTAACGCGGTCGGATCTTAAAATCATAATCGTAGTAAAGCTCGATATGGTAGGTGACACGGCACACAAGGCAATGCCAGGGTAGATATACCAATTACGCACACGGACTGATGGAGCGGATAGCAGCCACTACCGTCCACCTCGAACAACACTCCCAAATCGGAGGACGGCCATCTAGTCAAATCACAAGTAAGAGTATAATATTGAAGAAATGTGTCCGAGAAGAGGTGCTACCTCACTGGTCCGAGATCGCTCTTGTTTTAGCCACCTTATGCCAACTCACGGGAGTTGGGTCCACGTAACATACCTTAAGAACGTCGCCACCATCCTACTTCATTTTGGAATCTCCACCGCGTACACGGTTGTCAAAGTGGTTTTCGGTATCGACAGAGAGTATGTCCATATCCGATCCCGGTCTCTTTAACAACCAATCGTTATTATAACACCGTGGTCATTTTAAAAAAAAATATACTTTTAAAAACACAATCATTGCCCTTTCAAAACATATTCTTTATTTCAAAATAGTATATACATTAAAAACCAAAATATTATTGCCATTTCAAACCATATCCTTTACTTCAAAATAGTATATACTTTAAAACCAAATTATTATTGCTATTTCAAAACATATCATTTACTTCAAAATAGTATATACTTAAAAACCAAATTCAATAATATATCATTTAAATAAAATCCAAATTTTCAATCACTATTTTACTTTTAATTATAAAACTTGAAATATTCTTTAAAACCATCTTAAGCCCAAATCACATAATGTAGTCATATTCTTAAACTCAAAATTTCAATCGGTTTCAAATCAATATATTTAAAGATAATTCTTAAATAAATTCTATTTCAAATAAATTCATTTTCAAACCATATTACTTTCAAAGTTATAACAATTTCGAAAACAAATACTTTGAAAAACAATAATACCTTAATTTCAATAAAACATTTCAATTTTGATATATTTCAAATCTTTAAATATTCCAAAATTCCCAACCGAATATGATAATCTTATATATACCTTAATTCAATTTACTATTATTTAGTTTAGAAATATTTATTTAATAAATTCAATATCACTTAAATAAAGCTCAAACTTGAAATATTCGTAAATCAAACTTAAAACATCATCAAGTCATACATAGCTTAAATTTTAGAATTTAACCATATATAAAATAATATTTATATAATATCAAAATTTAATATTTATTAAACCGTATATTTCTTTCCAAACCATAGAAAATCCCTTAAAATATTTTATATATAGACCACGGTGCCTGTATATAATTTTCTATCCTATGGTCAAGTGATACGGATATTTATCATTTCAATCCGCAATTTAAAATAAAATTACGGTTATATATCATTTCAAACCGCAATCCCGAATAAAATAAAAATGCATAATAACTTGCAGTTTATACAATATAGAATATAGCATCCATTCATCCAAATATAAATAAACAACCATTTATTACAATCATCATCCAATTTAAACAAAACATCAATATAAAGCATATAAAATATAACAGGCATCAACAAATAGTTTATATTCAATAAAATTTAATAACTGTTCAATTGGCAGTTTATATGCAATAATAAATAAATTTAACTCGCAAATTTTATGCAATAATAAAATTAAATAACAATTAAATTTAACTAAATGTTATCTAACTGAGATGATGATTAAATATATGCCCAAACAATCATAGAAAATTTTAAATCACATCAAAATTTAATTTAACAAACATAAGAAATCTTAGAAGTTGTGAGTGGGTTAAAACACTCACCTTTTGAATTTAAATTGAATTTAAATTCAATTTAAACCCAAAAATTTGACCGTCTCAGAATTCGTCCAAACCAGCGTCAAAGTGTCCGAAATTTTGATACGATCCTAACAAAAGAAACCGCGTCCAAATCCGAGTCCGTATGCAAAAGTTATGAAAATTTGAAGATTGGAAAATTCTGGTGCTGAGTCGACTTCGAGTTCAACCCGGTCCGCCGCCTCAAATACCCGGTGCTTGCTTGGAGTTTTTGCAAAAACGACCCGATGACCCGAGTAGTTTTCTTCCCGACTCGAAGTAGCTCCAGGGTTTTTCCCCTTGAAACCCCAAGCGCGACCCAAAGCGCGTAAATCTCAATTTTTTTTTTTGAAATTAGATTTTGGAATTTGGGAATTAGGTTTTGTCTGCCATTGGAATGAGGAGCTAAGAAGAAGATGAATTGTACGTATAGACAAATGAAGATTAGGGAGGCTAAGGTTTATAAAAGGAAATATATAGGCAGGGTTGACGTTTGAATGGATGGATAAGATAGATTTACGCGCTAACGCCAAAGTGGTCCAAAAAGCCCGTTCTATCTCCGGAACGGAATTGGGTAAACTCATATATCAAAATAGGTGTTTTAAAATATTTTAAATGCAATGGAAAAGGTTTCAAGTCCAAATTCC
Source organism: Allium fistulosum (assembly GCA_030737815.1). Lineage (NCBI taxonomy): Eukaryota > Viridiplantae > Streptophyta > Magnoliopsida > Asparagales > Amaryllidaceae > Allium > Allium fistulosum. The sequence continues at coordinate 728,248,665 of CM060902.1, read as the reverse complement.
ATCGTATGAAGAAGTTATGCTAAAATCAAAAATTTCAAATTGATTTCAATTGATTACAATTGCATTTATTTCAAGGCGTTTCGAGTCCGTACGATCAAATGACAAATACGATTGTTACGAAACTTGAAACACTATTATAATTCACCGTTACGGATCTGATGAAACTTATTTCATCGAAATCCGAGTCAGTGGCCAAAATGACTATTTTCCATCAATTAAATAAATAAATAAATAATAAAATCCAACTTTTAATTTAAATCTTAAAATTTACCAATTTTAACCCTTTTATATTTCTCAGTAAATTACAATGTTTTAACCAAATTAAAAGTAAATTTAAAAATTGATAAATTTATCAATTTCAGTGTTTATCTCAAATTCATTGAATTTAGAAATTGTAAATTAAATTTTCAAAATTTCATTTAGTTACCTTTCATTCTATTATTCAGTCTATTATTACCAAAAAGATGCAATTTACATTGGCTCACTATTGTTTACATTTATTTTCTTAGATTTCCTCTGTACTTCCTTCAACGTTAACATTTAACTGTTATATTTCATTTATTCACAATAATTTCAAAGAAAGTAATTAAATTTTCCAATTAAATAAATAAATATAGCTTCCTATTCTGTAGATTAGCCAACTGTCATAATCTAAATAAGGTTAGTATTAATTTCATCTTATAAAATTTACTAATTAATTTGTAATTCTTTAAACAAATTCTCGTCTCAGTTTAAAGTAGCTTAATTCTCTCATTAAAGAATTTATTTCGATTTCTTAAAATAAACCCTCATTATAAATTGAATCCCATTTTATCCTAATAAGTTTCAAATTAAATGGATAAGTTCCAAATTCAACCTTTATCTTACACTTAAGTTTAGGTAAAATCAATTTATAACATATTTCCCTTTTAGTTATTACTTTACCTGCTTCTAGTATTAATTTCTCAATTAATCCACATTATTAAAGTAACGCTTTTAATAAATATGACCCTATGATTACTCAACATTTAATGAACGTTATTTCATTTCCCATTAGTGTAACCTTCATTTATTTTATTATCACTTATTACAAATTCTAATTCCATTAACAAATAAGCAGGTAATTTAAAATATATGTTACAAATTTTGAATTAGTCACTATTCATTATTATTGACTTTAATTTAGCATCACTTACCTTGCATTAACGTTGTTACTTAACAATCCCTACCCAATTGCAATTTTATATTCAAATAAATACATTTACTCTTTCCGTTATGGCATTAATTATCAATAAGGCACATCTAATTATCATTATTGATTTTACACAATTTCCATTAACTGTACATTCAATTACTATTCAATGTATATTTATTCATTAATCAATTCGATATATACGTTTGTTTCCTTCTATTTGATTTATAACCTAGTGTACATTTACCTAAATTCTATTTCAATTACATTCATTAATGGGTGTTGCATTGAAATCTAATTTATTAGCTTATATCACATTATTACCATTAATTACACTTGGTTTACCAATTTTTATTCAATACCATAAATAAATAACATATTATTCAATACTTACTCTTGTTTCTCATATTCTATTTAAAAATCAAATCATAACATTTACATTATTTTATTGAATTGGAATTTCATTTTAAATATTTTTTTTAGTTAACTTTTAATTACAATTGCTACATCTAATTCCTAACATTCACTTTACTATAAATTATGGAAATTATAACAAACTTAGTTAACGAAATTCACGGGTCGTTACACTCTCCCCCACTCAAAGCTTTTCGTCCCCGAAAAGGAAAAAGAAGGGAGAAGGAAGAATTAGATAAACAATACAACTTATTCAAAATATTAACTTTTAAGCACTAATTTACAAAATTTATTACTTTATATAAAATTTACCCATTTTAATCATTATATATTTTTATACTTAAATGAATAAAGTTTGGAAAAACATTTCAAAATAATTTTCTAAGTCCCAAAATTTTCGAAAAATTTCGGCAGAGTCTCCTTTGTACGGAGAGGCTTGGGAGAAAATTTAATATTAAATATAACAAAATATCACATATAATATCCAAAATTTTATATCCCAACACGGGAAAATATATATAAATAGCGTTATAAATCGTAATCCGAAACGTACCTATTTGTCGGGCAATTTACCTTTAATTTATGGAACCAAAAACAGTAGCAATTGCTTCCATAACCTGCATTTCACTTATTAAATCCAAAGGGTTAACAATTTATATATAGTGAAATATTTAAGTGGTTTCAATCACTAACAACAAATCAATACAACAACCATCAATTTCACAAACAGCATACACACACAAATACAAACAACCATTCAATCAACAAACAAATAGTTGTTCGGTTTCAGAACTTTTAAATTGTACGGAATGAAGAATAAACCATCAAATGCATCATTTACTCAACAGTCTTAGATTAAACACAATGGATTTTTCATCCATCCCAACAAATTAAAGTTTCCTTACCCAACAACCACAACCACGACAAACAACAATTTCAGCAATAGTTTTAGTCTATTCTTATTCATTCCATTCATACATTTGTTGTTTGATTCTTTTTATTCATATAACGGTTTATCTTTTTATTTTCATTGTATTTCTTCCAACTTTTATTTAGAAATTACTTTAACCCTTTCAGTTTACAATTTCTCTTATTTATATTACATTCCTTTATAATTGTATGACCTCATCTATTTGTCATACTTACCTTTAATTATATTTACTTGGTAAAATTTCAATTATACTTAAGCTTATAACATTAAATTCTCATTTAATAGCAATTTCATTGAATACTTTCATTATTTCAAATTTCTACTTGTATAATATTCTATTATAATTTAAACACTTGCAATAAGACATACAACCATAAAATCAATCATTCATTCATATCAAACAAAAGAAATAGTTGTTCAGGTTCATAACTTTAAATTGTACAGAATGAAGAATAAACTACTAAGTGTACCCTTCACTCAGCAGTCTTAGGTGAAACTAAATAGATTATTCCTACATCCAAACAATATTAAAGTATCCTTGCCCAAACAACCATAAGCCAAACAAATAACAAATTCAACAATAGATCAAGTTCATTATTATTAATTTCATTCCATATATTGTTGTTTGATTTCCTCTTTATTCATCATTTATTTTTATCCATTCAACCAATTCCTTGGTAGGTAAATTTATTACTTATGTTTTACAGTCATTTTCCCAGTATTCATCTTTTATTCTAAGGTAACTTCAACCTATTACTTAAGTTTATTATTATTAGTTATATATAACATTTAAGTCCATAACAACTAGAACATCAATACTTATTAATTTCATTTATTCATTTTTAAATTAATTTACTTTGCATATTTATTCATTTACTTGATTTTATTTATTCATTTATTAATAATATTCATGTTCAATTTTAGTTACTTGGCATAACAGTTATACTTTAATTCTTATTAATAAAAGAAATTTACTGAATTTTTCATTACATAAGTCTACTCGTACAATTTTCTATACATTTTCTTATTAAACATTTTCAACTTTTATAAATTTTTGGTAAGTTATATTTATGCTTTTAAAGACTGAAATTGAAAGTTGTACAAGTTTTCTCATTTCTTTTAATTATTTTAATGTTCAATAATTATTTCCTTTATTTCATAGGTTACAATTTCAACTTTCATTTAATACCATTTATATCCTAGCATTAAATCTCTTATTTCCTTTAGAGGTTTCAATTTATTAATTACCTACGTTCCAATTCACTTCAGTAATTAGGACTATTTATTAATGGAAACTTAAGAATTAAATACCGGGTTTTATTCAAAAATCATTTTAAAATAATAGATAATATATACTTATAATTTATATATCCAATTATATTTAAAATAATTTAAAATAAAATAATTTTGTAGTAAAACTACTACAGTGGCCTTCCCACTTTGAAACTCGAAAATGAATGTCGATGATGTGGCCGCCATCACCAAAATTATTTTCCAGCGACAAAAAGGGGAGTACAACTTATTTCTTTACGGAATTTCTTTTAAAACATTTCTTTCAAATTCTATTGAAATATTTATATCAGAAAATACTTCTAATAATATTATTATTATATTCCAAAGTCAATTGAAAGAAATCTTCAAAAACCCCGGAACTTAAGCTCTAAATTTCCAGTTTTCATTTATTTTATTTTTTGCTTAGTTTCAACTATTATTTATATTTTCATTACCTAACACCCAATCTATAGCAACCAAATATATATATCTATATAAAATATTTTACTTTATATATAGAAAATATAATAGGTAAAATTATTTCATTCACCTATATTAAAACAAATATTATGCCGGTCTGTCCTATTAAGTGTTTAGAAATCCCTATTGATGTCATAGCGTCCCATGCACCAACCAGAATTTATAAATACAAAACGGAACAGATTAACACAATATTAAAACCTTTTTATAACACTAACAAATACGCTCTCTCATATACTTACACTCAGCGACTCCCATAGGGTATTACTACCTTATTAGTAAAGAGTCAAACCCCATAAGGCTAAGGTTTTTCGCTAAACCAAAGCTCTGATACCAACTGTAACATCCCACCTTTTTGTATGCTTAAGCAGACACACATGCCAACTTAAACCATGTTAATTTCATTATCTCCGCGACCTAGAATTTAGCGACCTAAAAGGGGTTAGCGACCTAAGAGAGCTTCGCGACCTAAGAACAGGAGGCTTAGCGACCTAGCAGCAGAAGGTTTACGACCTAAGAACAGCAGAGAGCTTCGCGACCTAAGAACGGAAAGGTTAGCGACCTAAGAGAGCTTAGCGACCTAGCAGCAGAAGGTTTACGACCTAAGAACAGCAGAGAGCTTCGCGACCTAAGAACGGAAAGGTTAGCGACCTAAGAGAGCTTCGCTGTCACATACCGAAATTTTCGACTTTCAAAAATTCGACATCGATACTCACTTTATCGACTGCCGAGCAATCGAGTGCCGGAAACTCCAATAGTGAGGGTTTTAAGAACAAGAAAAGGAAGAAGAAGAAGAAGAAGATGGAAGAAAGAAGAGAAGAACAACAACAGAACAACATCAGAATAGAAAACAATATCAGAATCTTACACATCGCAGCGGAACAATATATAATAGATAATCACTAGTCTTTTAAAACAAAGAACTATATCAGTTTATACATACATCAATCAGAGTCAATATACAACAATGGACAGTTATATAATCTTGTCCTCATACAGAATACACAGCGGAATAAATAATATCAGATACAAATACTACGTCTCGCCATCCAGCTTGCTTCCAAAGCTCCAGAATATCCAAAATATCCTGATAACATAACTCTAGACTGCCCGTGTGGAAATTGGTGGGCACCTAGAGTTTAGAAGGGAACAATAAACTCCGAGTCAGCCATGGTGACTGGTGTGAGATCGTAAAACAGTTTATTTTTCACAAAGAAAATAAAACAAATTCGCAATGCTTTTGGAAAATGAAACTACCATAAGACCTCCCGCCACACACACAATGCAAACGCAGAATTGGAGGAGATTTCTTCTTATGATAGTCAAAGATGCTTACTACGCAAAATCAAATCCTTTTTGATATTATTATTAGTGCATAGTGTAGAAAACATTTCGAAAGTATAATATTAATCTTAGCCAACATACGACCAGTATCGTATGCCTACTATAGCTACTATGTTCAATAGCAAGTTACCGCAACATTCCATAGCAGGTAATACAACTAAAACCGTACACGTCACGTATTGTTTCTTTGGATTTCCAATAAATGGTCAGGCTAAGGAACTTCCTTTTCCACGATGGGTACGTCCCTGGAATAGACGACCCGAGAACCTAACCGGATCTCTGCCAACACAAGGCCGGGTTACCTCTGCAAAAATAGGTAACTACTGACACGCGTATGCCATCCCCCGATCGTAACCGATCTTCCCGAGGATCCCCGATTCGCAACAAACCACATAGTAAAAATGAAGCAACCACATAGGTTAAGTATCTGGGCTCCATACCATGATACCACCTCTATCCAGAAGGAATGACATACACTAAGGGGTGCTACTCCCTAGAACCTTGCTGCATCCTTCCTGTTTCAACCATTTCCGGGGTGTGAGGCTCGACGAAGTCTCGTCCACAAAGCTACGCTTTCTACAAAGCCCTGCTTCGGGTCAAACAAAAATGATCAACCTATGATCACAAAGATATAAGATCAAACAAATGATCATATCACAAATGATCAAACACTGATCATTTCACAGCAACACTTAGTATGCCACATTACCAAATTGGGATATATCGCTGATAAATTTCAACTACATAACCTCTGAGCTCGTACGTCTCAGAGAAGGGTGTTAAGCTAAGAGAATAAATTCTCCGCCACCAACAGAAATGTATTTGAAAGAAATCAGCTTTATATCTCAAATTGTAACGTCAGACATACAATCCATACAAGTCTGTTCCGGGATCGAACAGAACCGAAGGCACTTCTCACGAAGCCCTTGCATATCCGGATAATTTCCTAATCACGTCCGGACTTCCCGTCACTAAGGGTGATAAAACCTCTATATCGGAGATCAGCCGATGTAGAGTAACTCGACGGTAATCCTTCCGTTTTCAAAAATATCCGGTCTTCAACACCGGTCTTCGAATGCAATTCATAACGACATATCACATATTCGGAATGGGTTATACGACCCCATGGTCCTTTCCCGGCTAACCCGAATAGTGAGCGCTTATTCAAAAATGAGTATGGCATTCAAATTCATCCAATTCACAACAAATACCTATCTAAAGGTAATTATCGATAGTCGGTTATTTAACTATCAATAAAGTTGCGCGACATCATCAGATTCCAAATAATTTTCCAAAATTATTTATCTTCAAAAATATCTTTACTAGATATAAAATTTCCACACTTCAATCATTTGAAAACAATTTCAAATCAACTTCCACATTTCAATTTATCTTTAAAAGATAAAATCTCAAAATAGTTCATTTCATATTGGAAAAGCATTCCCATACTTATTTAAAAATAAGTAATTCACAAATCATTTATTTTCAACACTTAGAAAATATTCGATATACTTAAATCAATATTAAGTATATATTCATTCTTTAAGGAAATCATAAATTTTAACATTTATTTGAGTCAAAACGAATGTTGCGTAAAACATCGTTACGACGACTCAAAATCACTAGTATAGGGATTCGGATTTTAAGATAGATATATAAATCCCAATACTACATAAAACATTTCCTTTCGGAAATCATTTACTATAACAACAGTGTTATAGTCCACTATTTCCTTATATTTCTCGAAAACGTCTATTTCAACAATAAATGTTGAAATCTATGATTTCGATATTTAACACATTTTAAAACATCTTTTAAAACAATTACTTCATTTCATAATATCACTTTCCCAAACATACTTTTTTTTCCAATAATATATTCACTGTCCAAAATCGTGAATATACTTCAATAACCAAGTTTCAATCCCTTTTTACATATTTATTTCAAGAATTATCCACTATCCAAAATCGTGGATAAAATTCCCTTAATAATCTCTATATTTAATTCATCAAATTTGATTGATTTTCGAATTTATTAAACAACGTTCATAAATTCCATTTTCTATTTTCTATAACAACTCCGGTTTATAAATCTCATTTTATTAACTTCTATAATTCACTTATAAAAATAAGTGATTTCGGATTTATAAACAATGTTTATAAATCGCATTTGTACTTTATAACGATTTCAACTTTAAAAAGAATCATTTATGAACAAATTCAATCAACATTCCATTTAAAGGCAAAAATCTAAATTACTTATAAATCCTTTATTCTACAACTTCATTCATTTTTAACTTCACAATGTAAATCTATTAATTTCATTCACTTATGAAATCCATTTATACTTCTTTTTAACACTTATAAAATTCGTTTTATAAGTCCAATATTTTGATTTATAAAATATCAATTTTATAAATCTTTCTATACAAATCGTTTATAGTTATTCAAAAATCCCAACTTAAATCATTTTATAAATAAATCGACTTTTATTTCAAAAACGACACTTCGGTTATATTTCACTAAAAATTATAACTTTTATAACTTTAAAATTTTACGTTTATAAATCGATTCAATAATTCCATAAAACGTATATTTTCAAAAATCACTTTAAAAACCCTTTTAAAGTAAAAGTCATTATTTTTACATTTCAAAACTGAATCCGATGATGCAACAGCACCAATTAGTCAATCACAACAACAACATCATATATCAACATATGATAACAGAATATACATTAATATCTGTAAATAAATAAATACTGTTGAGGAATCCAGTTGGATCCCTCCAACCTGTTTCCTTGCATCCAAAGACGTTAGCACAATACCAATTCCGCTCCAGTACGGAATTATCGCGGTATATGGGTTTTATAAAAATATCCGCTTACTAACGGCGCAATAGGGTCTCATCCGCTATATGAGGCGGGAAATCAATCAATCCAATATATACATATGCCAATATGTATATATTGCTATATATATATAGATATATCCTACCATATCTAATACCACATCCAAATAGCAATCATAGCAATCAATAAATAACTGCAATCCAAAATTTATTTTGAGTGAGAAGATCTCACCTTGATTTTAAATTCCGTTCCAGCATTTATTTCGAATAAAATTAAACACGCGTTTAATTTTACCCGAAATTCAAACTAGCTCCAAACGATTCCAATCCAATTGCATCGCGAAGCATTCGACGATACGATTCCAACGCACTTCGTTTCATCAATTTCTGATCACACATGAACGAGATATAGCATTTTAGATATTACACGATTTAAATTATAAGCAAATATACATTTTCTTTTATTTACTTTAAACCCAGCAAATCTCGGCAGTCGATTTCATGTTGCTTGGATCTGGACCGTGATCTTCATCTTCACTCCACACGTTCTTCTTCGTTCAAAAGAAACCCAAGCCGCCACTTAGGGTTTCAATTATACTCCTCCACCACATCGCCGGAAGTCGATCAGATGATGCCAGAAGACACGCCCAGCTCCCCTTGACCTTCGCCTGAACCCATGGCGAGCTCGGCCTCCCCCATAGTCGAGAAAACGTACATGAACATCAGTTCGAACGCGGCCCCTAGGCCCCACGTCGAGCCATCATATCAAATCTCCACCGTTGAGATTGAAGTACTCTTCGAGCTTTCCATTTTTGCAGTTGAAGTCGAAGCGTAAAGGATTGTAGATTGGAAGAGATTAAGGGATGAAAACTGCTAATTTTCGGCCATTGATGTTGTGAACGGCGGCTGGAAGAAGATAGACTAGGGTTTCCTCTTGAACGTATATATATATACATATATAAATTAATATTAAATTCATGTTAAACGACTTTTTCAAACGATCTCCAAATTACACGTGCCGCCTGGCGTTCGTAAGGTTTATCCCACGTTCCGAACACAATGGAACATGTTTCGAAGGCTAATTCGGTCATATGTGTGAGATATGGCGATAAACGATCAATTTAAATTAAACCGATTTAAATCGATTTCGAGGCGTTTTGGTTTGCCCCGGACAAACGATAAATCCAAAAATTACGAAATTTGAAATCTTATAATAATATCACATTACGGATCCGATAAAACTAGTTTCGTCGAAATCCGAGACCTTTTGAAAAATGACTATTTTTAACTCGACGATTTAAAATTAAGACGGCATCGATGCGTTTCGAGCTGCCACGGTCAAACGACAACTCCGATGGATACGAAAATTGAAATTCGATAATAACTAACTATTACGGATCCAATGGAACTGGTTTCGTTCAATTCTGAGACTGTTCGAAAATTGACTATTTTTACAGTCGATAATTAAATATTAAAATATTCAATTTTCACAGATTAACTCCAAATTCAATTTTAAAAGTTCTATAACCTTTCTATAACTCCAGTATGATTAAATAAAATTTTACAAATCATTTTCAATCATTTTAAACTCGTTTTTCAATTATCTCTGGAATTTCACTATTTAATTTATCTATTTAATTATCAAATTAAATCCAATATTCGAAAAATAAATCATTCGACTTATTAAATTCATTTATTAATATTTAAAATCAATTAAATATTCGAATTTTAATTATCAAAAATTCTGGGTCGTTACAGACTTCCCCCCTTAAAAGAATTTCGTCCTCGAAATTACCAGTTAGGAAAAAGGTCCTTAACTCGTCTACTATTTTCTTTTTCACAATCCAAATAGTTTTATCAATTTATCAAAACAAATCTTTCTATTAAAGATTCGTTATCATTCAATCTCGTTTTCCAACTTCAATTATAAGTTTCAAACAACATTGTTTAACTTCTCAATTCAAATTCGAGTTTAAATTCAAATTTTAAACTTTCAAAATTTCTCAAAAATTTTCTAACACTCGAAATTTTCGAAAAATTTCGCCAGCGTCTCCTTTGCGCGGTTAACATGGCACGACTACAAAAAGTCCCTACGGACTCTCAGATTTCAAAAAGAAAAGAAAAAGCCAAGCGGCTAGACAAGAAATCATCAAATTTCATATTGAAATTTAAATACTTACCTTTTGTCGAGCAATTCAAACTTATCTTTGAAATCAAAATTCCAATTCCTTTATACACCTGTATGTCCTACTAGCCATAATATCTAGTTACAATATTCAAACCAACTTGCAAATTTAATTACAAAATTTCGATACTTACTTCCATATCATCTTTAGTTCATTATTGAAGTTATATCATTCAATTTTACATTTCAAATCTATTTGAATTTAATTTACAATTCCAATCTAATTTGGATTCTATTAACTTCTGGATATTGAATTTATCAATTATCTTTAATTCACTTCAAACTAATCTTAAAGCTTCATTTTATTTCACACAATTCAAATTTGGTTTCAACATTCAGTTTCAATTCCAATTTTATTCTTTCGTTCATTCGCAAAATTTATTTTCAATTTACCATTTTGGTTTATAACCACTTATATTAAACTGGATTTCAAATTTCATACGAATTTAATTCATTTCACTTTATTTAATTGATTCACTTATACTTAATTTAATTTAACTCCATCTTTAAGTTAGATTTATTCTATCAAAATTCAAATTGTATAAGTTATCAACTTAATAATATTTTAAATAAATATTTTAAATAGTATTCCAGAGTTTTACCAACCTCAAAAATCATTTTGAAAACAATTCAAATTATCCTTAAATTTCCAAAACAAAACCCAAATTTTCCAAACAACTTCCATTTAAAACAATTTAGCAGCAATTCCTCTTTTGGAAACCCGAAAATGAACACCGATGATGTCGCGATCATCATCGGAATTATTTTCCAGCGACCGAAAAGAGTTTAGAGCTTTTCATCTCTCCAAAATACTTTTCAAAACCATTTCCAAATCTTTGGTTATTATTTTAATTTCTCATTTAATTTCAATGATAATAGTTTAATATTATCACTTCTAACAACCAAACATCCAAATACTATGATAATTCATAGAAAATTATTTCTTTTATATACAAAAATAGTTTTGGGTAAAATTATTTCATTTACCCAATTTAAAAACAATACTGTGGCGAATTGTTCTATACAAGTGTTTAGAGATCCCTATCGATAGAGTTGTACGGACAATACCGACCAGAATCCATATACCACTCAACAAACCAATCATCACAATATAAAACAATTTTATATTCACTAACAAATATGCACCCATATCTATTATTACACTCAATTCATTCTAGAGTACTACTAACTCTATCTCTAATGAGTACACCCAACAGGGCAGGGTTGTCGCTTAACCATATGCTCTAATACCACGCTGTCACATACCGAAATTTTCGACTTTCGAAAATTCGACATCGATACTCACTTTATCGACTACCGAGCAATCGAGTGCCGGAAACTCCAATAGTGAGGGTTTTAAGAACAAGAAAAGGGAGAAGAAGAAGAAGATGGAAGAAAGAAGAGAAGAACAACAACAGAACAACATCAGAATAGAAAACAATATCAGAATCTTACACATCGCAGCGGAACAATATATAATAGATAATCACTAGTCTTTTAAAACAAAGAACTATATCAGTTTATACATACATCAATCAGAGTCAATATACAACAATGGACAGTTATATAAACTTGTCCTCATACAGAATACACAGCGGAATAAATAATATCAGATACAAATACTACGTCTCGCCATCCAGCTTGCTTCCAAAGCTCCAGAATATCCAGAATATCCTGATAACATAACTCTAGACTGCCCGTGTGGAAATTGGTGGGAACCCAGAGTTTAGAAGGGAACAATAAACTCCGAGTCAGTCATGGTGACTGGTGTGAGATCGTAAAACAGTTTATTTTTCACAAAGAAAATAAAACAAATTCGCAATGCTTTTGGAAAATGAAACTACCATAAGACCTCCCGCCACACACACAATGCAAACGCAGAATTGGAGGAGATTTCTTCTTATGATAGTCAAAGATGCTTACTACGCAAAATCAAATCCTTTTTGATATTATTATTAGTGCATAGTGTAGAAAACATTTCGAAAGTATAATATTAATCTTAGCCAACATACGACCAGTATCGTATGCCTACTATAGCTACTATGTTCAATAGCAGGTTACCGCCACATTCCATAGCAGGTAATACAACTAAAACCGTACACGTCACGTATTGTTTCTTTGGATTTCCAACAAATGGTCAGGCTAAGGAACTTCCTTTTCCACGATGGGTACGTCCCTGGAATAGACGACCCGAGAACCTAACCGGATCTCTGCCAACACAAGGTCGGGTTACCTCTGCAAAAATAGGTAACTACTGACACGCGTATGCCATCCCCCGATCGTAACCGATCTTCCCGAGGATCCCCGATTCACAACAAACCACATAGTAAAAATGTAGCAACCACATAGGTTAAGTATCTGGGCTCCATACCATGATACCACCTCTATCCAGAAGGAATGACATACACTAAGGGGCGCTACTCCCTAGAACCTTGTTGCATCCTTCCTGTTTCGACCATTTCCGGGGTGTGAGGCTCGACGAAGTCTCGTCCACAAAGCTACGCTTTCTACAAAGCCCTGCTTCGGGTCAAACAAAAATGATCAACCTATGATCACAAAGATATAAGATCAAACAAATGATCATATCACAAATGATCAAACACTGATCATTTCACAGCAACACTTAGTATGCCACATTACCAAATTGGGATATATCGCTGATAAATTTCAACTACATAACCTCTGAGCTCGTACGTCTCAGAGAAGGGTGTTAAGCTAAGAGAATAAATTCTCCGCCACCAACAGAAATGTATTTGAAAGAAATCAGCTTTATATCTCAAATTGTAACGTCAGACATACAATCCATACAAGTCTGTTCCGGGATCGAACAGAACCGAAGGCACTTCTCACGAAGCCCTTGCATATCCGGATAATTTCCTAATCACGTCCGGACTTCCCGTCACTAAGGGTGATAAAACCTCTAAATCGGAGATCAGCCGATGTAGAGTAACTCGACGGTAATCCTTCCGTTTTCAAAAATATCCGGTCTTCAACACCGGTCTTCGAATGCAATTCATAACGACGTATCACATATTCGGAATGGGTTATACGACCCCATGGTCCTTTCCCGGCTAACCCGAATAGTGAGCGCTTATTCAAAAATAAGTGTGGCATTCAAATTCATCCAATTCACAACAAATACCTATCTAAAGGTAATTATCGATAGTCGGTTATTTAACTATCAATAAAGATGCGCGACATCATCAGATTCCAAATAATTTTCCAAAATTATTTATCTTCAAAAATATCTTTACTAGATATAAAATTTCCACACTTCAATCATTTGAAAACAATTTCAAATCAACTTCCACATTTCAATTTATCTTTAAAAGATAAAATCTCAAAACAGTTCATTTCATATTGGAAAAGCATTCCCATACTTATTTAAAAATAAGTAATTCACAAATCATTTATTTTCAACACTTAGAAAATATTCGATATACTTAAATCAATATTAAGTATATATTCATTCTTTAAGGAAATCATAAATTTTAACATCTATTTGAGTCAAAACGAATGTTGCGTAAAACATCGTTACGACGACTCAAAATCACTAGTATAGGGATTCGGATTTTAAGATAGATATATAAATCCCAATACTACATAAAACATTTCCTTTCGGAAATCATTTACTATAACAACAGTGTTATAGTCCACCATTTCCTTATATTTCTCGAAAACATCTATTTCAACAATAAATGTTGAAATCTATGATTTCGATATTTAACACATTTTAAAACATCTTTTAAAACAATTACTTCATTTCATAATATCACTTTCCCAAACATACTATTTTTTTTCAATAATATATTCACTGTCCAAAATCGTGAATATACTTCAATAACCAAGTTTCAATCCCTTTTTACATATTTATTTCAAGAATTATCCACTGTCCAAAATCGTGGATAAAATTCCCTTAATAATCTCTATATTTAATTCATCAAATTTGATTGATTTTCGAATTTATTAAACAACGTTCATAAATTCCATTTTCTATTTTCTATAACAACTCCGGTTTATAAATCTCATTTTATTAACTTCTATAATTCACTTATAAAAATAAGTGATTTCGGATTTATAAACAATGTTTATAAATCGCATTTGTACTTTATAACGATTTCAACTTTAAAAAGAATCATTTATGAACAAATTAAATCAACATTCCATTTAAAGGCAAAAATCTAAATTACATATAAATCCTTTATTCTACAACTTCATTCATTTTTAACTTCACAATGTAAATCTATTAATTTCATTCACTTATGAAATCCATTTATACTTCTTTTTAACACTTATAAAATTCGTTTTATAAGTCCAATATTTTGATTTATAAAATATCAATTTTATAAATCTTTCTATACAAATCGTTTATAGTTATTCAAAAATCCCAACTTAAACCATTTTATAAATAAATCGACTTTTATTTCAAAAACGACACTTCGGTTATATTTCACTAAAAATTATAACTTTTATAACTTTAAAATTTTACGTTTATAAATCGATTCAAAAATTCCATAAAACGTATATTTTCAAAAATCACTTTAAAAACCCTTTTAAAGTAAAAGTCGTTATTTTTACATTTCAAAACTGAATCCGATGATGCAACAGCACCAATTAGTCAATCATAACAACAACATCATATATCAACATATGATAACAGAATATACATCAATATCTGTAAATAAATAAATACTGTTGAGGAATCCAGTTGGATCCCTCCAACCTGTTTCCCTGCATCCAAAGACGTTAGCATAATACCAATTCCGCTCCAGTACGGAATTATCGCGGTATATGGGTTTTATAAAAATATCCGCTTACTAACGGCGCAATAGGGTCTCATCCGCTATACGAGGCGGGAAATCAATCAATCCAATATATACATATGCCAATATGTATATATTGCTATATATATATAGATATATCCTACCATATCTAATACCACATCCAAATAGCAATTATAGCAATCAATAAATAACTGCAATCCAAAATTTATTTTGAGTGAGAAGATCTCACCTTGATTTTAAATTCCGTTCCAGCATTTATTTCGAATAAAATTAAACGCGCGTTTAATTTTACCCGAAATTCAAACTAGCTCCAACCGATTCCAATCCAATTGCATCGCGAAGCATTCGACGATACGATTCCAACGCACTTCGTTTCATCAATTTCTGATCACGCATGAACGAGATATAGCATTTTAGATATTACACGATTTAAATTATAAGCAAATATACATTTTCTTTTATTTACTTTAAACCCAGCAAATCTCGGCCGTCGATTTCATGTTGCTTGGATCTGGACCGTGATCTTCATCTTCCCTCCACACGTTCTTCTTCGTTAAAAAGAAACCCAAGCCGCCACTTAGGGTTTCAATTATACTCCTCCACCACCTCGCCGGAAGTCGATCAGATGATGCCAGAAGACACGCCCAGCTCCCCTTGACCTTCGCCTGAACCCATGGCGAGCTCGGCCTCCCCCATAGTCGAGAAAACGTACATGAACATCAGTTCGAACGCGGCCCCTAGGCCCCACGTCGAGCCATCATATCAAATCTCCACCGTTGAGATTGAAGTACTCTTCGAGCTTTCCATTTTTGCAGTTGAAGTCGAAGCGTAAAGGATTGTAGATTGGAAGAGATTAAGGGATGAAAACTGCTAATTTTCGGCCATTGATGTTGTGAACGGCGGCTGGAAGAAGATAGACTAGGGTTTCCTCTTGAACGTATATATATATACGTATATAAATTAATATTAAATTCATGTTAAACGACTTTTTCAAACGATCTCCAAATTACACGTGCCGCCTAGCGTTCGTAAGGTTTATCCCGCGTTCCGAACACAATGGAACATGTTTCGAAGGCTAATTCGGTCATATGCGTGAGATATGGCGATAAACGATCAATTTAAATTAAACCGATTTAAATCGATTTCGAGGCGTTATGGCTTGCCCCGGACAAACGATAAATCCAAAAATTACGAAATTTGAAATCTTATAATAATATCACATTACGGATCCGATGACGAAATCCGAGACCTTTTGAAAAATGACTATTTTTAACTCGACGATTTAAAATTAAGACGGTATCGATGCGTTTCGAGCTGCCACGGTCAAACGACAACTCCGATGGATACGAAAATTGAAATCCGATAATAACTAACTATTACGGATCCAATGGAACTGGTTTCGTTCAATTCTGAGACTGTTCGAAAATTGACTATTTTTACAATCGATAATTAAATATTAAAATATTCAATTTTCACAGATTAACTCCAAATTCAATTTTAAAAGTTCTATAACCTTTCTATAACTCCAATATGATTAAATAAAATTTTACAAATCATTTTCAATCATTTTAAACTCGTTTTTCAATTATCTTTGGAATTTCACTATTTAATTTATCGATTTAATTATCAAATTAAATCCAATATTCGAAAAATAAATCATTCGACTTATTAAATTCATTTATTAATATTTAAAATCAATTAAATATTCGAATTTTAATTATCAAAAATTATGGGTCGTTACATTCGCGACCTAAGAACGGAAAGGTTAGCGACCTAAGAGAGCTTAGCGACCTAGCAGCATAAGGTTTACGACCTAAGAACAGCAGAGAGCTTCGTGACCTAAGAACGGAAAGGTTAGCGACCTAAGAGAGCTTCGCGACCTAGCAACAGAAGACCTTGCGACCTAAGGACTTGGGAGAAGTTTGCGACCTAAGGACTTGGGAGAAGTTTGCGACCTAGGGACTTAAGGTTGCGACCTAGTTGCAGGAAAGGTTCGCGACCTAACTACAGAAAAGTCCTACGACCTAAGGGACCTACGACCTAAGAGGCTAACAAGCTAGGGCTTCAACGACCTAGAGCTCCCACAAGCTATTCCTTAACTCGCTTGCGACCTACCACTTGATCGAATAAAGCCAAGTACTGCTTCACCAGCTAATCTCTTAAGCCGCAAGGAGACTGCGACCTAGCTTAGGTCGCTCGCGACCTATGACTTAACTAAGGTCGTACGCGACCTAAGACTTAGTCAAATTTTCTGCCTAGAAATCAGCTCCTATAAATAGGCCACCACTTCCAACATGAAAGGGACTTTGGCCAAATCATTTCTTCAAGCGTCGTTACTCTGTCGAAGTCTCCATTCATCCAGCAATCAAAGATCCTCAAACATTCAAGACGCTACAACAATCTTCAAGAGATAATTCCCTACATCCAACATGGATTCATCGAATTTCATCGACGAAGATTGAGCTAGTAGTCAAGATTGTTTCTTTTGATCAAGTTGTACTGTTGTGATAAGAGACTTGTATTGATTTGTAACTGAATTCAATAATAAAGAGATTCAAAGTGGACGTAGGCTTAATCTCAAGCCGAACCACTATAAATTGCTGTCTTTTACTGCTTAAATTCTATTCCCGTCACACGGGTGGTGCTTTCACGATTCTATTACACACACCGGGTGTTAGCTTTCATTCTTTAACGTTAACATTTTGGTGCTTTCACTGAGAAACCAACTCAGGCTACCATTCACCATTGCTTCACACAAGTTTGTTGAAAAAGTTTCCTACAAAACCAGAAATTTATCAGACATAATGGCTCCTGGAAGGAAACGAAAGGCTGTCAGATCTGAAAATGTGCAAGATAATACCGCCACTTCTATTTCACCGAGTCATGCGGCTCCAAGCGTCGGGGTGACGCGAGAGGAGCTAGACGCTGCTGTATCTGGACTATACCAACAGATTGAAACTCAAAACAATCTGATGATGGAAAAACTGAACGCTCTGCTCGGCGCCAATCAAAGACCAGTGGGTAATGAAGAAAACATCGCTGATGCTCTTCGCAACTCCGAAGGAAAAAATATTCCTCAAGGAGGATCAGGTGCTGCTGAAGGAGCACCCCTCCAAGCTGAAGGATCTAGGCCATCGCCGATTTTCCGCGAACATCTGCCCGGACAGACTTCTGAGAAAATGGCCGAGGTCTATTCCGCCAAATCTTTGAACAACGAGGAATATCTTTCTGGCATGATCAAGCAAATAATGAAGGAGAGCATGCAGAGGGATGAAGATGAGAGCGAATGGGGATTCGCACCAAGTAGAACTCCGTTTACCGAGAAGATTCTAAAGGCTGAATTTCCTAGAAAGTTTGTTCCCCCCACCATTCCTGCTTATCGAGGAACAAGTGATCCAAATCAGTTCTTGTATAAATACGACTGGCACATGACCGGCGCAAGAGCAACTGATGAAATTAAGTGCCGGTATTTCCCAGTATATTTGGAAGGAGTGGCACTCCTCTGGTTTACCAAGCTCCCTGTCCGATCAGTTGATCAGTTTTCCGATCTGACCCGAAAGTTCAAAGAGCAATTCAGGCTATACGCTTCAAAGGCAAAGGACATAATGTCATTGTCCAGTCTTGAACAGAATCCGGGAGAACCTATTAAATCATTCCTGAACCGTTTCAATATAGCTCTGGCAGAAGTTAATAACGCAGAGCCACGGATGATCTTGACCTATTTGATGCGTGCTATCGACAAATCGAGTGAATTTGGAAAATGGCTGAAGATGAAAGAGCCAAATTCTCTCGAAAAATTCTACAAGAAAGCTGATGAATTCATACGCTTGGAAAATCTTCCAGCATCGATGAAGGTGGTGGCAGCAAAGGTGGAAAATAATACTGCCGCTTCGGAAAAGAAAGATTCTGGAGGTCAGAAAAGGGAAAATCACGAGGGGAAGAAACAAAAGGATACAAAGAAACCTCGCTTCTTCAAACCCTCAGATTTCACTCCATTGACCGACACTCTGGAAAATATCTTCTTCGCCACCAAAGATGCTGTGGATTATCCCAAACCGGCTGAGATAAAACCGGGAAAGGGCGCTATGAGAAATGGAAAGTTCTGCCGTTTTCACAACCAACCCGGTCATGATACCAATGACTGTCGCCACTTAAAGAGCTTAATTGAAGAATTGTTGAGGGAAAACAAGCTGCAACAGTATGTCAAGAAGAACAGAAGTGACCCATCTTCGTCAACTCAGGGGCAGCAACTCCCTACTCAGCCATCAGGTTCAGGTAAAGGCACTGTGGCACAAGAATCTGAGAGGCCCGTTATCAATGTGATTACGGGGGGCCCACATCCAGCGGGCAAAAGCTGGGGTGAAATGGAACGATATGCTCATGCTTTAAAATACATCCCAGCAGAGGAAGATGTTTTTGCTGTAGAAAATGCTGCACCCTTGAAACAGCAAAAGATTTTAGACGATGATATTATGTTCAAAGCTAGGGATTCTATTGGTATTGAAGCTCCCACCATAGATCCCTTGGTTATCTCTGCAGGAATTGGACCGGCAATAGTAAGACGAGTGCTCATTGATTGCGGTGCTTCCTGCAATATACTCTTCAAGAAAACATTTGACCAGATGAAGATCCCAATGACTGACGTTCAAGCTTCGTCGCAAAAGATTGTTGGTTTCACTGGGGAACCACAGCAACCAATCGGAACTGTCAAGTTGTTCGTGGAACTTGGAGAAGGGCAGAAAAGAGTAGTTCGCAAGCAAACCTTTGTAATTGTCGATGTATTTTCTGCCTACAATGCTTTCCTAGGCAGGCCCACTCTAGCTGCATTCAAGGCCATTTTGACCCCGTGGTGCCTAACTATGAAGTTTCCTACAGAAAATGGTGTTGGTGTCATCAAGGGAGATCAAAATGCTGGACGCGAATGTTATCTTATAGAGCTTCGAGAAGCCAGAAAGAGAGAAATGGGTAAAGATGCGGCAGCTCCCCTCCGCATCAAAAACCCAACCTTGTAGCAAATACAGGGTGGTCCCTGCACTGGTGAGCATAGTGGCGCAAGACGAGAAATGGACCCCAGAAAATCCAGTGCAGAGGATAATAGGGTGATGCCCGTGGAAGTTACGATACCAATACCTGTCGACTCCAAAGACCCAAACAAATTACTTAATGTGGGTTCGCAACTAAGTACAACAGTTCAAAACACACTGATATCATTTCTAAAAGCGAATCTGGACGTGTTCGCTTGGTGTCATGCTGATATGTGCGGAATCTCTCCGACAATTGCTGTCCACACTCTGAATGTTGATCCGAAATTCACACCCGTAAAACAGAAACGAAGAACTCAAGGCCCAGAAAGGTCAGCAGCTTTAAAGGAAGAAGTAGATCGTCTCATGGAGAATAATTTCATCAAAGAATCCACTTATCCAAATTGGGTTTCAAATCCAGTACTGGTTAAGAAGGCAAATGGAAAGTGGAGAGTATGCATTGATTTCTCAGATCTAAACAGAGCCTGCCCCAAAGACTACTTCCCGTTGCCTAGAATCGATCAACTGGTAGATGGGACGGCTGGACATGAGTTGTTGTCTTTTATGGATGCCTACTCCGGATACAATCAGATTATGATGAATGAACCAGATCAGGAAGACACAAGCTTTATCACAGATGTGGGTCTCTACTACTACAGAGTTATGCCTTTCGGATTGAAAAATGCTGGGGCAACCTACCAAAGACTCGTCAATGCAATGTTCAAGCCTCAGATTGGTAGAACCATGGAAGTTTATGTCGACGATATGTTGGTAAA
This sequence comes from Allium fistulosum, assembly GCA_030737815.1. NCBI lineage: Eukaryota > Viridiplantae > Streptophyta > Magnoliopsida > Asparagales > Amaryllidaceae > Allium > Allium fistulosum. Next base: position 728,227,438 of record CM060902.1, on the reverse strand, counting down.
ATCAAAGAAAGCTGTAGATCACATGGGACACTTGGAGGAGATGTTTACGATTCTTCGAAAGTATGGAATGAAGCTCAACCCATTGAAATGTTCATTCGGGGTAGAGTCTGGGAAATTCCTGGGCTACATCGTAAGCGCTAGGGGTATTGAGGCCAATCCTGCTCAAATCACAGCTCTGAGAGAAGTTAAAGCCCCTGGAACAAAGAGAGAACTGCAAAGTCTCAATGGAAAAGTTGCCGCTCTTAGTCGCTTCATCTCCAAGGCCACAGACAAATGCATTCCCTTCTTTGATGCTTTAAAGAAAGGAAAGAAAATTTTTGAATGGACTCCCGAATGTCAGAATGCTTTCGATCAACTGATCCATCATATGAGAACTCCTCCGGTCCTTTCCAAGCCTAGTGATGGCGAAGACCTCTTCATCTATTTAGCAATTTCATCCCATGCTCTAAGTGCAGCACTTGTACGAGAAGATATGAAAATACAACGTCCAGTCTACTACATCAGCAAACGGTTCACTAGGGCAGAGATGAATTATTCAAAGATAGAAAAGCTTGCTTTTTGTTTGTTAATCGCTTCCAGGAAGTTGAGGCCCTATTTTCAATCTCATCCTATCAAGGTCCTGACTGATCAACCTCTAAAGCAAGTCCTGTATCGTTCTGAAACTTCGGGTCGTCTCTTGAAATGGAACATAGAACTCAGCCAATATGACATCACTTACCATCCCCGAAGAGCAATTAACGGACAAGCTTTAGCAGATTTCATTGCAGAGTCCACTGACAAAGGTGACATCAAGGAAGAAACAACTGACTGCATTCCGGTACAGTGGAAGTTGTATGTTGATGGCTCAAGAAATGATTATTGTTCTGGGGCAGGAGTTGTGCTTGAAACTCCCGAAGGACGATCATTATGTTATGCATTGAGACTAGAATTCCCTTCGACAAACAATGAAGCAGAATATGAAGCCCTTATTGCCGGTTTAAAAATCGCCAAGGAATTAAACATCAAAGCGATACAGATTTTCAGCGATTCTCAGCTTATTGTTTGCCAGGTGAAGAAAGAATTTCAAGCCAAAGGAGGAAATTTGCCTGCATATTTGACAAAAGCTTCCGAACTCCTCAATGATTTCGATCACTATTCAATAAGCCACATACCCCGAGAGGAAAATATGAAGGCGGATTCTTTAGCAAAGTACTCAAGTTCCGGAGAAGCTCAATTACTGGGATTAGTTCCTGTAGAAGTTCTGTCAGCTCCAAGCATTGATGAAATGGATGTTGATTGGATTATGACTACGTCTCAAGAGCATGAATCATGGATGACTCCAATCAAAGAATACTTACTCAGTGGTTCCCTGCCAGAAAGTTCTAAGGAACGTCGAAAATTATTGAGAAAAGCGTCGAGGTATATAATTCAAGATGGCCGATTATACAGGCGGGGATTTTCAATCCCACTACTCTGATGTGTAACTAAGGAAGAAGCCAAGACAATCTTAGCAGAGGTACACGGAGGAGAATGTGGAGACCATTCAGGTGGTCAAACTTTAGCCAAGAAAGTTCTCCAATATGGGTATTTCTGGCCGGATATTAATCGAGATGCTGCAGCTTACTCCAAGAAGTGTGACAAATGCCAAAGATTTGCAAAAATCCCAAGAGCACCCTCCACCGAACTCACACAAATGGTCAGCCCATGGCCATTTGCCATTTGGGGGATAGACCTAATTGGACCATTACCGATCGCCAAATCAGGGATTAAATATGCTATTGTTGCAGTTGATTATTTCACCAAATGGGCTGAAGCTGAACCTTTGGCCACCATCACTTCTAAAAAGATGATAAATTTTGTAACGAAGAATATCATTTGCAGATATGGTGTGCCACAGAAGATAATCACAGACAACGGTACTCAGTTTGAAAGTGAAGAATTCCAGGATTTTTGCAAACGGTTCAGAATTCGAAAAAGCTTCTCGGCAGTGGCTCATCCGCAGGCAAATGGGCAAGTGGAAGCAGTTAATAAGATCATCAAGTCAACTATCAAAAAGCAACTCGAAAAAGCAAAAGGTAGTTGGGTTGATAAGCTTCCATTAGCACTATGGGCGTACAGAACTACTCACAAAACTGCGACTGGGCACACTCCATTTTCACTGGCATACGGATCAGAGGCAATGATTCCAGTGGAAGTAGAATTTCCTTCACATAGAAGAGTTCATTTCAACGAAGCTGAAAATGAGAAACTGCAACTTGAAGCACTTGATTTTCTTGATGAGAAAAGAGAAGAAGCTAGGCTCAGAGTTTCAGCTCATCAGCAGAGAATTGCCAGGCATTTCAACTCTAAGGTTCGCCGAAGCAGCTTTGAGATCGGAGACTTGGTTTTGAAAAGGATCATAACAGCAACTGGTGTGTTTGGGCCAAACTGGGAAGGACCATATGTCATAGGCACTAAACTTCTTGATGGCACTTTCAAACTCATAACTGTTGAAGGAGATCCAATTCCAAGAGCCTGGAACAGCAACCACTTACATCCTTATTTTACTTGAAAGAAAAAGCTTGGTTCAAAATTGTAAAATAATGATGAATGTATCAGTTGTATTGTAAAATATTGTAAATCGGTGTGAATGAATGAAAGCTATAAAGTGGATGTAGGCCCGATTCTTGGCCGAACCACTATAAATCTTGTGTTCTTTACTATTTCATAATGCCTATTTTATTTCGATATGTAAATACTTTAAAATGTATTGCTAAAATGTCGATTCAAAATTGCAGGACATCAAAACAATGCTTGCTCATCACAAAGCTAAGCGGCCTCTATAAATCAGCTATTACACGAAAACCAAGCAACAAAAAAATATTTTTTTTTTCCAAACTCAAATCCCAAGCAAGGAAAACTTCACATAAAAAGTTGGCAACTCCACTGTGACAAACCTTTGTTCACTAGTTGAGATTTTCGTTATGAATAGACATCCAACTAGATAACTTGCGTTTGTCTCGTGAAGTCATTCAACAGTGAAGTCCACTCCTTCGGATAAAGCAATTTACTTGTAAGAGGAAAAGAAGAAGATGTGCTTGGGAACGATAATAAGAGATCGCTAATGGGCAGATGATGAGAGAAAGTTGCCAAGCAAACAAAGAGGCAGACAAAGGGAGGTATGCATCTCAACAGGAAGGCCGGAAGATCCACTAAAGGGACACCTTCCCAAGCAGAAGGAACAGGACCTTCGCTAACTGGTCGTGATGCATCCGATCAGATAGCTTACGTCCGTCCCGTGGATCCACTCGCCCCTGAGACGCAACCTACCTGGCACACCAACCAACCAAAGCCCTCTAACGAGGCACGCCAATAAATGGGAGTGTTTTCCTCAATCAAAAAGATCGGTGGGACCACCGAAGGGGTACCTTGTTAATTGATTGCGGTCGTTTGTACAAACAAACATCCAATCAAGCAACTTACGCCTGCCCCGCGGACCCATCCGACCATGAGAAAGCAACTTCCAGGCACTCAAAAGCCCTTTTCGGAGGCACAAGCCCTCTTCGGAGGCACAAGCCCTTTTCGGAGGCACAAGCCCTCTTCGGAGGCACAAGCCCTCTTCGGAGGCACAAGCCATCTTCGGAGGCACGCTTCACCATGCTTGAAGCACAAAATCAAAAGCCCTTTTCGGAGGCACAAGCCCTCTTCGGAGGCACCGGCCATCTTCGGAGGCACGCTTCACCATGCTTGAAGCATAAAGTAAAAAGCCCTCTTCGGAGGCACATTTCACCAGAGTTGAAATATCAAAATTACTTCTCTTCGGAGACCAAAATTGCTTCTCTTCGGAGACCAAAATCGCTTCTCTTCAAAAACCTCTTCAGAGGCGCACTTCACCTTGCTTGAAGTACCAAAAATAAGCCCCTTCCTGGGGCACAAAATCAAAACCTTCTTCGGAAGTTCATTTCACTGCGTAGGAAAATTCGCTTTTAACAAATAAGAGTGATCATCCCTAAAAGTTGAAGTGTTCTTCAGAAGGAAGGAAAAAGTAAAAACTTCTCGAAAAGACGAGGTATACTTTATTAAAAGCAGAATGATTCTTCCCTTAAAAGTGGAATAGTTATTCTCTGGAATAAGAATATCCGTCTTAAAAAAAAAAGAGCTAAGAATATTGCAATGCACTTACGGTATGGGGGCAATACTATACGATTCAGTTACATGAACAAAGTAATATACAAGCAACATACCGCGAGTTCATCACAATATCATGAAAAATAGATGATGTGGAATAAATGCATTCTCAAACGCAGACAAAAAGTTTGCACAATTAAGAAGAATCGTTTGTTCTACACTAAAAATAAAAGACAGATCATTCTCACATACACAAGAGTTTGTACAAGTAAAATAATTGTTTTATTTAGTACTATGAAAATTCTTTACATGTGCAGATATCTCAAAAAGCAAAAGCAGGGACCGGTGCCTGCACAATCCCCGGTCGATACATGCAAAAAGCAAAAGTAAGGAGTAAAAAATCTAGCTTGTTATCCCTTCTTCTCGCCACCTTTGGATCCTTTCCCCGGCCTAATGATTAGTTTTTGGAGCCGTTGTGGACGGGTCGGGGCAGAAGGAGAAAGAGGCGCGGCTGGATCAACTTCTGCTTCCTCCCCAGTTGAAGCACTTCTCTTCTTCTTCCTTATGCCACGCTTCCCCTTCCTCTTTGAAGAAGATTCGCTCCCCGGAGTAGCAAGCAGTGTTGAAAGCTTCGTGTCATCATCAAGGGACTGCTCCGGGGTCTTCTCGACGTCTTCAAGGTCCTCCGCCTTCTGTTCCTGCGAAGCTGCCGGGTCATCCAGGCCTTGAAGGGCTTCGATTTTCTCTGCCTGTGATCCCGGCTGGGAAGCAGAAGGAGGAGTAACCTGTAAAGATGAAGGGACGGCAACTGAAGGAGTGGAAACTTGTGCAGTGTTTGGTGCCTCCGCTGTAGAAGAAAAGAAGTTAAAATCAACATCTTCCGAAAATAGAGAAGGTATCGGTTCACCAAAGTTCAAGTAACAAGTAAGAAGGTCATCAAACTCGGTTAAATCAAATAACTGGTTCATTAGACCCGGAACTTCGCCAAAGTTACCTGGAGGGGTTGGCTTCGCAAGTTCAATTTCATATTTATCAGCCTCAGTTTCTTCCTGGCTCTTCTCTTCAATTTGGGAAAGAGGAGTCTCGGAAGTATCGAGTTTAGCTTCAGCATCTTTTGCAGCAAGTGGAGATTGAGAGCTAGAACCGATGATATCAACATCAGTCAAAGTTGAAGTATGGACAGGGGCAGGTAGTGATGTTGTCTTTTCTGGATATTCTTCTACCGCTGTCCCGGCTCTAGCTTCGGCAAGTTGCTCCTTGCCTCTAATAAGCGCATCACGTGCTTCATCGTCTAGATAAAGCGCCACAAGGTCTGCTTCCGCATAACTGGAAAATGTGTCAAGTATAGTCTCCCAAACTTCAGCAAGTGTAATCTCATATTTGGGACCCAAGAAGGAAAGGCTGCCACGGCCCAAAACGCTGTGCATATAGAAGTCAAATAGAGTAGAATCGATGCTAGCTTTAGTGGCGTCGTGAGACTCTTCGGCCGCAACTTGTCCAGCGACCGCGTCATCACGCTCCTTCTCAACTTTAAGAAGCTTAGCTTTTAGCATCTCAATCTCTGCATTTTGGGACACAATTGTTCCCCGCAGCTCAGTATTTTCTGTGCGATATTTCTCAGTAATGTGCTGCTCAGCTGCAAGCTTCATTTCGGCGTCTCTTTGTGCAGCATGTGCGTCCCGCACTTGCTTCTGAAAGACTTCTTCCTTTTGGGTATGCGATGCAGAAGACGAGGCGAGATCTTCCTTAAGTTGCTTGACTTCAGATGCAAGCTTTGCGTTGTCGTCTGCGATACTCGTCATCTCCGCATCATGCTGCTTGCACCATTTGTCCCATTCTGATTTATCATTCTCCATGGTCATCATTGCCTCAAGATTCATGTGATTAACCCTTTGGAGTTCGTCGACAAGTTTCTGCCATTGCGACATCCTCTCGATATTAAGCCTGACTGCGTCAAGACCTTTAAGCATGTCTTGCTTATCAATCGGAACCAAATCCAAATCAAAGCGCACTCCTTTTAGGCACCAATTTGGAAATCGGCTCTGAAGCATTGGAGGGCCGTCTTTAACTTGATATTGTGGCCTGTTAATGATTGTTTGAATATCAGACTTCTTTAGAGGAGGAGAGCCGGCCGGAGTATCAGAAGGGATAGGAGCGTCAGCCTTTTCAGAAATTTCATACGCGTTCTTCTCATCAAGTTTAACCCGTTTACTTAGATCATCAGTAGCATGCTTCTTCCCTTTGTCATCGTGATATTTTCTTTTATGAGAGTCATCGTCTCTCCTTCTTTGCTGCTCTTCGTAAGCACGCCTTTCTTGAGCTTTTCTAGCTGCACGCTCTTCGTCAGATTCTTTGTGGGAGGGAAGATAACGTCCATAATCGTAAGAATCACGCCCTCCGTAGCGCCGAAAGTTGTCGTAGTATGAGCCGGAACGTCCCATCGGAGAATCTGAAAAACGAAAAAGAAGTAAAGTTTAGAAATTTCCAGAAAAAGAGGATAAATGCTTATAAGTGCTGAAAAATCATAAGTGTGTGCGGCGTGCAAGCTACATGCGTCAAACTACAGACCATGCTTTAGTGTGGAAACAGAGACGACTGGCGTAGTAGGCGTCAGGGTTTGTTTTAGGGTGGAAGTCGCTTCAACAACGGGAGAATTCACTTTTGGATTATTATCCCCGAAAAGCTCTTGAGAAGTTATCATGATATCGCTCAAGCCATCAAAAGTGTCATCACCTTGGAACTCAGCAGATTTCTCCTTTTCAACTTCCGTATCGATTGATTTCTCAGAAACTCGAGGATTCTCTTCCTCCTCAATAATTGGGGCAAGTGCCGACTTGCTAACTGACCCTACAACATCGATGGATGCGGAACATTTTATCAAAGCAACCTCTACAACAGGTGCTTTTGATGCAATTTCTTCTACAGAAGAGGGGGCATTCGAGGCCTCTGCTTGAGAGCCCGAAGCAACTAACGTTTCCGCATCAGAACTAGAAATTTCATGAATCTGAGTCGATCTAGAAGGATGTAAAAGACCAAACTGGTGCAGAAATTCATCTTTCAGCAAGAATTTGGCACTCCTCTCTTCGGCATCAACGGCACTCAAAGTATCTAAAATCGACTTGCGGCTGGTATCTCGAAGAAGAGAAGGAAGTGCTGCACAAAGAAAGAATGGAATTAAGCATTTGATGGTTCGAATCTAGAAAATGAATCGGTAAAAGGTAATCTTACTTCCGACTCTCCAGATGGCATAAAATCCCGGAGGACAGCGAACGTAAAAGAATTGAGTCAAGAATCCATGGGCACTTTCAGGCAAGTCCAGAATTAGTTTGCGATTCCTGGCACTCCTCACAAGTATGATAGAGGGATGGTCTTTGTTCTTTGCAAATGTACACAAGAAGCGAATTTCATCAAAAGAGGGAAAACGGTTCAACGTTCTCCTGAAAAGCACGCACAATCCCAGCAGGATGGAGTATCCATTAGGGTGTAGTTGAAAGGGAGAAATAGTTAGCCGAAGGAGAAGTTCTTGAAGACAGTCGTTAAATGGGGGAATGGCTCCACTCGAACACATCTGCCGGTTCACAGCAACAAAGCCAAGAGGCGGCCTGTCAGCAGTGTCGCTTGACCCAGGAAGTAAAGCATCTGCTTCGGCAATGCCAAATTGGATGCACAGTTGTCGGAAGACTTTATGACTTAGAGTAGTAGGAGTCCTTTCCGGAGGGTCGTTTAGTGGAGTAGCAATTGGAAAAGCTTCTCCGGCTATTTCCAAGTCTTCCTGTTGAGATTCCATTCTACACAAGGAACTGGACGATCAAATATTAAGGTGCACGTTTCCTAAAAAGAGTGAAGTGTTGTGCAAAACTAATACAATAACGAGCAAATGTAAATGAAACTAAACTAATTGATACTTGTCAATTATAAAGTTTCAGGGCTTGATATCTTAAGTCCAAGAATAGTGTTGTGTTGATGCAAATAAATCAGCTTTAGTTGATCACTTCAATTTTTCTTTAATACTTCACTTAGATTTGTTAGTTCACAGCATTTCATTCACGAAGTTCATTTAAGTTTGATATTCTTTGTCAACTAATCTGTTGTTTGATGTGGGCAATCAATAGCAGTATATTCGTCCCATTTTTCTGTGAATGTTGCTTCTAAACAGGTTATCAGCATTAAAGTTGAGGCAATCTGAAAAGAAGTGAAAAGTCCAAAATAATTCAAATTCAGAAAATCAGTCAAGTCCTGCTCAAAAAATTCTAAGTGCTAGGTCGCTTACGACCTAACACAAGTTGCAGCGTTCCTATGTTAAGTTGTTCAGGTTTAAAATTCAGGGCTGTAAAAAAATTGTCTAAGTATTAGGTCGTTCAGCGACCTATCATGGGTCAAGCTTTCTGTAAGTCGCACGTTGCAGTTGAATGGATTAAGATGAGGCAATTTTCTTTAAGTCCTAGGTCGTGCACAATTGTTTTTAGGTTGGAGATTCTCTAGGTCGCAAATGTTGTCAAGTCGCAAAGGCTTAAGTCGTTAAGCGTTCCCACACGACCTAACTCTTAGGACATTCAAATCTGATAGGTTGTTGACTTCCTCTCCAAGCAACATCATATTGGGTCCAATAACCCAATACCGCCAGTTCAAAAAGGATTCATCTTCCCCTTCATCCTACCTCAACGTACCACCGATTAACTAGCAAATCAATGGCAAACCCTACAGATCCGTAGTAAAAGCTTTCGTATGATCGCAAATCACCCCTACACGTCAAATGACGAACGAAAGTCAATTGAGACTACCGTACAGAAAGCATGATGCATGAAATTGGGCTTAGGACGAGCAACAACGATTCGTGATCAAAGCAGTGACTATGGACAAGTATAGGTCGATCCACTTACGAATTATGATTGGTGAGAATGAATCGTCAGTTGAAGGAGTCGAATTTGTCTTCGGGAGCTCGAAAAATCGTTAATGGCGGTGGAGGCTCAAAACAGTAAGGTGAGGAAGAAGGTGCGACCTAACCAATTTATATGAAGCTGAGAATGGGAGGCGAACAGGCGTAAAGTTCTAGGTCGTTTGCGACTTAGCAAGGTTGAATCGAAACATACGACCTATGGCATGGTCATATGCCTCGAGGGGCAAATGTTAATTCCATTATCTACGCGACCTATAATTTAGCGACCTAAAAGGGGTTCGCGACCTAAGAGAGCTTCGCGACCTAAGAACAGGAGGCTTAGCGACCTAGCAGCAGAAGGTTTACGACCTAAGAACAGCAGAGAGCTTCGCGACCTAAGAACGGAAAGGTTAGCGACCTAAGAGAGCTTAGCGACCTAGCAGCAGAAGGTTTACGACCTAAGAACAACAGAGAGCTTCGCGACCTAAGAACGGAAAGGTTAGCGACCTAAGAGAGTTTCGCGACCTAGCAACAGAAGACCTTGCGACCTAAGGACTTGGGAGAAGTTTGCGACCTAAGGACTTGGGAGAAGTTTGCGACCTAGGGACTTAAGGTTGCGACCTAGCTGCAGGAAAGGTTCGCGACCTAACTACAGGAAAGTCCTACGACCTAAGGGACCTACGACCTAAGAGGCTAACAAGCTAGGGCTTCAACGACCTAGAGCTCCCACAAGCTATTCCTTAACTCGCCTGCGACCTACCACTTGATCGAATAAAGCCAAGTACTGCTTCACCAGCTAATCTCTTAAGCCGCAAGGAGACTGCGACCTAGCTTAGGTCGCTCGCGACCTACGACTTAACTAAGGTCGTACGCGACCTAAGACTTAGTCAAATTTTCTGCCCAGAAATCAGCTCCTATAAATAGGCCACCACTTCCAACATGAAAGGGACTTTGGCCAAATCATTTCTTCAAGCGTCGTTACTCTGTCGAAGTCTCCATTCATCCAGCAATCAAAGATCCTCAAACATTCAAGACGCTACAACAATCTTCAAGAGATAATTCCCTACATCCAACATGGATTCATCGAATTTCATCGACGAAGATTGAGCTAGTAGTCAGGATTGTTTCTTTTGATCAAGTTGTACTGTTGTGATAAGAGATTTGTATTGATTTGTAACTGAATTCAATAATAAAGAGATTCAAAGTGGACGTAGGCTTAATCTCAAGCCGAACCACTATAAATTGCTGTCTTTTACTGCTTAAATTCTATTCCCGTCACACGGGTGGTGCTTTCACGATTCTATTACACACACCGGGTGTTAGCGTTCATTCTTTAACGTTAACAAACCATACAGAAGGGTGGATTGTTATGGGGTAAATAAGAAAAAGTGGAGAAATAAAAGAACAAAATAGAATCTTGCAGCGGAATGATAAAATATAATAATCAAATAACAGTTCTTGAAGCTGTTTTACAAAACATTTGATTATACTTATACAATACATATCAGAGTTACACATACCAGAGAATGATAATTATGCAGCGGAATACAATGATGTAGTGGAATATAATAAATAGTAGTAATAAAATCTTCGTCTTCGTCCTCCAGAAATAGAGCCTTCAAATCCTGAAATGCTCAGGCTGACCCGAGCGAATTGAAAAGACAAAACACTCGAGTCAGAACTAAAAGATCTTATGTAAGTTAAATCAATGAAATAAATATGAGTGTAAACGGCATCAGAGATGTTTACGCGGTTTGACATCTCCTATCCAGTGTCTAACGTGAGTGTAGTAACTTAAGAAATGTTCGGGATTCACATCTCTTAAGGATCCGTTAAACTATCTACTATGTAGTAATATTCACTATATACAGTAGTGTCTAATAAGTAAAGTATAATCATATAGAAAATAGCGTTAAGGGGATGGAGAACCTTAACGCGGTCGGATCTTAAAATCATAATCATAGTAAAGCTCGATATGGTAGGTGACACGGCACACATGGCAATGCCAGGGTAGATATACCAATTATGCACACGGACTGATGGAGCGGATAGCAGCCAATACCGTCCACCTCGAACAACACTCCCAAATCGGAGGATGGCCATCTAGTCAAATCACAAGTAAGAGTATAATATCGAAGAAATGTGTCCGAGAAGAGGTGCTACCTCACTGGTCCGAGATCGCTCCTGTTTTAGCCACCTTATGCCAACTCATGGGAGTTGGGTCCACGTAACATACCTTAAGAACGTCGCCACCATCCTACTTCATTCTGGAATCTCCACCGCGTACACGGTTGTCAAAGTGGTTTTCGGTATCGACAGAGAGTATGTCCATATCCGATCCCGGTCTCTTTAACAACCAATCGTTATTATAACACCGTGGTCATTTTAAAAAAATATATATACTTTTAAAAACACAATCATTGCCCTTTCAAAACATATTCTTTATTTCAAAATAGTATATACATCAAAAACCAAAATATTATTGCCATTTCAAACCATATCCTTTACTTCAAAATAGTATATACTTTAAAACCAAATTATTATTGCTATTTCAAAACATATCATTTGCTTCAAAATAGTATATACTTAAAAACCAAATTCAATAATATATCATTTAAATAAAATCCAAATTTTCAATCACTATTCTTACTTTTAATTATAAAACTTGAAATATTCTTTAAAACCATCTTAAGCCCAAATGACATAATGTAGTCATATTCTTAAACTCAAAATTTCAATCGGTTTCAAATCAATATATTTAAAGATAATTCTTAAATAAATTCTATTTCAAATAAATTCATTTTCAAACCATATTAGTTTCAAAGTTATAACAATTTCGAAAACAAATACTTTGAAAAACAATAATACCTTAATTTCAATAAAACATTTCAATTTTGATATATTTCAAATCTTTAAATATTCCAAAATTCCCAACCAAATATGATAATCTTATATATACCTTAATTCAATTTACTATTATTTAGTTTAGAAATATTTATTTAATAAATTCAATATCACTTAAATAAAGCTCATACTTGAAATATTCGTAAATCAAACTTAAAACATCATCAAGTCATACATAGCTTAAATTTTAGAATTTAACCATATATAAAATAATATTTATATAATATCAAAATTTAATATTTATTAAACCGTATATTTCTTTCCAAACCATAGAAAATCCCTTAAAATATTTTATATATAGACCATGGTGCCTGTATATAATTTTCTATCCTATGGTCAAGTGATACGGATATTTATCATTTCAATCCGCAATTTAAAATAAAATTACGGTTATATATCATTTCAAACCGCAATCCCAAATAAAATAAAAATGCATAATAACTTGCAGTTTATACAATATAGAATATAGCATCCATTCATCCAAATATAAATAAACAACCATTTATTACAATCATCATCCAATGTAAACAAAACATCAATATAAAGCATATAAAATATAACAGGCATCAACAAATAGTTTATATTCAATAAAATTTAATAACTGTTCAACTGGCAGTTTATATGCAATAATAAATAAATTTAACTCGCAAATTTTATGCAATAATAAAATTAAATAACAATTAAATTTAACTAAATGTTATCTAACTGAGATGATGATTAAATATATGCCCAAACAATCATAGAAAATTTTAAATCACATCAAAATTTAATTTAACAAACATAAGAAATCTTAGAAGTTGTGAGTGGGTTAAAACACTCACCTTTTGAATTTAAATTGAATTTAAATTCAATTTAAACCCAAAAATTTGACCGTCTCAGAATTCGTCCAAACCAGCGTCAAAGTGTCCGGAATTTCGATACGATCCTAACAAAAGAAACCGCGTCCAAATCCGAGTCTGTATGCAAAAGTTATGAAAATTTGAAGATTGGAAAATTCTGGTGCTGAGTCGACTTCGAGTTCAACCCGGTCCGCCGCCTCAAATACCCGGTGCTTGCTTGGAGTTTTTGCGAAAACGACCCGATGACCCGAGTAGTTTATAATAGGAAAATGAATTGTACGTACAGACAAATGAAGATTAGGGAGGCTAGGGTTTATAATAGGAAATATATAGGCAGGGTTGACGTTTGAATGGATGGATAAGATAGATTTACGCGCTAACGCCAAAGTGGTCCAAAAAGCCCGTTCTATCTCCGGAACGGAATTGGGTAAACCCATATATCAAAATAGGTGTTTTAAAATATTTTAAATGCAATGGAAAAGGTTTCAAGTCCAAATTCCATCGTATGAAGAAGTTATGCTAAAATCAAAAATTTCAAATTGATTTCAATTGATTACAATTGCATTTATTTCAAGGCGTTTCGAGTCCGTACGATCAAATGACAAATACGATTGTTACGAAACTTGAAACACTATTATAATTCACCGTTACGGATCTGATGAAACTTATTTCATCGAAATCCGAGTCAGTGGCCAAAATGACTATTTTCCATCAATTAAATAAATAAATAAATAATAAAATCCAACTTTTAATTTAAATCTTAAAATTTACCAATTTTAACCCTTTTATATTTCTCAGTAAATTACAATGTTTTAACCAAATTAAAAGTAAATTTAAAAATTGATAAATTTATCAATTTCAGTGTTTATCTCAAATTCATTGAATTTAGAAATTGTAAATTAAATTTTCAAAATTTCATTTAGTTACCTTTCATTCTATTATTCAGTCTATTATTACCAAAAAGATGCAATTTACATTGGCTCACTATTGTTTACATTTATTTTCTTAGATTTCCTCTGTACTTCCTTCAACGTTAACATTTAACTGTTATATTTCATTTATTCACAATAATTTCAAAGAAAGTAATTAAATTTTCCAATTAAATAAATAAATATAGCTTCCTATTCTGTAGATTAGCCAACTGTCATAATCTAAATAAGGTTAGTATTAATTTCATCTTATAAAATTTACTAATTAATTTGTAATTCTTTAAACAAATTCTCGTCTCAGTTTAAAGTAGCTTAATTCTCTCATTAAAGAATTTATTTCGATTTCTTAAAATAAACCCTCATTATAAATTGAATCCCATTTTATCCTAATAAGTTTCAAATTAAATGGATAAGTTCCAAATTCAACCTTTATCTTACACTTAAGTTTAGGTAAAATCAATTTATAACATATTTCCCTTTTAGTTATTACTTTACCTGCTTCTAGTATTAATTTCTCAATTAATCCACATTATTAAAGTAACGCTTTTAATAAATATGACCCTATGATTACTCAACATTTAATGAACGTTATTTCATTTCCCATTAGTGTAACCTTCATTTATTTTATTATCACTTATTACAAATTCTAATTCCATTAACAAATAAGCAGGTAATTTAAAATATATGTTACAAATTTTGAATTAGTCACTATTCATTATTATTGACTTTAATTTAGCATCACTTACCTTGCATTAACGTTGTTACTTAACAATCCCTACCCAATTGCAATTTTATATTCAAATGAATACATTTACTCTTTCCGTTATGGCATTAATTATCAATAAGGCACATCTAATTATCATTATTGATTTTACACAATTTTCATTAACTGTACATTCAATTACTATTCAATGTATATTTATTCATTAATCAATTCGATATATACGTTTGTTTCCTTCTATTTGATTTATAACCTAGTGTACATTTACCTAAATTCTATTTCAATTACATTCATTAATGGGTGTTGCATTGAAATCTAATTTATTAGCTTATATCACATTATTACCATTAATTACACTTGGTTTACCAATTTTTATTCAATACCATAAATAAATAACATATTATTCAATACTTACTCTTGTTTCTCATATTCTATTTAAAAATCAAATCATAACATTTACATTATTTTATTGAATTGGAATTTCATTTTAAATATATTTTTTTGTTAACTTTTAATTACAATTGCTACATCTAATTCCTAACATTCACTTTACTATAAATTATGGAAATTATGACAAACTTAGTTAACGAAATTCACGGGTCGTTACACGAAATATTTTTCTTCAACTTAAAATTGAAGATTCGGATTTTTATTCAACATTCAATAGATTAAATTTTATAATTTAATCGCCAATTTATTCTGATAATTTGAAATTCAAATCAAACCATCATTCAAATATTTAAAATCAATTAAATATTTCCAATTTAAATTGTTCAAAATTCTGGGTCGTTACATCTATGCTCACAATAACAAAGAGTATTAAAAGAAATACTGTATGTTATTACGAAGAATAAGGCTAGATAGGAGCGGCCATCCGTAGTTGGCCTTACACTAGTATTGGTTATTTCGATAGGAGTGGTTTATATTTTTATTGTTCATCTCTTATTTATTTACTCCCATCGACATACCCAATTCCAGTATAAAACAAGCTACGATGGTTCATAATAGTTTAGGACAATATATATAAAAACAACACAGATACAAAAAGAATGCGGAACACAAATAAAAAAAGTCTCATATATATATATAACTGATGTCAGTTACAATACAATTGACACAATACATATGATACAACTACAACTGTCGACTCTGGAAGTTATATATACACGTACATTATCAACTAATATACATGAATACATATCAACCTATACTATGACACGACTACTCCAAAAGATGTGAAAAGTATTCATAGCTCAAACAGCAACTCAAAGCAGGAAATCTACAACCTGAAATAACTCGGGTCTGACCCGAGTATTAAATTCAAAAGAAAATATTACACGGGTCAGTCTAATTCAAACTCAGTTATTAATGCACAGAAGCAATAATAATCAATATCAAATAGACGACAGTCATAGAAATCTCGTCTATCCGACCCTTTTTATAAAGAAATCGGATAACGGTAAATATAACACTTAACAGTGTTAAACAACAAATCCGCATAATCCAATCATCAACAAAGATAAACGAAAAGATCATCAATGAAGATAATTTAGAAAACATCAGAATCGCCTAAACAGCAATTAACAACAAAAATAATCAATATAAAACATCAACTCTGGTAGGGCTGCAATATACGCATGCGTATACTGCCTCGCCACTACAACCCGAAATACACAAAAGATCAACAAACAAAAATCAAATGGAGATTCAAATCTCAATGCCACGCCCTCAAATGTCAAAGCAGGCAGACATGGACAATGTGCACACATGTACACATTGAAAATTCACAAATGTTCACAAGGTCAAATCAAAATCAGATTCAACACAAGTGCAAATGGTCTCGACCAAAATCAAAATGACAACATGACTCTAAGTACAGTGGACAAAAGTCAATTCAAATACACATCAGTACAACATGCATGAAGACTACTTGAAGTATATAGTCAACTGATCAGAGACCAGGCATGTTGAAGACAAAATGAAGACTACAAGTTCAGTTCAGTTACAACAAAAATGTGGCAATACAAAAGTTCTCAACCAAAATGCAAATGTACCAGACTACAAGCAACTGGAAATGACCAAGGAACTAGCAACATAACTACAGGCTACAGGTCAGCAGCACCATGCAGATTCAAAGTATAAATTCAACATCACAAAACAACTGTATACATGACAAACACTACAAGTCAGAATGCACAGGGAAACACAAGCAACCAAAACCATGATCAAGTACAAGTGCAGATTGTAAATGGAGCAGCAAGTTAGTGAAGATCAAAGTCTGGGTACAAGTGCAAAAACAAGAATAACACAGAGATGGTCAGAGAGTACAAGTGCAACGGTGTTGCATGAAGAAGATTCAAGTCGAAGTCGAGATGACCAGAACCAGAAAACAAATCAAAGCCATATGTTCTCAAACCAAAACCGTGGCCAGAGCAACATGATGAACTATTGACAACAATAACACAAATGCAACTCCAACATACCAGGCAGTATGCATGTGAAACCAGACTACATGAATGCACAAAGCACTGCAAATCAAATACATCAGTGACTAATGCACAAATACTCAAGTCAGTGCATAATAGAGAGGTGGACAAGCATAGGTAAATGTGCAGTGAAAATCACAAAGGCTACAGGACAAGAAAGCAAAACAACAACCCAAACTGGATGCTACAGAATTGAGACCAGACTCAAGTGAAATCAACAGGAATGGTATCAAGTACAAATGCAATAGAAAAACAAGACCATCAATGCACTTATAACAGTGAAGCCATTACAACTGCAACCATGATCGAGTACACAAGTATAGAAAAGTGCATAAAGTACAGACATACAGTGGCAAGTGATAAACCAGAGTGTTCCCTATACGATCAAATGCCAAATGATACAAAATTGATAAAGATAGTGAAATCATCAACAATCGACAAAGTCGAACAACATAAGCACACATACAAGTGCACGGGTGCAACCATTAAAGTCAAGTAGCAAGCAATTGACCAAATCTCAAAATATCAAGTTCAAATGCAAACACTCCAAAATCGAGTTTGACATGGTCAAGGCCGAAGCCAAACATTTTCCCAAAATAGTTTTCACAAAAATAAATGAAACTCTTATC
Source organism: Allium fistulosum (assembly GCA_030737815.1). NCBI lineage: Eukaryota > Viridiplantae > Streptophyta > Magnoliopsida > Asparagales > Amaryllidaceae > Allium > Allium fistulosum. The sequence continues at coordinate 728,209,968 of CM060902.1, read as the reverse complement.
TCAAATAGTTTTCACAAAATCAAGTTGAAGTAGTGAGCTACTCAACAAAGTCATGGAATCAAATTCACGCAACCATGTGACCGAAGTCAGATGGAGGTCGAGCCATGGGGGTCACAAAATAAAACAATGCCGTAAATATCAGAAACAAGAAATCAGCAACATCGAAACGAAGTTGCCAAGAATTCAAAGCCAAGGTCACCATAAAAATGCAACTTAAATCCACTGTCTCAAGTCAGAAAATATCAACATCAACCTAAAATCAAAAACGACCGAAGTCAGATGTCAAACAAGCCAAACCAGAAAGTCACACAACGTCAAAGATCTTCGAAATATATATGAATATATTAGAGCACTGATCAAATCAGAAAAGGATCAACTATCAGCAAGAAATCTATCGGCAACCTTAAATCGAAATAAAACTCTAAGAATTTCAGTGTCCAATTTACTAATAAACATCTAGGAAATCAATTCTTAAGCAAAACCCAAATCATCATCGGCAAGACTAAATGAAAAACCGAAGAACTTTACTGAACTTGAATTAGATGTGAGAATAGTACTCACCTTCGCCACGAATTGGAGCTGTCGAAGCCCTAATTCAGAGCAACAAATCATCGAGAGGCCGAAGCCATAAACAACAGGGCAAAGCCCTAGTTTAACAGAGAATCGCCAGAGAGAGCCGAAGCTCTAATGCCAAAATCGCAACAGGGCAAAGCCCTAATTCCAGAATCAAGAAAAGAGGAGCCGAAGTCCAGAATCGCCAGTCACAAAGAACGAAGCCGAAGCCCTAGTTTTTTTTTAATCTCCATTTTCTTTCATCAGATAAAAGAAAGTGGGCCAACAAATAAAAGAAAAGGGGATGGGTATTAACATCATCTCGGTACCAAGCAAGAGAAAGTGGACCATACTTCTTCTTAAAGCCCACACAAAATTTAATCAAATTATTAAAGAATTTCAACCCAATTTTAAAAGAATTCAACCGATTAAAACTCCGAACGGCAATTAGCTATCAACACTAATCGATTAAAATTCCTACAAAAATAAATAAACAATTTAATCGTCACTTTGACGATAATTAATTGTTATAAAATCCCGGGTTGTTACACTGAAGCAAGCCAAAATTCATGAAATCAGAGAGAGTGGAGCAAAAAATCATAAAATGCAGATCAATTGAACTAGACAAGGCATAGTTCAAATCAAGTGAAGTTTATCACCCACAAGGCCAAGTACAATAATGACCAAAAACAACTAAGGCAAAACTTCATACACAAATACAATTGCAGCCTTCACTTGAATACAAGAGCAAACTACAACCAGGACTGCAGCCACCACTTGAATATAAGGGAGCCAGTACAAAGTACAACAAATCAACTTTCAATTATCACAGAGGCACAGAGGTACAGAGGCACAGAGGCACAATGAAACTGCATGCACATATCAAAACATATAAACCAGCCAAACGAATGGACTAGTCGAAACAATGTAACAAGACCGACTACAGAAGCAAGTCTCGACCAAATACATAACCAAAAGAGATTAATGTATGCAAAGAGCTACAGACTAGAAAATAGTGCCAACATGATCAGAGTTGCAGACCAACAAAAAAAAACAACTCACAACAATGCAATAACATACGTACATAAATGTATGTATACTGAAAGCAACAGAAATGCACAAACACTACAGGTATGAAGAATAGCAAAAGTCGACAATGCAAACAAGAGACAATAAAAGAAAGCATCATCATCAACATGACCAGACTCGAGTGTTAGTGAAGTGCACCTGACTGGAACAAATGCCACTGTGATCTCGACAAATCGAGACAAGCCAGTGCAAGCACTCAAGTAGCAATTTTGATCAAAAACAGAGAATACAAATCAATGATATATTATCACAAAACTCAAGCAGAACCAGTTCAATATGCTAAGTATAGGAGACAAAAACACACACATATATATATGAAACAGTGTGACAACAATCATATATATACAACATGAATGCATATATATGAATATATGAAGCTATGCCACGGTATGCCATAGAAGTAATGGAACTGCAGTTTCAACCCAAAGTGGGCAGGGCATTTAAAAATGTTTCAAAGCAAAAGCCAAAACGAAATCCGCAGTTCAAAATCAAAGTCAAGTAGAAAACAAAATATCATCACAAGTCACCATGGTCTCAGTCAAAACTATGCCGAAGCCAACATAAATCAATTGCCAAAATTTCGAACCAGGTGAACCAGGGAATCAATGCTATATCAAAGCAATTTATCAACATCAAACAAATATATACGAACGCAACAAAGTGCCCGAATCCTTCATCCTTGAACAGATGGTACAGTTCGAATATAAAATCAAGACCGAAGTCAAATGAAAATCAAACCGTGATGGTCACGAGATACAACCGTGCCGAGGTGACCAGAAAACATGAAATCACCAACATTCAACCAAAACGAATGGCCAACAAATCAGAGGGACCGGGGCTAACAAGTATATCACGAGTTAGAAAACATTAACGAAGTTAACCAGAGGCAAAAACGAACCAGAAGATGTCAGATAAATCTCAAGCAACAACATACATCGAATCGGCAAGCAAAATGAATCGACAACTCAACAATTAAAAGGAACGAAAATCATAAAATTCGAATGAATCAGATGTGAGTGAGATCGTGTAACGACCCGTATTTTTACGGATCGAAACATCGTAAAACAGTTGACATTTGGTCGCATTGTTGGTAAGTCGTCCAGAGTCTAAGTCCTAGGTCGTATGAAAGCTTGGAGCGACCTAAGGAGGTTGGCGAGTTAAGGGGTAGACGACTTAGTGAAGTGGAGCGACCTAAGGATTAGAACGACCTAAGGAGTTAGGTCGTGTGATAGTTAGGTCGTTTAGAAGATAGGTCGTGTGGTGGCTTAGGTCGTGGGGTAGGTTAGGTCGGTTGGAGCGACCTATAGGATGTTGGCGACCTAAGGTTTTGAGCGACTTAAGGGTTTGCAGCGACCTAAGAGAGCTAGGGAGTTAGCGACCTATAGGAGTTAGCGACCTAAGGGTTATTAACCTACAGTGGTGAGCGACCTAGTGGTGAGCGACCTAGTAGTGAGCGAGTTAGCATTGTTAGGTCGTTAGACGACCTAAGGAGTTAGGTCGTATCCTGGCTAAGTGTTAGGTCGCGTGTGTGTGTTAAGTCGTAGGTTTGTTAGGTCGTGGCATTGTTAGGTCGCGAGGAAGCGTGTCTGTGTTAAGTCGCAGGAGTGTTAGGTCGTAGAAGCGGTCTGTGTTAGGTCGCTAGGCTGCATCCTCGTTAGGTCGTAGGTCGCGGATGCGCGTAGGTCGTTGGATCTGTTAGGTCGCATGGATGCGCATTATCTTAGGTCGTAAGCTGTTAGGTCGCGTGAAGACTTATCGTGTTGAGTCGTTAAGTCGTAGACTGGTGGATCAGTTGGGTCGTAGGGTTTTAGGTCGAAGGGTTTTAGGTCGTAGGGTTTTTAGGTCGTGGACGACCTAACTCCGAGTGAGCGACCTAAAGTGATTTCAGCCTATAAATAGGAGGGTTTTTCTCCATTTTTGGGATCCGGATTTCAAAGCGACGAAGTGCTGCCATTTTGAGAGCTCGACCTCTACACTTCTTCACTTATTTTCTCCACTCTAATCTAGTGATTCCTTCCATCCAAATCGAAGATCAAATTGAAGATTCAAGAGCTTAGATTGAAGATCTACGTCCTTTGAAGAGAGATTTAATCGTTTGAGTCGGATTTGTGATAGATCAAGTTAGATCCTTCGCTGTCCAGATCTGAAGTGTGTTGCTTTAGGGTTGTTTAGGTGATTTGGTGAGTGGTGATTATCTCTCACACGGATCCAAAGGAGTATATCGGATCGTTGGCTTGATTTTGTGCTAAAGTAGTGATTTCCATGCATTTTCCTAATCCTAAGTATAGATCCATATAGATCCATTGTTCATAATGACTTGGCATCCATTTTACTACATGTTAACCTATGCAAGTTCATTCATCAAGATTATAGAGATATTGCTCATGTTTTCATGCTTGTTAGACTTTTGACTCTTTAATTACGAAATTGCCATTATTGTTATAATTGTCTATTTAGATCATATTTGAATGCTTGTTTACTTGGATTAATGTTTGACTTGATTGATTGCTATGAATTAGATGATTGATGATTTGATTTAGACAAGATGGTCGAAGATGATTCAAAAGCTAAGGGAAAGGCTCTTGAATTGGGAAAGCTGCTCGTGGCATATGTAGCGGATGGTGAAGCTCATATGGATAGATTTGATGATGATGTTGAGATGAAGCTTTGCTATGATGATGATGAGGCGAAGCATGATATGAGATAGTCTTGGTCTAATCCAGACGGGATCATTCCAAGCATGTTGATAACTCGGTGAAATGGTTCGAGTTAGAGGATAATGGTTTGCTCGAGAGGCGCTTGAGCTAGTATGGAAATAGTCGTCGAGGAGGATGACTAGAAGGCTGAGATCTCATCGTTGTTGAAGGTTCTAGCAAGCTCAAAGCAAGAGTACGTTGGGCAGATTCGATAGTCCTTGAAGGCTACTGATTGGTAGTCGAGTACTCTGGGCAGATTCGATAGTCCTAGGCACGGGTCACGATGACGTGCGGAGTTATGTCTAGAACCGGGGTTTCCATTAGCCCTTGACGGACGGATGAAAGAATGAGCCGGTCATTCAATTAACGATGATATCGAAGCAATGCTAACAGTGATAGCCAGAGTCATGGATGTTTGGCTGTATCGTCATTTGGTCTCAAGTGCGGTATTTTCTGGGTGCTTATCTGATCTTGGTTTAGGCCTTGGGGGTTTGTACTTGGAAAACATCGCCCTTGACTCGAGTGATAATTGCTTTATTTTAAATTGTATGCTTTGCTATGTTTGCTTCTGCTTAGTGTGTGTCTGAGGGCTATCACTGTAGAAAGAGGTGGAGTGGGAGGGTTGTATTCCTATTCCTTTTCCTTTATGCTCTTTTGGTATGTTGTTAGTTAATTTACCGCTCACTAAGACTGTTGTCTGACTCAAGGCTTTATTTTTTAACTCTTATTGCCTTGGGCTGTTCGTCCATTTTGGGACGAGCAGACTAGGTAGCAGGAGACAGGTGCTGTTCTTGCTTCCCACGATGCTGATGTCGAAGACGAGCTGGAGGCTTGCATATTATCTTCTTACTATATGTACTGGATGTTCCGCTGCTTTGTATAATTCTCTGAGTGATATGTAGTGAGGTTTGATGTATTGACTGTTCAGATGTTTGTATTAAACTATTATGAAGTTTTATTGATGAGATTCTATTCTGTGAAGCTTCACTATATATATATTCTATTGTATTTTGTCCATGCGCTGTGAGTAATACGATAGATTCTGTTGTTTAAATTTACCCTGGCAATCGTCCATGGTCGCCTGGCACACTTTACAGCGCACTATCTCTAGGTTCGGTGCAGGGGTCATGGGCGGTCGTCACATTTGGTATCAGAGCATTGGTTAATCGATTTTACCCAATGCTCGCTGACGTAACTACGTATGAGAGACGTAATTGTATTTTGATGGATGATTACTATATATAATATAGTAGCTTAGTAGAGTTTGAGTCCTTTATGCAGTTGTTTCTTTAGGTGTTCTAATCATTCCTTTTTATAGATATTAAGGATGAGTCGAAGAGGGAGACCAGCTGCTAGGGAAGGCCGTGCTACTGAGGGGGCTGCTGATTATGCTACTATGTTCGAAGCAATGGTGACTTCGATCATGAGAAGGATGCCAGCTCCGAGGCCATCGGTGGATGTTGGAGTTCAAGTTCAAACTCCAAGACCGGTGGATTTTGCTAAGCTGTGTATGGACTACACTGCTCTTAGAGGAAAGGTTTTCTTGGGGACAGAATCAACCATTGAAATCCAAAGGTGGATAGATGCTTGTAGAAGGATCTTTGGTGATTTGGGAATTGAGGATGCGACTAAGAGGAAGTTAGCATCAAGGCAGCTTTAAGGAAGAGCTTCTGATTGGTGGAACTCTATCACTATTGATACTCCGGAGGAAGAGATCACTTGGGAGCAATTCCAAGCCAGATTTGAAGCTAAGTTCATTTCTACTGCTCAGAAGTCTGTTCTGTTCAAGAAGTTTGTGGAACTCAAGCAAAATGGAAGACTAGTTCTTGAGTATGTTTCTGAGTTTGAAGCTTTGTCCAAGTATGCCCGGTCGTATATTGAATCTTCGTATCAGAAGAACGAGAAGTTTGTGACAGGCTTGGACAGTTATCTTAGGAGGCAGTTGGTGGATCATTTGGACGATTCATTTGAGAAGCTTGTGGAGAAAGCCCTCAGGCATGAGAGTCTGTTTCCTAAGGAAGGATCTGTTGTTGCTGTGACCAGGGGAGAGTCTAAACCACAGCAGGGTGGAAACAAGAAGAGGAAGCAGCAGCAGCAAAAGGTAAGGATGGCCAGAAGAAGCCGAAGGGCGAGTTGACTTGCTTCAATTGTCAGCAGAAGGGTCATTTCTCCAGGGATTGCAAGAATCCTAAGGTGCCGATGAAATGCCACAACTGTGACAAGCCGGGGCATATCAAGAGGAATTGTCCAGAACCGAGGAAGGACAAGCAGATTGTGCAAGCTTATGCTTTGGGGGCTGTTCCATCGTCTTCGAAAGCTCCTACCGCTGAAGAGAAAGGAAAGAGTGTGGTGGTTCAAGGTACTCTTTCCATATGTGGTGTTCCAGTTAGAGTGTTATTTGATACTGGGGCGTCGCATTCGTTTGTTTGTAATGAGCTTATAGGCCGGTTGGGTTTAGAACCGGATATTGTTGATAGGCCATTGGTTGTGACTAATCCAGTTGGGGGTTCATCTTATTTGTGTATGATATGCCGTGGTCTGATTGGATCGAGTCATGGTTGCTCTTTTGTTTGTGATTGTTTTGTTCTGAACTTTGCGGGGTTCGGAATTATTTTGGGTATAGACTGGCTAAGGAAGTATGCGGCAAAGGTTGATTGTGAAAGGTTGGAGGTGACAGTCGAGAATGTGGAGGGGCGAAAGATTGTGATACGATGTAAGCATGAAGAAGGCGTCTTCATGAGCTTCATGTATTCGCTGGTTGTTCCACGGGATGGACTGTCATCTGTGCCAATCGCTAATGGATTTGAGGATGTCTTTGACGAGGTCAAAGGGTTACCGCCGCATAGAGAGATCGAGTTTCGTATAGATCTAGTTGAAGGAGCCAGACCTGTTGTGATGCCTCTTAGGCGGATGGCGCCTATGGAACAGCAAGAGTTGAAGGTGCAGGTTGATGATCTTTTGCAGAAAGGATTCATTCGGCGTAGTGTGTCCGAATGGGGTGCACCAGTTGTGTTTGCAACCAAAGCAGATGGATCGTTGAGGTTGTGTGTGGATTATCGTGAGCTGAATAAAGTGACTAAGAAGAACAAGTGTCCATTGCCGAGAATAGATGACTTGTTTGATCAGCTTCATGAAGCTAAGGTGTTTTCTCAGATGGATTTGGCAACGGGATTTCACTAGTTAAGAGTGGCTAAGGATAGTGTGGCGAAGACTGCTTTTAGGACACCATCCGGTTTCTTTGAGTGGCTGGTAATGCCGTTTGGATTGACTAATGCGCCAGCATATTTTGTGGATCTTATGAATAGAGTGTTCAGAGATTAGTTGAGTAAGTTCGTGCTAGTGTTCGTAGATGATATTCTGATTTATTCCAGAACTGAAGAAGAGCACAAGACGCACTTGCGTATTGTTTTGGAAATCTTGCGGAAACATCAGCTGAAGGCTAAGTTTTCGAAGTGTCACTTCTGGAAGAGTGAAGTGAGGTTCTTAGGCCATGTTATCTCTGGAAATGGAATAGCGGTTGATCCCGCCAAGGTGGCAGCGATCCGGGATTGGGGTAGACCTAAGAATGCATCTGATGTGAGAAGTTTTCTTGGATTAGCAGGATATTATCGTCGATTTATCAAAGACTTCTCCAAGGTGGCTGCACCATTGACAGGATTGACGAAAAAGAACCAAGTGTTCAGATGGGAAGATAAGTGTCAGCAAGCTTTCGGAATCCTGAAAGAGCGACTGACAAGTGCTCCTGTTTTGACTATTCCGAGTGGGAATGATGAGATGGTGGTTTACACCGACGCATATGGTACTGGACTTGGAGCAGTACTGATGTAGAGGAATAAAGTTGATGCATATGCAAGTCGACAACTGAAGCCGCATGAAAGGAATTACCCGACTCATGATTTGGAATTAGCGGCGATTGTTTTTGCTCTGAAGATGTGGAGACATTATCTATTAGGAGTTCGATTCGAGTTGTTTACAGATCATAAGTCATTGAAGTATCTTTTCTCCCAAAAGGATTTGAATCTTCGGCTGCAACGGTGGCTAGAGTTTTTGGCATCATATGATTTTGGTATAGCCTATACTCCGGGAAAAGGTAACGCAGTAGCAGATGCGTTAAGTCGAAGACATGCAGGATTGGGAGCCATGTTTTCAGAATGGAAGAGTCTCGAGTATTTAGCTGGATTTGACTTCAGGCCCAGATGTGAATTGGAACCTGAGATGTTGGCAAACTTATCGATAAGACCCACTCTTGTGGAAAGGATTGGCGAGAGCCAAAAGCGAGACGATAAGCTTGTCAAGATTATCCGTGATTTGGAATCTGAATTGGAACCAGAAAAGGATAAAGGATTCGAGGTCGATCGAGAGGGTTGGCTTCGAAAGCAAGGATGACTAGTTGTTCCTGATATAGATGAATTGAGGAGTGAAATTCTAAAGGAAAGTCATCACTCGAAGTTGACAATTCATCCAGGTGGAAATAAGATGTATCGGGATATGAAGAGAACCTACTACTGGGAAGGTATGGAGAAGGATGTTGGAAATTTTATTTCCAAGTGCATGAACTGCCAGTTGATAAAAGCCGAACAGAAGAAGCCAAGTGGATTGCTTCAGCCATTAGAAGTTCCTACATGGAAGTGGGAACAAATATCGATGGATTTTATTGATGGGTTACCTAGAACAAGAACGGGAAATGAAGGGATTTGGGTCATCGTAGATCGTCTGACTAAGAGTGCAAGATTCATTCCTGTTCGATCGACTAGGACTGCATCAAAGTTGGCAGAATTGTATGTTAAGTGGATAGTTCGATTCCATGGTATTCCGAAGAGTATAGTGAGCGATCGAGATCCATTGTTCACTAGTGGATTTTGGAAGAGCTTTCAGGAAGTTTTGGGAACCGAGTTGTGTTTGAGTACAGCTTATCACCCTCAAACTGATGGTCAAACCGAGAGAGTCAATCGAGTTTTGGAAGATCTCCTCAGAGCTTGTGTTTTGGATTTTGGAGGATCATGGGAAGATCACCTTCATTTGGTGGAATTTTCATATAACAACAGTTACCAGTCAAGCATTGGTATGGCACCGTATGAGGCATTGTATGGAAGACCGTGTAACTCTCCGACACGTTGGTTAGAGACCGGAGAAAAGCTGATACTTGGGCCAGAGATGATTCGACAGACTTCAGATTGTATAGAGATCATTCGGCGACGAATGAAGGTAGCCCAAGACCGTCAGAAAAGTTATGCTGATAAGCGTTGAAAGGATTTGGAATTCGACGTAGGTGATATGGTTTTTGTGAAGATTTCTCCACTGAAGAATGTTATTCGATTCGGGAAGAAAGGAAAATTGACTCCGAGATTTGTTGGACCATTCCCGATCATCGAGCGAATTGGAAAGCTCGCCTACAAATTGGTGTTACCAGAGAAGATGTCGAGTGTGCACAATGTTTTTCATGTATCATATCTACGGAAGTATGTGCACGACTCGAATACAGTGGTTTCTGCTGATAGCTGTGAAGATTTCGAAGTTGATCCAGTCGATAGGAGACCTCGTAAGCCGCTTCGTGTTGTGGAAACCGACACGAAACAGCTTAGGAGAAAGATAGTTAAGTTGCTCAAGATACAATGGAGTGATGATGATAACGACTGTACATGGGAGGTGGAAGAGAGGATGAACGCAGCTCATCCTGAACTCTTCAAGGTATGGCCCTAAGGTGTCGTGTCATCTAACGACATTGTAACTTGTTCTAGTTTTAGAATTCTGCATGCTAAGCTAGAATTGGATGCATGGTTTGTTGATTGCTATGGATGGTAGGCATGCAGGATAGTCTTTGATTGCTCTTGTTTGTTTGGAATTTCGGGGGCGAAATTCCTAAGGGGGAGAGAATGTAACGACCCGTATTTTTACGGATCGAAACATCGTAAAACAGTTGACATTTGGTCGCATTGTTGGTAAGTTGTCCAGAGTCTAAGTCCTAGGTCGTATGAAAGCTTGGAGCGACCTAAGAAAGTTGGCGAGTTAAGGGGTAGACGACTTAGTGGAGTGGAGCGACCTAAGGATTAGAACGACCTAAGGAGTTAGGTCGTGTGATAGTTAGGTCGTTTAGAAGATAGGTCGTGTGGTGGCTTAGGTCGTGGGGTAGGTTAGGTCGGTTGGAGCGACCTATAGGATGTTGGCGACCTAAGGTTTTGAGCGACTTAAGGGTTTGCAGCGACCTAAGAGAGCTAGGGAGTTAGCGACCTATAGGAGTTAGCGACCTATAGGAGTTAGTAACCTACAATGGTGAGCGACCTAGTGGTGAGCGACCTAGTAGTGAGCGAGTTAGCATGGTTAGGTCGTTAGACGACCTAAGGAGTTAGGTCATATCCTGGCTAAGTGTTAGGTTGCGTGTGTGTGTTAAGTCGTAGGTTTGTTAGGTCGTTAGGTCGTGGCATTGTTAGGTCGCGATGAAGCGTGTCTGTGTTAGGTCGCAGGAGTGTTAGGTCGTAGAAGCGGTCTGTGTTAGGTCGCTAGGATGCATCCTCGTTAGGTCGTAGGTCGTGGATGCGCGTAGGTCGTTGGATCTGTTAGGTCGCATGGATGCGCATTGTCTTAGGTCGTAAGCTGTTAGGTCGCATGAAGACTTATCGTGTTGAGTCGTTAAGTCGTAGACTGGTAGATCTGTTAGGTCGTAGGGTTTTAGGTCGAAGGGTTTTAGGTCGTAGGGTTTTTAGGTCGTGGACGACCTAACTCCGAGTGAGCGACCTAAAGTGATTTCAGCCTATAAATAGGAGGGTTTTTCTTCATTTTTGGGATCCGGATTTCGAAGCGACGAAGTGCTGCCATTTTGAGAGCTCGACCTCTACACTTCTTCACTTCTTTTCTCCACTCTAATCTAGTGATTCCTTCCATCCAAATCGAAGATCAAATTGAAGATTCAAGAGCTTAGATTGAAGATCTACATCCTTTGAAGAGAGATTTCATCGTTTGAAGCGGATTTGTGATAGATCAAGTTAGATCCTTCGCTGTCCAGATCTGAAGTGTGTTGCTTTGGGGTAGTTTAGGTGATTTGGTGAGTGGTGATTATCTCTCACATGGATCCAAAGGAGTATATCGGATCGTTGGCTTGATTTTGTGCTAAAGTAGTGATTTCCATGCATTTTCCTAATCCTAAGTATAGATCCATATAGATCCATTGTTCATAATGATTTGGCATCCATTTTACAACATGTTAACCTATGCAAGTTCATTCATCAAGATTATAGAGATATTGCTCATGTTTTCATGCTTGTTAGACTTTTGACTCTTTAATTATGAAATTGCCATTATTGTTATAATTGTCTATTTAGATCATATTTGAATGCTTGTTTACTTGGATTAATGTTTGACTTGATTGATTGCTATGCATTAGATGATTGATGATTTGATTTAGACAGGATGGTCGAAGATGATTCAAAAGCTAAGGGAAAGGCTCTTGAATTGGGAAAGCTGCTCGTGGCATATGTAGCAGATGGTGAAGCTCATATGGATAGATTTGATGATGATGTTGAGATGAAGCTTTGCTATGATGATGATGAGGCGAAGCATGATATGAGATAGTCTTGGTCTAATCCAAACGGGATCATTCCAAGCATGTTGATAACTCGGTGAAATGGTTCGAGTTAGAGGATAATGGTTTGCTCGAGAGGCGCTTGAGCTAGTATGGAAATAGTCGTCGAGGAGGATGACTTGAAGGCTGAGATCTCATCGTTGTTGAAGGTTCTAGCATGCTCAAAGCAAGAGTACGTTGGGCAGATTCGATAGTCCCTGAAGGCTACTGATTGGTAGTCGAGTACTTTGGGCAGATTCGATAGTCCTAGGCACGGGTCACGATGACGTGCGGAGTTATGTCTAGAACCGGGGTTTCCATTAGCCCTTGAGCCGGTCATTCAATTAACGATGATATCGAAGCAATTCTAACAGTGATAGCCAGAGTCATGGATGTTTGGTTGTATCGTCATTCGGTCTCAAGAGCGGTATTTTTTGGGTGCTTATCTGATCTTGGTTTAGGCCTTGGGGGTTTGTACTTGGAAAACATCGCCCTTGACTCGAGTGATAATTGCTTTATTTTAAATTGTATGCTTTGCTATGTTTGCTTCTGCTTAGTGTGTGTCTGGGGGCTATCACTGTAGAAAGAGGTGGAGTGGGAGGGTTGTATTCCTATTCCTTTTCCTTTATGCTCTTTTGGTATGTTGTTAGTTAATTTACCGCTCACTAAGACTGTTGTCTGACTCAAGGCTTTATGTTTTAACTCTTATTGCCTTCGGCTGTTCGTCCATTTTGGGACGGGCAGACTAGGTAGCAGGTGACAGGTGCTGTTCTTGCTTCCCACGATGCTGATGTCGAAGACGAGCTGGAGGCTTGCATATTATCTTCTTACTATATGTACTGGATGTTCCGCTGCTTTGTATAATTCTCTGAGTGATATGTAGTGAGGCTTGATGTATTGACTGTTCAGATGTTTGTATTCAACTATTATGAAGTTTTATTGATGAGATTCTATTCTGTGAAGCTTCACTATATATATATTCTATTGTATTTTGTCCATGCGCTGTGAGTAATACGATAGATTCTGTTGTTTAAATTTACCCTGGCAATCGTCCATGGTCGCCTGGCACACTTTACAGTGCACTATCTCTAGGTTCGGTGCAGGGGTCATGGGCGGTCGTCACAGATCGAGATTCACTCACCTTTGTCGAAGCGAAGATGAGCACGGTGAAGGCAACGTCGATCGACAGAGCAGGCAACGACCTTCGATCGAGCTACAAAAGTCGGCAGAAGCCCTAGTTTTTCGAACTAACGAACGAAGAAAATTGTGGCCGCCATCCTTTTCGTTTGTATTATTTTAGGGTTATGAATGGAAAATGAAAGAGAGGGGATCGGGTTTGCCAAAAGAAACGAAGAGGGGAACCGGTTATACCCTTCAATATTTATCACAACATCACAAAGAAACGTGGGCTAAATTTCATTTAAAGCCCACATACCCTTTATCAAATTATTAAAAGAATTTAAACCTGATTTAAAAAGAATCAACCGATTAAAACTGCAATAGCAATTAACAACCGATTTAATCATCTTTTGACGATAAATAATTGTTGTAAAACTCTGGGATGTTACAGACTCCCCTCCTTATAAAAATTGCGTCCCCGCAATTTTCATAATTAAAGTTGTCAATAACAATTATTTTTCTAACATAAACTGGTTAAGCTAAAAAAATAAGGTCAAGAACACAAATGCCAAAGAAATCTTTTAATTCCATAAAAGAAATTCACACATTCTCAACGAAATCTAACTATCAATAGATAATCAGAAAACAACGAAACTGAACAAATGTAATTATCAGCAATATTCAATTATTAATTAGATAATTAGAATACAGAAATCACAAAACAGCAATATCTAATTATCGATACGAAAATTAGAAGATAGCAAAATCTAATTATCAACAAAGATAATTATAAAACACAAATCACAATTCGCAAAACTGCAATTATCTAGTTATCAACCAGATAATTTAAAAACAACTCTTATCTAATCACCAAAACGATAATCAGAATTCTCAAATCAACAAATATTAAATTATCAAAAACGATAATCAAATCTCAAATAAAAAATATTCAATTATAAAAAACGATACTTAAATCTCAAATCAACAAATATTTAATTATCAAAAACGATAATTAAATCTCAAATCAACAAATATTTAATTATCAAAAACGATAATCAAATCTCAAATCAACAAATATCTAATTATCACAAACGATAATCAGAAACAACAAATATCTAATTATCAAAAACGATAATCAGAAATAACAAATATCCGATTATCAAAAACGATAATCAGAAACAACAAATATGCGATTATCAAAAACGATAATCAGAAACAACAAATATCCGATTATCAAAAACGATAATCAGAAACAACAAATATCCGATTATCAAAAACGATAATCAGAAACAACAAATATCCGATTATCAAAACGATAATAAGAACTCTCAAATCAACAAATATTTAATTATCAAAAACGATAATCAAATCTCAAATCAACAAATATCTAATTATCACAAACGATAATCAGAAATCAAATCAACAAATATCTAATTATCACAAGCGATAATCAGAAATCAAATCAACAAATATCTATTTATCACAAACGATAATCAGAAACAACAAATATCTAATTATCAAAAACGATAATCAGAAACAACAAATATCCGATTATCAAAAACGATAATCATAAACAACAAATATCCGATTATCAAAACGATAATCAGAACTCTCAAATCAACAAATATTTAATTATCAAAAACGATAATCAAATCTCAAATCAACAAATATCTAATTATCACAAACGATAATCAGAAATCAAATCAACAAATATCTAATTATCACAAGCGATAATCAGAAATCAAATCAACAAATATCTAATTATCACAAACGATAATCAGAAACAACAAATATCTAATTATCAAAAACGATAATCAGAAATCTCAAATCAACAAATATCTAATTATCACAAACGATAATCAAATCTCAAATATCTAATTATCACAAGCGATAATCATATTTCAAATCAGCAAATATTTATTTATCAAAACGATAATCAAATCTCAAATCAACAAACATTTAATTATCAAAAATGATAATCAAATTTCAAATATCTAATTATCACAAGCGATAATCAGAAACAACAAATATCCGATCATCAAAAATGATAATCAGAAACACCAATTATTCAATTATCAAAAACGATAATCAAATCTCAAATATCTAATTATCACAAGCGATAATCAGAAACAACAAATATCTAATTATCACAAGCGATAATCAGAAGCAGCAAATATCCGATTATCAAAAACGATAATCAGAAACAACAAATATCTAATTATCATAAGTGATAATCGAAAGCAACAAATATCCGATTATCAAAAACGATAATCAAAAACAACAAATATCTAATTATTGATACGATAATTAAATCTCATAACATCAGATATCTAATTACCTGCAGATAATTAGAAACAACAAATATCTAGAAATCAATTAAGAAGACTAGAAAATCAACATAAAAGCTTGGATCGATCCCATCAGATGGCGAGTTTTTAGTTCGCCGCACGTGCATCAACAAATGGCCGAAGGCTACCAAGTACTCAACATAATTTTTGGCACCCAACAAATGACCCGAAGGTCCGCAGAGTGACCCGAAGGTCTAGTACTGGTATTTGACCCGAAGGTCCATCATATGACCCGAAGGTCCAACATATGACCCGAAGGTCCATCATAGTGGCTCGAAAGCACACAAAAGCATCCGAATCGTCAAAACAGCAGAAGTTTCAATTAACGAGTCCAGAATTAACCGAAATAGCAAACGCACATGTCCCATACCACGTGTTTTATTAAATCGTTTGATTCTCTTCATCGTTTCCTTGAAAGTGCAAAATTGTGTATTTTGTAAAAATACATTTTACATTCTCAAATGGACAAGTCCGAAATTAAGCGAATCAGTAAAAGAAAGGGGTTATAGTCCTCGATTTTGCTGAAACGTTTAAATCACTTCCTCATTCTTTTGAAAGCGCAAACTGTAAAATTCCTGAAAACAATTTTATTTATTTTATAAAATAACAATTCACATTCTCAACTGGACAAGTCCGGAGTTAAGCGAATCAGTAAAAGAAAGGGGTCATAGTCCTCGATTTTGCTGAAATGTTTAAGTCGCTTCCTCATTCTTTTGAAAGCGCAACTATTAAAAATTTTTATAAAACAATTCTCATTTTAAAACGATTTTCCAATCACGTGATTAAAGCAACAACATCAGTAGCAATTTCGAAAAGAAAATTGTACTTCCCAAAACATCGTAAAACGAATCTCAAAATCAGCATTGCGGAATAACCGCTTGAAAATCCACTTTTAAAAATTTGACGGTTACTGAAGTTGAAGCGACAGTAATCTTTAAACGTCAAAATCTCATCAAAATAATTCGCATCAAAATATTACACCAGTGAATTTTCATTCATAAAAATGTCACAAAACATCGTGCTTCAAAAATTTAGCACCGATGTAAAAATCCCGTTATAAAGATAACGGCAACAAAATACGTTCAAACCAAACATCGGTTCAACGTAAAATAAATGCAGTAACGTGCAACTCAAATTTGTACGTACTACAAAATGAACAAAGAAATCATTCGAATGTATCTTCAATGAAGATAATTCAAAACAACACAAATCTAATCAATATATGATTAGCATAAAAGAAAACCAGCAAAAATCTCAATAAAAATCACATAACTGCAATCGTTTCGAATCCTCAATTCGGATTCGAAATTCTCAAAGAAACAAAATAAACACAGCTATGTGAACAACAAATGAAATTTATTTCAATTTCATATTTTGATTTTTAAATCAAAAAGATTATCAGTTGTACTCAGCGAAGACAGTTTCACTGTTTCTGCTGTGCACTCTGATAAACAGAACACAATTTAATCAAATCAACAAAACACAATTTCACTTTTATTTTTAAATAAAGATATTTAAAAATTTCATCAAAATTTCAAAACTTTAGTTTTGACTCAAAGCACAAATAAAACATCGACCAATAGTTGTAACACATGTTCTATCCAAGTTATGTTTTATATTATGTCCATAAAACCCAAGCTCTGATACCAATTGGGACGCCCCACCTCTATGCTCACAATAACAAAGAGTATTAAAAGAAATACTGTCTGTTATTACGAAGAATAAAGCTGGATAGGAGCGGCCATCCGTAGTTGGCCTTACACTAGTATTGGTTACCTCGATAGGAGTGGTATATATTTTTCTTTTTTCGTCTCTTATCTATTTACTCCCATTGACATACCCAATTCTAGTATAAAAGGAACTACGACGGTTCATAATAGTCTAGGACAATGTATATAATAATAACACAGATAATAAAATGCGGAACACAGATAACAAAAGATCTCATATATATATATATATATATAACTGATGTCAGTTACAATACATTTGA
Organism: Allium fistulosum; assembly: GCA_030737815.1. Taxonomy (NCBI): domain Eukaryota; kingdom Viridiplantae; phylum Streptophyta; class Magnoliopsida; order Asparagales; family Amaryllidaceae; genus Allium; species Allium fistulosum. The sequence goes on along the minus strand of CM060902.1, from coordinate 728,192,616 downwards.
CACAATACATATGATACAAACTACAACTGTCGACTCTGGAAGTTATATATACAAGTACATTATCGACTAATATACATGAATACATATCAACCTATACTATGACATGACTACTCCAAAAGATATGAAAAGTCTTCATAGCTCAAACAGCAATCCAAAGCAAGATATCTACAACCTGAAATAACTCGGGTCTGACCCGAGTATTAAATGCAAAAGAAAATAATACACGGGTCAGTCTAATTCAAACTCAGTTATTAATGCACAGAAGCAATAATAATAAATATCAAATAGACGACAGTCACAGAAATCTCGTATATCCAACTCCTCGATAAGAGAATCGGATAACAGCAGATATAACACTAAACAGTGTTAAACAACAAATCAGCAAATCCAAATCATCAACAAAGACAAATAAAAAGGATTATCAATGAAGATAATTTAGAAATAACAAAATTGTCTAAACGACAATTAACACAAAATCCAACTATTAAATAATTAATTAGAAACTCAGAATCTAATTATCGAATAGATAATTAGACACAACAAAATGATCGAATCAAACCAAATCAAAATGCAACTTCAAAATATTGAATTGAACCCACGAAACAATTCAAACACTTGAAATTTCCCACAAAACGAAAATTCAGTGTGGCTGTAGTACACGCACGCGTGTACTGCCTCGCCACAACCGTGATGAAATACATGAAAATTCAATGAAAGTCACAACCGAACACAAGGTCAAACCCAAAAATCGGGTTCAACTCAAGTTTATTCGAACAACAAATCCGAATGTAATCAAGTGGTCAAAACAGCTACAGACAGTCTCAATTGAAAGGTCACAGTGAAGACTGTGCACAACTAAATAATTTACACAAGTGATGCACATGCCACAATCAATGATGAGGCAAGGCAATATGGACCAAACTTATATGCAAACCCAGTTGTACACAAATTAATGTGCAAAACGAACTGCACATGACACAAGTTAATCAAAAAACCAACAAAGTGTAGAGGTCAACTTACTGACCAGTCAAGTAAGTGCACACAAGCACTAAGGTATGCATCAAAACAAAGTACACAAGTGCACCCACACAGTGGTATAAACTGGTGAAGTATGCAAGTGAATCATAAACCAAGTACACCAAAGATACAACTTATAAGCAACTGTAACACTGGACAATGCAAGTGATACAACATTCTATCAAAATGAAAGAGGTAAACACAATTAGTGTCAAGGCTGAAGCAAGCCAAAATTCATGAAATCAGAGAGAGTGGAGCCAAAAATCATAAAATGCAGATCAATTGAACTAGACAAGGAATAGTTCAAATCAAGTGAAGTTTATCACCCACATGGCCAAGTACAATAATGACCAAAATCAACTAAGGCAAAACTTCATACACAAATACAATTGCAGCCTTCACTTGAATACAAGAGCAAACTGCAACCAGGACTGCAGCCACCACTTGAATATAAGGGAGCTAGTACAAAGTACAACAAATCAACTTTCAATTATCACAAAGGCACAGAGGCACAATGAAACTGCATGCACATATCAAAACATATAAACCAGCCAAACGAATGGACTAGTCGAAACAAAGTAATAAGACCGACTACAGAAGCAAGTCTCGACCAAATACATAACCAAAATAGATTAATGTATGCAAAGAGCTATAGACCAGAAAATAGTGCCAACATGATCAGAGTTGCAGACCAACAAAAAAGAAACTCACAATAATGCAATAACATACGTACATAAATGTATGTATACTGAAAGCAACAGAAATGCACAAACACTACAGGTATGAAGAATAGCAAAAGTCGACAATGCAAACAAGAGACAATAAAAGAAAGCCTCATCATCAACATGACTAGACTCGAGTGTTAGTGAAGTGCACCTGACTGGAACAAATGCCACTGTGATCTCGACAAATCGAGACAAGCCAGTGCAAGCACTCAAGTATCAATTTTGATCAAAAACAGAGAATACAAATCAATGATATATTATCACAAAACTCAAGCAGAACCAGTTCAATATGCTAAGCATAGGAGACAAAGACACATATATATATGAAACAGTGTGACAACAATCATATATATACAACATGAATGCATATATATGTATATATGAAGCTATGCCACGGTATGCTACAAAAGTAATGGAACTGCAGTTTCAACCCAAAGTGGGCAGGGCATTGAAAAATGTTTCAAAGCTAAATCCAAAACGAAATCCGCAGTTCAAAATCAAAGTCAAGTAGAAACCAAAATATCATCACAAGTCACCATGGTCTCAGTCAAAACTATGCCGAAGCCAACATAAATCAATTGCCAGAATTTCGAACCAGGTGAACCAGGGAATCAATGCTATATCAAAGCAATTTATCAACATCAAACTAATATATACGAACGCAACAAAGTGCCTGAATCCTTCATCCTTGAACAGATGGTACAGTTCGAATATAAAATCAAGACCGAAGTCAAATGAAAATCAAACCGTGATGGTCACGAGATACAACCGTGCCGAGGTAACCAAAAAACATGAAATCATCAACATTCAACCAAAATGAATGGCCAACAAATCAGAGGGACCGGGGCCAACAAGTATATCACATGTTCAAAAACATTAACGAAGTTAACCAAAGGCAACAACGAACCAGAAGATGTCAGATAAATCTCAAGCAACAACATACATCGAATCGGCATGCAAAATGAATCGACAACTCAACAATTAAAAGGAACGAAAATCATAAAATTCGAATGAATCAGATGTGAGTGAGATCGAGATTCACTCACCTTTGTCGAAGCGAAGATGAGCACGGCGAAGGCAACATCGATCGACAGAGCAGGCAACGACCTTCGATCGAGCTACAAAAGTCGGTAGAAGCCCTAGTTTTTTGAACTAACGAACGAAGAAAATTGTGGCCGCCATCCTTTTCATTTGTATTATTTTAGGGTTACGAATGGAAAATGAAAAAGACGGGACCGGGTTTGCCAAAAGAAACGAAGAGGGGAACCGGTTATACCCTTCAATATTTATCACAACATCACAAAGAAACGTGGGCTAAATTTCATTTAAAGCCTGCATACCCTTTATCAAATTATTAAAAGAATTTAAACCTGATTTAAAAAGAATTCAACCGATTAAAACTGCAATAGCAATTAACAACTGATTTAATCGTCTTTTAACGATAAATAATTGTTGTAAAACTCCTGGTTGTTACAGGTTTAAATTGATATAAACATATTTATTACTTGTATCACATTTTTAAACCATAGTTTTCAACATAGAATTCCATTCCTTATTTTGAATTCAAATTCAAATTGAATTATTTAAATTTCAAGATATTCAAAATATCTTTAAAACTCCTTTCAAATGCTTTAACATTTAATCCAAATCCATTTCCAAAATCAATTGAAATTAAAATTTCAATTACAAAAACATTAAATTTAAATCATTTGTGACTTAACCGATTTCCTCGTGAAATCCATATTTGTGTGTGTAAAATTGTGGTCCAGGGGTTTTACACAATAGTGCAACATCATTCAATCATCACAGATTAAGATACAAAAATATAGTTGATAAGCGGTATAACTATAACGTTTATCTTTTATTCACAGATCACAGATATATATATATATATATATAAATTACATTCATCAAAGCTTGAATTAAAATAATTCATATCACACAACATCACATAGTAGGGATATCAAACAATTCAACCATTCAATCAAGTCCAAACATTCACAAGTAATTTTTTTTTATTTATCGACTGATTAATTTAAATCAGATGTATTACTTATGAACAAATTATCAGATCCGGGTTAATTATCATAAGTTAATCACCAATTATTTCTTAATCACTTGATTAATTAATTAACATTTAATAGATTAATTTTTCTCAAATTAATTACCTTAATCCATTTATCACATTATCCTTAAATCAATTATTGCTTAATCACTTGATTAATCAACTTTAATCATTAATTAAATATTTAATTAATCATCCTTAATTCACAAATTAATTATTCCTTAATTAATTAATCTTTAAACCTCAATTAATTAATTTAAACCTCTAATCACTTATTTAATTAATCCAAATCATTAATTAATTAAATAAATAAATTATCCATTTTAATTAACTTAATAATTAATGAATTACAAATTATCATTGTATCTTCATTAACTTAAAACAAATCTCATTTTTTATTAATGATTTTTTATCACTTATAAACATGTTTGAAAACATTCATTTTATTTCAAACTCTAAAATTCAAACTCAGACTCATGTCCAAGCTTCAGATTTTGTTTTAATTTTACCTAAATCTGTCTTTTACAAATCAGATTCAAAGTTTTAATTTCAACTTCTTTTAAATTGCTTAACACCTTAAGGTTATGGAAACATATTTGAAATAAATTAAAACTTTGTTTTATAACTAAGTTTCAAACTATATTTAAATTTTCATTCAAACTTTGATTTATATCCTTAGTTTAAACTTGATTCATAATTTTAAAATTACATTTAAAATTTTCAAAAGAACAACATAGCGGGTTCTGTTTTTATTTAAACCTGGAATTTCACATACCCGAGACTAACCTATTTTGCTTCAAGACCAAAGATGGAAAGCTTCGAGTAAACACTCAAGCTACTCGAGACCAATACGCGAACACCCTGTTCCATCCCCAACTAACAAAACTTCCTAGATCACAAGAGCTAGTGCACGTACATGTGCACGACGTCGTCTCACACCTCCAGTCATCGCCACTACATCGAGCAAGTCGACGATCATCTCCAGACCATTCTCCGACCATCTAAGCGTCGTAGTATTCTCGAAATCGAATTCGAGCTCGAACTTGAAACCCGGAACATGAAGCTGGAATTTCTCCCAAACCTGGAACGGCGTCGTTCTCGCCACCACGACCACCATAAGGTCAACGACTCCGGCCAACTACTCGTCTATGACCAAGCTACCATCACCCAAAACCAAGTAGCACTCGATCGATTGACGACGATGAACGAATCAATAAACTAATTAACCTCGTCAAAACTATGAGTTAAACCCTAAATTTGTCTCGTCCTTTCAATTCGTGCAATAGAAAAATTATTCGACAATTTTCCTGAAATCTTCATTGATCAAACCTGCTTCGCGCAAAATTTCAATATCCAATCTTGGATCGATCATCAGAAAATGGTTAAAAAGCATATTTTGTTCAAATATGAACCACACCTAGAATACTTAACTAAAAATCATCATATTAGTTTTAAAAATCCTATCTTTAAACGTTTATTCAAGTTATATAATCAAATCAGTAATTTTAAATTTTCAAATTAATAATATAATTTCTTATTTACTGTAAAACTAAATTTTCAGAGTCAATATCTCAATATCCAGCTTAAAAAAATTTTGGACCATAATTTAAGTTTAAACAAACTTGTTTTGTTTGAAACTTTAAGCCGAATAATGGCTAGATGAAGATGTGTTTAATTTTATAGCTTATGGTCACTCTGTAACCAGAAACCAGAAGAAACAGACCATTTCAAACCACACAATGAAATAGATATATACAGAATTACTTATTTAAAAATGTACAGCAAAGCACAAAATTATTGATGAAACAGATGCACATGTTTATGTTTAAAATGATATGTTTACTCACCTCATTTTCCAGAAAGAAGAATAGAGTTTTTCCAGATTTTTGAACAGGCTGAAGAACTGCTAGCTGAAACTCTATTTTTTTCTTTTTTGATCTCTAGGTTGTGTTGAATTGTTTCAGTTGTTTGAGTTGCATTTGTTTATAGTTTGAAATGGATTTTTACTTAACTTAGAATAGACGAACTTGAAATGAAGATGATGGAAAGAAATGAAGTTTACAGTGTGTTCATTTGTTTAGTACTGGGTGATAAATTTGTACAGGGTTATTAATTTTCTTTTGTACCAAATAGGCAGAGATATTTTCCTTTTGTTGGCTGATATGATTTTGGGTGGTGGCTACATTAATTAACTTGTACAAAAATATATATTTATTTATCTTCCTTCACCTCAGTTGTACAATATATGAGATAATTTGATGTGGCTTCCTTTGCAAGCTTCTCACTTTATATATTTTGTTTTCCTTTTTTTCAAGTGTTTCATACTTTTACAATACACACTTGTATGTATTTTTATTTTTCTTTCATTTTGTAATGTCACTTTAAAATACAAATAAATTTCCATTTTAATTGTTGTTAGATTTTACACTTATGTTTACATATTAGTAAGATATATTTTAGAAATTCAAATTATTTAACCCATATTTTATTTGAATTTAGAGAAACTCAAATTTTTTTACCAATTAATTATTCAAAAATTAAATTAATTATCAATTTAAATATATATAAAATCCGGGGTCGTTACAGACTTCCCCCCTTAAAAGAATTTCGTCCTCAAAATTTGCCAAGGAGACACGAAGATAGATGAAGAATATTTCATCAAATCAACTGAATATCTACTCTGAATTTGGCTTACCAAATCAGAATATCAATAATAGATACAAGAATGAATCTGTTTTTTTTCTACAAGATACTCGGGTTATCCAGATCTACAAAGTATACAGTGGCATTGGTCAGTTCGAAGGGATAACTAACCATTCGTAGAATATATCCGGACCCAAATTATATTCATATATCTGTCTATTTTTAGGTACAATTTCAAAACTTATAGTCTAGAAACCAAGGTATACCTATCAACCATAGCAACCAAAGCAACCAATTCATTCAAACAAACAATTCTGGCCTATTTGGAGTTTATGTCCCATGCAAATATATCAAATCTCCTTCCTGGATCTACCAGGAACTATCAAAGAATTGAGAAAATATGACGAACAAAAGAGATTGATAGAGAAAAGACTGTTTCCTTGTTGTTACAGGGTATTGACCAATTCGTGGTGGTATTCCCCTGTCCCCTATCTCATCCTCTTCTTACACTCATACTTACTATCAGTGGATAGTAAGAGAATTTACTGAGGCATACGGACAATAATCTTAGGGATTACTCATTCTAGGGTATATTTCACCCTATCTCTAATGAGCTAGTTAATGTGTTATATTAGCTAAAGTTTAACCTTCAGCTCTGATACCACTGTAAAGATCCCGGACTCGGCCTTCGAAAATCGGCACCCGTACTTCACTTGTACTCAAATGCCGTAGATTCAAACGCCGAATCTGGCTCCCCGGAGCTTATAACACCATTAAGTATAACAACACAGCGGAAGAAAGAAAACAATGATATCATATACAACTCCAATGAATACAATATCCATAATGATATACAACAATGATATCTATATGATACAACAATATCAGAGATAAATAATGATACAGCGGAAATAACATAAGTGATAACTCCAAATGATCAGTCAAAAGAGAATGAGACCAATAAGTCCAACATCAGCTCGAACCACCATCACGTTGCACCAAGCTAAGCAACGTCAGTCATGCGTGAACTCCAAAACTGAACTAGCTCCAGATAATCTACTAAACCTGACTATCTGAAAAACCCAACTCTAGACTGCCCGTGTGGAAAATTATGGGCACCCAGAGTTTAGGAAGGGAACAATAAACTCCCAGTCAGTCATGGGACTGGTGTGAGTAACAAAAATAGTTTATCTTTAAAACAAACAACAAAAGAATTTTAAACATTGAAACCCGCAATGCTTTTTTGGAAAATGAAACTACCATATGACCTCCCGCCACACACACAATGCAAATGCAGAATTGGAGGAGATTTCTTCTTTTGATAGTCAAACATGCTTACTACGCAAATTCATTGGATATTATTATTAATGCATAGTGGAAAACATTTCAAAAGTATAATATTAATCTTTGCCAGCATACACATTTCGAACTATGCCTACTATAGCTACTATGTTCAATAGCAGGTTACCGCCACATTCCATAGCAGGTTATACAACTAAAACCGTACAAGGTTCATATTGTTTCTTTGGATTTACAACAAATGGTCAGGCTAAGGAACTTCCTACTGCCACATGGGTACGCCTCTGGCGGGACGTCCCGAGAACCTAACCGGATCTCTGCCAACAAAAGGCCGGGTTACCTCTTACACTAGGTAACTACTACTCGATTATGCCACCCCCCGGTCCTTTGGGACCTTTATCCGAGGCCTCGATCACACAGCAACAATCACACAGTAAATGATATTGGAACAACCACATAGGTTAAATACCAGGGCTCCATACCTGATACCACCCTTTTCCAGAAGGAAATGACATACCCTAATGGGAGCGACCCTCATAACCTTGCCACATCTTTCCTGTTTTGACCATTTCCGGTTTGTGAGGTCCGATGAGGTCTCGTCCACAAGGCTACGCTTTTTCACAAAGCCATGATTTGATCACAAATGATCAATGAATGATCATCAACACACAGCAACACTCAGCATGCCACATTACCAAATTGGGAGTATATCACTAATAACCTTCAACTACATAACCTCTGAGCTCGTACGTCTCAGAGAAGGGTATTAAGCTAAGAGAATAAATTCTCTGCCACCAAACATAAATGTATTTGAAAGAAATCAGCTTTATATCTCAAAGTGTAATGTTAGACATACAACCATACAAGTCTGTTCCGGGTTCGAACAGAACCGAAGGCACTTCCGAAGAAGACCTTGCAATCCGGGTATTCACAATCCCGATCAGACTTCCCATCACTTAGGGGATCTCTATATCGGGCGCTACCCAGTGCAGAGAAAATTGATAGGTTATCCTATCGTTTTCACAAATACCCGGTCTTCAACACCGGTCTTCAATTGCTATCCATATACGACGTATCACTTATTCAAAATGGGTTATATGACACAAAGGTCCTCTCCTGGCTAAACCGAATAGTGAGCGTAATATTTAAAAACATATGGATAATGGGATTTCAATTAAGTCACGACTTATTATCCAAAACTCTTCTTTCAAATGGTTTAAACAAATTACCATTTTAATTTTTTTAAACAAAAAGATTCAATTCACAAAGTTCACCCAGTTTCACAAAGATCTATTCATAGATTTTCAAATCGATTTACATTTCAATTTTGAATTAACTCATTAAATCTTTAAAACAAAGATTTAACTGATAGCTTTCAAAACAATTCCATTTCGACCTTTATACAAAAGGTACACCTTATTAATTTCAAAAAAAAGTTCAACAATCTTTCACAAAGATTTATTTATAACTTGGAAAACCATTTTCATCTCAAACTTGAGATTCTTTTGACACAAATTGGAAACTCATTCATTATATGAAAGCTTCTATTATTTGAAAACAAATAGTTTTCATTTCGGAAAATCTGATCTCATTTATACAAGTTAAACCGCTAGGGTTAAATTCAAATTCTCAAAACCATACTTTTAAAATGGTTTAAATTCATATAAACACATTTATAACTTGTATCACATTTTTAAACCATAGTTTTCAACATAGAATTCCATTCCTTATTTTGAATTCAAATTCAAATTGAATTATTTAAATTTCAAGATATTCAAAATAGCTTTAAAACTCCTTTCAAAAGCTTTAACATGTAATCCCAATCCATTTCCAAAATCAATTGAAATTAAAATTTTAATTTCAAAAACATTAAATTTAAATCATCTGTGACTTAACCGATTTCCTCGTGAAATCCATATTTGTGTGTGTAAAAGTGTGGTCCAGGGTTTTACACAATAGTGCAACATCATTCAATCATCACAGATTAAGATACAAAAATATAGTTGATAAGCGGTATAACTATAATGCTTATCTTTTACTCACATATCACATATCACAGATATATATATATATATATATATATATATATAAATTACATTCATCACAGCTTGAATTAAAACAATTCATATCACACAGCATCACATAGTAGGGATATCAAACAATTCAACCATTCAGTCAAGTCCAAACATTCACAAGTAATTTTTTTTATTTATCGACTGATTAATTTAAATCAGATGTATTACTTATGAACAAATTATCAGATCCGGGTTAATTATCATAAGTTAATCACCAATTATTTCTTAATCACTTGATTAATTAATTAACCTTTAATAGATTAATTTTCCTCAAATTAATTACCTTAATCCATTTATCACATTATCCTTAACTCGATTATTGCTTAATCACTTGATTAATCAACTTTAATCATTAATTAAATATTTAATTAATCATCCTTAATTCACAAATTAATTATTCCTTAATTAATTAATCTTTAAACCTCAATTAATTAATTTAAACCTCTAATCACTTATTTAATTAATCCAAATCATTAATTAATTAAATAAATAAGTTATCCATTTTAATTAACTTAATAATTAATGAATTACAAATTATCATTGTATCTTTATTAACTTAAAACAAATCTCATTTTTTATTAATGATTTTGTTATCACTTATAAACATGTTTGAAAACATTCATTTTATTTCAAACTCTAAAATTCAAACTCAGACTCACGTCCAAGCTTCAGATTTTGTTTTAACTTTACCTAAATGTGTCTTTTACAAATCAGATTCAAAGGTTTAATTTCAACTTCTTTTAAATTGCTTAACACCTTAAGGTTATGGAAACAAATTTGAAATAAATTAAAACTTTGTTTTCTAACTAAGTTTCAAACTATATTTAAATTTACGTTCAAACTTTGATTTATATCCTCAGTTTAAACTTGATTCATAATTTTAAAATTACATTTAAAATTTTCAAAAGAACAACAGAGCAGGTTCTGTTTTTATTTAAACCTGGAATTTCACATACCCGAGACTAACCTATTTTTCTTCGAGACCAAAGCTGGAAAGCTTCGAGTAAACACTCAGGCTACTCGAGACCAATACGCGAACACCCTGTTCCATCCCCAACTAACAAAAATTCCCAGATCACAAGACCTAGTGCACGTACACGTGCACGACGTCGCCTCGCACCTCCAGTCGTCGCCACTACATCGAGCAAGTCGACGATCATCTCCAGACCATTCTCCGACCATCTGAGCGTCGTAGTATTCTCGAAATCGAATTCGAGCTCGAACTTGAAACCAAGAACCTGAAGCTAGAATTTCTCCTAAACCTGGAACGGCGTCATTCTCGCCACCACGACCACCAGAAGGTCAACGACTCCGGCCAACTACTCGTCTACGACCAAGCTACCATCACCCAAAACCTAGTAGCAGTCGATCGATTGACGACGACGAATGAATCAATAAACTAAACCTCGTCAAAACTATGAGTTAAACCCTAAATTTGTCTCGTCCTTTCAATTCGTGCAATAGAAAAATTATTTGACAATTTTCCTGAAATCATCGTTGATCAAACCTGCTTCACGTAAAATTTCAGTATCCAATCTTGGATCGATCATCAGAAAATGGTTAAAAAGCATATTTTGTTCAAATATGAACCGCACCTAGAATACTTAACTAAAAATCATCATATTAGTTTTAAAAATCCTATCTTTGAACGTTTATTCAAGTTATATAATCAACTCAATAATTTTAAATTTTCAAATTAATCATATAATTTCTTATTTACTGTAAAACTAAATTTTCAGAGTCAATATCTCAATATCCAGATTAAAACAAATTTTGGACCATAATTTAAGTTTAAACAAACTTGTTTTGTTTGAAACTTTAAGCAGAATAATGGCTAGATGAAGATGTATTTAATTTTCTAGCTTATGGTCACTCTATAACCATAAACAAGAAGAAACAGACCATTTCAAACCATACAATGAAATAGATATATATAGAATTACTTATTTAAAAATGTACAGCAAAGCACAAAATTATTGATGAAACAGATGCACATGTTTAAGTTTAAAATGATATGTTTACTCACCTCATTTTCCAGAAAGAAAATAGAGTTTTTCCAGATTTTTGAATAGGCTGAAGAACTACTAGCTGAAACTCTATTTTTCTTCTTCTTTGATCTTTGGGTTGTGTTTAATTGTTTCAGTTGTTTGAGTTGCATTTGTTTATAGTTTGAAATGGATTTTTAGTTAACTTAGAATAGACGAACTTGAAATGAAGTTTACAGTGTGTTCATTTGTTTAGTACCGGGTGATAAATTTGTATAGGGTTATTAGTTTTCTTTTGTACCAAATAGGCAGAGATATTTTCCTTTTGTTGGCTGATATGATTTTGGGTGTTGGCTACATTAATTAACTTGTACAAAAATATATATTTATTTATCTTCCTTCACCTCGGCTGTACAATATATGAGATAATTTGATGTGGCTTCTTTTGCAAGCTTCTCACTTTATATATTTTGTTTTCCTTTTTTTCAAGTGTTTCATACTTTTACAATACACACTTGTATGTATTTTTATTTTTCTTTCATTTTGTAATGTCACTTTAAAATACAAATAAATTTCAATTTTAATTGTTGTTAGATTTTACACTTATGTTTACATATTAGTAAGATATATTTTAGAAATTCAAATTATTTAACACACATTTTATTTGAATTTAGAGAAACTCAAATTTGTTTACCAATTAATTATTCAAAAATTAAATTAATTATCAATTTAAATATATATAAAATCGGGGGTCGTTACACAACTACTACCGCCCACCTCGGAACACACTCCCATAATCAAAATCGAGGGGTGGCCACCAAATCAATCACAAAGTAATAGTACGGTATCGAAGAAATATCCCCGATCGGAGGTGCGACCTCACTTGGCCCAGTATAGCTTCTGTTTTAGTCACATCTAAGCTGACTCACGGGAGTCAGGGTTACATAAATACCTCATACAGAATCGTACACAAGACCATCCTACTTCATTCTGGAATCTCCACCACGTACAAAGTTGTTAAAGTGTTTTTCGGTATTTCCAGAGAGTATGACAATATCCAATCCCGGTCTCTTTAACAACCAAACACTTATTTCACACCGGATGGTTCTTCTAAATTTCCAAAACCGTTTCTTAATTGATAAAAAAATATCATATTCAATTCAAACCATATCACTTTTGAAATTATATTCACTTTCGAAATCATATCGACCAAATAGGTTAAATTCTCATTTCAAAATCATCATATTTAATTTAATGTCATTTAGATCGAACTTTTGTTATAATATCATTTAACCTTATTCGTTTAATATAAATCTTACCATTTTACCCAGTTTGAATTTTAAATATGTTAAAATAAATTAATAATAGTTTAAAATAGATTAAAATGGTTGAAATGGATTTTTAGATAGTTTTAAAAATAGATTTAAAATAGATTAAATATAATTAAAATAAATTATATAGATTAATATACTCTAAATAGATTTAAAAAAGATTAAAATAGGTTAAGATACATTAAATAGATTTAAAATAGATTAAAATAGATTAAAATACTTTAAATAGATTTAAAATAGATTAAAATAGATTAAAATAGATTAAAAATACTTTAAATAGATTTAAAATAGGTTAAAATATTTAAATTGACGAAAATAGATTAAAATACTTTAAATAGATTTAAAATAGATTAAAATACTTTAACTAGATTTAAAATAGATTAAAATACTTTAGAATTTCGATTTAAACCAATTTCCAATTCCAACCTTCAAACTTGGATTTTCAAAGTAATTCAATTTATACAGATCAATTTCCTTCAACATATTATTTAATCCAATCCAAGATTTAAGGATTTTAAAATCATTTAATTTAACCAATCCGGTGTCCGTATACAATTTTCTACCCCATGGTCAAGTGATACGGATATTTATCATTTCAATCTGCAATTAATTTAAATTTTACGGGTATATATTATTCAACCCGCAATCCCAAATTTTACTTCAAATCCATGAAATCGCTTGAGTCTATCATTTCAACTCATAACGATTTCCCCTAATCTATCAGATTCTTTTGACACAAATTGGAAATTCATTCCTTATATGAAAGCTTCTATTATTTGAAAACAAATAGTTTTCATTTCGGAAAATCTGATCTCATTTATACAAGTTAAACCCCTAGGGTTAAATTCAAATTCTCAAAACCATACTTTTAAAATGGTTTAAATTCATATAAACACATTTATAACTTGTATCACATTTTTAAACCATAGTTTTCAACATAGAATTCCATTCCTTATTTTGAATTCAAATTGAATTATTTAAATTTCAAGATATTCAAAATATCTTTAAAACTCCTTTCAAAAGCTTTAACATTTAATCCCAATCCATTTCCAAAATCAATTGAAATTAAAATTTCAATTTCAAAAACATTAAATTTAAATCATCAAACCTTCAAACTTGGATTTTCAAAGTAATTCAATTTATACAGATCAATTTCCTTCAACATATTATTTAATCCAATCCAAGATTAAAAGGGTTTTAAAATCATTTAATTTAACCAATCCGGTGTCCGTATATAATTTTCTACCCCATGGTCAAGTGATACAGATATTTATCATTTCAATCCGCGATTAATTTAAATTTTACGGGTATATATTATTCAACCCACAATCCCAAATTTTACTTCAAATCCATGAAATCGCTTGAGTCTATCATTTCAACTCATAACGATTTCCCCTAATCTATCAGATCGTTCGGGTATGTATCATTTCAACTCATAGGGAACTTGCAGTGTTACCACAATATAAAATATAACATCCAGTCATCCAATATCAACAATCAAACATCCATCAAAATCATCATCCAAATCAATCAATAAACATCAATAGCTAACTGATTATCAATAACAAGTATAAACTGACGAATTAAAATTTAATATTAAATTAAATGGCAATAATAATCAATAAAAGTCAGATGTAACAGGCATGACAATTTAAATATACCAAACATCAACCAATCAATTTCTAATCACATCATAAATTTAATCTAACTAACATAAGATAATTTAGTAATTATGAGTGGGTTAAAACACTCACCGTTGATTTCAAATTGACTTGAAATCCAAAATAAGACCCAAAGTTGAACAGTCTTCGAATTTGTCCAAATCAGTTCCAAAATGTTCGGAATTGCGATACGATCTCAATGAAATAAACTGCGTGTGAATCCAAACATGTATGTAAAAGTTATGTAGATTAGAACACTCGACAATTTAAAATTAAAAAAATATAAACCAAAAGAATTACCCACGTCATCATCGTTCACGCGTTCTCTCCAGAAACCCTATTATCGATCTCGACCTCACCTACTTCGAACTACCCTACGCTGCCGCCCTATTCAACCATTTTCGCGCCTACCACGAACCTCTCGAGCATGATCAGAAGCCGCCATCGACAAGGCCTCCTCCGGCCGACCCTACCTTAGCCGAGCGGCCCACTCCAACTCCACCGTGATGAACGGCTGCTACTACCCTATCTCTGCCAGTCACAACGAAATCCTTGACTATTTCTAATTGATATTCACTAATTGATTTAAGCCATTTGATTTCACTTTAGTTAAATCAATCTTAACTATTTCTAGATTCATTATCTTATTATCCAAATATCTTCAATTATAAATTTCTATAGTCATAAATTAAATATAAACATTTATTATAATCATATTTTATTCAATAAACTAATTCCCTTTTTTCCTAAATTATTATTATATTTATTCCACTTAATATATCTTATCACATATATTAAGTATATTTACTCTTATCATAACTACTCAAGTTTATTTATAAATTCCTTTAACACCATTTTATATTGTATATTATTCAATTACATACCAAACTTATGAATAATTTAGGTAAGCTATATTGAAATGCAATTGAATATTATACTAGAAAATTTTCCCAATTCAATTATTCTACGTTTAAATATTTATCCAAAATTTTGATTTCAGTTTATAATTGAAATCATTTTTAAATCATAAATTTTAGAATTTAAATCTCTGATTAACTTCAAAAAAAATTAGAAACGAATATATATATATATATATATATATGCTATATATATCAAATCAAATCTATAAATATGTCATGGCCCGCAAATCCGTACCTCTTGATTAACCACTAATCTCCATTGATTAACTCAAAATGAACGGGAATACGAACTATGATGGTTTAAGAAGAAAAAAAAGGTAGAAGAAGAAGAAAAGATAGAAGAAAAAGAGAAGAAAAGAAAAGAAAAGAAGAAAGAAGAACAACAGAACAACATCAGAAACAGAAGACAATATCAGAATCTTACACATCGCAGCGGAACAATATATAATAAATAATCACTAGTCTTTTAAAACAAAGAACTATATCAGTTTATATATACATCAATCATCAGAGTCAATATACAACTCAATACAACACAGCACATCAATGGACAGTTATATAACTTGTCCTCATACAGAATACACAGCGGAATAAATATATCAGATACAAATACTACGTCTCGCCATCCAGCTTGCTTCCAAAGCTTCAGAATATCCAGAATATCCTGATAATCTAACTCTAGACTGCCCGTGTGGAAATTGGTGGGCACCCAGAGTTTAGAAGGGAACAATAAACTCCGAGTCAGTCATGGTGACTGGTGTGAGATCGTAAAACAGTTATTCTTTATAACAACAAAATAATTTTTAAAGTCAATTCGAAATACTTTTGGAAAATGAAACTACCATAAGACCTCCCGCCACACACACAATGCAAACGCAGAATTGGAGGAGATTTCTTCTTATGATAGTCAAAGATGCTTACTACGCAAAATCAAATCCTTTTTGATATTATTATTAGTGCATAGTGTAGAAAACAGTTCGAAAGTATAATATTAATCTTAGCCAACATACGACCAGTATCGTATGCCTACTATAGCTACTATGTTCAATAGCAGGTTACCGCCACATTCCATAGCAGGTAATACAACTAAAACCGTACACGTCACGTATTGTTTCTTTGGATTTCCAACAAATGGTCAGGCCAAGGAACTTCCTATGCCACGATGGGTACGTCCCTGGAATAGACGACCCGAGAACCTAACCGGATCTCTGCCAACACAAGGCCGGGTTACCTCTGCAAAATAGGTAACTACTGACACGCGTATGCCATCCCCCGATCGTCACCGATCTTCCCGAGGATCCCCGATTCGCAACAACCACAAAGTAATAAATTTGCAGCAACCACAGAGGTTAAGTATCTGGGCTCCATACCATGATACCACCTTTATCCAGAAGGAATGACATACACTAAGGGGCGCTACTCCCTAGAACCTTGCCGCATCCTTCCTGTTTTGACCATTTCCGGGGTGTGAGGCTCGATGAAGTCTCGTCCACAATGCTACGCTTTCTACAAAGCCATGCTTCGGGTCAAACAAATGATCAACCTATGATCACAAAGATATAAGATCAAACAAATGATCATATCACAAATGATCAAACACTGATCATTTCACAGCAACACTCAGTATGCCACGTTACCAAATTGGGATATATCGCTGATGAATTTCAACTACATAACCTCTAAGCTCGTACGTCTCAGAGAAGGGTGTTAAGCTAAGAGAATAAATTCTCCGCCACCAACAGAGATGTATTTGAAAGAAATCAGCTTTATATCTCAAATTGTAACGTCAGACACACAATCCATACAAGTCTGTTCTGGGATCGAACAGAACCGAAGGCACTTCTCACGAAGCCCTTGCATATCCGGATAAATTTCTAATCACGTCCGGACTTCCCGTCACTAAGGGTGATAAAACCTCTAAACCGGAGATCAGCCGATGTAGAGTAACTCGACGGTAATCCTTCCGTTTTCAAAAATATCCGGTCTTCAACACCGGTCTTCAAATGCAATTCATAACGACGTATCACATATTCGGAATGGGTTATATGACCCCATGGTCCTTTCCCGGCTAACCCGAATAGTGAGCGCTTATTCAAAAATAAGTGTGGCATTCAAATTCATCCAAATCACAACAAATACCATTCAAGGTAATTATTGATAGTCGGTTATTTAACTATCAATAAAGATGCGCAACATCATCAGATTCCAAATAATTTTCCAAATTATTTCATCTTCAAAATATCTTTACTAGATATAAAATTTCCACACTTAACTATTTGAAAACAATTTCAAATCAATTTCCACATTTCTTTTATCTTTGAAGATAAAATCTCAAAACAGTTCATTTCATATTGGAAAAGCATTTCCATACTTATTTAAAAATAAGTATTTCACAAATCTATTTATTTTCAACATTTGAAAATATTCGATATACTTAAATCAGTATTAAGTATACATTCATTCTTTAAGGAAATCATTTACTTTAACAACATTTATTTGAGTCAAAACGAATGTTGCGTAAAACATCGTTACAACGACTCAAAATCACTAGTATAGGGATTCGGATTTTGATAGATATATAAATCCCAATACTACATCAAAACATTTCCTTTCGGAAATCATTTACTATAACAACAGTGTTATAGTCCATCATTTCCTTATTCCTCGAAAACGTCTATTTCAACAATGAATGTTGAAATCTATGATTTCGATATTCAATATATTTGAAAACATCTTTAAAACAATTAACTTTATTTCAAATATCACTTTTCCAAAACATATCCATTTTACTTTATATTCACTGTCCAAAATCGTGAATATACTTCACTAACCACATTTCAATCTTTTCTACACATTTATTTCAAGAATTATCCACTATCCAAAATCGTGGATAAAATTCCCTTAATAATCTTCTATATTAAATTCATCAAATTTGATTGATTTTCGAATTTATAAAAAACAACGTTTATAAATTCTATTTCCATTTTGTAACAACTTCGATTTATACATCTTCTTTAATGACCCATTCAATTTATAAGTTAATATAACTTATAATTCATTTATTTTAAAAGAAATCGTTCTTTTAAACTTCACAAAATTTAAAACTTTCAGATTTCATTAACTTATGAAATCCCATTTACACTTCATTTTAACACTTATAGAAACTTGTCTTATAATCCCAATATTTCAAATTTATAAATATCCATTTTTGTACATCTTTTAAGTAAACCGTTTATAATACTAGAAATCCAAATTTAAGCCATTTCATAAATTTCTTAACTTTTATTTCAAAAATCACACTTTGATTTTATTTCACAAAAATCTTAACTTTTATAACTTTAAAATTTTAGACGTTTATTTATTTGAAATAAATCAATTCAAATATTCAATAAAACGTCTACTTTCAAAAATCACTTTAAAACCCTTTTAAAGTAATAGTCGTTATTTTTAAAACTTGAATCCGATGATGCAACAGCACCAATTAGTCAATCACAACATCAAACATCATATATCAACATATGATAACAGAATATACATCAATATCTGTAAATAAATAAATACTGGTGAGGAATCCAGTTGGATCCCTCTGTAACGACCCAGAATTTTTGATAATTAAAATTCGAATATTTAATCGATTTTAAATATTAATAAGTAGAATTAATAAGTCGGATAATTTAAAATTCGAATATTGAGTTTAATTGGATAATTAAATCAATAATTTAATAGTGAAATTCCAGAATTAATTGAAATCTGGATTGAATATGATTTTTAAATGATTTGTACAATTTTATTAAATCATACTGGAGTTATAGAAAGGTTATAGAACTTTCGGAATCGAATTTGGAGTTAATCTGTGAAAATTGAATATTTTAATATTTAATTATCGACTGTAAAAATAGCCAATTTTCGGACAGTCTCAGAATTGAACGAGACCAGTTCCATTGGATCCGTAATAGTTAGTTATTATCGGATTTCAATTTTTGTAGCAATCGAAGTTATCATTTGACCATGGCAGTCTGAAACGCATCGATATCATTTTAATTTAATTCGTCGAGTTAAAAATAGTCATTTTTCAAACGGTCTCGGATTTCGACGAAACCAGTTTCATCGGATCCGTAATGTGAAATTATTGCATGGTTTCAAATTTCGTAATTTTTGGAATTACCGTTTGTCCGGTACAAATTAAAACGCCTCGAAATCGATTTAAATCGGTTTAATTTGAATTGATCGTTTTTCTCCGTATCTCGCACAGACGATCGAATTAGCTTCCGAAACACGTTCCATTGCGTTCGGAACGCGGGTTAAACCCTAGAAACGTCAACCGGCACGCTCGAATCGGAGTTCGGAAAAATTCGATGAATAGTAAATCGTGAAATTTTCTATAAAAGCCCCCTTATTCCTCACTTTTGCAAAAGAATAGCAACCCTAGGGTTTCAACAGAGCAGCCGCCACCATTAAAACGAATGGCCAGGAAGCTCTCGCGTTCTTTACCTCCGATCTTCCAATTTATAAACATTCACAGGAAATCTCCAACTACAAAAATCTAGTGGCCAACGAGACGAAGGTATTCAACGGATATGATCGGAATCGAAGCTACCGATCGCTGGCAATTTGCGTTCAAAGTCGTCGCGTTCGTGCTCGTCTAGGGGGAGCTAGGGTTGACCGGACCCAACCGCACTTGGGGCGTGGGTGAGGGGGAGCAAGGCGCTTCGTGTGGTGGCGGTGTGATCGAGTTTCGTCGTCGTTTGGAGGTCGCGTCATCTAGGGTTTAAAGGCGGCTGTTGGGTTCAAATTCGCGTGCGTTGCCTGGTAGAGGGAAGAAGAAGATCACGGCCGTGATTTGTTGGGGAGGAACGAACGGTCCAGATGGGGTTTAGGTGAAAATAAATAAAAGAAATGTAAATTAAATTGTAATTTAATTTATGTGATGTTTAAAATTTGATATCTTGTTCATACGAGGTTGAAAAATTACGAAACCAGTTGCGTTGGCTTCATATTGACGAGCACTACGCAATGGAGCTGGTTTGGAGTTGATTGGAGTCAGTAAAAATTTCGGGTAAAATTAAACGTCCGTTTAATTTTATTCGAAATAAAACGCTGGAACAGAATTAAAATCGAGGTGAGATTTTTCTCACTCAATTGAATGTGGAATTATTTACAGTTATTGATTGATGATTGACTGTTTGAATGTGCTATTAGATATTATAGGATATATATCTATATATATAGCAGTATATACATATTGGCATATGTATATATTGGATTGATTGATTTCCCGCCTCGTATAGCGGATGAGACCCTATTGCGCCGTTAGTAAGCGGATTTTTATAAAACCTATATACCGCGATAATTCCGTACTGGAGCGGAATTGGTATTGTGCTAACATCTGTGGATGCAGGGAAACAGGTTGGAGGGATCCAACTGGATTCCTCACCGTATTGATTATTTACAGATATTTTGATATATTCTGTTATCATATTGATATATGATATTGACTGTTGTGATGGACTGATTGGTGTTGTTGCATCATCGGATTCAGTTTTGAAATGTAAAAATAACGACTGTTATTTTAAAAAGGGTTTTTAAAGTGATTTTTGAAAATATACGTTTTCTGGAATTTTTGAATCGATTTATGAACGTAAAATTTTAAAGTTATAAAAGTTATAATTTTTAGTGAAATATAACCGAAGTGTCGTTTTTGAAATAAAAGTAGATTTATTTATAAAATGGTTTAAGTTGGGATTTTTGAATAACTATAAACGATTTGTATAGAAAGATTTATAAAATTGATATTTTATAAATCAAAATATTGGACTTATAAAACGAATTTTATAAGTGTTAAAATGAAATATTATGGAATTCGTAAGTGAATGAAATTTATAGATTTATAAATTGTGAAGTTATAAAATGGATGAAACTGTAGAATAAAAGATTTATAAGAGATTAACTTATAAATTGGATTTTTACCTTTAGATGGAATATTTATCGAATTATTAATAAAGGAGATTTATTAAATTGAAGTCGTTAGAAAATAGAAATAGAATTTATAAACGTTGTTTTATAAATTCGAAACCGATAGAATTTGATAAATTAAATATAGAAGATTTTTAAAGAAGATATATTCGCGATTTTGGATAGCGAATTTTTATTGAAATAAAATGTGTAGAAAATAGTGGAATGTAATTTGTGAAGTATATTCACGATTTTGGACAGTGAATGTATTATTGAGTAAAATGGATATGTTTTGGGAAAGCGATATTATAAAATGAAGTTAATTGTTTTAAACGATGGTTTAAAATGTATTGAATATCGAAATCATATATTTCAACATTTATTGTTGAAATAGACGTTTTCGAGAAATAAGGAAATGGTGGACTATAACACTGTTGTTATAGTAAATGATTTCCAAAAGGAAATGTCTTATGTAGCATTGGGATTTACATATCTATTTAAAATCCGAATCCCTATACTAGTGATTTTGAGTTGTCGTAACGATGTTTTACGCAACATTCGTTTTGACTCAAATAAAATGTGTTGAAAGAATGATTTCCTTAAAGAATGAATATATACTTAATTTGATTTAAGTATATCGAATATTTTCTAAGTGTTGAAAATAAATGATTTGTGAATTACTTATTTTTAAATAAGTATGGAAATGCTTTTCCAATATGAAGTGAACTGTTTAGAGATTTTATCTTTTAAAGATAAATTGAAAAGTGAATATTTGAAAATTTGTTTTCAAATAATTAAGTGTGGAAATTTTATATCTAGTAAAAGATATTTTGGAAGATGAAATAATTTGGAAAATTATTTGGAATCTGATGATGTTGCGCATCTTTATTGATAGTTAAATAACCGACTATCAATAATTACCTTTAGATAGGTATTTGTTGTGATTGGATGAATTTGAATGCCACACTTATTTTTAAATAAGCGCTCACTATTCGGATTAACCGGGAAAGGACCATGGGGTCGTATAACCCATTCCGAATATGTGATACGTCGTTATGAATCGCATTTGAAGACCGGTGTTGAAGACCGGATATTTTTGAAAACGGAAGGATTACCGTCGAGTTACTCTACATCGACTGATCTTCGATTTAGAGGTTTTATCACCCTTAGTGACGGGAAGTCCTGACGGGATTGAAAATTATCCGGAAATGCAAGGGCTTCGTGAGAAGTGCCTTCGGTTCTGTTCGATCCCGGAACAGACTTGTATGGATTGTGTGTCTGACGTTACAATTTGAGATATTGAGCTGATTTCTTTCAAATACATTTCTGTTGGTGGCGGAGAATTTATTCTCTTAGCTTAACACCCTTCTCTGAGACGTACGAGCTCAGAGGTTATGTAGTTGAAATTTATCAGCGATATATCCCAATTTGGTAACGTGGCATACTGAGTGTTGCTGTGAAATGATCAGTGTTTGATCATTTGCGATATGATCATTTGTTTGATCTTATATCTTTGTGATCATAGGTTGATCATTTTGTTTGACCCGAAGCAGGGCTTTTTGAGAAAGCGTAGCTTTGTGGACGAGACTTCGTCGAGCCTCACACCCCGGAAATGGTCGAAACAGGAAGAATGCGGCAAGGTTCTAGGGAGTAGCGCCCCTTAGTGTATGTCATTCCTTCTGGATAAAGGTGGTATCATGGTATGGAGCCCAGATACTTAACCTCTGTGGTTACTGCATTATTATTATCTATGTGGTTTGTTGGAATCGGGGATCCTCGGGAAGATCGGTGACGATCGGGGGATGGCATACGCGTGTCAGTAGTTACCTATTTTTGCAGAGGTAACCCGGCCTTGTGTTGGCAGAGATCCGGTTAGGTTCTCGGGTCGTCTATTCCAGGGACGTACCCATCGTGGATAGGAAGTTCCTTAGCCTGACCATTTGTTGGAAATCCAAAGAAACAATACGAGCCTTTACGATTTCAATTGTATAACCTGTCTCCTCAGGAGGCAGCTATAGCAGGCATAATATAATGGTACCTATGCTGGCTAAGATTTATATTATACTTTCGAAATGTTTTCCACTATGCACTAATAATAATATCAAAAATGATTTGATTTTGCGTAGTAAGCATCTTTGACTATCATAAGAAGAAATCTCCTCCAAGTCTGCGTTTGCATTGTGTGTGTGGTGGGAGGTCTTATGGTAGTTTCATTTTCCAAAGGCATTGCGAATTGACTTTAAAAATATTTCTGTTGTTTAATTTAAAGATAAACTGTTTTACGATCTCACACCAGTCACCATGACTGACTCGGAGTTTATTGTTTCCCTTCTAAACTCTGGGTGCCCACCAATTTCCACACGGGCAGCCTAGAGTTATATTATCAGGATATTCTGGAGCTTTGGAGATAAGCTGGATGACGAGACATAGTATTTGTATCTGATAGTATTTATTCCGCTGTGTATTCTGTATGAGGACAAGTTTATATAACTGTCCATTGTTGTTTATTGACTCTGATGATATGATGTGATGTAATGTAATATCAGATATAATTCTTTTGTTTTTAAATGATATTCATTTATCTATTATATATTGTTCCGCTGCGATATGTGAGATTCTGATATTGTTTTCTGTTTCTGATGTTGATGTTGTTGTTCTTCTTTCTTTTTCTTCTATCTTCTTCTTCTACCTTTTCCTTCTTTCTTAAAACCATAACTTTTCGGGTTTCCGGCATTCGATGGCTCAGCAGTCGATAAAGTGAGTATCGATGTTGAATTTTCGAAAGTCGAAAATTTTCGGGATGTTACATTTGGTATCAGAGCATATGGTTAAGCGACAACCCTGCTCTGTTGGGTGTTACTCATTAGAGATAGAGTCAGTAGTACTCTAGAATGTGTTGAGTGTAATAATAAATACGAGTGCGTATTTGTTAGTGAATATAAAATTGTTTTATATTGTGATGATTGGTTTGTTGAGTGGTATATGGATTCTGGTCGGTATTGTCCGTACAACTTTATCGATAGGGATCTCTAAACACTCGAATAGAACAATTCGGCACAGTATTGTTTTAAATAGGGTAAATGAGATAATTTTGCCCAAAACTATTTTTGTATAGAAAAGAAATGTTTTTCTATAAAGTACTATAGTATATGGTTGCATGGATGTTAGGAAGTAATAATAGTAAATTATTATCACTGAAATTAAATAAGAAATTGAAATCAAAACTCCAAAGATAAAGAGATGAAGTCACATATAAATGAAATTTGAGAATATGAATTATAAATGTGATTTGTAATTTAAAACGGAATTCCAGAGAAGTTTTTGGAAATGTTTTGAAAAGAATTTGAAAATTTTGGAGATTTGGAAAGTTTAAATCTTTTTGATTTGAAAATGAATTTCAAAGGTTTTGGAAAATATTTTGGAGAGTAGAAAGCTCTAAACTCTTTTCGGTCGCTGGAAAATAATTCCGATGATGATCGCGACATCACCGGTGTTCATTTTCGGGTTTCCAAAAGAGGAATTGCTGCCAAATTGTTTTGAATGGAGGTTGTTTGGAAATTTGGGCTTTGTTTTTGAAATTCAAAGGATAATTTGAATTGTTTTCAAAATGGCTTTGAAATGTTGGTAAGACTCTGGGATACCATATTTGTGAAATATTAATAAGTTGATAACTTATACAATTTGAAAGGTTGATAGAATAAATTTAACTTAAAGAATGAAGTTAAAATTAAAGCAAGTATAGGTGAATCAATTAAATGAAAATGGAATTCCAGATAGATATTGGAAAATTTAAAATTCATTAATGAAATGAATTTGTAATATGAATATATAAGTGATTATATAAATCGAAATGAAAATAAGTTGATAACTTATAGAATATTTGAAATCTGAGTGGAATGAAATTCAAATTGAAGACGAATGGATTAGTAACTGAAACTAATTTAAAATGGTGCAGTATGAATGAAAGCTAATCAATAAAATTCAATATTCAGAAATTGAACTGAATCCAATTAAATGTTGGAATTGAATTCAAATGGAATTGAAATGTAAAGATTGAACGAAATTGAATATATAACTTCAATAGTGAATTAAAGATGATATGGAAGTAAGTATCGAAAATTTTGTAATTGAATGTACAAAATGGTTTGAATATATGTAACTAGATATTATGGCTAGTAGGATATACAGGTGTAAAGGAATTGGGATTTTAATTTTGAAGAGAATTTGAATTGCTCGACAAAAGGTAAGTATTTGAATTCGAATATGAGATTTGATGACTTATTTCTCTAGCCGCTTGGCTTTTTCTTTTTCTTTTTGAAATCTGAGAGTCCGTAGGGACGTTTTGTAGTCGTACCGTATTAGCCGCGCAAAGGAGACGCTGGCGAAATTTTTCGGAGATTTAGGGCGTTAGAAAATTTTTGAGAAAATTTGAAAGTTTGAAATTTGAATTTAAACTTAAATTTGAATTTTGAAGTTAAACAATGTTGTTTGAAACTTATAATTGAAGTTGGAAAACGAGATTGAATGAAAACGAATCTTTAATAGAAAGATTTGTTTTGATGAATTGAAAATTGATAAAACTATTGGATTGTGAAAAATAGTAGACGAGTTAAGGACCACTTTTCCTAACTTGTAATTTCGAGGACGAAATTCTTTTAAGGGGGGAAGTCTGTAACGACCCAGAATTTTTGATAATTAAAATTCGAATATTTAATCGATTTTAAATATTAATAAGTAGAATTAATAAGTCGGATAATTTAAAATTCGAATATTGAGTTTAATTGGATAATTAAATCAATAATTTAATAGTGAAATTCCAGAATTAATTGAAATCTGGATTGAATATGATTTTTAAATGATTTGTACAATTTTATTAAATCATACTGGAGTTATAGAAAGGTTATAGAACTTTCGGAATCGAATTTGGAGTTAATCTGTGAAAATTGAATATTTTAATATTTAATTATCGACTGTAAAAATAGCCAATTTTCGGACAGTCTCAGAATTGAACGAGACCAGTTCCATTGGATCCGTAATAGTTAGTTATTATCGGATTTCAATTTTTGTAGCAATCGAAGTTATCATTTGACCATGGCAGTCTGAAACGCATCGATATCATTTTAATTTAATTCGTCGAGTTAAAAATAGTCATTTTTCAAACGGTCTCGGATTTCGACGAAACCAGTTTCATCGGATCCGTAATGTGAAATTATTGCATGGTTTCAAATTTCGTAATTTTTGGAATTACCGTTTGTCCGGTACAAATTAAAACGCCTCGAAATCGATTTAAATCGGTTTAATTTGAATTGATCGTTTTTCTCTGTATCTCGCACAGACGATCGAATTAGCTTCCGAAACACGTTCCATTGCGTTCGGAACGCGGGTTAAACCCTAGAAACGTCAACCGGCACGCTCGAATCGGAGTTTGGAAAAATTCGATGAATAGTAAATCGTGAAATTTTCTATAAAAGCCCCCTTATTCCTCACTTTTGCAAAAGAATAGCAACCCTAGGGTTTCAACAGAGCAGCCGCCACCATTAAAACGAATGGCCAGGAAGCTCTCGCGTTCTTTACCTCCGATCTTCCAATTTATAAACATTCACAGGAAATCTCCAACTACAAAAATCTAGAGGCCAACGAGACGAAGGTATTCAACGGATATGATCGGAATCGAAGCTACCGATCGCTGGCAATTTGCGTTCAAAGTCGTCGCGTTCGTGCTCATCTAGGGGGAGCTAGGGTTGACCGGACCCAACCGCACTTGGGGCGTGGGTGAGGGGGAGCAAGGCGCTTCGTGTGGTGGCGGTGTGATCGAGTTTCGTCGTCGTTTGGAGGTCGCGTCATCTAGGGTTTAAAGGCGGCTGTTGGGTTCAAATTCGCGTGCGTTGCCTGGTAGAGGGAAGAAGAAGATCACGGCCGTGATTTGTTGGGGAGGAACGAACGGTCCAGATGGGGTTTAGGTGAAAATAAATAAAAGAAATGTAAATTAAATTGTAATTTAATTTATGTGATGTTTAAAATTTGATATCTTGTTCATACGAGGTTGAAAAATTACGAAACCAGTTGCGTTGGCTTCATATTGACGAGCACTACGCAATGGAGATGGTTTGGAGTTGATTGGAGTCAGTAAAAATTTCGGGTAAAATTAAACGTCCGTTTAATTTTATTCGAAATAAAACGCTGGAACAGAATTAAAATCGAGGTGAGATTTTTCTCACTCAATTGAATGTGGAATTATTTACAGTTATTGATTGATGATTGACTGTTTGAATGTGCTATTAGATATTATAGGATATATATCTATATATATAGCAGTATATACATATTGGCATATGTATATATTGGATTGATTGATTTCCCGCCTCGTATAGCGGATGAGACCCTATTGCGCCGTTAGTAAGCGGATTTTTATAAAACCTATATACCGCGATAATTCCGTACTGGAGCGGAATTGGTATTGTGCTAACATCTGTGGATGCAGGGAAACAGGTTGGAGGGATCCAACTGGATTCCTCACCGTATTGATTATTTACAGATATTTTGATATATTCTGTTATCATATTGATATATGATATTGACTGTTGTGATGGACTGATTGGTGTTGTTGCATCATCGGATTCAGTTTTGAAATGTAAAAATAACGACTGTTATTTTAAAAAGGGTTTTTAAAGTGATTTTTGAAAATATACGTTTTCTGGAATTTTTGAATCGATTTATGAACGTAAAATTTTAAAGTTATAAAAGTTATAATTTTTAGTGAAATATAACCGAAGTGTCGTTTTTGAAATAAAAGTAGATTTATTTATAAAATGGTTTAAGTTGGGATTTTTGAATAACTATAAACGATTTGTATAGAAAGATTTATAAAATTGATATTTTATAAATCAAAATATTGGACTTATAAAACGAATTTTATAAGTGTTAAAATGAAATATTATGGAATTCGTAAGTGAATGAAATTTATAGATTTATAAATTGTGAAGTTATAAAATGGATGAAACTGTAGAATAAAAGATTTATAAGAGATTAACTTATAAATTGGATTTTTACCTTTAGATGGAATATTTATCGAATTATTAATAAAGGAGATTTATTAAATTGAAGTCGTTAGAAAATAGAAATAGAATTTATAAACGTTGTTTTATAAATTCGAAACCGATAGAATTTGATAAATTAAATATAGAAGATTTTTAAAGAAGATATATTCGCGATTTTGGATAGCGAATTTTTATTGAAATAAAATGTGTAGAAAATAGTGGAATGTAATTTGTGAAGTATATTCACGATTTTGGACAGTGAATGTATTATTGAGTAAAATGGATATGTTTTGGGAAAGCGATATTATAAAATGAAGTTAATTGTTTTAAACGATGGTTTAAAATGTATTGAATATCGAAATCATAGATTTCAACATTTATTGTTGAAATAGACGTTTTCGAGAAATAAGGAAATGGTGGACTATAACACTGTTGTTATAGTAAATGATTTCCAAAAGGAAATGTCTTATGTAGCATTGGGATTTACATATCTATTTAAAATCCGAATCCCTATACTAGTGATTTTGAGTTGTCGTAACGATGTTTTACGCAACATTCGTTTTGACTCAAATAAAATGTGTTGAAAGAATGATTTCCTTAAAGAATGAATATATACTTAATTTGATTTAAGTATATCGAATATTTTCTAAGTGTTGAAAATAAATGATTTGTGAATTACTTATTTTTAAATAAGTATGGAAATGCTTTTCCAATATGAAGTGAACTGTTTAGAGATTTTATCTTTTAAAGATAAATTGAAAAGTGAATATTTGAAAATTTGTTTTCAAATGATTAAGTGTGGAAATTTTATATCTAGTAAAAGATATTTTGGAAGATGAAATAATTTGGAAAATTATTTGGAATCTGATGATGTTGCGCATCTTTATTGATAGTTAAATAACCGACTATCAATAATTACCTTTAGATAGGTATTTGTTGTGATTGGATGAATTTGAATGCCACACTTATTTTTAAATAAGCGCTCACTATTCGGATTAACCGGGAAAGGACCATGGGGTCGTATAACCCATTCCGAATATGTGATACGTCGTTATGAATCGCATTTGAAGACCGGTGTTGAAGACCGGATATTTTTGAAAACGGAAGGATTACCGTCGAGTTACTCTACATCGACTGATCTTCGATTTAGAGGTTTTATCACCCTTAGTGACGGGAAGTCCTGACGGGATTGAAAATTATCCGGAAATGCAAGGGCTTCGTGAGAAGTGCCTTCGGTTCTGTTCGATCCCGGAACAGACTTGTATGGATTGTGTGTCTGACGTTACAATTTGAGATATTGAGCTGATTTCTTTCAAATACATTTCTGTTGGTGGCGGAGAATTTATTCTCTTAGCTTAACACCCTTCTCTGAGACGTACGAGCTCAGAGGTTATGTAGTTGAAATTTATCAGCGATATATCCCAATTTGGTAACGTGGCATACTGAGTGTTGCTGTGAAATGATCAGTGTTTGATCATTTGCGATATGATCATTTGTTTGATCTTATATCTTTGTGATCATAGGTTGATCATTTTGTTTGACCCGAAGCAGGGCTTTTTGAGAAAGCGTAGCTTTGTGGACGAGACTTCGTCGAGCCTCACACCCCGGAAATGGTCGAAACAGGAAGAATGCGGCAAGGTTCTAGGGATTAGCGCCCCTTAGTGTATGTCATTCCTTCTGGATAAAGGTGGTATCATGGTATGGAGCCCAGATACTTAACCTCTGTGGTTACTGCATTATTATTATCTATGTGGTTTGTTGGAATCGGGGATCCTCGGGAAGATCGGTGACGATCGGGGGATGGCATACGCGTGTCAGTAGTTACCTATTTTTGCAGAGGTAACCCGGCCTTGTGTTGGCAGAGATCCGGTTAGGTTCTCGGGTCGTCTATTCCAGGGACGTACCCATCGTGGATAGGAAGTTCCTTAGCCTGACCATTTGTTGGAAATCCAAAGAAACAATACGAGCCTTTACGATTTCAATTGTATAACCTGTCTCCTCAGGAGGCAGCTATAGCAGGCATAATATAATGGTACCTATGCTGGCTAAGATTTATATTATACTTTCGAAATGTTTTCCACTATGCACTAATAATAATATCAAAAATGATTTGATTTTGCGTAGTAAGAATCTTTGACTATCATAAGAAGAAATCTCCTCCAAGTCTGCGTTTGCATTGTGTGTGTGGTGGGAGGTCTTATGGTAGTTTCATTTTCCAAAGGCATTGCGAATTGACTTTAAAAATATTTCTGTTGTTTAATTTAAAGATAAACTGTTTTACGATCTCACACCAGTCACCATGACTGACTCGGAGTTTATTGTTTCCCTTCTAAACTCTGGGTGCCCACCAATTTCCACACGGGCAGCCTAGAGTTATATTATCAGGATATTCTAGAGCTTTGGAGATAAGCTGGATGACGAGACATAGTATTTGTATCTGATAGTATTTATTCCGCTGTGTATTCTGTTTGAGGACAAGTTTATATAACTGTCCATTGTTGTTTATTGACTCTGATGATATGATGTGATGTAATGTAATATCAGATATAATTCTTTTGTTTTTAAATGATATTCATTTATCTATTATATATTGTTCCGCTGCGATATGTGAGATTCTGATATTGTTTTCTGTTTCTGATGTTGATGTTGTTGTTCTTCTTTCTTTTTCTTCTATCTTCTTCTTCTACCTTTTCCTTCTTTCTTAAAACCATAACTTTTCGGGTTTCCGGCATTCGATGGCTCAGCAGTCGATAAAGTGAGTATCGATGTTGAATTTTCGAAAGTCGAAAATTTTCGGGATGTTACACCCTCCAACCTGTTTCCCTGCATCCACAGACGTTAGCACAATACCAATTCCACTTCGAGGTGGAATATCGCGGTATATGGGTTTTATAAAAATATCCGCTTACTAACGGCGCAATAGGGTCTCATCCGCTATACGAGGCGGGAAAACATCAATCCAATATATACATATGCCAATATGCATATATTGCTATATATATATATAGATATATCCTACTATATCTAATACAAACAGCAATCAATCAGTCAATCAAAATCCAACTTCATTTGAGTGAGAAAAATCTCACCTTTGCTTTTTATTTTGCCATCCATTTCCATTTCAGTTTTGTTTTCTCGATTTTAACCTGGTATAAACAATTTTATACAATTTTTTGTTAATATTCGAATCAATTGACAATAAATTATCATCTGTTAATTTATTTAAAACTAATAATTTAATTTTATCGAATGATTTATTTTAAACAAATGTTCTATTAATTATACTATCTCAATACAAATCATTTAAATTTCTGTTTTCTGAATCTTGTCTACAAATATTCTCTTTTCCCTTTTTTTTATCTATGTACCCTTATACTAAAATAGATATGTGGGTATATATATTTATTTATACTTTCCCTTTTACTGTAAACTAAAATTTCATTTTTTACAAATATATTTACATGTGTATATATATACATTGAATCTGAAAAAGAAAATAAATTATACTTTAAACTATTCTATATAAATTTCTTACTGTAATAAATTATATTTTCTGTTTATCCATATATGAATATATCTATTGTAATAAAATTCCATTTTAACTAATTATTTTACCTTAATCTAATATCTTTAAATAAATTTGTTTAACTTAAACTTAAATTAAATTAATACCTTACTGCCATTCGCGAATTAGGCCATCGAACATCGCCTCCGTCGCTCGTCGCCTAAACCCCAGACCAGTCGCGCCATCACTTCAATGCCGAAACCCTAGCTGACCCAATCGCCATCGCGAACGCCTCCCTTCTGCCGCATCCTTCCAGATCGTAACTGCTATGAACGCGAGCCCAGGCCCACGCCTCCTTCGTCGCGAACCCCCTAGCTGTCGACCTCCTATTCGCGGCGCCCAAGCGAATGCCTCCTGCCCACTCACGCGATCGAGACACCATCACTGATACTCGCGCGCTCCAGGCTCGCGTGCGCGCTCGCCACCCCCCAAATGATTCGAACGAAAAAGAAAAGCAAGGGGAGGCCGCCATTTAAATTTTGAATTTGCCTTGGGTTTCGATTTTGATTACAGAGAGGAGGGACGGATTGATTTCGTGTATTTCTGAGTGAAAGAGGGAGGGTAGTTCGATATTTTAATTTCATTTCGATTTTGAAAATGAGAGAGGAAGGGGAAGACTTCGTTTATAAAACGAAGGGGAACGAACGAGAAGCTCGGTTTTGTTTTAAAGAGGGAGGGGATAAAATTGAACGAGGTATGGTTTACGTGATGGGTTGCACGATCTTTTCTTCATGATGCTCGGCTGAAACAAAGGAGCGTAATTGAAGGCGTGTTTAAAGGAAAGAAAATATGCTGATGTTAATAAATGAAATTTTAAATTTTAAATTTGAATTCGATAAAGATTCAACGCGTTTACTCTTCGTATGGTTACATAACAACTCCGAAAAATACGAAATTTGAAATCCGACAATAATAACTATTACGGACCCAATGGAACTGGTTTCGTCGAATTCCGAGACTGTGCCTCGGACGGCTATTTTTAAATATCGATTCAAACGATATGAATTTCAAAACTGATCAAATCAATTCGAAATTAGATTCTGAAGCTTCTGTTATTTTCAGTATTATCAATTGAATTTTAAAAGCTTTTGAAATATTTTTCTTCAGCTTAAAATTGAAGATTCAAATCTTTATCCAGTTCAATAGATTAAATGTTAAAATTAAATCACCAAATTCAAGGTTATATCGGGGATTCAAATTTAATCATCGCTCAATATTTAAAATTAATTAAATATTTTCAATTTAATTTGTTCAAAATTCTGGGTCGTTACAAACTTCCCTCCTTAAAAGAATTTCGTCCCGAAATTACAAGTTAGGAAAAAAAAGTCCTTAACTCGTCTACCATTTTTCACAGTCCAACAATTTTATCAATTTGTCAAAACAAATCTTTCTACTAAAGATTCGTTATTCATCAACTAAATTTCAACTTCAACTCTAAGTTTCAAAACAACATTGTTTTACTTCTCAATTCAAATTCAAACTTAAATTCAGATTTAAACATTCAAATTTTCTCAAAAATTTTCTAACACTCGAAATTTTCGAAAAATTTCGCCAGCGTCTCCTTTGCGCGGCTAATACGGTACAACTACAAAACGTCCCTACGGACTCTCAGATTTCAAAAAGAAAAGAAAAATGCCAAGCGGCTAGAGAAGAAATCAGCAAAAACTCATATTATAATTCAAATACTTACCTTTTGTCGAGCAATTCAAATTATCTTTGAAATCAAATCCAATTTCTTCATAACACCTGTATATCCTACTAGCCATAATATCTAGTTACATATCCAAACCATTTTGCAAATTCTATTACAAAATTTTCAATATAAACTGCTTATGCATCTTTAGCTTACTTCACTGTTGAAGTTACATATTCATATCCATTCAATTTTGCATTTCCCATTCATTTGTATTTAGTTTACCATTTCAACTAAATTTGGATTCAATTTACTTTCAATTCTGAAATATTGAATTTTATCAATTATCTGTCATTTACAACTGCACTATCTTAAATTATGTAACGACCCTGAATTTTTGACATTTTAAATGTGAATATTTAATTGAGTTTAAATATTCGAATGGTAATTTAATTTGAAATTCAAATATCAGAATGAATTTAACGATTAAATTATAGAATTTAATTATTGAAATTGGGTAAAAATTTGAATTGACAGTTTAGGCTGATTTAAAAATAATCCGAAGTCTTGGAAAATTCATATTAATAATATTGAAGATAATAAAAGCGTCGGAATTGAATTTGAAACTGTTTTGTTCAGTTTTGAAATTTTATCGTTTAATCGATGTTTGAAAATAGCGTTCCGGGGTACAGTCTCAGAATTTGACGAAACCAGTTCCATTGGATCCGTAATATTGTATTATTATCGGATTTCAATTTTCGTAATGTTCGGAGTTGTTGTGTGAGCGTACGATAAGCAAACGCACTGAAATTAAATCGAAATTGTAATTTAATAACTGGTCCAAAAAGCTATCTTCTCCATATGATCGAATTTGGACCCGAAATCTTTTCCATTGTGTTCGGAATAGGCGTATAACATTATGGATGCCTGGCGGCACGTCTCGATAGGAAGTCAAAATTTTTGGTTGACTTTATCGAACGATTTGAATTTGAAATTTAAATTGGGTATTTATATTAGTCCAATCATAGTTGAATTTCTTTCACTTCGTTATCACTGTAGCAAGTATTTCTCAGCACGCAACATACCTATCACCTTTATATCACGTCGCCTTCTCTTTTCTTTTCAGCCGAAAGCATTTCAGAAGAAAAAAAAATAAAAATAACGAAGGAGATTAAAATCAATGGCCGAGTTTCCTCTCTTCACATTCATTTTCGTTTTCCCTCATTGAATACAACTGCAGCTTCCTCTATTATTTCAAAATGAAATCAAAAAAAAAAAAAAGAGAAAAATGAACTGAACAACTTAGCCTCGTTCGAAAATCAGGGCTCGTTCAAAATCACCAGCTCAAGAGACGCGAGCTCGAAGATCTCGTTCGAGCTCAATGTCGAGACTCAGGCAAGGGGGGCGAAGATGTCTGGGGTTTCGCGAGTCAATTCGCGAGCGTCGCGAGCCAAGTGGAGCTGGGCGATCGAAGTGGAGGAAAGCGCAAACCTGAGGATCTCGAGCACGAGCAAGGGGTCGCGACTAGCTTCGAGTTCGGTGATGTTCTGGAAATCGCGACTGGTGAGGGTTGTTCGTTATCGTTTGAAATCAAGGCCGCGGTCGAATTCGTGTCGCGATCGAAGATTTGGGCTCACGTGTGAGGATGGAGGGGAGGCGCAGCGATGATGAGGGAGGTGGCTGGAGTGGTGAACGACGCTTGCAAGTGTAGCAGGGTCGAGGCTGAGGTTGGGGGTTCGTCGGAGGATAGTCGACTCTGGGGTGTAGCGTTTGGGGCTGTGATGGCACGCGTGCGAGGCGCAGCGGCATCGTGTCGAGGAGGAACGATTCCGTTCAATCTTGATGGACTTGGCGACACTAAGCAGTGAGGTATTTAATTTGGTTGTTATTAAATTGAAAATAGATGTGTATAGATATATGTCCAGTATTTATAAACAGAAATTATTTTTACAGTAAGGAAATTTATTAAATTGATTTTTTGTCTGAATCAATAAAAATAAAATAAAACGTGAAACCAGTATTTAATTTTTACAGTAAGTTAAATATTTAATTTTTAACATCTTGATTTGAAATTAAGAAATTGTAGTAAAGAATTTAGATGTAGATTTATAGATTTACAGAAAGATAATACGATAGATTAGTCCAAATTAAAAGTGTTAGTTAATTAAATCTATCAAATGAAAATTTATTATTCAATTTTTTCGAATATTGATGAATTGTATAAAATTGTTTATACAAGGTTTAAAACCGTGAAGAAAACAAGCAGAAATGGAAATGGACTGCAAATTAAAAATAAAAGCTAAGGTGAGATCTTCTCACTCAATTTGAAAAGTGGAAATTTTCAGTTATTGATTTGATTGACTGTTTGGATGTGATATTAGATATAGTAGGATATATCTATATATATATAGCAATATATACATATTGGCATATGTATATATTGGATTGATTGATTTCCCGCCTCGTATAGCGGATGAGACCCTATTGCGCCGTTAGTAAGCGGATTTTTATAAAACCCATATACCGTGATAATTCCGTACTGGAGCGGAATTGGTATTGTGCTAACATCTGTGGATGCAGGGAAACAGGTTGGAGGGATCCAACAGGATTCCTCAAAACATTTGAATTGATTTCATATGTTGTTTAATTGATTATTTATAATCTGTGTATGATTATATCTGTGATTGAATTTGTTGAGAGCTAAAATTTAGCCGAATGTATTTTTGGTATCGTTGGATACCAGAAATGAATGAAATTGGATTTCTGAAAGTAAAAAAAATTGAATTTTAGATGGTTTGGAAAAATAAAAGAATTTATTTAAAAAGGAGATAAATTTGTTTGAAATCAAATTGATAATTTGTTGGGTATTTAAAATAAATCTTTGAGGAATCGATATGAAAACTAATTTAATGTTGAATGAAAAACTGATTTTTGTGTTGAAAATAAATTTGGAAATCGATTTGTGAAAACGATTTAGTCTTTGGGATTAAAGTTAAAATCAATTTGAAATGTGATTCGGTGTTGAAGTAAATTCAGAAATCAATTTGAAATTCGATTTGGGATTTGAAATAAAATGGAGAAATCAATTTTTAAAGTTGATTCGGGGTTGAAAATGAGTGTTTGGAAAACGATTTGAAAATCGTGTAAAAGTGGATTTTTAGGAATGTAAATTCCGAATGTAAAGGAAAGGGAGATTTGTTTTAAAAATAAATATTGATTTATTTTTAAAAGTGTGGAAAATATGGTTTGAAATCGGATTTTCAAAGTGATGAAGTGTGGAAATAAATTTACAAACTTGAAATGTAAATTTGAAATAAATCGATAAGGATTTATCAAATTGGTTTAAATGGACCATAATATGATTTGAAATTGATTTTCAAACGTGAAGTGTGAAAATGTGATTTGGAATTGATTTTTTTCAAATGTGAAGTGTGAAATACGATTTGAAATGGTTTTTCAAATGTGAAGTGTGGAAAATATATATCTTTTGAAGATATTTGAAATAAATAATTTGGGAAAAATTATTTGAATTGGATGTTTGTTGTGAATGTTATTGATAGTTAAATAACCGACTATCAATATTTGTCTTTGAAATGACACTTGATTTGTTTTTAAAACAAACGCTCATTATTCGGTTAAGCCGGGAGAGGACCTTTGTGTCATATAACCCATTCCGAATAGTGATACGTCGCGAATGGATAGCATTTGAAGACCGGTGTGAAGACCGGATATTTGTGAAAATGAAAGGACAACCCGTCGAATGTCTCTGCACCGAGTTGCTCCGGTATAGAGATTTATATCACTCTTTTTGTGATGGGAAGTCCGGACGTGATTAGTGAATATCCGGATTGCAAGGGCTTCTTTGGAAGTGCCTTCGGTTCCGTTCGATCCCGGAACGGACTTGTATGGATGTGTGTCTGACGTTACACTTTGAGATGTAAAGCTGGTTTCTATCAAATACATTTCTGTTGGTGGCGGAGAATTTATTCTCTTAGCTTAACACCCTTCTCTGAGACGTACGAGCTCAGAGGTTATGTAGTTGATGGTTACTAGTGATACATTCCCAATTTGGTAATGTGGCACACGAAGTGCTGTTGATCAATTGTGGATCAAAGCGTTGCTTTGTGAAGAAGCATGGCTTTGTGAAAAAGCGTGGCTTTGTGAAAAAGCGTAGCTTTGTGGACGAGACTTCGTCGAGCCTCACAACCCGGTAATGGTCGAAACAGGAATGTGCGGCAAAGGTTTGTAGGGGTAGCGCCCCTAGGGAATGCCATTTCCTTCTGGATAAAAGGTGATATCATGGTATGGAGCCCAGATATTTTACCTATGTGGATTATATGTTTCGACTGTTGCTTTTCGATTGAGGATCCTCGGATAAAGGTCGGTAACGACCGGGGGATGGCATAGCTCGTGTGTTAGTTACCTAGTTACAGCTCGGTTAGAGCGTGAGGTAGCGTCGGCCTTTTGTTTGCAGAGATCCGGTTAGGATCCGAGGCGTCTTTCCAGAGGCGTTCTATTTCGGTATAAGGAAGTTCCTTAGCCTGACCATTGTTGGAAATCCAAAGAAACAATACGAACCCCGTACGGTTTTTAATTGTATTACCTGCTATGGAATGTGGCGGTAACCTGCTACTGAACGTAGTAGCTATAGTAGACATACAACAATTGTTGTATGTTGGCTAAGATTGATATTATACTTTTGAAATGTTTTCCACACTAGACATTAATAATAATATCAATTGATTTTGCGTAGTAAGCATTTTTGACTATCATAAGGAGAAATCTCCTCCAATTCTGCGTTTGCATTGTGTGTGTGGTGGGAGGCCTTATGGTAGTTTCATTTTCCAAAAGCATTGCGAAGTTGTTTTATTTTCTTTGCGAAAATAACTGTTTTACGATCTCACACCAGTCACCATGACTGACCTGGAGTTTATTGTTCCCTTTCTAAACTCTGGGTGCCCATAATTTTCCACACGGGCAGCCTAGAGTTATTTTATCAGGATTCTGGATATTCTGGAGCTTTGGAGATGAGTTGGATGGCGAAGCGTACTATCGTACTTGTGATTTATTTTCCGCTGTGTATTCTGTATGAGGACAAGTTTATATAACTGTCCATTGTTGTAAACTCTGATGATTGATGTATGTATAAACTGATATAGTCTTTTGTTTTAAAGATTATTGATTTATCTATTATATATTGTTCCGCTGCGATATGTGAGATTCTGATATTGTTCCTGTTCTTTGTTTTCTGTGTCGTTCTTCTTTCTTTTTCTCCTATCTTTTCTTCTACCTCTTCTTTTAACCCTAAAGTTTCGCGTTTTCCAAACTAAGGATTTACTTCAACACCGAATCACATTTCAAATTGATTTTAACTTTAATCCCAAAGACTAAATCGTTTTCACAAATCGATTTCCAAATTTATTTTCAACACAAAAATCAGTTTTTCATTCAACATTAAATTAGTTTTCATATCGATTCCTCAAAGATTTATTTTAAATACCCAACAAATTATCAATTTGATTTCAAACAAATTTATCTCCTTTTTAAATAAATTCTTTTATTTTTCCAAACCATCTAAAATTCAATTTTTTTTACTTTCAGAAATCCAATTTCATTCATTTCTGGTATCCAACGATACCAAAAATACATTCGGCTAAATTTTAGCTCTCAACAAATTCAATCACAGATATAATCATACACAGATTATAAATAATCAATTAAACAACATATGAAATCAATTCAAATGTTTTGAGGAATCCTGTTGGATCCCTCCAACCTGTTTCCCTGCATCCACAGATGTTAGCACAATACCAATTCCGCTCCAGTACGGAATTATCGCGGTATATGGGTTTTATAAAAATCCGCTTACTAACGGCGCAATAGGGTCTCATCCGCTATACGAGGCGGGAAATCAATCAATCCAATATATACATATGCCAATATGTATATATTGCTATATATATAGATATATCCTACTATATCTAATATCACATCCAAACAGTCAATCAAATCAATAACTGAAAATTTCCACTTTTCAAATTGAGTGAGAAGATCTCACCTTAGCTTTTATTTTTAATTTGCAGTCCATTTCCATTTCTGCTTGTTTTCTTCACGGTTTTAAACCTTGTATAAACAATTTTATACAATTCATCAATATTCGAAAAAATTGAATAATAAATTTTCATTTGATAGATTTAATTAACTAACACTTTTAATTTGGACTAATCTATCGTATTATCTTTCTGTAAATCTATAAATCTACATCTAAATTCTTTACTACAATTTCTTAATTTCAAATCAAGATGTTAAAAATTAAATATTTAACTTACTGTAAAAATTAAATACTGGTTTCACGTTTTATTTTATTTTTATTGATTCAGACAAAAAATCAATTTAATAAATTTCCTTACTGTAAAAATAATTTCTGTTTACAAATACTGGACATATATCTATACACATCTATTTTCAATTTAATAACAACCAAATTAAATACCTCACTGCTTAGTGTCGCCAAGTCCATCAAGATTGAACGGAATCGTTCCTCCTCGACACGATGCCGCTGCGCCTCGCACGCGTGCCATCACAGCCCCAAACGCTACACCCCAGAGTCGACTATCCTCCGACGAACCCCCAACCTCAGCCTCGACCCTGCTTCACTTGCAAGCGTCGTTCACCACTCCAGCCACCTCCCTCAACATCGCTGCGCCTCCCCTCCATCCTCACACGCGAGCCCAAATCTTCGATCGCGACACGAATTCGACCGCGGCCTTGATTTCAAACGATAACGAACAACCCTCACCAGTCGCGATTTCCAGAACATCACCGAACTCGAAGCTAGTCGCGACCCCTTGCTCGTGCTCGAGATCCTCAGGTTTGCGCTTTCCTCCACTTCGATCGCCCAGCTCCACTTGGCTCGCGACGCTCGCGAATTGACTCGCGAAACCCCAGACATCTTCGCCCCCCTTGCCTGAGTCTCGACATTGAGCTCGAACGAGATCTTCGAGCTCGCGTCTCTTGAGCTGGTGATTTTGAACGAGCCCTGATTTTCGAACGAGGCTAAGTTGTTCAGTTCATTTTTCTCTTTTTTTTTGTTTTGATTTCATTTTGAAATAATAGAGGAAGCTGCAGTTGTATTCAATGAGGGAAAACGAAAATGAATGTGAAGAGAGGAAACTCGGCCATTGATTTTAATCTCCTTCGTTATTTTTATTTTTTTTTCTTCTGAAATGCTTTCGGCTGAAAAGAAAAGAGAAGGCGACGTGATATAAAGGTGATAGGTATGTTGCGTGCTGAGAAATACTTGCTACAGTGATAACGAAGTGAAAGAAATTCAACTGTGATTGGACTAATATAAATACCCAATTTAAATTTCAAATTCAAATCGTTCGATAAAGTCAACCAAAAATTTTGACTTCCTATCGAGACGTGCCGCCAGGCATCCATAATGTTATACGCCTATTCCGAACACAATGGAAAAGATTTCGGGTCCAAATTCGATCATATGGAGAAGATAGCTTTTTGGACCAGTTATTAAATTACAATTTCGATTTAATTTCAGTGCGTTTGCTTATCGTACGCTCACACAACAACTCCGAACATTACGAAAATTGAAATCCGATAATAATACAATATTACGGATCCAATGGAACTG
Organism: Allium fistulosum; assembly: GCA_030737815.1. Classification (NCBI taxonomy): domain Eukaryota; kingdom Viridiplantae; phylum Streptophyta; class Magnoliopsida; order Asparagales; family Amaryllidaceae; genus Allium; species Allium fistulosum. The sequence continues at coordinate 728,151,057 of CM060902.1, read as the reverse complement.
GTTTCATCAAATTCCGAGACTGTACCCCGGAACGCTATTTTCAAACATCGATTAAACGATAAAATTTCAAAACTGAACAAAACAGTTTCAAATTCAATTCCGACGCTTTTATTATCTTCAATATTATTAATATGAATTTTCCAAGACTTCGGATTATTTTTAAATCAGCCTAAACTGTCAATTCAAATTTTTACCCAATTTCAATAATTAAATTCTATAATTTAATCGTTAAATTCATTCTGATATTTGAATTTCAAATTAAATTACCATTCGAATATTTAAACTCAATTAAATATTCACATTTTAAATGTCAAAAATTCAGGGTCGTTACAATCTTCCCCCCTTAAAAGAATTTCATCCCGAAATTACAAGTTAGGAAAAATGGTCCTTAACTCGTCTACTATTTTTCACAATCTAAATAGTTTTATCAAATTTTCAAAACAAATCTTTCTACTAAAGATTCGGTATTAATTCAACTAAATTTCCAATTTCAATTATAAGTTTCAAACAACATTGTTTAACTTCTCAATTCAAATTCGAGTCTAAATTCAAATTTTAAACTTCCAAAATTTCTCAAAATTTTTCTAACACTCGAAATTTTCGAAAAATTTCGCCAGCGTCTCCTTTGCGCGGCTAATACGGTAAGACTACAAAACGTCCCTACGGACTCTCAGATTTCAAAAAGAAAAAGAAAAAGCCAAGCGGCTAGACAAGAAATCATCAAAAACTCATATTGAAATTCAAATATGTACCTTTTGTCTAGCAAATTCAAATTATCTTCAAAATTAAATCCAATTCCATATACCCTGTATGTTTTACTGAACAATAATGTCCAAATTCACCTATTGGATTTCCCAATACCAATTTACTTAAGAATTTCATTCATTCATTTCTTAAGTGCAATATAAGTATTACATACTTCTTATATTCGTTTTTTACTTCACAAACAAAGTTATACATTCATTTCTATTCAACTTTGCATTTCAATCTCATTTGAATTCAATTTACAATTCCAATTCAATTTGGAATTCATTTTATCTTCCAATTTTCATTCAGATTTTCATTTCGAATTTTACTTGAATTCGATTCATCTTCTAATTTCGAATATTGAGCTTTATTCACTTTTATCTCAATTCCCAATTTGAAATCACTTAAAAATCCTTTTTAAAAATGGATATGGAAAGCACGTTCCCCCATGGATCACAGTTACTCGGCGGTTTCGCTACTATCCCAGTAGAATCGCTCGTAATCTGTAGATTTCTCATCTCTTAAATTTCGCCATGGTTGTTGCCATAGATCGTAGTTCACACGGCGGTTGCGCCACTATCTCAGTGGAATCGCTTGTAACCATAGGCATCTCGCCCCTCGAATTTCGCTAGCATACGTCGTGATCAATCAATATGATCCCATCACGATCAAACGGATACTCATACTGAGTTCCCAGACCTTCAAAAATTTTCAATGGAAGGTACTTTTTTCATATCCTTAGTTTGGAAAACATATGTCATATATGTATAGTACTTCATTTCCAATTGATTCCATTCAATTTTATTTGGCATTTCATATTCACATTCACCAACTTAGAATACTTTCAATATCAAATTTACTTAAGAATTTCACACTTATTTCTTAAGTTCAATACAAGTATTTTCCATACTTTTGATATTCATTTTCAATTACCACTTATATTTAAACTGGATTACCAATTCCATATAAATCCAATCAATATTTCATTTATAATTATTGAATTCAATTCGTTTCGAACCTTCTTCATTTGGTCAATCTTCAATTAGCTTCACTTACTAATTTTAGTTTAATACATCACTTCGTTTTCCACAAATCAAATTCAATTCCAGTTCTATTCACTTACAAATTCAAAATGAATTTTAACATTCAATTTCATTTTCTTGCACTTGCAGTTGCAAATTTATTTATTCCTTCACAAATTCATTCATTTTCAATTTGAATCTCATTCCAATTAGATTTCAAATATTTTATAAGTTATCAAACTTATTTACATTCCATTAATGAATTTATTTCAAATATTCTTTCTGAAATTGTATTTCAATTTGAAAATTACCTTTACAATTCACATTTCCAAATCTCATTTGTATATGGATTTATTTCCTTATCTTTCAATTCATATTTATAAATTTCATTTGTTAAATGAATTTATCTCCAAATCTTTGGTTATTATTTGAATTTCTTATTCAATTCCATATATCAATGATAATACTTCAATATTATCTTTTTCTAACAACCAAGCATCCATATACTACTATAATTCATAGAAAATCATTTCTTTTCTATACAAAAATAGTTTTGGGCAAAATTATTTCATTTACCCTATTTTAAAACAATATTGTGTCGGTTTATCTTGTTTAAGAGTTTAGAAACCCCTATCGATTACAGTTGGCCACCCTGCACCGACCAGAATCTATACACAATCAACCGATAAGTCAACACAATACAAAACAATTTTGTATTCACTAACAAATACGCGCTCATATCTATTATTACTCTCACACTCATTCTAGAGTACTACTGACTCTATCTCTAATGAGTAACACCCAACAGAGCAGGGTTGTCGCTTAACCGGATGCTCTGATACCACTTGTAACACACTCATTTTATTTTCAGTTATTGATTTGATTGACTGTTTGGATGTGATATTAGATATAGTAGGATATATCTATATATATAGCAATATATACATATTGGCATATGTATATATTGGATTGATTGATTCCCGCCTCGTATAGCGGATGAGACCCTATTGCGCCGTTAGTAAGCGGATTTTTATAAAACCCATATACCGCGATAATTCCGTACTGGAGCGGAATTGGTATTGTGCTAACATCTGTGGATGCAGGGAAACAGGTTGGAGGGATCCAACAGGATTCCTCAAAACATTTGAATTGATTTCATATGTTGTTTAATTGATTATTTATAATCTGTGTATGATTATATCTATGATTGAATTTGTTGAGAGCTAAAATTTAGCCGAATGTATTTTTGGTATCGTTGGATACCAGAAATGAATGAAATTGGATTTCTGAAAGTAAAAAAAATTGAATTTTAGATGGTTTGGAAAAATAAAAGAATTTATTTAAAAAGGAGATAAATTTGTTTGAAATCAAATTGATAATTTGTTGGGTATTTAAAATAAATCTTTGAGGAATCGATATGAAAACTAATTTAATGTTGAATGAAAAACTGATTTTTGTGTTGAAAATAAATTTGGAAATCGATTTGTGAAAACGATTTAGTCTTTGGGATTAAAGTTAAAATCAATTTGAAATGTGATTCGGTGTTGAAGTAAATTCAGAAATCAATTTGAAATTCGATTTGGGATTTGAAATAAAATGGAGAAATCAATTTTTAAAGTTGATTCGGGGTTGAAAATGAGTGTTTGGAAAACGATTTGAAAATCGTGTAAAAGTGGATTTTTAGGAATGTAAATTCCGAATGTAAAGGAAAGGGAGATTTGTTTTAAAAATAAATATTGATTTATTTTTAAAAGTGTGGAAAATATGGTTTGAAATCGGTTTTGCAAAGTGATGAAGTGTGGAAATAAATTTACAAACTTGAAATGTAAATTTGAAATAAATCGATAAGGATTTATCAAATTGGTTTAAATGGACCATAATATGATTTGAAATTGATTTTCAAACGTGAAGTGTGAAAATGTGATTTGAAATTGATTTTTTTCAAATGTGAAGTGTGAAATACGATTTGAAATGGTTTTTCAAATGTGAAGTGTGGAAAATATATATCTTTTGAAGATATTTGAAATAAATAATTTAGGAAAAATTATTTGAATTGGATGTTTGTTGTGAATGTTATTGATAGTTAAATAACCGACTATCAATATTTTTCTTTGAAATGACACTTGATTTGTTTTTAAAACAAACGCTCATTATTCGGTTAAGCCGGGAGAGGACCTTTGTGTCATATAACCCATTCCGAATAGTGATACGTCGCGAATGGATAGCATTTGAAGACCGGTGTGAAGACCGGATATTTGTGAAAATGAAAGGACAACCCGTCGAATGTCTCTGCACCGAGTTGCTCCGGTATAGAGATTTATATCACTCTTTTTGTAACGTCCCAGATTTTCGCGTTCGAAAATCGACATCCATACTTTACATCGTACTCGAATGTCGTAGATTCGAGCGTTCAAATCCGAGTCGCCGGAGCTTATAACACAGTTAAGTAAATATCACAGCGGAATAAAAAGAATATAGATATACAACATCTGATGCAATATCCAGATACAATGATGATACAATGAATATCTATATACATCAGAGATATGATACAACAAATAGCAGCGGAAAAGAAAACGATAACATCAGCAGCGGATAATCTCCATCTTCAAAGCGCCAATCCATAAATAACTCGAACTCCCAATAACGAGGCACAAAGATAAGCAAGTGCAGTCTGATCCAAAGACTGAACCAACTCCAGAAAATCTACTAAACCTGAATATCTGAAAACCCCAACTCTAGACTGCTCGTGTAGGAAATTATGAGCACCCAGAGTTTAGGAAAGGAACAATAAACTCCGGATCAGTCATGGGACTGGTGTGAGCAACAAAAACAGTTTATCTTTAAAAACAAATAGCAGAGAATTTTAAAGTCAATTCGCAATGCTTTTGGAAAATGAAACTACCATAAGACCTCCCACCACACACACAATGCAAACGCAGAATTGGAGGAGATTTCTTCTTATGATAGTCAAAGATGTTTACTACGCAAAAATCAAATCATTTGATATTATTACTAGTGCATAGTGCAGAAAACATTTTCGAAAGTAGAATATAAATCTTAGCCAGCATAGACATTTCGCACTTATGCCTACTATAGCTACCATGTTCAATAGCAGGTTACCACCACATTCCATGGCAGGTAATACAACTAAAACCGTACAGGGCTCGTATTGTTTTGTTTGGATTTCCAACAAATGGTCAGGCTAAGGAACTTCCTATTCCACGAAAGAAACGCCTCTGGCGGGACGTTCCGAGAACCAACTGTTCTCTGCCAAACAAGGCCGGCAACCCCTTTTCCCGAGGGATAAAAGAAACCTCAGATATGCCACCCCCGGTCCTTTGGGACCTTTAACCGAGGTACCTCTAATCCAACATCACACGTCATAAATAAAGTGTCCACATGAGTAAGTATCTGGGCTCCATACCATGATACTACCCTTTTCCAGAAGGAATGGTCATACCCTAGGGGAGCTACCCCTGAAAACCTTGCCGCACAATTCCTGTTTCGACCATTACCGGGTTGTGAGGCTCGACGAAGTCTCGTCCACAAAGCTACGCTTTTTCAAAAAGCCACGCTTTGGGTCAACAGATGATCAACCTATGATCACAAAGATATAAGATCAAACAAATGATCATATCACAAATGATCAAACACTGATCATCACACAGCAACACTCAGCATGCCACATTACCAAATTGGGATATATCGCTGATAAATTTCAACTACATAACCTCTGAGCTCGTACGTCTCAGAGAAGGGTGTTAAGCTAAGAGAATAAATTCTCCGCCACCAAACAGAAATGTATTTGAAAGAAATCGGCTTTATATCTCAAAGTGTAATGTCAGACATGTATCCATATAAGTCTGTTCCGGGTCCGAACAGAACCGAAGGCACTTCTCACGAAGCCCTTGCAAATCCGGATAACTTTCAATCACGTCCGGACTTCCCGTCACAAAAAGAGTGATATAAATCTCTATACCGGCGCGACTCAGTGTAGAGACATTCGACAGGTTGTCCTTTCATTTTCGAAAAATATCCGGTCTTCAACACCGGTCTTCAAATGCTATCCATATACGACGTATCACTATTCGGAATGAGTTATACGACCCAAAGGTCCTTTCCCGGCTAACCCGAATAGTGAGCGCAATATTTAAAAATATACGGATATTGGGATTTCAATTAAGTCACAACTTAAACCCAAACTTTCTTTTCAAATGGTTTAACAAATTACCATTTTAATCTTTTAAACAAAAAGATTCAATTCACAAAGTTCACTTAATTTCACCAAGATTCATTCATAGATTTTCCAAATCAATTTTCATTTCAATTGAATTAATTCGTTAAATCTTTAAATCAAAGATTTAACTCATAGCTTCCAAAACAATTTCATTTCGAATGGTTTAAACAAAACATCACTTTTAAATCTGTTAAAAACAAACAGATTTAATTCATAGCTTTCAAAACAATTCATAACTTGGAAAATCCATTTTTCAATTCACTTGAAATTCCTTTAATTTAAACTGGAATTTCTTTTCTTATCTAAAAGCTTTTATCATTTGAAAACAACAGTTTTTACTTTGGAAATCTGATTCATTCATACTAGTTGAAATCCTTGGTTTAAATTCAAATTCCCAAATTAATACTTTAAAATGGTTTAATTCATACAAACACATTTATATCATCTTTTATCCCTAGTTTCCAAATCATAGATTTAATTTCAAACTTGAATTCAAATTTAAATCTAATTATTTAAATTTTCAAAAACTCGGTTAAGTTATTCAAAATGACTTTTATCTTTGAAATTCTATTTCAAAAGCTTTTCACTTTAAACCCCAAATTTCTAATTTCAAAATCAATTGAAATTAAAATTTCAATTTCAAAAACATCAAATTTAAATTATCTGTGACTTAACCGATTTCCACGTGAAATCCATATTGGTGTGTGTATAAGTGTGGTCCAGGGGTTCAACACAATAGTGCAACATCAATCATCACATAACAAAATACAGGATATAGTTGATAAGCGATATAACTATAACGCTTATCGTTCATGCACAGATCACAGATATATAACACAGGTAAGTAAACTACAGATCACAACATAAATCAGGGTGTATCACAAAGCATCATATATCAGGGATATCAACAATTCAATCATTCAATCAATCTAATTATCCATAAGTAAAATCAGTTAATTTGTCTGATTAATTCAATTCAACTAAATTTCTTATGAATTTCTAATCCTGGTTAATTAATTACAAATTATCTTGATTAATTATTCTTTAATCATTTATTAATTAACCATTAATAATAAATTGATTATCCTTTAATTATAATTTATCAACCTTTAATTATTAAATAATTAACCTTTAATTATTAAATTCACTATTTAATTAATTATCTTTAGTTAATAATTTAACCCTTAATAAATTTATTATCATTAAATTAATCATTCTTAATTAATTACAACAAGTGATTATTAATTAACTTTAATTTATTAGAGTATCCAACATTTATTACAATAAGTAATTAATCCCTTAATTACCTTCATTTAATAAATTAATCTTTAGTTATTTTATTAATCACATTTAATAAATTATCCTTAATTAATTACCTTAATTAATTTATCACATAAATTTACTAATCACATTCATAAATTAATCACATAAATAAATAAATCAACCTTAATCAAATTCAAAGTTTATTTTAAAGTAACGGTTATATATATTAAACCACTTTAAACTTAATTAGTTTAATATAATTCATTTTAAAACCTTTAATTAATTTCAAACCTAAACAAATAATTATTTTTAAAGGAATTTGTTAAAAAAAAGTTTAACTTGGTTCTGATTAAAGTTTTAAAGCTGTAACGTCGAATACTCGAGACGAAACCGAGCCAACCCATCATTCTCCCGAGACCAAACCCGAGTTTCCCCTCCATTTTCCCAAGCTTCCTTTGAATCTAACTTCATACTAGGTTTAACTTTTGTTTAAAACTAGCTTACAACTTAAATATATTTAAGTTTGCTTTAAATTTTAAACTACAGACAGGTCTTTATAAAACCTGAAACAACAAACTCAACCCGAGACAAATAGTAAAGTGCTTCGAGTCTTCACCTGCCCTGCTTCGAGTCGCATACTCGAATGACTCGAGTATTTTCTGAGTCAATTCCTCCCCAAACACGAAACCCATATACGAACTACCACGCGTGCACCGTGCACGTGTACAACACCGCCGACCAACTCCGGTCAACCCCACCTCGTCGAGCAGATCGACACTCATCCACGCAACAACTTCTGACAATCCCTACTCCTTCACACCCGCGCGAAGTCGAACTCGAGTATACACTCGAAATCTGGAACACGAACTGACCTTCCCCTAAAACCTGTCAACGTCACGTTCTCCGAGCTCCTCCCACCGTTTCGTCTAAAATTCCGGCGTCGACTCCTTCTTCACGTCAACTTCCACCCCCCTGAAGTTCGCTGCACTCGATCACGCAACGAGGATGAACACGCCACGTTTACTGACTTGAGCAAAAACAGAGGTAAAACCCTAAAATGTTTTCGTCCTCTCAATCCATGAGTTAGAAAAATTATTTGACATTTTTCTCGAAATCAAGGGTGGTTATATTCGCTACAATTCAAGTTTCAATGTTTTAAATTGATTCAATTCTCTAAAATTTGAAAAATGAAGTTTTTCTTCTACTATAAACTGCTCTTAACATACAAATCGAAAAATCAAAACTTTTGTTTTAAAAATCATAAATTTCACTAAGCATTCAAGTTATAAACTTGAATTAGATTTTTAAAATAATTGAATCTATCAATTTATTGTTTGATTGCCTGAAAAACAGTATTACAGTTGTTATTCTTTTCAAAAGTAGTTTAAACATCTTCTAAAAAAATCTTTATTTGAGTTTACCATCTTGTTTCAGTTGAAAACTTCGAGCTTAATGAAGATTTGATGAGAATATATCGAATGTAGAAGAAACTATGCATCCTGTATACATTTTCAAATGAGTACAGAGCATCACAAAACATATGTTCAAACTGAAGCACATATAACTCAAATCATCAATAAATCTTGAACTATTTAAACTGCTAAAGCTTGAAAAAAAAATCATCTTTTATTCACAGATTCTCAAACATTGGATTCAAAGAGATGGTTTTATAGATTAAAGTTGCTCACCTGAAAACCCAGTTTTGAACAGAGAGCAATTGTGTTGGAAAACTGAAATTTATATTTTCCTTTAGAAACTTGCTTTGTTTTGTTGTTGAACAGCATTCCTTTTTGATAATACTTCTTCTTTGATCTCTGATTTTGAATTGTTTTAAATTGAAGTTTTGTTTCAGTTTGTAGATGATATCACTTCAGTTTTATTTACTTTTGTTTGAATGGAAGAAACTGAGATGAAGCTTGTTTATTTAAAGTGAAGTTGTAGTTCACTTCAGTTTTTTTTTTCTTAGTTTGAATGGACGAATCTAGGTAGAAGGTGATACATATAAAAAGAAGTTTACAGGTAAAAAATATTGCTTTGTACAATAGTTTGGCAGGGATATTTTAATCTTTGTTGGCCGAGACAATATGTTTTTGGTGGTTGATATATTTTCGAGTTGACCTTGCCTATACCAGCATTAAATGCTAAAGTCCTTTATGCCTTCCTACTTGTGATACATATCTTTGCTGGTACAGGGAATGTTATCTTTTCTAACTTATATTTATTATCTGTATATATATATACACTTTTCACTTGCAAGCATTCATATGTATTTGTTTACTTGTTCATCTTCAAGTCTTGTATACATTTCTATTTCTTTGTTTTGAATATATATATAACTGTCTTTTTATGCAAGCTTACATATATATATTTTTTCTCTTTTTATACAGTTTTATACTCTTGCTTGCATACTTGTCTTTATAATTAACTGAATATATTTTATTTTGTTTACTTACTTATTATTCACTTTGCAAGTGCTTTGTAATAGAAACGCATTTCTATTTTTCATGTCGTTTAAATTTTTATTTACTCATTTTTATTCCATATACATATATATTCACATATATAAAATATTTAAATTTAAATGATTTATATCAAATTTATTTTGTATCGGGGAAACTCGAATCAATTTATCAATTGATTTTACAAATTTTTATTCAAAAATTTTATTTAATTATAAAATTTAACTCAAAAATTCAATAAATTATTAATTTAAATAAATTTAAAATCTAGGATCGTTACAAATTCCCCCCCTTAAAAGAATTTCGTCCTCGAAATTCGCAGGCACGAAAATAAAGACAGAGATAGACAGAGGTGATCTCCTATAATTCCTCAAACTAACGATACGAATTCCAAACTCAAGTCGGAATATCTCAGAATACATACCAATCGTCCCTCTTCGGACTTTGGTTTTCAAAAGAAATTTCAATAGAATTTCAAAATTTGGTTTCAAACAATATCGTTTTAATTGATTCAATTCAATTTACCCTCATATTTTATTAGTCAATTTAATTCAAAATAAAATTTCCAATTCCAATTCATTAAGGCTCAAATCAAAAATTGATAAGTAACCGATGAAGATACGAAGTAAGGATTTTCTACAACGATTCATAGGGCCATCATCACACCGAACTTCTTCTGGTAGCTGGTACGAAGCAATCAAAGAATTTGGAAACGAATCAAAGAATATTGATAGAGAAAGATTGTTTCCACTATCGCAGGGTATTGACCATTTATAGTCGTATTCCCCTGTCCCCTATCTCGTCTTCTTCTTGCACTCATACTCACTATCAGTGGATAGTAAGAGAATTTACTGAGACGTTCAGACGGATATCTGAGAATTACTCATTCTAGAGTTTACTTCACTCTATCTCTAATGAGCTACTTAACGTGTTATACTCCTGAGCTAAAGTTCAACCTTAGCTCTGATACCAAATGTAACGTCCCAAGACAGCGGTCACAACCGGTAGGCTTTGCAACCATCCCGGCCCCACCGTGGCTTACACTGGCACCTCGCAGTTGCTTTTACGGCCAGCCTCTCGACTGTCACAACCAACCCATCCCACTCAGGGACATGTAGGGGTAAGAGTCTCCCGTTCGCCACCAAACCGCGAAGCGAGAACCCCCTATCATGCTGTAATATAGCAAATGCGATCCATATACGACGTATCACTATTCGGAATGAGTTATACGACCCAAAGGTCCTTTCCCGGCTAACCCGAATAGTGAGCGCAATATTTAAAAATATACGGATATTGGGATTTCAATTAAGTCACAACTTAAACCCAAACTTTCTTTTCAAATGGTTTAACAAATTACCATTTTAATCTTTTAAACAAAAAGATTCAATTCACAAAGTTCACTTAATTTCACCAAGATTCATTCATAGATTTTCCAAATCAATTTTCATTTCAATTGAATTAATTCGTTAAATCTTTAAATCAAAGATTTAACTCATAGCTTCCAAAACAATTTCATTTCGAATGGTTTAAACAAAACATCACTTTTAAATCTGTTAAAAACAAACAGATTTAATTCATAGCTTTCAAAACAATTCATAACTTGGAAAATCCATTTTTCAATTCACTTGAAATTCCTTTAATTTAAACTGGAATTTCTTTTCTTATCTAAAAGCTTTTATCATTTGAAAACAACAGTTTTTACTTTGGAAATCTGATTCATTCATACTAGTTGAAATCCTTGGTTTAAATTCAAATTCCCAAATTAATACTTTAAAATGGTTTAATTCATACAAACACATTTATATCATCTTTTATCCCTAGTTTCCAAATCATAGATTTAATTTCAAACTTGAATTCAAATTTAAATCTAATTATTTAAATTTTCAAAAACTCGGTTAAGTTATTCAAAATGACTTTTATCTTTGAAATTCTATTTCAAAAGCTTTTCACTTTAAACCCCAAATTTCTAATTTCAAAATCAATTGAAATTAAAATTTCAATTTCAAAAACATCAAATTTAAATTATTTGTGACTTAACCGATTTCCACGTGAAATCCATATTGGTGTGTGTATAAGTGTGGTCCAGGGGTTCAACACAATAGTGCAACATCAATCATCACATAACAAAATACAGGATATAGTTGATAAGCGATATAACTATAACGCTTATCGTTCATGCACAGATCACAGATATATAACACAGGTAAGTAAACTACAGATCACAACATAAATCAGGGTGTATCACAAAGCATCATATATCAGGGATATCAACAATTCAATCATTCAATCAATCTAATTATCCATAAGTAAAATCAGTTAATTTGTCTGATTAATTCAATTCAACTAAATTTCTTATGAATTTCTAATCCTGGTTAATTAATTACAAATTATCTTGATTAATTATTCTTTAATCATTTATTAATTAACCATTAATAATAAATTGATTATCCTTTAATTATAATTTATCAACCTTTAATTATTAAATAATTAACCTTTAATTATTAAATTCACTATTTAATTAATTATCTTTAGTTAATAATTTAACCCTTAATAAATTTATTATCATTAAATTAATCATTCTTAATTAATTACAACAAGTGATTATTAATTAACTTTAATTTATTAGAGTATCCAACATTTATTACAATAAGTAATTAATCCCTTAATTACCTTCATTTAATAAATTAATCTTTAGTTATTTTATTAATCACATTTAATAAATTATCCTTAATTAATTACCTTAATTAATTTATCACATAAATTTACTAATCACATTCATAAATTAATCACATAAATAAATAAATCAACCTTAATCAAATTCAAAGTTTATTTTAAAGTAACGGTTATATATATTAAACCACTTTAAACTTAATTAGTTTAATATAATTCATTTTAAAACCTTTAATTAATTTCAAACCTAAACAAATAATTATTTTTAAAGGAATTTGTTAAAAAAAAGTTTAACTTGGTTCTGATTAAAGTTTTAAAGCTGTAACGTCGAATACTCGAGACGAAACCGAGCCAACCCATCATTCTCCCGAGACCAAACCCGAGTTTCCCCTCCATTTTCCCAAGCTTCCTTTGAATCTAACTTCATACTAGGTTTAACTTTTGTTTAAAACTAGCTTACAACTTAAATATATTTAAGTTTGCTTTAAATTTTAAACTACAGACAGGTCTTTATAAAACCTGAAACAACAAACTCAACCCGAGACAAATAGTAAAGTGCTTCGAGTCTTCACCTGCCCTGCTTCGAGTCGCATACTCGAATGACTCGAGTATTTTCTGAGTCAATTCCTCCCCAAACACGAAACCCAGATACGAACTACCACGCGTGCACCGTGCACGTGTACAACACCGCCGACCAACTCCGGTCGACCCCACCTCGTCGAGCAGATCGACACTCATCCACGCAACAACTTCTGACCATCCCTACTCCTTCACACCCGCGCGAAGTCGAACTCGAGTATACACTCGAAATCTGGAACACGAACTGACTTTCCCCTAAAACCTGTCAACGTCACGTTCTCCGAGCTCCTCCCACCGTTTCGTCTAAAATTCCGGCGTCGACTCCTTCTTCACGTCAACTTCCACCCCCCTGAAGTTCGCTGCACTCGATCACGCAACGAGGATGAACACGCCACGTTTACTGACTTGAGCAAAAACAGAGGTAAAACCCTAAAATGTTTTCGTCCTATCAATCCATGAGTTAGAAAAATTATTTGACATTTTTCTCGAAATCAAGGGTGGTTATATTCGCTACAATTCAAGTTTCAATGTTTTAAATTGATTCAATTCTCTAAAATTTGAAAAATGAAGTTTTTCTTCTACTATAAACTGCTCTTAACATACAAATCGAAAAATCAAAACTTTTGTTTTAAAAATCATAAATTTCACTAAGCATTCAAGTTATAAACTTGAATTAGATTTTTAAAATAATTGAATCTATCAATTTATTGTTTGATTGCCTGAAAAACAGTATTACAGTTGTTATTCTTTTCAAAAGTAGTTTAAACATCTTCTAAAAAAATCTTTATTTGAGTTTACCATCTTGTTTCAGTTGAAAACTTCGAGCTTAATGAAGATTTGATGAGAATATATCGAATGTAGAAGAAACTATGCATCCTGTATACATTGTCAAATGAGTACAGAGCATCACAAAACATATGTTCAAACTGAAGCACATATAACTCAAATCATCAATAAATCTTGAACTATTTAAACTGCTAAAGCTTGAAAAAAAAATCATGTTTTATTCACAGATTCTCAAACATTGGATTCAAAGAGATGGTTTTATAGATTAAAGTTGCTCACCTGAAAACCCAGTTTTGAACAGAGAGCAATTGTGTTGGAAAACTGCAGTTTATATTTTCCTTTAGAAACTTGCTTTGTTTTGTTGTTGAACAGCATTCCTTTTTGAAAATACTTCTTCTTTGATCTCTGATTTTGAATTGTTTTAAATTGAAGTTTTGTTTCAGTTTGTAGATGATATCACTTCAGTTTTATTTACTTTTGTTTGAATGGAAGAAACTGAGATGAAGCTTGTTTATTTAAAGTGAAGTTGTAGTTCACTTCAGTTTTTTTTTTCCTTAGTTTGAATGGACGAATCTAGGTAGAAGGTGATACATATAAAAAGAAGTTTACAGGTAAAAAATATTGCTTTGTACAATAGTTTGGCAGGGATATTTTAATCTTTGTTGGCCGAGACAATATGTTTTTGGTGGTTGATATATTTTCGAGTTGACCTTGCCTATACCAGCATTAAATGCTAAAGTCCTTTATGCCTTCCTACTTGTGATACATATCTTTACTGGTACAGGGAATGTTATCTTTTCTAACTTATATTTATTATCTGTATATATATATACACTTTTCACTTGCAAGCATTCATATGTATTTGTTTACTTGTTCATCTTCAAGTCTTGTATACATTTCTATTTCTTTGTTTTGAATATATATATAACTGTCTTTTTATGCAAGCTTACATATATATATTTTTTCTCTTTTTATACAGTTTTATACTCTTGCTTGCATACTTGTCTTTATAATTAACTGAATATATTTTATTTTGTTTACTTACTTATTATTCACTTTGCAAGTGCTTTGTAATAGAAACGCATTTCTATTTTTCATGTCGTTTAAATTTTTATTTACTCATTTTTATTCCATATACATATATATTCACATATATAAAATATTTAAATTTAAATGATTTATATCAAATTTATTTTGTATCGGGGAAACTCGAATCAATTTATCAATTGATTTTACAAATTTTTATTCAAAAATTTTATTTAATTATAAAATTTAACTCAAAAATTCAATAAATTATTAATTTAAATAAATTTAAAATCTAGGATCGTTACAAATTCCCCCCCTTAAAAGAATTTCGTCCTCGAAATTCGCAGGCACGAAAATAAAGACAGAGATAGACAGAGGTGATCTCCTATAATTCCTCAAACTAACGATACGAATTCCAAACTCAAGTCGGAATATCTCAGAATACATACCAATCGTCCCTCTTCGGACTTTGGTTTTCAAAAGAAATTTCAATAGAATTTCAAAATTTGGTTTCAAACAATATCGTTTTAATTGATTCAATTCAATTTACCCTCATATTTTATTAGTCAATTTAATTCAAAATAAAATTTCCAATTCCAATTCATTAAGGCTCAAATCAAAAATTGATAAGTAACCGATGAAGATACGAAGTAAGGATTTTCTACAACGATTCATAGGGCCATCATCACACCGAACTTCTTCTGGTAGCTGGTACGAAGCAATCAAAGAATTTGGAAACGAATCAAAGAATATTGATAGAGAAAGATTGTTTCCACTATCGCAGGGTATTGACCATTTATAGTCGTATTCCCCTGTCCCCTATCTCGTCTTCTTCTTGCACTCATACTCACTATCAGTGGATAGTAAGAGAATTTACTGAGACGTTCAGACGGATATCTGAGAATTACTCATTCTAGAGTTTACTTCACTCTATCTCTAATGAGCTACTTAACGTGTTATACTCCTGAGCTAAAGTTCAACCTTAGCTCTGATACCAAATGTAACGTCCCAAAGACAGCGGTCACAACCGGTAGGCTTTGCAACCATCCCGGTCCCACCGTGGCTTACACTGGCACCTCGCAGTTGCTTTTACGGCCAACCTCTCGACTGTCACAACCAACCCATCCCACTCAGGGACATGTAGGGGTAAGAGTCTCCCGTTCGCCACCAAACCGCGAAGCGAGAACCCCCTATCATGCTGTAATATAGCAAATGCGATCCATATACGACGTATCACTATTCGGAATGAGTTATACGACCCAAAGGTCCTTTCCCGGCTAACCCGAATAGTGAGCGCAATATTTAAAAATATACGGATATTGGGATTTCAATTAAGTCACAACTTAAACCCAAACTTTCTTTTCAAATGGTTTAACAAATTACCATTTTAATCTTTTAAACAAAAAGATTCAATTCACAAAGTTCACTTAATTTCACCAAGATTCATTCATAGATTTTCCAAATCAATTTTCATTTCAATTGAATTAATTCGTTAAATCTTTAAATCAAAGATTTAACTCATAGCTTCCAAAACAATTTCATTTCGAATGGTTTAAACAAAACATCACTTTTAAATCTGTTAAAAACAAACAGATTTAATTCATAGCTTTCAAAACAATTCATAACTTGGAAAATCCATTTTTCAATTCACTTGAAATTCCTTTAATTTAAACTGGAATTTCTTTTCTTATCTAAAAGCTTTTATCATTTGAAAACAACAGTTTTTACTTTGGAAATCTGATTCATTCATACTAGTTGAAATCCTTGGTTTAAATTCAAATTCCCAAATTAATACTTTAAAATGGTTTAATTCATACAAACACATTTATATCATCTTTTATCCCTAGTTTCCAAATCATAGATTTAATTTCAAACTTGAATTCAAATTTAAATCTAATTATTTAAATTTTCAAAAACTCGGTTAAGTTATTCAAAATGACTTTTATCTTTGAAATTCTATTTCAAAAGCTTTTCACTTTAAACCCCAAATTTCTAATTTCAAAATCAATTGAAATTAAAATTTCAATTTCAAAAACATCAAATTTAAATTATCTGTGACTTAACCGATTTCCACGTGAAATCCATATTGGTGTGTGTATAAGTGTGGTCCAGGGGTTCAACACAATAGTGCAACATCAATCATCACATAAAAAAATACAGGATATAGTTGATAAGCGATATAACTATAACGCTTATCGTTCATGCACAGATCACAGATATATAACACAGGTAAGTAAACTACAGATCACAACATAAATCAGGGTGTATCACAAAGCATCATATATCAGGGATATCAACAATTCAATCATTCAATCAATCTAATTATCCATAAGTAAAATCAGTTAATTTGTCTGATTAATTCAATTCAACTAAATTTCTTATGAATTTCTAATCCTGGTTAATTAATTACAAATTATCTTGATTAATTATTCTTTAATCATTTATTAATTAACCATTAATAATAAATTGATTATCCTTTAATTATAATTTATCAACCTTTAATTATTAAATAATTAACCTTTAATTATTAAATTCACTATTTAATTAATTATCTTTAGTTAATAATTTAACCCTTAATAAATTTATTATCATTAAATTAATCATTCTTAATTAATTACAACAAGTGATTATTAATTAACTTTAATTTATTAGAGTATCCAACATTTATTACAATAAGTAATTAATCCCTTAATTACCTTCATTTAATAAATTAATCTTTAGTTATTTTATTAATCACATTTAATAAATTATCCTTAATTAATTACCTTAATTAATTTATCACATAAATTTACTAATCACATTCATAAATTAATCACATAAATAAATAAATCAACCTTAATCAAATTCAAAGTTTATTTTAAAGTAACGGTTATATATATTAAACCACTTTAAACTTAATTAGTTTAATATAATTCATTTTAAAACCTTTAATTAATTTCAAACCTAAACAAATAATTATTTTTAAAGGAATTTGTTAAAAAAAAGTTTAACTTGGTTCTGATTAAAGTTTTAAAGCTGTAACGTCGAATACTCGAGGCGAAACCGAGCCAACCCATCATTCTCCCGAGACCAAACCCGAGTTTCCCCTCTATTTTCCCAAGCTTCCTTTGAATCTAACTTCATACTAGGTTTAACTTTTGTTTAAAACTAGCTTACAACTTAAATATATTTAAGTTTGCTTTAAATTTTAAACTACAGACAGGTCTTTATAAAACCTGAAACAACAAACTCAACCCGAGACAAATAGTAAAGTGCTTCGAGTCTTCACCTGCCCTGCTTCGAGTCGCATACTCGAATGACTCGAGTATTTTCTGAGTCAATTCCTCCCCAAACACGAAACCCAGATACGAACTACCACGCGTGCACCATGCACGTGTACAACACCGCCGACCAACTCCGGTCGACCCCACCTCGTCGAGCAGATCGACACTCATCCACGCAACAACTTCTGACCATCCCTACTCCTTCACACCCGCGCGAAGTCGAACTCGAGTATACACTCGAAATTTGGAACACGAATTGACCTTCCCCTAAAACCTGTCAACGTCACGTTCTCCGAGCTCCTCCCACCGTTTCGTCTAAAATTCCGGCGTCGACTCCTTCTTCACGTCAACTTCCACCCCCCTGAAGTTCGCTGCACTCGATCACGCAACGAGGATGAACACGCCACGTTTACTGACTTGAGCAAAAACAGAGGTAAAACCCTAAAATGTTTTCGTCCTCTCAATCCATGAGTTAGAAAAATTATTTGACATTTTTCTCGAAATCAAGGGTGGTTATATTCGCTACAATTCAAGTTTCAATGTTTTAAATTGATTCAATTCTCTAAAATTTGAAAAATGAAGTTTTTCTTCTACTATAAACTGCTCTTAACATACAAATCGAAAAATCAAAACTTTTGTTTTAAAAATCATAAATTTCACTAAGCATTCAAGTTATAAACTTGAATTAGATTTTTAAAATAATTGAATCTATCAATTTATTGTTTGATTGCCTGAAAAACAGTATTACAGTTGTTATTCTTTTCAAAAGTAGTTTAAACATCTTCTAAAAAAATCTTTATTTGAGTTTACCATCTTGTTTCAGTTGAAAACTTCGAGCTTAATGAAGATTTGATGAGAATATATCGAATGTAGAAGAAACTATGCATCCTGTATACATTGTCAAATGAGTACAGAGCATCACAAAACATATGTTCAAACTGAAGCACATATAACTCAAATCATCAATAAATCTTGAACTATTTAAACTGCTAAAGCTTGAAAAAAAAATCATGTTTTATTCACAGATTCTCAAACATTGGATTCAAAGAGATGGTTTTATAGATTAAAGTTGCTCACCTGAAAACCCAGTTTTGAACAGAGAGCAATAGTGTTGGAAAACTGCAGTTTATATTTTCCTTTAGAAACTTGCTTTGTTTTGTTGTTGAACAGCATTCCTTTTTGATAATACTTCTTCTTTGATCTCTGATTTTGAATTGTTTTAAATTGAAGTTTTGTTTCAGTTTGTAGATGATATCACTTCAGTTTTATTTACTTTTGTTTGAATGGAAGAAACTGAGATGAAGCTTGTTTATTTAAAGTGAAGTTGTAGTTCACTTCAGTTTTTTTTTTCTTAGTTTGAATGGACGAATCTAGGTAGAAGGTGATACATATAAAAAGAAGTTTACAGGTAAAAAATATTGCTTTGTACAATAGTTTGGCAGGGATATTTTAATCTTTGTTGGCCGAGACAATATGTTTTTGGTGGTTGATATATTTTCGAGTTGACCTTGCCTATACCAGCATTAAATGCTATAGTCCTTTATGCCTTCCTACTTGTGATACATATCTTTGCTGGTACAGGGAATGTTATCTTTTCTAACTTATATTTATTATCTGTATATATATATACACTTTTCACTTGCAAGCATTCATATGTATTTGTTTACTTGTTCATCTTCAAGTCTTGTATACATTTCTATTTCTTTGTTTTGAATATATATATAACTGTCTTTTTATGCAAGCTTACATATATATATTTTTTCTCTTTTTATACAGTTTTATACTCTTGCTTGCATACTTGTCTTTATAATTAACTGAATATATTTTATTTTGTTTACTTACTTATTATTCACTTTACAAGTGCTTTGTAATAGAAACGCATTTCTATTTTTCATGTCGTTTAAATTTTTATTTACTCATTTTTATTCCATATACATATATATTCACATATATAAAATATTTAAATTTAAATGATTTATATCAAATTTATTTTGTATCGGGGAAACTCGAATCAATTTATCAATTGATTTTACAAATTTTTATTCAAAAATTTTATTTAATTATAAAATTTAACTCAAAAATTCAATAAATTATTAATTTAAATAAATTTAAAATCTAGGATCGTTACACTTTTTCTGATGGGAAGTCCGGACGTGATTAGTGAATATCCGGATTGCAAGGGCTTCTTTGGAAGTGCCTTCGGTTCCGTTCGATCCCGGAACGGACTTGTATGGATGTGTGTCTGACGTTACACTTTGAGATGTAAAGCTGGTTTCTATCAAATACATTTCTGTTGGTGGCGGAGAATTTATTCTCTTAGCTTAACACCCTTCTCTGAGACGTACGAACTCAGAGGTTATGTAGTTGATGGTTACTAGTGATACATTCCCAATTTGGTAATGTGGCACACGAAGTGCTGTTGATCAATTGTGGATCAAAGCGTTGCTTTGTGAAGAAGCGTGGCTTTGTGAAAAAGCGTGGCTTTGTGAAAAAGCGTAGCTTTGTGGACGAGACTTCGTCGAGCCTCACAACCCGGTAATGGTCGAAACAGGAATGTGCGGCAAAGGTTTGTAGGGGTAGCGCCCCTAGGGAATGCCATTTCCTTCTGGATAAAAGGTGATATCATGGTATGGAGCCCAGATATTTTACCTATGTGGATTATATTTTGCGACTGTTGCTTTTCGATTGAGGATCCTCGGATAAAGGTCGGTAACGACCGGGGGATGGCATAGCTCGTGTGTTAGTTACCTAGTTACAGCTCGGTTAGAGCATGAGGTAGCGTCGGCCTTTTGTTTGCAGAGATCCGGTTAGGATCCGAGGCGTCTTTCCAGAGGCGTTCTATTTCGGTATAAGGAAGTTCCTTAGCCTGACCATTGTTGGAAATCCAAAGAAACAATACGAACCCCGTACGGTTTTTAATTGTATTACCTGCTATGGAATGTGGCGGTAACCTGCTACTGAACGTAGTAGCTATAGTAGACATACAACAATTGTTGTATGTTGGCTAAGATTGATATTATACTTTCGAAATGTTTTCCACACTAGACATTAATAATAATATCAATTGATTTTGCGTAGTAAGCATTTTTGACTATCATAAGGAGAAATCTCCTCCAATTCTGCGTTTGCATTGTGTGTGTGGTGGGAGGCCTTATGGTAGTTTCATTTTCCAAAAGCATTGCGAAGTTGTTTTATTTTCTTTGCAAAAATAACTGTTTTACGATCTCACACCAGTCACCATGACTGACCTGGAGTTTATTGTTCCCTTTCTAAACTCTGGGTGCCCATAATTTTCCACACGGGCAGCCTAGAGTTATTTTATCAGGATTCTGGATATTCTGGAGCTTTGGAGATGAGTTGGATGGCGAAGCGTACTATCGTACTTGTGATTTATTTTCCGCTGTGTATTCTGTATGAGGACAAGTTTATATAACTGTCCATTGTTGTAAACTCTGATGATTGATGTATGTATAAACTGGTATAGTCTTTTGTTTTAAAGATTATTGATTTATCTATTATATATTGTTCCGCTGCGATATGTGAGATTCTGATATTGTTCCTGTTCTTTGTTTTCTGTGTCGTTCTTCTTTCTTTTTCTCCTATCTTTTCTTCTACCTCTTCTTTTAACCCTAAAGTTTCGCGTTTTCGCCATTCGATTTTTTCGACATTTGGTACAGTGGACGTATCGGTGTCGAGTTTTCGGAAGACGGATTTGCGGGTCTTTACAAATTAGTTCCAATTACTAATTCAAATTGATATCAATTCAATTTATTTTAATTCTACTTCGGTTAAATCTACTTATCTTTAAACTGGATTTCCAATTTCCATACGAATTTTAATCCATCTTTCATTTACAATTATTCAATTCAATTCATTGCTTACAAATTCGAAATGAATTTCAACTTTCAATTTCACTTTCATTTATTCAAATTTATTCACTTATACTTTCTTTAATTTAACTCCATCTTTTAAGTTAGATTTATTCTATCAAAATTCAATTTGTATAGGTTATCAACTTAGTAATATTTCATAAATATCTTTATATAGCATTCCAGAATTTACCAACATTTCAAAGCCATTTTGAAAACAATTCAAATTCCATTTGAATTTCCAAAACAAAACCCAAATTTTCCAAACACTTCCATTTAAAACAATTTAGCAGCAATTCCTCTTTTGGAAACCCGAAAATGAACACCGGTGATGCTGCAGTCATTACCGAAGTTATTTTCCAGCGACCGAAAAGAGTTTAGAGCTTTCATCTCTCTAAAATACATTTAAAAACCTTTGAAATTCATTTTCAAATCAAAAAGGATTTAAACTTTCCAAATACTTCTCTGGAATTCCGTTTCAAATTACAAATCACTTTTATAATTTACATTCTTAAACTTCATTTGTATGTGAATTTATTTCTTAACTTTGGAGTTATGATTTCAATCTCTTATTCAATTTTCAATGATAATAGATTAATATTATTACTTCTAACAACCATGCAACCATATACTATAGTAATTCATAGAAAAACATTTCTTTTCTATACAAAAATAGTTTTGGGTAAAATTATTTCATTCACCCTATTTAAAATCAATACTGTGTCGGTTTATCTTGTTTAGAGTTTAGAAACTCCTATCGATTCCATTTAGCTAGACTGCACCGACCAGAATCCATAAACAATCAACCGATAAGTCAACACAATACAAAACAATTTCATATTCACTAACAAATACGCGCTCATATCTATTATTACACTCAAACTCATTCTAGAGTACTGCTGACTCTATCTCTAATGAGTAACACCCAACAGAGCAGGGTTGTCGCTTAACCATATGCTCTGATACCAAATGTCATGGCCCGCAAATCCGTACCTCTTGATTAACCACTAATCTCTATTGATTTACTCAAAATGAACGGGAATACGAACTATGATGGTTTAAGAAGAAAAAAAAGGTAGAAGAAGAAGAAAAGATAGAAGAAAAAGAGAAGAAAAGAAAAGAAAAGAAGAAAGAAGAACAACAGAACAACATCAGAAACAGAAGACAATATCAGAATCTTACACATCGCAGCGGAACAATATATAATAAATAATCACTAGTCTTTTAAAACAAAGAACTATATCAGTTTATGATACCAAATGTCATGGCCCGCAAATCCGTACTTCTTGATTAACCACTAATCTCCATTGATTAACTCAAAATGAACGGGAATACTGTCACGAACGGAATTTTCGACTTTCGAAAATTCGACATCGATACTCACTTTATCGACTGCCGAGCAATCGAGTGCCGGAAACTCCAATAGTGAGGGTTTTAAGAAAAAGAAAAAGTAGGAGAAGAAGAAGATAGAAGAAAAAGAGAAGAAAGAAAGAAGAAGAACAACAATAGAAACAGAAACAAAACAATATCAGAATCTCACATTCGCAGCGGAACAATATATAATAGATAAATGAATAATCTTTAAAACAAAGAACTATATCATTTTATACATACATCAATCATCAGAGTCAATATACAACAATGGACAGTTATATAACTTGTCCTCATACAGAATACACAGCGGAATAAATACTATCAGATACAAATACTACGTCTCGTCATCCAGCTTATCTCCAAAGCTCCAGAATATCCAGACTATCCTGATAACATAACTCTAGGCTGCCCGTGTGGAAATTGGTGGGCACCCAGAGTTTAGAAAGGGAACAATAAACTCCGAGTCAGTCATGGTGACTGGTGTGAGATCGTAAAACAGTTTATCTTTAAAATAAACAACAGGAAAACTTTAATGTCAATTCGCAATGCTTTTGGAAAATGAAACTACCATAAGACCTCCCACCACACACACAATGCAAACGCAGACTTGGAGGAGATTTCTTCTTATGTTAGTCAAAGATGCTTACTACGCAAAAATCAAATCATTTTTGATATTATTATTAGTGCATAGTGTAGAAAACATTTCGAAAGTATAATATAAATCTTAGCCAGCATAGGTACCATTATATTATGCCTGCTATAGCTGCCTCCTGAGGAGACGGGTTAAACAATTGAAATCGTAAAGGCTCGTATTGTTTCTTTGGATTTCCAACAAATGGTCAGGCTAAGGAACTTCCTTTTCCACGATGGGTACGTCCCTGGAATAGACGACCCGAGAACCTAACCGGATCTCTGCCAACACAAGGCTGGGTTACCTCTACAAAAATAGGTAACTACTGACACGCGTATGCCATCCCCCGATCGTCACCGATCTTCCCGAGGATCCCCGATTCGCAACAAACCACATAGATAATAATAATGCAGTAACCACAGAGGTTAAGTATCTGGGCTCCATACCATGATACCACCTTTATCCAGAAGGAATGACATACACTAAGGGGCGCTACTCCCTAGAACCTTGCCGCATTCTTCCTGTTTCGACCATTTCCGGGGTGTGAGGCTCGATGAAGTCTCGTCCACAAAGCTACGCTTTCTCAAAAAGCCCTGCTTCGGGTCAAATAAAAATGATCAACCTATGATCACAAAGATATAAGATCAAACAAATGATCATATCACAAATGATCAAACACTGATCATTTCACAGCAACACTCAGTATGCCACGTTACCAAATTGGGATATATCGCTGATAAATTTCAACTACATAACCTCTGAGCTCGTACGTCTCATAGAAGGGTGTTAAGCTAAGAGAATAAATTCTCCGCCACCAACAGAAATGTATTTGAAAGAAATCAGCTTTATATCTCAAATTGTAACGTCAGACACACAATCCATACAAGTCTGTTCCGGGATCGAACAGAACCGAAGGCACTTCTCACGAAGCCCTTGCATTTCCGGATAAATTTCTAATCACGTCGGGACTTCCCGTCACTAAGGGTGATAAAACCTCTAAATCGAAGATCAGTCGATGTAGAGTAACTCGACGGTAATCCTTTCGTTTTCAAAAATATCCGGTCTTCAACACCAGTCTTCGAATGCAATTCATAACGACGTATCACGTATTCGGAATGGGTTATACGACCCCATGGTCCTTTCCCGGCTAACCCGAATAGTGAGCGTTTATTTAAAAATAAGTGTGGCATTCAAATTCATCCAATTCACAACAAATACCTACTCAAGGTAAATATTGATAGTCGGTTATTTAACTATCAATAAAGATGCGCAACATCATCAGATTCCAAATAATTTTCCAAATTATTTTATCTTCCAAAATATCTTTACTAGATATAAAATTTCCACACTTCAAAAAAATAAATCAATATTTATTTTTAAAACAAATTCCCATTCCATTTATAAATTCCATAGTGAATTTATATCTTCAAAATATCTACTGATATACGATTCTCAAGTCGATTTCAAATATTCAATTTCATTTTATCTTTAAGAAGATAAAATCTCAAAACGTTTCATTTCATTTTGGAAAAGTATTTCCATACTTATTCAAAAATAAGTATTTCGCAAATCTATTTATTTTCAACATTTGAAAATATTCAATATACTTAAATCAATATTAAGTATATATTCATTCTTTAAGGAAATCATTTATTTTAACATCTATTTGAGTCAAAACGAATGTTGCGTAAAACATCGTTACGACGACTCAAAATCACTAGTATAGGGATTCGGATTTAAGATAGATATATAAATCCCAATACTACATAAAAACATTTCCTTTCGGAAATCATTTACTATAACAACAGTGTGTTATAGTCCACCATTTCCTTATTTTTCGAAAACGTCTATTTCAACAATAAAAATGTTGAAATCTATGTTTTCGATTCATAATACATTTTAAAACATCTTTAAAATGTTTAACTTCACTTTTAATATCACTTCTTCAAAAATAAATCCATTTTAATTAACAATATATTCACTGTCCAAAATAGTGAATATAATTCACTTAACCCAATTTCAATCATTTCTACACATTTTATTTCAATATAAATTCGCTATCCAAAATCGCGAATATATCTTCTTTAATAATCTTCTATATTAAATTCATCAAATTTGATTGATTTCCATACTTATTTATAAAACAACGTTTATAAATTCCATTTCTATTTTCTAACGACTTCAATTTAACAAATCTCCTTTATTTATAATTCGATAAATATTCCATTTAAAGGCAAAAATCCCCTTTATAAGTTAATCTCTTATAACCCTTTTTTTCTACAGTTTCATCCATTTTATAACTTCACAATTTATAAAGCTATAAATTTCATATCACTTTTCCAATTTCGTTTCAATTTGCCAATTAAATTTCAAATTGGACTTCTCACTTATTTCTTTTTAAATAAATCCCTTTTTAAAGAAAATAAATTTCTTTGTCTCTTTCAATCTATTTAAAAATCCAGCTTTTAAATTAATTTCCTCAATTTAAAATCACTATTATACGAAATTCATTTATTTAACATTTTCACTTTATTCTGGAAATAAATTCGATAAGATTATAAAAATTAACTTTTTATACTTTAAAATTTCTTTCTTCAAAATTTCTTCAATTTCAAAAATTGATTCACTTAGAAATTTTCTACTTGAATTTCAAAAATTCGATTTCGTTTATCTTTGGAATCCAATGATGTCAAACATCCATTCAGCTAAATTTTAGCTTTCAAACAATTCCCAGATATCAATATGATTAATAGCATCACTATAATCATTCACAGATTCATATCACAATAGAAATAAATTCAATCAATGTGAGGGGTCCAGTTGGATCCCTCCAACCTGTTTCCCTGCATCCAAAGACGTTAGCACAATACCAATTCCGCTCCAGTACGGAATTATCGCGGTATATGGGTTTTATAAAAATCCGCTTACTAACGGCGCAATAGGGTCTCATCCGCTATACGAGGCGGGAAATCATCAATCCAATATATACATATGCCAATATGTATATACTGCTATATATATAGATATATCCTATCATATCTAATAGCACATTCAAACAAATCAATCAATAACTGCAATTCAATTATAAATCTGAGTGAGAAGATCTCACCTTAGCTTTTTATTTTGCTATCCCATTTCCCATTTCTTCATTGTATTAAACCTTGTATAACAATTTATACAATTTATCAATATTTGAATCAATTGACAATAAATTATCATCTGTTAATTTATTTAAACCAAAAATTAAATTTTATCGAATAATTTATCCTAAACCAATTTCTTTATAAATAAATTTATTTAACCAACATTTCAGTTTCAAACTAATATTCTCTAAACATTTCTAAAACAATTAAATTAAACAAATTTTCTTTTAACAAATTTAATACAATTGATTTTAAATTAATCCTTTTTAATAATTTACTCAACAAAATTTTAAAACTAAAACTAAATTCATTTTAACTCAAAAGTTTATTTTTAAAACTAAATTTCCTATATATATATATATTCTTCAGTAAATTATTTTACTATAACAACATTTATTTTCTTAACAACTAAACGAATTTAAATAAACTTATCAAACATTTTGCTTATATAAATTTCTTTGTATAAATTATAAATTTCTGTAGTTTTCAAAAATATCATATACTTATTTATTTTATTCCGAACTGCTTATAAAAATAAGCTATAATAAATCTTACCTTTATATAATTCACATATATATTTTATATTTTTTTTTTCTTCCTAACTTCACATATACTTTAAGCATTACAATTCGTTTATATTATCTTCCTGTTTTACTGTAATTTCATATATATAAATATTTATTTATAGATCTAAATCTAAGAACAGCATAAACCTTACTGTGAATTACTTTCAAATGTATATACATATTTAATATTTTCAAATGTTCCAAACAAAAATATTTAGTTTTACATTTGAAAAGGCAAAAATTGAAAATACCTCAAAGCCAACCCAGTCTTCCGAACCTTCGAACGACACTACGACCCCTGACTCCACGCGAATTGCCGCCGCTCCAGATGTGTCGCCTCACCATCACGAACCCCTTCGCGACCCAGACAACATCGACTCCCTTCTGCTTGCGAAGCTACTCGCGACCCACATCGTCTGCTACTCGACTTTGTCCTCGCGAAATCGAGCACGTCCACCATCCCCAATCCTTGAATCGAACTGCGACAACCCCACCCACACGCGAGTCTCAGATTTCGAACGCCTCGTCGCCGCCATGCTCAAATGCGATAGCCCCAAATCGCAGCCACCACCTCGTCGAATTGATTCTCCCTGCCTTGCCTTCGACATCGCGACTGAGTCGCAAGCAATCCTTAGGTCGCGATTTAATTTTGTTTTGGGAGAAAGGAACGGGGTTATATTTTCATGAATGAATTTGAAAGAGAGGGGAACGAGCGAGATTTGAATTGAACGGGGTGATTCATTTCTTTCTTCGGCCATTTAAAAATTTCTTTTGCTTTCGTTTTGAACTGAATGGAGGAGAGGGAGATGGTTATTTAGAATTTTACGAAGTATGGCCATCACGATCTTCTTGCGTGATCGAAGGCGTGATAAAAGGAATAACGTGGCGCTGATGTAAATTAATAAAATTTTAAATTTTAAATTTAAATTCGATAAAGATTCAACGCGTTTACTCTCCGTACGGTTACATAACAATTCCGAAAAATACGAAATTGGAAATCCGACAATAATTCAATATTACGGACCCAATGGAACTGGTTTCATCGAATTCCGAGATTGTGCCTCGGACGGCTATTTTTAAATTCGATACGAACGATATAGATTCAAACTGATCACATTTATTTTAAATTCGATTCTGAAGTTTTAATTATCTTCAGTAATATCAACACGAATTTTAAAAGCTTCCGAAATATTTTTCTTCGGCTTAAAATCGAAGGTACAAATTTTTATTCAGCATTCACTAGATTAAATTTTATAATTTAATCACCAAATTCAAATTTAAATCGGGGATTCAAATTAAATCATCGTTCAAATATTTAAAATAAATTAAATATTCTCAATTTAATTCGTTCAAAATTCTGGGTCGTTACAAATACGAACTATGATGGTTTAAGAAGAAGAAAAAGGTAGAAGAAGAAGAAAAGAGTAGAAAAGATAGAATAAAAAGAATAGAAGAAAAACAACAGAAACAGAGAACAGTATCAGAATCTCACATATCGCAGCGGAACAATATACAATAGATAATTACTAGTCTTTTAAAACAAAGAACTATATCAGTTTATACATACATCAATCAGAGTCAATATACGACTCAATACAACACAGCACAACAATGGACAGTTATATAAACTTGTCCTCATACAGAATACACAGCGGAATAAATAATATCAGATACAAATACTACGTCTCGCCATCCAGCTTGCTTCCAAAGCTCCAGAATATCCAGAATATCCTGATAACCTAACTCTAGTGTAACGACCACGACTTTCTCTCCATAGAAGGTCGTATCGCTAATAAGAAAGAAAGGGATAGAAAGAGAAAAGAAGAGAAAGAAAGAACTAAACAATATCAGAATCTCACAGCGAAACGAAACAAAATATATTATATCACATAAATATTACATAGTATCATATACAACACTTATCAGAGTTACACAGATTCACATCATATACTAGACAGTTATAAACATCTGTCTAGTTTTTACATCTCAATACAAACAAAGATCTAAACAAGATCAACACAGCGGAAACTACTATCTATATCTACAACGCTGAAGCCTCCTGCTCCATTGCTCCTCCACAATTCGTCAAGGCTAACCTGAATCCCTTGGCTACTCGTAAAAATTTGAGTACCCAAGAGTTTATAAAACAGAAATAAACAACTTGGGTCAGACATGGGTCTGGTGTGAGTAACAGGTTAAACTTGTTTAACTTCAAAACCTTTTGAAAGAAAAGGTATCACGTAAGACTTCCCAAAAATAAACATGGGTAAGTTTTTACCTTACGCTAACCAAAACATTTGATAGGAAATTCGATTGTATTATAATAGGGTCTAGGGTTTTCAAGTAAAATACAGAAATAGCTGAAATGCTTACATCTCACATTCCAACATAGTTGGGCACAACTAATACGTACGGCACTTATTGGATTTTGGATTCCATACAATGGCAGGGCTACTGGGGTACCGCCCGTCACAGTACGTGGCCTAGATCACCGTACCGAGGATCACTCCCAATCCCCTGCAACACAAGGTCGGAACATCCCTTACTGGATAATTCTCGCACAAGATACCTCACGGTTGGGATCAGCAACCGCACCACTAAGTCGAAATAAAAAGGTACATCTAGACAGAGGTAATCTTGTCCTACTTGGGTGCTACCCACTAACCTTGCTGCACCTCCCCTGTTTTAGCCATTCCCGGTTTGTGAGGCTTGAGGTCACGATTACCTTAGAAAAGAACACATCACTTAGAATGCTCATCGTCCACCTGACAATGTTCTGAAAGCATTCAATCCATATAAGTTCGTTCCGGGTTCGAACGAAACCGAAGGTATTATCTCGTTACACTCGTTTTGGAATCACCCTCAGAGTTAACGACAATAACCCTTGCACTCTGAATCTTCATCTTCACTTGATTCACGACCTATCGTTAATTTGGATCGATGTGGTATTCGGGTCTCCAGACCTGGAAATCCGGTATACGGAAACCCGATCCCGGTCTCATCGAAATCCAAAACGTATCTTTTAAGGCCAAGTTATTTTTAAAGTTAAACCAATTCAATTATATTATCTATTTACATACAGATAGATAATTCACAGATTCACAATAGATAATCAACGTTATCATTAAAAGCAGATAATCCATATCATCAGCATTATGCAACCAAAGCATCCAAATCATACAGTATCAATTATCTCATCTCTGAGATCTCAAACCATTCAAGGTAAATCAATATCAGTCAATATCCTTAAGCAATGATTTATTAATCACCATATATAGTTAATTTAAAATGAATTAAATTAAATACTTCATCTCTAATTAATTTAAAATAAATTAAATTAATTACTTTCATCATTAACAATCTTGCTTAAGTCACTATTAATTAATTATCAATTAATTAATCAACCCTTATCCAATTATTCATTTTAATTAATCATCCTTGATTAATTACATTTAATTACATTCAAGTAATTAGCACTTAAATTAATTTCACAAATTAATTATTCTTAACCACTTATAGTAATTAACCTTTAATTACTACATTTATTAATTAATTATAATTAATTTCATTACTCCTTAATTAATTACATTAATTAATCACTTCATTTATTAATTATTTCTTAATTGATCAATTCTTAAGTACATCATTAATTATATTAATTAATGATCCTTAATTACATTTCATCATTAATTACTTTATTTAAATTAATTACATTAAGTAATTAATCTTAATTAAACCACAATTATTAATCACTATTGATTAATCACATTCAGTAATTAACTACCCTTAATTACTTCTTAAAATAAATTAATTATTCCTTAATTAATTTCTTAATTAATCCCTTGATTAATTCCATTAAGTAATTAACTACCCTTAATTACTCCATTAATTACATCAGTAATTATCTATTAATTACTTTCCTAAGTAATTATACCTCATTAAATTACATTAAGTAATTATACAAATCATTAAATGATTATCTTAAATTAATTAAACTTAATTAATTAACTTAACTAATCAAAATAAACTCAATTAATTACAATGGGTAATTAATTTATTAATTACTTCCATTAAGTAATTTAATTAAACAATTTCACAAATGATTAACCTTAATTAATTAATCTATTTAATTACTAAAATTAATCACATTAATTAATTATTTAATAATCCTTAATTAATGATCTACGTTAACCATTAACTATTCTTTAATTATCTTTCTTAAATAATTAAACATTAATTTACCATTATTAATTACAACTTAATTCATTCTAATTATAAATAAATTAATCTCTAATTACTTAATTAATTAAGTACTTAACAATAACTTAATTAAACCTTAATTACTTTAATAATTTTATTCCTAACCATTAATTTATAATCTTAACTTATAAAATTAATGATCCTTAATTCAAATTAATTAAGCTTTAAATTAATTTAATTAATCCTTCATTAATCAATTTAAACCCTTAATTACTAATTTATTAACCCAAGTCATAAATTAATTAAATTGATTAATTAACTTTTGATTACCTTAATAATTTATTTTATCCTAAATTATTAAATCTCAATTATCTTTAAGATAACATTTTATTCTTATTAATGATTAAAATATCATTAATAAAGTATTTAAAATAATTTACCTTTAAATTTACCTTTAAATTTCATTTTAAAATTTAAGATTTAAAATGAAGACAAATTTAACTTTAACAAAGTTTTATAAACCATTCTTTTAAATCACATGTTAAAGAAATATTTACTTAATTAAAAGAAATCTAAAACCAAATTCAATTTAAATTCAAATCAATTTAAAATATATTTTACATTCAAATATTTTTAAATTTAAAAACTTCTTTTCATTTCAAAATTTAAATGCATATTAACTTTGATTCCAGATAAACCTTTAGATTTAGAAACCTATTTACAATTTAAACTTCATTTTTAAAATTCAAACTTCTTAACCCCTTTTAAAATAGTTAAATCAATTCAAATTTTAAAAACATTATCTTGTTTGAAAACTGAGATTTTAAACTTATACTCCAGATTTAAAAACTAGATTTAAAACTTATTTTGAACTTTACTTTTATTTTTAAACTCAGCTTTTAAATTTATTTTAAAATTTAAAAACTAGCAAACAGGTTTCTGTTAAAACCTGTCACAACAATTAACCCGAGACACACTTCAAAACCTCGAGAACTACTCGAGTCTTCCACCCAAAATTCACGAGTCTCCTTCGAGTCATCTTCCCTAACCCAAAACTCTGACATGTACACCGCCGTGCACATGCACAATCCAACGCAGCGACTCTGATCATCTCTGATGATCTTTCCTCATCGGCGATCACATTCATATCCAAAATCGATCAACCAAAATACCAATACGAGCTCGAGATCGAATCGAGCATTCAAACGAAACCTGGAACAAAAATTCTCGAACTACCCAAAGTCTGGAAAATCTTCCTTACTCCTGCCTCCGATCATCAGAGTTGCTCAAACTCCAGTCACGACTTCGACATAACGCCTGCTTCCATCCTCCTGAGTCTTGTTGCACTCGATCCAACATAGGAACTGTGACGATCAAATATACCTAATCTACCCAAACTAGGGCTACAGATTTCAGTCTTCCACCACAACTACCATGATGATGAATTCGCCTTTCTGGTAATTTTTCTTGACTCTCCTATCACTTCCCTACTTCCAGTAACAAACCCGACCATTCCGTCCTCTTTAGATCATCTAAATCACTCAAAATACAAAATCTGTTCAATCTCAATCTGCTCCCTCAATCTATTTCTAAAAATCGTGAATTTAGTTTTAAAAATCAAGTCTTCGATTAAGATTTCAGATTATATACCTGACTTAATAAATTAGGATGTTTGAATTTTACCTTATTCTAAGTTAACTCTGTTCTTCTTAAGTTTTTCAGAGACATTCAAGTTATTCTAACTTGATTAACATTTTAAACTTTACTTCATGATTTCATAAACAACTTTTGTTTGAACTCCTAATTCTAACAGATATTAGTTTGGAAGAATGGGAATTTAGATTTAAATTTTAAATTGAGAACTTTAAACAGAGATGATCAACTGATACAACCAAACATACACATATTATCTTTATTCATATATACATGTAACTAGATCTAAAACAACATGCATTCATAATTTCAAACATGCACCACAATTTTACTTCAGATATTTTACCACACAAATCAAATTTATCTGTTTTTAAAATCTAAGTTACTCACCTGTTTTGTTTTTGAAATAGCGTTTAAATCTTTAAAACTTGAGTGCCCCTGCTTTTGATTTGAAAACTTGAACTGTTTTAAAAATGGAAATTTGCATTGCCATTTGCTCTTGAACTTTAAACTTGAATTTACAGATGAATTTCTGCTTGCTTCTGTCTGCATTTCAGGTTGGAAAGAATTGCATGCAAGCTGAAATGATCCTGCTTCTCTGTTTTGATTTAAATTGCATGCTTTTGATTTTTGTTTCCAGATTGAAGAAAAGAGTTCAGGCTTTTGATTCATATTTTTGTTTTGAGGAGTAACACTCACTGATTTTTGTTTTGAAGAGTTTCTTATTCTATTTGTTTTCAGGTTTTGTTGATCTGAGATTACTTCATTTCTTTGTTTAGAAAGGAGGTTAGAAAAGAAAAGAAAATGGAGATGTTTGTTTATATAAACTGAAATTATCTAAAAATAAAAATAAAAGAAAAATAAAATTAAATGACACTTGTCTCATTGTTTATTTCATGACTTAACACATGTTATATTAGGCTTTGATATAATGACATTTGTATTTTATGTAATTAATACATATTTCTATTTAGTTTAAAAGTAAATGAAAAGCCCCCTTTTTTTTATTTAAACACTTATCTATATATATATTTCTTTTTAAAGAGAAACAAAAACTAATTATATTTATAAATATAAGTTTATACAAATATTATAATATCCAACAATTTAAATATTTATTCTTTTGAACTTCAAAACTTAAATTCAAATTCAAATTAAATTAAATCCTAAGATTCAATTTAAAATATACAATTATTTATCAATTTAAAAATAACAATTCTATAGTCTTTTAAAATTCATACATATTAAAAATAATACATTATACTTATTATTTGAAATTAACATATTTGATACTTATTTAATTAGATTATTAAATTAAATTCAAATTTTATTATCAAAGATCATCAATATCAATTTAATTATTCAACAGATTATTAAATTGATATTGTTAAAATTTCCGGGATATTACATCTAGACTCCCCCCTAAAAATAATTTCGTCCCCGAAATTTAAACAAAGGTAATTTAATAATCTTATTAAAGATTTTAATTCAAAACAGAAGCATATACTATCATCCATATGCTAGCAACCATAGCAACCAAATCATTCAATCAAACAATTCTATCTATCTAGACTAAATTCTAGATAAAATTCCTCGAGTTTCCCCAAATATATATATACCGGGATACTCACTCTACAAACAATTAATACCACTAAGCTATAGATCTCCTACTCATCTAGATCTACAGAACTAAACAGAATATCAGACTACAGACGAATCTGACTCAACTACCAAACTTCCAGAACTGCAGATTCTAAAACCAAAGATAAATCAAATACGTACTCCGTCATAGATACGTACATCACAATGAATTCCAATTATCCAAACTGGCAATTAAACCAAGTAGACTATTACTTATCCAAATCAGAATACAGAAGAGATCCAAACACAACTCTTCTCCACAATTTCAGTAGATTCCAAACTTACTTCTCCTATCCAGAGATATACTCCAAACTACTTTCGCTGCTCAACTCTGATCTGAGATAGAACACAAGCACAGACTGAACAACTCATTCCAGAAATAAGGTTCACTGATCCATAAAGAAAACTCAGATACTCCAGCAAAACTTGAGCTGCTTCACCAACTCCATCTCTAGGAAACATCCTTCCACTAGACTGAACCACCGGTATCACTCCTGGAATCCAGTCGATAAGAAAACTCAACCTTCAGATGCGGACAAACTTCTGACTTCTCTTAAGACATCCAGAAAAATTCTGACAACCCAAGAGAACACTCAGACAATCGCAAGTCACTTTTGCGATCAACCCAGCCTAATTCCAAACAGACTATTCTCTCTTTACCAATCAGAACAGCTTACACTTATTTATCCAATTTATCGAAGAAATGGATCCACTCTGCTGCTTCTGAACTTCACTTCCAGAAAAACTGCTCATCCAGAAAACTTCCTACCATCACAGAATACTCCGAGCTGCACTGCTGACACTGATGCTCTTATCCAAAGCTCTACGAGAAACTCGGACTCCAAACCAAAGCAGAAACTTCATGCTGAACTCAGCCACAACACCGAAGCATTCACACTTCCTTAATCTTGTTCCAAAGAAAACATCTTCAGGAACATCCATCGTCACTGTATCTCATCATACAGCTACTATTACCTGAGGTATCAAGGTACCATCACTCGCTTCTGCCTCATCGACAGATCCAACTCTACTTATCCAAACTTCAGAGATAAACTCCGAACCATAACAGTTTCCTTCGGAGATCGATGAAATCCTTCACCACAGCAAAGCTTACTCGAGACAGTATTAGGTCTACAG
This sequence comes from Allium fistulosum, assembly GCA_030737815.1. Lineage (NCBI taxonomy): Eukaryota > Viridiplantae > Streptophyta > Magnoliopsida > Asparagales > Amaryllidaceae > Allium > Allium fistulosum. The sequence goes on along the minus strand of CM060902.1, from coordinate 728,114,788 downwards.
TCTCGACAGATACACTTCCAACCTCAATACTCAGACTCCAACCATTGGTAGTCGTGTTACACACACCACTACCCTATCTACCTTTATATCCTATATTGGAAAACCCGAACAGGTAACCCAACAAATAGGTAGAAATATATATATATATTTAAAATGGTACTTTTTATATAGAAATTATTTCTGGGTAAAATTATTTCATTTACCTCTTTAAAACAATATTGTGTCCGTTGGCCTGGTTCAAGTGTTTAGAGATCCCTATCAATAACGTTAGCTACTCGTATTGACCAGAATCCATATACCACCCAACCGATCAATTAACACAATATAAAATCATTTTATATAACTAACAAATACGCGCTCTCGTATATATATATATACACTCAAACAGGTTGCTACAGATCCTATCTCTAATGAACAACCCTTCCGAACCTAGGTATTCACTCAACCTAGTGTTCTGATATTCACTTAACCAAAAGCTTAGGCATTCGCTCAACCTATGCTCTGATACCACTGTAACGACCACGACTTTCTCTCCATAGAAAGTCGTATCGCTAATAAGAAAGAAAGGGATAAAAAGAGAAAAGAAGAGAAAGAAAGAACTAAACAATATCAGAATCTCAGAGCGAAACGAAACAAAATATATTATATCACATAAATATTACATAGTATCATATACAACACTTATCAGAGTTACACAGATTCACATCATATACTAGACAGTTATAAACATCTGTCTAGTTATTACATCTCAATACAAACAAAGATCTAAACAAGATCAACACAGCGGAAACTACTATCTATATCTACAACGCTGAAGCCTCCTGCTTCATTGCTCCTCCACAATTCATCAAGGCTAACCTGAATCCCTTGGCTACTCGTAAAAATTTGAGTACCCAAGAGTTTATAAAACAGAAATAAACAACTTGGGTCAGACATGGGTCTGGTGTGAGTAACAGGTTAAACTTGTTTAACTTCAAAACCTTTTGAAAGAAAAGGTATCACGTAAGACTTCCCACAAATAAACATGGGTAAGTTTTTACCTTACGCTAACCAAAACATTTGATAGGAAATTCGATTGTATTATAATAGGGTCTAGGGTTTTCAAGTAAAATACAGAAATAGCTGAAATGCTTACATCTCACATTCCAACATAGTTGGGCACAACTAATACGTACGGCACTTATTGGATTTTGGATTCCATACAATGGCAGGGCTACTGGGGTACCGCCCGTCACAGTACGTGGCCTAGATCACCGTACCGAGGATCACTCCCAATCCCCTGCAACACAAGGTCGGAACATCCCTTACTGGATAATTCCCGCACAAGATACCTCACGGTTGGGATCAGCAACCGCACCACTAAGTCGAAATAAAAAGGGACATCTAGACAGAGGTAATCTTGTCCTACTTGGGTGCTACCCACTAACCTTGCTGCACCTCCCCTGTTTTAGCCATTCCCGGTTTGTGAGGCTTGAGGTCACGATTACCTTAGAAAAGAACACATCACTTAGAATGCTCATCGTCCACCTGACGATGTTCTGAAAGCATTCAATCCATATAAGTTCGTTCCGGGTTCGAACGAAACCGAAGGTATTATCTCGTTACACTCGTTTTGGAATCACCCTCAGAGTTAACGACAATAACCCTTGCACTCTGAATCTTCATCTTCACTTGATTCACGACCTATCGTTAATTTGGATCGATGTGGTATTCGGGTCTCCAGACCTGGAAATCCGGTATACGGAAACCCAATCCCGGTCTCATCGAAATCCAAAACGTATCTTTTAAGGCCAAGTTATTTTTAAAGTTAAACCAATTCAATTATATTATCTATTTACATACAGATAGATAATTCACAGATTCACAATAGATAATCAACGTTATCATTAAAAGCAGATAATCCATATCATCAGCATTATGCAACCAAAGCATCCAAATCATACAGTATCAATTATCTCATCTCTGAGATCTCAAACCATTCAAGGTAAATCAATATCATTCAATATCCTTAAGTAATGATTTATTAATCACCATATATAGTTAATTTAAAATGAATTAAATTAAATACTTCATCTCTAATTAATTTAAAATAAATTAAATTAATTACTTTCATCATTAACAATCTTGCTTAAGTCACTATTAATTAATTATCAATTAATTAATCAACCCTTATCCAATTATTCATTTTAATTAATCATCCTTGATTAATTACATTTAATTACATTCAAGTAATTAGCACTTAAATTAATTTCACAAATTAATTATTCTTAACCACTTATAGTAATTAACCTTTAATTACTACATTTATTAATTAATTATAATTAATTTCATTACTCCTTAATTAATTACATTAATTAATCACTTCATTTATTAATTATTTCTTAATTGATCAATTCTTAAGTACATCATTAATTATATTAATTAATGATCCTTAATTACATTTCATCATTAATTACTTTATTTAAATTAATTACATTAAGTAATTAATCTTAATTAAACCACAATTATTAATCACTATTGATTAATCACATTCAGTAATTAACTACCCTTAATTACTTCTTAAAATAAATTAATTATTCCTTAATTAATTTCTTAATTAATCCCTTGATTAATTCCATTAAGTAATTAACTACCCTTAATTACTCCATTAATTACATCAGTAATTATCTATTAATTACTTTCCTAAGTAATTATACCTCATTAAATTACATTAAGTAATTATACAAATCATTAAATGATTATCTTAAATTAATTAAACTTAATTAATTAACTTAACTAATCAAAATAAACTCAATTAATTACAATGGGTAATTAATTTATTAATTACTTCCATTAAGTAATTTAATTAAACAATTTCACAAATTATTAACCTTAATTAATTAATCTATTTAATTACTAAAATTAATCACATTAATTAATTATTTAATAATCCTTAATTAATGATCTACGTTAACCATTAACTATTCTTTAATTATCTTTCTTAAATAATTAAACATTAATTTACCATTATTAATTACAACTTAATTCATTCTAATTATAAATAAATTAATCTCTAATTACTTAATTAATTAAGTACTTAACAATAACTTAATTAAACCTTAATTACTTTAATAATTTTATTCCTAACCATTAATTTATAATCTTAACTTATAAAATTAATGATCCTTAATTCAAATTAATTAAGCTTTAAATTAATTTAATTAATCCTTCATTAATCAATTTTAAACCCTTAATTACTAATTTATTAACCCAAGTCATAAATTAATTAAATTGATTAATTAACTTTTGATTACCTTAATAATTTATTTTATCCTAAATTATTAAATCTCAATTATCTTTAAGATAACATTTTATTCTTATTAATGATTAAAATATCATTAATAAAGTATTTAAAATAATTTACCTTTAAATTTACCTTTAAATTTCATTTTAAAATTTAAGATTTAAAATGAAGACAAATTTAACTTTAACAAAGTTTTATAAACCATTCTTTTAAATCACATGTTAAAGAAATATTTACTTAATTAAAAGAAATCTAAAACCAAATTCAATTTAAATTCAAATCAATTTAAAATATACTTTACATTCAAATATTTTTAAATTTAAAAACTTCTTTTCATTTCAAAATTTAAATGCATATTAACTTTGATTCCAGATAAATCTTTAGATTTAGAAACCTATTTACAATTTAAACTTCATTTTTAAAATTCAAACTTCTTAACCCCTTTTAAAATAGTTAAATCAATTCAAATTTTAAAAACATTATCTTGTTTGAAAACTGAGATTTTAAACTTATACTCCAGATTTAAAAACTAGATTTAAAACTTATTTTGAACTTTACTTTTATTTTTAAACTCAGCTTTTAAATTTATTTTAAAATTTAAAAACTGGCAAACAGGTTTCTGTTAAAACCTGTCTCAACAATTAACCCGAGACACACTTCAAAACCTCGAGAACTACTCGAGTCTTCCACCCAAAATTCACGAGTCTCCTTCGAGTCATCTTCCCTAACCCAAAACTCTGACATGTACACCGCCGTGCACATGCACAATCCAACGCAGCGACTCCGATCATCTCTGATGATCTTTCCTCATCGGCGATCACATTCATATCCAAAATCGATCAACCAAAATACCAATACGAGCTCGAGATCGAATCGAGCATTCAAACGAAACCTGGAACAAAAATTCTCTGTAATACCCCAAGATTTTGAGGAAAATTCTTTTAATAAATGATTAAAATTCTGGGGGAAAATCAGAATTATTATAAAGGTGGGATTTTCAGTGGTGCAAGGTTGTGTGCATGTGTGCACGTGCACACTAGTTATGGCACTAAGGGAAAATCCAGAATTCCTGGATAATAAAACAAGGAAGGAAAACATTTAGATAAAATGTTTTAAATAAAGAAAATATAGACTTAGACATGAGTATTAAAAATTCCTGAGGATGTGTGTATATATATATATCTATATATATGCCTATGTATGACTTGTCTGAAAATTTAGACAGAAGAAAACATTGATTTATAATGAATAAGTGAAATTTTAAATAGGTGTAGAAATGCACATAAGTATGCACATGTTTTCTGCAAATAAATGGTTAAAATTAAATTAACACCCATGATTGTATAAATGTATACATATCCAGATATTATGGAGCAGAAAATAAATAAAGGAAGCACAAAAACAGTAAGAACCAAAGTGCAAGAAAGCAAATGTACATAGGCAGAAAAATAGAAAGTCACACCATTATCATGTTTGAGGTAAATATAATAAAAATACTTAAAGTTATCACTTTCTGAAAAGAAAGGAAAATAGGCACAATTTAGTCTTGTTTTAAAATATTGGCCAGGACATTAAGGGTTAGGAGGGAAGGAATGTGCGATGCCAAATGCATGATTCTGGTCTGGGCTAAAATAGGGATTTTGCATCACCCAAAACCCTAGACAGAACCCTTATTTAAACCAAGAGCCCAATCAGAAAACTGCTCTCTCACTAATTAATTAACCTAAGGAAGAAGAGGAAGATAAGGCTAAAGATTGGAAGGGTTTTCTGGTTTGAGTTTGTGTAAGCATTTAGGTGAGTATCCTCACTCATATACATGGCATTAAGACCTGGGATTAGGCAGCCAAGCTTTTATATGTTATATTTTGCATGTTTTGATTTACAAACTATGTTGGCTGCCGATGGTTTCATGAATGTTGATGAGATATGATCTGCTATGCTGGATGTTTAACTTTGTTGTTCTATTTTCATCTCTGTATATTATACCAAAACCTTAAGGAACATATATCAGAGTATTTGTAACTAGTTTGAATAATGGCTTAAGACAAAGAATGAAAAGATAAAGAAAACTATGAGCTGCATATACATTGGTATGGTGCTGAGGCTTGAAATAATTGGTTAAGGGTGCAATGGAGTTTTTCTCTATAAGTGCTGAGCCCTAAACCAAACAGAAACTTACAAGCCTAAAAACTATGTTTAAACAAGATTGAAAAATCTGGCTAAATATAGTTGCTTGAAAAATCAAAATAAACTCAATAGAGCCATGTATTTATTCTCAGTTGCAAACATTCTGGTATATGCTTGAATAGGGTGTTTCTATGTTAAATAATGTGAGATGGAATGATTAGGGTGTTATATCTCTAGAAAGTAACCTTTAACTTGCTTGCAATATTATGTCTGCAAGGTAACTAGTATGTTTCATGAGTACCGGTGTTATGTACACCTAGCTATCATTGATAGAATGAACATAAATACACTTAGTGATATAACTAAGGATTTTGTGCCAAGAAGGCTGCTGGAATGCTTGTCCTATTTGAAGTAGACAAGTTGGCACATGGCTTGTTTAAGTCCTGAGATCTTTGTGCCATAATGTTAATTAGTTCATGGCAATGTGTCCCTTTGATTCCTTATAGCAGATGAGGCCAGGAATTTATAAGAAAAAGATAAGGCAACCTAGTAGTTCCAGATAAAAGTTGTTTTATTGCATATGTTTGCTCTTATGTATTGTACATGATAATACCTGTCAAGTATGCAAAGTATATCTATGCTGTATCCTTAGCTTAATATCATGGATATGTTAGAAATGCTCACACCAGATCATAGATCTGACCCTTATTGCTCATGGCACATGGGGGTGTCTCATTTATAATGAGGCAGCCACTAATGCTTTTGCAGGTTATGATGGAGCTAAGTAAGCAAGATTAAAAAGATATGGAATAGAGGATGCTAAGATAATTAGAAATAAAAGCTAAAATGTGTTAATTCATGCATGTATTCCCTGATTAATATGGCTATCTAAATGTATTAAGTAGGAAGAACTTGTAAGAGACATGTGCTATGTTGTTTCTGGTTATTTCTGATTTGGTATGTACTAAGGATATTGATGTTGAACTGATTTGAAAACCTATTTGCTAAAGTTGTTTTGATTTAGAGGTAAAACCTAGATTTTATAAGCATAATCATTTTATGATGATTTCAGTAATCCTGAGTTCTTTCAAAAAGAATATAGATATACAGAAAATAATATTGGGAAAACCAGAAAAGAATTAAACTGCTATATCTTCAATTTATGATATTGACATAAGTCCAGATGCAAGAAAAAGTGTTTATACTTTAAAGATGTATTTTTAAAAGAGAAGTATGATTAGGAAGAATGATATATATCTGATCACAAAATGTCTGATTCATACAAATATATATACATGCTTTTGGAAAGAAAAGGTAACAATGTTTTGTGTATAATCTGGGTTGTAATAATGCAAGCAAAAGAATGGCCAGAGTAACCACAGGGTTAGGCCATAGGTCAGGCCAAATGGTTCACTTCAGATCAATGAAGCAAGGGAACATTTGAGCTCAGTTTTCTGGAAAATGAACAAAGACCCTGACATGTACAAGTATATCTGTGTACATGTAGATATTGGGCAAAAATATAGATGTAAATTCTTAAAACAGTTGAAAGAATGGATTTCAAAAATAGTTATGCAAGAAGAATTGTTTTGTATGATAGGTTATAGGCAAAAATTAAATATATATGTACAATTATAGGTAGGTATCAGATTTCAGCCATACAGGAGAAAATAAAAAGAAAAACAAAAATTGTGTTTGAACCGACCAGCATAGTACTCGAACTAGTGACCTTGCATGAATAAGTTAGGCGCGTTTCCATTACGCCTAGATGTTGCTTGTGTTCACTTAGGATCCACTTTCTTTTAACCTGAGTTTGATAATATTCAGACTTTAAGATAATCATCCATATTATAAGCTTGCTTTCCACTGATCATTGCTTGGTTATTTCTTAATTATAATAACAGTCTAAGGTACATATTTCCAGGGGACACTATAGTCAAAAATCTGGATACAATAAGTTTTAATTTAAAGAGGGAATTTATCACATTTTTGCAAATTTAAAAAGGATTTCTACTTATTATCATGCTCTGATTCAAGTAGAATATAACATAGATATCTTCATATATGTATGTTAAAAATGATTTAGAATTAAAACAATATTTCTATATTGTGAAAGATCCTGGATATGTTTTTGTTTATTAGAGAAAGAAAAATGACCCTGGGAAATATATTTGTAACAAATGATATATCTATATATCATCTCTATTGAAAAAAAAAAATCACCAAAAAAAAATTAGTGAGTAAATAGGAGGGTCATTTCATTTGGTATCAGAGCTATGTTTTAATTAACATAGCAAATGTTTGTATGCTTATGTTTATACTAGGTTTGTTTGTATATTTGACTGCTTATAAGTATTCCCTGAATGTATGTATGTGTGTGCATGTGACATACACAATGATTAAATAGGAAAGATACAATCAATTTAAAATTAAAGCTAAGTGTTATAAACTAATAAGATGAAATACATATACTTTTAGAAATATGGTAGGAAGAGGGTCTCATCATCAAGGAGGATCTAGCACACCACAAATGCTTGACATGCAGGAATTTGTGAGAGTTTTGAGAGATGGAATTGGGCACAGACCGGAGAACCCACATGAGGAGCTCTCCAAGTTAGTGAAGACTTATACCAACTTGGGAGGTAAGAGCTTTGAAGGAACTGAAAGTGTAATGGAGATTCAAGCATGGCTGAGGACATTAGAGAGGATCTTCACTGATATGCAACTAGATGACCAAAGGAAGAGGCAAGTGGCCTCAAGGCAATTAAAAGGTGCAGCTTTGAGTTGGTGGGAGGTGATCATAGCTGGCCGGAATGAAAATGATATTAATTGGAATCAATTTAAGGAGATGTTAGAGGCAAGGTTTGTTCCAGCCTCAGCAAAAACCACTTTACTTGAGGAGTTCATCAAACTTAGACAGGGGACTATGAATGTCACAGAATACACCCAGAAGTTTGAGGGATTGTCTACCTATGGGGCAATATTAGTGGCTGATGAAGCATCCAAAAATGATAGATACATCAAGGGATTGAACCCAGGGCTTAGCAGGGCTATACTACCCTATGCTGACAGAACTTTTGATCAAGTGATAGATTTGGCTCTGAAGATTGAGCAGCATGACAAGGAAAGAGATAAGTTCAGGAACTTCAAAAACAATAGTAATAAGAAGAACAAAGGAAAGTACCACCCTTATGATAAAAAGAAGGGAGAGGCAGATGGTAAGAAGGCAGTAGATGCAAAGCCCAATGAAGCCAAAAGAAAAATAGTTTGCAACCATTGTGGGAAAGAAGGCCATATTAAGCCAAGATGCCCAGAGCTTAAAGGGGGAGCTTTCAAATGCTATCTATGTGGGAAGGAAGGGCATATGAAAAGAAATTGCCCAGAAAACAAGCAACAAGGGAAAGTGGCAAACCTGGAAGGTAGGGGCAAGGCCATAATTGAGGCTAATGCTGAAAACCATGGTCAAGTGGAAGGTACACTATTTATTTGTACCATACCTTTAGCTGTAATATATGATACCGGGGCAACCCACTCACTCATTTCCCATGAAATAGTTAAAAGGTTGAAAATGAACTGCAAATTGGCTGAAATACCTCTGTTAATACAAAGCCCTTTAGGAAGTTCTAGTGTATTAGATATGATCTGTGTGGATGTGAATTTGAACATAGGAGGAAACACATTTGTTTCCAATTTATATGTTCTAAATTTCCCAAATATAGGAGTTATATTAGGGGCAGATTGGCTAAGACAATTCAAAGCCATAATTGACCTAGATGCATCCACCATTTCACTACAAAATTCTAAAGGCCAAAGGGTTACAATTCTATGTGAACCTATCAAAGAAAACAGTCTAAATCATTTAATTGAATTAGAAAATAATTCCAAGGAAATAGCTATTAATGAAATCCCCATAGTTAAAGAATACTTGGATGTATTTGGGGAAGTAAAAGGTGTCTCACACCATAGACCTGTTGAATTCCAGATTAACCTTATGCCTGGGGCTAGCCCAGTTATCAAAAAGCCTACAAGGATGGGGCCAAGTGAATTAAAAGAGCTAAAGAACCAGCTGGAAGAATTAGAAGCCAAGGGGTTTATAAGGCCAAGTAATTCATGCTGGGGTGCTCCTGTAGTATTTGTTAAAAAGCATGATGGTACTTTAAGAATGTGTATAGATTACAGAGAATTAAACAAAGTAACCATCAAAAACAAATACCCATTACCCAGGATAGATGATCTCTTTGATCAACTCAGTGGAGCTAAAGTGTTTTCTAGGCTAGACTTGGCATCTGGGTTTCATCAGATGAAGGTTGAGGAATCAAGTATTAAATATACAGCATTCAACACAAGATATGGTTTGTATGAGTTTCTGGTTATGCCATTTGGGCTAACAAATGCCCCTTCTTACTTTGTAGATCTAATGAATAGGATATTCAGAGATTACTTAGACAAGTTTGTTCTGATTTTTATAGATGATATTCTAATCTACTCTAGAACAATAGAGGAACATGAGAACCACTTACATTTGGTCTTATCTAGATTAAGAGAAAAAGATTTGAAAGCAAAATTTTCTAAGTGTGTGTTCTGGCAAGAGGAAGTACACTTTCTTGGACATGTTGTCTCTGCTAGGGGAATTTCTGTAAACCCCAATAAGATAGTAGCAATCCAAGCATGGAAGAAGCCTAACAATGTTAGTGAAGTTAGGTCATTCATGGGGATGGCAGGATACTATAGGAGGTTCATACAAGGATTTTCTAAAATAGCAATGCCACTCACTAACCTGACTAGGAAGAATCAAAAGTTTATATGGACTGATAAGTGTGAACAAGCTTTCACCCAGATCAAGGAGGCTTTGGTAAAATCACCAGTGTTGAGAGTACCAGAAGGCAATGAGGGATTGGTTGTGTATACAGATGCATGTGGGTCAGGGCTAGGGGCTGTGTTGATGCAGCAAGATCAGGTCATAGCCTATGCATCTAGACAACTAAAACCCCATGAAACTAGATATGCAACTCATGATCTTGAGTTGGCAGCAGTAGTATATGCCTTAAAGCTCTGGAGGCATTATTTATTGGGTGCAAAGTTCATTTTATACACTGATCACAAGGCCTTAAAATATCTCTTTTCACAAAAAGATTTAAATATGAGACAACACAGATGGGTTGAATTTCTTGCTGCTTATGACTTAGATATACTTTATACACCAGGCAAGGCTAATAAAGTGGCAGATGCATTGAGTAGGCAGCATGCAAAAATGGCCATGTTAATGATGGAGGAGTTTAGAGATTTGACTATGCTCACTGATTTGGAAATAGATGAGAACAGTGGGATAAGTATGGAGATAATTGAGGAAGAAAAGAGTAAAGGAAGGTTAAGTTTAATTACTTTACAATCAAATTTGGCCTTGAAGGTGGCAAAAATGCAAGAAGAAGATCAAGACTTAGCAGAAAAGAGGTCTCTCCTATTAAAGAAGGAAGAAGTGAAGGATTATCACATAGATGTAAAAGGATACTTAAGGTACAAGGGAAGGATATGTGTCCCAAACATCATAGAATTGAAAGAAGAAATCCTTAATGAGTACCATAGGAGCAAATATTCAATACATCCAGGCAGCACCAAAATGTACAAAAACTTAAAAAGGGACTATTGGTGGAAGGGAATGAAGTCTGATGTAGCCAGATATGTTGCTAAGTGCATGGTTTGTCAACAAATAAAAGCTGAGACCCAAAGACCTTCAGGGTTATTACAGCCACTTAGCATACCACAGTGGAAGTGGGAAGACATATCTATGGATTTCATAGATGGTCTTCCTAGATCCAAGAGGGGAAATACAAGTATTTGGGTGATTGTAGATAGGCTGACTAAAGTAGCCCACTTCATACCAGTGAAAGCAGACAGAAATGCACCTAGGTTAGCCCAAATTTTTATGAGAGAAGTGGTAAAACTGCATGGTGTTCCTAAAACTATAGTGAGTGATAGGGATACAATCTTCACTTCAAGATTCTGGAAGAGCTTCCAAGAGGCTATGGGGAGTGAATTGTGCCTAAGCACTGCTTATCACCCCCAATCAGATGGGCAAACAGAAGTGGTAAACAAGATTTTAGAAGATTTGCTTAGAGCATGTGTGTTAGACTTTGGAGGAAATTGGGAGGACCACCTCCATTTGGCTGAGTTCACATACAATAATAGCCACCAAAGTACAATTGGAATGGCACCCTTTGAAGCCCTATATGGAAAGCCATGTCTATCACCTATGTGTTGGGCTGAGGCAGGAGAGAAAGCTATCCTAGGGCCAGAATATGTCAAAGACATCACAGAGAAAATAGGACTGGTGAGAAAGAGGATGGCAATAGCTCAAGATAGGCAAAAGAAGTATGCTGATGCAAAGAGGAAGACAGTGGAATTCAAAGTAGGTGATTATGTCTTCATTAAGGTTTCACCAATGAAGAAAGTCTTGAGATTTGGCAAGCAGGGGAAACTCAGACCCAGATATGTTGGACCATACAAGATTTTGGAGAGGATAGGCTCACTAGCCTATAAGCTGGAGCTTCCAGAGAAGATGAGTGCAATGCACAATGTGTTTCATGTGTCACAACTAAGGAGATGGGTACATGACAAGGAGGAAATCTTAGAAAAGCCTACTGAAGTTCAGATTAATCCAGATCTAATCTATGAGAAAGAGCCAGTGGGAATTGTGGCAAGGGAAGAAAAGAAATTAAGAAACAAGACATTGAAGCTTGTAAAGATTCAATGGAGTATAGATCCTAGTGATTGTACTTGGGAGCTAGAGGATAAAATCAGGATGGATTACCCTAGGCTCTTTGCAAATTTAAAAGGTAAATTCTTAGATTACTAAGAAAATTTGATATGTATGATAGACAGTGACTATTTAAATTGCTCATGCATATTTGAATAATTTTCCTAAGAAAGTAGGAGTACTCAAAGAATATGTTGTAAATTGTGAGGGCACAATTCCTAGAAGGAGGGGTAATTGTAATACCCCAAGATTTTGAGGAAAATTCTTTTAATAAATGATTAAAATTCTGGGGGAAAATCAGAATTATTATAAAGGTGGGATTTTCAGTGGTGCAAGGTTGTGTGCATGTGTGCACGTGCACACTAGTTATGGCACTAAGGGAAAATCCAGAATTCCTGGATAATAAAACAAGGAAGGAAAACATTTAGATAAAATGTTTTAAATAAAGAAAATATAGACTTAGACATGAGTATTAAAAATTCCTGAGGATGTGTGTATATATATATATCTATATATATGCCTATGTATGACTTGTCTGAAAATTTAGACAGAAGAAAACATTGATTTATAATGAATAAGTGAAATTTTAAATAGGTGTAGAAATGCACATAAGTATGCACATGTTTTCTGCAAATAAATGGTTAAAATTAAATTAACACCCATGATTGTATAAATGTATACATATCCAGATATTATGGAGCAGAAAATAAATAAAGGAAGCACAAAAACAGTAAGAACCAAAGTGCAAGAAAGCAAATGTACATAGGCAGAAAAATAGAAAGTCACACCATTATCATGTTTGAGGTAAATATAATAAAAATACTTAAAGTTATCACTTTCTGAAAAGAAAGGAAAATAGGCACAATTTAGTCTTGTTTTAAAATATTGGCCGGGACATTAAGGGTTAGGAGGGAAGGAATGTGCAATGCCAAATGCATGATTCTGGTCTGGGCTAAAATAGGGATTTTGCATCACCCAAAACCCTAGACAGAACCCTTATTTAAACCAAGAGCCCAATCAGAAAACTGCTCTCTCACTAATTAATTAACCTAAGGAAGAAGAGGAAGATAAGGCTAAAGATTGGAAGGGTTTTCTGGTTTGAGTTTGTGTAAGCATTTAGGTGAGTATCCTCACTCATATACATGGCATTAAGACCTGGGATTAGGCAGCCAAGCTTTTATATGTTATATTTTGCATGTTTTGATTTACAAACTATGTTGGCTGCCGATGGTTTCATGAATGTTGATGAGATATGATCTGCTATGCTGGATGTTTAACTTTGTTGTTCTATTTTCATCTCTGTATATTATACCAAAACCTTAAGGAACATATATCAGAGTATTTGTAACTAGTTTGAATAATGGCTTAAGACAAAGAATGAAAAGATAAAGAAAACTATGAGCTGCATATACATTGGTATGGTGCTGAGGCTTGAAATAATTGGTTAAGGGTGCAATGGAGTTTTTCTCTATAAGTGCTGAGCCCTAAACCAAACAGAAACTTACAAGCCTAAAAACTATGTTTAAACAAGATTGAAAAATCTGGCTAAATATAGTTGCTTGAAAAATCAAAATAAACTCAATAGAGCCATGTATTTATTCTCAGTTGCAAACATTCTGGTATATGCTTGAATAGGGTGTTTCTATGTTAAATAATGTGAGATGGAATGATTGGGGTGTTATATCTCTAGAAAGTAACCTTTAACTTGCTTGCAATATTATGTCTGCAAGGTAACTAGTATGTTTCATGAGTACTGGTGTTATGTACACCTAGCTATCATTGATAGAATGAACATAAATACACTTAGTGATATAACTAAGGATTTTGTGCCAAGAAGGCTGCTGGAATGCTTGTCCTATTTGAAGTAGACAAGTTGGCACATGGCTTGTTTAAGTCCTGAGATCTTTGTGCCATAATGTTAATTAGTTCATGGCAATGTGTCCCTTTGATTCCTTATAGCAGATGAGGCCAGGAATTTATAAGAAAAAGATAAGGCAACCTAGTAGTTCCAGATAAAAGTTGTTTTATTGCATATGTTTGCTCTTATGTATTGTACATGATAATACCTGTCAAGTATGCAAAGTATATCTATGCTGTATCCTTAGCTTAATATCATGGATATGTTAGAAATGCTCACACCAGATCATAGATCTGACCCTTATTGCTCATGGCACATGGGGGTGTCTCATTTATAATGAGGCAGCCACTAATGCTTTTGCAGGTTATGATGGAGCTAAGTAAGCAAGATTAAAAAGATATGGAATAGAGGATGCTAAGATAATTAGAAATAAAAGCTAAAATGTGTTAATTCATGCATGTATTCCCTGATTAATATGGCTATCTAAATGTATTAAGTAGGAAGAACTTGTAAGAGACATGTGCTATGTTGTTTCTGGTTATTTCTGATTTGGTATGTACTAAGGATATTGATGTTGAACTGATTTGAAAACCTATTTGCTAAAGTTGTTTTGATTTAGAGGTAAAACCTGGATTTTATAAGCATAATCATTTTATGATGATTTCAGTAATCCTGAGTTCTTTCAAAAAGAATATAGATATACAGAAAATAATATTGGGAAAACCAGAAAAGAAGTAAACTGCTATATCTTCAATTTATGATATTGACATAAGTCCAGATGCAAGAAAAAGTGTTTATACTTTAAAGATGTATTTTTAAAAGAGAAGTATGATTAGGAAGAATGATATATATCTGATCACAAAATGTCTGATTCATACAAATATATATACATGCTTTTGGAAAGAAAAGGTAACAATGTTTTGTGTATAATCTGGGTTGTAATAATGCAAGCAAAAGAATGGCCAGAGTAACCACAGGGTTAGGCCATAGGTCAGGCCAAATGGTTCACTTCAGATCAATGAAGCAAGGGAACATTTGAGCTCAGTTTTCTGGAAAATGAACAAAGACCCTGACATGTACAAGTATATCTGTGTACATGTAGATATTGGGCAAAAATATAGATGTAAATTCTTAAAACAGTTGAAAGAATGGATTTCAAAAATAGTTATGCAAGAAGAATTGTTTTGTATGATAGGTTATAGGCAAAAATTAAATATATATGTACAATTATAGGTAGGTATCAGATTTCAGCCATACAGGAGAAAATAAAAAGAAAAACAAAAATTGTGTTTGAACCGACCAGCATAGTACTCGAACTAGTGACCTTGCATGAATAAGTTAGGCGCGTTTCCATTACGCCTAGATGTTGCTTGTGTTCACTTAGGATCCACTTTCTTTTAACCTGAGTTTGATAATATTCAGACTTTAAGATAATCATCCATATTATAAGCTTGCTTTCCACTGATCATTGCTTGGTTATTTCTTAATTATAATAACAGTCTAAGGTACATATTTCCAGGGGACACTATAGTCAAAAATCTGGATACAATAAGTTTTAATTTAAAGAGGGAATTTATCACATTTTTGCAAATTTAAAAAGGATTTCTACTTATTATCATGCTCTGATTCAAGTAGAATATAACATAGATATCTTCATATATGTATGTTAAAAATGATTTAGAATTAAAACAATATTTCTATATTGTGAAAGATCCTGGATATGTTTTTGTTTATTAGAGAAAGAAAAATGACCCTGGGAAATATATTTGTAACAAATGATATATCTATATATCATCTCTATTGAAAAAAAAAAATCACCAAAAAAAAATTAGTGAGTAAATAGGAGGGTCATTTCATTCTCGAACTACCCAAAGTCTGGAAAATCTTCCTTACTCCTGCCTCCGATCATCAGAGTTGCTCAAACTCCAGTCACGACTTCGACATAACGCCTGCTTCCATCCTATTGAGTCTTGTTGCACTCGATCCAACATAGGAACCGTGACGATCAAATATACCTAATCTACCCAAACTAGGGCTACAGATTTCAGTCTTCCACCACAACTACCATGATGATGAATTCGCCTTTCTAGTAATTTTTCTTGACTCTCCTATCACTTCCCTACTTCCAGTAACAAACCCGACCATTCCGTCCTCTTTAGATCATCTAAATCACTCAAAATACAAAATCTGTTCAATCTCAATCTGCTCCCTCAATCTATTTCTAAAAATCGTGAATTTAGTTTTAAAAATCAAGTCTTCGATTAAGATTTCAGATTATATACCTGACTTAATAAATTAGGATGTTTGAATTTTACCTTATTCTAAGTTAACTCTGTTCTTCTTAAGTTTTTCAGAGACATTCAAGTTATTCTAACTTGATTAACATTTTAAACTTTACTTCATGATTTCATAAACAACTTTTGTTTGAACTCCTAATTCTAACAGAGATTAGTTTGGAAGAATGGGAATTTAGATTTAAATTTTAAATTGAGAACTTTAAACAGAGATGATCAACTGATACAACCAAACATACACATATTATCTTTATTCATATATACATGTAACTAGATCTAAAACAACATGCATTCATAATTTCAAACATGCACCACAATTTTACTTCAGATATTTTACCACACAAATCAAATTTATCTGTTTTTAAAATCTAAGTTACTCACCTGTTTTGTTTTTGAAATAGCGTTTAAATCTTTAAAACTTGAGTGCCCCTGCTTTTGATTTGAAAACTTGAACTGTTTTAAAAATGGAAATTTGCATTGCCATTTGCTCTTGAACTTTAAACTTGAATTTACAGATGAATTTCTGCTTGCTTCTGTCTGCATTTCAGGTTGGAAAGAATTGCATGCAAGCTGAAATGATCCTGCTTCTCTGTTTTGATTTAAATTGCATGCTTTTGATTTTTGTTTCCAGATTGAAGAAAAGAGTTCAGGCTTTTGATTCATATTTTTGTTTTGAGGAGTAACACTCACTGATTTTTGTTTTGAAGAGTTTCTTATTCTATTTGTTTTCAGGTTTTGTTGATCTGAGATTACTTCATTTCTTTGTTTAGAAAGGAGGTTAGAAAAGAAAAGAAAATGGAGATGTTTGTTTATATAAACTGAAATTATCTAAAATTAAAAATAAAAGAAAAATAAAATTAAATGACACTTGTCTCATTGTTTATTTCATGACTTAACACATGTTATATTAGGCTTTGATATAATGACATTTGTCTTTTATGTAATTAATACATATTTCTATTTAGTTTAAAAGTAAATGAAAAGCCCCTTTTTTTATTTATTTAAACACTTATCTATATATATATTTCTTTTTAAAGAGAAACAAAAACTAATTATATTTATAAATATAAGTTTATACAAATATTATAATATCCAACAATTTAAATATTTATTCTTTTGAACTTCAAAACTTAAATTCAAATTCAAATTAAATTAAATCCTAAGATTCAATTTAAAATATACAATTATTTATCAATTTAAAAATAACAATTCTATAGTCTTTTAAAATTCATACATATTAAAAATAATACATTATACTTATTATTTGAAATTAACATATTTGATACTTATTTAATTAGATTATTAAATTAAATTCAAATTTTATTATCAAAGATCATCAATATCAATTTAATTATTCAACAGATTATTAAATTGATATTGTTAAAATTTCCGGGATATTACATCTAGACTGCCCGTGTGGAAATTGGTGGGCACCCAGAGTTTAGAAGGGAAACAATAATCTCCGAGTCAGTCATGGTGACTGGTGTGAGATCGTAAAACAGTTATTTTTCACAAAGAAAATAAAACAAATTCGCAATGCTTTTGGAAAATGAAACTACCATAAGACCTCCTGCCACACACACAATGCAAACGCAGAATTGGAGGAGATTTCTTCTTATGATAGTCAAAGATGCTTACTACGCAAAATCAAATCATTTTTGATATTATTATTAGTGCATAGTGTAGAAAACATTTCGAAAGTATAATATTAATCTTAGCCAACATACGACCAGTATCGTATGCCTACTATAGCTACTATGTTCAATAGCTGGTTACCGCCACATTCCATAGCAGGTAATACAACTAAAACCGTACAAGTCACGTATTGTTTCTTTGGATTTCCAACAAATGGTCAGGCTAAGGAACTTCCTATGCCACGATGGGTACGTCCCTGGAATAGACGACCCGAGAACCTAACCGGATCTCTGCCAACACAAGGCCGGGTTACCTCTGCAAAAATAGGTAACTACTGACACGCGTATGCCATCCCCCGATCGTCACCGATCTTCCCGAGGATCCTCGATTCGCAACAACCACAAAGTAATAAATTTGCAGCAACCACAGAGGTTAAGTATCTGGGCTCCATACCATGATACCACCTTTATCCAGAAGGAATGACATACACTAAGGGGCGCTACTCCCTAGAACCTTGCCGCATCCTTCCTGTTTTGACCATTTCCGGGGTGTGAGGCTCGATGAAGTCTCATCCACAAAGCTACGCTTTCTACAAAGCCCTGCTTCGGGTCAAACAAATGATCAACCTATGATCACAAAGATATAAAATCAAACAAATGATCATATCGCAAATGATCAAACACTGATCATTTCACAGCAACACTCGGTATGCCACGTTACCAAATTGGGAGTATATTGCTGATAAATTTCAACTACATAACCTCTGAGCTCGTACGTCTCAGAGAAGGGTGTTAAGCTAAGAGAATAAATTCTCCGCCACCAACAGAAATGTATTTGAAAGAAATCAGCTTTATATCTCAAATTGTAACGTCAGACACACAATCCATACAAGTCTGTTCCGGGATCGAACAGAACCGAAGGCACTTCTCACGAAGCCCTTGCAATTCCGGATAATTTTCTAATCACGTCCGGACTTCCCGTCACTAAGGGTGATAAAACCTCTAAATCGGAGATCAGCCGATGTAGAGTAACTCGACGGTAATCCTTCCGTTTTCAAAAATATCCGGTCTTCAACACCGGTCTTCAAATGCAATTCATAACGACGTATCACATATTCGGAATGGGTTATACGACCCCATGGTCCTTTCCCGGCTAACCCGAATAGTGAGCGATTATTCAAAAATAAGTGTGGCATTCAAATTCATCCAATTCACAACAAATATCATTCAAGGTAATTATTGATAGTCGGTTATTTAACTATCAATAAAGATGCGCAACATCATCAGATTCCAAATAATTTTCCAAATTATTTCATCTTCAAAAATATCTTTACTAGATATAAAATTTCCACTTCAAAAATAAATCAACGTTTATTTTTAAACAACTTCCCTTTTCCTTTATAAATTCCCTATTGAATTTATATTTCAAAATATCTACTGATATACGATTTTCAAATCGATTTCAATATTCACTTTCAATTTATCTTTATAGAGATAAACCTCAAAACGTTCATTTCATATTGGAAAAGTATTTCCTTACTTATTTAATAATAAGTATTTCACAAATCTTTTATTTTCAACACTTGGAAAATATTCGATATACTTAAATCAATATTAAGTATATATTCATTCTTTAAGGAAAACATTTACTATAACAACATTTATTTGAGTCAAAACGAATGTTACGTAAAACATCGTTACGACGACTCAAAATCACTAGTATAAGGATTCGGATTTTGATAGATATATAAATCCCAATACTACATCAAAACATTTCCTTTCGGAAATCATTTACTATAACAACAGTGTTATAGTCCATCATTTCCTTATTCCTCGAAAACGTCTATTTCAACAATAAAATGTTGAAATCTATGGTTTCGATATCTCCCACATTTTAAAAACATCTTTAAAATGTTTAACTTCATTTTTTAATATCACTTCTTCGAAAATAAATCCATTTTACTTAACAATATATTCACTGTCCAAAATCGTGAATATACTTCACTAACCAAATTTCAGTCTTTCCTACACATTTATTTTAAGGATAATTCGCTATCCAAAATCGCGAATACATTTCCTTTAATAACCTTCTATATTTAATTTATCCAATTCAATTGATTTCGAATTTATAAAACAACGTTTATAAATTCCATTTCTATTTTCTAACAATTTCAATTAAATAAATCTTCTTTATTAATAATTCGATCAATATTCCATTTAAAGGCAAAAAATCCAATTTATAAGTTAATCTCTTATAAATCTTTTATTCTACAGTTTCATCCATTTTATAACTTCACAATTTATAAATCTATAAATTCCATATCTTCACGATTTATAATTCTATAAATTACATTTTTAACACTTATCATCTCGTTTTAAAATTCCAATATTTTAAATTTATAAATATCAACTTTTTAAATCTTTTAAATAAACTGTTCACAAAAATTCGAAAATCTCAGTTCAAACCATTTTATAAATTGCTTAAACTATTTATTTCAAAAATCACCTTACGGTCATAATTCACAAAAATCTTAACTTTTATAACTTCAAAATTTTAGACGTTTATTTATTTAAAATAAATCAATTCAACAATTCAATAAAACGTCTACTTTCAAAAATTACTTTAAAAATCCTTTTAAAGTAAAAGTCGTTATTTTTAAACTTCAAAACTGAATCCGATGATGCAACAACATCAATTAGTCAATCATAACATTCAATATCATATATCAATATGATAACAGCATATACAACAAATATCTGCAAATAATAATATTGGTGAGGAATCCAGTTGGATCCCTCCAACCTGTTTTCCTACATCCACAGATGTTAGCACAATACCAATTCCACTTCGAGGTGGAATATCGCGGTATATGGGTTTTATAAAAATAATCCGCTTACTAACGGCGCAATAGGGTCTCATCCGCTATACGAGGCGGGAAATCAATCAATCCAATATATACATATGCCAATATGTATATATTGCTATATATAGATATATCCTACTATATCTAATATCACATCCAAAAGCAATCAATCAGATCAATAATAACTGCAATAAAAAATTTATTTGAGTGAGAAAGATCTCACCTTAGCTTTTTAATTTGCCATCCAATTTCCATCTTGACTCGATTTTCTCGATTTATAACCTTGTATAAATTATTATTAGGAATGATTTAAAGAAAGTTTAGTTAAACGGATTTATAGCAAGACTGGCCGTAAAAGCAAGTTTGGGGTATCACTGTTAGCCACGGTGGGGCTGGGATGGTTGAAAAGCCTACCAGTTGTGACCGCCGACGGTAGTCCTTGACAAGTGGTATCAGAGCATATGGTTAAGCGACAACCCTGCTCTGTTGGGTGTTACTCATTAGAGATAGAGTCAGTAGTACTCTAGAATGAGTTTGAGTGTAATAATAGATATGAGCGCGTATTTGTTAGTGAATATAACATTGTTTTGTATTGTGTTGACTTATCGGTTGATTGTTTATGAATTCTGGTCGGTGCAGTCTAGCTAACTGTAATCGATAGGGGTTTCTAAACTCTTAAACAAGATAAATCGACACAGTATTGTTTTAAATAGGGTGAATGAAATAATTTTACCCAAAACTATTTTTGTATAGAAAAGAAATAATTCTCTGTAAATTATTACAGTATATGGATGTTTGGTTGTTAGGAAAGTGATAATATTGAAATGTTATCATCATTATATGAAATTGAATAAGAAATTGAAAATCGTAACTCCAAAGTTAAGAAATAAATTCACATACGAATGAAATTTAAGAATACAAATTATAAATGTGATTTGTAATTTGAAACGGAATTCCAGAGAAGTTTTTGGAAATGTTTTGAAAAGAATTTGAAAATTTTGGTGATTTGGAAAGTTTAAAATCTTTATGATTTGAAAATGAATTTCAAAGGTTTTGAAGGAATGAAAAGCTCTAAACTCTTTTCGGTCGCTGGAAAATAACTTCGGTAATGACTGCAGCATCACCGGTGTTCATTTTCGGGTTTCCAAAAGAGGAATTGCTGCCAAATTATTTTAAATGGAAGTTGTTTGGAAAATTGGGTTTTGTTTTGGAAATTCAAAGAATCATTTGAATTGTTTTCAAAATGGTTTTAAAAAGGTTGAAAAGACTCTGGAATGCTATATAAAGATATTTATGAAATATTATTAAGTTGATAACTTATGGACTTGAGTATTGAATTATGGAAGTAAATTGTGAATGAATAAATAAATTTACAATTGTGATTTAATGAAAGTGAAATTCATTTTTAATTTGTAAGCAAATGAATTAAATTCAATAATTATAAAGGAAAGGAAATTGAATTCGAATTGGAAATCCAGTTTAAATGTAAGTAAATTTAACCGAAGTGGTAAATTGAAAATAAATATAATGTGTATATGGAATATTTATATTGAACCTAAGAAATGAGGAGTGAAATTCTTAAGTAAAATTTGATATTGAAATTATTCTAAGTTAATGATTGAACAAAAGAATAAAACTGGAAATTGAAACTGAATGTTGAAAACAAATGTGAATTGTGTGAAATAAAATGAAGTTTCAAGATTAGTTTGAAGTGAACTAAAGTTAATTGATAAAAATTCAATATTCAGAAGTCGAACTGAATCCAAATTAGATTGGAATTGTGAATTGAATTCAAATGAGAAATTGAAATGTAGAATTGAATGAAAATAGATATGTAACTTCAATAGTGAAGTAAGAATGTATAAGAAGTATATATTGGAAATTTTGTAATAGAATTTGCAAAATGGTTTGAATATGTAACTAGATATTATGGCTAGTAGGATATACAGGTGTATAAAGGAATTGAGATTTTGATTTTGAAGATGAATTTGAATGGCTCGACAAAAGGTAAGTATTTGAATTTCTATATGAGATTTGCTGATTTCTTGTCTAGCCGCTTGGCTTTTTCTTTTCTTTTTGAAATCTGAGAGTCCGTAGGGACGTTTTGTAGTCGTGCCGTATTAGCCGCGCAAAGGAGACGGTGGCGAAATTTTTCGAAAATTTCGAGTGTTAGAAAATTTTTGAGAAAATTTTGAAAGTTTAAATTTGAATTTGAAATTTAAATTTGAATTGTTAAGGAAACAATGTGGTTTCAAACTAAAAATTGAAGTTGGAAAAACTAGTTGAAGTAATAACGAATCCTTAGTAGGACGAGTTGTTTTGAGAAATTGATACAACTATTTAAATTGTGAAAAATAGTAGACGAGTTAAGGACCATTTTTCCTAACTTGTAATTTCGAGGACGAAATTCTTTTAAGGAGGGAAGTCTGTAACGACCCAGAATTTTGAACAAATTAAATTGAGAATATTTAATTTATTTTAAATATTTGAACGATGATTTAATTTGAATCCCCGATATAACTTTGAATTTGGCGATTAAACTTTAAAATTTAATTTATTGAATGATGAATAAAAATTTGAATATTCAATTTAAAGTTGAAGAAAAATATTTCGAAAGCTTTTAAAATTTATATTGATAACACTAAAGATAACAGAAGCTTCAGAATTGAGTTTGAAAACGATTTATTCAGTTTTGAAATTATATCGTTCGAATTGACATTTAAAAATAGCCGTCCGAGGCACAGTCTCGGAATTCGACGAAACCAGTTCCATTGGGTCCGTAATATTGAATTATTACTGGATTTCCAATTTCATATTTTTTGGAGTTAATACGCGACCGCACGGTGAGTAAACGTGTTGGATTTTAAATCGAAATTCAATTTAAAAATTTAACTTTTAAATTGTTGCCTGCACACGTTCATTCCTCCATCCACGCCCTGAATCACGCAGAGATTCTTTCTTCAGCCACCCTAGTTTTCTTAGCAGACCTATCCTCTGTTAATCGCGTACGTTTGTTCCCCCTTTCAAATTATAAGAAAACAAAATCTGCTCGTCTTCGTTCAAAAAGAAAATCTTTCTCGTTCTCAACTTTAATGGCCGAATAGAAATCTTTCGTTCGAAAACAAATATCAAACTACCCCCTTTCTTTCAATTCCAAACGAGTAAACAAAATTGAGACCTTCCTCTCTGAAGAAAATAAAATGAACAAACATCTCGTTCAATTTTGAAATCAAGTCTCGCGATTGAAGTCAAGGGGATCGCCACGATTTTGGAGTCGGCATCACGACGAGCTTCGCGAGCTAGGGCACGGCAGCTCGAGCCGAGCAAGCAGGGCGAGCGCGATGTTGGAGAGAGGCACGGCGGCACACGTGCTCGCGATTTCTGTCTGGGTTTCGTGTGCTCGAGTGGGGCGCGCGCGCGAGGCACAGCGGCAGGGATGGGTCGCGAAGCAGATGCAGGTGACGAGGCGTTGCAGTGGTCGTTGACGCATTCGAGGCAGGCAAAATTCGGTGAGGCGGCGTCGATCTTGGCAAACGATGGTGGTTCAAGCGGAGGCGAGTTCGTCGAATGCGTACAGGCAGTAAGGTATAAAGGTTATTTTCGTTTAAATTTGAATAAATATGTATATATATTTGGAAAGCATATATATGCAGTGGAAAAAAAAAATTTAGTTTATAAATAGATAGGATTTTGGGAATAGATGTTTTAAATGTTAAAGAATTCATAATTTGAATTTTTAAAAACCTATATTGGATATGTTTTGGAAAGTGACAGTAAAGAAAATAGTTTTGAATAAAATTTTAGTTAAACAAATGCATTAAAGGAAATTCGATTTTTAAACTAAATAATAAAATAAATAACCAAGTCATTAGTTTGAAGTTTAAAATAATGTATTTAATAAACATACTAAATTTACCTTGGTTACTGGAAATAATTTATTGAGGGAATGGGAAAATCTGTTAAAAGGAGAAATAGCTTAAATTGGTTAAGTAAATAAATAGAACAATAATTTAAGTGTTCGATTTAATACGAATATTAACGAATTGTATAATTATTTATACTAGGTCAAAATCTGTAAAGAAATCAAGCCGAGAATGAAAATGGGATTGCAAAATAAAAAGCTAAGGTGAGATTTTTCTCACTCAAATAAATTTGGATTTTGCAGTTATTTATTGACTGATTGATTGCTATTGGATGTGATATTAGATATAGTAGGATATATCAATATATATAGCAATATATACATATTGGCATATGTATATATTGGATTGATTGATTTCCCGCCTCGTATAGCGGATGAGACCCTATTGCGCCGTTAGTAAGCGGATATTTTTATAAAACCCATATACCGCGATATTCCACCTCGAAGTGGAATTGGTATTGTGCTAACGTCTGTGGATGCAGGGAAACAGGTTGGAGGGATCCAACTGGATTCCTCACCAGTAGTTATTTATTTACAGATATTGATGTATATTCTGTTATCATATTGATATATGATGTTTGTTGTTGTGATTGACTAATTGGTGCCGTTGCATCATCGGATTCAAGTTTTTAAAATAATGACTTTTTAATTTAAAAGGATTTTTAAAGTGATCTTTGAAATTATACGTTTTATTGAATTTTTGAAGTGATTTATTTTAAATAAATAAACGTTCAAATTTTAAAGTTATAAAAGTTAAGATCTTTGTGAAATATAACCGAAAAGTGATTTTTGGAATAAACAGTTGATTGATTTATAAAATGGTTTAAATTGAGATTTTTAAAATATTATAAACGGTTTACTTAAAAGGTTTATAAAGCTGACATTTTATAAATTAAAATGTTGGTATTATAAAACGAGTTTTTATAAGCGTTAAAATGAATTTTTAAGAATTTATAAATAAATGGAATTTATAAATTGTGAACTTA
Organism: Allium fistulosum; assembly: GCA_030737815.1. Classification (NCBI taxonomy): domain Eukaryota; kingdom Viridiplantae; phylum Streptophyta; class Magnoliopsida; order Asparagales; family Amaryllidaceae; genus Allium; species Allium fistulosum. Next base: position 728,089,066 of record CM060902.1, on the reverse strand, counting down.
TAAATGGAGATGATTTTGTAAAATAAAGGAATTATAAGTATTTAACTTATAATATGGATTGTTGGTATAAGATTTGAGTTATGAATCGATTTGTGAATAAAGAAGATTTATAAATTGAAGTTTTTATAAATAGAAATAGAATTTATAAACGTTGTTTTTATAAATTCGAAATCAATTGGATTTGATAAATCAAATATAGAAGATTATTAAAGGAGATATATTCGCGATTTTGGATAGCGAATTATTATTAAGATAAAATGTGTAGAGATGATTGAAATTTGGTTAAGTGAATTATATTCACGATTTTGGACAGTGAATATATTATTGAAAAAATGGTTATGTTTTGGAGAAGTGATATTATGAAATGAAGTAATTGTTTTAAAAGATGTTTTAAAACGTGTGAACTACCGAAATCATAGATTTCAACATTTATTGTTGAAATAGACGTTTTCGAAAAATAAGGAAATGGTGGACTATAACACTATTGTTATAGTAAATGATTTCCAAAAGGAAATGTTTTTATGTAGTATTGGGATTTATATATCTATCTAAATCCGAATCCCTATACTAATGATTTCGAGTCGTCGTAACGATGTTTTACGCAACATTCGTTTTGACTCAAATAGATGTTAAAATTAATGATTTCCTTAAAGAATGAAATGTATTCTTAATATTGATTTAAGTATATTGAATATTTTCAAATGTTGAAAATAAATAGATTTGTGAAATACTTATTTTTAAATATGTATGGAAATGCTTTTCCAATATGAAATGAACTGTTTTGAGATTTTATCTTCAAAGATAAAATGAAATGTGGAAATTGATTTGAAATTGTTTTCGAATGGTGAAGTGTGGAAATTTTATATCTAGTAAAAGATATTTTGGAAGATAAAATAATTTGGGGAAATTATTTGGAATCTGATGATGTTGCGCATCTTTATTGATAGTTAAATAACCGACTATCAATAATTACATTGAATAGGTATTTGTTGTGAATTGGATGAATTTGAATGCCACACTTATTTTTGAATAATCGCTCACTATTCGGGTTAGCCGGGAAAGGACCATGGGGTCGTATAACCCATTCCGAATATGTGATACGTCGTTATGAATTGCATTCGAAGACCGGTGTTGAAGACCGGATATTTTTGAAAACGGAAGGATTACCGTCGAGTTACTCTACATCGGCTGATTTCCGATTTAGAGGTTTTATCACCCTTAGTGACGGGAAGTCCGGACGTGATTAGAAAATTATCCGGATATGCAAGGGCTTCGTGAGAAGTGCCTTCGGTTCTGTTCGATCCCGGAACAGACTTGTATGGATTGTATGTCTGACGTTACAATTTGAGATATAAAGCTGATTTCTTTCAAATACATTTCTGTTGGTGGCGGAGAATTTATTCTCTTAGCTTAACACCCTTCTCTGAGACGTACGAGCTCAGAGGTTATGTAGTTGAAATTTATCAGCGATATACTCCCAATTTGGTAACGTGGCATACTAAGTGTTGCTGTGAAATGATCAGTGTTTGATCATTTGTGATATGATCATTTGTTTGATCTTATATCTTTGTGATCATAGGTTGATCATTTGTTTGACCCGAAGCATGGCTTTGTAGAAAGCGTAGCTTTGTGGACGAGACTTCGTCGAGCCTCACACCCCGGAAATGGTCGAAACAGGAAGGATGCAGCAAGGTTCTAGGGAGTAGCGCCCCTTAGTGTATGTCATTCCTTCTGGATAGAGGTGGTATCATGTTATGGAGCCCAGATACTTAACCTATGTGGATACTGCTTATTATGTAGTTTGTTGGAAATCGGGGATCCTCGGGAAGATCGGTTACGATCGGGGGATGGCATACGCGTGTCAGTAGTTACCTATTTTTTCAGAGGTAACCCGGCCTTGTGTTGGCAGAGATCCGGTTAGGTTCTCGGGTCGTCTATTCCAGGGACGTACCCATCGTGGAAAAGGAAGTTCCTTAGCCTGACCATTTGTTGGAAATCCATCTTCCAATACGTGACTTGTACGGTTTTAGTTGTAGAACCTGCCATCTAATATGGCTGCTATAACAAACATACTATAATGGTACCTATGCTGGCTAAGATTGATATTATACTTTCGAAATGTTTTCTACACTATGCACTAATAATAATATCAAAAGGAATTTGATTTTGCGTAGTAAGCATTTTTGACTATCATAAGAAGAAATCTCCTCCAATTCTGCGTTTGCATTGTGTGTGTGGTGGGAGGTCTTATGGTAGTTTCATTTTCCAAAAGCATTGCGAATTTGTTTTAATTTCTTTGTGAAAAATAACTGTTTTACGATCTCACACCAGTCACCATGACTGACTCGGAGTTTATTGTTCCCTTCTAAACTCTGGGTGCCCACCAATTTCCACACGGGCAGCCTAGAGTTATGTTATCAGGATATTCTGGAGCTTGGAGATAAGCTGGATTACGAGACGTAGTATTTGTATCTGATAGTATTTATTCCACTGTGTATTCTGTATGAGGATAAGTTTATATAACTGTCCATTGTTGTTTATTGACTCTGATTGATGTATGTATAAAACGATATAGTTCTTTGTTTAAAGATTATTCATTTACCTATTATATGTTGTTCCGCTGCGATGTGTAAGATTCTGATATTGTTTTCTGTTCTGATGTTGTTCTGTTGTTCTTCATTCTTCTTCCTCTTTTCTTCTTCTTCTACCTTTTTCTTCTATTTAAAAACCCTCACTATTGGAGTTTCCGGCACTCGATTGCTCGGCAGTCGATAAAGTGAGTATCGATGTCGAATTTTCGAAAGTCGAAAATTTCGGTATGTGACAGCGTGGTATCAAGGACCCGATTCTTCGACTTCCGAAAACCGACATCGATACGTTCACTGTATCAACTGCCGAGCAACGAATGCCGGAAAACCGAATTCTTAGGGTTTTAGAAAGAAGAAAACAGAAGAAAAGATAGAAGAAAAAGAGAAGAAGAAGAAAGCAGAAGAAGAAAAAGAAAGAACAACAGAACAACTATAGAAACAGAAAACAATATCAGAATCTTACACATCGCAGCGGAACAATATATAATAGATAACACTAGTCTTTTAAAACAAAGAACTATATCAGTTTATACATACATCAATCAGAGTCATATACAACAATGGATAGTTATATAACTTGTCCTCATACAGAATACACAGCGGAATAAATAAACAAGTACGTATGTACGTTTCGCCATCCATCTTGCTTCCAAAGCTCCAGCATATCCAGAATATCCTGATAACATAACTCTAGGCTGCCCGTGTGGAAATTGGTGGGCACCCAGAGTTTAGAAGGGAATAATAAACTCCGAGTTAGTCATGGTGACTGGTGTGAGATCGTAAAACAGTTATTCTTTATAACAACAAAATAATTTTAAAGTTAATTCGAAATGCTTTTGGAAAATGAAACTACCATAAGACCTCCCGCCACACACACAATGCAAACGCAGAATTGGAGGAGATTTCTTCTTATGATAGTCAAAGATGCTTACTACGCAAAATAAAATCCTTTTTGATATTATTATTAGTGCATAGTGTAGAAAACAGTTCGAAAGTATAATATTAATCTTAGCGAACATACGACCAGTATCGTATGCCTACTATAGCTACTATGTTCAATAGCAGGTTACCGCCACATTCCATAGCAGGTAATACAACTAAAACCGTACACGTCACGTATTGTTTCTTTGGATTTCCAACAAATGGTCAGGCCAAGGAACTTCCTATGCCACGATGGGTACGTCCCTGGAATAGACGACCCGAGAACCTAACCGGATCTCTGCCAACACAAGGCCGGGTTACCTCTGCAAAAATAGGTAACTACTGACACGCGTATGCCATCCCCCGATCGTCACCGATCTTCCCGAGGATCCCCGATTCGCAACAACCACAAAGTAATAAATTTGCAGCAACCACAGAGGTTAAGTATCTGGGCTCCATACCATGATACCACCTTTATCCAGAAGGAATGACATACACTAAGGGGCGCTACTCCCTAGAACCTTGCCGCATCCTTCCTGTTTTGACCATTTCCGGGGTGTGAGGCTCGATGAAGTCTCGTCCACAAAGCTACGCTTTCTACAAAGCACTGCTTCGGGTCAAACAAATGATCAACCTATGATCACAAAGATATAAGATCAAACAAATGATCATATCGCAAATGATCAAACACTGATCATTTCACAGCAACACTCGGTATGCCACGTTACCAAATTGGGAAATATCGCTGATGAATTTCAACTACATAACCTCTGAGCTAGTACGTCTCAGAGAAGGGTGTTAAGCTAAGAGAATAAATTCTCCGCCACCAACAGAGATGTATTTGAAAGAAATCAGCTTTATATCTCAAATTGTAACGTCAGACACACAATCCATACAAGTCTGTTCCGGGATCGAACAGAACCGAAGGCACTTCTCACGAAGCCCTTGCATATCCGGATAAATTTCTAATCACGTCCGGACTTCCCGTCACTAAGGGTGATAAAACCTCTAAACTGGAGATCAGCCGATGTAGAGTAACTCGACGGTAATCCTTCCGTTTTCAAAAATATTCGGTCTTCAACACCGGTCTTCAAATGCAATTCATAACGACGTATCACATATTCGGAATGGGTTATATGACCCCATGGTCCTTTCCCGGCTAAACCGAATAGTGAGCGCTTATTCAAAAATAAGTGTGGCATTCAAATTCATCCAAATCACAACAAATACCATTCAAGGTAATTATTGATAGTCGGTTATTTAACTATCAATAAAGATGCGCAACATCATCAGATTCCAAATAATTTTCCAAATTATTTCATCTTCAAAATATCTTTACTAGATATAAAATTTCCACACTTAACTATTTGAAAACAATTTCAAATCAATTTCCACATTTCATTTTATCTTTGAAGATAAAATCTCAAAACAGTTCATTTCATATTAGAAAAGCATTTCCATACTTATTTAAAAATAAGTATTTCACAAATCTATTTATTTTCAACATTTGAAAATATTCGATATACTTAAATCAGTATTAAGTATACATTCATTCTTTAAGGAAATCATTTACTTTAACAACATTTATTTGAGTCAAAACGAATGTTGCGTAAAACATCGTTACAACGACTCAAAATCACTAGTATAGGGATTCAGATTTTGATAGATATATAAATCCCAATACTACATCAAAACATTTCCTTTCGGAAATCATTTACTATAACAACAGTGTTATAGTCCATCATTTCCTTATTCCTCGAAAACGTCTATTTCAACAATGAATGTTGAAATCTATGATTTCGATATTCAATATATTTGAAAACATCTTTAAAACAATTAACTTTATTTCAAATATCACTTTTCCAAAACATATCCATTTTACTTAAAAATATATTCACTGTCCAAAATCGTGAATATACTTCACTAACCACATTTCAATCTTTTCTACACATTTATTTCAAGAATTATCCACTATCCAAAATCATGGATAAAATTCCCTTAATAATCTTCTATATTAAATTCATCAAATTTGATTGATTTTCGAATTTATAAAAAACAACGTTTATAAATTCTATTTCCATTTTGTAACAACTTCGATTTATACATCTTCTTTAATGACCCATTCAATTTATAAGTTAATATAACTTATAATTCATTTATTTTAAAAGAAATCGTTCTTTTAAACTTCACAAAATTTAAAACTTTCAGATTTCATTAACTTATGAAATCCCATTTACACTTTATTTTAACACTTATAGAAACTTGTCTTATAATCCCAATATTTCAAATTTATAAATATCCATTTTTGTACATCTTTTAAGTAAACCGTTTATAATACTAGAAATCCAAATTTAAGCCATTTCATAAATTTCTTAACTTTTATTTCAAAAATCACACTTTGATTTTATTTCACAAAAATCTTAACTTTTATAACTTTAAAATTTTAGACGTTTATTTATTTGAAATAAATCAATTCAAATATTCAATAAAACGTCTACTTTCAAAAATCACTTTAAAACCCTTTTAAAGTAATAGTCGTTATTTTTAAAACTTGAATCCGATGATGCAACAGCACCAATTAGTCAATCACAACATCAAACATCATATATCAACATATGATAACAGAATATACATCAATATCTGTAAATAAATAAATACTGGTGAGGAATCCAGTTGGATCCCTCCAACCTGTTTCCCTGCATCCACAGACGTTAGCACAATACCAATTCCACTTCGAGATGGAATATCGCGGTATATGGGTTTTATAAAAATATCCGCTTACTAACGGCGCAATAGGGTCTCATCCGCTATACGAGGCGGGAAATCATTAATCCAATATATACATATGCCAATATGTATATATTGCTATATATATATAAATATATCCTACTATATCTAATACAAACAGCAATCAATCAGTCAATCAAAATCCAACTTCATTTGAGTGAGAAAAATCTCACCTTTGCTTTTTATTTTGCCATCCATTTCCATTTCCATTTCAGTTTTGTTTTCTCGATTTTAACCTGGTATAAACAATTTTATACAATTTTTTATTAATATTCGAATCAATTGACAATAAATTATCATCTGTTAATTTATTTAAAACTAATAATTTATTTTTATCGAATGATTTATTTTAAACAAATGTTCTATTAATTATACTATCTCAATACAAATCATTTAAATTTCTGTTTTCTGAATCTTGTCTACAAATATTCTCTTTTCCCTTTTTTTATCTATGTACCCTTATACTAAAATAGATATGTGGGTATATATATTTATTTATACTTTCCCTTTTACTGTAAACTAAAATTTCATTTTTTACAAATATATTTACATGTGTATATATATACATTGAATCTGAAAAAGAAAATAAATTATACTTTAAACTATTCTATATAAATTTCTTATTGTAAAAAATTATATTTTCTGTTTATCCATATATGAATATATCTATTGTAATAAAATTCTATTTTAACTAATTATTTTACCTTAATCTAATATCTTTAAATAAATTTGTTTAACTTAAACTTAAATTAAATTAATACCTTACTGCCATTCGCGAATTAGGCCATCGAACATCGCCTCCGTCGCTCGTCGCCTAAACCCCAGACCAGTCGCGCCATCACTTCAATGCCGAAACCCTAGCTGACCCAATCGCCATCGCGAACGCCTCCCTTCTGCCGCATCCTTCCAGATCGTAACTGCTATGAACGCGAGCCCAGGCCCACGCCTCCTTCGTCGCGAACCCCCTAGCTGTCGACCTCCTATTCGCGGTGCCCAAGCGAATGCCTCCTGCCCACTCATGCGATCGCGACACCATCACTGATACTCGTGCGCTCCAGGCTCGCGTGCGCGCTCGCCACCCCCCAGATGATTCGAACGAAAAAGAAAAGCAAGGGGAGGCCTCCATTTAAATTTTGAATTTGCCTTGGGTTTCGATTTTGATTACAAAGAGGAGGGACGGATTGATTTCGTGTATTTCTGAGTGAAAGAGGGAGGGTAGTTCGATATTTTAATTTCATTTCGATTTTGAAAATGAGAGAGGAAGGGGAAGACTTCGTTTATAAAACGAAGGGGAACGAACGAGAAGCTCGGTTTTGTTTTAAAGAGGGAGGGGATAAAATTGAACGAGGTATGGTTTACGTGATGGGTTGCACGATCTTTTCTTCGTGATGCTCGGCTAAAACAAAGGAGCGTAATTGAAGGCGTGTTTAAAGGAAAGAAAATATGCTGATGTTAATAAATGAAATTTTAAATTTTAAATTTGAATTCGATAAAGATTCAACGCGTTTACTCTTCGTATGGTTACATAACAACTCCGAAAAATACGAAATTTGAAATCCGACAATAATAACTATTACGGACCCAATGGAACTGGTTTCGTCGAATTCCGAGACTGCGCCTCGGATGGCTATTTTTAAATATCGATTCAAACGATATGAATTTCAAAACTGATCAAATCAATTCGAAATTAGATTCTGAAGCTTCTGTTATTTTCAGTATTATCAATACGAATTTTAAAAGCTTTTGAAATATTTTTCTTCAGCTTAAAATTGAAGATTCAAATCTTTATCCAGTTCAATAGATTAAATGTTAAAATTAAATCACCAAATTCAAGGTTATATCGGGGATTCAAATTTAATCATCGCTCAATATTTAAAATTAATTAAATATTTTCAATTTAATTTGTTCAAAATTCTGGGTCGTTACAAAATATATGCCTATATATATATATATATAAATCAAGTCATACCAAAGAAATTCAAATCAATTTAATTTCAAAACAAAAGTGTAGCAGAGCTACTAAGTGGTCTATTCTCTTCGAAACTCGAAAATGAATATCGATGATGCTGCAGTCATCACCGAATTATTTTCCAGCGACAAAAGAGAAGAGTACTGATTTTAAAAATTAAAAATTCTATGGAAACAATTTCTATTTGAAAATACTTTAAATAATATGCACTTTAAAACTTTAAAACTTTAAAACTTTAAAACCAAAGTTTGAAATCATCGGAAATTAAATTCTCAAATTCTTAATTTAAATTCATTTCAATTCCAAATCAATTTGTAAACCATGTTTATAAATTCATTTAGAACAATAAATGATAATCAAATATTATCATTCAAACAACCAACTTAATTAACTTATTAATTTCCAGAATTTTTTTTCTTATATATTTATAATATAATCATACAAATTTATTTCATTTACCAATTTGAAGAAAATATTGTGTCAGTTTGCTATGTTCAAGTGTTTTGGAAATCCTATCGATATCGCTGATCAGACAAATCGATCGAAAACCCAAATCAACATCAACAACTCAAACAACACAACATATAAAACATTTTAATATTAATTACAAATACACTCCCTCACTCGATGATACAAGAATGGATTTTAAAACAAGAATAGAGATCCAAATATAGAGGGATCCTAACCAAAAGAATTCATCTAGAAGATAGGCTCGATAGGGAGATAAGAATGATTAAATAACAAAAGAGAAAGACGGATAACTTATATGAATCGCGGGCGACCTTAACCGGGTCGACCGTGACTTCAAATAAGATCGAGGCAGAATTCTAGAGCAAATCGACATTCGATTGCCAGAGATAGAATTCGGGTATAGCAAAAGATAGCAGCATCGTAAACCGAGGATACAGAAATCTTCGATGAATCAATGCTTGTTGTAAAGTAGTTTCACCCTTTTAGAAATCATTTATTGGAGCTATGGGGTGCTCCGGACTCAAGAGAACACGAATAGGGAGAGGAAAGAATGGGTTTTGGAACCGAGGGGAACGTTCCAAAATTCAAAGGAAACTGAATCAAAGGGGAAAAAATTTAAGCTTGAACGAAGGCGATTTTGTAATTAAATTTACTCTATATGCTAAGTTTGCCTAAAACCAAAGCTCTGATACCACATGTAACGGGCCGCGCCAGTGGGGTAATGCCCACCGTAGCATACAGTCGTACCTGTGTTCTACCTTTACGGCCAACCACTCGACTGCACCAACCCCGCAAGGACATGTAGGAGTAAGAGTCATCCGCTCGCTACCAAACCCAAATGCGAGAACCACCTATCATGCTGCACTCGCCAAGTGCATACGCAGACACACATGTCAGATTTGAATTGATCAAAATATCATATTGTTAATTTAAATTTGGCAAAACTCAGCATTTCAGTAAATAAATAATCACAGAATCACAGACACAAAGTAATATAACAATAATGCAGCGGAAACAAAAGAATAGTGGTTCATGAAGCTACTATATATATATATATATATAACAGAGTTAAACAAGATACAACAGAAGTCACGAATACATAGATGTCTCAATACAATAGGCAAATACTAAATCTGAATACATCACTGGAATCAACTGAATAACTGAAAGCTGGATAGATAGCTGGTTCTCCAAGCGAAGCTCCAACTCCAAAGGTGAGTCTCAAATGTTGTATCACTCAGTCTGACCCGAGCATAAAGCAAAACACAAATCACTCGAGTCAGGATTAACATTCTTAGATCAATAAATCCAACTTAAGTGAAATATCAACTGAAATACAAGTAACTCAGAGGATGTTTGGGATAACCATCCTCTAAGGATCCGTTAAACTATCTACTATGTAGTAATATACGCTATTATAATAATGTATAAAGTAAAGTAAACTATTAAAATAGCGTTAAGGTATTACCCATATCCCCCTTAACACATTTTATATATTCCCATAGTCTATACAGTACCGTAATCTCCCCCGTAATGGGCATCGTTAGAGGGCACTCCATAGGTATGGTACAAAATAAACTCGTAGTAAAGCATGCTATGGTAGGTGACACGACACAACTAGGTAATGCCAGGGTAGATATACCAATTGCACTTCCGGGCCGGTGGTAACGCTGAGCCGCAGCAATCGCCCACCTCAAGCCACACTCCCGAATCATGGGTGCACACCAAATCAATCACAAAGTAATAGAATGGCATACGATGGAGTGTGTCCGATCAAAGAAGCTACCTCATTAGCCCGTCAATTGCTACTGTTTTAGCCACCTTATGCCAACTCACGGGAGTCGGGTCCACGTATATACCTCATATAAGATCGTCGCCACCATCCTACTTTATTATGGAATCTCCACCGCGTACACAGTTGTTAAAGTGGTTTTCGATATCGAAAGAGAGTATGCCCATATCCGATACCAGTCTCTTTAACAACCAATCGTTATTATAACACCGTGGTAATTTCAAATAGTTTATATTTCAAAACCAAAATATTATTTCCATTTTTAAAACCATATAAAAACGATATCATATTCATTTCGAATATATATCCATTTCCAAAATCATTGTACTTTCAAAGATATTATACTTTCGAAACCAAAACAATTTGAAATAATAATACTTTGGAAATCATAATACTTTGAAATCATAACACTTTCTTTCAAACAGTTTAGATATTAATAATAGTATATAAAATAAAATAGTTTATAAATTTAATAATTTATATAAAATAGTTATAAGTTGAAATAGTTTATATAAAAAAATAGTTTATATTAAAAATAATTTATATGAAAATAATTTATAAAGTAAAATATATAAATAGTTTTAAATATAATTTAAAATTACTTTATATAATAAAATAGTTCCTCAACTTTCACCAATCGATTTAAATCAATTCAAATTCCAAATTCAAATTTACTCAAATCTCAAATCATCAATTTCAATTTCAATTCAATTAAACATTTCGAATTATATTGATTTCAAATACCTATTTGACCAATAAAATAAGCCATTTCAATTTCAATATATTTCAAAGCTTTAAATATCCAATATTTCAAAACTAAATTCGATAATTTCATATATATATATATATCAAATTCACTTTACTATTATTTAGTTTTGAAATATTTACTTAATCATTTCAACAACATCTAAATACAACTTCAATTTACAAATTTAAATAAACAAAATATCCCATTTAAATTTATATAAATTTGAAATATTCATTTAAGTCAAATTTAATCAAATCTAAGTTATAAAACATTTCTTTTAAAATTTCAAATTTAATAAATTTCAAATTTAACTTATTTAAGTATAATTCTTAAATAAATATAATTTCAAATCAAATTTCAAATTTAATTTTCAAACTGAAACATTATAAACTCTATATTTGAAAATATAAATAAATACTTAAACATATATTATATCAACTTTATTGTAAGGACCCTGAAATTTTGATATTGGAAATTAGGATATTTAATTGATTTTAAATATCTGGAATTCAATTTAATTTGAAATTCAAATATCAAAGTGAATTTGGTAAATTAATTATTGAATTTAATCGTTAAATTTGGATAAAAATTTGAATCTTCAGTTTTAAGCCGATTAAAAATATTTGCAAGGCTTTGAAAATTCATATTGATAATTCTGAAGATAATAGAAGCTTCAGAATTGGATTTGAAACTGTTTTGTTCAGTTTTGAATTTATATCGTTTAATTGATATTTAAAAATAGCCTTCCGAGGCACAGTCTCGAAATTCGACGAAACCAGTCCCATTGGATTCGTAATATTGAATTATTACTGGATTTCAAATTTCGTAACATTCGAAGCTATCGTGTGATCGTACGAGATTAAAACGTCTAGAAAATAAATATCGTTTTAATGTAAATATCTTGTATCATTTCACCGGTCAAATTCCTTTCAACTCAGCCATCCTACTCCTGAGGAAGCAGAACTGCCCTCTGCTTAATCATGTTCTTTTGTCTCCCCATTTCTTTACAAATCTGATACGAAATTATTTCGTTCGAAAGAAAATAAAATGGCCGCTCCTCTGAAATCAAATCCAGATAAAACTCAATTGCAAAACGAAAACTATCTCGTTCTAAACTAAATCATGGCCGAGCCTTCTTCTACTCAAACATAAATCGAACGAACTCGTTCGTTTAAAGAAAAAAAATCAAAACAAAGAAAAGAGGGAGGAGCGGAGCTTCGCGTCGTTCAATCGAGCATGAGCTCGCGATTGTGTTCGACATAGGAGGGGCGGCGATCGCGATTTGCAGATCAGTGACCGGAGGTTGGTCACGCACACAGTAGCGTAGGTCGAAGTCTGGGCCAAACTAGGGTTTCGCGAGAACGAGGCTTGAGGATAGCCGATCTCGAGCAGCGTGATGGTGACAACAGTAAGAGCCGTTCGATTAGCTAGGGTTCGATTTGGGGGTGTTGGTGGAAGCGACTACGTCGCGATGTTGGCGGCAACACGTCAATGGGAGGGGATCGATCTGCAGTGACGGTATAAATTTATGTTGTTTAAATTTAATGTAATTAGCATGTTTTAATCAGAAAATTATTTATGCAGTTTATATTTTTTTTTATGCGTGCAGAAATATAATTTTTACAGTAAAAAGAAGAAAAATATTTACTGTTTGTTTATTTACAGAAGATAAAGTATAAATGTATTGTTTAATTGATTATCTAAAACTATTTAAATTACTAAAGAAATTTATATAAAGGGAATTTGGTTTTAAATATAAAATTTTGAGTTAAATAAATTTAGTTTTTGCTTTTAAATTTCAGTATTTTAAAATATGAGATTAAGTGAACTTTAATTTAATTTAGATAAATTGTTTATTTATTTAGTTATCAAACATTAACAGTAAGTTTATTTTAGAGATAATTTATTAAGGTAGCGTATGTGGTTAATGGATTTATTTCAATTATTTAGTTACCAAATTAATTATATAAAAAAAGGAAAATTAGTTAAAATAAAATTTGGGGTTAAGTAAATAAATTTAAACGATAATTGATTGTTCGATTTATTTGAATATTTATAAATTGTATAAATTGTTTATACAAGGTCAATATATGAAGAGAAAATCAAGCCGGAATGGAAATGGACTGCAAATAAAAAATAAAAGCGAAGGTGAGATCTTCTCACTCAAAAGGAAAATTTGATTTTTGCAGTTATTGATTGATTGCTGTTTGGATGTGATATTAGATATAGTAGGATATATATATATAGCAATATATATATATTGGCATATGTATATATTGCAGTTGTGATTTCCCGCATTATATAGCAAATGAGACCCTATTGCGCCGCATAATAGCGGGATGATATTTTTATAAATCCCATATACCGCGATATTCCACCTCGTAGTGGAATTGGTATTGTGCTAACATCTGTGGATGCAGGGAAACAGGTTGGAGGGATCCAACTGGATTCCTCAAATTGTTTGAGTATTATTTCATATGTGAATGATGTGACTTATTGATAATATGTGGATGATTTATTGATAATTGAAATTGTTGAAGGCTAAAATTTAGCCGAATGTATTTTTGGTATCGTTGGATACCAGAAATAAATATAAATTGGATTTTGAAATTAAAGTGGAAAATTTTAAATGAATTTATTTTTAAGAGTTGAATAGATTTAAAAGAAAGAATTTAACGTTAAAAAGAGATTTTTTGTAATCTTATCGAATAAATTCCAAGATATGGTGAAAAAATTTAATAAATGGATTTCGGGTAATATTGTTTAAAAGTTGAAGGATTCATTTAAAAAAATGGAATTTTGAATAGTTTGGAAAGGGTAAAGGAATTTATTTAAAGGTGATAAATTGTTAGAAATCAATTTGTAAAATTGATTTGGTATTTGAAATTAAATCTTTGGGAAATTGATATAAAACGTTATTAGATGTTAAATGAAAAATTTATTTGTGTTGAAACAAATTTGGAAATCGATTTGTAAAATGATTTGGTTTTTGGAAATCAATTTGAAATCAATTTGGAAATTGATTTGGGGTTTGAAAGTGAATCTTTGGAAACCGATTTTTGAAAATCGTATATAAGTGGATGTTTGGAAATTTAAAATTCACAATGGAATTTATAAAGGAAAGGGAAATTTGTTTTAAAAGTAAATACTGATTTATTTTTAAAGTGTAGAAATAAATTTACAGATTTGGGACGTAAATTTAAAATAAATCGATAAGGATTTATTTAATTGGTTTAAATGGACCATTTTGAAATGGAAGTGTATTTTCCTTGAAAAACCGAGTATATTTCCAAAGTAGCTTTTAAAAATATAAATTAAAAGTTCTAAAGTGGGTTTTGAAAGAAATATTTGGAAGTATATTCTGCGTAAGGAAATTGATTTGAAATTTATTTTCAAAGGTTGAAAGGTGAAAATTGATTTGAAATTTGTTTTCAAAGTGTTAAGTGTGGGAAAATATATATCTTGTGAAGATATTTTGAAAATAAATAATTTGGGAAAATTATTTAAATCTGATGATTGTTGTGAATGTTGTTGATAGTTAAATCACCGACTATCAATATTTGCCTTTGAAATGGCACTTGAATTTGTTTTTAAAAACAAACGCTTATTATTCGGTTTAGCCGGGAAAGGACCTTTGTGTCATATAACCCATTCCGAATTAACAATACGACGATATGGATCGTATTGAAGACCGCTGGTGAAGACCGGGTATTTGTGAAAACGATAGGATGACCTGTCGAATGTCTCTGCACCGAGTTGCTCTGGTATAGAGATTTATATCACTTTTTTTATGATGGGAAGTCCGATCGGGATTGTGAATACCCGGATTGCAAGGGCTTCTTCGGAAGTGCCTTCGGTTCTGTTCGAACCCGAAACAGACTTACGTGTCTGACATTACATTTTGAGATGTAAAGCCGATTTCTTTCAAATACATATCTGTTGGTGGTGGAGAATTTATTCTCTTAGCTTAACACGCTTCTCTGAGACGTACGAGCTCAGAGGTTATGTAGTTGAAGGTTATCGGCGATATATTCCCAATTTGGTAATGTGGCATGCTGAGTGTTGCTGTGTGTTGATCATTTATTGATCAATTGTGATCAAAGCACGGCTTTGTGAAAAAGCGTAGCTTTGTGGACGAGACTTCGTCAGACCTCACTCCCCGGAAATGGTCGAAACAGGAATATGCGGCAAGGTTATGAGGGTCGTGCCCTTTAGGGTATGTCATTTCCTTCAGGAAAAGGGTGGTATCAGGTATGGAGCCCTGGCATTTAACCTATGTGGATACTCCGATCTCATTTATTGTGTGATTGTGTGTTTATCGAGGCGCCTTGGATAAAGGTCCCAAAGGACCGGGTGATGGCATATTCGTGAGTTACCTAGTTACAGGGGTTACCCGGCCTTGTGTTGGCAGAGAGCAGTTGTCTCTCGGGACGTCCAGCCAGAGGCGATCCCAAGTGGCAGTAGGAAAGGAAGTTCCTTAGCCTGACCATTTGTTGGAAATCCCTTTCCCAAGACGAAACTTGTACGGTTTTAGTTGTAGAACCTGCCATTTACTTATGGTGGTCACCACTGTTTAAATGGTAGTTATAGTAGGCATACGATACTGGTCGTATGCTGGCTAAGATTAATATTTTACTTTCAAAATGTTTTGTACACTAGACATTAATAATAATAATCCAATGATTTGCTTAGTAAGCATCTTTGACTATCATAAGAAGAAATCTCCTCTAATTATGCGTTTGCATTGTGTGTGTGGCGGGAGGTCTTATGGTAGTTTCATTTTCCAAAAGCATTGCGAATCTATTTTATTTTCTTTGTGAAAATAACTGTTTTACGATCTCACACCAGTCACCATGACTGACTCGGAGTTTATTGTTTCCTTTCTAAACTCTAGGTGCCCATAATTTTCCACACGGGCAGCCTAGAGTTATGTTATCAGGATATTCTGGATATTCTAGAGCTTTGGAAGCAAGCTGGATGGCGAGACGTACTCTCGTACTTGTTTATTATTTCCGGTGTGTATTCTGTATGAGTACAGGTTTATATAACTGTCCATTGTTGTATTGAGTTGTATATTGACTCTGATGATGTATGTATAAACTGATATAGTTCTTTGTTTTAAAATACTAGTGATTATCTATTATATATTGTTCCGCTGCGAATGTGAGATTCTGATATTTGTTCTGTTTCTGTTCTTTCTTTTCTTCTGTCTTCTTCTACCCCTTCTTTTTAACCCTAATGGTTCGGTTTTACGACATTCGATTGCACGGCATTTGATACAGTGGACGTATTAATAATGACTTTCGAGCGTCGAAAAATCGTATCGTTACATGTGGTATCAGAGCATCCGGTTAAGCGATAAACTCTGGCTCTGTTGGGTGTTACTCATTAGAGATAGAGTCAGTAGTACTCTAGAATGAGTGTGAGTGTAATAATAGATATGAGTGCGCATTTGTTAGTGAATACAAATTTTTTTTTTGTACTGTGTTGGCTTATCGGTTGATTGTTTATAGATTCTGGTCGGTGCAGTCTGGCCAACTATGATCGATAGGAGTTTCTAAACTCTTAAACAAGATAATCTGACACAGTATTGTTTTAAAATAAGGTGAATGAAATAATTTTACCCAAAACTATTTTTGTAGAAAAGAAATGATTTTCTATGAATTATTATACCATATGGATGCTTGGTTGTTAGGAAAAGATAATATTGAATTATTATCACTATTGTATGGAAAAAAATCAAATATGAAATAAAATGGTATAACCAAAGATTTGGAGATAAATTCGCTTAACAAATGAAATATATAAATATGAATTGAAAATATAAGGAAATAAATCCATATACAAATAGAATTTGTAAATATAAATTGTAAATGAGATTTATAATTGGAAATAGAATTCCAGGAAAAGTATTTGAGAATAAATTCATTAATGGAATGAAAATTGATAATGTGAAGTTTATAAATGAGTTTTATAAAATCGAAATGAGATGGAAAAAAAATGGTGAATGAACAAATGAGTTTACATATGTAAATAAATAAATTAGAATTGAAAATTGAGATTTGATTTGAATCAAGTTGAATAAAAACCCAAACTTGAAAAAAATAAAATAAAGTGGATTGAATTCAAGTAAATTAACTTGATAATTTATTAATTCGTGAAATAAATGAATTGGAGGTTGAATTAGTTAAAGATGAGTTGTGAGCTAAGTTTAAAAAATGGTTTGAATTTGTATATAAATTCAAGTAGTAAAAATAAATTGAAAATTTCCTTTTTATTAATTAAATAAATTCACGATGAATTGAATATGGAAATTGAAATTTAAAATGAATAAGTGAATGTACTAATTGAATTAAATTAGTAAATGGATAGATTTGATTAAATGAAAAATCAAATCAAAGATTTAAATTAGAAATTGTTTACAAGGAAACCATAACTTGAATTTTGAGTTGAAATAACTTAAGCAATATTTGGATAAAGGCTTGATTTAAGTAAAATTGTGAAATGGTTGTTATCAAATTTTATTGAATGGTTTTGGATGAAATTTGTTTGATTAATGAATTGCAAATTAAATTGAATTGAAATGGAATCAATTAAATTAATAATTGGCTTAAGTAATCATTTAGTTGCATGAATATTAACAAATTTGAATAGAAAGAATTATCGTTTGACAAAAACGAGAATTAAATAAATCCTATGAATTAATAGAAGTGAAATAAATTGATTTCGGAATCAATTGAATTAGATATGAGCTCGTTTCGCTAAAAATGAATAGAATGAAGAAACTGAGTTGTAAACCACTTGAATTAAATGGAAATGGTATGTGAATTTGTCATAAGCGACTAAAGTTGAATTGAAACCTTATGAATTGCTAATGGAATTTATCTTGAATGTATTGCTAATGAAATCTATATATTTGCTATTGAAATTAAGCGAAATGTTAATAGATTTCTTATATTTGTCACTGAAGTGTTTAAACTGTGTAAGTACAGGTTTTTTTGAAGGCCGTTTGGCTGCATTTTGGGTTGCGCAAATGCTAATAATAAACTGCTTTGCTTAAAATGCTAAAAAGGTACGCCTACGCAATAAAAATAGGAAATATGAACCGTTTTTCTGCTTTTTCGACCGAGTGGGTCGATGTATATATATTTATATCTTTTGTTATATTGCAAAAGCTCCTCCATACAAAAGAGACTCCGCCAAAATTTTCTGAAAATTTTGGGAGTTAGAAAAATTTTGAAATTTTTGGAAATTTTTCACTAACGACAGAAGATTTAAAATTGGGAATTGAGATAAAAGTGAATAAAACTCCGAAATTAGAAGATGAATCGAATTCAAGTAAAATTCGAAATGAAAATCTAAATGAAAAATTTGGAAATAAGAATATTGAGATTTGAAATGAATTCCAAATAAAATTGAAATTGTAAATTGAATTCAAATGCAATTGAAAATGCAAAGTTGAATGGAAACGAATATATAACTTTGTTAATGAAGTGAAAATAATATAAGTAGTATGTAAATACTTATATTGAACTTAAGGAATGGATAATGGAATTCTTAAGTAAAATTTAGAATTGAGAAAATTCTTAAGTAAATGGGTATTTGGAATCCAATAAGTAAATTTGGACATTGTTGTGAAATAAAATATACAGGGATTGTAAAGGCTAAGGAAAATGGAATTTGATTTTGATTTCGAAGATGAATTTGAATTTCTCAACAAAAGGTATATATTTGAATTTCAGTACGAAATTTGATGAGTTTCTGATTTTGCCACTTGGCAATTTTTTTTTTGAAATCTGAGGGTCCGTAAGGACATTTTGTAGTCGTACCGAGCTAGCCGCGCAAAGGAGACGCTGGCGAAATTTTTCGAAAATTTCGAGAGTTAGAAAATTTTTGAGAAATTTGGGATAATTTAAAATTTTGAATTCAAATTTAAATTTGAATTGTGAAGTAAATTAAGTTGTTTGAAACTTATGGAAAAGTTTGGAAAAATTATGAAGTAATAAGAAAGATTATTTTATCAAGTTGATAAAACTATTTGGTTTTGGTAAAATAGTTAACGGGTATTGGAACATTCTTCTTGACTTGTAATTTCGGGACGAAATTCTTTTAAGGGGGGAAGATTGTAACGACCCAGAAATTTTGATATTGGAAATCAAGATATTTAATTGATTTTAAATATCTGGAATTCAATTTAATTTGAAATTCAAATATCAAAGTTAATTTGGTAAATTAATTATTGAATTTAATCGTTAAATTTGGATAAAAATTTGAATCTTCAGTTTTAAGCCGATTAAAAATATTTTCAAGGCTTTGAAAATTCATATTGATAATTCTGAAGATAATAGAAGCTTCGGAATTGGATTTGAAACTGCTTTGTTCAGTTTTGAATTTATATCGTTTAATTGATATTTAAAAATAGCCTTCCGAGGCACAGCCTCGGAATTCGACAAAACCAGTCCCATTGGATTCGTAATATTGAATTATTACTGGATTTCAAATTTCGTAACATTCGGAGCTATCGTGTGATCGTACGAGATTAAAACGTCTAGAAAATAAATATTGTTTTAATGTAAATATATTTTATAATTTCACCGGTCAAATTCCTTTCAAATCAGCCATCCTACTCCTGAGGAAGCAGACATGCCCTCTTATTAATCGCGTTCTTTTGTCTCCCCATTTCTTTACAAATCTGATACGAAATTATTTCGTTCGAAAGAAAATAAAATGGCCGCTCCTCTGAAATCAAATCCAGATAAAACTCAATTGCAAAACGAAAACTATCTCGTTCTATACTAAATCATGGCCGAGCCTTCTTCTACTCAAACATGAATCGAACGAACTCGTTCGTTTAAAGAAAAAAAATCAAAACAAGTAAAAGAGGGAGGAGCGGAGCTTCGCGTCGTTCAATCGAGCTCGTGCTCGTGATTGTGTTCGACATAGGAGGGGCGGCGATCGCGATTTGTAGATCAGTGACCGGTGGTTGGTCGCGCGCACAGTAGCGTAGGTCGAAGTCTTGGCCAAACTAGGGTTTCGCGAGAACGAGGCTTGAGGATAGCCGATCTCGGGCAGCATGATGGCGACAACAGTAAGAGCCGTTCGATTAGCTAGGGTTCGATTTGGGGGTGTTGGTGGAAGCCACTACGTCGCGATGTTGGCGGCAACACGTCAATGGGAGGGGATCGATCTACAGTGACGGTATAAATTTCTGTTGTCTAAATTTAATGTAATTAGCATGTTTTAATCAGAAAATTATTTATGCAGTTTATATATTTTTATATGCGTGCAGAAATATAATTTTTACAGTAAAAAGAAGAAAAATATTTACTGTTTGTTTATTTACAGAAGATAAAGTATAAATGTATTGTTTAATTGATTATCTAAAACTATATAAATTACTAAAGAAATTTATATAAAGGGAATTTGGTTTTAAATATAAAATTTTGAGTTAAATAAATTTAGTTTTTGCTTTTAAATTTCAGTATTTTAAAATATGAGATTAAGTGAACTTTAATTTAATTTAGATAAATTGTTTATTTATTTAGTTATCAAACAATAACAGTAAGTTTATTTTGGAGATAATTTATTAAGGTAGCGTATGTGGTTAATGGATTTATTTCAATTATTTAGTTACCAAATTATTTATATAAAAAAAGGAAATTTAGTTAAAATAAAATTTGGGGTTAAGTAAATAAATTGAAACGATAATTGATTGTTCGATTTATTCGAATATTTATAAATTGTATAAATTGTTTATACAAGGTCAATATATGAAGAGAAAATCAAGCCGGAATGGAAATGGACTGCAAATAAAAAATAAAAGCGAAGGTGAGATCTTCTCACTCAAAAGGAAAATTTGATTTTTGCAGTTATTGATTGAATGCTGTTTGGATGTGATATTAGATATAGTAGGATATATCTATATATATAGCAATATGTATATATATATATATATATATATATTGGCATATGTATATATTGCAGTTGTGATTTCCCGCATTATATAGCGGATGAGACCCTATTGCGCCACATAATAGCGGGATGATATTTTTATAAATCCCATATACCGCGATATTCCACCTCGAAGTGGAATTGGTATTGTGCTAACATCTGTGGATGCAGGGAAATAAGTTGGAGGGATCCAACTAGATTCCTCAAATTGTTTGAATATTATTTCATATGTAAATAATGTGATTTATTGATAATATGTGGATGATTTATTGATAATTGAAACTGTTGAAGGCTAAAATTTAGCCGAATGTATTTTTGGTATCGTTGGATACCAGAAATAAATATAAATTGGATTTTGAAATTAAAGTGGAAAATTTTAAATGAATTTATTTTTAAGAGTTGAATAAATTTAAAAGAAAGAATTTAACGTTAAAAAGAGATTTTTTGTAATCTTATCGAATAAATTCCAAGATATGGTGAAAAAATTTAATAAATGGATTTCGGGTAATATTGTTTATAAGTTGAAGGATTCATTTAAAAAAATGGAATTTTGAATAGTTTGGAAAGGGTAAAGGAATTTATTTAAAGGCGATAAATTTTTAGAAATCAATTTGTAAAATTGATTTGGTATTTGAAATTAAATCTTTGGGAAATCGATATAAAAGGTTATTTGATGTTAAATGAAAATTTTATTTGTGTTGAAACAAATTTGGAAATCGATTTGTAAAATGATTTGGTTTTTGGAAATGAATTTGAAATCAATTTGGAAATTGATTTGGGGTTTGAAAGTGAATCTTTGGAAAACGATTTTAAATCATATATAAGTGGATGTTTGGAAATTTAAAATTCACAACGGAATTTATAAAGGAAAGGGAAATTTGTTTTAAAAGTAAATACTGATTTATTTTTAAAGTGTAGAAATAAATTTACAGATTTGGGACGTAAATTTAAAATAAATCGATAAGGATTTATTTAATTGGTTTAAATGGACCATTTTGAAATGGAAGTGTATTTTCCTTGAAAAACCGAGTATATTTCCAAAGTAGCTTTTAAAAAGATAAATTAAAAGTTCTAAAGTGGGTTTTAAAAGAAATATTTGGAAATATATTCTGCGTAAGGAAATTGATTTGAAATTTATTTTCAAAGGTTGAAAGGTGAAAAATGATTTGAAATTTGTTTTCAAAGTGTTAAGTGTGGAAAAATATATATCTTGTGAAGATATTTTGAAAATAAATAATTTGGGAAAATTATTTAAATCTGATGATTGTTGTGAATGTTGTTGATAGTTAAATCACCGACTATCAATATTTGCCTTTGAAATGGCACTTGAATTTGTTTTTAAAAACAAACGCTTATAATTCGGTTTAGCCGGGAAAGGACCTTTGTGTCATATAACCCATTCCGAATTAGTAATACGACGATATGGATCGTATTGAAGACCGGTGGTGAAGATCGGATATTTGTGAAAACGATAGGATGGCCTGTCGAATGTCTCTGCACCGAGTTGCTCCGGTATAGAGATTTATATCACTTTTTTTGTGATGGGAAGTCCGATCAGGATTGTGAATACTCGGATTGCAAGGGCTTCTTCGGAAGTGCCTTCGGTTCTGTTCGAACCCGGAACAGACTTGTATGGTTACGTGTCTAACATTACATTTTGAGATGTAAAGCCGATTTCTTTCAAATACATATCTATTGGTGGCGAAGAATTTATTCTCTTAGCTTAACACCCTTCTCTGAGACGTACGAGCTCAGAGGTTATGTAGTTGAAGGTTATCAGCGATATATTCCCAATTTGGTAATGTGGCATGCTGAGTGTTGATGTGTGTTGATCATTTATTGATCAATTGTGATCAAAGCACGGCTTTGTGAAAAAGCGTAACTTTGTGGACGAGACTTCGACAGACCTCACTCCCCGGAAATGGTCAAAACAGGAATATGCGGCAAGGTTATGAGGGTCGCGCCCTTTAGGGTATGTCATTTCCTTCTGGAAAAGGGTGGTATCAGGTATGGAGCCCTGGTATTTAACCTATGTGGATACTTCGATCTCATTTATTGTGTGATTGTGTGTTTATCAAGGCGCCTCGGATAAAGGTCCCAAAGGACCGGGGGATGGCATATTCGTGAGTTACCTAGTTACAAGGGTAACCCGACCTTGTGTTGGCAGAGAGCAGTTATCCCTCGGGACGTCCAGCCAGACGCGATCCTATGTGGCAGTAGGAAAGGAAGTCCTTAGCTTGACCATTTGTTGGAAATCCATTTCCAAATACGAAACTTGTACGGTTTTAGTTGTAGAACCTGCCATTTACTTATGGTGGTCACCACTGTTTAGATGGTAGCTATAGTAGGCATACGATACTGGTCGTATGCTGGCTAAGATTAATATTATACTTTCAAAATGTTTTCCACACTAGACATTAATAATAATAATCCAATGATTAGCATAGTAAGCATCTTTGACTATCATAAGAAGAAATCTCCTCTAATTCTACGTTTGCATTGTGTGTGTGGCGGGAGGTCTTATGGTTGTTTCATTTTCCAAAAGCATTGCGAATCTATTTTATTTTCTTTGTGAAAATAACTGTTTTACGATCTCACACCAATCACCATGACTGACTCGGTGTTTATTGTTTCCTTTCTAAACTCTGGGTGCCCATAATTTTCCACACGGGCAGCCTAGAGTTATGTTATTAGGATATTCTGGATATTCTGGAGCTTTGGAAGCAAGCTGAATGGCAAGACGTACTCTCGTACTTGTTTATTATTTCCGCTGTGTATTCTGTATGAGGACAGGTTTATATAACTGTCCATTGTTGTATTGAGTTGTATATTGACTCTGATGATGTATGTATAAACTGATATAGTTCTTTGTTTTAAAAGACTAGTGATTATCTATTATATATTGTTCCGCTGCGAATGTGAGATTATGATATTTGTTATGTTTCTGTGTTTTTGTTCTTTCTTTTCTTCTGTCTTCTTCTACCCCTTCTTTTTAACCCTAATGGTTCGGTTTTCCGGCATTTGATTGCGCGACATTTGATACAGTGGACGTATTAATGTTGACATTCGAGCGTCGAAAAATCGTATCGTTATATTAAATCAACTTTAATAAATCTATATTTATTAAAACCATATATTTGTTTTCAAAACCATAAAAATCATTTTCAAAATATTTATATATAAACCAACGGTGTCTGTATATAATTTTCTACCCTATGGTCAAGTGATACAGATATTTATCATTTAATTCCGTAATTTAAATATATACAGGTATATATATTTTCAACCCGCAATCCCAAATTCAATTCAATGAAAATCGCTTGGGTTTATCATTTCAACCCATAACGATTTTCTCCTATTCTACAGATCGTTCGGGTATGTATCATTTCAACCCATAGTGAATTTTATACTAACAGGGACTTGCAGAGTGATAACAGATATGATAATAATATAACAATCAGTAACAGGCATATATCATCAGTGATAAATAATAGATAATGGTGTCAGATGTCACAAGTGAACAGATACTGATAATAGCATATATAATAATGTAAATAATTAACAGCAGCATATTTCAATTGTCGTTTCAATTGAAATCAAATTTAATAAATATAAGAACGTTAATCATGAGTGATTGCTCACCTTTCGAGGCTAGAGATGATTGAGAATGAGATGAGTTACGAATCCAAGCACGATTTCCAAAGCAAGGCAAGATTGGCACGAATTCGACGAACATGGCTGATAAATAGAGATTGATGAGAACGATCAAATCAGCTGGATATAAACAGAATATATATATATTACCATTTTATAAAAATCAATATTAGATTTAAAACTCCAAATATAATTCAAAATCTTTATATACATCATATTTAAAAGTCAATACAAAAATCAAACAGCTTCTCAGCCATGGAAATAAACCTATATATTATAAGGATCAAAACATTATATTTTGAAATACTCTATGTATACTTTTTAATGATCAAAATATCAACGTATATATAAGAAATAAATTATATATATATATAAAAGTATAAACACTACATATATAAACAATACACTACAATATGATATACAATAGGAATAACAAGTATATATATACACATAACAAGTAATCCTAAAACTGTAAACATATAATTAAAATCATATAAGACAAATCTTATGTACATACATGTATATAATAATATAATCAGAACAATGCAAACTAAAATATGAAACCTAACTCATTATACATATATGTGTAGACACTATTTAAATATACAACAAATAAAGCTTATATATCAAACACTCATTTTATTAAACTTGTTCAAACTTTTATATGGTAGCCATTCCATAGTTTATATACTTATGAATGAATATATATATAATAGTTTAACAAATGTATAAACTGATATAGTAACATAAAATATACTATTAACATAAAATAAGTATATATATACACCACTATTTAAATATAACTAAGGAATTTTAGCATAGCCTTTTTACATAAATTGTAAACAACAGATTTGACTATAAAACCCATGTGTTAAACATATATACAAACCGTAATATATATATACATACTTAATACAGAGCATTTCTATAGGTGAAGAACCAATAACCAAAAGTAGGCAAGTAGAGATCACTGAATATCAAAATATATAGTATTCATATAAGTAATATATATATATATATATGCAAACACTTACCTAAGTTTCAGAGAACATACGCATGTAACCAAATATAAAATACTGTAACATAAATAGAGTGGAAACAACTTTATATATGTAACTATGGGTCATGTACAACAGCTTGTAGATAAAATAAACTATTATAACTTTATACTTTTAAGTCTCAACAGACTAAAACTTTTAATATAAGTTATTACAAACAAACAGAAACAAAATCTAATTCAAACTATTAATCCAAATATATAGTATATATATTTACCTATTTTATAAAGGACAAGAAGGCTGCAGGCTCGAGTATTCGAAGGTGTGACACTGAGGGTAGGCGGTCAGAGGAAACAAGGCCGAAGAGGTCAAGGAAGTGGAGGCGGGTCTCGGTGCTGCTCATGACCGGAGCAAGGCCTGCGTGGTGAAAAAGCACAGCTATCATGGTGGAGGGGTTGACTGGTGTTTGGTGACGGGGTCACGGCTGAAGGGAGGAAGGTGATGGATCTCGAGATAGCTCGGCTGTCGGCTTCAAGGTGGCGAGGTCGAGGTGGTGTAGGTCGAGTAGGTTGGAGTATGGAGAAAGTGGTCGGCACGGAGGAGAGGACGGTTCAGATTGGAAGAAGAAGTAACGTTTGCTCAAAAATGAAAAATGACTGTTCATTGTTTTCTTTTGTTTTCAAAACAACGAATAGATAAAATGAACAAACGCAAAATAAGAGGAAATGTTAAGATGACCAAACGTCAATAATAAAGTTTAGAGAATTTTAAAAGTTTCTGATTAACACGGAGGAAAAATAAAAGGGCACCAGAAACCAAAAGACTCTGGAAACGTACCAGTACGATTATCCGTTTCACGGATATCGTCGGGTACCGGAAATCCAAAACACAGAATTGAATATACCACAGAGATCAGCACGAAGAGATGATCGAAACGGCATACAGATATCAGTGGTAGGACCATCCTATCAAAAGTCGATATCGGTACGAAAATGCTGCTATTTCATCGAAAATAAGATCGACGGAGCAATAACAGTCCAAATTTGACGAAACGAAAGATGACATCTCACTCAGAAGATGATTTACAAATTTTCTATATAAAAATATTTAGGTTTCGAAAACATTTTATTATCATCAAATATTAACTGATTTAAATTGAAATAGAATTACACAAAAAAATAAACTTCCATATTATCAAATGAAAATTTACCATTTGCTATGTTTAATTAGACGCATTCCAAATATCAAACTTTTATTTCAAATTTTATTATTTAAAATTTCACAAAAATTCAGTAAATTATGTTATTAAAAATCATTAAAATTTACGGGTCGTTACAAAAAATCCAATTTTTTTTCTTTTTAATTACTTTTGAAGAAACATTATAGGATAAATATGGTTTTTGTTATTAAATTGGGTTTTTGAAAAATTGTTTGTCTCAACAAAAATAAAAATGAAGTTTAATTACAAATAACGATGGTTTAACTAGTATATAAGAAGATTCATGGAAATAATTATGAAATATATCCTAATTGAAAATCCTTGTTTCAAAAAGTGGCTAATTTAAAGTAATGGATATAACAATTTTTTCGTCTTCTAAGTTAAATGGTGCTAGGATGATTTTTTGCAAAACGCTCTCTTCAATAAAAAAACAAAAAAGAAGTTCTTGTATATATGTATATACTTTTCTTAATAAACACCTAGAGTCATGTGTTCACACTTGTGTGTCCACTCGCCATGCTCTGTATCCTTCTCACGTAAGCCCGAAAGGCAATGCACGATTGGTATATCTGGCCTTACTTTATCTGAGTTAGGTGTATGTATATGAAAATTCTTTTATTAATAATGCCTATAGTCGATAAGTGTTCACACTTGTGTTTTCACTCGCCACGCTCTGTATTCCCCTCTCGTAAGTCCGAAAGGCAGTGGCATCAGTTTTCTGAGTTAGGGATATGTAAATATTGTTAATATCAATAAAATTTACAAATAAGAGAGAGTAAGAAAATGAAATCCAAGCACTATTTTAACTTATTTGATTTGACTTATTATTGAAAAGAAATGAAAATACCACTTTTAAAAAACTTTGATAATCAACTAAGGATCTATTTCGTAGTTACACTGTGTTATCAACCGAAACAACGAGTTAAACTATAGTCTATTTGCTATGATAACTTGATTCCTGTTGGAAATTTTGACGAGTAAAAGGACTAAAACTTCTTGATAATGACCAAAACCCGTATTTAACTTATTTGTGTAGATTTAAAAGTAAATCCATCATTTGTAAATATTTTCAAAAACTTGCATTCATCTCTGTAACGACCTGATTTTTTTAAGCCCAAAATCGACATCAATACGTTCACTGTATCAAATGCCGAACAACCGGATGCCGCAAAACCAAATCATTAGGGTTAAAGAAGAAGGAGGTAGAAGAAGAGAAATCAAAAACAACACCAGAATCTCACCAACGCAGCGGAACAATATATAATATATAAATGACTGATCTTTACACAAAAAGGAACTATATCTGTTTTATACATTACATCATCAAAGTACAACACAATCAAAAAAAATATTGGACAGTTATATTAACTTGTCCTCACAAAAGCTGACTATACAGCTCATACTACACAACGGAATATACTTCAAATACGAGTGATACATCTCGCCATCCAGCTCGTCTCCTGATCTCCACAGCAGTCCATCCAAAATCTATACTCTATAATACTCGGTCTGACCCGAGCATCATAATGAAGAAACACCCGAGTCAGTCTGGAAAACCAGCGTGAGAAAACATACTCAATTGGATTGTTAAAGTTTCCAAAATCCTTTGAAATCAAAGGTATCTCGTAAGACCACACCACAAATAAACATGTCAGGTTTTTACCTTACGATAACCAAAACATTTCTTATAAAATCCTCTGATATTATAGTAGTGTCTATATACAAATACTTATTCAAATAGCCGAAATTGTTACATTAATTAAATTCCAGCATAATAGGTATACAAACAAAACCGTAAAGGCACGTAGGGAGAATGGATTTCCAACTAATGACTAGGCACTTGGGTACCACCTATCACAGTACCTGGTCTAGATCAGTGTACCGAGGACACCTCCGTTCCCCTACAACACAAGACCGGACTACCCCTTACTGGATAGCCCGAATAAGATCATCCCACAGTTGGGATCAGCAACCGCCCACTAAGCTGAATAAAAAAGGAACATCTAGATAGGGATGACCTTACACTAATTGGGTGCTACCCACTTATCCTTGCTGCAAAACCCCTGATTTTCAGTCATTCCCGGTTGATGAGGCTCGAGGCTAAGCGTTACCTTTTTAGAACACATCTCACTTAGAATGCTAATTGTAACGATACGGCTTTTCGACGCTCGAAAATCGACATTAATACGTCCACCGTATCAAATGTCGCGCAATCAAATGCCGGAAAACCGAACCATTAGGATTAGAAAGAAGGGGTAAAAGAAAAAGAGAACAGAAAAACACAGAACAGAAAAAACATCAGAATCTCACATTCGCAGTGGAACAAAATATAATAGATAATCACTAGTCTTTTAAACAAAGAACTATATCAGTTATATAATACATCATCGGAGTCAATATACAACTCAATACAACAATGGACAATTATATAAACTTGTCCTCATACAGAATACACAGCGGAAATAAACAACAAGTACGGAAGTACGTCTCGCCATCCAGCTTATCCCCAAATCTCCAGAATATCCAGAATATCCTGATAAAAATAACTCTAGGCTGCCCGTGTGGAAAATTATGGGCACCCAGAGTTTAGAAGGGAACAATAAACTCCAAGTCAGTCATGGTGACTGATGTGAGATCGTAAAACAGTTATTTTCACAAAGAAAATAAATAGATTCACAATGCTTTTTGGAAAATGAAACTACCATAAGACCTCCCGCCACACACACAATGCAAACGCAGAATTGGAGGAGATTTCTTATTATGATAGTCAAAAATGCTTACTACGCAAATCATTGGATATTATTATTAATCTCTAGTGTAGAAAACATTTCGAAAGTATAATATTAATCTTAGCCAGCATAGGTACCATTATATTATGCCTGCTATAGCTGCCTCCTGAGGAGACAGGTTATACAATTTCAATCGTAAAAGGTTCGTATTGTTTCTTTGGATTTTCCAACAAATGTTCAGGCTAAGGAACTTCCTTTCCTACTGCCGAATGGGATCGCCTCTGGCTGGACGTCCCGAGAGACAAACTGCTCTCTGCCAAACAAGGCCGGGTTACCCCTGTAACTAGGTAACTCACGAATATGTCATAACCCGGTCCTTTGGGACCTTTATCCGAGCGCTCAGTAGCATCATCACACATAATAAATAAAGTGTGTCCGCATGAGTAAGTATCTGGGCTCCATACCATAATACCACCCCTTTCCAGAAGGAAATGACATACCCTAAAGGGCGCGACCCTCATAACCTTGCCTCAACATTCCTGTTTCGACCATTTCCGGGTTGTTGAGGCCCTGACGAAGTCTCGTCCACAAAGATACGCTTTTTCACCAAAGCCGTGCTTTGATCACAATTGATCAAATAAATGATCATCATCACAGCAACACTCAGCATGCCACATTACCAAATTGGGAATATATCGCTGATAAATTTCAACTACATAACCTCTGAGCTCGTACGTCTCAGAGAAGGGTGTTAAGCTAAGAGAATAAATTCTCCGCCACCAACAGAAATGTATTTGAAAGAAATCGGCTTTATATCTCAAAACATAATGTCAGACATGTAACCATACAAGTCTGTTCCGGGTTCGAACAGAACCGAAGGCACTTCCAAAAGAAGTCCTTGCAAATCCGGATATTCACAATCCCGATAAAACTTCCCATCACAAAGGAAATCTCAATACCGTAGCTAACGGTGCAGAGACAATCGATAGGTCATCCTATCGTTTTCACAAATACCCGGTCTTCAATACGATCCATATCGTCGTATTATTATTCGGAATGGGTTATCTGACACAAAGGTCCTTTCCCGGCTAAACCGAATAATAAGCGTTTGTTTTTAAAAACAAATTCAAATGCCATTTCAAAGGCAATATTGATAGTCGGTGATTTAACTATCAACAATATTCATAACAATCATCAGATTCAAATAATTTCCCCAAATTATTAGATTTCAAATATCTTCCCGATATATGGTTTATACTTTAACCATTTGAAAACAATTTCCAAATCACATTCATTTAAATCACTTAAATAAATCCTTATCGATTTATTTTAGATTTACATTCCAATCAGTAAATTTATTTCCACACTTCATCACTTTGAAAACCATTTTTCAAATCATATTTTTTCACACTTTTAAAGATAACTCAACATTTATTTTTAAAACAAATTTCCCTTTCCTTTATAAATTCTATTCGGAATTTACATTCTCAAATATTCATTCTCAACATCAAATCGACTTTCAAATTGATTTCTCAATTTTATTTCAAACCCCAAATCAAATCGATTACAAATTGATTTCAAAATTCATCTCAACACAAATCAATTACAATTTGATTTCTAATTTTATTTCCAAATGCTAAATCATTTTTCAAATCGATTTCCAAATTTATTTCAATACTTTATTTCAACACAAATCAATTTTCTTTCAACATCAAATAAATTTTTATATCGATTTCCCAAAAATTTATTTTCCAATACCAAATCAATTATCAATTGGATTTCTAGAAATTTATCACTTTTAAAAAATAAATTACTTAATCTTTTCCAAACCCTTTAAATTTCCATTTTCAATAAATTTTCCAACTTTCGAAAAATACTATTCAAAATCCATTTATAACAATCTTTCCCATATTTTTGAAATAATTCGATAACATTTCAAAAAATCAACTTTACACTTTTAAAAATTTCTTCTTTTAAATTTATTCAATTCTTTCAAAAGGAATTTACTTAAAATTTCCAAATTTAATTTCAAAAATCCAATTTCATTTATTTCTGGTATCCAATGATACCAAAAATACATTCGGCTATATTTTAGCCTTCTATGGTTTCAATTATCAATAAATCATTCATAGATTATCAATAAATCACATCATTCACATATGAAACAATATTCAAACAATTTGAGGAATCCAGTTGGATCCCTCCAACCTGTTTCCCTGCATCCACAGATGTTAGCACAATACCAATTCCACTTCAAGGTGGAATATCAAGGTATATGGGATTTTATAAAATATCATCCGCTTACTAACGGCGCAATAGGGTCTCATCCGCTATACAGTGCGGGAAATCAATCAATCCAATATATACATATGCCAATATGTATATATTGCTATATATATAGATATATCCTACTATATCTAATATCACATCCAAATAGTCAATCAATCAATCAATAACTGTAAAATCAAATTTTCCTTCGAGTGAGAAAATCTCACCTTAGCTTTTTATTTTGCAATCCATTTTCCATCTTGACTCGATTTTCTTGATTTATACCATGTATAAATATTTACACAATTTATTAATATTCGAATAAATTGAATAACAAATTTTTGCTTGGTAATTTTAATTATCCAACAATTTTTTTTTATAAAATATCTTTATTGATTTATTTAATAAATTCATTTACAGATTTAGTCCCAATATTTTTTCAAAATTAAAACTTCAGCAATTACTAAATCGACTTTCATGTATATTTATTTCCATTTATTTAAACTGTAAACATTTATTTTCTGAAATAAATCTTTCTGTTTATATATATATATAAATATATTTTCTTTATTAAACTTTAAATAAGAAATGGAACCTGCTTATCTGACTGCAATCTCTTTTGTTTTAAAAATATAGATTACTGTATATATATTTATATTTACTCATATATATAAATTAATTTAGAAATCGAATAAAATAAAATAATTTACCTCATTGCTACACTGCGAACCCAGACACTATCACGAAGTTGACCATCACGACTTAGCTCCAAATCCACACGATCATCGACGAACCCTGGCCACTATTTCCACTCGCCTTCCCGGTTGGCCTCGAGAATCGCCGCCACCACCTACCGCGTACGCATGCGAGAATGCCCTAGTTGCTGCAGCACGCGTCGCTATTTCTTGGCTCGACATCCCAGCCACGTCACTGATCACCACTCGCGACACCCCATAGCGAACGCGATGACCCACTTCCCAGACCTCGATCTGCAATTTCGATCCCCTCAATCCTCGCGCGAGAGCCTACATCGAGGCGAACCCAACTCACCGTTAAAGCCAACTCGAAAACTGTCTTCGCGAGCCCTAATTGGCAGATGCATCCCGCCTCGTCGCCTAATGCTCGACCACCCTTCGAAACCCCCATCGCACGCGAGTGCAGTTCTGCCGTGAACGAGTTCGAATTATCAAGAGGAAAGAGGGATTTGAATTAAAAGAGTGGCTAATTGTTTTAATTTGAATTTTATTCGGCCATTACTTTTTTTTAACTAGAGATGGAATTTTTTTGGTTTAATTGAAGAGGGAAATGATTTTAAACGAGATTTATAAAAAAAATTTCTTTCGTAGATAAGAATGAACGAGGAAGTGTGTTCAAGAAGGCAAAGAAAGCGTGAAGAATCTGGCTACAGATATTTTCTTGCGTGATTTAACTGAGGTGAAAGAAAGCCAGGAATCTCTGCTATAGGAAAAAGTTGACGTGACAGAAATTTAACTGATTAATATACATTATAAATTTTAAATTTGAATTCGATATAATTTCCAATGCGTTTACTTAACGTCCGGCCAAACGATAACTCCAAATGCTACGAAAATTGAAATCCGATAATAATTCAATATTACGGATCCAATGGAACTGCTTTCGTCGAATTCCGAGACTGTGCCCCGGACCGCTATTTCTAAATTCAATTTAAACAACAGAATTTCAAAACTGAACAAAACAGTTTCAAATTCAATTCTGAAAGTTCGAATACCTTCAAAATTATCAATATGAATTTTCAAAGCCTTGAAAATATTTTTAATCAGCAAATAAATCAAGATTCAATATTTTACCTAGATTTTGACAATTAAATTCACTAATTTAATTATCAAATTCATTCAAATATTTGAATTTCAAATTAAACTATCATTCGAATATTTAAACTCATTTAATATTCACTTTTTAAATATCAAAAATTCAGGGTCGTTACAATCTCCCCCCCTTAAAAGAATTTCGTCCCGAAATTACAAGTAAAGAAGAATAATCCAATACCGTTTATCATTTTTACCAAACCAAATAGTTTTCTCAAATTTTCAAAACAAATCTTTTTATTAAGGATTATCATTTCAACTAACTGTCTAAACACTTTCATAGTTTTCAAACAACTTCATTTTACTTCACAATTTAAATTTAAATTTGAATTCAAATTTTAAATTGTCCAAAATTTCTCAAAAATTTTCTAACTCTCGAAATTTTCGAAAAATTTCGCCAGCGTCTCCTTTGCGCGGCTAACACGGTACGACTACAAAACGTCCCTACGGACTCCCAAATTCCAAAAGAAAACAAAATGCCAAGTGGCAAAATCAGAAACTCATCAAATTTCATATTGAAATTCAAATACATACCTTTGCCGAGCAAATTCAAATTTATCTTCGAAATCCAAAATCCAATTCTATTTTCCTTTATACCTCCTGTATATTTTACTGAACAATAATGTCCAAATTCACTTATTGGATTTCCCAATACCAATTTACTTAAGAATTTCATTCATTCATTTCTTAAGTGCAATATAAGTATTTCTTATATTCGTTTTCACTTCACAAACAAAGTTATATATTCATTTCCATATACTTTGCATTTTCAATTTCATTTGAATTCAATTTACAATTTCAATTCTATTTGAATTTATTTCAAATCTCAATACTTTTATTTCCAAAAAATTTCATTCAGATTTTCATTTCGAATTTTACTTGAATTCGATTCATCTTCTATTTCGAATATTGAGTTTTATTTACCTTAATATCAAATTCAATTTGAAATCACTTGTCGTTAAGTGAAAATTTTTCAAAAATTCCAAATATTTCTAACTCCCAAAATTTTCGGAAAATTTTGGCGGAGTCTCCTTTGTACGGAGGAGCTTTTGCAATATGACAAAAGATATAAATATATATACATCGACCCACTCGGTCGGAAAAGTAGAAAAAGAGTTCATATTTCCTATTTTTATTGCGTAGGCGTACCTTTTAGCATTTTTAAGCAAAGCGGTTTATTTATTAGCTTATTGCGCAACAAAAAATGTAGCCAAACAGCTTCAAAAACCTGCACTTACTCAATTTAAACAGGTAAGTGACAAATATAGGAAATTTATTTAACAATTCTTTCATTTTCAATAACAAATATATAGATTTCATTAGCAATATATTCAATACAAATTCCATTAGCAATTTATAAGGTTTCAATACAAATTAAATTGCTTCCATCTAATTCACATTCAATTTCTATTTAATTCAAGTGATTAACAATTCACTTTCTTACATTCAATTCATTTCTAAGTGAATCTAACCCATATCTATTTCAATTGATACAAAAATCAATTTCTATTTGCTTTTATTAACTCATAGAATTTATATAGTTTCGTTTTTGTCAAACGATAATTCTTCTATTCAGATTTGTTAATATTCATGCAACTAAATGATTACTTAAGCTAACAATCATTTAAATTGATTCCACTTCAATTAAATTTACATTCCATATTCTTATTCATTTCATTTGAAACCATTTCACAAAAATTTCTTAAGTCGAGCATTTCTTCAATATGATCCATATCGTGGTATTATTATTCGGAATGGGTTATCTGACACAAAGGTCCTTTCCCGGCTAAACCGAATAATAAGCGTTTGTTTTTAAAAACAAATTCAAATGCCATTTCAAAGGCAATATTGATAGTCGGTGATTTAACTATCAACAATATTCATAACAATCATCAGATTCAAATAATTTCCCCAAATTATTAGATTTCAATTATCTTCCTGATATATGGTTTATACTTTAACCATTTGAAAACAATTTCAAAATCACATTCATTTAAATCACATAAATAAATCCTTATCGATTTATTTTAGATTTACATTCCAATCAGTAAATTTATTTCCACACTTCATCACTTTGAAAACCATTTTTCAAATCATATTTTTTCACACTTTTAAAGATAACTCAACATTTATTTTTAAAACAAATTTCCCTTTCCTTTATAAATTCTATTCGGAATTTACATTCTCAAATATTCATTCTCAACATCAAATCGACTTTCAAATTGATTTCTCAATTTTATTTCAAACCCCAAATCAAATCGATTACAAATTGATTTCAAAATTCATCTCAACACAAATCAATTACAATTTGATTTCTAATTTTATTTCCAAATGCTAAATCATTTTTCAAATCGATTTCCAAATTTATTTCAATACTTTATTTCAACACAAATCAATTTTCTTTCAACATCAAATAAATTTTTATATCGATTTCCCAAAAATTTATTTTCCAATACCAAATCAATTATCAATTGGATTTCTAGAAATTTATCACTTTTAAAAAATAAATTATTTAATCTTTTCCAAACCCTTTAAATTTCCATTTTCAATAAATTTTCCAACTTTCGAAAAATACTATTCAAAATTCATTTATAACAATCTTTCCCATATTTTTGAAATAATTCGATAACATTTCAAAAAATCAACTTTACGCTTTTAAAAATTTCTTCTTTTAAATTTATTCAATTCTTTCAAAAGGAATTTACTTAAAATTTCCAAATTTAATTTCAAAAATCCAATTTCATTTATTTCTGGTGTCCAACGATACCAAATATACATTCGGCTAAATTTTAGCCTTCTACGGTTTCAATTATCAATAAATGATGTAGCGCAAGCTGGAGACGAAGGCATAAGTCGTAGGCGACTTATGGAAGGAGCTATGAGTCATCTACGAGTTAAGTGCATGAGTCGTGACCGACTCAACTGGGGTGAAGGCATAAGTCGTAACCGACTTAAGAAAGCTATGATGAGTCGTCAAAGCGTCAGTCGTACGCGACTCAAGGAGGCGGTGACAAGTCGTCCACGACTCAACTGGAAAAACAAAGGGGAAGTTGCTTCGAGGTTGCGACTTAACGATGCGGATTTAAGTCGTCTTCGACTTAAGGAAGATGCTATAAGTCGTCCACGACTTAAGGAAGGTGATGAGTCGGCACCGAGTTACGACTTAGTTAAGTCGAACTATATTGAGGCGCTGGAACCTAAAACCGTGGAATCTCCTGCTGTTTTAATCTGACCCGTTGATGTCTTAAGACGCTGATAATGATGAGTCGTCTGATTGTAAGTCATGAGTCGTCTGTACATATGTATGAGTCGTATGTCGTTAAACTGTGTTGTAAGTTGATAAGTCGGCAACGACTCAAGTGGTTGTCTGTTTGTAATAAGTCGTCTGTCTTCTGTTGGGTTGTAAGTCGTGTACGACTTATTTTGAGTCGGAGACTTTGATAAGTCGGAACCGACTTAGTACTTGTAATATTTTTAAATTTTCTGAACTGTGTTGTAAATAGTACGACTTATGTTAAGTCGGAGGTGTTGATAAGTCGGTTGCCGACTTATGACTTGTACTTTTCCTGTTTTGATGTGTTGTAGCCTATAAATAGGCAAGTGAAGTCATTTGTAAAGGTTGTTGATTTTTGAATAAAATTCTCTTTTGATTGCTTTGTGCTTTCATTCCAAATTGGTAGTTGAGTGTAATCTCCTATCTCCTCTTTCGGATAATCGAGTGCGCTCGATTCAACGATTGTAGAAGCCGATTCGCGGAATCAAGTGCGCTTGATCAACGCTTGAAGAATTGAAGATCTTTGAACCCATTATCGTGCGCGATCAACGAGTTCGAGATAGCTAGAGTTCGGTATCTTCGGATCAACGAATTCGGGCAATTCAGCATTCATCAATCCATCGACTGCTACTTTCACCGATCTACATCATTTTTGAAATATCCGCTGCGTCAGTTTTGGTATCAGAGCTTGTTCTAGCCAATCATAGCTAGATCGAGACTTGGAGCCTAATCATTTGAAGAGTTTTGAAGTTTGAAGTTGTTTGGCCGAGAAGTGTGAAGTTGAGCCGTGAGCAAGAGAAGTGTTCATCATTGTACGAAGATTGTTTGATCGGATTTGCATTGGAGGCCGAAACTTTGTCCATCGTGTTCATCGCGATTTGCTACAAAGTGGAAGTTTTCGATCCGTTTCATTTTGGATCAAAGTCCGAATTGTGTTTGAATTTTGAAGTGTTGAAGAATTTGTGAAGTTTTCAAGTATGCCGCCAAGAAGAGCTAATCGCCACCAAAACGTAGAAGCTTGGTATCGAAGAGAAGAAGCTGATGAGATGGAGCAAAGAATCAATGAGAATTTTAGTGAAAAACTTAACGAAGGAATTGGCCGGTTAGAGAAGCTTATGACGGAGATGAATCAAAATCGGAGAAGGGTTTCACCAGAATCTAATCATGGAGGTAGTAGAGTCTCGCCACATTCCAATCGAGACAGAAGTGTTGAAAATGATCAAGGATGTGGGAGGAACGTGAATGATCGTGAACAGAGGAATGTCGATAGAAGGGAGGAAGGTGGAAGGCGTAATGGTAGTAGAGATGTTGGTGGTCAGAATCGACATCGTTATGCATCTGATTTTGAAGAGGAATATGATGGTGGTAGTATTCAAGGAAGAGGTCAAGGAAGAAACTATTCTGAGTATGATCACAAGTGGGAATCGGGGATGAAAACAGAAATTCCTGAATTCAAAGGTGGTATGCAAGCAGAGGAGTTTCTAGATTGGGTAGCTAATGTTGAGGAGATTTTTGACTTCAAAGAAGTTCCAGAACATCGTAGAGTGAAGTTGGTTGCTACAAGGCTGAGGGGTAGAGCTTTGGCATGGTGGCAGCAAACCAAGCTTACACGTGAACGAATGGGGAAGTCAAAAGTTGAATCTTGGGAGAAGATGAAGAAGTTGATGAAAGCAACGTTCTTACCTTACAATTATCAATCTTTGATGTATCAACGTTTGCAAAACTTGAGGCAGGGCACAAAGACAGTTAATGACTATGCTGATGAATTCTATCAACTCATTGCAAGGAATGATATTATGGAAACAGAAGAGCAGCTGACATCTAGATTCATTGGGGGATTGAGAATGCAGATTCAGGATATGGTTAATATGTTCGATCCAAGATCTGTGGCAGAAGCACATCAGAAAGCGTTGGCTTGGGAAAAACAAGGGAGACGAGGAAGCGGTGTGTTTACTAATTCTAGCAATCAAGCAAAGAATGTTGGAGGAAGTTCTAATGTTTCCAAACCTATCAGTAGACCAGTGTTGAAGGAGGTTGAGAAGGCAAAGGTTAACAATGGTTTCAAATGTTACAATTGTCAGGAATTGGGTCATAAAAGCAGTGAGTGTCCAAAGCCAAAGAAGAGAACCATGATTGCAGAAATTGACGATGAGGATGTGGATGGAGATTGTTCTAATCCAGTTGAGGAGGATGAGCAGGATATTGCATCAGGAGACGAAGGTTGTAATCTAATGCTGAGGAGATCGTGTTTAACACCAAAGCAGGAAGAAGCGAGTTGGTTGAGGAGTAACATCTTTCAGTCAACGTGTACTATTCTGGGGAAGGTGTGTAAGTTTGTGATTGACGCAGGAAGCTATGATAATATTATTTCAACCGAGGCTGTGACGAAGTTGAAATTGAAGACAGAGAAGCATCCGAGTCCATACAAGTTAGCATGGTTGAGAAAAGGAGGAGAAGTGAAAGTGGATAGACGAGTTCGTGTTCCATTCTCTATTGGGAAGAAATACAAAGATGAAATCTGGTGTGATGTAGTAGAGATGGATGTATGCCACTTGCTTTTGGGAAGACCATGGCAGTATGATCGAGCAGTACTACATGACGGTCGGACCAATAGCTACAGTTTTATGTTTAAAGGCACGAAGATTATCTTAGTTCCGAAGAAGAGATCACAAGAAGAAAGTAAGTCAGAAGAAATCGAAGAGCTGAAAACTTTATTGACTTTAAAGGAGTTTGTTAAAGAAGTTGAAGAAGAACCGGAAGTATTCTTGTTGATTGGGCGTGAGAGCAGTGAAGAAGTTGAAATTCCAGAAGAAGTTAAACCAGTTTTGAAAGAATTTGACGATGTATTTCCAGAGGAATTACCAACGGAGTTGCCACCGTTAAGAGATATACAACATCAGATAGATCTTGTTCCAGGTGCTGTGTTGCCACACAGACCGCATTATCGAATGAGTCCGAAGGAACATGAAGAGTTGCGGAGGCAGGTAGAGGAATTGCTTGAACAGGGGCGTGTGCAGGAGAGTCTGAGTCCTTGTGCTGTACCAGCTTTATTGGTACCCAAGAAGGATGGGACGTGGAGGATGTGCACTGACAGTCGAGCATTGAATAAGATCACTGTGAGATATAGATTTCCAATGCCGAGGTTGGATGACTTGTTAGATCAACTAAGTGGAGCTACTATATTTTCGAAGATTGATTTGAAGAGTGGATATCATCAAATTCGTATCAGACCAGGAGATGAGTGGAAGACTTCTTTTAAAACCAGGGAGGGTCTATACGAGTGGTTGGTCATGCCATTTGGCTTATCAAATGCACCAAGTACTTTCATGAGGGTGATGAATCAAGTTTTTAGACCGTTCATTGGGAAATTCGTGGTGGTGTATTTCGATGATATTCTTATTTACAGTGGGAGTCCAGAGGAACATTTGAATCATCTTAGAGAAGTGCTGATGGTATTGCGACAAGAATAATTCTATGCTGCAACGAAGAAATGCGTGTTCATGACGCATAGTGTTTTATTTCTGGGGTATGTTGTTTCAGAGAAAGGAATACAGGTTGACCAAAGTAAAGTTGAGGCGATCAGAAATTGGCCGCAGCCCAAGACGATAACGGAAGTTCGTAGTTTTCATGGGTTGGCTTCATTTTATCGAAGGTTTATTCCACACTTTAGTAGTGTGATGGCACCTGTTACAGATTGCATGAAAGGTAAGCAGTTTGCATGGACCGAGGAAGCAGGGAGTGCTTTTGGGAAGATCAAGGAATTGCTGACGTCTGCACCAATTCTAGTGCTACCTGATTTTCAGTTGGTGTTTGAACTACATACTGATGCATCCAAGGTTGGAATTGGAGGGGTGTTGAGTCAGAAGGGACGTCCTATTGCATATTTCAGTGAGAAGTTGTCAGGAGCGAAGATGCGATACAGTACATATGATGTGGAGTTTTATGCTGTTGTACAATCTATCAAACACTGGCGACACTATCTATTTCAGAAGGAGTTTGTTCTTTACACTGATCATGAAGCATTGAAGCATTTGCAAGGGCAAGACAAGATTTCAGCGAGACATGCATCGTGGATTGCATATCTGCAACAGTTTACTTTTGTTGTGAAACACAAGTCAGGGGTGACAAATCGTGTGGCTGATGCTTTGAGTAGGAGAAGTCATTTGTTGACTGCACTAAAGGTTGAAGTGACGGGGTTTGAAATGTTGCCAGACTTATTTACTAATGATCCTTACTTTGCAAAATTTGTTGAAAAAGTCAAGGAGGGAGAGACGGATGATTTCGTGATGGTAGATGGTTTTCTTTTTAAAGGAAGTCGATTGTGCATACCAGAGGGTAGTCTGAGAATGAAGA
This sequence comes from Allium fistulosum, assembly GCA_030737815.1. Classification (NCBI taxonomy): domain Eukaryota; kingdom Viridiplantae; phylum Streptophyta; class Magnoliopsida; order Asparagales; family Amaryllidaceae; genus Allium; species Allium fistulosum. The sequence continues at coordinate 728,047,497 of CM060902.1, read as the reverse complement.
TTATCAAGGAGTTACACGAAAAGGGACATGTTGGGAGAGACCGTACGTTACAGTTGATTTCACAGTCCTACTTTTGGCCATCGATGAGGAAAGAAGTAGAGAGGTTTGTGGAACGTTGTCATATTTGTCAAATTTCGAAAGGAACTGCGACTAATGCTGGTTTATATATGCCGTTACCTGTACCTGTAAAACCATGGGTGGATATCAGTATGGACTTTGTGTTGGGTTTGCCGAGAACGCAGCGTGGTAATGATTCCATTTATGTGGTGGTAGACAGATTTTCGAAAATGGTACATTTTATTGCTTGTAAGAAGACGGCGGATGCTGTTCATGTTGCTCAGTTGTTTTTCAAGGAGATCTATCGACTTCATGGATTGCCAGAATCTATTGTGTCGGATAGAGATACTCGATTTCTGAGTCATTTTTGGCTAAGTTTGTGGAAAATGGTGGGAACGAAGCTGAAGTTTAGTAGTGCTTATCACCCACAAACGGATGGACAGACTGAGGTGGTCAACAGATCATTGGGAAACTTGTTGAGGTGTCTTGTTCAAGATAATCTGAAAAGTTGGGATGTGAAGCTATGCCAGGCAGAATTTGCTCATAATCATGCGGTGAATCGAAGTACGGGGTTCAGTCCATTCCAGATTGTCTATTCAAGCTTACCGAAAGGACCGTTGGATTTAACTGCGATACCACATTCAAAGAAGACAGTTAAGAAAGCTGCTGATTTTGTCGAGGGGTTAGCGGAATGTCATAAAATCGTTCAAGAACGATTGGAGAAAGCAAATGAGAAATATAAACGAGCTGCAGATTTGAAACGACGAAATGTTGAACTTCAGGAAGGTGATTTAGTTTATGCCGTGTTAACAAAAGACCGTTTTCCAGTAGGCGCTTACAATAAATTGAAAGCCAGGAAAATTGGTCCGGTGGAAGTTGTGAAATGAATCAATGAAAATGCTTATAAACTAAAGCTGCCAGATGATGTGTATACGTCTGACGTATTCAATGTTAAGCATCTCGTACCATATCATGGGGATGAGTTTGTTGGGGATGAAGAGTGTGCCAATTCGAGGTCGAATTTCTCTCAACATGGGGAGGATGATGTAGCGCAAGTTGGAGACGAAGGCATAAGTCGTAGGCGACTTATGGAAGGAGCTATGAGTCATCTACGAGTTAAGTGCATGAGTCGTGACCGACTCAACTGGGGTGAAGGCATAAGTCGTAACCGACTTAAGAAAGCTATGATGAGTCGTCAAAGCGTAAGTCGTACGCGACTCAAGGAGGCGGTGATAAGTCGTCCACGACTCAACTGGAAAAACAAAGGGGAAGTTGCTTCGAGGTTGCGACTTAACGATGCAGATTTAAGTCATCTTCGACTTAAGGAAGATGCTATAAGTCGTCCACGACTTAAGGAAGGTGATGAGTCGGCACCGAGTTACGACTTAGTTAAGTCGAACTATATTGAGGCGCTGGAACCTAAAACCGTGGAATCTCCTGCTGTTTTAATCTGACCCGTTGATGTCTTAAGACGCTGATAATGATGAGTCGTCTGATTGTAAGTCATGAGTCGTCTGTACATATGTATGAGTCGTATGTCGTTAAACTGTGTTGTAAGTTGATAAGTCGGCAACGACTCAAGTGGTTGTCTGTTTGTAATAAGTCTTCTGTCTTCTGTTGGGTTGTAAGTCGTGTACGACTTATTTTGAGTCGGAGACTTTGATAAGTCGGAACCGACTTAGTACTTGTAATATTTTTAAATTTTCTGAACTGTGTTGTAAATAGTACGACTTATGTTAAGTCGGAGGTGTTGATAAGTCGGTTGCCGACTTATGACTTGTACTTTTCCTGTTTTGATGTGTTGTAGCCTATAAATAGGCAAGTGAAGTCATTTGTAAAGGTTGTTGATTTTTGAATAAAATTCTCTTTTGATTGCTTTGTGCTTTCATTCCAAATTGGTAGTTGAGTGTAATCTCCTATCTCCTCTTTCGGATAATCGAGTGCGCTCGATTCAACGATTGTAGAAGCCGATTCGCGGAATCAAGTGCGCTTGATCAACGCTTGAAGAATTGAAGATCTTTGAACCCGGTATCGTGCGCGATCAACGAGTTCGAGATAGCTAGAGTTCGGTATCTTCGGATCAACGAATTCGGGCAATTCAGCATTCATCAATCCATCGACTGCTACTTTCACCGATCTACATCATTTTTGAAATATCCGCTGCGTCAATAAATCATTCACAGATTATCAATAAATCACATCATTCACATATGAAACAATATTCAAACAATTTGAGGAATCTAGTTGGATCCCTCCAACCTGTTTCCCTGCATCCACAGATGTTAGCACAATACCAATTCCACTTCGAGGTGGAATATCGCGGTATATGGGATTTTATAAAATATCATCCGCTTACTAACGGCGCAATAGGGTCTCATCCGCTATACAGTGCGGGAAATCAATCAATCCAATATATACATATGCCAATATGTATATATTGCTATATATATATCCTACTATATCTAATATCACATCCAAACAGTCAATCAATCAATCAATCAATAACTGTAAAATCAAATTTTCCTTCGAGTGAGAAAATCTCACCTTAGCTTTTTATTTTGCAATCCATTTTCCATCTTGACTCGATTTTCTTGATTTATACCTTGTATAAATATTTACACAATTTATTAATATTCGAATAAATTGAATAACAAATTTTTGCTTGGTAATTTTAATTATACAACAATTTTTTTTATAAAATATCTTTATCGATTTATTTAATAAATTCATTTACAGATTTAATCCCAATATTTTTTCAAAATTAAAACTTCAGCAATTACTAAATCGACTTTCATGTATATTTATTTCCATTTATTTAAACTGTAAACATTTATTTTCTGAAATAAATCTTTCTGTTTATATATATATATATATAAATATATTTTCTTTATTAAACTTTAAATAATAAATGGAACCTGCTTATCTGACTGCAATCTCTTCTGTTTTAAAAATATAGATTACTGTATATATATTTATATTTACTCATATATATAAATTAATTTAGAAATCGAATAAAATAAAATAATTTACCTCACTACTACACTGCGAACCCAGACACTATCACGAAGTTGACCATCACGACTTAGCTCCAGATCCACGCGATCATCGACGAACCCTGGCCACTATTTCCACTCGCCTTCCCGGTTGGTCTCGAGAATCGCCGACACCACCTACCGCGTACGCATGCGAGAATGCCCTAGTTGCTGCAGCACGCGTCGCTATTTCTTGGCTCGACATCCCAGCCACGTCGCCGATCACCACTCGCGACACCCCATAGCGAACGCGATGACCCACTTCCCAGACCTCGATCTGCAATTTCGATCCCCTCAATCCTCGCGCGAGAGCCTACATCGAGGCGAACCCAACTCACCGTTAAAGCCAACTCGAAAACTGTCTTCGCGAGCCCTAATTGCCAGATGCATGCCGCCTCGTCGCCTAATGCTCGACCACCCTTTGAAACCCCCATCGCACGCGAGTGCAGTTCTACCGTGAACGAGTTCGAATTATCAAGAGGAAAGAGGGATTTGAATTGAAAGAGTGGCTAATTGTTTTAATTTGAATTTTATTCGGCCATTACTTTCTTTTAACTGGAGATGGAATTTTTTTGGTTTAATTGAAGAGGGGAAATGATTTTAAACGAGATTTATAAAAAAAAAATTCTTTCGTAGATAAGAATGAACGAGGAAGTGTGTTCAAGAAGGCAAAGGAAGCGTGAAGAATCTGGCTGCAGATATTTTCTTGCGTGATTTAACTGAGGTGAAAGAAAGCCAGGAATCTCTGCTGTAGGAAAAAGTTGACGTGACAGAAATTTAACTGTTTAATATACATTATAAATTTTAAATTTGAATTCGATATAATTTCCAACGCGTTTACTTAACGTCCGGCCAAAAGATCACTCCAAATGCTACGAAAATTGAAATCCGGTAATAATTCAATATTACGGATCCAATGGAACTAGTTTCGTCGAATTCCGAGACTGTGCCCCGGACCGCTATTTTTAAATTCAATTTAAACAACAGAATTTCAAAACTAAACAAAACAGTTTCAAATTCAATTCTGAAAGTTCGATTACCTTCAGAATTATCAATATGAATTTTCAAAGCCTTGAAAATATTTTTAATCAGCAAAAAAATCAAGATTCAATATTTTACCCAGATTTTAACAATTAAATTCACTAATTTAATTATCAAATTCATTCAAATATTTGAATTTCAAATTAAATTATCATTCGAATATTTAAACTCATTTAAATATTAACTTTTTAAATATCAAAAATTCAGGGTCGTTACACTCATCGTCCCCCTGACGATGTTCTGATAGTATTCATCCATACAAGTCTGTTCTGGGTTCGAACGGAACCGAAGACACTACTCCTACTACAACCATTTTGGAATCACCCTCAGGATTAGTAGCGATTTTCCCTTGCACTTTACTGCTCCATCTTCGACTCCAAGCTCTTGTCTTCCTCACAAAAATGTTCAAACCGGATCGAAGTGGTTTTCTGGAAATTAATCCTGATCCCGGTCACTTCGAAACGATCAGCGCGTTGGCCAATATTGATAGTCGGTTATTTAACTATCATATAACATCCACAAACAACCATCAGGCCTTAATAATTTCCCAAATTATTTATTTATTTCAAAATATCTTCGCAATATATATTTTCCTACACTTCAACCTTTTTGAAAATAGGTTTCAAAACACTTTTCTCTCGTGGAATAGATTCCACCCAATTGTTTCCTTTCCACTGAAAATCGCCAAGCCTTATTACTTAGATTTTAAAATAATTTAAATCACTTAGTCCAAAATATATACTTTAAAACATTTAATATAAAAACTACTTAAAACGCTTTATTTAAAATACTGGTTATGAAACTTTATAATAACTTCTTATGCAAAACCTAAGCTAAAACTAATTTAAAATAAAAATTATTTTATAATGTATAATAATTATCTTTAAAAAACATAATACTAGTTAAACCAATAAAATAATTACTACTATAATTAATTTAAATAAATATTTACTTTAAAATTCTAAAATAATTTAAAACAATAAAATTTCTCTAAAACATTCTTTTAAAAGCCAATTTTAAACTCTAACTTATACTTGGAAATCTTTCATTGAAAATATACTTGGCTTCCCAGGGAAATACACTTTCCTTTCCACACCTTTAAAAATAAACCACTATTTTATTTTTAAAACAAATTACCCATTCCTTTATAAATTCCCACCATGAATTTATATTTCCAAATATCCACTGACATCTTATTTCACTTTATAAACCCGGTTTATAAATTCCATAGTCTCATTCTCCTTTTAAAACACATTTTCAAACACTAAATCAATTTCCAAATCGATTTCCAAATTTACTTCATTTAAAAATTACTCCTTTACTTATCCAATTTTATTTCAAATATATTAATTCCAAACTCACTTCTTTATTTATGATTCAAAATCTTATTTTAAACTGAAAATATCCATTTCATTCTTTATTCAAAATTCTACCTTTTAATTCTTCCCAATCATTTTAAATTTTAAATTTCAAAATTTAAATAAAATCCTTTAATTCTTAAGCACTATCACTTAAGTCTCCAAAACTCCTTTAATTTTATTTATTTAAAATCTCTATATTTTCTTTTCCATACCCAACATTAATTTAATAGAATTTAAAATCAAACCTTTATTCTTCCTGAATTCATTCTTTATTCTATCTAAAATTATTTTACTTAATATTTCTCTCTTATATCATTTTCAAAATCAGATCTCTTATATTTTGCGTATCTTCAAAATATCCACTTATATTCAGTCAAACCATAGCATTCAATAATTTTCCATTACCAAAAAAATCAATATAATCATCACAGATTATCACATACATCACATCGCTGAATATAAAATAAATTCAACGTTTTGAGGAACCCAATTGGATCCCTCCAACCTGTCTCCCTGCATCCACAGATGTTAGCACAATACCAATTCCACTTCAAGGTGGAATATCATAGTATATGGGTTTATATAATATCATTCGCTATTATGCGGCGCATAGGGTCTCATCCGCTATATAATGCGGGAAATCAATCACTCCAATATATATATATATATATATATATATACTACTATATATAATATCACCCAACAGATAAATTATCAATATCATCCAAGCACATCAAAAAATTCATTTAAATTCACTAGGCAAACAAATTAGAGTGAGAAGTTCTCACCTTTGTTTTGGTTTTGCAATCCATTTCCAATCCAACTTGTTTTCTTCACGATTTTGGTCCTTCAGCCTCGACAAGCCTCCCCCTTGAATTCGCGACCACCCGCATCACGAAAAGCCTAGGTCATCCATCGAACCTTCGTGGGTATCAATCGCCGAGCATCGCCATTGCCTACCGCCGATGTTTTCCCTATTAGAACGTGACACCGCTACACTCTCGCACTAACTCGAGCTCGCGCAACCCTACTGTCATTGCTATCATCACCCTTGAGCATGTCACTTCCAACTACCCAATGCTGCAAACCCCCCTCGCGAGCCTTGCTTCCTGGTCTTCTCGATCAATTCAAGTCTTGATTTAGACCTCATTCGCTTGAGTGAAAAGTAGGGATCTCGCGAAAATCCTTGCAATCTGGACTTCGTGAATCTCGAACTAGGATATTTGAAGGGGTCGTAGTTATAATTGGACGAGGTAGCTTCCATCCACCTTCCCTTTCGATTTGTTTACGAATTTGATTTTAGAGAAGTGGCCATTAAAATTTTTCTTGTTTTCGATTTCTATATCTTATTCTATTTTGATTTGGCTTTTAAATTTCTCGGTTGCAATATAAAAGAAGAAGGGGACATCTGTACGCAATTGGAAAGGAAGGGGAACATGTGTTGTTAAGGGGAGACGTGTTAAATTTGCCTATTGAATGTGAATATATATATATATATATATATATATTCAATTTAAATTCAAATCGTCTCGATAAATGCAACTCACAATCTCGATCTCCGATCGAGACGTGCCGCTAGGCGTTTATAATGTTATACCCATATTTTGAACGCAATGGAAAATGTTTCGAGTCCAAATTCGATCGTATGGAGAATATAGCTTTTTGGATCCAGTTATTATATTAAACTAGTGTGTGGCCCGTGCTACGCACACGGGCAGTGCTGGTAATTCCCTGTAATTGTAGGTCCAATTGGATGTAGTCCGATTGTATGTTAAAGCAGTATGTAGAGGTCATGTGCGGTGCTGGTTCTTAACCCCTTCAGCTGTATGTTCAGTATTGAGGTAGTTGGAAAATGTTGTGAGAAAATAAAATAGTGTTAAAAATTTGAAGTAGGGACATAACCAAAGTGCAGAATAGTGTATCTCCAGTTATTCATTTGCAGGAACGGAGTATTGTAATCAAAAAGGGAAAACCTTGTTTACGAAAATCAACCTATCTTCTTTGAATTAAATTTATTTAGTCTAAATCCTTTTATGTGTAGTTGTTAAGTGGTTAAGGTATAATTTGTTATGGCCCGTTTTGTTGGTAATTAAGTTATGAGTTTATGTAATTGTATAAGTTAAGTGGTTAAGGTATAATTTTTTAATGACTAAAATTTGGCTATTTTATGTAATTGTATGCACGATGTCAATTGACCCATGTACATTTAACATATTTTTAGACCGATTGGTAAAATTTGTGAGTATGAACTAAATGGTTTGAATTTTGCAGCATAAGCATTTATACACATTATGTGTTGCCATATATCAAAACTATGCAAATAACTTAGGAGAATTATTTTGTCTATGCTATGTGCATGGATATTATGCAACATGTATGCAGATCATTATATTTTAAAACGCAATATAGATCCATGTTATTTAATTAGTTCTTAAACTGTTATTTTGAAACAGTGACAAAAAAATGTAGGTAAACTGAAATAAGAAGACATAAAACCGAAATGAAACAAAAATGACAAAAAACAATACAGTTAACGATCTTACTTATTTCAACTTGCTTAACACTAAAGCTTCAACTAAAAGCTCAACAACAATACATTTAGAAATTGACTGAAACCTAAAAGGAAATACATTTAGAAATTGACTGAAACCTAAAAGGAAATACATTTAGAAATTGACTTAATCACGAATCATTAATATCAAAATCACAGTTTCTATGAATCCTACAATAGCTGTGTAGGCACAGCAAGAGGTAGATGCTCATTGCCTCCTTTGGAATAGTCTGCCACAATGCTTGAGCTTTCTCCAAATGAGCATTGGCTTCAAAAGAAATTTAAAGCATTACTTCATAATACTTGGTGCACATATAACTTCTCCAGTTGAGGAAACAATATCAAGGTTTAATTTTCTCAGCAGTTACAAAGAATGGCTTTTTGTCCTGTTCAGTGATCGATGTATCATTTTTAGAATGTATGGAAACGCTGGAAGCCTGGAAGGAGGTGGAGTGGTAGTTCTGTTAGCATCAAAAAATCATTTACTTCCTTCTATTTTCGGGCCGGCTATCTCCTTCATACCAAAAACTACATAATAAGGATAATTGCTCTTAATTCTTCCCTCTACTCTTTATTTAGTCAAGCCCTCAATTTTAGGGTGCTGCTCTTCTACTTCATTAAATTCTATGTTTTAGTGAAATGCATTCCATTTTTCTCGGTTGGTGTTCTGTAGAGGCCGTGATTATAGAGATTAATTGTAAATTTATGTTGCTTCCAAGAACGTTGTTCATTCGCATAATTTTTGAACTGTTGTAATTATATGTAATTCCCTCATTTTCTAATTGATGTAGAAAAGTCATCATGAGTGGTTCTTTCATCACCTGTTTGGTAGTAGAACCAGATCCCTCCCAAAATGGGGAATCCATAATTTTCTTTAAAAAATCATCAACGTAAATGAATATTTTTTGAGCATGGTTAATAGAAAAACAAATATTGTCTATAAGACATTTCTAAATTTGAAAAAAAAAAATCAAAAGTCAAGCATGATGGACAATATCAAGTTTCCTACCTCTAACACTTTGTATGCACATAACCTTCTCTTGCTTAAAAGTTGTACATGGATTCATCAAGGACCACATAATCAAAATAGCAAGGTCTCTAGACTTTGCTTTTAGAGACCATGGGTTTCACAATTATTTATGAAGTTAATGGTTCATAACAGCACTTGTTTTAATATCAAATCAAATAATTCGAAGCGTAAGATGTATCAAATATTTATTCTTTTTTAATATTTTCATGCTAGGAAAAACTAATTATAATTATATACTAAGAATCTCAGTATGTATATATCTTAGCATTTGAAAAGCCAAGAATCTCAGTGTGTGTCTCAGTACTTGTAAAGCTAAATTTTATTCGTAAAGCAAAGTTAAAGATGATAGTCACTATATCAAAAGGTAAATAAAAAATATCGAATTGTAGAGGAAGAACTCATGAAAACTGCATCAGAAAATATTTAAAAAACCAAAGAAATATAAATATTAACCAGTCAAATTTCGTAAACAGTAGATGAACCCGATTCATGAAATGATTCCTTATAGTTGTACAAAATAATATAGTTTGATGAAAAAAATGACCGTTTAGTTTTCCTGAGCATGATAAGTGCACTATTTGCAATCAGCTCACATGGATATGTCTACACACACACATAAGCTTAAAATGGTAAGACTTAAATATAAAAGTACGATTGTTGTCAAAACATACTTGGCCAATAGCATCCAAGTGACCCATAAACATAAACGGATTCGCAATTTGGCATAGGAAGCAAACTGGGGCATGTAGAAAATTTATCTTGAAATTGTAAAAACAAATAAATTTCATGTCAAAATCCAAATTACTGGTTTAATAAATCCATCTATAAGACCAATAATATAAGTGGAGTGATGTAAGACAAACATGTAGGCCTAACTTACCGTCATTTCTGCTTACTGTAAAACTATGATCGTAGCTTACCATCATTTCTGCTTACTGTAAAACATAACTAAGTTCATTACATGGTCATAGAGACATCCACCGTCTTGGCCCGTCTACCAAAATATATGCAACAATCATGTTGAACATAACTAAATAACAAATGCTTCTATACTAATTCCATGTTAAATGGGAACAGGAACTTACTATGTGTGGGACCCGTGCTACGCACACGGGTCAGCTTGTGAATTTAAAAGAGGGCCGTGTATTAAATGGAAGTAAATACTATATGTTAGTGTAATTTGAACTATTCATACATGTGATTTAAATTGGACAACATTTTTATTTTTGATTTAGAGAAGCTTATGGTTTGAAGTAGCGCGAGAATCTAAGAAATAGTACGCTTTTTCAATTTGTGTTATGTTAATGTTTTTCATGTGAGTAAGCATAATTTTTTTTGTAGTATGACATTTCATATGTATGAGGTGTATGTTTAGATTAGAAAATTTTAGATGGATATTTTAAATTGTACAGTTTACTTTAACTATCATTATTTATGATGCGTTAATGATGTTTATGATGGTTGTACTTGTGAAATACTCTAGGTTGCAAAGTAGGTTGTCGATGACAATGTCATAATCGAGTAAACAATCTTAAAGTTTGAATGATGATTTTTTTGGCAAGTATATTGCGTATTGTTGTACAACATAACAAATCAACAAAACTGGTGCATTACTGGTATAGTAATAAATTATGGTTCAATTGGCAGTAGATAGTCCAATCCACTAAGCTATTAGTCTTGCCTGTAACTGGCTTATTAAATTGAAAATGCGTTAGTGGACAACATCAACAATAAATGAACGGCTTGATCATGATGGATCTAAGCACCAAATAGAGAGGGAGTGTGGACATTACAATGAAAATGAAATGGATGACTGCATTAAAATTATCACATTACCGAAAAGAAGTTATTAACCTTATCATCGTTTTTAAACAGAGACAAACACATGATTTTGAGTGCTCAAATCTTATCATCGTTTTTGAATTAAAACTTTAAAGCCATAGATTTAATCCCTTGCCTAAGGTTTCATAAAGCTGGTGAATGCATACGAAAATATATAATCATAGTGATCTTCAATATCAATTTTTGTCCCCGGTAAGATAGAAATTCGATTTTCCCGTTCCCCAAAACAAAATACTTAAGTTGGCATAATACTCCTTCGATTTGCTTGTTTATGTCCAATAATTATTACTTCGACCTTAGTGTATTCTCAAGCAGTTCCCCGAGTCATATTAAATAATCATTCAAGACAGTTCAGGCACTATGGAAAGTTGCATACCATAATGCAAAGCATAAAGCATTAAATGGACAGTAAATGCAATGACTGCATATTCATGGTAATAGTAAAAGGTCATAATACATCCTCCGTACCAAACAAACAAATAAAAAAAAATCACACTAACTGTAGTTAAAAACATGCGTTATGAAATGAAATTGCTTGTTGTGCTTGAACCCCTAACTTTTTGGTCACCACTTTTTCCTCTGTATTTCCCTACATGCATAACATAGGAAACAAAATTCAAATTCAACCACATGAAACACACGTACAACCATGAAACCAAAAAAAAATTTGTATAACCATGCAGAATACAGATATTGGAAATTTAACCTCTTTTTAGAAATGGACGCGGATATATTTTAAATTTTTTTGGTATCCATTGACCCTGATTCGGTTTTCAAAATAATAAGTTTCAGCTGTATGATGTGTATGATCAGCTTTGTCCTATGAAATGGAATATTACATATCATTCATTATATACGGAAGGGAAAAATAGCCATCAAGTAAAGAAGACTAACAATTTTCATATCATTTTGTCTAGTTCTCTTTTACATGAAGATAGCAATGAAAAGATTTTGCAGGTCAGTTGTTATATACTAATATGATATCAAAAATAAAAGTAAAACATCATCGATGTACAACAACACCAAGGTCGTGCATATCAATATGAGTAAAGGGCATGGAGCAGTCATTAGTCGAAATGCAAGCAACTACCAAGACTACTTAGATCCTTGTAGTTATATGCTAGCGAAAGGGTAATAATACGACCCATGGTAATATCATTTTCTTGTATATATTGTATAGTAGCGTTTTACTTATGATTGGGCCTTGGATCCATTTATCTCATGGAAAAGTTTCCTTAATAGTCATATCATACACCTGTTGTAAGCAAGCATTTTTAATGCAAGGAGAAGAAACTAAGGGGTTTAAACCAAAGGTTGGCATAATGTATAAGATATTTCACCGTACCCCATCATGATTACATGATGTGTTAGTACTAACATATATGATTTAAAATAATATCATTCGTAAAATTAGAAATATCAAGATAAAATCAAATATATCAATTATCAAATCCTAAATATTTATTTATATTGAACTTAACATTTGTGCTTATTTGTCATTAGAATTGGTTATAACTTGTGGGTATCTTAAATTCAACTAAAACGATGATTGTCTTAGCATAATTATGGCAATTTGGATGGAAAGATAATCCAGTATGGATGAACTTTTTGTAAAATAAAACTACGTGATTATTGTATCAAAGAAACAATAATGAAAAAGAAATTAAAACAAAAAAGGTACCATTTTTTAGTTGAAGAATAGTACCATCTGTGATCATCGGCTTATGCTTCTGCAAGTTAAGAATGAAGACTTCAATCAAAAATTACTATTATGTCAAAGATTTACAGTAATAACAAACCTAGAGAAAACCTAACATAAATCATGCTATGAATTTTAGCTCTTAGACATTCCCAACTTCGATTTATCATGTTTCACATTTTGGATAACAGAAAATGCATGCATGTGATTATAAAGCATCAATTTAGAGGAAAATAGAAAAGAGGTTAGTGATGATAGTTGAGTCAATTTTGAATTGATTGATCAAAATTGCTACGAAATTATTTTCATGCAACACTTGTTCATTTTGCAATTTTTTCCTATAATTTTTAGTAATGAGTCTATCTAGAAAAACATATTGCATGTAGATAATTTTAAAACAATTGGATAATAGAACATAAAGATCCAAATTGAAAAATCAAATATGAAATAAATATGAACATAATTTACTTATTCAATTAGCATCATATAAGAGAAAATATAGCAACTTCCTCAAGCATAATTGTTGAGGTCGACAGTGATACAATGGAGGAGTAAGTAATACAGATTATAGATGGATTAACTAAACATTGACACCTAATTAGATGAACATCACACATTGAAAATCCAACATAAGAGCAATGAGTTAAACCATGAACAAAAGTAATACAACCAAGGAAAGTGGGTTACTGTACATGACTGCCAGAAGACAAATAACCAATTGTTATAAAACTGTTGGTATCTACTTGATTGATTGACTATCAAATGCATGAACCAAAGATAGTCCAAAAGAGTTTAATTTCAGTGTGAACATAAACACATAAACATTGGCAATATGAAGACACCTTAGGAATTCTACAATTTATCATTTAAGCACATGAAGGGTTGAATTGGGTTTGCAGTTTTGACTCAGAAATAGAATGTATCAAGGGGCATTTCACCAGAAGGACAAACTTTGCAGTCCAATTAGTTTCTAGGACACACATTCAAACAAATTACTTTCAAGGCCAAAGTCAGCAAAATAATTACTTTCAAGGACAAAGTCAGCAGGCCAATTACTTTCAATGACATAATTTCATAGGATTTTAGGCCCTATAAACTAATTATTTTATGTTTTGTCCGTAAAAGTAATTATTTCAGTTGTGTGTTTTGGAAACTAATTCCACATGCTAAAGAGGCCCTTGTGGCTAATTTCCACATGTATCAATATATACTATGGTGAATATTTGAGAACTTTATTTTTGTTTCTAAGTGAGTTGCTTAATTTATCTCATTGTGGCGAAATTAGATTTTGTTATGAATGTTCATTTAAGTCATATAAGTAGCAATTAGCTGCTTCCACATAAATGGAAATCCATTTAATTATCAACATCTTAATCAGCAGACAGTCGCAATTGAAACCCCCCAAGGAAGAGTAAAATATGCAACAATCTACAATTTGCACAGTATTGAGTAACAATAACTACAAAAACAAAACAATATGTGGTTTAATCTTTAGTATCTCCGATGAATCAAATCCGACAACTACTGAATAATAATATCACCACAGATATGCTCAAAGTGAAAGCAACTTTTGTCGAACTCTAGTACAACATACTCCTAAATGCATATGAAATAAGTAAATAAAACAACAAAAAATACCTTTTGGAACTGAGGAGTTGCGATTTTATGTCATAGGTTAAGGTACGAAGCCGTCAGGGGAGAAGAAGGAGCACTTTCGTCGACATGATTTTCAGTACCGCGTCTAAAAGACTCCAGAATTTTTCTTCACATTAATTGCGGTAAAATTATTTTTATACGAAATATTAAAAGGAATAGTCACTCTGTTTTGTATAAAAATAATATGGAGCAGAAACAAAAGGAGTGAAGAGGAATGGTTATGAGCATGACAAAAAGGGGTTTGAAATAATTGAATGACACTTGCAATCTTTACCTGTCTTTTTCAGTTTAAAATAATTAAATGACGTTTTTATTAAATTTGGGATGTGGATTCTCCTTTCCTATTTAAATAATAGATAGATTGGCTGCAATGTCCTATCAAAATAGAACAAATTTGAATTGAAGAATATACTTACTGGCGCGGATTGAAAAAATTGACTAACAAAGGGAAAACGCTTTTAACACAAAATGTTTTGTCATGATTTTGGGAGATTGAAATAAAACCACTGGACTTGATAATGAAGCAAGTGTAAATCAAATCGGAGGAGTTTGAGAATAGTGTAAAAAGGATAAATAATATAAAGGTGAGTGTAGAAAGGAAGTAGATAGTTGGAGTAATGTACATATGGAACAAATCATTTGATCATTTGTTCAATAGAATTCATAATCGTTTTTTTATTTGTATAATTATATTTTGCTCAAATTATTGTCGTTTACCTTGCTTTATATCACTTATATTCAATTATACTTACATATAAATACACATACACTGATATTTGTGTGTGTACATATGTATATGTATGTGTGTTTGTGTACGTACTTGTGTAATTGTAGAAAAAAGCTTAAAAGTAGAAGTCCACTAAGAACATCATGACCTCCATATATTTTTAAGGTTTGCAGAGATAGAAGTGTGTGTGTGAGTGTGAGTGTGTGTGTGTGTTTTTTGGGTTTTACTGAGTCCTAGTTGTGATAGATTGGTGACACATGATATGTTCATTTTATGAAGTTACTTCTCTGAAGTACACGTTCTAGTAAGTGTGAAGTTAAAAAAGAATTCGATCAGGCAGTAGCTTTGGTACATGTTCAATCATTGAGCATGCATAAAAGTAATTTTGGTATTGATGTTTTGTTCAATACAAAAATTCTAATTCTTAGATGGTAAGAAAAAAACATGTTACATAATCCATTGAAACTTAAAATTATACATGAGATAAATTAGAAAATTGAAGCAACCCAAACCTGCCAAATCCAAATTCATTTGATTTTGCAAAGTAAAAAATCGCCAAAGATGCCGATGAATCCACCATCCGTATCATGCATCTACTGTACACTTAAAATATTCATAATTAGAAATTGGAAAAATAATTAACCGAAACTTTTGTAATAAATTTAGAGGAAATGAACAGGTGTGTGCAATGATAGAGAAGTGAACATCAGTGTTGGTCATTCAAAGGTTGCAGTTTCATGAATTTAGAATGTAGAAGATTTTCAAGGATTTAAATAAAATTGGAGATTATGAAGGGAAAGCATTTTGAAGAAGAAAATGGAAGTAAATTAAACAAAACCAAACATAGTATACCATACTATCAAACATAACCAGTTGTATTATATAATACATTCAATTATCAAATTAATTATCTATTTAATAGCAAAAAAGAGTAAAAACAAATAATCAGTAGAAGAAAATTTGCCCATGCTTGTATATTTAGTTGACAGGGTATAGTCAACAAATGCAGGCTTGCAAAAAATAAACTCTTGAAAGAAACTATGATTTGTATGGAGAAAAAGTTGGAACCTATCGAAACAAACAGAGATGAATGAAGTATGTGAAAAAAAACTGTTCACTGAGATGAATCACTGAATCATTACAACTTCAAATATTGCTAAATACCCTAAATCAAATTATAAAGTAAATTAAAGGATAAAAAATGTGGTAGTTTAGAGAAATAAATACTTAGTTTCAAAAAGAGTGAGGAACGTAGGTCCAGTTTAAATGAAGTTCAAAAACCTCGAGAATATGCAGCTTATTCTTAAAAATTAAGCAACGACGACCACTTCTAAGACTTTGAGGTTGACAAAAGGTAGATTAAAAATAAAACTTGCCCGTATAAAATTAACAGGTAAATTATTATCATTATCCATGGTTCTTTGGATAAAGAGAAAAGCTGAGAAAGGTTACATTTTCCAAAATGCCTATGCTTTATTTGTTTTAGAAATAGGGTGAACAACTATCAAACTGGAAATATCTATCTACACAGTACATATGTGAACACGCACTGTTCAAAACAAACCATAGTAATAAAATATATCTTCTGAAGAATCAAAAAATTGCTTCTTTTTTTATAGGCGTACCTTTGTTAGAAATGTAGCAAATATAGTTATCCTTTATCAAAATTTCCCACTACATATCTGACGCAGCGGATATTTCAAAAACAATGTAGATCGGTGAAAGTAGTAGTCGATGGATTGATGGATGCTGAATTGCCCGAATTCGTTGATCCGAAGATACCGAACTCTAGCTATCTCGAACTCGTTGATCGCGCACGATACCGGGTTCAAAGATCTTCAATTCTTCAAGCGTTGATCAAGCGCACTTGATTCCGCGAATCGGCTTCTACAATCGTTGAATCGAGCGCACTCGATTAACCGAAAGAGGAGATAGGAGATTACACTCAACTACCAATTTGAATGAAAGCACAAAGCAATCAAAAGAGAATTTTATTCAAAAATCAACAACCTTTACAAATGACCATACACGCCTATTTATAGGCTACAACTCAACACAGCAGAAAAGTTTCAAAATATTACAAGTACTTAGGTCGAAAACGACCTTCGACCTTGAATGTTGCGACCTAGTACAGACGCGTCCTAACAAACATGTTAAAAGACAAACAACTCACTTAGGTCGGTAACGACCTAATTACATTATTCCACGACTTAACAAATGAACACACAGCATTCCAGATCGGCGAGTTGGGGAAATCAATGGCCTCCAGAGCTTTGCGACCTAAGAATGAACGGCATCCCTTCGTTTGCGACCTAACAGAAGCGGCTTCAGAGATTCTTCGCGACCTAAGCCTTCGCGACCTAAGGCCTTGCGACCTAATCCTTTGCGACCTAAGGCTTTGCGACCTAGGCCTTTGCGATCTAAGACTATGCGACCTAAGCCTTTGCGACCTAAGACTTTGCGACCTAGGCCTTTGCGACCTAAGACTTTGCGACCTATCTTAAGTCGTGATTTGTTAGGTCGGAGCACCCCATTAGCTCGTTCCAGCCCCCTCTTTCCTATCTCGCTAGGTCGTACGCGACCTAAAAGCATGTTAGGTCGTTCCAGCGACCTATCTCCTTGTTTTAGTTCGCCATCCACTAACCCGTTAGGTCGTAGCTCTGTACTTGGTGTTATGTTAGATCGTTCACCATGTTGCACTGCACAGTTAGGTCGTACGCGACCTAAGAACATGTTAGGTCGTTTCAGCACCTCGTTTCTGTTAGGTCGTAGCTCCAACTTAAAAGCCTTGTTAGGTCGTATGCGACCTAACACTTCACCGAATTGGACTTTCTTCTCGGTATCACTCACTCCCCCCTTTAACTCCTTAGGTCGTGAGCGACCTACACACTCCTTAGGTCGTGAGCGACCTAGACCCTTAGCTTTCTGCACTGCATCATCCTCCCCTGGTTGAGAGAAATTCGACCTCGAATTCGCACACTCTTCATCCCCAACAAACTCTTCCCCATGATATGGTACAAGATGTTTAACATTGAATACGTCAGATGTATACACATCATCTGGCAGCTTCAGTTTATAAGCATTTTCATTGATTCGTTTCACAACTTCCACCGGACCAATTTTCCTGGCTTTCAACTTGTTGTACGCGCCCACTGGAAAACGATCTTTTGTTAACACTGCATAAACCATATCTCCTTCATTAAACTCAACTTTTCGTCGTTTCACATCTGCAGCTTGTTTATATTTCTCATTTGCTTTCTCTAATCGTTCTTGAACGATTTTATGACACTCCGTCAGCCCTTCAACAAAATCAGCAGCTTTCTTAATTGTCCCCTTCGAGTGTGGTATCATCGTTAAATCTAACGGTCCCTTCGGTAAACTTGAATAAACAATCTGGAACGGACTGAACCCCGTACTTCGATTCACAGCATGATTATGGGCAAATTCTGCCTGACATAACTTCACATCCCAACTCTTCAGATTATCTTGAACAAGACACCTCAACAAGTTCCCCAATGATCTGTTTACAACCTCGGTCTGTCCATCCGTTTGCGGGTGATAAGCACTACTAAATTTCAGCTTCGTTCCCACCAGTTTCCACAAACTCAACCAAAAGTGACTCAGAAATCGAGTATCTCTATCCGACACAATAGATTCTGGCAATCCATGAAGTCTATAGATCTCCCTGAAAAACAACTGGGCTACATGAACAGCATCCGCCGTCTTCTTACAAGCAATGAAATGTGCCATTTTCGAAAATCTGTCAACCACCACATAAATGGAATCATTACCACGCTGTGTTCTCGGCAACCCCAACACAAAGTCCATACTCACATCAACCCATGGTTTAGTTGGTACTGGTAACGGCATATACAAACCTGCATTAGTCGCAGTTCCTTTCGAAACTTGACAGATATGGCATCTCTCAACAAATCTCTCCACTTCTTTCCTCATCGATGGCCAAAAGTAGGATTGTGAAATTAATTGTAAGGTACGGTCTCTTCCAACATGCCCTTCTTCGTGTAACTCCTTGATAATCTTCATTCTCAGACTACCCTCCGGTATGCACAATCGACTTCCTTTAAAAAGAAAACCATCTACCATCAAGAACTCATCCGTCTTTCCCTCCTTAACTTTATCAACAAACTTCATGAAGTAAGGATCTTCAACAAATAATTCCGGCAACATTTCAAACCCCATCACTTCAACTTTCAGTGTAGTCAACAAATGACTCCTCCTACTCAAAGCATCAGCCACTCGATTTGTCACCCCTGACTTGTGTTTCACAACAAAAGTAAACTGTTGCAGATATGCAATCCACGATGCATGTCTCGCTGAAATCTTGTCTTGCCCTTGCAAATGCTTCAATGCTTCATGATCAGTATACAGAACAAACTCTTTCTGGAATAGATAGTGTCTCCAGTGTTTGATAGATTGTACAACAGCATAAAACTCCACATCATATGTACTGTATCGCATCTTCGCTCCTGACAACTTCTCACTAAAATATGCAATAGGACGCCCCTTCTGACTCAACACCCCTCCAATCCCAACCTTGGATGCATCAGTATGTAGTTCAAACACTAGCTGAAAATCAGGTAATACTAGGATTGGTGCAGACGTCAGCAATTCCTTGATCTTCCCAAAAGCACTCCCTGCTTCCTCTGTCCATGCAAACTGTTTGCCTTTCATACAATCTGTAACAGGTGCCATCACACTACTAAAGTGTGGTATAAACCTTCGATAGAATGAAGCCAACCCGTGAAAACTACGAACTTCCGTTATCGTCTTGGGTTGCGGCCAATTTCTGATCGCCTCAACTTTACTTTGGTCAACCTGTATTCCTTTCTCTGAAACAACATACCCCAGAAATAAAACACTGTGCGTCATGAACACGCATTTCTTCGTAGCAGCATAAAATTGTTCTTGTCTCAGTACCATCAGCACTTCTCTAAGATGATTCAGATGTTCCTCTGAACTCCCACTGTAAATAAGAATATCATCGAAATATACCACCACGAATTTTCCAATGAATGGTCGAAAAATCTGATTCATCACCCTCATGAACGTACTTGGTGCATTGGATAAACCAAATGGCATGACCAACCACTCGTATAGACCCTCCCTGGTTTTAAAAGCAGTCTTCCATTCATCGCCTGGTCTGATACGAATTTGATGATATCCGCTCTTCAAATCAATCTTCGAAAAGATAATAGCTCCACTTATTTGATCTAACAAGTCATCCAACCTCGGCATCGGAAATCTATATCTCACAGTAATCTTGTTCAATGCTCGGCTGTCAGTGCACATTCTCCATGTCCCATCCTTCTTGGGTACCAATAAAGCTGGTACAGCACAAGGACTCAGACTCTCCTGCACACGCCCCTACTCAAGCAATTCCTCAACCTGCCTCCGCAATTCTTCATGTTCCTTCGGACTCATTCGATAATGTGGTCTGTGTGGCAACACAGCACCTGGAACAAGATCTATCTGATGTTGTATATCCCTCAACGGTGGCAACTCCGTTGGTAACTCCTCTGGAAATACATCGTCAAATTCTGTCAAAACTGGTTTAACTTCTTCTGGAATTTCAACCTCTTCACTGCTCTCACGCCCAATCAACAAGAATACTTCCGGCTCTTCTTCAACTTCTTTAACAAACTCCTTCAAAGTCAATAAAGTTTTCAGCTCTTCGATTTCTTCGGACTTACTTTCTTCTTGTGATCTCTTCTTTGGAACTAAGATAATCTTCGTGCCTTTAAACATAAAACTGTAGCTATTGGTCCGACCGTCATGTTGTACTGCTCGATCATACTGCCATGGTCTTCCCAATAATAAATGACAAACATCCATCTCTACTACATCACACCATATTTCATCTTTGTATTTCTTCCCAATAGAGAATGGTACACGAACTCGTCTATCCACTTTCACTTCTCCTCCTTTTCTCAACCATGCTAACTTGTATGGACTCGGATGTTTCTCTGTCTTTAATTTCAACTTCGTCACAGCTTCGGTTGAAATAATATTATCACAGCTTCCTGCGTCAATCACAAACTTACACACCTTCCCCAGAATAGTACATGTTGACTGAAAGATATTACTCCTCAACCAACTAGCTTCTTCCTGCTTCGGTGTTAAACACGATCTCCTCAGCATTAGGTTACAACCTTCGTCTCCTGACGCAATATCCTGCTCATCCTCCTCAACTAGATTAGAACAATCCTCAACAACATCCTCTTCGTCAACTTCTGCAATCATGGTTCTCTTCTTTGGCTTTGGACACTCACTGCTTTTATGACCCAATTCTTGACAATTGTAACATTTGAAACCATTGTTAACTTTCGCCTTCTCAGCCTCTTTCACCACTGGTCTACTGATAGTTTTAGAAACATTAGAACTTCCTCCAACACCCTTCGCTTGATTGTTAGAATTAGAAAACACACCACTTCCTCGTCTCCCTTGTTTTTCCCAAGCCAACGCTTTCTGATGTGCTTCTGCTACAGATCTTGGATCGAACATATTCACCATATCCTGAATCTGCATTCTCAATCCTCCAATGAACCTAGATGTCAGCTGCTCTTCTGTTTCCATAATATCGTTCCTTGCAATGAGTTGATAAAATTCATCAGCATAGTCATTAACTGTCTTCGTGCCCTGCCTCAAGTTCTGCAAACGTTGATACATCAAAGATTGATAATTGTATGGTAAGAACGTTGCTTTCATCAATTTCTTCATCTTCTCCCAAGATTCAATCTTTGACTTCCCCATTCGTTCACGTGTAAGCTTGGTTTGCTGCCACCATGCCAAAGCTCTACCCCTCAGCCTCGTAGCAACCAACTTCACTCTACGATGTTCTGGTACTTCTTTGAAATCAAAAATCTCCTCTACATTAGCCACCCAATCTAGAAACTCCTCTGCTTGCATACCACCTTTGAATTCAGGAATTTCAGTCTTCATCCCCGACTCCCACTTGTGATCATACTCAGAATAGTTTCTTCCTTGACCTCTTCCTTGAACACTACCACCATCATACTCCTCTTCAAAATCAGACGCATAACGATGTCGATTCTGACCACCAACATCTCTACTAGCATTACGCCTTCCACCTTCATCCCTTCTATCGACATTCCTCCGTTCACGACCATTCACGTTCCTCCCACGCCCTTGGTCATTTTCAACACTTCGGTCTCGATTGGAATGTGGTGAGACTCTACTACCTCCATGGTTAGATTCTGGTGAAACCCTTCTCCGATTTTGATTCATCTCCGTCATAAGCTTCTCTAATCGGCCAATTCCTTCATTAAGCTTCTCGCTAAAATTCTCATTGATTCTTTGCTCCATCTCATCAGCCTCTTCTCTTCGATATAAAGCTTCTACGTTTTGGTGGCGATTAGCTCTTCTTGGCGGCATACTTGAAAACTTCACAAATTCTCAAACACTTCAAATTCAAACACTTTCCGGATTTTGATCCAAAATGAAACGGATCGAAAACTTCCACTTTGTAGCAAATCGCGATGAACACGATGGACAAAGTTTCGGCCTCCAATGCAAATTTTGATCAAACAACTTCGAACAAGATGAACTCTTCTTCCTCTCGGCCACGGCTTTACACTTCAAGCACTCGGCTTCTCTTCAAACTTCAAAAGTCTTCAAATGATTAGGCTCCTAGTCTCGATCTAGCTATGATTGGCTAGAACAGGCTCTGATACCAAAAACTGACGCAGCGGATATTTCAAAAACAATGTAGATCGGTGAAAGTAGTAGTCGATGGATTGATGGATGCTGAATTGCCCGAATTCGTTGATCCGAAGATACCGAACTCTAGCTATCTCGAACTCGTTGATCGCGCACGATACCGGGTTCAAAGATCTTCAATTCTTCAAGCGTTGATCAAGCGCACTTGATTCCGCGAATCGGCTTCTACAATCGTTGAATCGAGCGCACTCGATTAACCGAAAGAGGAGATAGGAGATTACACTCAACTACCAATTTGAATGAAAGCACAAAGCAATCAAAAGAGAATTTTATTCAAAAATCAACAACCTTTACAAATGACCATACACGCCTATTTATAGGCTACAACTCAACACAGCAGAAAAGTTTCAAAATATTACAAGTACTTAGGTCGAAAACGACCTTCGACCTTGAATGTTGCGACCTAGTACAGACGCGTCCTAACAAACATGTTAAAAGACAAACAACTCACTTAGGTCGGTAACGACCTAATTACATTATTCCACGACTTAACAAATGAACACACAGCATTCCAGATCGGCGAGTTGGGGAAATCAATGGCCTCCAGAGCTTTGCGACCTAAGAATGAACGGCATCCCTTCGTTTGCGACCTAACAGAAGCGGCTTCAGAGATTCTTCGCGACCTAAGCCTTCGCGACCTAAGGCCTTGCGACCTAATCCTTTGCGACCTAAGGCTTTGCGACCTAGGCCTTTGCGATCTAAGACTATGCGACCTAAGCCTTTGCGACCTAAGACTTTGCGACCTAGGCCTTTGCGACCTAAGACTTTGCGACCTATCTTAAGTCGTGATTTGTTAGGTCGGAGCACCCCATTAGCTCGTTCCAGCCCCCTCTTTCCTATCTCGCTAGGTCGTACGCGACCTAAAAGCATGTTAGGTCGTTCCAGCGACCTATCTCCTTGTTTTAGTTCGCCATCCACTAACCCGTTAGGTCGTAGCTCTGTACTTGGTGTTATGTTAGATCGTTCACCATGTTGCACTGCACAGTTAGGTCGTACGCGACCTAAGAACATGTTAGGTCGTTTCAGCACCTCGTTTCTGTTAGGTCGTAGCTCCAACTTAAAAGCCTTGTTAGGTCGTATGCGACCTAACACTTCACCGAATTGGACTTTCTTCTCGGTATCACTCACTCCCCCCTTTAACTCCTTAGGTCGTGAGCGACCTACACACTCCTTAGGTCGTGAGCGACCTAGACCCTTAGCTTTCTGCACTGCATCAATATCTTCAGACAACTCTTTTTGCAAATTTGGTTGCAACTAAAACAATTGCTCTGTGAAACAGTAACAAACTGATCTGCAAATAGGTTACATAAAGCACGGTTATAACTTATGATTTTATTTAATACAGTATGATGTCTATAAATACTATTAACATCACAAAACTAACAAAACCATGGGTCCTAGTTAAATTTTTTTTTTCTGATGGCATCCCAATTCACACTCAAGCTTAATATATCATACTATGTTTATCCATGGTTTATCCAATTTCAAAGTAACTTTGTTGCAGATGAGAAACTATTAGAAAATTTGACGTATCTTTGGTACATTTGTAATACTGTTAATTAATCATCAAGCTAAACTTCAATACCCAAATCCATGTCGGAACAGCCTTAATAATTTGCACTTGAATTTAGTCATTGGAATCCAATTCTTTGAGTTGACAATAAAAATCAGTGTAGTCGTTTTGATCAATTATCAGTAGCTGCTTTTGTGAAAAAATGGCCAAGCTTTTATGTTCAGGTAAAAATACATATATATTTCTATTTCTATTTTTTTCTGCCATTTGTAGAAATATAGACATGTGTAAAAAGGAATTCAAATTAGTAGTTTTAGCAAATGTTCCGTATATATCATTGTCTTACCGATATGTAATTATGCAATACTGCCAGTGCAGTATGTAAATATATGGATATGTACATACAAAAGGTGCAAAAAAGTAAAAATATTTAAGGGCCATAAACATAATGACTTCAGCTTTGTAAAAAAATGCAGCAAAAACCTTTTTTATTGACAATAGAACTTTGATGTTTTCCCGTCATAAATGTTTGGAACCTACAATTGGATTCATCCAATACCCAGTCCATAAATATTTATAGAAACTATACTCATTGTGATTTTTCCTTAAATCTATGTGTAGATAAATAGAAACAGAAGACCACTCCATAAATATTTATACGAACTATACCCATTGTAATTTTTCCTTAAATCTATGTATAGATAAATAGAAACAAAAGACCAAATACATTCTTTTATAAGTACATATATAATCAATTTCAGCAATGAATGCACCTAAATAATCAAATATATTTTTTGGGGTGTTTATTACAGAACACACAAATAATGTAACCTTTACATTAGGAGGCAATTAAGGTAAAATCCATCCGTAGAAATGTATCCTATTGATCCTGAAGTTAATTCAGTTAGAAACCTTTGTAAGGCTAAGTATCTTTATTAGAAGGTCACCAATAGAATGATAATTTTGTTGTACTCACTGCAAATTATATTAAACAATGAAACGTAAACTTACTACATTCCAACCTCTGCATATCTAAAGGTGTGAAAAATGCATGGCTTATACGGAACCAACAATCAGTTAGGCATGAATTAATTTTTGAAAACAGAGTTAAAAAATAATGCCTAGCAAGCTTGGTATCATATCGGTAAACATGTGTAATGCGATAACTCTGAAGCTGATGTAGTAGGCTTGATTTGCACAGTGTTACATAAATAAGAAACAGGATTAGTCGC
Source organism: Allium fistulosum (assembly GCA_030737815.1). Lineage (NCBI taxonomy): Eukaryota > Viridiplantae > Streptophyta > Magnoliopsida > Asparagales > Amaryllidaceae > Allium > Allium fistulosum. The sequence continues at coordinate 728,021,998 of CM060902.1, read as the reverse complement.
ACAACTGGATGAGATTTAAGATAGCAGAGAAATTAACACCCCTTCGCAAAGTATGAAAATATTCGTCAAAATTCAAGGATTTGACCAACCATGGTTGATCAGTCAAAACAACCAGTTTGAAAAACAAAACAAAACAAAACAACCACTGTCGAAAACAACAGTAAACACATGAGTGAAAAACTGAAGTTATGGAATACAGGAGATGCGCCACGACTTATTTGGAGACTGGACTTTAATGGTACATCAGATCACTGTCCCATCAGGCCAAACGAACCCTAACTACTAATTTTCAGATATATCCACAATTATCAATGGAAAAAAAACATGGTATGTAGCAGAGAGTTGGAAGCACAGATCATCAAATTATGTTATACCACGCATCCTACCGGTCTGTGTTCAAATCTATACAGAATCCTAGATTTAATTTTAAAAAAAAATCAAATTACTCACCTAAAGAATCCTTCTTTTCGAATTAGCGTTGCTCCTAACCGTTGAAGATCTACGATGAAGACAGGTTTGTAGTAAGATTAATCGGCAGGCAAATAAACGAATGGAAGAATAGGGTTTGTAAAGCGTGAAGACGAAGTTGGGAAAAAGAAAAGGAACAGAGTAAGGGAATTTAATTTTATGGGATGGAAATAAAACAAGAAAAAGTGTTTACCCAATCACCGTATAATTTGGAAATACGGTAGTAAAAAAAAGGACACGTGGCATGATACAAATGTTTTGGTTTCTCTTTTCCTATTTAAGTAATAGATAGATTATGTCTTTGGTGCCTTAAATCCATGTTATTAATCCATAATACATATGTTCATATACACCTAAAATTCATCTAATCCCAAACGTATGGACACGTGTATATCAATTTGGTACATATAAACCTAAGTTCTAATTATGCCTCATATAAGAACATGTAGTAACGATTCTGTTCGAATTCAAATATTTAGTGAAACAAATTTGTAACTCTAGAAATTGAAGTGAATTAGATCCTTCTGACATTCAAATTAGTAGTCAAGTCCAAGTGTAGATCTTAAGTATGAAGCAAGCTTTATTAAAAAAGGCTTAGTACTAAATTATAACTGGTTATATTTTCTTATATTGAGAATGATATATGAAAGCATCAAAAGTTTAGAAGATAACAAACTTGTTTTTTTTGGTCTTTTCTACAGATATATACTGTTTGAGTAAAGATTGAACATATGAATCTTTGGTTAAAAAATTAAATTAAGCCCTTGTTTTATTTATCATGTTACATAGTATGCTCATAACTAATGAGTAGGATTCCCCACAGACCAAACCGATAAAAAATAATCAGAAATCAGTAAACACATTTATGTGTCTAAAAAAATAACCAATGAATTTATCTATAAATACATTTATGAATACAACAACTGATAGGCAAATAAGTTTATTTAGAACCTACGAAACCCATTTTACAATTTAAGGTGCACCAACCTATGGCTAAGACTTAAATATAAAAGTATGAGCATTGTCAAAACATACTTGACTCCATAAACAAAACGGATTCATAATTTGACATAGGAAGTAAACCGAGGCATGTAGAAAATTGACTTTGAAGTTGTAGATAACAAATAGATTTCTTGTCAATGTCAATACTTGTTTAATGAATTCATCCATAAGACCAGTGATCTTAAGTAGAGTGATGTGAAACAAACTTTCCATCATAAATATATGCAACAATCATGTTGAACATAACTAAATAACAAATGTTTCTAAACAGAACTAATTCCATGTGAAATAGGAACATGAATTTACTATTTAGGTATAATGATGTCGTTAGTACCATAAATCCATGCTATTCATCGATAATGCATATGTTCATTTGCACCCAAAAATTCATCTGCTCCTAAAGCTATGGACGAATCCACAATCTAGAACATGCATCTACTCTAAAATCAAACAGATTCTTAGTAGTTAAAAAAAGTTGATTGAAAAGGGTAAAATAAAGGAACTGAAACAAATGAAAAGGTAAATTACCACTTTATGAGTTTAACGGCTGATTTTGATTATTCGTCGGTGAGGTTTCATAAGATTAGGCTGCGATTAACAAATTTCAGAGTAGAGTTGAGATCTGTAGAAGAACTCGTGATATGCCTACTTGTAAAACATTGCAAAGATTTTTGAATCGAGTTTCAATCGATTCAGCCTGCGGAAAAGATGATTCTTTCATGGAATCCTTAGCGGCGCTATTGGTATTCATCAGAAAACCCAAATGACGTCGATATCACCGAACCGGATCTATAGATCTGAACGAAAATAGCAAATCTTTTGGCGAATTGGGGTCGGAAAAAAGTAGGCAGTGGCGGGGTCGGAAAAAAGTAGGCAGTGGCGGATGTCGATTTTGGAATTTCTCACGTCATTTTTCTGTCAATATTTTTGGAATCGGTAGGGAAATAATAACCGTCATGGTATGGTAGAAAGAGACGAAATGAACGTTTAAGGGTATGATTTGTCCAGTAGCTTGATGTTGAGAACGGACACGTGTCAAATAAACAGAATGTGGATTCTCCTTTCCTTTTTAAGTAATAGATAGATTTTCGATATAATTTCAGCGTGTTTATCTACCGTACGGCCAAGCGATCACTCCAAACACTACAAAAATTGAAATCTGATAATAATACACTATTACGGATCCAATGAAACTGGTTTCATCGAATTCCGAAACTGTGCCTCGGAAGTCTCTTTTTTGAATATCGATTTAAACGATATAATTTCAAGCTGAACAAATCATTTTCCAATTTAATTTTAAAAGTTCTATTACCGTCAATATTATCAATATAGATTTTACAAGACTTCAAATTAATTTTAACAAGCATAAAACTGAAGATTCAATATTTTACCCAACTCCCAATTTATTAAATTCAATAATTTAAATTATCCAATAAATAGTGATATTTGAAATTCAAGTTAGAAACTAACTATTAAATATTTAAAATCAATTAAATATCCAATTTCAAATATCTAAAATTCTGGGTCGTTACATTCCTCCCCCCTTAAAAGAATTTCGTCCCCGAAATTACTAGTTAAGAAGAATGATCCATAACCCGTGTATCATTTTCCCAAAACCAAACAGTTTTATAACCTTGCCAAAACAAATCTTTTTATTAAAGATCCATTATCACTTTATCTAACTTTCAAAAATCTTCCATAAGTTCCAAACAACTTTTTCTTATTCAATCATTCAAATTATAATTCAAATTTTAAATTCTCAAATTTTCTCAAAAATTTTCTAACTCCCTAAATTCTGAAAATTTTCGCCAGCGTCTCCTTTGTACGTCTAGCTCGGAACAACTACAAAATGCCTCTACGGGCCCCCAAATTTCAAAAGAAAACAAAATGCCAAGTGGCTAGATCAGAAAATCATCAAATTTCATATAGAAATTTAAATACATACCTTTGTCGGGCATTTTAAATTTATCTTTTGAAATAAAAAAAAACATCCATTTACCCTTTGCCTTTAGATACCTATACTTATCTACCAATAGTGTTTACTAGTACAGTCAAATTTATTTTACTTATCTCTTTCCAAAATTTTCAATATTTTCTTTAATTTAGCCGTACGGTGCACACATATTATCCGTACGCGAATATCAAATATGATCGCTCACTCGATCACACAATTTCATTTCCGAACTAGTATCGTTCACCCAACTCCCTAGTGCGAAATCAGATCTAGTTTCTTGATCCGAAACCGTCACCCTCCTTGCATAGCCATATACTATAATAGAGAATTTCCAGAATCAATCAAAAATCCATATCAAGGGTTCGCCATCGAAAATCGAGTGAAAAATCCCAACTCGGATCGATATAACTACCTCGAAATTCTGTGCTCAAATTCTGGATCGAACAGTTATGCGAATAAATAATATACGTACATCCTACGTATTTATCTCAATTGGTTATTAGCTATATCAATTCTCTTTTATTCACATTTATTTTGATTTCTATTCACTTATCCATACTTATCATTTCACACACGTTATTAAATCTTCATTCAAATACTTACTCAATATATCAATACAAAATTTTACCTAAGAATTTCACTGTCCATTTCTTAAGTTTAATATAAATATTTTATACACTTCTTATATTTATTTCCCTTCACCACTTAAACTTTACACCATTATATTCAATTTCCATTTGAATTTAATTTATCTTCATCTCTTGATTTATTTTCAAATCACATTCAATAGTGAATTCGATTCACCTTATCTCAAACAATTATTATTTCCAACCTTTATTATTTTTAGACCATTTCGAACAAATTCTACAACGTCACTTTACTTTACACAATTTAAATTAAATATTATCCCATATTCAATTTCAATTTGTTTGGCACAATTTAATTTTAATTCCAATATTAAATTTCACTTCCATTTAGTTACAAATTAAATTAATTTGTTCATTCACAAATTTCCAATTAATCATTTTTCCTCAAAGCTCACTTTTACTTTTACTAGATTCACTTACATTCCGATCCAATTCAAATTTTTAAACTTCTATAAGTTTTCCACTTATTTAAATTCCATTTGCTAACTACTTTTAATTCTCTTAAATTAATTAGCTTACCTTCCAACTTATTTTGTTTATTTTACTCACTTATTTGACATAATTCATATTTAAACATTATTCAAATGTTTAGTTCTAATTTCCATTTAGTTACACTAAATAAATTTTCTCATTCTCAATTTATCTCCAAGTTAATAAATTTTTAATTAACTTCCAGAGTTAAAATAATTACTCAATATTTCAAAATCATTTTTGAAATCAATTATATACATAATTCATTTTCATATCACATTATCTTTTGAATTTTAAAACCAAACCCAGTTTCTCAAATAACTCAAATTTAAAACAATAAGATAGCAATACCTCCCTTGGAAACTTGGAAATGAACATCGATGATGCTGCAGTCATCACCGACGTTATTTTCCAGCGACTAAAAAAAGTTTAGTGCTTTTATCTTTTCTAAAACATTTTCGAATATTTTTAATTCCAAATCTCACCTGATTTCAAATCCAATTCAAAAATATTTCCAAAATAATACCACTATTATTCCTCCGAAACCCTTGAAAATTATTATCAAACCCAAAGGAATTTAAATTTTCTCAAATTTTCAAATTTTAAATCTATTCATTCTATATCCAAATATTACCCTGGAACTTTATCTTATTTGAACTATAAATCACATTTATAATTCATATTTACAAATCTCATTCTGTATATGAATTTTATTTCTTAGCTTTTAGTTATGATTTCAATTTCTTATTCAATTTCCACACAACAATGATAATTATTATCATTATCGCTTCCTAACAACCAAGCAACTATAATAATATATGAAAATTATTTCCTTTTATATATATAAAATATAATTTGGGTAAAATTATTTCATTCACCCTATTTTAAAACAATACTGTGTCGAATTTTTCTATTCAAGTGTTTAGGGATCCCTATCAATAACGTTAATTACTCATATTGACCAAAATCCATAAGCCACTCAACAAACCAATCAACACAATATAAAATAATTTTATATTCACTAACAAATACGCGCTCATATCTATTAATACACTCAACCTCATTTTAGAGTACTATTGACTCTATTTCTAATGAGTAATCTCCACCAGAACCAAGGTTATCGCCAGCCTAAGCTCTGATACCAACTGTAACGACCCGATTTTTTTAAGCCCGAAAATCGACATCAATACGTTCACTGTATCAAATGCCGAACAATCGGATGCCGAAAAACCAAATCATTAGGGTTAAAGAAGAAGGAGGTAGAAGAAGAGAAATCAAAAACAACATCAGAATCTCACCAACGCAGCGGAACAATATATAATATATAAATGACTGATCTTTACACAAAAAGAAACTATATCTGTTTTATACATTACATCATCAGAGTACAACACAATCAAAACAAATACTGGACAGTTATATTAACTTGTCCTCACAAAAGCTGACTATACAGCTCATACTACACAGCGTAATTTACTTCAAATACGAGTGATATGTCTCGCCATCCAGCTCGTCCTCTGAGCTCCACAGCAGTCCATCCAAAATCTGTACTCTATAATACTCGGTCTGACCCGAGCATCATAATGAAACAACACCCGAGTCAGTCTGGAAAACCAGCGTGAGAAAACATACTCAATTGGATTATTAATGTTTTCAAAATCCTTTAAAATCAAAGGTATCTCGTAAGACCACGCCACAAATAAACATGTCGGGTTTTACCTTACGTTAACCAAAACATTTCTTATAAAATCCTCTAATATTACAATACTGTCTATATACAAATACTTATTCAAATAGCCGAAATTGTTACATTAATTAAATTCCAGCATAATAGGTATACAAACAAAACCGTAAAGGCACGTAGGGAGAATGGATTTCCAACAAATGACTGTGCACTGGGGTACCACCTATCACAGTACCTGGTCTAGATCAGCGTATCGAGGACCCCTCCGTTCCCCTGCAACACAAGACCAGACTACCCCTTACTGGATAGCTCGAATAAGATCACCCTGCGGTTGGGATCAGCAACCGCCCACTAAGCCGAATAAAAAAGGAACATCTAGACAGGGATGACCTTACCCTAATTGGGTGATACCCACTTAGCCTTGCTGCATAACCCCTGATTTTCAGTCATTCCTAGTTAATGAGGCTTGAGGCTAAGCGTTACCTTTTCAGAACACATCTCACATAGAATGCTCATTGTCCCCCTGACGATGTTCTGATAGCATTCATGCATACAAGTCCGTTCCGGGTTCGAACGGAACCGAAGGCACTACTCCAACTACATCCATTTTGGAATCACCCTCAGGATTAGTAGCGATTATCCCTTGCACTTTACTGCTCCATATTTGACTCCAAGCTCTTGTCTTCCTTACGAAAATGTTCAAACCAGATTGAAGTGGTTTTCTGGAAATTAATCCTGATCCCGGTCTCTTCGAAATGATCAGCGCATTGGCCAATATTGATAGTCGGTTATTTAACTATCATATAACATCCACAAACAACCATCAGGCCTTAATAATTTCCCAAATTACTTATTTAATTCAAAATATCTTTGCAAGATATATTTTCCTACACTTCAACCTTTTAGAAAATTGTTTTCAAAACACTTTTCTCTCGTGGAATAGATTCCACCCAATTGTTTCTTTTCCACTGAAAATCGCCAAGCCTTAATACTTGGATTTTAAAATAATTTAAATCACTTAATCCAAAATATATACTTTAAAACATTTAATATAAAAACTACTTAAAACACTTTATTTAAAATACTGGTTATGAAACTTTATGATAACTTCTTATGCAAAACTTAAGCTAAAACTATTTTAAAATAAAAGTTATTCTATAATGTATAATAATTATCTTTAAAAAAGATAATACTAGTTAAACCTATAAAATAATTACTACTATAATTAATTTAAATAAATATTTACTTTAAAATTCTAAAACAATTTAAAACAATAAAATTTCTCTAAAACATCCTTTTAAAACCACTTTTAAACTCTAACTTATACTTGGAAATCTTTCTTTGAAAATATACTTGGCTTCCTAGGGAAATACACTTTCATTTCCACACCTTTAAAAATAAACCACTATTTTATTTTTAAAACAAATTACCCATTCCTTTATAAATTCCCACCGTGAATTTATATTTTCAAATATCCACTGATATCTTATTTCACTTTATAAACCCGGTTTATAAATTCCATAGTCTCATTCTCTTTTTAAAACACATTTTCAAACATTAAATCAATTTCCAAATCGATTTCCAAAATTTACTTCATTTAAAAATTACTCCTTTACTTAGCCAATTTTATTTCAAATCTATTAATTCCAAACTCACTTCTTTATTTATGATTCAAAATCTTATTTTAAATTGAAAATATCCATTTCATTCTTTATTCAAAATTCTCCCTTTTAATTCTTCCCAATCATTTTAAATTTCAAAATTTAAATAAAATCCTTTAATTCTTAAGCACTATCACTTAAGTCTCCAAAACTCCTTTAATTTTATTTATTTAAAATCTCTATATTTTCTTTTCCATACCCATCATTAATTTAATAGAATTTAAAATCAAACCTTTATTCTTCCTGAATTCATTCTTTATTCTATCTAAAATTATTTTACTTAATATTACTCTCTTATATCATTTTCAAAATCAAATCTCTTATATTTTTCGTATCTTCAAAATATCCACTTATATTTAGTCAAACCATAGCATTCAATAATTTTCCATTACCAATAAAATTAATATAATCATCACAGATTATCACATACATCACATCGTTGAATATAAAATAAATTCAACGTTTTGAGGAACCTAGTTGGATCCCTCCAACTTGTCTCCATGCATCCAGAGATGTTAGCACAATACCAATTCCACTTCGAGGTGGAATACCGTGGTATATGGGTTTATATAATATCATCCGCTATTATGCGACGCATAGGGTCTCATCCGCTATATAATGCGGGAAATCAATCACTCCAATATATATATATATATATATACTACTGTATATAATATCACCCAACAGATAAATTATCAATATCATCCAAGAACATCCAAAAATTCATTTAAATTCACTAGGCAAACAAATTTGAATGAGAAGTTCTCACCTTTGTTTTGGTTTTGCAATCCATTTCCAATCCTACTTGTTTTCTTCACGATTTTGGTCCTTTAGCCTCGACAAGCCTACCCCTTGAATTCGCGACCACCCGCATCACGAAAACCCTAAGTCATCCATCGAACCTTTGCGAGTATCAATCGCCGAGCATCGCCATTGCTTGCCGTCGCTGTTTTCTCTATTCGAACGCGACACTGCTACACTCGCGCACTAACCCGAGCTCGCACAACCCTACTGCAATTTCCATCATCACCCTCGAGCATGTTACCTCCAGCTACCCTATGCTGCAAAGCACCCTCGCGAACTGTAACAACCCGCATATTTTACGATTGTATATTTAAATGTTTTATTTAAATATAGCATCGTTAATCGGATTAAAGTCCAAAAAGCTACTTTTTGTAAATAGTCGAATTGGGACTCGAGACCACTTCCATTGAGTCCAAAATGGCATTTACAACTTTTTTAAGTACAAACATCGATATGTTTGGAGTTGAGTAGAATTTGCTATTTTTCACTTAGGGCTTTGGGCTTGGGTTTGGGTTTCAGCCCACTAACCCAACTCATCTTATATCCTAACTCCACCCCCTCTCCTCTTCATTCATTCTATTATTTTCCTAACACTTCAAGCTTTATAAAAATGGGGGAAGATATTGGAAACTAAAATCCAAAACCCTAGTTTCCTTTGCAAATTCAAGTTCTAGCTCCTAAATCAAAGAGAAGCTTATGTAAGCATCCTCTTCTTCTTCTCCATCTCTATCTCAGAATTTTTTATAACCTAACTTAGGAAATATTCGTTGTAATCTTAGATTGGAGCTTCTAGAGTTGAAGTTGAGGTGTGGTTGATCTTTCTTTTGATTTCAAAGCTTCTCATTCGTGTTTTTGGGTTTAAAGGTGAGTTATTTAACTCACATCTACATCTATAGCTATCTTTGTTGTTAGGTATGAATTCCTAACATTTGTGCATATTCATTTGCTTTTGATTTGAATTGATTTGGTGAATTTTCCAAATTTTGGTGTTTTGATCCAATTTTATGAAAATCCTTCTATGGATATTTGGACTTGATGATTGGGGTGTAGCGAAGAGCCTTTAAGGCTGGGTTGTCGCTTAGCATAAATCCTTAGTCGTCGTTGCTCGTCCATTCGCTCCCGATATGTTTTGGACACTTTATCCTAGGCAAATTGTTGCCCAGACCAGGTGACCAGACGTCTAGTGACCAAGTCCAAACGTCTGGTTTGGACCTGGAGCAAAAATGCATGCACGAAAAATTTATAAAAAAAAGTCAGAAACTAATTCCAAACGTCTGAAATTTAAGATCAAACGTCTGAATGAGACTCAATCGTCTGACTTGAAGTTTCAGACGTCTGGGGGTTCTCTGGATTATTTCCAGAGAACAAAACCATACGTCTGGGTTCTAAACCAGACCTCTGTCCATGGCTCAGACGTCTGCTTCGGTATTCCAGACATCTGGCTTTCTGAACTCTTTCCAGAAAACAAATCCAGACGTCTAGATTCCAAACCAAACGTCTGGAAACGTGCATTTTTGCCTATTCAGGCTGTTTTGTGTGGATTTCCTATTTTAATCGATTTTTGTTGATCCGGATAGTTGTTATCACTTATTATTAACTTTGATAACTTCTTTCCTTGTACTTTTGGGAATATCCATTTGATGGATTTGATATCGATTTCTATGGTTTTGATTCACTTCTTCGAATGTGAATCTTTAGTGATTGATTGTTTTTACAATCATTTTTGTGATTTGTCACTTTCAAATACAAAGGTTTCTATACTAGTAGTAAATATTCAAACTCTTTCACAAAGATGTTTTCAACTCTATTTTAATACAAAGCTCGGTTTTAAAACCGTTTTCCAATCTATTAGTATATACAAACCTTTACCTCATTCGTATGAGAAATCTAATTAAACGGCTTAGTAAAACAAGTGGTATGAAACGCTTGCGTTTACTTCGTCGGTTAATTCTTGGATTTGTTCGATTGAACTCTTGTGATAATTTTCGAGTGGAAATCTACAATCTATTCGTAAATATTTAAGTTAAGCCAGTGGTTATGGGACATGAAGCTAAACTCATCTATTTACTAACTTAGTGTAATTGGCACTTTTTATTGATCGATGATGATCATTTTATGATTTAGACTAGCGATGTGCGATGTCTCTCTGTCCTCGTGGGGGACTGTACCCAGTTTTATTGAGCTTCGTCTCATTTCTTTTGTGGGCTTGCGACCCATGTTCTTTTATAGTGTTTGGTTCATCAGACGTACCATTATTGTACTGCGTCGTTGTTCCGAATTATTTGAGTTTTGGTTCATCGGACGTACCGTTATTGTACTGCGTCGTTGTTCCGAATTGTTTGAGTTTTGGTTCATCGGACGTACCGTTATTGTACTACGTCGTTGTTTCGAATTATTTGAGTTTTGGTTCATCGGACGTATCGTTATTGTACTGCGTCGTTGTTCCGAATTGTTTGAGTTTTGGTTCATCGGACGTACCGTTATTGTACTGCGTCGTTGTTTCGAATTATTGGAGTGTTGGTTCATCGGACATACCGTTATTGTAATGCGTCGTTGTTCCGAATTGTTTGAGTTTTGGTTCATCGGACGTACCGTTATTGTACTGCGTCGTTGTTTCGAATTATTGGAGTTTTGGTTCATCGGACATACCGTTATTGTACTGCGTCGTTGCACCGACTCATTTTATGGATTAGCGTTCCATTTGCATATCTGAATTTTTGGTTGTGATTTCTTGAATTTGTGTTTCACCAATTTTTATGGTTTGCATTGATAAGCTTTATCAATATTTGTGTTTTGGTGAATAATTTAAAGAATGTGATTCTTTTTGGTGTATTGAGATGATTTGAGATATTGTATGATTTTTGTTGTTAATTGATGTATACTTGACACAATATGGCATTTTTTTGTTATCATACGTTTTTTGTCATATCTCTTATCCTATCTCATTTTATCTGATATTTATAGCTAGACTGATCCGTTTATTATTTTCTTCTTAAATAATACTGTAACGACCCTGAATTTTGAACAAATTAAATTGAAAATATTTAATTAATTTTAAATATTTGAACGATGATTTAATTTGAATCCCCGATATAACTTTGAGTTTGGCAATTTAATTTTAAAATTTAATCTATTGAACGGGATAAAAATTTAAATCTTCAATTTTAAGTTGAAGAAAAATATTTCGAAAGCTTTTAAAATTCGTATTGATGATACTGAAGATAACAGAAACTTTCAGAATTGAATTATAAACTGTTTTGATCAGTTTGAATTTTTATCGTTTCAATCGATATTTAAAAATAGGCATTTTTCAAACAGTCTCGGAATTCGACGAAACCAGTTTCATTGGGTCCGGAATGTTGTATTATTGCCGGATTTCAATTTTCGTAATTTTCGGTGGCGATACGTGAGTACACGGTGAGTAAACGCATTGAAATTTTAGAACGAATTCAATTTAAAAATTTAAAATTTTAAACTGGTCAAAATCAAAACCCTGTAGCGCCTTAAATCATGCCTTTGTCTTTGCCTAAAATCACGATAGAATCACGAACAGAAAAGGAAAAAATTCGTGCAAACCCATACTTCACTAGATTTTTAAATATCTCCTTCAAAACAATGCCAGAAGCCTTTCGTTTATAAAAAAAAGAAGGGGGAAACGAAAATACTTTCGTTCGAGTATCAATCAAGGGAAAATCGCGACTCTTCTGGGATTCGAAATCTCGAATCAAAATCGCGAAGCTCGAACCCAACAACTTCGGCGACGTCGTGGGGGAAGTCTCGCAGTGGTCAAGTTAGTTTAGGCGGAGTTCGTGGTCTCGACTGGGGCTTTGTGATGGATTCATGGGGTTCTCGACGCTGGAGGGGTAGTAGGCATCGAAGAAGGCGTACGCGAGTTGAGTCGGCGGTGTTCAAGTGGAGGCGATCGACTTTGGCATCGATAGGAGGCAGGCGCGCGAGGCTCGCGATCGACGTTGAGGTGAACGAGGTAGCCCAAACTCGAGCACTGGAAGGTTCGGGGTCGCGAGCAGCTAAGTCTTTGGATTTTTGGAGGAAGTGGTGGTCGATGTTCGCAGACGTGGTGGAGTGATGGGTTTCGATCGTCACGGTGGTTCGCTGCTGTGAGCGTATGCGCGATGAGGGTTTGGCATCTCGGTTTGGGGTTTCCAGTAAGGTATTCACAGTTGTTTCATTTAAATTTAAAATTTGAAATTAACTTTAAATAATTGTAATTAGACAGTGAGGTAGTTTCTTGTGTTGTTTATTTAGATTTATATAGATATATATGAATTTACAGTAATGGGAATGTTATAAAAAAAAAAGGGGAGAAAACAATTGTTAAAGAAAATTTAGTTAAACCAATTTATTTAAAAAGAAATCGACTTAAAGATATTTATTTAAAATAAGTTTAGTTTTAAATTTAAATTGGTTAGATAAATAAATTATAAAGGGAAAAATTTAGTTAAGATAAATTATTAGTTAATCAAGTAAATGGTGATTTATTGTGGGATTTGTCCAAATGTTAATAAACCGTAAATGTTTATACAAGGTTAATAAAGTCAAGAAAATCGAGTCAAGATGGAAACGGATGGCCAAATAAAAAAAGCTAAGGTGAGATCTTCTCACTCAGATTTTAAAAATTGATTGCAGTTATTGATTGCTATTTAGATGTGATATTAGATATAGTAGGATATATATCTATATATAGCAATATATACATATTGGCATATGTATATATTGGATTGATTGATTTCCCGCCTCGTATAGCGGATGAGACCCTATTGCGCCGTTAGTAAGCGGATTTTTATAAAACCCATATACCGCGATAATTCCGTACTGGAGCGGAATTGGTATTGTGCTAACGTCTGTGGATGCAGGGAAACAGGTTGGAGGGATCCAACTGGATTCCTCAACTGTATTTATTGTTTACAGATATTGTGATATTTGTTGATTATCATATTGATATATGATGTTTTTGAATGCCATGATTGACTATTTGATGCGTTGCATCATCGGATCCATTTTTAAAGTCTAAAAATAACGATTTTGGATTTTAAAAGGATTTGTAAAGTGATTTATAGAAATATACGTTTTATTGAAATTTTTGAATTGGTTTATTTTAAATAAATAAATGTTAAAATTTTAATGTTAGTAAAATTGTGATTTTTGTGAAATACGACAAAAATGTTATTTTTGAAATAAACAATTGATAAAGATTATGAAATAGTTTAAATTGGAATTGTTGAAGTATTTTAAACAATTCATATAAAAAGATTTATAAAAATTGATATTTTTATAAATTAAAAATATTGGAATTTTGAAATGAGTTTTATTAAGTGTTAAAGTCAAATAAAAATGGATTCCATAAGTGAATTGAAATTTATAGATTCATAAATTGTGAAGTTATTAAATGGATAGATTTTGTAAAACAAAAAGATTTATAAGCAATTATCTTATAAATGGGATTTTGACATTTAGATGAGAAATGAATAGATGTTGTAAATAAATGGAGAAATGAATAGATGTTGTAAATAAATGGATTATAAGTTCTTAACTTATAATATAAACTTCCGGTATATAATTGAGTTATATAAGTTGAATTGGATAATTTAGAAATCGAAGTTTTATAAATAGAAATGGGATTTATAAACATTGTTTTATAAATTCAAAATCAATAGAATTTGATAAATTTAACATTGAAGTTATTAAAGGAGATATATTCGTGATTTTGGACAGCGAATTATCCTTTAAGTTAAATGTGTAGAAATTGTTAAAATTGGGATAGTGATTATATTCACGAATTTGGACAGTAAATATATATTATTGAATAAAATCAATATATTTTGGGAAAAGGAATATTGTTAAATGAAGTTGTTTTAAAAGATGTTTTAAAACGTGTTAAGTATCGAAACATAGGTTTCAACATTTATTATTGAAATAGACGTTTTTGAAAAATAAGGAAATGGTGGACTATAACACTGTTGTTATAGTAAATGATTTCCGAAAGGAAATGTTTTATGTAGTATTGGGATTTATATATCTATTTTAATTTCGAATCCCTATACTAGTGATTTTGAGTCGTCGTAACGATGTTTTACGTAACATTCGTTTTGACTCAAATAAATATTGTTATAGTAAGTGATTTCCTTAAAGAATGAATATATACTTAATTTGATTTAAGTATATCGAATATTTTCAAATGTTGAAAATAAATAGATTTGTGAAATACTTATTATTAAATAAGTATGGAAATGCTTTTCCAAAATGAAATGAAATGGTTTTGAGAATTTATCTTCTTAAAGGATAAAATGAAAGTGAAGGTTTGAAATCGATTTGGAAATCGAATATCAGTAGATATTTGAAAAATATAAATTCACTATGGAATTTATAAAAGAATGGGAATTGTTTAAAAATAAATATTGATTTATTTTTTTAAGTGTGGAAATTTTATATCTAATAAAAGATATTTTGAAAGATAAATAATTTGGGAAAATTATTTGGAATCTGATGATGTTGCGCATCTTTATTGATAGTTAAATAACCGACTATCAATAATTACCTTGAGTAGGTATTTGTTGTGAATTGGATGAATTTGAATGCCACACTTATTTTTGAATAGTCGCTCACTATTCGGGTTAGCCGGGAAAGGACCATGGGGTCGTATAACCCATTCCGAATATGTGATACGTCGTTATGAATTGCATTCGAAGACCGGTGTTGAAGACCGGATATTTTTGAAAACGGAAGGATTACCGTCGAGTTACTCTACATCGGCTGATCTCCGATTTAGAGGTTTTATCACCCTTAGTGACGGGAAGTCCCGACGTGATTGAAAATTATTCGGATGTGCAAGGGCTTCGTGAGAAGTGCCTTCGGTTCTGTTCGATCCCGGAACAGACTTGTATGGATTGTGTGTCTGACGTTACAATTTGAGATATAAAGCTGATTTCTTTCAAATACATTTCTGTTGGTGGCGGAGAATTTATTCTCTTAGCTTAACACCCTTCTCTGAGACGTACGAGCTCAGAGGTTATGTAGTTGAAATTTGTCAGCGATATATCCCAATTTGGTAACGTGGCATACTGAGTGTTGCTGTGAAATGATCAGTGTTTGATCATTTGTGATATGATCATTTGTTTGATCTTATATCTTTGTGATCATAGGTTGATCATTTTGTTTGACCCGAAGCAGGGCTTTTTGAGAAAGCGTAGCTTTGTGGACGAGACTTCGTCGAGCCTCACACCCCGGAAATGGTCGAAACAGGAAGAATGCGGCAAGGTTCTAGGGAGTAGCGCCCCTTAGTGTATGTCATTCCTTCTGGATAAAGGTGGTATCATGGTATGGAGCCCAGATACTTAACCTCTGTGGTTGCTGCAAATTTATTACTTTGTGGTTGTTGGAAATCGGGGATCCTCGGGAAGATCGGTGACGATCGGGGGATGGCATACGCATGTCAGTAGTTACCTATTTTTGCAGAGGTAACCCGGCCTTGTGTTGGCAGAGATCCGGTTAGGTTCTCGGGTCGTCTATTCCAGGGACGTACCCATCGTGGATAGGAAGTTCCTTAGCCTGACCATTTGTTGGAAATCCAAAGAAACAATACGAGCCTTTACGATTTCAATTGTATAACCTGTCTCCTCAGGAGGTAGCTATAGCAGGCATAATATAATGGTACCTATGCTGGCTAAGATTTATATTATACTTTCGAAATGTTTTCTACACTATGCAATAATAATAATATCAAAAATGATTTGATTTTGCGTAGTAAGCATCTTTGACTATCATAAGAAGAAATCTCCTCCAAGTCTGCGTTTGCATTGTGTGTGTGGTGGGAGGTCTTATGGTAGTTTCATTTTCCAAAAGCATTGCGAATTGACATTAAAGTTTTCCTGTTTTTATTTTATTTTAAAGATAAACTGTTTTACGATCTCACACCAGTCACCATGACTGACTCGGAGTTTATTGTTTCCCTTCTAAACTCTGGGTGCCCACAAATTTCCACACGGGCAGTCTAGAGTTAGATTATCAGGATATTCTGGATATTCTGGAGCTTTGGAGATAAGCTGGAGGACGAGACGTAGTATTTGTATCTGATGAAATTTATTCCGCTGTGTATTTGGTATGAGGACAAGTTATATAACTGTCCATTGTTGTATATTGACTCTGATGATATGATGTGATGTAATGTAATAACAGATATAATTCTTTTGTTTTTAAATGATATTCATTTATCTATTATATATTGTTCCGCTGCGATATGTGAGATTCTGATATTGTTTTATGTTCTGATGTTGTTCTGTTGTTCTTCTCTTCTTTCTTCTACCTTCTTCTTCTTCTGCCTTTTTCTTTTTCTTAAAACCCTCACTATTGGAGTTTCCGGCACTCGATTGCTCGGCAGTCGATAAAGTGAGTATCGATGTCGAATTTTCGAAGTCGAAAATTTCGGTATGTGACAACGTGGTATCAGAGCATATGGTTAAGCGACAACCCTGCTCTGTTGGGTGTTACTCATTAGAGATAGAGTCAGTAGTACTCTAGAATGAGTTGAGTGTAATAATAGATACGAGCGCGTATTTGTTAGTTAATATAAAATTGTTTTGTATTGTGATGATTGGTTTATTGAGTGGTATATGAACCTTCGTCGGCACAGTCTTGCAAAACTGTATCGAAGGGGTTTCTAAACACTTGAATAGAACAATTCGGCACAGTATTGTTTTAAATAGGGTAAATGAAATAATTTTGCCCAAAACTATTTTTGTATATAAAAGAAATGATTTTCTGTAAATTATTACAGTATATGGTTGCATGGATGTTAGGAAGTAATAATAGTGAATTATCATCACTGAAACTGAATAAGAAACTGAAATCGAAACTCCAAAGTTAAGAAATAAATTCACATACAAATGAAATTTGAGAATATAAATTATAAATGTGATTTATAAATGAAACAGAATTCCAGATAAGTTTTGGAAATGTTTTGAAAAGAATTTGAAAATTTTGGAGATTTGGAAAGTTTAAATTCTTTTTTTGATTTGAAAATGAATTTCAAAGGTTTTGAAAATTGTTTTAGAGAGATGAAAGCTCTAAACTCTTTTAGGTCGCTGGAAAATAATCCTGATGATGATGGCCACATCATTAGAATTCATTTTCGGGTTTCCAAAAGAGGAATTGCTGCCAAATTGTTTTAAATAGAAGTTGTTTGGAAAATTTGGGTTTTGTTTTGGAAATTCAAAGGATGATTTGAATTGTTTTCAAAAGAGATTTTTGAAATGTTGGTAAGACTCTGGAATACCATATTTATGAAATATTATCAAGTTGATAACTTATACAATTTGATTTTTGATAGAATAATTTTAACTTAAAGAATGAAGTTAAATCAAAGTAAGTATAAGTGAATATAACTGGAATTGAATTTGATTTGTGAAGTTAAACTAAAACTAGTAAGTAAAGCTTAAAGAATGAAGTTAAATGAATGTAAATACAAGCGAATCAATTTAATGAAAGTGAAATTAAATGTTGAAACTCATTTCGAATTTGTAAGCAAATGAATTGAATTGAATAATTGTAAATGAAAGATGAATTAAAATTCGTATGGAAATTGGAAATCCAGTTTAAAGATAAGTAGAATTAAAATAAATTGAATTGATATCAATTTGAATTAGTAATTGGAACTAATTTAAAATAGTGCAGTTGTGAACTAAAGATAATTGATAAATTCAATATTCAGAAGTTGAATAAAAATCCAAATTTAATGGAAATTGAGAATTGAATTCAAATGAGATTAGAAATGTAAAATTGAATGGATATGAATATATAACTTCAATAGTGAAGTAAAGAGGATATAAGAAGTATATATTGAAAATTTGTAATCGAATTTGCAAAATGATTGAATGTTGTAACTAGATATAATGGCTAGTAGGATATACAGGTGTATAAAGGGATTGGAAAATTTATTTCACAGATAATTCGAATTGCTCGAAAAAGGTATGTATTTGAATTATAATATGAGATTTGATGACTTTCTGGTCTAGCCGCTTGGCTTTTTCTTTTTCTTTTTGAAATCTGAGAGTCCGTAGGGACGTTTTGTAGTCGTGCCGTATTAGCCGCGCAAAGGAGACGCTGGCGAAATTTTTCGGAAATTTAGGGCGTTAGAAAATTTTTGAGAAAATTTGAAAGTTTGAAATTTGAATTTGAATTTAAATTTGAATTTTGAAGTAAAACAATGTTGTTTGAAACCTGTAATTGAAGTTGAAAATTTAGTTGAATTAATAACAAATCTTTAGTAGAGAGATTTGTTTTGATGAATTGATAAAACTATTGGATTGTTGAACAAGATAGTAGATGAGTTAAGGACCATTTTTTTTCCTAACTTGTAATTTCGAGGACGAAATTCTTTTAAGGAGGGAAGTCTGTAACGACCCTGAATTTTGAACAAATTAAATTGAAAATATTTAATTAATTTTAAATATTTGAACGATGATTTAATTTGAATCCCCGATATAACTTTGAGTTTGGCAATTTAATTTTAAAATTTAATCTATTGAACGGGATAAAAATTTAAATCTTCAATTTTAAGTTGAAGAAAAATATTTCGAAAGCTTTTAAAATTCGTATTGATGATACTGAAGATAACAGAAACTTTCAGAATTGAATTATAAACTGTTTTGATCAGTTTGAATTTTTATCGTTTCAATCGATATTTAAAAATAGGCATTTTTCAAACAGTCTCGGAATTCGACGAAACCAGTTCCATTGGGTCCGGAATGTTGTATTATTGCCGGATTTCAATTTTCGTAATTTTCGGTGGCGATACGTGAGTACACGGTGAGTAAACGCATTGAAATTTTAGAACGAATTCAATTTAAAAATTTAAAATTTTAAACTGGTCAAAATCAAAACCCTGTAGCGCCTTAAATCACGCCCTTGTCTCTGCCTAAAATCACGATAGAATCACGAACAGAAAAGGAAAAAATTCGTGCAAACCCATACTTCACTAGATTTTTAAATATCTCCTTCAAAACAATGCCAGAAGCCTTTCGTTTATAAAAAAAAGAAGGGGGAAATGAAAATACTTTCGTTCGAGTATCAATCAAGGGAAAATCGCGACTCTTCTGGGATTCGAAATCTCGAATCAAAATCGCGAAGCTCGAACCCAACAACTTCGGCGACGTCGTGGGGGAAGTCTCGCAGTGGTCAAGTTAGTTTAGGCGGAGTTCGTGGTCTCGACTGGGGCTTTGTGATGGATTCGTGGGGTTCTCGACGCTGGAGGGGTAGTAGGCATCGAAGAAGGCGTACGCGAGTTGAGTCGGCGGTGTTCAAGTGGAGGCGATCGACTTTGGCATCGATAGGAGGCAGGTGCGCGAGGCTCGCGATCGACGTTGAGGTGAACGAGGTAGCCCAAACTCGAGCACTGGAAGGTTCGGGGTCGCGAGCAGCTAAGTCTTTGGATTTTTGGAGGAAGTGGTGGTCGATGTTCGCAGACGTGGTGGAGTGATGGGTTTCGATCGTCACGGTGGTTCGCTGCTGTGAGCGTATGCGCGATGAGGGTTTGGCATCTCGGTTTGGGGTTTCCAGTAAGGTATTCACAGTTGTTTCATTTAAATTTAAAATTTGAAATTAACTTTAAATAATTGTAATTAGACAGTGAGGTAGTTTCTTGTGTTGTTTATTTAGATTTATATAGATATATATGAATTTACAGTAATGGGAATGTTATAAAAAAAACGTGGAGAAAACAATTGTTAAAGAAAATTTAGTTAAACCAATTTATTTAAAAAGAAATCGACTTAAAGATATTTATTTAAAAGAAGTTTAGTTTTAAATTTAAATTGGTTAGATAAATAAATTATAAAGGGAAAAATTTAGTTAAGATAAATTATTAGTTAATCAAGTAAATGGTGATTTATTGTGGGATTTGTCCAAATGTTAATAAACCGTAAATGTTTATACAAGGTTAATAAAGTCAAGAAAATCGAGTCAAGATGGAAACGGATGGCCAAATAAAAAAAGCTAAGGTGAGATCTTCTCACTCAGATTTTAAAAATTGATTGCAGTTATTGATTGCTATTTAGATGTGATATTAGATATAGTAGGATATATATCTATATATAGCAATATATACATATTGGCATATGTATATATTGGATTGATTGATTTCCCGCCTCGTATAGCGGATGAGACCCTATTGCGCCGTTAGTAAGCGGATTTTTATAAAACCCATATACCGCGATAATTCCGTACTGGAGCGGAATTGGTATTGTGCTAACGTCTGTGGATGCAGGGAAACAGGTTGGAGGGATCCAACTGGATTCCTCAACTGTATTTATTGTTTACAGATATTGTGATATTTGTTGATTATCATATTGATATATGATGTTTTTGAATGCCATGATTGACTATTTGATGCGTTGCATCATCGGATCCATTTTTAAAGTCTAAAAATAACGATTTTGGATTTTAAAAGGATTTGTAAAGTGATTTGTAGAAATATACGTTTTATTGAAATTTTTGAATTGGTTTATTTTAAATAAATAAATGTTAAAATTTTAATGTTAGTAAAATTGTGATTTTTGTGAAATACGACAAAAATGTTATTTTTGAAATAAACAATTGATAAAGATTATGAAATAGTTTAAATTGGAATTGTTGAAGTATTTTAAACAATTCATATAAAAAGATTTATAAAAATTGATATTTTTATAAATTAAAAATATTGGAATTTTGAAATGAGTTTTATTAAGTGTTAAAGTCAAATAAAAATGGATTCCATAAGTGAATTGAAATTTATAGATTCATAAATTGTGAAGTTATTAAATGGATAGATTTTGTAAAACAAAAAGATTTATAAGCAATTATCTTATAAATGGGATTTTGACATTTAGATGAGAAATGAATAGATGTTGTAAATAAATGGATTATAAGTTCTTAACTTATAATATAAACTTCCGGTATATAATTGAGTTATATAAGTTGAATTGGATAATTTAGAAATCGAAGTTTTATAAATAGAAATGGGATTTATAAACATTGTTTTATAAATTCAAAATCAATAGAATTTGATAAATTTAACATTGAAGTTATTAAAGGAGATATATTCGTGATTTTGGACAGCGAATTATCCTTTAAGTTAAATGTGTAGAAATTGTTAAAATTGGGATAGTGATTATATTCACGAATTTGGACAGTAAATATATATTATTGAATAAAATCAATATATTTTGGGAAAAGGAATATTGTTAAATGAAGTTGTTTTAAAAGATGTTTTAAAACGTGTTAAGTATCGAAACATAGGTTTCAACATTTATTGTTGAAATAGACGTTTTCGAAAAATAAGGAAATGGTGGACTATAACACTGTTGTTATAGTAAATGATTTCCGAAAGGAAATGTTTTATATAGTATTGGGATTTATATATCTATTTTAATTTCGAATCCCTATACTAGTGATTTTGAGTCGTCGTAACGATGTTTTACATAACATTCGTTTTGACTCAAATAAATATTGTTATAGTAAGTGATTTCCTTAAAGAATGAATATATACTTAATTTGATTTAAGTATATCGAATATTTTCAAATGTTGAAAATAAATAGATTTGTGAAATACTTATTATTAAATAAGTATGGAAATGCTTTTCCAAAATGAAATGAAATGGTTTTGAGAATTTATCTTCTTAAAGGATAAATTGAAAGTGAAGGTTTGAAATCGATTTGGAAATCGAATATCAGTAGATATTTGAAAAATATAAATTCACTATGGAATTTATAAAAGAAATGGGAATTGTTTAAAAATAAATATTGATTTATTTTTTTAAGTGTGGAAATTTTATATCTAATAAAAGATATTTTGAAAGATAAATAATTTGGGAAAATTATTTGGAATCTGATGATGTTGCGCATCTTTATTGATAGTTAAATAATCGACTATCAATAATTACCTTGAATAGGTATTTGTTGTGAATTGGATGAATTTGAATGCCACACTTATTTTTGAATAGTCGCTCACTATTCGGGTTAGCCGGGAAAGGACCATGGGGTCGTATAACCCATTCCGAATATGTGATACGTCGTTATGAATTGCATTCGAAGACCGGTGTTGAAGACCGGATATTTTTGAAAACGGAAAGATTACCGTCGAGTTACTCTACATCGGCTGATCTCCGATTTAGAGGTTTTATCACCCTTAGTGACGGGAAGTCCCGACGTGATTGAAAATTATCCGGATGTGCAAGGGCTTCGTGAGAAGTGCCTTCGGTTCTGTTCGATCCCGGAACAGACTTGTATGGATTGTGTGTCTGACGTTACAATTTGAGATATAAAACTGATTTCTTTCAAATACATTTCTGTTGGTGGCGGAGAATTTATTCTCTTAGCTTAACACCCTTCTCTGAGACGTACGAGCTCAGAGGTTATGTAGTTGAAATTTATCAGCGATATATCCCAATTTGGTAACGTGGCATACTGAGTGTTGCTGTGAAATGATCAGTGTTTGATCATTTGTGATATGATCATTTGTTTGATCTTATATCTTTGTGATCATAGGTTGATCATTTTGTTTGACCCGAAGCAGGGCTTTTTGAGAAAGCGTAGCTTTGTGGACGAGACTTCGTCGAGCCTCACACCCCGGAAATGGTCGAAACAGGAAGAATGCGGCAAGGTTCTAGGGAGTAGCGCCCCTTAGTGTATGTCATTCCTTCTGGATAAAGGTGGTATCATGGTATGGAGCCCAGATACTTAACCTCTGTGGTTGCTGCAAATTTATTACTTTGTGGTTGTTGGAAATCGGGGATCCTCGGGAAGATCGGTGACGATCGGGGGATGGCATACGCGTGTCAGTAGTTACCTATTTTTGCAGAGGTAACCCGGCCTTGTGTTGGCAGAGATCCGGTTAGGTTCTCGGGTCGTCTATTCCAAGGACGTAGCCATCGTGGATAGGAAGTTCCTTAGCCTGACCATTTGTTGGAAATCCAAAGAAACAATACGAGCCTTTACGATTTCAATTGTATAACCTGTCTCCTCAGGAGGCAGCTATAGCAGGCATAATATAATGGTACCTATGCTGGCTAAGATTTATATTATACTTTCGAAATGTTTTTTACACTATGCACTAATAATAATATCAAAAATGATTTGATTTTGCGTAGTAAGCATCTTTGACTATCATAAGAAGAAATATCCTCCAAGTCTGCGTTTGCATTGTGTGTGTGGTGGGAGGTCTTATGGTAGTTTCATTTTCCAAAAGCATTGCGAATTGACATTAAAGTTTTCCTGTTTTTTTTATTTTAAAGATAAACTGTTTTACGATCTCACACCAGTCACCATGACTGACTCGGAGTTTATTGTTTCCCTTCTAAACTCTAGGTGCCCACAAATTTCCACACGGGCAGTCTAGAGTTAGATTATCAGGATATTCTGGATATTCTGGAGCTTTGGAGATAAGCTGGAGGACGAGACGTAGTATTTGTATCTGATGAAATTTATTCCGCTGTGTATTTGGTATGAGGACAAGTTATATAACTGTCCATTGTTGTATATTGACTCTGATGATATGATGTGATGTAATGTAATAACAGATATAATTCTTTTGTTTTTAAATGATATTCATTTATCTATTATATATTGTTCCGCTGCGATATGTGAGATTCTGATATTGTTTTCTGTTGTGATGTTGTTCTGTTGTTCTTCTCTTCTTTCTTCTACCTTCTTCTTCTTCTGCCTTTTTCTTTTTCTTAAAACCCTCACTATTGGAGTTTCCGGCACTCGATTGCTCGGCAGTCGATAAAGTGAGTATCGATGTCGAATTTTCGAAAGTCGAAAATTTCGGTATGTGACAAATACTCAGGTCAGACCGAGATATTTTGGGTGCTTCTGCTTGACTTCTTATCAGGGTTCATCATCTGATTTTTGGGCTAACTACTTTAGATTAGTAGTTTTTGTTATTATACATTTGAGATATAGACTCCTTGATTTATAATTATTCTTTTGTCTGGCACTTGTATCTATTATTTGTGATGTAGCGGATCTTGTTTGACCACTACTTTGATGTACACTTCTATGTGTTATATTCATATATGTTTCCGCCTTTGTGATATGAATATTTGTGACTGATTTGTGTTGTGTTTATTTCTATATTTGTTTCCGAGGTCTTCACAGCCATTGTGTGGTAGCTTTGAGTTTGTATTCGATATGTCGGATTTCCTCTTGAAATGAAATGTAAGTTATATTATCTGACATATCGGTACTCGCACAAAGCAATTACACAGATGGTAGCTCCTCAACAGCCTTATTTTTCGTGCTAGTCGACGGCATTACCCCGTAGTGTCCTTGGCTAGCGTGAGTATAGAGGTGGGGCGTCACAGCTTGGTATCGGAGCCAAACTTCGGAACAATGTAGAATAATCTAGCAAGGATCATTGTCCTAAGTCTTTCTTAAGAATCGTGGCATAGGATTTAATTCGAGTCTTTGTACCATCCTATCCTATTTCTTTTTGTGATGCCTTGTTTTATCAATCAAGTTTGTTTGATATTCATTTTGTGAATAAATTTTTCCTCTTCTTTCTTTCTTAAAGAAGAGAAATGGTTAGATATGGCAGTCCTAGCATTGGTCAATCTAGTAGACCTTCTTTGGATGGCGTATTCATGTCTGCCCAACAACCTTTGGATCTTGTAAAGAATCAAAGGTTTATCTGTGCTTTGAGTAAAAACCCCAAAAAGGTTTTACCTCTAAAACTAGAAGTGCCTTTCGATCAGCTTATAGATATCGCTCTTCGACTTGAAGAGGTCGATAAAGAAAGTGATGTTGAAGTTGTGCGTGCCAAACAGAACTTCAACAATAACAAGAAGAGGCATATTAAGTTCAAAACCCTAATCCCTACAAGAAAGGGAAGCAGGCAATTTCGGTAGTAAAGACTCCTACCTCTAATCGTGGAGAATGCTACAATTGTGGCTCTAAGGACCACTATATAAATAGGTGTCCAAGGCCTATTTCTTGCCGCTATTGCAAAAGTTCGGATCATTATATATCTTCATGTCCCAAACTCTAAAGTAGGAGAGAGGGAAAGCTGAATGTCGTCCAAGCTCCTAGTGACACTTCCCTTGGTCAAGGTATTTCTCATTCTATCCTTGACGATATTTGTTTTATGATTATCTTATTCGAGTTCTTTTTTATTTGGGTTCATCTCATTATTTTATATCAAAAGAACTTGTTGATTCTTTTTCTTTAAATATTATGGGCTTGATGACTTCGTTGAGAATTGCGAATTCGATTGATGGATCCGCAACACTCAATTTACTTTGTGAAAATCTCGAAATTATTTTATGTGATTATTCTTTTCGAGTCGATCTGCATGTTATGCGTTAATTAGGCTTCGAAATTGATTTTTTGAGAAAGGATTGGCTTGATCATTATGAAGCCCACATCCTATGTCCTGAGCGGACTATCTATCTTCGACATCCTTAATCTGCTAAGCAGATTTCTATTTTTTCTTAATGATTTCGATTTCCAATTCGGTGACATCATTTTATTCTTTGAACCCACTTGATGAGGAAAGTGTTATTTCTCTCATTCAAGTAGTTTGTGAATTTTTCGGTATATTTGAGCTTGTCTTAGGATTACCACCTAAGCAATCTATTGTGTGGTGCTAAGGTCTTTTCAGCTTGACCTTGCCACCGATTTTCATCAGCTACGAGTTGTGGAGGGTAGCATTCCACTTACCGCATTCCGCACTCGTTGTGATTCTTGTGAGTGGTTCGTTATGTCATTCGGTTTGACGAACCTTCTACCTTATTTCATCCATTTTATGAATCGAGTATTCTACGAATATCTCGATGAGTTTATCCTTGTATTTATTGATTATGGATGAAAACAACAATTTAAAAATTTGCAAATATTTTTAATAAGATATTTATAAGTATGATTGGATTTTGTTCTTAAAACGAGCAAAGAATATTCGTAAATTTTATAAGAGGCATGTTTAACATATAGAAAATGATTTTGTGTTATTTTTCCCATTGAGTGCTTTAAGAATTCTGGTCGATGCGCTTGATCAACATTATCGATAGGAATCTCCTAAACACTATGATGAGACAGTCGGACATAATAAATTGACTTGTAAAAAGTAAATTTTTCTAAAAAGATGATTACACAAAGTTAATAATAATTTTGAATGTCTTAGCTTTTCGAGAAAGAGGATCAATTAAAAGAACTCTTTTCCAATGTTTTTATTCTTGCGATTCCCGAAGGGAACCAAGAATTGATTGTTTATACTGATACTAGTCGTATTAGTTTTGGTGTTTTTCTCTTGCAAAAGGGAATGTGTTATGACATATGCTTCTTGGCAATTAAAGCTTGTCGAGACTAGATATTCCATTCATGATCTAGTGCTCCCGGCCATTGATTTCACTCTTAGAATTTGGCATCATTATCTTTTGGGAGAGAAATTTGTTCTCTGCTCCGATCATAAATCTTTGAGATATTTATTTTCTCAAAAGGCACTTAATTTGCGTCAACAACGTTGGCTCAAGTTCCTTGCATCTTATGATCTTGATATTCTTTGTACTTCTGGAAAAGGGTAATCGTGTTGCCGATGTCCTTAGCCCAAAGCAACTAGCGGTTGTTTCCATGATGATATCCGAATGGAATGATCTCGAGACTTTATTCACTTGTGAGATTCGAGATCGTTAATCCAATTCATGTTCATCTCTTGTTTTGTGTAGCCTTGAGGCTCATCCTTCTTTTTTTTGGACCGTACCTCTTTTGGCTAAACTCTATGTCAAATTAAATTGCATGGAGTTCCTACTTCTATTGTTAGAAATCGTGATCCAATATTTTACTAGTGGATTTTGGTAAGGTCTTCAAAAGCTTTGGGAACAAAGCTTAATTTTAGCACCGCTTATCATCCTCAGTCCAATGGACAAACCGAGCGTGTGAATCAAACTCTTGAAGATCTCTTTCGTGCATGTGTTCTTGATTTTTATGGAAGTTGGGAAGATCATACTCTTGTTGAGTTTTCTTCCAATAATAGCTTCCAATCTTGTATTGGTATGGAACCTTTCGAGGCACTCTACGGAAGGCTATGCCGATTTCCTCTGTGTTGGCTTAAAGCCGGCGAGAAGCTGGTTTTAGGTCCAGATTTTATTGGTGTTCGTTTGTGTTTCACCTATGATGGGTGTTGTGCGTTTCAGTCGATCGGGAAAGTTAGCACCTCGATATGTTGGTCCATTTCCCATCACCGAACATATTGGTTCCGTGGCTTATCGCTTTTTATTACCGGCTCAATTTTCTGTTATTCGTGACGTTTTCCACGTCTCTCAACTACGGAATTACCTTAGGGATTCTGATTCTATTCTTGAGCCCGGTGTTAATGAAGAAATTGAAGTTCCACCAAATTTGACTTATGAGCAACATTCTATTCGTATCATCTGTTTATTATTTTCTTCTTAAATAAAACTCGGGTCAGATCGAGATATTTCAGGTGCTTCTGCTTGACTTGTTATCAGGGTTCATCATCTGATTTTTGGGCTAACTACTTTAGATTAGTAGTTTTTGTTATTATACATTTGAGATATAGACTCCTTGATGTATAATTATTCTTTTGTCTAGCACTTGTATCTATTCTTTTGTGATGTAGCGGATCTTGTTTGACCACTACTTTGATGTACACTTCTATGTGTTATATTCATATATGTTTCCGCCTTTGTGATATGAATATTTGTGACTGATTTGTGTTGTGTTTATTTCTATATTTGTTTCTGAGGTCTTCACAGCCATTGTGTGGTAGCTTTGAGTTTGTATTCGATATGTCGGATTTCCTCTTGAAATGAAATGTAAGTTATATTATCTGACATATCGGTACTCGCACAAAGCAATTACACTGATGGTCGCTCCTCAACAGCCTTATTTTTCGTGCTAGTCGACGGCATTACCCCGTAGTGTCCTTGGCTAGCGTGAGTATAGAGGTGGGGCGTCACAGCTTGGTATCGGAGCCAAACTTTGGAACAATGTAGAATAATCTAGCAAGGATCATTGTCCTAAGTCTTTCTTAAGAATCGTGGCATAGGATTTAATTCGAGTCTTTGTACCATCCTATCCTATTTCTTTTTGTGATGCCTTGTTTTATCAATCAAGTTTGTTTGATATTCATTTTGTGAATAAATATTTCCTCTTCTTTCTTTCTTAAAGAAGAGAAATGGTTAGATATGGCAGTCCTAGCATTGGTCAATCTAGTAGACCTTCTCTGGATGGCGTATTCATGTCTGCTTAACAACCTTTGGATCTTGTAAAGAATCAAAGGTTTATCTGTGCTTTGAGTAAAAACCCCAAAAAGGTTTTACCTCTGAAACTAGAAGTGCCTTTCGATCAGCTTATAGATATCGCTCTTCGACTTGAAGAGGTCGATAAAGAAAGTGATGTTGAAGTTGTGCGTGCCAAACAGAACTTCAACAATAACAAGAAGAGGCATATTAAGTTCAAAACCCTAATCCCTACAAGAAAGGGAAGCAGGCAATTTCGGTAGTAAAGACTCCTACCTCTAATCGTGGAGAATGCTACAATTGTGGCTTTAAGGACCACTATATAAATAGGTGTCCAAGGCCTATTTCTTGCCGCTATTGCAAAAGTTCGGATCATTATATATCTTCATGTCCCAAACTCTAAAGTAGGAGAGAGGGAAAGCTGAATGTCGTCCAAGCTCCTAGTGACACTTCCCTTGGTCAAGGTATTTCTCATTCTATCCTTGACGATATTTGTTTTGTGATTATCTTATTCGAGTTCCTTTTTATTTGGGTTCATCTCATTATTTTATATCAAAAGAACTTGTTGATTCTTTTTCTTTAAATATTATGGGCTTGATGACTTCGTTGAGAATTGCGAATTCGATTGATGGATCCGCAACACTCAATTTACTTTGTGAAAATCTCGAAATTATTTTATGTGATTATTCTTTTCGAGTCGATCTGCATGTTATGCGTTAATTAGGCTTCGAAATTGATTTTTTGAGAAAGGATTGGCTTGATCATTATGAAGCCCACATCCTATGTCCTGAGCGGACTATCTATCTTCGACATCCTTAATCTGCTAAGCAGATTTCTATTTTTTCTTAATGATTTCGATTTCCAATTCGGTGACATCATTTTATTCTTTGAACCCACTTGATGAGGAAAGTGTTATTTCTCTCATTCAAGTAGTTTGTGAATTTTTTGGTATATTTGAGCTTGTCTTAGGATTACCACCTAAGCAATCTATTGTGTGGTGCTAAGGTCTTTTCAGCTCGACCTTGCCACCGATTTTCATCAGCTACGAGTTGTGGAGGGTAGCATTCCACTTACCGCATTCCGCACTCGTTGTGATTCTTGTGAGTGGTTCGTTATGTCATTCGGTTTGACGAACCTTCTACCTTATTTCATCCAATTTATGAATCGAGTATTCTACGAATATCTCGATGAGTTTATCCTTGTATTTATTGATTATGGATGAAAACAACAATTTAAAATTTTGCAAATATTTTTAATAAGATATTTATAAGTATGATTGGATTTTGTTCTTAAAACGAGCAAAGAATATTCGTAAATTTTATAAGAGGCATGTTTAACATATAGAAAATGATTTTGTGTTATTTTTCCCATTGAGTGCTTTAAGAATTCTGGTCGATGCGCTTGATCAACATTATCGATAGGAATCTCCTAAACACTATGATGAGACAGTCGGACATAATAAATTGACTTGTAAAAAGTAAATTTTTCTAAAAAGATGATTACACAAAGTTAATAATAATTTTGAATGTCTTAGCTTTTCCAGAAAGAGGATCAATTAAAAGAACTCTTTTCCAATGTTTTTATTCTTGCGATTCCCGAAGGGAACCAAGAATTGATTGTTTATACTGATACTAGTCGTATTAGTTTTGGTGTCGTTCTCTTGCAAAAGGGAATGTGTTATGACATATGCTTCTTGGCAATTAAAGCTTGTCGAGACTAGATATTCCATTCATGATCTACTGCTCGCGGCCATTGATTTCGCTCTTAGAATTTGGCATCATTATCTTTTGGGAGAGAAATTTGTTCTCTGCTCCGATCATAAATCTTTGAGATATTTATTTTCTCAAAAGGCACTTAATTTGCGCCAACAACGTTGGCTCAAGTTCCTTGCATCTTATGATCTTGATATTCTTTGTACTTCTGGAAAAGGGTAATCGTGTTGCCGATGTCCTTAGCCCAAAGCAACTAGCGGTTGTTTCCATGATGATATCCGAATGGAATGATCTCGAGACTTTATTCACTTGTGAGATTCGAGATCGTTAATCCAATTCATGTTCATCT
The DNA here is from genome assembly GCA_030737815.1 of Allium fistulosum. Lineage (NCBI taxonomy): Eukaryota > Viridiplantae > Streptophyta > Magnoliopsida > Asparagales > Amaryllidaceae > Allium > Allium fistulosum. Next base: position 727,991,003 of record CM060902.1, on the reverse strand, counting down.
CTTGTTTTGTGTAGCCTTGAGGCTCATCCTTCTTTTTTTTGGACCGTACCTCTTTTGGCTAAACTCTATGTCAAATTAAATTGCATGGAGTTCCTACTTCTATTGTTAGCAATCGTGATCCAATATTTTACTAGTGGATTTTGGTAAGGTCTTCAAAAGCTTTGGGAACAAAGCTTAATTTTAGCACCGCTTATCATCCTCAGTCCGATGGACAAACCGAGTGTGTGAATCAAACTGTTGAAGATCTCTTTCGTGCATGTGTTCTTGATTTTTATGGAAGTTGGGAAGATCATACTCTTGTTGAGTTTTCTTCCAATAATAGCTTCAATTCTTGTATTGGTATGGAACCTTTCGAGGCACTCTACGGAAGGCTATGCCGATTTCCTTTGTGTTGGCTTAAAGCCGGCGAGAAGCTGGTTTTAGGTCCAGATTTTATTGGTGTTCGTTTGTGTTTCACCTATGATGGGTGTTGTGCGTTTCAGTCGATCGGGAAAGTTAGCACCTCGATATGTTGGTCCATTTCCCATCACCGAACATATTGGTTCCGTGGCTTATCGCTTTTTATTACCGGCTCAATTTTCTGCTATTCGTGACGTTTTCCACGTCTCTCAACTACGGAATTACCTTAGGGATTCCGATTCTATTCTTGAGCCCGGTGTTAATGAAGAAATTGAAGTTTCACCAAATTTGACTTATGAGCAACATTCTATTCGTATCATCTGTTTATTATTTTCTTCTTAAATAAAACTCGGGTCAGACCGAGATATTTCAGGTGCTTCTGCTTGACTTGTTATCAGGGTTCATCATCTGATTTTTGGGCTAACTACTTTAGATTAGTAGTTTTTGTTATTATACATTTGAGATATAGACTCCTTGATGTATAATTATTCTTTTGTTTAGCACTTGTATCTATTCTTTTGTGATGTAGTGGATCTTGTTTGACCACTACTTTGATGTACACTTCTATGTGTTATATTCATATCTGTTTCCACCTTTGTTATATGAATATTTGTGACTGATTTGTGTTGTTTTTATTTCTATATTTGTTTCCGAGGTCTTCACAGCCATTGTGTGGTAGCTTTGAGTTTGTATTCGATATGTCGGATTTCCTCTTGAAATGAAATGTAAGTTATATTATCTGACATATCGGTACTCGCACAAAGCAATTACACAGATGGTCGCTCCTCAACAGCCTTATTCTTCATGCTAGTCGATGGAATTACCCCGTAGTGTCTTTGGCTAGCGTGAGTATATAGGTGGGGCGTCACACGAGCCTTGCTTCCTGGTCTTCTCGATCAATTTGAGTCTTGATTTAGAACTCATTCTCCTGAGGGAAAAGAAGAGATCTCGCAAAAATCGTTGCGATCTGGACTTCATGAATCTCGAACTAGGATATTTGAAGGGGTCGTGGTTATAATTGGACGAGGTGGCTTCCATCCACCTTCCCTTTCGATTTGTTTATGAATTTGATTTCAGAGAAGCGGCCATTAAATTTTTTATTGTTTTTGATTTCTATATCTTATTCTATTTTGATTTGGGTTTTATAATTCTCGGTTGCAATATAAAAGAAGAAGGGGACATCTGTACGCAATTTGAAAGGAAGGGGAACACGTGTTGTTAAGGGGAGACATGTTAAATTTGCCTATTGAATGTGAATATATATATATATATATATTCAATTTAAATTCAAATTCAAATCGTCTCGATAAATGCAACTCACAATCTGGATCTCCGATCGAGACATGCCGCTAGGCGTTTATAATGTTATACCCATATTTCGAATGCAATGGAAAATGTTTTGAGTCCAAATTCGATCGTATGGAAAAAATAGCATTTTGGATCCAGTTATTATATTAAATTTTCGATATAATTTCAGCACGTTTATCTACCGTACGGCCAAACGATCACTCCAAACACTACGAAAATTGAAATCCGATAATAATACACTATTACGGATCCAATGAACTGGTTTCGTCGAATTCTGAGAATGTGCCTCGAAAGGCTATTTTTTAAAACCGATTTAAACGATATAATTTCAAGCTGAACAAATCATTTTCCAATTTAATTTTAAAAGTTCTATTCCGAGACTGTGTATGTGGCGGGAGGTCTTATGGTGCATTGTGTGTGGGTCCTGGTTATGGTTTTTGTTATTAAATTGGGTTTTTGAAAAATTGTTTGTCTCAACAAAAATAAAAATGAAGTTTAATTACAAATAACGATGGTTTAACTAGTATATAAGAAGATTCATGGAAATAATTATGAAATATATCCTAATTGAAAATCCTTGTTTCAAAAAGTGGCTAATTTAAAGTAATGGATATAACAATATTTTCGTCTTCTAAGTTAAATGGTGCTAGGATGATTTTTGCAAAACGCTCTCTTCAATAAAAAAACAAAAAAGAAGTTTCTTGTATATATGTATATACTTTTCTTAATAAACACCTAGAGTCATGTGTTCACACTTGTGAGTCCACTCGCCATGCTCTGTACCCTTCTCACGTAAGCCCGAAAGGCAATGCACGATTGGTATATCTGGCCTTACTTTATCTGAGTTAGGTGTATGTATATGAAAATTCTTTTATTAATAATGCCTATAGTCGATAAGTGTTCACACTTGGATAATGCCTATATCTGGCCTTAATAATGCTTCTGAAGCGGGATCAGTCGACTTGACCAGTGGGTCAGTCGACTGAACCAGGACCCAGGAATTTGCCTGGGTCTGTATCAGTCGACTGACAATCTAGGTCAGTCGACTGACCTTGGGGATACAAAATTCGTATCCCTGTGTCAGTCGACTGACCACCTGGTTCAATCGACTGACCTGCTTGTTTCAGTCTATTTTGCCTTTTTGCTTGAGGATTCAATTTTTATCGATTTGTGATAATCTGATTTGTTGTTATCATTTGTTATCTACTCTGATGACTTCTTTTTCAGGATTTTTGAGGATATCCATTTTGATGGATTCGGTATCGATTTCGTTGGATTTGATTCACGTCTTCGTATGTGAATTTTTGATGACTGATTGCTTCTACAATCATTTCTGTGATTTGTCACTTTAAAATATAAAGGTTTTCTATACTAATAGTAAATATTCAAACTCTTTGACAAAGATGATTTCAACTCTATTTTGAATACAAAGCTCGTTTATAAACCGTTTTCTAACCTACTAGTATATACAAACCTTTAATTCATTCGTATGAGAAAATCTAATTAAATGGCTTAGCAAAACAAGTGGTATGAAACGCTTGCGTTTACTTCGTCGTTTAATTTTTGGACTAGTTCGATTGAAAATCTTGTGACAATTTTCGAGTGGAAATCTACAATTCGTTCGTAAATATTTAAGTTAAGCTAGTGGTTATGGGACATGAAGCTAAACACTTATATTTACTGGCTTAGTTTAATTCACACTTTTTATTGATCGATGATGATCATTTTGTGATTTAGACTAGCGATGTGCGATGACTATTTGTCTGTGTGGGGACTAAAAACCCCGTTTGTGGAGCTTTGGCTCAAATTTGGCGGAGTAGCGACCCGTGGTCTTCGGGCCGTTTGTGGAGCTTCGGCTCAAAATTTATGGTTAGCGACCATGGAATAGCGTTCCGTTTGTGATACACGTGTTGGTGAGTTTTCATGCTCCCGTTTGTGATAGGCCTCCCCCCTTTATGATTTCTAGAATTTTTGTTTCACCTCTTTTTGTGATTGGCAATGATATGTTTGTCAATATTTGGGGTTTGGTGAATAAAATAAAGAATATGACATTCTTTTTGGTGATTTGAGATTCTTGGGATATCGTATGATTTTGTAGTTGTTTAAAGGTATACTTGTCACAGTTTGACATTATTGTTATCATACGTTTTTGTTATATCTCTACTCATATCTCATTCTATATGTGATATTTATAACTAGACTGATCCGTTTATTATTTTCTAATTAAATAATACTCGGGTCAGACCGAGATGTTATAGGTGCTTCGGCTTGACTCCTTATTTGGGACCATCTTCTGACTTTTGTCTGCACAGTTTTGTAGTTTTTGTTATTATACATTAGAGATAGAGACTCCTTGATGTATAATTATTCTTTTGTCTAGAACTTGTATCTATTCTTTTGTGATGTAGTGGATCTAGATAGACCACTATTCTGATGTACACTTTTATGACCTATATTCATATCTGATTCCGCCTTTGTGATATGAATGTCTGTGACTGATTTGTGTTGTGTTTATTTCTATATTTGTTTCCGAAGGCCTCTTAGCCACTGTGTGGTAGCTTTGGGTTTGTATTGGATATGTCGGATTTCCTCTTGAAATGAAATGTAAGTTATATTATCTGACATATCGGTAGTCGTACAAAGCAATTACACAGATGGTCGCTCCTCAACAGCCTTATTCTTCGTGCTAGTCGATAGCATTACCCAACAGTGTCCTTGGCTAGCATGAGTATAGAGGTGGGGCGTCACAGCTTGGTATCAGAGCCAAACTTCGGAACAATGTAGAATAATCTAGCAAGGATCATTGTCCTAAGTCTTTCTTAGGAATCATGCCATAGGATTTAATTCGAGTCTTCGTACCGTTCTATCCTATTTCTTTTTATGATGCCTTGTTTTATCAATCAAGTTTGTTTGATATTCATTCTGAGATTAACCTTTTTTCTCTTTTCTTTCTTTCTTAAAGAAGAGAAATGGTTAGACCAGGCCGTCCCAGCATCGTTCAATCTAGTGCTACTCCTCAGGATGGAGTATTTATGTCTGCTCAGCAACTTCTAGATCTTTTAAGGAATGCTCAAGCTATCGGACCCACTCCAGACCCCACCCATCCTAAATATGGGTTTGCACGCTTGTGCATTGATTACACCAATCTGGGTGGAAAGCCATTCAAAGGTTCCGAGAGCGTTATAGAAGTCCAGGCTTGGCTTCGAGCATGCGATCGCATTTTTTCTCGCATGAATCTTAATGATCTCCATCGAGTCCAAGTTACTTCTAGCATGCTCCAAGAAAGAGCATTAGACTGGTACGAGCTTTTGACCTCTGAAATTATTGAAGCGGATCTTACTTGGGAGCGATTCCGGGAAAGGTTCGAATTAAAATTCGTGTAGGAAGCTGAAAAAGTATCTCTAGCTCGACGCTTCATTGACCTTGTTCAAGTTGAATCTTCTGTGACCGACTACGTCGTTTCTTTCGAATCTCTGTCTAAATATGGGGTCGAGTATATTAATACCCCATTGAAGAAAAATCAGAGATTTGTTTATGGGTTGAACAAAAACCTTAAAAAGCCATTACTTCCGAAATTAGAAGTTTCTTTTAACCGGCTTGTTGATATTGCTCTTTGACTCGAAGAGGTTGATAAAGTTAGTGATGCTGAGGTCAAACCAAACATCAACAAGAAGAGACCTTTTAAATTCAAGCCTAATCCCAACAAAAAGGGGAAGCAAACAACTTCGGTAGCAAATATTCTAACTCTCGTCGTGGAGAATGTCACAATTGTGGTTCTAAGGACCATTATGTAAACAAGTGTCCGAAGTCTCTTTCTTGCCGCTATTGCAAGAGTTCGGGTCACACTATATCTTTGTGTCCCAAACTTCAAGGCAAGAAGGATGGCAAGCTTAATGTTGTACAAGCCCCTGCTAACACTTCTCGTGGTCGAGGTATTTCTCATTCTATCCTTGATGGTATTATTATATTTCGTGATCTTACTATTCGAGTTCTTTTTGATACTGGTGCATCTCACTCTTTTATATCAAAAGAACTTGTTGATGCTTTGTCTTTGAATGTTATTGGCTTGATGACTTCATTGAGAATTGCGAATCCGGATGGTGGATCTGCAACACTCGGTCTACTATGTAAAGGTGTCGAAATTATTGTATGTGATTATTCTTTCAGAGCTGATTTGCATGTTATGCGTTACCTTGGTTTCGGAATGATTTTGGGGATGGATTGGCTTAACCGTTATGAAGCCCATATCCTATGTCCTGAGCGGACTATATATCTTCGACATCCCCAATCTGTTAACCAGATTTCTCTTGTTCCGAAATTTTCAGATTCCGATTCGAAAGAATCCTTGTACTCTCTAAATCCTCATGATGACGATAATGATGATGAGGAAGATGTCATTTTTCTCATTCACATTGTTCGTGAATTTCCCGACATATTTGATCCCGTTCTAGGATTACCACCTAAGCGAGAAATTGAGTTCAGAATTAATCTAATCGTTGGAGCTCCACCTATTACTCATCCTCCTTATCGTATGTCCAATAAGGAAAATGAGGAGATGCATAAACAATTATCTGAATTGGAAGCAAAACAGTTTGTTCGTTCTAGTTCCTCTCCATGGGGAGCTTCAGCTATTATTGTGAAGAAATCTGATGGTACACTTAGGCTTTGCGTTGACCACCGCAAACTTAATGATCTCACCATCAAGAATAAATATCCCTTGCCTCAGATTGATGATTTATTCGATCAGCTTAGTGGTGCTAAAGTCTTTTCACAGTTAGACTTAGCAACCGGTTTTCATCAGCTCCGTATTGCAGAGGATAGCATTCCATTGACATCGTTCCGTACTCGTTATGGACCTTATGAATGGCTTGTTATGCCATTTGGTTTGACGAATGCTCCAGCTTATTTCGTTGACCTTATGAATCGAGTTTTCAAAGACTTCCTCGATCGATTTGTTCTCATCTTTATCGATGATATTCTTGTTTATTCTAAAACCGAGGAAGAGCATGAAAATCATCTTCGGATTGTGTTGGAAACTCTTAGGAGCAACCAATTAAAAGGAAAATTTTCTAAATGCCACTTTTGGCAATCTCGTGTGAAATTTTTGGGGCATATTATTTATGATTCCGGAATTTCCGTGGATCCTTCAAAGATTGAAGCGATTCAAAATTGGAAGAGACCGGAGAGTGTGACGGAAATTCTTAGCTTTCTCGGATTGGCAGGCTATTACCGTCGGTTCATAAAAGACTTTTCTAAGATTTCAGTACCTCGTACTAATTTGACAAAGAAGGGAGTTAAATACATTTGGACAGACAAATGTGAAGCTTCAGTTCAAAAATTAAAAGAACTCCTTTCCGATGCTCCTATTCTTGTGATTCCCGATGGGAACCAAGACTTTATTATTTATACCGATGCTAGTCGTGTTGGTTTGGGAGTCGTTCTTATGCAAAAGGAACGTGTTATCACTTATGCTTCTAGGCAATTAAAGCCTGCCAAGACTAGATATGCCACTCATGATTTAGAGCTCGCAGCTATTGTTTTCGCCCTTAGAATTTGGCGTCATTATCTTTTGGGAGAGAAATTTGTTCTCTACACCGATCACAAATCTTTGAAGTATTTATTTTCTCAAAAGGAACTTAATTTGTGGCAACAACGTTGGCTCGAGTTCCTTGCATCTTATGATCTTGATATTCTTTATACTCCCGGAAAGGGAAATCTTGTTGCCGATGCTCTTAGTCGAAAGCAACAAGCGGTTGTTTCCATGATGATATCTGAATGGAATGATCTCGCAACTTTATCCACTTGTGAGATTCGAGATAGTGAATCCAACTCATTTTCATCTCTTGTTTTATGTAGCCTTGAGGCTCATCCTTCTCTTTTAGACCGCATTCTTGAAGCTCAAAAGCATGATCCCGAATTGGTTCTTCTTGGCCAAAGTTGTAGGGATAAAATTGATATTGAAGGTTTGAAAGACTTTGATATTGATGCTCGTGGTGGTATTCGAAAATTTGGTAGACTTATTGTACCAAATATCATTAATCTTCGTAAAGACATTTTAGAATATTCTCATCGTTCTAAGTTTACCATTCATCCCGGTGGTAGTAAAATGTACGCGGATATGAAGCGACTTTATTATTAGGATGGAATGCAATCTGATATTGCTAACTTTGTTAAGCATTGCATGACTTGTCAACTCGTTAAGGCCGAGCATCGAAGGCCCGGTGGGTTATTGCAACCTTTCGAAATTCCAACATGGAAGTGGGATCAAATTTCCATGGACTTTATTGACGGTCTTCCCCGTTCTCGTTTGGGTCATGATAGCCTATGGATAATTGTAGATAGACTTACAAAATCCGCCCATTTTATTCCCGTTCGGTCCAATGGGACCGTACCTATTTTGGCTAAACTCTTTGTCAAGGAAATTGTTAAATTACATGGGGTTCCTACTTCTATTGTTAGCGATCGTGATCCATTGTTTACTAGTGGATTTTGGAAAGGTCTTCAAAAAGCTTTGGGAACAAAGCTTAATTTTAGCACCGCTTATCATCCTCAGTCCGATGGACAAACCGAGTGTGTGAATCAAACTCTTGAAGATCTTCTTCGTGTATGTGTTCTTGATTTTGGTGGAAGCTGGGAAGATCATATTTCTCTTGTTGAATTTTCCTATAATAATAGCTTCCAATCTAGTATTGGTATAGAACCTTTCGAGGCACTTTACGGAAGGCCATGCCGATCTCCTTCGTGTTGGCTTGAAGCTGGTGAGAAGCTGGTTTTAGGTCCAGATTTTATTCGGGATGCCACAGAAAAGATCGACCTTATTCGTCATAGGATGAAAGAAGCTCAAAGTAGACAAAAATCCTATGCCAATAACGGAAGAAGGAAATTAGAATTTTCTATGGGAGATTTTGTGTTTATTCGTATTTCACCTATGAAGGGTGTTGTGCGTTTCAGTCGATCGGGAAAATTAGCACCTCGATATATTGGCCTGTTTCCCATCACCGAACGCATTGGTTCCGTGGCTTATCTCCTTTCGTTACCGGCTCGATTTTCTGCTATTCATGACGTATTCCACGTCTCTCAACTACGGAAATGCCTTCGATATTTCGATTCTATTCTTGAGCCCGGTGTTATTGAAGAAATTGAAGTTTCGCCTAATTTGACTTATGAGCAACATTCTATTCGAATCATTGCTTCGGAGGTTAAACGCCTTCGAAATAAAGATGTTCCTCTTGTGAAAGTTCAATGGCCCTCAAATCCTAAGGATTTCTCTTGGGAATTTAGAGAATTCATCGAGCGAACACTTCCGGACTTGCTCTCTCGTGCTCCTTAAGGTGAACTTCTTATTTCAAATTTCTTCCTTTTGTGTTGATATGCTTTTATTGTTGTTACTTCTTATTCATTTCTTAAAGATTACGAGGACGCAATTTCTTTAAGGAGGGGATTCTGTAACAACCCGCATATTTTACGATTGAATATTTAAATATTTTATTTAAATATAGAATCGTTAATCGGATTAAAGCCCGAAAAGCTACTTATTGTAAACAGTCGAATTGGGACTCCAGACCACCTCCATTGAGTTCAAAATGGCATTTACAACTTTTTCGAGTATAAACATCGATATGTTTGGATTTGAGTAGAATTTGCTATTTTTCTACTAGGGTTTTCGGTTTGGGTTTCAGCCCACTAACCCATCTTAACACCCTAGTTCAGTCCACCTCTCCTCTTCATTTCATTCTTATTTTCCTAACATTAAAGCTTCAGTAAAAAATGGGGAGAGGAATGGGAAATTAAAATTCAAAATCCTAGTTTACTTTGCAAATACAAATTCTTGCTCCAAATTCAAAGAGAAGCTAAGGTAAGCATCATCTTCTTCTTTTCCATCTCAATTTCTCTCCAATTTCAGAAATTTCCTATAACCTAATTTGGGAAATTATTGCTTCTAGACATTAGATTGGAGCTTCTAGAGTTGAAGTGGTAGAGTAGTTGATCTTCCTTTGCTTTCAAGCTTCTCCTTCATCGTTTTTGGGTTTAAAGGTGAGTTTTTGAACTCACATCTATTTCTATAGATATCGTTGTTGTTAGGTATGAATTCCTAACACTTATTTATGTTCATTTGCTTTTGATTTGAATTGAATTAGTGAATATTCCAATCTTTGGTGTTTTGAGTTCAAAACTTTAAAAATCCAATCTTTGATGTTTGAACACGTTAGTGGGGTGTCTCGAAGGGCCATACAAGGCTGGGTTGTCGCTTGGCGTAAATCCCTAGTCGATGTTGCTCGCTCGTTCGCTCTCGTTCCATGTATTTGATTTTTCCCTACAAGGGGGCTAGACTGATTATGCTTCTAAAGCAGGTTCAGTCGACTGAACCAGGAGGTCAGTCGATTGAACCAGTAGATGACGAATGCTTCTGAAGCAGGTTCAGTCGACTTGACCAGTGGGTCAGTCGACTGAACCAGGACCCAGGAATTTGCCTGGGTCTGTATCAGTCGACTGACCATCTGGGTCAGTAGACTGACCCTGGGGATACAAAATTTGTATCCCTATGTCAGTCGACTGACCACCTGGTTCAGTCGACTGACCTGCTTGTTTTAGTCTATTTTGCCTTTTTGCTTGAGGATTCATTTTTTATCGATTCGTGATCATCCGATTTGTTGCTATCATTTGTTATCTACTCTGATGACTTGTTTTTTGGGATTTTTGAGGATATCCATTTTGATGGATTCGGTATTGATTTCTTTGGATTTGATTCACGTCTTCGTATGTGAATTTTTGATGATTGATTGCTTCTACAATCATTTCTATGATTTGTCACTTTAAAATATAAAGGTTTTCTATACTAATATTAAATATTCAAACTCTTTGACAAAGATGATTTCAACTCTATTTTGAATACAAAGCTCGTTTATAAAACCGTTTTCTAACCTATTAGTATATACAAACCTTTACCTCATTCGTATGAGAAAATCTAATTAAACGGCTTAGCAAAACAAGTGGTATGAAATGGTTGCGTTTACTTCGTCGGTTAATTTTTGGACTTGTTCGATTGAAAATCTTGTGACAATTTTCGAGTGGAAATCTACAATTCGTTCGTAAATATTTAAGTTAAGCTAGTGGTTATGGGACATGAAGCTAAACTCTTATATTTACTGGCTTAGTGTAATTCACACTTTTTATTGATCGATGATGATCATTTTGTGATTTAGACTAGCGATGTGCGATGTCTAATTGTTTGTGTGGGGACTAAAAACCACATTTGTGGAGTTTCGGCTCAAATTTGGCGGAGTAGCGACCCATGGTCTTCCGACCGTTTGTGGAGCTTCGGCTCAAAATTTATGGTTAGCGACCATGGAATAGAGTTCCGTTTGTGATACACGTGTTGGTGAGTTTTCATGCTGCCGTTTGTGATAGGCCTCCCCCCTTTGTGATTTCTGAATTTCTAGTTGATGATTTCTAGAATTTGTGTTTCACCTATTTTTGTGATTGGCAATGATATGTTTGTCAATATTTGTGGCTTGGTGAATAAAATAAAGAATATGACATTCTTTTTGGTGATTTGACATTCTTGGGATATCGTATGATTTTGTAGTTGTTTAAAGGTATACTTGTCACAGTTTGACATTATTGTTATCATACGTTTTTGTTATATCTCTACTCATATCTCATTCTGTATGTGATATTTATAACTAGACTGATCCATTTATTATTTTCTTATTAAATAATACTCGGGTCAGACCGAGATGTTACAGGTGCTTCGGCTTGACTCCTTATTTGGGACCATCTTCTGACTTTTGTCTAACTACACAGTTTTATAGTTTTTGTTATTATACATTAGAGATAGGGACTCCTTGATGTATAATTATTCTTCTGTCTAGCACTTGTATCTATTCTTTTGTGACGTAGTGGATCTAGATAGACCACTATTCTAATGTACACTTTTGTGACCTATATTCATATCTGATTCCACCTTTGTGATATGAATGTCTGTGACTGATTTGTGTTATGTTTATTTCTATATTTATTTCTGAAGGCCTCTTAGCCACTGTGTGGTATCTTTGAGTTTGTATTGGATATGTCGGATTTCCTCTTGAAATGAAATGTAAGTTATATTATCTGACATATCGGTACTCGCACAAAGCAATTACACAGATGGTCGCTCCTCAACAGCCTTATTCTTCATGCTAGTTGACAGCATTACCTAGCAGTGTCCTTGGCTAGTGTGAGTATAGACGTGGGGCGTCACAAATGATTACTTGGCCACCACAATTCCTAAGAGGGTAGTTTGGGTAGTTCCCAAAAAAGTGGATTAGGGTTTCATACATGTATAAATACCACTTATGCTTCATGTAATCTTCTCTTAGGCTCTCTTCCTCTTAGCCTCTTAGTTTAGGATCAAAAATTAGTCAAAGTTCTTCTTTCTTTTCATGGCTACATAACCATTTCTTTTATGTAATTTTTTTATGCAATTTCAATACATGCTCTTCTCTTTTCTTGTTAATTTCCTTCCATGCTAGTAGTGTAGTTTCATTTATTCATGCAAGTAGAATAGTTTTATTTCATTTAGCTCTCTGTTAACGCTAAAAATATACGCTAACACCCCAGTGTAAGTCGTGATATAGCGAAAGCACCACCCGTTGGTACGGGAACTAAAAGTAAGAAGAAAATAGTAAAGAGACAACAATTTTTATAGTGGTTTGGCTCAAAGTCAAGCCTACGTCCACTTAATCTCTTCTATTACTGATTTGATTACAGATTTTACAATAGTTTTCGATTACAACACAATTATGGCAAGTCGTTAGAACATTGATGCGGAAAGCTCTTTGAATTCATGTTGAATGAACTTGATCTTTTCTTAAGGTTCTTTGAAGTGTCTTTTGCATTTGAAGTGCTGGAGCAAGTGTAGAAGTAGTGAAACCAGCAGAGTCTTGGCGTTCTCAGAAAATCGATCCCCCCCAAATGTGGAGTAGGCGGGGTATTTTTAGGAGAATTTGGTCTTAGGTCGGCTATGTTATAGGTCGTGAGCGACCTAAGAAGTTGCGAGGTAGCATAAGTCGGTAGCGACTTAATGGAGTCGTCCTGGACGAGATATATGCTATGAACGACTTAGCATGTGTAGCACATGGGCCATCTTGGCTAGCTTAAGTCCTAAGCGACCTAATGGAATGGGCAGTGCGCATGCGGCTTAGCTCTGAAGCCTCCTAGGTCGTTAGGTCGCTCTGTGCTTTAATTCGTTAGGTTGCTCGGTCTTTAATTCGTTAGGTCGTTCTGTCTTTAACTCGTTAGGTCATTGACTTCATTGAATTGCTAGGTCGCTATTCTGTTGAATCGTAGGAGTCTTTTAGGTCGTTACGTCGCTGGAGCTTCTTAAGTTGTTAAGTTGCTTATTCCTTGGATATTTAAGTCGCTTACTCCCCTAAGTTGTTGAGTCAAATAGGTCGCTAAGTCATGAACAAGAGAGGGTTAACACTTGCCCCTCGAAGTATACGCCTAAGAACTAGGTCGTGTGCTTCGATACCTCTTAACTCGTGCCATCCTGAGTCGCTAAGTCGTGAGCGATTTATGAGAGAGAGTTAGGTCGTTCGTGCCGATTCGAGTTCCACTGCCCCTGTATATAAGTCGCTTAAGTCACTCCTTCTTCCCTTCACCTGCTCAAACACTCTAACCCGCCATTGAAGAAATTCCGTGCTCTCGAAGAAGAAGAATTCCAGCTATCCAGTCGTCGATCATCTTCACCATCACACTACGTAAGTGAATCCGATCATTATCCAACCACGACCATCACCGAATCGTGAACCCCCCATTTTCCGACCCTAATCCGATTTCACGTGCCGCATTTCACCATGAGTCATGTCACGATCGAATTTTGATCGTTATTGGACATGTTGTCGTTGTAATTCACGAGAGCACAGCAGTGCATCGGATTTATGATGGATCTGAGGCGATTTGAATTGGTTTTGGATGATCTGGCGGTGTGGAGAGATGGTGGATTTTATTGTGGAGATGCTAACGAGTTATCGGGTTACGAGCTAACGGGTTAGTGAGTTAGGCGAGTTTCTTGAATGAAGAAGAGTTAGCGAGTTAAGGAGAGTTAGGAAGTGCTCGACTTAGGAGCTTCGAATGACCTAGGGCTTAGCAGTTTGGACATGAATAGTGCGACTTAGCTTAGTGAACAACTTAACGACTTAACATCTGAACTCTGAACGACATAAGGGAATGCGACTCATATGACTCGCAACTTAACTTGCCAGAATAGCACATGACTTAAAGCAGAACGACTTATAGAATCATCACGACCTAATTTAACCCGCAGCATAGCTTTAACTCGTAAGAACATGACTGATGAACTTTATAACTCGAGCAGAGCGACTTAAGGAATCCCGAGCTAACTTAAGTCGTTCCTGCGACTTAAGGAATGAACAAGACTTGAGCACTTTGCAGAATTTGACAGAACTTAATTGAATTTCCACTTGAACTGCCAGAATGATCTGCTTGAACTTGTTGCACTTTTTTACAGATTGTATTAACTTCTAAGCTAACAACTTGTTAAATACAACATTTGTAGAAAACTAGGACGAATATACTCATCATCGACTGCCCACATCGAGTGATGGATTAGGTCATAGAGATAATATTTGGCTTAAGTAAAATAAAATAATATGAATCTGATAAAAAGTGAAATGCTGTGAATCAACTGACTTAAATGAATCATCAATGCAAAATTTAGACAGTTATAACTGCTCATCACTGAATATTATCTGCATTGATACCACACTTAGTTTTGTTACAATAACAAGCCTTGAATCTTCCTGAATTGACGTGCGCCAACCAGTATTATTTTCAAGTTTTACTTTATTTACTTGTTATTTCAGTAGGTATGCACAACACTTCACACGCTTTAAGGAAACGTGCACCTTCATATTTGAATATCCAGTTCCTTGTGTAGAATGGATTCTCAACAAGTGCTAGAAGAGATAGTGGATCGGACCGACGAAATTTTCCCGATTGCTGACCCTGTAGATAATCCTCCGAAAAGAGTTCCAACTACATTGAACCAACGGACCTTCAACCAACTATGTATTCAATCGGCATTGCTGAAGCGGATGCTCTGCTCCCAGGGTAAATGACACTGCCGATAGGCCGCCACCTGGGTTTGTTGCAGTCAATCGTCAAATGTGTCTGAATGGAGCTACTCCCCCCTTCAACGACATTCTTAGAACACTTCTCCTTCGATTGACTATTTCTCCATTCCAGTTGCATCCTAATGGCTATGCCATTTTGATGGGGTTATGTGTACTATTTAGGAGGACGCTTAACCGCCTCTCGAGCTATGAGGAGATTTTCTACTTGTGTTCATTTGGGAGGAACAAAGATCACACTTCCATCACTCTTGTAAGGAGCGCAAGGAACCGCAAACTAATTACAGATCTGCCTGAGAGCGCTCACGGGTTTCTAAACCAATTCTTCTATGTCCGTTGTCCCCTGGGATTCTACGGTATTTGAGAGTAGGAAGTAAGACTACTTTTCTCCGTTTATTTCATTTCTGAGCCTTTCAAAATTCAAGTCGTCAAGTGCTAACTTCATTCTTTACTTTTGCAGCACTTCCTCCTCCCTCTAAAGATTCTGCTCACAAATCAACTTTCGAGAGATTGAGTGCCGTAGCTATCAACGACAGAAGTATTAAGTTTCTACAAAAGAGCGAATTTTTGCATCAATTAGGACTATTGCACTCTTCTCGATCCATTCAGTCCCGTGATGCCCCCAGTTCTCAAGTAGAAGCGTCAAATGCCCCAGCCTCCGCAAAGGAACTTGCACCGAAGGAACTTATTGTAGAGACTTCATTAGTGAAATGCTCCAGTTCTGCTGACAGTGTGGGGTTATCTAGCAAGTCTAAACTTCCCTCGGTTATTGAAGAAGATGAATTTTCTCAACATTCTGGGAAGGCTACTAGAGAAGCTGATGAGGGAGCGGAGAAAGAAAGCTCCGCTATGGAGAGTGCAAAACGTGCTGAAGAAGGAACTTCTGATATAACCCATCACGTTGGGCATGATGGTGATGATGTCTTTGGAGGACTGAGCGATCTTATGGTGACGTCCCAAGAGCTCTTTAAAGATGACACTACCACTTCTAAACTTGTTTCTCCAGCAATTGAAGCGACATCCGCCTTGCGGTCAATTCCACAAACCCAAGAGTTGACTCTTGCTGCAAAAGCTGACATCACTCCTAAGCCAAAGAGTTGTTTGTAGCGTGACGCACGTAGTTCGCACGCCACACACACTTAGGATTTTTGGCAATTATACGCACTTAGCTTCTTTATTTTGAAGATTTCTAAATTTGTCTCTTTTTCACTTTCAGGTTCTCCCATGGGACACAGCGGCTCATATTATGATGACTTTTAGCGCTATGCGAGGCATGATTCTTATGATCCCAGGCTCTGTCGTCCTGCCCCTTGGGAGACCGATGAGGAAAGAGCAGCTAGGAAAGCTCGTGAAAGGCAGGCTTATGAGGAGCGGTATGGAAAAAGAGACGACAGTCATGACTCTTACCAAAGGGATGATGACTCCCATAAAAGAAAGTCTCATGATGATAAGGGGAAGAGTCATATAGCTGAAGGTCCAAGCAAGCGAGCCAAGCTCAGCGAAAAGTTTACATCTGAAATTTCTCAATTGCCCGCTGCTTCTATCTCTTTAGACATCCCTTCCAGCTCTCCTGCCCTTAAAAGAGCTGATATTCAATCAATCATCAATAGGCCTCCTTATCAAGTTGAGAAGCCTCTCTCTGTACTCCAAAGCCAATTTCCTCATTGGTGTTTGAAAGGAGTACGTTTCGATCTGGACTTGGTTCCGATTGATAAACAGGCCATGCTAAGAAATATTGACGCTGTCAAGCTTGATATTGAAAGAATGTCTGGATGGCATAAACTAGTTGATGAGCTCCAAAGAGTAAATCGTGCAAATCTCGAGGCTATGCTGACCATGGAGAACGATAAGTCTGAGTGGCAAAAAGTTCTTGATCAGCATGATACAGAGATGAAGAGCATCACCGCCTACAACGAGGAGCTTGAGGCTGAAGTCAAGAAGCTTAAAAACGATCTTGCCACTTCTTCCAATTCTTATACTCAAAAGGAAGAGGTTCTCCCAAAGCAAGTAAGAGACGCCCACGCTACTCAATGAGATGTTGAGGCTAAACTTGAGGCGGAGCGGAAAATCGTAGAAATTTACCGCAAAGATGTTGCTCAGCTGCGGGAAAAGACTAGCTCCCAAGATTTAGAGATTGCAATGCTAAAGGCCCAGCTTTCTAAGGCTGAAAAGGAGCGTGACGAGGCCATTGCTGGAAAAGCAGCAGCTGAACACTCGCATGAGGCGACTAAGGCCAACGTTAGCTCTACTCTTTTTGAGTTTTATGTTCTCAGCATCTTGGGGCATGGCAGTCTCTCATTTTTGGGCCCAAAGTATGAAGTTACCTGGGCTGAAGTGTGTGAGGCAGCAGTTGAAGTCCTTAGAGATGCTGGCTACACTGAGGAGGATTTTGAGGCTCATTATTTGGATGATGAGGGTCGTGCTGCCCTTGCGAGAGGGAAAGAACAACTTGCTAAGGAACAAGCCGAAGCGGCGGGAGGAGAGCATCTAAGGAAGGCACCTTTGACCGACCCAACTCGTCCTTCGGCTTCGGCCGACATCGATATTATTGGCCCCAGTTCCCACTCTCCGCTTCCTGCGAAAGCCGAAACCGAAATTACAACTGCTCATGCTAAAGACGAGGCCCAAGAAAGCACCAAAGCCCATGATTATGAAATTGACGTGATAAAGCCGACCTCTCCAGGTAACTTCAACACTGATCCAGCTCAAGTGGACTACTCGTTTGCTTCACATGAGCTCGATGAATTTCTTTCTTATTACTTAAGCCTCGACGTGCCACTATCTCCTCTCTTTTGCGAGGAATACTGATGTTTAACTTTTCTTCTTCTGTAGTGAAATCAATAAGTGTTGTACAAGCTTCCCCTCCTCCAGCTGTTGCCCCTCCACCTCTTCAAGTTACTCCCTCCTCTGCTTCTCAACCGGGGTCGCAAGAATAACAAATAGGAGCTCTTCAAGGCTTAGATGACCCGGCCGCTTCACAAGAGCAAAAAGCTGAAGAACTTGAAGAGGGTGAAAGGACCCCGGAGAAATTTACTGCCGATGATACAAAGCTGATTGATCTTATCTCTCCGGGCAGCGAATCTTCTTCAAAGAAGAAGGGAAAGCGTGTTATTTCAAAGAAAAAGAAGGGCGCTTCTACTGGCGATGAGAAAGCAGACACTTCCGCTGGCGATGAGAAAGCAGAAGAGGACCCGATTGTACCACTTTCTTCTTCTTCCACGACTCGTTCAGGCCGACTCAAGAAGTTAACCATTAGGCCAGGCGAGGGCTCCAAAGGTGGCGGGAAGAAGAAGTGATGAGCCTGATTTTGTCCTTTTTTGTTCTGCTTTTTTTTTGCTTTTTGCTTGTATATAGAGACTTGTATCGACCGGAGATTGTGCGGGTACCGGCCCCCGCTTTTTGAAACCTGCACATGTATAAAAAAAATTACAGTATGGAATAAAATGACTCTTTTTACTTGTACAATCTTTTGTCTGTATTTGTGAATTCATTTATTCCTTATTTTCGCACAAGTTTCTTTATTTTCTTTGTATGATATTGCAATAAGCTCATGGTATGCTGCTTGGGCGTTGCTTTTATTAATGTAGCTATATTCGCCGCATACCACGGCTTATTTCAATCTTCTCCATTTTGAAAAGACTTGTACTCTTACTTTGGAGAATAATTTTTCCATTGTAAGAAAATATTATTCTGCTCTAGTAGAGTGTGCCCTGTATCAGAGAAGTTATTTTTTTTTTACACTTCAACTTTCGGAGATGGTCACTTTTATTTTTGAAAAGTGGATTCCCCTACGCGGTGAAGCGGGCCTCCGTAGAGGGCTTTGATTTGTTTGCCAGAAAATTATTTCTCATCACTAAGTGGGCCCACGGGACAGGCGTCAGCTGCTTTATCGGATATTTGGTTTGCACAAACGATCGCGAGCAGTTAGCTGCGGCTTAGAACCTTCTTTTTGAGAAGGTGCCCCTTTAGTGGTTCCATTAACGACTTTCTCAAGAGATAAAATTTCTTTTTTGGGTGTGCCTCGTTTGAGGGCTTTGTTTGGCACTTCAACTTTTTTGGGGAAGAATGTTCCCATTATGGAGAAATTGATCTTCCCTTGAGAGTAGAAGTGTGCCTCCGAAGAGGGCTTTATTTGTTTGCCTGAAAGTTATTTCTCACAGTCAAATGGATCCACGGGGCGGATGCAAGCCACCTAATTGGATGTTTGTTTGAACAAACGATCACAATTAACTAGCAAGGGCCTGGTGCCTTCACTTTGGGAAGGTGCCCCTTCGGTGGTTCCACCAACCTTTTTGTTTGAGACAAACATTTTCATTTTTCGGCATGCCTCGTTGGAGGGCTTTCTTTGGCACTTCAACTTTTTTGGGGAAGAATGTTCTCATTTTGGAGAAATTGATCTTCCCTTGATAGTAGAAGTGTGCCTCCGAAGAGGGCTTTGAAGTGTGCCTCCGAAGAGGGCTTTATTTGTTTCATTTGCCAGGAAGGTTGCATCTCACAGTTAAGTGGATCCACGGAGCAGACGCAAACTACCTAACTGGATGTTTGTTTGCACAAACAATCACAATTAACTAGTAAGGGCCTGGAACCTTCACTTTGGGAAGGTGCCCCTTCGGTGGTTCCACCAACCTTTTTTGTTGAGAGACAAGATTGCATTTTGGCTTTTTTTTGTCTGCTTGCCCATGTCCTTTCACCATATATCCCTCAGCGATTCTTCGTTATCACCTTTAAGTACATGTTCCTTTCTTTTGCAGGTTGTTTGATTTTTCCAGAGAAGTGTACTTCATTGTTAAGTGAATCCACGGGGCAGGCGCAAGCTACTTAACTGGATGTCTGTTTGCACAAACGATCGCAATCAGTTAGCAAGGGCCTGGAACCTTCACTTTGGGAAGGTGCCCCTTCGGTGGAATCACCAACTGTTTGTGAGAAGTACTTCTTATATAGGAATTGAATCTGGAATTTTTGTGGCTTGACATTTGTTTGTTGAGTGATTTGTAGGAATCGCTCGGTCTTGTGATGTGTTGAATAGGTAAGTTTTGCTTTGATAGCCTGCAATATTAAATCGACATTTTAACAACATATTTAAGATATTTGCACATCGAAATGAGACATGCATTTTATAGTAGTAGAGAACACAAGATTTATAGTGGTTCGGCCATGAATTGGGCCTACATCCACTTTATAGTTCTTATTATTGTTTCACACTGATTTTAAATGGCTTACAATACAAGAATGAAACATCCATAATCATTTTACAAATTTAAGCATAGCTTCTAAGTAAAATATAGACGCAAGTGATTGCTGTTCCAGGCTCTTGGAATTGGATCTCCTTCGACAGTTGTGAGCTTGAAAGTGCCATCGAGAAGTTTTTTGCCTATGACATATGGCCCTTCCCAGTTTGGACCAAACAATCCTGTTGCTGTCATGATCCTTTTCAAGACTAGATCCCCAATTTCAAAGCTACGTTGGCGAACTTTAGAATTGAAGTGCCTGGCTATTCTTTGCTGATGAGCTGCAACTCTGAGTTCAGCCTCTTTCCTTCTTTCGTCAAGCAAGTCAAGTGCTTCAAGTTGCAGCTTTTCATTTTCAGTTTGGTTGAAATGAATTCTCCTGTGTGAGGGGACCTTTATTTCCATGGGAATCATTGCTTCTGATCCTTATGCTAATGAAAATGGAGTGTGCCCAGTCGCAGTTTTGTGTGTAGTTCTATACGCCCAAAGTGCTAGTGGCAGCTTATCGACCCAACCACCTTTTGCTTTTTCCAGCTGTTTTTTGATGGTTGATTTGATAATTTTGTTCGCTACTTCCACTTGCCCATTTGCCTACAGATGAGCCACTGCTGAGAAGCTTTTTCGGACCTTGAATCGCTTGCAAAAGTCCTGGAATTCTTCGCTTTCGAATTGGGTACCATTATCTGTGATTATCTTCTGAGGCACACCATACCTGCAAATGATATTTTTATTCACAAAGTTTATCATCTTTTTAGAGGTAATAGTAGCCAATGGTTCAGCTTCAGCCCATTTAGTGAAATAATCAACAGCAACAACAGCATATTTGATTCCGGACTTGGCAATCGGGGAAGGCCCAATGAGATCTATCCCCCAAATGGAGAATGGCCATGGACTGACCATCTGTGTTAGCTCGAAGGAAGGTGCTCTTGGGATTTTTGCAAATCTCTTGCATCTGTCACAATTTCGGGAGTAGCTAGCAGCATCCCGATTAATATCTGGCCAAAAATACCCATAGCGGAGAATTTTCTTTGCAAGAGTTTGGCCACTTGAATGATCCCCACATTCTCCTCCGTGCACTTCAGCTAAAATTGTCTTAGCCTCTTCCTTGGTTACACATCGGAGTAATGGCATCGAGAATCCTTGTCTGTACAAATGGCCGTCTTGAATTACATATCTCGGGGCTTTTCTTAACAGCTTTTGGTGCTCTTTTGAGTTTTCAGGCAGGGAGCCGTTGAGTAGATATTCCTTTATCGGGGGTCATCCATGACTCCTGCTCTTGAGATATAGCCATAATCCAGTCAATATCCATCTCATCAGTACTTGGAGCTGACAAGACTTCCACAGGGACCAATCCCAATAATTGAGCTTCGCCAGAGCTTGAATATTTTGCGAGAGAATCTGCCTTCATGTTCTCTTCCCGGGGTATATGGCTTATTGTATAACGATCAAAATCATCGAGAAGCTCCCAGGCCTTTGACAAGTAAGCAGGCAGATTTCCACCTTTAGTTTGAAACTCTTTCTTGACTTGGCATACAATAAGATGGGAATCACTGAAGATCTGCAATACTTTGATGTTCAGTTCTTTAGCAATCTTTAAACCGACAATAAGAGCTTCATATTCTGCTTCATTATTTGTCGAATGAAATTCTAATCTCAATGCATAGCACAATGACCGCCCTTCGGGGGTTTCAAGCACAACCCCAGCTCCGGAACAATAATCATTTCTTGCACCATCAACATATAATTTCCATCGGATCGGGACGTCATCGGTCATCTCTTCCTCACTGCCACCTTGATCTGTGTATTCTGCAATGAAATCTACTAAAACTTGTCGATTGATTGCTCTTCGGGGATGGTAGGTGATATCGTATTGGCTGAGTTCAATATTCCACTTCAGAAGACGACCCGAAGTTTCAAGGCGAAATAGGACTTGCTTTAGAGGTTGATCAGTGAGGACTTTAATAGGATGAGCCTGGAAATATGGCCTCAACTTTTTGGACACAATTAACAAACAATAGGCGAGCTTTTCCAGCTTTGAATAATTCATCTATACCCCAGTGAATCTTTTGCTGACGTAATAAATCGGGTGTTGAACTTTTGCGTCTTCCTATATCAATGCTGCACCGAGAGCATGAGATGAAACCGCTAAGTATATAAAAAGATCTTCACCATTTCTGGGCTGAGAAAGTACTGGAGGCATTTCCATGTGACGAATCAGTTCATCAAAAGCTTTCTAACATTCAGGAGTCCATTCAAAGTTTTTCTTTCCTTTCTTCAGAGCGTCAAAGAAGGGAATGCATTTATCAGTGACCTTGGAAATAAACTGGCTCAAAGCGCGACTTTCCCGTTGAGGCTTTGCAATTCCTTCTTTGTTCTAGGGGCTTTGACTTCTCTTAAAGTAGTAATCTGAGCAGGATTAGCTTCAATGCCCCTAGCACTCACAATGAATCCCAAGAATTTTCCGGACTCTACCCCGAATGAACATTTCAGAGGATTTAGCTTCATCCCATACTTTCGGAGGACCGTGAACATTTATGCCAAATGATCCATGTGGTCTACTGCCTTCTTCGATTTCACCAACATATCATCAACATATACTTCCATAGTCTTCCCAATCTAGGGTTTGAACATGGAATTAACAAGTCTTTGATAAGTTGCCCCTGCGTTCTTTAGTCCGAAAGGCTTGACTTTATAGAAGTAAAGACCAACATCAGTGATGAAGCTCGTGTCCTTCTGATCTGGCTCATGCATCATGATTTGATTATATCCTGAGTAAGCATCCATAAAAGACAATAATTCATGCCCGGCTGTTCCATCCACCAACTGATCAATCCTGGGCAACGGGAAACAGTCTTTGGGGCATGCTTTGTTCAAGTCTGAAAAGTCAATGCATACTCTCCACGTTCCATTTGCTTTTTTAACCAACACCGGATTAGAGACCCAATTTGGATAAGTGGATTCTCTGATGAAGCCATTTTCCATGAGCCGATCTACTTCTTCCTTTAATGCTGTCGACCTTTCAGGACCCTGGGTTCTTCTTTTCTGCTTTATGTGTGTGAATTTTGGATCAATATTCAAAGCATGCTCTGCGATTTCTGGAGATATTCCACACATGTCGGCATGACTCCAAGCGAATACATCCAGGTTTGCTTTCAAGAATGATATCAGCATATTCTGAACCGTCATACCAAGTTGTGAACCCACATTCAGCACCTTGTTTGGATCATTCGGGTCAACAGGTATTGGCACCATCACTTCCACCGGCACCACTCTACTCTCCCCTGCACTGGATTTCCCGATAGGATGTGGTAGGAAAGTACCTTCGGTTTGTCCTGTTCCGAGACAACTTGTATGGACGACTATTGTTAACGCTGAAAAGTGAACGCTAACACCCGGTGTGTGTAGTAGAATTGTGAAAGCACCACCCGTGTGACTGGAATAAGAAGTAAGCAGTAAAATAGCGAAAAAGCAGTAAAAGACAGCAGTTTATAGTGGTTCGGCTTGAGATCGAGCCTACGTCCACTTTGAATCTCTTTATTACTGAATCCAGTTACAAGACGATACAATACACTTATCAAAACAATACAATTTGATCACAAAGACAATCTCGACTACTAGCTCAAACTTCGATGATGAAACTTGATGAATCCGTGTTGGATGTAAGAAATTCCTCTCGAAGCTTGTTGTAGTGTCTCGAATGTTTGAAGATCTTCAATTGTCGAATGAGTTGAGAGTTCGGCAGAGTAACGATGCTTTGAGAAATGATCAGCCAAAAAGTCCTCTACTCGTTGGAGATGGTGGTGTATTTATAGGGTGGGTTTCTAAGCAGAAGTTTATCACCAAGTGATAGATCGGCTACGACCCAAGGTAGGTCGGCTACGACCCAAGGTAGGTCGTAGATCGTAAGTTGGTGACAGAATAAGGAGTCTGACTTACTTCGGCTGCCTTTGATTCTTCTGCACAAGTTGATAAGTCGCGCATGACTTAGTATAAGTCGTAAGTCGGCAGTGACCTAAAAGATGCGGTATTGCCTTCGTCTCCTTAGGTCGTATGCGATCTAACATAGGCCGTTGATTGCTCTAAGCTGTTATATCCCTTAAGTTGCTAGGTCGCAACTTTCTTTAGATCGTATGTATTTAGGTCGTCCAGACTCTTAAGTCGTAGACTTCTCTTAAGTCGGTAGCCTCTTAGGTCGGCATGGAGTTAACTCGTTAGCTTTCAGGTCGTGGACGACTTAAGCTAAGTCGTGAGTCCTCTTAACTCCTTAGGTCGGTAACTACTTACAGTAGTTAGGTCGGAGCTTCCCTTAAGTCGTGGCATCTCTTAGGTCGGTTAATTGTTAGGTCGGCAACTATTGGGTCGTTAAGTCGTAAGTCCTTTTAGGTCGGCAACTCTTAAGTCGTTATGTCATAGGTCCTAAGTCGCGAACAAAAGAGGATTAACATTTGCCCCTCGAAGTATACGCCTAAGTCGTAGGTCGTGCGCTTCGATTTTCTTAACTCGCTTTTTGGTTAGGTCGGAAGCGACTTAATATAAGTCGTAGGTCGTAGATCGTGGGTCGATTCACATTCCAATGCCCCAGTGTATAAATAGCTTAGGTCGTCTCCTCTTTCACTTCACCTGTTTTATTATTCTGCTCAGCCATTAACGAATATTCGAGCTCTCGAAGACAAATCCCACTACTCGATCATCAGTTATCATCAGTATTACACTGCGTAAGTGAATTCAACTAATATCCAAACGTGATCATCGTTGAATCGAGGATCCCGTGTTCATCGCCCCTAATCTGAGTTTGTTCATCATGCTTTATCACGAGTCATGTCGCATCCGACTCTCGACTTCCTTTAGCCACGATGTCAGTGTGATCCTCGAATTCACTACCGCGTACCAGTTTCACGATGGATTTGGGATGATTTGATGATGTTGTGAGATGCGATTAGGAGACATAACTTAGGGTTTTTGATTCGAGCAGGAGATAGCTTGAAATCCCATCGGAGACGACCCAAAAAAATTCACGATCTAAAATATTCACGATTTAGTACTTTGTTCGGTTCAAGAACCCTTCCGACCTAACTTTCCTACGACCTAATTAGTTTGCGGCATAGACCATAAGTCGCGGCCGAGCTTGGACTTAGAGAAAATAGTGCTGTTCAGACTTGAAGCCTTCATATGTATTACGACTTAAGAGTTACGACTCAACCTGACTCATAGCATATCCTTTAGACCGTGGACCGGCTAGAACTTGAAGAATTTTTGACCCATGCCAAGTCGTGAACGAGTTAGAACTCAAACATATTTTTCACTGTCTTGAACTTCAAGACTTGAATTGCCTGAACTTTGAACTTTGGACTGTTGAACTTTGTTGCATTCTTTTACAGATTATCTATAATTCTAATTACCTGTTATAACATTTACAGAAAACCGGGACGAATATACGGCCACTGACTGCCCACATCGAATGACAGATTAGTTGATAAAGAAAAAATCAAATTAAATGAACTGTATGAATGAAATGCTATACAATAACCAATTCAAGTGAAGTATTAAAGTAAAATCATAATAGTCAACTGAAACTGATTTGTTTGCATTAACACTGCACTTGAGAATTAACATGTTCTGAAATCTTGTAATCGACCGATTGTCAGCTAGTTTAATTCCAGTTATGTTTGCTTTTTTATTTTCATTAGTTTTGCACAACACTTCACACTTTTTGGGAAACGTGCACCTTCACATTTGAACATCCAGTTGATTGTGTAGAATGTCTTCTCAACAAGAAGAAATAGAGCAAGTTGAAGAGACTTTTCCAGTTGCTGTTCCGTTGAATGATCCTCCAGAAAGGGTCTCGACCACTTTGAACTACAGAACCTTTAACCAGTTGTGTACTCAATTCGGAATTGCTTAAGCAGACGCACAACTACTCGGGAAGCCTGATAATGCTGATAGACCTCCTCGTGGTTTTGTTGCGGTAAATCGACAAATGTGCCAGAATGGAGCTATCCCTCCTTTTAATGACTTCTTGCGAACACTTCTTCTACGATTAACCATCTCCCCTTTCTAGCTGCATCCCAATGGATATGCTATCTTAACAGGGTTATGCGTGCTCTTTAGGAGGACACTCGATCGCCTTCCAAGCTTCGACGAAATTTGTTATTTGTGCACTTTCGCTAAAAACAAAGACCATCCTTCCATCACAGTTGTGAGAAGTTCTAGAAACCGTAAGTTGATCATCGGTCTCCTTGACAGTGTTCACAGTTTTCTAAGCCAGTTCTTCTACGTTCGCTGTCCTCCGGGATTTTACACTATCTGGAGAGTAGGAAGTAAGATCGCTTGTCTCTGTTTCTTATGTTTTTTCGAACTTGCCGAAGTCCGAGTTGTCAAGTGTTAACTTTGCCCTTTTTTCTTTTCAGCACTTCCTCCTCCTTCTAGAGATCCCGGTCAAAAGCGACTTTTGAGAGGCTTATGGCGGTGCCAGTTGAAGAGAAGAGTATCCAATTCCTGTTGACAGACGAATTTTTACATCAATTCGGGCTTTTACACTCTTCCCGCTTTACTCAGCCTCGTGAAGTTTCTAATTTTCCAACACAGACATCAGATCCCCCAGCTTCAACGGAAGAGATGGCTCTAAAGGAGCCAACTGCAGACACTGCATTAGTAAAGTGTTCTACTCCTATCGATGTTGCGGGGTCGTCCAACAAGTCAATGCTTTCCCCAGTTATCGAAGAGGAGGAAAATCCTCACATTTCTGAGAAGACGGCCGACATGGAAGTCGAAAAAGAGAGTTCTGCTGGGCATCACAGCGATGATGTTTTTGATAATTTGAGTGATATAATGATAACTTCTCATGAGCTTTTTAAAGATAATATCTCAAAAGCGATCTCTCCCGTTGTTGAAGCGACTTCCTCTTTGAAACAAGCTTTGACACCTTCTACACCAGTCGTCTCCGTTTCCACATTAAAGCGTGGTTTGTAGTTTGACGCACGTAGTTTGCACGCCGCACACACTTAGGATTTTCTCAGCACTTATACGCACTTATCCTCTTTTTTCTGGAAATTTCTAAACTTCATTTCTTTTCCATTTTCAGATTCTCCGATGGGGCGCACTGGTTCATATTATGACAAATTTCAGCGCTATGGAGGCCGCGGAGCTTATTATTTTATGCAATACCTCGATGCCCCGAGGGAAACGGACGAAGAAAGAGCTATTAGGAAAGCTCGAGAGAGGCGGGACTATGAAGAGCGCCGCAAAAGAGAAGATGAACAGCACTATGGGAGTAGGGATGAGCGGTACGACTCTTCCCGCAGAAGTGATGATTCTCAAAAAAGGAAATCTTATGACGACAAGGGGAAGAGTCACATTGTTGACGGTTCTAGCAAGCGGACCAAGCTTAGCGAAAAGGACACGTCTGCAATTTCAGAAAAGATCGATGCTCCCATCTCTCCTAATATCCCGTCTGGCTCTCCTCCTTTAAAGAAGTCTGATATCCAAGCGATCATCAACAGACCCCAGTATCAGGTTAAAGATGGCCCTCCATTGCTTCAAAGCCGATTTCCGAATTGGTGCTTAAAAGGAGTGCGCTTTGACCTAGATTTGGTCCCGATCGATAAGCAAGACATGCTTAAAAGTCTTGATACAGTTAGGCTTAACATTGAGAGGATGTCGCAATGGCAGAAACTCGTTGATGAACTCCAAAGAGTCAACCATATGAATCTTGAAAACATGCTGACCATGGAGAATGATAAGACTGAATGGGCTAAAATTTGCAAGCAGCATGATGCGGAAATGACGAGTATTGCTGATGATAATGCGAGACTTGAGTCCTAGGTTAAAAAACTCAAGGAAGATCTCGTCGCTTCTTCTGCTTTGCAATCTCAGAAAGAAGAAGTGTTTCAAAAACAAGTGCGGGATGCACACGCTGCTCAAAGAGATGCTGAGATGAAATTTGCGGCTGAGCAGTTCGTTGTTGAAGAATACCGCAAAAATAACACTCAGTTGCGGGAAACAGTTAACTCCCAGAACGTGGAGATCGAATTGCTAAAGTCTTGACTTGTTAAAGCTGAGAAAGAGCGTGATGAGGCTGTTGCTGGTCGAGTTGCAGCCATTGCCGAAAAAGAAGCGGCCGAGCAATCGCACGAGGCAACAAAAGCTAACGTCAGCTCTACCTTATTCGACTTTTATTTACACAACGTTCTGGGTCATGGAAGTCTCTCTTTTCTGGGCCCTGAATATGAGATTACTCTGGCAGAGGTGTGGGAAGCCGCAGTTGATATGTTGGGCGGTGCCGGCTATGATGAAGCAGGAGTTGAGGCGCGTTACCTTGACGATGAAGCTTGTGCCGCTCTTGCTAGAGGAAAAGAGCAACTTGCCAGAGCGCGAGCTGAGTCTACAGGAGATGAACACCCGAAAGAGGAAGCTCCTTCAACTGCCCTGTTCATACTTCAACTTCAGCTGACGTCAATATCATAGATTCCAGTGCCCATTCTTCGCTTCCTACTGAAATTGTGACTACTCCTACTAAGGACGAAGCCCTAGAAGATATTGAGGCTGAGAAATTCGAGATTAATTTTACAAAACCGACTTCATCAGGTAACTTTGGCATCGACCCAGATCCAGTAAATCACTTATTCGATTTAACCGAGTTTGATGAACTAATAACTTCTCTTTTCTTGGAGAATACCGATTTTAACTTCTTTTCTTCTGCAGCGGAAGTTCCGAAAGCTATACCAACTTCTCCTTCTCTAGCTGCTATTCCTCCTCCTTCCCAAGTTAATCCTCTTTCTTCTTCTCAACCAGGATCACAAGAAGAGAAAATAGAAGCCCTCAAAGACTTGGATGATCCGGGTGTTTCGCAAGAGAAAAAGATTGGAGGGCTTGAAGAAGGCGAAAAGACCCCGGAGCAAACTAATGATGACGATACAAAACTTTCTGAGTTTCTTAGTCCGGGAAGCGAGTCTTCTTCTAAGAGGAAAGGGAAGCACGCAATGAAGAAGAAGAAAAAGAGCGCTTCGGCTGATGAGAAGAATGTTGAAGAAGATCCAGCTGCTCCTCCTTCTCCTCCGTCCCCGACTCATCCACAACGGCTTTCAAAACTGGTTATCAGGCCGGGAAAGAGTTCCAAGGGTGGTCGGAAGAAGGAATGATACGCTAGGCTCTATGCTTCTTGTTTTGCTTTTTGCATGTATCGACCGGATATTGTGCGGGTACTGGTCCCCGCTTCTTTTTGTAATCTACACAATGTAAAAAAAATTCATAGCATTGAATAAAATAGTTATTTTACTTGTACAAACTTTTTTGTATGTGAGAATACATTTATTTCCCATTGTAATGTAGAATAAATGATTCTTTATTTACTATAATTGATATTGCAGTAAGCTCGTGGTATGATGGTTGAGTGTTGTTTCTATTAATATAGTTATATGCCCCCGTATCACGGCTCACTGCGATATTCTATAGAAACTTGTATTCTTATTTTAGAGAATAATTCTTTCGATTTGAGGAAATACTATTCTGCTTTTAATAGGATACGTTTCGTATTGGAGAAATTTTTACTTTCTCTTTCTTTCTGAAGAACACTTTAACTTTCGGGGATGATCACTTTCATTTGTTAAAAAGTGGATTTTCCTATGCAGTGAAGTGAACTTTCTGAAGAATTTTTTGATTTGTTTAGTGCTTCCGAAGAAGGCTTTGTTTTTGTGCCTCTGAAGAGGGCTTATGTCTGATACTTCAAGCATGGTAAAGTGTGCCTCCGAAGAGGTTTTTTGGTCTCCGAAGAGAAGCGATTTTGGTCTCCGAAGAGAAGCGATTTTGGTCTCCAAGGAGAAGCGATTTGGCATTTCAGCTCTGGTGAAGTGGGCCTCCGAAGAGGAGCATTTTGCACTTCTACACTGGTGAAATGTGCCTCTGAAGAGGGCTTTTTAGCATTTCAGCTCTGGTGAAGTGGGCCTCCGAAGAGGAGCATTTTGCACTTCTACACTGGTGAAATGTGCCTCCGAAGAGGGCTTTTGCTTCCGAAGAGGTCTTGTGATTGCCTGGAAGTTACTTTCTCATGGTTGAATGGATCCACGGGGCGGACGCAAGTTGCTAGATTGGATGTTCGTTTGCACAAACGATCGCAATTAACTAACAAGGGCCCTGTTCCTTCAGCTTGGGAAGGTGACCCTCCGGTGGTTCCACCAATCTTTTTTGATTGAGGAAAGCACTTTCATTTTTTGGCGTGCCTCGTTAGAGGGCTTTATCGGCTTCCGAAGAGGAACCTTGGTGGATTGGTGTGCCAGGAGGGTTGCGTCTCAGAGGCGATTGGATCCACGGGACGGACGCAAGCTGTCTGATCGAATGCATCACGACCAGTTAGCAAGGGTCCTATTCCTTCTACTTGGGAAGGTGTCCCTTTTGTGGATCTACCGGCCTTCTTATTGAGAGGCATACCTCCTTTTGGCTGCTTCTATGTTTGCCGGCCCATGTTTCCTCATCATCTGCTAATCAGCGATCCTTTATTATTGTTTCCAAGCGCATCTTCCTTTCTTTTGCAAGTAAATTGCTTTATCCGAAGAAGTAGACTTCACTGTTAAGTGACTCCATAGGGTAAACGCAAGTTACTTGGTTGGATGTCTTTTTATATTGACGACCGCAACCAGTTAACGAGTGCTTGACACAGTGGCGTCGCCAACTTTTTATGTGAAGTTCCTCTTGTATGGGATTTGAGTCTGGAATTTTTGTTGCTTGGTATTTGCTTAATAAGTGATTTGTAGGGCTCGCTTGGCTTTGCGATGGGTGAGCTTCGCTTTAATGACCTGCAATATTAGATCGACATTTTAGCAATACATTTAGAGTATTTGCACATCGAAATATAACAGGCATTTTGTAACAGAAAACACAGAATTCATAGTTTTTCATTATTCAATCATACTGATTTCTTAGCGGTTTACAATGGAAAAGTTACACATCCATTATCATTTTACAAATTTAAGCAATGCTGTTAAGTGAAAAATGGATGCTAGTGATTGTTGTTTTAGAATCTCCGGGCTGACTTTCCATTTGCACTAGATTCATTGCTTTGGATTTATATGCCAGAGAAAGTGAAAGATGCCCCAGTCGTAGTTTTGTGGACAATTAGCAGTCGTCCCAACTTCTGCCTGTTGGGTGTGGACCTCTTGTGACAACATTAATGACAAGCTTTTCTGAATCTTGCACTGTAGTGTTGTTGCGAGAATCGGATTGATGGGTAGGACGTTATTGACCCCGAGTGGATGAGGTTGGATCGACTCCGCTTCTCTTAACGTATTGTTGGAGTTTACCCAGCTTCAGCAATTCTTCAATTACATTTTTTAACTGGCGACATTGGTCAGTGTCATGGCCAGGTTGATTGTGAAATTGACAGAATTTTCCATTACGCACTGCACCTCTCTTCATCTCAGGTGGCTTAGGATACCTGACAACATCCTTTGTTGCGAAAAGGATATTTCTTGGTGTATCAGTTAAAGGAGTAAAATCTGAAAGATCGAAGCGGCGGAGTTTCTTCTCATTCCCATGATTCTATCCTCCGTCGTTTTCCCTTTTCTGATTCTCAGAATTTCTTCTGTTAGAAGCAAGATCATTATTGTTGTCCTTAGCAACTATTACTTTTGCTGAGGCGGAAAGGTTTTCCAGGCGCATGAATGTTTGCGCCAAAAATGGTCACAAACCCCGAATGTTGTGAAAGCACCAGTGTATGAATACAAATCAGCAATATTCAAACACAAATCTCAGATCTAAACAAAACAACAAACAGCAATCCAGAAATAATGAACAAAAACGCGAGATTTATAGTGGTTCGGCTATCTCCGGCCTACGTCCACTCCAAAGTTTTTATCTTTTATTGATCGATGCTTGAAGATTACAATTTCCTATCGCGTAGTACAATGGATTTTATGATTATAATCTGAATCTAAGGCAGCAATGGTGATCTGGAGTAAATCTGGCAGAGTCCGGGCGCTCTTTAGCTCTCAAAATTGTCCGACCTCTTTTCTGAATGACCAGGGGCTCTATTTATAGGTGTAGGAGGCTGATATTTTGCCTAAATTGAGGGGAGACCAGTTCTGGCACGTGAGGGGGCCCACATGGCCGAAATCTGGAGATCCGGGCCCACTTTGGGATCGATTCGACCCTTGGTTCGAATCGATCGAGAAAGTGTCCAATCGAGCTGAAATTTGGTGTGAACATTCTTCATCATGTGTTTAAGCTTCTGTGAAAATTTCATGGCATTTGAACTTGTAGATCTCGAGTTATGATCGATTCAAGGTCGCTTTTCTGGTTGCAGTGCTCTGTTCGAATCGATTACGTTCGAATCGATTGCTTCGAATCGATCCAAGCATGCGCTTCTGTGATGACGTGGTGCGCCTCCTTCGAATCGATCCGACTTCCATGCCGAGTTGACTGGGTCGAATCCTAGTTTTTAGCTGTTGTGACTTAGTGGATTCGAGGGATTCAACCATATCATGGATTCGAACTGAGACTCGTTCGTATCCATCCATTCGTGTTGCTCCGGCTATTTCCTTCGTATCGATCGACTTGAATACGATCGATACGAACATTATCCCTAAGTCCTTCGTATCCATACGCATTTGTCCTTCCTTCGTATCAATTCTAGCTACGATCGATACGAAATGTATCATAAATCCTTGCCTTCTTATCGATACGAAGCTACTAATCCAAGTCCATGCCGGTCGATACGAAGGGTATCGATTCGAACAAACCTCCGCATGCTTGTTTAACAACCTGGGTGTGTTTCCATCGAGTCGAACCTGTGCCAATCGATACGAACGGTATCGAATCGAAGTCCTTACTTTATGGTCGTTACGAAACGTATCGATTCGAACCACCATCCTCTTGATCGGTGCGAAGCACATCGATTCGAACCATTCCCTGTACATCGTAATCCATCCATATCTCCTTCATATGAACTCCGATTATCCTGAAATTTGAAACGTAGCCTATCCTAGTCCCCATCATCATCTCCAATCGATTCCGTACTGATCGGAGCCCGGTCAAATTTTGACGACATCCATCGCAGCCTTGTTTCCAATCGACTTCCAATCCTGATATCCATCCTTTCCTGTCGATTTGTTTGATATTCCGGCTTTGACCAAAAAGCGGGATAACATTTGCCCCCCAAAACAGGCCTTCTGACAAGAAGGCGTGTTTTGAATAATTCTGTATCTGATATCCAAAGTCCATAGCCAATCCCATGTCCATCCGAACTCGAAGATCGAGCCTTTGATCCATTCTTATCCAATAGCCAACAGCCGAACCCAGGACCTCTCCGGGTCGTTATCCAAATCCATAACCTCTTTGGACTCTTGCCAAGCGCAATCCCCACTCGACGACCGTGGTCCAGTGTCCCTGGACGTTGAGCTAACCTCTTCGGGTTCTTGCCAAGCGCAATCCACACCTGACGACCGTGGTCCAGTGTCCATGGACGTTGAGCTAACCCCTCCGGGTTCTTGCCAAGCGCAATCCACACCTGACGACCGTGGTCCAGTGTCCCTGGACGTTGAGCTAACCTCTCCGGGTTCTTGCCAAGCGCAATCCACACCTGACGACCGTGGTCCAATGTCCCTGGACGTAAGTAATGCCATGGCTTAAGTCCTAAGCCGAATCCTGGTCGCTCCGGACCCTTGTAGAGCATAGTCCATACTCAACGACGTGAAACAATAATCGATAGTAGGGGGCCTAAGTCCTAGGCCAAATCTTGGTCACTCCGGACCCTTGCCGAGCATAGTCCATACTCGACAACCTGAAATGATAACCGATAATATAGGGCCTAAATCCTAGGCCGAATCCTGGTCTCTCTGGACCCTTGCCGAGCATAGTCCATACTCGACGACCGTTTATCAAAAACTAAAAAGAATCCAATCAAAATCCAATCCAAAATCCAAATCAAATCCGAAAACAAAAACCAGTCATCCGAACGAAAATCAAAAACAGAAAGCAAACAAAAACCAGGAGTTCAATCCAAACTCCAAAACCAAACCAGAAAACCAAGTGTCCAATCAAAACAAAAGACAGATTTCGCAAACCATGGCTTTGCGGTTTATCATCATCCAGAGCATGCCTAGGGGCTATCTCCGTCCCTATACATGTGTAAATGACTTGGTTGCTCGCCAATGGTTTGTTACTAATTTCATATTATCCTGGTCAATGGATAACCAATCGACCATCATTCCTGGGCCTCATGCCATCATGGCTTGAGGTGGGCGGTGGTTGCTCCTGCTCCACCGCTGCATTCCGAGCCCCAACATACTGCGTCAATTGTGCATTCCTCACATGCTCCTCAATTATGTCCTTTAGGTGCCTGCAGCTGTTGGTATCATGCCCGTCCAAATCGTGGAAGAGACAATGCTTTCCTGATGCCCTTTCTCGTTCAGAAGGTTCTCTCCTAGCCGGCCTCCGGTAAGGAAGGCGACTCCGGGTTTCCATGTATATCTGCTCCTGTGTCTCGTTTAATCCTGTGTATGTGGAAAACTTTGGATCCTTCCATCGCTTCCCGGCTTTTCCTGAATCGTCGTCTGGCTTCCTTTTTCCTTTGTCTTTATCCGAGCTTCCGTTGGATGGTCCTCCACCCCCAGTCACATTCACCTCCTTTAACTTTAAATCAGTACATGCGTCTTCTTGCCGAAGGAACCTTTCAGCTTCATGGAAGAATTCCCCAAGATCCAGTGGTGGGTCTCGTACTAAAGATACCTTAAAATCTGAATCCTCTCTGACTCCCGATACTGCCGCCATCAAAACCATCGATGGATCCGGCCGATCCACCGAAGCAACCACCGCATTAAATCGAGTTAAAAATTCTCTAAGCGATTCATCCGTTCTTTGCTTTACCGATGTTAACGTCATCACGTTCTTAGGTCTTTTGATATGAACCCAAAACTGTCCCAAAAACCTGTCCACCAATTCCCTCCAAGTCCTGATAGATCCTTCTTCCAGCTGCCTAAACCACATTGCCGCTAGATCTGTTAAGTATAAAGGGAAACATCTGGCCATCACTTCCTCCGATGCCCCCAGCACTTCCATGTGCCTAGTGTATCTCATTACGTGATCAGTCGGGTCAGCCTTGCCATTATATACTTCCACACTAGGTAACTTGAACTTAGGTGGATTCTGAGCTACCCTGATTTGCCGAGCGAATGGACTCCTGTTCACGCCTTCCAAATCTCTATTGGTCAAACCTCCACGCATAGTCTTCTTAATGATTTCCACTAATCCAGCATTGCCTGTTAGGGGTTGCCCCCCATGCTCCCGAGGGAACTCCGGCACATATTCTTCATGTGGCTCATTAGCCGCAACGTTGGCTCTAGCCTGCTGAACTCCTTCCAAAGGTCCTTCTGCGTTGGATCCTGTGGGCCTGCCCCCAAGCCCTTGTTGATTGCCTTCCGGTTCTGTATTCTGTCCTCCATTGGGTTCTGCAACCCTAGTTCCTTGTTCCACATTTGCAGTCGCTATAGTTGGTCCAAGGTTCTGTGTTCCTGCAGCTCTCATCTGCTCGAAGAATGCATCATATCCTGTTGACTCTTCAGCAACCTCTCATGTAATGAATTTGCCATAGCTTCCATTTCGTCTCTGGTAATGTAAATCGAAGCTTGTCCTTCTCCAGCTCCGGAGGATACCTCTTGACTTCCTCCATGTTGGCTTCTCTCAGCTCTTTGTCTTGTTTGTCGAGTCATTGTAGAGTCAAATCCGAATCCTTAAAATTCCAAATCTAAACTTTGAATATGGTGTAGCGGGTGCTAGTCCCTCTTAATGAAAGCACCGAAGTGTTTGCGCCAAAAATTGTCACAAACCCCGAATGTTGTGAAAGCACCAGTGTATGAATACAAATCAGCAATATTCAAACACAAATCTCAGATCTAAACAAACAACAAACAGCAATCCAGAAATAATGAACAAAAACGCGAGATTTATAGTGGTTCGGCTATCTCCGGCCTACGTCCACTCCAAATTTTTTATCTTTTATTGATCGATGCTTGAAGATTACAATTTCC
The DNA here is from genome assembly GCA_030737815.1 of Allium fistulosum. Classification (NCBI taxonomy): domain Eukaryota; kingdom Viridiplantae; phylum Streptophyta; class Magnoliopsida; order Asparagales; family Amaryllidaceae; genus Allium; species Allium fistulosum. Next base: position 727,954,922 of record CM060902.1, on the reverse strand, counting down.
TATCGCGTAGTACAACGGATTATATGATTATAATCTGAATCTAAGGCAGCAATGGTGATCTGGAGTAAATCTGGCAGAGTCCGGGCGCTCTTTAGCTCTCAAAATTGTCCGACCTCTTTTCTGAATGACCAGGGGCTCTATTTATAGGTGTAGGAGGCTGATATTTCGCCTAAATTGAGGGGAGACCAGTTCTGGCACGTGTGGGGGCCCACATGGCCGAAATCTGGAGATCCGGGCCCACTTTGGGATCGATTCGACCCTTGGTTCGAATCGATCAAGAAAGTGTCCAATCGAGCTGAAATTTGGTGTGAACATTCTTCATCATGTGTTTAAGCTTCTGTGAAAATTTCATGGCATTTGGACTTGTAGATCTCGAGTTATGATCGATTCAAGGTCACTATTCTGGTTGCAGTGCTCTGTTCGAATCGATTACGTTCGAATCGATTGCTTCGAATCGATCCAAGCATGCGCTTCTGTGATGACGTGGTGCGCCTCCTTCGAATCGATCCGACTTCCATGCCGAGTTGACTGGGTCGAATCCTAGTTTTTAGCTGTTGTGACTTAGTGGATTCGAGGGATTCAACCATATCATGGATTCGAACTGAGACTCGTTCGTATCCATCCATTCGTGTTGCTCCGGCTATTTCCTTCGTATCGATCGACTTGAATACGATCGATACGAACATTATCCCTAAGTCCTTTGTATCCATACGCATCTGTCCTTCCTTCGTATCAATTCTAGCTATGATCGATACGAAATTTATCATAAATCCTTGCCTTCTTATCGATACGAAGCTACTAATCCAAGTCCATGCCGGTCGATACGAAGGGTATCGATTCGAACAAACCTCCGCATGCTTGTTTAACAACCTGGGTGTGTTGCCATCGAGTCGAACCTATGCCAATCGATACGAATGGTATCGAATCGAAGTCCTTACTTTATGGTCGATACGAAACGTATCGATTCGAACCACCATCCTCTTGATCGATGCGAAGCACATCGATTCGAACCATTCCCTGTACATCGTAATCCATCCATATCTCCTTCATATGAACTCCGATTATCCTGAAATTTGAAACGTAGCCTATCCTAGTCCCCATCATCATCTCCAATCGATTCCGTCCTGATCGGATCCCGGTCAAATTTTGACGACATCCATCGCAGCCTTGTTTCCAATCGACTTCCAATCCTGATATCCATCCTTTCCTATCGATTTGTTTGATATTCCGGCTTTGACCAAAAAGCGGGATAACAATGAATTCATCGGCCTTTTTATAAAACTTCTCAACGGAATTTGGTTCCTTCATTTTTAGCCATTTTCCAAATTCACTCGATTTATTGATGGCTCGCACCAAGTAGGTCAGGATCATACGCGGTTCTACATTATCCACTTCGGCTACAGCTATATTGAAACGGCTTAAGAAAGATTTGATTGATTCTCCGGGAGCTTGTTCAAGACTAGACAGTGACATTATATCCTTAGCTTTTGAAGCATACAATCTGAACTGTTCTTTAAACTTTTGCGTCAAGTCGGAGAATTGATCTATTGACCGAATTGGAAGCTTTGTGAACCAAAGTAAGGCCACACCTTCCAAGTACACTGGAAAGTATCGACACTTAATCTCGTCTGACGCTCTTGCACCGGCCATATGCCAATCGTACTTGTATAGGAAATGATTAGGGTCACTCGTTCCCCTATAGGCTTGGATAGTAGGAGGTGCAAATTTCCTTGGAAATTCCGCTTTTAGGATCCTTTCAGTAAATGGAGTTCTACTTGGTGCAAATCCCCAGTCACTCTCATTCTCTTCCCTCTACATGCTCTCTTTCATGATGCAGCCAACCATTTCAGACAGGTACTCTTTATTGTTCAAAGACATCTCCGGGCAGGCATCAGTACTTCTCTCGGAAGCTTGCCTGGGCACATGTTCACGATAAGTTGGCTGCGGCATAGAACCCTCGGCTTGGAAAGGTGGCATTTCAGGAAAGGTTGTTTGATGGTTTTCTGGTTGACGATTTGCCCCGAGCAGAGCAGTTAATCTATCCATCATCAAAGCGTTTTGAGCTTCAATTTGTTGGTATAATCCAGAAACTGCGTCATCCAATTCAGCCTTGGTGACTCCAACGGTAGGAGTTGCTTGGTCTGCTGTTGGGGAAGCGGAAGTCCCTTCATGAGCATTTCTGGATCTGATAGGTCTACCTCTTCTTCCAAGAGCCATTATTTCAGATCAACTTCTGGTTTTTAAGAGAGGTTCTTTTTATGAGTCTTTGCGAAGCAATGGTGAAAATCTTCCTGAGTTCAATTCTTAGTGAAAGCACCAAAATGTTAACGTTGAAAAGTGAACGCTAACACCCGGTGTGTGTAGTAGAATTGTGAAAGCACCACCCGTGTGACGGGAACAAGAAGTAAGCAGTAAAATAGCGAAAAAGCAGTAAAAGACAGCAGTTTATAGTGGTTCGGCTTGAGATCGAGCCTACGTCCACTTTGAATCTCTTTATTACTGAATCTGGTTACAAGACGATACAATACACTTATCAAAACAATACAATTTGATCACAAAGACAATCTCGACTACTAGCTCAAACTTCGATGATGAAACTTGATGAATCCGTGTTGGATGTAAGAAATTCCTCTCGAAGCTTGTTGTAGTGTCTCGAATGTTTGAAGATCTTCAATTGTCGAATGAGTTGAGAGTTCGGTAGAGTAACGATGCTTTGAGAAATGATCGGCCAAAAAGTCCTCTACTCGTTGGAGATGGTGGTGTATTTATAGGGTAGGTTTCTGAGCAGAAGTTTATCACCAAGTGATAGATCGGCTATGACCCAAGATAGGTCGGCTACGAAACAAGGTAGGTCGTAGATCGTAAGTTGGTGACAGAATAAGGAGTCTGACTTACTTCGGCTGCCTTTGATTCTTCTTCACAAGTTGATAAGTCGCGCATGACTTAGTATAAGTCGTAAGTCGGCAGCGACCTAAAAGATGCGGTATTGCCTTCGTCTCCTTAGGTCGTATGCGATCTAACATAGGCCGTTGATTGCTCTAAGCTGTTATATCCCTTAAGTTGCTAGGTCGCAACTTTCTTTAGATTGTATGTATTTAGGTCGTCCAGACTCTTAAGTCGTAGACTTCTCTTAAGTCGGTAGCCTCTTAGGTCGGCATGGAGTTAACTCGTTAGCTTTCAGGTCGTGGACGACTTAAGCTAAGTCGTGAGTCCTCTTAACTCCTTAGGTCGGTAACTACTTACAGTAGTTAGGTCGGAGCTTCCCTTAAGTCGTGGCATCTCTTAGGTCGGTTAATTGTTAGGTCGGCATCTATTGGGTCGTTAAGTCGTAAGTCCTTTTAGGTCGGCAACTCTTAAGTCGTTATGTCGTAGGTCCTAAGTCGCGAACAAAAGAGGATTAACAACTATTTGACATTGGATTTCTAAGACGTACATTGGCTTTTAAAAACGTACATCTGTTTGGTGCCGAAGAAGGCAACTTCTCTTAGCTTAACACCCTTCCTTGAGACGTACGAGCTCAAGGGTTGTATTTTTGTGGAAGGCAATTAGTAGGCAACGGAAATGGCAATGTGGCATTCAAAGATGATGTGATATGTGAAAGGTAATCGATACCTCTTTGGCCTCACTTCCGGGAAAATGACTGAAAGGGAGATAGAAGCAGCAAGGCAAATAGGTCGCTCCATTAGGAGATGTCATCACTCTTCTAGATATATCTTTACACGCTATGACGTCGTGTATCTGATTATTGTTGTGTATGCTTGTGGCCATGGATTATAGGTCTGTAATGACCATAGTGATGACATATTCGGTATTATCCAGGTATTGGTAGGCCAGTCTTGTTTTGGTTTAGGCGTCTAGTATCTCGACCCTAGATGCATCCCTCTAGAGGTGTACCGAGATTTGGTTCGGAAAGGTAGTCCCTTTACCTAGTCATTTGTATGGAAATCCAAAATCCAATATGTTCCTACCATTTTGTTTGTAAACCTATTATGCTGGAATTTAATAATGTAACAATTTCAACTATTTAATTTATTATGTGTGCAATAGACACTATTATAATATAAGAGAATTCGATATGAAATGTTTTGGTTATCGTAAGGTAAAAACCTTGTCGGTATTTATTTGTGACTCGGTCATATGACATAACTTTTTTTTTTGATAAAGGAAATGTTTTGATAAATTTATAAATTCAGTTGAGGTGTGTTTTCTCATGCTGGTTTACCAGACTGATCCGGGCATTCTTCCCTTTCAATGCCCAGGTTAGACCGAGTATATTTATAGGTTCAGATTTGGTGCTTTTGGAGCTTCAGCAGGCGAGCTGGAGATCTTCATGTTGTATACACATATCTGTTTATTTTTCTGCTGCTTTGCATTGTTGTTGTTGTAAATTATCAGCATTTGTGAGGACAGGTTATTATAACTATCCAAGCTGATGATTACTTATTGTGTACTCTGATATTGATTTATGTATATTACAGTTTCTCTTTGTAAAGATTATTGATCTATATTATATGATATTCTGCTGTGATGTGAGGTTCTGTATTGTTTCGGTTTCGCTTCTCTCTTCTTCTTCTCTTCTCTTCTTCTTTCTTCTCTCTTTCTTCTCACCCTCTCTTTTCTTTCTCATGATCATCTGCAATCGGTGCGCTCTGGGTCAGACACGCGTGGTTTTGTGTCGGATTCAGAGGGTGCCGAGTGCGGGTCGTCACAGTGTGGTATCAGAGCTTAGGTTTAGTATAATCCTGGGCTTGGATGTGTACTCAGTATAGATAGGGTCAGTAGCGCCCTAGATTGAGTTTGAGTGTATAATATATATGAGCGCGTATTTGTTAGTGATATAAAAATGATTTTTATTGTGTTGATTGAGCCGTTGAGTGGCTTATGGGTTCTGATCATTGCGTCTAGCTAACGTTATCGATAGGGATTTCTAAACACTTCAACCATGAGATTGGACACAATATTGTTTTCGAAATTTGGTAAATGAAATAATTTTACCATGATTATATTTTATATAGTAGTATATAAGCTTTTTCGTTGTTAGCGAATGGTAATATTTGATTATTATCATTTGTTATTTGTTGTGTTTAAATAAAAAAAGTAGTTATTATTATGAATCTAAAAAAAGATAAACAAAAAGAAGTTGAAATGGATCTTATATAAGTAAATCGAATAAGAAGTGAAATTTTATAAGTATAAATTTATAAATGTGATTTATAAATAAATGGGTTTTAAATGAATATAAAGCAAAGAATTAGCTATAGTTGCTGGGAAATAATAAGGGTGATGACTGCAGCATCATTGGTATCATTTTCGAGTTTCTATTTGATTGATTTGCTACCATTAGTAAATTGAAAATTTAAGTTCTGTGTGATAAACAAATTTGAATTTAAAATCCAAGTTTGAAATTGATAAATATAAGTGAAATGAGTTTGAACTTATAATTGGAGTTAGTATAAATAAGAAATTTTAATTTGAGATATGAAATTAAAATTTAACTTAAGTAAAGTTAAATAAATTTGAGTTAGTATAATAAAATATATGATTTGAAATTTAACTAAAGAAAAGTTAAATAAATCTAATTGAATTTGAAATGAATCAAATAAAAATGAATATACACTTACGATGTAAAGTGATCATATAATTATAATTTGAAATAGTAGCATGTGAATGAAGTAAACTTAAGTAAATATTCACGAATCTTAAGTAAACAAGTTTGTATAACTTATAAAATTTGAGAAATAATCAATTGAAACAAAATTTAAATTTGTTGAGTATGAATGTTAAGAAATGAGAATCTGAATTTGAATTATAAGTTGGGATTAAAGTTAAGTAATATAAAATGAAGTTTGGAAAAAAATCTAACTTAAGTGATGTTGAATGAAGTTGAAATTGATATTAACAATGAATTAATAAAGTAAGTTAATAAGTTGAAGTGATGAATATGAATATAAACTTGAGTTATTAAATGAAATTCAACTTAAGTTACAAAATGAATTAAATTGAACTAATTAAATAAATTCGTTAAGTGAATATGTGACGACCGCCCATGACTCCTGCACTAAACATAGAAATAGTGCGCTGAAAAGTGTGCCAGGCAGCCATGGATGATTGTCAGAGGTAAGTTAAAACAGCAGAATCTGTCGTATTACTCACAGCGCATGGATAAAATACAATAGAGAATATATATAGTGAAGCTTCACAAAATAGAATCTCATCAATTAAGCTTCATAATAGTTGAATATAAACATCTGAATAGTCAATACATCAAGCCTCACTACATATCACTCAGAGAATTATACAAGCAGCGGAACATCTAGTACATATAGTAAGAAAATAATATGTAAACCTCCAGCTCGTCTTCGTCATCAGCATCGTCGGTTACTAAGAACAGCACCTGTCACCTGCTACCTAGTCTGCCAATCCCAAAATGGATGAACAGCCCAAGGTAATAAGAGTTGAACATAAAACCTTGAGTCAGACAACAGTCTTAGTGAGCGGTAAATTAACTAACAACATACCAAAAGAGCATAAAGGTAAAAGGAATAGGAACCAACCCTCCCACTCCACCTCTTTCTACAGTGATAGCCCCCAGACACACTAAGCAGAAGTAAACGTAGCAAATCAGACATTTAAAGTAGAGCAATTATCACTCGAGTCAAGGTCGATGTTTTCCAAGTACAAACCCCCAAGGCCTAAACCAAGATCAGATAAGCACCCAGAAAGCATCGTTCTTGAGACCGAATGACGATACAACCAAACATCCATGACTCTGGCTATCACTGTTATCATTGCTTCGATACCACCGTTAATTGAATGACCGGCACATTCTTTCAGCCGTCCGTCAAGGGTTAATGGTAACCCCGGTTCTAAACAAAACTCTGCACGTCATCGCAGCCCGTACCTAGGACTATCAAATCTTCCCAGAGTACTCGACTACCAACTGTAGTCTTTTGGGACTATCGAATCTGCCCAGCGTACTCTTGCTTTAAGCCTGCTAGAACCTTCAACAACGATGTAATCTCAGCCTTCTAGTCATCCTCCTCGACGACTTTTCTCATACTAGCTCAAGCGCCTCTCGAGCCAACCATTATCCTTAAACTCGAACCATTTCACCGAGTCATCAACATGCTTGGAATGATCCGTCTGGATTAAACCAAGGCTATCTCACATCATGCCTCGCTTCATCTCATCATAGCAAAGCCTCATCTCAACATCATCATCAAATCTATCCATATGAGCTTTATCATCCACGTCATATGCCACGAGCATCTTTTCTTATTCAAGAGCCTTTCCCTTAGCTTTTGAATCATCTTCGACCAACTTGTCCAAATCAAATCATCAATCAACTAATTTATAACAATCAATCAAGTCAATCATTAATCCAAGTAATCAAGCATTCAAACATGATCTAATAAACAATTATAACAATAATGGCAATCTTGTAAATAAAGAGTCCAAATCTAACAAGCATGAATCATGAGCAATATCTCTACAACTTGATGAATGAACTTGCATAGGTTAACATGTAGTAAAATGGATGTCAAATCATCATGAACAATAGATCTATACTTAAGTTTAAGAAAAATGCATGGAAATCACTATCTTAACACAAAATCAAGCTACCAATCCGATATTCTACTTTGGATCCGTGTGAGAGATAACCACCACTCACCAAATCACCTAAACACCTTAAAAGCAACACACTTCAGATCTGGACAGCGAAGGATCTAGCTCGATTCTCCAAAACTCCGCTTCAAACGATGAAATCTCTCTTCGATGGATGTAGATCTTCAATCTAAGCTCTTGGATCTTCGATTTGATCTTCGATTTGGATGGAAGGAAGCACAAGATTAAAGTGGAGAAAAGAAGTGAAGAAGTGTTGAACTCGAGCTCTCAAAATGGCAGCACTTCATCGCTTCAAAATCCGGATCCCAAAAAGTGAAGCAAGGACCGTGTATTTATAGGCTGAACCATAAGTCGTTCGCCCCTTAAGTCGTCCACGACTTATGAGAACCCCACGACCTACGACTTACGACTTAGCAAATCCTACGACTTAACTTCATAAGCCCTCATGCGACCTACGACCTAACACACTTATGCGGCTTAGCGACTTAACGCTACACGACTTAACTGTAACGCAAGTGCGCGACTCAAAGACCCAACGACCTAAGCCTTAACACTAATGCACGACTTACGACCTAACTGAGATGCGACTTAACGACTCAACACCCTCGCGACTTAGCGACTCATCCAAGGTCGCGACCTAACTAAACACAGGGTCTTTCGACCTAACACCTAAGTCGTCTGGACGACCTAACTACTCATAACTGCTAAACTTAGGTCGCTCATGACCTAACTAAGCACAGCACCCTATAGGTCGCTCACGACCTAACTACAACAACTCCTTAAGTTGTTAGCTCGCCCAGTCTTCCTAGGTCGCCACTCCTATGCCGCTAACCCCTAGGTCGGAAACCTTCTTAGGTCGGTCAACTTCTTAGGTCGGTCCATTTCTTAAGTCGCTAACTTCCTATAGGTCGCTCCAATCTATTAAGTCGTCCCAAACTACTCTACGACCTAAGCTACCACCCAACCCAACTTCCGGACGACCTAACTTCTACACGACTTAACCCTGGATGATTCAAGCTCTGGTCGACTTAAACTCTAAACGATCTAACTCTGGACGTTCTAACAACACTCACGACCTAATGACAACAATTTTTACGAATCTTTCGATACGTAAAATATGGGTCGTTACAGAATATGAGTTGAAATATTATTTGTTAGGATTAAATGTAACTTAAGCTAATAAGTGATAATAACATTCAAGAAAATATACTAAGTGAAGAATGAATGAAAATGAAATTGAAATTAAATGACTTGAATGTGAACAAATTAAAGTTAATGAATGTGAATGTAAATGAATATGATTATAATTGAATATGTAAGTCAATAAGATTTAATTCGAATGAAAATTAATGTGAATAAGGTGATTGTTAACTAACGTGAATAATGGAAGTAAAATACATTGAATGATTAATGAATTTGATGTTAATAAGTTGTATGTAAATGAAAGGAATTGATTGTGAATAGAATTGAAACAAATCAAATAAATGTGAACAAATTAATTGTTAGCTAATTTAATATAAATTCTTTAATGGTTAATGAAACTGAAAGTTAAATAATTGAATTCAAAGTGAAAGTAAATATGAATTGAATCTAAAGTGAATGTAGCTAAATTGAATTCAATCTAAATTGAATATAATCAATTGTGATTAATGAATGTGATTAAATTGAAAACAAAATCAAGTAATTCTTAATAAAATTTGGAATGAATGTTGATTTGGTTATGAACCAATTTGGTTGTAAATTTGTTGGTGGTTGTTAGTTGGATGTTAGTTGTTTGATGATTGCGTATGTTGCATATGTTTCATTTCCATATGATAGTTGTATAGCATATGTTATATATGTTGATATTACTTTCCATATATGTGTTCTCATATGGTTTATTGAGTGTTTAGTAGGTACGGATGGCGTTTACTTCGCATTTGGAGATCACTTTCACGCTATATTAGCAGTATATGCTTGCTAAATGATATATAAGGTACATATCTCGGATTACATATCGTACTTTTATAATTTTTATCCCTACAAGATGCCTCATCCTCGAAGATGAGATGTATATCTTTGATATATATTTATATATTGTGATTTTTCCGGATCGAACAATGCAAAGAAGATGATGGCGAATTTTTTTGAAAATTTAAGGCGTTAGAAATTTTTTGAAATTTCGGAAAATTTTTTATAACTAAAAATTTTGATTTTGAGTTATAAATTGAAATGATATTAGTTGATTTTTGAAAGAGTATTAGTAAATAACTAAGTACGAATTTAGAAACTTAAGAAAAGTTTTTATAAAAGTGTAATAACGAAGTTGTGACTAATTGATTTTGAAAAGTTAAACACTTAAAAGAATTTGATCATCTATTTCAACTGAATTGTTTTGAAAGTTAATGGAGTTATAGCATCTTTTCTTACTTAGTAATTTCGGGTACGAAATTCTTTTAAGAGGGTAAGAATGTAACGACCCAGTTTTTCAGTCGTTTGAATTTAAAATATTTAATCGATTTTAAATATTTAAAAGTGAATTTTTATAAGTTGAATAACTTATATTTCAAATATAATAATTTATTTGGATAATTAAATTGTTTAATTTAATATTTGAAATTGTGTAAATAATTGAAATTTGAATTTAATGTGAATGAAAATAATTTATAACGTTGTTTTATATTCTATTTGAGTTAGAATATAATTAGTAAACTTTTAAGATTGAATTAAAAAGTTAATTTATAGAAATTGGAAATTTTAATATTTAATTAACGTATAAAAATAGCCATTTTTCACACTGTCTCGAATTTCGATGAAACTAGTTTCATAGGATCCATAATATTATATTATTATAGGATTTCAAATTTCATGTCAATCGGACTTACGGTTTGATCGTGGGAAGCTAAAAGGCATAGAAATTTATTTAAGTAAATTTTAATTAAAATAACTCGATTCGAAAACATGTCTTCCAAATACGATGGAATTGGCCTCCGGTATATATTCCATTGTGTTCAGAATAGGGGTAAAACATTATAAACGCCAGGCGGCACGCTTCATTTGGTGTTCGAAATATTTTCGGATGAATAGTGTTTTGAAATTGTCTATATAAGGACGTCATTTTCCCAAACCCTAGCCAATTTAGGGCCAGCCGCCTCTAACAAATTCAATGGCCAAAAATAGTCTTTTTTCTTCCTCGATTATTGATCAATCCATCCACTTTCATCGAAATCTTTCAACTACAATACAGTAGAGCTCGCCAAGCTCTATAATCTCAACGGCTATGATCGCCTGAAACGAAGTGGATGGACGGAATTTTGGCTCTGTTCATGTTGCGTTCGTGGGCCATTTTCTGGTGAAATACTCGACCAGATCTGGTGAGATCGTGGGCATTGGAGTGTGGGGGTTCAAGCTTCGTAATGGCAGTGTTCGATCGAGTCACGGTGGGTCATGATGGGTGCGACAATGAGAGGTAGGAGGCGACTTTGGGTTTCTTGCGCTCGTACTTTGCCTAGAGGAAACATGAATGACGGAGAATAAAGTGTGTGGGTCCACGATCTGCTATATTCAAAACGAACGGCCCAGATTTAATTTGAGGTTAAATAAAAAAAGTTATAAATTATATTATATAAAATCGTGTAAACTTATAAAATTCATAACTTGTTCATACGAGGTCGAAATTGCATGAAACAAATTATGTTGGGTTCGTATTACCTAGCACTACAGTTTAGAGCTAGGATGGATTGATTTGGATCTATCGAAATTTTTTGTTAAGAATAAACGCACGTTTATTTTTAATCTAAATGAATCGCTATCGCGACGAGTGAAAGCAAAGTGAGTACAACCCACTCTCTCTGTCTCGCTTATATTTTTATATAAGTGAGAATAAATTTTATTTATGATGATTGATGATTGTTTGGGTGATATATGATATTATATATATATATATTGTTTGGTTTGGATATATTCCCGCATATTTTAGCGGATGAGACCTTATACGTTCCCGTGTATGAGCGGATGACCCTTTGTACGCGCGTCTGCCTCGAAGTGGACATTCTACATATTTTTTCACATATGTATATTTGTTGCAGGTGATAGGTTGGAGCGATCCAACTGGATTCCTCACCATTGTTGATTCTTATTTACAGATATTGTTATATATATGTTGTTATCATGTGTTATATGGTGATTGGATGTCATGATTGATATGGTTGATGTGAATTCCCTTATTTAGAGCTTTTGCAGCATTGGGCCATATTTTTGGAAATTTAAAATATAAAAATGATGATTTCAATTTAAAAAGAATTTCAAAGTGATTTTGAAAATATATAATTTTTAAACAAAATAAAAGGTTATAATTTTTATGTTATAAAAATTATGGCTTTATGAAATATAATCAGAATATGATTTTTGAAATATGGAGTTAACTATTTTGTAAAATAAGTTAAATTGAGATTTTTCGACTTATTATAAATGGTGTATATATAAGATTTATAAAATTGATATTTTATAAATAAAAGTAATAGGAAAATCGGCTAAAGGAAAAACTTATTAATCTTTTTAAAATGAAGGACGCGACAATTATTTTTACGTTTTAAGGACGCAAGTTTTATTCTTTCGCCTGAAGGAAATTCTTCACAAAAATATTAGGCTGTTCTCAAATCACTAGTACAGGCAGCGACATTACAAGGAAAGGCGGCGCTGCATCACAAGAACATGCGACGGTGGCGCAATCGGAGGCGAAGGAGGCGCAATCGTAGGCGAAGGCGAAGCTCGTTCAGGCGAAGGCGGAGCTCGTTCGTCAGGCGAAGGCAATGGACTGTAGGTGGTGGCGATTACTTTGAAGGTCTGCGGTGACTTTAGCCATGACTTTTATGGCCGATTTCAGATGAGCGGCGGTGGAGTGCAGGTTAAGGTTGCTGGTGGTGCCAAAGGTAACGATGGCGATTAAATGTATTGAAATGAACCAAGAAAAAAAATGCTATATGAACTTATCATTCTAATTCTATATGTATAATGCATAACTGAACGTTATATTCTGTATTGTTGTCGTTATAGTTTATGCATTTGTTATAGCATGATTGAATGTTCCTAAGTTTCAAGGAGTTGAAGTAAGTTTTGTTTCAAATATCTGCAAAAGATGTGATTTTGATTAGATAAAATTACTTATTGATTAGATAAAATTACTTATATGTTTCACAAGGTGATAAAATATGCATAAAACATAATGCGTCAATTGTTTGTTTACTTGTTTATTGAGTTGCTTTATTTTGAATGTTATAAATATCATAAATAAAATGCTATTGTACTTCATAACTAAAATGGTATATTAAACTATCATTTTAAATATTCTAAACATACTAGTGGATTTTGTAATTAAAAATGCTACACTAAACTATTTTTTAATATCATAAATATGATAGTGAACTTCATAACTAAAATGTTACATTAAACTGTATATTTGCATGTTATAAACATGATAATGGACTTGGTAGTTAAAATGCTATATTAAAATATCATTTTGAATATTTTAAACATGATAGTGAACTTTATAACTAAAATGCCACATTAAACTATCTTAACTATCATTGGCCACATTCAATACGTTCTAATGCACTCTAAAAATAGAAATGATATTTTTACTTATCATTCGGCACATTCGATATACTGTAATGCACTTTAAAAATACAAATGGTCTTTTTAACTATCATTCAGCACATTATATTCAATTTGATACATTGTAATGCACTAATTTAAAAATACAAATGATAGACTGGTTTCATATGTACCTGATTAGGATGGGCATCCGCTTAGGTTTTGCATCCATGTATACCCGATTAGGCTTGGCATTTGGTTAGTTTTTACATCCAAATGTACCCGATTAGGCTTGGCATCCGGTTATCTTTTGCATTCATACGTACACATGATAGTGAACTTCATAACTATAATGCTACATTAAACTATCATTTTGCATATCCTAAACATGCTTGTGGACTTTGTAATTGAAATGCTACATTAAACTATCATTTTGCATATTGTAAACATGATATTGGACTTCATTAACTGAAATAGTATGTTAAACTATCATTTTGTATAACTTAAACATGGCAGTGGACTTTGTAGTTAAAATGGTACATTAATCTCATTTTGCATATTGTAACTTTGGTATTGGACTTCACAACTAAAATGTTATATCATACTATCATTTTGCATATTTTAAACATGATAGTGGACTTCATAACTCAAATGCTACATTAAACTATCATTTTGCATATTATAAACATAGTGGAAAACTTTGTGATTAAAATGTTACATTAAAAATACATATGATATATGCAATTATCATTTTGCATTTGGTAGTTCTCCTTAGGAATACTTATTTCATTTTGTATATTATATTTATACTACTTCACTTTAAATATATTTACGCTAAATTCAAGTTCATTTTGCATATTTTTTCATCCTTGTTCTATTGAAATTTACTTATGCTATATTCAAATATCATTTTGCATAGTCAGATAATGGTACCATATTTTAAAAGTATAAATGATATATTAGTCTATCATTTAGCATATTAAACAATGTCTATTGTGTTTCAAATGTAGAAATGCTTATCTAAATATCATTCAACTTGTGATTAAAACTTTTTGACTTTCATCTTCTTCTATGTTCTGCTTCTCCATTTGTTTCTTACCTCTAGATTTAGTGGCACTCGACTTCAATTTTCATGAAATTTCTAATTTACGTTTGGATTGGAGTGTTGAATTAGGTTTTTTTCAATTTTGGAATGGACGGCGGGAGCTTTGACGATGGCGGCGGCTTGAACGACGACGACTTGGGTGGCGGGGACTACCGCAGGTTAAGGCAAGGGCGGTGGCGGCTACGGCAGGTTAGGGATAGGACTGTGGCGGCTATGGCAGCTTCAGACGATGGCTTCAGTGATGGAGGAAACGGTTGAAGTTGGTTGAATAGAACGCGCTACTGTCCTTGGGCCTAAATTTTAAAAGTTCCGTCCTAGATTTAAAAATTAGCACAAAGTTTTTCCTTTAAACTAATTTCCTCTAAAAGTAATGGAATTATAAAAGTGTTTTATAAATATTAGAAATGGAATTGTAATCAAATTTATATATGGATTAGCAATTGAAATTTAGAAATGAATTTATAATGGATTTTATAAATAATAAGATTTGAAAGAAATGAATTTGTAAATAAGAGATTTATAAGTAATTAACTTATAATTGGATTTTGACTTATGAATGAGATATAAATGGAATTTGTTAGCAAAGGAATTTTGTATATGGTAGTTTATAAAATATAATAGAATTCTTAAACACTGATTTATAAATGTCAATTTAATTTGATAAGTTAAGTATGAAAGTTTATTAAAGGAATTATATTCACGATTTTGGACAGTGAATAATCCTTTAAATTAAATATGTAGAAGTAATGAATTGGGTAAGGAATTATATTCATGATTTTGGACAGTGAATAATCCTTTAAATTTAATGTGTAGAAGTAATGAATTTGGTAAGAGAATTATATTCACAATTTTGGACAGTGAATAATCCTTTAAATTAAATGGATGTTTTGGAAAGTGATGTTATAAAATGAAATTTAAATGGTTTGAAAATAAAATAAGTTGTGAATTTACTTATTATTAAAATAATTATATGAAAATGTTTTTCGAATATCAAATAAGTGAAATAGTTGTGAATATTATCTTTTTAAAGATATTTGGAAGTGAATAATTGGAAAGGGATTTGATTTATAAACGATTAATGAAATCAGGCCTAGTGACTACTTAAGTGGTAGGTTTTGTTTATTGCTTTGATAGTTAAATAACCGAGTATCAAATTTGGCCATTTTAGTTTCTCAACTTGATGTGGAAACTAATTAGTTGTACACTTAGTACGTAATGAATGTGTAGGCTTAATTATCGTTTGTGTTGAGAATGTCGATTTGTATAGTGCGGAGTGATTACTCCAATCTATCGAGCTTCCTTCTTCGCCGTAGGATAGCAAATTGAAATTTGGAGACATGATAAGTCTATGAGACTTAGTTTCTGTGTGAGGTTGAGAAATGCTTTTGCGTTGTTGGTGCCAAAAGACTAGGATCTGATTTATCTGAAAACCACTTCGGACCAACATATATACGACGATTGTGCAAGTTGGTCGATGATATTGATATTTAGGATTTTCATAGTGAAGGACTGCTTGTTGATTATTCCGGGTTAAAATCCCAATATACATCTAGTAGCAGTAGTTTCTTTGTTATGAAATATCCATTGCAAGGGCTGTCGCTACTAATCCTATGTATTTCCCGACAGGATGTGGTAGGAAAGTACCTTCAGTTTGTCCTGTTCCTGGACAACGTATGGACGAGTGTCTGACATTGCATTTATACGTACATTGGCTTTTACAAACATACATCTGTTTTGTGGCGGAGAAGGAAACTTCACTTAGCTTAACACCCTTCCTTGAGACGTATGAGCTCAAGGGTTGTATTTTTGTGGAAGGCAATTAGTAGTCAACGGAAATGGCAATGTGGTATTCAAATATGATGTGATATGTGATATGTGAAAGTTAACCGATACCTCTTTGGCCTCACTTCCCGGAAAATGACTAAAACAGGGATAGAAGCAGCAAGGCTAAAATGGGTCGCTCCATTAGGAGATGTCATCACTCTTCTAGATATATCTTTACACGCTATGACGTCGTGTATCTGATTATTGTTGTGTATGCTTGTGGCCATGGATTATAGGTCGGTAACGACCGGAGTGATGACATATTCGGTACTATCCCGGGATGGGTAGGCCGGTCTTGTTTTGGTTTAGGCTCCGAGTATCTCGACCCTAGATACATTCCTCTAGAGGTGTACCGAGATTTGGTTCGGAAAGGTAGTCCCTTTATCTAGTCATTTGTATGGAAATACAAAATACAATACGTGCCTACCATTTTGTTTGTAAACCTATTGCGCTAAAATTTAATAATGTAACAATTTCAGCTATTTAATTTATTATGTGTGCAATAGACACTATTATAATATAAGAGAATTTGATATGAAATGTTTTGGTTATCGTAAGGTAAAAACCTTGTCGGTATTTATTTCCGACTAGGTCTTACAATATACCTTTTGTTTTGATAAAGGAAATGTTTTGATAACTTTATAAATTCAGTTGAGGTGTGTTTTCTCACGTTGGTTTACCAGAATGATCTGAGCGTTCTTCCCTTTCAATGATCAAGTTAGACAGAGTATATTTATAGGTTCAGATTTGGTGCTTTTGGAGCTTCAGCAGGCGAGCTGGAGATCTTCATGTCGTATACACGTATCTGTTTATTTTTCCGCTACTTTGCATTGTTGTTGTTGTAAATTATCAACATTTGTGAGGACAGGTTATTATAACTATCCAAGCTGATGATCACTTATTGTGTACTCTGATATTGATTTATGTATATTACAGTTTCTCTTTGTAAAGATTATTGATCTATATTATATGTTATTCTGATGCGATGTAAGATTCTGTATTGTTTTGGTTCCGCTTCTCTCTTCTTCTTCTCTTCTCTTCTTCTTTCTTCTCTCTTTCTTCTCACCCTCTCTTTTCTTTCTCATGATCATCTGCAATCGGTGCGCTCTGGGTCGGACACGCATGGTTTGGTGTCGGATTCAGAGGGTGCCGAGTGCAGGTCGTCACACAAACTACATTGAGAAAATCTTGAACTGTTTTCAAATAGACAAAACCTATCCACTTAGTGTGCTTATGGTTGTCGGATCTTTGGATATTAAAAAGGACCCTTACCATCCAAAAGAAGACGATGAAAATGTGATAAGTAAAGAAGCACCATATCTCAGTGCCATTGGTTCATTATAATATTTAGCCCAATGCACGAGACCGGATATTGCATTCTCAGTAAATCTTCTAGTAAGATACAATTCAGCACCAACGAATAGAAACTAGAATGGTATAAAACATATCATGAGATATCTTCGTGGAATGACAAATTTGGGCTTGTTTTATTCTAACATAGGTAATAATCTAAATCTATTTGGCTATGCTAATGCGGGTTATCTTTCTGATCCACATAAAGCAAGATCAAAAACTGGGTATGTGTTTAGTAACTAATGCAACTATTTCATGTCGGTTTATGAATCAAACGTTGGTAGCAACATTATCCGATTATTCTAAAATACTAGCACTACTTGAAGCAAGTCGAGAATATATTTGGTTAAGATTATTAATTGAGCATATTTGAAATATATTTCAACTTTCCTCAGCTATAGAAGGATCAACAATTATCTAAGAAGATAACGCAGCTTGCGTAGCTCAGATTAAGGTTGGTTACATTAAGAATGATATGGCAAAACACATTTCTTCTAAATTTTTCTTCACACATGGACTACTAAAGGATAATAAGATGGAGGTGAAAGAAATCTGGTTCCAAGAAAATATTACAGATCTATTCACAAATGCACTTCCAAAACCAACATTTTCCGAAGATGGTGTATAAATTGGTATGCATCAGCTGCATCAATAGACTAATTGAATAATGTGTTATAAATAAGGGGGAGCATCCAAAAGTATGTTATAATGTACTCTTTTTCCTTCACTGATATTTTTCCCATTGGATTTTTGTAAGTATGGTTTTAATGAGGTATTATCTTGATCTTAAAGTACCAACCCTCATAATAACATTGTAAAACATGTTACCTAAAGATGAAATAAAATTGCACTCTTTTTCTTATTTATGATTTTTCCCACTGGTTTTTCATGACATAGGTTTTTAATGAGGTAATTATTCTTATCAGAAACATATTCAAGACGGAATGTTATAATATATAAAAGTAAGAAGGTGAATACGCTAAATGTCAGAGGACTTTATTTTAATCTCAATTGTATATAAAGTCTATAAATAGAGAGCTCATTTGTATCGTATCAACTAATCTGAATGGATAAAAATCTCTTCTCTCTCTAATGATTTTCTAATTCTATTTATAATAAAAACAATTTTACTTGTGTATTTATTGGCTGGATGAGAAATAAAATTTCAAAATCGGTTCTATAGTAATATCACTACAACCTTTTATTTTGTATATACACAATTAAATTGGTGAAAATCAATCATAATTATCTAATAAAGAATGAAACTTACTGTTCAGATATACATTTATACCTCTAATTGATTTTAATTTTTTGATGGTTTAATTATTTTGTATTGATATCCAATTTTCAATCATTTGCAAATAATGTAGCTCAAACTGAATTGTAACAAAATGTAGTTTAAACATCCATATCCTATTTCATACAAATTTTGGCTCTCTGGGGATACCAAATTCACTAAATTATTTTGTAGGAAAACAGTAATGATTGGTACAAATTTCAAACAAAATTTCCCATTTCATGCAAATTTTTGAACAATAAAATAGTGTTAATTTCCCATTTCATACAAATTTTGGCTCTCCAAGAATGGTGCAAGGCACGGCCCGACATTTGCAACTTTCTTCCGTATGGAGCGACGCACATGGAAAAGCGCAGCAAATGGCATGCAATGCAAAAACGATGCTCCATTTCGCCATATTATTCTCTTTTACTTTTTATTTATTTATTTCTCATTTTTCATAAGCCAACTTAATCTCAACCATTGTTTGAATGTATTATATATTTTTTATATGATGGTATTATCACACTTTAAACTAATTGTCAAAAAACTTTGAACTATTTATCTGTATTATTGCCGCATCGAACTACAATGGGCATTAAAAAAAAAGATCTAGCCAAACCGATCTGAACCTCATTTGAACCTGATGGGTTCCGGGTCGGGTCTAGGCGACAAAATAACACGAAGGACCGAACCGACTTGGAAGATTACACAAAAGAGTGAGAAAACGTATACATTTATAGTGTTAATTAACCAATTAGACCCGAATTGGCCCAATCGGAATCAAATCTTGGGTCGAGTTAAGGTTTTAAAATATACAAGTTAGACTTAATAAAACCCAAACCGGCTAGAATCGAGACCTATCGGGTCAGTTCAAGATCCGATCAGATGGATTACTTACCACCATTGCACCGAACATATGATCTCAAATGGTCGCATTCTCAAAATTAATCTCGAACGAACTTCGTTTTATCTGTTCTAATTGCTGTTGCATCGAATAAGTAATCTTGAATGAATGCTTTTTTAAAACTAATCTCCAATGAAATTTGAACCGTTTGTTTCTCTTACGGTCGTACCAAATAAATCGTCACTCGATATGAGACAGATGAGGATGATGTTAAAGCTTATAAATATGATCAGGTAGATATTGTTTTGGAATATTTGATGCTTAATTTTCAGTTTATCGGTAATATGCAGTATTATTTTGATTTTGTCTTTTGAGGACTATTATGCTTGACATTCTATACTTATGATATTATATTTAATGATTTTTGCAAAATTTCTAAAGAAAATCTTTATTACTTATGTTCTGTAAAAAACATATAATATATTGAAACTTTTGAATTAATTTATATATATATATATATATTAAATTTACAAAAAAAGTAGTAAACATGCGTAGTAAATTAAAACGGAATGTGCCATCCGTCATGCCATGCATCAAGGCTCATAGAGGCTTTGCACCATTTTAGGCCATGCGCCACTAATAACTATGATAATTTTTTTGTATATGTTTGAAAAAATCATAAGATACATATGCTTTATCTATAAATGAAGGATTAAATATTATTTAACATACAACCTAACTATGTTTCTTCTTTATGATGATAATAAGGTATATTGACTCGATTTAACTATTGAAATGCATACATACAACATTTTTTCATTTGTTTTAACTTTAAATAATTTCCTATGCAGTAAAGAAATATATGCTTAGGAGATTCTCTGCTAAGATATAGTATCAAAGCCAACATGTTTAGGCTAATTTTTTTGTTATAGGTAAACTATCTCTGCATGGCACAAGTATATCATAACTTGAACTGCACAATGGGCATGATTACAAAAAATGGTTGATGAAGAACTATTGTACAACTTATATTAAATATATATTTTACTCAAAAAACTTCGGAAGATTTTAGATTTTTGATGAAATCCGCAAGAACTTGTTTAATCCTAGGTCTATTTTGTTTTATGTCAAAGTTCCTCTCTAATATACAATTAATTTAAAGAGTCAATGAACTAGCAAAGTAGGCTCTTTAAGAGATATTCGTTCAACTCGTGTATCAACAGGACCGACCCAAACGATAGGCGATTGAGGCCGTTGCTCAAGGCAACACCGACTAGGGGAAAAACCATCAACGCCTAGCATCATCCACTTTAGTGCGTGCCTGGATTGCCCCTCTTTCTTCCTGCCGCTTTCCTGTCTATGTCGAGTCTATCGATCCATTTTTTTGGCTAAATGGCTAAACCCTAGGGCCTAGGACGACATCGACGACGATGTCAGTATAGTTGTATAATTAAATTATGGTTAAATATAATTTACTGATATCTAAACCAACTTTATTTGATTGTTTGATTTGTGCCTAATTGTATAGTCCGTACCGATGTTAAAAATAATTAGCCTAATCCCTAATTTGATTTTCTCCAATTTGATTAGCCTCAATTTGATGTTGCCAATATTTGATTAAATCATGTATATTTCTCACCAAATAGCTACTTAAAAATTTATTTTATGCTACTAGCTACTTGCTAAATGATTGTTAAAATAATTATTTTCAAAATATAATTGTTGAAAGTTTATTGAGATCATTTGAATTATTGCATTATGCAATATTGATGATAAAATGCAAAATAATAATAATAAAGGATGACATAGAGGATTAAATATAAAGAACTGATAATAAATTTAAACAATTGTAACGACTCAGAATTTTTGGTTATTTGAAATTGGAATATTTAATCGATTTTAAATATTAAATGTTAATGTTTAACTTCAATTTCAAATATAACGATTTACTAGACAATTAATTATTGGATTAATAATTGGAAATAGGTTAAAAACATTGAATCTTGAGTTTTAAGCTTGGTAAAATAATTTAAAGGCCTATAAAATTTCTATTAAGTTGAATGAAGGTGAATAAAATTTTGAATTGAATATAAAAGCGATTTGCTCGATTTTAAAAATAACTTGTTTGAATTAACTACTAAAAATAGCATTTCGAGGCACACTTTTGGATTTTGACGAAACGAATTCCATTGGATCCATAATAGTGTATTATTATAGGATTTCAAATTTCGTAGCATTTAGAGTTATCATTTGGTCGTATGGGATATAAACGCGTCAAAATTAATATCGAAAATTCAATATAATATTTGGGTCCAAAATCTATCTTCTCCATACAATCGAATTATGACTCGAACCTTTTCCATTGCGTTCGGAATAGGGGTATAACATTATGAACACCTAGCAGCACGCCTCGATAGGGGTTCAAAATTTTGAGTTACTATAAATCGTGACATTTTGAATTAATTAATATATATTGACTAGTCAACCCCTCACATCAGCTTCTTGTCTTTCATTTCAAGCCAACATTTGATCTGACCTATCCCTCCTTGTACATGCTTCCCTCCCTTCCATTTAAACTCATAGCCGAGCATGTTATAAAAAAAATGAATGACCTTATTTCAAAAGTGAAAAATCAAACAAGAAACAATCTTCATGGTTATTTGTCTCCGTCCTCTTTCTATTCTCATTCTCTAACATCCAAAAGGAAAAAAAATCGAATTCAATTAGGATAAAAATCAAGGTTCGATCTTTGTGTGTTTATGGTGAATCTTTAAGGGGATGAGATAGGTGAAGTGCGACAGCCATATGGAGGAGGTCGCGATTGAATTGGGTGTGGGGCCGAGGTCCGGTCGACCTAAGCGGTGGTGGCGATCGAAGCGCGTGAGGTTGTTCGAGCTCGGAAGCGTTTCTGGTGAGGGGACCTATAGCAATGAGATGTTGGAAGTCGTGCATCATTTGGGTTCATTTGCGATCGGAGGAAGGGTTTCACGACGTGGCGCCACTGCTAGAGTGAAGCTCGGTCGTGGTTTGGTCAGCACGATGTCGCGTATAGGAGAGGGAGAAAGACCTGGAGTCGCGTTTCGATAAGGAGGTGTAACAACCCGCATATTTTACGATTGTATATTTAAATGTTTTTTTAAATATAGCATCGTTAATCGAATTAAAGACCAGAAAGCTACTTTTTGTAAACAGTCGAATAGGAACTCGAGACCACTTCCATTGAGTCCAAAATGACGTTTACAAGAAGAATATATAACTGAATTTTCGAATTTTGGTGGGAAAATTTTTTTAAAAATAAAACGTTACATGTCGACATGTCTTCCTAGGGGATGTCGACATGGTCCTCATATTTTAACTATATGATTTATTTTAATATTAATTATTAATTATACTTGTTATTTATATTTCATATTTCAGTTATAGAACAAATACCTAATTCTCTTCTTAATTTAGTAAATATAGATTCATTTAATGGTTTTGTTAATATATCAGCGATTTGATTCTCAGAGTTAATATATTCAAGAGTAATTACTTCTTTAGTTATATTATCTCTAAGAAAATGATGTTGAATATCAATATGTTTAGTTCGAGCATGATGAGTAGGATTTTTAGATAAATTTATTGCACTAGTATTATCACAATAAATTGGCGATTTTGAGATATTTAATCCAAAATCTCTTAAGGTTTGTTGCATATATATTACTTGAGAACAAGCCAAAGCAGCAGAAATATACTCTACTTCAGTTGTTGATAGAGAAACTGTATTTTGCTTTTTACTAAACCAGGAAACCAGAGAATGTCCCAAAAAGTGACAAGTTCCACTTGTATTTTTTCGGTCTGATTTACATCCAGCATAGTCAGCATCACAGTATGATATTAAATCAAATGAATCATTTTTAGGATAAAATAAGCCATAATCAGAGGTGTGTTTAATATATCTTATGATACGTTTTACAGCTTTTAAGTGAGTTTCTTTAGGATGAGATTGATATCTTGCACAGAGACATACACTATGCATGATATGAGGTCTACTAGCAGTGATATAAAGCAATGATCCGATCATTCCTCTATACAACTTTTGATCTACATCTTTCGAGAGATCTTCTTTACTTAGATATTCATTGGTTGCCATGGGAGTAGGTTTTCCACTCGCAGTAGTCAAACCAAATTTATTAACTAGTTCTTTAGCATATTTTTCTTGACTAATAAAAATACCATTATCTAACTGTTTTATTTGCAATCCTAAAAAGAAGTTTAATTCACCCATATGACTCATCTCAAACTCTTTTGTCATTATTTCAGAAAATTCTTTATTCATTTCAAAATTAGTTGATCCAAAAATGATATCATCTACGTAAACTTGTACTAGTTGAATATCATTTTTATTTCTTTTAATAAAAAGAGTGTTATCTATTTTACAAATTCAAAATTTGATTGTAATAAATAAGATCTTAGTCCATCATACCAGGCTTTATGAGCTTGTTTTAGACCATATAAAGCTTTCTTAAGTTTGTACACATGGTTTGGTAAATTTTCATCTTCAAAAAGTGGTGGTTGTTCAACATATACTTCTTCTTTTACAAAACCATTTAAAAATGCACTTTTAACATCCATTTGAAATAATTTGAAATTATTATGATTTGCGAAAGCAAGTAGAATCCTAATGGCTTCTAATCTTGCTACAGGAGCAAAGGTTTCGTCACAATCTATACCTTCTTCTTGACAATAACCTTAGGCGACTAATCGTGCTTTATTTCTAATGACCTCACCTTGTTCATTCATTTTATTTTTATAAACACATTTAGTTCAAATTATAGTTTTATCTTCAGGTCTAGGAACAAGTTCCCAAACTTCATTTCTAGTGAATTGATTTAATTCTTCTTGCATAGCCAAAATCCATGAATCATTAGTTGATGCTTCTTTAGGATTTTTGGGTTCAATAGTTGATATAAATGCTATATTACTCATTTTACTTAGTTGATTTCTAGTTGTAACAATAGATTGCATATCTCCTATTATATTTTCAATAGGATGATCTTTTAAAAGTTTAATCCTTTTATTAGGATGATTAATTTCATTATTAATTTTGGTTGATTCCTGATTTTGAGTAATTAAATCTTCTTCATCATTTGTAATTTCAAAATCTTTTAAATTTTCATCAAACGAAACATGGAATGTTTCTTCGATGGTGTTAGATTTTAACTTAAAAACTCTATAAGCTTTACTTCTATTAGAATATCCGATAAAGATTCCTTTGTCGGATTTAGGATCAAATTTATCCAAATTATCTTTTGTATTTAAAATAAAGCATTTACTTCCAAAAATTCTGACGTATGATACCTTAGGTTTCTTTCCATGAAGAAGTTCATAAGGTGTCTTATCAGTTAAAGGTCTAATTAAAATTTTATTCAAAATATAACAGGCGGTAGCAACAGCTTCTGCCCAAAAGTGTTTTGGTAAATTACTATCTGAAAGCATAGTTCTCGCACACTCTTGTATCGTTCTATTTTTACGTTCAACTTCTCAATTTTGTTGTGGAGTTCTTGGAAATGAAAAATTATGAGTTATTCCCTTCTTATTGCAGAATTCCTCAAACTTTTCATTTTCAAATTCACCACCATGATCACTACGAATAGTTATAATTTTTAAAGATAATTGATTTTGAATCCTTTTTGTAAAGTTCTTAAAACATTCAAAAGTATCACTTTTATGTTTCAAAAATATTGTCCATGTAAATCTAGAATAATCATCTACAATTACAAAAACATATTTACTATGATTTATTGACTAAATTTGAGATGGACCAAATAAATCAAGTTGAAGTAACTCAAGGGGTTTTGAAGTTGAAATCATATCTTTTAATTTAAAGGAACTATTTCTAAGCTTTCCTAATTGACATGCATCACATAAACTATCTACTTTAAAATTCATTTTAGGAAGACCTCTTACTAGATCATGTTTTGACGGTCTAGATAAGAGTTTGAAATTCAAATGTCCAAATCTCTTATGCCAAATCCAAGGGTCACTTGTATTTGCCAGAAGACATAGGTTATCATTTGAAACTTTCATACTAAGAATATAAATATTCATTTTCCTAGTTCCCTCAAAAATTATAGTTGAGTTATTATCTTCAATATGACATTTATCTTTTTCAAATTTAATTTTATATCCTTTATCACATAGTTGACTTATACTTAGCAGATTGTGTTTCAGATTCTTAACTAGCAAAACATTAGTAATAATAGGAGTTTCAGAGTTACCGACATTGCCGATGCCAATCACATATCCTTTCGAGTTGTCTCCAAAGTTAACCAGTCCTCCGTCTTTGTATATAATATTATTCAGCATATCCAGATTACCAGTCATGTGTCTAGAGCATCCACTATCAAGTATCCACTTATTTCTTTTGATTTGCACAGATTGTCCATTGTAGATTGATTCCTTGATACCCATAAAGCATCTTTCCTTCACATTATAAAATTTGGGTAGCCAACTAGAATTTGAATAACATTCATATGCAGACCCATGGAACAATGATGATTTAAACAATTCTAAACTAGTTTTAATAGATTTTTCAAAAATAGCCATTTTAAAACTTTTCAAAATTCAGATTATGAAACTTTTGAAAACAAAGATCTGATACCAAATGTGAGAAATGCGGATTAAGGATCTTAAGGATAGAATTAACACTAGAGGGGGGTGAATAGTGTTTTAAGAAATCTGTTAATATTTTTGAGTTTATCTTAATTTGTTAACAATGTATGCACTAATCAGACACAGATATGAACACAGAAACAAACACAGATGCAAATATAAAGTAAAAAGCAGTGAAGGAAAGAACACACCGGATTTTATACTGGTTCGGAGTTACCCTACATCCAGTCCCGCACAACTAAGTACGGATTTCCTTTCAAACTTCAATTCAACAATTACAACCCTCGGTTTCAAGGCTACGAGGTACACCCTCCAGAATAACAATCCTCTGGGTAGAGATACTTGTTTTCCGGGGCAACAAGTTCACCCAATTGATTTCCAAGGCTACAATCACACCTTCTCTCGCTCAATTGATTTCCAAGGCTACAATCACACCTTTTCTCGCTCGATTGATTACAAAAAGTCTATAACTCAGATTAGCACTTGGATCTTGTAGAGAAAGTGATGGAGAATCACACTAGAAGTAATCGAGTATGATTCGATGTTGATTTTGGCAGAGTAATGGTATGATTTTGTATTAAAAAATGTGGAAGAAGAGGAGTGAAAACTAGAAAAAAGTGATTGAAAATTCGTTGAAACTGACCCCTATTTATAGAAGAGCAATAGCCATGACCATTCATGAAGAGTTATGGCGAATAGACACTTCTTTTGAAATTTGAATTTTGAAACCCAACTGACACTATGTCGACATGGGCTACATGGGCATGTCGACATCCCAAAGGAATTTTTGGTGTTTTGATTTTCTTTGAAAATAACCTCTATCTTATATTAAAATTATTTTAAACTTTATAAATATACTTAACTATAGTTAAAATACATAAGTAAATATAAAGAACAATATATATACATAATTTAAATATAATTTAAATCAAAGTATAAATAATTTAAAAGTTAAATATATTACTTGAAAAGATAGTTTAAAATCAGGAGTAATTTGACTTTGAAATTAAAGATGTTTTTGAGGCTAAAATTATTTTAAAATCAGGACAGAGAGTTTTGAATCTTTTAAAAGGAAAGTTTTGAAATCATTTTAAAAACAAGATAATTTTGTAAAATCATTTGAATTAAAATTAGTGGATACAAAACAATGTCCCACTAGATTTTCGTAGGTTCCATCCTACTTAGGGTTCCATCCCTTTAACGGGCTTGAAGTGGATTCCATTCCACGAATAAATTGGATATTAAGATGTCAGTGCTTTTCTACGAGTTTTAACAAATATTCCTAATAAAACAAACTTAACCTTGAACTCTTGAACTCTTGATAATCTTGATAATCTTGATACTCATGAGTCTTCTATCTCTATATCTTGAATTTCTATACTATACAGTCTTCATTCTTGATACCTGCATGGTTAGATCCTGCATATACATATATATCTAAACTTGTAATGTTAGTATTTATATTTTATAATCTATTCTAAGGTTGTTGTCATCAAAACCAACTCCTCAGGGACTAACAGGGGCATCAGAGCTTGGTATCAGAGCCAAACTTCGGAACAATGTAGAATAATCTAGCAAGGATCATTATCCTAAGTCTTTCTTAGGAATCGTGCCATAGGATTTAATTCGAGTCTTCGTACCATTATATCCTATTTCTTTTTATGATGCCTTGTTTTGTCAATCAAGTTTGTTTGATATTCATTCTCTGAATAACCTTTTTCCTCTTCTTTCTTTCTTAAAGAAGAGAAATGGTTAGACCAGGTCGTCCCAGCGCCGGTCAATCCAGTGCTACTCCTCGGGATGGAGTACTTATGTCTGCTCAACAACTTTTCGATCTTGTGAACAATGCCCAAGCTGCCGGACCCATTCCAGCGCCTACTCTCCCTAAGTCCGGGTTTGCACGCTTGTGTAGAGATTATACCGCTTTGGGAGGAAGGCCATTCAAGGGTTCTGAAAACGTTATAGAAATTCAAGCTTGGCTTAGATCATGCGATCACATCTTTTCCCGCATGAATCTTATTGATCTACATCGAGTCCAAGTGGCTTCTAGCATGCTCCAAGAAAGAGCATTAGATTGGTATGAGCTTTTGATTTTGGAAATTATTGAAGCGGATCTTACTTTGGAGCAATTTCGGGGAAGATTCGAATTGAAGTTTGTGCCGGAGGCTAACAAATTAACTTTAGCCCGACGCTTTATTGACCTTGTTCAAGGTGAATCTTCTGTGACGGATTACGTTGCATCTTTCGAATCTCTATCTAAATATGGTGTCGAGTATATTAATACCCCATTGAAGAAAAATCAGAGGTTCGTCTATGGGTTGAATAAGAACCTCAAAAAGCCTTTACTTCTGAAACTGGAAGTTTCTTTCGATCAGCTTGTAGATATCACTCTTCGACTTGAAGAGGCCGATAGAGAAAGTGATGTTGAAGTTGTGAGTGCCAAATAGAACTTCAACATCAATAAGAAGAGGCATCCCTTTATTAAGTCCGAAAGTCCTAATCCCAACAAGAAAGTGAAGCAAGTAACTTCGGTAGCAAAGACTCCAATCCCTAATCGTGGAGAATGCTATAATTGTGGCTCTAAGGACCACTATATAAATAGGTATTCAAGGCCTATTTCTTGCCGCTATTGCAAAAGTTCGGATCATTATATATCTTCATGTCCCAAACTTCAAAGCAAGAGAGAGGGAGAGCTGAATGTTATTCAAGCACCTGGTAACACTTCTTGTGGTCAAGGTAATTCTCCTTTTATCCTTGATGACATTAATTTGTTTTGTGATTATCCTATTCGAGTTCTTTTTGATACGGGTTCATTATTTTATATCAAAAGAACTTGTTGATTCTTTCTCTTTAAATACTATGGGCTTGATGACTTCATTGAGAATTGCGAATCCGATTAGTGGATCCGCAACACTTAGTTTACTTTGTGAAAATGTTGAGATTATTTTATGTGATTATTCTTTTCGAGCCGATTAGCATGTTATGCATTACTTAGGCTTCGAAATTGATTTTTGGGAAAGGATTGGCTTGATCATTATGAAACCCACATCCTATGTCCTGAGTGGACAATATATCTTCGACATTCTCAATCTGTTAAGCAGCTTTCTATTGTTTTTACAGATTTTGATTTCCAAATTTGGTGGCAACATTTTATTCTTTAAACCCACATGATGAGGAAGATGTTATTTCCCTCACTCAAGTAGTTTGTGAATTTTCCAGTATTTTTGAATTTGTCTTAGGATTGTCACTTAAGCAATCTAATGAGTGGTGCTAAGGTCTTTTCAGCTCGACCTTGCCACCGGTTTTCATCAGCAACAAGTTGCGGATGTTAACGCTAAAAATCGAATGCTAACACCCGGTGTGTGTAATAACAATGTGAAAGCACCACCCGTTGGTACGGGAACAGAATATAAGCAGGAAATAGCATAAAACGGTAAAGGAACAACAGATTTATAGTGGTTCATATGGTCAACTGCTTTCTTTGATTTCACTAACATATCATCGACATAGACTTCCATAGTTTTTCCAAGCTGTGATTTGAACATTGCATTAACAAGCCTTTGATATGTTGCCCCTGCATTTTTCAATCCGAAAGGCATGACTTTGTAGCAGTATAAACCAACATCTGTGACGAAGCTCGTATCCTCCTGGTCTGACTCATGCATCATAATCTGGTTATACCCGGAGTAAGCATCCATAAAAGATAACAATTCGTGCCCGGCTGTTCCATCTACCAGCTGATCGATCCTTGGCAACGGGAAGCAGTCTTTGGGACAGGCTTTGTTTAAATCTGAGAAATCAATGCACACTCTCCATTTTCCATTGGCCTTCTTAACCAGCACAGGAATTGAAACCCAATTTGGATATATGGACTCTTTGATGAATTGATTTTCCATGAGTCGGTCTACCTCTTCCTTTAGCGCTGCTGACCTTTCTGGACCTTGGGTTCTTCTCTTCTGTTTCACAGGTGTGAATTTCGGATCAATATTCAGAGTATGTACAGCAATCTCTGGAGATATTCCACACATATCGGTGTGACTCCAAGCGAATACGTCCAGATTTGCTTTCAAAAATGATATCAGCATATTTGGGACTGCCATACTGAGTTGCGAACCCAC
The DNA here is from genome assembly GCA_030737815.1 of Allium fistulosum. NCBI lineage: Eukaryota > Viridiplantae > Streptophyta > Magnoliopsida > Asparagales > Amaryllidaceae > Allium > Allium fistulosum. The sequence continues at coordinate 727,924,548 of CM060902.1, read as the reverse complement.
ATTTAGCACTTTGTTTGGGTTTTTAAGATCAACAGGTACTAGTACTGTTACCTCCATCGGCACCACTCTATTCTCCTCTGCACTGGCTTTTCTGGGGTCCATTTCTCTCCTTGCACCACTATGCTCGCCAGTGCAGGGACCACCCTGTATTTGCTACAAGGTTGGGTTTTTGATGCGGAGGGGGGCTGCCGCATCTTTACCCATCTCTCTTTTCCTGGCCTCTCGAAGCTTTATAAGATAACATTCACGTCCAGCATTTTGATCTCCTTTGATGACACCAACGCCATTATCTGTAGGAAATTTCATAGTTAGGCACCACGGGGCCAAAATGGCTTTGAATGCAGCTAGAGTTGACCGGCCGAGGAAGGCATTATAGGCAGAAAATCCATCAACAATTACAAAAGTTTGTTTCTGAACTACCCTTTTTTGCCATTCTCCAAGTTCCATGAACAAGTCGACCGTTCCGATTGGTTGCTGCGGTTCCCCAGTGAACCCAACAATCTTTTGTGATGAAGCCTGAACGTCGGTCATTGGAATCTTCATTTGGTCAAATGTTTTCTTGAAGAGTATATTGCAGGAAGCACCGCAATCAACAAGAACTCGTCTTACAATAGCTGGCCCAATTCCTGCAGAAATGACCAAGGGATCTATGGTTGGAGCTTCAATACCCAGAGAATCCCTGGCTTTGAACATAATATCATCATCAGAAGTTTTCTACTGTTTCAAGGGTGTAGCGTCTTCTAGAACAAAAACATTTTCTTCTGCTGGAGTGTATTTCAAAGCACGAGCATATCGTTCCATTTCACCCCAGCTTCTGCCCGTTGGGTGTGGGCCCCTTGTAATCACATTGATAATGGGCCTTTCGGATTCATGTGCTGTAGTGCCTTTACCCGAGCCAGATGGTTGAGTAGGGGGCTGCTGCCCCTGAGTGGACGAAGTTGGGTCATTCCTGTTCTTCTTGACATACTGTTGCAGCTTATTTTCCCTTAACAACTCTTCAATTAAGCTCTTCAAGTGACGACATTCATTGGTATCATGACCGGGTTGGTTGTGAAAGCGGCAGAATTTTCCGTTTCGCATAGCACCCTTTCCAGGTTTTATCTCAACTGGTTTAGGATACTCCACAGCATCTTTGGTGGCAAAGAAGATATTCTCCGGAGTGTCAGTTAAAGGAGTGAAATCTGAGGGTTTAAAGAAGCGAGGTTTCTTTATATCCTTTTGTTTCTTCCCATCATGATTTTCCCTTTTCTGACCTCCAGAATCTTTCTTAACTGAAGCAGCAATGTTATTTTCTACTCTTGTTGCCACCACTTTCGTTGGTGCTGGAAGATTTTCCAAGCGTATGAACTCATCAGCTTTCTTATAGAATTTGTCGAGTGAATTTGGCTCCTTCATTTTCATCCATTTTCCAAATTCGCTTGACTTATCGATAGCCCGCATCAGATAAGTCAAAATCATTCGCGGTTCCGCGTTGTCGACTTCAGCCAGAGCTATGTTGAAGCGATTCAGGAATGACTTAATAGGCTCTCCCGAATTCTGCTCCAGACTAGACAATGACATTCTGTCTTTCGCCTTTGAAGCATACAGCCTGAATTGCTCTTTAAACTTTCGGGTTAGATTGGAAAACTGGTCTACGGATCGAACGGGAAGCTTGGTAAACCAAAGAAGTGCCACCCCTTCCAAATATACCGTGAAATACCGGCACTTAATCTCATCAGTTGCCCTTGCGCCGGTCATGTGCCAGTCATATTTATACAAGAATTGATTTGGATCACTTGTCCCCCGATAAGCAGGAATGGTGGGGGGAACAAATTTTTTGGGAAACTCAGCTTTTAAAATCCTCTCAGTAAACGGAGTTTTACTCGGCGCAAATCCCCATTCGCTCTCATCTTCATTTCTCTGCATGCTTTCTTTCATTATTTGTCGAATCATGCCAGAGAGATATTCCTCATTGTTTAATGACTTTGCAGAGTAAACTTCAGCCATTTTCTCGGAAGTTTGTCCGGGCAAGTGTTCGCGGAAAACTGGCGATGGCCTGGAACCTTCAGCTTGTAGGGGTGCCCCTTAAGCAGCACCTGATCCCCCTTGAGGAATATTTCTTCCTTCGGAGTTGTGAAAAGCATCAGCGATGTTTTCTTCATTATTTACCGGTCTTTGACTAGCCCCGAGCAAAGCACTTAACTTCTCCATCATTAGAGTATTCTGAGTTTCAATTTGCTGATACAACCCGGTCACTGCAGCATCTAACTCTTCTCGCGTCACTCCAATGCTGGGAGCTGCTTGACTTGGAGAAAGAGAAGTAGCAGTGTTATCGTGAGCATCTTCAGATCTGACAGTCTTGCGTTTTCTTCCAGGAGCCATTATATCCAACAAACTTCTGGTTTTGAAAGAGACTTTATCAACGAACTTTTTTGAAGCAATGATGACAATCTTCCTGAGTTCAATTCTCAGTGAAAGCACCAAAATGTTAACGCTAAAAATCGAACGCTAACACCCGGTGTGTGTAATAACAATGTGAAAGCACCACCCGTTGGTACGGGAACAGAATATAAGCAGGAAATAGCAGAAAACGGTAAAGGAACAACAGATTTATTGTGGTTCGGCCCGTAATTGAGCCTACGTCCACTTTATAGTCTTTTATTGCTGATTCTGGTTACAAAATGATACAATGCTCTTCAAAATACAATATATTTCGATTCCTAAACACTTTAGACTATTAGCTCAAGCTTCGATGTTGAAGATCTCCTCGAATTCATGTTGAATGCGGTAGATTTCTCTCAAAGCTTGTTGTAATGTCTTGAGTGATTAGAGTTCTTCAAATGTTGGATGAGTTGAGAATTCGGCAGAGTAACAATGCTTCAGAAAATGGTTGGCCAAAAGTCCTTTTCATGTTCGGGGTAGACTGGTATTTATAGGGAGGTTGACCCCTTAGGTCGTAAGTCGTGGACGAGTTAAGGTAGGTCGCGGGCGACCTAAGAGGCATAGGCTACGACTTAACAGCTTGCTCTGGATCCTTCGGTCATATTGACAAGGCATAGGTCGTGGACGACTTAGTAGGAATAGTGAGCGACCTAATTTCTGCGGCATAAGGAGCTATTCTGGTTTGTACATACTAGGCAGTAAGTCTTAGGTCGTAGGCGACCTAAGATAGGTCGTAAGTCGCGTTGCCTTTGCGCTGATAGTTAGGCCGCGAATGCTTTAGGTCGCGAAGTCCTTTATGAAGTTAGGTCGCGAAGTCCCTTAGGTCGCTAACTTTTAGGTCGTTGGAGAAGTTAAGTCGTAGATACTTTTTAAGCCGTTAAGCATGTTAGGTAGTGAAGTCCTTTAGGTCGTTAGGTCGCTAACTTCCTTAGGTCGTTAGGTCGCTAACTTCCTTAGGTCGTTAGGTCGCTAACTTCCTTAAGTTGTTAGGTCGTTGACTCCATAGCTCATTAAGTCGTTCATCCACTTAGGTCGTGAAGTTTTCTAGGTCGCTTAGCTCTTTCTGTAGCTAGGTCGTTACTTCCCATAAGTCGTAGGTTGCTGCTCTTAGGTCGTTAAGGCTTATAGGTCGCTAGATCACTTTATATTTTAGGTCGCTTCGAAATAGGAGTTAACTAATCACTCAATAGACAAATTTCAAGCCACAAAAAGTTCCAAATTCAAATCCAACATAAGATGAACTTTACACCAAAATTTGATGATTCCACCAAAGAGACACTTTTCCAAAGAAAAAGAACTAGACACTTGTTAACTAATCACGATCGTTTGTATAAACAAACATCTAATTGAATAACTTGCGCCTGTCCTATGGAATCAATCAACAGTAAAAGTACACTCTATTGGATAGAACAAGCTGCTTGCAAAGAAAAGGAACATAGGCTCGGAGACAACAACAAAGGGACATGGGCGAGCAGATCAATAAAAGCCCTCTTCGGAGGCACAAGCCCTCTTCGGAGGCACAAGACCTCTTCGGAGGCGCAACTCTTCGGAGGATAAAGACCTCTACGAAGGCACAAGCCCTCTTCGGAGGCACGCCAATAAATGGAAATGCTCTTCTCAACAAAAAGGTTGATGGAACCACTGAGGCAAGGCCTTTGTTAACTAATTGCGATCGTTTGTGCGAATGAACATCCAATTAAATAACTTGCGTCCGCCCTGTGAATCCATTTAACTGTGAGAAAGTAACTTCCAGGCAATCAAATAAAGTCCTCTTTGGAGGCACAAGACCTCTTCGGAGGCATAAGACCTCTCCCGAGGCACCGCAAGCCCTCTTACGAGGCACAAGCCTTCCCCAAAGGCACACACTGCCCTCTTCGGAGGCAGAAGACCTTCCCCAAGGCACACAAGACCTCTTTGGAGGCACAAGACCTCTCTGGAGGCACAAGACCTCTTCGGAGGCATAAGACCTCCTCGGAGGCGCAAGACTTCTCCGGAAGCACAAACAAAAGACTTCTCCGGAAGCACAAGACCTCTCCCAGGGCACAACGCTACTTCACAAAGCATAATGCTACTCTTCGGAGTCCAAATGCTACTCCTCAGAAATAATGAAAATCCATCCTCAGAGGCACACTTCAACCCTCTAGGAAGATTTACTTGTTCGTCTTGAAAAATTCTTCCCAGAAATTGAAGTGCTAAGTAAAATCCTCTTTAGAGGCCCGCTCTACCGCGTAGGAGAATTCACTTCTCAAAAATATGAAGTGACCATCTCCGAAGGTTGAAGCACAAATTCTTCTCCAAAAATGAGACACGCTCTATTTAAGTAGAATAATTGTTTCCTCAAAGACGGAATAATTATTCTTCAAAAATAAGAGTACAAGTCTCGCCAAAGCAAAAAGATATTGCAATGCACTTGTGGTATAGGGGCAATATCATACAATACAACTACACTAATAAAAGTAGTATTCAAGCAACATACCACAATCACATTACAATATCATGCGGAAAAGATGTGGAATAAATGCATTCTCAAACACAGACAAAAAGTTTGTACAAGTAAAAAGAATCGCTTATTCTACACTAAAATGAGAAATAGATGCATTCTTACATATACAAGAATTCGTACAAGTAAAAGAATTATTTTATTCAATACTATGAAAATTCTTTACATGTGCAGATCTCAAAAAAGCAGGGACCGGTACCCGCACAATCTCCGGTCGATACAAGCAAAAAGCAAAATAAGAAAAGTAGAATCCAAGCTATCACTCCTTCTTCCTGCCACCCTTAGTATCCTTGCCCGGTTTGATGATTAGCTTCGAAATCCGGCGGGGACGGGTCGGAGAAGAAAGAGGAGAGGGTGCAGCTGGATCTTCTTCTGCCTCATCTTCTCTAGCGGGAATGTTTTTCTTCGACTTCTTCATGACGCGCTTCCCTTTCCTCTTCGAGGAAGACTCACTTCCCGGAGTAGTAAGTAGCGCAGAAAGCTTAGTGTTATCATCAAGAGACTGCTCCGGAGTCTTCTCGTTGTCCTCAAGGTCCTCCGCCTTCTGTTCTTGTGAAGCGGGTGGATCCTCCAAACCTCGAAGGGCTTCTATCTGCTCTTCCTGCGAACCTGGTTGAGAAGCAGGAGTTACTTGAAGAGTTGGAGGAGGAACAGCTGGAAGAGGAGAAGAGTGTATAGCGCTCGGTGCCTCCGCTGTAGAAGAAAAGAATTTAAAATCGGTATTCTTCGAGAAAAGAGAAGTTATTGGTTCATCAAAGCTTAAGTAACAAGTAATAAGCTCATCAAACTCGGTTAAATTGAATAAGTGATTCACTGGATCCGGGTTGGTGCCAAAGTTACCTGGAGAAGTCGGTTTTGTAAGATCAATCTTGAATTTCTCAGCCTCAATATCTTCCAGGGCCTCGTCCTCAGTGGGAGTAGTCACAGTTTCTTTGTCAACTTTAGCAGGAGTCGAAGAATGGGAACTGGAGTCTATAATGTTAACATCGGCCGAAGTTGAAGTATGAACGAGGGCAGTTAAAGGAGCTTCCTCCTTTGGGTGTTCTTCTCCCGTCGATTCAGCTCGCGTTTTAGCAAGTTGCTCCTTTCCTCTAGCAAGAGCGGCACGGGTTTCATCGTCAAGATAGCGTGCCTCAAGCTCTACCTCATCATAGCCGGCACCGCCGAGCATATCAACTGCGGCTTCCCATACTTCAGCCAGAGTAATCTCGTATTCAGGGCCCAAAAAGGAGAGGCTCCCATGACCCAGAACGCTGTGCAAATAAAAGTCAAAAAGAGTAGAGCTGATGTTGCCTTTAGTAGCCACATGAGATTCTTCGGCTGCAACTTTCCCAGCGATAGCTTCATCGCGCTCTCTTTCAGCCTTTAACAACTGAGACTGCAGCCTGATGATTTCCAAGTCTTGGGAGCTAATTTTCTCCCGAAGATGAACGACATCATCATGATATTTCCCACTAACATGCTGCTCTGCTTCGAGTTTTGCTTCAGCTTCTCGCTGAGCAGCATGGGCATCCCGAACTTGTTTTTGGAGCATTTCTTCCTTTTGCGAATAAGAAGTGGAAGAAGTGGCAAGCTCGCTTTTTAGTCTTTCAACTTCAGTTTTGAGCCTCCCGTAATCGTCAGAGATGCTCTTCATTTCAGCGTCGTGCCGCTTGAAAATTTTATCCCATTCCGACTTATCGTTCTCCATGGTCAGCATGGCTTCGAGATTCGCACGATTGACCCTTTGCAGCTCATCAACAAGCTTTGTCCATCCGGACACCCTTTCAATATTAAGTTTGACGGCATCAAGGCTACGCAGCATATCCGATTTATCGATCGGGACCAAATCAAGGTCGAAGCGTACCCCCTTTAAACACCATTACGGGAACCGACTTTGAAGAATTGGCGGACCCTGTCCAACTTGATACTAGGGTCTGTTGATGATTGTTTGGATATCAGACTTCTCAAGAGCAGGAGAGTCAGTGGGGATATCAAGAGGAATTAGAGCAGGGGTCTTCTCAGAAATTGCAGACGCGTCACTAGGCTTGACCCGCTTGCTTGGATCATCAACAATATGAGTCTTCCCTTTATCGTCATAAGACTTTCGCTTATGAGAACTATCGCCTCTGTGGGAAGAGTCGTATCGCTCATCTCTCCTCCCGTATTGATGCTCATAGTCCCGCTTCTCTTTCTCATAGTCCCGCCTCTCTTGAGCTTTCCTAATAGCTCTTTCTTCATCCGTCTCCCTCGGGGCATTGAGGTATAGCCTAAAGTCATAAGTTCCGCGGCCTCCATGGCGCTGAAACTTGTCATAGTATGAACCAGTGCGTCCCATCGGAGAATCTGAAAATGGAAAAGAAATGAAGTTTAGAAATCTCCAGAAAAAAGAGGATAAGTGTGTATAAATGCCGAAAAATCCTAAGTGTGTGCGGCGTGCAAACTACGCGCGTCGGACTACAAACCACGCTTTAATGTGGGAACGGCGACGACTGGTGTAGAAGGTGTCGAAACTTGTTGTAAAGAAGAAGTAGCCTCGACAACAGGAAAAATAATTTTTGAAGTGTCATCTTTGAATAGCTCCTGGGAAGTTATCATTAAATCACTCAACCCTTCAAAGATATCATCGCCATTATGCCCGATGGCACTTTCCCTTTCGGTTCCCACGTCAGCCACCTTTCTAGAATGCTGAGAAGTCTCTTCTTCTTCAATGACCGTGGAAAGTGCCGGCTTGCTCGACGACCCCGCAACATCCATAGAAGTGGAACATTTCACTAGTAAAGTCTCAGTGGTGGGATCTTTCAGTGGAAGTTCTTCGACAAGGGCTGGGGCATCTGATGTCTTTTCTCGGAAAATCGGGAACTTCATGAGGCTGGACGGAACGAGAAGAATGTAGGAGTTCGAACTGGTGCAAAAGTTCATCTTTCAACAAGAATTTGGCGCTTCTCTCTTCCATAGCCACAGCATTTAAAGTTTCAAAAATTGACTTGAGACTGGGATTTCTAAGCGGAGGAGGAAGTGCTGAAAAAAGAAAAGAATGAAGATAAGCATTTGATAATTCGGGTTTCAAAAAGATCATGAGATGAACAGAGAAAGACAATCTTACTCCCGACTCTCCAGACAGAGTAGAATCCCGAACGACATCGGACAAAGAAGAATTGATTTAGGAACCCGTGAGCACTATCGGGTAAATCCAAAATCAACTTCCGGTTTCTGGCACCTCTTACAAGCACGATTGAAGGGTGATCATTGTTCTTAGCAAAGGTGCACAAATAGCAAATCTCATCGAAGCTTGGAAGACGGTTGAGCGTCCTCCGGAACAAAACACACAGTCCCATCAAAACAGCATAACCATTGGGGTGAAGCTGGAAGGGAGAGATAGCTAGTCGAAGAAAAAGTTCTCGAAGAAAATCATTAAAGGGAGGAATAGCTCCGCTTAAGCACATCTGGCGATTAACTGCAACAAAACCAAGGGGTGGTCTGTCAGCAGTATCGCTTGCTCCAGGAAATAAAGCATCTGTTTCGGCAATGCCGAACTGGATACACAATTGTCTGAAAACTTTATGGCTCAAAGTGGTAGGAGTCCTTTCCGAAGGATCAATCAGTGGGTTAGCAATCGAAAAGCTTCTCCAGCTGGTCCCGTATCTTCTTGATGAGATGCCATTCTACACAAGGAACTGGATATTCAAATATGAAGGTCCACGTTTCCTAAAAGTGTGAAGTGTTGTGCAAAACTAGAAAAAATAACAAACAAATATAACTGAAATCAAATTAGATAATGCTTGTCAATTATTGAGTTTCAGTGTAACGACCCGGAAATTTCGATCCCGAAATTTCCAGATAGTTAGAAGAAAAAGAAAAGAGATAGAAGAAAGAACGACACAAGACACAGATTCTCACATTCGCAGCGGATCAAAATACAATATCAAATAATAATATCAGTTATGCAAGAAAAAACTGTATTTGATAATTACATTTTAATACATCAGAGTTACAACATTCACAAATATTCTAGATAGTTAGAATTAACATGTCTCTGACAACTATCAATACAACTCTCAAATACACAGCGGAATATACTCCATACGTTTCTGCCATCCAGCTCGTCTCCTGAGCTCTAGAACGTCCTTACCTGGAAATCTGTAATACTCGGTCTGACCCGAGCATTACATCAAAGTAACACCCGGGTCAGGCTGGAAACCAGCGTGAGTAAACTCATCTAACATGAAATTTCAATCTATAAAACTTATTTAAACCCGGGTAACTCGTACTTTTCTACAAGTAATCAACTTATATAATCAAAACAATATCTAAGTATCCAACTTAATTTAAATGGTCCGTATTGTTCCAAACCAGCCTATTGATTTCACAAATCAATTTATAAAGAATCAATGTAAGTTATAAATCGAAGTGGGTTCGGGTATTTATTGATACCCGATCCCGGTCTCTTCGAAATCCAAACGTATCCTAAAGGTCAAGTTGTTTTAAAGTTAAACAATTCAATTCAACATTTTGAATTCACATAGCATTTATCATAAATAATCCATACATTCCTCTCAGATATATCCAAAGCATATCACAGAGTACCACAGAATATCACCCAATATATATCAATTAATCCAGACATTCTACTCAAACAATTATTCAAACAGAATTTATTAATCCTGATTATAATTAATTAAATTATCTTAAATTTAATTAATTACTTAAGAACTAAACACTTAATCCAGCTTAATTAATTTATTAATTAATTACAGTCATTTAATTAATTAGTCATACCTTAATTACTTTTATAAGTCAATTAATTAATCTAAATCAGAGATTAATTTATCCTTTAACTATTAATCAATAAACCTAAATTATTAATTAATAAAATTTAATTACAAATTAATTAATCCTTAATTATTAATTAATTAATCTTTGATTACAAATTAATTAAACTCTAAATTAATTAATTATAATCTTTAACTATTTATTTATTATTACTTAATTAATAATTAAAATAATTAATTAACCTTTATTAAATTATCAAAATCTTAATTATCTTTAACAAATCATTTTCCTTTGTTAATTACTAAATCACATTATTAATCTTAACCTTTAATTAACATTCAATTATATTTATAAAATGATTAAGTTTAAAACATCTTATTTAAGTTTTAACAAACTTAAATTAAATCAAACATACCATAAAATAAAGTTTAAGATCATTTAAAAGAAGGTTTAGAAAAGTTTTAACATAGAACTATCTTTAAAATTTCAACTTTTATCTTTATAAAACCTTTTAATACGTGCTTAACACTTTCCTTCTCCCGATCCTCGCTTCGTTAATCCCACGTTCTACTCGAGACAGTCTTCCAGTTTCCCCTTTCATCTTCTTCTTCCCTCAGTTTTTTTTTTTAAACTTAGTTAGATTACAACTGGTAATACTACCCCTCACGAAACACGAGCGAAACTCGAGCTACGCCCCGCGACAATCATCTTCCTGCTCGAGATCTCACTCGAGTCACTCACGCAACCTTCCACCTGAACAGATACAACGCCGTGCACGTGCACGATCGTTCGCCATTGCTCCGGCGATCTCAACTACCTCCGGCAAGTCGTAAATTATCACGACATTCAACTACGAGCATCCAAACGAGAGTATCTAGCCTGAATCGAAATCGAGCCTTCAACTCGAAACAGAAATTCAACATCGCCTGAAAGAAACGCCACGCAACCACGCCTCCGACCACCTTACCACCTGAAACTCCGGTCACATCACCGCAAGCCATCCACGCAACCATCCCCATTGCTCCGGTGCCACTCGATCCACCATAGATAACCCAGTCATCACGTTTTCCACCACGACCAAATAAAGGTGTTAAACCCTAGTTTGATCAGATTCCAACTCCTCGACCATTGGAAAAATTCCACATCATTTTTCCCCTCTCCAACAACTCATAAGCAAGCTTCGATCAAGATTCTAACTCCAATCCTCACGCCGATCAACGGCAAATTACCAAAACCCCCAAAACGTTCAAACCCCGAATTCATACGAGTTATCCAACTAAAAATTTCCAAATGCTTATCAAAATTCATAATTTTCTCTCATGATTACATGCATGCTATTCAAAATAGAATTTAAGATAGTTAACTTTTTATCAAAATTTAAGTTTCACTGTTAAATTTTATTTTAACCATGATTTGTGGTATTTAAAAATCCTAGATCTATCTTATAGTCTTCATCATACACTTACAAACCACTTTCATTCAAATACTTAAGCCTAATATGGATTGGATTTGTAGATATTGAAATTTTTAAGCAGAACATTAACAGAGCACAATTGAATGTATATAAACAGACAAGCTCCTAACATATTCATACCAATTCATTCAGATTCAAGCAAGGAAATTTTGATATAAGTAAATATCATCACATGCATGGCAGTGAAACCATATCAAACTGTTTTAAAAAGAATTTACTCACTTGTATTTGGATAACAGAGAATAAAGCTTTTCCCTTTGATCTGAATCTTTATTCTTCTGAATTTAGAAGCCTGAATCTTGCTTTCTTCAGTTGAATTGGAAGTTGTTCGATTGTATTGATCTCTCTCTACTTTAGTTCAGTTTGAAGACTTTGGTTTGGAATCAGTTTGAAACTGTTGAATCATGCTTAGTTGAATCATTGTTGAGTTGTTTTGAACTTGCATTTGATTTGCTTCAGGTTTTAAATTTTGATTTCCAGGCTTTGAATTTTGTTCTCAGGTTGAAATTTAATTTCTTGTTTGATTCCTTAAAGCTTTGAATTGCTGAGATGATCTTGATGTTGCTCAGGTTTGGTTGATCCGTAGTTTGATTTGTTTTGATTCCCAGGTTTGATTTCTTTACTGTTTTGATTTTTCTCTTTATTCCCAGATTTGGTTTGAGAAGTATTTTTTTTAGAAAGTGACAATAGGAATGGATATGGAGATGAATGGTATAAGTTAATATAGGTTTAAGTTAAATTTTATTAAAAATAAAAAGGAAATTAAAATAAAAGTAGACACTTGTCATTTCCCTTAGATAATTAGCTAACACATGTTATTAAGAATGATTACAAGTTAACACATGTTACTTTCATGCAAAATTGGATTTTTAAATGTTTTAGAAAGATTTTTATAATTGATTCCCTAATTTAATTTAAAAAAAATTCCTTTAAAAAGAAAATAATATAAATAATTTATGTTCTAAATAAAATTAAATAGAATACATTTAAAACCAAAGTATTATTTAAGATATAAATAACTATCTTTTGAATTTCAATTTAAATATCCAAATTCAAATTAAATTTCAAATTCAATTAAAAATCAATTTGATATATACATGTATTTTTAACAAATCCAAATTAAATTTGTAAATAATAATTCTATTTAAAATCCATTTATATAAATAAAAATAATACATTATTATTGTTTTGGAAACAACAATTTTTACCAATTTTAAATAATTATAAAGGAGATTATCAAATACATATCTATCCAGATATCTTTTAATTATCAAAATTTCATTTATTAATCCAAATAAAATCAGTATTTCTATTTATTAACCCAGTTAATTATCAATTAACAGATGTTCCAAAATCCGGGTTATCACATTCCTCCCCCCTTAGAATCTTTTCGTCCTCTAAAAGGAACGAAGCCAGAATTTATTATTTACTTATTATTAGATAAATTTCTTTTGATCATATTTAAAATACTTTAAAATCTATATAGTATTACAAAAATAGTTTTTATAAAAATAGTTTTTATAAAAATAGTTTTTATAACTAGATGTTTTAACAAATCCATCCTCGTTCTCACAGAAATTCGGTCATACGTTGATCAGGCGTAAGACTGAAAATCTGTAAGTACTCAACAGACCCACTTCAACATCCAGTGAAAATATTCGGAAAATAATTTTATTAAAAATATAGAAAACAATTTTGAAAATAGAGGAAATATCTTTGGTAAAAATGCTCTGGAAATCATCGCCCCCATCCATGGTCGCAGTTAACCCGATGGTTACGTTGCCATCCCGGCAAAATCCACAGATAACTGTAGGTCTCCGCGCTCCTCGATTACGCCATGGAACCCGCTACAGATCGCAGTTATACCCGGGCCTTACGTTGCTATCACAGCACAAACCCATATAACTGTAGGCATCAGCGCCACCGAATTTCGCTGCCAAATAATGAAACTTCTCCCACATAGGTCGCAGTCTACCGATATAAAATCAAACGTAGACAGTTGGCTCTCAGCGGCACAAACGACTTTCGCTATGTTACCATAGTGTCACAGTCTACCGATATAAAATCAAACGTAGACAGTTGGCTCTCAGCGGCACACATGACTTCCGCTATGGTCTGCAGTAGATCGTAGAGACATCGAGTTAAATTGTCGTCACAGCATAACCCAAATGCCTCTGTGGGCACCAGCCCCACGACTTTCGCTACACAAATAATCCTCAGGAACTAGTTTGTCCGGACTCCTCACAGGATCAACTTTAGAAACCCCCCTTGGGGCTCAAGGCAGTACCACCCTGTGGTACTCCTGAGAAGTTCATTTCAAGGAAGCACCTTTTTCCCCAGAGCTATTTTTAAAATACTTTATACTATATACTTATAGTATCTTCAAATCATACCCTTTATGATTTATCAAAATCTCCTTTACACAAAATCGATTACCAAAATCGATAATTCTCAAACTAGGCTTTCCAAAATCCAAAATTGATTTTCCCAAAAATCAAAAGCCTTTTCCAAATTCATAGGTTCCCAAGACCTTTTCCAAAATCATTCTCATAAGATCCTTTATATATATAGATATAGATATATATAACTTTGAAAATCTTTGGATCATTTCAAACTTGTATAAAACCTCTTTTATACTTCAAATATTTCAAAACCTTTTTTATTCTGGCTAAATTTAATAAGGGAAGTTTATCATATTACAAAATATAACTTTATTTATTGTCAAATCAAATATTCAAGTTTGATTTCTTTATAAAGTTATTTACCATTTACTTACCTCCATAAAGTAAATTTCAACCAAAGAAATACCCAATTCCATTATATTTCACATAATATACCTTTCATTTTCGAAAACATTTCAAATTTCTTATCCTCAAATTTTAAATGCCAATTTCATTCAAACCCGTACGATGTACATATATCATCCGTATGCTATATCAATCTGATCGCTCAATCGATCACACAATTTCACTTCCGAACTAGTATTGTCCACCCGACTTCCTAGTGCGGACTCAGATCTGGTTTTCTGATCAGAAACCGTCATTCTCCTTGCATAGTCACAACTATGATAGAGAATATCCAGAACCAATCAACAATCCATATCCAGGTTCGCCGTCGAAAATCGAGCGAAAAATCCTAACTCGGATCGATAATACTATCTCGAAATTCTGTGTTCGAATCTGGATCAAATCACTATGCGAATAGAATAATATACGTATATCCTACGTATTTATCTTTATTGGTTATTAGCCAAATCAATTCTCTTTTCTATTCACATTTCCTTTAATTCTATTCTCTTATTCTCAATTGCTTCCATTTACAATTGAGTTAATACTTCAATTATAAACAGTTTGAACTCTGACCCATTTAAATTTAAAAATAGCTTGAAAAAGTTTTAAAATAGATAAGTAGTTGAAAAATAGTTATTAGTTTATAAAATAGCTGTAAAATAGTTAAGTAGGTACAAAATAGTTAGATAATTGCAAAATAGATTTAAAATAGTGATTAGATGTTGGTAACTGAAAAATAGTAATTAGTTTATAAGACAGTTTCAAAATAGTTAAATAGTTCCAAAATAATTGTAAAATAAGTATGAGATAGTTTTAGGTTTAAAAAGAAAGATTGTATAGTAAATAGTTTGGAAAATATATTTGTATTAAAACAATTTATTTTGAAAATAATCCAGAGTCAAACCGTTTAATTTCCCAATCTCCATTTCCAATTAATTTCTCATCAATTTAAATTTTCACTTCCATTCAAATTGACTCACTACTTCAATTTCCATTGAAATTGATTTAACCCCAATTCAAGTTGAATTAATCTTAATTCCTTCCCAAATTCAAATCAAATTCCATTTGATTTTTAAATTTATTCGACTTTAATCACAATTCCAAATTATTTCAAATCAATTTGGATTAATTTTAAATTGAACCAGCTTCCATTTCAAATCATTTCAATTCTAATTTATCATTTGAATTTTCTTTTAAACTTATACATCTTCAATCACAATTCTAATTAATTCAAATCAAATTCAATTTGAACTACTTCTATTCAAATTTCAACTTAAAACCATCTCGAATTATATAAATTCGAGTTAAATATTTTAAATGTTGATTTAATCCTTTAAATTAAATTAACCTTTACTTTTTAAATCAAATCAACCTTAATTTTTAATTTAACAACTTAAATCTTTAAACCATTTAATTCTGAACCCGAATTCCAAAATTTCATTTTAAAATTATCTTTACTTAACTTATTACAAAGTTCAAATAAGAATTTAAAAACAATTTAATCTTCAGATTCAAATTTATTATCATTTTTAATTTCCAGATCTCAAACCCATTTTGAGATCACTCATAACTCCCATTTAAATTAACCATTTAACTACCCAAGTTAAATTTAAATTTCATCTTGAAATTTCCAATTCAAGTTATTCATTCAAACTTATTTAACTTCCTCCAAGTTAAATTAAATTTACTTAATCCGGTCAACTTTACACAATTTGAATTCCTATTCAAATTTTAAACTTTATATTAATAATCTTCCCACTTATAAGTCCAAAAACTTATCACTTTGGGTTTCATATCACATTCCAAGGAAAAACTCAACACTTAGAGTTTATTTCAAATCATCTTTAATATTATGTATATCCTCATTTATACATATTTATTTCTTTTACACACCAGGTTATACCTTAAATTTTTAAACCACCTTTGGTTTTTAATTAAAAACAGATTTCTTTAAAACAATATTTCAAGTTTTCTGGATTTAGAATTTAAAATTTCACAATTTAAAACCCACTACAATTTACAAGTCTTATTTGCCTAAATGTTTTACTTCCCTAAAACATTTTATTTTGCTTAATTATTTACAATATTTCATTATTAAACACAACAACCATTTATGATAATAACCAAGATTATCATATCCTGAACCAATTTATTATTATCTTTATTCTGATAATACTTCTACAAATTCAAGATTTAATTTCAGCTTGGATTCTATTTCAAACTTATCTTCATTTAATTTTAATTTCGTTGTATTTCTATTACCACTTAATTCTTATTATCTTATTTAATTCCAATGATTCAACACCAATTTCTTTAATATATTAAAAGAAATATTGCTTTATATATCAAATATAATCTTATATAAAAATCATTTGAAATCTTTATATATGAAAATAACAAATACGCTCTCATATATATATACACTCAACTCGTTCTAGGGTACCATTGACCCTATCCTTAATGAGTAATCTCAACAGAGCCAGGTTCTCGCTTAACCTTCTGCTCTGATACCAACTGTAACGACCCGGAAATTTCGATCCCGAAAGTTCCAGATAGTTAGAAGAAAAAGAAAAGAGATAGAAGAAAGAACGACACAAGACACAGATTCTCACATTCGCAGCGGATCAAAATACAATATCAAATAATAATATCAGTTATACAAGAAAAAACTGTATTTGATAATTACATTTTAATACATCAGAGTTACAACATTCACAAATATTCTAGATAGTTAGAATTAACATGTCTCTGACAACTATCAATACAACTCTCAAATACACAGCGGAATATACTCCATACGTTTCTGCCATCCAGCTCGTCTCCTGAGCTCTAGAACGTCCTTACCTGGAAATCTGTAATACTCGGTCTGACCCGAGCATTACATCAAAGTAACACCCGGGTCAGGCTGGAAACCAGTGTGAGTAAACTCATCTAACATGAAATTTCAATCTATAAAACTTATTTAAACCCGGGTAACTCGTACTTTTCTACAAGTAATCAACTTATATAATCAAAACAATATCTAAGTATCCAACTTAATTTAAATGGTCCGTATTGTTCCAAACCAGCCTATTGATTTCACAAATCAATTTATAAAGAATCAATGTAAGTTATAAATCGAAGTGGGTTCGGGTATTTATTGATACCCGATCCCGGTCTCTTCGAAATCCAAACGTATCCTAAAGGTCAAGTTGTTTTAAAGTTAAACAATTCAATTCAACATTTTGAATTCACATAGCATTTATCATAAATAATCCATACATTCCTCTCAGATATATCCAAAGCATATCACAGAGTACCACAGAATATCACCCAATATATATCAATTAATCCAGACATTCTACTCAAACAATTATTCAAACAGAATTTATTAATCCTGATTATAATTAATTAAATTATCTTAAATTTAATTAATTACTTAAGAATTAAACACTTAATCCAGCTTAATTAATTTATTAATTAATTACAGTCATTTAATTAATTAGTCATACCTTAATTACTTTTATAAGTCAATTAATTAATCTAAATCAGAGATTAATTTATCCTTTAACTATTAATCAATAAACCTAAATTATTAATTAATAAAATTTAATTACAAATTAATTAATCCTTAATTATTAATTAATTAATCTTTGATTACAAATTAATTAAACTCTAAATTAATTAATTATAATCTTTAACTATTTATTTATTATTACTTAATTAATAATTAAAATAATTAATTACCCTTTATTAAATTATCAAAATCTTAATTATCTTTAACAAATCATTTTCCTTTGTTAATTACTAAATCACATTATTAATCTTAACCTTTAATTAACATTCAATTATATTTATAAAATGATTAAGTTTAAAACATCTTATTTAAGTTTTAACAAACTTAAATTAAATCAAACATACCATAAAATAAAGTTTAAGATCATTTAAAAGAAGGTTTAGAAAAGTTTTAACATAGAACTATCTTTAAAATTTCAACTTTTATCTTTATAAAACCTTTTAATACGTGCTTAACACTTTCCTTCTCCCGATCCTCGCATCGTTAATCCCACGTTCTACTCGAGACAGTCTTCCAGTTTCCCCTTTCATCTTCTTCTTCCCTCAGTTTTTTTTTTCAAACTTAGTTAGATTACAACTGGTAATACTACCCCTCACGAAACACGAGCGAAACTCGAGCTACGCCCCGCGACAATCATCTTCCTGCTCGAGATCTCACTCGAGTCACTCACGCAACCTTCCACCTGAACAGATACAACGCCGTGCACGTGCACGATCGTTCGCCATTGCTCCGGCGATCTCAACTACCTCCGGCAAGTCGTAAATTATCACGACATTCAACTACGAGCATCCAAACGAGAGTATCTAGCCTGAATCGAAATCGAGCCTTCAACTCGAAACAGAAATTCAACATCGCCTGAAAGAAACGCCACGCAACCACGCCTCCGACCACCTTACCACCTGAAACTCCGGTCACATCACCGCAAGCCATCCACGCAACCATCCCCATTGCTCCGGTGCCACTCGATCCACCATAGATAACCCAGTCATCACGTTTTCCACCACGACCAAATAAAGGTGTTAAACCCTAGTTTGATCAGATTCCAACTCCTCGACCATTGGAAAAATTCCACATCATTTTTCCCCTCTCCAACAACTCATAAGCAAGCTTCGATCAAGATTCTAACTCCAATCCTCACGCCGATCAACGACAAATTACCAAAACCCCCAAAACGTTCAAACCCCGAATTCATACGAGTTATCCAACTAAAAATTTCCAAATGCTTATCAAAATTCATAATTTTCTCTCATGATTACATGCATGCTATTCAAAATAGAATTTAAGATAGTTAACTTTTTATCAAAATTTAAGTTTCACTGTTAAATTTTATTTTAACCATGATTTGTGGTATTTAAAAATCCTAGATCTATCTTATAGTCTTCATCATACACTTACAAACCACTTTCATTCAAATACTTAAGCCTAATATGGATTGGATTTGTAGATATTGAAATTTTTAAGCAGAACATTAACAGAGCACAATTGAATGTATATAAACAGACAAGCTCCTAACATATTCATACCAATTCATTCAGATTCAAGCAAGGAAATTTTGATATAAGTAAATATCATCACATGCATGGCAGTGAAACCATATCAAACTGTTTTAAAAAGAATTTACTCACTTGTATTTGGATAACAGAGAATAAAGCTTTTCCCTTTGATCTGAATCTTTATTCTTCTGAATTTAGAAGCCTGAATCTTGCTTTCTTCAGTTGAATTGGAAGTTGTTCGATTGTATTGATCTCTCTCTACTTTAGTTCAGTTTGAAGACTTTGGTTTGGAATCAGTTTGAAACTGTTGAATCATGCTCAGTTGAATCATTGTTGAGTTGTTTTGAACTTGCATTTGATTTGCTTCAGGTTTTAAATTTTGATTTCCAGGCTTTGAATTTTGTTCTCAGGTTGAAATTTAATTTCTTGTTTGATTCCTTAAAGCTTTGAATTGCTGAGATGATCTTGATGTTGCTCAGGTTTGGTTGATCCGTAGTTTGATTTGTTTTGATTCCCAGGTTTGATTTCTTTACTGTTTTGATTTTTCTCTTTATTCCCAGATTTGGTTTGAGAAGTATTTTTTTTTAGAAAGTGACAATAGGAATGGATATGGAGATGAATGGTATAAGTTAATATAGGTTTAAGTTAAATTTTATTAAAAATAAAAAGGAAATTAAAATAAAAGTAGACACTTGTCATTTCCCTTAGATAATTAGCTAACACATGTTATTAAGAATGATTACAAGTTAACACATGTTACTTTCATGCAAAATTAGATTTTTAAATGTTTTAGAAAGATTTTTATAATTGATTCCCTAATTTAATTTAAAAAAAATTCCTTTAAAAAGAAAATAATATAAATAATTTATGTTCTAAATAAAATTAAATAAAATACATTTAAAACCAAAGTATTATTTAAGATATAAATAACTATCTTTTGAATTTCAATTTAAATATCCAAATTCAAATTAAATTTCAAATTCAATTAAAAATCAATTTGATATATACATGTATTTTTAACAAATCCAAATTAAATTTGTAAATAATAATTCTATTTAAAATCCATTTATATAAATAAAAATAATACATTATTATTGTTTTGGAAACAACAATTTTTACCAATTTTAAATAATTATAAAGGAGATTATCAAATACATATCTATCCAGATATCTTTTAATTATCAAAATTTCATTTATTAATCCAAATAAAATCAGTATTTCTATTTATTAACCCAGTTAATTATCAATTAACAGATGTTCCAAAATCCGGGTTATCACATTCAGGGTTTGTTATTGTAAGAACAAGTAAAGTGTTATAGCAAACAAATCAGCTTTGGTTGATTATTTTAGCTTTGCTTTGATACTTCACTTGAACTTGTCAATTCACAGCATCGCATTCACATAAGTTCATTTAAGTTGATTATTCTTTGTCAACTAATCTGTCATTCGATGTGGGCAGTCAATGGCAGTATATTCGTCCGAGTTTTTTGCAAATATTGTGTTTAACAGGTTATTATCATTAGAGATGACCTATAAAAAAAAGTTTAGGCAGTTCAGTTCAAGCAATTCAAGTTTAAACAGTTCAGTCAAGTTCTGCCCAGATTTTACAAGTGCTAGTTCGTTCAACGACCTAGCATAGATCAGAGATTCCTTAAGTCGCATCATGCAGAGTAAAAGGTTACAGGAAATTCAGATTCGTCCAAGTCCTAAGTCGGTCGCGACCTAAAAGCCTATGCCGCAAGGAAATTAAAGTCGAAAATTTCTTAGGTCGTTCTGCTGTCATTCAAGCAAACTTAAGTCGCCAGTCTTAGGTCGTTTGATTCCAAGCACGACCCAAAAGCCGGGTCACAGGAAGTTGTTCGACTTAGCATAGGTCGCAAGAATTCTTAAGTCAGTCAAGTTCCTTAAAACGTAAGTCTTAGGTCGCAAGAACTTCCTCACGATCTAATTTCTAGCTCGCTCAGATCTGCTAAGTTACTGACTTCCTCTCCACGCAATCCGTCTCAACCCAATAACCCGTTATTAATTACTAATAGAAATCCATCGTCCTCTTCAAGAAGTTCTCCATCCCTTCATACCACGGAATCACCCCAGAAATAGTTCAAAACCTCCCTAATTACCGTGTCTTCATAAGTCAGTTAAGCAGCGATCAAGTGTCGATCACGGCAACCACTCGAAATGAAGCGTGACACATGGAATTGAACTGAGGTTTGAAGAAAGGGATTCATAGTTCAACAATGATTATGGCGGGATGAAGATTGAATTCACTTACGAGTATAGTGTTGAAGATGAATCGGTGACTAAAATCGGTGAATTCGTCTCAGGAAGCTTGAAGATTCGCCAATGGCAGAGAGGGAAATCGAAGCAGGTGAGTAAGGAGGAAGCGGCGACCTAATCAATTTATATTGGACTGAGAGGGGAAGGTGAATAGGCGTGAAAGTTAGCAAGTGTTTTAGGTCGCTCGCGACCTAGCAAAGCTAAGTCGAAGCACACGACCTATGACAGGCGTGTACTTCGAGGGGCAAATGTTAACTCCTATTTCGAAGCGACCTAAAATATAAAGTGATCTAGCGACCTATAAGCCTTAACGACCTAAGAGCAGCAACCTACGACTTATGGGAAGTAACGACCTAGCTACAGAAAGAGCCAAGCGACCTAGAAAACTTCACGACCTAAGGACTTTACGACCTAAGTGGATGAACGACTTAATGAGCTAAGGAGTCAACGACCTAACAACTTAAGGAAGTTAGCGACCTAACGACCTAAGGAAGTTAGCGACCTAACGACCTAAGGAAGTTAGCGACCTAACGACCTAAGGAAGTTAGCGACCTAACGACCTAAGGAAGTTAGCGACCTAACGACCTAAAGGACTTCACTACCTAACATGCTTAACAGCTTAAAAAGTATCTATGACTTAACTTCTCCAACGACCTAAAAGTTAGCGACCTAAGGGACTTCGCGACCTAACTTCGTAAAGGACTTCGCGACCTAACTTCGTAAAGGACTTCGCGACCTAAAGCATTCGCGACCTAACTATCAGCGCAAAGGCAACGCGACTTACAACCTATCTTAGGTCGCCTACGACCTAAGACTTACTGCCTAGTATGTACAAACCAGAATAGCTCCTTATGCCGCAGAAATTAGGTCGCTCACTATTCCTACTAAGTCGTCCATGACCTATGCCTTGTCAATATGACCGAAGGATCCAGAGCAAGCTGTTAAGTCGTAGCCTATGCCTCTTAGGTCGCCCGCGACCTACCTTAACTCGTCCACGACTTACGACCTAAGGGGTCAACCTCCCTATAAATACCAGTCTACCCCAAACGTGAAAAGGACTTTTGGCCAACCATTTTCTGAAGCACTGTTACTCTGCCGAATTCTCAACTCATCCAACATTTGAAGAACTCTAATCACTCAAGACATTACAACAAGCTTTGAGAGAAATCTACCGCATTCAACATGAATTTGAGGAGATCTTCAACATCGAAGCTTGAGCTAATAGTCTAATGTGTTTAGGAATCGAAATATATTGTATTTTGAAGAGCATTGTATCATTTTGTAACCAGAATCAGCAATAAAAGACTATAAAGTGGACGTAGGCTCAAATTACGGGCCGAACCACTATAAATCTGTTGTTCCTTTACCGTTTTCTGCTATTTCCTGCTTATATTCTGTTCCCGTACCAACGGGTGGTGCTTTCACATTGTTATTACACACACCGGGTGTTAGCGTTCGATTTTTAGCGTTAACAGTGGAAGGTAGCATTCCACTCACCGTATTCCGCACTCGTTAGGATTCTTGTGAGTGGTTCGTTATGTCATTCGGTTTGACAAACCTTCTACCTTATTTCATCCATCTTATGAATCGAGTATCCTACGAATATCTCGATGAGTTTATCCTTGTATTTATTGATTATGGATGAAAAAAACAATTTAAAATTTGCAAATCTTTTTAATAAGATATTTATAAGTATGATTGGATTTTGTTCTTAAAACGAGCAAAGAATATTTGTAAATTTTTTAAGAGACTTGTTTATCATATAGAAGATGATTTTGTGTTGTTTTGCCCATTGAGTGCTTTAAAAATTCTGGTCGATGCGCTTGATCAACGTTATCGATTGGAATCTCCTAAACGCTATGATGAGACATTCAGACATAGTAAATTGACTAGTAATAAGTAAATTTTTCTAAAAAGATGATTACATAAAGTTAATTGTAATTTTGAATGTCTTAGCTTTTCGGGAAAGATGATCATTTCAAAGAACTCCTTTCCGATGCTCCTATTCTTGTGATTCCCGAAGGGAACCAAGAATTGATTATTTATACCGATACTAGTCATAATTGTTTGAATGTTGTTCTCATGCAAAAAGGGAACGTGTTATCACATATGCTTCGTGACAATTAAAGCTTGTCAAGACTAGATATGCCATTCATGATCTAGTACTCGCGGCCATTGTTTTCGCTTTTAGAATTTGGCGTCGTTATCTTTTGGGAGAGAAATTTGTTCTCTACACCGATCATAAATCTTTGAAGTATTTATTTTCTCAAAAGGAACTTAATTTGCGTCAACAACGTTGGCTCGAGTTCCTTGCATCTTATGATTTTGATATTCTTTATACTCCCGGAAAGGGCAATCGTGTGGCCGATGCCCTTAGTCGTAAGCAACAAGCGGTTGTTTTCATGATGATATCTAAATGGAATGATCTCAAGACTTTATTCACTTGTGAGATTCGAGATCGTGAATCCAATTTATGTTCATCTCTTGTTTTGTGTAGCCTTGAGGCTCATCCTTCTTTTTTTGGGACCGTACCTCTTTTGGCTAAACTCTATGTCAAAGAAATTGTTAAATTGCATGGAGTTCCTACTTCTATTGTTGGCGATCGTGATCCATTATTTTACTAGTGGATTTTTGGTAAGCTCTTCAAAACCTTTGGAAAAAAGCTTAATTCTTGCACCGCTTATTGTGACGCCCCACCTCTATACCCACGCTAGCCAAGGACACTACGGGGTAATGCCGTCAACTAGCATGGAGAATAAGGCTGTTGAGGAGCGACCATCTGTATAATTGCTTTGTGCGAGTACCGATATGCCAGATAAAAATATAACTTTTCATCTCAAGAGGAAATCCGACATACCGATACAAACTCAAAGCTACTACACAGTGGCTATATGGACTTCGGAAATAAATATAGAAATAAACATAACATAAATCAGTCACAGACATCCATATCACAAAGGCGGAAAAAGATATGAATATATATAACACATGAAAGTGTACATCGGAGTAGTGGTCAGAAAGATCCACGATAATACAAAAGAGTAGCTACAAGCTACACAAAAGAATAAGTATACATTACGGAGTCTATATCTCAAATGTATACATCCCAAAAACTACTAATCTAAGTAGTTAGCCAAAAGTCAGTGTAATCCAGGAGAGAAGTCAAGCAGAAGCACCTGTAACATCTCGGTCTGACCCGAGTATTATTTCATAAGAAAATAATAAACGGATCAGTCTAGCTATAAATATCAGATAACATGATATGGAATAAGAGATATGGCATAAACGTATAATAATCATAATGGCATACTACAATAAGTATGTAAAGGATAATCAACAAGGGATTAATCGATATCACAAGAATCTTCTCAAAGATCCAAATACACAAAAAGATAATGACACACGAATTCACCAATGCACAAAAATTGTTAAAACATATCAATGAAAATCACGAAAATTGGTGAAGCACAAATTCCAGAAATCAACACACGAAATCCAGAAATCATATAAAGGGGGAGGCCTATCACAAGAACGGGAGCATGAAAACTCACCAACACGTGTAACATAAGAACGAGAAGCTATCTCATGGAAGCTATCCATTAAATTTTGACACATGAATGGCCCGAAGACCTTTGACACACTAACGGCCCAAAGACCATGGGGCGCTACCCCATATATGTGAGTAGAAACATCACACAAGCGAGGTCTAGTCTCCCTCGCAGACAAAGAGACATCGCTCAATCGCTAGTCTAAATCACAAAAATGATCGTCAGGATCATAAAGAAGTGTCAATTACACTAAGCCAGTAAATATATGAGTTTAGCTTCATGTCCCATAACCACTAGCTTAACTTAAATATTTACAAACAAACTGTAGATCTTCACTAGGAAATTGTCACAAAATGTTCAGTCGAACAAGTTCAAGAATTAACCGACGAAGTAAACGCAAGCGTTTCATACCACCTGTTTTGCTAAGCCGTTTAATTAGATTTCTCATCCGAGTGAAGTAAAGGCTTGTATATACTAATAGATTGGAAAACGGTTTAGGAAAAAGAGCTTTGTAATAAAATAGAGTTGAAATCGTTTTGATGAAAGAGTTTTGATAGTTACTACTAGTATTGAAACCTTTATATTTTTTGAAGTGACAAATCACAATGACGACTGTAGAAACAATCAATCATCAAAATTCACATACGAAGACGTGAATCAAATCCAAAGAAATCGATACTAAATCCATCAAAATGGATATTCGCATAAAATCCATAGAAAGAAGTCATCAACGTCGGTAAAAGGGATAACAATTAATCGGGATGACAAAAATCGATTAACATTGGAAGTTTTACTCAAAATTAGGCTGATAGGCAAAACTGGGAATTTCCAGACGTCTGAGGGGTTGGTCCAGACGTCTGGATTTAGTCTCTGGAAATATTACAGAAAACTATCCAGACGTCTGAAACCTAAAATCAGACGTCTGAAAGCTTTCAGACGTCTGGGAAAAAGTCCAGACGTCTGGATTTGGTTTCTGGAAATATTCCAGAAAACCAACCAGACGTCTGAAAACACGAATCAGACGTCTGACATCTTTTCAGACGTCTGGAACAATAGTTCAGACGTCTGAAATTAGTCGCTGCCCTTTTTATTTTTCTACCGTTTGTTATTTTTCACCGGGAGGCAAAACCAAACGTCTGGCATTGATCTCCAGACGTCTGAACACCTAATCTGGGCAGAAATTTACCTAGGCCAAGATGGCCAAAACATTCTCGGAAGCGATCGAGCTAGCAAAGACAACTAAGGATTTATGTCAAGGGACAACCCGGTCTTAAAGGCGCTTTGATACACCCCAAACAACATATCCAAACATCCATTGAAGGATTTTCACAAGAATTGGACTTCAAAAACCAAGAAACTAGGATATTCACCAATTCAATCCCAAACAAAAGAAATGCACATAAATATGTGTTAGGAATTCATACCCGACACAAAGATAGATATAGACAAAGATGTGAGATAAAAATCTCACCTTTAAACCCAAAACAAATGAAGAAGAAGCTATAGAGCAATGGCAAGAGCAATCACACTTCAATTCCAACTCAACAACCTTGAATCTAGGCTAAAAAGAGAAACATTTCCTAAGTTAGGTTTAGGAATTTCTGAAATTGATAAGAGAATGAGTTGGAGAAGAAGAGGAGGAGGCTTACCAAAGCTTCTACTATTAGTTTGGAGCTAGAAATTGATTTGCAAAAGAAAACTAGGGCTTGGAGTTTTAATTTCCCACTCCTCTCTCCATTGTTGTAAAAGCTTGAGTATTAGGAAATAGAAGTAGGGTAATGAAGAGAGGAGGGGTGAGGCTTGGGTCTAATGAGCTGAAACAAGACCAAAGTTCTAAGTGGAAAAAGTAGCAAAATTCTACTATCTCCAAACATATCAAAGTTTATACTTAAAAAGATCGCAAACGTCATTTTGAACTCAATGGAAGTGGTCTCGAGTCCTAATTTGACCGTATGCAAAAAATAGCTTTTCGGACTAAAATCCGATTAACGATAAAATATTTAAATAAAATATTTAAATATAAAATCGATAAATATGCGGGTTGTTACAGACTCCCCTCCTTAAAGAAATTGCATCCTCGCAATATGGAAGATGGAAATAAATAGTAACAACCATAAAAGCATATTTACACCAAAAGAAAATTTGAAATAAGAAGTTCACCAAAAAGAGCACGAAAGAGTAAACCCGGACGAGTTCGCTCGATGAATTCTCTAGATTTCTCAAGAGCAATCCTTGGGATTAGAGAACCATTGAACTTTCACAAGAAGAACATCTTTATTTCGAAGGCGCTCCACCCCCGAAGAAATGGTGCGAATAGAATGTTGCTCAAAAAGTCAAATCTGGTGAAACTTCAATTTCTTCAACAACACCGAGCTCAAGAATAAAATCGGAATCCCTAAGGTATTTCCATAGTTGAGAGACGTGGAAAACGTCATGAATAGCAGAAAACTAAGCTGGTAATAAAGGCGATAAGCCACGAAACAAATACGTTCGGTGATGGGAAATAGACCAATATATCGAGGTGCTAACTTTCCCGATCAACTAAAACGCACAACACCCATCATAGGTGAAACACAAATGAATCCCAATAAAGTTTGGACCTAAAACCAGCTTCTCACCGGCTTCAAGCTAACATGAAGGAAATTGGCACGGCCTTCCGTAGAGTGCCTCGAACGATGCCATACCAATACTAGATAGGAAGCTATTAATATAGGAAAACTCAATAAGAGAAATATGATCTCCCCAACTTCCACCAAAATCAAGAACACAAGCACGAAGAAGATCTTCAAGAGTTTGATTCACACGCCCGATTTGTCCATCGGATCGAGGACGATAAGCGGTTCTAGAATTAAGCTTTGTTTCCAAAGCTTTTGAAGACCTTACCAAAATCCACTAGTAAACAATGGATCTCTATTGCTAACAATAGAAGTAGGGACACCATGCAATTTTAACTAGACATAGAGTTTAGTAAAAAGAGATAAGGTCTAATTGGACCGAACGGGAAGAAAATGGGTAGATTTTGTATGTCTATCTACAATTACTCATAGATCGTCATGACCCGAACGAGAACGGGAAAGACAGTCAATACAATCCGTGGAAATATGATCCCACCTCCAAATTGGAATGTCTAAAGGTTGCAATAACCCACCGGGCCTTTGATGCTTGGCCTTAATGAGTTGGTAAGTCATGCAACGCTTAATGAAGTTAGCAATATCAGATTTCATTCCATCCCAATAATAAAGTCGCTTCATATTCGCGTACATTTTACTACTACCGGGATGAATGGTGAATTTAGAACGATGGGAAACTTCTAATACGTCTTTGCGAAGGTCACTAATATTTGGTACAATAAGTCTACCAAACACTCGAATGCCACCACGAGAATCAATATCAAAGTTTTCAACACTTCAATATCAATTTTATCCCTAAAATTTCGGCTAAGAAGAGCCAATTCGGGATCTAGCTTTTGAGCTTCAAGAATGCGGTCAAAAAGAGAAGGATGAGTCTCAAGGCTACATAAAACAAGAGATGAACATGAATTGGAATTTACGATCTCGAATCTCACAAGTGGAGGAAATCTCGAGATCATTCCATTCGGACATCATCAAAGAAATAACCGCTTGTTGCTTAAGACTAAGGGCATCGGCACACGATTCTCCCATCCGAGGGTAAACAAATAGCATTAAGATCATAAGATGCAAGGAACTCGAGCCAACATTGTTGACACCAATTAAGTTCCTTATGAGAAAATAAATATTCCAAAGATTTATGATCAAGGTGGAGAACAAATTTCTCCCCCAAAAATGATGATGCCAAACTCTAAAAGTGAAAACAATAGCCGCGAGCACTAGATCATGAGTGGCATATCTAGTCTCGATAGGCTTTAATGATTTAGAAGCAAAATTGATAGCACGTTTTCTTTTGCCAGAGAATGACACACTAACCAATACGACTAGAATCGGTACAAAAGATAAAGTCTTGGTTCCCTTCGGGAATCATAAGAATAAGAGTATCGGAAAAGAGTTCTTTTAAATAATCTTCTTTCCCGAAATGCTAAAACTTTCAAAATTACAATTATTTTTATGTAAAAATCTTTTTAGAAAAATTTACATCTTACAAGTCAATTTACTGTGTCTGATTGTCTCATCATAGCGTTTAGGAGATTCCTATCGATAACGTTGATCAAGCGCATCGACCAGAATTCTTAAAGCACTCAATGGGCAATACAATCACAAAATCATCTTCTATATTATAAACATGTTTCTCAAAAACCTTTAAGAATATTCTTTGATCGTTAAAGGGCAAAAATTCAAATTGTACTTATAAATAAATCTTATTAAAAAGATTTGCAAGTTTTAAATTGTTGTTTTCATCCATAAGCGATAAATATAAGGATAAACTAATCGAGATATTCGGAGAATACTCGATTCACAAATTGGATGAAATAAGGTAGAAGGTTTTCCATACCGAATGACATAACGAACCAAACACAAAAATCACAACGAGTGCGGAATGCGGTAAGTGGGATGCTATCTTCTGCAACTCGTAGCTGATGAAAACCAGTGGCAAGGTCGAGCGGAAAAGACCTTAGCACCACTCAATAGATTGCTTAGGTGATAATCCTAAGACAAGCTCAAATATATTCTGGGAAATTCACAAATTACTCGAATGAGAGAAATAATATTTTCCTCATCAAGTGGGTTTAAAGAATAAAATGATGCCACAAAATTTGGAAATCAAAATCTTTGAAAGCTAAAGAAATCTGCTTAGCAGATTGAAGATGTCGAAGATAAATAGTCCACACGGGATAAAGGATATGGCTTCATAATAATTAAGCCAATCCTTACAAAAGTCAATTCCGAAGTATAAGTAAAAATCGGCTCGGAAAGAAAAATCACATAAAAAAATAATTTCGACATCAATAAAAAGCAAATTGAGTGTTGAGGATCCACCAATCCGGATTCGCAATCCTCAAGAAGTCATCAAGCCCAGAAATGTTTAAAGAAAAAGAATCAACAAATCCTTTTGATATAAAAGAAGGAGATGCACTCGTATCAAAAGAAATCAAATAGGATAATCACAAAACAAATTAATGTCATTAAGGATAGAAGGATACCTTGACTAAGAGAAGAGTTGCTAGGGGCTTGCATAATATTTAGCTTTCCCCCTCTCTTCTTTGGAAGGTTAGGGCATGTAGATAAGTAATGACCCGAACATTTTCAATAGCGGCAATAAAGGGGTTTTGGGCACTTAATTACATAATGGTCTGTGGATCCACAATTATAGCATTGTTCGCGACTAATGGTAGGCGACCTTGCTACCGAAGTTTCTTTCTTGCTTAGAAGTTTGGAGCATGCAGAAATATGATGACCTGAATTTTTGCAATAACGACAAAAGAGCGGCTCCGGACACTCCTCTGCATAGTGGTCCGTGGAACCACAATTGTAGCATTCTCCACGATTAGGGATTGGAGTCTTTGCCACCAAAGTAGTTTGCTTCACCCTCTTATTGGGATTAAGGCTCTTGAACTTAATATGCCTCTTCTTGGAAATCCCAATATCACTATCACTTCCTTTACCAACCTCTTCATGGCGAAGAGTGATATCCACACGCTAATGGAAAGGAACTTCAAGTTTTAGAGGTAAAACCATTTCAGGGTTCTTACACAAAGCACAAATAAACTTTTGATTCTTTACAAGATCCAAAAGTTGCTGGGCAGACATGAATACGCCATCCTGAGAAGGACTACTGGATTGACCAGCGCTAGGACTGCCAGATCCAACCATTTCTTCTTCTTTAAGAAAGAAAGAAAAGAAGAAGAAAAGGTTATTCATAGAATGAATATCAAACAATCATGATTGATAAAACAAAGAATCATAAAAGAAAATAGGATAGAACGGGTCCAATTCACTCGAATAAATTCCTAAAGCACGACTCCTAAGAAAGACTTAGGACATGATCCTTGCTAAATTATTCTACATTGTTCCGAAGTTTGGCTCTGATACCAAGCTGTGACGCCCCACCTCTATACCCACGCTAGCCAAGGACACTACGGGGTAATGCCGTCAACTAGCACGGAGAATAAGGCTGTTGAGGAGCGACCATCTGTATAATTTCTTTGTGCGAGTACCGATATACCAGATAAAAATATAACTTTTCATCTCAAGAGGAAATCCGACATACCGATACAAACTCAAAGCTACTACACAGTGGCTATATGGACTTCGGAAATAAATATTGAAATAAACATAACATAAATCAGTCACAGGCATCCATATCACAAAGGCGGAAAAAGATATGAATATATATAACACATGAAAGTGTACATCAGAGTAGTGGTCAGAAAGATCCACGATAATACAAAAGAGTAGCTACAAGCTACACAAAAGAATAAGTATACATCACGGAGTCTATATCTCAAATGTATACATCCCAAAAACTATTAATCTAAGTAGTTAGCCAAAAGTCAGTGTAATCCAAGAGAGAAGTCAAGTAGAAGCACTTGTAACATCTCGGTCTGACCCAAGTATTATTTCATAAGAAAATAATAAACGGATCAGTCTAGCTATAAATATCAAATAACATGATATAGAATAGGAGATATGGCATAAACGTATAATAACCATAATGGCATACTACAATAAGTATGTAAAGGATAATCAACAAGAGATTAATCGATATCACAAGAATCTTCTCAAAGATCCAAATCCACAAAAAGGTAATGACACACGAATTCACCAATGCACAAAAATTGATAAAACATATCAATGAAAATCACAAAAATTGGTGAAGCACAAATTCCAGAAATCAACACACGAAATCCAGAAATCATATAAAGGGGGGAGGCCTATCACAAGAATGGGAGCATGAAAACTCACCAACACGTGTAACAGAAGAACGAGAAGCTATCTCATGGAAGCTATCCATTAAATTTTGACACACGAATGGCCCGAAGACCTTTGACACACTAACGGCCCGAAGACCATGGGGTGCTACCCCATATATGTGAGTAGAAACATTACACAAGCAGGGTCTAGTCTCCCTCGCAGACAAAGAGACATCGCTCAATCGCTAGTCTAAATCACAAAAATGATCGTCATGATCATAAAGAAGTGTCAATTACACTATGCCAGTAAATATATGAGTTTAGCTTCATGTCCCATAACCACTAGCTTAACTTAAATATTTACGAACAAACTGTAGATCTTCACAAGGAAATTGTCACAAAATGTTCAGTTGAACAAGTTCAAGAATTAACTGACGAAGTAAACGCAAGCGTTTCATACCACCTGTTTTGCTAAGCCGTTTAATTAGATTTCTCATTCGAGTGAAGTAAAGGCTTGTATATACTAATAGATTGGAAAACGGTTTAGGAAAAAGAGCTTTGTAATAAAATAGAGTTGAAATCGTTTTGATGAAAGAGTTTTGATAGTTACTACTAGTATTGAAACCTTTATATTTTTTGAAGTGACAAATCACAATGACGACTGTAGAAACAATCAATCATCAAAATTCACATACGAAGACGTGAATCAAATCCAAAGAAATCGATACTAAATCCATCAAAATGGATATTCGCATAAAATCCATAGAAAGAAGTCATCAACGTCGGTAAAAGGGATAACAATTAATCAGGATGACAAAAATCGATTAACATTGGAAGTTTTACTCAAAATTAGGCTGATAGGCAAAACTGGGAATTTCCAGACGTCTGAGGGGTTGGTCCAGACGTCTGGATTTAGTCTCTGGAAATATTACAGAAAACTATCCAGACGTCTGAAACCTAAAATCAGACGTCCGAAAGCTTTCAAACGTCTGGGAAAAAGTCCAGACGTCTGGATTTGGTTTTTGGAAATATTCCAGAAAACCAACCAGACGTCTGAAAACACGAATCAGACGTCTGACATCTTTTCAGACGTCTGGAACAATAGCTCAAACGTCTGAAATTAGTCGCTTCCCTTTTTATTTTTCTACCGTTTGTTATTTTTCACCGGGAGGCAAAACCAGACGTTTGGCATTGATCTCCAAACGTCTGAACACCTAATCTGGGCAGAAATTTACCTAGGCCAAGATGGCCAAAACGTTCTCGGAAGCGATCGAGCTAGCAATGACAACTAAGGATTTATGTCAAGCGACAACCCGGTCTTAAAGGCGCTTCGATACACCCCAAACAACATATCCAAACATCCATTGAAGGATTTTCACAAGAATTGGACTTCAAAAACCAAGAAACTAGGATATTCACCAATTCAATCCCAAACAAAAGAAATGCACATAAATATGTGTTAGGAATTCATACCCGACACAAAGATAGATATAGACAAAGATGTGAGATAAAAATCTCACCTTTAAACCCAAAACAAATGAAGAAGAAGCTATAAAGCAATGGCAAGAGCAATCACACTTCAATTCCAACTCAACAACCTTGAATCTCGGCTAAAAAGAGAAACATTTCCTAAGTTAGGTTTAGGAATTTCTGAAATTGATAAAAGAATGAGTTGGAGAAGAAGAGGAGGAGGCTTACCAAAGCTTCTACTATTAGTTTGGAGCTAGAAATTGATTTGCAAAAGAAAACTAGGGCTTGGAGTTTTAATTTCCCACTCCTCTCTCCATTGTTGTAAAAGCTTGAGTATTAGGAAATAGAAGTAGGGTAATGAAGAGAGGAGGGGTGAGGCTTGGGTCTAATGAGCTGAAACAAGACCAAAGTTCTAAGTGGAAAAAGTAGAAAAATTCTACTATCTCCAAACATATCAAAGTTTATACTTAAAAAGATCGCAAACGTCATTTTGAACTCAATGGAAGTGGTCTCGAGTCCTAATTTGACCGTATGCAAAAAGTAGCTTTTCGGTCTAAAATCCGATTAATGATAAAATATTTAAATAAAATATTTAAATATAAAATCGACAAATATGCAGGTTGTTACACTTATCGTCCTCAATCTGATGGACAAATAGAGCGTGTGAATCAAACTCTTGAAGATCTCCTTCGTGCATGTGTTCTTGATTTTGGTGGAAGTTGGGAAGATCATATTTCTCTTGTTGAGTTTTCCTATAATAATAGCTTCCAATCTAGTATTGGTATGGCACTTTTCGAGGCACTCTACGGAAGGCCATGCCGATTTCCTCCGTGTTGGCTTGAAGCCCGTGAAAAGATGGTTTTAGGTCCAGATCTTATTGGTGTTCATTTGTGTTTCACCTATGAGGGGTGTTGTGCGTTTCAGTCGATCGGGAAAGTTAGCACCTCGATATGTTGGTCCATTTCTCATCACCAAACGTATTGGTTCCGTGGCTTATCGCTTTTTATTACCGGCTCAGTTTTCTGCTATTCATGACGTATTCCACGTCTCTCAACTACGGAAATGCCTTCGTGATTCCGATTCTATTCTTGAGCCCGGTGTAATTGAAGAAATTGAAGTTTCACCAAATTTGACTTATGAGCAAACACATCCGGACTTACTCTTTTGTGCTCTTTACGGTGTACTTCTCATTTCAAAATTTCTTCTTTTGTGTTGATATGCTTTTATGGTTGTTACTTTATTTTCCTCTTAATTATTGCGAGGACGTAATTTTTTTAAGGAGGGGAGTCTGTAACAACCCGCATATTTTACGATTGTATATTTAAATGTTTTATTTAAATATAGCATCATTAATTGGATTAAAGTCCAAAAAGCTACTTTTTGTAAACAGTTGAATTGGGACTCGAGACCACTTACATTGAGTCCAAAATGACGTTTACAACTTTTTTGAGTATAAACATCGATTTGTTTGGATTTGAGTGAAATTTTGATATTTTCATTTAGGGCTTTGGGTTTGGGTTTCAGCCCAAGAACCTAACACCCAACCCATCTAATACCCTAACTCCCACTCCACTCCTCTTCATTCCTTCATTCCATTTCCTAACACTCTAGCTCAAGAGGAAATGGGGGAAAAGAATGGGAAATAGAAATTCCAAAACCTAGTTTGATTTGGAAACTCAAGTTCTTGCTCCAAAATCAAAGAGAAGCTTAGGTACGCATCCTATTCATCTTCTCCATCTCAACCCCTCTTCTATTTTCAGAATTTCCTATAACCTAACTTAGGAAATATTCTTCTTATGAGCTTAAATTGAAGCTTCTTGAGTTATTGTTGAAGAGGAATTGAAGTTAGTTTGTTTGAGAGCTTCTCACTTGAGTTTTTTAATTAAAGGTGAGTTTTTGAACTCACATCTATGTCTACATCTTTGATAGTTGTTAGGTAGTAATTCCTAACATCTCTTCCTTGTCCATTTGCTTTTGGATTGAATTAGTTTGATGAATATTCCAATTTTTGGTGTTTTGAGGTCAAATCTTTAAAAATCCTATCTTTGATGTTTGAACGCATTTTTGGGGTGTTTCGAAGAGCCATACAAGGTTGGGTTGTCACTTGGCGTAAATCCTTAGTCTCTGTTGCTCGTCCGTTCGCCTCCGGTTAGGATTTTGCCCCACTTGGGGGCTAGGCTGATAATGATGTAGAAGCTGGTTCAGTCGACTGAACCAGGAGGTCAGTCGATTGAACCAAGGGACATAAAATACTCTATACCTGTATCAGTCGACTGACCTTATGGTTCAGTCGACTGACCTGGAAACCGAAAGTTTCCAGGCATAGTATCAGTCGACTGACCACCTGGTTCAGTCGACTGATCTGCTTGTCTCAGCCCAATTTGCTTATTTTGCGTGGGTTTCCAATTTTAATTGATTCATGTTGATCCGATTTGTTGTTATCATTTATATCGACTTTGATGACTTCTTTTTCGGAATTTTTGGAAATATCCATTTTGATGGACTCGGTATCAATTTTTATGGATTTGATTCACGTCTTCGTATGTGAATTTTTGGTGATTGATTGTTTCTACAATCATTTTTGTGATTTGTCACTTTAAAATATAAAGGTTTCCTATACTAGTAATAAATATTCAAACTCTTTCACAAAGATGATTCCAACTCTATTTTTAATACAAAGCTCGTTTATAAAACCGTTTTCCAATCTATTAGTATATACAAACCTTTAGCTCATTCGTATGAGAAATCTAATTAAACGGCTTAGCAAAATAAGTGGTATGAAACGCTTGCGTTTACTTTGTCGGTTAATTCTTAGACTTGTTCGATTGAACTCTTGTGACCATTTTCGAGTGGACATCTACAATCTGTTCGTAAATATTTAAGTTAAGCCAGTGGTTATGGGACATGAAGCTAAACTCATTTATTTACTAGCTTAGTGTAATTGACACTTATTATTGATCAATGGTGATCATTTTGTGATTTAGACTAGCAATGTGCAATGTCTCTTTGTCCGCATGGGGGACTATAACCTGTTTGGAGGAGTTTCGACTCATAGTCCGCAATGGGGGACTATACCCTATTTGGAGGAGCTCCGGCTCATTAGGCGGAGCTTTGGCTCATAGTCCGCAATGGGGGACTATACCCTATTTGGAGGAGCTCCGGCTCATTTGTGATACACGTGTTGGTGAGTTTTCATGCTCCCGTTTGTGACAGGCCTTCCCCTTTTTGTGATTTCTGGATTTCTAGTTGATGATTTCTAGAATTTGCATTTCACCGACTTTTGTGATTGGCATTGATATGTTTTGTCAATATTTGTGTTTTGGTGAATAATTTAAATAATGTGATTCTTTTTGGTGTTTCGAGTTGATTTGAGATAGTGTATGATTTTTGTTGTTATTTGATGTATACTTGTCACAGTATGGCATTATTGTTATCATACGTTTTTGTCATATCTCTTATCCTATCTCATTTTATCTGATATTTATAGCTAGACTGATCCGTTTATTATTTCTTCTTAAATAATACTCGGGTCAGACCGAGGTATTTCAGGTGCTCCTGCTTGACTTCTTATCAGGGTCCTTCACCTGACTTTTGGGCTAACTACTTAGCATAGTAGTTTTTGTTAGTATACATTTGAGATAGAGACTCCTTGTTGTATACTTATTCTTTTGTCTTGCATTTGTATATATTCTTTTGTGATGTAGTGGATCTAGTTTGACCACTACTTTGATGTACACTTCTATGTGTTATATTCATATCTGTTTCCGCCTTTGTGATACATAGCCACTGTGTGGTAGCTTTGAGTTTGTATTCGATATGTCGGATTTGTTATATTATCTGACATATCGGTACTCGCACAAAGCAATTACACAGATGGTCGCTCCTCAACAGCCTAATTCTTCGTGCTAGTCGACGGCATTACTCCGTAGTGTCCTTGGCTAGTGTGAGTATAGAGGTGGGGCGTAACAGGAGGTCTGGGCATGGCGAGATGGTGATGGGCGAGTAGACTTTGGTGAGGGAAGTTTGTCGGCGGTGCTGGTTGGTGATTTAGGCGAGTCGATCGTGGTGTCAGTGGTATAGGATGCATGGCAGTTTATTTTCTTCGTGCTCAGGCAATGATCGTTGGGGAAGAAGCATTTCATTGGGTTGGGTTTTGAAGTGTGTGGTATGGGCTTTGTTTTTAAAAATTAAAATAAAGTTATATAAATTGTTAATTTAAAAATTCCAATTCGTATAAAATGC
The DNA here is from genome assembly GCA_030737815.1 of Allium fistulosum. Lineage (NCBI taxonomy): Eukaryota > Viridiplantae > Streptophyta > Magnoliopsida > Asparagales > Amaryllidaceae > Allium > Allium fistulosum. The sequence continues at coordinate 727,887,200 of CM060902.1, read as the reverse complement.
ATATCTCATTCGTTTTAGGCCCAATCGATACGCCGTTTGTTGTGTTGTGTTCGTATCGACGAAAATGATATATAGGAACTTGTTCGGACGCATTGGGAGCTTGAAGAATTTTCAGATAAATTTAAATGCGTTCGAATTTATTCGAAACCAGAACGCAAAAGCGACAATAAAAATCAGGGTGAGTTAATCTCACTCATTTTTGGATTACTAGTTAAATTTAAATAGTTAAAATTTATTATTGATTGATTGGTTAAATTAATAAAATTATTATCAGTTGAATGTGATATTATATATAGTAGTATATATACTAGTAGTTGGATTGATTGTTCCGCATAATTTAGCGGATGAGACCCTATGCGCCCCGCATAATAGCGGATGACCCTATATACCGCGATATCCCGCATCGTAGCGGGATTGGTATTTTTTTGTTGTATTAACATCTATGGATGGAGGAAAACAAGTTGGAGGGATCCAACTAGATTCCACTAAAATGTTGAATAATTTCATATATAGTGATATATGATATGTTGAATAATCTGTGATAGATTATAGTGTGATTTGAATTTATTGGATGCTACGGTAGCATTGACCTAGATTTTAGTATTTTAAAATACCATAAATATATATTTGATTTTAAAAAGAAATTAAAAATGGATTTTGGAAGTGAAGTATTTATATAGGATTTTGGATTTAATTAAAATAAATTTATTTGGATAAAATAAATGGTTTGACTTTAAATTTGTACATAACTATCTTGGGATATTGTAAATAGAGATTTTGGAATAATGTATATAAAGGGTTTTAAATAAAAATTCTTGGGTGATACTTATTTAAATAAAAAGAGTTTTAGAAATCAAGATTTTAACAAGTTTGGAGAATAAACGGAAATTTGGAAATAAGTATAAAATTGGTGATACAGAATCTTAAATAAGATTCTAAATTACGAAATAGAAGTAAAATAGAGTTTTGATTAGTTTGGAATATAGTTTGGGATTTTTAAGAAATTGAATTATAAATGGAATTTAATTTAGAAATCGATTTATAATGGATTTAAGTGATGTGAAACCGTTGTAAACTGGAAATGAGACTATGGGATTTATAAACAATTTTTATAAATGATTATCATTTGATAAGATGAAGATATAAATTCACGGTAAGAATTTATAATGAGATGGGTAAATCAGTTTAAAAAGAAATGATAGATTTTACCTTTGGAAATGTGAAAATGGGACTTTTGAAATTAGGGACGTAAATCGATTGGGGATAAATCGAGAGAGATTACAAATATTAGACTGGTTATATTGGAATTGGAAAATATATTTTTATCGAGAAGTTGACTTGTTTGAAAAAGGAGGATTTTTAATTGTTAAACAAGGAAATTTAAAAATGTTTTGGCATAAAAATATTCTAGAAAATTAGTCATTTAAATATTTTTAAATTATCAAACGATTAGAATTTTATTAATAAATTAGAATTAATCAGTATTATTAATTTAAAAGATAAATTATCCAATATTAATATAGTTTATATAATAACTTTTATTTAATAGTATTTGCCTAAATTAAACATGGTAAATTATTATAGAAACATTATTTTGAGATAAATTATTAAATAAAGTTTTCGGAAAGTAATGGTATACTTTCATGTGGAAATAACAGTTACCAAATATTGGATGTTAACGGTAAAAATTGAACGCTAACACCCGGTGTGTGTGATAACAATGTGAAAGCACCACCCGTTGGTACGGGAACAGAATATAAGATGAATATAGCATAAAACTATAAAGGAACAACAGATTTATAGTGGTTCGGCTTGTAATTGAGCCTACGTCCACTTTATAGTCTTTTATTGCAGATCTGATTACAACTTGATACAACACACTCTGAATACAATCCACTTCGATTACTCAAACACTTCATATTAGTAACTCAAACTTTGACGATGAGATTTGTCGAATCCACGTCGGATGTGTAGAATCTCGATCGAAGCTTGTTGTAGTATCTTCGATGTTTGGAGTTCTTCGTGTCTTGGATGAGTTGAGAATTCGGCAGAGTAATGACACTTCAGAAAATTATTAGCCAAAAGTCCTTTTCATGTTCGGGGTAGGGTGGTATTTATAGCGAATTTGACCCCCTAGGTCGTAAGTCGTGGACGACTTAAGCTAGGTCGTGGCCGACCTATCCAATCTAGCTTGTGGCTTGGTAGGAGCTTACTTGCCCATCCGGATATATGTTACAAGTCCTAAGTCGTATGTGAGTCATCTTGCTCCGACATAAGTATTGCGGCAGCGAACTTCAACTCTACTTTTAGGTCGTGGACGACTTAAGCTAAGTCGTGAGTCGCGGCTTAACTGGTAAACGAGCTAGGAGATAAGTCGTAAGTAGCTTTAGGTCGTAGATAACCTTAGGTCGTAGGCCATCCACTTCCTTAAGTCGTTGCATATGTTAAGTTGCCAGCTGGTTGAGTCAGCCAATCTCTTTAATTCGCCGAAACCATTGAGTCGTTAACTCCTTAAACCGTTAAGTCGTCCAGACCTTAAGTCGTTAAGTCGTCAATTTCTCTTAGGTTGCTCCATCCTTTAGGTCGTACCATCCTTAAGTCGTAGATTGTCCAGGCCTTAAGTCGTAAGGTTGTTCCTGTAGTTAACTCGTTAGGTTGTTAGGTCGTTCAATTCTTTGGGTCGAAGACTTCTTAGACTGTATTAATTCTTAGGTCGTCTAGACCTTAACTCGTTAGGTGGTCCTAACCTTAAGTCGTAGGTCGTGTTATACTCTGAGTTGTTAGGTCGACCAATCTTTGACTCGTTAAGTCGCGTAACCTCCCTGAGTCGCATGCCTTCCTGAGTCGTGCAGTTCTTAAGTCGTAGCAAAATTGAGGGTTAACATTTGCCCCTCGAAGTACACGCCTAAGTCGTAGGTCGTGTGCTTCGACTTATCTTAACTCGCATATGCCGCTTCGAGTTCCACTGCTCCGAGATATAAAAGGCTTGAGTCATTCCTCCTACTTCCTTCTTCTCATTACTGAATCCTTACGCCGTATCTGCCATTAACACTTCTCCAAGCTTTCAAAGGCGATTCCAACCTGATTCCTATCCGATCATCTCTAGCATCATACTGCGTAAGCGATTTTGCTTCTCGTTCTTAATCCATCCCCTTATGCAATGCTTCGTTGCAAACCTCGCTATATCGATAGTCTGTGAACTCGATTCAATTCGATTTTAGCTTCAAATGGTTGGGGCGATGGAGGCGACGGGTTACAGTGCTTTGGATTTAACCGATTAGAATGACAGGGCTTTGAATTTACGGTGATCCCGGATTGGTTTTTTGGATGATTTAATAGTGTGAAAAATGAAAGCTTTTGTTAATGGAGGGGTTAACGGGTTAATGGGTTAGGAGGATAAAGGGTTAGGAGTTAAGGAGGAAGGTCACTTGGTCACACGGAGTGAGATTTTAGCTTGGTCACGACTTAACAATCTTGTGCGACCTATGAACCCTCTCGACCTAAGTCTTGGCCGATTTATCAACTTACGACATAAGCCTTGTGTCGTAGACGAGTTAGGACTTAGGAAATTTTCAGCACGTTGAACTGAAGCCACATAAGCCTTGTGTCGTGAACGAGTTAGGACTTTAGGAAATTTTCAGCACGTTGAACTGAAGCCACATAAGCCTTGTGTCGTGAACGAGTTAGGACTTTAGGAAAGTTTCAGCACGTTGGACCGAAGCCTTTTCTCTTCTTACTATGCCTTGCGACTTAATGATTAACGACTCATAGGACAAACGTCTTGGCAAGTGGACGACTTAACTTGACCCACCGTACATTCACTAAGTCGCAGACGACCTAGCACTTAGCTGGCCCAAATAGTGATAGCATAGGCCTTAGGTCACAGCCCAGTCAGCATTTGTATACTCAATTCGAACTCACACTTCCAAGCATAATCTTGATTTAAGTGTTTAACTTGAATTATTGAAACAAACTGCCTGAATACTGAATTGTCCGGACTTTAATTTGTTAAACTCTGTTGCATTTTCTTTTTACAGATCACCTTGATTTGCAAGCTAACAACCTATTTAATACAACATTCACAGAAAATTGGGACGAATATACTGCCACCGACTGCCCACATCAAATGATAGATTAGTTAATAACTGATAATCAACTTAAATAGATTGTGTGAACGAAGTGCTTTAAATCAACAAATTCAAGCAAAGTATTAAAGCAACATTGAAATAGTCAACTGAAACTGACCGGTTTGCACTAATACTGTACCTGAACTTTAAATTAACAAGTCCTGAAATTTGGTAATCGAACCATTGTCGACTAGCTTAATTCCAGTTATATTTACTTGTTATCTTTATTAGTTCTGCACAACACTTCACACTTTTTAGGAAACGTGCACCTTCATATTTGAACATCCAGTTGCTTGTGTAGAATGACTTCTCAGCAAGAAGATATAACAGTTCAGACTGGAGAGGCCACTCTCATTCCAGCTCCATTAGTCAATCCTCCCGAAAGAGCCTCTACCACTTTGTCGTACAAAGTTTTTCGGCAATTGTGCACCCAGTTTGGTATCGTTGAAGCAGATGCCATTCTTCCTGAAAAAAGCAGCACCGCTGATGTGGCACCCCCTGGCTTCATTACAGTTAATCGACAAATGTGCCTGAGCGGGGCCATTCCACCTTTCAACAACTTTCTCCAACATCTTCTTCATCAACTGGCCATCTCCCCATTTCAGCTACATCCCAATAACTATGCCATTCTAATGGGGTTGTGCGTATTATTTAGTAGAACGCTTGACCGTCTCCCCAGTTTTAATGAGATCTGCTACCTATGTTCTTTTACCAGAACTAAAGATCATCCTTCGATCACTGTTGTGAGAAGCGCCAGAAATCGTAAATTGATTGTCTGCCTCCCTGACAGTGCCCATGGGTTCTTAACTCAATACTTTTACGTTCGCTGTCCTCCTGGGTTTTATGCTGTGTGGAGGGAAGGAAGTAAGATTATCTATCTTTATTTCTTCCAATCTCTGAGTTTTGTGAAGTCCAAATTGCCAAATGTTAATTTCGCTTTTTCATTTCAGCGCTTCCCCCTCCTTCTAGGGATTCTAGCCACAAGCCAATTCTGGAGAGGCTCTTGGCCGTACCAGCTGAAGAGCGGGACGCAAAGTTTTTGTTAAAAGACGAATTTCTTCACCAGTTTGGACTTCTTCACTCTTCTCGCTCTACTCAGCCTCGCGAAGTCCCTGATTCCCCAGGAAAGGCGTCTGATGCCCCAGCTTTTGTTGAAGAACCTTTACCGCAGGAACCCATCACTGAGGCTTCACTGGTGAAGTGTTCCACTACTATTGACGTTGCGGGTTCGTCAAGCAAGCCGGCGCTTTCCCCGATCATTGAAGAAGAAGAGACTTCTCAGCATTCTGGAAAGGTGGCTGACGTGGGAACCGAAAGGGAAAGTGCCATCGGGCATAATGGCGATGATATCTTTGAAGGGTTGAGTGATTTAATGATAACTTCCCAAGAGCTATTCAAAGATGACACTTCAAAAATTATTTCTCCTGTTGTCGAGGCTACTTCTTCTTTACAACAAGTTTCGACACCTTCTACACCAGTCGTCGCCGTTCCCACATTAAAGTGTGGTTTGTAGTCCGACGCGCGTAGTTTGCACACCGCACACACTTAGGATTTTTCGGCACTTATACGCACTTATCCTCTTTTTTCTGGAGATTTCTAAACTTCATTTCTTTTCCATTTTCAGATTCTCCGATGGGGCGGAGCGGATCGTACTACAAAAAATTCCAACATCATGGAGGCCGCGATACTTATGATTTTAGGCGCTATCTTCCTTCCCGTCAGGAGACCGATGAAGAAAGGGCCTCTAGAAAAGCTCGCGAGAGATGGGATTATGAAGAGCGCCGCAGAAGAGAAGATGAACAACACTATGGGAGTAGGGACGAGCGATACGACTCTTCCCGCAGAAGTGATGATTCTCATAAAAGGAAATCTCACGACGACAAGGGGAAGAGTCACATTGTTGATGATTCTAGCAAGCGGACCAAACTTAGAGAAAAGGATGCGTCTGCAATTTCGGAAAAGACTGATGCTCCCATCTCTCCCAATATTCCATCCGGCTCTCCTGCTTTAAAGAAATCTGACATCCAGGCGATCATCAGCAGATCTCAGTATCAGGTCAAAGATGCCCCTCCTATTCTTCAAAGCCGATTTCCGAATTGGTGCTTAAAAGGGGTGCGCTTTGACCTTGACTTGGTTCTGATTGATAAACCGGCTATGCTGCGTAACCTTGATGCCGTCAAACTTGATATTGAAAGGATATCTGGATGGCAAAAACTTGTCGACGAGCTGCAAAGAGTCAATCGTGCGAATCTTGAAGCCATGCTGACCATGGAGAACGATAAATCGGAGTGGGACAAAATTTGTAAGCAGCACAACGCTGAAATGAAGAGCATCTCTGATGGTTATGAGAGGCTTGAAGCTGAAGTTGAAAAACTAAAGAACGAGCTTGCCACTTCCTCCACTTCTTATTCGCAAAAAGAGGAGATGCTCCAGAAGAAAGTCCGAGATGCTCACGCTGCTCAGCGAGATGCTGAAGCCAAACTTGAAACAGGTCAGCATCTTACTAGGAAATATCGTGATGATGTCGTTCAGCTTCGAGAGAGAATTAGCTCTCGAGATTTGGAAATTGTAAGACTGCAAGCTCAGTTACTGAAAACTGAAAAAGAGCGTGATGAAGCTATCGCTGGGAAAGTTGCAGCCGAAGAATCACATGTGGCTACTAAAGCCAACATCAGCTCTACTCTTTTTGACTTTTATTTGCACAGCATTCTGGGTCATGGGAGCCTCTCCTTTCTGGGCCCTGAATACGAGATTACTCTGGCTGAAGTGTGGGAAGCCGCAGTTGATATGCTCGGCGGTGCCGGCTATGATGAGGCAGAGCTTGAGGCACGCTATCTTGACGATGAAACCCGTGCCGCTCTTGCTAGAGGAAAGGATCAACTTGCTAAACGCGAGTTGAATCGACGGGAGAAGAACACCCAAAGGAGGAAGCTCCTTTAACTGCCCCCGTTCATACTTCAACTTCGGCCGATGTTAACATTATAGACTCCGGTTCCCATTCTTCGCCTCCTGCTAAAGTTGACAAAGAAACTGTGACTACTCCCACTGAGGACGAGGCCCTGGAAGAAATTGAGGCTGAGAAATTCGAGATTGATCTTACAAAACCGACTTCTCCAGGTAACTTTGGCGTCAACCCGGATCCAGTGAATCACTTATTCAATTTAACCGAGTTTGATGAGCTTCTTACTTGTTACTTAAGCTTTGATGAACCAATAACTTCTCTTTTCTCGGAGAATACCGATTTTAACTTCTTTTCTTCTGCAGCGGAGGCATCGAGCGCTATACACTCTTCTCCTCTTCCAGCTGTTCCTCCTCCAACTCTTCAAGTAACTCCTGCTTCTCAACCAGGTTCGTAGGAAGAGCAGATAGAAGCCCTTCGAGGTTTGGAGGATCCACCCGCTTCACAAGAACAGAAGGCGAAGGACCTTGAGGACGGCGAGAAGACTCTGGAGCAGTCTCTTGATGATAACACTAAGCTTTCTGCGCTACTTACTACTCTGGGAAGTGAGTCTTCCTCGAAGAGAAAAGGGAAGCGCGTCATGAAGAAGTCAAAGAAAAACATTCCCGCTGGAGAAGATGAGGCAGAAGAAGATCCAGCTGCACCCTCTCCTCCTTCTTCTCCGACCCGTCCCCGCCGGATTCCGAAGCTAATCATCAAACTGGGCAAGGATACTAAGGGTGGAAGGAAGAAGGAGTGATAACTTGGATTCTATTTTTCTTATTTTGCTTTTTTCTTGTATCGACCGGAGATTGTGCGGGTACCGGTCCCTGCTTTTTTGAGATCTGCACATGTAAAGAATTTTCACAATATTGAATAAAATAATTCTTTTACTTGTACGAATTCTTGTATATGTAAGAATGCATCTATTTCTCATTTTAGTGTAGAATAAGCGATTCTTTCTACTTGTACAAACTTTTTGTCTGTGTTTGAGAATGCATTTATTCCACATCTTTTCCGCGTGATATTGTGATGTGCTTGCGGTATGTTGCTTGAATACTACTTTCATTGTTGTAGTTTTATTGTATTATATTGCCCCTATACCACAAGTGCATTGCAATATCTTTTTGCTTTGGCGAGACTTGTACTCTTATTTTTGGAGAATAATTATTCCGTCTTTGAGGAAACAATTATTCTACTTAAATAGAGCGTGTCTCATTTTTGGAGAAGTTTTTGTGCTTCAACCTTCGGAGATGGTCACTTCATATTTTTGAGAAGTGAATTCTCCTACGCGGTAGAGCGGGCCTCTAAAGAGGATTTTACTTAGCACTTCAATTTCTGGGGAAGAATTTTTCAAGATGAACAAGTAAATCTTCTTTGAGAGTTGAAGTGTGCCTCTGAGGAGGGCTTTTCGTTATTTCTGAGGAGTAGCATTTGGACTCCGAAGAGTAGCATTATGCTTTGTGAAGTAGCGTTGTGCCCCCGGAGAGGTCTTGTGCTTCCGGAGAAGTCTTGCGCCTCCGAAGAGGTCTTATGCCTCCGAAGAGGTCTTGTGCCTCCGAAGAGATCTTGTGCCTCCGAAGAGGTCTTGTGTGCCTTGGGGAAGGTCTTCTGCCTCCAAAGAGGGCAGTATGTCCCTTTGGGGAAGGCTTGTGCCTCGTAAGAGCGCTTGCGGTGCCTCGGGAGAGGTCTTATGCCTCCTAAGAGGTCTTGTGCCTCCGAAGTGGTCTTTATTTGATTGCCTGGAAGTTACTTTCTCACAGTTAAATGGATTCACAGGGCGGACGCAAGTTATTTAATTGGATGTTCATTCGCACAAACGATCGCAATTAGTTAACAAAGGCCTTGCCTCAGTGGTTCCATCAACCTTTTTGTTGAGAAGAGCATTCCATTTATTGGCGTGCCTCCGAAGAGGGCTTGTGCCTCCGTAGAGGTCTTTATCCTCCGAAGAGTTGCGCCTCTGAAGAGGTCTTGTGCCTCCGAAGAGGGCTTGTGCCTCCGAAGAGGGCTTTTATTGATCAGCTCGCCCATGTCCCTTTGTTGTTGTCTCCGAGCCTATGTTCCTTTCCTTTGCAAGCAGCTTGTTCTATCCAATAGAGTGTACTTTTACTGTTGATTGATTCCATGGGACATGTGCAAGTTATTCAATCAGATGTTTGTTTATACAAACGATCGTGATTAGTTAACAAGCGTCTAGTTCCTTTTCTTTGGAAAAGTGTCTCTTTGGTGGAATCATCAACCTTTGGTGTAAAGTTCATTTTACGTTGGATTTGAATTCGAAACTTTTTGTGGGTTGAAATTTGTCTATTGAGTGATTTACGGGGTTTATTTGGCATTGCGATGGGTAAGCTTTGTCTCAATGACCTGCAATGTTAAATCGATATTTTAGCAATACATTTAGAGTATTTACATATATCAAAATAAAACAGGCATATTATAATAATAAAGAACACAAAATTTATAGTGGTTCGGCCAAGAACTGGGCCTACATCCACTTTATAGCTTTTTTATTCATCATCACTGATTTTACAATGGTTTACAATACAATCGATACATCCATAATCATTTTACAATTTCAAGCAAAGCTTTTTCAAGTAAAATATGGGCGCAAATGATTGCTGTTCCAGGCTCTTGGGACTGGATCTCCTTCGACAGTTGTGAGTTTGAATGTGCCATCAAGAAGTTTATTGCCTATAACATATGGCCCTTCCCAATTTGGCCCAAATACTCCGACTACTGTCATGATCCTTTTCAACACTAAGTCGCCGACTTCAAAGCTTCGTTGACGGACTTTAGAATTGAAGTGCCTTCCAATTCTTTGCTGATATGCTGCAACTCTGAGTCTAGCTTCTTCCCTTCTCTCATCAAGAAAGTCAAGTGCTTCGAGTTGCAACTTTTCATTTTCGGCCTGATTGAAATGAACCCTCCTGTGCAAAGGGACTTCTAGCTCAACTGGAATCATTGCTTCCGATCCGTATGCCAATGAGAATGGAGTGTGCCCAGTCGCAGTTTTATGGGTTGTTCTGTATGCCCATAGTGCTAGTGGTAGCTTATCAACCCATCCACCTTTTGCTTTTTCAAGTTGCTTTTTGATGGTTGACTTGATAATTTTGTTTACTGCTTCCACTTGCCCGTTTGCCTGCGGATGGGCCACCGCTGAGAATCTTTTTCGGATTTTGAATTGCTTGCAGAAGTCCTGGAACTCTTCACTTTCAAATTGAGTACCGTTGTCTATGATTATCTTTTGTGGCACACCATATCTGCAAATGATATTTTTCGTTACAAAATTTATCATCTTTTTAGAAGTAATAGTGGCCAAAGGTTCGGCTTCAGCCCATTTAGTGAAATAATCAACAGCAACAATAGCATATTTGATTCCCGACTTGGCAATTGGTAATGGTCCGATTAGATCTATCCCCCAAATGGCGAACGGCCATGGGCTGACCATCTATGTTAGTTCAGTTGAAGGCGCTCTTGGGATTTTTGCAAATCTTTGGCATTTGTCACATTTTTTGGAGTAGATAGTAGCATCTCGATTAATATCGGGCCAGAAATACCCATACCGAAGAACTTTCTTGGCAAGTGTTTGACCGCCTGAATGATCCCCCACATTCTCCTCCGTGCACCTCTGCTAAGATTGTCCTAGCTTCTTCCTTGGTTACACATCGGAGTAATGACATTGAGAATCCCCGCCTGTATAATCGGTCGTCTTGAATTACATATCTTGATGCTTTTCTTAACAGCTTTTGGTGTTCTTTAGAATTTTCTGGTAGGGAACCGTTGAGCAGATATTCTTTGATTGGGGTCATCCATGACTCTTGTTCTTGAGATACAACCATGATCCAGTCGATATCCATATCATCAATGCTTGGAGCTGACAAAACCTCCATAGGAACCAATCCCAATAACTGAGCTTCTCCGGAGTTTGAATACTTTGCTAGAGAATCCGCTTTCATATTTTCCTCTCGAGGTATGTGGCTTATCGAATATTGATCGAAGTCATTGAGAAGTTCAAAAGCCTTCGACAAATAAGCGGGCAGATTTCCTCCTTTAGCTTGAAATTCCTTCTTTACCTGACACACAATAAGCTGAGAATCACTGAAGATTTTAAATGCTTTGATGTTCAATTCCTTTGCAATCTTTAATCCAGCAATTAGAGCTTCATATTCTGCTTCATTGTTTGTAGAAGGGAATTCCAATCTTAATGCGTAACATAATGATCGCCCTTTGGGGGTTTCAAGCACAACCCCAGCTCCGGAACAGTAATCATTTCTTGAGCCATCAACATATAACTTCCATTTGGTCGGGATGTCTACTATAGTCTCTTCCTCTTTATCACCTTTATCTGTATACTCTGCGATAAAATCCGCTAAGGCTTGTCCATTGATCGCTCTTCGGGGATGATAAGTGATATCATATTGGCTAAGCTCAATATTCTATTTCAGAAGACGGCCCGAAGTTTCAGGGCGAAATAGGACTTGCTTTAGGGGTTGGTTGGTGAGAACTTTGATAGGGTGAGCTTGAAAATACGGCCTCAACTTTCTAGAAGCAATCAGTAAACAGTAGGCGAGCTTTTCTAGATTTGAGTAATTCATTTCTGCCCCAGTGAGTCTTTTGCTGATATAGTAGACCGGACGCCGAACTTTTGCATCCTCTCTTACCAGTGCTGCACTCAGGGCATGAGATGAAACTGCCAAGTATATGAAAAGGTCTTCGCCGTTGTTGGGCTTAGAAAGTATTGGAGGCACTTCCATGTGACGGATTAATTCATCGAAAGCTTTCTGGCACTCAGGTGTCCATTCGAAGTTCTTCTTTCCTTTCTTTAAAGCGTCAAAGAAGGAGATGCATTTATCAGTAGCTTTGGAAATGAATCGACTTAAGGCAGCAACTTTTCCATTTAGGCTCTGCAGTTCCTTCTTTGTTCTAGGGGCTTTGACTTCTCTTAGAGCAGTAATTTGAGCAGGATTGGCTTCAATGCCCCTAGCGCTTACGATAAATCCCAAGAATTTCCCGGACTCTACTCCGAATGAACATTTCAAGGGGTTGAGCTTCATTCCATATCTTCGGAGGATTTCAAACATTTCTGCTAAGTGGTCCATATGGTCAACTACTTTCTTTGATTTCACTAACATATCATCGACATAGACTTCCATAGTTTTTCCAAGCTGTGATTTGAACATTGCATTAACAAGCCTTTGATATGTTGCCCCTGCATTTTTCAATCCGAAAGGCATGACTTTGTAGCAGTATAAACCAACATCTGTGACGAAGCTCGTATCCTCCTGGTCTGACTCATGCATCATAATCTGGTTATACCCGGAGTAAGCACCCATAAAAGATAACAATTCGTGCCCGGCTGTTCCATCTACCAGCTGATCGATCCTTGGCAACGGGAAGCAGTCTTTGGGACAGGCTTTGTTTAAATCTGAGAAATCAATGCACACTCTCCATTTTCCATTGGCCTTCTTAACCAGCACAGGATTTGAAACCCAATTTGGATATATGGACTATCTGATGAAATGATTTTCCATGAGTCGGTCTACCTCTTCCTTTAGCGCTGCTGACCTTTCTGGACCTTGGGTTCTTCTCTTCTGTTTCACAGGTGTGAATTTCGGATCAATATTCAGAGTATGTACAGCAATCTCTGGAGATATTCCACACATATCGGCGTGACTCCAAGCGAATACATCCAGATTTGCTTTCAAAAATGATATCAGCATATTTTGGACTGCCATACTGAGTTGCGAACCCACATTTAGCACTTTGTTTGGGTCTTTAAGATCAACAGGTACTGGTACCGTTACCTCCATCGGCACCACTCTATTCTCCTCTACACTGGCTTTTCTGGGGTCCATTTCTCTCCTTGCATCACTATGCTCTCCAGTGCAGGGACCACCCTGTATTTGCTACAAGGTTGGGTTTTTGATGCGGAGGGGGGCTGCCGCATCTTTACCCATCTCTCTCTTCCTGGCCTCTCGAAGGTCTACAATATAACATTCACGTCTAGCATTTTGATCTCCTTTGATGACACCAACACCATTATCTGTAGGAAATTTCATAGTTAGGCACCACGGGGCCAGAATGGCTTTGAATGCAGCTAGAGTTGACCGGCCTAGAAAGGCATTGTAGGCAGAAAACCCATCGACAATTACAAAAGTTTGTTTCCGAATTACCCTTTTCTTCCCCTCTCCAAGTTCCACAAACAAGTCGACAGTTCCGATTGGTTGCTGCGGTTCCCCAGTGAACCCAACAATCTTCTGCGATGAAGCCTGAACGTCAGCCATTGGAATCTTCATTTGATCAAATGTCTTCTTGAAGAGTATATTGCAGGAAGCACCGCAATCAACAAGAACTCGTCTTACAATAGCTGGACCAATTCCTGCAGAAATGACCAAGGGATCTATGGTTGGAGCTTCAATACCTAGAGAATCCCTGGCTTTGAACATAATATCATCATCAGAAGTTTTCTGCTGTTTCAAGGGTGCAGCGTCTTCTAGAACAAAAACATTTTCTTCTGCTGGAGTGTATTTCAAAGCACGAGCATATCGTTCCATTTCACCCCAGCTTCTGCCCGCTGGGTGTGGGCCCCCTGTTATCACATTGATAATGGGCCTTTCGGATTCATGTGCAGTAGTGCCTTTACCCAAGCCAGATGGTTGAGTAGGGGGCTGCTGCCCCTGAGTGGACGAAGTTGGGTCATTCCTGTTCTTCTTGACATACTGTTGCAGCTTATTTTCCCTGAACAACTCTTCAATTAAGCTCTTCAAGTGACGACATTCATTGGTATCATGACCGGGTTGGTTGTGAAAGCGGCAGAATTTTCCATTTCACATAGCACCCTTTCCAGGTTTTATCTCAACTGGTTTAGGATACTCTACAGCATCTTTGGTGGCAAAGAAGATATTCTCCGGAGTGTCAGTTAAAGGAGTGAAATCTAAGGGTTTAAAGAAGCGAGGTTTCTTTATATCCTTTTGTTTCTTCCCATCAAGATTTTCCCTTTTCTGACCTCCAGAATCTTTCTTAACTGAAGCAGCAATGTTATTTTCTACTCTTGTTGCCACCACTTTCGTTGGTGCTGGAAGATTTTCCAAGCGTATGAACTCATCAGCTTTCTTATAGAATTTGTCGAGTGAATTTGGCTCCTTCATTTTCAGCCATTTTCCAAATTCGCTTGACTTATCGATAGCCCGCATCAGATAAGTCAAAATCATTCGCGGTTCCGCGTTGTCGACTTCAGCCAGTGCTATGTTGAAGCGATTCAGGAATGACTTAATAGGCTCTCCCGAATTCTGCTCCAGACTAGACAATGACATTCTGTCTTTCGCCTTTGAAGCATACAGCCTGAATTGCTCTTTAAACTTTCGGGTTAGATCGGAAAACTGGTCTACGGATCGAACGGGAAGCTTGGTAAACCAAAGAAGTGCCACCCCTTCCAAATATACCGTGAAATACCGGCACTTAATCTCATCAGTTGCCCTTGCGCCGGTCATGTGCCAGTCATATTTATACAAGAATTGATTTGGATCACTTGTCCCCCGATAAGCAGGAATGGTGGGGGGAACAAATTTTCTGGGAAACTCAGCTTTTAGAATCCTCTCAGTAAACGGAGTTTTACTCGGCGCGAATCCCCATTCGCTCTCATCTTCATTTCTCTGCATGCTTTCTTTCATTATTTGCCGAATCATGCCAGAGAGATATTCCTCATTGTTTAATGACTTTGCGGAGTAAACTTCGGCCATTTTCTCAAAAGTTTGTCTGGGCAAGTGTTCGCGGAAAACTGGCGATGGCGTGGATCCTTCAGCTTGGAGGGGTGCCCCTTCAGCAGCACCTGATCCCTCTTGAGGAATATTTCTTCCTTCGGATTTGTGAAGAGCATCAGCGATGTTTTCTTCATTATTTACCGGTCTTTGACTAGCCCCGAGCAAAGCACTTAACTTCTCCATCATTAGAGTATTCTGAGTTTCAATTTGCTGATACAACCCGGTCACTGCAGCATCTAACTCTTCTCGCGTCACTCCAATGCTGGGAGCTACTTGACTTGGAGAAAGAGAAGTAGCAGTGTTATCGTGAGCATCTTCAGATCTGACAGTCTTGCGTTTTCTTCCAGGAGCCATTATATCCAACAAACTTCTGGTTTTGAAAGAGACTTTTTCAACAAACTTTTTTGAAGAAATGATGACAATCTTCCTGAGTTGGGTTCTCAGTGAAATCACAAAAATGTTAACGTTAAAAATTGAACGCTAACACCCGATGTGTGTGATAACAATGTGAAAGCACCACCCGTTGGTACGGGAACAGAATATAAGATGAATATAGCAGAAACTGTAAAGGAACAACAGATTTATAGTGGTTCGGCTCGTAATTGAGCCTACGTCCACTTTATAGTCTTTTATTGCAGATCTGATTACAACTTGATACAACACACTCTGAATACAATCCACTTCGATTACTCAAACACTTCAGATTAGTAACTCAAACTTTTACGATGAGATTTGTCGAATCCATGTCGGACGTGTAGAATCTCGATCAAAGCTTGTTGTAGTATCTTCGATGTTTGGAGTTCTTCGAGTCTTGGATGAGTTGAGAATTCGGCAGAGTAATGGCGCTTCAGAAAATGATTAGCCAAAAGTCCTTTTCATGTTCGGGGTAGGGTGGTATTTATAGCGAATTTGACCCCCTAGGTCGTAAGTCGTGGACGACTTAAGCTAGGTTGTGGCCGACCTATCTAATCTAGCTTGTGGCTTGGTAGGAGCTTACTTGCCCATCCGGATATATGTTACAAGTCCTAAGTCGTCTGCGAGTCATCTTCCTTCGACATAAGTATTGCGGCAGCGAACTTCAACTCTGGCTTTTAGGTCGTGGACGACTTAAGTTAAGTCGTGAGTCGCGGCTTAACTGGTAAACGAGCTAGGAGATAAGTCGTAAGTAGCTTTAGGTCGTAGATAACCTTAGGTCGTAGGCCATCCACTTCCTTAAGTCATTGCATATGTTAAGTTGCCAGCTGGTTGAGTCAGCCAATCTCTTTAAGTCACCGAAACCATTGAGTCGTTAACTCCTTAAACCGTTAAGGCGTAGACTTTCTTAAGTCGTCCAGACCTTAAGTCGTTAAGTCATCAATTTCTCTTAGGTTGCTCCATCCTTTAGGTCGTACCATCCTTAAGTCGTAGATTGTCAAGGCCTTAAGTCGTAAGGTTGTTCCTGTAGTTAACTCGTTAGGTTGTTAGGTCGTTCAGTTCTTTGGGTCGAAGACTTCTTAGACTGTATTAATTCTTAGGTCGTCTAGACCTTAACTTGTTAGGTGGTCCTGACCTTAAGTCGTAGGTCGTGTTGTACTCTGAGTTGTTAGGTCGACCAATCTTTGACTCGTTAAGTCGCGTAACCTCCCTGAGTCGCATGCCTTCCTGAGTCGTGCAGTTCTTAAGTCGTAGCAAAATTGAGGGTTAACATTGGATAATATAGTATTAGTTACCAAATAACAGAAACATTATTTTGAGATAAATTATTAAATAAAGTTTTCGGATAGCTCAACCATGGATTCATAGCTCAATGATTACCTCTCTATCCCAGAGAAATCCAAACTTAACTGCAGGCAATCTCTGCCTCCGATTTCCACATGAAAGTATACCATTACTTTCCGAAAACTTTATTTTAATAATTTATCTCAAAATAATGTTTCTATAATAAACAATAATTTATCTCAAAATAATGTTTCTATAATAATTTATCGAAAGCATCGAAAGGCGCCATTACTATACTAGTCTGATAACTGTTATTATAGGAAAAATAAACTAACTATAGGTGGTCTTCCCATGATCCACTAGAATTTAGCACACAAGCTCTCAACAAATCCTCGAGTACCTTATTGACTCTCGCTATCTACCCATCTATTTGAGGGTGATAAGTGGTACATATCTTGAGCTTGGTACCTAATACATCATGTAGACACTTCCAGAACTCGATAGTGAATAAGGAATCTCTGTCACTTACTATACTTTTAGGGATTCCATGCAATCTAACCATGTTCTTTATAAACAACTTAGCTAAAACAGGTGTCGTCCTGGTTGACTTAATTGGAATGAAATAGGAACTCTTGGTCAACCTTTCCAGTATGACCCATGTACTTTCATTTCCTCGATTCAACCTTGGCAATCCATCTATAAAATCTATGGATATAGAATCCCATTTCCAAACTGTCATCTCCAAAGGTTGAAGCAACCCGCTCGCCTTCTGATATTCGGCCTTCACTTGTTGATAGTTCACACACTACTTTACCCACAAGCCAACATCCCTCTTCATACCTTCCCAGTAGAAACTCCTCTTCATATCTTGATACATCTTGTTCCCTTAGGATGAATCGTAAATTATGATCGATGACATTCTCCAAGGACCTCGTTCCTTATGTTTTCTACATTCGGGAAACACTGTCGTCCTTTCTTTCTCAATCACCCTCTCTGGTTAAGACTAAAATCCTTCAGGTCATCAATCTTAGTTCCAGCCTCTACCCATCTAATCTTCTCAGCTAATACTGGGTCATCCTTTTGCTTAGATGCAATCCTTTCGATCAATCTCGATCGAACTTCCAAGCAGGATGACATGGTAGTGTTTTGACTAGATCTAACAGTTGATCTTAACTGCACACTATAAGTAGTCAAAGCCTCCAAGTCATTTCACTCTGCTAACATAGCTAACACCACATTCTAATGTCTTCTGCTAAGAGGATCCACTACTTTATTTCCATTCCTAGGTGTATACTCTATACCAAAATCATAAGCTTCTAGAAACTCCAGCCACTTCTGTTGTCTCATATTTAACTCCTTTTGAGAGAATAGATATCTTAAGGACTTATGATCGGTACATAACTCGAATCTCTCTCCTAAGAGATGGTGTCTTCATATTTTTAACGAGAAGATTATCCTTTCCAACTCTAGATCTTGAGTAGGGTTTCTCACTTAATGCGATCTAAGCTGTCATGAAGCATAGGCACTAACTTTACCTTTCTACATCAGTACAGCTCCTAATCCAGTTCCATATGCATCTGTATGCAACATTAATACTTGAATCCCATCTGGAACAATTAATATAGGCATGTTGGTCAACTAGTGCTTTAACTGAAGGAATGCCTCCTCGCATTTGTCGGACTAAATAAGCTCTACGTCCTTCCTGGTTAGCTTAGTCAAAGGCGCTGCTATCCGCGAGAAATCCTTAATAAACATCTGGTAGTAACCAGCAAGCCCAAGGAAACTTCTGATCTCAGTCACTATCTCTGATCTCTTTCAATTGTTAATGGCTTTGATCTTATCCAGATCGACTGAAAAACCCTTCTCTAAAACCATGTGACCAAGAAACTTAACTTCTTTCTTCTAAAAATGACACTTTGAAAACCTCACTTTCAGTTTGATGCTGCCTCAGCGTCTCAAGCACCAGTCTAAGACGACCTTCATGCCCTCTTTCATCCTTAGAGTATAGTAAGATGTCATCTATGAATACCAATACGAACCTATCTAAGTGCTCTCGGCAAACCCAGTTCATCAAATCCATGAAGAAAGCTGGTGCATTCGTTAATCCAAATGGCATCACTAACCACTCGTATGAACCATACCTGGTCTGAAACATCGTCAACGGAATACTATCTTTTGCCACTCTTAGCCGATGGAAACCAGCTGCCAAATCCAATTGGGAAAATACTTTAGCTCTACTCAACTGATCAAATAAATCATAGATTCTCGGCAAAGAATACATATTCTTGATTATCCATTCGTTCAACTTGCGACAATCAATACACGACCTTAATGACCCATCTGGTTTCTACACGAACATCGCAGCCGCTCTCAAGGCGAACTGCTTAGTCTAATGAAATTCTTTCATTCTAGATCCACTAGCTGCACCGTATTCCTTCATCTCGGTAGGTGTCACCCTGCTTGGTGGTCTACTTACGGGTTCTTCTCTGGCACAAGATCTATCCAAAACTCAATGGCTCGCTTCGGTGGTAGTCCTATGACTAGTT
Source organism: Allium fistulosum (assembly GCA_030737815.1). Lineage (NCBI taxonomy): Eukaryota > Viridiplantae > Streptophyta > Magnoliopsida > Asparagales > Amaryllidaceae > Allium > Allium fistulosum. The sequence continues at coordinate 727,868,131 of CM060902.1, read as the reverse complement.
CAAAGACATCCGCAAACTCTTTAGCTACTAACACCCAATCTATTCCTTCTTCCGCTTCCATTACATTCATCAAAGCACAAGCGCTCAGATCTAAGTTCTCCACTAAGTATATAATTCGGTTATGACTATTATTGTGTCTTAGCGGTATTTCCCTATCTTGGCAAAATATCCTAGCATCATACCTATCTAACCAATCCATACCAAAAATGAGCCCGAAGCCTATGAAATCAAATACATACAAACTGCATGCAAACTTATGACCGAACAAATCAAGTTCTGACTGATCACATCTCATCCTCAGAGTTGCATACCCTCCTATTGGGTTCACAATCCTTAAGGAAGTAACAAGGTGTAAGGTTTCTAAATAGAACTTATCTACCAAACACTAAGATATAAATGAATGTGATGCACACGTATCAAATAGTACCATAACTAGTATACTATGAATCAAAAGCATACCTTCCATTACAGTCTTTCCCTTCTCAACAACAGTTAGTCTAGAAGATGATGGTTCCAAGGCAAAAACCTTTCCCTTGTCCGCTCTGACTAGTTCCAGACACTGATTCTTGTAGTGCCCCATTTGATTATAGTTGAAGCATTTCACTCCTTTCTTGTCAACAGACTTCTTTGCTTTGCCTGTCCGACACTCGTGAGCAAAATGTCCCTTCTTAACACATTTATAGCAAACTACATCAGCCTTTCCTTTCTTGGCAGCTCCTCCTTTTTGAGTTCCTTTCTTATTAAAGAATTTCCTCTTCTTGCCCTGAGAATCATGGGTTTCAACCGGCTTCTCTTTCCCAAAAGTAGAAATAATCTCTTTGTTCCTGATGACTATCTCCACTACAACATTGCTTGGGTCCCAAAGGTGTGGCATTGTTGCCCTGGCAATCTCAGGTCTTAACCCTCTAATGAACTTTTCATTTCTTTTGAAGACGGTGTCAATCATGACATATCCATATCCGGACAGCTCATTAAATTTCGCAGCATACTCAATCACCGACATCTCACCTTGCACTAAGTCCATGAACTTTCTCAGCAATACTGACTTGGCAACTTTAGACAAGAACCTCTCTCGAATCTCCTTAAAACTCTACCCAAGTCAACTCTTCCTCGGGAACTCCCATGGTAATACAATTCCACTAAAAAAGTGCTGCTCCCTGCAACTGTCTAGAAGTAAGCCTCCTCTTCTACTTATCATCTAATCCCAAGTTCGTGAAAATTCCTTCATGATTAATAACCAGTTTTCTACTTGAACAACATCCATTGTTCCCAAAAACGGCTTCCCACCAAGACTGGTATAATCCCTACCCGGCTTGGCATAGTTATTGCCAACTGGGGCCATAGGATTTGCTCCCCCAACATTCATAGCATTTCCACCAGCTACTCCTGCAACTGCTCCAGCTTGCATCAGATTGACGAATAATTGATACATCATCCCTATATCTACTAGTGGGTATCCAGCACCTACATTGTTATTTGTGTTTGGATTAGCATTTGCTTGTCGACCCGGATTCCTCCTAGTATTGGGTCGAGCATTTTCATTAGTTGTGGTGCTTCCTCCACCTAGATTTCCTCTTCCGTTTCCTGCCTCCATATATTCCTTTCTTGTAAATCTGCATACGAACCTTAGTAAGATACAGAAGAATGGTCTAAGAAAGAGGGGAATACGTACTTATAAATATATATAACAAATGCAAGTACGTTACTGTAGCGTTAACCCAAACCCCCATCTTATTTTTTGATTCATTGGGTTATGTTTTGAGAATCTTTCAGGTACAAATTTCTTTTAAATTTATATAAACCTATTCTCTGATACCAACTTGTAATATCCCCCATTTAGAAAATCAAAACTAACTCATACGGATGCTATAATCATCCATAATTATTAATTCTCGGTGACCAAATGCGGTGAAGTTAGATACACTGATATACCAAAAACATATGAATGTAAAATATTTTAAACTCAATTTAAAATAAATTTCTCATTTCATTACAAATACCATTTCAGATTCATCACATAACCACAATTCGTAAATCACGTTCAAAGAAATATAGTTATTACGAAATACGCCAAGAGCGATATATGAAGATGCTTCCTCGATTGATTTGAGTATAAATATAGGCAATTAAACAGCTTTTCCATTTCATCCAATTACACAGCGGAATCAAATAGAAAGAACCCCTAATAGCCAGCTTACCTCTGACATGTCTCCGGAGGCTTATTCATATAAAGGAGAACATGAAAACCTTAGCTCTCAAACTACTCAAAATCGATTGAGCACATGAGAGTTTAAGGGGAAAACATAAACTTCGAGTAAGACAAAAAGTCTGGTGTGAATAATAACCTACCATCTTGAACCATATAGATATCTAGTGAGACCGCGCAGCTTAGCGGAACAGTTTTTCCCCTAACCGGTATCTTAACCCAATTTTTAATAACCACATATTATGCACATGCATCCACAACGGTTAAGACGTAACAAAATGTATCATGATAATAGCAATATGCTCTGGTTTCCCATCCCCATTCACTTGACTAACTGTCTCAAGTTATAGTTTCTAGAGTCATTATTAACTTATTAGTTTTCATAGGCTGACTAATAACATGTTCAATTCTTTATGGATTTCCTATCCACTTTAACAGTTTCCATGGGATCATTATGAACTTATTGGTTTCTATCAGTACTATTATCCAAATGTAGTTTTCATGGGAACACTATGAACTTATTGGTTTCTGCCAATAACATTATCCAATCATAGTTTTTATAGGATCATTATGAACCTATTGATCTCTTTCAATAACATTATCCAATCATAGCTTTCATGGGGTCAATAATTTGTTAGCTCCTGCCAATAACGATTTCCATAACATAATTTTATGGGCTTCTAAATAACCCTTTTAAATGCATGGCCTTTTGATTTAGTTTATATTTACTATTGGGTCAATCTAGCGGGTCGTCCTACCCTTTAACAACCCAACATGCTCATATGGGTTATAAAGTGAATATGATAACACAACAGTCGTGATAACTGATCAAATGATGCACACTATACAAAAATCCATAGTTTGTTTCCATATATTAATTTTTCTAATGAAAGGTGGTCAATACTCTTGACCTACCTCTCTACGAAGGAGAGCTTCCTTTCGAAAACATAAAATATATCCATAATTTATTGCTTAAAATTTTAGACATCCTCTTTCGAAACCATAAAATATATCTTTCGAACACTTGGAAACATCCCTTTTAAAACACCTAAAAACATGCCTTTTGAAACACTTAAAACATACATATCAAAAGAATTTGGTTCAAGTAAAAAGATATGGAAGCATAGCTTTGAAACCAATTGAAAGTGTTTCTTTCGAAACCATAGTTTGAAAACAAAACAAGCTACCAAGTATATAAAAGGGGACATACTCGAAAGCCATCCCTTCGAAAGACCTGTGGTGACGGCAACATGCTTCCACATGTGTACTTCGTTTAAGTAAGTGGCTTCAACTATGTCGAAAGGTATGGGAGCAACACCCACCCTTTCGCATGTATATGTTAAAAGAAAAGCAGCTTCAATGGTTGCGGAAGGGTATCGATTCGAAACCCTACCCTCCAAACTCATTGGTTCAAAGAGTTATAAAAGCGGCTCTTACTAAGGCGAGAGTTTTTAATGCGGCAGCTAGAATATCGAAGGGGTTCAAAAGTAGCAACCCTTTTGAAGATATTAAATCAAAGGTAGGTTCGTAGATTCAAAACCTAGAAATACAACTTCACCCCTTACGCACGCATACTTTTGACACTTATGCTACCTTTTGCATAGTTCAAATACACTTCGTACCACTAGCTTGATACCATGTATAATGGCACCGAATGGATGCGAAAGGGATAGAGGCAGGTGTGTACGAAGTCCAAAGCCAGTAGGGTTAAGTGGCGAAGATGTAATTTGGATAAAAACTACATTTTTGCTTATCAAAGTGTAACAACCTTCATTCTAGTGGGCTCGAATTTTCGTAAAATCTGAAAACCCAAGCCCAACAAAACACGGATCGTAGAAATGGTATCCTGCAAATAAAAAAGTGGAAGTGAATATCAGAGCTCTAACAATAATAACTCATAACGGAACGATTAAATATAATATAAAGATAGATAATGACCATAGTCAACACTTTGAGGCGAGTGTCCATATCTGTACAGAAACTGTCCAAACACCAGAAACATCCTTCTAATCTATACCTGAGGGTTGTAATGAGGAGGGGGTCAGAACAGTAGTTCTGCTGAATGGAAAAGTCATACTCTTTTTCATAATATCATCATATGCTAATTATTTAATTTTATTATTATGTTTTAAATTCTGTTTTAAGTCCCTTAGACTTATCACTGCGTATGGTCCATACCCATCTACAACCCGTGTAGAATGAAATCACCAAATATAATATGTGTGTGTGTGTATCCCGACGCTGTCACCTAGTATCACATTCACGCCTCGCCGAAACTACCAAATCCTGAAATACATCGAGACGTGACTTGGACCACCAGAATGCCTATAGGCCGGATATGTTACCTCATAGCCCAATTGCTTACAGGTATGACCAAAATCGTCATCATGTATATGACGGGAAAGTCTCTCACCGCCCCATAAGAGATGGCTATAAGTGTAAGCTCATGGAAGTGACTCGTCGCCTGCACTACACCCATCTCCCATGCACTACACCCTTCTCCAATACTGCAGATGGTGAACTAACTTGTCCTACCATGAAATCGTCAACGTATATATTACGACCCCAACTTGGGTCGTACACTTGTGGGGATTTCTAACTACCCTGGACCGCCAATAATGCCTACAAGAATAAACTGTCTGCTTCCTAATAACACGGGCTCGGCCTTGCTACCACCCTACTAATATTTTGAAAGTGCATTTTATGGGTTAACTAGCCCTGCCCTAATCAAACAAACTAGCAAACAACTGTGGTGTTGCATTACCTCGCTAAATGCCCCGGTAGAAAGGCTCATTCAACCAAGGTGTAACCCTTCCCTTCACGTAACCGCTGAGAGCAATGTTGGCTAAAGAAACATGCAACCATCTACCCTTTTGGTCTGTGACCGCGCGCCAGGTTGCCCCAATTTCTTTGCCCACACAACGTCTATTTAGATTGCCCACTTGCAATAAAGCAATACCCCACATATATTATGGAAGTAGACCGATTTTAATTTATGGGGTATCCCTTACGCTTAATATCTGGACCGCCATTGCCTACAAATATATACGATAACCTAGACCGTCGTTGCCTACATGTTATAAACGATACTTGGACTGCCGTTGCCTATAGGTATAAACATAACCCAAACCTCTATTACTGCTAATGGACCACCTAACGCCTATATTGCAGTAAATCGAGCCTACTTCCCTGCCCGTGACGGACCGCCTAAACCGCTTACGTCATGAACTACACAAAATAAAACCATCAACGCATATACGAGGCAATTTATTTATTTTCTTTCACTTGTGCACATTTTCTAATGTTCATACTTTCCGCCTCTAACATCGCATACTTATGCATTAATTTATTTTAACCAATTTCATCTTTACATTCCATTTTCATTGGTTAACAATTTTGTTATCCATTCTGCTAATTCTTGAATTTCCATACTTGCTTATAATTTACTTTCCCATTTATTTTATGCCTACTTCTCTCTTATTAACACCTCTTATTTAATTATTATAAAGGTACTACTTTTGGCATTTATTATAAGTTTGGTAAAGTTGGAATTACTACGTAGTCCATTTCCATATTTCTCCTAAGAGGTTAACTTTCACGATGCTATTATTTCAAGGAATTTCTTTTTTTTTATTTGTTTAATAAGTTGTACAAAATACGGCACCGTGCCTCATTTTGTACACCTTAGTCATACGGAGAAAATATGTCTCCATTCCTTGAAATTATATCCGTCGCTAGTTTAGAGGAATTATTTAGTAAAACATGGAAAATAATTATTTCAGTACTTATTCCAACTAGTAAAACTAACAACTACTCTCCCAAAAATGCAACCAAGATATTTATTTATGTAGTGTACATTACTGTCACTTTTATTCCATGACAGACAATTTTAATTTGGCGTAAAATAACAAATGTAACGTACTTTTATATTTTTATTTTATACAAAGGATTTAATGCAATACCACATTTTTTCTTTATAAGCAATATTCTCTATATTCAATTTCAACATTTTTCCATCTGTTTTGCATATTGTCAATTATTCTCATTTTTTATTGTAATTCTTACGCGCTTAATGACTACATTAACATATTCAATTTTTATTCCATTTCCAATGTACAAAATTACAATGTTTTCAATTAAAATAATTCATGTTACTGACATTTTTAACATTAAATAAACATGCATGTATAATTAGGATTTCCATTCTAGTTGAATCTTCTTTATCTTTCTGTTTTACCTTTGTCCTAAAATTCATTCTTGATTTTTCAGGATGAATCGTAGGAATGCAAGAGGTAGAGGTCGTGGTATTGCCCCTCCCGAGCCCGTTGCACCCATCAGGTTCGCTACTCTTTGCAAGGAATTCACTCAGCTTGGTGGTACCAAGTTTACTGGATCTAAGAGCATCATGGAGGCTCAGCGGTGGTTGAGGAGTCTTGAGAGGATTTTTATTGGTTTGGAGATTTCTGATGTGCAGAAGCGTTAGTTATCAGCTTGGCAGCTTCAGGAGGCAGCTCAGGATTGGTGGGAGTCTGTCACAGCTCAGACTGTGGAGGCAGATATTTCTTAGGATCAATTTTGGTATCTTCTTCTTGTGTTGTCTTGTGTTTTGTTCAGCTTTTTCTCTTTGAAATCTAGCTTAAGCTTATCTATCTTTTTCCAGGGAGGCTTTTGTGGAAAAATGGATGCCCGAAGCCGGGAAATCTCAGCTTTATCGTGAGTTTATGGATCTTAAGCAAGGGAGCATGTCCTTTTCTGAGTATGAGTAGAAGTTCAATGAACTTTCCAAGTTTGGTCCTGGCCTCATTGACACCCAACTTAAGAAGAATGAGAAGTTCATAGCTGGTGCTCGTTTGGAGTATTATGATCGTCTTATTTCTCATGTTCATGGCACTTTCACCGAGCTTATGGATATGGCTATACGTTATGAGAACCCTACTTCTAGGGGTCCTGCTATTGCTAGTGCTCCTTTGTCTCAGTCTTCCTCTGCTAACTCTAAGAAGAGAAAGCCAAATTTCCTCTAGAAGAAGAAGAATTGGCTCAATAATCCGGGTTTGGGATCTTCATCTTCTCCTTCTCTGAGGCAGCCTGTCGACCTATCTTCCATTACATGTTTCAAGTGTGATCAGAAGGGACACTATGCAAATAGTTGCCCTACTTCAGTTGGTGTTGCTGTTCCTCCACCTCAAGATACCAGGAACAACCTCTGTCATGTCTATCTGTAGCCTGGTCAATTCAAGAAAGATTGTCCTTTGGATTAGAAGGGCAAGCCGTTGGTATTTTTGCTATTACCTCTGCTTCTTCACCTGCTCCACCTGCTCCTGCTCCTAGTGATAACCAAGGTACTCTCCAGGGCACCTTTTCTTTATTTAATCATCATGGTTGTGTTTTATTTGATACTGGAGCTTCCCATTGCTTTATTTATGTGGATCTTTGTGATAAATTTGAGCATCTTCTTTCTCCTATGTATGATGTTGAATCTTTATGTGTTTCTAATCCTATTGGTGGTCCCGCGAACCTTAATAGGATTTGTAAACAAGTGAAACTTCATTATTTTGATCATCGTTTTAGTGGTGATTTCTATGTTTTGGGTTTCGATGCTTTTGATTTATTGCTTGGAGGTAATTGGATTAAGTGGCATGATGCTGTTATCTCTTGTAAATCCCGAACTGTTTCTCTTGTTGATGATCGGGGTAATCCTTTGGTTATTTAGTGCAGTATGCCTTAGGATTATGCTGACAGCTTTATTTATTCTCTAGATTCTTCTCCTGGTGATCTTGATTCAATCCCTGTGGTTAAGCTCTATCCCGATGTTTTTGGTGAAGTTTCTGCTTTACCTCCTAAGCGAAAAATTGATTTCCGTATTGATCTTATTCCAAGAGCTCGACCTGTAGTTCTTCCTCCTTGAAGAATGGCACCCCGTGAGATGGTTGAGTTGAGGAAGCAAATTGAGGACTTGTTCTCCAAAGGTCTGATCAGACCTAGCCATTTCGAATGGGGAGCAGCTGTGGTTTTTGTCACTAAGTCCGATGGTTCTCTGAGGATGTGTGTTGATTATAGAGAGCTGAACAAGATCAGATATCTAATGCCTCGCATAAATGATATGTTCGATCAGCTTTATGGTGCTGCTGTTTCTCTCAACTTGATCTTGCCACAGGTTTTCACTAGCTCAGAGTTGCTGAGGAAAGTATTCCCAAGACTGCTTTCCATATTGAGAATGGTTTTTATGAATGGTTAGTCATGCCTTTTGGTTTGACTAATGCTCCTGATTTCTTTATTGATTTGATGAATCGTGTTTTTCGTGATGTTCTTAACAAGTTTGTGCTTGTCTTTGTTGATGATATTCTTGTCTTCTCTAAATCCGAGGAGGAGCATGAATCCCATTTGAGCTTTGTTTTGGGAACTCTTAGGAGTCATCAGTTGAAGGCTAAATTTTTGAAATGCCATTTTGGAAGGATGAAGTCCGATTTCTCGGGCATATTGTTTCTAGTAATGGAGTTTCTGTTGATCCACTCAAGATCTCTGCGATCAATCTAAGTCTTTCTCTTCCTTCTTTTCCTCTTTATCATTCAAGTATTCTATCTTTTCGGTTATCCTTATTTCTCCCTATTCTGTGCAGGATTGGGAAACTCCTAGGACTCCATCTAATATCCGTAGTTTTCTAGGCCTTGCTGGTTATTATCAGAGATTCATTAAGAATTTTGCTCGGATTGATGCACCTCTCACTGCTTTGACTCGAAAGAATGCTAAGTTTATATGGAATGATAATTGTAAAGCCGCATTCATTGAGTTGAAGCACAAGCTTACTTCCGCACCAGTTCTTACAGTTCCAAATGGAAATGAGGGATTAACGGTATACACTGATGCTTGTCGTGAAGGTTTGGGAGCTGTTCTGATGCAGGATGGGAAGGTAATTGCTTATTCCAGTCGTCAGTTGAAGATCCATGAAGCCAATTATGCTGCTCATGATTTGGAATTGCTTGCTGTGGTTTTTGCTTTGAAGCTTTGGAGGCATCATCTTCTGGGGACTAAGTTTGAGCTCTTTACCGATCATCAGTCTTTGAGATATATCTTCACCCAGAAGGATTTGAATCAGAGGCAAGTTCGTTGGCTTGAGTTTCTGGCTTCTTACGACCTTGATATTAGCTATACTCCCGGTAAAGCTAATGTTGTGGCCGATGCTTTGAGTCGGAAGAAGGCTATGTTGTGTCAGCTTGTTGTTGTTTCTTCTCCTCTTTTGGTTCGTATCATGGCTAAGCAGGATGAGGATCGGATGCTTAGGCTTATTAAGGAGAGTGTTCGTAGCAGGTTTGGTGGTAGTAGTCTTGATGGTAGTGGAGCTCAGATCGATGATAGAGGTATTTTGAGGATTAATAATCGAAGTGTCGCGAATGTTGATGGATTGAGACAAGAGTTACTTCGGGAAAATCATCGATCCAGAATTTCTATTCATCCGGGAGTGACCAAGATGTATCAGGATATGAAGAAGTTGTATTGGTGGAGAGGTATGAAGCGAGATATCTCCATTTTTGTTAGTAGGTGTGCGACTTGTCAACAAGTCAAGGCCGATCATCAGAGGACCCCTGGTTTGTTGCAGCCCCTTGAGGTTCCAAATTGGAAATGGGAACAGGTTTCTATGGACTTTATTGATGGATTACCGAGGACTAGGAGGGGTAATGAGAGTATTTGGTTATTGTGGATAGATTGACCAAGTCCACACATTTCATTCCGATCAAGTCTACCCGTTCTGCTTCTAGTTTGGTTGAGATCTATATGAGGGAGATTGTTCGTCTCCATGGTGTTCCTGTCAGTATTGTTTGTGATCATGATCCTATCTTTACTAGTCAGTTTTGGAAAGCTTTTCAGGAATATTTGGGTACTCATCTGAATCTGAGCACTAATTACCACCCATGGACCGACGGTCAAACGGAAAGAGTGAATCAGATTCTGGAGGATCTTCTTCGTGCTTGTGTTCTTGATTATGGAGGATCTTGGGAAGATCATCTCCATCTTGTCGAATTCACCTATAACAACAGTTATCAGGTATAATCTCAATCTTTTATTTTAATCTTGTCTTAATCCTTTATCTATCTCATTGCACCTTTTGAATTCAGGCTAGTATTGAAATGTCTCTGTTTGCTGCTCTTTACGGACGACCTTGCAGATCTCCATCTTGCTGGATTGAATCCGGTAACCGTTTGGTTCTTGGTCCTGATATGATTCTTGAGGCTTCTGAGAGAGTTGAGGAGATTAAGAGGAAGATGAAGAGTGCTCAGGATAGGCCGAAGAAGTACGCTGATAGGCGTAGAAGGAGTTTGGAGTTTTCTGTTGGTGATCTGGTTTTCCTTAAGGTCTCTCCTTTAAGGAATGTTATTCGTTTTGGTCGTAGAGGGAAGCTTGATCCTAGGTTCATTGGTCCTTTCCGCATCTTGGAGAGGATTGGTTCTCTAGCTTATCGTCTGGATTTGCCTGAGAAGTTTTCTGGAGTGCATAATGTATTCCATGTTCCGCATCTTCGTCGGTATCTTCATGATCCATCTCTTATTGTTCAGCCTTCTGCTCTCGAGAGTTTGGATATTCAGCCTAATCTGACTATCGAGATGAAGCCACTTCGTACTGTCGATAGAGGTATGATGTAGCTGAGAAGGAAATCAGTCAATCTGGTCAAAGTGCAGTGGAGTACTGATGATCGGGATTGTACCTGGGAGATGGAGGAGAGCATACGTGCTTTGAATCCGGAATTGTTTGTTTCAGGTACTATTCGTTATCCTATCTTATTCTCTCTTTCTTTGTCTTTCTGTGTTTCGTTCCTTTTCGAGGACGAAAAGTTTTGAGTGGAGGAGAGTGTAACAATCCATATTTTAACAAATATTTTAAAATTAATTTATTTGAAAACATTGATTTTAAATCATTTAAATTTGAAATTTTGGAGTTTTCCAATGTAATTTTGAATTTTGTAATAATTTATTTTCCAAATATAATGAAATAATGATTTTCTAAAAATTTTATATTTTGTTCCATTTTGTCAAACTTTGATTTTCAGTTAAATGTTAAATTTAAATTTTAAATTTCTAATCTTTTTCTTTGAAACAGTATTGGTTTCTGATATCCGTTCTGCCTTTCGTGTTGTTAAATTATGTTTTATACTTTGTAAATTTGATAAAATTCAGCGTTTTACATTCAATTATTTTCAGTATTTTTGGTTTATTTTCTATTTCATTTCTATTTTCTATATTTTTCATTTTTTTATTTTCATTTCTCTACTTTCTATTTTATTTTATTTAGACTTTGATATTGGGCTTGGAATTCAAAAGACTTAAGTTACTTATTTTGCCTTTTCATTTGCCTAACTTTTCCATTTCTAGCCGTTCTCTTCATAGCCGTACAAAATCACTTCTCATCATATTGTTCACGTACAAAACTTCATCACTTCTTCTCATTTCATTTTGCATTCACCTGAGAAAAATTGGCAGTAAGTCATGGCTTCTTCCTCTTCTTTTTTTTTCTTTTCCTTTTGTTCTTATCTACTATGCTCGGCCTCTACCATAACCATCACCTATTTCCGTCCATTTCACCACTCCTCCACCACCTGATCGGCCAGCAACTCCTCCTCCAGCCTGACATGACCATAGCCGTGACCATGATCCACAAACATCACCACAAAACAATTACAAACCCCTAGCCGAACTCCATTGAATCATCCCCTTCCTTTTGTTTGCCTCGGCCTCCACCACCACTAGCTCCTCCAGCACGTGACTGAGCCGACATGGCCTTAGCCCAACCACACTGACCAGACCACCTGACCCCTTGTTGAACCAAACTTAGCATAGGGCCAAGCCATGGTTGCCTAGGCCGAACCCAAAGTGGTTGCATCCCCCTTACCCTTTTGCCTTCGCATGAATTGTAACTCCTACCCCTTCAACTTCCTTCATCGTGCCTTCCTTTTTCTGACCAATTCAAGCCTGAACCAAACCTTGGCCGAGCCTTAGTGGTGTGGTCTAGCCCATTGCCTACGTGGTCGAACCACTTATTGTTTAAGTTTTGTTTTCCTTTTGTTCTTTCTATTTTGCTTTGTCAATTCTTATAGTTTTTTTTTGTGTTGAATATATATGCTTATATATGTTGTATATTTTGTTGTTACAAGACTTGGATCTTGGCTCTCCATCCACTCGTATTTGATTCGTGCTTTGTCGTGCTTTTCGGAGTTGTTTGTTCTTGTGTTTGAATTGTCATCTCTAGCTTTAGAAGGTGAGTTTATCACTCTCGACAAAATCGTACTTATATAAATGTGAAACAATGTCACTTGAATTGTAGTAGGTGTATGCTATGTTATATGCTCACATCTGCCTGTTATCTGACATTATATGATGATATTACCTGATTATATACCTTTTGCATCACCTAACATCATATGATATGTTTTACTGTTTATTTATTTTATGTTTCTCACACTGCAAGTTTCCTGTTAGTATAGAATCACTATGGGTTGAAATGATACATACCCGAACGAAGTTTAGAATAAGGAAAAATCGTTATGAGCTGAAATGATAGGCTCAAGCGATTTTTATTTCATTTGACTTGGGATTGCAGGTTTGAAATGATAAAACCCGGGATTTTAATTCATTACAGATTGAAATGATATATTATCTGTATCACTTAACCTAGGGTAGAAAATATTATACACACCCATGGTTAATTTTAAATATAAAGATTTTCTGACAAATGTAAGTATTTGGAATTTAAATTATAGGAGATTTTAACTTAAACTGGATTTAAATGATTTAAATAAAATTTATATTGATTTTTTGTAAGTTGAAATTGTATGAGTTAATAAATGATTGAAAATGTAAATAAAAACTTAATAATTGAAATTTTGATTAAAAATGGAGATTTTGGCTTAACTTGGTAATAAAATATTATATTTATGAAGTGGATATTTTTAAAAGTAAATAAAATATCTAGTTGTTTGTTAAATTAAAAGTTAAGCAATGTATAATGAATTTTGACTTAATAAATGGATTATAAATTAACTGGATATTTAGTAATAAAATGTTATTTTATTAAAATTATAATTTAAGTAATATCCAAATAAAAATTTTTGAAAAGTGGAATAAGTTGATAAGTTAAAAATGAGAAAAGTTGAAATTATATTGTTTTAAATTGTTATAATAAACTTATAATAGTAATTGTAGCATTTAAGAAATGCTGCGGTTTTAATGTAGTGTTTTCCAAATTTCCACTATACTTACTGTAACAGTTTATAAATGCTGTTGTTTTCTGAAATGAACTGTATTTCTGAATTACTACTATACTTACCGTAACAGTTTATAAATGCTATTGTTTCTGAAATGAACTGTTTTCTGAAATACTATTATATCTACAGTAGCAGTTTCTAAGTGCTGCTGTTTCTGGAAAAACAATACTTCTGAAATACTATTATATTGATAGTGGCGTTTCCTAAGTGTTGTTGTTTCTGAAAGATAACTTTTCTGAAATGCTACTATAAGAATTATAACATTTTCTAAGTGTTACGAATGTTAAAATACAATGTTTTAAGAAATTGTTATAATCAAATGAATGAACTTAGAAATGCTTCAACTTTGGAAATGAATATTATTTTTGAAGGATATTAACATTGAATTTATATGGTTTAAATAAATATGTTTTGATTTGAAATATAAACTATTTTGAATTTATAACCACGGGTTATAATAAAGATTGGTTGTTAAAGAGACTGGGATTGGATATGGACATACTCTTTGTCGATACCGAAAACCACTTTAACAAGTGTGTACGCGGTGGAGATTCCAGAATGAAGTAGGATGGTGGCGACGATCCTAAGTTATTTACGTGGACCTAACTCCCATGAGTTAGCATAAGGTGGCTAAAACAGGAGCGATTCCGGGCCAATGAGGTAGCTCCTCTGATCGGACACACTTCTTCGATACCATTCTATTACTTTTGTGATTGATTGGGTGCACCCTTTGATTTTTGGGAGTGTGGCTCGAGGTGGGCGGTAGTGGCTGCTATGCGTTACCACCATTCCGGATGCGTAATTGGTATATCTACCCTGGCATTGCCTTGTTGTGCCGTGTCACCTACCCTAGCGCGCCTTTTTATGAGTTTGTTTTGTACCATACCTATGGAGTGCCCTCTGACGACGCCCAGTACGGGGGAGATTACGGTAGTGTATAGACTATGGGAATATAAAAATGTGTTAAGGTGGAAAATGTAAAGCCTTAACGCTATTTTGATAATTTACTTTACTTTAGACATTATTATAATAGCGTATATTACTACATAGTAGATAGTTTAACGGATCCTTAAAGAATGGGCGATCCCAAGCATTCTTTAAGTTACTTGTGCATTTCTATTATAGTTCACTTGAGTTGATTTACATTGTATAAGTATGTATGTCCTGACTCGAGTGTTTTGTGTTTTGTGTTTTCCTTTACGCTCGGGTCAGCTTGAGTATTACAGCTTTGGATTCACCTTCTGGAGCTAGAGATTGCTAGAGTTTATCTGTCTATCTAGTTGTCTTGCCATTTCAGTTATTTCATTCAGCTTTGCTTATGCATTTGTGAACTTATGTATTCAGACTTCTGTTGTATTTGTTTTTCAGACTATGGTATTTTGTATCTGTTTTGAGACTATGTATTGTAGTGGCTTCATGAACCACTATGTATTTTTATTTCCGCTGTGAGTTATTCTGATATTCTATGTCTGTGATTCTGTGATTGGTTTTATTTTCTCCAAATTTATTTACAATCTATTGTTTTGTATTATTCAAGTCCGACTTGTGTGGATTTATTGTCGATTTGAATGGTCCAAAATAGTGAGTCGTTACATTTATCTAATTAAATCTCCTGAATAATGCCGTTTAAAATTAGGGGTGTTACACACAGAATCGCCGAGTCTAAACTCTAAATCGCTTCTTCTTTTATCAACATAACTCTTTTCCCAATCTTGGGCCTCTTTCGTTCTTTACTCAATAAATGCAACTTTTTCAGTAGTCTCTCGAATCATGTATGGCCCAAGTACTAATCTATCTCCCATCTCTACCTAACATGTCGGTGATTCGCATGGACGTCCATAGAGTGCTTCATAAGGTGCCATGCTGATGCTCGCTTGGTAACAATTGTTGTAAGAGAACTCAACCAAATGTAGGTGATCTTCCCAAGATCCACCAAAATCAAGAATAGAAGCCCTCAAAAGATCTTTAAGATTCTGATTTACCAGCTCAGTTTGTCCGTCTTTTTAGGGGTGACAGGTAGTACTTAAGTCAATTTAGTTCCTAGAGTTGTCTGTAATGCCTCCCAAAACTAACTAGTAAATATTGGGTCTCGATTGCTTACTGTACTCACAGGGACTCCATGTAACCTAACTATATCTCTCATATATATTTCAGCAAATGATGCTGCGGTCGTTGTTGGTTTCACCGGGATAAAATGTGCACTCTTTGTTAGCCGATCCACGATAAACCATACTCTTTCATTTCCTTTTCTGGTTCCGGGAAAACCATCGATAAAATCCATTGATATCATTTTCCATTTCCAATTATGTATTTCCAAGGGTTGTAATAGTCCAGCTGTTTTTTGATGTTCACCTTTGATTAGTTAACTATTAGAACATCGACTAACATAAATCAAGATACCCCTCTTCATCCCTTTCCACCAGAACACCCTCTTCATATTACGATGCATTTTAGAAACACCTAATCTCAATTTGATTAATGATATTCTACCAAAACTTCCTGCTTCAGACCATCGACATTTGGAATACACAATCGTTTGTTCATTCTTAAAGTACCGGCACTATTCATCTCAAAATTCGAACATTTACCCTCTCCAACACCTTGAATTAAACCTTCTAGTATCTCATTCTTCCTTTGGTTCCTCATAACCCTTTCATGAAGTGTCGGGGTAACCTCCAAAAGGGTCAAACCAACATTCCTGCTTAAGGCATCCGCTACCACATTAGCCTTTCCTAGTGTGTATAGAATATTCAAATCATACGCCTCTAGAAATTCCGACCATCTCTGCTACCTCAGATTCAGGTCCTTCTGCATGAAAAGGTACTTTGGGGACTTGTGTTCCATGAAGAGTTCACACCTTTCACCTAGCAAGTAGTGCTTCCACATCTTCAATGCAAAAACTAAAACTAACAGCTCCAAATCATACATCGCATAATTCTTCTCGGGAGGTTTTAACTGTCTACTTGCATAGGCTATCACCTTCCCATGATGCATAAGCACTGTAGCAAAACCCACTCTACTAGCATCGGTATAAACCGCTAGTCCTTCACCTCCATCAATAATTTCCAAAACTGGCGCACTAGTCAACCTTTCCTTTAAGTCAAGAAACGCGCTCTCACACTTTGGCGTCCATTCAAACTTTACTTCTTTGTCAGCTTAGTTAAAAGTGAGGCAATCTTAGAATAATCCTTGATAAATCTTCTATAATATCCTACCATCCCTATAAAGCTTCTCGCTTTCATGGGAGTTTGGAGTCTCTTAAAGTCCCTAATAGCTACTACCTGGGCTTGATCCACTGAAATGCCATCTCCAGATGTCACATGACCAGGATATCTTACTTCCGACTGCCAAAAGTGGTACTTGGAAAACCTTGCCTATAAACGTTCTTCCTCAACGTTTCCAATACCACTTCCAAATGGTCTTTATGCTCTTCTTCGGTTTTTAAATAGACAAGGATGTCATCAATAGAAAAACCAATACAAACTTATTCAGAACATTCCTAGAACTTTGTTCATCAGATCAACGAAAAATGTAGGTGCATTAGTCAGCCCGAAAGGCATAACCAACCACTCATAGAAAAGTTTTGAATTCCTAAAAGAATATAAGGGTATACTATCCTCGGCCACCCATAACTAATGGAAACCTGTAGCAAGGTCTAACTGAGAGAATATCCTTGCCCCATGTAGTTGGTCAAACATATCATCTATGTGAGGTAATGGGTATTTATTTTGAATGGTCGGCTTATTTAGTTCTCTATAATCTACACATAGCCTTAACGAACCATCAGACTTGGCTACAAAAGCTACTGGTGATGCCCAATTTGATTTACTTTTTCCAATCAATCCTTTGCTCAACAAATCATCAGTTTGATCTTTCAACTCCTGCCTCTCCCTTGATGCTATCCTACGCAGGGGTTGGAAAACCGGTCTCGCACCAGGAACAAAATCAACATGGAATTCTATTTCCTGATGTGGGGGTAGACTATTAACTGGTTCTAAGATATCCGAAAAGTTTCTAAAAACTTCTATCAATTCTAATTCATCTTGAGATGATTCCAAGGATTAAAGGAAACTATCGATACATCCATTAGGCTTCCTACACTTTATACTTTCCAGCACATCCCCAGAACTGGCTTTCAATACTATCCTCCAATTAATGCAACTATAATTGCTCCAATTTTTGACAACCAATACATACCAAGAATCATATCAAATCCCCGAAAATCCAAGACAAACAAATTACAAAAGAAATGGTGTTTTCGAAAATCAATTTGTATGTTTTACAAAGTAAACATAAGTTAGTTGTACCTCTTATAGGGTTTGACATACTTATAACGGTTTCAACCATTTCCGGTTTAACCTTTAACTTATCTACTAACTCTTTAGAGATGAAACTATAAGAGGCTCTAGTATCGAATAAAACATGAAGCAAAACACCATAAATAATAAAGATATCTTCTAAAACTCCCTTCCCTTTCACAACCTCAAAGATGGAGGGTTCATCCTTAATTGTATACACCTTAGCCTGATGTCCCTTCTTCATCAAAGGACAATCCTTAATCATGTGTCCAGGTTGATGACAATTATAGCAAAGAGTCTTTTGGACTGTTGGAGCGATAGCCTTCGCTCGTTGACAATAAGTTGAAATATGTCCCTTCTTCTTACGATTGTAACAAACGACATCTTTGGACTTGTTTCCCTAATCACCTCCTATGGGTTTTCCTTTCCCTTGCCTTTTTTTCCATTTTGGGTTGAATTTTCTCTTATTCAGATTAAAGTTACTCTCATTGATTGCTACTGCTACAATTGGCTTTGCTTTCAAAAGTGCCTCATACCTATAGGCTATATCAATTAGACCCAAAAATGTTTCCTTCACATAGCTGGTCATCTTCTCATGAAACTCCTCTCTCATTCCCGGCATGAACATTTCATTTTTCTTTATTGGAGTATCTATGAGGCTGGGTCCAAAATGGAACAACTTATTGAATTTTTCCTCATACTCAACTGTTGATAATTCTCCTTATTTGAGATCCATAAAACTTCTATATAACCTTGTCTTGCCTGCAACTAGCATAAACTGCTCTTCGAATACCTCCTTGAATCGGTCCTATGAGAATTCATCTTCTTGGGTACTTGTAGTAACTAAATCTCACCAAGCTGCGGCACTTTCCTGTAACTGCCATGAAGCCAAGAACCTTCTCTGTTCATCTGATATGTCTAATCCTTTGAAAATTTTCTTGCGTGATCTCAACCAAGCTTGTACTTCAATGGTTGACTATGTGCCCTTGAATGGTTTCCCTCCTATAAAATCCTTGCATAATGCAGCAAAGTTAACCCTAGGCTAAATTGGAGCTACAACCTCAATTGCTATTCCACCCCTTCTAGCATTAGGGGTTCTTCCATTAGTGGTTGTGGCACTGCCAGTTTCCCTTCCTCGTCTTCCTCTGGTGCTCATTCTTACTACCTGGATGTAATAAGGTTACTCTTAGAATAGTTAGACGATGTTAACTTAGGAAAAAGATCATAAAGTTAGACATAAAAATGCTGAGCAGAACAACACAGAAATGCACTCTCATAAACTAAACTCATTCTAGGGTACTGCTACCCTATCTCTAATGAGTTGACCTCAAGTAAGGCCTAGGTGTTCGCTCAACCTAGGCTCTAAACCAAGTGTGCTGATATTCCTTTCTTACACCTAAAGACGACACTTAATACATCCTCTGTATTCCTGTGACGATCATTCAAGTGTCCGAAAGACAGGTTGTGGGGTACAAAATAATAGCCAATGGAAATAAAACACAGATTTCATTACAACATGATAGTCATACACAACACCACTAAATAGTACATGAAGTTACCCCAAAATATTACATCCAGTTACAACAAGTACTACTCCAAATCCAAGTCTAAGGACAGCTAGATCAGACTGCCCATTAATATTGCTTAATATACACATCCCAACGGAAATACAAATATAACTACTAGATGCTGGGAGCACTCCTACTCCATCCTGCTCCAAAATGCTTCTCTAAACCTGACTACTCAACAACTCAAAAAAAATTGAGTACTCGAGAGATTAGAGAAAAGAAAAATAAATTCCCGGTCAGCATGGGTCTTGTGTGAGTAAAGCATAAAGTTTAACTTTATAAAAACCGTTAGACAAAAGTATCTCGTAAGACCATGTCGCACATAAACTCGAACTGGTTTTTACGTTACGATAACCAAAAACATATTGTATTAAAAATCATCTGATATTATCATAATGTCTAGATTTAAAGTGAAATATAGAATCTTAGCCGAAATTGTTACATTAATTAAATTCCAACATACTAGGCTCTACAACCAAAAATCGAAGACTCGCAGTGGAAAATGGATTCCAACTAAGAAAGGGTAAGGGTCTAGCGGCAAATCCATACACCTCTAGATATGTATGGGAGGCTATAACATGCTGCACCTTTGCTACTCAGGAGCGGAACTACCCACTTCTCGAGTAGCACCGAATATGATCACCTCTTGGTTGCGATCAACATCCGTACAATGAGATCTCGAAGCATACATGGATACCGCTTTAGATTTGGGATGATCATACCCTACGTGGGTGCGACCCAGTTAGCCCTACAACATGTCCCTGCTTTATTCATTAGCCATGTGTGAGGCTCGAAGAGGCCACGCTCTCACCATTTCCTCCTAACAAACCATCTTGGAATGCTAATATTGCCCTTCAGGCAACCAATGCAATACTAGCATTCATCCATTTGAGTTATTCCCGGATCGAACAAACAATTAAAAATCAATCATGTTTCTGACATTTATAAACTGGCGTCTTCCATATTGGAATCACCATCAGAAAGAATAGTATAGCTCCATAGCATATTTCACAACGATCCAACATGAACGTTATTAGTTTGGAGTGGTTCGGAATAATCATATTATCCAAAACTGGCATCTCCAAACTAAGCGATAATTCCGGCTAACTCAATTCTGGTTCTCTTAGAAGTATGCAAATATATTCGAGTCCTCACTAGAGAGTTCGAACATACAACCATACTCCCAATGTCAAAACAGGTCAAGTGATCAATAGCGGAAAATCGGCTATCTAAAGGTGATTATACAAGGTTAATATATGGATAACCATATACTTAATTAAATGTGAAACATTCATGGAAATTAAATCCCCATATCTATCATGTTTCTGACATTTCGACATTATCCTACCCCTTGCCTAGAGAGAAACTCTAGATCTCACAAGTAGAAGGTCAGCCTACTCATCGGCTTTTAGTGCTAGCTACGGGATAACTTACTTCCCATACATTTGTCACCACATTAATTGGTTTTGATATTTGTTCAATGTTACTTAAGGGTAAACAACATGGAAATCCCTTGAATAAAATATTTGAAAATAGAAAGCACTTTCGAAAAGAGAATATATCGATATTTGAAATCAATTGACAATTAAAACTCCTAATCTTTAGTAATTAGTTAAGTAGTCAAATTTAAAGCTTCCTTAAATAGTAATTAAAGTTAATTAAACCCAAATCAAAACTTGGTTATCCTAATCAGAAATTAATTAGTATTAAACCTTTTTTAAATAATAATTAATTAAAAATTAATGAAATAATAATAAAATAATAAATAAATTAATCCATAACTAAATACTTAACTAATAATTAACTTAATTACCTTACTAATCATGATTAACTTAATTGATAAACAGTAAGTATAAACATCCTTTATTAACCAGTGATTAGTGCTAATTACCTTAATTAATCAATCAGTTAATTAATCATTAAATAATTAATTAATTAAAAACTTACTAATTACCTTCAGTTAACTTAAGTAAAGTTAGAAAAACATTTACTATGAGTTTCTAAGCTTAAAAGCTTAAATTTTGTAAATTAGTTCGTTTTTAACGAACTGCGCGTATGGCGACTATCGCTATACGGGCCTGTAATTCTGACTTTTAGAAATTTGATTTTTAAGTTATAAAAAACTTCAACTTTGAACCCTTATTCCTTTAAAATATAAAAAGTAACTGTTGGAAGCAAAATTAAAGTTTAAAACTTGAAAGCGTTTCACATTTGAAAACAAATTCAAATCTTCGACAAAAGTGGATTTCTACGTTGATTTTGGTTAGCAAATCGCTAACTTCATGTCACAAACCTATATGAATATAATAACTCATTTCAAACACCATACCACAACATACATCATCACACTATTATAAGAAATAATATTATTTTTTACAATTGCTAACTAACTTTTTCCCAAAATACAAGGTAAATACTTTTATGCCTACTCAAACTTCGGCGTACACAATTATCACCAAATCATCACATAATCAAGCACACATCATATATACCATTCATACACCAATATACATCATAAATTTTCTAACTTTAATAAAGTTAACTAATTGTTTAAAAAGCGTTAACTTTACTAACCAAAATGTGTTAAACAAGGTCAAACTTCATCGGAATTCGAACACGACCTAAACAAGCCTCTTAGCTTTGGAATATTTGGACTTTGGGTGATAAAGTGGGTTAATATGGCTCAGGCTATGGGGTTTGGTAGGCTCGACTAGCAAAGAAATGAGGTGATGGTGTGTTGTTTTGGTGGATATGAAGCTTAGAAGTGGATAGAAGTGATTTAGAGTTTTTTTGAAGTAGGTTTAGTATATCTTGAACTAGTTTCTTCTTGAAATATTTTCTAAGAAGTCATTAAAATGGATAAGAGTAAGAAGAAAAGAAATGAAGAAAATGGAGAATGGAATGTAAAGGAATTTCGGTAAAGATGGTGCGGTATTTATAGGTTAGGAAAATAGGTAAAAGACTAAACTACCCTTTTGTATTAAAAAATATATATGCATACATGCCACACCATACCCCTCCACCTTCCTAGCACACATTTCGCCCCTCTACCTACCTAAATCATGAAAGTAAATCCATGTGCGTGTATTGGAGGTAAGGGGGTATGTATGTATATGTATAAAAGAGTGTGTGTGTATATATATATATATATATATATATATATGTTTATATTTTAATCATAATTTGTCATTTCATGATCATATATATAAAAGTTAATATATTTTTAAGTGAGATTTATTATCACTGGTTGTATCATTTAAATGTAAGAACATGGTGCACAAACGTGCACAACATTTCCGATAACTTTCTGGTGTCAAAAGGTCGAAATTTCGGAAAACGCTCTTCGATCATAATTTCTATGAACTATCTATATTTGTAAACAAATTTTTGGAAACTATTTTATCATCATTAATAACTTATTAAAATAGGTTTATTTGTTAATAAAAGTCCATTTATTCATTATTTAAAATATATATAAATAGCCTATATTAAAGTGGTAAAATTCTAGGTAGTTACATGACTACAAGAATCTATATCATGTACAAGCATACAACAACCATATAAAAAAACCCTAATGTGAATCTAAAATATGAACAACGTCGAATAAAAATCCTTAAGATAGCTCACATCCAAAGCTATTGAGTCCCTGTACCTATCAAGTCTCGATCTGACCCGAGCATTAAAATAATACCAGGTTAGACTATCTCTAATTGTCGCAAAAGGTGAGATACTGATAATAATAAACTTGTATAAATGTCAAGGACGAATATCCATAAATTGTACTTCACTAACACGATAATACTTTATTTAATGCTTCATGATTTATAGTTAAGTTTATGCTCATTTACAACATTCATCAAAGTCAAAACGACTACTATAATAAGTGCATAAAAAATCACAACCATATATGCAAACAATAGACATGCACTTTGCAAGTCAATACAAGAGATACACACTTCACGGGCCAACAGAAGATGTTGCACTTTGCAAATTATAACTCACTTGAAAACGGGTATCACAAGTTGGCCCTAAAAACCCATTTAATCTGCCTAAATAGATTCACCCAAGGTCGAGTCTGAAAACTCGACAAATACATAAGTGTTATCCTGTAACGTCCCGAAAATTTTGACGTCTCGGGTTTTGAATATTAATTTTTAATATTCAATAATATGGTATTTTAATCAAATAAAAATCCCCGTTAAATAACAATTGGTAATAATATATCATTTTTCAAACCAAGATAATATTTGAATTTCCAGATTTTTATTTATAAAATAGGAAATTGATTTAATTGGAATTTCTTATTTTATATATATATATATATTCAGGACAACAAAATTTATATATATATATATAATTTGGAAACAAATTCATAGCAAATTAATATAGATGAAAAAGCAAAAGAAAATATTTTAAATACAAATGATTTTTGGATTATGAACAATATAGTGTATTTTAACAGAAGAGTGTAAAATTTGATTTTCCTTTATACATATACACATATTAGTAAGAAGAATGTATATATATATATATAAGTTCAAAAAGGAAAATTTTAGTACTTATAAACAAATAAATATTACATTTTGAAAATATGTAATGGTAAGTGAAATATATATATATATATATGAATGAATGAACTAAATAAATATAGTTATTAAAAATAAATATATAGTGAAAATTGAAAGAAGTAAATATGTAGGAAAATATATGTATGGAAATATATATGAGAGAAATGAGAAAAATTAAATAAAATCATTTAAATTATTGAAAAAGGAAATCTTTCACAAATCATGTTTTAACAAATATGTTATTTTTATAAAAATAAAATGACAAGACTTTTTAATGCCTAGAGTTATATATGTATATATATATATATTAATGGAAATATATACTTATAAATATGAAGGCTTGTAATGCCTTGAGTTTTAGAATCAAAAGAGAGTTTAACTAAGTAAATAACAAGGGTAAAACAAAAAGGAGTAAACTAGTAAAAAGGTAAAAACAAATAGGCAAAAATAGGTAAAATAAAAATATAAACATATGAAACCATTGCCAAGTCAAGTAAGTTAAGTAAAAGTGAAAACATATATATACACACATAAGCATTGTCTGGTCAAAAACAACAAAGACCAAAACAATGGTTTTAATTTCATTTCAAACTCAAAACAAAAATCAATTCAAATCACCTTAAGTTTTTCACACATCATTGTACAAACTTTGTATAGCACATCAAATCCTTCCTTAAGCCAAAAATTTATATGTATACATCATCACCTCATTCTTGTAAACATGTATATATATAGGCTTGTATATAAGTGTAGGCTTCAGTTTCAAAAGCTTGTAAACTAAAAACTGTAAAGAATAAAAAGTATAAAAGCTTTGCAAACTAAAAAGACACTGTAAAGTAACAGGAAAGGGAAGCACTCTGTTCAAGTCCAAAGCAAAAGCAAGGGTTCAAGTTCAGATCATAAAAACTAGGGATTAATTAGAAGATTCAAACGAAACCAACATGTTTAAGGTGAGTTTTAAAATCTGGAATGACTGAGATGTTTTTTCTTATATACTGTATGTGTTAACAGAGTTAAAATCAAGTATACTCTGGTTTTCATAAATCAATATCTCACTCTCCAACTCGAATTTGAAGATGACGTAAACTAGTAACTTGTTTGTTTTTTAGTGTAGAATACACTAAAAATAGTTTTAGGTCGATTTGTGCTATATATTGTGTACAATGTTGAATATACAGTAAGATAACAATATTTTGGGAAATTTCAACCTTCTTAAATCTTTGATTCTTATATATAGTCATGATCGTTAGGTAAAACCATGAATTTTAGTGGAGAAATCAAGATTTTTAAGTTGTTAGATTTAGAGAAATTTTGCGTTGATCGATTTTCTTTTAAAAAATAAATTCCGGCGATTGGGTCATCGAGGGAAGGCGGGGCCTGGCCGAGGAGAGCGTCGCATCAAGGGGAAGAGGTTGACCATGGCGAATTTTTGAATTTGGTTTTGATTGGAGTTGACGTGGTAGTTTTTGGGTTTAAGGAGGGGTTTGAATGTGGCCTTGGTCCGATAGTAGTGGAGACAACTGTAGGTAGAGGGTGACATGCGGTCCGAGGGAGAGGGTGGCGGAGGTTGAAGCGGAGCTAGGGGCGAGGTTGAGTGGTGGATGATGGTATGCGGCGTCGAGGAGAGGCGATTGTTTGGGTTTGGTTTCGTTCCATGACCGGTGTAGCAGTTCGAAAATTTGAATTATGGGTGGGTCGTGATTTTTAGGTGAGTGGTTGTGATGGCGTGGTCGTAGGCAACTTACGATTTTGGTCAGCAGTGGATAACGATGGCCGAAGCCAGTGTGTATGTGCACGTGTACGCGTGTGCATGGCGATGGTTCTTCTCGAGTTTCAGGTGAAGATGAGGGAGGAGTTCGGTGTAGTCGCGTGTGGGATTGGGTTCGATCTTGAGTCTATAGCTTAGGTCATGGTTTTGGTTCGAGCTTTGGGAGGTATGGATATGGGAATGTAAAAGTGAGTGTTTGGATTAGGCAAGGAAAGGAGAACTGGAAGAAGACAGGGAGGAAGAAGAATAAGGGAACGGGTTTTAAGTAGTGGGCTTGGTTTCGGCCCAAATTTAATGAGGATGGGTTTTTAACTAATTTGATTTAACTTATTTATATATATTATAGTTTAAAAACTTTAGATTGCTATGACTCGTTCCTATGAAACTCAATCAACCCGATTCTTTTTGCGACGGAATTGTATCGTCGAATACTTCATTTTCATGAAGTCTGTTGTCAGTCTTGACCAAGCGATAATTTATGGCATTTTAAAACGATCAAGTTTTAAATATAAAATGTTAGATTATATATTTTGGTAAATTTTAAACATCATAACTAATGCATATGAATTTCGATTGAAGCGAAATTAGTTGCAATAGGTTCGTGACGATGAACACTACATCGTCGTACGAACCCTTATCGAGTTTGAATAAGTGAAATTTTATAGTAATTTGAAACAGACATAAATTTAAGTAATCAATTTAAAACTAATATCGTCGTTTGAATTTATATGACCGTATATCGAAGTGTTTTTCCAGATAAAAATAACGACGAGTTAATTTAATTTAATCACGATGTTTTTGACATATGTTTAACGGAATAAAACACCGTTCCGCTAATTGTATTGAATTAGACCCCTGTCGGTAGAATAAAACACCGTTCTGCCATTATTACTGAATATATCTGTTGTGGACATTTACTAGCAGAAATAAAACTCTGTTCTGTTATTTTATTCGTATGGATACTTATTCATTTTCCTGATAAATTATATTGGCAATATGATGTTGAATTGATTGATGTGAATATATGTATCTGTTATTCTGGGCTATTTTGAAATTGAATGGCAACTTGATTAAGTAACATTGGAATTATTAAGCCTTCCTTTTCGATTTGGAGGTTGACTTTTGAACCAAAATTGTTTAAAGATGATTATTATTTATTAATGATATTTTTAAATTTAATTGGTAAATATTTCGATAATGATTTAAAGTAATTATTTTATTATTCTTAAAAAGTATTTAAAAGGGTATTAATTATTGTTTCAAAGCTATTTAATTATTTAGATTGTTTAAAGTATATTAATTATTAATTAAAGTTATTTTATAGTGATTGTTTAAGTTAGTTATTGCTTAAGGATTAATTAGTATTAAAGTATATTTATTCCAAAGATAAATTTATTAAAAATTAATAATGTTTTAAAAATATTATATTATATAGTAAACCTTTATAAAAGAGTATTTTACTTAATTAGAACTTGGAAAATTTATATTGAAAACTTTATAAGTATTATTTTGAAAATTTTTAAATAAAGATTTCGGAAAGTAATAGTATGCTTTCATGGCATAATCGGAGTCAGAGAGTGCCTATTAATCCTTAATTCCTCACGGCTTAAGAATGGTACGATTCAAGGAGGGAGTGCAACTTAGCGACTTAAGTTATGCCATGACATAACGAGTTAAAGGCATGACCGACTTATAAAGTGTGCCGACTTAACAGGTCACGACGTAAGGCAGCGTACGACCTAAGCTACAGGCCCGACTTAACAGGAGCCGACTTAAGATAATCTACAACATAAGAACTAAGACCGACTTAGGAAGGCTCCGAGTTAAGGAAATGCTCCGAGTTAAGGAAATGCTCCGACTTAAGGAGATGCTCCGACTTAAGGAGATGCTCCGACTTAAGGGTTTACAAGATAAGGAAGTCTCCGACTAAAGGCTGTTACTATCTTAACGACTTAAGGAGATGCTCCGACCTACCAGTATAAGATGCCACCAACCTACGACTTATGTTAAGTCACTGCCGACCTATAACTGCGTATTCAGGAGTAACTGGTGAATGCGCTCCTATCTCGTCGCCGACTTAGAGCCTACGACTTACTATAAGTCGGCTACGACTTAAGGACTTAGAGAATTTTTCCTATTCAGATTCGACCCTATAAATACCCCCCAACCTCCAACAAGGAGGGGACTTTTGGCCATTCATTTCTTCAAGCGCCGTTACTCTGTCGAATTCTCCACTCATTCAACAATCAAAGATCTTCAAGCATTCAAGACACTACAACAAACTTCGAGAGGAATTCTTTACATCCAACACGGATTCATCGAGTTTCATCATCGAAGATTGAGCTAGTAGTCAAGATTGTTTCTTGTGATCAAATTATACTGTTTTCATAAGAGATTTGTACCGATTTGTAACTAAATTCAGTAATAAAGAGATTCAAAGTGGACGTAGGCTTAATCTCAAGCCGAACCACTATAAAGTGCTATCTTTTACTGCTTTTCTGCTAGTTTACTGCTTAAATTCTGTTCCCGTCACACGGGTAGTGCTTTCACGATTCTATTACACACACCGGGTGTTAGCGTTCACTTTTTAACGTTAACATTTTGGTGCTTTCACTGAAAACCCAACTCAGGCTACTACTCACCATTGCTTCATAGAAGTTTGCTGAAAGAATTTCCTACAAAACCCGAAGTCTATCAGACATAATGGCTCCTAGAAGGAAACGAAAGTCTGTCAGGACTGATGATGACCGTGACAATACTGCCACTTCTCTCTCTCCAAATCAGGCAGCTCCAAGCGTCGGTGTGACGCGACAAGAGTTAGACGCTGTTGTATCCGGACTGTACCAGCAGATTGAAACTCAGAATAATCTGATGATGGAAAAGCTGAATGCTCTATTTGGGGCGAATCAAAGACCAGTAAGTAATGAGGAAAACTTTGCTAATGCTGCTCCCAATTCCGAGGGGAGAAATATTCCTCACGGGGGATCAGGTGCTGCTGAAGGGGCACCCCTCCAGGCTGAAGGATCCAGGCCATCACCAGTTCTTCGTGAGCATTTACCTGGACAAACCCCCGAAAAGATGGTCGAGGTCTATTCTGCGAAGTCTCTAAACAATGAGGAATATCTTTCTGGCATGATCAAGCAAATAATGAAAGAGAGCATGCAAAGAGATGAAGATGAGAGCGAATGGGGATTCGCACCGAGTAGAACTCCGTTTACCGAGAAGATTCTAAAGGCTGAATTTCCTAGAAAATTCGTTCCCCCCACCATTCCTGCTTATCGGGGAACAAGTGATCCAAATCAATTCCTGTATAAATACGACTGGCACATGACCGGCGCAAGAGCAACCGATGAAATAAAGTGCCGATATTTCCCAGTATATTTGGAAGGTCTAGCACTTCTCTAGTTTACCAAGCTTCCTGTCCGATCTGTAGATCAGTTTTCCGATCTGACCCGAAAATTCAAAGAGCAATTCAGGCTATACGCTTCAAAGGCAAAAGACATAATGTCATTGTCCAGTCTTGAACAGAATCCGGGAGAGCCTATTAAGTCATTCCTGAACCGCTTCAATTTAGCTCTGGCAGAAGTCGATAACGCAGAGCCACGAATGATCTTGACCTATTTGATGCGTGCTATCGACAAATCGAGCGAATTTGGAAAATGGCTGAAGATGAAGGAGCCAAATTCGCTTGAGAAATTCTACAAAAAGGCTGACGAATTTATACGCCTAGAGAATCTTTCCGCACCAGCTAAAGTTGTGACAACAATGGTGGAAAATAATGCTACAGTTCAAAGCAAGAAAGAACCTGCAAATCAGAAAAGGGAAAGTAATGGTGGGAAGAGGCAAAAAGACCTCAAAAAGCCCCGCTTCCTTAAACCTTCAGACTTTACTCCTCTGACCGATACCCCGGAGAATATTTTCATCGCCACTAAGGATGCTGTTGAATTTCCAAAACCACCGGTCATGAAAGTTGGGAAGAATGCTATTCAAAGTGGAAGATTTTGCAAGTTTCACAACCAACCAGGGCATGATACTAATGAGTGCCGCCACTTGAAAAGCCTGATTGAAGAATTGTTAAGGGAGAATAAGTTGCAGTAGTACGTCAAGAGGAATAGAAAAGACCCGTCTTCATCTAACCAGGGGCAACTACCCCCAGCTCATTCATCTGGTTCAGGAGAGAGGCCTGCTGAAAAGGAAAGACCTGTCATCAATGTGATCACAGGAGGACCTCATCCAGCTGGCAGGAGTTGGGGTGAGATGGAAAGGTATGATAGAGCTTTGAAGTATGCTCCTACTGAAGAAAGTGTCTTGATCTTGGAAGATGCTGCACCTCTAAAGCAGCAAAAGACTTTTCACGATGATATTATGTTCAGAACCAGGGATTCTATTGATGTGGAAGCTTCTACTGAGGACCCTTTGGTTGTTTCTGTCGGTATTGGGCCGGCTATTGTCAGAAGAGTTCTGGTTGATAGTGGTGCTTTGTGCAACATACTCTTTAAAAAGACATTTGACCAAATGAAAATTCCAATGACAGATGTACAAGCCTCTTCACACAAAGTTGCCGGATTTACAGGAGAGCTGAAACAGCCAATTGGAACGGTGGACTTGTTTGTTGAAATGGGCGAAGGGCGGAAGAAGTTGGTTCGAAAGCAAACTTTTGTAATTGTTGATGGATTCTCCGCCTATAACGCTTTCTTGGGTCGGCCTACTCTTGCTGCTTTCAGGGCCGTCCTCGCTCCATGGTGCTTAACAATGAAATTTCCTACTGATAATGGGGTTGCTGTTATTAAAGGAGATCAGAACGCAGGACGAGAATGTTATCTTGTAGAACTCCGAGAGGCCAGGAAAAGGGAAATGGGGAAAGATGCGGCAGCTCCGCTCCGCATCAAGGAACCAACCCTGTAGCAACTACGGAGTGGCCCCTGTACTGGCGAACACAGCAATGCAAGAAAAGAAATGGATCCCAGGAAAGCCAGTACAGGGGAGAATAGAGTGGTACCCGTGGAGGTAACGGTACCAATATCTGTTGACTCGAAAGACCCGAACAAAGTACTCAATGTGGGTTCACAACTAAGCATAACAGTTCAAAACACGCTGATATCATTCTTAAAAGCCAATCTAGATGTGTTCGCTTGGTGTCACGCTGATATGTGTGGGATCTCCCCGGAAATTGCTGTACATACTCTGAACATTGATCCAAAATTCACGCCAGTGAAACAGAAAAGAAGAACTCAAGGCCTAGAAAAATCGACAGCACTAAAGGAAGAAGTCGATCGGCTCATGGAGAACGGCTTTATCAGAAACTCCACTTATCCAAATTGGGTTTCAAATCCAGTATTGGTCAAGAAGGCAAATGGAAAGTGGAGAGTATGCATAGATTTCTCAGATTTAAACAAAGCATGCCCCAAAGATTGCTTCCCGCTGCCCAGAATTGATCAATTGGTGGATGGAACAGCTGGGCATGAGTTGTTATCGTTTATGGATGCTTACTCCGGATACAATCAGATTATGATGCATGAGCCGGATCAGGAAGACACAAGCTTTATCACAGATGTGGGTCTCTACTGTTACAAAGTTATGCCTTTCGGATTGAAAAATGCTGGGGCAACCTACCAAAGGCTCGTCAATGCAATGTTCAAGCCTCAGATTGGTAAAACCATGGAAGTTTATGTCGACGATATGTTGGTAAAATCATAGAAAGCTGTAGATCACATGGGACACTTGGAGGAAATGTTAGCAACTCTTCGAAAGTACGGAATGAAGCTCAATCCATTGAAGTGTTCATTCGGAGTAGAATCCAGGAAATTTTTGGGTTTCATTGTGAGCGCCAGGGGCATTGAAGCCAATCCTACTCAAATCACAGCTCTAAGGGAGGTCAAAGCCCCTAAAACAAAGAAAGAAATGCAAAGTATCAATGGAAAAGTCGCTGCTCTGAGTCGCTTCATTTCCAAAGCCACAGACAAATGCATTCCCTTCTTTGACGCTCTAAAGAAAGGAAAGAAAAATTTTGAATGGACTCCCGAATGCCAGAATGCTTTCGATGAACTAATTCATCATATGGAAACACCTCCGGTTCTCTCCAAGCCTACTGACGGTGAAGACCTTTTCATCTATTTAGCAATTTCATCTCACGCCCTCAGTGCAACACTTGTACGGGAGGATATGAAAGTACAACGTCCAGTCTATTACATCAGTAAACGGTTCACTGGAGCGGAGATGAATTATTCGAAGATAGAAAACCTCGCCTATTGTTTGCTAATTGCTTCTAGGAAGTTGAGACCATACTTTCAAGCTCATCCTATCAAGGTTCTTACTGATCAACCTCTAAAGCAAGTCCTGTTTCGTCCTGAAACTTCGGGTCGTCTTTTGAAATGGAACATTGAACTCAGCCAGTATGACATCACATACCATCCCCGGAGAGCAATCAACGGACAAGCTTTAGCAGATTTCATCGCAGAATCTATTGACAGAGGCGATAGTGAAAATGGAACAACTGACGGCATTCCAATCCAGTGGAAGTTGTATGTTGACGGATCAAGGAATGATTACTGTTCGGGGGCAGGGGTTGTGCTTGAAACCCCCGAAGGACGATCATTGTGTTATGCATTGAGACTGGAATTTCCTTCAACAAACAATGAAGCGGAGTATGAGGCTCTTATTGCTGGCTTAAAAATTGCCAAGGAACTAAACATCAAAGTGTTACAAATCTTCAGCGATTCTCAACTTATTGTTTGCCAGGTAAAGAAAGAGTTTCAGGCTAAAGGTGGAAATCTGCCCGCATATTTGTCAAAGGCATGTGAACTTCTCGAAGATTTCAATCACTACACGATAAGTCACATTCCTCGGGTAGAGAACATGAAAGCAGATTCTCTAGCAAAGTACTCAAGTTCTGGAGAAGCTTAATTACTGGGATTAGTTCCTGTAGAAGTTCTGTCAGCTCCAAGCATTGATGAAATGGATGTTGATTGGATTATGGCTACGTCTCAAGAGCATGAATCATGGATGACTCCAATCAAAGACTACCTACTCAGTGGTTCCCTGCCAGAAAGTTCTAAGGAACGTCGAAAACTATTAAGGAAAGCGTCAAGGTATATAATTCAAGATGGCCGATTATACAGACGAGGATTTTCAATGCCTCTGCTCCGATGTGTAACTAAGGAAGAAGCCAAGACAATTCTAGCCGAGATACACGAAGGAGAATGCGGAGATCATTCAGCTGGTCAAACTTTAGCCAAGAAAGTTCTCCGATATGGATATTTCTGGCCTGACATTAACCGGGATGCTGCTATTTACTCTAGAAAGTGCGACAAATGTCAAAGATTTGCAAAAATCCCAAAAGCACCTTCCACCGAACTCACACAGATGGTCAGCCCATGGCCATTCGCCATTTGGGGGATAGATCTAATCGGACCATTACCAGTTGCCAAATCAGGAATCAAATATGCTATCGTAGCTGTTGATTATTTCACCAAGTGGGCTGAAGCTGAACCTTTGGCCACCACTACCTTAAAAAGATGATAAATTTTGTAACGAAAAATATCATTTGCAGATATGGTGTGCCACAGAAAATAATTACAGACAACGGTACTCAGTTTGAAAGTGAAGAGTTCCAGAATTTTTGCAAACGATTCAGAATTCAGAAAAGCTTCTCAGCAGTGGCTCATCCTCAGGCAAACGGGCAAGTGGAAGCAGTAAATAAAATCATCAAGTCAACCATCAAAAAGCAACTCGAAAGAGCAAAAGGTGGTTGGGTTGATAAGCTTCCATTAGCACTATGGGCATACAGGACTACTCACAAAACTGCAACTGGGCACACTCCATTTTCACTGGCATACGGATCAGAAGCAATGATTCCAGTGGAAGTAGAAGTTCCTTCACATAGAAGAGTTTATTTCAACGAAGCTGAAAATGAAAAGCTGCAACTTGAAGCACTTGATTTTCTTGATGAGAAAAGAGAAGAAGCTAGGCTCAGAGTTTCAGCTTATCAGCAAAGGATAGCCAGGCACTTCAACTCTAAAGTTTGCCAACGCAGCTTTGAGGTCGGGGACTTAGTTTTGAAAAGGATCATGACGTCAACTGGTGTGTTTGGACCAAACTGGGAAGGACCATATGCCATTGGCAGTAAACTTCTTAATGGCACTTTCAAACTCATAACTGTTTAAGGAGATCCAATTCCAAGAGCCTGGAACAGCAACCACTTACGTCCTTATTTTACTTGAAAGAAAAAGCTTTGTTCAAAATTGTAAAATAGTGATGAATGTATCAGTTGTATTGTAAAGCATTGTAAATCAGTGTGAATGAATGAAAGCTATAAAGCTATAAAGTGGATGTAGGCCCGATTCTTGGCCGAACCACTATAAATCTTGTGTTCTTTACTATTTCATAATGCCTGTTTTATTTCGATATGTAAATACTTTAAATGTATTGCTAAAATGTCGATTCAAAATTGCAGGACATTAAAACAAGGCTTGCTCGTCACAAAGCCAAGCGACCTCTATAAATCACCTATTATGCAAATACCAAGCGACAAAAAATTCCAAATACAAATCCTATACAAGGAGAACTTCACATAAAAAGTTGGCGACTCCACTGTGACAAACCTTTATTAATTGGTTGAGATTGTCGATATGAACAGACATCCAACTAGATAACTTGCGTTTGTCCCGTGAAGTCGTTCAACAGTGAAGTCCACTTCTTCGAACACAGCAATGTAAGGAAAGAAGATGTGCTTGGAAACGATAATAAAAGATCGCTAATGAGCAGATGATGGGAGAACATTGCCAAGCAAACAAAGATGCAGCCAAAAGGAGGTATGCTTCTCAATAAAAGGGCCAGTAAGAACCACCAAAGGGACACCTTCCCAAGCAGAAGGAACATGGCCCTTGCTAACTGATCGTGATGCATCCGATCAGGCAGCGTGCGTCCGTCCCATGGATCTACTTGCCCCTGAGACGAAACCTTCCTGGCACACCAACCATCCAACGCTCCTTCTCAAAGGTCAACAAAGCCCTCTAACGAGGCATGCCAAAAAATGAAAGTGCTTTCCTCAATCAAAAAAGATTGGTGGAACCACCGGAGGGGCACCTTCCCAAGCTGAAGGAACAGGGCCCTTGTTATTTAATTGTGATCGTTTGTGCAAACGAACATCCAATCAAGCAACTTGCGTCCGCCTCGTGGATCCACTCAACCATGAGAAAGTAACTTCCAGGCAATCAAAAAGCCCTCTTCGGAGGCACAAGCCCTCTTCGGAGGCACATGACCTCTTCGGAAGCACAAGCCCTCTTCGGAGGCACATGACCTCTTCGGAGGCAAAAGCCCTTTCCCAAGGCACCACAAGCCCTCTTCGGAGGCACATGACCTCTTCGGAGGCAGCCCTTTCCCAAGGCACCGCAAGCCCTCTTCGGAGGCACAAGCCCTCTTCGGAGGCACAAGCCCTTTTCGGAGGCACAAGACCTCTTCGGAGGCACAACTCTTTAAGAGGAGCCTTCTCCGGAGGCATGTCCCAAAATAGAATGCTCGAACGAAAAGCCTTCTCCGGAAGCACAGTTCAACTCTCAAAGGAAGGTTAACTTGTTCATCTCAAAAAGTTCCTCCTAAAAAAGTTGAAATGCTACAAAATTCTTTCAGAAAAGTTCATTTCACTGCATAGGGAAATCTACTTTCTTTTTTGACAAATGAAAGTGATCATCCCCGATAGTTGAAGTGTTCTTCAGAAAAAAAAAAAATAATAATAAAAATTTCTCCAAAAAACGAGATATACTCTATTAAAAGCAAGATGATTCCTCCCCTAAAAGTGGAAGTGTTATTCTCTGAAGTGAGAATATCAGTCTTGTAAAAGCTAGAGATATTGCAATGCACTTGTGGTATGGGGGCAACACTATACAATTCAATTATATTAATAAAAGCAACATGCCACAAGTTCATTGCTATATCACAAAAAATAGATGTGGAATAAATGTATTCCCAAACACAGACAAAAAGTTTGTACAAGTAAAAGGAATCGTTTATTCTACATCAAAAAAGAGAAACAGATGCGTTCTTACATACACAAGAATTTGTACAAGTAAAATTACTGTTTTATTTAGTACTATGAAAATTCTTTACATGTGCAGATGTCTCAAAAAAGCAAAAGCAGGGACCGGTACCCGCACAATCTCCGGTCTATACATGTAAAAAGCAAAATAAGAAGTTGAAAGTTCAGCTTGTCACTCCTTCTTTCCGCCACCCTTGGAGCCTTTGCTTGGCCTAATAGTTAATTTCGGAATCCGATGTGGGCGGGACGGAGAAGGAGGAGTGGTTGGGTCTTCTTCTGTTTTGTCTTCCCCAGTCGAAGCACCTCTCTTCTTCTTCCTTATGGCACGCTTCCCCTTCCTCTTCGAAGAAGATTCGCTCCCCGGAGTAGCAAGCAATGTTGAAAGCTTCGGGTCATCATCCAGAGACCGCTCCAGGGTCTTCTCGATGTCTTCAAGATCCTCCGCCTTCTACTCCTTCGAAACAGCCGGATCGTCCAGGCCTTGAAGAGCTTTGATTTTTTCTGCCTGCGATCCCGGTTGGGAAGCAGAAGGAGGAGTAATCTGTAAAGATGGAGGGACGGCAACTGAAGGAGTGGAAACTTGTGCATTGTTTGGTGCCTCCGCTGTAGAAGAAAAGAAGTTAAAATCAACATCTCCCGAAAATAGAGAGGGTATCAGTTCACCAAAGTTTAAGTAATAGGCAAGAAGGTCATCAAACTCGGTTAAATCAAATAACTGGTTCATTGGGCCCGGGACGACGCCAAAATTACCTGGAGGAGTTGGCTTCGCAAGGTCAATCTCGAATTTCTCGGCTTCAGTATCGTCCGGTGCCTCATCCTCAGTGGGAGTGGTCGCAGTTTCTTGGGAAATTTTAGCTGGGGGTGAAGAATGGGAGCCGGAATCCATAATGTTTACATCGGCCGAAGTGGAAGTATGAACAGGGGCAGTTAAAGGAGCTTCCTCTTTTGAAAGCTCTTCTCCCAATGATTCAGCTCGTGCTTTAGCAAGCTGCTCCTTCCCTTTAACAAGAGCGGCGCGAGCCTCATCATCAAGATAGCGAGCCTCGAGTTCTGCTTCATCATAGCCGGCACCTTTAAACATATCAATTGCGGCTTCCCACACTTCAGCCAGAGTGATTTCATAATCAGGACCCAGAAAAGCAAGGCTCCCACGACCCAGAACGCTGTGTAAATAAAAGTCGAATAAGGTAGAGCTGATGTTTGCTTTCGTTGCCTCATGTGATTGCTCAGCCGCTTCTTTTTCGGCAACGGCAGCAACCCGACCAGTAATAGCCTCATCACGCTCTATCTCAGCTTTAGCGAGTCGAGACTTTAGTAACTCAATCTCCACGTTCTAGGAGGTGACTTTTTCCCGCAGTTCGGCGTTTTCTGTGCGATATTTCTCAGTAGTGTGCTGCTCAGCGGCAAGCTTCATTTCGACATCTCTTTGTGCAGCATGTGCATCCCGCACTTGCTTCTGAAAGACTTCTTCTTTTTGAGTATGTGATGCAGAAGAAGAGGCGAGATTTTCCTTAAGCTGCTTAACTTCAGATTGAAGCCTTGCATTGTCATCCGCGATGTTCGTCATCTCCGCATCATGCTGCTTGCACCATTTATCCCATTCAGCTTTATCATTCTCCAGAGTCGGCATGTTTTCAAGATTCATATGGTTGACTCTCTGGAGTTCATCAACAAGTTTCTGCCATTGCGACATCCTCTCAATGTTAAGCCGAACTGCATCGAGACTTTTAAGCATGTCTTGCTTATCGATTGGGACCAAATCCAGGTCAAAGCGCACTCCTTTTAAGCACCAATTCGGAAAACGGCTTTGAAGTGTTGGAGGGCCGTCTTTAACCTGATATTGGGGCCTGCTGATGATCGTTTGGATGTCGGTTTTCTTTAAAGGAGGAGAGTCGGCCGGAATATCAGAGGGGATAGGAGCATCAGTCTTCCCAGAAATTACAGACGTGTCACTTGGCTTGGACCATTTGCTCGATTCGTCAGTAATATGAGTCTTCCCCTTGTCATCATAAGACTTTCACTTATGGGAATCGTAACTTCTGTGAGAAGAATCATATCGATCAGTGTCTCTTCTTCTCTGCCGCTGTTCATAATCCCATTTTTCTTGAGCCTTCCTTTGGGCCCGTTCCTCATCTGTCTCTCTCTGGTCACCAAGATATTTCCTAAAGTCATAAGATCCACGGCCTCCATGGCGCTGAAATGAGTCATAGTATGAGCCGGTACGCCCCATCGGAGAATCTGAAAACCGAAAAAGAAGTAAAGTTTAGAAATTTCCAGAAAAAGAGGATAAATGCTTATAAGTGCCGAAAAATCCTAAGTGTGTGCGGCGTGCGAACTACGTGCGTCAAACTACAAACCACGCTTTAGTGCGGGAACGGAGACGACAGGTGTAGAAGGCGTCGAAATTTGTTTCAAAGAGGAAGTCGCTTCAACGACAGGAGAGTTCGCTTTTGGAAGATTATCCTTGAAAAGCTCTTGAGAAGTTATCATTATGTCACTCAAGTCATCAAAGGTGTCATCATTATGATGTTCAGTAGAATTCTCCTTTTCAACTTCCACATCGGCTGATTTTTCAGAAATTCGAGGATTTTCTTCCTCTTCAATAATTGGAGCAAGCGCCGGTTTGCTGGACGTTCCCACAACGCTAATAGAAGTAGAACACTTTACTAATGTAGTGTCTACAGTTGGCTCCTTTGAAGCCATATCTTCCGTTGAAGCTGGGGCATCTGATGTCTGCGCTGGAAGATTGGAAACTTCACGAGGCTGGGTAAAGTGAGAAGAGTGTAAAAGACCGAATTGATGTAAAAATTCGTCTGTCAATAGAAACTGGATACTCCTTTCCTCAACCGGCACCGCCATAAGCCTCTCAAAAGTCGCTTTGTGACCGGGATTTCTAGAAGGGGGAGGAAGTGCTGAAAAGAAAAGGACAAAGTTAACACTCGATAACTCGAACTTCGACAAGTTCGAAAAAACATAAGAAACAGAGACAAATGATCTTACTCCCTACTCTCCAGATGGCGTAAAATCCTGGAGGACAGCGGACATAGAAAAACTGGCTTAGGAAATTGTGAACACTATCGGGGAGACCAACGATCAACTTACGATTTCTAACACTCCTCACAACTGTAATGGAAGGATGGTCTTTATGCTTTGTAAATGTGCACAGGAAGCGAATTTCTCCAAAATTGGGAAAATGGTCCAGCGTTCTCCTAAAAAGCACACATAGTCCCAGCAGGATGGCGTAGCCATTAGGGTGTAATTGAAAAGGGGAGATAGATAGTCGGAGAAGAAGTTCTCGAAGGCAGTCATTAAATGGGGGGATAGCTCCACTCGAGCACATTTGGCGGTTAACTGCGACAAAGCCATGGGGCGGTCTATCAGCGGTATCATCTATTCCAGGGAGCACAGCGTCAACTTCGGCAATGCCAAACTGGGTGCATAATTGACAAAAGGCTTTATGGCTCAAAGTAGTAGGAGTCCTTTCTGGAGGATCGTTTAATGGAGTAGCGATTGGAATAACTCTTCCAGCTGGTTCTAAATCTTCGTGTTGAGATGTCATTCTACACAAGGAACTAGATGATCAAACATTAAGGTGCACGTTTTCTAAAAAGTGTGAAGTGTTGTGCAGAGCCAATAAAAATAACAAGTAAACACAACTGGAATTAAACTAGTCGACAATCAGTTGATTATGAGATTTCAGAACTTGTTAATATTTAAGTACAGTATTAATACAAACAAATCAGTTTCAGTTGGCTATTATGATTTTGCTTTAATACTTCACTTGAATTGGTTATTGTACAACATTTCATTCATGCAGTTCATTTAATTTGATTTCTTCTTTATCTACTAATCTGTCATTTGATGTGGGCAGTCAGTGGCAGTATATTCGTCCCAGTTTTCTGTGAATGTTATGACAGGCAATCAGAGTTATTGATAATCTATAGGAGAATGCAACAAAGTTCAACAGTTTAAAGTTCAAGGCAGTGAGAAATATGTTCAAGTTCTAGCTCGCCCACAGTTTAAAGGATATGTACAAGTCAGGTTGAGTCGTAACTCTTAAATCGTGGTACATATTCAAGCAGAAATTTGAACAAGTACTAAGTCGTAACCGACTCAAGTGAAAAGTCGCCCATAACTCAAGCATTGACTCGACAACGACTTAGGCACAAACTCGGCTGCGACTTAAGAATTGGTTCCTGCAGGTTAGGGTCAA
The DNA here is from genome assembly GCA_030737815.1 of Allium fistulosum. Taxonomy (NCBI): domain Eukaryota; kingdom Viridiplantae; phylum Streptophyta; class Magnoliopsida; order Asparagales; family Amaryllidaceae; genus Allium; species Allium fistulosum. The sequence goes on along the minus strand of CM060902.1, from coordinate 727,828,226 downwards.
CTATTCTCTAGGTCGTAGGTCATGAAGTATAGAAGAAGCTTCAATTCTCTGCAACGAAAAACTCCGAAGTCCTAACTCGTCCACGACTTAAAGCTTACGGCGTAAAAAGGATAATTCAGTGAAGGCTTAAGTCGGGAGGGCGCATAGGTCGTACGATGCTACTAAATCGTAACCGAGTTAACATCTTATTGACTTTTCCCCTAAATTCCTAACCCGATATCCTCCTAACCCGTTAACCCAATAACCCTTCCATGATCGGGAACCCTCATTTTTCACACTACTTAAAACACCCAAAAAAAAACCAAGATTATATCGCCAAAGCTTCGCCAAATTAGTCGGTTAAGCCTGAAACGCGGTAATCCATCATCTCCATCGCCCCGATCATCAAAAACTAAATCGAGCAGGATCGAGTGCACGAACTGACGATACCGTGGAATTCGCGACAAAGCATTGCATGAGAGGATGGATCAAGTACAAGGATGAGGATTCACGAAGTAATAGTGATCGGGAATCAAGAAGGGAGCAAGAACACTTACACAATAAGGAATCGGTGATCGATCGACTGTTGAAGAAAGGAAAAAAAATCGCCTTGAGGAAGCTCGGGAGAATGTTAATAGTAGAAACGACTTAGGAGATAGGCAATGGATAAAAGGAACGACTCAATCATTTTATACCTCGGAGCAACGGAATTTGGATCGGCCCACACGAGTTAAGATGAGTCGAAGCACACGACCTACGACTTAGGCGTGTACTTCGAGGGGCAAATGTTAATCCTTAATTCCTCACGGCTTAAGAATGGTACGATTCAAGGAGGGAGTGCAACTTAGCGACTTAAGTTATGCCACGACATAACGAGTTAAAGGCATGACCGACTTATAAAGTATGCCGACTTAACAGGTCACGACGTAAGGCAGCGTACGACCTAAGCTACAGGCCCGACTTAACAGGAGCCGACTTAAGATAATCTACAACTTAAGAACTAAGACCGACTTAGGAAGGCTCCGAGTTAAGGAAATGCTCCGAGTTAAGGAAATGCTCCGACTTAAGGAGATGCTCCGACTTAAGGGTTTACAAGATAAGGAAGTCTCCGACTCAAGGCTGTTACTATCTTAACGACTTAAGGAGATGCTCCGACCTACCAGTATAAGATGCCACCGACCTACGACTTATGTTAAGTCGCTGCCGACCTATAACTGCGTATTCAGGAGTAACTGGTGAATGCGCTCCTATCTCGTCGCCGACTCAGAGCCTACGACTTACTATAAGTCGGCTACGACTTAAGGACTTAGAGAATTTTTCCTATTCAGATTCGACCCTATAAATACCCCCAACCTCCAACAAGGAGGGGACTTTTGGCCATTCATTTCTTCAAGCGCCGTTACTCTGTCGAATTCTCCACTCATTCAGCAATCAAAGATCTTCAAGCATTCAAGACACTACAACAAACTTCGAGAGGAATTCTTTACATCCAACACAGATTCATCGAGTTTCATCATCGAAGATTGAGCTAGTAGTCAAGATTGTTTCCTGTGATCAAATTTTACTGTTTTCATAAGAGATTTGTACCGATTTGTAACTAAATTCAGTAATAAAGAGATTCAAAGTGGATGTAGGCTTAATCTCAAGCCGAACCACTATAAAGTGCTATCTTTTACTGCTTTTCTGCTAGTTTACTAAATTCTATTCCCGTCACACGGGTGGTGCTTTCAAGATTCTATTACACACACCGGGTGTTAGCGTTCACTTTTTAACGTTAACAGTGCCTGTAGTTAAGTTTTGGATTTCTCTAGGACAGAGACGTAACCATCGAGCTGTGAATCCATGGTTGATAATACAGTAGTGCTTTCCAGATTTATCTTTAAAGGGTTACAAATGTTTTGAAATGAATGGTTTATGAATATACTTATCCGGTGAGATAAGCATATGTTGTTTTGATTAAGTAATTTAAATTTATTGAAATTTAAACTAATAAGGGTTAATGTTTTCAATGGGAAATGAATCCTTTGTTTGGATGATTGTATATTTGATAGTTAAATAACCGACTATCAAATTCTGGACCCAAAAGCATAACTTTTGGAATATCTAGAAGAAACACGGGAATTATGTGGTACAGTTACCGTTCGAGGTGTTATACTGTACGTATAAACTTGTTTCGTTCTTCTAAGACGAAGGTAAGGAAATCCGTCCACTAACGGTTAGGAGGTGATCTCCAATCTTATTTTCCTCTGTTTATTTCCTAAAAAACCGGGGTTGAGTTTACCGGAATATCGAACGTTGTTTCGAAGAGACCGGGATCGGATAATTTATCCGAAAACCACTTTGATCCAACAAATATGTTTTCGAATGAAGACAAGAACATGAAGTCGAAGATGGAGCAGTGGAGTGCAAGGGCTAATCGCTACTAATCCTGAGGATGATTCCAAAACGGATGTAGTAGAAATAGTGCCTTCGGTTCCGTTCGGACCTAGAACAGACTTCTATGGATGAATGCTATCAGTACATTGTCATTGGAGGACAATGAGCATTCTAAGTGGTAATTCCTTTAAAAGGTAATCGTAGCCTCTAGCCTCATCAACCGGGAATGACTGAAAAGCAGGGGGAATGCAGTAAGGCTAAGTGGGTCGCACCCAAGTAGGGTATGTTTATCACCTTTCTAAATACCCTCGGATATTATTACTATGATACATGGAAGGAGCTCAAAGAGGGTGGGAACACTCGGGGTGATAGCATATTCGGTCTATCCAGGTTAAGGATAGTCCGGTCATGTGTTGCAGAAGATCCCGGCGTGGTCCTCGATATGCTGTTTCTAGACGTGTACTGTGATAGGTGGTACCCCAGTGCTTAGTCATTCGTATGGAATCAATTCTCCAATACGTGCCTTTACGGTTTTGGTTGTAGAACCTAGTATGCTGGAATTTAATTAATGTAAAAATTTCAGCTATTTGAATAAGTATTTGTACTTAGACACTATTATAATATCATTGGTTTTTCTATAAAAGTGTTTTGGTTACCATAAGGGAAAAAACCATCGTGTTTATGTGTGGCATGGTCTTACGGGATACCTTTGATTTTAAAAGGATTTTGAAGGTTATAATGAATAAAATTCCTTATGATTTAAATTCTCACGCTGGTTTCACCAGACTGACCCGAGCGTGGTTTTTCCTATATGCTCGGGTCAGACCGAGCATAATTCCAGGTTCAGCTGGAAGATTGGAGCTTCAGGTTCGAAGCTGGAGGCCCAGAGACGTATTCACATAGATGATTATATTCCATTGCATTTTAGTTGTGTTTATGAGCAATTATAAGGATAGGGTGTTATAACTATCTGTGTTGTATAGGTTAGTGTACTCTGATTATTATATGTTATGTAAATATTACAGTTTTGTTTATGTAAAGATTTGTTCTATATATTACAGTTTTGTTTATGTAAAGATTTTTTCTATATTATAGATTATTCATTTCCGCTATGAGATTGTGTGTGTTCTATTTTCTTTCCATCTTCTTTCTATTTTCTTTTCTTACTATCCGCCTTTCTGTTCAATTTGGACTGGACAAGTGTGGTAAAGTGTCAGTTCGAATTATACGGAAAAGTGGGCCGTGACATACTTTCAATTAATAATCATAACAGTGTCATCTAATGTCCCATAACCACTTAACGACACTCAAATATTTACTAAAAGCTATTAAATTCCACTAATGTGTAAATAAATGTTCAATCGAACTAGTCCGAGAATTAACCAGTAAAACAAACATAAGCATTTCATACCACTCATTTTATTAAATTGTTTAAATCGATTCCTATCTCGACCGTTGTCATGCAACTTTATAAAATAGTTTACTTTGAAATCCTTCTTGAAAACATTATCTTATAAACTAGAATATATACATATACATATATATATATATAACAGATGGCCCTTGTAAATTTATATATTGATGTTTTTAAATATAATTTTTAAACATTGTTCCAAATCACTTTAAAACCATTTATATTACAATTAATTATTATATATATATATATATATATATATTTATATATATTCTAGATATCATTTATATAAATTATATTCATACTTGAAATGATTTGGAAAGCGTTTGGATAGAAATCGTTCTTTCGGATACACTAGTTGGAATTGTGCAATAAAACTTATGTGCAATATCATGTATATCATCACATATTCATAGTAGTATTTCTATGGAATTAAACCATGAAAATGAATTCACACTTTCAAGGATTTAAATCTTGAAAATATGCATCCAAATCATCACAAATTAGGCATTAGAAATAAGGCATAAGACATCAAGAATAACATGGACAAACGGGCGATTGAAACGGGGCTTCGAGGAGGTTCTTTGGTGTAGCCTGGGACTCGACCAAGGCCACGACTGGTGCACCAGTCCAAGTGGACCTGTGGCACTACCTGGGTTGAATCCCAAATGGCGAATGGCCATGGGTTGACCATCTGTGTGAGTTTGGTGGAAGGTGCTTTTGGGATTTTTGCAAATCTTTGACATTTGTCGCACTTTCTAGAGTAAATAGCAGCATCTCGGTTAATGTCAGGCCAGAAATATCCATATCGGAGAACTTTCTTGGCTAAAGTTTGACCAGCTGAATGATCTCCACATTCTCCCCCGTGTATCTCGGCTAGAATTGTTTTGGCTTCCTCCTTAGTTACACATCGGAGCAGAGGCATTGAAAATCCCCGTCTGTATAATCGGCCATCTTGAATTATATACCTTGACGCTTTTCTCAATAATTTTCGACGTTCCTTAGAACTTTCTGGCAGGGAACCACTGAGTAGGTATTCTTTGATTGGAGTCATCCATGATTCATGCTCTTGAGACGTAGTCATAATCCAATCAACATCCATTTCATCAATGCTTGGAGCTGACAGAACTTCTACAGGAACCAATCCTAGTAACTGAGCTTCTCCGGAACTTGAGTACTTTGCTAAAGAATCTGCCTTCATATTTTCCTCTCGGGGTATGTGGCTTATTGAATAGTGATCGAAATCATTGAGGAGTTTGGAAGTTTTTGTCAAATATGCAGGCAAATTTCCTCCTTTGGCTTGGAATTCTTTCTTCACCTGGCAAACAATAAGCTGAGAATCGCTGAAAATTTGTAACACTTTGATGTTTAGTTCCTTGGCGATTTTTAAACTGGCAATAAGTGCTTCATATTCTGCTTCATTGTTTGTTGAAGGAAATTCTAGTCTCAATGCATAACACAATGATCGTCCTTCGGGGGTTTCAAGCACAACCCCTGCCCCAGAACAGTAATCATTTCTTGATCCGTCAACATACAACTTCCACTGGATTGGAATGCCGTCAGTTGTTTCATTTCCACTATCGCCTTTGTCAGTAGATTCTGCGATGAAATCTGCTAAAGCTTGTCCGTTGATTGCTCTTCGGGGGTGATAAGTGATGTCATATTAGCTAAGTTCAATGTTCCATTTCAAAAGACGACCCGAAGTTCCAGGACGAAACAGGACTTGCTTTAGAGGTTGATCAGTAAGAACTTTGATAGGGTGAGCTTGAAAATATGGTCTCAATTTCCTGGAAGCAATTAGCAAACAATAGGCGAGCTTTTCTATCTTCGAATAATTCATCTCTGCCCCAGTGAACCGTTTACTGATGTAATAGACTGGACGCTGTATTTTCATATCTTCCCGTACAAGTGCTGCGCTGAGGGCGTGAGATGAAATTGCTAAATAGATGAAAAGATCTTCACCGTCAGTGGGTTTGGAAAGAACCGGAGGTGTTTCCATATGACAAATTAGTTCATCGAAAGCATTCTGGCATTCGGGAGTCCACTCAAAATTTTTCTTTCCTTTCTTTAGAGCGTCAAAGAAGGGAATGCATTTGTCTGTGGCTTTGGAAATGAAGCGACTCAGAGCAGCGACTTTCCCATTGAGACTTTGCATTTCTTTCTTTGTTTTTGGGGCTTTGACTTCCCTTAGGGCTGTGATTTGAATAGGATTGGCTTCAATGCCCCTGGCGCTCACAATGAAACCCAAAAATTTCCCAGATTCTACTTCGAATGAACATTTCAATGGATTGAGCTTCATTCCGTACTTTCGAAGAATTGCGAACATTTCCTCCAAGTGTCCCATGTGATCTACAGCTTTCTTTGATTTTACCAACATATCGTCGACATAAACTTCCATGGTTCTACCAATCTGAGGCTTGAACATTGCATTGACAAGCCTTTGGTAGGTTGCCCCAGCGTTTTTCAATCCGAAAGGCATAACTTTGTAGCAGTAGAGACCCACATCTGTAATAAAGCTTGTGTCTTCCCGATCCGGCTCATGCATCATAATCTGATTGTATCCGGAGTAAGCATCCATAAACGATAACAACTCATGCCCAGCTGTTCCATCCACCAATTGATCAATTCTGGGCAGCGGGAAGCTATCTTTGGGGCATGCTTTGTTTAGATCTGAGAAATCTATGCATACTCTCCACTTTCCATTTGCCTTCTTGACCAATACTGGATTTGAAACCCAATTTGGATAAGTGGAGTTTCTGATAAAGTCGTTCTCCATGAGCCGATCGACTTCTTCCTTCAGTGCTGTCGATCTTTCTGGGCCTTGAGTTCTTCTCTTCTGTTTCACTGGTGTGAATTTTGGATCTATGTTCAGAGTATGTACAGCAATTTCCGGGGAGATCCCACACATATCAGCGTGACACCAAGCGAACACATCTAGATTGGCTTTTAAGAATGATATCAGCGTGTTTTGAACTGTTATGCTTAGCTGTGAACCCACATTGAGTACTTTGTTCGGGTCTTTCGAGTCAACAGATATTGGTACCGTTACCTCCACGGGTACCACTCTATTCTCCCCTGTACTGGCTTTCCTGGGATCCATTTCTTTTCTTGCATTGCTGTGTTCGCCAGTACAGGGGCCACTTCGTAGTTGCTACAGGGTTGGTTCCTTGATGCGGAGCGGAGCTGCCGCATCTTTCCCCATTTCTCTTTTCCTGGCCTCTCGGAGTTCTACAAGATAACATTCTCGTCATGCGTTCTGATCTCCTTTAATAACAGCGATCCCATTATCAGTAGGAAATTTCATTGTTAAGCACCATGGAGCGAGGACGGCCCTGAACGCAGCAAGAGTAGGCCGACCTAAGAAAGCGTTATAGGTGGAGAATCCATCAACAATTACAAAAGTTTGCTTCCGAACCAACTTCTTCTGCCCTTCGCCCATTTCAACAAACAAGTCCACCGTGCCAATTGGCTGTTTCAGTTCTCCTGTGAATCCGGCAATTTTTTGTGAAGAGGCTTGTACATCTGTCATAGGGATTTTCATTTGGTCAAATGTCCTTTTAAAGAGTATGTTGCACGAAGCACCACTATCAACCAGAACTCTTCTGACAATAGCCGGCCCAATACCGACTGAAACAACTAAAGGGTCCTCAGTAGGAGCTTCCACATCAATAGAATCCCTGGTTCGGAACATAATATCATCGTGAAAAGTCTTCTGCTGCTTTAGAGGTGTAGCATCTTCCAAGATCAAGACACTTTCTTCAATCGGAGCATACTTCAAAGCTCTAGCATACCTTTCCATTTCACCCCAACTCCTGCCAGCTGGATGAGGTCCTCTTGTGATCACATTGATAACAGGTCTTTCTTTTTCAGTAGGCCTTTCTCCTGAACCAGATGAATGAGCTGGGGGTAGTTGCCCCTGGTTAGATGAAGACGGGTCTTTTCTATTCCTCTTGACGTATTGCTGCAACTTATTCTCCCTTAACAATTCCTCAATCAGGCTTTTCAAATGGCGGCACTCATTGGTATCGTGCCTTGGTTGGTTATGAAACTTGCAAAATCTTCCGCTTTGAACAGCATTCTTCCCAACTTTCACGGCCGGTGGTTTTGGAAATTCAACAGCATCCTTAGTGGCGATGAAAATATTCTCCGGGGTATCGGTCAGAGGAGTAAAGTCTGAAGGTTTAAGGAAGCGGGGCTTTTTGAAGTCTTTTTGCCTTTTCCCACCATTACTTTCCCTTTTCTGATCTGCAGGTTCTTTCTTGCTTTGAACGGTAACATTATTTTCCACCACTGTTGTCACAACTTTAGCTGGTGCGGAAAGATTCTCTAGGCGTATAAATTCGTCAGCCTTTTTGTAGAATTTCTCGAGCGAATTTGGCTCCTTCATCTTCAGCCATTTTCCAAATTCGCTCGATTTGTCGATAGCACGCATCAAATAGGTCAAGATCATTCGTGGCTCTGCGTTATCGACTTCTGCCAGAGCTAAGTTGAAGCGGTTCAAGAATGACTTAATAGGCTCTCCCGGATTCTGTTCAAGACTGGACAATGACATTATGTCTTTTGCCTTTGAAGCGTATAGCCTGAATTGCTCTTTGAATTTTCGGGTCAGATCGGAAAACTGATCTACAGATCGGACAGGAAGCTTGGTAAACCAGAGAAGTGCTACTCCTTCCAAATAAACTGGGAAATATCGGCACTTTATTTCGTCAGTTGCTCTTGCGCCGGTCATGTGCCAGTCGTATTTATACAAGAACTGATTTGGATCACTTGTTCCCCGATAAGCAGGAATGGTGGGGGGAACAAATTTTCTAGGAAATTCAGCCTTTAGAATCTTCTCGGTAAACGGAGTTCTACTTGGTGCGAATCCCCATTCGCTCTCATCTTCATCTCTTTGCATGCTCTCTTTCATTATTTGCTTGATCATACCAGAAAGATATTCCTCATTGTTCAGAGATTTCGCAGAATAGACCTCGGCCATCTTTTCGGGGGTTTGTCCAGGTAAATGCTCATGAAGAACTGGTGACGGCCTGGATCCTTCGGCCTGGAGGGGTGCCCCTTCGGCAGCACCTGATCCCCCGTGAGGAATATTTCTCCCCTCGGAATTGGGAGCAGCATTAGCAAAGTTTCCCTCATTACTTACTGGTCTTTGATTCGTACCAAATAGAGCATTCAGCTTTTCCATCATTAGATTATTCTGAGTTTCAATCTGCTGGTACAGTCCGGATACAGCAGCATCTAACTCCTGTCGCGTAACACCGACGCTTGGAGCTGCCTGATTTGGAGAGAGAGAAGTGGCAGTATTGTCACGGTCATCGTTAGTTCTGACAGACTTTCGTTTCCTTCCAGGAGCCATTATGTCTGATAAACTTCTGGTTTTGTAGGAAATTCTTTCAGCAAACTTCTGTGAAGCAATGGTGAGTAGTAGCCTGAGTTCAATTCTCAGTGAAAGCACCAAAAATGTTAACGCTAAAAAGTGAACGCTAACACCCGGTGTGTGTAATAGAATCGTGAAAGCACCACCCGTGTGACGGGAACAGAATTTAAGCAGTAAACTGGCAGAAAAGCAGTAAAAGACAGCAATTTATAGTGGTTCGGCTTGAGATTAAGCCTACGTCCACTTTGAATCTCTTTATTACTGAATTCGGTTACAAATCGATACAAATCTCTTATCAAAACAGTACAATTAGATCAAAAGAAACAATCTTGACTACTAGCTCAATCTTCGTCGATGAAATTCGATGAATCCGTGTTGGATGTAAGGAATTTCTCTTGAAGCTTGTTGTAGCGTCTTGAATGTTTGAAGATCTTTGATTGCTGGATGAATGGAGACTTCGACAGAGTAGCGGCGCTTGAAGAAATAAATGGCCAAAAGTCCTCTCCATGTTGGAAGTGGTGGTCTATTTATAGGAGTCGAATTCTGAACTCTCGTTTTTTGCCAAGTCATGAGTCGTGACCGACTTAAGATAAGTCGTAACTCGTAGTTGACTTAAGATGAGTCGTAACTCGTAGTTGACCTAAGATGAGTCGTAACTCGTGGGCGCCTTACTGGGTTCATCTTGTGGCTCAGTCGAAGACAAGTGCTAAGTCGTGGCCGACTTACCAGATAAAGGTAGATAGGCCTGGACTCTGGATTTTAACCTGATAGCCTTTAAGTCGTAAGACGTTTAAGTCGTAATACGTTTAAGTCGTAAGACGTTTAAGTCGTAAGACCCTTAAGTCGTAAGACCCTTAAGTCGTAAGATCCTCTTGAGTCGTACAGACCTTAACTCGTTGAGTCGTAGACAGCTTAATTCGTTGAGTCGTAGATAGCTTAACTCGTTGAGTGTTAAGTCGGAGGCCCCCCTTAAGTCGTAGGCCTGCTAACTCGTAGGTCCCTTCAGCAATTAGGTCGTTACCTCTTAAACTCGTTAGGTCGTGACATAACTTAAGTCGTTCACTTCTTATCTCGTAGGCCGTTGATAGTGTTAACTCGTTAAGTCGTTTGGGCCATGAGTCGTATACTTCTTGAGTCGAAGAAAATTAAGGGTTAACAGTGATGAAATTCATGGTGGAGGTCGCGGCAGTAGAATCTTTTCTAGAACCCTAGTTTATAGGTAGGCCGGAAAATTGATTTTCGCGACGCCTCTGGTGGATCGAGCTCCACCAGATTTTGGGAAATTGAAGTGGAGACGTTGACGAAGCTTTGGTCGGAAGCTCAGATGTTTAGGCGATCGGAGAAAAGGATTCGAGCATTTTTTCCAGGTTTGCTTTTGGTTCCAGGTGGTGCTGAGCTACTCGATTTCGAATACGTGATGATATCGATGTTCTAATGGTCGGAATGGAGTATGAGGAGAATCATCGACGTGTAGGGATGGTCGTGGATGGCCGGAGATGGTTGGTCGATCGGTGCATGTGCACGTGTATGTCCTGTGCATTTGGAAGTATGCTAGTTGGGAAAGAAAGCTTGTACTCGGGGTTGATCTCCAGTAGTTGCCGAGTGTGACTCGAAGGAAAAAGGAAGGGGGAAACTCGAAGCAAATAGGATTTGGACTCGGGGAAAAACTGAGTTGGCTCGGGTAGATTTGTTGATAACAGAAGTGAAACCTGACAGTGTTTTAAAAATTTAAAATAAGTTTAAATTTGTAAAGTGGGATTTTAAATAAAGTTTTAAAACCAAATTTAAAGTATGGATTCAAATTAATTTGAATCCCAAATGTGAAATAAATAATTTGTATTAAATTATTTAAACATCTTTAAAATGTTTTAAAGTATAATTTAAAAGGGTTTGAATATCCTATAAATTCCTTTATAAATGTTAAGTATTTCTTAACATTTGGATTTAAGCAGATTTTGTAAATTGATTTAAATTTGGTAAAGTTAATTTGTAATTTATTTTAAATCTTTAATTTAAAATGAATTAAAAGAAGTTTAGAAGTGAATGGTTTTAACTTGAAATATTTTAAGCCTTTTGATAATATTAAGTATAGTGGTTATAAAGGCTAATTTTTATTTTAAAGATTAAGTAAGGTTTAATGATTTTGGTTCATTAAATTAATAAGTAATTAAAGAATAATTTAGTAATTTAATTAATTAATTAATGGTTTAGTGTTAATTAATTAAATAATTAGGATTATAAGTTAATTAATTAAGTGTTAATTAATTTGGGATTTAGAATCATCTGTTAAATAAGTATGAGTTATTAATAAACGATTAGAAATTAATTAATCAAGTGATTAGAGATTAATTAAGAAATTAATTAAATAATTAGAGATTTATTAATTGGTAATTAAGAATTTATTTAGTTATAATCAATAAATAGTTGATTAAAGTTTAATTACTTAAAGAAAGTAATTAAAGAATTATTAATAATTAATGAGGGATCATTAATTAGGGATTATTTAATAATTAATAAATGGTAAATTAATTGAGAATGGTGACTATTAATCTTGCATATAGGTGATAAACCTAAATTGAATACCTTGGTTGTCTGAATATCTCTGATATATGAATTGTGGTGTACTATGATATGATATGATGGATTGAACAGTAATATTGTGGGTTATCTATCGATAATGAATTGTTGTGTGAATAGGATACCCTGTATTTAATTTGATATGTGTTCACTTAGACAATTTAGATAAAGATGACATTGATTTCGAAGAGACCGGGGTCGGGTATCAACAAATACCCGAAACCACTTCGAACTTGTAATCTACAATGATTCTTTATAGATTGATGTGTGATATCAATAGGTTGTAATGGAACAATTTAAACGACTGGACCATTTGAAACTAAGTGAAGGTACTAGGGATTGATTTGTGAATATAAGTGTTGACTATAACAAGTTGTGAACTGGTAGAATGAATGAGTTACCCCGAGTTTTAATTAAGTTCTATACATTGGAATTTCATGTTAGATGAGTTTACTCACGCTGGTTTCCAGCCTGACCCGGGTGTTACTTTAATGTAATGCTTGGGTCAGACCGAGTATTACAGATTTTCAGGTTAGAACGTTCTGGAGTTCAGGTGGCGAGCTGGATGGCAGGAACGTATGGAGTGTATTCCGCTGAGCATATTACTGTTGTTTATCTGAGACATGTTAATTCTATCTGTCTAGTATATTTGTAAATGGTTATAACTCTGATGTAGTGAATGTAAAATAACAATTACAGCTTTCTTTGTGTAAAGAATATTATTTGATATTATATTTTATCCGCTGCGAATGTGAGAATATGTGATTCTGAGTTTTGTTTTCTATTCTTCTTCTACCTCTTTCTTTTTCTTTTTGTAACATCCCGAAAATTTTCGACTTTCGAAAATTCAACATCGATACTCACTTTATCGACTGCTGAGCCATCGAATGCCGGAAACCCGAAAAGTTATGGTTTTAAGAAAGAAGAAAAAGATAGAAGAAGAAGATAGAAGAAAAAGAAAGAAGAACAACAACAGAACAAGAGCAGAAACAGAAACAGAAAACAATATCAGAATCTCACATATCGCAGCGAAACAATATATAATAGATAAATGAATATCATTTAAAAACAAAAGAATTATATCTGTTATTACATCACATCATATCATCAGAGTCAATAAACAACAATGGACAGTTATATAAACTTGTCCTCATACAGAATACACAGCGGAATAAATACTATCAGATACAAATACTACGTCTCGTCATCCAGCTTGCTTCCAAAGCTCCAGAATATCCAGAATATCCTGATAATATAACTCTAGGCTGCCCGTGTGGAAATTGGTGGGCACCCAGAGTTTAGAAGGGAACAATAAACTCCGAGTCAGTCATGGTGACTGGTGTGAGATCGTAAAACAGTTATTCTTTATAACAACAAAATAACTTTTAAGTCAATTCGAAATGCTTTTGGAAAATGAAACTACCATAAGACCTCCCACCACACACACAATGCAAATGCAGAATTGGAGGAGATTTCTTCTTATGATAGTCAAAGATGCTTGATACGCAAAATCAAACCATTTTTGATATTATTATTAGTGCATAGTGTAGAAAACATTTCGAAAGTATAATATTAATCTTAGCCAACATACGACCAGTATCGTATGCCTACTATAGCTACCATCCAAACAGTGGGGTGCCACCATAAGTGAATGGCAGGTTCTACAACTAATACCGTACAAAGCTCGTATTGTTTCTTTGGATTTCCAACAAATGGTCAGGCTAAGGAACTTCCTTTTCCACGATGGGTACGTCCCTGGAATAGACGACCCGAGAACCTAACCGGATCTCTGCCAACACAAGGCCGGGTTACCTCTGCAAAAATAGGTAACTACTGACATGCGTATGCCATCCCCCGATCGTCACCGATCTTCCCGAGGATCCCCGATTCGCAACAAACCACATAGATAATAATAATGCAGTAACCACAGAGGTTAAGTATCTGGGCTCCATACCATGATACCACCTTTATCCAGAAGGAATGACATACACTAAGGGGCGCTACTCCCTAGAACCTTGCTGCATCCTTCCTGTTTCGACCATTTCCGGGGTGTGAGGCTCGACGAAGTCTCGTCCACAAAGCTACGCTTTCTACAAAAAGCCCTGCTTCGGGTCAAACAAAATGATCAACCTATGATCACAAAGATATAAGATCAAACAAATGATCATATCACAAATGATCAAACACTGATCATTTCACAGCAACACTCAGTATGCCACGTTACCAAATTGGGATATATCGCTGATAAATTTCAACTACATAACCTCTGAGCTCGTACGTCTCAGAGAAGGGTGTTAAGCTAAGAGAATAAATTCTCCGCCACCAACAGAAATGTATTTGAAAGAAATCAGCTTTATATCTCAAATTGTAACGTCAGACACACAATCCATACAAGTCTGTTCCGGGATCGAACAGAACCGAAGGCACTTCTCACGAAGCCCTTGCATTTCCGGATAAATTTCTAATCACGTCCGGACTTCCCGTCACTAAGGGTGATAAAACCTCTAAATCGGAGATCAGCCGATGTAGAGTAACTCGACGGTAATCCTTCCGTTTTCAAAAATATCTGGTCTTCAACACCGGTCTTCGAATGCAATTCATAACGACGTATCACATATTCGGAATGGGTTATACGACCCCATGGTCCTTTCCCGGTTAACCCGAATAGTGAGAGATTATTTCAAAAATAAGTGTGGCATTCAAATTCATCCAATTCACAACAAATACCTATCTAAAGGTAATTATTGATAGTCGGTTATTTAACTATCAATAAAGATGCGCAACATTATCAGATTCCAAATAATTTTCCAAATTATTTTATCCTCAAAAATATCTTTACTAGATATATATATAATTTCCACACTTAACCGTTTGAAGACAATTTCAAATCAATTTCCACATTTCATTTTATCTTTGAAGATAAAATCTCAAAACAGTTCATTTCATATTGGAAAAGCAATTCCATACTTATTTAATAATAAGTATTTCACAAATCATTTATTTTCAACATTTGAAAATATTCGATATACTTAAATCAATATTAAGTATACATCTCATTCTTTAAGGAAATCATTAATTTTAACATCTATTTGAGTCAAAACGAATGTTGCGTAAAACATCGTTACGACGACTCGAAATCACTAGTATAGGGATTCGGAATTAGATAGATATATAAATCCCAATACTACATAAAACATTTTCTTTCGAAAATCATTTACTATAACAACAGTGTTATAGTCCATCATTTCCTTATTTCTCGAAAACGTCTATTTCAACAATAAATGTTGAAATCTATGATTTCGATATTTAACACGTTTTAAAACATCTTTTAAAACAATTACTTCATTTTATAATATCGTTTCTCCAGAGCATATCCATTTTCCTTAAGAATATATTCACTGTCCAAAATCATGAATATAATTCACTTAACCAAATTTCAATCATCTCTACACATTTTATTTCAATAAAGATTCGCTATCCAAAATCGCGAATATATCTTCTTTAATGACCTCCTACATTTAATTTATCAAACTCCATTGATTTTGAATTTATAAATTATGTCTATAAATTCTTTCCCTATTTATAAACTTCGATTTATAAAAATTCCCTGAATTAACAAATTTAATTCATAACTCAAATCTTATACCAACAATCCATATTATAAGTCAAATACTTATAATTCCTTTATTTTACAAAATCATCTCCATTTATAAGTTCACAATTTATAAATTCCATTTATTTATAAATTCTTAAAAATTCATTTTAACGCTTATAAAAACTCGTTTTATAATACCAACATTTTAATTTATAAAGTGTCAACTTTATAAACCTTTTAAGTAAACCGTTTATAATATTTTAAAAATCTCAACTTAAACCATTTTATAAATAAATCGACTTTTATTTCAAAAACGACACTTTGGTTATATTTCACTAAAAATTATAACTTTCATAACTTTAAAAATTTTAACGTTTTTAAATCAATTCAAAAATTCCATAAAACGTATATTTTCAAAAATCACTTTAAAAACCCTTTTAAAGTAAAAGTCGTTATTTTTAAATTTCAAAACTGAATCCGATGATGTAACAACACCAATCAGTCCATCACAACAGTCAAATATCATATATCAATATGATAACAGAATATACATCAATATCTGTAAATAAGTAAATACAGTTGAGGAATCCAGTTGGATCCCCCCAACCTGTCTCCCTGCATCCAAAGATGTTAGCACAATACCAATTCCGCTCCAGTACGGAATTATCGCGGTATATGGGTTTTATAAAAATCCGCTTACTAACGGCGCAATAGGGTCTCATCCGCTATACGAGGCGGGAAATCAATCAATCCAATATATACATATGCCAATATGTATATATTGCTATATATAGATATATATCCTACTATATCTAATATCACATCCAAACAGTCAATCATCAATCAATAACTGTAAAAGAAAATCCACATTCAATTTGAGTGAGAAGATCTCACCTTGATTTCAATAATAGTCGTAGCGGTTTATTTCGGATAAAACCAAACAGACGTTTAATTTTACCCAAAATTTTCATTGACTCCAATCGACTCCAAACCAGTTGCACTGCGTAGTACACGTCGAGACGATTCCAACGCATTTTGTTTCGTCATTTTCTGATTACGTATGAAAGAGATATGCCATTTTAAACTTTGAACGAATTTAAAATAAACTAATTTACATTTTCTTTTTAAATTTATAACCTAGATAGCATCACAGCCGTTCTCTTCTTCCAGGCACGCACGCGATGATGCTTCCTCCTTCCAGCCTCCGTTCGAACGAAGGAACCCAATAGCCGCCACTTTAACCTAATATCGCAACCCAAAACATCCACCTACAGGTTGATCAACCACCGCCATCGCGTAGCCCCACGCTAGTGCCACCTTCGACCAAAACGCGGTCAGACCCGATGCCCCCCAGCGCACGCAAAACGAGGATGAACGGCGCCTCTTTGCTCGCGATTTGCCGTTGACTCCCTTCGAGTTAAACGATCATAACCGTTCACTTTGAAGATCTCAATGCCCTCTTCCATTTCTTAGTTGAACATTTCTCGAATCAGTGCGCGGATTGCAAGAATTTGAGGGAGAAAAGATGTTGTTTTCTGGCCGTTCGTCTGGATGGAGGCGGCTACTGATTAGGGTTAGGGTTTTCAAATTGTGAACGATGAAGGGTTCCTTTTATAGAATTTTGACGAAAAACACTATTCATTCGTGATTTTTCCGAACTCCGATTTACGCGCGGTCACTATCGATTCTAAGGTTTATCCCGCGTTCCGAACGCAATGGAATAGGTTTCGGAAGCTAATTCGATCGTATGTGTGAGATATGGCGATAAACGATCAATTTAAATTAAACCGATTTAAATCGATTTCGAGGCGTTTTAATTCGTACCGGACAAACGGTAAATCCAAAAATCACGAAATTTGAAACCATGCAATAATATCACATTACGGATCCGATGAAACTGGTTTCGTCGAAATCCGAGACTTTTTGAAAATTGACTATTTTAACTCGACGATTTAAAATTAAAATGATTTCAAAGCGTTTCGAGCTGCCACGGTCAAACGACAACTCCGATAGATACGAAAATTGAAACCCGATAATAACTAACTATTACAGATCCAATGGGGCTGGTTTCGTTAAATTCTGAGACTGTTCGAAAATTGGCTATTTTTACAGTCGATAATTAAATATTAAAATATTCAATTTTCATAGATTAACTCCAAATTCAATTTTAAAAGTTCTATAACCTTTCTATAACTCCAGTATGATTAAATAAAATTTTACAAATCATTTTCAATCATATTAAACTCGATTTTCAATTATCTCTGGAATTTCACTATTTAATTTATCGATTTAATCATCAAATTAAATCCAATATTCGAAAAATAAATCATTCGACTTATAAATTCCATTTATTAATATTTAAAATTAATTAAATATTTGAATTTTAATTATCAAAAATTCTGGGTCGTTACAGACTTCCCCCCTTAAAAGAATTTCGTCCTCGAAATTACAAGGTAAGAAAAATGGTCCTTAACTCGTCTACTATTTTTTTACAATCTAATAGTTTTATCAAATTTTCCAAACCAAATCTTTCTACTAAAGATTTGCTATTAATTCAAATAAATTTTCAACTTCAATTACAGATTTCAAACAACATTGTTTAACTTCTCAATTCAAATTTTAAACTTTCAAAATTTTATCAAAATTTTCTAACACTCGAAATTTTCGAAAAATTTTGCCAGCGTCTCCTTTGCGCGGCTAATACGGCACGGCTACAAAACGTCCCTACGGACTCTCAGATTTCAAAAAGAAAAGAAAAAGCCAAGCGGCTAGAGAAGAAATCAGTAAATCTCATATAGAAATTTAAAATACATACCTTTTGTCGAGCAATTCAAATTATCTTTGAAGTCAAAATTCCAATTCCTTTATACACCTGTATGTCCTACTAGCCATAATATCTAGTTATAACATTCAAACCAACTTGCAAATTTAATTACAAAAATTTCGATACTTCTTATATCATCTTTACTTCCCTATTGAAGTTTCATATTCATTTTCATTCAATTTCACATTTCAAATTTCATTTGAATTTAATTCACAATTCCAATCTAATTTGGATTCCGTTCGACTTCTGAATATTGAATTTTTATCAATTATCTTTCATTCATAACTGCACTATTTTAAATTAGTTCCAATTACTAATTCATTCGTCTTCAATTTGAATTTCATTCCAATCAGATTTCAAATATTCTATAAGTTATCAACTTATTTTCATTTCGATTTATATAATCACTTATATATTCATATTACAAATTCATTTCATTAATGAATTTTAAATTTTCCAATATCTATCTGGAATTCCATTTTCATTTATAAATCACATTTACAATTCATATTTACCATTTTATTCATATATGAATTCATCTCTTTATATTTCAATTCACATTTATAAATTTCATTCGTTAAATGGATTTTTATTTAAACTTTAAACTTTACAAGTTATCAACTTCATAATATTTCATAAATATTTTTATATAGTATTCCAGAGTCTTTTCAACCTTTTCAAAACCATTTTGAAACCAATTCAAATTATCCTTTGAATTTTCTAAAACAAAATCTAAATTTTCCAAACAACTTCCTTTTAAAACAATTTGGCAGCAATTTCTCTTTTGGAAACCCGAAAATGAACACCAACGATGCCGCGGTCATCATCGAAGTTATTTTCCAGCGACCGAAAAGAGTTTAGAGCTTTTCATTCCGTCAAAACATTTTTCAAAACCCTTGAAATCCATTTTCAAATCAAAAAGAAATTAAACTTTCCAAATCTCCAAAATTTTCAAATTCTTTTCAAAACATTTCAAAAACTTCTCTGGAATTCCGTTTAAATTACAATTCACATTTACAGTTTACATTCTCAAATTTCATTTATATGTGAATTTATTTCTTAACTTTGGAGTTACGATTTCAATTTCTTATTCAATTTTAGTGATGATAATTCACTATTATTACTTCCTAACATCCATGCAACCATATACTATAGTACTTTATAGAAAAACATTTCTTTTCTATACAAAAATAGTTTTGGGCAAAATTATCTCATTTACCTTATTTAAAACAATATTGTGCCGAATTGTTCTATTCAAGTGTTTAGAGATCCCTATCGATAGAGTTGTATGGACAATACCGACCAGAATCCATATACCACTCAACAAACCAATCATCACAATATAAAACAATTTTATATTCACTAACAAATACGCACTCGTATCTATTATTACACTCAACTCATTCTAGAGTACTACAGACTCTATCTCTAATGAGTAACACCCAACAGAGCAGGGTTGTCGCTTAACCATATGCTCTGATACCAAATGTAACATCCCGAAAATTTTCGACTTTCGAAAATTCAACATCGATACTCACTTTATCGACTGCTGAGCCATCGAATGCCGGAAACCCGAAAAGTTATGGTTTTAAGAAAGAAGAAAAAGGTAGAAGAAGAAGATAGAAGAAAAAGAAAGAAGAACAACAACAGAACAAGAGCAGAAACAGAAACAGAAAACAATATCAGAATCTCACATATCGCAGCGGAACAATATATAATAGATAAATGAATATCATTTAAAAACAAAAGAATTATATCTGTTATTACATTACATCACATCATATCATCAGAGTCAATAAACAACAATGGACAGTTATATAAACTTGTCCTCATACAGAATACACAGCGGAATAAATACTATCAGATACAAATACTACGTCTCGTCATCCAGCTTGCTTCCAAAGCTCCAGAATATCCAGAATATCCTGATAATATAACTCTAGGCTGCCCGTGTGGAAATTGGTGGGCACCCAGAGTTTAGAAGGGAACAATAAACTCCGAGTCAGTCATGGTGACTGGTGTGAGATCGTAAAACAGTTATTCTTTATAACAACAAAATAACTTTTAAGTCAATTCGAAATGCTTTTGGAAAATGAAACTACCATAAGACCTCCCACCACACACACAATGCAAACGCAGAATTGGAGGAGATTTCTTCTTATGATAGTCAAAGATGCTTGATACGCAAAATCAAACCATTTTTGATATTATTATTAGTGCATAGTGTAGAAAACATTTCGAAAGTATAATATTAATCTTAGCCAACATACGACCAGTATCGTATGCCTACTATAGCTACCATCCAAACAGTGGGGTGCCACCATAAGTGAATGGCAGGTTCTACAACTAATACCGTACAAAGCTCGTATTGTTTCTTTGGATTTCCAACAAATGGTCAGGCTAAGGAACTTCCTTTTCCACGATGGGTACGTCCCTGGAATAGACGACCCGAGAACCTAACCGGATCTCTGCCAACACAAGGCCGGGTTACCTCTGCAAAAATAGGTAACTACTGACATGCGTATGCCATCCCCCGATCGTCACCGATCTTCCCGAGGATCCCCGATTCGCAACAAACCACATAGATAATAATAATGCAGTAACCACAGAGGTTAAGTATCTGGGCTCCATACCATGATACCACCTTTATCCAGAAGGAATGACATACACTAAGGGGCGCTACTCCCTAGAACCTTGCTGCATCCTTCCTGTTTCGACCATTTCCGGGGTGTGAGGCTCGACGAAGTCTCGTCCACAAAGCTACGCTTTCTACAAAAAGCCCTGCTTCGGGTCAAACAAAATGATCAACCTATGATCACAAAGATATAAGATCAAACAAATGATCATATCACAAATGATCAAACACTGATCATTTCACAGCAACACTCAGTATGCCACGTTACCAAATTGGGATATATCGCTGATAAATTTCAACTACATAACCTCTGAGCTCGTACGTCTCAGAGAAGGGTGTTAAGCTAAGAGAATAAATTCTCCGCCACCAACAGAAATGTATTTGAAAGAAATCAGCTTTATATCTCAAATTGTAACGTCAGACACACAATCCATACAAGTCTGTTCCGGGATCGAACAGAACCGAAGGCACTTCTCACGAAGCCCTTGCATTTCCGGATAAATTTCTAATCACGTCCGGACTTCCCGTCACTAAGGGTGATAAAACCTCTAAATCGGAGATCAACCGATGTAGAGTAACTCGACGGTAATCCTTCCGTTTTCAAAAATATCCGGTCTTCAACACCGGTCTTCGAATGCGATTCATAACGACGTATCACATATTCGGAATGGGTTATACGACCCCATGGTCCTTTCTCGGTTAACCCGAATAGTGAGCGATTATTTCAAAAATAAGTGTGGCATTCAAATTCATCCAATTCACAACAAATACCTATCTAAAGGTAATTATTGATAGTCGGTTATTTAACTATCAATAAAGATGCGCAACATCATCAGATTCCAAATAATTTTCCAGATTATTTTATCCTCAAAAATATCTTTACTAGATATATATATAATTTCCACACTTAACCGTTTGAAGACAATTTCAAATCAATTTCCACATTTCATTTTATCTTTGAAGATAAAATCTCAAAACAGTTCATTTCATATTAGAAAAGCAATTCCATACTTATTTAATAATAAGTATTTCACAAATCATTTATTTTCAACATTTGAAAATATTCGATATACTTAAATCAATATTAAGTATACATCTCATTCTTTAAGAAAATCATTAATTTTAACATCTATTTGAGTCAAAACGAATGTTGCGTAAAACATCGTTACGACGACTCGAAATCACTAGTATAGGGATTCAGAATTAGATAGATATATAAATCCCAATACTACATAAAACATTTTCTTTCGAAAATCATTTACTATAACAACAGTGTTATAGTCCATCATTTCCTTATTTCTCGAAAACGTCTATTTCAACAATAAATGTTGAAATCTATGATTTCGATATTTAACACGTTTTAAAACATCTTTTAAAACAATTACTTCATTTTATAATATCGTTTCTCCAGAGCATATCCATTTTCCTTAAGAATATATTCACTGTCCAAAATCGTGAATATAATTCACTTAACCAAATTTCAATCATCTCTACACATTTTATTTCAATAAAGATTCGCTATCCAAAATCGCGAATATATCTTCTTTAATGACCTCCTACATTTAATTTATCAAACTCCATTGATTTTGAATTTATAAATTATGTCTATAAATTCTTTCCCTATTTATAAACTTCGATTTATAAAAATTCCCTGAATTAACAAATTTAATTCATAACTCAAATCTTATACCAACAATCCATATTATAAGTCAAATACTTATAATTCCTTTATTTTACAAAATCATCTCCATTTATAAGTTCACAATTTATAAATTCCATTTATTTATAAATTCTTAAAAATTCATTTTAACGCTTATAAAAACTCGTTTTATAATACCAACATTTTAATTTATAAAGTGTCAACTTTATAAACCTTTTAAGTAAACCGTTTATAATATTTTAAAAATCTCAACTTAAACCATTTTATAAATAAATCGACTTTTATTTCAAAAACGACACTTTGGTTATATTTCACTAAAAATTATAACTTTCATAACTTTAAAAATTTTAACGTTTTTAAATCAATTCAAAAATTCCATAAAACGTATATTTTCAAAAATCACTTTAAAAACCCTTTTAAAGTAAAAGTCGTTATTTTTAAATTTCAAAACTGAATCCGATGATGTAACAACACCAATCAGTCCATCACAACAGTCAAATATCATATATCAATATGATAACAGAATATACATCAATATCTGTAAATAAGTAAATACAGTTGAGGAATCCAGTTGGATCCCCCCAACCTGTCTCCCTGCATCCAAAGATGTTAGCACAATACCAATTCCGCTCCAGTACGGAATTATCGCGGTATA
The DNA here is from genome assembly GCA_030737815.1 of Allium fistulosum. Classification (NCBI taxonomy): domain Eukaryota; kingdom Viridiplantae; phylum Streptophyta; class Magnoliopsida; order Asparagales; family Amaryllidaceae; genus Allium; species Allium fistulosum. The sequence continues at coordinate 727,805,137 of CM060902.1, read as the reverse complement.
TGGGTTTTATAAAAATCTGCTTACTAACGGCGCAATAGGGTCTCATCCGCTATACGAGGCGGGAAATCAATCAATCCAATATATACATATGCCAATATGTATATATTGCTATATATAGATATATATCCTACTATATCTAATATCACATCCAAACAGTCAATCATCAATCAATAACTGTAAAAGAAAATCCACATTCAATTTGAGTGAGAAGATCTCACCTTGATTTCAATAACAGTCGTAGCGGTTTATTTCGGATAAAACCAAACAGACGTTTAATTTTACCCAAAATTTTCATTGACTCCAATCGACTCCAAACCAGTTGCACTGCGTAGTACACGTCGAGACGATTCCAACGCATTTTGTTTCGTCATTTTCTGATTACGTATGAAAGAGATATGCCATTTTAAACTTTGAACGAATTTAAAATAAACTAATTTACATTTTCTTTTTAAATTTATAACCTAGATAGCATCACAGCCGTTCTCTTCTTCCAGGCACGCACGCGATGATGCTTCCTCCTTCCAGCCTCCGTTCGAACGAAGGAACCCAATAGCCGCCACTTTAACCTAATATCGCAACCCAAAACATCCACCTACAGGTTGATCAACCACCGCCATCGCGTAGCCCCACGCTAGTGCCACCTTCGACCAAAACGCGGTCAGACCCGATGCCCCCCAGCGCACGCAAAACGAGGATGAACGGCGCCTCTTTGCTCGCGATTTGCCGTTGACTCCCTTCGAGTTAAACGATCATAACCGTTCACTTTGAAGATCTCAATGCCCTCTTCCATTTCTTAGTTGAACATTTCTCGAATCGGTGTGCGGATTGCAAGAATTTGAGGGAGAAAAGATGTTGTTTTCTGGCCGTTCGTCTGGATGGAGGCGGCTACTGATTAGGGTTAGGGTTTTCAAATTGTGAACGATGAAGGGTTCCTTTTATAGAATTTTGACGAAAAACACTATTCATTCGTGATTTTTCCGAACTCCGATTTATGCACGATCACTATCGTTTCTAAGGTTTATCACGCGTTCCGAACGCAATGGAATAGGTTTCGTAAGCTAATTCGATCGTATGTGTGAGATATGGCGATAAACGATCAATTTAAATTAAACCGATTTAAATCGATTTCGAGGCGTTTTAATTCGTACCGGACAAACGGTAAATCCAAAAATCACGAAATTTGAAACCATGCAATAATATCACATTACGGATCCGATGAAACTGGTTTCGTCGAAATCCGAGACATTTTGAAAAATGACTATTTTAACTCGACGATTTAAAATTAAAATGATTTCAAAGCGTTTCGAGCTGCCACGGTCAAACGACAACTCCGATAGATACGAAAATTGAAACCCGATAATAACTAACTATTACGGATCCAATGGGGCTGGTTTCGTTAAATTCTGAGACTGTTCGAAAATTGGCTATTTTTACAATCGATAATTAAATATTAAAATATTCAATTTTCATAGATTAACTCCAAATTCAATTTTAAAAGTTCTATAACCTTTCTATAACTCTAGTATGATTAAATAAAATTTTACAAATCATTTTCAATCATATTAAACTCGATTTTCAATTATCTCTGGAATTTCACTATTTAATTTATCGATTTAATCATCAAATTAAATCCAATATTCGAAAAATAAATCATTCGACTTATAAATTCCATTTATTAATATTTAAAATTAATTAAATATTTGAATTTTAATTATCAAAAATTCTGGGTCGTTACACTTTTCCTTAACAATTTGGGATTTTCGGAGTCGAAAATTCAGGGTCGTTACAAATCATCTATAGTATTAACTTCCGACGACAAAATATGGTAATGCTAATGGTATCCATAATATCAAAAACACATGAATATGAAACAAAATCACAGATTTCAAAAACAACATTTCTGATTACATTTCACAAAACATGTTTCATATCCAATTACATAATCCCAATCATTTTCCATGTTCAAATCAAATGTAGTTATTACATAAATACGTCAAGAGCGACATATGAAGATGTCCCTTTAGTTGACCAGAGTACTAAATAGTCATAACAGACTTAATACAACACAACGGAATAAAACAAAACATAACAATTCCTAAATAGCTAACATCAGCCTCCTGCTCATCTCCGGAAGCTTTATTGGTCCACCTACTAAAAACTATATGTGACAGTCCAAAAACTCGGCCTTCTAAAATAGGCACCCGTACTTCACTTGTACTCAAAATGCCGCAGATTCAAACGCCGAATCTGGCTTGCTGGAGCTTATAACACAGTAAGTATAACAACACAGCGGAATAAAGAAATGAATGATATCATATACAACTCCAATGAATACAATATCCAGAATGATATACAACAATGATATCAATATGATATAACAATATCTGAGATAAATAATGATACAACGGAAAGCAAAAATGATAACTCCAAATGATCAGTCAAAGAGACTGACTCCAACCACTCCTTATGTCAAGCTCGAACCACAAAGAGAAGCAAGTGCAGTCCTGAACTCCAAGAACTGAACCAGCTCCAGATAATCTACTAAACCTGAATATCTAAGAAACCCAACTCTAGACTGCCCGTGTGGAAAATGATGGGCACCCAGAGTTTAGGAAGGGAACAATAAACTCCAGGTTAGTCATGGGACTGGTGTGAGCAACAAAAACAGTTTATCTTTAAACAAACAACAAAAGATTTTTTTAAACATTGAAATCCGCAATGCTTTTGGAAAATGAAACTACCATAAGGCCTCCCGCCACACACACAATGCAAACGCAGAATTGGAGGAGATTTCTCCTTATGATAGTCAAATATGCTTACTACGCAATAAAACTCTTTTGATATTATTATTTGTGCATAGTGTGCAAAAATCATTTCGAAAATACAATATTAATCTTAGCCAACATAGACATTCTGAACTATGCCTACTATAGCTATCATCTAAACAGTGGTGACCACCATAAGTAAATGGCAGGTTCTACAACTAAAACCGTACAGGGTTCGTATTGGAAATTGGATTTCCAATAAATGGTCAGGCTAAGGAACTTCCTACTACCAATGGGATCGCCTCTGGCGGGACGTCCCGAGAACCTACCCGGCTCTCTGCCAACACAAGGCCGGGTTACCTCTGTAACTAGGTAACTACTTCTCGAGTATGCCATCCCCCGGTCCTTTGGGACCTTTATCCAAGGTGCCTCGATCAAAACAACAATCACACAGTAAATGAGATTGGAGTATCCACATAGGTTAAATACCAGGGCTCCATACCTGATACCACCCTTTTCCAGAAGGAAATGACATACCCTAAAGGGAGTGACCCTCATAACTTTGCCGCATCTTTCCTGTTTCGACCATTTTCGGGTTGTGAGGTCCGAAGAGGTCTCGTCCACAAAGCTACGCTTTTTCACAAAGCCATGCTTTGATCACAAATGATCAGTAAATGATCAACACACAGCAGCACTCAGCATGTCACACTACCAAATTGGGAGTATATCACTGATAAATTTCAACTACATAACCTCTGAGCTCGTACGTCTCAGAGAAGGGTGTTAAGCTAAGAGAATAAATTCCCCGCCACCAAACAGAAATGTATTTGAAAGAAATCAGCTTTATATCTCAAAATGTAATGTCAGACATGTAACCATACAAGTCTGTTTCGGGTTCGAATAGAACCGAAGGCACTTCCAAAGAAGCCCTTGCAATCCGGGTATTCACAATCCCAATCGGACTTCCCATCACTTAGGGAATCTCTATACCAGGAGCTACCCAGTGCAGAGACAATCGATAGGTTATCCTATCGTTCTCACAAACACCCGGTCTTCAACACCGGTCTTCAAATGCTATCCATATACGACATATCACTTATTCGGAATGGGTTATGTGACACAAAGGTCCTCTCCCTGCTAAACCGAATAGTGAGCGTAATATTTTAAAACATATGGATATGGGATTTCAGTTAAGTCACAACTTATTACCCAAATTTTTCTTCAAATGGTTTAAACACATTACCATTTTAATCTTTTTAAACAAAAAGATTTAATTCACAAAGTTCACCTAGTTTCACAAAGATCTATTCATAGATTTTCAAATCAATTTCCATTTCAATTGGATTAACTCGTTAAATCTTTAAAACAAAGATTTAACTGATAGCTTTCAAAACAATTCCATTTCGAATGGTTTAAACAAATCACCACTTTAAATCTGTTAAAATAAACAGATTCAATTCATAGCTTTCAAAAAGAATTCACTCATAACTTGGAAAACCATTTTTCAATTCAAACTTGAAATTCCTTTAACTTAAATTGGAATTTCATTTCTTATATGAAAGCTTTTATCATTTGAAAACAAACAGTTTTCATTTCGGAAAATCTGATTCACTTATACAAGTTAAAGTCCTTGGGTTAAATTCAAATTCTCAAAACCATACTTTTAAAATGGTTTAAATTCATATAAACACATTTATAACTGGTATGGTCTTTTTAGACCATAATTTTTGTAACGACTCCGGATTTTATATAAATTTAAATTGATAATTAAATTTATTTTTGAATAAAAATTGTGAAATAAGTCGATAAAGTGGTGCGAGTTTCCTCGATATCCAAATATATTTTGTATAAATCATTTAAGTTTAAAAATATTATATATATGTGGATATATATGTATTTGAGCATATATGAGAAAATTTGATATAATATATATGTGTATATTTGATTTGAATTTAAATTGTAATAAGTGGGTTAAAGATAAATTATAATAATAAATATTGAAGTGATGATTTATGTTAGAAATAAAAATAAATATAAGACAATAAATATGAAATAAAATAATAATAATTAATATTTAAACTAGGAATAGAAATTAATATAAGATAAATTTTAATAAAAATAGAAAGTAGAACATTTGCTAAATTCTAACAACATAATGAAATAGAGATTTATTTTTACTACAAAATAATAAGATTTAAAGAAAATAAAGTACATTTAAATATGAATAAATGTAAACAAATATGAAACAAATAATACAAATATATATGATAAAAATATATACATGAATTAGCTTATAAAATAAAATAAAATATAGGATGTCATTTATATTATAAAGTAAAGCAAAAAAAATGGAAATTTATTATAGTTATGCATGTACACATGCAAAAGAAAACATATATTTAAGGGTAAACAAATAATACATATATAGTGAAGCTTGTAAAGAAAGCCACAAAAATTATCTACAGCCGAAATAAAGATAAGTATGGACAAGACTAAAGAAAACAAATAAACATATATGTGTATTCATGTACAAGAATAATAAGATAAGTGTGTAGACATAAAGTAGCCTGTAAAAAAGTTTAGAAAGGCAAGAAAAAATTGAAAAAGTAAAATATCTATGAACATAAAAATAAAAGAGGACAAGTATAGAAACATAAAGGACTCATGCATTAAATGCTAGTAACATTTTGTCAATTCGAAATGTTCAAGATCCTTTCAGCCTCCACAAATATTGCTTGGCCAGATAAAAAAAGAGGTAAAGCAAGAAATATCTCTGGTAGTTGTACAAACAAAAAATTATCACTTGTACAAACCAATATTTTATCACCCTGTACAAAGTTTCTCACCTGTAACTTCATATATCAACTTCCTCACTTCTGGAAATCAGGTAAAACAGGCAAGCATTAACTTTGTTCAAATTCCATAATATCCTGATTCGTTAATTCAGGTTTATAAACTGAATTCTTAAACAAAACCATGATTTTTAAAAGAGAAATCAAAAATTTTAGATTGGTTGTGAGGGAACAGTTTGTGTTTGACCAGAATTTGAGTTCTGGGTGTTCTCTGATGATCTAAGAGATCTGGGAAGTTGCGATAAGCATTGAAGGAAGAGGGATGAACGGAGAATGCGAGAAAATTGTCAGTAGTGGTGGAAGATCATTGTAGCGGCGGGGTTTGTTCGATTGGGTATGTAAACCTAGTTTTAGGCTTGATCAGAAATGTTGTCACCGCAACCCCTCTGGTGGATCGAGTGTCACAGGCCTTTGGGAAATGAAAGCATGGTGGTTGGCGAATATGTTGCCGAAATTTCTATCACTCCGGTGGCCGGGGGAGTGGGGACGAGGTGGTTTTGTTATTCGAGTTGGGTTCCAGTGTTCATCGAGTAGCTCGATTTCGATCGGCGACGAGTTTGAGTGATCTGGGTGTCTAGGTTGGTCGAGGGGGATACCGTCGACTTGGTGATGGGTGGCGACTCGATCGAAGATGGCCGGGGTAGAGGTGCACGTGCACGAAGTGTCGCGTGTATCTGATGTTGGGAAGAAGAAGCAAGAGCTTGGGGTTCGTCTCGAAGTAAATAATAAATTGGCTCGGGGTTGTCGCGTTAATACCAGGTTTTAAAAATTGAAAGAAATTCTTGTTCCAGGTTGAAAATGTATAGGGAAAAGCATAGTTTTTAAGTTAGGAACAAATGCAAGTTTAAAAAGTAAATTGTTAAACAAAGTTTCAAAGCAAAGAGAAATGTTTAGCCAAGTTTTTAAAAATGTATTTAAAGTGAATAAGTTAAATCAAGTTTCAAAGGATAAGTATTTAGTTATCAAGTTTTGAACAAGATTTTAAAGACTTAACTATAAAAGTTAAATATTTTTCTTAAGTTGTTTTGTTTTAAAGTAATTATCTATATATTAGACCAGTTATGTTTTTCAAATGAAATTTAATGATAAAATTAAGAAATCAATTAAGATAAAGGATTTATTCTTCATTTAGGTATTGATTTATGAAAAATTTAGGGGATTAAGGAATGATAATTAATTAAAGAGTTAATTTCTTAAAATAATTAATTAAGGGGTTAATTAATTATGTAATTGGTTCAGAAATTAATTTAATTAATATGATTAATTTAGAATAATTTAATTAATTAAAATGTTTGATTTATTAATTTACATCAAATGATTGGTAATTAATAAATCATGATTAGATAATTAATTCATAAGTAATAAGTTAATTGGAAATAAATTGAATTAATTAGGATTAAACAATTAATTAATCCTTCTTATAAATGTTTGTTGAATGCTTGACCTTACTCGTGAATGATTGTATTGTATGAGATACCTTGAATTGATTGTCCCATCTGATCTGTGATATTTTGTTATGAGGATCGAGCTGTGTGTATTTTATTCATTTATTTATTTACATTTGTATATTATTTGTGAATCTGTAAATGAACGGTAAGCGTTATAGTTTATACCGCTTATCAACTATATTTCTGTATTCTGATCTGTGATGATTGAATGATGTTGCACTATTGTGTTAAACCCTTGGACTACACAATACACACACAAATATGGATTTCACGAGGAAATCAGTTTAGTCACAGATGATTTAAATTTAATGTTTTGACATTGAAATTTAATTTCAATTGATTTTGGAAATGGATTTGGGTTAAAATGCTAAAGCTTTTGAAAAGCAATTTTAAGATAAAAGTTATTTCGAATAACTTGGTAAAGTTTCAATTTAAATAATTCAATTTGAATTTGAATTCAAATAATTTGGGATTGAATTCCATAATTGGAAGTTACGATTAAAGATGTTATAAATGTGTTTATATGAAGTTAAACCATTTTAAAGTATTGTTTAAGAATTTGAATTTAACCCAAGAACCTTAACTTGTATAAATGAGTCAGATTTTCCGAAATGGAAACTAATTGTTTTCAAAGGATAAAAGCTTTCATATAAGAAATGAAATTCCAGTTTAAAGGAATTTCAAGTTTGAATTGAAAAATGAATTTTCCAAGTTATGAATGAATTCTTTTTGAAAGCTATGAATTGAATCTGTTTATTTTTAACAGATTTGAAATGATGATTTGTTTAAACCATTCGAAATAAAATTTGTTTGAAAGCTATGAGTTAAATCTTTGTTTTAAAGATTTAATGAGTTAATCCAATTGAAATGGGAATTAATTTGGAAAATCTATGAATGAATCTTTTGTTTAAAAGATTAAAGTGTGGAAATTGTTTAAACCATTGAAGGTTGTTAAAATGAATCTTTTTGTTTAAAGATTTGAAAATGGTAATTTGTTAAACCATTTGAAAAGAAAGTTTGGGTTTAAGTTGTGACTTAATTGAAATCCCATTATCCATTTGTTTTTGAATATTACGCTCATTATTCGGTTTAGCCGGAAGAGGACCTTTGTGTCACACAACCCATTCCGAATAAATGATACGTCATATATGGATCGCATTTGAAGATCGGTGTTGAAGACCGGGTATTTGTGAAAACGATAGGATAACCTATCGATTTTCTCTACACCGAGTAGCTATGGTATAGAGATTCCCTAAGTGATGGGAAATCCGATCGGGATTGTGAATACCCGAATTGCAAGGGCTTCGTCGGAAGTGCCTTCGGTTCTGTTCGAACCCGGAACAGACTTGTATGGTTACATGTCTGACATTACATTTTGAGATATAAAGCAGATTTCTTTCAAATACATTTTTGTTGGTGGCGGAGAATTTATTCTCTTAGCTTAACACCCTTCTCTAAGACGTACGAGCTCAGAGGTTATGTAATTGAAGGTTATCAGCGATATACTCCCAATTTGGTAATGTGGCATGCTGAGTGTTGCTGTGTGTTGATGGTCATTTATTGATCATTTGTGATCAAAGCGTGGCTTTTTGAAAAAGCGTAGCTTTGTGGACGAGATCTCGTCAGACCTCACAGACCGGAAATGGTCGAAACAGGAATATGCGGCAAGGTTATGAGGGTCGCTCCCTTTAGGGTATGTCATTTCCTTCTGGAAAAGGGTGGTATCATGGTATGGAGCCCAGATACTTACTCATGTGGACACACCTTATTTATTATGTGTGATGTTGGTTACCGAGGCCTCGGATAAAGGTCCTAAAGGACCGGGAGGTGGCATACTCGAGTAGTAGTTACCTAGTGACAGAGGTAACCCGGCCTTGTGTTGGTAGAGAGCCGGGTAGGTTCTCGGGACGTCCCGCCAGAGGCAATCCCATTGACAGTAGGAAGTTCCTTAGCCTGGCCATTTGTTGGAAATCCAATTTCCAATACGAACCTTGTACGGTATTAGTTGTAGAACCTGCCATTTACTTATGGTGGTCACCACTGTTTAGATGGTAGCTATAGTAGGCATAGTTCGGAATGTCTATGCTGGCTAAGATTAATATTATACTTTCGAAATGTTTTCCTCACTACGCACTAATAATAATATCAAAATGATTTATTTTGCGTAGTAAGCATGTTTGACTATCATAAGAAGAAATCTCCTCCAATTCTGCGTTTGCATTGTGTGTGTGGCGGGAGGTCTTATGGTAGTTTCATTTTCCAAAAGAATTGCGGGTTTCAATTTTTAAATTTCTTTTGTTGTTTGTTTAAAAGATAAATTGTTTTTGTTGCTCACACCAGTCCCATGACTGATCCGGAGTTTATTGTTCCCTTCCTAAACTCTGGGTGCCAACCATTTTCCACACGGGCAGTCTAGAGTTGGGGTTTCTCAGATATTCAGGTTGAGTAGATTATCTGGAGCTAGTCGGTCCTTGGACGACTGACCTTGCTTTCCACTAGCTATGGACTGGAGCATTCTATTGGAGATATTCTATCCGCTGCTGGTGTTATCTATTTTCTTTCCACTGCTATTTCTTGTATCATATCTCTGATGTATAATGATATTTGTTGTATCATTCTGTTGTATCATATTGTATCAGATTTTGTATTTGTCATTGTATCAATGTTATATATATATATTGATATATTCTTTTTCTTCCGCTGTGTTGTTATACTTAATGGTGTTATAAGCTCCGGGAAGCCAGATTCGGCGTTTGAATCTACGGCATTTGAGTACAAGTGAAGTACGGGTGCCTATTTTCGAAGGCCGAGTTTTTGGACTCTTACAATTTTCAAATCATTGAATTCAATTCCAAATATTGAATTCAAATTCAAATTAAATTATTTAAATTTCAAGATATTTAAAATATCTTTAAAACTCCTTTCGAAAGCTTTTCATATTGAACCCCAATTTCCAATTTCAAAATCAATTGAAATTAAAATTTCAATTCCAAAAACATTAAATTAAAATTATTTGCGACTTAACTGATTTCCTCGTGAAATCCATATTTGTGTGTGTAAAAGTGTGGTCCAAGGTTCTACACACAATAGTGCAACATCATTCAATCATTATAGATTCAAGCATAGAAATATCGATAAGCGATATAATCTATAACGCTTATCCATACTCACAGAATCACAGATAGATAATAAAAATGCATTATAAATAAATAATTTACATTCATTACAGCTTGAATTAAAACAAATCATATCACACAGCATTACACAGCAGAGATGACAAAACAATTCACAGCATTCAATAATAATCAATCATCTAATTCGAGTCACGTCCTTAATATCAGAGAAAATGGAAATTAATTTCATTAATGAATTAACCCTTTAATTACCTACATTAAGTAATTATCTTTTAAGTAATTTAATTATCTCTTAATTATTTCCATCAAGTAATTATCCCATGATCACTTAAGTTAATTAATTAACCTTTAACAAATTAATCTTTAATTGCTTCTTTAAGTAATTATCATCTAAGTAATTAATCTCTAATTACTGACATTAATAAATACCAAATTTCTAATCAATTAACCTCTAATTAATTTATAATCCCTTAATTAAAATTAAATTAATCCAAAATCATTAATTAATTGATTTCCCTTAAATCACTTCATTAATTTAATTAATCATTAATTATCCAAGTCCTTAAATACCTTTAAGATAAATCATTTATCTTACTCATTACTTAATTAACCATTAATTACCAATTAGTTAGTCATTTAATCCTTAATTAATCACTTAATTAGTTAACTATTATTTATTAATTAACTTTAAGTTGATAACTAAAATTCTTAATTTCGAATTGATTTAACTCAAAATTATTAATATCAATCCTTAATTACAAATTTATTAAATCTTAAATAATTTATTTAATTACAAGTATAAATTAATTTACATTTTTAAATACCTTATACTCATTAATTAATCATCTTACCTTTACAAACCTTTCTTTACATCAACTCTTAACTTAACACTAACCAACAATATTTATCAAATTAATATTAAACTTTGTATAACAAAATACTTTAAGTATTTAGGCTGATCCATGTAGAAATAAAACCCGAGGTAAACACTTGGTTTACCCGAGTAAAGGTCGTGTGTTCCTTCCCTGTTTCCCGAGTTCCTCCCCTCTCTTTCTTCCCGCATACATTCTTTCTCTTCTACCTGTTCTTTTCTCCTTCCTTCTTTTTATTTTAACTTAAGTTAAAAATTTAAACTGCATTATCTCGCGAAACATACTCACGCATCAGGGTCATCACGCGAGCAAACTCCCCATCCTCTCGAGAAATAACTCGAGATGACCAAAACTCGAATCTGCAGACACCATACGCCACCGTGTACGTGCACGGTGGTTCGCCGCCCCTCTGGCGACCCTCCCCGCCTCCTACAAACCACAAATCAACCTCACGTTCAAAAACAAGCATCAATTCAACGCGAAGAAAACGAAATCAAAATATGCTCATCTGCTCGACCTAGAAACTCGAACACCCCACAGAAAAAATCGCCACGTCCTACCAACACCGACCACTGGAGACGACGCCACTTCGTCCACGTCATGGCCATACCCTCCTCGACCATCCCCTAGAATCGCGAACCACTCGATCAAGCGACTGCGATGAAATCAAAAATTTACAGAACATAGAAAATGTTGAACCCAAAACCCTATATTTGCTTCATCCCAAAAATCCTTGCATTGGAAAATTTTTTTTGCATTTTTCCTGTGATCAACGAGTATCGAGCAAGCTCCAACATGAATTACAACATCTAATATTTGTTGGATTATCAGATATTCCCAAAAAAACATTTTCGGTTCCTTTTAAACTACACCTTGATTTCTTACTTAAAAATCATCATTTTTATGTTAAAAATTTAACTTTGTGTGTTAAGTCAAAATATGGGATCAAATTAACAAATTAAAACATTTAAATTTTTAACAGTTGTTTCCTTTCTTACTTTAAACCTGTATAAACAGTATTTATAATTTACTGTCATGCTTTAAAACCATTTCCAGGTTATGATTTTAAGTTTTAAACAACTTACTTAGTTAAAAATCCTAATCTTAAGATATTTATATGAAGATGTATTGGTTTTCTTTACATTTCTTTGTTTAGAACTTGAAATATTAAAGAACATCACATATTAAACTTCCAGAGAACAACTCAGAACCACATACTTACATCATACAGCAACACAAGATTTATGAACTAATTACCAAACTTAAACTTAAAAAAAAACTGTATGTTTACTCACCTGGATGTTTTGAATAGCAGAGAACGGGCTTTGCATTTGAAAACTGAGAATGCTTTTAACTGAAACTGGAATCTATCTTTGATTTACATCTGTTTTTAATTTTCTTTAAACTGAAGCTTGCTTCAGATATTACTCAGTTTTGAAGAAACGAAACTGAGATGGAGAGTGATATGTTGTTGAAGATGGTATTTACTTCAGATCTTATAGCTTGAAGGGAACGAACTGGTGAAGATGATTGATATATATAAAAGAAAGTATGATGTTATATTTTTGAGTTTACAGGTGATAATGTTGTTATGTACAATTTGCTTTGCTTGTTGACTATGCAGTCTTGTTTGGTGGCTGCAAATCTTATTTTTGGTGGTCGATATAATCCATATATTGTGTACTAGATGATCTTGCATTAATTGCTTTGTACAAATCTATATACTTATCTTATTTTTTTATTCTTGCCTTTCTAAACTTTTTTTTATAGGCTACATTAATTGCCCTGTCTTATTTTTGCAAGCCATTCATATACTTATATTTTTGTTTGTTTTACTTTGTACATACTTGTCTTTATTCGTTTTGTACATAAATATTTGTATTTTCTTCTTTTGTCTTATACTTTGAAATATGCATGAGTTTCTATATTTACATGTTATTAGAATTTGTTAATGTATTTACTTATATTTTGCTCGTACATGAATATATATATTTGCTGTCTACTCTATGTTTACATATTAGTAAGATATATTTAGAAATTCAAATTATTTAACATATATTTTATTTTCTTTAATCTTATTATTTTTATAATATAAATAAATTTCTATTTAAATATGTTGTTATAATTTATCTAATGTTTACTTTATATTATTATAGTTTATCTACATATTTATTTTTTATTTCTAGCTTAAATATTTATTATTATTATTTTACTTTAATATTTATCATCTTGTATTTATTTTATAAATTAACCATCGATTTCTAAATTTTAAACTATTTATTTATTTTCTTTCTTGTGTCAAAGTCTATATTTTTATAATTATTTTCAAACCATTTATTTAAGATCTAAATTCAAATCAAATATATATGTGATTTCAAATTGACTCATATATACCCAAATATATACACATTCACATATATACATATATATACAATATTTTAAAGTTTAAATGATTTATACCAAATTTATTTGAGTTCGGGAAAACTCGCATCCATTTATCCATTAATTTCACAAATTTTTATTCAAAAATTAATTAATTATCATTTAAAATATATATATAATCCGGGGTCGTTACAACCTTCCCCCCTTAAAAGAATTTCGTCCTCGAAATTGTCAAGGAGACACAAAGAAAGATGAAAAATGTTTCATCAAATCAAACCGAATATCTATTCTACATTTGGCTTACCAAATCAAAATATCAAAAATAGATACGAGAACGAATCTATTTAACACTTCACAAGATACTCGGGTTATCCAGATCTATGAAATATGTAGTGATATCGGTTAGTTTTTAGGGATAACTAACCATTTGTAGAATATATTCGGAATCCCAAAGAATAGATAGATATATGGATACAATTTCAAAACTTTTAGTTTAGAACTAAAGTATACCTATCAACCATAGCATCCAAAGCAACCAATTCATCCAAACAACAATTCCGGTCCATCCGGAGTTTATGTCCCATACTAATATATCGAAACTTCTTCCTGGATCTACCAGAAACTATCGAAGAATTGAGAAAAAAATGCTGTACAAAAGAGATTGATAGAGAAAAGATGGTTTCCTTGTTGTTACAGAGTATTGACCATGTATAGTCGTATTCCCCTGTCCCCTATCTCATCCTCTTCTTACACTCATACTTACTACCAGTGAATAGTAAGAGAATTTACTGAGGCATACAGACAGATATCTTAGGGATACTCATTCTAGGGAATACTTCACCCTTTCTCTAATGAGCTACTTAATGTGTTATACTCCTGAGCTAAAGTTCAACCTTAGCCTTGATACCAATTGTGACAGTCCAAAAACTCGGCCTTCGAAAATCGGCACTCGTACTTCACTTGTACTCAAAATGCCACAGATTCAAACGCCGAATCTGGCTTGCCGGAGCTTATAACACAGTAAGTATAACAACATAGCGGAATAAAGAAATGAATGATATCATATACAACTCCAATGAATACAATATCCAGAATGATATACAACAATGATATCAATATGATACAACAATATCAAAGATAAATAATGATACAGTAGAAAGCAGAAATGATAACTCCAAATGATCAGTCAGAGAGACTGACTCCAACCACTCCTTATGTCAAGCTCGAACCACAAAGAGAAGCAAGTACAGTCCTAAACTCCAAGAACTGAACCAGCTCCAGATAATCTACAAAACCTGAATATCTGAGAAACCCAACTCTAGACTGCCCGTGTGGAAAATGATGGGCACCAAGAGTTTAGGAAGGGAACAATAAACCCCAGGTCAATCATGGGACTGGTGTGAGCAAAAAAAATAGTTTATCTTTAAACAAACAACAAAAGAATTTTTTAAACATTGAAATCCGCAATGCTTTTGGAAAATGAAACTACCATAAGGCCTCCCACCACACACACAATGCAAACGCAGAATTGTAGGAGATTTCTCCTTATGATAGTCAAATATGCTTACTACGCAATAAAAATCTTTTGATATTATTATTAGTGCATAGTGTGCAAAAATCATTTCGAAAATACAATATTAATCTTAGCCAGCATAGACATTCTGAACTATGCCTACTATAGCTACCATCTAAACAGTGGTGACCACCATAAGTAAATGGCAGGTTCTACAACTAAAACCATACAGGCTTCGTATTGGAAATTGGATTTCCAACAAATGGTCAGGCTATGGAACTTCCTACTATCAATGGGATCGCCTCTGGCGGGACGTCCCGAGAACCTACCCTGCTCTCTGCCAACACAAGGTCGGGTTACCTCTGTAACTAGGTAACTACTTCTCGAGGATGCCATCCCCCGGTCCTTTGGGACCTTTATCCGAGGCGCCTCGATCAAAACAACAATCACACAGTAAATGAGATTGGAGTATCCACATAGGTTAAATACCATGGCTCCATACCTGATACCACCCTTTTTGAGAAGGAAATGACATACCCTAAAGGGAGCAACCCTCATAACCTTGCCGCATCTTTCCTGTTTCGACCATTTTCGGGTTGTGAGGTCCGAAGAGGTCTCATCCACAAAGCTACGCTTTTTCACAAAGCCATGCTTTGATCACAAATGATCGGTAAATGATCAACACACAGTAGCACTCATCATGTCACATTACCAAATTGGAAGTATATCACTGATAAATTTCAACTACATAACCTCTGAGCTCGTACGTCTCAGAGAAGGGTGTTAAGCTAAGAGAATAAATTCTTTGCCACCAGATAGAAATGTATTTAAAAGAAATCAGCTTTATATCTCAAAATGTAATGTCAGACATGTAACCATACAAGTCTGTTCTGGATTCGAACAGAACCGAAGGCACTTCCAAAGAAGCCCTTGTAATCTGGGTATTCACAATCCCAATCGGACTTCCCATCACTTAGGGAATCTCTATACCAGGAGCTACCCAGTGCAGAGACAATCGATAGGTTATCCTATCGTTCTCGCAAACACCCGGTCTTCAACACCGGTCTTCAAATGCTATCCATATACGACGTATCACTTATTCGGAATGGGTTATGTGACACAAAGGTCCTCTCTCGGCTAAACCGAATAGTGAGCGTAATATTTTAAAACATATGGATATGGGATTTCAGTTAAGTCACAACTTATTACCCAAACTTTTCTTAAAATGGTTTAAACACATTACCATTTTAATCTTTTTAAACAAAAAGATTTAATTCACAAAGTTCACCTAGTTTCACAAAGATCTATTCATAGATTTTCAAATCAATTTCCATTTCAATTGGATTAACTCGTTAAATCTTTAAAACAAAGATTTAACTGATAGCTTTCAAAACAATTCCATTTCGAATGGTTTAAACAAATCACCACTTTAAATCTGTTAAAATAAACAGATTCAATTCATAGCTTTCAAAAAGAATTCACTCATAACTTGGAAAACTATTTTTCAATTCAAACTTGAAATTCCTTTAACTTAAATTGGAATTTCATTTCTTATATGAAAGCTTTTATCATTTGAAAACAAACAGTTTTCATTTTGGAAAATCTGATTCACTTATACAAGGTAAATTCCTTGGGTTAAATTCAAATTCTCAAAACCATACTTTTAAAATGGTTTAAATTCATATAACCACATTTATAACTGGTATGGTCTTTTTAGACCATAATTTTCAAATCATTGAATTCAATTCCAAATATTGAATTCAAATTCAAATTAAATTATTTAAATTGCAAGATATTTAAAATATCTTTAAAACTCCTTTCGAAAGCTTTTCATATTAAACCCCAATTTCCAATTTCAAAATCAATTGAAATTAAAATTTCAATTCCAAAAACATTAAATTAAAATTATCTACGACTTAACCGATTTCCTCGTGAAATCCATATTTGTGTGTGTAAAAGTGTGGTCCAGGGTTCTACACACAATAGTGCAACATCATTCAATCATCATAGATTCAAGCATAGAAATATCGATAAGCGGTATAATCTATAACGCTTATCTATACTCACAGAATCACAGATAGATAATAAAAATGCATTATAAATAAATAATTTACATTCATCACAGCTTGAATTAAAACAAATCATATCACACAGCATTACACAACAGAGATGACAAAACAATTCACAGCATTCAATAATAATCAATCATCTAATTCGAGTCACATCCCTAATATCAGAGAAAATGGAAATTAATTTCATTAACGAATTAACCCTTTAATTACCTACATTAAGTAATTATCTTTTAAGTAATTTAATTATCTCTTAATTATTTCCATCAAGTAATTATCCCATGATCACTTAAGTTAATTAATTAACCTTTAACAAATTAATCTTTAATTACTTCTTTAAGTAATTATCATCTAAGTAATTAATCTCTAATTACTGACATTAATAAATACCAAATTTCTAATCAATTAACCTCTAATTAATTTATAATCCCTTAATTAAAATTAAATTAATCCAAAATCATTAATTAATTGATTTCCCTTAAATCACTTCGTTAATTTAATTAATCATTAATTATCCAAGTCCTTAAATACCTTTAAGATAAATCATTTATCTTACTCATTACTTAATTAACCATTAATTACCAATTAGTTAGTCATTTAATCCTTAATTAATCACTTAATTAGTTAACTATTACTTATTAATTAACTTTAAGTTGATAACTAAAATTCTTAATTTCGAATTGATTTAACTCAAAATTATTAATATCAATCCTTAATTACAAATTTATTAAATCTTAAATAATTTATTTAATTACAAGTATAAATTAATTTACATTTTTAAATACCTTATACTCATTAATTAATCATCTTACCTTTACAAACCTTTCTTTACATCAACTCTTAACTTAACACTAACCAACAATATTTATCAAATTAATATTAAACTTTGTATAACAAAATACTTTAAGTATTTAGGCTGATCCACGTAGAAATAAAACCCGAGGTAAACACTTGGTTTACCCGAGTAAAGGTCGTGTGTTCCTTCCCTGTTTCCCGAGTTCCTCCCCTCTCTTTCTTCCCGCATACATTCTTTCTCTTCTACCTGTTCTTTTCTCCTTCCTTCTTTTTATTTTAACTTAAGTTAAAAATTTAAACTGCATTATCTCGCGAAACATACTCACGCATCAGGGTCATCACGCGAGCAAACTCCCCATCCTCTCGAGAAATAACTCGAGATGACCAAAACTCGAATCTGCAGACACCATACGCCACCGTGTACGTGCACGGTGGTTCGCCGCCCCTCTGGCGACCCTCCCCGCCTCCTACAAACCACAAATCAACCTCACGTTCAAAAACAAGCATCAATTCAACGCGAAGAAAACGAAATCAAAATATGCTCATCTGCTCGACCTAGAAACTCGAACACCCCACAGAAAAAATCGCCACGTCCTACCAACACCGACCACTGGAGACGACGCCACTTCGTCCACGTCATGGCCATACCCTCCTTGACCATCCCCTAGAATCGCGAACCACTCGATCAAGCGACTGCGACGAAATCAAAAATTTACAGAACATAGAAAATGTTGAACCCAAAACCCTATATTTGCTTCATCCCAAAAATCCTTGCATTGGAAATTTTTTTTTACATTTTTCCTGTGATCAACGAGTATCGAGCAAGCTCCAACATGAATTACAACATCTAATATTTGTTGGATTATCAGATATTCACAAAAAAAAACATTTTCGGTTCCTTTTAAACTGCACCTTGATTTCTTACTTAAAAATCATCATTTTTATGTTAAAAATCTTAACTTTGTGTGTTAAGTCAAGATATGGGATCAAATTAACAAATTAAAACATTTAAATTTTTAACAGTTGTTTCCTTTTTTACTTTAAACCTGTATAAACAGTATTTATAATTTACTGTCATGCTTTAAAACCATTTCTAGGTTATGATTTTAAGTTTTAAACAACTTACTTAGTTAAAAATCCTAAGCTTAAGATATTTATATGAAGATGTATTGGTTTTCTTTACATTTCTTTGCTCAGAACTTGAAATATTAAAGAACATCACATATTAAACTTCCAGAGTACAACTCAGAACCACATACTTACATCATACAGCAACACAAGATTTATGAACTAATTACCAAAATTAAACTTAAAAAAAACTGTATGTTTACTCACCTGGATGTTTTGAATAGCAGAGAACAGGCTTTGCATTTGAAAACTGAGAATGCTTTTAACTGAAACTGGAATCTATCTTTGATTTACATCTGTTTTTAATTTTCTTTAAACTGAAGCTTGCTTCAGATATTACTCAGTTTTGAAAAAACGAAACTGAGATGGAGAGTGATATGTTGTTGAAGATGGTATTTACTTCGATCTTATAGCTTGAAGGGAACGAACTGGTGAAGATGATTGATATATATAAAAGAAAGTATGATGTTATATTTTTGAGTTTACAGGTGATAATGTTGTTATGTACAATTTGCTTTGCTTGTTGACTATGCAGTCTTGTTTGGTGGCCGATACAATCCATATATTGTGTACTAGATGATCTTGCATTAATTGCTTTGTACAAATCTATATACTTATCTTATTTTTTTATTCTTGCCTTTCTAAACTTTTTTTTATAGGCTACATTAATTGCCTTGTCTTATTTTTGCAAGCCATTCATATACTTATATTTTTGTTTGTTTTACTTTGTACATACTTGTCTTTATTCGTTTTGTACATAAATATTTGTATTTTCTTATTTTGTCTTATACTTTGAAATATGCATGAGTTTCTTTATTTACATGTTATTAGAATTTGTTAATGTATTTACTTATATTTTGCTCGTACATGAATATATATATTTGTTGTCTACTCTATGTTTACATATTAGTAAGATATATTTAGAAATTCAAATTATTTAACATATATTTTATTTTCTTTAATCTTATTATTTTTATAATATAAATAAATTTCTATTTTAATATGTTGTTATAATTTATCTAATGTTTACTTTATATTATTATAGTTTATCTACATATTTATTTTTTATTTCTAGCTTAAATATTTATTATTATTATTTTACTTTAATATTTATCATCTTGTATTTATTTTATAAATTAACCATCGATTTCTAAATTTTAAACTATTTATTTATTTTCTTTCTTGTGTCAAAGTCTATATTTTTATAATTATTTTCAAACCATTTATTTAAGATCTAAATTCAAATTAAATATATATGTGATTTCAAATTGACTCGTATATACCCAAATATATAAACATTCACATATATACATATATATACAATATTTTAAAGTTTAAATGATTTATACCAAATTTATTTGAGTTCGGGGAAACTCGCATCCATTTATCCATTTATTTCACAAATTTTTATTCAAAAATTAATTAATTATCATTTAAAATATATATTAAATCCGGGGTCGTTACACTATAAATCCTCAACCCTCAGCCTACTCAAATCAATTTTAATCACCCGAGAGTTTAAGGGGAAAAACATAAACTTCAAGTCAGACATAAAGCCTGGTGTGAATGATAGTATACATCTCGGTTATCTGATATTAAGTGAGACCATGTCGCTTAGCAGAATGGGTTTCCTCTCACTAATATCATTTTAAAAACATATCTTTTGCAAATCAAAATCCTACAACCAAACTAGTTAAAACAATAATATCAATATCATGCAAGCATACAAATTAGGTGGTCAATGGGCTATCTATGCGAACGCCATTGTTTTGTTTGGCTAACTACCAACCTTTGGCTGACTTGGGCCTACCAGACAAAATAAACAAATAATCTAACTATTATAATGTTAGATACTAAATCCTAGCAAATCTTAACTATGTAAGATACTCATCTTCTGTATGGTCTGTCTCTAACTTACTTCTCCCAAGACCAACTGATTCTAATGGTTTTGCGGGCTCACCAATAACCTATCTCTACTTTGTATATTCCTTTCTACGTGTAACATCATTTTAGTCTTACTTGTGACATAGCCCTACACACTGGAATTTTAAACTTATATTAGCTTGGGGATACTGGCTAAAGTATAGGGCACGACCCCATACCAGTCCCATATGGTATTCTAATATATACATGTTGTTTAACTAGATTAAACTGTCACTTGTAAATAAGTTAATCTTTTATGCAATATCAAGTGACAGTTTAATCAAGCGACAATATATTATAAATATTGTGCATGTGCATGGTTATATAAGTTGATGTTTAGTATTTTGTTAAAAACCAACAAGTTTTATTTTAGGTTGAGGATGAAATATACAATTATTTTTAGGTTGACTTTCTGTTATAGCCTTCGTTTAAATTTTAAACTCAACTTACTAATTTGCATATAACATTTTTATAAGGAAATGGTATCTTTAGCTGAAAGGCCAAATTTCAATTTTTACCCGTCCTATTTACTTGATTAATCAATCTGTGCAGTAAAAGAGAGTTTTCATATAACTCTTGATATTTTTTATCAAGATTACATGGGATCAGGCAAATGCAGAGAGTTGAAATGAAAATGCAGAGAAATGAAAATCAAAATAAAAAGGGAAATGCAAAGAAATGAAAATCAAAACAAATTTCTTTTTGGCGGTGGCTTGCAATTTTGTTTAGATTTTTGGTGATTGTTGGCTTATGGTTTCGTGGTTCGAGGTGACATTGTGGGATTGCGGTGGTTCAGGGAGTTGCTGATTTGTTTGCAATTTCGAGGTTAGTGCTTGATGTTAGTGGTGGGAGAAGCGGATTGTTCGATTGAGGGAGATGTTTGAATGAGGACAGAGGTTAGTTTATGTTGGAGTGGGTGATGCATTAGGGTAATTCGGGTGAGTTTGTTTGGGGAGATTGGATGGCGAAGGAGCAGTTCAAGTTTGCTGAGGAGGAATGGTTGGAGGACGGAATAGTGATTGTTGTAGGAACAAAGGGTAGCCAGTTGTGTTGTTTGGTTTGTGTGAGGTTGTAGGATGTGCTAAGGAATTTGGTGGTTGATGTGTTTTGGTAGCCGGTTGATGGTTGATGGACGTTAAGGTGACGAGGTAGGGAGGAGGCAGTTGAACTTGTTAGGGGATATGGAATGTGGTTTGCTGAGGATGTATTTTTGGCGTTTGAGGTGTGTTTGGTTTTGGGAATTGTAGTGGCAGTTTAGGGGATTGGAATGGTGGTGTATATGGTTGGTGATTGGTCAGAGAGGGTGAAGGCTATGGTTACAAGCAAGTAGGCAGTGTGATTGAAGAGGTGGATGTTGTTGCAGGGGTGTCGTTTTGGGTTTTGAAGTGATGGTTGAAACTGAAGTAGACATGTAATTGATTCAAGGATTTTGTGATGTTGATTTTGGTTGTGGTGGTTTGCCAAAGTGATTGAATGTTTTAGGTGGTCGCGGATGTAGGTTATTGGAGATGGTTGGTGATTGTAGGTGACAGAGATGAAGTGGTTTGAATGTTGTAGTTGAATTAGCAGTTTGGATTATTTGGAACTGAAGTGAGGTGCTGTTGGTTTCCTATTGGTAGAATTATTCGATACTTCCAAAAACTGTACAAAATTCAAAGTTGTATAAATGTTTCCTATTGGTAGAATCTTAATAGAAATATATTTTCATTTTTAATGGTTTATGGTAAAAAAAGTAAGAAAAATTGTGATTTTTGAAATTTTGTTGATTTTTGATATGAAATGTGTTTGATATTGTTTACCTTGAAATTAATTATATATTCATTGTTGTAAAGTTTAATTTAGACATTTAAAATTAATTATACCAAAATTTCCAACGGTTATAACTGTTGGGAATATGGACTTTTAGTTGGGTTATAACCGTTGGGAAATATATTATAGATTTTGTCATGTACCTAATACTAAAGGTTATAACTGTTACAAATTTGATTTGTAATGGTTATAACCGTTGGAAAATGACAGTTCTGGTGTTGTGTTTCAAACCCCTTCGAAAGCTTCATCTTAAAATAAAAAGGCGGAAACCCCTTTCGAAAGCCCTTTTGATAAAATAAAGGTACATTTGACTAAGTCGAAAGCTAATATAACTCCTTTGAAAGCCTCCTTTATAAACATAAGTGATTCGTAGTCAAAAATAGTAGCTTCTACCCCTTCGAAAGCATGTTTCGACTCCATACCTTCCGCCTAACTCTAATCCACCACGTACCGAGGCATTGATAACATATGTATTGGTTTCGACTTGGTTGGGACGGATGTATGGGGTCGAAAGGTAGCTGCTGTAAGTGGCGAATCAGTTTTTCTTAGAAAAACTGATTATTAACCTTTTAAAGTAATATCTTTCCAACAACTAGCCTTATTTGTCAATATATAATTGGTTGCCAAATCTTTTTCAAAATCTTTTTCTAAAAGTGTCTTCGAATTCAGAATTAACAATTAAAAACATTTGGCAAATTAGCCCCTTCTCCTTTTAGAAGCATATTTAAAATTTAAGTCCCATACCTTAAATAATTTTATATCAATAACAAAATACTTATGAAAATCCTCCAAAAATTCCCATAAATCATTTTTAATATGTTTTCTAACATATTTAAATTCCAAACCCAAGTCTATCATATATTTACCGAAAATAATTTAAACCCAATTTAACCATTTTCTTTCCTAGAAAAATCATAATGAATCCACATTAACTTAGAAAATTACGAAACTTAAAAGCCATCTCTAAAATAATGTTTTGACCTTATATCAAAAACGCAAGTCATTAGGATGTAATTTAATAGGTTTTCTAAATCAAAGCTTATCGTATAATCTATATAAAGCATCATAATTCATCGACAAGCATATATATTTGTTTAAACAAACAAATCATTGCATATAATTTGGAAAACCAATTCGGATCTTAACTAGAAACCGAAAATAATAAAAATGAGATGTAAGAATTATTATTCACCTTAGCTTATTGTTAAGGAGGTTGAGATTTGCTCTTGGATTAATTTGCTTAAACTTCACACTTGCTTCCTTGCTTATTTTCCTTTTAATTTCTTCTAATGGTGGTCGGCCAAGCTCTATGTTTAGTTTTTTTCGTGATCATTGTAAATGAGAATGGGATAGCGGTTTAGAGTACAAAATATAACATATTCCTATTTTGCCCTTATCTTATTACCCCTTCTTACTTCATATTAAATTTTCATTTGTGTATACATTACTTAAGGCACGACTAACTTATAATTGTACAAATCTCAATCCCTTAACCACTTTAATCTTCACATTATTCTATTTAATTTATCTAATTAAATCTCCTGAATAATATTATTAAAATAGGGGTGTTACAACCTGTTTGGTTTTATTTTGAGCTTTGTGTTTTGCAATTTTGGCATGCATTACAAAATATGAGAAAGCAGAAAAAATAATATAAAATTCTTAGCTATTACAACCATGATGAAAAGCAGGGGGAATTAACTATTTTCTATGCTTTGGTATGTCCCAAAACACAGAAAATAAATTCTATTTGTTTTCCATGTTTTGGAAAAAAAACAAAAACATGAAAAACGTTCCATACTCTCTGTTGTCAGTTCATTGTCGTAATCGCTAAGAATTTCATATTTTTTTGCTCTCTTCATATTTTGAAGTGCACGTTGAAAACGCAAAACACAAAATCCAAAATGATACCAAACGAAGCCTTAGACAGTGTTTGGTTTGAAATCAAATTTTGTGTTTTGCGTTTTCAATATTTGTGTGTGTAAGGGTTGAGAAGTTGGAACATCCTAGTCAATCCAACAATATGAATAAGAGATGGAAAAGGGTATATTTTGATATTTTCCAAAAAAAAAAGTAAAACATGAAAATGTCATTTTCAATTTTATATGTTTACATTTTTTAGATCGATCGTTTTCCATCTGCTTCCGCTCTTTCGTGTATTTTAAAGTACATATTGAGAATGTAAAACTCAAAACTCAATTTTCAAACCAAACACCATCTTAGTTTTTGGTTACAAGTTATAGCTAAAATATTACAGGTCATATGTAGGACTAGACCACTAAACACACATTTTTAATTGTAAATTTACTAGACACATTGCTAGAAATATGCATTGTTTGAGCTTAGAAGATATATGCAAGCAATGATTTATCTTATTAGCAAAACAAACATCTCTCATCTAGAAGTTATTATTTGAGCATTTGTTTCTAGCAGTTTGATAGTTAATGCAATTTGTATCATTAGTAGTGATAATTGGATGTCATGTAACAAGGGCATCGCAAAAACGATAATTTTCTTTTCTTCGTTAACAAGGTTATTTCATACCAGGCTTAAATAATAAAACAAATACAATTCATATCACTAAAAAGTAGCATTGTCAGAAGTTGAGTAAGTTCTAATAATGCGGAAGATTTATGAAATGCAATCACAGACATCATTATGTTCTCCATTTTTTTCACTTTTTCATCAAATATAATTCTCCACGAAAAAAAGTATGGCAGCTAAGACAATCGATCAATACAACAGAATTTCACATAAAATGAAAATCAACCTTATAACCTTATAAACTCATATGAATGTTATTTTATTTTAAACTATGTCAATGAAAAAGTATGTACATTAAAATCCAACAAGATATCAAGAGCAAAAGGTACAAAATATGAAACAAACAAGACACAATAACCTATGCACACATGCTCGCTCTCGTTTCGAACTAATAAGCATTAAATGCACATCTATCCATCAACAAGCTTCAATATATTTTCCATTTGAACTTTCTTTTCTTCTTCTAAATGGCCCTTGTTATCTTTATGGTGATCTTGTTTGATAGCTACTGAAATATCCTTTGGTCGAGAAACAAAATCGTTTTGTATTGTGATACAAGTAGAGTACTTACTATAAAATTAAAAAGCTTGAACCCAACAGAGAGTGCTTTCGTTAGACAATTGTTTACTTTTCTTGAGTATAAGGTTGTTGTAACTGGTGCACCGTTCATTTGGAATGTGTATGCCCACCATGATAATTAGAACCTATATACATTAAGCAAAATAATGAACGATTCTACTAGTAATTTTAAATATAAGTTTATTTCACATGCATTTACTAAAAACCTTGATCTAACACTAAAGTATGACTTCTCATTTGATTCCTAAGTTGAATTAAGTAGAAATTTTAAGTGACTATTTTAGGTAGAATAAATTGTAAAGGACTATTTTAATACCTTTTTATTAGAAATTTTCCCATGAACATTTTTGGTTTGTTACGAAGTGTGGTTCAATTTTCAGTATTAGATTGTAATATTGATAAGTATTAGACTGTTATATTGATAAGTTGAACTTCGTTGGTTATATTTTATGATGACATTTAATTCTAATGTGTTTACAAACATGTATACACCTAAATATAACATTTATTGTAACGATCCCAAATTTTATATATATTTAAATTGATAATTAATTTATTTTTTGAATAAAAATTGTGAAATTAATCGATAAATTGATGCGAGTTTTCTCGATTTCAAATAAATTCTATGTTAAATCATTTGAAATTTAAATATTGTATATATATGTATATATGTGAATATATATGTATATGGGAATATATGAGTAAAATTTTAATTTATATATATATATATACATTGAATTTGAATTTAAAACTTAAATATAAATGGTTTGAAAATAAATATAAAAGTATATTCATTGACATAGGTATAAAATAAATAAATAAGTAATTTTAAATTTAGAATTGATGGTTAATAATGATTTTAATTTATAAATTAAATATAAAACAATAGTAATAAATTAAATTAGAAATAGAAATCAATATATAAAAGATAAATTGTAATAAAAATATAAAGGAAAACATTAGCACAAAATTTTAACAACAAATTAAAATCTAGAAATTCATCTATATTACAAAATAAATATATATATATATATATAGTTTTATTCGATATAAAGTAAATATATAAATCTTAATAAATCAATACAAAGGAATACACATAGAATAAAAACAAACAATAATAATAAAAGAAAAATAAGTTTAAGTATAAAGACAAAATAAAAATAAAATAAAATACATTCATATATGAAGCATTGTAAAAATATGAACAATTGTAAAAGGAAACAAAAATATGGATAAGTATGAAACCAAAGTAAACAAATGTATATGTATAGGCTTGCAAAGGAAGCCACTAGATTTTATCTTATACACGTACAGCTGAATGAAAGCAAATATATATATTTGTTTGTACAACATCATTAATGCAAGCCATCACAACAAATTATATCAGCCACCAAACAGAGAAAAATCTCTACCTATATTTGTACTAAAAGAAACATCACCCTGTAACTTCATTTCTATATATCCATCATCTTCATCAGTTCATCCATTAAGGCTGAAAATAATCTAAAGTAATTATCATTTCAAATTGAAATAAATCAACATACAACTTCATATAACCAAAGATTAAAGATGAGAACTTCAGCTTGCATTCTCAAAGCCTGTGTCAAAGGAAAGAGGCTCTGTTCTTTTTCTGGAAACAAAGTGAGTAAACATCACTTTTAAATCCTTATAGTTATGTTATGAAATGTTACCATGAAAGTATGAATATGCTTGCGAGTATATCAGTTTATAGTTGATGTATATATGTATGTATGCATGTCTGTGTTTGGTTATAGGAGCCTCTGTTCTTGTTTACAAGTTTTCAAAACCTGTTTCAGAAATCCAAATCCTTTTCCTCTGATTCTTGTTAGACTGTAGGATCTAAACAAAACATGTTGGTATAATCATACTTCATCTTTTAAAAATAATTTCAAGCCTAATTGATTAAAGTATTTCCTGGAAAACTAAGAAATACAGGTGAATTCAGAGCACACCAAAAATTCGAGAATCATGTTTTCTGATTCCAATTATATCATCAAAAACACTTTCAAAAATAATGATTTTTAAAGGTGGAATCAGAAATTTTAAGTAAGTATTCGAGGAGAATTAGAAAGTTGAACGGTTTTGAGTTTTGTGGCAATTTCTGGTGATCGATGGACGTGGTGGTCTCGGGATCGTGACTGAGGGTAGCCTGGAGGATGGCGGAACTAGGAAAAATGCTAAGTTAATTTATTAGCTATCGTGGTGGCCGAACGTAGATGATCTATGGTTTAAGTTGAGTTTTGGGTCGTGGATGGTTTCAAAATAATTTTGGCGTCGACATCGTGACGAGTTGAGTCGGAGTTGTGGGGAAAGGAAGATGGAGGTCAGGCGAAGATTCTAGCAAGAGGACAAGGACTCTTGTGGTCGGAGATGGCGATGCGGGGTGAACTTTGACGATGGGTCCTGGAGCCTATTGTGGTTCGTTCGTTCGATTTTGTATTTCCGTGATGGTTCGACAATCTGTGTGGCGGATCGACTCAGGGGAAGGTAGTTGATGTGTCGATGGTCGGAGCATGGTTCGAAGCAGGCCAGGTGAAGTGTGCACGTGCACGTGTGCTACTTGTATCAAAAAGATGCTGGGTGTTTTAGCATCGGAGAAGAAGGATTTTACTTCGGGTAGGATGGTGCTTTGCGCGATGTAGTTCTCGAGTTGTTGATTTAGAAGAGAAACTCGGGTTTGACCCGAGAAATCTTCGGGTTTGACCCAAAGTAAAAAACTGAACAGTTTTAAAAAGATTTTAAAACAAGGTTTTTGAAATTTAAAAATAAATTTAGTTTAAGTTTCTTGCATAAATTGCTTTATATAAATAATGATTGTTTTCTTTAAAAATTGGTTAAGAAGTTTTGAAATTTGTTTGATTTAAATTTTGTTAAGTAAAATTTAAAGTTATTTTAAACTTAAATTAGAAATGAAATTTAAAGGAAATTTGAAGCAAATTGTTTTAAATACTTTGATTAAGTAAGAAATGTTTCATTTTAAAGATAAAAATTAAATGGTTTGTATTCATCAAATTATTAAGATAATCAAAATGGATACTTTATTTATTCAATCAATTAATGATTTGGATTAATTAAATAAGTAATTAAAGGTTTAAATTACTTAATTAAGGTTTAAAGATTAATTAAGTTAATTTATTTGTAAATCAAGAATCATTAATTGGATAAGATTAGATAAGTTAAGATAATTGATTAATGATTATAAATAAATTAATCAAGTAATGAAGAATTAATTAAGTTACGGTTAACATTTAATTAATTAAATAATTAGGATTAATTAATGAGTTCTTATTGGTTAATCAATTTATAATCAATGATGATCAATATAGGTAAATTTCTTGGGCAAAGTAATTAAAGAAATTCTAATTGTTAATGAAGATCATTAACTAAGATTAATTAATTTAATAATAATCCTTTGTGAAGTGTAATTTCTTAATGAAAATAATTAAGGAATTAATTATTCAGTGTAATTAATTGATCATTAATTTACCATGACTAGCAAAATTTATTCATAGAAATTAATCTGATTTAAATCAATTAGAAAATTAAATTGATCCTACTTACGGATTTTTGGATTTTATTGAATGGGTGAATTGTTTGATATCCCTGATTTGTGATGCTTTGTGATATATATTTTGATTTGTGTGTGATCTGTACTATAGTTATTTATCTGGGATGAATGTAAATTATTATCTTTGACTTATATATCTGTGAATGAAAGATAAGCGTTATAGTTATACCGCTTATCAACTATATTTCTGTATCTTAATCTATGATGATTTATTGATGTTGCACTACTGTGTAAAACCCCTGGACTACACCATACACACACAAATATGGATTTCACGAGGAAATCACTTAAGTCATAGATAATTTAAATTTAATGTTTTTGAAATTGAAATTTTAATTTCAATTGATTTTGGAAATGGATTTGGGTTAAATGTTAAAGCTTTTGAAAAGGAGTTTTGAGAATAAAGTTATTTTGAGTAACTTGGTAAAGTTTCCAATTTAAATAATTTAATTTGAATTTGAATTCAAAATTTGGAATTGAATTCCATAATTGGAAATTATGGTTAAAGATGTTATAAATGTGTTTATATGAATTGAAACCATTTTAAAAGTATGGTTTTGAGAATTTGAATTTAACCCAAAGATTTTAACTCGTATGAATGAATCAGATTTTCCGAGATGAAAACTATTTGTTTTCAAATAATAGAAGCTTTCACATAAGAAATGAATTTCCAATTTGTGTCAAAGAATTTCAAGTTTGAAATGAAAATGGTTTTCCGAGTTATGAATAAATCTTTGTGAAAGATTGTTAAACTTTGTTTTGAAATTGAAAAGGTGTACCTTTTGTATAAAAAGTCGAAATGAAATTATTCTGAAAGCTATAAGTTAAATCTTTGATTTAAAGATTCAATGAGTTAATCCAATTGAAATGGAAATTGATTTGGAAAATCTATGAATAAATCTTTGTGAAACTGGGTGAACTTTGTGAGATGAATCTTTTTGTGTAAAATATTAAAATGGTAATTTGTTTAAACCATTCGAAAGAAAGTTTTGGATAATAAATTGTGACTTAACTGAAATCCCAATATCCATATGTTTTAAAATATTACGCTCACTATTCGGTTTAGCCGGGAGAGGACTTTGTGTCATATAACCCATTCTGAATAAGTGATACGTCGTATATGGATAGCAATTGAAGACCGGTGTTGAAGACTGGGTGTTTGGGAGAACGATAGGATAACCTATCGATTGTCTCTGCACCGAGTAGCGCCCGGTATAGAGATTC
Organism: Allium fistulosum; assembly: GCA_030737815.1. Classification (NCBI taxonomy): domain Eukaryota; kingdom Viridiplantae; phylum Streptophyta; class Magnoliopsida; order Asparagales; family Amaryllidaceae; genus Allium; species Allium fistulosum. The sequence continues at coordinate 727,774,511 of CM060902.1, read as the reverse complement.
CCTAAGTGATGGAAAGTCCGATCGGGATTGTGAATACCCGGATTGCAAGGGCTTCTACGGAAGTGCCTTCGGTTCTGTTTGAACCCGGAACAGACTTGTATGGTTGTATGTCAGACATTACACTTTGAGATATAAAGCTGATTTCTTTCAAATACATTTCTGTTGGTGGCGGAGAATTTATTCTCTTAGCTTAACACCCTTCTCTGAGACGTACGAGCTCAGAGGTTATGTAGTTGAAGGTTATCAGTGATATACTCCCAATTTGGTAGTGTGGAATGCTGAGTGCTGCTGTGTGCTGATCATTTGTGATCAAAGCATGGCTTTGTGAAAAAGCGTAGCTTTGTGGACGAGACCTCATCGAGCCTCACAAACCGGTAATGGTCGAAACAGGAAAGATGCGGCAAGGTTTCAGGGGTAGCTCCCCTAGAGTATGTCCATTCCTTCTGGAAAAAGGTGATATCATGGTATGGAGCCCAGATATTTACCTGTGTGGTTGCTCCAGTCTCATTTACTCTGTGTGATTGTTGCTGTGTGATCGAGGCGCCTCGGATAAAGGTCGCAAACGACCGGGGGTGGCATATCTCAAGTTTACTACCCGGGAAGGGGGTAACCGGCCTGTATTGGCGGAGAGCCAGGTGGTTCTCCGGGCGTCCCTCCAAAGGCGTTCCCATGTGGCATAGGAAGTTCCTTAGCCTGACCATTGTTGGAAAATCCAAAGAAACAATACGAGGCCTTTACGATTGCAGTTGTATAACCTGTCTCCTCAGGCGGCAGCTATAGCAGGCATAATATAATGGTACCTATGCAGGCTAAGATTAATATTATATTTTCGAAATGTTTTCACACTATGCACTAGTAATAATATCAAAAGTGTTTTCTTTTGCGTAGTAAGCATGTTTGACTATCATAAGAAGAAATCTCCTCCAAGTCTGTGATTGCATTGTGTGTGTGGTGGGAGGTCTTATGGTAGTTTCATTTTCCAAAAGCATTACGGATTTCAGTGTTTAAAATTCTTTTGTTTTTTGTTTTAAAGATAAACTGTTTTGTTGCTCACACCAGTCCCATGACTGACTCGGAGTTTATTGTTCTCTTCCTAAACTCTGGGTGCCCACAATTTTCCACACGGGCAGTCTAGAGTTGGGTTTTTCAGATAGTCAGGTTTAGTAGATTATCGGGAGCTAGTTCGGTTTTTGGAGTTCATGACTGCACTTGCTTATCTTTGTGTATCGTGATGATGGTTCGAGCTTGATATTGGAGTTATTGGACTCATTCTCCTTTTCAGATCATTTTGGAGTTATCGGTTCTGTTGTTCCGCTGTAGCATTATTTGTCTCTGAAATTGTTGTATCATATTGATATCATTGTTGTATATCACATTCTGGATATTGTATCATTTGTGATGTATATGATATCATTCTTTTTTTCTTCCACTGTGTTGTTATACTTAATGGTGTTATAAGCTCCGGGGAGCCAGATTCGGCGTTTGAATCTACGGCATTTGAGTACAAGTGAAGTACGGGTGCCAATTTTCGAAGGCCGAGTCAGGATCGTTTATAATTGGTATCAGAGCTGAGGGTTAAACTTTAGCTCAGGAGTATAACACATTAAGTAAATCATTAGAGATAGGGTGAAGTATACCCTAGAATGAGTATTCCTCAGATATCCGTTCAAATGCCTTAGTAAATTCTCTTACTATCCACTGATAGTAAGTATGAGTGTAAGAAGAGGATGAGATAGGGGACAGGGGAATACCACCACGAATTGGTCAATACCCTGTAACAATAAGGAAACAATCTTTTCTCTATCAATCTCTTTTGTTTGTCATCTTTTCTCAATTCTTTGATAGTTCCTGGTAGATCCAGGAAGAAGATTTGATATATTTGCATGGGACATAAACTCCAAATAGGCCAGAATTGTTTGTTTGGATGAATTGGTTGCTTTGGTTGCTATGATTGATAGGTATACTTTAGTTTCTAAACTAATAGTTTTGGAATTGTATCCATATATCTATCCATTTTTTGGGTCCCAATATATTCTACGAATGGTTTGTTATCCCTTTGAACTAACCAATGCCACTGCATATTTCGTAGATCTGGATAACCCGAGTGTCGAGTGGAAAATTAAACAGATTCGTTCTTATATCTATAATTGATATTCTGATTTGGTAAGCCAAATGCAGAATAGATATTCGGTTTGATTTGATGAAATATTCTTCATTTGTCTTTGTGTCTCCTTAGCAAATTTCGAGGACGAAATTCTTTTAAGGGGGGAAGTCTGTAACGATCCCGGATTTTATATATATTTAAATTGATAATTAATTTAGCTTTTGAATAAAAATTGTGAAATTAATCGATAAATTGATGCGAGTTTCCCCGAATTCAAATAAATTCTATGTTAAATCATTTGAAATTTAAATATTGTATATATATGTATATATGTGAATATATATGTATATGGGCATATATGAGTAAAATTTGAATTTATATATATATATATATATATATATATTAAATTTGAATTTAAATCTTAAATATAAATGGTTTGAAAATAAATATAAAAGTATATTCATTGACACGGGTATAAAATAAATAAATAAGTAATTTTAAATTTAGAATTGATGGTTAATAATGATTTGAATTTATAAATTAAATATAAAACAATAGTAATAAATTAAATTAGAAATAGAAATCAATATATAAAACTTAAATTGTAATAAAAATATAAAGGAAAACATTAGCACAAAATTTTAACAACGAATTAAAATCTAGAAATTCATCTATATTACAAAATAAATAAATATATATATAGTTTTATTCGATATAAAGTAAATATATAAATCTTAATAAATTAATACAAAGGAATACACATAGAATAAAAACAAAAAAAATAATAAAAGAAAAATAAGTTTAAGTATAAAGACAAAATAAAAATAAAATAAAATACATTCATATATGAAGCATTGTAAAAATATGAACAATTGTAAAAGGAAACAAAAATATGGATAAGTATGAAACCAAAGTAAACAAATGTATATGTATAGGCTTGCAAAGGAAGCCATTAGATTTTATCTCATACACGTACAGCTGAATGAAAGCAAATATATATATATTTGTTTGTACAACATCATTAATGCAAGCCATCACAACAAATTATATCAGCTTCCAAATAGAGAAAAATCTCTGCCTATATTTGTACTAAAAGAAACATCACCCTGTAACTTCATTTCTATATATCCATCATCTTCATCAGTTCGTCCATTAAGGCTGAAAATAATCTAAAGTAATTATCATTTCAAATTGAAATAAATCAACATACAACTTCATATAACCAGAGATTAAAGGTGAGAACTTCAGCTTGCATTCTCAAAGCATGTGTCAAAGGAAAGAGGCTCTGTTCTTTTTATGGAAACAAAGTAAGTAAACATCACTTTTAAATCCTTATAGTTATGTTATGAAATGTTGGCATGAAAGTATGAATATGCTTGCGAGTATATCAGTTTATAGTTGATGTATATATGTATGTATGCATGTCTGTGTTTGGTTATAGGAGCCTCTGTTCTTGTTTACAAGTTTTCAAAACCTGTTTCAGAAATCCAAATCCTTTTCCTCTGATTCTTGTTAGACTGTAGGATCTAAACAAAACATGTTGGTATAATCATACTTCATCTTTTAAAAATAATTTCAAGCCTAATTGATTAAAGTATTTCCTGGAAAACTAAGAAATACAGGTGAATTCAGAGCACACCAAAAATTCGAGAATCATGTTTTCTGATTCCAATTATATCATCAAAAACACTTTCAAAAATAATGATTTTTAAAGGTGGAATCAGAAATTTTAAGTAAGTATTCGAGGAGAATTAGAAAGTTGAACGGTTTTGAGTTTTGTGGCAATTTCTGGTGATCGATGGACGTGGTGGTCTCGGGATCGTGACTGAGGGTAGCCTGGAGGATGGCGGAACTAGGAAAAATGCTAAGTTAATTTATTAGCTATCGTGGTGGCCGAACGTAGATGATCTATGGTTTAAGTTGAGTTTTGGGTCGTGGATGGTTTCAAAATAATTTTGGCGTCGACATCGTGACGAGTTGAGTCGGAGTTGTGGGGAAAGGAAGATGGAGGTCAGGCGAAGATTCTAGCAAGAGGACAAGGACTCTTGTGGTCGGAGATGGCGATGCGGGGTGAACTTTGACGATGGGTCCTGGAGCCTATTGTGGTTCGTTCGTTCGATTTTGTATTTCCGTGATGGTTCGACAATCTGTGTGGCGGATCGACTCAGGGGAAGGTAGTTGATGTGTCGATGGTCGGAGCATGGTTCGAAGCAGGCCAGGTGAAGTGTGCACGTGCACGTGTGCTACTTGTATCAAAAAGATGCTGGGTGTTTTAGCATCGGAGAAGAAGGATTTTACTTCGGGTAGGATGGTGCTTTGCGCGATGTAGTTCTCGAGTTGTTGATTTAGAAGAGAAACTCGGATTTGACCCGAGAAATCTTCGGGTTTGACCCGAAGTAAAAAACTGAACAGTTTTAAAAAGATAAAAATAAATTTAGTTTAAGTTTCTTGCATAAATTGCTTTATATAAATAATGATTGTTTTCTTTAAAAATTGGTTAAGAAGTTTTGGAATTTGTTTGATTTTAATTTTGTTAAGTAAAATTTAAAGTTATTTTAAACTTAAATTAGAAATGAAATTTAAAGGAAATTTGAAGCAAATTGTTTTAAATACTTTGATTAAGTAAGAAATGTTTCTTTTTAAAGATCAAAATTTAATGATTTGTATTCATCAAATTATTAAGATAATCAAAATGGATACTTTATTTATTCAATCAATTAATGATTTGGATTAATTAAATAAGTAATTAAAGGTTTAAATTACTTAATTAAGGTTTAAAGATTAATTAAGTTAATTTATTTGTAAATCAAGAATCATTAATTGGATAAGATTAGATAAGTTAAGATAATTGATTAATGATTATAAATAAATTAATCAAGTAATGAAGAATTAATTAAGTTACGGTTAACATTTAATTAATTAAATAATTAGGATTAATTAATGAGTTCTTATTGGTTAATCAATTTATAATCAATGATGATCAATATAGGTAAATTTCTTGGGCAAAGTAATTAAAGAAATTCTAATTGTTAATGAAGATCATTAACTAAGATTAATTAATTTAATAATAATCCTTTGTGAAGTGTAATTTCTTAATGAAAATAATTAAGGAATTAATTATTCAGTGTAATTAATTGATCATTAATTTACCATGACTAGCAAAATTTATTCATAGAAATTAATCTGATTTAAATCAATCAGAAAATTAAATTGATCCTACTTACGGATTTTTGGATTTTATTGAATGGGTGAATTGTTTGATATCCCTGATTTGTGATGCTTTGTGATATATATTTTGATTTGTGTATGATCTGTACTATAGTTATTTATCTGGGATGAATGTAAATTATTATCTTTGACTTATATATCTGTGAATGAAAGATAAGCGTTATAGTTATACCGCTTATCAACTATATTTCTGTATCTTAATCTATGATGATTTATTGATGTTGCACTACTGTGTAAAATCCCTGGACTACACCATACACACACAAATATGAATTTCATGAGGAAATCACTTAAGTCATAGATAATTTAAATTTAATGTTTTTGAAATTGAAATTTTAATTTCAATTGATTTTGGAAATGGATTTGGGTTAAATGTTAAAGCTTTTGAAAAGGAGTTTTGAGAATAAAGTTATTTTGAGTAACTTGGTAAAGTTTCCAATTTAAATAATTTAATTTAAATTTGAATTCAAAATTTGGAATTGAATTCCATAATTGGAAATTATGGTTAAAGATGTTATAAATGTGTTTATATGAATTGAAACCATTTTAAAAGTATGGTTTTGAGAATTTGAATTTAACCCAAAGATTTTAACTCGTATGAATGAATCAGATTTTCCGAGATGAAAACTATTTGTTTTCAAATAATAGAAGCTTTCACATAAGAAATGAATTTCCAATTTGTGTCAAAGAATTTCAAGTTTGAAATGAAAATGGTTTTCCGAGTTATGAATAAATCTTTGTGAAAGATTGTTAAACTTTGTTTTGAAATTGAAAAGGTGTACCTTTTGTATAAAAAGTCGAAATGAAATTATTCTGAAAGCTATAAGTTAAATCTTTGATTTAAAGATTCAATGAGTTAATCCAATTGAAATGGAAATTGATTTGGAAAATCTATGAATAAATCTTTGTGAAACTGGGTGAACTTTGTGAGATGAATCTTTTTGTGTAAAATATTAAAATGGTAATTTGTTTAAACCATTCGAAAGAAAGTTTTGGATAATAAATTGTGACTTAACTGAAATCCCAATATCCATATGTTTTAAAATATTACGCTCACTATTCGGTTTAGCCGGGAGAGGACTTTGTGTCATATAACCCATTCTGAATAAGTGATACGTCGTATATGGATAGCAATTGAAGACCGGTGTTGAAGACCGGGTGTTTGCGAGAACGATAGGATAACCTATTGATTGTCTCTGCACCGAGTAGCGCCCGGTATAGAGATTCCCTAAGTGATGGAAAGTCCGATCGGGATTGTGAATACCCAGATTGCAAGGGCTTCTTCGGAAGTGCCTTCGGTTCTGTTCAAACCCAGAATAGACTTGTATGGTTGTATGTCAGACATTACACTTTGAGATATAAAGCTGATTTTTTTCAAATACATTTCTGTTGGTGGTGGAGAATTTATTCTCTTAGCTTAACACCCTTCTCTGAGACGTACGAGCTCAGTGGTTATGTAGTTGAAGGTTATCAGTGATATACTCCCAATTTGGTAGTGTGGCATGCTGAGTGCTGCTGTGTTTGTGATCAAAGCATGGCTTTGTGAAAAAGCGTAGCTTTGTGGACGAGACCTCATCGAGCCTCACAAACCGGTAATGGTCGAAACAGGAAAGATGCGGCAAGGTTTCAGGGGTAGCTCCCCTAGGGTATGTCCATTCCTTCTGGAAAAATGTGATATCATGGTATGGAGCCCAGATATTTACCTGTGTGGTTGCTCCAATCTCATTTACTCTGTGTGATTTTTGCTGTGTGATCGAGGCGCCTCGAATAAAGGTCGCAAACGACCGGGGGTAGCATATCTCAGGTTTACTACCCGGGAAGGGGGTAACCGGCCTTGTGTTGGCAGATAGCCAGGTGGTTGTCGGGGCGTCCCTCCAGAGGCGTTCCCATGTGGCATAGGAAGTTCCTTAGCCTAACCATTTGTTGGAAAATCCAAAGAAACAATACGAGGCCTTTACGATTGCAGTTGTATAACCTGTCTCCTCAGGCGGCAGCTATAGCAGGCATAATATAATGGTACCTATGCTGGCTAAGATTAATATTATATTTTCGAAATGTTTTCACACTATGCACTAGTAATAATATCAAAAGAGTTTTCTTTTGAGTAGTAAGCATGTTTGACTATCATAAGAAGAAATCTCCTCCAAGTCTGCGATTGCATTGTGTGTGTGGTGGGAGGTCTTATGGTAGTTTCATTTTCCAAAAGCATTGCGGATTTCAATGTTTAAAATTCTTTTTTTTTGTTTTAAAGATAAACTGTTTTTGTTACTCACACCAGTCCCATGACTGACTCAGAGTTTATTGTTCCCTTCCTAAACTCTGGGTGCCCACAATTTTCCACACGGGCAGTCTAGAGTTGAGTTTTTCAGATAGTCAGGTTTAGTAGATTATCGGGAGCTAGTTCAGTTTTTGGAGTTCATGAATGCACTTGCTTATCTTTGTGCATCGTGATGATGGTTCGAGCTTGATTGTGGAGTTATTGGACTCATTCTCCTTTTCAGATCATTTTGGAGTTATCAGTTCTGTTGTTCCGCTATAGCATTATTTGTCTCTGATATTGTTGTATCATATTGATATCATTGTTGTATATCACATTCTGGATATTGTATCATTTGTGATGTATATGATATCATTCTTTTTTTTCTTCTGCTGTGTTGTTATACTTAATGGTGTTATAAGCTCCAGGGAGTCAGATTCGGCGTTTGAATCTACGGCATTTGAGTACAAGTGAAGTACGGGTGCCGATTTTCGAAGGCCGAGTTTCAGGACTCTTACATTTATTATCTGGTTATATACTCAAACCATCGCTTATATATGTACTTGCATAACTCAATTGTACTGATATGTATTTCTGAACTTAATATATATTACATTTGATGTGTTTTATTTTGAATTAGAGTATCCTATGTAAGCATCATGTGTCCGTAAACTAAAGTGAGTATAGTACGGTATACTTAAAATGATAAACATTAAACATTAAATATAAAAACTTCATATATTATTTTATATTTATGCTTAAAAAAATTTAAAAAAAAATAATACCTTTTATTTTACATGTATCTTTTTAGTTTAGAAAATGTTATAATATTTATCATCAAACAAAAATCTAAATCATTTTTATTTAATTAAATATTTTAAATAATGTAAAAGAATAAAAAAATTAGTTTAGAACTTTTTAATTTATAGTTCCAAATATAAGTATTATCATTTATTTTATTTTAGTTTAAAAGGATTAATGATAAAAGAGAAAAGATAAAAGGTAAAAGATAAATTACTTTAACATTAATATTTTAAAAGTTATACCTATATATAGTTATACTTAAAATACTAATGGTTAAAACATAAAAAACATAAAAGAAAATTTGATTTTCCATTTCAATATGTTTTATGGTCATATCTGAAAAGATAAAAGATAAAAGATAAAAGATAAAATACTTCATTAGTTGTTTAAAATTATGAAACATTTTTGCCTCAGCAAAGTAAAGAGCATATGTTGTAGTGTATGGAACTTAAGATGGATAGGAGTTGTGCATGAAATCAATGTTGTCATAGGAGCATGATTCATATGAATATGATAGATTAGGATGAGTGATAGGCTTAGATTGCAAAAATTAAGTGTATGGTATAAATGCAGCAAAGAACATATTTGGCATAACCTAAGCATGGTACTATAGAGTATTGGAAATATAATTTTCATGTGGTTGTTATTATGTAATCCCTTTTGCTTTCAGGCACCTTTTATGGTAATCCTTTTCACTACCACAACCTCATTCATCTTCGTAAATTCCCTATTACATTGGAACTATATCATCATGGTTACTTTTGTCTTTTCATTCATACAATAACTTACTACTAAGGACATTAATAAGAAAGGACTTCAAAATAAGCAAGGACAAAAGTTATATTGGTTATAAAATATAAGAATAATCTTCTTTTGGGATATTTGGTTTATTTTAACTTCGGTTATAATGCCAACTTTGATCAGTTGATACTAATTGAAGACCTTATGAACCACTTTAAAGTTTAAACCCACCTCTTTAACAAATTAAAGTCAATGGTATTTAAAAACCACTGTATACAAAATTCAACTGGGACACTACTTGGAATTAGTACGTCAACTCTTACAAACATATGCAATAAAAATTATGTTAAATAATCACAAACAACCCAACCGATTACATACAAGTTTTTAACAGCAATGAATGAATAAGAAATCAACATCTACACAAGCATTGTAACCTAACACTGTCAATACACTTTATTTTTTCCCATCTAGTTATCACTTACATAGTTACAGACCTCAAAACAGATCTAACAATAAAACAAATGTATCCAACATATGTCAAACAAACTTTTAACTCATTATGAGCATGTTTACTGCGACAACATTCTAGTAGAAAAATATCCCATCAGTTGACTATAATATAGTAACAATCTTATTTTGGGATGTTCAGTTTATTTTATTGTACAAGTGATATAATAAGAGACATGGATAAAATTGCACAGTAAAGAGCTCTTAGTTGCCCAATAAGAACCATACAAAAAACATAAAACTGAATCGAAAACTAATAGGAAGTGGCTTAATTTTACACATACAATTCCTTGTTGCCATTTAACCAACACTTTATTCAAAATCCCTATCAACTCATACAACTTTTAACAACTAGAATCCCTTGTTGTTACATGTGACCAAGCTCATGTATATACCACTCCACCTTTATTATTTTTCACAATAAAGGACTATTCTTTTTTTTCCATTGTGCAACCATTATCCACATACAATGGAAGACACCTCAACAAATCTCCACCTTGGCTCGCATCCATCCATGCGTCTTCCAATACACCAACACGATGCCTACACCATATCAAGACATTGTTCTTGTGTCATTCTACCAGACCCTACGTACCATGGTTTAGCTTAAACTTAAGTCTAACTACTCAAGCCTATACCACTAGCCACCATGATTTATAGATCTCTTGCACATTGTCTATCGTCCCAGGCATTACCATCGGCTCTGATACTATGCTGAAATCTCTGAGATCGTCCGCACATCCCTTCATGGGGGCAACAGAGTTTGGTCAACACCTTTTAGCAAAAGGAATCCCTTGTTGTTACATGTGACCAAACTCATATATATATCACTCCACATTTATTATTTTCCATGATGTGGGACTATTCTTTTTTTCTAATGTGCGCCCATTATCCACATACAATGCGAGACACCCCAACAAATCAAGTTCAATCCCACTTCAACACATGATTGCACGTTTCAGACATGTTTTAATTAATTCACCTAAACAAAAAAACATAACTAGTTAATATTGAACATACATTAGCAGGATAGAGTTTAAGGCAATAAGAAGAGCAAACTTAACCCATGTATAATGCCATCACTATTTTTATTAACATGATCAACTCATGGTACTTATGAACATCATACCATGATTGCTTCTAATAGGAATCACTAGCTAATTCAGATCATACAGAAAAGTACCACGATATTTTCCAACTCAATTATACTTATTATTCGACATTTGAAGAAAAAAAGACATAAGATAATCTGGTTCTAGTAATCTTACATGATTTTAGTTTTACACTACAGTTGGAAATTTTAGTTTCTATTCTACCATGTTTATAAATTTGTTGTTGTATAAGTTTTACACTTCTTTTTGAAAAATTAGTCTCCATTCTACCATAGTTGTAGGTTTGTTGATGGTATCGCCATTACCATCTCATCAAAATGTGATTTTTGTAACTAGCACTTTCATTATTACTATGTCTTGAGTTTATTTTAAGCGGTTTTGACAAGTAATTAAAACTAATACTCAAATATGGAAATATATTGGTCGTCGTATAATTTTATTTGTAAACCTAACAGAACATCATAAAAAAGGGAAAAAAAATTATATACTTCCCATAAAAATGGTAAAAGTGTTAATCCTTTTGTAAAGAGAGAAGAAATTATTATATAAAAACACTTGTACTTAAAGAAAAGCATGAAATTTAAATGATATTACATGACTCATATATAAAAACATTTAATAAGTACATGTTAAGAAAGCATCTCTAAAAAATTTAATAAATAGTTTTCCTTTTCCAAAGAAATAAATATAAAAGGAGAATGGTATTTGCCATTTTTACAATAGACAAGTTCCTTTAGCCATTCTAAAATAGTGAAAAATAAAATGAACATAGACAATAGACAATTGACAAATTTAATAGGAAAACAAAAGGCATAATACATTTCTATCAAAAACAAAAGTTTTTGTATTCATTTATGAAAGCATAAATTATTTATTTACTTCTTTTATCTATAATTTATAAACTAAATGATAGATTACAAGAGATAAAGGAATAAAAGAGTAAACGATAAAATAAAATATTAAAGGATGAAAGATAAATGATCGAAAGATAAAATATAAACTGAAAGGTAAAAGATAAAAAAAAAGATAGAAGATTAAATATATTCCAAGGTTATATTTAAACGTGTGATATTTTATTATTTAATTTAATAAAGGATAAAAGATTACAATAGAGATTGTAAGATTAAAGATAAATAAATTTATTATTTTAGAAGCATTAAAAAGAATCTTTCCATTTGCATCTTTACAATGTTAAATGTAAAAATCTTTCTGTTAAAGAAATGTATAGTGATAAAAGTTAATGTAATAAGGTAAACAAAATTTTTTATTTTCATTTTGTAACAACAAATGTTTTTATTATGTTTCAAATTCTATAATTCAATATCTACGATGTTAAACTTATATGTAATATTTTTGTAATTAGAATGACAATAGATAATTAAGCTAGAACAAAAAATATAGATGAAAAATAACTATGCAATATTACAAGTACATACATGATTTTTTTTGCATTTAAAATAATAAAAGATAATTTAGAAATCAAAAGATAAAAGATAAAATACTTTTGCAATGTTACAATTATATATGTGATATTTTTATATTTAAAATGATAGAGGATTAAAGATAAAAATGTAAACTAAAATGTAAAAGATAATTTAATATCTGCAATGTTAAACCTATAGGTAATATTTTTGAATTTAAAATGACAATAGATAAAAGAATAAATTAGAATAAAAAATGTAAAAGAAAAATAACTTTCAATGTTACCTATATGTACATGAATTTTTTTTTATTCAAAATGATAGAAGAAAATTATAGAAACTAAAAGACAAAAAATAATTTACTTTTACATTGTTACAATTATATTGGTTTTATATTTAAATTTATAGAAGATTAAAGATAGGAAGAGAAACTAAAATATACAAGATAAATTATTTCACCATTTTGAAAACATTTTAAATGATAAAATTAGATGGAAAAGAATGAAAGAAAGTTGCAAATGTTCCTATAAAATAATTAACAATAATAATACATAGATTTATCATTATTTCAAGAAATTACATAATAACTTCTAAAATTCATCCGCTGAAATCGAACCTATATTCAACAAATTTTATCATCATTCAATTTACCTCGTTCTACATAGGGTTTTAGTAAAGACTAAGTAGAGTTCAAATAATTAATAGTGGTTTTAGGTTTAATTAAGCAAGTATGCCACTACATTTTCGAGTTAAACTAAAACATTTTCATATATGTTGTAATCCAACCATTATCTAAATTGGTCGACGATTTTAAACACAAGATAATCGACCAATTTAGCCTATTATTATAAAATAATAAACAAATTAGGATCTTTATCTTATCTAATCAGGAAATGTACATCGCGCTCGAGATTTGAGATAGCCGCAATCGATTTTAGTAATAGATCTTAATCATTTTCGTTGAATTTGAGTGGATTTGTAGAGAATTGAGTAGAGTGGTTCGAGATTTGGGGATTTTTTCAAGATGAAGATGGCATATGGTTTTTTAGTTATGTATTGTGAAATGAAGGACAACATGTGGTCCTGGAACCTAATCGAGAAGTGGCAGTAAACCTTTTATTTAAACGAGCGTTACGGCACGCGCGAAGCACGCGCTTCGCGCGTGATGAAGACACCTTTCTACAAATTGTATTTGTTTAATACGTTCAAAAGAAGATGATTTCAACAAATATTGAGCCATATTTTTGTGTTGAATCATACGTATTAATTTGAATTTTTATTTCTAAATTGCAATATCTAATTTTTTTTGTTAGTTTAAATTTTTATTTATATTATTAATTAATTAAAAAATGAATTTGTAAAGTAGTTTATTTGTTAGATCCTATTTTTATATAATATTAAGACTTGATAAATATTTATAGAGGAGATTTTGAATATGTAAAGAAAGCTTAATTGTCAGATCTTATTTTTAAGTAATGTTAAATCTTAATAATAATATCTGTAGAGAGGCATTTAGTATTTCATGCTGACGCCAAAGGAGTGCGAAGGCAAATATATTACAACTATTAATAAAGAAATACATATAAAGTTATTTTTGTAACTTCGCAGTCGGATCAAAATCGTGTTTCGATTCCAACTATTAATACGAGCGTTACGGCACGCGCTTCGCGTGTGATGAAAAAGGCTGAATTATTTTTCTACAAATTGTATTTATATAATATGTTTTAAAAAAAATGATTTTCACATATATTTAGTCATATTTTTGTGTTGATCATACGTACGTAATTTAAAATTTTATTTCTAAGTTTCAATATCTAATTTCTTGTGAGTTTAAATTTTTATTTATATTATTAATTAATAAATAAAAAAAAAATTGTTAAGTAGTTTATTTGCTAGATTCTCTTTTTAAGTGATATTAAGACTTAGTAAATATTTGTAGAGGAAATTTTGAATTTGTAAAAGAAGTTTAATTATCAGATTCTAATTTTAAGCGATGCTAAATTTTAATAATATCTGTAAGAGACATTTTTGATATTTCATGCTGATACCAACAAAGTGTGCCATCAAATATATAAAGATATAAAGGGCAATTTTGGAAGTTCGCGATCGGATCAAAGCTTGTGTTTTCAAACCAACTATTAATAAAGATTTTCCCTTTAAGAATTTGGTTTCTTGTAATGTTATTTTCATGTTACATTTAGTGAAGATAGATGGAGAAGAAATCGGAAAGTACTAAGAAGATCCAAGAATATGGACACTGGAATCGGGTAGAAGGAGAAGGCTGTAGACCGGTGTTAGATATAGAACGACAGTGGAATTTTAAATATGGTTTGTACAACATCACTTTGATTGCGATGCTACTAGAACAATACATCGTTATTATCTCTATTGCAAAGTAATTGCTTTGAAAAAACAACAAGTTTGCAATTCTATCGCATGTTCAATATTTTATTTAACGTTTGAAATAATTTATGGATTCTTTATTAAAAAAAATAAAAATAAGTGTGCTGCTATTGGTACCCGATTTTCTCTTCTGGTCACCATTGTAGTTTTAATAAAAATGAATTTTTTGTATGTGCTTTTGGCCATCAATATCATATTCCTTCACTCGGTTATAAACAACTGTTTTTATCAGCAGTTTTTCGGTGGTTTAACGCCGCACGGCCGTTGACAATCGAAACTTATTCATGGAAAACGGCCGGAGGTGGCCGAACAGTATTTCGGTTCTTTGTGGCCGATACGGTGCCGCTTGATTTAGAGAGAAAAATAAAGAGTGTTAGGAAAAGAAGTGAACGTTATTTTATGGTGGCCTTCAGTATAGATGGTCAGAAGAGGAAATCAGGATGTCAATACAAATACACAAAAATAATACACAATTGAATTTTCACATCTAATTAAATACCCTTAGGTGCCAACCACAAACATAACATCCTTTATGGATTCTATATCAACACTCAAGCTAGAGACTGTTGCTGAAGTTGCACTACTATGACTAAACTTCATTTCATACTCGCCATGAAAAAGGCTGGCTTCAAAGTAACCATCAGCATCAGTTGTTCCAGAAAAAATATTTGTCTGCCACTCTGCTATCAGTTTGTCAACAACATCGCCAGCAGGCAAATTCTTGAAATTTCCATCAAAAAAACACATTTGCACAGAACAAGTCTGCTGGTTAATCCATCCAATCCACACCATGATACCACTAACAGCGGGGTGTGCATACGCTTCTCTCAGTACTGCCTCTAAATATGGTGCCTGAAAAAGAAGGAAAAATAAAACACACACATTTTCTTTCTGCTAATCTAGAGTTATTTCGAAGTTAAGAGGAAGAAGATATCCAAGTTACCTGAGTTTGATCTCTAAAATCGACTTCTGTAAGCCAAATAGGGACTCCTCCATTAGCAAGCGTATCTAAAGCCGATCTAATGTAAGGAATATTCGGTGCATTAGACTGAAAATGACCCTGTAGACCAATTGCCATCTTTGCATTATTATTTCCAGGATACAACTGTATACTCTTCAGTTTCTCCAAATATTTACCAGGAGTAACCAATGGGTCTTCAGGATGCTCTAATGTATTGAACTCATTCAAAAACAATGGCGTATTTTTATCCATCTCGCTGACTTTCTTATACACCCGACCCGAGAAGTCTTGTCCAAGTTGATCTTCAAACCAGTGATAATGAATGTTTTCATTGACAACATCCCAAGATATAACCCTGCCTTTATATCTTGAAACAACTGAGTTAATTCTACGGTCTACTGCATTGCGAATTTGGTCAGTTGGTAAGGATTGCACCCACGGCACTTGAAACTTGAAGTCATCCCAAAGTACAGTATGACCTCTTACTTGTATGTTGTTTTGTTGTGCAAAGTCCATCATTTTATCTGCTAAGGAGTAGTTTTCTTTACCTGGTGAAGTTTCGGTGCTGTACCATTTCATTTCATTGCTGAATACAGTATAATGGAAGCGCTTCGTGAACCAGTTTTGGTAGGCTTTGTTTCCTATTATATCAGCATTGATTGCAGTTCCAAGTGGAAATTTTGGACGGATTAGGTCTAGGGATATTGTAGTGTTGGGCATTGGATTTACATAGGTGTCCACTGCTCGGAACCTCATTACCTTCTTTCTAACCTGCAAATCAAAAAATGATTACTAATATGTTTGAATTTAAAGTTTATATTTATACAACATGCATGGCATTACATGCAAATTTCCATTAGGGTACCATATGAATTTATAAGTGGATTTTCTTGGAGATTATAGTTGATTACAAAAAAATGCCCGCATTATTAATTGATTACTGAAGAAATATATGTTAACCCCATGGTATTTACTTTTGTTTGTTAGCAAAAGAATATATTGTCAGTGGTTCGACCCTTACATATTTCAGTGACATAATAATGTTTCTTGTCTTTTGAGCTGAGCTACCATTTAGGGTACATTTATACCCTCAGTGAAAAGTACTTTTCTTGCTCAAATGAAATCTAAGTATACCTTAGAAATGCTATCAGATTGATGAGATCTCCACTCTTCTTGCGAGAATGGTTGTAGAGAAACACTGTCCACCCATAATTCAACGACTGTGTTATTGCTCTACAATTAAAAGTTAGCAAACATTAATATTTAGAAAGCTCTGACTTATAATCAATTTTGTTACACAGTTTCATGATATCAATAATGGTTCAGTAAGTGTTTACAAAGTCAATATAATACAGGGAATGGCTTAGCTTGTTCTTTTCCTTCACACATTCAGAGGTTATAAATCAAATTAATATACTTATTTTCTACAAGAATATGCATCAACCCAGTGTTTATTACCTCAAAATAAAGTTGAGCTGGCCCTGATTTTTGAACAGTAAGTCCTCCTTTGAGCATGGACCAGCATCCAGACTTTGCATCCACTGTGCCTGCAGGAATGATCTCATCACTTGTCTTGAACACTGCTCTAATGGCTGATTCACCTTCACCAACTTGCAACCAAGTAGAAAATGTATAGATCATCTCTTGTTTAAGATACACAGTCTGGGAGATGCTTTGGTTATAGTACGTTCGATTGGTTGCAACACCAAAAAAATTTCCATTGGAAGACTTTCTCGCAGTGGCATTTGTAAGACCATAGCTCGACCAGCCTTTCATGCCGTGGTTAAATTCAGGATTTTGTATGATGCCGCCTCCATATTGTGGCTTCAGAGGGTCGATCAAACACTATAATTAAATAAAATATAATTTTTACAATGGCAGAAAAAAATTAGTGTACCATACATCATAAGAGAGATGTACTGAATGTGTTTTAATAATCTGTTAGGGTAAGAATTAAAACTCCAAATATTATTAAACTGCTAAAAATGATTATATATATGTATGTATGTATGTATGTATGTATGTATGTATGCCAGTGAAACATAATCATTTAGCCAACTAGTAGTCTTCTTTTGAACACTTGTCTATCATTTCAAGTTGTATTTCATTTCTGTAACTGCATAATCTTTGATGCCAAGTCAATGGTTTTGGTTCTGTATGTTGTAATAAATATATTAGTACAGAAACTTATGCATGAACATATTAGAGGAAGAAGCTAAAACAAAGTAAGTTTGCTTGTTTTAACAATGATGTAGTGAAACAAGATTCGAATAAATGCACTCTTCTCAATTATTTGATATAACTAGCATTCCACAACATGATCCATGATTTTTTTCTGCTCATTCAGTATAATAATAACTCGTATTCATAGTAGAGAATAAGAGTAACATCATGACAACAGTGAGTAGTATATAATTTACCTCAATGCTTGATGCATAATCATATTGTGCAGAATAAACTAAACCACCTGAAGATACAAAAGACAGATTATATGTCAAAGCATTATATATTTTACAGCATTTTCATCCCAGAAGCAATGAAATACCTGAAAACAATATCACATCAAGTAATACCAGCGGGAACAAATAATTCATCTTCCTCAATATATTTTTCTTATAGTGATTGCTGAAATTTTATAGGTGAAATTGTGATTATATACTGTTAACAATTAAATGAAAACCTGATAATAGCAGTATATATAGATATTATAATTGTGCCCAAAAAAATTAATACATAAACCAAATTAGTTAATGCATCTAAGGCTATTGCTTATAATAATTAAATGCATTCAATATTTCAAAGAAATTACACGTAGAACAAAAGGAAAGACATAGCATGCCAGCATTAGCTGCATTAATTTTATGTATATTTAATTCACAATTTCAAAGTAAAACATAATAAATTAAGGAAAAGGTTGTTAAATTATCCAAGTAGCCCTCAGAATTCCAGCTATTCATTTATGGTGTAAAGATAATATCAGTATATAAAATAAATTATTTTGTCCTTTACTAAATAAATAGAATTCTTAACATGCACCCTATACACACATTAACAATAGCCATAAATTAATAATGTAGCTAAATAAAATTACTAATTTACAGAAAATAAATGTATATTTCAGCATGGAAATGGTTGTTGTCTGGTTGTTTCCAGTGTTCTCTTTTAATGATATCAATTCCTATATCCTCAAAAGTTATGTGTTTCGTGTTCCCTTTTAAATCTATTACTTTATTTTGTTTGCGAGTCCCACCTTTTCCTTTTTTTTAACAAATAATAAATGAATTTGATTTGCTAGGCACATCGGACAAAATGTTTGGAGATAGAGAAATTAGATCCCTTTCATTTATGTTGTATTTCAATGTAAAATAGAATAAATTAAGAAAAATATTAACACGTGACCGAAGGCACATGTTAAAGTTGTTAAATTATAATATCATTATTTGAAATAAATTATTTTGTCTTTTACTAAATAAATAGCATTTTTAATATGTGCATGCATTAACAATAACCATAAATTAATAATGTAGCTCAATAAAATTACTAATTTACAGTAAATAAATGTATATTTAAGCATGGAAATGGTTGTTGTGTGACTGCCGCATTCTCCTTTAATGACATCAATCCTAGGTCCCCAAAATTAATGTGTTTCTTGTTCCCTTTTAAGTCTAGTCCTTTATTTTATGTATGGGTCCCACCTTTTCATATTTTTTAACAAATAATAAATTATTGTAATTTATCTATTCTATGGTATAAAAATAGATAATAAGAACTCTTTGCATTGTTTCTTCTCATCCATTCTCATTCAAAATCCTATTCTCTTTGATTCAAGAGAGAAAAAATTCACATACCCCTCTAGTAATTATTTATCATTTCAAACCTAAATTAATTTTATTATAATGTTATAATCATATACTCTTTCATCTTCTATTTCATTTATTTAGATGTATGGATCTTCTACTCACTTTAACCTTTTTATTTCAATTTTCCCTCCATCGCCATAATTATATAAAACAGAGAATAAATTCTTTGCATTCATCCTTCTCATTCAGAATCCTATTATCTCCTTGGTTTGTGGGAAAATTTCACATACTACTCCAATAATTATTTATCATTTCAAACCAAAATTGATTTCATTATAATGTTTTAACCGTATACCCTTTCACCTTCTATTTCATTTATTCAAATGTATGGATCTTCTACTTTCACTCTACCTTTTTACTTCCACTTTCTTAAATTCTCCACATAAAAGAAATCTTATATATAATCATCTTATATCCTCGTATACTATAATTTGTTACGTTTTTTTGCCATTGATGTCAAGTGGAATATACTCTCTTTTTATTGTTCATGTTCTATTATAGTTTTGGCCAAAGTTATATAATTCCTTCTTTCGTTATTTGTGATGGGCATGTAAAAATTTTTTTTATTACATGTAGCTACGGTTTGTAAAAGCTATAATTGTCTTCTTAAAAATAATATATATATATGAATTTTTTTTTAATTTTTTTTAAATGCCTTTCTTTGATTGTGGATAATCTCCTACTGAAATTCAAAATAAAGAAGTTAGAAAGGTTTTAACCCAATTTCCATAGTAATTCCAGTGCATATGCTTTTATTATTATTTTGTATGTGTATTACTAAAAGCATCTTGAAGAACTCTTCTGGCTACTATAACTAATGGCCACCATACAAATTTTGTTTACGTGCTTAACAATACCATATATTATTTGTATTATCAAATAGGCTTCCAAATCATGTTCGGTTGTTTATGACCGTACGGCTGTGCACGACTGTTGGAAATTAAAGTCGCATGGTTGTTTATCACCGTACGGCAGTAAATGACGTTGGACATAAAAACACGGGGTCATTTAGGGCAGAACAAAAAAATTGAATTTGGTGTTATGTCTCATATTGAAAAATTGATAGCTACTAAAATTTTCCTGGTAGCTAGAACACAATTTAGGGTGTCAATAGCAACACGGTTTTTGCATTCAGGCCAAATCTATTAATACATCACCTATTCCCTTTATCACCGTAATAAAAAACTTGAAAATAAAGGACTATTTTACCCTTATAATTATTCAGATAGAGATGTTTCATAGCCATACCCAGCCCAGAGGGCAGCACACCAAACCCTCGGGATAGAACAACTCACTAGGGTGGAGGCAACAAATTAAATTTTCTTAATACATGTTTATATATAAATTGTAAACTAAACAATTTTGTTACCCACCATATGGTTTAGTGGTAAGATTATTGGGGGGAATGCTATACACCCAGCTTCAAAGCTGGTAATAGGAAAAAACTTGTTTTTTGCTTTTTAAATGTCTTAAAAATGTGTATATGGGTTTGGGCAACCAAAATGTTGGGCCGGCCCTGTTCATATCTTTCCATGTTCTCTAATTTTTTCCCCGTTTTCCTTTTACTAATATCATGGATGAACATGAGGATATAATTTTTGAAGAGACAATTTATTATAAGAAGATAATGTGTTTGAGAATGTGATGGAATTGAATTTCAAGTATATTTATGCTAGCCTATACCTTTTTTGTGAACGTATGTTTTATAGTGTTTTATGGGGTTGTGCCCTGTATGAAGCTCCCAAATCTCTTTTTTAAGTAGAGATTGTTTAACTAGATTAAACTGTCACTTGAGTACGGGAGATTTGAGTCATATTTATAATATACATAAGTACTAGGTGTAACTCTGGTTACACGCAAATAAGAATGGGATAAAAAAGAATTGTCCCTTTTAACCGATAATCTCAATTGAATCATCACATTAATAGTGTATCCATTCGGGTTTTTACTTCTATGTATTTACTTTTGTACTGGTAGTTGCCATAGAATGAACATGGGATTAGTTCATTGCACCTGCATGAGGATTTAAGAAGTATTTGTGTGTTGTTTGTTTTCGGGTCATTATCTGTTTCTGGTCCCATTATATGTTTAATATTATGGTAATTAAATATTGTGAACTATCAGTTTTAGTTTCATTATTTAGTATGGCATACTTAAACTTTTTTTTTATTTCGGTACTTTTTTTTCTTTTTTCTATATAATTTTCTATAATTCCAGCTTATGGTTTTAACCACCTTAGCTTGATGCCTGCTATATAAATATACATGCTCAATTTGGTACGGTGAAATCAGATGCTTGGAGCTTTAATGCAGTGATTCAAGGGTTTTGCTTTAGTAGAATGGTCGATGGAGGCTTTAAGGGTTTGAAACGGATGGAGGAGCATGGGTTCAACCCAGACATTATTACATACAACACGCTGGTAGACAGATTATGTAGAGTTGAGAAAGTCGGCGTAGCAAAAGGTTTGGTGGGAAGGATGAAAAGAAAGGGCATGGGGCCTAATGTTGTGACATAGTCAACATTACCGAGGGGATATTGTGCATGTGGGGAGGCTGTGAAGGGATTAGAGGCGATCGGTGAAATGCTTAAAATTGGAGTTTTGCCGAACAAGACGGAAGGTTGCTCTATGAATGTAATGTCAGGTTTGGGATTTCTATTTTATTTTTAATTTTTGGCATGTTTTAGTTAGAGGGAATTAGGGAAATGGACAAACTTTGACAAAAATATTAGACTAAAGGACAGCAAGTTTTATTTTTTGGCTGAAGGACAAACTTTGGAAAAAATTAGGTTGAAGGACAATGCTAGTTCTAACTAGCATTATATTCAGTTTTTACACTATACAAAATGCTAGATAGACTAGCATTATATTCAGTTTTTACACTATACAAAATGCTAGTTCTAACTAGCATTGCCCTTCAGCCTAATTTTTATCAAAGTTTGTCCTTCAGCCCAAAGATGAAACTTGATGTCCTTCAGCCTTAATTTTTTTCAAAGTTTGTCCTTATGCCTTTTTTCCACTTTTAGTTATTTGTTTGTTATATTGATATGTATAGTACTATATCATAGTACATGACTTGGATGTTTGTTTAATAGATTTGGGATGTATTTTTGAAGATTTTACCATATGTGGGTAGAGGCTCTAAATTGATGCTGCATAAAAACAATTATATGGATTTTATTTTATCCGAACTGATTTCCATAGTTACGATTAAGAACACTGGTATACAGCTTTTTCATCTGACTCATATATTTATTAATTGTTAGTAAGAGTACGCAATACGCATTTTTAATTGCAATGACGAAACTTATTTTTTGTCAATTACTTATTTTTATTTGTTTATTTTGTTTTTTTATATTTTGAAAAAGAAAAATAATACTTAAAATTAGCGTCCATTTCTAATGTTTACATTAGCTTGCATATAAATTGCTTATTGCATATTGGATCCATAATTTCTTGTTTCCAGCAAAAAGGAAATTGTTTCAGTAATCTTGTTTTATAATTATAGCATCTTGTAACGACCCGTAATTTCGCTACTTCGAAAATGAGAGATTTCGTTTGTTTTAAATTTAAAAAGGGTTAAAACTTAAATATAAGTTATATATAATAGATAATAATACAGAAATTATTTATTCTTATAATTGATAATTTAAAAAAAGTATACATTTGGATTTTAAAACAAATTAACAAAAGTTAAGTTTTGTTAAAAATAAATAAATGCTTAAATAAATAGGTTTAAATATTTATTTAAAAAGGTAAATCTTATTGAAAACATTTAATAAAGATAATAAAAGTATGTTAATAATCGTTTTACAAAAATAACCAAATTTTGTCGCATTTTGTCAGTTTTAATACACTATAAAATTAGAGATTTTGATATTATTTAAATATGATTTTAAAATATAAAGAGACATGTTTTAATTTATTTAAAGAAGTAAAAAGTTCATTTTTAAATTTGGTTTACATAAATAAATAGTTTAACTAAAACGTCAAAATGTGACCATAAAACATTTTGTCGAAAATCAACGTTTTGTCGATTAAAAGTTGTCGCAACGTTATTGCACATTTATTTTCTTATATAGGAACATATATTCAAATAGTATAGGTATTAATTAATTCTCTAATCAAGTTTATTTTTACTAAACAAGGTTAGAAACTTCTAGAAAACAATTAAGAAAAAGTAAGCATAAAAAGACAAAAATGGTTTGCTTTTGTAAAATAAAGTTAGAAATCCTTTGATTTGATGTGTAATTAAGTAAGATTTGATTTGACTAATAAAATATTTAAACTTAAAAATTTATTTACTTAAACATCTAATCACCATTAATGAATGTCACATTCACGCTTGCTTTAAACATAATTATTACACAAACTTCACATCACATTTATACACTTCCTTTTCATATCAAATCTACATTTAATATATGTTTAGTCATGCATTGGAAAGAGTGTTTTAGTGTACTTAAAGGAGATAAAAATTGATTTGATATGGAGGGTATTTTGGTCTTTTTGGTTAAGGGTAATAAGGTAATTTGTGTAGTAAACTTCAACTATAAAAAGACCACCATTCTTTCACTTTCTTTTACACATTGCTACATCTTATTCTTCCTTTCTCAAGCTTTCTAAAAGCATTTCTGATGGCTTCCATGCCTTAGAAAAATAAAATAAAAATATTAGAAAAAAAAGATAAAAAAAAAGTATTCCACTTCAAAACCCCTCTCTTCCTCCTTCCTACCCACGGCCACCCCCTTCCACCTCAAAACCCGAGCCAATCACATCCTCCCAGCCTAGGCCATGTGCAATATAGCCTCCCCCAAGTTCAAGGCCGAGCACATCAAGAACGAGGAGCAAGTTCAAGTAGCTCCGGAGCGAGAAAAAGAGAAAGAAGTGACGCCCGTTTCATTCCAAAGAGCTAGGAGCAAATTCAAGGTGCTGCGGAAGCTTTGCCGAATTTTCCGAAGTTAGTTGAAGTTGAAAACAATAGTGAAGTGTTGGATTAAATGAATGTTGGTAGGAAGTGAAAATTTTGGTTAAAGGTGAGTACTTGTATTTACTAATTAATTCATAAATTATTTTAAGTATAATGATTTGAAAGTTTAAATATGTTGGATGATTAAATGTTTGATGACTTGATTTATATTATGGTTGATTATATGTTTGTGATATGGATGATAACTTGGTTTGATAAATGACAAGAGAAATGATTAGTAATAAACCATAGTTAATTAAATGAGAATTAAATTCATAGAAATATGTGTATGGAAGTTATTTAGCCTCTTAATGATTTTAAATGAGTTAAAATAGTTTAAATATGGTTTAAAACAAATTTGAAGTGTTTCGGACAAGTTCTGAAGAAATTCACAAAATTAGTCAAAACCGAGCTCGTCTTGTAGCGGTAGTTCGTAAATTTCGACCCGTAACTTCAAATTAATGTAAAGAATGATTTATAAGTCGGATTTCTTTGAAATAAAAATTCCTTGGTCCACAATGATAATAGTTTTCCAACAAAGAAAGAAAATCAAGATTTCATCAAGTAGATTTTGAAATATGTCCAAAACAATTTTCTAAAAATATCGCGGTTTTGCAGTTCGGAATTCAAAAAGGGATTTCTTTATAAATGATATTTTTAAATGATTAAAAATATGAAATAAATTTGATAAATCTATTAAAATGGTTTAAAAGAGATTTGAAATGGAAAACATGAATTTTCAAATATTAAAAAGTTGTTTAAATCAAATAAGCTTCTATAGCACTTTCCGCAGCACTTTTATGCTGCGAATTCTATAACCATTTGAAATGTAGTTTTAAACTTAACAATTCTTTCCTAAATCTTTTGTGGATGATTTTAAAGGAATAATTAAGTAATGTAAAGATGATTTGGAAGTTTTAATAAGAGTTTGAATAAATGGTTAGGATGAATTGTTTATACCACTTAAACAAAAAAAGTGAAGAATATTGAATGGAATAACAAACTGAGTATGCGGAAACGACTAGTACATTTGTCCCGCTTGTGAGATCTAAATGGTAAAACAAGATGTGTAACTAAGGTTAGGAATGGAGCAACCAGCGTCCTGAACTTACCTGGCCTTCATTTTATCTTTTAGACGAGGGGTGGAATAGATCGAAAAGAAAGCCCGGATGCTCTAAAAGATCATATTTAAGTTTTTCAAGATAAAAGAAAAGAAACAAATTCTTTGAATTTATTATAAATGGTCTATATATAAGATTTATAAAATTGATATTTTATAAATAAAAGTAATGGAATTATAAAAGTGTTTCATAAATATTAGAAATGGGAGTGTAATCAAATTTATATATGGATTTGCAATTGAAATTTAAAAAAGAATTTATAATGGATTTTATAAATAATAAGATTTGAAAGTAATGAATTTGTAAATAAGAGATTTATAAGTAATTAATTTATAATTGGATTTTGACTTATAAATGAGATAAATGGAATTAGTTAGTAAAGAAATTTTGTATATGGAAGTCTATAAAATATAAATGGAATTTATAAACACTGTTTTGTAAATTTGAAATCAATTTAAATTGATAAGTTAAATATGAAAGTTTATTAAAGGAATTATATTCGCGATTTTGGACAGTGAATAATCCTTTAAATTAAATGGATGTTTTGGAAAGTGATATTATAAAAAGGGAATATTTTCCCTAAGTTAAAAGTTAAGAAAGAAATCTTTGATTAAGATTTAATGAATGATTTGGAAAGGTTTTCCTAAGTAAAAAAAAGATTTGGAATTATTCCAAGATTTAAGAAAGGTTTAAATAAACCAAATGATTTGATAAATGAGGCTTAATGATTCCATATACATTTGAAAAGAAAATGAAATAAATTGAAAAGAATATATCTAAGAAAGATATTTTATAAAAGATGAAGTAATTGATTGATGATTGATATCCACATATGAACTTAACATCTTTTAAATCGATAATTGGCTTCAAAGGAACCGGGATCGGATTTGGGTAATGCCTATCCGAAAATCACTTCGAACCAATGTATACATCCGAAAGTGAAGAAATGTTGAAGACAATGATTATTGAAGACAGTGGACCTTCATAGCGTGAGGACTGCTTGGTGACATGCTCTGGGTCGCTCCCATTATAGAGTTATTTATAGAAATGGTCTCCTTGTTGTGGAGATTTTTTCGAATTGCAAGGACTTCTCGCCTAGTAATGGCCGAGGAAAGTGCCTTCGGTTTCGTTCAGTCCCAAAACGAACTTGTATGAACGAATGTTTGACATTGCAGTTCTGAGATACAACGTTTGAATTTTACAAATGTACATCTGCTTGGTGGCGGAGAAGGCAACTTCTCTTAGCTTAACACCCTTTTCTGAGACATACGAGCTCAGAGGTTGTATGCTTGTGGGAGTCAAATAGTGATCAAAGGAATGGCAGTGTGGCATTCAAAGTGGAACTTGTTACGATCAAACGTGGTTTTGTATGAAAAGCGTGGCTTTGAAGAAATTGAGCGTAGCCTCACTAGCCTCACACCCCGATTATGATGGGATACTATGTGGTCTGACAGACGCAAATTTGGAATAAGTGAGTATGTATGGTGGTGTCAAATACGTTTGGCCCTTTGGGGGATACGTCCCTCAAGGTATTTATTGCCCCATGTGGATAAAGTGGTTAACTTGAGAAAAGCAGGGAACTACCGGTTATTAGTTGTAGTATAGCAAGTATAGTTCCAAGTGACTAGTTTGAGAAAAACGGTTAAGGCACCGTGGGAACTATGTTTGTTATGCGTGGATCGGAGAAAAGGTCACAAGCTCCCTATCATGTTGGAAATCCAATCCCTACGAGATTTACGATTTTGATTGTATTTCCAAAATAGCTTTAATGACTTGCAAACATTTCAGCTACCCCTTTCTGGTATCATATATTCTGTTCGGTATATCCCGTTGACCTAGTCCGGATATATTCCCTTAGACTTAGTCTGGGTATTCATACCTTATTTGATAAGTTTATTTGAAAAGTGTTTTCAAAAGAATGTCATTAAAATAATATCAAGTGAATTTTGGTATAAAAGTGTTTTGGTTATCATAAGATAAAATATGATGCTCCACCTCTATACTCACACTAGCCAAGAACGCTACTGGGTAATGCCATCGACTAGCACGAAGAATAAGGCTGTTGTGGAGCGACCATTTGTATAATTGCTTTGTGCGAGTACCGATATGTCAGATAGAAGGACTTGCATTTCATTTCAAGAGGAAATCCGACATATCAAATACAAACTCAAAGCTACTACATAGTGTCTATGTGGGCTTCGGAAACAAATATAGAAATAAGCAAAAGACAAATCAGTCACAGATATTTATATCACAAAGGCGGAAACAGATATGAATATAACACATAAAAGTGTACATCAAAATAGTGGTCATACAAGATCCACTACATCACAAAAGAGTAGGTACAAGTGCTAAGCAAAAGAATATGTATACATCAAGGAGTCTCTAACTCAAATGTACAAAAGCAAAAACTACTAAGCTAAAGTAGTTAGCCAAAAATCGGAAGCTAGCCCCTGCCAAGTGGAAGCACCTATAACACCCCGGTCTGACCCGAGTATCATTTAAGAAGAAAAATAATAAACGGATCAGTCTAGCTATAAATATCATATAAGATGAGAACGGACAAGAGATACCACAAAAATGTATGATAACATTAATGCCATACTGTGACAAGTATACATTCGATAACAATAAAAATCATATAATATTTCAAATCTCGTCAAATATCCAAAAAGAATATCACATTCTTTAGTTTATTCACTAAACCCCAAATATTGACAAAACACAATAATGCCAATCGCAAAAATTGGTGAAACACAAATTCCAGAAATCAACAATTAGAAATCCAAAAAACATAAAGGGGGAGGCCTATCACAAACGGGAGCATGAAAACTCACCAACACGTGTATCACAAACGGGTCGCTATCCCATGGTAGCTAACCATAGAGCCGGTGCAACGACGTAGTACAGTGAAACGCCCGAGGAACCTGAAACTCCAATAAGCCGAAACAACAACGTAGTACAGCGTTACGCCTGATGAACCTGAAACTCAAATAATCCAAAATAACGATGTAGTACAATAACGGTACGCCCGATGAACCTGAAACTCCAATAAACCGAAACAATGATATAGTACAGCGTTACGCCCGATGAACCTGAAACTCAAATAATCCGGAATAACGATGTAGTACAGCGTTACGCCCAATGAACCTAAAACTCAAATAATCCGGAACAACGATGTAGTACAGCGTTACGCCCGATGAACCTGAAACTCAAATAATTCAGAACAACGACGTAGTACAATAACGGTACGCCCGATGAACCTGATAAGCTAGAACAATGGCGTAGTATAATAACGGTACGCCCGATGAACCGAACTCCATAAAATCATAGGTCGCTAGCCTATAAAAAAGAATGAGACGAAGCTCCATAAAACGAGGTACAGTCCCCGACATGGACAAAGAGACATCGCATATCGCTAGTCTAAACCATAAAATGATCGCCATCGATCAATAAGAAGTGTGAATTACACTAAGCTAGTAAATAAATGAGTTTAGCTTCATGTCCCATAACTACTAGCTTAACTTAAATATTTACGAACAAATTGTAGATTTCCACTCAAAAATTGTCATAAGATTTCAATCGAACAAGTCTAAGAATTAACCTACGAAGTAAACGCAAGCATTTCATACCACTTGTTTTGCTAAGTCGTTTAATTGGATTTCTCGTACGAATGAGGGAATGGTTTGTATATACTAATAGATTGGAAAACGGTTTTAAAAACGAGTTTTGTATTTAAAAGTAGTGTTGAAATCGTTTTTATGAAAGAGTTTGAGTATTTACTACTAGTATAGAAACCTTTGTATTTTAAAATGACAAATCACAGAAATGATTGTAAAAACAATCAATCACCAAAAATTCACATTCGATGACGTGAATCAAAACCATAGAAATCGATATCAAATCCATCAAATGGATACTCCAAAAATCCAGAAAAGAAGTCATCAAAGTCGATGATAAATGACAATGACCAACCGGATCAACCAAAAATCGATAAAACGGAAATCCACTCAAAAATAGGCAATTTGGCCGAAATTAACAGTGTCAGACGTTTGGTGGAATTCCAAGACGTCTGAACTGAAGGTCTGGAAATTTTTATTCTAGATCGCCCAGACGTCTCGGAAATAAGCTCAGACGTCTGAGCTATAAGTCTGGAATTTTTATTCCGACTACCCAGACGTCTGACCCTTATACTAGACGTCTAAGCTGAAGCTCGGAGCAAAAATCTACCTAGGCCATTGATGGCAAAATCATATCGGAAACGATGGAATGAGCGACGATGGCTAGGGATTTATGCCAAGCGACAACGTAGCCCTATAGACTCATCAATACACTCCGAAAAACATGTCCAAACATCCATATAAGGATTTTCATATATTTTGATTCAAAATACCAAAAATTGGATAATTCGACAAACCAATACAATTCAAAAGCAAATGAACATGAAATAGATGTTAGGAATTCATACCTAACAACTATCAAAGGTATAGACATATATATGAGTTCAAGAACTCACCTTTAAACCCAAAACAACAAGTGAGAAGCTTTAAAACAAAGGAAAGATCGACCACTCTTCAACTTCAACTCAAGAAGCTCCAATCTAAGCTCATAAGCAAATATTTCCTAAGTTAGGGTTTAGAAATTTCTGAAAATTGAAGAGAGATTGAGATGGAGAAGATGAAAAGGATGCTTACCTAAGCTTCTCTTTGATTTCTAGAACTTGAATTTGAATTTCCTAGTAAACTAAGGCTTAGAAATTTTGATTTATTTTCTCTTTCCCCATTTTTCTATTAGCTTGAGTGTGTTAGGAAATGAAAATGAATGAAGAGGAGAGGAGTGGAGTGGGATGTATATGGTAAGGGGTTTGGGTTCCTTGTTAGGTTAGTGGGCTGAAACCCAAACCCAAAGGCCAATAGAAAATATCAAAATTCTAATCAACTCCAAACATATCAATGTTTATACTCAAAAGGATTGCAAATGCTATTTTGGACACAATGGAAGTGGTCACGAGTCCTAATTCGACTGTTTACAAAAAGTAGCATTTCGGACTTTAATCCGACCAACGATGCTATATTTAAATAAAACATTTAAATATACAATAGTAAAATATAGGGGTTGTTACATAAAAACTCGTTTGTGTTTATGTGTGGGCGTGGTCTTATGAGATACCTTCTTTTCAAAGGGATTTGATAATATAGTCATTTTAAATTTCGAGTATCTCACGCTGGTTTATTAAGCCTGATCCAGGTATTTTTAGTACTTGGGTCAGATCCGAGTAGTTTCAGGTTGAGTTGAAGACGGTTGGAGTTTCCAGAGGAGAGTTGGAGATCTTCATCATCGTATGGACATATTCTATTAACTGCTGCATCTATTGCATTTGTTTTGTTGTTTGTCAGCATTTGTAAGGGCAGGTGTTATAACTGTCCAGGCTGAATCTAGGTTAGACTCTGATATTGTATTTTAAAATTTTCCGTTGTAAAGATTATTATTGAAATAATATATATTATTCCATTCGTGTGGGATTTTGTTCTGTCTTTATTTTCTTTCTACCCTTAATGATCTGTCTTTTCGTGCAATTTGAGTTGGATATGTGTGTTTTATTGTCGATTCAAAGGGTACGGAAAAACGGACCATTACACATCTACTCCAGCAACTTTTATATGTTGATTGAGAGGATATAGGTGAAACTAATAGAAATACAAAGATGGCATGTGCAAGGACCATGAAGTATTGCAGTTAAATATGCTCCATTTAAATAAAAGCCATGAAGTCTCCAATTTAAAACAAGCACAAAATTAAAATGCACTATGCAAAATAAAAGGAGAGGGGGAGGGTGGAACTTACAACTTACTGAATATAAACGTGCATCATCCTTCCACAATACTTACGATGCTTAACCATTAAAGATTTTGCTTCTTGTACTTTTATTGGATAAAAGGGGTTGTCTGCGTATGTCAATAAATAAGAAGTTGAATCAAGGTAAACTATAATTGTGAGCATATATTCTGGAAATTGTGTTATCTTAAGGTTTTCTATTACTTTTATAATGCAATTAATTAATACTTTTGTCCATAAGCATGCAACTCAAAGTTTTGCTTGCAAACAAATTAAAGGGCATGTGCTGCAGATGAAACTCCCAATATCGACTTGCGGAGGTGATATGACTCAGTTTCAGAAGTGTCTTACGACATTATTTTTCATTAATGTTGTGGAAAGGAAACAGATGGATCTTACAGGTTTGATTTTTTTATAAACTTTTTTAGGGTTTAATTGTATTTTTTTAATCTTATTTTGTACAAGAATAGCTTCCAACTATATTGATGACAAATCAAGATTCAAAGGTACCTTTGCCTAATACTCAGAGCTCGGTTGGTTTGGGAGATGGGAGATGGGAACCAAAGGACTGTGTCCGGGCAGGTTCGAATCCCAGCGCCAAACCATCAGTGGGAGTTTCAACGTTACGCATCCGTGTGCGACGACTAAATAAAAGCGGGGTAGACACACGGCGTGGGGTTTACTTAAGTGAGTATCAATGAATACCATGATCTTAAGGTTCCCCATGATCTCAAAAAAAAAAATACTCAGATATAAAGCATGTCCTGTTCTTATGTAGTTTAACAATATAAATACCATTTTTTATTTTCAAATTAACTATTTAATTTCGACTGAAAATGAAAAAAATCATTTTAAAATAATTTAAACCAAAAAATTGTGAAATTTTTTTCAACCAAAAAATATCATTTAGGATTTGCTAGAGATTTAAAATTTGAAATAAAGTTTCGTAGTTAATTATAAATATAACTATTTGTTTAGTTGGTCGCGCCCTATTCCAATTTAGTTGGTTTTATATAGGGCGCGACCCCATATTAGTCCCATATATAACCTATCTCTACTTTGTATATTCTTTTCTGCATGTAACATCATTTTAGTCTTACTTGTGACAAAGCCTTACACACTAGAATTTTAGACTTATATTAGCTAGGGAATACTGGCTAAAGTATAGGGCACGACCCCATACCAGTCTCATATTGTGACGCCCCACTCCGAGACCCACATTAGCAAAGAGTATTACTAGGTAACATCGTCTGCTAATACGGAGAATAAAGCATGATAGGAGCGACCATCTATAGCTTGTCTTAATTATCTATTGAATACGCCGACAATTGCCACTTCTTACTTAAATGGATCGACATATCCAATAAATACTTAATACAAAGCCATAGGTGACTAAAGGATCTATCAAAATAAAATATAACAACTCAAATGTAATACATATCACAGAACAGTAGATCATCACATACATTTACACATATACAGATACATTACAGAGTATATAAAATGATACATGTCGTGTGGTAAAGCAAACCACAATATACAGGCGAGTCAAAAGAATACATATCAGAGTTACAGTAAAAAAGGACTACACAAAAAGCTATAACAAAAAGGAGCTAGCAGAATAGTCCATGAGGAAGCAAAATAGGCTATGTCCAATGTACCTAACCTGAAACACCTCGGTCTGACCCGAGTATAAAATACATGGGTCAGTCTAGCTAAACAAATCAGTTAGATAAACTAAATGATAATGAACGTACAAGGTCATAAAATACCACAAATATCTCCAAAAGAGATAACCAGATCTTTTAACAAAAGATGAAACATAACAAGCCTCACATCATAGGCAACTCAAATAAACAAAGGATACGAATATCCCAAACAAGCCAAAAAGGCAAATAACAAATACCAATAAAGGTAACACAAGTTTCCACAAGGTAATCGCTATATGTCGTGTGGTTCAAAGAACCTACACCGAAAGGCGATACACTAGGGAAAGATAATTGTCAAAGAAACAAAAGATGCTCGAGCTCAGTACTGTATAATAAGGATCCACACGCCCGAAGGCAACAAACCATAGTGGCGAAGGTCCGAAGACCCAGTACTGGACACCACTAACTGGCAGAATGTGTCACAACTCTCAAAAAGGAACCCGAAAAATGTTAACGTGAGTCCCATACCACATGTTCGCACTAAACGGTTTACTAACCGTTAGTCAATTTCACACTCAAAGCAGTACAAAGTTCACCTCATCTCATCGGTAAACCAGACCCAAAGGTCAAAACGGTGAAACGAATAGATTAGGAATTAACTGAAAAGATAAACTCACATGTTCATAGCACGCGTTTTATTTAATCATTTAACTCTCCTCCCTCTTCGCTCAAAGTGCAAAATTGTGTGTGTTTTATATAGAAATTATAAATTGGAGAAACAAGCTTTTAATACAATTTAAAAAGATCATTTTATAAAAACCCGTGTACGAAATCAAAAAGGAATCATCAAAGTCAAAAATCCAATAACAACTGATTGGATCGACACGAATCGATAAAAATTGGAAATCAAAGCAAAATAAACAATTTGGTTGAGACAAGCAGGTTAGTCGACTGAACCAGGGGGTCAGTCGACTGGCCCAGTGCCTGGAAACTTCATGTTTCCAGGTCAGTCGACTGACCCAAGGTGTCAGTCGACTGATACAAGGGTACGGAGTTTTCTACCCCAGGGTCAATCGACTGGCCTAGAAGGTCAGTCGACTGATACAGACCCAGGCAATTTCCTGGGTTCTAGTTCAGTCGACTGACCTACTGGTTCAGTCGACTGAACCTGCTACTAGAGCAGAATCAGCCTAGCCCCCTTTGTGGGGGCAAAATCAATAACACGGATGGAAGCGAACGAACGAGCAACTACGACTGAGGATTTACGCCAAACGACAACCCAGCCTTGTATGGCCCTCCGAAACGCTCCACTAATGTGTTCAAACATCAAAGATTGGATTTTTACAAAATTGGATTCCAAAAACCAAAAATTGAACAATTCACCAAATCGATCCAAATCGAACACAAATGAACATGGATAGATGTTAGGAATTCTTACCCAACCACGACAAAAGCTATAGGCTTAGATGTGAGTTCAAAAATCTCACATTTTAACTCAAAAACAATGATGAGAAGCTCAAATGCAAAGAAAATATCAACCACTCTTCACTTCTACTCTACAAGCTTCAATCTAAGATCAAAACAAGTATTTCCTAAATTAGGTTATAGGAAATTTCTGAAATTGGACAGAGAGAGAGATGGAGAAGGTGAAAAGAAGGCTTACCTAAGCTTCTCTTTGATTTCGGAGAAAGAATTTGAGTTTGCAAAAGGAAACTAGGGCTTGGAATTTCTATTTCCCATTCTCTTCCCCCATTTTTAGTTGAGCTTGAGTAAAAAGAAATGAATGAGTGAATGGATGAAGAGTTAGGGAGTTAGAGTAATAAGTAGGGTTAGTGGGCTGAAACCCAAATCCAAAAGCAAAATAGAAAATAGCGAAATTCAACTCACTCCAAACATATCGATGCTTATACTAAAAAAGATCGCAAACGCCATTTTTGACTCAATGGAAGTGGTCCCGAGTCCTAATTCGACCGTTTGCAAAAAGTGACATTTCGGACCTAAATCCGACTAACGATGCTATATTTAAATAAAACATTTAAATATACCATCGTAAAATATGCGGGTTGTTACAGATCTCCCCTCCTTAACAAAATTGCGTCCACGCAATTCCTAGAGAAGAATTTGTAACAACTACATACTTACACCCAAAAAGGAAAGAAAATAAGCTTGAGATAAAAATATTCTCACCATTTCTAAGCAAAGATAGAAAACCCGGATAGGATCGCTCGATAAACTCTCTGGTTTCCCAAGTACAGTCATTGGGATTAGCGGACCATTGAACTTTAATGAGCAACACTTCCTTGTTCCGAAGGTGTCTCACCTCCGAGGCAAGTACGCGAATAGGCTGCTGTACAATAGATAAGTCTGGTGAGATCTCAAGCCCTTCCAAATCAGGAGAGTCGATAACAAAATCTGATTCACGAAGACACTTCCGAAGCTGAGAGACGTGAAACACATTGTGAACACCGGATAGATGAGCTGGAAGTGAAACTCTATAAGCCACAGGGCCAATACGTTCAATAATAGGAAATGGTCCTACAAAGCGAGGAGCCAATTTCCCTGTCATACTGAAGCGCATAACCCCTTTCAAAGGAGAAACACGAATAAAGACGACATCATCAACCGAGAACTCGAGAGGCTTCCTACGGTTATATACGTAGGATTTCTGGCGGCTCTATGCCTCTTTCATTCTCTGACGAATAAGATCAATCTTCTCAGAAGAATCATGGACAAACTCTGGGCCAAGAATAAGCTTCTCCCCAGATTCCAACCAACAAGAAGGTGATCGACATGGCCTTCCGTATAAGGCTTCGAAAGGAGCCATACCGATACTAGACTGAAAACTATTGTTGTAGGAAAACTCTACAAGGGGTAGATGATCCTTCCAACTACCTCCGAAATCAAGAATACAAATACGGAGGAGATCTTCCAAGATACGATTCACCCGTTCAATCTGTCCATCAGACTGGGGATGATAAGATGTGCTGAAATTAAGCTTTGTTCCCAAAGCTTGCTGAAGACTCTCCCAAGAATGACTTGTGAATAAAGGATCATGGTCACTCACAATCGAACTAGGAACACCGTGAAGTCTCATGATTTCCTTAATATATAACTTAGCCAAAAGAGAAGCAGTCCTATTAGATTTAATAGGAACAAAATGAGCTGATTTGGTGAGGCGATCAACAATAACCCAAATGCTAGAATGGCTCGATCTCGTACGAGGTAGGCCATCAATGAAATCTATCGAAATCTGATCCCATTTCCACAATGGAATCTCTAGAGGCTGAAGGAGACCAGAAGGGCGCTGATGTTCGGCTTTAATACGCTGACAAGTCATGCAATTACTCACATAACTCGCCACATCGCGCTTCATGCCTTCCTAATAATAAAGGCGATGCATATCGACATACATCTTACTACTGCTAGGATGAATGGTATACTTAGAATGATGACAGTCATCAAGAATGTCATGCCTAAGTGCAAAATCAAAAGGCGCAACAAGATGGTTCTTCTTGCGAAGACACCCATGAAAATCAATGCTGAAATCCCGCAACGTCTCATCACGGGATTCAGTCTCACTAAGCTGAATAAGATGCACAAGATCAGGATCACGCCACTGAGCTTTGGCAATACGATCCAATAGAGAGGGTCGAGCTTCCAAACTGAATAATACTAGCGGAGAATCAGAGGATGGAGGTCGATCACGAATATCACAAAAAGATAGAGTCTCAAGAATATCCCATTCGGCAAGCATCATAGAAACGACAGCCGAATGTCTGCGACTAAGCGCATCAGCAACACGATTACCCTTACCAGGGGTATACTGGATATCAAAGTCATAGGAGGCAAGAAACTCGAGCCAACGCTGTTGCCTCATATTGAGTTCCTTCTGGGTGAACAAATACTTCAAGGATTTATGATCGGTATAGAGAATGAAGCGCTCGCCTAATAAATAGTGTCGCCAAATCTTCAAGGCGAAGACAATGGCGGCTAACTCAAGATCATGAGTGGCATAGCGAACTTCATTCGGACGCAGTTTCCTAGAAGCATAAGCAACTACCCGATCCTTTTACATAAGCACGACACCGAGACCACTACCACAAGCATCGGTGTAGACAACAAGATCATGATTCCCCTCAGGAACCACAAGAACAGGAGCATTAGTGAGAAGTTCCTTTAATGTCTGAAAGGAAGCTTCACACTTATCGGACCAAATATAACGAATGCCTTTCCGAGTAAGGCTGGTGAGAGGAAGTACAACACAAGAAAAATCCTTAATGAACCGATGGTAATAACCCGCCAATCCAAGGAAACTACGAATCTCATGAACATTCTCAGGCCTCTTCCAATTCTGGATAGCTTCGATCTTTGAGGGATCGACAGAAATGCCATCGGAAGATACAACATGGCCTAAGAACTTAACCTTATTCTCCCAAAAATGGCACTTAGAGAATTTGGCTTTAAGCTGATGGTGACGAAGAGTACTCAAGACAATTCTCAAGTGATTTGCATGCTCGACTTTAGACTTAGAATAAACAAGAATGTCATCAATGAACACAAGGATGAACTTATCGAGATATTCCCGGAATACTCGATTCATAAGATCAACAAAGAAAGCAGGGGCGTTCGTCAAACCGAATGGCATAACGAGCTACTCGAAAGAACCATATCGAGTGTGGAAAGATGTAAGAGGTATGCTATCTTCCGCGACTTGGAGCTGGTGAAAATCAGTGGCAAGGTCGAGCTGAGAAAAGACCTTAGCGCCACTCAATAGATCGAACATATCATCGATCCTAGGCAATGGATACCTATTTCTGATGGTCAACTCGTTAAGCTTGCGATAGTCGATGCAGAGCCTAAGAGTTCCATCGGACTTCTTCACAAAGACGACCGCGGCACCCCACGGTGAAAAGCTGGACTGAATCAACTATTTGGACTCAAGCTCTAAAAGCTGCATCATGAGTTCCTCATTTTCTTTTGTAGACATATCCTCGTGGGAGGACGCCCAACTGGCTATGCGCCTGGAATGAGATCAATGCGGAACTCGATCGCCCGCTTGGGTGGCAAACCCGAAACTGGCTCAAAAACATCAGAGAAGTCACAAACAATAGGAATACGAGATATATCATCATCATCTCATGAGTCAAGAGAATATAAAGCCATTTTTGAATTATCCACATTCCGAAGAACAAGTGATAGCTGAGTAGACGAATCTGGGTGACGAAGATATAAAATTCTTTCAGAACAAATAATCTTGGCATCGTATCTCACTAGCCAGTCCATACCCAAAATCATATCAAATCCCAAATAAGAAATAACGTGCAGATTCGCACGAAAAGAAAAGCCACATAAAACAATCTCAACATCATCACAAAGCATGCTAAGGGTTGCGGATCCCCTAATAGGATTCGCAATCCTCAACGAAGTAACCATACAAGAAACATCCAAAGACAAATCATCGACGAGCTTTTTCTATATGAAAGAATGCGAAGCACCCGTATCGAAAAGAACTCGAATACTACG
Source organism: Allium fistulosum (assembly GCA_030737815.1). Classification (NCBI taxonomy): domain Eukaryota; kingdom Viridiplantae; phylum Streptophyta; class Magnoliopsida; order Asparagales; family Amaryllidaceae; genus Allium; species Allium fistulosum. The sequence continues at coordinate 727,736,015 of CM060902.1, read as the reverse complement.
GTCATGAAATAAAATAGAACCTTCCAAAATAGATGGAGATATACCTCTAGGCCTAGAAGAAGCTCCAAAAGCCTTAGCAACAAAAAGCTTGCTAGACTTGGCACTAGCAGGAGCAGTAGGGTAGGAGGAAACACGGTGACCTTCCTTCTTGCAATAATGGTAGAAGAGAGGCTTAGGACAAGCTCGAATCATATGATCAGGAGAACCACAATTGAAACACTTCCGAATGGAAGGTGTTCCAGCAGATTGAGAGTTAGAACCAGATTCAATAGGCTTTTTCTTCTTGGAAGGGAAAAATTCCCGCTTATGAAATGGAAACTTCTTCTTATTGGGGTTCTTGCGAACCTCAATATCATCACCACTATCACACTCCTTCTCGATGGCCTCGAGATGAAGTGCCGAATCAACCAACTCCTCAAAAGAAAGCTTAAGCTGGAGCATTAAGGACTTCTTAAGATATTTCTTAAGACCAGAGACAAACTTCATATTCTTCTTATAAGAAGTGCTAATGAATTCAAGACCATACTTAGATAAGGCCTCAAATGATGCAACATATTCAGAGACAGAGGACTTCCCTTGCTTCAACTCAAGGAAGCGACGAGCTAATAAAACTTTCTCAGATTCAGGAACGAATTTGAGTTCGAATCGTTCCAGAAACTGAGTCCAAGAAAGAACGGACTCATCACGTTCGGCTACAAGAAGCTCGCACCAATCAAGGGCACACTCTTGCATGAGCTAGAAGTTACAAGAACTCGATCATGGTCAGAAAGATCCATGCGAGAGAAGATACGCTCGCAGGTGCGAATCCAAGCTTGGACCTCAAGAACGGACTCAGAGCCTTTGAATGGCTTCCCTCCAAGATGAGAAAAATCACTGCATAGGCGTGCAAAGGCAGACTTGCGCGAAGGAGATGCTCGAATAGGAGCTAGAGGCTGAGTGCTCCTAAACAACTCCAATAACTGATCGTCAGACATATAAACGCCGTCCGGATGCGAGCCACTGGATTGCCCAACATCCGAGCGTCGTCCTCTGCCTCTTTCGGCCATTAGCTGAAAGATAAGATAATGATTATTCACAAGGTAGATATCATTAATTCAAATATGGAATATTACGGAATAAAATGCATTCCTAGACGTATTCCCAAAATTCTATCTACCCCAAAGGCACGGAAAGAATAAAGCACAGTGATTCAAAGATTCGTAACATTCGTACTACCCTTTGATGTACCGTAATATGTGTCTCTGTTCTATGTTTATCATATTTTGTTCTGAACTCAGCTCTAATACCAAGCTGTGATGCCCCACTCCGAGACCCACATTAGCAAAGAGTATTACTAGGTAACACCGTCTGCTAATACGGAGAATAGAGCTGGATAGGAGCGACCATCTATAGCCTTGTCTTAATTATCTATTGAATACGCCGACAATTGCCACTTCTTACTTAAATGGATCGACATATCCAATAAATACTTAATACAAAGCCATAGGTGGCTGAAGGATCTATCAGAATAAAATATAACAACTCAAATGTAATACACATCACAGAACAGTAGATCATCACATACATTTACACATATACAAATACATTACAAAGTATATAAAATGATACATGTCATGTGGTAAAGCAAACCACAATATACAGACGAGTCAAAAGAATACATATCAGAGTTACAGCCAAAAAGGACTACACAAAAAACTAAAACAAAAAGGAGCTAGCATAATAGTCCATGCGGAAGCAAAATAGGCTAAGTCCAATGTACCTAACCTAAAACACCTCGGTCTAACCCGAGTATAAAATACACGGGTCAGTCTAGCTAAACAAATCAGTTAGATAAACAAAATGATAATGAACATACAAGGTCATAAAATACCACAAATATCTCCAAAAGAGATAACCAGATCTTTTAATAAAAGATGAATCATAACAAGCCTCACATTATAGGCAACTCAAATAAACAAAGGAAATGAATATCCCAAAACAAGCCAAAAAGGAAAATAACAAATACCAATAAAGGTAACATAAGTTTCCACAAGGTAATCGCTATATGTCGTGTGGTTCAAAGAACCTACACCGAAAGGCTCACTAGGGAAATATAATTGTCAAAGAAACAAAAGATGCTCGAGCTCAGTACTGTATAACAAGGATCCACATGCCCGAAGGCAACAAACCGTAGTGGAGAAGGTCCGGAGACCCAGTACTGGACACCACTAACTGGCAGAATGTGTCACAACTCTCAGAAAGGAACCCAAAAAATGTTAACATGAGTCCCATACCACACGCTCGCACTAAACGGTTTGCTAACCGTTAGTCAATTTCACACTCAATATAGTACAAAGTTCACCTCATCTCATCGGTAAACCAGACCCAAAGGTCAAAACGGTCAAACGAATAGATTAGGAATTAACTGAAAAGATAAACTCACGTGTTCATAGCACACGTTTTATTTAATCATTTAACTCTCCTCCCTCTTCGCTCGAAGTGCAAAATTGTGTGTGTTTTATATAGAAATTATAAATTGGAGAAACGAGCTTTTAATACAATTTAAAAAGATCATTTTATAAAAACCCGTGTACGAAATCAAAAAGGAATCATCAAATTCAAAAATGCAATAACAACTGATTGGATCGACACGAATCGATAAAAATTGGAAATCAAAGCAAAATAAACAATTTGGCTGAGACAAGCAGGTCAGTCGACTAAACCAGGGGGTCAGTCGACTGGCCCAGTGCCTGGAAACTTCATGTTTCCCAGTCAGTCGACTGACCCAGGGTGTAAGTCGGATGACACAAGGGTACGAATTTTTCTGCCCCAGGGTCAGTCGACTGGCCCAGAAGGTCAGTCGACTGATACAGACCAAGGCAATTTCCTGGGTTCTGGTTCAGCCGACTGACCTACTAGTTCAGTCGACTGAACCTACTACCAAAGCAGAATCAGCCTTGCCCCCTTTGTGGGGCAAAATCAATAACACGGATGAAGCGAACGAACGAGCAACTACGACTGAGGATTTACGCCAAACGACAACCCAGCCTTGTATGGCCCTCCGAAACGCTCCACTAACATGTTCAAACATCAAAGATTGGATTTTTACAAAATTGGATTGCAAAAACCAAAAATTGAACAATTCACCAAATCGATCCAAATCGAACACAAATGAACATGGATAGATGTTAGGAATTCTTACCCAACCACGACAAAAGCTATAGGCTTAGATGTGAGTTCAAAAATCTCACCTTTTAACTCAAAAACAAAGATGAGAAGCTCAAATGCAAGGAAAAGATCAACCACTCTTCACTTCTACTCTACAAGCTTCAATCTAAGATCAAAACAAGTATTTCCTAAATTAGGTTATAGGAAATTTCTGAAATTGGAGAGAGAGAGAGAGATGGACAAGGTGAAAAGAAAGCTTACCTAGGCTTCTCTTTGATTTCGGAGCAAGAATTTGAGTTTGCAAAAGGAAACTAGGGCTTGGAATTTCTATTTCCCATTCTCTTCCCCTATTTTCAATCGAGCTTGAGTAAAAAGAAATGAATGAGTGAATGGATGAAGAGTTAGGGAGTTAGGGTAATAAGTAGGGTTAGTGGGCCGAAACCCAAACCCAAAAGCCCAAATAGAAAATAGCGAAATTCAACTCACTCCAAACATATCGATGCTTATACTCAAAAAGATCGCAAATGCCATTTTGGACTTAATGGAAGTGGTCCCGAGTCCTAATTCGACCGTTTGCAAAAAGTGACATTTCAGACCAAAATCCGACTAACGACGCTATATTTAAATAAAACATTTAAATATACCATCGTTAAATATGCGGGTTGTTACACATATGGTATTCTAATATCTGAGTCACTTTACTTATAGTCAACTACCTTTTAAATTTTCCTTGAAAACATTTCCTTTAAAATGATTTAACCCTTTTAAATCATATATTTAAATAAGGAAAATATTTTCTATGCTTTACTCAAATCACCTTCCCATGTTATATATACTTTACATAAAACATTGTTGATGAAAACATTCAAAATCTTTGAAAGTATCACTTTCGAATCCATTGAAAGCACCCATTTTGAAGCCAGTAAACTACTTTACTTTATAACCTTAGGCCGAAAGGCCAAAACATACCCTTCGAAACCATTTACATTAAACCTTTCGAAAACATTGAAATCATCTCTTTTGAAAGCTTTATAGAACCATAGACATCCTCCTTTCAAAAAACTTTAAACAAACCTTTCGAAACTATTGGAAACGTTCCATTTAAAACTTTTTGAAAACATTAGAGAACCACCCCTTCGAAACCTTTATCTTAAACCTTTCGAAAGCATTAAGTCCTTTACATAAATCAACCTTTCGAAAGCATTTGATTTCAAGTAAAATATGTGGAACAACCTTTCGAAACCTTATAAAACCATTCCTTTCGAAACCTTTGGGTTTAACTTTCAGCAGAACAAAAGGGTCTTAAAACAACTAAGTAAAAAACACTCTTTCGGAAGCAATTTCTTAAGTAAAGAAGTGGATGGTGTCGAAACCAATCCCTCCGAAAGCATTGGAGAAGCGGCTAAGATTTTAAAACAAAGCAACCTTTCGAAAGCATTGGTTCGAAAGGTACGAAGCGACAACAAGGGATTTCGACCCCTTCGAAAGCTTCTTTATAAAACAAAAGGCTCAAGCTCTTTCGAAACTATTCTTTAAAACCATTTGATCAATTCGAAAGTTATCTAAGTTGAAAGCATTCTTTTCGAAAGCAAAACATGCACATTTCCTTTAAAAGCAAAATAAGGCTTCGACCCCTTCGAAACCCTTTTTATTGATTCAATACCTTTCGCCCATGTCCAATCTCTACATACCAAGGCTTTGATACCATGTGTATTGGTTTCGATGGAGATGGAGGCGGAAGTACTTGAACGAAAGTTAGGTATCGAAATTGGCAAAAAATAGCAAAAGAAAAGTAAAACTGATTTTTAACTTTAAAAAGCAATTCTTTTCAACTAACCTGCTTTGTGTGTCAACTTACAATTGGTTGCTAATTTCTTTTCTAAAACCTTTTCTAAAGGTACTGCTGAATTTTTAGAGATAAACAATTTAAATTATTTACAAAATGCCCCTTCTCCTTTTATAAACATATAAAACATTTAATCTCATATCTTAAATAATTTTATATACTTATTAAAACACTTAGAAAAAATCTACAAATTTTCATAAATCATTTTTAATATGTTTTCTAACATATATTAATTTCCGACCCAAAAACAATATACATTAGCCGTAATTAATTTTAAACCCAGTTAACCATTTTCTTCACTAGAAAAATAAAAATAAATCCACATTAATTCAGAAAATTATGAAATTTGAAACCCATCTCTATAATATCATTTCTGATCTTATATTAAAATCGTAAGGCATTTTGATATCATTTAATAGGGTTTTCATATTCAAACTTATCATAATATCCATATGAAATAGTATAAATCATTAACAAACACACACACACATCCATTTTTAACAATCAAAACATGGCAAAACATTTGCAAAAATGATTCGAATCTCAATCTAAATCGAAAACATAAAAAACTTGAGATGTAACCTATTATTCACCTTAGCTTTCTGATTAAGGAGTTGAGCTTTGATATTCGACAAATTTGATTAGTCTTCATCTTATCTTCTTCTTGTCTTCCCTTAATGGTGGTCGACCTCTCTTTTGTTTGATTTTTGTTTTGAACGTGTAAAATGAACGGGCACGAAGGTTTTAGGGTATTAGAACATGTCTTATTCCTACTTTGTTCTTAATCTATTTGCCTTACCTATTTCATTTTAGTTTCTCTTAGTTCATTGTTTTAAATTGGCATGGCTACCCCTTATTTACACAAACCTCAATCCTATAAACATTACATTATTTTATTTAATTTAACTAATTAAATGTCCTAAATAATGTTAATTAAAATTAAGGTCGTTATCATATACCTCTGCACATTTAGATTTAAATGGTAAATAAAAGCACATGCTCATTTAGCATTTCATGATTAAAAAATAATAATGGATATGCAGTTTCTTAATTGCTAGTCATATGAAACAATAGTTACTTGATCAATTTATACAAATAAACCAAACAAGACTAATAAACATTTCAAATTGTTTTTCGCCTCATAGTTAATGTAGCTATCAACATCATTATAAGCTAAGAAAATAAAAAATTATCTTAGCTATGTTTTATTTTTGATTGCGTAAAAGTCTGTTTTCATTTTTATAATTTGGATAGCGCCATGAAGTTTTACGTATTTAACGCTGAAAAGACAAATTCGATATCTTTGCATAGTTAATTATTTATAATCGACTTTCAACAAATTTCAATATTTATTTATTATAGGTTGACAGGACTCTTTATTTTATTATTTTTATTTTATATATTTAAAATCTCTGGGTTAGGCCTGTGAAATTTGTCATGCAACGACAACAGTGAAGCATGTAAATTATTTGAGGTAAGGGTGCGACAGTAAGGCGGTATTCCACGGACAATTTACAAAATTTGTTCGTTTCTATTTCGGTTTCGATATAGACGCACAGAATGGATCCGCACAGTCTATCGGAGGCCGAGAGACGACAAATGGAGCAAATCCGGGAGCTCGATCTAGAGGAGCTTCAAATCGAAGAAGTCGACGACGATTTCCATCCTTCTTCTGATGAAGACGAACGCCTTCTTACACGGTTTGGTTTTGTTATTTCCTTTTCCAATTTTATTTAGGTTTTGTGAATAATGAAACTACTATGATATTATGCAGTACTATTTGAAGATATATGCCTTTGAGTTAAATTTATAACCTATTTTGATAACATCGCAATTTTATTTGTACCGCAAAAGTGACATTTAAGGGATGAATAGCTCTTTAGTGAAAAACTGTGAAGTCACATATCATCTAGAGTGAGTTTGATTGATGAGTATGACACACTTGACAATCACAAGCCAGTTTTTTGGTGTGAATTCTACATAGTTGGTTTTTTAAAGTGATATCAGAGTGGACGGTCACCTTCAAAGCTTGAATTTAAAATAACCACCGTAGGCTAGGTTAACATAGGATGGGTAATTTGAGTTATTACACTATTGCAATTATAATGGTGTTCTAACATGCATGAGCGAAGCTTAAATCTTTGGAATTAGCTCAAATTTATTTTACGCATGCAACCAAATAAGAATAATCACTAGAGTTTATAGTCAATTAAAAATTGAATCTGAAACTAAGTAAGCCTAATAAGATCATAAATGGGGTAGAAATATTTTCAAAGCAGACCTACATGAGACTTACCGAAAAAGCGATAAAAAATGAAATAAAAATTTGTTATTTTTTCTATCAGAAAATCAAGACAAAGTATCATAAAGATCGAATAACATGAAAAGCCAAAGAACATTCAAAAGCACCATCTCAAAAGCAAAAAATAACTGCTGCCTCTCAACAAACAACAATTGAAAAACTTATTTCTTTTTTTTTTATATTATAAAAAAGCTTATTTCTTAAATCATGTAAAATAATTGTTTGATTACAATAATTTGTTAAATAAATAAGTAGAAGATAAGAAAAAAAAATATAAACCCTCATTTTCCAAACCTAAGTTGAAATAATCTTTACAGAGATGCATAAAAGTGAATGCAATAGCCAAATGTATTTGAATTGATGTTTTGAACACATCTTTGATTTTATGTTTAACTCTCTTTTACGCGGTCAGAATGTTGATGTTCCTTATCTTATAGTAGCTTCTTTTCTGTCAACTTGAAGTCACTTCTATAACAAATGGTCTAAATGAACTGTAATATAATGGCCAATCACGTACTTTTGGACTGTACATGCCTCTTGATTAGTGTTTTCACTTCCAACATGCAGTTTGCACAAATGCACAAAACTACCTTGTAATATTGCTTTATAGAATATAAACATATAACCAACAAGTTTTCAAAGCTCAAATTTTAGACGAAATCTTGGATTGACATCTCGGGTTGAGATATTAAGATCTTGATCTCGGATGAGGTGGGTGTGTAATAAGATAGTTAAGGCGCAAAAAGACAGCAAGCTTATGCCTTGGGCTTTTTTGCACTTTAAGCCTTTCTATGCGCCTTTTATACGACTTTGCGCTTTTTCTGCTTTAGAAAAACCACTATAAATTAACATTAAAAATGATAATTTTAGTGTTACAACATGTTCGTAAACAATTTTTTGCAATATGAACGAAGTAGCTACTATATACAAAGTCACAAATGATAACCTTGGCCAGAACGATGTCAAATTCAAGTGTACTGTAACAGCCCAAAATTTTTAAACGAAATTTTTTTTTAAAAATTTTACAATTTCGAAATATTGATTTAAATATAACGTGTAGTAATTTGTGTGAAACGAAAAATTTAAACTTTACATTTCGTTACGTATATTTATGTCCGTTCTTAACTTTACATTAGAATCAAATTTTATTAATGATGATAATAGCTATTTTAAATTTGGTTTAAAAAGATACGTTATATTTTAAGAAACCGTTAACATTTTTTTTATTTATTAAATAAAAGAAACAAGTAACAAATTGTACGTTACTTCGGGCGTTACACTGTATGTGCATTGTTCCATTGTCCATTAATTTCAGCTGTATATTTCAGTTTGAAAATGTCAAGTCTTGCCTTACCTTGCCGTGAGAAATAGTCCACTTACCCCTTTACCTCCCTTACGTTTCGTTCAACATTTATTTTTGCCTTAAATTCCTCTAACTGATTAAAGCTTTACTTTTCACCTTCTCTCAAAAATTATAAGCAGCATGTCCTTTTCCTTTTTCGTTCAAAAGTAAGAAAAAAATTATCCTATTCTACAAATCTCTGGAAATCTCGTGAGTCTTTACAAAAGGTAGTGGACACGTCCTTTTCTTTTCATTTATCTTCAAATTCTTGTTGTACCTTGTTTTTATTCAGCTGAACCATGTTTTGTCACCTCCTACCCATTTTTCCTGCCATGACAATTCGCCAACTCCACGTGCCAAGCCCTGTGCGTGAGCATGAAAATGATACAAACTGGTTTTGTCATTTTGGTATTTTGATATTGAGTATATTTTAGCCTGAGTATCAGTTGGACTTCATCTTCACGGAGCTAGGACTACTGGAGATCATCCTTATCCAGCTACTATCTGGTTTTATCTGTTCAGTCTGTTGTTCTATTTAAGCTCTTGCATTAGTAGACTTCTATGTCTTGAGACTTCTGTTGTACTCTATTCCTCCTGTTGTATCTTATGTAACTTTGTTATATTTATATAGTAGCTTCATGAACTACTATCTCTTTTACTTCCGCTGCATTATTTTACTCTGTGTCTGTGATCTGTGCTTATATTTATTTACTGTATATTCTGAGATTTGCCAAATTTTAATTACAACGCGGTATTTTGAGCAATTCAACTCCGGCATGAGTGTCTACCTATACACTTATAATGGATGCGAATGGTTGAAAATATCGGGTCGTTACAGTTGGTCGGTCGTGGTAGCGGCTGAGGTCTCAGCAGGGGTTGTGGTGACGTCTGGGGTTCGGCCTGGTCTCGCGGTGGTGGCTGGTGGCGAATAGGATAGGTCGTGGTGGCAGGCGCGGGGTGATGTGGCGGTTCTCGTCACGGCGGAGTATGGGTTCAGGGGTTCTCGGTGAATGGGATAGGTGGCGTGATGGTTCGTATGGCGGAGCTCGGCATGGGTTGGAGACGTGGGGATCTCGGCCTGGCGTGGGTGTCTGGGCGTGATGGTGGCTACAGTGGGTCGCCTGGGTGGTAGGCTGGTCACGTGGTGGGTGGTGATCTGGTGGGGCTGGTCTCGGCCATGAGTCCGTGGTGGCGAATTGTCATGGCAGGAAAAATGGGTAGGAGGTGACAAAACATGGTTCAGCTGAATAAAAACAAGGTACAACAAGAATTTGAAGATAAAAGAAAAGAAAAGGACGTGTCCACTACCTTTTGTAAAGACTCACGAGATTTCCAGAGATTTGCAGAATATGATAATTTTTTTCTTACTTTTGAACGAAAAAGGAAAAGGACAGGCTGCTTATAATTTTTGAGAGAAGGTGAAAAGTAAAGCTTTAATCAGTTAGAGGAATTTAAGGCAAAAATAAATGTTGAACGAAACGTAAGGGAGGTAAAGGCGTAAGTGGACTGTTTCTCACGGCAAGGTAAGGCAAGACTTGACATTTTCAAACTGAAATATACAGCTGAAATTAATGGACAATGGAACAATGCACATACAGTGTAACGCCCGAAGTAACGTACAATTTGTTACTTGTTTCTTTTATTTAATAAATTAAAAAAATGTTAACGGTTTCTTAAAATATAACGTATCTTTTTAAACCAAATTTAAAATAGCTATTATCATCATTAATAAAATTTGATTCTAATGTAAAGTTAAAAACGGACATAAATATACGTAACGAAATGTAAAGTTTAAATTTTTCGTTTCACACAAATTACTACACGTTATATTTAAATCAATATTTCGAAATTGTAAAATTTTAAAAAAAAAATTTCGTTTAAAAATTTTGGGCTGTTACACTCTTCCCCACTCAAAGCTTTTCGTCCTCGAAAAGGAACAAAGAAGGAAAAACAAAGAAAAATAAGACAGAATAGCAAAAGTACCCGAAATAAACAATTCCGGATTCGAAGCACGAATACTCTCCTCCGTCTCCCAGGTGCAATCTTAGAGTTGGTTTTTATTGTGCTTTTGGTTTGAATCCAGTTGACGCATCCGCTAACGATTGATCGTGCTATCCGCGTGCTTTCGATTTACATCGTATTTCTTTTTCCGAATCTCCAGCTCCGTAGAGGTGAGTAAATCTCACACGAATATTCATACTTATATGATTGTGAAACGACCGCAACTGAATGTGTAGAAATAAATAAATAAATAAATAAATGATGTTATAACTACCTGTGATTTATTTGTAGTTGATGTCAATTGTTAAAACTGCATGTCGTATCATCTGTTATATTCTGTTCTTATTTTACTGTTATTCCATTCTGTTAATCACACTGCAAGTTCCCTGTAGAATAGAATCACTATGGGTTGAAATGATACATACCCGAACGGACTTTAGAATAAGGGAAGGTCGTTATGGGCTGAAATGATAGGCCTGAACGATTTTCAATTAAATTTTATTTACTTGGGATTGCGGGTTTGAAATGATAAAACCCGGATTTTTCTTTGTAAATTACGGATTGAAATGATATAGTATCCGTATCACTTGAATTAGGCTAGAAAATATTATACAGACCCGTGGTTATTTTTCTGTATTTTCTGGATACTTTTAAAATAATTTAAATATTGTAATAATATTAAATTGATTTAAATCGAATTTTTAAGTGATTTATTTAGAATGGCGGTCGTGGTAGCGGCTGAGGTCTCAGCAGGGGTTGTGGTGACGTCTGGGGTTCGGCCTGGTCTCGCGGTGGTGGCTGGTGGCGAATAGGATAGGTCGTGGTGGCAGGCGCGGGGTGATGTGGCGGTTCTCGTCACGGCGGAGTATGGGTTCAGGGGTTCTCGGTGAATGGGATAGGTGGCGTGATGGTTCGTATGGCGGAGCTCGGCATGGGTTGGAGACGTGGGGATCTCGGCCTGGCGTGGGTGTCTGGGCGTGATGGTGGCTGCAGTGGGTCGCCTGGGTGGTAGGCTGGTCACGTGGTGGGTGGTGATCTGGTGGGGCTGGTCTCGGCCATGAGTCCGTGGTGGCGAATTGTCATGGCAGGAAAAATGGGTAGGAGGTGACAAAACATGGTTCAGCTGAATAAAAACAAGGTACAACAAGAATTTGAAGATAAATGAAAAGAAAAGGACGTGTCCACTACCTTTTGTAAAGACTCACGAGATTTCCAGAGATTTGCAGAATAGGATAATTTTTTTCTTACTTTTGAACGAAAAAGGAAAAGGACAGGCTGCTTATAATTTTTGAGAGGTGAAAAGTAAAAGCTTTAATCAGTTAGAGGAATTTAAGGCAAAAATAAATGTTGAACGAAACGTAAGGGAGGTAAAGGGGTAAGTGGACTGTTTCTCACGGCAAGGTAAGGCAAAACTTGATATTTTCAAACTGAAATATACAGCTGAAATTAATGGACAATGGAACAATGCACATACAGTGTAACGCCCGAAGTAACGTACAATTTGTTACTTGTTTCTTTTATTTAATAAATTAAAAAAATGTTAACGGTTTCTTAAAATATAACGTATCTTTTTAAACCAAATTTAAAATAGCTATTATCATCATTAATAAAATTTGATTCTAATGTAAAGTTAAGAACGGACATAAATATACGTAACGAAATGTAAAGTTTAAAATTTTCGTTTCACACAAATTACTACACGTTATATTTAAATCAATATTTCGAAATTGTAATTTTTTTTTAAAAAATTTCGTTTAAAAATTTTGGGCTGTTACATGTACAATACCGAAAACATAAAATTTACAATAAAAAGCTAGAATCATAAAGATGTTCAAGTTTAAGTGTTTAACGCAACACTTGAAATTTAATTCAACTTCCAATCACTAATATCCAATTTTAATTTAGCTAAGCTTTAAATTCCAAACTAATAATAACTAAAATTATAATTAAATTAACATTACATAAACTTTAAATTAAATTAACAAAACTTTAAATTAAAATGCAAATTAACTAAAATTAAATTAATATTAACTAAATTTTAAATTTTAATTAAATTACAATTAACCAAACTTCAAACTAAAATTAGTTAAACTTTAAATTCAAATCAAATAAATTAAAATCAAAATTAAATTAACGTCAACTAAACTTTAAATTAAAATTAATTAAACTTCAAATTAAATTTAAAATTAAACTAATTATTTTTAATCACTAACTTAAGTTTAACTTAATTTAAAAGTTTAAGTAACTTAACTTAACGTAAATTTAACTTTTAAACACTGATTACTTTAAGATACTTAATATTACTTAACTTAGTTAAATGCATAAGAAACAATATTCGAGTTGAGAAGACGAAGCAAAGGAAGATACAAACGTGACATCGAAGCTGGATAGGAGTTTGGTACGTGGCGGCTTTGAGTAGAGGTTGCTGCGGTGGCGACACGGCTTGGAGCAGAGTTTGCGACGACGTTGGGCATGAGTTTTTTTACTGCATCCGAAATTAAAATCATATAGGTTTCGACTTAATTTAGGATTGAGAATGAGTTTGAAATTAACTGGACCGGAGGAAGTACTCATTTTCGAACCCATGAACCAAACCCTAGTTGAGGCGTGCTTTTTAGGCATCTCGGGGTTTCGTCACCTTAGCAAAAGACGTGCTTTTTGGGTGGCTTGAATAGCTTGAGCGTCTCAAGTTTCAAAAAAGCGCAACTGCCATGCTTGGGCATTCTTGCGCCTTAGGCGCACCTAGGTGAATGCCTTAGTAATACTGGTGTGTAAAAATTAAAAATCGTGTTTGAAATCTTCTCTCATCCAAGCATGAGAAGTAGATCTCGAGTGAGATCTAGGTGAGATGAAGGAGATTTATAACTCTAATAGCTAAACAGTAAAATAATGCGATATATCTCGTATATCAAGTGTCCCAGAGAAACTTATTTAATAAACAAACAAAAAGTTGATCACACTTTAGTAGGTAGCATAATTACATTGAGTATATTTAATAAACCATTAAATCCTTAAATGTCTAGTCGGAGAACAATTTTCTTTTGAGATTTACTCGATAATGCCTAGAAAACATATGGAAAATGAGTTAGAAATATTATGTAATAATGCACGGTACATAAGATCTTTGTACACAAAGCGTGGCATCATTGATTAAATGTTTCTAAGGATGAACATTTCAAGTATAAAATTCTTTATGTACGAGTAATCTAGAAATTAAGTATATCCGCTAACCAAAAATCTTGAATAAAATTGTATATGTTATTCTCAATTTTAGAATACTAGTTTTTTGGTTGCCATTATATTTATGTATGAGTAATGTAATGTTTGTCCTTTAATTTTCTATCTTCAAAGATTAACAATTTTATTTTCATATGATTAGATTTCAACCACTTTTGAGAAGTGCATCTTATATATTGACAGTGAGAAGAATGAATTTCATGTTAACGTTCCATGATTAAACATATGTACTAGATTTTTTTATTATCGATTATATTGTGTGATTTATTAGTATATATGTAACTTATATTGTGTGATTAAAAAGTTTCCTTTGAATTAACTAAAATAGGTATATGGCTAATCTTATACATCAAAGTTTATGATTTGGAAAACGATATCATAACTTGAACTTCAAATTAAAGAATCACGAAAAGTGTTAAATTAGTGCAGAGATCAAATGGTAACTTATTGACTTTTTTATTTGATAACATGCATATATGTATGTATGTATATATATATATATGTATATATATTAAAGCAACCAACAAAAATCGATGATGTCACTCCACGATATCGGTGCCAAAGCTCATATTATACTTTCTAATAGCTAAAATAGAATCTAACAATTTCATAAATCACTTGAAATATATTGACGATGAATAATCAAGGAGTTAAGTTTAGGAAGATTGCTCCAACATTGAAGAACTTGCATTATAGTTTGTAATAAAAAAAGTGAAAATAAAATTTGTCACGTCTTATTTTTTATATTAAATTATCATCGAAATAGAAATCAATTTAAATTAACCAATGACGGAACCAATAAAAAAAGCGATATAAAGTAAAATAAAAACCTACATTTTTTCGTCACAAAACCAAAGCAAAACTATCGTGGAAGATCAAATAATATAAATTCAAAGAACAATAAGATAATAATAATAACTAATGCAAAGATCGATTGTTCTACCTTCAGGAAAATAATAGTTGACAATTTTATTTTTGAACATATATAAAAGATGGTTGTCAAATTCTAAGAATTTGTTGAATAAAACAAGAAATGACTAAGGTTGCATTTGATTGTTGAATGCTGAAATTTGATTGTTGATTATTGAATTCCGATTGCTGAATTTATTGTTTGTTTAAATTTTTGAAAGTTATAACTAGTAACCATGGTTGTCAATATAAATTTATGTTTGGACAATATCACCCTGATTTCCTAGTATAATTTTTATGTTTTATAAATCGTCAAATCAAATGTCAATTTCTCAACATTATTATTGATTGAAGTCTCATAAGAAAATTATAATTTTTTATATTAAAGTTACCAAAAACGGTAAACAAAATGAATGATTTTATTTCTTAATCTAGCGCAAATAACAATCAAAACCTTCGAGTATTTGATTACCCATGGATCCAAATAAATAATTACTACTTATTCGCAGTTTGATCATGTAAAATTATCACAAAAGCTTATGCTTATGATCATCTTTTCCATCTACATCATATTTGTTTTATAGGTAAATGAAATTATTTGAAATTTATTTCAAAATTATGATGGAAATACAAACTATCGCTCGATGTAAGACCTGAATGAATCTATTATGTGGCTAATGAGGTGTTTGATTTGTATTATCCTTGTACATATTTGACTATAATATTATAATGTTTGTTATTAAAAAACTCATCATAAAAAAACTACTATCAAATAATAGTTAGTCTCTAACCCCATAAACTTATTAATATTATCATCCTTTACTTTGTCTAATTCAACCAATAAGGTTGAATGTCTTGAAGCTTTGCCAATTGAAACAAATAGAATAGATGTACGTTTTTAGAACTTGCAAATCCTACTGAATCTCGAAACAACTTCGAAGATAGCTATGTGCGGTGCTAAGTTCACTTCTCATTATTCTTTCACTAATACCATTGTAATTTATAACGTATATTTACAATTTCACTCTTCATAATACCACAATTATATTGTTTTTCACTTAATAATTAATCATCGTACAATGAAACACAATCATGACAACTGAAATTCAACGACAAATTTCCACCCAATAGTAGCATCTTAGAGATGAAATTCAACATTGCTGCCGGTCAGTAATCCTAGCTAAATTTTCTTAAAAACAATTTCAGAAAAATAGTTTTATCTAGATATTCATTAACAACAACATTTTTGAAAACTAGTCTTTTTATATATAAAAAACTAGAATCTTTTCAAACACAATTCTAGAATTTTTGATTTTCATAAAATTTGAAATAATGTACATTTTTTTCCTTTTACATAATTACATATATTGAGAAATTTTTTGAACAACCTTCTCATGACATGACTCGTCAACAATTGAGTGATCTGTTTATTTTTTGTCAGATGTATAACTTTTGAAACTAGGGAGTAATATGAATTCACTTTGTTCTACTGTTTCTTTGAAGAATATTACATGTGTGTATATATATATATAGTGATTAAATATGCTTGTTCATGGTCCAAAGTATCTCTAATGGTAATGTGAAGCATAGTTGATAGTTTTTTTGTATTTTCATACTTGATATTACTATTAGGAAAGCAAGGTGCCTTTAGCAGCATACTATAGCTAAAATATATTTTAAAAGGAGAAAAGATGAAAATCCTAATAGTAAACATAAAAAATTAAGTTAGTTGAGACAATACGTATAGAAGAGATAACTTGTGATAATTTTAATGATATCGATTTCTCAAATTCATGCAACCATCTCTTTACTTAGTAAAAGGGAAAATTGTATAGTTCTGTTGAAAAATCGTTCGATGTATTTGCCTAGACCCTGCCTAGATGCTAAGCGAGGCTTACCACTTTGGCCAGTTTAGGTAAGGTTTACCGCCCCATTTAAGTATCTAAATCGGTATTTAGGCATTTCTTAGGTACCACAGTAGATTTGATGCCTTGGATAAACATCTATCTAGATGTTTATTTTAGGTCGTTTTTGTCTCCATAACTACTCCCAATCCTTTCCAAACCACAAACGTCTAATTTAGGTCAATTAATACTAAACTAAATACTAACTTTTTTAATCCAAAATATGTAGTTTATCGAAATGTCTAACTTCAATTAATCAATCACCGATTAGTCACCACTTAAACGATTAATTCATAGTCTATACTTGCCTCTTAGCGTTTGTTTAGCAATTTCTACAATCTTGGTGTGATGTTAATTTTGGAAGAAAATATGAGTTTTTAATCAGAAGTTCAATAAACATAAACCATTGCTGAATATGATAGTTGATCACATGGAGATTATTCTGAATAATTGTTTAAACCAAAAATGATATTTGGTTCTTATTTCCCTATTTTCTGATCCAAAACTCCATTCAGAAGCATTAAAACGAAAACAAACTGTGCCCAAGGAAAACATACAGAAACCATAAAACTTATTTGATTTTTTAAATCTATTATTGAAGACAATACAAGGTTATTTATAGCTATACGCGATATATTTTGAAGTCTTTTAACGTTGCATATGAAGTTGCTCGAAATCTTATTTGAGATGGCACCAAATCGTGTGATATCTCTGAATAAAGTTAAAAAAGCGCTACACCTCCATCGATTTGAACTAAGATTTTGAACTTGTCTTAGATAATATTCTTTTAATATCTTTTTTCTATGATTAAAACGTTCAAATTCATTATTATTTGATGGCAAATTTGTCTACTTGGAGTATGTCGATTTTGTAGCAAATGTTACATGGGCTGAACTGCAGCGGAAACCTTTTTTTGGGCTTTAATAGCCTTTCAATCCAACGATCTCGCTTCTAGCTGTAATCTATGCGTATATATAAATCTACCATATAATATTTTGTACAACCAAAACATTTTAGAAGTATTATTATAGTGCAATATATCCCATTTATCAATATTATATATAGACACGATACTAATCTATTTAATTGATAGGCGAGTGAAGTCGTAAAAATTGTTACCATCTATTCGATGTCAATATGCTAAGCCAACATGAAAGTATATTTTAGAAGTGTGATGGTTTGTGAAGTCCTATATTGCCTTGAATAAGATAGGTTGATTAGTATATAACCCATCAATCATTTTTCATTCATTAACTAGTTGTATGGGTGAGTTTTACTTAGGTTGCTACAAATATAGTAGTTCAAAATCCGTGTGCCCTTTTATAATTCCCTTCCTCACTTTAGTATTGGGATTCAAAGTTCATGATGTGTGAAGCTGGGTAAAAGAATTGCATTTAAATAATATTTATATGCTTTTTATGTGATAATACAATTCATTCTTAAAATATCTGTGTCCATGAATCCAAAAGTGGTGCAAATGACGGGGCTGCAGGGTTACAAGGCGGCTTTACTTTCAATACATGTTTGGCTTCTTTGCATACATATCTGGGTGGTAATACAATGTTTTATATGTTTTTTATACGAAATCCATGAATTTACAAGTTGTTGCCTTTTAACGATCTGTTTGCTGCAGAGGTCGAGGATACACATGGTAGGATAGCGTTTTTGGATGGAGGTGCTATATTAAACTTGCCTATGTTTTATCTTGAAGGTAAAACCATGTTTTGTGTAGCTTTTTGTAAATTCTATACATGTACATATATACATACATGTGTATGTGTCTCTCTACACGCACATAAAGCTAGGATCAATGACCCCATTTATCTAGTACTATTTTGTAGCCCCTTGATATCAGCCACAAGTTTCTATTTAGATATTTGTTTTTGTGGCTGATATCAAGGGGCTACAAATGGTGTTAAATAAAGGAGGCCGTTGATCACAGGTCATATATATATATATATATATATATATATATATATATATATATCAGCGCTCAACAACACCTTCATTTTGCAGCATCCCTCATGGCCTCATGATTTCCAACACAGTGGAAGGCGAGAGGAAGTACTATTATTTAAATGAGGATGAGGATGTGTGGTGGAAATCAGGGGGCTAGAAAGGGTGCTGCAAAATGAGGTGCTGTAGAGCCCTGCTCAGAAACACACACACACTCAGTTCCTCCTATTTCAACCACATGGCAATTTTTTCGCTCCTATTGTTAAGGTTGAGTATACCTATTATGATTATGGCTTATGAAATCCAGCGATAGTTAATTATGACCTTTCCAGAATTGTATTTTTGTAAGCTTTTGCGCTAGGTTGTATCAAAAGCATATTCAGAATCATACCTGAAACTATGAAAATTTACTTGTGCATGTAAAATAAAATAAGGTGAACAGAAAATTCCAGCCTTAATTAATTCCACAAATTTCATTTCACTATGTCATTGTCTAATATATACAATATTCGAATGCCAATATAAGCAGGAGTTGTTTTGTTTCCTGAAGCAATTCTTCCTCTAAGAGTGATTCAACCAAGATTCATAGTTGCTGTTGAAAAAGCTCTACAACAAGTAAATGCTCCATGCATTATAGGTGTGGTACGTTGAATTCTATATTATCCATCCCATGTTTATCATGGTTTATTGATTATTTTGTCATCGTTTTACTCTACGCCACCATACTTCACATTTATGCCATCATAATCTGATTTGTATATGCTAGTGATTTGGAACGTTGATTTGGATGATTTGGAACGTTGATTCCAATGATTTTGAACATTGATTTCTACGATTTGAAAGCGTGTTTCATGAATTTGATTTTCAACTACTTGTGAACTATAAAAGAAACTCATTAGTTAAAAAATAAATTGAAACTTGGATGCAAGCCAATATATTTCAATGGTATGCAATTCTGTTTAGCTTCGGTTGTTATAACTTATATGTGGTTTTGATGGAACATTAGCGAAATGTTTATTTGTTGCCAGAATGTTTCTACTCATGGTAAGTGCGCGTGTGCACATGTGTGCACATGCGTGTGTGCGTGTGTTTATAGAGAGTGTTCCCAAAAAAGGCTAGAGGTTCTGCCATTAAGATTATTAAGCGATTTGATTAATATGAAGTTCTTAATAAGCCAGAGGTTCTGCCATTAACGTTTTATGTTCACAATCACACTCCATGTACCACTCCAAACCACTTGGGCAGTAGCTTTGGTTTCACTTTGTGCAAGAAACATGATACTCTAAGCCTCTATGCATTTCATTTGTTCTTTTCACGGAGTGTTTTTTTCTTGGTGAAAATTTGCGGTTTTCTGCACCTTAATCGTGAAGTTGTGTTTATTGATGAAATTATTGAGTATGTGCTAATTTTTTAATATTAACATGAGAGATTCCTATGTTAGTTGAAGCAGCAAGTAACTCATGTATTTGCTCGCTTTTTTTTTTTCAAAAGAATTCTGATGTTTTATTTCAATTCAGGTTCAGGTTCAATGGTATAATGATGATGGAAGGACACACTTTGCTGCAACTGGCACATCTGCAGAGGTTTGCATCAGTTATATTACTTGCTAGTCTTTGTTTGTTCACACGATGTTCTTCACACAGGCCTGCTTATTCTCATAATATTTTATCTTTGAAAAGCTTTTCCATAAATATTAGTTTTTCCGCACAAGTGCTTATTGCACAAATTGAAAAGCAGCTAGAGACGTTGAAAGGCTAGAACTGCAACTCCAAAGAAAAGCCTGTGCAAACTTTGTTTAATTGTTATCCATGCTGTACGGGTCTTTTTCTCGCTTAATTGGAGAAGTCAACAGGGTCTGTTAAAGAATTGTTTATATTTTATCAAGTGGATTGATGGAGTGGAGTCTCTTACTTGACTCAATTTTATTTGATTCTCATATTTTTACATAGGAGCATCATATAGTGTGGGGGATGAATTTTTCATATTGATTTTGCTATTTGTAAAATATTTTTTCCCACTACAACTGGACGTCACAACTGCACATTTTGACACATGCACATTTGCGCACAAATGCACACAATCTAGCACATTATAACGCACATACGTATATCCTTTCTTCGCTCGGCTTTTCTACGTGAAATTCTTAAATTCAATCAAACTGATTGATAAAAAGATTTATCAATTGCTAGAAGGACGAGAAGTAATTCCGTCCGTTTGAAGCCCATAAAATAGAAATACATAGAACAAAACCGAAAAATAATAGAAAAAGAAATTATCTCCTACATACTCTTCTCACATAATTCTTTGACATGCTTATCAGCACCACTGCCCAGTAGTTAGACACTTCAACTTTGGTGCGAGATGTCACAGGTTCGAAACTTGCATAGCGTGATTCGAACCGCTAGACATATGTAGACATGTAGTATGTTGCATACTATCTAAGACTTGTAGTACTAATATGTACTGTCATAAGCACCCAATTTCACAAAAAAAAAAAATCTTTGACGTGCTTCCCGAATTTCTCTCTAAATCTTTTTTTAAAATTTCGCGAAACTTTTTTTTTGAGACTTTTAACATATAGGGGAAAATTGAAATATTTGTTGTTTTTTGAATCTATTTCAGATCATAAAAATTTCATAAGCACCCAATTTCACAAAAAAAAATAAAATTCTTTGACGTGCTTCCCGAATTTCTCTCTAAATCTTTTTTTAAAATTTCTTGAAACTTTTTTTTTTGAGACTTTTAACATATAGGGGGAAATTGAAATATTTGTTGTTTTTTGAATCTATTTCAGATCATAAAAATTCAATTATCTTCAAACAGATAATCAATTTTGAATACAGAGAAACTCAATTTGAAAAAAGTTTGAAACAACAAAAAATTCAAAGAATTAATAGCTGGTAAATTTATCAAACGATCATAATTTTGAAAAAATAAAAGACAACTATATTTTCATTAACAAAATCGAACCTTTGCAGAAGAATAAAGCTTTAAAACCTATTATTAAAATTAAATCAATATTTGTCAAATTTTTAACAAAATCTCAAAGCTTTAGGAAAAATAATCAGCTTTTATCACAAAAAATGAAAATATTTTTTTTTTGTGTGCAAAATGTCCTTATTTCCGGAACAAAATAAAGGTTTATTAGAAAAAAATAAAAAAAAAGATCCCAAGTTTCCAGAATAGTTGAAAAAAATTAATAGACTTTTAATTTAATATATATTTTTACATTTTAATAATTTACGAAAGTTGTCAGTGGGTGGTTCCATAGCGCAGTGGTAAAACTAATATAAGAAAATAACATCTTTGTTTAGGTGTGTTGAGCTTAACTCAATTTTCAGCTTTATCTATTACAAACAGCAATCACGTCTTAACTTAGTTTTTAACAAAATCTCAAAGCTTTAGGAAAAATAATCAGCTTTTATCACAGAAAATGAATTTTTTTTTGTGTGCAAAATGTCCTTATTTCCGGAACAAAATAAAGGTTTATTAGAAAAAAATAAAAAAAAAGATCCCAAGTTTCCAGAATAGTTGAAAAAAATTAATAGACTTTTAATTTAATATATATTTTTACATTTTAATAATTTACGAAAGTTGTCAGTGGGTGGTTCCATAGCGCAGTGGTAAAACTAATATAAGAAAATAACATCTTTGTTTAGGTGTGTTGAGCTTAACTCAATTTTCAGCTTTATCTATTACAAACAGCAATCACGTCTTAACTTAGTTTTTAACAAAATTAAACTTAACATACATGTTTTCTCATCAAAGTGGTTGGTGAAAATAACAGTGTTCAGTTATGTGTTTGAAATTTTAACTCTGTCATTTTTCTTTGGTAGAGATGTATTTCTACGTACATATGTATTGATAGGTACATGTGTATATAAGTACTGTCGAACATGTACAATTTGTCAATAGGGTTTAATAATAAAATAACTATATTGCTAAAATGGATTTGAAAACAACTTTTTCATCCCTTTTTTTTAACATAATATCAAAGTAGTCAATAGTAAATAGTGTAAGGCTTGCGCTATTTGTTCCTTTTTGCATTTTTTTTACAACTAATCATTTTCTCACTTCTGGTTGAAATGCATCAGCTTTCCTACTTCGCTTCAACGCCATTGCTTCCAATAGCTCATTCCTCACTTCTGGTGGGCATTTGGGGGCAAGGTTTTGCATTTCGAAACCCTCTGATTTGATGCTCTTTGGCTCTGGTTTAGTCACCGTTAAACAATACATAGAAGTCACGACACTGGGGGTTTTCTCATCCGCTAGAAAGTTAAACTTCCAACCGATATCATCTCTTCGATTTCTTGGGTTGGCAGATGAAGAACTCGTTGAAATGGGTATGTTTGAGTTCGACATAATCTGTAGCAAAAGATGAAGAAAAACAAAACATTATAAAAATAAACTATACATAAACATTTAATTGCATAATGCTACTATATTGCACATGTACAGAATTTTTTACTGCATAGTTTAACTCAAATATCATAGATAACATTCATCCAAACTAATTTAAAACCAATGTGAACACTTACAACTTATTAATTTACTGAAAGTGAAATCAGGAAAATAAAATAACGAAGCTGATTAAAGTAAACACTAAAGACTTGTGGGTTGTTCAGCAAAATAATTTGCTTCTTCAATTAGCAGCAAATATAAATTACTAAAGAAACAACACTAAATTTGATGGAAATTCACTATTCAACCTTCATTGCTAGTGTTACTAGAAAGTAGAAACTATATCTTAGCCATAGCTCAAAATAAGAGAAAAAAAGAAGGAAAAAATATCTCCAGAATCAATACTAAATAATGGTAGATGGTTCAAATTTGAGAAGAAAGGGTAACCAAAAACAAAAATCAATTACCTATACTATCAAGATTTGTTTTCCTTTTGGATGGTTTAGAATTGTTAAACCAAGATAAACGTTATCAAAGCGCGGGCAAGGGTCATATGTAGCGCAATATTTTACTTATAATAGCGCTATTTTACTTATAATAGCGCAAGGGTCATATGTAGCGCAAAATAGCGCTATTTTGCGCTACATATGACCCTTGCGTTGTTATAAGTAAAATATCTCAGGGCAAGCAAGAAATCATATATTTTGAATACAAAATCTTGCAGTCAATACATATGACCCTTGCGCTATTATATTTTCGCCTTATAAACATTGATATAAACCCTAATATTATGTATACATACAAGTACAACATATCCAAACCTGACCCAATTATATCCCCTAAATAACATTACCTATCTAAAAGTTAGGATGCAAAATTTATTGCCTTGGGGAAAAAAGAGGCTCGAAACTAATCACCTTAGGAAAAAAAATTAGAACTCAATTCAAATTTCCTTTGATTCATGTTGAATGCAATGACACGGAGATATGTAAACGTCGTAAAAGGTTGAGGCTCGATGATCAACTAAGGTACATTTTATTTATGTTTTTAGAAGCTATTTGATCGTTCGAGGATTTTTTTTATTTGCTTCAAATTGGTACGTTTGGTTCTTTTTATATACTTACAGTACCCTATTTGTTGAAAAAAGGATACTGTTTTACTCTTTTCAGTGGCCTTAGAGTAGAACATCGGCTTGACAATGCTAATGTGCTCCGTTGGTGTCAATGCTTTCTTCATGATAACTTTGAACCAGAAAAAAATGAATGCAATTCAAACACTCTGGTCATAACCTTTAACCACTGTATAAATATACAGAGGGATTCACTAGACTTATCTTCATATTGCACTTCACCCACCTTTTTTTAATAATTTTGTTACATAATCTTGACTAAAACCTAAATTTATGTGTATTTGTTCCAAATTATTGCTTCTTCTCCATTAAAGTTATGATCATTTTGAAATCTTTAATGTGGTAAGTCAATATCCATCTTCAAAACATCTATTTTGGTCGTTTGTCTGACTTTCAATTAACCAAATTTTTATAGACACCATCATGATACAAAAACATATAATTGAATCTTTGTTTGTTTGTAATTGCATAGAATATTGTAAGAGTGAAGATGAGGTTTATTGGAAGCAGGTGTTGTTGATGCCTCTTCCTATGTTTAGATGTGTATCTATACATATGTGCACATAAGCGCACGTGTGCGTGTGTGTGTGAGCGCACATACCCACACACATGCACAGAACACAATCATTGTGCTATTCTTGCAAAAGATTGTAACTTGTACAAAACATGCATGTTTTTCCATGGAATTGATTCATATTTGAAAATATCAAATCTAAGAAAATACTCAGTAATTTAACTATATCGCTCTAAAAATAATATATTGACTAAACTTAAATTATATAATATCAAAAATGTACATCATCCTGAAGTTCAAAGTCTGCAAAGAGAAAGTACTTTGTTGAACATTTAATGAATTTATTACATAATAGTACTACTTTTTTTAATAACCCACATTATACTTTTTAATTGTAGAGTAAAATATATCTGCTAAATTGAACTGAATTTTTGTGAGCAAACATATTAGGACAAGCTTTGCTTTATAACTGGATTAGTTTAAGAAGATCATGGTTTGAACAACTCCCCAAGGAATTTTTTTTATTGGATTGTATTATGCAGCACTGTGTAATATGGTTAATATATAATTGTTTGAGAAATCAAGTGAGTTAGGATATTTAGTTCAATGAAGATTATACTTTGAATTCTATAAGTTCGTAAAATCATGATAAATTTCACTCTCAAATTGTAATAATTTCAAAATATGCTATTCTAATCTTTATATTTATATAAACCCATCTGAACCGCCCTAATATTTTTCAATGTAAAACCTACAGAATCATTGTAATTTCCTTATAATCGCTAATTTCCTTTTTCTATATAAGTGAACTCCTAGTTGCTATATATAAATAAACATCATAACCATATAATTTTTTAAGTTAAGTCAATTTACGTTTTAGTTAATATCCACTTCTCGGTTGATAATACAGCGGTTGAAAATAATTTTATTATTCATTTTAACAGAATGAACAAGAGAAAATAGTATTTTTTTTATACTTTCTCAATCAAACATAAAAATCATATAGAAGTCCAAGTTCAAAAATCTGATTGATGATAAAGCTGTTTTTGGGAGAAAAATAAATAAAGTATCATTTAAAATGATCGATGTATCACAATTATTGTCGGTCATGAAGACAAGATTGAATAATTAGATAAATATAAGTGTGTGTAAGATGTTAAGAATAAGAGAACGTTATAAGTTATTTAGAGAATTTCACAATGGTTTATTTATTCAAGAATATGAATATCATTTTGAGGATATATCAGAAAATATCAAGGTTCGGAGGGTTATTTGGAAATGTAATGGTTTTCGCAGGATTATATATGATTATCATGAATATGTTGGCTTATTTTGATTGTAGTAAGATTTTTGGTGGCCAAAATGAAATAATAATAATAATAATAATAATAATAATAATCTTTTAAATGCTCAAGTCATGCAAATGGTGAACTTATTTAAAATCTGAATCATTGTTTGCATTTTATGATGCTTAAATATTAGTTATCCCTATCACTTTTGCAGCACTTCTACTATATGCAAGGCCGGTCCAAGGGTATTCAATGCCCTAGTCAAACAATTTTTTTTTGTTTATTTGTGTTGCTTCTTAATGCAACAGAAAACAATACATTTACATGTATGAGACAAAATGTTAATCTTTACAAAATTTAACATCCATCTCAAAATATTGAACAACTAATTCATTTTGGGTACATGTCAAAACAAAAAAAAATAAAGTAAAAAAAGTAAAAATAAAATGTGAACAATAATACCTCAAAATATCAACACGTATTAACAAAAACAACTTCTTCTTGCATTTTTTGAAGCAACCCCATCTATTATATCTTTATAGTTAAGCTCATCTAAACACTCATTTTCAATTGAAATCACAGCTAGCTCACTTAGTCTCTCTTGCGACATAGTAGTCCGAAGATATGTTTTTATCAATTTCAATTCTGAAAAAATTCTGTCCACCTAATAACTTTTCTTCTTCATTAATAAATTTGAAATTGAACTGACTTTTCTTCTTCATTTTCATTGTGTGTAACACTACTACAAAAAAATTTCTTGGCTATCAACCATCATTCACATTCAGTCAAAATCTCAAACCAGAACAAAAAGTTTCCAGTTAATTAGCGGCCTTTATTCATAGAATTTTTTTTGCCATCACTAAAATTAACAGCTATCATTCTCAGTTAACAACCATGGTTATGTTATGCCATAACAGAATATATTGTCAATCATAGAAATATTTTTTTAACAAATTGACCAATGATCATTTATTATTATTCACATTGGTTTGAGCTGAGAACTTTCCAATTTTCGATTTGGGTATACAATTAGAAATTACAATTTCAGGTTTGAGAGGGACTGCAGCAGACAGCTTTGATTTGGGAAAGGCTGCAGTAGTTGAGAATCAACATTTGAGTTGCAAGTTGAGGGGTGATGGAGGTTTTAGTTGCGGTTGTTGCGTTTGAGGAGCCAGCGAGAATTGCGTTGAGATTCTGACTTTTGAGAAATGCATATTCAGCTTTTTTTCTTCTTCTTTTTGTTGCCCCCTGTTCTAATGTTGCTCTAGTCTATTATGTCTCCCAACTCTGCATTGGTCCAGGATTGTCTACTACGAGTATACATCAAAAGTTATAACATGTAAAAAAAAAAGTTAAAAATTCATTGCTTTAAAACAATAGCATGCAAAATATAAAATTTAAAACAACGCCTTCTATACATTATTGGTACAGTGTTCTTGATTCGAAACACCGAAGGCTTCAGTAGTAATTATGCTATATCTATTAACATGTAGCTTCAGTAGTAATTATGCTATATCTATTAACATGTAGCTTCAGTAGTAATTATGCTATATCTATTAATATGTATTAAGGTACACTTATTTCAGTTTTGTTTCATCCTGTCGTGTTTTTTCTCCTCTTTTCAGATACGACAATTCAAGCAACTAGATGATGGCTCCTTAAATGTGGTCACTCGTGGTCAACAGCGTTTTCGCTTGAGACGAAGGTGGACAGATGCTGATGGGGCGGTAATGTTTTAACATTTTCTTTATACAATAGTGAATTGGATATATATACACAAATATATTAATATTTTTGTACAGCCAATGGCCGAAGTACAAATCATTCAAGAAGATACCCCTTTAAGAACTCCAAGAGATGCATTTGGACAACTGGCTTCAGTTAATAACTCCAGAAAAATTAGCAGCTCAGCTAAACAACTTAATTACGAGGAGGCTGAAAATAGCTTAGAATGTATGTCAGGAGAAAACACCGACAGTGATCATTCAGATACATGTATGAGAACATGCACATCATCAAGTAGTTCTCCTAATCAATATAGAAAAACTTATGAAACCTCAAGTAGCGACGAAGAATTAATTCTTGGACGAAGTCAGAAGTTTGATAATTCAGATAAACATAGAGATCAGAAAACAAGAAAGACTGATAAACTTGATTTTGACTCAATAAAATCTTCACCACCAAGTAATCTGTGGAGAGACAGACATACCATCAAGCATGCAAAAATTATGAAAGGTGCTCCAATGGCATTTTGGCCTTGGTGGGTTTACAAAATGTACGATTCATATGCTCTTGCTTCTAGGGCTGCTGGTAATCGTCTTATTCCCTTTATTCCTCCTGTGTCTGATAGAATATCTTTGTTCGTGCTGATGCATCATTTGGGGATTCTAAGCTGAATGTACTGTTGTTTTATATACGTTTTTGGTCTTATGTATACAGATTTTCAAACCTTTTTTCTCAAAAAAATAAAATAAGAATAAAATAAATTAGGGTGGGTCCTGTGCACAAGGTACCATATTTGCATGGGTCTGGTAAAATGATTTCTTTTGCATATAGCCTTCCCTTATAGTGCATATTCTTGGAGGCCATTGCCCAAACATGACACAATCAATGGGAAGCCATTGACCATCCCTTGTTGCTTATTAGAGATAGGTTTGTGCTACTTGTATGTGTTCTTAAGGTGCAGCTGTAAAACAGAAGAAGCTTGGAAACTCGAACATGAAGCATATTTTGAAATGTATATGAGTATGACAACTGAATGTTGTTTCATATTTCCAATAAACTGTTCTGGATCAAGAATCTTATGGTTTGTTTCACTATTAGCAATTAACTGTTCTTATCAAGTCATTGTAAAGCTGACAATTTTTTGTTTGGTTATTAGCAATCTAATCAAATTGCTGAGAATCAATAGTAGTGTTATAATGTGGTCATCCAGATGGAAATTTTCTACCACAGGGTTATTTTGTTATTAGTTGATGCTTGACTATTTCGTGGTAGTCCTTTTGATTTATCTTTACCTTATGGAGCAGATTTGTGGCAGCAGATAATAGGGAGCCCAAAACTGGATGGTTATACCAATAAGCCCGATATTTTGTCATTTTACATTGCAAGCAAACTCCCTGTATCTGAATCTAGAAGGCAGGAACTTTTAGAAATTGATGGAATCTCTTATAGATTACAAAGAGAAATCCAACTCCTCAAGAGTTTTAATCTTATACGTTGTAAGCTTTGCCAGGTAAGCAATGTCCATGAACATTGGTGGTCATTGTTTTTTGTACTACACTTCTACATATTAAAAAAAGGTAGAATATCCCTACACATGTACATGCATACGCAAAAAAAAAACCTAAATCAGTTATTTTCTTGGAATCATTATTATTCTTCGGATACTTCGTTATATTGCTTGCCGTGACTGGTTTGATGCATTTGATAAAATCTGGATATTATTTGTTAGCTTAAGGAACATTTGGAGAATATGGGAAGTACAAACAGTATAAGTAGAGCTTTCACATTTTCTCTACATTTTAGAAGTTCAGGACCTATCGACTTTTTTTTCTTTATCCATCAATTCTGTATAATATGACTCAGTAATGTTTGACTGTGATTTTCTTGCACCTTCTGCAGAGCTTAATTGCCAAGCGGAGTGATATGGTGGTAATGTCAAGTGATGGGCCACTGAATGCCTATGTTAACCCTCATGGTTTTGTGCATGAAGTAATAACTGTCTATAATGCAACTGGGCTTGCACTACAGGGCTTTCCTTGTAAAGAGCATAGTTGGTTTCCAGGGTATGGATATAACTAAGCATTATATATCTGTTTGATTTGATTTGACCTCCCCCCCCCCCCCCCCGGCCCTCCCCTTCTTCCCTATCTCTTAGTTTGAGCAAAGCGTCGGTATTATGTGCCCAGAGGTTAGCTTACCTTGCTGACCAACCATTGTTATCAAAAACATTAAAATTTCACGATTTAAATCCCATTGTAGATTGGATCTCTCTCGTTCCGATTCGATTTACATTCCGATTCAAACTCATTTAAAACCGCAATAGGGAAAACTCATTCAATACATACTTATATATTTAACATGCCTATTTGAATCCACAATCCCAATCCAAGTGTTTTCTAAACAGAATAAAAATGGAACTAGAGAAAAAAACCAAGTTTTAAGTTTAGATATAAAAGTTCAATCATCATGGTCAATTTCAAAGTGTGGGCAAACATTTAGATATAGACCTTTTGAAGCTATGATTTACGATTTAAACCCCGTTTCGATTTAAAATTTCAACTTTACAATTTACGATTTGAATCCCATTTTGAAAACCTTGTGGTGGGCTTCTTACCATTCAAGGTTATTTGAGTTAGTTGGTTTGTAGTTTATGTATGCATTTTGATGGATTCATACAAGGCAATATATAGAGACTAGTGGATTTTTAAAGTTGCATTACCCCTCCACAATAGGTTTTGGAGATTTTTAACATTCCTTAATCTTTCATGTTATTAAACTTTACTTAGTAATCCAATTGAATTGATCGTTTATTTTGTAATCATAGTGCATTTACCCTACAAAACAATATTTCATCTCAGTACTCAATTAATATGACTCATGCCAACTTAATTGAAAATATTCTGCCAGAAATAAATCAATAGCAGTTTTCCTAGGATTTGTGACTGTTGGTTGAATTAAACCGCACACCAGCATGAACGATGTATGTACATATCAAGGATTGAGGATCCGGCCGGAACCACGAGATTCCGGCCATCTCGTCTCGGTTCCGGCCATCACCGGGACGGGATTAGGTCAAAATCCCGTCCCGTTCGAACTTCAATTAAAAAAAATCGCGAAAAGGAGAAAAGGGCAAGAGCCGAATCAAATTGCGCGCCAAAATCGAAAAAGGAATGCAAACAGAAAATCGACCCGTGCTTGTATAGTGAAAGCATAAAATTTTTGCTTATAAATAAAACGACTGCGAACATAACTTACCACTTGTGCTTCAGTAATCAAATTCGAGCAAGAAGGTCACCGATTCGCGCAAATTCGATCAAGAAATATCACCGATTCGCCGCGTTGATCTTGGAGTTGGCAGAAGAAGCGAAAGTTCGACATCGCCACGTTGATTTGGAGTTGGCAGGAGGAGAAGCGAAAGTTCGACCTCGCCGCGTCTTCAGCCCTAGCTTGCTTGCTTTCGAACGAAGGTGAGTTTTCGTCTTCGTCTTCTGCCCTAGCTATCGAGACTTTTTATTTTTTAAATTCGTCTGTGTTTTTATTTCTTCGAACGAATGAAAATAAGCGGCCACTTTAAATTCCTTTGGGCCTTGTTGTTTTAGCCGATATAGAGACCAAAAAAACATTGTTTCATGTGGCATATTGTTTCGGCTATTTTTTTGTTCCATATTCTTTAAAAATGCAAAAATCCAATATCAAGACCGAAACCGAAACAAACAAATTTTCAAATGACCGAGACCGAAACCGAGTTCTCGAACCTTGGTACATATACTTGTATGTTTTTAGTAAAAATGCATATTCAAACAATGTTGTGTCATATGTATAGTAACAAAATATAATTACTTTATTTAATCTATCTAATAAATTGTCATCGTTCCTTCTAATTTTATGGATTTGCAAACTTAGTTTGTATTATATTTTAAAGTCGAATATGTTTAATTTTGATAGATTTTCACTAACAATGTCAAGTGATTTAGTTATTTTTTTGTATTTCATATTTATATTTTGTTAACATGTGCCCATTGACACATGTTAACGTTGATCATTGCAAAGAAAAGATAGAAATATTTCGATCATAAATCTCATCAGAGATCTATGTTGCAATTTTATTGTATAATAATACATAACAAGATTTAATTACTTTATTTTTATCCACCCAACACATTGTCATTATTCCTTTTAATAGTATGGATTTGCAAACTTAGTATGTATTATGTTTTCAAGTCGAATGTTTTTTTTGGATAGATTTTCAGTAGCAATGAATCTCATCAGAGATCTATGTTACAGTTTCAGCGTACAATAATACATAAAGGTGGAATACAGTGCACGAGGCTTATGCACGATAGCGGACTTTAGGAAGGTCGATAATGTACGCAGCTTTTCCCTCGCATTGCGAGGAGGCTGTTTCCGGACTCGAACCTGAGTGTCCAGATCACCATGCGGATGACCTAACCGTTGCACCAAGGCTCAAACCTCTAATACACTCATTATTCCATCTAATACGATAATACATAAGAAGATATAATTACTTTATTTAATCCATCTAATACACTCATTATTCCTTTTAATTGTATTGATTTGCAAACTTAGTTTGTAATATTTTCAGGTCAAATATGTTTAATTTTAATAGATTTTCATTAACAATGACAACTGATTTGGTTTATGTTTTCTATTTCATATTTAGATTTTAGATTTTATTAACATGTGCCATTGACACAGATTAATGTGATCATTGCAAAGAAAAAGATAGGAATATTAGTTTGTAAATGTGAAATTGTCCATTGTCATAATAAAATACAATTATACGTGTAATTTTAGAGGATGAAATTTGAATCCGCCTCTTATTTTCAAGTTTGATACAGGAAACAAACCCTATTCAAAAATATGTTTTAAATTACACTCCTATGTTTATTTTTGAGAATTTTTTTAGTTTATTACAAAATGAAATATAAACTTAATCGCATGTTTCTACGACAAAATTTTATTTATTTATTTTTTATTTGAAAGTGCAATTTTTCTACAAATATTTACACCTTTTGAACGTGCAAATATTTGCATTTTGGCTGTAACTACAGACATGAGTGTTTTTTAAAATTTGTTTTTGAGATGGGACGATTATGTATTTTGAAATTAAAAAAAAGTGTTTTACAAAAGTCTATTTTTAGTAATTTGGTCCATGTTAACGTGTACCCATGGGCACATGTTAACATTTTCGTTGTATTCTATGTCGAATATTAATAACGCCAACTAACAATTAACTGAAATACAATATTGACATTTTCTTTCCGTTTTACTAAATACTAATAAATGTCCCTTTGAGATACCTACACACATGTATACATGTGTGTGTGTTTGTGTTTGCATGTGGGTATGTGGAGGCTACACTCCACTTATGCTACTTTCCAATTCACACCTTAATTCTTTTCAAAGTTATGCGACTCGAAATCGAACAAAATTTTAGAAAATTTAAATCACATTACAAACTTCATCTTCATAAAAGCTAAGATTATTTTGAAGTTTCTCTTAAAACGGTAAGTTAATGTAAATATTTAATTTTCAACTATTGGTTTGAAATATTATTTCAAATATGTAAGGATTATCAGAACAAACCAAATTTTGAAGAAAATGATATTGGGAAATATAAAAAGAGCACTGTTATTGATACTCCAGTTTTGAATATGAGAGGGGCATTTTATTTCAAAAAGTTTCTTTTATCATGAGGGGTACTAATCAAACTAGCCCCTTATAAAATTACAATCAAATTGACCTAATTGTCTTTTTTTTATTTATCATAATTTTCTGTTAATCACCATCAACGTTTAATCATTAATTAAATAATGGAGAATTCAAACTCACCTCCAGAGAGGAGTTGCAAATGGGAAAGTGACAATGTTGTTTCTTGCTAAAGAAAGCATCCAACACAGTAATTTTAAACCCTAATTTTTACCACTGTTAAAAAATGCACAATAAGTTAGGTTAAAAAATTATATTTTCATTACCTTCTCATCAAAGTTTGGATCTGATTGTGAAGATCAAAATGGATTTTTTGTTCTCACCGTTATTTTCTTTTTCAATAACGAATAGAAGGAGAGAGTAGATGAAATAGTTTAAGGTTTTAGTGTTTTAACTAAGGGCAAAAGTGGTAAAACATTTGTTTTATTAATAGGATGTGTACCCCCTTAACAATACCCTATAAAAACATATATGTAAAATTTGCTTTCATTTCAAGTTTAATAATTCTAAGAAGTGTGAATGAAGACAAGGTGTAGCGTATGTGGGGATGTAGTCGATCCCTCCACCCCTCCTATATGTAAAATTTGGTTTCATTTCAAGTCTTATTTCAAGTTTAATATGATGTACACCTCTTGTAACAATTTAATTTTGTATGAAATGCTCGTAACAATTTAATTAATAACAACACCTTATAAAGAACATACATGTAAAATTTTGTTTTATTTCAAGTTTAATAAGTCTAAGAAGTGTGAAAGTAGACAAGGTGTGGCGTAGGTGGGAGATGTAGCCGATCCCTCTACCGTTGGTGTAGATTACGACATCTAACAAAATTCTGTAGACACAATATATTTGCTTATGAGATCATTTATACGAAAATTAGATAGTTTCAATTCTTTTAACTCATTCAAATTTTCATTTTAAATTGACGGTTAAAATACATATTTTTGATGACCTACATTGATTTAAGGTTTTGAAGGAGTTAGATGTTTCAAAACGATCAATTTTTTGTGTGGATGATCTCCATAGCATATATATTATATCTACAAAATTTTGTATCATTCCAAATAAATTTTGTTTCATTTCAAACAATTTTTGACATAAAAAGACAGATAAGGGCAACGAGGGGGTTGCATAAGGAGAGAGCTATGGATCCTACTCCATATGTATGTTTTATCTATGTATGTGCACGCACATATGTGTGTTTATATATACCTATACCTATATATATGTGTGCGTGTGCACGTGCGCACACACATGTAAATATATGCCACAATTTGCAACTACTTGTGCTAAGAATTAATTATTAATTTTTCAATCTATGTCGTCTATTTGTTTGTTTAATTTGAAACTTCAAGTGAGAAGTTTCAAAATGAAACTAACCTTAGCTCAATATTAGTTCAAACCTACAAACCCAAAGATTGAACTTTTCTGTTTAAAATAACTGGAGTTTTGGAAAAATGTTATTTTGTTGTTTTATTAAAATGAATTTTGTAAGTATGTTTAATGATAGTGCGAGGAGTGAACAACCTATTATGAATTTGCTGCTTGTGTTTTTTTACTCTGAAGAAATTCAAAATCACAAACAAAATGAACAACCAACTTAGAATGTCAAGAGAAGTGTTTGCGTTTGCATTCATAATTTTATTATCCTTGTAAATTTATTGGATACAATTTGTTACGAGCAAGCTGTTAGTTTCCCTTGTGGATAAACTTATAAACCATCAAGTCAATCAAGTTCTATTATTTTTCCATATTCGTCACACATACCCACGTACATACATATACACATATACGAGGTAATTATCTTAAATGACAAACATTAGCAAAAAAATTTGATTTAGGATAAAGGTTTTATAATTTTAGGACGATGGAAAAGCCTCACATCGTCTCTCATTGATATCAATCTTGTCTCCAACCTGCATCACCGTAGCGCCGCCCACATCATCGGACCACCAGTCGTTGTCATCAGCACATTGCCTCCTGATGCAGCGCGAAATTAAGATGAACGAATTACCCTAAGTCGCGAAATCCACCCTAGGTCGTTTCCAGATAAATCGCGAGCGACATTGCTTAAGTCGCGAGT
This sequence comes from Allium fistulosum, assembly GCA_030737815.1. NCBI lineage: Eukaryota > Viridiplantae > Streptophyta > Magnoliopsida > Asparagales > Amaryllidaceae > Allium > Allium fistulosum. The sequence goes on along the minus strand of CM060902.1, from coordinate 727,700,500 downwards.
CGCCCCTCCTCACTATGTCGTGAACGACCTAAGCCAACTTCCAGAGTTCCAGATTTCCTTAAGTCGCGAGCATTCCTTGGGTCGCTGAAGTTCTTAGGTCGTCGCGAACAAATTTCCTTATGTCGCTGCCATTTTTTTAGGTCGCGAGAAGTTAAGTCGCAGACGACCTACCTTAAGTCGCTGAAGGCATGAATTCTTATGTCGCGAATTTCTGAAGCTTAGGTCGCGAGAAGATATTAGGTCGCCTTTGTTAAGTCGCTCTGCCTAAGTGTTAAGTCGTTTGTTTAGTCGTTGTTTGTTATGTCGTCTGTTTCTTAAGTCGTATTGTTTTGTTATGTCGTTTGTTTCTTAAGTCGAACTTTGTTAAGTCGTATGATGTAATTCATGTATTGTTAAGTCGTATGTGTTGTATTTTCCTTATAAATAGGGATGTGTTGTCATTTGTAAAAGGTTGTTGAATTTTAAATAAAATTTGGTTTGTGCTTCTTGCCTTCATTAAAATTGGTAGTTGAGTGTTATCTTCTATCTCCACCTTCGGCATTCGAGTGCGCTCGAATCAACGATTGTTGAAGCCAATTCACGGAATCAAGTGCGCTTGATCAACGTTCGAAAAATTGTAGATCTTCTCTCACGGCATTGTGCGCGATCAACGTGTCGAAGATTGCTAGAATCCGGTATCTTCGTGATCAACGGATTTGGGCATTTGGGTATCCTTAAATTCACCGATTTATCATTGATTCACCGATTATTTCCGCTAATCGTGTGAGATCCTGGACGGATTCGATTTACATCGTCGAATTCGCTTCCTTGGCTGCATCATTTTGGTATCAGAGCTTGATCGCAAGAAGTTTGTATCAGTTGGAGAATTGGGTTTCGAGAATTTGAAGTTTGGAGATCGGATTTGCATTGTTGAGAAGTTTGGTGTTCATCGTGTTCATCGTGAAGTTGCAACAAGTTGGGAGTTTCGATCCATATCATTTTGGATCAAAGTTCGAAAAGTGTTTGAATTTTTGAAGATTTGTTTGAAGTTCAATCATGCCACCGAGACGAGTTCAACGTCATCGCAATGTTGATGCTTTGTATGGAAGAGAAGATGCTGAACAAATGGAGCAACGAATTAGTGATAAATTCAATGAGAAGTTTGATGAGGGAATTGGTCGATTAGAGAGAATGATGCTTGAAATGAATCAAAGTAGAAGAAGGGTTTCACCTGAATCGAGCCATGGGGGAAATAGAGTTTCACCACATTCAGATCGGGAGAGAAGAGAAGATCATGATCGTAGAAATGTTGACGATCGTGATAGAAATGTAGATCGAAGGGATGTTGGTGGTAGAAATGGTGGTGGTAGAGATGTTGGTGGTCATGATCGACATCGATATGCATCCGATTTTGATGAGGAGTTTGATGGTGGTAGTGTTCATGGTCGAAATCGAAACCAAGGAAGAAATCATTTAGAGTATGATCACAAATGGGAGTCCGGAATGAAAATTGAAATTCCAGAGTTTAAGGGTGGTATGCAGGCTGAAGAATTTCTAGATTGATTATCTAATGTTGAAGAGATCTTTGATTTCAAGGAGGTTTCGGAAGATCGTCGAGTGAAGTTGGTTGCTACTAGGTTGAGAGGGAGAGCCATGGCGTGGTGGCAGCAAACCAAACTTACACGAGAACGGATGGGAAAGTCGAAGATTGTTGCTTGGGAGAAAATGAAGAAGATGATGAAGGCTACATTCTTGCCTTACAATTATCAATCACTTATGTATCAGAGGTTGCAGAATCTGATGCAAGGGACGAAGACTGTTAATGATTATGCTGATGAGTTTTATCAACTGATTGCTCGAAATGACATTATGGAGACGGAGGAACAATTGACTGCTAGGTTTGTTGGGGGTTGAGGATCCAGATCCAGGATATGGTAAATATGTTTGACCCTAGATCTGTGGTTGAAGCGCACCAGAAGGCGTTGGCTTGGGAGAAGCAGGGAAGACGAGGAGGTGGTGTGTTTCCAAGTTCCAATACTCAGAGCAAGGGTGCTAGTGGGAGTTCCAATGTTTCTAAAGCTGTCAGTAAACCAGTTGTGAATGAAGTTGCGAAGGCGAAGGTCAACAACAGTTTCAAGTGTTATAATTGCCAGGAAGTGGGTCACAAGAGTAATGAATGCCCGAAACCGAAGATGCGAGCTATGATTGCTGAAGTGGAAGGTGAGGATGTTGATGAAGGTTATTCTAGTCCAGTTGAGGAGGATGAACAGGATATCACGTCGGCAGATGAAGGATGTAATCTAATGTTGAGGAGATCATGTTTGACACCGAAGCAGGAAGAGGATGCTAGTTGGTTGAGAAGTAATATCTTTCAGTCGACATGCACTATACTGGGAAAGGTGTGTAAATTTGTGATTGATGCGGGAAGTTGTGACAATATCATTTCTACCGAAGCTGTGAGAAAGTTGAAGTTGAAGACGGAAAAGCATTCAAATTCTTACAAGTTAGCGTGGTTAAGGAAAGGAGGAGAGGTGAAGGTGGACAGGCGAGTTCATGTTCCATTTTCTATTGGGAAGAAGTATAAAGATCTGGTGTGATGTGGTGGAGATGGATGTTTGTCACTTGCTTTTGGGAAGACCATGGCAGTATAACCGAGCAGTGCAGCATGATGGTCGAACCAATAGCTATAGCTTTATGTTTGAGGGTACTAAGATCATTTTAGTTCCGAAGAAGAGACAGCAAGAAGAGAGCAAGTCAGAAGAGATTGAGGAGCTGAAGACTTTGTTGACTTTGAAGGAGTTTGTTGAAGAAGTAGATGAGAGTCCAGAGGTGTTCTTGTTGATTGGACATGAAGCTACTGAATCTGTTGAAGTTCCAGAGGAAGTAAAGCCAGTGTTGGAAGAATTCAGAGATGTGTTTCCTGAAGAGTTGCCAAAGGAGTTACCACCGTTGAGAGATATTCAGCATCAGATTGATCTTGTGCCAGGGACGACATTACCTCATAGGCCACATTACATGATGAGTCCTAAGGAGCATGAGGAACTGAGAAGGCAAGTGGAGGAGTTGTTAGAACAAGGGCGTGTTCAGGAGAGCTTGAGTCCTTGTGCAGTGCCAGCCTTATTGGTACCGAAGAAGGATGAGACTTGGCGGATGTGTACGGACAGTCGGGCTTTAAACAAGATCACTGTGAGATACAAGTTTCCTATGCCGAGGTTCGATGATTTGATTGATCAGTTGAGTGGGGCTGTTGTGTTCTCAAAGATTGACTTGAAGAGTGGATACCATCAGATTCGTATTAGACCGGGTGATGAGTGGAAGACTGCTTTTAAAACTAGGGAAGGTCTATACGAATGGTTGGTTATGCCGTTTGGCTTGTCAAATGCTCCTAGTACTTTTATGAGTGATGAACCAGATTTTCAGACCATTTATTGGGAAGTTCGTAGTAGTTTACTTTGACGATATTTTGATCTATAGTGGGAGTATGGAAGAGCATATCCAACATTTACGAGAAGTGCTGTTGATTCTACGACAGGAGCAATTCTATGCAGCAACGAAGAAATGCGTGTTCATGACGCACAGTGTTTTGTTTCTGGGATATGTTCTGTCAAAGGAGGGTATTCAAGTGGATGAAAGCAAAGTGGAAGCTGTCAGGAGTTGGCCACAACCAAAGACAATTATTGAAGTGAGGAGTTTTCATGGGTTGGTATCTTTTTATCGAAGATTCATTCCACATTTTAGCAGTGTGATGACACCTGTAACCGATTGCTTGAAAGGAAAGAAGTTCGTGTGGACAGAGGAAGCAGGGTTAGCTTTTGAGAAGATCAAGACACTTTTGACGACAACATCCATTCTGGTACTGTCGGATTTTCAGATATTGTTCGAGTTACACACTGATGCTTCGAAGGTTGGGATTGGTGGAGTATTGAGTCATAATGGAAGATCAGTTGCTTATTTCAGTGAGAAGTTGTCTGGAGCCAAGTTGAGATATAGTACTTATGACGTGGAGTTTTACGCAATTGTTCAAGCTGTGAAGCACTGGAGACATTATCTGTTTTAGAAGGAGTTTGTTCTTTATACGGATCATGAAGCTTTGAAACATTTGCAAGGGCAGGACAAAATTTCAGCTAGACACGCTTCATGGGTCGCGTATCTGCAGCAGTTTACTTTTGTTGTAAAGCAAAAATCAGGGGTGACGAATCGTGTAGCTGATGCATTAAGCAGGAGGAATCATTTGTTGACGACGATGAAGGTTGAAGTGACAGGATTTGAACTATTGCCAGAGTTGTTTGAGGAAGATCCTTACTTTGCGAAGATTGTTGAGAAAGTCAAGAATGGGAGTACTGATGAGTTTGTGTTGGTAGATGGATTCTTATTCAAGGGGAATCGATTGTGCGTACCAGATTGCAGTTTACGAATGAAGATTATCAAAGAATTGCATGAGGAAGGATACGTGGGCCGTGATCGTACTTTACAGTTGATTGCAAAACCTTATTTTTGGTCGTCAATGAGGAAGGAAGTTGAAAAGTTTGTTCGAAGATGTCATGTTTGTCAAGTTTCGAAAGGGACAGCTACAAATGCGGGTTTGTATATGCCTTTACCTGTTCCTACAAAACCGCGGGTTGATGTAAGCATGGATTTTGTGTTGGGCTTGCCGAGGACTCAACGGAGAAATGATTCTATATATGTTGTGGTGGACCGTTTCTCGAAGATGGTACATTTTGTTGCCTGTAAGAAGACAACAGATGCGGTTAATGTAGCACAGTTATATTTCAAAGAAATATATCGTCTTCATGGGTTGTCTGAATCGATTGTTTTGGATACAGATACTTGTTTTCTAAGTCATTTTTGGATGAGCCTATGGAGAATGGTTGGGACGAAGCTGAAATTCAATAGCGCTTATCACCCACAGACGGATGGACAGACTGAAGTTGTAAATAGATCCCTAGGTAATCTATTGCGATGCCTCGTGGATGACAATTTAAAGAGTTGGGATTCGAAGCTATGTCAAGCTGAGTTTGCACACAACCATGCAGTTAATCGTAGCACTGGGTTCAGTCCTTTCCAGGTTGTGTACTCAACAATTCCTAAAGGACCGTTGGATTTATTTGTAGTTCCACAGCAGAAAGGAGTGATCAAACGGGCTAGTGATTTTGTGAATGAATTGCAAAAATGCCACAAGGTTGCGCATGAACGATTGCTTAAGGCGAATGAGAAATATAAGCAATCCGCAGATATTAAAAGACGAAATGTGGAGTTCAAAGAAGGAGATTTCGTACATGCAGTATTGACTAAGGACCGATTTTCTGTGGGCACTTACAACAAACTAGCTGCTAGAAAGATTGGTCCTTTGGAAGTCGTGAGGAAGATTAATGAGAACGCTTATCAGTTGAGATTGCCGGATCATATCCATACTGCTGATGTTTTCAATGTCAAACACTTAATACCATATTATGGGGAGATGCTTGAAGAGGAGAGCGTGAATTCGAGGATGAATTCTTGTCAACCAGGGGAGGATGATGCAGCGCGAAATCAAGATGAACGAATTACCCTAAGTCGCGAAATCCACCCTAGGTCGTTTCCAGATAAATCGCGAGCGACATTGCTTAAGTCGCGAGTCGCCCCTCCTCACTATGTCGTGAACGACCTAAGCCAACTTCCAGAGTTCCAGATTTCCTTAAGTCGCGAGCATTCCTTGGGTCGCTGAAGTTCTTAGGTCGTCGTGAACGAATTTCCTTATGTTGCTGCCATTTTTTAGGTCGCGAGAAGTTAAGTCGCAGACGACCTACCTTAAGTCGCTGAAGGCATGCATTCTTATGTCGCGAATTTCTGAAGCTTAGGTCGCGAGAAGATATTAGGTCGCCTTTGTTATGTTGCTCTGCATAAGTGTTAAGTCGTTTGTTTAGTCGTTGTTTGTTATGTCGTCTGTTTCTTAAGTCGTATTGTTTTGTTATGTCGTTTGTTTCTTAAGTCGAACTTTGTTAAGTCGTATGATGTAATTCATGTATTGTTAAGTCGTATGTGTTGTATTTTCCTTATAAATAGGGATGTGTTGTCATTTGTAAAAGGTTGTTGAATTTTAAATAAAATTTGGTTTGTGCTTCTTGCCTCCATTAAAATTGGTAGTTGAGTGTTATCTTCTATCTCCACCTTCGGCATTCGAGTGCGCTCGAATCAACGATTGTTGAAGCCAATTCACGAAATCAAGTGCGCTTGATCAACGTTCGAAGAATTGTAGATCTTCTCTCACAGCATCGTGCGCGATCAACGTGTCGAAGATTGCTAGAATCCGGTATCTTCGTGATCAATGGATTTGGGCATTTAGGTATCCTTAAATTCACCGATTTATCATCGATTCACCAATTATTTCCGCTAATCGTGTGAGATCCTGGACGGATTCGATTTACATCGTCGAATTCGCTTCCTTGGCTGCGTCACCTCCCTATCTTCATCGTCTCCATTATCGTCCCCGTCATCGTCACTTCCACTTATGTCGGGCACGGAAACCATAGCTGTCATCAGTCTCATCGCCGCACCACACCCAGCATACTGCCGCACCACACCATCATACTGCCGCACCACACAAGAACCACAGTCGACACACCACCATCAACGATGATTGAAAAAAGTCAGGTGTGTGTGTGTGCATATATGTGTGTGTGTGTGTATATAAAAATCCTAAACTAAACTAGCATTACATGATTATTATAATGCTATTTACATTTGTGTTGCTCAAAAATGCAAATTAAACTACCATTATACATGGATAATATTAGATACATCGTACCGCTTGAAAAAGGGCCAATTAACTAGGATCACACATGTATAATGTTATATTCATTTTTTAAGTTAAACCAATGCTAAATTAAACTAATAATATATGTATATAATTCTATATTCATTTTTACGGTTCAAAATTATATGTAGCATTTTCGGCTGATACTGCAAAAAATAAAATCAACCACCATAACTGCCGCTGCCTCCTTGTCCACCACCATCAACCTTGAACCGCCACCTAGCATCACTACCATCAATTTGCATTATAACTCATCATCGTCCATCACCAAAAACAAAAAAGAACCAAACTAGGTCCGTCGCCACCAATTACCTCCGTCGTTGCCACCACCTTTTGCATCCCTTGCAATCGAAGTCTGCCCTACCACTGCCACCTGCAGTTGCCATCTTATTTCCTGGACATGGACTTGGGGAAAGCGTATTTGGTCTTAGGATGTATTATTGATAAAAGTTTGTCCTTGAGGCGAAAAAATAATAATAATAAACTTCGTGTCTTTGAAGCCAAAAAAATTCACAAGTTGTAATAGTGTCTATTTTTCTGTATACATATATACATACACACATGTATATGTTTATTTATGTGTAGATTAATATTCTCTTGGTTATCTATGTAAAATTTGTTGTTTTATTGACAAGACTTCGAAATTTCCGAAATTGCGAACACATTTAACTGCCAGATAAGAATCTAACTAAAAGCGTTTCCGGTCATATAATTCCGCTATCCATGCAAATTGACTGCATATAATTCGTTACAAGCAAAACATCAATTTCCCTAGTGGATAAATTTATGTACCATCAAGTTCCAAAATGTGGGGGAAAAAAGCATTTTCAATTATACATGTTAAATCCATTTTCCAAATCGACCGTTGTAAACCCCATTCTTCTCTTCTGTGCTGCATTTTAAAGTACATGTTAAAAGCACAACACAAGACTCGTTTCAAATCAAACGCTACCTTAGCCTCTTTAGATTTATTTCTAGGAAATTGTGGAGTTAGGCAAAACGTAATTTTGTAATTTCATGGATGGTTCAGACTAGAAGACTACGATCATTCATTAACAATACAAAGAATAAATATTTTCTGAGATCTGTTTGTCCAAAAATATAATAATACTGCCTCGTCTTAAACATGAAGTGCATATAATAATCTAGCAAATATATATGGATTTTCAGTCATTTTATATTGTACAATTTTGTTAGACTAGCGAGCCAATAGTTTTTCCAGTGGATGGAAACCTGAAAGTTTGTCCATAAATTTTCATCAGTTTAAATTACCTGCGTCTCTCTGGAAAAACATTATCATATAAATGATTGCTTCTAAAAATTCATAACTGTCTCAGGACACACAAGAAAATACATGCTATTTTTTTCCTCTGCAGATATGCCTGGACAATTACAAATTGTGCAACATGCGAGTCAAACATGGGTTGGCTATTTACAGCTACGAAAAAGAACTTGCTACCAAGATCGTTTTGGGGAATCCGTAGCTCTCAAGTTACCGATGATACCTCAATCTTGGATAAGGAACTTAAGTGAAAACAGGTAACGTTGTACCTACAACAGTATTTTGATCTATGTAGAAGTAGTCATGTTATCGAAGATCATTATGCACAAAAAGTTGATGAAAAAAAACAGTTTGGGTATCTTTTTACTTGCGTTTGGTATACGAGTGTAATGTTTCGAAGAGATGTCTCTTGTGATGTTGTACTTATGATATTATCTTGTATTTTCTGTGGAGAATAGTTGGGAACTTTATGTTTGGCTTGATTAGTACTTGTACTCTTCTATGATCATTGTCTCAGTTCTCTCAAGTATATGTGAAACTACGAAGCAATGGAATTGTTGAGAGAATAGCTGATGATATATATCATTGAAAATGAATGAAATTGCAATAAGATTGGCATAATCTCTCTTCATTCCGGACTAAAATTTGAGATTCTGGTGTGGTCTTTGAGATTGGAGAATTTCTCCACTGACGTCATTGTTGGTGTTTCTTCGTATAAACTATACTTTTGGGAGCCTTCTTAGGTTTTTATGAATGAACGTATCTTGAATCTTGTAGATCTAGTTAATAGTGTGATTCTTTTGTCATATTTTGCCACACGTTTTATGTTAAAATTCTTTTTTTTATATGAGTGATACCTTTTGTAGATGGGTAGCTAGTGGAGTATTTTAAAGTATTTTGTTAGAAGATAATAGGTGAAAGGATAAAGTTTTAACGACATTGGATTCGAAAGACAACAAATTTTTTCTACAGCTTGGGCCACGCTTGTAACTTATACCAGTACCTGGAAATTAAGAAAAAAGCCTGCATTCACTTTTCACATTCAAAAATTAAGATAGTATTTGGTTTGTAAACGAGTTTTCCGTTTTTTCTATTTTTGTTAAATTGTGTGGGAGAGAAGTTGTAAAATACTAGCCATTCCAACAAAAGGGAATAAGGGAAATGAAGATGAATTTTTAATATTTTTCGAAAGGCGGAAAAGAAGAAAAGTCATTTTCAATTTTGTTTGTTAAAACCATTTTGAAGTTGACTGTTATCCGCCACTCCATTTTTCGTGCATTCTAAATGTACATTGAAAATACAAACTCATTTTCAAACCAAACGTTACGTAGAGGTTGGAATAGACGAGATGATTATTGGTGGAGATTGCGGAGGATTTCCGGTCCGTTTGGTCAATTATAATAAGCTACTTTTTGGTTTTGAAAACCAAAATAAATTGTTTATGACTTTCAAAAGGCAAAAATAACTTATTTAAGTTAATTCAAACGATCCGTTAGCGGAGATGTGACAGTGTGTATGGGAAGTGGTGCAAAGACTGGTGGGGTTTTGAAACGGTTGGTGGAAGTACATACATGGTGGAAGGGCAGTGGGAATTATAGGTGGAGTTGCGACATGGATAATTAGTGGAGGTGATCCGATGATGATGGTTAAGGAGGTGACGATTTAGTGGTGGCTTTTAATTTTGGGTAGAATTTGCCAGTGATATAATATTTTATGTTTAATACTATCTTTTAGTAGCATATGATGTAATGTAGAATCTAGGTACACAACTGAAAATTGAATATAGCATTTTATTCTGTTTTTATGCCACCGTTACCATAATTCGTTATTTAGTACGAGTGTGTGACCTTTTTCTTAGATGATTCTTTTACTAATTTTGAGTACCATTTCATTCTGTAGTACTTGTTATTACATTATTTCTAAATAACATTTAATTAGTGCAGCACTTCATATGCTTTCTTATTTTGTTGAAATTATATAATACTACTTTTATATAGCATTTGATGCTTGTATATGATATTTTTGTGAAAAATTATGGTATACCAACACTTCGTATATGCAATTAGGTTTTATTGTTGATGATGCTTGATGAGGGTCTATGTAAGAGGTGCACAATAGTGGCACAGTGAGGTAGCAAAATGTACGATTCATATGCTCTTGCTTCTAGGGCTGCTGGTAATCGTCTTATTCCCTTTATTCCTCCTGTGTCTGATAGAATATCTTTGTTCGTGCTGATGCATCATTTGGGGGTTTAAAGCTGAATATACTGTTGTTGTTTTATATACGTTTTTGGTCTTATGTATACAGATTTTCTATCAGACACAGGAGGAATAAAGGGAATAAGACGATTACCAGCAGCCCTAGAAGCAAGAGCATATGAATCGTACATTTTGTAAACCCACCAAGGCCAAAATGCCATTGGAGCACCTTTCATAATTTTTGCATGCTTGATGGTATGTCTGTCTCTCCACAGATTACTACCTCACCGTGCCACTATTGTGCACCTCTTACATAGACCCTCATCAAGCATCATGAATCGTACATTTTGCTACCTCACTTTATACTGTAAAAATGTTAAGGGGTTTTGGTTATAGCACTTAATTATAACAAATGGTTTTGGAAATTATTAAAAAGTACATTACCTTCTTAAATAAGTGTAGATGTAATTAGATCTTTGAAAATAATTTTTTAAAGAAAATAATTTTTTAAAATAATTTCTTTGAAAATAATTTTTTAAAGAAAATGTTAAGTATCTGGAATTTTCGGGTTTGAAAATTCCGGGTCGTTACATACAACATAGATAAAACCTAAAAACATACTTTTATTTTTAAAAGAATCACAACTAGAGTTAAAATTATAATCAAATTACACTATTGCTCATAGGTTGTTTCACTTAATTATATCAATCTTCCATTTGCACTTGGGTTAAGTACGGTCTCTCGTACTTAAACCTTCGACCAATTTTCCTAGATAAAACCAAGAGTTGGCCTTACTGAATGGATCTATAATATTATCTTAATTACTACCCATTCAGTTACCGCTTCTCTATAAACAAATTTATCATGTGTTACTTACGAAGAGTATGTGTAACAACCCATATTTTGGGGTACATAATGTGGAACAAACAAATAATTTAAATTTAAATGTTTTAATAAATCTTCGAGTTACTTTGATAAGATTATTAACGAAAGGGTTTAAAAAACAAAGGGCATATGAACACATAGAAAATGACTTAAATGTGATAGTTTAGTAACAAAAGTGAAGTTCTAACAATCAAGTTTGATAATGATCTGTAACTTAATGAATGATATGGAAAGAAAGCATTTTAGGGCTGTTAGCACCAAAATTGGTCACTAACCTCGTTGAGAAAGATTGTGTAGAGATGTAAGTGATGAAGTTAAATTAAACAAGGAAGAATATGCTAATTTAAATGCAGAAAGTAAGAACACCGGATTTATAGTGGTTCAGCGTAATTGCCTACGTCCACTTTGAGTTTTGATCTTTATTTCTTTCACAAGTAGTTGAATACAGATACAATCCATATATTGATGACTTGAATACAAGTTTGAATTAAAAAGAGGAGAGTATAAAAAATGGTAGAGTCTCCCCAGTGTTCTCCAAAAAAGGATCCATTTCATTGTGCCACTGCCCTTCTATTTATAGAGGAAGATGAGTTGGACTTCCTTCATGGGCTTAGGAGCAAGGTGCCTCTGCCCATAGTGGGTGAATCTGCGCACCAGGCCAGGCAGGTCGAATGCTCTTGCTTTATTGTGGGCCTGACAACTTGCTACCACCTCCAGTCTCTCCTTGATCAGAATCTTGTCTAGTGCTAATGATAATTTCTTCAACCATCGTTTTGTAACCGGGCCAAGATGCCGGTTAACACTTGCCCCCCAAAGTGTGTCGTGTGAAGCAACACAACACGCTTTGAATCAGCGAGTATTCCTTGTCTTCAGAAAGAAATCCACCATGTTTCTTGAATAGTCATTATCCTCCAATTTATCCTCCCAAGGTGTTGTATCCTTCTTTGGTCATCGTGATGCTCGATCGATTCCCAATATTATAAATCCAGGGTTGTAGTTCATTAGTGGCCATCCGTGTCTGATTCTGCAGAGCTAATAAGCTTCGACTATATGATCTAGTCTTCTCTTAATAACCCTTAGTGAGAATTCAATTTCTGTTGATTTCAAGAAGTCGAACTTTTTCGGATGTACACATGCACGTTCGGGTACATGTTCTTGCCATTGGCTCTCGGATGCGTTTTATATGCTCATAAGTCGTCGCCAACTCCATCCAGTTTAATTGTAATTCAATCGCGATTCCTTGTTTGTATTTTCTGTCCATTTGCAGTTATAATGGATCATGGAAGGTCATAAGGACAGATGACGTTACGGATAAAGAAGTTGATTATTTTCTTCATCTTGGTCGTGGTTAAGAGTTCTTCATCTGCCCATTTAGTGACGTAATCAACTGCTATGATGGTGTATTTCGCACCACCTTTAGGATCGACAAGAAGATGATTTCAGTGCCCCCAAGTGGCAAACGGCTATGAACTAGCCATTTGAATAATTTCCATCGGCGGGGTTCCCGGATTTTTTGCAAACATCTTGCACTCGTCACATTGTCTAGCATGATCAACCGCTTCTGGGTTGATAGTTGGCCAGTAATACCTGTAGCAGAGTATCTTCTTTATCATGGTTTTCCCCCCTGATGTTATTACCGCATTCTTCTTCATAGAATTTGCTCAAGATATCATCATGGGCGATATGCCGAAGCATGGGGATGGGTAGACTCCTTTTGACACACGACTTATTCTTAGATGATTTGGCGTGAAGCTTTGAGGAGGATCTGCCGTTTTCCATTCCTCCGTTTAGTAAGAATTCATCATTGTAGATAGTCTTTGATAGGAGTCAACCATGACACCTTTTCATTTTGTTCGCTGAGTACGTGTGTAATGATGTAATATGTGAAGTCGTTTAGCAGCTCTTGGACTTGGCCGAGATAAGGAGCAAGACAATGCCCCCTAGCAAGATCAACTTCCTTAAATTTGTACACTACCAATCAAGAATCACAAAAGATATGTAAAGTTTTCACTTCAAATCCTCTAGCAAGTTTGAGGCTGGCAGTCAAGGCTTCATACTAAGCATCGTTGTTTGTTACAGGTAAATCGAGTTTTAGGACGTAGCAGATTGATCGTTCCTCAGGAGTCATTATCATGACTCCTATGCCATAACACTAATCATTGGATGCTCCATCCGCGTACATTTTCCATCTCATGGTTGGTTCTCTGCTACTCTTCGAGTAGTCATCTGAGGTAGTGAATTTGGGTGTGAGGTCTGCTAATTTCCGTCCTTGGATAGCCCTTCGTGGGAAATAAGTGATATCGAATTAGCTTAGTTCGATATTCTATTTAAGTAGTCTTTTAGACGTCTCAGGTTATTGTATGCCCTGTCGCAACGGCTGGTAAGCATAGACGTTGATGGGGTGAGCCTAAAAGTAAGAGTGGAGCTTTCATGATGAAATCAATAGGATTGTGCTAGCTTTTGTAGCTTCGGGTTGATATCCAATGCATGGCTCGCGATAGTTAATGAAATCACATATGCATGTCAGAATGGGTCCAAGGGAACATATCATCATTTATTCAGAAAAATCCAACTAATTCTTTTATCATCACCGCACTGAGCTGTGATCCGATATTCAGCACCCGGAAAGGGTCGCCATGGCTGGCGGTAATGTCGACCGTCAGCTTAGCAGGTGCCATCCCAGATTCTTTGAGTAAAGATGTAACTATTTTGCATAACATTCAATGTGAAATATGGTTGAGACGGTCAATGTTGATGGTTATTCTGGTCGAATCCTAGAGTCTTGTCATGAGTTGTTAAGTCAAATAATGAAGGGCTCTGAATGCTCTAATTAATTATCTGCAAATGGCCAAAGATCAAGCTTAAAAGCACGTTGAAGGAAATGTCGAGTAGGGGCCAGCCTCGAGTTGCGTGCAACTGCATAGCTGGATCTTGCTATGAGTTTGAATTTGCTTGTATATTTGAGTAACGCATTTTCTATTCAATGCATTCATGATCCTTCACTCGCCTTTCGAGTTGGAGTGACAGTCAGTTGCCCACAAGCTTTGGCATCGATTTAATGATTCTATCTCTAGGCATCCTTTCGGTCGTTGCCTTGAGTAGCTGTAAGCACTATATATAAGTTTCAATACTGAGCTATCGTAGCCAATTTTTGAATGACCATGCGTCTTCTCCCAGTCTCGGGTTAACAAATGTACTGCATGGACGGTTGAGTCTCGTCCTAACTACGTTTAAGCTTTCACCTAAACTCCAAAGACATAAAGGTGATTGGTGAATAGTCGGTTCACATTCATCTTGCTTTTCGCTCGTGCCCCCAGGTCTGGGGCATATACCGATAAGTAGGAAGGCCAGCCACGCCCACTTTAGCTTTACTCTCTTTCCCGTTGAATCGTGGGATCATGTCAGTCGATAGGAGACTAGGTCTCGCCTATCTTGGATTTTATCGTGGTTTTTCATTCCAAGAGGAATACTTCGATGCCACGTAAGTTTTAGGGCATAATTTGGACAGTGGATGGTCATCCACGTCCACTTTGGTTCATGCTCTGTAATCAGATCTCGGGGTAAAGTTGGCTACAAATGCAGTCGGGTTATGCTCATCCAGTTTCATACTCCTCCTGACGAATTGAACGAGGGTGCTGGAGAATTTTTTGACCAAGTATTCGTGGTTTACCCTCATTTCCATACTCTGGGGGTCATAGTTTTTCAAAAAAACAAACATCCGAGTCACATTCGTATGTGCTTGGTGCGGATCAACATTGACCCTTGGTCTGAGGTATGATATAGTAGGTTGCTCGTAGCTTTGGATGCCATTTCGATTGGTTCTGTATTTAGGCCTTCCTGCAGTCGTTGCCTCAAGTTATAAAGAACGCCATGCTTGGGCTATAGTAAGCTGTCGTATTCGGCTTTTTAGTATTTTGTACCCCTTCCCCAGCATTGATTTAGCCAGGTCACTAGTTGGATGGTCGAACTCCATCCTCAGCAGGTTAATAATCCTCCTGTCGATTCCAGGCCGAAGTTTACGGAATAGAAAATGGTCGGGATCCACTCGTCTATTTATCGATGTTTATACACCGTCTGCATTCTGGTGACTTAGTGTTATTCTCCCTCCGGTTGACTCGCACCCAATTTGTGTTCATGCTTCGGTCCACGCTCCGGGGACTTAGAGATTTGTCGAACGATTTATGCTTTAGTCCACAGTTCGAGACGCAAAGATTTTCGTCAACTCGTTTATACTCTAGTTCGCACTCTGGGAACTTAGAGTAATCTGGTCTGCTTCTGGGATTTAGGGATTTTTCTGAAGTTGTCTATAATCTAGTCCATGCTCTGGGGACTGAGAGTACTGTAGTCCGCACTCTGGGGACGTAGAGGTTTTTGAGTCATTTATACTCTAGTCCGCACTCAGGGACTTAGAGTACTTTAGTCCGCATTCTGTCTCCCGTTCCAGAGGGTGAGACCCCCCGGATGGCTGAGAGTTTGCCTAAACCTGGTAGATAATCCTTCTCTTTAAGATTCTCTTTAAGATTTTGAAAGTCGTTATTCTTTATGCAGGACTATTGCATTCTAATGCTCGTTTTCCACGATTTTGTGCGGGCCATTCTGACCCCGAGCCCACTCCGAGGAGCGATGTCGCCAAGGAAGTGGGGGAGAAAACAAGTGAAGCCACTCACGCAGAGGAGGCTCCTGGTCCATACGCTCAGGTGATCGGAGCGCTTGATGAAGACAAGTCTGAAACCTCCTCTCCTACCGACGGGGGTTATGAAGTAGAAATTACAAGCGCCTCTGAGCACACATCCGAATTGAGCATGGAGGAACGACTCGAGATAGAGAAGGAGGAGACAGTCAAGGTAATAGTAGAGCCCCGAGTTGTGGACTTGGACGATCCTTTGAACAAGCCGTTGAAGGTCATCCTTCCTGGCGGGTCCAAGCCCATGGAAGGCCCCCGTACTCCTTCAGTTGCTACCCCTCTATCAAAGAAGAGTACCAAGGGTAAATGCTCTGGAGAGGAGCCGTTTGGAAAGAAGTTGAAGAAGCACAAGAAGTGACTATTATCCTCGTTCAACGAGAGTTAGTTTAAGTCATGTAATTATTTTCATCTATTTCCTTAGTCCTTATAAATAAAATGTCGACTCCGAACTTTGGAGGGGTTGTAATAGAAACTCATTTCTGAATAAGGTTTAGTTCCTTTCTTTGTCTTACAAAAGACTCTTATTGTTCAGTTTTCTTTGTGATTGTGACTTTAATCCAAGCAGTTGTGAGTAACATAGACTTCTCAGTCCATCTTCATATAACTCGGAAACTCTTCGGGAGTCGTTGAACTTCCATTCTGTGCTTCGAGCACTTAGAATACTTTTTAGCCCATATGTCAGGGATTTGACAAATTCAAGTCATCTGTGTCATAGTTCATATTCAGGGAGCTTGGAGATCCGATTCGCTTATATTCGAGTCTGCACTCTGGGGAGTTAGAGTACTCCAGTCCGCACTCTGGGGACTTGGAGGTTTAAGTCATTTATACTCTAGTCCGCGCTCTGGGGACTTAGAGTACTCCAGTCCGCGCTCTGGGGACTTGGAGGTTTAAGTCGTTTATACTCTAGTCCACGCTCTAGGGACTTAGAGTACTCCAGTCCGCGCTCTGGGGACTTGGAGGTTTAAGTCGTTTATACTCTAGTCCACGCTCTAGGGACTTAGAGTACTCCAGTCCGCGCTCTGGGGACTTGGAGGTTTAAGTCGTTTATACTCTAGTCCACGCTCTGGGGACTTAGAGTACTCCAGTCCGCGCTCTGGGGACTTGGAGGTTTAAGTCGTTTATACTCTAGTCCGCGCTCTGGGGACTTAGAGTACTCTAGTCCGCGCTCTGGGGACTTGGAGGTTTAAGTCATTTATACTCTAGTCCGTGCTCTGGGGACTTAGAGTACTCCAGTCCGCGCTCTGGGGACTTGGAGGTTTAAGTCGTTTATACTCTAGTCCACGCTCTAGGGACTTAGAGTACTCCAGTCCGCGCTCTGGGGACTTGGAGGTTTAAGTCGTTTATACTCTAGTCCATGCTCTGGGGACTTAGAGTACTCCAGTCCGTGCTCTGGGGACTTGGAGGTTTAAGTCGTTTATACTCTAGTCCACGCTCTGGGGACTTAGAGTACTCCAGTCCGCGCTCTAGGGATTTGGAGGTTTAAGTCGTTTATACTCTAGTCCGCGCTCTGGGGACTTAGAGTACTCCAGTCCGCGCTCTGGGGACATGGAGGTTTAAGTCGTTTATACTCTAGTCCGCGCTCTGGGGACTTAGAGTACTCCAGTCCGCACTCTGGGGACTTGGAGGTTTTAGTCATTTATACTCTAGTCCGCGCTCTGGGGACTTAGAGTACTCCAGTCCGCACTCTGGGGACATGGAGGTTTTAGTCATTTATACTCTAGTTCGCGCTCTAGGGACTTAGAGTACTCCAGTCCGCACTCTGGGGACATGGAGGTTTAAGTCGTTTATACTCTAGTCCGCGCTCTGGGGACTTAGAGTACTCCAGTCCGCACTCTGGGGACTTGGAGGTTTTAGTCATTTATACTCTAGTTCGCGCTCTGGGGACTTAGAGTACTCCAGTCCGCACTCTGGGGACATGGAGGTTTAAGTCGTTTGTTAACCCTCAAGTTTCTACGACTCATGGTCTTACGAGATAAGGAGTATACGACTCATAGTCTAGACGGTTCAGCGAGTCAAGGTCTATACGAGTCATGAAGTCTTACGACTCATCAGGTTCAACGAGTCATGAAGTCTTACGACTCATGAAGTCTTACGACTCATCAGGTTCAACGAGTCATGAAGTCTTACGACTCATGAAGTCTTACGACTCATCAGGTTCAACGAGTCATGAAGTCTTACGACTCATGAAGTCTTACGACTCATCAGGTTCAACGAGTCATGGAGATTTACGACTCATGAAGTCTTACGACTCATCAAGTTTACGACTTAAGGGCTATCAAACTGGAATCCAAGGCCCTGGCCTGTGCTACTTTGATCTGATGAGTCGACTACGACTTAGCACTTCTCTTCCAACTGAGCCGCAAGATGGACCATAAGGCGCCCACGAGACATCATAAGTCGAATACGAGTCACGACTTACCATGAGTCGGTCACGACTCATGACTTGGCCAAATTAAAAGCTCAGAAATCTGCTCCTATAAATACCCCGTCACTTCCAACATTGAGAGGACTTTTGGCAAATCATTTCTACAGCGCTGTAACTCCGTCAAACTCTTCATTCATTCAGTAATCAAGGATCCTTCAAGCATTCGCGACACTACAACAAGCTTCGAGAGAAATTCCTCACATCCGACATGGATTCATCGAATTTCATCGTCGAAGATTGAGCTAGTAGTCTAGATTGTTTCTTGTGATCGAATTGTACTGTTTCCTGAAGAGATTTGTATCAAATTGTAACCGAATCAGTAATAAGAGACTATAAAGTGGACGTAGGCTCAATTACGGGCCGAACCACTATAAATCCGTTGTTCATTTACTGCATTTCTGCTATTTTCCTGCTTAATTTCTGTTCCCGTCACACGGGTGGTGCTTTCACGATCTTATTACACACACCGGGTGTTAACGTTCATATTTTAACGTCAACATTTTGGTGATTTCACTGAGAATTGAACTCAGGCTACCATCCATCATTGCTTCACACAAGTTTGTTGAAAAGATTTCCTACAGAACTAGAAGTCTATCAGACATAATGGCTCCTGGAAGGAAACGAAAGGTTGTCAGATCTGAAAATGTTCATGATGATACCGCCACCTCTGCTTCACCAAGTCAAGCAGCTCCAAGCGTCGGGGTGACGCGAGAGGAGCTAGACGCTGCTGTATCCGGACTATACCAGCAGATTGAGACTCAAAACAATCTGATGATGGAAAAACTGAACGCTATGCTTGGTGCCAACCAAAGACCAGTGGGTAATGAAGAAAACACCGCTGATGCCCTTCGCAACTCCGAAGGGAGGAATATTCCTCAGGGGGGATCAGGTGCTGCTGAAGGGGCACCCCTCCGAGCTGAAGGATCTAGACCATCGCCAATTTTCCACGAAAATCTACCCGGGCAAACATCTGAGAAAATGGCAGAAGTCTACTCCGCAAAATCTTTGAACAATGAGGAATATCTTTCTAGCATGATCAAGCAAATAATGAAAGAGAGCATGCAGAGAGGTGAAGATGAGAGTGAATGGGGATTCGCGCCAAGCAAGACTCCATTTACCGAGAAGATTCTAAAGGCTGAATTTCCTAGAAAATTTGTTCCCCCCACCATTCCTGCTTATCGGGGAACAAGTGATCCAAATCAATTCTTGTATAAGTATGATTGGCACATGACCGGTGCGAGAGCAACTGATGAAATCAAGTGCCGGTATTTCCCAGTATATTTGGAAGGAGTGGAACTTCTCTGGTTCACCAAACTTCCTGTCCGATCAGTAGATCAGTTTTCCGATCTGACTAGAAAGTTTAAAGAGCAATTCAGGCTATACGCTTCAAAGGCAAAGGACATAATGTCATTATCCAGTCTTGAACAGAATCCGGGAGAACCTATTAAATCATTTCTGAACCGTTTCAATATAGCTCTGGCGGAAGTTGATAACGCAGAGCCACGGATGATCTTGACCTATTTGATGCGTGCTATCGACAAATCGAGCGAATTTGGAAGATGGCTGAAGATGAAAGAGCCAAATTCTCTCGAGAAATTCTACAAGAAAGCTGATGAATTCATACGCTTGGAAAATCTTCCAGCATCAATGAAGGTGGTGGCAACAAAGGTGGAAAATAATACTGCCGCTTCGAAAAAGAAAGATTCCGGAGGTTAGAAAAGGGAAAATCACGAGGGGAAGAAACAAAAGGATATAAAGAAACCTCGCTTCTTCAAACCCTCAGATTTCACTCCATTGACCGACACTCTAGAAAATATCTTCTTCGCCACTAAAGATGCTGTGGATTATCCCAAACCGGCTGAGATAAAACCGGGAAAGGGCGCTATGAGAAATGGAAAGTTCTGTCGTTTTCACAACCAACCTGGTCATGATACCAATGACTGTCGTCACTTAAAGAGCTTAATTGAAGAATTATTGAGAGAAAACAAGCTGCAACAATATGTCAAGAAAAACAGAAGTGATCCATCTTCGTCTACTCAGAGACAACAACCCTCTAATCAGCCGTCAGGCTCAAGTAAAGGTGCTGCGGCACAAGAATCTGAGAGGCCCGTTATCAACGTCATTTCAGGGGGCCCACACCCAGCAGGCAAAAGCTGGGGTGAGATGGAACGATATGCTCACGCTTTGAAGTATATCCCGGCAGAAGAAGATGTTTTTGCTGTAGAAAATACAGTACCCCTAAAGCAGCAAAAGATTTCAGATAATGATATTTTGTTCAAGGCTAGGGATTCTATTGGTATTGAAGCTCCCACCATAGACCCCTTAGTTATCTCTGCAGGAATTGGGCCAGCAATAGTAAGACGCGTACTCATTGATTGCGGTGCTTCCTGCAATATACTTTTCAGGAAAACATTTGACCAGATGAAGATCCCAATGACCGACGTTCAGGCTTCATCGCAAAAGATCGTTGGTTTCACTGGGGAACCACAGCAACCAATCGGAACTGTCGATTTGTTCGTGGAACTTGGTGAAGGGCAGAAAAGGGTAACTCGAAAACAAACCTTTGTGATTGTTGATGGATTTTCTGCCTACAATGCTTTCCTAGGCAGGCCAGCTCTAGCTGCATTCAAGGCCATTTTGGCCCCGTGGTGCTTAACTATGAAGTTTCCTACAGAAAATGGTGTTGGTGTCATCAAGGGAGATCAAAATGCTGGACGTGAATGTTATCTTATAGAGCTTCGAGAAGCCAGAAAGAGAGAGATGGGTAAAGATGCGGCAGCTCCCCTCCGCATCAAAAACCCAACCTTATAGCAAATACAGGGTGGCCCCTGCACTGGTGAGCATAGTGGTGCAAGGCGAGAAATGGACCCCAGAAAATCCAGTGCAGAGGAAAATAGAGTGGTGCCTGTGGAAGTTACGGTACCAATACCTGTCGACTCCAAAGACCCAAATAAAGTACTTAATGTGGGTTCGCAACTAAGTACAACAGTTCAAAATACACTGATATCATTTCTAAAAGCAAATCTGGACGTGTTCGCTTGGTGTCATGCTGATATGTGCGGAATCTCTCCAACAATTGCTGTTCACACTCTGAATGTCGATCCGAAATTCACACCAGTAAAACAGAAAAGAAGAACTCAAGGTCCAGAAAGATCAGCAGCTTTAAAGGAAGAAGTAGATCGCCTCTTAGAGAATAATTTCATCAAAGAATCCACTTATCCAAATTGGGTTTCAAATCCAGTACTAGTTAAGAAGGCAAATGGAAAGTGGAGAGTATGCATTGATTTCTCAGATCTGAACAAAGCTTGCCCCAAAGACTGCTTCCCGTTGCCTAGAATCGATCAACTAGTAGATGGGACGGCTGGACATGAGTTGTTATCTTTTATGGATGCCTATTCCGGATACAATCAGATTATGATGAATGAACCAGATCAGGAGGACACAAGCTTTATTACAGATGTGGGACTCTACTGTTACAAAGTCATGCCATTCGGGTTAAAGAATGTAGGGGCAACATACCAAAGACTTGTCAACGCTATGTTCAAGCCACAGATCGGCAAAACAATGGAAGTCTATGTTGATGATATGTTAGTAAAGTCAAAGAAAGAAGTAGACCACATGGATCACTTGGCAGAGATGTTCTCAATTCTTCGAAAGTACGGAATGAAGCTCAATCCATTGAAATGTTCATTCGGAGTAGAGTCTGGGAAATTCCTGGGTTTCATTGTGAGCGCTAGGGGCATCGAGGCCAATCCTGCTCAAATCACAGCTCTAAGAGAAGTTAAAGCCCCTAGAACAAAGAAAGAACTGCAAAGTCTCAATGGAAAGGTTGCCGCTCTTAGTCGCTTCATTTCCAAGGCCACAGACAAATGCATTCCCTTCTTTGATGCTCTAAAGAAAGGAAAGAAAATTTTCGAATGGACTCCTGAATGTCAGAATGCTTTCGATCAACTGATTCATCATATGAGAACTCCTCCGGTCCTCTCCAAGCCTAGTGATGGTGAAGACCTCTTCATCTATCTGGCAATTTCATCCCATGCTTTGAGTGCAGCACTCGTACGAGAAGATATGAAAATACAACGTCCGGTTTACTACATCAGCAAACGGTTCGCTGGGGCTGAGATGAATTATTCAAAAATAGAAAAACTTGCTTATTGTCTGCTAATCGCTTCCAGGAAATTGAGGCCCTATTTTCAATCTCATCCTATCAAGGTCCTGACTGATCAACCGTTGAAGCAAGTCCTGTATCGTCCTGAAACTTCGGGTCGTCTCTTGAAGTGGAACATAGAACTCAGCCAATATGACATCACTTACCATCCCCGAAGAGCAATTAACGGACAAGCTTTAGCAGATTTCATTGCGGAATCCACTGACAAAGGTGATAGTGAGGAAGAAACAACTGACTGCATTCCGATACAGTGGAAGTTGTATGTTGATGGCTTGAGAAATGACTATTGTTCTGGGGCAGGAGTTGTGCTCGAAACTCCCGAAGGACGATCACTATGTTATGCATTGAGACTGGAATTTCCTTCGACAAACAATGAAGCAGAATATGAAGCCCTTATTGCCGGATTGAAAATCGCCAAGGAATTGAATATCAAAGTGATACAGATTTTCAGTGATTCTCAGCTTATTGTCTGCCAGGTGAAGAAGGAATTTCAAGCCAGAGGAGGGAATTTGCCTGCATATTTGACAAAAACTTCTGAACTCCTCAATGATTTAGATCACTACTCAATAAGCCACATACCCCGAGAGGAAAATATGAAGGCAGATTCTTTAGCAAAGTACTCAAGTTCCGGAGAAGCTCAATTGCTGGGATTAGTTCCTGTAGAAGTTCTGTCAGCTCCAAGCATTGATGAAATGGATATTGATTGGATTATGACTACGTCTCAAGAGCATGAATCATGGATGACTCCAATCAAAGAATACTTACTCAGTGGTTCTCTGCCAGAAAGTTCTAAGGAACGTCGAAAATTATTGAGAAAAGCGTCACGGTATATAATTCAAGATGGCCGATTATACAGGCGGGGATTTTCAATCCCACTACTCCGATGTGTAACTAAAGAAGAAGCCAAGACAATTTTAGCAGAGGTACACGGAGGAGAATGTGGAGACCATTCAGGTGGTCAAACACTTGCAAAGAAAATTCTCCGATATGGATACTTCTGGCCGGATATCAATCGAGATGCTGCGACTTTTTCCAGGAAATGTGACAAATGCCAACGATTTGCAAAAATCCCAAGAGCACCCTCCACTGAACTCACACAAATGGTCAGTCCATGGCCATTTGCCATTTGGGGGATAGACCTAATTGGACCATTACCGATCGCCAAATCAGGGATTAAATATGCTATTGTTGCCGTTGATTATTTCACCAAGTGGGCTGAAGCTGAACCTTTGGCCACCATCACTTCTAAAAAAAATGATAAATTTTGTAACGAAGAATATCATTTGCAGATATGGTGTGCCACAGAAGATAATCACCGACAATGGAACTCAATTTGAAAGTGAAGAATTCCAGGATTTTTGCAAACGGTTCAGAATTCGAAAAAGCTTCTCAGCAGTGGCTCATCCGCAGGAGAACGGGCAAGTGGAAGCAGTTAACAAGATCATCAAGTCAACTATCAAAAAGCAACTTGAAAAAGCAAAAGGTGGTTGGGTTGATAAGCTTCCATTAGCACTATGGGCGTATAGAACTACTCACAAAACTGCAACTGGGCACACTCCATTTTCACTGGCATACAGATCTGAGGCAATGATTCCAGTAGAAGTAGAGGTTCCTTCACATAGAAGAGTTCATTTCAATGAAACCGAAAATGAAAAACTGCAACTTGAAGCGCTTGATTTTCTTGATGAGAAAAGAGAGGAAGCTAGGCTCAGAGTTTCAGCTTATCAGCAGAGAATAGCCAGGCATTTCAACTCCAAAGTTCGCCAACGCAGCTTTGAAATCGGAGACTTGGTTTTAAAAAGGATCATGACAGAAACTGGTGTGTTTGGGCCAAACTGGGAAGGGCCATATGTCATAGGCACTAAACTTCTTGATGGCACTTTCAAACTCATAACTGTTGAAGGAGATCCAATTCCAAGGGCCTGGAACAGCAACCATTTGCGCCCTTATTTTACTTGAAAAGAGCTCTGCTCAAAATTGTAAAATGATGATGAATGTATCAGTTGTATTGTGAAACCTTGTAAATCAGTGTAAATGAATGAAAGCTATAAAGTGGACGTAGGCCCGATTCTTGGCCGAACCACTATAAATCTTGTGTTTTTTACTATTTCATAATGCCTGTTTTATTTCGATATGTAAATACTTTAAATGTATCGCTAAAATATCGATTCAAAATTGCAGGACATTATAACAAGGCTTGCTCATCACAAAGCTAAGCGACCTCTATAAATCAGCTATTGCACAAAAACCAAACAACAAAAATTCCAAACTCAAATCCTACGCAAGGAAAACTTCACATAAAGAGTTGGCGACTTCACTGGGACAAACCTTTGTTCACTAGTTGAGATTGTCGTTATGAACGGGCATCCAACTAGATAACTCGCGTTTGTCTCGTGAAGTCATTCAACGGTGAAGTACACTCCTTCGGATGGAGCAATTTACTCGCAAAAGGAAAAAAAAGATGTGCTTGGAAATGATGATAAGAGATCACTAATGGGCAAATGATGAGAGAAAATTGCCAAGCAAACAAAGAAGCAGACAAAGGGAGGTATGCCTCTCAACAGGAAGGCCGAGAGATCCACTAAAGGGACGCCTTCCCAATCGGAAGGAACAAGACCCTCGCTAACTGGTCGTGATGCATCCGAACAGATAGCGTATGTCCGCCCCGTGGATCCACTCGCCCCTGAGACGCAACCTACCTGGCACACCAACCAACCAAAGCCCTCTAACGAGGCACGCCAATAAATGGGAGTGCTTTACTCAATCAAAAAGATCGGTGGGACTACCAAAGGGGCACCTTGTTAGTTAATTGCGATCGTTTGTGCAAGCAAACATCCAATCAAGCAACTTGCGTTCGCTCCGTAGACCTCTGACCATGAGAAAGTAACTTCCAGGCAATCACAAGCCCTCTTCGGAGGCACAAGCCATCTTCGGAGGCAAAAGCCCTTTTCGGAGGCACAAGCCCTCTTCGGAGGCACGAGCCATCTTCGGAGGTAAAAGCCCTTTTCGGAGGCACATTTCATCGGGGTAAAAGTGCAAAATGCTTCTCTTCGGAGACCCACTTCACTCGAGTAGAAATACAAAAATTGCTTCTCTTCGGAGACCAACATTGCTTCTCTTCGGAGACCAAAATCAAGACTTCTTTGGAAGCACAAGACCTCTCCGGAGGCACAACAATACTCCACAAAGCATAATGCTACTCTTCGGAGTCCACATGCTACTCCTCAAAAAATACCAAAATAAAGCCCTCCTTAGAGGCACACTTCGGTTCTTAAGGAAGACCTACTTGTTCATCTTTAAAAAAAAAAAAAAACTCTTCCCCAGAAATCGAAGTGCTAAGTAATATCTTCTTCTGAGATTCGCTTCACCGTATAGGAGAATTCACTTCTCAAAAGCATGAAGTAAACATTTCCGAAGGTTGAAGCGTGAAAACTTATCCGGAAATGAGACACACTCCGTTTAAGTAGAATAATCATTCCCTCAAAGACGGAATAGTTATTCTATGAAAAATAAGAGTACAGTTCTCGCCAAAAGCAAAAGATATTGTAATGCACTTGTGGTATAGGGGCAATATCATATGATACGGCTACAACAATAAAAAGCAGTATTCAAGCAACATACCACAAGCACATAACAATATCACGCGAAAAAGTTGTGGGATAAATGCATTCTTAAACACAAACAGAAAGTTTGTACAAGTGAAAAGAATCGTCTGTTCTACACTAAAAATAAAAAGAAAACAAATGCATTCTCACATACACGAAAGTTTGTACAAGTAAAATAATTGTTTTATTTAGTACTATAAAAATTCTTTACATGTGCAGATATCTCGAACAAGCAAAAGCGGGGACCGGTACCCGCACAATCCTCGGTCAATACATGCAAAGGGCAAAAATAATAAGTAAAAAAAAAAAATCCAGCTTGATTATTCCTTCTTCTCAACACCTTTGGAGCCCTTTCCCGACCTAATGATTAGCTTTTGAAGTCGTTGTGAACGGGTAGGGGCAGAAGGAGAAAGCGGTACGGCCAGATCAACTACTGCTTCCTCTTCAGTGGAAGTCTTCTTCTTTTTCCTTACAGCACGCTTCCCCTTCCTCTTGGAAGAAGACTCGCTCCCCGGAGTAGCAAGCAATGTTGAAAGCTTCGTATCGTCATCAAGAGACCGCTCCGGGGTCTTCTCAATGTCTTCAAAATCCTCCGCCTTCTGCTCCTGAGAAGCAGCCGGATCATCCAAGCCTTGAAGAGCTTCGATTTTCTCTGCCTGTGATCCCGGTTGGGAAGCGGAAGGAGGAGTAATTTGGGAAGACGGAGGAACGGCAACCGAAGGAGTGAAAGCTTGTGCAGTACTTGGTGCCTCCGCTGTAGAAGAAAAGAAGTTAAAATCAACATCCCCCGAAAATAAAGAAGGCATCGGTTCACCAAAGTTTAAGTAACAAGTAAGAAGGTCATCAAACTCGGTTAAATCAAGTAGCTGGTCCATTAGACCCGGAACTTCGCCAAAGTTACCTGGAAGAGTTGGTTTCGCAAGCTCGATTTCATATTTATCAGCTTCAGTTTCTTCCTGGCTCTTCTCTTCAATTTGGGAAAGAGGAGTCTCGAAAGTATCGAGTTTAGCTTCGGCATCTTTTGCAGCAAGTGGAGATTGAGAGCTAGAACCGATGATATCAACATCAGTCAAAGTTGAAGTATGGACAGGGGCAGGTAGTGATGTTGTCTTTTCTGGGTATTCTTCTACCGCTGCCCCGGCTCTAGCTCCGGCAAGTTGTTCTTTGCCTCTAATAAGCGCATCACGTGCTTCATCGTCTAGATAAAGCGCTGCAAGGTCTGCTTCCGCATAGCTAGAAAATGTGTCAAGTATAGTCTCCCAGACTTCAGCAAGTGTAATTTCATATTTGGGACCCAAAAAGGAAAGGCTGCCACGGCCCAAAACGCTGTGCATATAGAAGTCAAATAGAGTAGAATCGATGCTAGCTCTAGTGGCATCATGAGACTCTTCGGCCGCAACCTGATCGGCGACCGCGTCATCACGCTCCTTCTCAACTTTAAGGAGCTTAGCTTTCAGCATCTCAATCTCTGCATTTTGGGACACAATTGTCCCCCGTAGCTCAGCATTTTCTGTTCGATATTTCTCAGTAATGTGCTGCTCAGCTGCAAGTTTCATTTCGGCGTCTCTTTGTGCAGCATGTGCATCCCGTACCTGCTTCTGAAAGACTTCTTCCTTTTGGGAATGCGATGCGGAAGACGAGGCGAGATCTTCCTTAAGTTGCTTGACTTCAGATGCAAGCTTTGCGTTGTCGTCTGCGATACTCGTCATCTTCGCATCGTGCTGCCTGCGCCATTTGTCCCATTCTGATTTATCGTTCTCCATGGTCATCATTGCCTCAAGATTCAAGTGATTAACCCTTTGGAGTTCGTCGACAAGTTTCTGCCATTGCGACATCCTCTCAATATTGAGCCTGACTGCGTCAAGACCTTTAAGCATGTCTTGCTTGTCAATCGGAACCAAATCCAAATCGAAGCGCACTCCTTTTAGGCACCAATTGGGAAAGCCGCTCTGAAGCATTGGAGGGCCATCTTTAACTTGATATTGTGGCCTGTTAATAATTGTTTGAATGTCAGACTTCTTTAGAGGAGGAGAGCCGGCCAGGGTATCAGAAGGGATAGGAGCGTCAGCCTTTTCAGAAATTTCAGACGCGTTCTTCTCATCAAGTTTAACCCGTTTACTTGGGTCATCAATAGCATGCTTCTTCCCTTTATCATCGTGATATTTTCTTTTATGAGAGTCATCGTCTCTCCTTCTTTGCTGCTCTTCATAAGCACGCCTTTCTTGAGCTTTTCTAGCTGCACGCTCTTCATCAGATTCTTTGTGGGAGGGAAGATAACGCCCATAATCGTAAGAATCGCGCCCTCCGTAGCGCCGAAAGTTGTCGAAGTATGAGCCGGAGCGTCCCATCGGAGAATCTGAAAAACGAAAAAGAAGTAAAGTTTAGAGATTTCCAGAAAAAGAGGATAAATGCTTATAAGTGCTGAAAAAATCCTAAGTGTGTGTGGCGTGCAAGCTACATGCGTCAAACTACAGACCACGCTTTAGTGTAGAAACAGAAACGACTGGCGTGGTAGGCGTCAGGGTTTGTTTTAGGGTGGAAGTCGCTTCAACAGCAGGAGAAGTTACTTTCGGATTATTATCCCCGAAAAGCTCTTGAGAAGTTATCATGATATCGCTCAAGCCATCGAAAGTGTCATCACCCAGGAACTCAGCAGACTTCTCTTTTCCAACTTCCGTATCGATTGATTTCTCAAAAACTCGGGGATTCTCTTCCTCCTCAATAATTTGGGCAAGTGCCGACTTGCTGGCTGACCCTACAACATCAGTAAATGTAGAACATTTTATCAAGGCAACTTCAGCAGCGGGTGCTTCCGATGCAACTTCTTCTACAGAAGCTGGGGCATTCGAGGTCTCTGCTCGAGAATCCGAAGCAGCTAACGTTTCCGCATCAGAACTCGAGACTTCATGAATTTGAGTCGATCTAGAAGGATGTAAAAGTCCAAACTGGTGGAGAAACTCATCTTTCAACAGAAATTTCACATCCCGTTCTTCAATCGGAACAGCCATGAGCTCCTCCAGAGTTTGCTTATGACTGGGACCCCTAGAGGGAGAGAGGAGCGCTGAAATGAGAAAGCAAAGTTAAACACTTAGTGATTCGAACTGTAAGATACTCAGAGAACAAGGAGAAGAAAGGATAGGCATTCTTACTTCCTTCTCTCCACACGGCATAAAAACCAGGGGGACAGCGAACATAAAAATACTGGGTCAAAAACCCATGAGCAGTATCTGGGAGGCCGACAACCAGTTTGCGATTCCTGGCACTTCTTATAACGATGATCGAAGGATGATCTTTGATTCTGACAAAAGAGCACAGGTAACAGATTTCATCAACACTGGGAAGACAGTTAAGCGTTCTGCTGAATAATACGCATAGCCCCATTAGAACAGCATAACCATTGGGATGTAATTGAAATGGAGCGATTGCCAGTTGGCGGAGAAGATGTTGAAGAAAATTGTTAAAAGGAGGAATGGCTCCGCTCGAGCACATTTGTCGGTTGACCGCCACAAAGCAAGGAGGTGCTACATCGGCAGTGTTGTTCTTTTCAGGAAGGATAGCGTCATCCTCAGCAATGCCAAATTGGGTACACAATTGCCGAAAAGTTTTGTACAGTAAAGTGGAAGGGGCTCTTTCTGGGGGGTTGACTAAAGGAGCTGGAATGAAAATGGACTCTCCGGTCTGAACTGTTACATCTCCTTGTTGAGAAGCCATTCTACACAAGCAACTGGATATTCAAATATGAAGGTGCACGTTTCCTAAATAGTGTGAAGTGTTGTGCAAAATTAACAAAGATAACAAATAAATACAAACTGGAATTAAGCTAGTCGGTAACCGATCGATTATCAAATTTCAGGACTTGTTAATTTAAGAGTTCAGGTACAGTATTAAATGCAAACCGGACATTTTCAGTTGACTATTTCAATGTTGTTTTAATACTTTGCTTGAACTTGTTGGTTTAAAGCACTTCATACACACAATCTGTTTATGTTGATTATCTGTTATTAACTAATCTGTCATTTGATATGGGCAGTCGGTGACAGTATATTCGTCCCAATTTCTTTGTGGATATTTTATTAGACAGGTTATTAGTCTGCAAGCTAGAGTGATCTATGGGGAAATGCAGCAGTTCATAGTTCAGCAGTTCAAAATGCAGCAGTTCAAAGTTCGTTCAAAGCCCAAGTCATGAGTCGCCAACGACTTATGTATTGACTCGTCCACGACTGATGTTCTGACTCGTCCACGACTTAAGGGTTACAAGGCAAGTCGGTCGTACTTCAGGTCTTAAGTCGTGAAAATAAGAGACTCCGGTCCAAAGCGGCATACAACCCAAGTCCTAAGTCGTCTACGACTCAAAAACTAAGTCATCTACGACTCAAAAGGAGGCTACAGTCCAAAGCGGCTTGAAATCCTAAGTCCTGAGTCGTCTACGACTCAAGAATTATGTCATAAGAGACTTGACTCGTGAGTCGTACAAAGCTATTGAACCATGGCCCTGCTAGCATCTCACTCGATTTGAACCCATTGACTTTTCTTCTAACCCATTATCTTCCAAACCCAGAAACCTCTCAATCAAATTACGATCCCCATCCTAATTCCACGACGCCATTGAACCATCCAAAGAATTAAGTTCAGATCACCAAAGCCTCATCAACCCAATCAGTTAGGGCCTGAAGCGCAGTACCCCTGCATTTCCATCGCCCCATTCATCCAAATATGAAATCAAGCAAAATCGGGCTCACGAACTACCGGTATGGTGGAATTCACAACAAAGCGTTGTACGAAGGGATGGATTAAGTATGGGGGGAAGAATTCACGAATCAATGATGATT
Organism: Allium fistulosum; assembly: GCA_030737815.1. Lineage (NCBI taxonomy): Eukaryota > Viridiplantae > Streptophyta > Magnoliopsida > Asparagales > Amaryllidaceae > Allium > Allium fistulosum. Next base: position 727,669,652 of record CM060902.1, on the reverse strand, counting down.
AAAGGTCGAGGATGGATCAGAAACACTTACGCAATAAAGAATGGAGAATCGAATTGGTAGATTGTTAGAAAAGGAAGGTATTGCCTCGAGAAAGCTTGGAGGAATAGTAATGGCGGATACGACTCAGGAGATAGGTAATGAGTAGAAGGGATGACTCAAGCATTTTATACCTTTGGGCAGTGGAACACGAAAAGGACTACACGGGATAAGATGAGTCGAAGCACACGACCTACGACTTAGGCGTGTACTTCGAGGGGCAAATGTTAACCCTCAAGTTTCTACGACTCATGGTCTTACGAGATAAGGAGTATACGACTCATAGTCTAGACGGTTCAGCGAGTCAAGGTCTATACGAGTCATGAAGTCTTACGACTCATGAAGTCTTACGACTCATCAGGTTCAACGAGTCATGAAGTCTTACGACTCATGAAGTCTTACGACTCATCAGGTTCAACGAGTCATGAAGTCTTACGACTCAGGAAGTCTTACGACTCATCAGGTTCAACGAGTCATGAAGTCTTACGACTCATGAAGTCTTACGACTCATCAGGTTCAACGAGTCATGGAGATTTACGACTCATGAAGTCTTACGACTCATCAAGTTTACGACTTAAGGGCTATCAAACTGGAATCCAAGGCCCTGGCCTGTGCTACTTTGATCTGATGAGTCGACTACGACTTAGCACTTCTCTTCCAACTGAGCCGCAAGATGGACCATAAGGCGCCCACGAGACATCATAAGTCGAATACGAGTCACGACTTACCATGAGTCGGTCACGACTCATGACTTGGCCAAATTAAAAGCTCAGAAATCTGCTCCTATAAATACCCCGTCACTTCCAACATTGAGAGGACTTTTGGCAAATCATTTCTACAGCGCTGTAACTCCGTCAAACTCTTCATTCATTCAGTAATCAAGGATCCTTCAAGCATTCGCGACACTACAACAAGCTTCGAGAGAAATTCCTCACATCCGACATGGATTCATCGAATTTCATCGTCGAAGATTGAGCTAGTAGTCTAGATTGTTTCTTGTGATCGAATTGTACTGTTTCCTGAAGAGATTTGTATCAAATTGTAACCGAATCAGTAATAAGAGACTATAAAGTGGACGTAGGCTCAATTACGGGCCGAACCACTATAAATCCGTTGTTCATTTACTGCATTTCTGCTATTTTCCTGCTTAATTTCTGTTCCCGTCACACGGGTGGTGCTTTCACGATCTTATTACACACACCGGGTGTTAACGTTCATATTTTAACGTCAACATCGTTTATACTCTAGTCCGCGCTCTGGGGACTTAGAGTACTCTAGTCCGCACTCTGGGGACTTGGAGGTTTTAGTTGAGAGCATTCGTATTTCCACTCTTTAATTTGTATTCATCTACTGTATCGAGGCTAATGTCGTCGAATGAACAATCGAACCACGTTTGCTCACGGAATGGGATTCTGCCCCCCAGGATGAGGGACAGAATTTGAAAAATGGACGATCGATTCTCGTTCGCTTGGTGATTATAGCTCTTCCAGTCAAGTCAAGGAAGGAGGTATATGGAAGATGGTTGAATCACATCCATGTTGGGTTAGATAGCCAAATCTCTTACAATTTGCTCCGTATCTCCTTCTAGAAAATAAGGATAATAGATTGTTGAGTAGACAAAGTAAGTTGCATATGTTCCAAGGTGCAGTCGTGTCCATATATTGACAGCGATGGTTAGCGAGTACGCAGTCTACCATAGCTACTTCAAGTTGGGCTTTCGAACAACCTTTCGTGTTCAGGGTAGGATTTGATCGGTAGATGATCAAATCACGTCCACTTTAGACGGATCCCGGCATCACTGAGCTTCATGAGGGGTATTTTGTCGAACTTTGTTCTATGACTCAATTGGAGTGGATGATCGGGCCATATTCATTCCAAGCAGTTTAGGTCTCCAAGTCAAATGTGGAGGTTGATGGATGAATGGTCGGTTGTTCGAATCGATCATAAGTTGAGCATACGAACTCGGATCGTCTTGAAACTTGGAACATTGGCTTCCCTGGCTTTGATTGTTATGTCTTGTTAATCGTGGCTCGATCCAGACTCGGACAAAATCCATCGATATCCATAGTGAGCCTTTGTGTAACCGATCTCCAAGACGAACTGTCACTGGTTTCTAATCAAGTTCTTGGTGTCACAGCCTTGCCAAAAGGCGGGATAACATTTGCCCCCCAAAGGACGTCTTGTGTAAACATGACGTGCTTTGAAAAACCGCAGTCTTTCATGCTGAATATTTCCGTTCAGTTGATTGCTTGACAGTCGTCTTTTAATCATTTCGTTGCAATCTTCTTTTAGACAAATGTTCAACTAGCGTGCTTTGCTTTGGTTCTGCCCCCAGTTTTGGGGATGAGTATGGAGTTGATGTATGTTTATACTCCGTCTCGCACTCTGGGAGTACGGAGTTGAGTAGATGTTTATACTCCGTCTCGCACTCTGGAAATACGGAGTTGATTAATGTTTATACTCCGTCTCGCACTCTGGGAGTACGGAGTTGAGTAGATGTTTATACTCCGTCTCGCACTCTGGAAATACGGAGTTGATTAATGTTTATACTCCGTCTCGCACTCTGGGAGTACGGAGTTAAGCGAATGTTTATACTCCGTCTCGCACTCTGGGAGTACGGAGTTGATTAATGTTTATACTCCGTCTCGCACTCTGGGAGTACGAAGTTAAGTAGATGTTTATACTCCGTCTCGCACTCTGGGAGTACGGAGTTGTGCGAAGGATAGTCGTGTATCAACCCATTTTTAACCTTGATGTGATGGCTTGCCCTCGAGCTCGAGTTTCACTTAGCGAGTGGCTGGCCGTATCGCAGCCTCTCTCTACTTGAATAAATTCCACTTGCAGGATGGAATTCAGCTCTCTGTGCATCGTGATGTTGTACATTGTATTTAATCCATAGCCCCAAATCAAAGGCATATGGTTGATGATGAGCAATAGAATTATTCTCGTCCAGATGTAACTCCACACGTCCGATCATGGTCTGCGTAGATTGGTTGGCAACCAAATCTGAGTACCTGGACACCTGCATCGTTTTGAAAGTAGTTTAGTTCAAGCTAGTCGTAGTTCATAGAACAATTGAAATAGAGATGGAAATGGAAATAATTCAAAGAAGATTATGGTAAGTCTCATTGATATGTGAAGCAGCATCGTGTGCTCGCTATTCGACTCCGCCCATGGCTCCTTTCAAAGGGATGTTGGTCGTCAACCGTCCAATTGATAATCATAGCCCTTTATTAATAGGCATCGGATATTCGCTGCCCGCCATTCTGCAGGACTTGTACATACTATTGAAGCTTTCCTTTCCAGGTCATCTTTTCGATCATACCTCGGAGATGTTTGTAATCGCCCGTGTTAGGATCAGTGAGCATTTGGGAATATACAACATTCCCCTGATTTTCTTTAGACTTTGGTGTACTCTCTCGAGGTTGGTTTCCAGTACCACTCCGAGTCGTGAGTCTTCAAGTAGGGGTTGTCAATTGAACCTTTCAAAGAGCATATGAGCTAAATTCTGAAGTCTTGTTTCGGCTACTGGGATCTACATCCTTAGCCAACGGGCCTTCATTGTTATTTTTCTTAGTCTGCTCCACTCCTCCTCACTTTAGTTCTGATTCATTTTGTAAAAGAAACGATCCATAGTCGTAGGAGGCTCTTTAGCCAACTAGCTGTCAAAATATATCTGGAGGTCGACTTTCCTCAAATGCGATCAGTATGATATCCTTGTTAGTATTTGGAATAAATTGCTTAGAGCATTGGTTTGCTTGGAGTCATCTTGACGTTTGCTAGAGTCACATCATCTATGTTCTCCAACATTTGGGAGTACCGTTTCAATAGCGGTTGCTTGTCCGTTCCCTTGATGTCGTTCATAAGCTGCCGCTAGATCCTCTATGCCCTGGTCGATCATGGGATGTCAGGAAAGTGGATAGAATGTTCCTTTATTAAGTTGAGTTTTGAATTCACTATCCGGAGGCACTGCGCTGCGGCTAGGGTTCGGGGGGGTTTCCCCCCGAATTTTTTTAGCCTCATTTTCGAAAATTTGGGTCGTACCCGAAAAAGGTTTTTTTGTAAATAGGGGTCGTATAAGAGACCGGTGTAACTTAAGTTTCGATCGGCATTGAGGGCCGTTCGGCATGACAAAGTTGCTCGGCATACAAGACTGTTCGGCATCCACACTGTTCGGCATCCCACACTGTTCGGCATTCCTCACTGTTCGGCATTCACACTGTTCGGCATTCACACTGTTCGGCATTCCACACTGTTCGGCATCCACACGTGTTCGGCATTCACACTGTTCGGCATCCACAATGTTCGGCATCCCACACTGTTCGGCATCCCACACTGTTCGGCATCCACACTATTCGGCATTCATTCTTGTTCGGCACAACCGAGTCGTTCGGCATACAATACCATTCGGCATTACAGAGGTGTTCGACATTCATTCTTGTTCGGCACAACCGAGTCGTTCGGCATACAATACCGTTCGGTATTACAGAGGTGTTCGGCATAGAGGTATGGATCGGCCTGGAAGAGCATTCGGCCTAGAGGTATGGTCGGCCTGGAAGAGCGTTCGGCCTAGAGGTATGCTCGGCCTGGAAGGGCGTTTGGCATAAGCCTTTTCTGGAGCGTTCGACATATGCCTTTTCTGGAGCGTTCGGCATACCCCTTTTCTGGAGCGTTCGGCATACCCCTTTTCTGGAGCGTTCGGCATACCCCTTTTTTGGAGCGTTCGACATATGCCTTTCTACAGCGTTCGGCATACGCCTTCTCTAGCGCGTTCGGCATACGCCTTTTCTGGGGCGTTTGGCATACGCCTTTTCTGGGGCGTTCGGCATACCCCTTTTCTGGAGCGTTCGGCATACCCCTTTTTTGGAGCGTTCGGCATACGCCTTTCTGGAGCGTTCGGCATACGCCTTTTCTAGGGCGTTCGGCATACGCCTTTTCTGGGGCGTTCGGCATACGCCTTTTCTGGGGCGTTCGGCATACGCCTTTTCTGGGGCATTCGGCATACGCCTTTTCTGGGGCGTTCGGCATACGCCTTTTCTGGGGCGTTCGGCATACGCCTTTTCTGGAGCGATCGGTCGAATTGCCTTCAGAGGAGGGTCGACCTTCATTCAACTTTAGTGCAAACTTCAACGTCCAATCCCCAGATCTTGCGTACATCAGTGAATCCAATCTACGACTAACAGCTTCCTTTAGATTTCTTTCAAATCTGAGTAGAATAGGAAGTTTTCTAGTAAACAACTGGATCTATCTCGCGAATTTGGAAATCCACCAGTAGATGATGAGATCCAATCAAGCTGAGAATTCAATTCTTAGTGAAAGCACCAAAGTGTTAGCACCAAAATTGGTCACTAACCTCGTTGAGAAAGATTGTGTAGAGATGTAAGTGATGAAGTTAAATTAAACAAGGAAGAATATGCTAATTTAAATGCAGAAAGTAAGAACACCGGATTTATAGTGGTTCAGCGTAATTGCCTACGTCCACTTTGAGTTTTGATCTTTATTTCTTTCACAAGTAGTTGAATACAGATACAATCCATATATTGATGACTTGAATACAAGTTTGAATTAAAAAGAGGAGAGTATAAAAAATGGTAGAGTCTCCCCACTGTTCTCCAAAAAAGGATCCATTTCATTGTGCCATTGCCCTTCTATTTATAGAGGAAGATGGGTTGGACTTCCTTCATGGGCTTAGGAGCAAAGTGCCTCTGCCCATAGTGGGTGAATCTGCGCACCAGGCCAGGCAGGCCGAATGCTCTTGCTTTATTGTGGGCCTGACAACTTGCTACCACCTCCAGTCTCTCCTTGATCAGAATCTTGTCTAGTGCTAATGATAATTTCTTCAACCGTCGTTTTGTAACCGGGCCAAGATGCTGGTTAACAAGGGCCAAGCATGAACATGGAGTGGCCCAAACCAATTGAGGAACCCTAAACCCTCCATTTCTTTCATTAATACTAATACTTTCGAAAATATAATGAAAAACACTTTCATTGTGGAAAATTAAGAGAAGATAAGGGGAGTCAATAATTGAAAAATTAAAGGTGTCATTCTAAGGAGAAAAAGAAGATTAAGACATATTCATGGATTTGGTGAGCAATATTAACCCTAAATTTCTGGTTCATCCTATATGAGCTCGATTTTGATGTTTATAACATGTTTTACTGGTTTTAAATGCATAAACATGATTGCTTATACATTGTGAATGAATATATGTATTTGTATGAAAGTTAGTAAAATTATGGTCATAACTTGAACATATGAGCTCAATTCATGGTACATTTTGGATATAGGTATAAGATATGATTTTGGAGACAGGTTTTTAATTTGAGAATTTTCCTATGTTTCTATGAATTAACATGATTTTTCTAAGAGGAAAATAGTTAATTTTGAATTTTAATTAATTAAAAAATATAAATTGATTATTTTGATATGTGATGAACAAAGAAGAATTAGTTTTTCGAGAATTTTTCTAGATCTTTCTCATGTATTTGGGAAGTATTATGAATTGTTAAAGTGTAGGGAAAATTAAATAAAATGGGTAAAATCAATTAAATAGTTTGGTAATTAATTAAGTAACTATAATATATTTTTATTCTATGAAATATATTGCAAAAATCAGTAAAGTGAGGACCGATCAAATATACACTAAACAAGTAGCAAGGTTGGTTAGAAAGAGATTACTCTATTAAATAATAAACGAATTTTCAAATTAATTACAGAACCACCATATGTATTTAAGTTAACATACTTTCATAGTATATTTCCATTACCATGTCTCTATTAGTCACATTTTGATTAGCTATATTTCCTGTATTTATGATTCTGTTAGCATGAGTAGCATGGGATGATAATGTTTCGATAATGTTATAATGCATGTTTCCATTAAGTCCATGTTTCCATTAAGAAAAAGTGCATATTTTCGTTAAGCAAAACACATGTTTCCATTACACAAAAGTGCATGTTTTCGTTAAATAAAGGTGCATATTTTCATTAACATGAAGTGCAAGTTTCCAATAAAAGGCATGTTTCCATTAGCAAAGTGCATGTTTTTGTTAGCTCAAAGGAGCATGTTTTGTACAGCTAAAACGCATGTTTCTGTTAGCAAAGTGCATATTTTCGTTAGCTTAAAGAAGCAAATTTTTATTAGCAAAAGTGCATGTTCTGTTAGCAAAGTTCAAATTTTTGTTCGCTTAAAGAAACATTTTTCGTTAAAGCTATGTTTTCATTAGCACATTTGTGTTTCCGTTATTACATAAGGATCATGTTTTCATCAGCTAAATGTTATACATTAGTTAGCCAAATGTTATGTCCCCTTTAGCTTTAGTACATACCTCCAATAGCATCTATAAGGCACGTTTTCGTTAGCCTATGGGTATATTTCCATTAGCGTTTGAGCATGCTTTCGGTGGATTTTTGAAGTAAATTTTAATTGCTATGGACTTGAGATTTTGCAACATTAAGACAAGATGCACAAAGCTATAAAATGCTATGTTGATAAGCTATAATGTAACGACTTACATAAGGAAGGAAAGTGGATAAAGCCTAAAAATGAGCTAGAAACAATAGTAAAATATATTTATCTAAAGTGTTAGATAAAAAGATTTATCTAAAATATTGATAGAGTTAAGGGTGTTCCCTAGGAGTAAATATGTAATTTATTACATAACTTAACTCTTATAATAAAATCTTGTTTGAAATAATGTAAGCATTTCGTTTTATTTTTTCATAAATGTGTTATATAGAAATATAAATAATGAGTTATATACACGACTAAATATTTTTCATAGACAAGTAAAGGTACAAAGAACAGTTAAGTCACAAAAAGCACGATTAAGTCACATAAACGACTTCTAATCCTCTTTTTATTAAATTAATTCTTTTATTAGTTAAAACTTCTTTGTAAATACTTTTCTCTGTGTGTGTGTGTTTAAGATACCTTTACAAAATATATATACATGTATTACTACTATTTCACTATTTATCTCTACTCTTTTCAATACTTAGAAATGTATTCATATTCTTATCCCAAATGGTATAAGAATATTCATATTTCTTAAATAAGATTTCACATTTTCAAAAGTATGATTAAATGGGTTAAAAAAATATATTAAAAGAAACATTATTACTATAAACCCAAAACCACTTTATACTTAACATTTTCTTTAAAAAATTGTTTTCAAAGATCTAATTACATCTACACTTATTTAAGAAGGTAATGTACTTTTTAATAATTTCCAAAACCATTTGTTATAATTAAGTGCTATAACCAAAACCCCTTACACTTATTTAAGAAGGTAATGTACTTTTTAATAATTTTCAAAACCATTTGTTATAATTAAGTGCTATAAATTGGTTTTAAATATCTATATAAAATATTACTTAAAAAATAACTAATTTCAAATTCAAAAAAATTTAATAAAAAACATGTTTTACATTAAAAACCCTTTACTTTTAAAAATTCATAAATAATATTTAAACTAAAACCACTTTTAGAACACTCTAATTAATGTTATTAAACACTCCTAAAAATTTTGTGGAAAAATACTTTATTTAAATATTATTTTTAGTGAAAATTAGGCCGACGTCCTTGTAATTAAACTTGGTCCGCGTAAACTCCTCCCATTTGAAAACATATATTTCCGACCCCTATTTTTATTTCTGGCTAAATTTATTCCATAAATACCCCTGTTTACATGTCGCGCTAATTTTAATGGTGGTTGTGATTTCGATTGCAAGTTTTTAATTCTGATTCAGTTTGATTATTGTTTTAAGATATTATTTCGGATTCGTGGCTTTATCTTCTTCCAGGTAAAATATTGTTTGGATTTGTAGTCGATTTTGTTTGTTTTTAATTGATATTGCGATATTGGTTGATAATTTTGTTATTTTTGTTTCGTTAGTTTTTTTTGTTCAAAGTAAATGGAAATTACAAGTATTCTATTGTTTATTTTATCTGAAAAATTAATGCGTGTGTATAGGGTACTGTTCGATGATATATTTTTTTAGCTTTGATTAAGTTCAGATTTGTCTGGAATTATTGTAAGTATTTTATAGACTTGTCCGCAAATAATTTGAATATGTATGGTGAAAATGATACAAATTACTAATAGTTGCTGATTTATCTGCAATCATTTACAATTATTGCTTACATATCAGCAAGTAATGTTCGTATTTCACTGTGTTTGATTAAGCTCAGACTTCTGCTTATTTATTTGAATTTTTTTTAGAAATATTGCTTATATATCAGCTGTTAACTCCTATTTTTGTAGCGACCTAAAACTCCACGACCTATAACCCGTGACCCAACGACCTAATAATCTTAGCGACTTAACGACCTAATGGTCCTAGCGACCTAACTTTTCCAGTAGCACAGCGACCTAAGAGTACCTAACGGCATAATGGTCTTAGCGACCTAACGTTACAAAGCACTCATCGACCTAAAGGCTTCAGCGACCTAAAGCGGCTTAGCGACCTAGTGACTTCATTCCTCAGCGACCTATGGAGTGCCACGACCTAATGACTTGAGAAAGTCACGACCTAACAACTTAAGGAGTTGGTGACCTAATGACTTAAGAAAGTCACGACCTATCGACCTAAGAAGATTAGCGACCTAGCGACCTAAGAAGATCAGTGACCTAGCGAGCTGAAGCAGAAAAAAGTTACACGACCTACTATAGGTCGCTCACAACGTACTGACTCGTTCAGACAAGACTCAATGCAGTTGAGATAAATTAACTCAAACTTTTTGGTCGTTTGCGACCTAGGACTTGTTATCCACTAAACCGCTACTACCCTCATAACTAAAAGCCACGACTCATAGGTCATTAAAGACCCACGACCTATCTTAGGTCGCTCGCGACCTACGACCTAACTTAGGTCGTACACGACCTAAGACTTGGAGATTGAATTTTGCCCAGAATCTCCCCTATAAATACAGCCCTAACTCCAACTAGCAAAGGACTTTTGGCTGATCTTCTGAAGTTCTGTTACTCTGCTGAATTCTGACCTGATCCAACACATTAAGCCTTCCAAACATTCAAGACACTACAACAAGCTTCGAAAGAGATCTTGCATATCCAACATGGATTCAAAGAACTTTATCACATCAAAGTTTAAGCTAATAGTCTGAAGTGTTTAGGAATCGAAGTGTATTGTATCTTGAAGTGCATTGTATCAATTTGTAACCAAAATCAGCAATAAAGGAATTCAAAGTGGACGTAGGCTTGATCTTAAGCCGAACCACTATAAAATCGTTGTATTTTACTTTTTCCTGCTACTTTTCTGTTTATATTCTGTTCCCGTACCAACGGGTGGTGCTTTCACTTGTTCTTTACACACACCGGGTGTTAGCGTTCAATTTTCAGCGTTAACATTTTGGTGCTTTCACTGAGAATTGAACTCAAGAATATTCTCACCATTGCTCCGCAAAAGTTTGTTGAAAGAATCTCTTTAAAGACTAGAAGTTTATCTGAAATCATGGCTCCTGGAAGAAAGAGTAGATCTACCAGATCCAGAAATGCTCATGATGGGACCTCCGCTTCCCCGATAGCAGACCAGGCAATTCCTACCGTAGGAGTCACAAGGGCTGAATTAGACGATGTAGTGTCGGGATTATACCAACAAATTGAAACCCAAAATGCTTTGATGATGGACAGATTAAACGCTCTGCTCGGGGCAAATCGACAACCAGAAAACAATGAAACAACCTTTGCTGAAGATGCTCATAATCCCCAAGAGAGAGGTATTCCTCAAGGAGCAACTGGCACCGCCGAAGCGCGACCTTTCCAAGCTGAAGGTTCAAGACTGCAGTCAACTTTTCGCGAACATTTGCCCAGACAAACTTCCGAAAGAATAGCTGACGTCTACCCGGCGATGCCTCTGAACAATGAGGAGTATCTATCAGGGATGGTTCGCCGAATCATGAAAGAGAGCATGCAGAGGGAAGAAAATGAGAACGACTGGGGATTTGCTCCAAGCAAGACTCCGTTTACTGAAAGGATCCTGAAAGCAGAATTTCCGAGGAAATTTGTACCTCCTACTATCCCGGCCTATAGGGGGACAAGTGACCCAAACCAGTTTCTATACAAGTACGATTGGCATATGACCGGTGCAAGGGCATCAAATGAGATTAAATGCCGATACTTTCCAGTGTACTTGGAAGGAGTGGTTCTACTTTGGTTCACAAAGCTACCAGTTCGGTCCGTAGATCAATTCTCTGACTTAACTCGAAAATTCAAGGATCAGTTCAGGTTGTATGCTTCAAAAGCTAAGGATATAATGTCACTGTCCAGCCTTGAGCAAGCTTCCGGAGAATCTATCAGATCTTTCTTGAACCGTTTCAATATAGCCCTAGCCGAAGTGGATAATGCAGAACCCCGTATGATCCTGACTTACCTGATGCGAGCCATCAACAAATCAAGTGAATTCGGAAGATGGTTAAAAATGAATTAGCCAAACTCACTTGAGAAATTCTATAAAAAGGCCGACGAATTCATGCGCTTAGAAAGCCTTTCTGCGCCAGCAAAAGTAGTGGTTGCCGAAATCCAGAATAACAGCGTTGCTTCTAATAGAAGAGAGTTTGGAGGACAGAAGAGGGAAAATGATGACGAGAAAAACCAGGGAAATGCGAAGAAAACTCGCCACTTCGAATCTTCGAATTTCACTCCCTTGACTGATACTCCAGTGAATATTTTCTTTGCAACTAAGGATACTATTGAATATCCTAAACCACATAAGTTGAGACTTGGGAAAAATGCCACGCAGAGTGGAAGATTCTGTAAGTTCCCCAATCAGCCTGGCCATGGCACTAATGAGTGCCGCCACTTGAAGGATCTGATTGAGGAGCTGTTGAAAGAAAATAAACTTCAACAATATGTCAAGAAAAACAGGAATGACCCATCCTCGTACACTCAGGGGCAACAACTTCCCGCCCATCAATACGGCTTAGTCAACAAAATTGCAGAGCAGGAATCAGAGAGGCTTGTCATTAATGTTGTCACAGGGGGTCTGCACACAGCGTCTGACCGCACTCCATCCTGATTGGCATATGGATCACAAACAATGATTCCAGCGGAAATTGAGATTCAATCCCGAGATTCCGAAACAACGATCACTTGCATCCAATTTTTTACTTAACAACATTGCTTAAATTTGTAAAATGATGATGGATGTATAACTCTTGTATTGTAAACCACCGAGGAATCAGTGTGAATCAATAATAAAGAACTCTAAAATCTTGTGTCTTTTACTGCTTTAAAATGCCTGTCTCATTTCGATATGCAAGTATCTTTAAAATATTGCTAAAATGTCAATTTAATATTACAGGCTATCAAAGCAAAGCTTACCTATTCAATACGTCACAAGGCTCAGCGATTCCTATAAATCACTCAATAAACAAATGTCAAGTCACAAAAGTTCCAAAATTCAACTCCTACAAAAGAAGTGCTATTCAAACAGTTAGTGATTCCACCAAAGTGGGCACCTTCTTGACAAGAAGGTTCCAGACCCTCGCTAACCAATCATGATCGTTTGTGCAAACGAACATCCGGTAAAGTAGCCTGCGTCTGCCCCGTGGATTCACTCAACGATAAAGTACACTTCTCTGACAAAAAGAAAACAACTTGCAAACGGATGGGACATGCATTTGAAGTGATAACGAGGAATCACTAAGAAGCGGATGGTGGAAGGACACAGGCAATAAGGCTACTCCTCAGAGTCCACATGCTACTCTTCGGAGTCCAAATGCTACTCCTCAGAGTCCCCGTGCCACTCTTCGGACCAAAAAGACCTCTTCGGAGGCACATTTCACCGGAGTTGAAGTGCAAAAATCTCTCTTCGGAGGCCCACTTCACCAGAGCTGAAATGCCGAAAAGACCTCTTCGGGGGCACATTTCACTGGAGTTGAAGTGCAAAAATCTCTCTTCGGAGGCCCACTTCACCAGAGCTGAAATGCCAAGAAGACCTCTTCGGAGGCACATTTCACCGGAGTTGAAGTGCAAAAATCTCTCTTCGGAGGCCCACTTCACCAGAGCTGAAATGCCAAAAAGACCTCTTCGGGGGCATATTTCACCGGAGTTGAAGTGCAAAAATCTCTCTTCGGAGGCCCACTTCACCAGAGTTGAAATGTCAAAGCCCTCCTTTGAGGCACAAGCCCTCTTCGGAGGCATAACTCTTCGGAGGAGTCCTCTTCGGAGGCACACTTCACCAAGTTGAAGTGCCAAACCAAAGCCCTCTAACGAGGCACAAGCCCTCTTCGGAGGCATAACTCTTCGGAGGAGTCCTCTCTTGAGGCATAACAAAAAGCCCTTCCCAAAGGCATATCAAACAAGCCCTCTTCAGAGGCACACTTTTACTCTAAACAGTGAAGTGCTAAACAAAGCCCTCTAACGAGGCACGTCCAACAGATCAAAACATTCTTCAGAAGCTCGCTTCACTGCATAGGGGAATCCACTTTTCAACAAATAAAAGTGATCATCCCTGAAAGTAGAAGCGTTCTTTAAAAAGAAAAGGAAGAAAACTTATCTGATGCAAAGCATACTCTATTAAAGCAGAATAATATTTCCTCAAAACGGAAGAATTATTCTCTAAATAAGAGTACAAGTCTTTTCAGAATATTGCAGTAAGCCATGGTATGGGGGCATATAACTATATTAGTAAAAACAACGCTCAAACATCATACCACGAGCTCACTGCAGGATCATATAAAGTAAATATAGAAACTTGCGCAAAAACAAGGAATAAATGCGTTCACACATATATTAACAAGAAATTGTACAAGCAAAAAGAACCATATTATTCCATACTATGAAATTTTTGCACATGTGCAGGTTTCAACAAGCGGGGGTCGGTACCCGCACAATCTCCGGTCAATACATGCAAAAAGCAAAAAGCAAAAAGCAAAACAAGAAGCCTAAAGTCCAGCTTATTATTCCTTCTTCCCGCCACCCTTAGAGCTCTTTCCCGGCTTGATAACTAGTTTTGGAAGCCGTTGTGGACGGGTCGGGGAAGAAGGAGAACGAGGCGCAACTAGATCTTCTTCAACTTTTTCTTCATCAGCTGAAGTGCTTTTCTTCTTATTCTTTGAAATCGCACGCTTCTCCTTCTTCTTTGAAGAAGACTCACTGCCAGGAGAAATTAGCTCAGATAGCTTCGTATCATCATCATGAGTTTGCTCCGGAGTCTTTTCACCTTCTTCAAGTTCCCTAACCTTCTGCTCTTGCGAAGCAAGTGGATCGTCCAAGCCTTGAAGGGCCCCTATTTGCTCTTCCTGCGATCCCGGCTGAGAAGCAGGAGTAATCTGAAGGGATGGAGGAGGAACAGCTGGAAGGGGAGAAGTTTGCGTAGCATTCAGTGTTTCCGCTACAGACGAAAAGAAGTTAAAATCAGTATTCTCCGAAAAGAGAGAAGATATTGGATCATCAGGACTTAAGTAACAAGCGATAAATTCATCGAGCTCAGTTGAACCGAACGAATCGAACGAGTAATCTACTTGAGCTAGATCAGACTTGGAGTTACCTGGAGATGGTTGTTTAATCACATTGATTTCAAATTGTTCAGCTTCAATGTCGTCCTGAGTCTTCTCCTCGTCCTGAACAGTGGGAGGCTCAGTAGTTGTTGTCTTGACTTCGGCTTTTGCAGGAGGTGGAGAATAAGAACTAGAGCCAATGGTATCAGGGTCGATCGGAGCCGGAGGACGAGCGGGGTCAGTTGAAGTCGCTTTCTCTAAACGCTCTCCTCCTGCTACTTCGGCTCGCTCCCTAGCAAGCTGCTCTTTTCCCCTAGCAAGGGCGGTGCGTGCTCCATCATCCAGATAAGTCGCCTCAAGATCCGCCTCTGCATAGCCAGCACCCCCGAACATGTCAATTATCGCTTCCCAAGACGCTATGGATATAAAAGTCAAATAAAGTAGAGCTGATTTTTGCCTTCGTCGCCTCGTGCGACTGCTCAGCCGCTTCTTTTTCGGCCATGGCTGCAACTTGGCCGGCAACTGCCTCATCCCGCTCTTTTTCAACTTTAGAAAGTCGAGCTTTTAGCGCTGCAATCTCCAGGTCTTGGGAGTTAACTTTTTCCCGCAGCTGAGCAGTATCCTTGCGATATTTTTCAATTACATGCTGCTCTGCCTCAAGTTTCGTCTCAGCGTCTCTCTGAGCAGCATGTGCATCTCGCACTTGTTTTTGGAAGACCTCTTCTTTTTGAGAATGCGAAGTAGAAGAAGTGACAAGCTCTTCCTTGAGTTTCTTCACCTCAGACTCAAGTCTCGTGTAATCATCAGTGATGCTTGTCATTTCTACATCATGCTGCTTACAAATTTTATCCCACTCCGACTTGTCATTCTCCATAGTGAACATAGCTTCTAGGTTCATGCGATTAACTCTTTGGAGTTCGTCGACAAGTTTCTGCCAACCAGACATCCTCTCGATATCGAGTTTGACAGCATCAAGGTTTCTTAACATAGCTTGCTTATCAATCGGTACCAAGTCTAAGTCGAAACACACTCCCTTTTAACACCAATTTGGGAAACGGTTTTGAAGTGTGGGTGGAGCATCTTTTACTTGGTACTGAGGCCTGTTGATAATTGTCTGAATGTCAGTCTTCTCAAGAGCAGGAGAACCGGAGGGGATGTCAAGGGAAACAGAAGCAACAGTCTTTTCAGAAATTGCAGACGCGTCCTTTTCGCTAAGCTTGGTCCGTTTGCTCGAATCTTCAGCAACGTGACCTTTCCCTTTAATGTTGTTAACGCTAAAAAGTGAACGCTAACACCCGGTGTGTGTAATAGAATCGTGAAAGCACCACCCGTGTGACGGGAACAGAATTTAAGCAGTAAACTGGCAGAAAAGCAGTAAAAGACAGCAATTTATAGTGGTTCGGCTTGAGATTAAGCCTACGTCCACTTTGAATCTCTTTATTACTGAATTCGGTTACAAATCGATACAAATCTCTTATCAAAACAGTACAACTTGATCAAAAGAAACAATCTTGACTACTAGCTCAATCTTCGTCGATGAAATTCGATGAAACCATGTTGGATGTAAGGAATTATCTCTTGAAGATTGTTGTAGCGTCTTGAATGTTTGAGGATCTTTGATTGCTGGATGAATGGAGACTTCGACAGAGTAACGGCGCTTGAAGAAATGAATGGCCAAAAGTCCCCTCCATGTTGGAAGTGGTGGCCTATTTATAGGAGCTGATTTCTGAACAGAAAATTTGCCTAAGTCTTAGGTCGCGTACGACCTTAGCTAAGTCGTAGGTCGCGAGCGACCTAAGCTAGGTCGCAGTCCCCTTGCGGCTTAAGAGATTAGCTGGTGAAGCTGTACTTGGCTTCATTTGATCAAGTGGTAGGTCACAGACGAGTTAAGGAATAGCTGTGGGAGCTCTAGGTCGTTGAAGTCCTAGCTTGTTAGCCTCTTAGGTCGTAGGGCGCTGAACATGTTTTAATAGTTAGGTTGTGCAACCTGTTAACTCGCTAGCTACCTTAGGTCGCAACCTTTTCCTACTGTTAAGTCGCAAACCTCTGTTCTTAGGTAGCAAAGCTTTATGTCCTTAGGTCGCAAACCTTTTTGTAGTTAGGTCGCGAAGCTTTCTGCTGTTAGGTCGCAAGGCTTTCTGCTGTTAGGCCGCGAAGCTTCCTGCTGTTAGGTCGCAAAGCTTTCTGCTGTTAGGTCGCAAGGCTTTCTGCTGTTAGGTCGCAAGGCTTTCTGCTGTTAGGTCGCAAGCCCCTCTTAGGTCGCTATGTTCTAGGTCGCTGAGATTATGGAATTAACATTTGCCCCTCGAGGCATATGACTATGCCATAGGTCGTATGCTTCGACTCAACCTTGCTAAGTCGCGAACGACCTAGAACTTCACGCCTGTTCGCCTCCCATTCTCAGTTTTATATAAATTGGTTAGGTCGCACCTTCTTCCTCACCTTACTGTTTTGAGCCTCCATCGCCATTAACGATTTTTCGAGCTTCCAAAGACAAATTCGACTCATTCAACTGACGATTCTTTCTCACCAATCATAATCCGTAAGTGGATCGACCTTTATTCGTCCATAGTCACTGCTTTGATCACGAATCGTTGTTACTTGTCCTAAGCCTAATTTCATGCATCATGCTTTCTGAACGGTAGTCTCATCTGACTTTCGTTTGTCATTTGATGTGTCGTGGTGATTTGCGATCATACGAAAGCTTTTACTACGGATCTGTGGGGTTTGCAATTGATTTGCTAGTTAATTGGTGGTATGTCGAGGTAGGATGAAGGGGAAGATAAACTCTTTTGAATTGGCGGTACTGGGTTATCGGACCCAATATGATGTTGCTTGGAGAGGAGGTCAACAACCTATCAGATTTGAACGACCTAAGAGTTAGGTCGCATGGGAACGCCTAGCGACTTAAGCCTTTGCGATCTGACAACATTTGCGACCTAGAGAATCTCCAACAGAAATCTTGACCCATGATAGGTCGCTGAACGACCTAATACTTAGACAATTTTTCACAGCCCGAACTTTTAACCTGAACAACACAGCATAAGAATGCTGCAACCTGTGTTAGGTCGTAAGCGACTTAACACTTAGAATTTTGAGCAGAATTTGACTGATTTTCTGAATTTGAATTGTTTTGGATTTTGTACTTCTTTTCAGATTGCCTTAACTTTAATGCTGATAACCTGTTTAGAAGCAACATTCACAGAAAAATGGGACGAATATACTGCTGTTGATTGCCCACATCAAACGACAGATTAGTTGACAAAGAATATCAAACTTAAATGAACTTTGTGAATGAAATGCTGTGAACTAACAAATCTAAGTGAAGTATTAAAGCAAAATTGAAATGATCAACTAAAGCTGATTTATTTGCATCAACACAACACCATTCTTGGACTTAAGATATCAAGCCCTGAAACTTTATAATCGACAAGTATCAATTAATTTAGTTTCATTTACATTTGCTTGTTATTGCATTAGTTTTGCACAACACTTCACTCTTTTTAGGAAACGTGCACCTTAATATTTGATCGTCCAGTTCCTTGTGTAGAATGGAATCTCAACAGGAAGACTTGGAAACAGCTGGAGAAGCCTTTCCAATTGCTACTCCATTAAACGATCCTCCGGAAAGGACTCCTACCACTTTGAGTCATAAAGTCTTCCGTCAATTATGCATCCAATTTGGCATTGCCGAAGCTGACGCTTTGTTCCCTGGGATAAATGACACTGCTGATAGGCCGCCCCATGGCTTTGTCGCAGTTAACCGTCAGATGTGTTCAAGTGGAGCCATTCCCCCATTTAACGACTGTCTTCGAGAACTTCTCCTTCGGCTATCTATTTCTCCCTTTCAACTACACCCTAATGGATACTCCATCCTGCTGGGATTGTGTGTGCTTTTCAGGAGAACGTTGGACCGTTTTCCCACTTTTGCCGAAATTCACTTCTTGTGTACATTTGCAAAGAACAAAGACCATCCCTCTATCACACTTGTGAGGAGTGCCAGGAACCGTAAACTAATTCTGGACTTGCCCGAAAGTGCCCATGGATTCTTGACTCAATTCTTTTACGTTCGCTGTCCTCCGGGATTTTATGCCATCTGGAGAGTCGGAAGTAAGATTGCCTTTCACCGATTCGTTTTCTAGATTTTTCAGAATTCGAACCGTCAAATGCTTAATTCCATTCTTTCTTTTTGCAGCACTTCCTTCTCTTCTTCGAGATACCAGCCACAAGTCGATTTTAGATACTTTGAGTGCCGTTGATGCTGAAGAGAGGAGTGCCAAATTCTTGCTGAAAGATGAATTTCTGCACCAGTTTGGTCTTTTACATCCTTCTAGATCGACTCAGATTCATGAAATTTCTAGTTCTGATGCGGAAACGTTAGTTGCTTCGGGCTCTCAAGCAGAAGCCTCGAATGCCCCAACTTCTGTAGAAGAAATTGCATCAAAAGCACCCGTCGTAGAGGCTGCTTTGATAAAATGTTCCGCATCCATCGATGTTGTAGGGTCAGTAAGCAAGTCGGCACTTGCCCCAATTATTGAGGAGGAAGAGAATCCTCGAGTTTCTGAAAAATCAATTGATATGGAAGTCGAAAAGGAGAAGTCTGCTGAGCTCCAGGGTGATGACACTTTTGATGGCTTGAGCGATATCATGATAACTTCTCAAGAGCTTTTCGGGGATAATAATCCAAAAGTGACTTCTCCCGTTGTTGAAGCGACTTCCACCCTAAAACAAACCCTGACGCCTACTACGCCAGTCGTCTCTGTTTCCACACTAAAGCGTGGTCTGTAGTTTGACGCATGTAGCTTGCACGCCGCACACACTTAGGATTTTTTAGCACTTATAAGCATTTATCCTCTTTTTCTGGAAATTTCTAAACTTTACTTCTTTTCCGTTTTTTCAGATTCTCCGATGGGACGTACCGGCTCATACTACGACAACTTTCGGCGCTACGGAGGGTGTGATTCTTACGATTATGGACGTTATCTTCCCTCCCGCAAAGAATCTGACGAAGAGCGTGCAGCTAGAAAAGCTCAAGAAAGGCGTGCTTACGAAGAGCAGCAAAGAAGGAGAGACGATGACTCTCATAAAAGAAAATATCATGATGACAAGAAGCATGCTACCGATGACCCAAGTAAACGGATTAAACTTGATGAGAAGGACGCGTCTGAAATTTCTGAAAAAACTGACGCTCCTATCCCTTCTGATACTCCGGCCGGCTCTCCTCCTCTAAAGAAGTCTGATATTCAAACAATCATTAACAGGCCACAATATCAAGTTAAAGACGGCCCTCCAACGCTTCAGAGCCGATTTCCAAATTGGTGCCTAAAAGGAGTGCGCTTTGACTTGGATTTGGTTCCGATTGATAAGCAAGACATGCTTAAAAGTCTTGACGCGGTCGGGCTTAATATCGAGAGGATGTCGCAATGGTAGAAACTTGTCGACGAACTTCAAAGGGTCAACCATTTGAACCTTGAGGCGATGATGACCATGGAGAACGATAAATCAGAATGGGACAAATGGCGTAAGCAGCATGATGCGGAGATGACAAGCATTGCAGACGACAACGCAAAGCTTGCATCTGAAGTCAAGCGACTTAAGGAAGATCTCGCCTTGTCTTCTACATCGCATACCCAAAAAGAAGAAGTTTTTCAGAAGCAAGTGCGGGACGCACATGCTGCACAAAGAGACGCCGAAGTGAAGCTTGCAGCCGAGCAGCACATTACCAAGGAATATCGCACAGAAAATGCTGAGCTGCGGGAAACAATTGTGTCCCAAAATGCAGAGATTGAAATACTGAAGGCTAAGCTTCTTAAAGTTGAGAAGGAGCGAGATGACGCGGTTGCTGGGCAAGTTGCGGCCGAAGAATCTCACGAAGCCACTAAAGCTAGCATCGATTCTACTCTATTTGACTTCTACATGCACAGCATTCTGGGCCGCGGCAGCCTCTCATTCTTGGGTCCCAAATATGAGATTACACTTGCTGAAGTTTGGGAGACCATACTTGATACGTTTGCTGGCTATGCGGAGGCAGACCTTGTAGCGCTTTATCTGGATGATGAAGCACGTGATGCGCTTATTAGAGGCAAAGAGCAACTTGCCGAAGCTAGAGCCGGGACAGTGGCAGATGAGCATTCAGAAAAAGCAATACCTTTCACTGCCCCTGTCCATACTTCGACTTTGACTGATGTTGACATCATTGGTTCTAGCTCTCAATCTCCACTTGCTGCAAAAGATGTTGAAGCTAAACTCGATACTTCCGAGACTCCTCTTTCCCAAATTGAAGAGAAGAGCCAGGACGAAACTGAGGCTGATAAATATGAAATTGAACTTGCGAAGACAACTCCTCCAGGTAATTTTGGCGAAGTTCCGGGTCTAATGAACCAGTTATTTGATTTAACCGAGTTTGGTGA
Organism: Allium fistulosum; assembly: GCA_030737815.1. Classification (NCBI taxonomy): domain Eukaryota; kingdom Viridiplantae; phylum Streptophyta; class Magnoliopsida; order Asparagales; family Amaryllidaceae; genus Allium; species Allium fistulosum. The sequence continues at coordinate 727,648,744 of CM060902.1, read as the reverse complement.
CCTTCTTACTTGTTACTTGAACTTTGGTGAACCGGTACCTTCTCTATTTTCAGGAGATGTTGATTTTAACTTCTTTCCTTCTACAGCGGAGGTACCAACCACTGCACAAGCTTCCACTCCTTCAGTTGCCGTTCCTCCATCTTCACAAATTACTCCTCCTTCTGCTTCCCAGCCGGGATCACAGGCAGAGAAAATCGAAGCCCTTCAAGGCCTGGATGACCCGGCAGCTTCACAGGAACAGGAGGCGGAGGACCTTGAAGACGTCGAGAAGACCCCGGAGCAGTCCCTTGATGATGACACGAAGCTTTCAACACTGCTTGCTACTCCGGGGAGCGAATCTTCTTCAAAGAGGAAGGGGAAGTGTGGCATAAGGAAGAAGAAGAGAAGTGCTTCAACTGGGGAGGAAGCAGAAGTTGATCCAGCCGCGCCTTTTTCTCCTTCTGCCCCGACCCGTTCACAACGGCTCCAAAAACTAATTATTAGGCCGGGGAAAGGCTCCAAAGGTGGCGAGAAGAAGGAATAACAAGCTAGATTTTCTACTCCTTACTTTTGCTTTTTGCATGTATCGACCGGGGATTGTGCGGGTACCGGTCCCTGCTTTTGCTTTTTGAGATATCTGCACATGTAAAGAATTTTCATAGTACTAAATAAAACAATTATTTTACTTGTACAAACTCTTGTGTATGTGAGAATGCATCTGTTTTTTATTTTTAGTGTAGAACAAACGATTCTTTTTACTTGTGCAAACTTTTTGTCTGCGTTTGAGAATGCATTTATTCCACATCATCTATTTTTCATGATATTGTGATGAACTCGCGGTATGTTGCTTGTATATTACTTTGTTTATGTAACTGAATCGTATAGTATTGCCCCCATACCGCAAGTGCATTGCAATATTCCTAGCTTTTTCAAGACTGATACTCTTATTCCAGAGAATAACTATTCCACTTTTAAGGGAAGAATCATTCTGCTTTTAATAAAGTATATCTCGTCTTTCGAGAGGTTTTTTACTTTCTCTTTCCTTCTGAAGAACACTTCAACTTTTGGGGATGATCACTTTTATTTGTTAAAAGCGAATTTTCCTACGCAGTGAAATGAGCTTCCGAAGAGGGTTTTGATTCTGTGCCATAGTAAGGGGCTTATTTTTGGTACTTCAAGCAAGGTGAAGTGCGCCTCTGAAGAGGTTTTTGAAGAGAAGTGATTTTGGTCTCCGAAGAGAAGCAATTTTGGTCTCCAAAGAGAAGCAATTTTGATATTTCAACTCTGGTGAAGTGGGTCTCCGAAGAGAAGCATTTTGCACTTCTACCCTGGTGAAATGTGCCTCCGAAGAGGGCTTTTTATTTTATGCTTCAAGCATGGTGAAGCGTGCCTCCGAAGATGGCTTGTGCCTCCGAAGAGGGTTTGCGCCTCCGAAGAGGGCTTGTGCCTCCGAAAAGGGCTTTTGATTTTGTGCTTCAAGCATGGTGAAGCGTGCCTCCGAAGATGGCTTGTGCCTCCGAAGAGGGCTTGTGCCTCCGAAAAGGGCTTTTGATTGCCTGGAAGTTACTTTCTCATGGTCGGAGGGGTCCACGGGGCGAATGCAAGTTGCTTGATTGGATGTTTGTTTGCACAAACGATCGCAATTAACTAACAAAGTGCTCCTTTGGTAGTCCCACCGATCTTTTTGATTGAGGAAAGCTCTCCCATTTATTGGCGTGCCTCGTTAGAGGGCTTTGGTTGGTTGGTGTGCCAGGTAGGTTGCGTCTCAGGGGCGAGTGGATCCACGGGACGGACGTAAGCTATCTGATCGGATGCATCACGACCAGTTAGCGAGGGTCCTGTTCCTTCCGCTTGGGAAGGTGTCCCTTTAGTGGATCTTCCGGCCTTCCTGTTGAGAGGCATACCTCCCTTTGTCTGCTTCTTTGTTTGCTTGGCAACTTTCTTTCATCATCTGCCCATTAGCGATCTCTTATTATCGTTCCCAAGCACATCTTCTTTCCTTTTACAAGTAAATTGCTTCATCCGAAGGAGTGGACTTCACTGTTGAATGACTTCACGAGACAAACGCGAGTTATCTAGTTGGATGTCTATTCATAACGACAATCTCAACTAGTGAACAAAGGTTTGTCACAGTGGAGTCGCCAACTTTTTATGTGAAGTTTTCCTTGCATAGGATTTGAGTTTGGAATTTTTTGTCGCTTGGTTTTCGTGTAATAGCTGATTTATAGAGGTCGCTTAGCTTTGTGATGAGCAAGCCTTGTTATAATGTCCTGCAATTTTGAATCGACATTTTAGCAATACTTTTAAGGCATTTATATATCGAAATAAAACAGGCATTATGAAATAGTAAAGAACACAGGATTTATAGTGGTTCGGCCAAGAATCGGGCCTACGTCCACTTTATAGCTTTCATTCATTTACACTGATTTACAATGTTTCACAATACAACTGATACATTCATCATTATTTTACAATTTTGAGCAGAGCTTTTTTTTTTCTTAAGTAAAATAAGGACGTAAGTGGTTGCTGTTCCAGGCTCTTGGAATTGGATCTCCTTCAACAGTTATGAGTTTGAAAGTGCCACCAAGAAGTTTAGTGCCTATGACATATGGTCCTTCCCAGTTTGGCCCAAACACACCAGTTGCTGTCATGATCCTTTTCAAAACCAAGTCTCCGATCTCAAAGCTACGTTGGCGAACCTTAGAGTTGAAATGCCTGGCAATTCTCTGCTGATGAGCTGAAACTCTGAGCCTAGCTTCTTCTCTTTTCTCATCAAGAAAATCAAGTGCTTCAAGTTGTAGTTTCTCATTTTCAGCTTCGTTGAAATGAACTCTTCTATGTGAAGGAACTTCTACTTCCACTGGAATCATTGCCTCTGATCCGTATGCCAGTGAAACTGGAGTGTGCCCAGTCGCAGTTTTGTGAGTAGTTCTGTACGCCCATAGTGCTAATGGAAGCTTATCAACCCAACCACCTTTTGCTTTTTCGAGTTGCTTTTTGATAGTTGACTTGATGATCTTATTAACTGCTTCCACTTGCCCATTTGCCTGCGGATGAGCCACTGCTGAGAAGCTTTTTCGAATTCTGAACCGTTTGCAAAAATCCTGGAATTCTTCACTTTCAAACTGAGTACCGTTGTCTGTGATTATCTTCTGTGGCACACCATATCTGCAAATGATATTCTTCGTTACAAAATTTATCATCTTTTTAGAAGTGATGGTGGCCAAAGGTTCAGCTTCAGCCCATTTGGTGAAATAATCAACGGCAACAATAGCATATTTAATCCCTGATTTAGCGATCGGTAATGGTCCAATTAGGTCTATTCCCCAAATGGAAAATGGCCATGGGCTGACCATCTGTGTGAGTTCGGTGGAAGGCGCTCTTGGGATTTTTGCAAATCTTTGGCATTTGTCGCACTTCCTGGAATAAGCTGCAGCATCTCGATTAATATCCGGCCAGAAATACCCATATCGAAGAATTTTCTTTACAAGTGTTTGACCACCTGAATGATCTCCACATTCTCCTCCGTGTACCTCTGCTAAGATTGTCTTAGCTTCTTCCTTGGTTACACATCGGAGTAATGGCATTGAGAATCCCCGCCTGTACAACCGACCATCCTGAATTACATATCTTGATGCTTTTCTCAACAGCTTTAGACGTTCTTTAGAGTTTTCTGGCAATGAACCATTGAGCAGATATTCTTTGATTGGAGTCATCCATGATTCATGCTCTGGAGACGTAGCCATGATCCAATCGACATCCATTTCATCAATGCTTGGAGCCGACAGAACTTCTACAGGAACTAATCCCAGTAATTGAGCTTCCCCGGAACTCGAGTACTTTGCTAGAGAATATGCCTTCATATTTTCCTCTCGGGGTATGTGGCTTATTGAATAGTGATCCAAATCATTGAGAAGTTCGGATGTTTTTGACAAATATGCAGGCAAATTCCCTCCTTTGGCTTGAAATTCTTTCTTCACCTGGCAAACAATAAGCTGAGAGTCGCTGAAAATCTGTATCACTTTGATGTTTAGTTCCTTGGCGATTTTTAAACCGGCAATAAGGGCTTCATATTCTGCTTCATTGTTTATCGAAGGGAATTCTAGCCTCAATGCATAACATAGTGATCGTCCTTCGGGAGTTTCAAGCACAACTCCTGCTCCAGAACAATAATCGTTTCTCGAGCCATCAACATACAACTTCCACTGTATCGGAATGCAGTCAGTTGTTTCTTCCTTGATGTCACCTTTGTCAGTGGACTCTGCAATGAAATCTGCTTAAGCTTGTCCGTTAATTGCCCTTCGGGGATGGTAAGTGATGTCATATTGGCTGAGTTCTATGTTCCACTTCAAGAGACGACCCGAAGTTTCAGGACGATACAGGACTTGCTTTAGAGGTTGATCAGTCAGGACCTTGATAGGATGAGATTGAAAATAGGGCCTCAACTTCCTGGAAGCGATTAACAAACAATAAGCAAGCTTTTCTATCTTTGAATAATTCATCTCTGCCCCAGTGAACCGTTTGCTGATGTAGTAGACTGGACGTTGTATTCTCATATCTTCTCGTACGAGTGCTGCACTTAGAGCATGGGATGAAATTACTAAATAGATGAAGAGGTCTTCGCCATCATTAGGCTTGGAAAGGACCGGAGGAGTTCTCATATGATGAATCAGTTGATCGAAAGCATTCTGACATTCGGGAGTCCATTCAAAATTTTTCTTTCCTTTCTTTAAAGCATCAAAGAAGGGAATGCATTTGTCTGTGGCCTTGGAGATGAAGCGACTAAGAGCGGCAACTTTTCCATTGAGACTTTGCAGTTCTCTCTTTGTTCTAGGGGCTTTAACTTCTCTCAGAGCTGTGATTTGAGCAGGATTGGCCTCAATGCCCCTAGCGCTTACGATGTAACCCAGGAATTTCCCAGACTCTACCCCGAATGAACATTTCAATGGGTTGAGCTTCATTCCATACTTTTGAAGAATTGTAAACATCTCCGCCAAATGATCCATGTGGTCTACTGCTTTCTTTGACTTTACTAACATATCGTCAACATAGACTTCCATAGTTTTGCCAATCTGAGGTTTGAACATAGCGTTGATAAGTCTTTGGTAGGTTGCCCCTGCATTCTTCAATCCGAATGGCATGACTTTGTAACAGTAGAGTCCCACATCTGTGATAAAGCTTGTGTCTTCCTGATCTGGTTCATTCATTATAATCTGATTGTATCCGGAGTAGGCATCCATAAAGGACAACAACTCATGTCCAGCCATCCCATCTACCAGTTGATCGATTCTAGGCAACGGGAAGCAGTCTTTGGGGCAAGCTTCGTTTAGATCTGAGAAATCAATGCATACTCTCCACTTTCCATTTGCCTTCTTAACCAGTACTGGATTTGAAACCCAATTTGGATAAGTGGATTCTTTGATGAAATTATTCTCCATGAGACGATCTACTTCTTCCTTTAAAGCTGCTGACCTTTCTGGACCTTGAGTTCTTCGTTTCTGTTTTACTGGTGTGAATTTCGGATCGACATTCAGAGTATGAACAGCAATTGTTGGAGAGATTCCACACATATCAGCATGACACCAAGCGAACACGTCCAGATTTGCTTTTAGAAATGATATCAGTGTGTTTTGAACTGTTGTACTTAGTTGCGAACCCACATTAAGTACTTTGTTTGGGTCTTTGGAGTCGACAGGTATTGGTACCGTAACTTCCACGGGCACCACTCTATTCTCCTCTGCACTGGATTTTCTGGGGTCCATTTCTCGCCTTGCACCACTATGCTCACCAGTGCAGGGACCACCCTGTATTTGCTATAAGGTTGGGTTTTTGATGCGGAGGGGAGCTGCCGCATTTTTACCCATTTCTCTCTTTCTGGCTTCTCGAAGCTCTATAAGATAACATTCGCGTCCAGCATTTTGATCTCCCTTGATGACACCAACACCATTTTCTGTAGGAAACTTCATAGTTAGGCACCACGGGGCCAAAATGGCCTTGAATGCAGCTAGAGTTGGCCTGCCTAGGAAAGCATTGTAGGTAGAAAATCCATCGACAATTACAAAGGTTTGCTTGCGAACTACCCTTTTCTGCCCTTCCCCAAGTTCCACGAACAACTCGACAGTTCCGGTTGGTTTCTGTGGTTCCCCAGTGAAACCAACGATCTTTTGTGACGAAGCTTGAACGTCGGTCATTGGGATCTTCATCTGGTCAAATGTTTTCTTGAAGAGTATATTGCAGGAAGCACCGCAATCAATGAGCACTCGTCTTACTATTGCCGGTCCAATTCCTGCAGAGATAACCAAGGGATCTATGGTGGGAGCTTCAATACCAATAGAATACCTAGCTTTGAACATAATATCATCATCCGAAATCTTTTGCTGTTTCAGGGGTGCAGCATTTTCTACAGCAAAAATATCTTCCTCTGCTGGGATGTGTTTCAAAGCATGAGCATATCGTTCCATTTCACCCCAGCTTCTGCCCGCTGGGTGTGGGCCCCCCGTAATCACATTGATAACGGGCCTCTCAGATTCTTGTGCCGCAGTACCTTTACCTGAACCTGGTGGCTGAGTAGGGAGTTGCTGCCTCTGAGTTGACGAAGATGGGTCACTTCTGTTTTTCTTGACATACTGTTGCAGCTTGTTTTCCCTCAACAATTCTTCAATTAAGCTCTTTAAGTGACGACAGTCATTGGTATCATGACCGGGTTGGTTGTGAAAACGGCAGAACTTTCCATTTCTCATAGCGCCCTTTCCCGGTTTTATCTCAGCCGGTTTGGGATAATCCACAGCATCTTTGGTGGCGAAGAAGATATTTTCCAGAGTGTCGGTCAATGGAGTGAAATCTGAGGGTTTGAAGAAGCGAGGTTTCTTTGTATCCTTTTGTTTCTTCCCCTCGTGATTTTCCCTTTTCTGACCTCCGGAATCTTTCTTTCCGAAGTGGCAGTATTATTTTCCACCTTTGCTACCACCACCTTCATCGATGCTGGAAGATTTTCCAAGCGTATGAATTCATCAGCTTTCTTGTAGAATTTCTCGAGAGAATTTGGCTCTTTCATCTTCAGCCATTTTCCAAATTCGCTCGATTTGTCGATAGCACGCATCAAATAGGTCAAGATCATTCGTGGCTCTGCGTTATCAACTTCTGCCAGAGCTATATTGAAACGGTTCAGGAATGATTTAATAGGTTCTCCCGGATTCTGTTCAAGACTGGACAATGACATTATGTCTTTTGCCTTTGAAGCGTATAGCCTGAATTGCTCTTTGAACTTTCGGGTCAGATCAGAAAACTGATCTACTGATCGAACAGGAAGCTTGGTAAACCAGAGAAGTGCCACTCCTTCCAAATATACTGGGAAATACCGGCACTTAATTTCATCAGTTGCTCTTGCGCCGGTCATGTGCCAGTTATATTTATACAAGAATTGATTTGGATCACTTGTTCCCCGATAAGCAGGAATGGTGGGGGGAACAAATTTTCTAGGAAATTCAGCCTTTAGAATCTTCTCGGTAAACGGAGTTCTACTCGGTGCGAATCCCCATTCGCTCTCATCTTCATCCCTCTGCATGCTCTCCTTCATTATTTGCTTGATCATGCCAGAAAGATATTCCTCGTTGTTCAAAGATTTGGCGGAATAGACCTCGGCCATTTTCTCAGAAGTTTGTCCGGGCAGATGTTCGCGGAAAATCGGCGATGGCCTAGATCCTTCAGCTTGGAGGGGTGCCCCTTCAGCAGCACCTGATCCACCTTGAGGAATATTTTTTCCTCCGGAGTTGCGAAGAGCGTCAGCGATGTTTTCTTCATTACCCACTGGTCTTTGGTTGGCGCCGAGCAGAGCGTTCAGTTTTTCCATCATCAGATTGTTTTGAGTTTCAATCTGTTGGTATAGTCCAGACACAGCAGCGTCTAGCTACTCTCGCGTCACCCCGACGCTTGGAGCCGCTTGGCTCGGTGAAATAGAAGTGGCAGTATTATCTTGAACATTTTCAGATCTGACAGCCTTTCGTTTCCTTCCAGGAGCCATTATGTCTGATAGACTTCTGGTTTTGTAGGAAATTTTTTCAACAAACTTGTGTGAAGCAATGGTGAATGGTAGCCTGAGTTGGGTTCTCAGTGAAAGCACCAAAATGTTAACGCTAAAAAGTGAACGCTAACACCCGGTGTGTGTAATAGAATCGTGAAAGCACCACCCGTGTGACGGGAACAGAATTTAAGCAGTAAACTGGCAGAAAAGCAGTAAAAGACAGCAATTTATAGTGGTTCGGCTTGAGATTAAGCCTACGTCCACTTTGAATCTCTTTATTACTGAATTCGGTTACAAATCGATACAAATATCTTATCATTACAGTAAAACTTGATCAAAATAAACAATCTTGACTACTAGCTCAATCTTCGTCGATGAAATTCGATGAAACCATGTTGGATGTAAGGAATTATCTCTTGAAGATTGTTGTAGCATCTTGAATGTTTGAGGATCTTTGATTGCTGGATGAATGGAGACTTCGACAGAGTAACGGCGCTTGAAGAAATGAATGGCCAAAAGTCCCCTCCATGTTGGAAGTGGTGGCCTATTTATAGGAGCTGATTTCTGAACAGAAAATTTGCCTAAGTCTTAGGTCACGTACGACCTTAGCTAAGTCGTAGGTCGCGAGCGACCTAAGCTAGGTCGCAGTCCCCTTGCGGCTTAAGAGATTAGCTGGTGAAGCTGTACTTGGCTTCATTTGATCAAGTGGTAGGTCGCAGACGAGTTAAGGAATAGCTGTGGGAGCTCTAGGTCGTTGAAGTCCTAGCTTGTTAGCCTCTTAGGTCGTAGGGCGCTGAACATGTTTTAATAGTTAGGTTGTGCAACCTGTTAACTCGCTAGCTACCTTAGGTCGCAACCTTTTCCTGTTGTTAAGTCGCAAACCTCTGTTCTTAGGTCGCAAAGCTTTATGTCCTTAGGTCGCAAACCTTTTTGTAGTTAGGTCGCGAAGCTTTCTGCTGTTAGGTCGCAAGGCTTTCTGCTGTTAGGTCGCGAAGCTTCCTGCTGTTAGGTCGCAAAGCTTTCTGCTGTTAGGTCGCAAGGCTTTCTGCTGTTAGGTCGCAAGGCTTTCTGCTATTAGGTCGCAAGCCCCTCTTAGGTCGCTAAGTTCTAGGTCGCTGAGATTATGGAATTAACAAATGTCATAAGACTTCCTTTTATGAGAGTCATCATCTCTCTGGGATGAATCATGCCGTTCATCTCCTCTCCTGTGGCGCTCCTCATAGTCTCGCCTTTCACGAGTTTTTCTAGCGGCTCTTTCTTCATCGGATTCCCTATGGACAGGGAGATAGCGCATGTAATCATAAGTTTCGCGGCTTCCATGGCGCTGGAAATTGTCGTAATACGAGCCACTTCGCCCCATCGGAGAATCTAAAAATGAAAAGAGACAAGTCTTAAAAATCTTCAAAGAAAAGAAGCCGAGTGCATTTAATCGTAAAAAATCCTAAGTGTGTGTGATGTGCAAGCTACACGCGTCAAGCTACAAACCAGTCTTTGGTAGAGGAGTTATAGCAGATTGTGGAGTAGAAGTCAACTTTTGAGCTGACGAAATTTGCTGCAAGGCAGATGTCACTTCGGCTGCTGGAGATGTGACTTTCGTTGTATCATCTTTGAAAAGTTCGCGTGAAGTCACCATTAGGTCACTTAGCTCACCAAAAATGTCTTCACCATCGTGCTGGGAAGAACTCTCTTTTTCACCAATGTGCCGAGCAAAACTCTCTTTTTTAGCTTCTTCATCGGTTGCTTTCTCGGGGCATTGAGGAAGTTCCTCCTCTTCGATAACCGGAGTGAGTGTAAACTTTCCAGATGAACCCACAACATCGGCAAAGGTGGAACACTTCACTAGTGCAGCCTCTACAGTAGTTTCCTTCGGAGCATTGCCTTCTGCAGGAACTGGGGCATCCGATATCTCTACTTGAGAATCAAAAACTTCATGAATCTGAGTAGATCGGGAGGAGTGAAGAAGTCCGAACTGATGTAAAAACTCATCTTTCAACAAAAATTGAACGCTCCTCTCCTCAACTGGCACGACCATGAGCCTCTCAAAAGTTGGTTTATGACCCGGATCCCTAGAAGGAGGAGGAAGCGCTGAAAAGTAAAGAGCGAAATTAACACTTAACAACTTGGGCTTCGGAAAGTTCAAAAAACATAAGGAACAAAGATAAATGATCTTACTTCCTACTCTCCAGATAGCGTAGAATCCCGGAGGATAGCGAACAAAGAAAAACTGACTCAGAAACCCATGAGCACTCTCGGGAAGACCAATAATCAGTTTACGGTTCCTAGCACTTCTCACGAGCGTGATGGAGGGATGGTCTTTATTTTTGGCGAATGTGCACAAGTAACAGACTTCATCAAAACTCGGAAGACGATCCAGCGTCCTCCTAAATAGCACACATAACCCCATCAGAATGGCATAGCCATTGGGGTGTAGCTGGAAGGGGGAGATAGCTAGTCGGAGAAGAAGTTGCTGAAGAAAGTCGTTAAAAGGAGAGATAGCTCCACTCATGCACATTTGACGATTAACTACGATGAAACCAGGAGGTGGTATATCAGCAGTGTCGCTTTTCTCAGGAAGTATGGCATCTGCTTCAGCAATCCCAAACTGAGTGCATAGTTGGCAGAAAACTTTATATGATAGTGTGGTTGAGATTCTTTCTGGAGGATTAGTTAACGGGGCAGGAATAGGAATGGCCTCTCCAGCTTGAACTATTACCTCCTCTTGTTGAGAAGTCATTCTACACAATCAACTGGATATTCAAATATGAAGGTGCGCGTTTCCTAAAAAGTTTGAAGTGTTGTGCAGAACTAACAAAAACAGAAAGCAAACATAACTGGAATTAATTTAGTTGACAATTGGTCGATTACAAGATTTCAAGACTTGTTAATTTAAAACTCAAGTGCAGTGTTAATGCAAACAAACCAGCTTTAGTTGACTATTTTAGTTTTGTTTTAATACTTCACTTGAATTGGTTGGTTTACAGCACTTCGTTCACACAACCTATTTAAATTGATTATTCTTTATCGACTAATCTGACATTCGATGTGGGCAGTCAATGGCAGTATATTCGTCCCAGTTTTCTGCAAATATTATGTTTAACAGGTTATTAGCATTAAAGTTAAAACAATCTTCAAAGAAGTGCAACACAGTTCAAGCTCAAGTTCAGTCAAATTCTCCCAGAATTTTACAAGTCCTAGGTCGTCCAGCGACCTAGCATAGGTCGGAGATTCTCTTAGATCGCACTGTGCAAGTCAAAAAGTTCAAGGCAATGCAAATTTGTCAAGTCCTAACTTGGCTGCGACCTAGAGCCTATGCCGCAAAAGTTAGGTCGTTGATATGTTAAGTCGCTATGCAATCATTCAAGAAAGTTAGGTCGTTAAATTGTTAAGTCGTTCTGCTTAAAGTTCATGTAAAAATCTGTTGAGTCCTAGGTCGTTCGAATCCCAACGCGACCTAAAAGTTGAGTCGCGAATTTGAAGGTCGTCCAGCTTCCCTTAGGTCACGAGTTATCTTAGGACGCTCAGATTCACTAAGTCGCTGACTTCCTATCCACGCAATCACTCACTAGACCCGATAACCCGTTATCACCAATACAAAGAAATCCATCATCTCCATATACCACCAAATCACCCAAAAAATCGATTCCAAATACCTCCGATCCATTATAGATATTACCGTGCCTTCATGAATCACAACAACAACATATCAAACGGCGATCAAAAGTCGATCATAATAATCATTCAAAATGAAGCACGACACATGAATTGAACTTGAGTCGGAAAACATGGATTCACGATTGGGCGGCGATTATGGTGGGATAGAGATTGAATTCACTTACGTAGTATGTTGGTAAAGATGAATCGACGACTAAATGAGTTGAATTCGCCCGTGGAAGTTCGAAGATTCGTCAATGGCAGTGGGAAATCAGAGCAGTAAGGTAAGGAGGAAGAAGCGACCTAACAGTTTATATAGGGCAAAAAGAAGAAGACGAGTAGGCGCACGAGTTAGTATATGTTTTAGGTCGCTCACGACCTAGCAAAGTTAAGTCGAAGCACACGACCTATGACATAGGCCTGTACTTCGAGGGGCAAATGTTAACTCCTATTTTTGTAGCGACCTAAAACTCCACGACCTATAACCCCGCAACCCAACGACCTAATAATCTTAGCGACTTAACGACCTAATGGTCCTAGCGACCTAACTTCTCCAGTAGCACAGCGACCTAAGAGTACCTAACGGCATAATGGTCTTAGCGACCTAACGTCACAAAGCACTCAACGACCTAAAGCGGCTTAGCGACCTAGTGACTTCATTCCTTAGCGACCTATGGAGTGCCGTGACCTAATGACTTGAGAAAGTCACGACCTAACAACTTAAGGAGTTGGCGACCTAATGACTTAAGAAAGTCACGACCTATCGACCTAAGAAGATTAGCGACCTAGAGACCTAAGAAGATCAGCGACCAAGCGAGCTGAAGCAGAAAAAAGTTACACGACCTACTATAGGTCGCTCACAACCTACTGACTCGTTCAGAAAAGACTCAATGCAGTTGAGATAAATTAACTCAATCTTTTAGGTCGTTTGCGACCTAGGACTTGTTATCCACTAAACCGCTGCTACCCTCATAACTAAAAGCCACGACTCATAGGTCATTAAAGACCCACGACCTATCTTAGGTCGCTCGCGACCTACGACCTAACTTAGGTCGTACACGACCTAAGACTTGGAGATTGAATTTTGCCCAGAATCTCCCCTATAAATACAGCCCTAACTCCAACTAGCAAAGGACTTTTGGCTGATCTTCTGAAGTTCTGTTACTCTGCTGAATTTTGACCTGATCCAACACATTAAGCCTTCCAAACATTCAAGACACTACAACAAGCTTCGAAAGAGATCTTGCACATCCAACATGGATTCAAAGAACTTTATCACATCGAAGTTTAAGCTACTAGTCTGAAGTGTTTAGGAATCGAAGTGTATTGTATCTTGAAGTGCATTGTATCAATTTGTAACCAAAATCAACAATAAAGGAATTCAAAGTGGACGTAGGCTTGATCTTAAGCCGAACCACTATAAAATCGTTGTCTTTTACTTTTTTCTGCTACTTTTCTGTTTATATTCTGTTCCCGTACCAACGGGTGGTGCTTTCACTTGTTCTTTACACACACCGGGTGTTAGCGTTCAATTTTCAGCGTTAACATCAGCAAATGATATTGCTTACATATTAGCATATTATTTTTATGTGCTAATTTGTCTGCAATTTTTTAAAATTATTGCTTACATATCAACATATAATATATATATATCCTGGGTTTTTTATTTATTTTTTTGTAATTGTAATTTTGTTTTGTTTTTAAATTAAAGTGTTCCTGGTGATGCTGGAGTGCTTGTGCTGTTGAAGTTTGGATATGATAGCTTTTCGTTACGTCTTCAATTTGATAGTTCAGTTTTTATGTTGAGAAGTTCTATTTGTGGTAAATGGACAAAATTGAGTTCATTGTCATTTGAATTATACTATGTTAGAGATGGAATAAGAAGGAATATTGAAACTAATTTTGATCTTCAATCTATTTTGTTGTTGGCTGCTCATAACCGTGAGGATTACTTTGTTATTTTTGTTGATGTTGTTCCTACTAGTTTTTCAGCAACCAATATTAGGTCAGATGTTGTTTCTTGTAGTATTGATTCCTCATTTGTTAGTACTGGTGATTCTAATATTCAATTCAGGCAGTTATTGAGAAATGACTCCAATCAATCTGTTTTTACGGGTGTTGGTCAACAATTTCCAGGTGGTGTTACTGAATTTAGGCTCAATTTGATGATATATAGTATTAAGACTGGGTATAAGCTTGATTTGGTTAAGAATGATAAGGAAAGAGTTACAGTTGTTTGTTCTCGAACAAAAGTGCTTTCATGATTCATGCTTCTGTCAAGTTTAATCTTTATGGCTATTTTTTTATAAAGAGATTTCATCCTGAACATTCTTGTGGTGCTGGAATTCATGATATTAATGATCCTCCTGTTTCAAGTAAATTGATTAAGTTGTTGGTTTATGATCATATTCAAGCTAATCCGTTAATGAAGACAAAGGACATTATTAACCTATTTCAAACTGAGTATAACATCATTTTGAAGTATTATTTTGCGTATAGTGGGAAGAGATTGGCTTTAGAAGATTTACATGGAAGTGATATGATGTCTTATCACCATTTGAAGTCTTTTTGTGATGTTGTACTCGAAACTAATCCTTGTAGTAAAGTAGTTTTGGAGTGTAATGCTGATACTCATCAATTTGAGAGGGTTTTTATTGGTTTTGAAGCTTGTGCACATGGTTTTCAATTTTGTCGGCCTTTAATATTTGTTGATGCTACTTTTATGAAGGGTAGAGCTCAAGGTTGTTTGATGGATGCTACTGGTAAAAATGGCAATGAAGGTATGTTGTTTGTTTGTAGATTAATATATAATTGCATCAATATCTGCAATAATTACTATTTGTTGCTGCAACATCAGCATTTATTAAAAAGAAAAAAATATCGTACTAACAGAAATCATTGCAGAAACTGAAGCAATTTTACATAAAAAATTTCTGAAAAGTCTGCAATATTTTTGATTTAGTGAAAAATTATTCTGCATTAATATTTGGTAATAGTTGCAGTTTTGTCTGTACCTTTTCAATATAAGTGCATAGTATTATGCAATTTGTTCAGTTATTTATATATTTGTTGTTTTATCAGGTTTTTTTCCTATAGCAGTTGCAATTATGTCTGGTGAAGATGAAAATAATTGGATTTGGTATTGTGAACAGCTTAAAGATTTTTTGAAAGATGATAATAGAAAGTTTGTTTTCATTTCTGACCATCATCCTGGTATTCTTGTTGCTATCCCCAAAGTGTTTCCAAATTTAGTTCGTGGTTTCTGTTTTTATCATTTAAACAATAATTTAAAAGTTGCTTTAAAATCTGAATTTTCCAAATCAAAAAAGAAATGGTTGATAGATTTGTTTGGACGTGTTGCATATTCTTATATTTTGGATGATTTCAATGTTGCATTGAAGAATTTTAAAGATGCTGGTGTTCTACTGTGGTAAACTTTTTAAATGGAATTCATTTTGAGAAGTTTGCTAATGTTTTTTCCCTGCTTGTCGTTTTGGTGAAATGTCATCAAATTGTTCAGAGAGTTTCAATAAACGGATTTTGGAAGAAAGACATTTACCAATCACTGCATTCTTGATAACATTAGAGTTAAGTTAATGATGCTAATTTCTGATCGTCGAGATCTAGCCAATAGTTGGAATAGTGTTGTATGTCTGGTGAATGAAAATAGGTTGAAAAGTCTTCATTTGGAAGGAGCTTCATGGTTTGTTATAAAATCAAGTGAACATGTGTTTGAAGTTCATTCACCTGTTCGTCAATCTGTTGATTTAAATAATAGGATTTGTTCTTGTAATTTGTGGCAAATATATGGTTTTCCTTGTGCTCATACTGTTAGATGTATTTGAGTTGTGGAAAGTTAAATGTTTATGATTACATTGAAAATTATTTCAAAGTTGTTTATTTTCGATCAGCATATTCTCATCCAATCAATCCTATTATAAACTTTGTGAAAGAAGATGTTTTGATTGAAGATGTTGCTGTAGCACCTCCTAAAGGTAGAAGAATGCCTGGTCGACCATCATCATCTAAGAGGATAAAATCTACTGGTTAAATTTCAAAGACTATTAGATGTAGTATATGCAAGAAGTTAGGTCATAATAAAAGGACTTGTTCACTGAAACACATGTAGTTTTTTCTTTTCTTTGGGAAAGCTAAAATGTATGGAGTTGAGTTTATGTTTTTCTTATTCATTTTAATCGTATTTTCTTTGTACTTAGGTTGGATGTTTAATGTTTGTAATGTAGTAATTGTGGTATGCTTCTATTAATCATTGTTGCAGTGTTTTCTACAATTATTACGATTAATTGCACGTATTTATGCAGTTTTTCTGAATTTTTGTTTACTATTTATACCTCTTTTTTGAATACTGCTTTTTATATGAAGATGATATTTGTATAATTGTTTGGCATGAAATAAATAAGGTATATCCATAAGTATGTGCAATTTTTGTTAATAAATGTGGAGGTACCTACAATTATCTATTTTTTGTGCTGACATTTCTGCAATTATTTGGTGCAAGAATTTCGATTATCTAAATATTTGTGGAGATATCTGTAGATATATGCTTTTATTGCCGATATTTCTACAACTATTTGGTGTATTAATTTGGAATAGCTAAATATTTGTGGAGATACCTATAGATATGTGCTTTTATTGCTGTCATTTCTGCAATTATTATGAGCAAGGATTTGATTAAATAAATATTTTTTGAGATATCTGCAGATATGTGTTTTTATTGCTGACATTTCTGCAATTATTCTGAGCAAGAATTTGGAATAACTAAATATTTGTGGAGATATCCGCAGATATGTGCTTTTATTGCCGACAATTCTGCATTATTATGAATAGTTGTGATTTGCTTTAGTATTTTGATAACTGAATTCAATTGTAAGAAATTTATATATAATTTTTTTGACAATAAACTCTAATATTGTGTTAACACAGTAACATTGTCTTCCAACTACATAAGTTTAGCAAAATATGTATATACATTTCAGTATTCTTAGAGAAAACATTACAGTTTGATACATCAAATATTTTGGTTTGCTTCAGAAAGTAAAAACTTTTGTGTCAAGCTTTCTTCTAAGCTCCAACTATAAGGTTTGCAAGAAAGAATTTGATGTGCCAATTCAGCTCTTTGTAAATCCATAGCTTCATATGTGAATTCATGGTCATCATTATTGATTTCTTTGCCTTCACTTCTTTGTTTCATAATGTTCATTACAAACATGCCACAATCAACTCTGCGATGATTGACAAATATTACAAAACTGTTAGAATAAATGTTCTATGATATGGAAATATTTGTACATTTTTGTTGTTGTTTACTTACGAATCAGAACGTTGTTGTGGGCTGTTAGCAAAAGTGATTTGCTTTGATGGTTCATGATTTGCTTTTTCCAATTTATGTAGTAAGGCTGTGATATAAACTCTTTGTAAAGAAAAACAAAGATTTTGTTAAACAGTTTATTCTCCTGTGATTTATTCATTTTTTAATTTACATACCAGCTTTCTTGCTGCCTTTTGATGTTCTCCTTCATGCCGTGGTTTTGTGGAATCATAGTGAATCCATATTCTATCTTTTTTAATAAACTCCAAGAGTGTAAAATGTGATTTTTGGTGGATAGGGAAGAGCATTTTATTGCAGTTTGCAAAATTTTTAGCTACTACATTATCAATTAGGGCTTGGGTTACATTCTTCGAATTGTTCAGTAGAAATGTCTGTAGGAGAATATATTAGCAAATTGAATTTATGAATATTTAAACAAATTATTCACTAGAAGATTATAAGACTTGTAGCAGCATAAACTTTGAAGTACAAGTTTTCTGCATGAATTTTATGCAATTCATGTGAATACCAGTCAATGATCTACAAAAATTATTATAAGGAAATAGTGATAGTATATTTATTGATAGAAGACTATAATATGTTTTGCAGAAAAAACAATAAGTTCATGGAATATTTCATAAAAAACAACAGGTTTGATGAAATGTTGCTGAAAAATCTGCCAATAAATGTATTTGTTTCAGATAAATGGAATTTTGTGGAGAAAACCATAAGTTTAACGAAATGTTGCCGATAAATATGTAGATAAATGGAGTTGTTGCGGATAAATGGGTTTTTGCAGATAAATCAACAAGTGCAGTGAAATGTTGCTGATAAATTTGCAAATAAATGGAATTTTTAAGTAAAGTTCTACTTGGCCTTCAAGAAATCTTCCTATAATTAGTTCACCAAGTGCTGTTCCAGTTATAATTATGTCATCGTCTCCATTCAGGTATGCACTTTTGCTGTGATATAATGATCAATATTACTAAATTTTTGTATTTTTCAAATATTTGCTGATATGTCAGTAGCAAATTTAAATAAATACTTTTATTTGAGCAATTATTGGATACTTGGCTATTTAAATAATTAAACAATTTTACCTGAGGTCGGAGTTATTAAAGAAGTCCTCAAGCAGCTTGATTTTTTGTGAAGACCCGTAAACCCGTACCCCTTGAATCGACACTATTCTCCAACATATCGACTCAAAGTGAACGGAAATACGAACCATCAGGGTTAAAGAAGAAGGAGGTAGAAGAAAAGAAAACAACACAACAGAATCTCACATCACAGCGGAATAAAATTTAATAGATAATAACTGATCTTTACAGAAAGAAACTATATCTGTTTATACATACATCATCAGAATACAACATCAGAGTACATCACAATCAATAATCCAATGCTGGACAGTTATGTTGACTTGTCCACACCAACAGAAAATACAACTTACAACACAGCGGAATAATACATCAAGTACGTATGCTACGCCTCGTCATCCAGCTCGTCTCCTGAGCTCCACAGCATCCTATCTTGTATCTGTAATACTCGGTCTAACCCGAGCATTATAATAAAATAACACCCGAGTCAGTCTGGAAAACCAGCGTGAGAAAACACACTCAATTGGATTATTAAGTTTTCCAAACCCTTTGAAATCAAAAGCATCTCGTAAGACCATGCCACAAATAAACATGTCGGGTTTTTACCTTACGATAGCCAAAACACTTTTTATCAAAACCGTCTGATATTATAATAGTGTCTATAGAAAGTAAAATAGAATTTAGCTGAAATGCTTGCATCTCACGTTTCAGCAATAGTTTGGCACAATCAAAACCGTACAGGCGCTTATTGGAGATTGGATTCCATACAATGACTAGGCACTAGGGTACCACCTGTCACAGTACCTGGTCTAGATCAATGTACCGAGGACCACGCCCGATCCCCTGCAACACAAGACCGGAACTACCTAAGGGTAATTCCGAGTAAGATCACCCCACGGTTGGCGCGACCAACCGCCACACAACTGAAATAAAAAGGGACATCTAGACAGGGATGACCTCACCCTAATGGGCGCTACCCACATAGCCTTGCCGCATAACCCTGATTTTCAGTCATTCCCGGTTGATGAGGCTTGAGGCTAAGCGTTACCTTTATAGCACATATCCCTTAGAATGCCCATCGTCCACCTGACTATGTTCCGAAAGCATTCATCCATACAAGTCCGTTCCAGGTTCGAACGGAACCGAAGGCACTATTCCTACTACATCCATTTAGGAATCATCCTCAGGATTAGTAGCGACTAGCCCTTGCACTTCACTGCTCCATCTTCGATTCCAAACTCGTTTCCCCACGAAACGTACAAACCGAATCGAAGTGGTTTTCGAGAAATAAATCTCGATCCCAGTCTCTTCGAAATGATCAGCGCATTGGCCAATATTGATAGTCAGTTATTTAACTATCAATTAACATTCACAATCAACCATCAAACAATAAATAATTTTCCAAATTATTTATTTATCTCAAAATATCTTCGCAAGATATATTTCCACTTTTCAACCCATTGAAAACGGTTTCAAACCATCTTTCTATCACAGAATAAATTCCCAAATATTTATTTCCATTGAAAACACCAAGTACAATTACTTTAGACTTTTAAAATAATTTAAAAACACTTTATTATAAAATACACTTTAAAAACATTTAAATTAAAACTACTTTAATACTTTATTCAAAATATATACTTTAAGAATATTTTAAATGAGTCTACTTTATAAAATATAAAGCTAGATTTTCTCTTTTCGAAACAAATACCAAGTCACCTTTAATAATTACTACAATAATAAATTTGAAAAATACTTACTTTAGAATTTAAGCATTAAGAAATAATAAATTTTCTAAAACATGCTTTTTAAAACAACATTAAAACTTTTAACATATATTTTAAAATTTGCTTTGAAAACGTACTTGGCTATCCAAGAAAATACGCTTCTCTTTCACATCTTTTTTTTAAAAATAAATCACTATTTATTTTTAAACAAATTTACCCATTCCTTTAATAAATTCCCACCGTGAATTTATTCTTCCAAATATCCACTGATATATTACTTCACCTTTATAACTCAGTTTATAAGTTTCAAAATCTCAATTCCCTTTTAAAAATCCAGGGTTTAAAACACTTAAATCAATTTCCAAATTGATTTCCAATTTATTCATTTTGAAATAAATTCCCTTACTTTCTCCCTTTATTTCAAATCCATTAACCTCAGATATTATTTCTTATTATGATTTAAAAATCCTTTTTAACTGAGAATACCAATTTCAGATTCCCAAATTTCTTTCTTATCCCTTTTAAATAAATTCAAACCTTGAATTCAAAATAAATTCTTTATTTCTTTAAATAAAAATGCTTGAGTTTTAAAATTCATTATTTCTCAGTTATTTCAAAATTCCCTTTCCTTACTCGACATTTATTTATTAGAATTTAAAAATCTCTTTTATTCTTTCCAATTCATTCCTGAATTTATTCAAATTCTCTATCATTCTCTACTTAAAAATCTTCTCTTATATTCCTTTTCAAAAATCCGATATATATATTTTTGGTAACCCAGTATACCCAAATATATTTAATCAACCCGTTGCATTCAACAATCCAATCATCAATATAATTCATCATGGGATATCAAATATTCATAACAGAGAATATTAACATTCTAAATAAATTTTGAGGAATCCAGTTGGATCCCTCCAACCTGTTTCCCTGCATCCACAAACATTAGCACAATACCAATTCCACTTCGAGGTGGAATATCGCGGTATATGAGTTTATATAATATCATCCGCTATTATGCGATGCATAGAGTCTCATCCGCTATATAATGCGGGAAATCAATCACTCCAATATATACTATATACTACTATATAATATACCACATCCATCAATTCAATCATTCAACCAAATATTTAAATTTAACTATTAAATTTAAATTAAACCTAGATGAGTGAGATTAACCCACCTTTGATTTTGTTTGTAACCCATTTCCATCCCGACTATTTTCTTCAAGATTTCAGACCTTGTACAAATATTATACGTTTTATTAACATTTGAACTAAATCGAATGATCAATTACCATTAAATAATTTAATTAACTAACAATTTAATCTAAACTGATAATTTCCCCTTTCAAAACCTTTTTGTAACTATAACAAATTAAATAAGCTAATTAAACAAATTTGTGACGCCCCACCTCTATACCCACGCTAGACAAGAACACTACGGTGTAGTGCTGTCGACTAGCACGGAGAATAAGGTTGTGGAGGAGCGACCATCCATGTAACTTCTTTGTGCGAGCACCGATATGTCAGATAGAATAGAATGCATATCATTTATGGAGGAAATCCGACATATCGATACAAACCCAAAGCTATTACACAGTGGCTATATATAATCTTCGGAAACAAACATAGAAATAATCATAACATAAATCAGTCACATACATCCATATCACAAAGGCGGAAGAGGATATGAATAAATATATAACACATAAAAGTGTACATCAGAGTAGTGGTCGGAAAGATCCACGATAATACAAAAGGATAGCAACACGTGCTATACAAAAGAATAAGTACACAACATAGAGTCTATATCTCAAATGTGTACATCCAAAAACTACTAATCTATGTAGTTAGCCAAACGTCAGAATAATCCTGAAGAGAAGTCAAGCAGAAGCACCTGTAACATCTCGGTCTGACCCGAGTATTATTTATAAGAAAATAATAAACAGATCAGTCTAGCTATAAATATCAGATGATATGGTATAAAGTAAAAGACATGGCATGAACATGTAAAAACCATAATGGCATACTACTATAAGTATGTAATTGAAAATCAACAAGAGATTAATCAATATCACAAGAATCTTCTCAAAGATAAAATAGGGTATCATACCCTAAACTTGTATTCATAACAAGTCAATGACACATGAATTCACTAATGCACAAAAACTGATATCATATCAATGAAAATCATGAAAAGTGGTGAAGCACAAATTCCAAAAATCAACACCAGAAATCCAGAAATCACATAAAAAAAGGGGGGAAAAGGCCTAACACATGAACGGGAGTATGCAAACTCACCAACGCGTGAAACACATAAACGAGAAGCTATCTCATGGAAGCTATCCATTAAATTTCCACACAGAAATGGCCCGAAGACCATGGGGTGCTACCCCATATATGTGATGGCGAAACATCACAAAAGCGGGGTCTAGTCTCCCTCGCAGACAAAGAGACATCGCTTAATCGCTAGTCTAAATCACAAAAATGACCGTCATGATCATTAGGAAGTGTCAATTACACTAAGCCAGTAAATATATGAGTTTAGCTTCATGTCCCATAACCACTAGCTTAACTTAAATATTTACGAACAAATTGTAGATCTCCACTAGGAAATTGTCACAAAAGGGTTCAATCGAACAAGTCCAAGAGCTAACTGACGAAGTGAACGCAAGCGTTTCATACCACTCGTTTTACTAAGTCGTTTAATTCGATTTCTCATCCGAGTGAAGTAAAGGTTTGTATATACTAATAGATTGGAAAACGGTTTAGGAAAAAAAAGAGCTTTGTAATAAAATAGAGTTGAAATCGTTTTGATGAAAGAGCTTTGATATTTACTACTAGTATTGAAACTTCTATGTCTTTAAAGTGACAAGTCACAAAACGATTGTTGAAACAAATCGAATCACATAAATTCACATTCGAAGACGTGAGAAAAATCCAAAGAAGTCAATCCCCAAAACCATCAAAGTAGGAAGTTCTGTTGAATGTTTTTCAAATAAGATCCCCTACGGAGGGGGGGGGGTCCAAGGGGTGGCAACCCCCAAGGTGGGGGTGCAGGGGCAACACCCCCGCTACGGGGTTCGACCTAGTGAAGATAAACGACCTAGTGAAGACAAACGACCTAGTGAAGCCAAGCGGCCTACGACCTAAAGGTAAAGCGGGCGAGCGACCTAATGGATAGGTGGTCGAGCGACCTAGTGGAATAGGTGGTTTAGCGACCTAACATTTTAAGGCCGAGCGACCTAACATAAGTGGCCGAGCGACTTAATGGTAACCTGAGCCGAGCGACCTAAAGAATTCAAGGCCATGCGACCTAATGTGGTTGATGCCTAGCGACCTATCGAAGTACGGTGGCAAGCGACCTAACATGGTCAAATGGCGAGCGACTTATGGAAGTCAAGTGGCGAGCGACCTATGTGTTCGCGGCCTAACAATATAAAAAAAAGAGGTGCGCGACCTATGACTCGCGACCTAGCGATATAAAGGCAGAGGGGTGCGCGACCTAAAGACTCGCGACCTAGTGACCAAAATGAAAACAAGTCAAACGACTTAAAGAGTGAACGACTTAAGGCCTTGAACGACCTAACTGAGGAAAGCGACCTATAAGGGAAGCGACCTAAGGCCAGCGACCTATCAGTGATGCGCGACCCTCGACCTAGCAGAGTCGAGCGACCTAGAGCCTTAACACGTGAACGACCTAAGGAGTTATCGAAGCCGAGCGACCTACGTCCTAACGTAGCCGCGACCTTGTAACTGAAGCAGGAACGAGCGACCTAGGACCTAGGCGACCCACGACCTACGACCTAGCGACCTATTTCCATGCGACCTAAGCCTAGAACGAAAATCTGCAGTCTTTCTTCTTTGAGACAGAGCGACCTAACGCCCAGAATTGCAAACACACACGAAAATTTGGGGTTTTCACCCATTCATTCCAAATCCAATGCAAACATACATGCTAAAGTGATGGGGAATCATTCCCAACAGTCCAATGACAATTATAGGCAAGATGTGAGATAAAAATCTCACCTTTTCATGGAATTCGATGAAGATGAAGCTTGGGAGCAAAGCAAGGATCAACCACAAGCTTGAATCAATGTCTTCACTTTGAATTTGGAGTTAGATGTTGAATTTGCTAAAGAACTTGAGCTTGGAATTTTAATTTCCCATTCCCTCCACCATTTTTGATAAAGCTTGAAGTGTTTGATGAAGTGGTGAAGAGGAGAGGGGGTTGGGACTGAGTTAACAAATGGTTCAGCCTAAACCAAAGCTCCAAGCAAAAAGTGACGAAAATTTCACTATCTCCAAACATATCGAAGTTTACACTCAAAAAGATCGCAAACGTCATTTTGAACTCCATGGAGGTGGTCTCGAGTCCTAATTTGACCGTATGCAAAAAGTAGCTTTTCGGACTGACACCCGACTAACGATAAAATATTTAAATATAAAATCGATAAATATGTGTAACATCTCAGATTTTCACGTTCGAAAATCGACATCCATACTTTACATCGTACTCGAATGCCGTAGATTCGACCGTTCAAATCCGAGTCGCCGGAGCTTATAACACAGTTAAGTAAATAACACAGCGGAAAAGAAAAAGAATAATACATTGATATACAATATCTGATACAACAGAGTGATACAATGAATATCAATATACATCAGAGATATGATACAACAAATAGCAGCGGAAAGAAAACGATAACATCAGCAGCGGATAATCTTCATCTTCAAAGCACTAATCTAGAAATAGCTTGAACTCTCAGTAACGATGCACAAAGATAAGCAAGTGCAGTCCATATCCAAAGACTGAACTAGCTCCAGATAAATCTACTAATCTGATTATCTGAAAAACCCAACTCTAGACTGCTCGTGTAGAAAAATTTTGAGCATCCAGAGTTTAGGAAAGAAACAATAAACTCCGGATCAGTCATGGGACTGGTGTGAGCAACAAAAACAGTTTATCTCTAAAAACAAATAGCAAAAGAATTTTAAAGTCAATTCGCAATGCTTTTAGAAAATGAAACTACCATAAGGCCTCCCGCCACACACACAATGCAAACGCAGAATTGGAGGAGATTTCTCCTTATGATAGTCAAAGATGCTTACTACGCAAAATCAAATCATTTGATATTATTACTAGTGCATAGTGCAGAAAACATTTCGAAAGTAGAATATAAATCTTAGCCAGCATAGACATTTCGAACTATGCCTACTATAGCTACCATCCAAACAATGGGGCGCCACCATAAGTAGATGGCAGGTTCTACAACTAAAACCGTACAAAGTTCGTATTTGGAAGATGTATTTCCAACAAATGGTCAGGCTAAGGAACTTCCTATTCCACGAAATAAACGCCTCTGGCGGGACGCTCCGAGAGACAAACTGCTCTCTACCAAACAAGGCCGGCTACCCCCTTTCCCAAGGGATATACAAAACCTTAGATATGCCACCCCCGGTCCTTTGGGACCTTTATCCGAGAGCTCTTGATAACCAACATCACACATAATAAATAAAGTGTGTCCACATGAGTAAATATCTGGGCTCCATACAATGATACTACCCTTTTCCAGAAGGAATGGTCATACCCTAGAGAAGCTACCCCTGAAACCTTGCCGCACAATTCCTGTTTCGACCATTACCGGGTTGTGAGGTTCGACGAAGTCTCGTCCCCGAAGCTACGCTTTTTCGAAAAGCC
Source organism: Allium fistulosum (assembly GCA_030737815.1). Classification (NCBI taxonomy): domain Eukaryota; kingdom Viridiplantae; phylum Streptophyta; class Magnoliopsida; order Asparagales; family Amaryllidaceae; genus Allium; species Allium fistulosum. Next base: position 727,623,235 of record CM060902.1, on the reverse strand, counting down.
ACGCTTTGGGTCAACAGATGATCAACCTATGATCACAAAGATAAATGATCAAACAAATGATCATATCACAAATGATCAAACACTGATCATCACACAGCAACACTCAGTATGTCACATTACCAAATTGGGAATATATTGCTTATAACCTTCAATTACATAACCTCTGAGCTCGTACGTCTTAGAGAAGGGTGTTAAGCTAAGAGAATAAATTCTCCGCCACCAAACAGAAATGTATTTGAAAGAAATCGGCTTTATATCTCAAAGTGTAATGTCAGACATACAATCCATACAAGTCTGTTCCGGGTTCGAACAGAACCGAAGGCACTTCTCACGAAGCCCTTGCAAATCCGGATAGTTTCCAATCACGTCCGGACTTCCCGTCACTAAGGGTGATAAAACCTCTATACCGGAGATCAGCCGATGTAGAGTAACTCGACGGTAATCCTTCCGTTTTCAAAAATATCCGGTCTTCAACACCGGTCATCAAATGCCATCCATATACGTCGTATCACATATTCGGAATGGGTTATACGATCCAAAGGTCCTTTCCCGGCTAACCCGAATAGTGAGCGAAATATTTAAAAATCATATGGATACTGGGGTTTCAATTAAGTCATAGCTTAAAAACCCAAAACTTTTCATTCGAATGGTTAAAAACAAATTAACATTTCCAATCTTTTAAACAAAAAGATTTAATGCACAAAGTTAACCCCATTCACAAAGATTCATTCATATATTTCAAAACAATTTCCATTTTACTTGGATTAACTCGTTAAATCTTTTAAATCAAGATTTAACTTATAGTTTTCAAAACAATTCCATTTCGAATGGTTAAACTCATTAACTTATAGCTTTCAAATCATTTTCATAACTTGGAAATCATTTTCATTTAAATCTTAAAATTCCTTTTAACACAATTTGGAAGTTCGCTTCTTATTTGAAAGCTTTAATCGTTTGAAAACAAATAGTTTTCTTTTCAGAAAAATCCAAATACGAGTGAAAACCTTTGAATTTAAATTCAAATTCCCAAATCAATATCTTTAAAATGGTTTAAATTCATACAAACACATTTATATCCTTTTTAATCCCTAGTTTCAAATCATAGGATTCAATTTCAAACTTGAATTCAAACTTAAATCAAATTATTTAAATTTCCAAAACTCGATTAAGTTATTCAAAATAACTTTTATCTTTGAAATTTTATTTCAAAAGCTTTTCACTTTAAATCCAAATTTCAAATTTCAAAACCAATTGAAATAAAAATTTCAATTTCAAAAACATCAAATTTAAATTATCTGTGACTTAACCAATTTCCTCGTGAAATCCATATTTGTGTGTGTAAAAGTGTGGTCCAGGGTTTTCACACACAATAGTGCAACATCATACAATCATCACAGATCAGGATACAAAAATATAGTTGATAAGCGATATAAACTATAACGCTCATCTTCATTCACAGATCACAGATATATATCACAGATAAGTAAATTACAGATCACAACATAAATCAGGGTATATCACAAAGCATCACTAATCAGGGATATCAACAATCAAGTCATCCAATAGAATCCAAACATCCATAAGTAAGGTCAGTTAATTGTCCGATTAATTCAAATCAGATTTATTACTTATGAATAAACTACCAATCTTGGTTAATTAATCATTAATTAATTATAAACCATTTTAATTAATTAACCTTTAATCATTTATTACTTAAGCTTTAATTAATTAATTATCCTCAAATTAATTACCTTAATTTATAAATCATATTAATTAATTAACCTTAAACCAATTACATAATTAATTAACCCCTTAATTGCTTTCATTAAGTAATTAACAATTTACAGTAGATTATCTTAATTAATTTATCTAATTATTTATCAAAATTAATCACATAAATTTGATTACTTAAAAATTTTTAGTTAATTATCTTCATTAACTAATAACATTTCTTTAATTGCCTTCTTGAGAAATTTTCTTGGATTAATTCATTATTAATCATTTCCAATTATAAATTTATCTAAATTATTTATTTATAAATTAAATAAATCACTCATTCTTTAATTACCTTATTAATTTAAATCATTCTATTATCTTAATTATCTCTAAGATAATTTCTTTATTAATGATTTCATCAACATTTAAGTGTATTTTTTAAACATTTCACTTTAAATTCAAATTCATTTAAAAAAAATTTAAAATAGAACAAACAAGTTCCTGTTTAAACCTGTTATATCATTCTAACCCGAGCCAAACGCCTGTTTACCCGAGCCCTGCTTCGCGTTTTCTTTTCTGTTGTTGATTTAAATTGTTAAATCCTAATTAACAAACTAAAGTAACCCGGTGCTTTACTCGAGCCAAACCACGATTTCACTATCACGACTTCAAGTCAAACACTCCACTGCACACGATCAAACTCGAGGAAGCCCACCTCCTTCTTCTTCTCCCCCATCCTACTGACACACTACATATGCACATGCACGTGCACAGATGATCGGAGCTCCTCCGATCATCGCCTCCCCCTCCCACGAGTCATTACTGACCTTCTCGACCCAAGCAAGCACCCAGCTCCGACCTACCGTGCCTGAAATCAAAACGAACCCCTTGACTCGACTGGAACTAGAACAAACATCGCGCGATCAACTCGCACCACCGCCTCAGGCCATCTGAAGCCATGAAAATTTCGTCAAAGCTTCGCCGCCACGCCTTGCTTCCGTTCCCCTCGGTGCGATCCCCTCTAATCCACTGATGACGATGTAGTGATTGAATTTCCGACGCTAGCTAAAACTTGGACTTAAACCCTAAAATCATTTCGCCTGACCATCGTGATTGATAAAAAAAATTACGATCATTTTTCCCACAATCTACACCACGTCCTTTCCCTCTAGATTCGAACTTGTAGTTCGATTTTTTCCTAGATCGATGGAACTCGATTTTTTTTCGAAATTTCGTTCAACTCTAAATTCCCAATGATTTTCAAATCTAAAAATCTTGAAACAACATTCAAAAATCATGGTTCTCTATTACAAATCATTTCATAGGATCTAAATAAGAAATCGAAATCATCAATTTTTAACTTTAGTCTGACATTCACTGTCATTATCGAATTTACCAATATTCCATAAATATTTACATCCAAAATTATTTTTAAAATTTAGATTAGAGGGTTATAACCAATTTTTATTCAGACATCTCAATCTAAAAATTATTATTTGAAGAGATATGAATTTTCTTGTTGAATTTGTAAATCTGTTACTAAACAGAGGCATATCTTCATATATATTCAGCCATGCACAGATCAATACAGGTTTATATACATACTAGCATACATATTGTATATTCATATGAACTTACCTCAAACATTAATCACAACACAAAGTTATAGGTTGAAAGTTTGCTCACCTTTGATTTTGCAGCAGAGATAATGAACTTGATATTTTTGAAAACTGGAAGTTGGACAGAGAAGCATTTTGTTTGTGTCTAGCTGCCTGTAGCTTTGAATTTTCAGTTTGAATTTGTTTTAAATTTTCAAATTTGCTTTATTTCCAAGCTGTAGACTTTACTCTTGAACTTTGAATTACTTGAAGTCTGATGATTTACAAATTTGAAGCTGAATTTGGTCATTGAAAACCTTGCCTTGGGAATGCTTCAGGAATTTTAGAGTTGAATTTGTTTGAGTTTTGTTTAAATTTTAGAAGATGAGATCACTTCAGATTTTCTTAACTTTGAAGATGAACGAATTGAAGCAGAGGAAATTGATGTATAAGAGAGCAAGTCTACAGGCTATATTATATTTTGTACAAGGTGATCATGTTGTTTGTACAATACAATGCAAAGATATATATTTTTTTCTTTGCTTTATCAAACAAAATCTCGGCTGATGATCTTGTCCATGCTGAAGAATTTTGTATGTACAGTCCTTTTTGCTTTGTATCAACATGTACATAGGTACTTTATGTTTTATATGTTTACTTGTTTTGCTCGGCTGAAAATGATATTGAGAAGATTTTGTTTCATACTTTTGCAAGTATATATATTTAAACTTCTTTGCTTTGACTATAGATCTTAATTTCTGTTTATAGTTTGATTTTCAAACATTACATTTACAACATATATTTTTCTTTTATATCTTACACTTGTATTTTTATATTGATAGGATACAATTTTATACTTCTTATAACTTCATAAAGAAAACGGATTAAAAATACAGTCTATACATTTAATAAATAATTAACATATTTTATTTCAAACCCAATATATATATATATATAGATTCAAATTTACTCATATATGCTTAAATACATATATATTCACATATATACAATATTTAAAAATACTTTTATTACGATAGGGGAAACTCGCTTCCATTTATTAATTGATTTACAATTTTTATTCAAAAATTCATTAAATTATTAATTTAAATTAAATTAAAATCTAGGGTCGTTACAATATGCGGGTTGTTACAGACTCCCCTCCTTAAAGAAATTGCGTCCTCGCAATATATAAGATGGAAATAAAAAGTAACAACCATAAAAGCATATTAACACAAAAAGAAATTTGAAATAAGAAGTTCACCATAAAGAGCATGAGAAAGTAAGTCCGGATGTGTTCGCTTGATGAATACTCTAGATTCCCCAAGAGAAATCCTTGGGATTTGAGAATCATAGAACTCATACAAAGAGAATATCTTTATTTTCGAAGACGTTTGACTTCCGAAGCAATAATACGAATAGGATGCTGCTCAAAAAGTTAAATTAGGTGAAACTTCAGTTTCTTCCACAACACCAGACTCAAGAATAAAAATCGGAATCTCAAAAGCATTTCCGTAATCGAGAAACGTGAAACATGTCACGAATAGCAGGAAATTTGAGTCGGTAATAAAAGGCGATACGTCATGGATTCACTATGTCCAGTGATAGGAAATGGCCCAATATATTGAGGTGCTAACTTTCCCGATCGACTGAAACGTAAAACACCGTTAATAGGTGAAACACGAATAAAAATCTGGACCTAAAACCAGCTTCTCACCAGCCTCAAGCCAACAAGAAGGAGATCGGCATGGCCTTCCATAGAGTGCCTCGAAAGGAGCCATACCAATACTAGATTGGAAGCTGTTATTATAGGAAAATTCAACGAGTGAAATATGATCTTCCCAACTTCCACCGAAATCAAGCACACAAGCACAAAGAAGATATTCGAGAGTTTGATTCACACGCTAAGTTTGTCCATCGGACTGGGGGTGATAAGCGGTGTTAAAAAAAAATCTCGAAGACTTTCCCAAAATCCACTATTAAACAATGGATCGAGATTGCTAACAATAGAAGTAGGGACACCATGCAATTTACCAATTTCCTTGATAAGAGTTTGGCCAAAAGAGAAACGGTTTGGTTAGACCGAACGGAAGTAAAATGGGCGGATATAGTAAGTCTGTCAACTATCACCCATAAGCTATCATGACCCGAACAAGAACGGGAAAGGCCATAACTAAAATCCATGGAAATTTGATCCCACTTCCAAATTGGAATTTCTAAAGGTTGCAATAACCCACCATGCCTTTGTGAAGTTGGCAAGTCATGCAACACTTAACAAAGTTAGCAATAACAGATTTTATTCACTCCCAATAATAAAGCCGCCTCACCTCGGCGTACATTTTACTACTACCGGGATGAGTGGTAAATTCAGAATGATGAGAATCTTCTAAAGTATCTTTACGAAGATCACTAATATTTGGTACGATAAGTCTACCAAATTTTCGAATGCCGCCACGAAAATCAATATCGAAGTCTTTCAACTTTCAATATTAATTTTATCCCTACAACTTTGGCTAAGAAGAGCCAATTCGGGATCTAGTCTTTGAGCTTCAAGAATGCGGTCTAAAAGAGATGGATGAGCCTCAAGGCTACATAAGATGAACATGAATGGGAAACACGATCTCGAATTTCACAAGTGGATGAAACCTCGAGATCCTTCCATTTAGATATCATCCTGAAAACAATCGCTTGTCGCTTGCGACTAAGTGCATTGGCAACACGATTTCCCTTTTCCGGGGTATAAAGGATATCAAGATCATAAGATGCAAGGAATTCGAGCCAACGTGGTTGACACAAATTAAGTTCCTTATGAGAAATTAGATATCCCAATAATTTATAATCGAGGTGGAGAACAAATTTCTCCCCCAAGATGATGATGCCAAACTTGGAAAGCAAAAACAATAGCCGCGAGCACCAGACCATAAGAGACATACCTAGTCTCGATCGGCTTTTAGGATTTAGAAGCACAAGTGATTGCGCGCTCTCTTTTGCAAGAGAATGGCATCTAAACCAATACGATTAGCATTGGTACAAAAGATATGGTTTTGGTTCCCTTCGGGAATCACAAGGATAAGAGCACCGGAAAGAAAGAATTCAATCTTCTTTCCCGAAAAGCTAAAACTTTCAAAATCACAATTACCCTTTTTAGAAAAATTTACATGTTACAAGTCAATTTATTGTGTCTGACTGTCTCATCAAAGCATTTAGGAAATCCCTATCGATAACGTTGATCAAGCGCATCAACCAGAATTCTTAAAACACTAAATGGGCAATACAGCACAAAATCATCTTCTATATGATGAAAATATCTCTTAAAAGTTTTGAGAATATTCTTTGCTTGTTTAATTAAAAATCCAATTGTAACGACCCGTATTTTTAACACTTTAAAAATACGAATTAAAATGAAAATTTTGGATAAAAATCCGAAAGAAATAAAATGTTACATTTAATATTGAAGTTATAATATGGAAATCAACGTAAATGAATGTAATTTAATATTACTGTGAATTTAAATAAGATGATAGCTGAAGAAAATGAAAGTAAATGAATTATAAACTATTGATAATAATGTATAAGTAAAAGGTTGATTCAATAATGTAAGTGTAAATCGAAATAAAAGAATTCGTTTGGAATTAAATAACTTGAATTTGAATTACAATATAATTGAACGTGGAATCTAATATAATCTTTTATATTGGATTTATAATGGAAAATTGCATTGTAAAAGATTGTTAATTACTGTGAAATTAAAAATGGAATTTGTGAACAATTGAAATTTGATTTAAAATTTAATAATTTAAAATTTGGAATTTTATATTGAAATTAAACAGTCGAATAATTTATTTTTCGAATATTGGATTTAATTAGACAATTAAATCGATAATTTAATAAGTTAAATTTCAGAAATAATTGAAAATCGAGTTGAATATGATTGAAAATGATTTGTAAAATTTTATCTTATCATATTGGAGTTATAGTAATGTTATAGAACTTTTAAAATTGAATTTAAAGTTAATTTGTGAAAATTGAATATTTTAATATTTAATTATCGACTGAAAAATAGTCATTTTTGGAACAGTCTCAGAATTGAACGAAACTAGTTCCATTGGATCCGTAATAGTTTGTTATTGTCGGATTTCAATTTTCGTAGCAATCGGAGTTATCGTTTGACCGTGGCAGCTCGAAACGCATCGAATTGTTTTTAATATTTATTCGGCGAGAGAAAATAGTCATTTTTAAAAAAGTCTCGGATTTCGACGAAACCAGTTTCATCGGATCCGTAATGTCATATTATTGTAGGGTTTCAAATTTCGTGTCAATCGGATTTACCGTTTGTCTGGGGCGAGCCCAAACGCACAGAAATTTGATTAACTGATTTAATTTTAAATCGATCGTTTATTGCCGTAACTCGCACAGATGACCGAATTAGCCTCCGAAACATGTTCCGTTGCATTCGGAACGTGGGGTAAACCTTAGAAACGTCAGTCGGCACGCTTCGTTTGGAGTTCGGAAAATCCGGGATGAATAGTGTCGCGTATTTTTCTATAAAAGCCCATCACTTTCTTTATTTTCCAAAAACCCTAGGGTTTCAGCCCTTAGCCGCCACTTTCAATTCAATGGCCAGAAAATTTCGAAACTTATTCCTCATTTTCCTCTCAATCCATCAACAATTAGCAAAAGTCGTCAACTACAAAGTTGTAGAGGACGATGAGAGCTTCAAATCCATACGGAGATGATCGAAAACGGAGCAACGAATCAACGGGAAATCGAGCTCGAAGTTGCTGCGTTTTTCACGCAAATCGAGGTGATGGGGGGAGCCGAGTTCAACCACCTCCTGGCCGTGGGTAGCTCTTGCGTAGGCGCTTCTAATGTGGGTCTCCGATCAACTTCTCGTCGAGTGATGGTGGAGAAATCGTCGGTCAAAGGTTGGAAGGAATGGGTTGAGATTGTACGTGCTTTTCACGTTTTGGAGAAGATGGGAGAAACGGCCCAGATCTAGTGCAGATGGAATCAAGGGCTAGGATCGAATCTAGGATTTGAAATTTAAATTAAAAGCTGAAATTGTTTATTTAATTTCGTGTAAACTTTAAAATAGCATAACTTTTTAATACGAGGTCCGATTGGAACGAAACTTTTTGCGTTGCGATCGTAATGACGAGAGCTTCGAAATGAAACTAGTTTGGATGGATTTGGAGATGGTGGAAATTTGGGCTAAAGTTGGGCGTCGTCCAGTTTCAGTTCCAAACCGGAACGTCTCGGCGACAACATAAAATCAAAGTGAGTGTTTATATGCTCACAATTGACTAAAATAATTTTTGTTAGTTAAATTTATATTCTGAAGTGATATGAAATTTATTGGCTGTTGTTTGGTAGGTTTACTTATCATCTGTCTTGATATGTGAATTAATTGATAGAATTTAAATTGACCGTTAAAATAAATTTAAATTTAAATTGGCAGTATATTATTCGATATTGATAATTATAAAATTGTTGTGAATGTTGTTGGCTTTATGGTTGATTGGTTGTGACGGATGCTATTGGTCGATATTGGTTGTTTATTTATTTTGATATATCATGCTATCATCATGTATATTGTTTATAGCATATAAAACATTAAATTGAATCATTTCGAATAAATTAAGGAATAGGTTGAAATGATATACCTATGACATCTATTTGGATTGAAATGATATATATCCATCCTTGAAATTAAAATTGAAATAATTATCCACTTGGCCATAGGTTAGAAAATTATATACGGACACCGGGTTGGTTAAATTAAATGATTTTAAAAGTTGTTTTGAAATTATTTAAATGAACTGATTTTAAGAATAAAATCCAATTTATGGAAATTGAATTATTTTGAATTGAAGCTCGAGATGTTGGAATTTAAACTCGGTAAATGAAATTGTTTAATTATTTGAAGTTTATATTTTAAGTAAAAGATTGAAATACGACGTAAATTTTCGAAAGTTGATTTGTTTTAAAAGTTTGGACTTTTAATCGAACTCTGAATATTTCTAAGAAAATTTATATGAAATGATATTTCAAGTTTGAGTTTGGAATTGAAAATTTATTTGAAATTGAGATTTAATTAATTTGGAATTTAATTAAAATTCAAAGAAATTTGTGAATTGGACTAAATTGAAACTATTGAATTAAATTTGAAGATAAAATTGATTTGAATAGGATTTGAACTGAAATTGATTTGGAATGTAATACTTAAATGAATTCTTGAAATCCGAATGTTAATCTAAGTTTATTGAATTGGAATTGTTCCAGAAATTAAGTAAACTACTTAATACGGATGTTTAATTTGAAGTATATTCTAATTTGAATACAAAATGGTTTTAAAGCGAATCTTATATTCTTATATAAATATATGAGCTGTTTTGAAATGTGGAATATTTAAAGTTTCGAAATATATCGAAAGTGAAATTGTTTATTTTGTGGTTCAAATATGTATTTGAAATTGATAATTTGAAATGGTTTATTGAGAAGCTAAATCGAGTTGAAATTAATGATTTTGAAATCGAAATGAGATATTGAGGCGAAAATGATTTTGAAATCGAAATGAGATATTGAGGCGAAAGATGATTTTGAAACAGAATCTTACATCTTGAATAGATATGATGATATTTGAATGGATTTGATTTTGAAGCGAATATGATATTTTGATATCAATTATGAATTGATTTGAAATGTAAAAGAGCCACCGGTGTAATAATACGTAGTTATTAAAGAGACCGGGATCGGATATGGACATACTCTCTGTCGATACCAAAAACCACTTTAATAACTAATACACGCGGAGTGTTGATCGAGAATGAAGTGGATGGTTTTGGTGAATGCGTTGACTGAAGAAAGAGAACGATTTTGGATGACCCCTGACATGACTAAAACAGGAGCCCTGCCGGGCCATTGAGGTTCACCACCTCTAGTGGACACACTTCTTCGTTACCATATCTATTACTTTTGTGATTCGATTTGGGTGCACCCCTCGATTATGGGAGTGTTGTTTCGCGGTGTTGGGGTAGTAGCTGCTATGCCCAACATCAGTCCGGATGACGCAACTACTAGTATCCTAGTTGGTATCGCCTCATGTACCTTGTCATACTGATTATCCTATTCGCGACCACTACGTTTTGGTTTGTACCTTTAGTATATGGATTGCCCTCTGGTGACTTCCGGTTTTGGGGAAACTACGGTCTTGTATATGCTCTTGGGAATAAAAATGTGTTAAGGGTGGAATGGGCCATGGCTTAACGCTATTTTAATACTTTTACTTTAATGTAGACATAGTATAATAGCGTATTGTACTACATAGTAGATAGTTTAACGGATCCTTGAGAGATGGAAAATCCCGTAACATGTCTTAAGTTATTGCACTCACGTTGACACTGGATAGGAGATGTCAAACCCCGTAAACATCTCTGACGCCGTCACACTCATATTTCTTATTCGATTTGACTTACATGAGATATTTTAGTCCTGACTCGAGTGTTTTGTCTTTTCATTACGCTCGGGTCAGTCTGAGCATTTCAGATAAGGTTGAAGATCTATTCTGGAGGACGAAGACGGAGTTTGGTATTACATCATTTGTATTCTACTACTGTATTATTTTTCCACTGCATTGTTATATTATCTCTGATATGTATGTAACTCTGATTTATGATGTATAATAATAATCAAATTTATTTTTTAACAGCTTCATGAACTGTTATTTTATTATTATATCTTGTTCCTTCCGCTGCAAGATTCTGAGTTTGCTTCTGTTCTTTCTTTCCTTTTCTTATTTAACCCCAATAACCATCTTCCTTTTTGAACGGTTTGAGTTGGACATGTGTGGATTATTGTCGACTTGAACGGTCAAAAATGTGGGTCGTTACAGTTGGTATCAGAGCTTTGGTTTAGCGATAAACCTTGGCTCTAGTGGGGAATAACTCATTGAAATAGGGTTAAACCTTATGAATGAGTTTGAGTGTATATGAGAGAGCGTATTTGTAATTTTGATATAAAAATGGTTTTATATTGTGTTAATTTGTTCCGTTGAGTATTTATGAATTCTGGTTGGTACTTGGGATGCCAAGACATCGATAGGAATTTCTAAACACTCGAATAGAACAAACTGACATAATATTGTTTTGAATTATATTTTATATATAAATATAATTATGAGTATATATATTGACTTTATTGGTTGTTAGGAGATGATAATATTAGATTATCATCGTCCATTGGTTGATTAGTCAATATTTCTAAACTATTGACTATTGTATGAAAAAAAAATGAAACTCTGTGAATATAGTTGATAATGAAATTAATGAATATAATTTTGGATTTGAGAATTAAATTTCCGGTGCTTTGATTTTTTTTTAAATGGTTTGAAAATAATATATTCTTATGTGAAAGTAATTTGAATAGAAATGATTTGCAAATGATTTGAAAGGAAATAAGTGGTGCACTCCCCTCTTCACACTAGAAAATGATTCCGGTGATGAGTGCCCACATCATCGACTTTATTTTCGAGAGTCCAAGTGGGGGAGATCACTTAATAGCTTTTTCTAAAACCTGTTTTGATTAAAATTGAATTTTATTTTGTATTCTCTATAGTATGATTTGATATATATATTATATAAGTATATATTATTTCAAAACTTGATTTGAAATGAAACCGGGATTGGAATTCTTGAGTTCTTTAATAATTAATGATTTCTCTTTTAATGGTTGAAATGAATTAATACTTGAGTCATTACGGAACTTCTGAATTGCGAAATGAGAAATGAACCTAAGAGCTAAGTGAAATATCAATTGAAGTAGAAATCCTTAGAATTAGGAAATTATGAATTTAAAATAAAATTGAAACTGTAAAACTCGCATAGTATTAAATTTCATTCTATAGCATAAATATAACTTACCAAAATATTTAAGAAGTTCAAAAATGTTATATGAATTGTTAATTGGATAATATACAAGTATAGGTTTGAATAATGAAATATGCATTTAATTAATGGTTTGCAAATATAAATAAAATTGTTAGTAAATAATTGGAATTTAAATTAACATTTAAAGGTGATTCACAATTATGTTAATATAAAATGGAAATACTATATGTGAATGTAAATGTGAAATTAAATTATAGTGAAATTTAAGTAATGACTTAAGAATTAATTAATTAAAAATTCAACTTTGAATGAAAAGAAGTTGTATATTGTTTAACTACATTCTATTTGCATAGCTATAACTTACCAAATACTTAAAAGTTTAAAATGCTAATAAGGATAAGTAAATGAATAATATACAAGTGTGATTGCGAATAATAAAATGTGAAGATCTATTGATAGTTGTAAATATAAAGGAAATTTAAGTTGTAAAATGAATTAAATATAAAATTAATTAAATATAAAATTAGTAAATGGAAACTAATTAAATTTGAATAAAACTAAATGTCAATAAACTTGGAAGTGTATGAAATTAAAATTTTGACTTGGAAATGTATAATTGATTTAGTGTAGATTCTGGATGGATGTTAATGTTTGATATGCATTGGTTGTTTGATGGATGGTAATTGATTTAGTAGAATTCATTAGTGTTAATGGAATTGAATAAGCGGAATAAAATTTTAAAATAATTAAATTCAAATTTGAAGCAAAGTGAAATTAAATATAATTGAATCCAATTTAAATTGAAGCAAATTGACTTGAATTTAAATTATGAATGAAACAAACTTGAAAAAAAATCGGAAACAAATCGAATGTAAACTTATTTCATGGATAAATAAGAAAATAAAAGACTTTATATTTGTGATTGTTTCTTTAGGAAATTTGAAGTTTTGATGATTTGTACTTTGAAATAATAAAAGCAAATTTTTGGAAAAATCCAAAATTGTCCAATATATGCTGAAACGAAAACAACCATAACATTTAAATGGCTTGACGAAATTCTACGATCTTAGACTTTTCGGAAAGCCTAGAAACTGTGCTACATCTTTTGTTTAGAATGTTTGGATAAATACCTCCATCCACTAGGCTTAAAACACCAATATTAGTCGCTGGCCTGTGCGAAGTAGAAATCTGAAGCACCTTAGTATTATTGCCATAACATTTTACTGGTGTATCGGATTTTGATGATCTTGAACTTTCTGGAAAGCTTAGAACTTAAGCTAAAACTTTTGTTTTAAGCATTTGGTGTTTTGCTGTCGTTTAGAAGGTCAAAAACGTGACCAAACGTCGCTGACCTGCGCAATTCATTGCCAGGCTGAGGCGTATCTATTTAGTAAAACGGTCGTAACTTTTGAAAGGAAGGTCCGAATTCAATGATTTTGGACATTCCGCAAAGCCTGAAACGAATGCAACAACTTTTGTTTAGATTCCATTGCCAAATTTTATAGTTTAGGTGACCAAAAACTGAGATTCGTTTGCTGTCCTGGAATTGGAATTTCAGTTTTGAAGCTAAACATGTTATATGTATGTTGTTTATGCTAAGTATATCGATCTATCTTTATATGCATGGTTCTAACTTGGTTATTGAGCATTTTAGTAGGTAGCAAAGGGGTTGCGCTTCGCTTGTGGAGCTCGCTTCTGCGCTTAATGCAAAATGTAAGTTAAAATGCTAATAACCGCTTAATAAAAGGTACGTTCTCGGATTACGGTTTATGTTGTGGTATATTATTGTGTTCCCCATGTTTTGGGATGCCTTATTCTTGTAATGAGATGTATATCATGCAATTATTACCACTGTGAAATTTTTCGGTCCTAGCCGCGCAAAGGAGGTGCTGCCGAAATTTTTCAAAAATCCGGAAGTTAGAAAATTTTGAGATTAGAAAAAAAAATCCTATAACAAAATTTTGCAAATAAGTAGAATATTTTGAATGAATTATATCTAAATGATGGTTTCCCCTTCTCCGTTCCTTTTCGAGGACGAAAAGTTTTAAGTGGGGTAGAATGTAACGACCCGTATTTTTAACACTTTAAAAATACGAATTAAAATGAAAATTTTGGATAAAAATCCGAAAGAAATAAATGTTACATTTAATATTGAAGTTATAATATGGAAATCAACGTAAATGAATGTAATTTAATATTACTGTGAATTTAAATAAGATGATAGCTGAAGAAAATGAAAGTAAATGAATTATAAACTATTGATAATAATGTATAAGTAAAAGGTTGATTCAATAATGAAAGTGTAAATCGAAATAAAAGAATTCATTTGGAATTAAATAACTTGAATTTGAATTACAATATAATTGAACGTGGAATCTAATATAATCTTTTATATTGGATTTATAATGGAAAATTGCATTGTAAAAGATTGTTAATTACTGTGAAATTAAAAATGGAATTTGTAAACAATTGAAATTTGATTTAAAAGTTAATAATTTAAAATTGGGAATTTTATATTGAAATTAAACAGTCGAATAATTTATTTTTCGAATATTGGATTTAATTAGACAATTAAATCGATAATTTAATAAGTTAAATTTCAGAAATAATTGAAAATCGAGTTGAATATGATTGAAAATGATTTGTAAAATTTTATCTTATCATATTGGAGTTATAGTAATGTTATAGAACTTTTAAAATTGAATTTAAAGTTAATTTGTGAAAATTGAATATTTTAATATTTAATTAGAGGTTTTTAGGCTCAAGGAAAAAGTTGAAAAAAAAAATTAGTCTCAGGGACAACAAATTTGCTTTTTAGGCTAAAGGACACTTTCTAGTGCAAATCATAGAATGATAGTTGTAACTATCATTTTCTGTTTACACTAAAAAATGTCCTTCAAACTAAAAACAAACTTGTTGTCCCCAAGACTAAATTTTTTCGCAACTTCTTCCCTATGCCCATTTTCCTGATTTAATTATCGACTGAAAAATAGCCATTTTTGGAACAGTCTCAGAATTGAACGAAACTAGTTCCATTGGATCCGTAATAGTTTGTTATTGTCGGATTTCAATTTTCGTAGCAATCGGAGTTATCGTTTGACCGTGGCAGCTCGAAACGCATCGAATTGTTTTTAATATTTATTCGGCGAGAGAAAATAGTCATTTTTCAAAAAGTCTCGGATTTCGACGAAACTAGTTTCATTAGATCCGTAATGTCATATTATTGTAGAGTTTCAAATTTCGTGTTAATCGGATTTACCGTTTGTCCGAGGCGAGCCCAAACGCACAGAAATTTGATTAACTGATTTAATTTTAAATCGATCGTTTATTGCCGTAACTCGCACAGATGACTGAATTAGCCTCCGAAACATGTTCCATTGCGTTCGGAATGCGGGGTAAACCTTAGAAATGTCAGCCGGCATGCTTTGTTTGGAGTTCGGAAAATCCGGGATGAATAGTGTCGCGTATTTTTCTATAAAAGCCCCTCACTTTCTTTATTTTCCAAAAACCCTAGGGTTTCAGCCCTTAGCCGCCACTTTCAATTCAATGGCCAGAAAATTTCGAAACTTCTTCCTCATTTTCCTCTCAATCCATCAACAATTAGCAAAAGTCGTCAACTACAAAGTTGTAGAGGACGATGAGAGCTTCAAATCCATACAGAGATGATCGAAAACGGAGCAACGAATCAACGGGAAATCAAGCTCGAAGTCGCTGCGTTTTTCATGCAAATCGAGGTGATGGGGGGAGCCGAGTTCAACCACCTCCTGGCCGTGGGTAGCTCTTGCGTAGGCGCTTCTAACGTGGGTCTCCGATCAACTTCTCGTCGAGTGATGGTGGAGAAATCGTCGGTCAAAGGTTGGAAGGAATGGGTTGAGATTGTACGTGCTTTTCACGTTTTGGAGAAGATGGGAGAAACGGCCCAGATCTAGTGCAGATGGAATCAAGGGCTAGGATCGAATCTAGGGTTTGAAATTTAAATTAAAAGCTGAAATTGTTTATTTAATTTCGTGTAAACTTTAAAATAGCATAACTTTTTCATTCGAGGTCCGATTGGAACGAAACTTTTTGCGTTGCGATCGTAATGATGAGAGCTTCGAAATGAAACTAGTTTGGATGGATTTGGAGACGGTGGAAATTTGGGCTAAAGTTGGGCGTCGTCCAGTTTCAGTTCCAAACCGGAACGTCTCGGCGACAACAGAAAATCAAAGTGAGTGTTTATACGCTCACAATTGACTAAAATAATTTTTGTTAGTTAAATTTATATTCTGAAGTGATATGAAATTTATTGGCTGTTGTTTGGTAGGTTTACTTATCATCTGTCTTGATATGTGAATTAATTGATAGAATTTAAATTGACCGTTAAAATAAATTTAAATTTAAATTGGCAGTATATTATTCGATATTGATAATTATAAAATTGTTGTGAATGTTGTTGGCTTTATGGTTGATTGGTTGTGATGGATGCTATTGGTCGATATTGGTTGTTTATTTATTTTGATATATCATGCTATCATCATGTATATTGTTTATTGCATATAAAACTGTAAACTGAATCATTTCGAATAAATTAAGGAATAGGTTGAAATGATATACCTATGACATCTATTTGGATTGAAATGATATATATCTATCCTTGAAATTAAAATTGAAATAATTATCCACTTGGCCATAGGTTAGAAAATTATATACGGACACCGGGTTGGTTAAATTAAATGATTTTAAAAGTTGTTTTGAAATTATTTAAATGAATTGATTTTAAGAATAAAATCCAATTTATGGAAATTGAATTATTTTGAATTGAAGCTCGAGATGTTGGAATTTAAACTCGGTAAATGAAATTGTTTAATTATTTGAAGTTTATATTTTAAGTAAAAGATTGAAATACGACGTAAATTTTCGAAAGTTGATTTGTTTTAAAAGTTTGGACTTTTAATCGAACTCTGAATATTTCTAAGAAAATTTATATGAAATGATATTTCAAGTTTGAGTTTGGAATTTAAAATTTATTTGAAATTGAGATTTAATTAATTTGGAATTTAATTAAAATTCAAAGAAATTTGTGAATTGGACTAAATTGAAACTATTGAATTAAATTTGAAGATAAAATTGATTTGAATAGGATTTGAACTGAAATTGATTTGGAATGTAATACTTAAATGAATTCTTGAAATCCGAATGTTAATCTAAGTTTATTGAATTGGAATTGTTCCAGAAATTAAGTAAACTACTTAATACGGATGTTTAATTTGAAGTATATTCTAATTTGAATACGAAATGGTTTTAAAGCGAATCTTATATTCTTATATAAATATATGAGCTGTTTTGAAATGTGGAATATTTAAAGTTTCGAAATATATCGAAAGTGAAATTGTTTATTTTGTGGTTCAAATATGTATTTGAAATTGATAATTTGAAATGGTTTATTGAGAAGCTAAATCGAGTTGAAATTAATGATTTTGAAATCGAAATGAGATATTGAGGCGAAAATGATTTTGAAATCGAAATGAGATATTGAGGCGAAAGATGATTTTGAAATGGAATTTTACATCTTGAATAGATATGATGATATTTGAATGGATTTGATTTTGAAGCGAATATGATATTTTGATATCAATTATGAATTGATTTGAAATGTAAAAGAGCCACCGGTGTAATAATACGTAGTTATTAAAGAGACCGGGATCAGATATGGACATACTCTCTGTCGATACCGAAAACCACTTTAATAACTAATACACGCGGAGTGTTGATCGAGAATGAAGTGGATGGTTTTGGTGAACGCGTTGACTGCAGAAAGAGAACGATTTTGGATGACCCCTGACATGACTAAAACAGGAGCCCTGCCGGGCCATTGAGGTTCGCCACCTCTAGTGGACACACTTCTTCGTTACCATATCTATTACTTTTGTGATTCGATTTGGGTGCACCCCTCGATTATGGGAGTGTTGTTTCGCGGTGTTGGGGTAGTAGCTGCTATGCCCAACATCAGTCCGGATGACGCAACTACTAGTATCCTAGTTGGTATCGCCTCATGTACCTTGTCATACTGATTATCTTATTCGCGACCACTACGTTTTGGTTTGTACCTTATTATATGGATTGCCCTCTGGTGACTTCCGGTTTTATGGAAACTACGGTCTTGTATATGCTCTTGGGAATAAAAATGTGTTAAGGGTGGAATGGGCCATGGCTTAACGCTATTTTAATACTTTTACTTTAATGTAGACATATTATAATAGCGTATTGTACTACATAGTAGATAGTTTAACGGATCCTTGAGAGATGGAAAATCCCGTAACATCTCTTAAGTTATTGCACTCACGTTGACACGGGATAGGAGATGTCAAACCCCGTAAACATCTCTGACGCCGTCACACTCATATTTCTTAATCGATTTGACTTACATGAGATATTTTAGTCCTGACTCGAGTGTTTTGTCTTTTCATTACGCTCGGGTCAGCCTGAGCATTTCAGATAAGGTTGAAGATCTATTCTGGAGGACGAAGACGGAGTTTGTTATTACATCATTTGTATTCTACTACTGTATTATTTTTCCGCTGCATTGTTGTATTATCTCTGATATGTATGTAACTCTGATTTATGATGTATAATAATAATCAAATTTATTTATTTAACAGCTTCATGAACTGTTATTTTATTATTATATCTTGTTCCTTCCGCTGCAAGATTCTGAGTTTGCTTCTGTTCTTTCTTTCCTTTTCTTATTTAACCCCAATAACCATCTTCCTTTTTGAACGGTTTGAGTTGGACATGTGTGGATTATTGTCGACTTGAACGGTCAAAAATGTGGGTCGTTACACCAATTGTACTTATAAATAAATCTTATGAAAAAGATTTACAAAATTTTAAATTTCGATTTTTCGTCCAAAATTAATAAATACAAGAATGGAATTATTGAGATATTCATAGAATACTCGATTTATAAATTGGATGGAATAAGCTGGATAAACCGAATGACATAATAAGTCATTCATAAGAAGCATAACGAGTGCGGAATGTGGTAAGCGGAATGCTAACTCCCGCAACTCCTAGCTAATGAAATCCGGGGGCAAGGTCAAACTGGAAAGACCTTAACACCAGTTAAAAGATTGCTTAGGTGATGATCCTAAGAGCAGCTCAAAGATTCCGGAAAATTCACAACTTCTCAATTGAGAGAAATAATCCTTTACTCAACATGTGAGCTTAAAGAATAAGATGATGCCATTAATTTGGAATCGAAATCACAAAGGAAAAATATGAATCTGCATAACAGATTAAAAATGTCGAAAATGAATAGTCCATACTGAAAAATAGGATATGGGCCTCATAATGATGAAGCCAATCCTTTCACGCTAATCAATTCCGAAACCTAAATAACGCATAACATGCAAATCGGTTCGGAAAGAAAAATCACATGAAATAATTTCGACTTCAATTAAAAGCAAATTAAGTGTTGCGGATTCACCAACCGGATACGCAATTCTCAAAGAAGTCATCAATCCCAAAATGTTTTTAGAGAAAAAAGAATCAACAAGTTCTTTTGATATAAAAAGGATAAGATGAACCCATATCGAAAAGAACTCGAATAGGATAATCACAAAACAAGTGTAATCAAGGATTGAGTAAGGAATACCTTGGCCAACAGAAGAGTTGCTAGGGGCTGGCAGCATTCCCTCTCTCCTACTTTGAAGTTTGAGACAGGTAGATAAGTAATGACCCGAGCCTTTGCAATAGCAGCAATAAAGGGGTTTTGGGCACTTAATTACATAATGGTCCGTGGAACCACAATTGTAACATTGTTTACGACTAGCGATATGAGTCTCAACTACTGGAGTTTCTTGTTCCTCTTTCTTCTTTCTTTGAAGTTTAGAACAGGAAGACATAAAATGGTCCGCACTTTTACAATAGCGGCAAGAGGTAGGTCTAGGACACTTATTTATATGGTGGTCCCTAGAATCACAATTGTAGCATCTTCCAAGATTAGGGATTGGAGTCTCTGCTACCAAAGTAGGTTGCTTCACCTTCTTATCGGGATAAGGGCTTTTAAACTTAATATGCCTCTTCTTGGAAATCCCAATATCACTATAAATTCCCTTATCAGCCTCTTCATGTCGAAGAGTGATATCCACAAGTTGATTGAAAGGAACTTCAAGTTTCAAAGGTAAAACCATTTCGGGGCTCTTACCCAAAGCACAGTTGAACCTTTGATTCTTAGCAAGATCCAAAAGTTGTTAGGCAGACATGAATACGCCATCCAGAGAAGGACTACTGGATTGACTAGCGCTAGGACTGCCAGAATTAACCATCTCTTCTTCTTTAAGAAAGGAGGAAGAAGAAAAAGGTTATTCTCAAAATGACTATCAAGCAATCTTGATAGATAAAACAAGGAATCATAAAAGAAAATAGGATGAATCGGTACGAAGACTCGAATTAATCCTAAGGTACAACTCCTAAGAAGGACTTAGGACGATGATCCTTGTTAAGTTATTCTACTTTGTTCCGAAGTTTGGCTCTGATACCAAGCTGTGACGCCCCACCTCTATACCCACGCTAGACAAGAACACTACGGTGTAGTGCTGTCGACTAGCACGGAGAATAAGGCTGTGGAGGAGCGACCATCCATGTAACTTCTTTGTGCGACCACCGATATGTCAGATAGAATAGAATGCATATCATTTAAGGAGGAAATCCGACATACTGATACAAACCCAAAGCTATTACACAGTAGCTATAATATATAATCTTCGGAAACAAACATAGAAATAATCATAACATAAATCAGTCACAGACATCCATATCACAAAGGCGGAAGAAGATATGAATAAATATATAACACATAAAAGTGTACATCAGAGTAGTGGTCGGAAAGATCCACGATAATACAAAAGGATAGCAACACGTGCTATACAAAAGAATAAGTACACAACATAGAGTCTATATCTCAAATGTGTACATCCAAAAACTACTAATCTATGTAGTTAGCCAAAAGTCAGAATAATCCTGAAGAGAAGTCAAGCAGAAGCACCTGTAACATCTCGGTCTGACCCGAATATTATTTATAAGAAAATAATAAACGGATCAGTCTAGCTATAAATATCAGATGATATGGTATAAAGTAAAAGACATGGCATGAACATGTAAAAACCATAATGGCATACTACTATAAGTATGTAATTGAAAATCAACAAGACATTAATCAATATCACAAGAATCTTCTCAAAGATAAAATAGGGTATCATACCCTAAACTTGTATTCATAACAAGTCAATGACACATGAATTCACCAATGCACAAAAACTGATATCATATCAATGAAAATCATGAAAAGTGGTGAAGCACAAATTCCAGAAATCAACACTAGAAATCCAGAAATCACATAAAAAAGGGGGGAAAAGGCCTAACACATGAACGGGAGTATGCAAACTCACCAACGCGTGAAACACATAAACGAGAAGCTATCTCATGGAAGCTATCCATTAAATTTCCACACAGAAATGGCCCGAAGACCATGGGGTGCTACCCCATATATGTGATGGCGAAACATCACAAAAGCGGGGTCTAGTCTCCCTCGCAGACAAAGAGACATCGCTCAATCGCTAGTCTAAATCACAAAAATGACCGTCATGATCATTAGGAAGTGTCAATTACACTAAGCCAGTAAATATATGAGTTTAGCTTCATGTCCCATAACTACTAGCTTAACTTAAATATTTACGAACAAACTGTAGATCTCCACTAGGAAATTGTCACAAAAGGGTTCAATCGAACAAGTCCAAGAGCTAACCGACGAAGTGAACGCAAGCGTTTCATACCACTCGTTTTACTAAGTCGTTTAATTCGATTTCTCATTCGAGTGAAGTAAAGGCTTGTATATACTAATAGATTGGAAAACGGTTTAGGAAAAAAAAGAGCTTTGTAATAAAATAGAGTTGAAATCGTTTTGATGAAAGAGCTTTGATATTTACTACTAGTATTGAAACCTCTATGTCTTTAAAGTGACAAGTCACAAAACGATTGTTGAAACAAATCGAATCACATAAATTCACATTCGAAGACGTGAGAAAAATCCAAAGAAGTCAATCCCCAAAACCATCAAAGTAGGAAGTTCTGTTGAATGTTTTTCAAATAAGATCAATTACGGAGGGGGGGTCCAGGGGGTGGCAACCCCCTAAGGTGGCGGTGCGGGGGCAACACCCCCGCTACGGGGTTCGACCTAGTGAAGACAAACGACCTAGTGAAGCCAAGCGGCCTACGACCTAAAGGTAAAGCGAGCGAGCGACCTAATGGATAGGTGGTCGAGCAACCTAGTGGAATAGGTGGTTGAGCGACCTAACATTTTAAGGCCGAGCGACCTAACATAAGTGGCCGAGCGACTTAATGGTAACCTGAGCCGAGCGACCTAAAGAATTCAAGGCCATGCGACCTAATGTGGTTGAGGTCTAGCTACCTATCGAAGTACGGTGGCAAGCGACCTAACAGGGTCAAATGGCGAGCGACTTATGGAAGTCAAGTGGCGAGCGACCTATGTGTTCGCGGCCTAACAATATAAAAAAAAAGAGGCGCGCGACCTAGGACTCGCGACCTAGCGATATAAAGGTAGAGGGGTGCGCGACCTAAAGACTCGCGACCTAGCGACCAAAATGAAAACAAGTCAAACGACTTAAAGAGTGAACGACTTAAGGCCTTGAACGACCTAACTGAGAAAAGCGACCTATAAGGGAAGCGACCTAAGGCCAGCGACCTATCAGTGATGCGCGACCCTCGACCTAGCAGAGTCGAGCGACCTAGAGCCTTAACACGCGAGCGACCTAAGGAGTTATCGAAGCCGAGCGACCTACGACCTAACGTAGCCGCGACCTAGTAACTGAAGCAGGAACGAGCGACCTAGGACCTAGGCGACCCACGACCTACGACCTAGCGACCTATTTCCATGCGACCTAAGCCCAAAACGAAAATCTACAGTCTTTCTTCTTCGAGACAGAGTGACCTAACGCCCAGAATTGCAAACACACACGAAAATTTGGGGTTTTCACCCATTCAATCCAAATCCAATGCAAACATACATGCTAAAGTGATGGGGAATCATTCCCAACAGTCCAATGACAATTATAGGCAAGATGTGAGATAAAAATCTCACCTTTTCACGGAATTCGATGAAGATGAAGCTTGGGAGCAAAGCAAGGATCAACCACAAGCTTGAATCAATGTCTTCACTTTGAATTTGGAGTTAGATGTTGAATTTGCTAAAGAACTTGAGCTTGGAATTTTAATTTCCCATTCCCTCCACCATTTTTGATAAAGCTTGAAGTGTTTGATGAAGTGGTGAAGAGGAGAGGGGGTTGGGACTGAGTTAACAAATGGTTCAGCCCAAACCAAAGCTCCAAGCAAAAAGTGACGAAAATTTCACTATCTCCAAACATATCGAAGTTTACACTCAAAAAGACCGCAAACGTCATTTTGAACTCAATGGAGGTGTTCTCGAGTCCTAATTTGACCGTATGCAAAAAGTAGCTTTTCGGACTAACACCCGACTAACGATAAAATATTTAAATAAAATATTTAAATATAAAATCGATAAATATGCGGGTTGTTACAAAATTACTCCATAATACTTACTTTAAAAATTAAATAGTAGGTTCACAGTCTCCGTTTAAAATTAAAGATCTAAATTTTCTTTCTTTTTAACATATATACATATAGGATTTAAAACTGAAATAGGTTTATGCCTTGCTGTTATATATATAGCTGATTAAATTAAAAACAAACTGTTTCCATATCTTGCTGTAAATTCCTGATAAGTGAAAATAAAAATCATCAATTAATTTACAAGTTTAAAATATGAATATATAAAATTATATATATATATATTTTCCAGTAAATAACACAAAACATTAATTTACTTACTGTGAAGAAAATTTTGACAGATGGAATAACAAATCAACAAATTTTCATTGCCAGATTTTTCAACTTATGTAACCCTTAAACTTAAATGTAAAAATTAGGTTACCTACTCGAACGCAGTTCCAGAACCCAGTCAACCTCTCGCTGTCACCACCATTACAGCTTCGTCGCCGCTCACCACTTCGACACCCCAGGATCGAGCATTCACCCAACATCGCGAAACCCTCTTCTGCTTGCTTGCGAACGCGTCGGCCATCACTGCCTTCCAAAATCGCCTCGTCGCTCCCCTCGAGAAATCGAATGCCCTACTTCCCTTTGTTGCTCGCGAGCCCTCTGACTGGAGAAAGTCGATTCTCCCCTTTCACGTCCCAGCAATCGCCACACTCACGAGTCATCGTGGCTTCGATGTCGCCTTCGGCCACGCGCGTATCGACCCAAATATCGCGATCGACGCTGAGCCCGCCCTTCTCCCCATCTCTTTTGAATTTGGATCGAGTTTTTGTATTTTTTTTCGAATTGGTTTTATATATTGGGGATTTAGATTTTGAAAATGGAATTTCGTTTGAACTGATATGAAATGGAGATAGGCTCGAGAGTTTTTTTTTCCCGGCTTTGGTTTCTTTTAGCTTACGTTTAATTTTTTATATATAAGGAACGAACGGGTGTCTTCCAGAGGAAGGAGACGAGATGTTGGCGTGCAAGAGAAGGTTAGCTACAGTAGCCTGAAGTGATAAAAAAAGCTGATGTGAAAATTCAACCGGTCAATGCAATTATATTATTTATATTTAAATTTAAATTCAAATCCAAATTGACTCGATAACCGTAACTCAAAATCTTGATCTCCTATCGACGCGTGCCGCCAGGCGTTTGCAATGTTATACCCCTATTCCGAACGTAATGGAAAAGGTTTCGAGTCCTAATTTGATTGTATGGAGAAGATAGCTTTTTGGACCCAGTTATTATATTGAATTTGATATAAATTTCAGCGCGTTTACCTACCGTACGTTCGCACAACAAATCCAATCAATACGAAACTTGAAATCCGATAATAATACAATATTACGGATCCAATGGAACTGGTTTCGTCAAATTCCGAGATTGTGCCTCGGAAGGATATTTTTAAATTCAATATACACAATAAAATTTCAAAATTTAACAAAACACTTCCAAATTCAATCTCAACACTTTTACTATCTTCAATACTATCAATATGAATTTTCTAAGCCTTTAAAATATTTTTAACAAGCTTAAAATTTCAGATTCAGCAATTCACCCCATTTCCAATTATTAAATTCCATATTTAAATTATTCAATAAATAGCGATATTTGAAATTTAAGTTAAAAATTCACTCTTGAATATTTAAAATCAATTAAATAATCCAATTTCAAATATCCAAAAATTACGGGTCGTCACATTTTTTCTTCGGATAGACTTCGTACATTTGACCTTTTTCTGACATTTATCTTTGTACTGGTAGATAATTCAGTTGATCTAGGTTCAGATTCGTATTCTTCAACTATTATTGGTAGGATTTGTACTTGCTGTTTTGCCTTTTTTGCTTTCTTTTCAGTTTGGAAATCCACTTCTTCAGCTGATTTACACCTTTTTTTTGCTTTTCAATTTCCACTGTTTTCTCTTTGATTTCTTCAGTTTTTTTTCTACTGAAGTAGATATTTCATCTTCTGCTTCTTTGCCTTGTAGCTGTGGATACTTTTGAATGCTTTCACCTGAAATTAATTGGAATGTTGGTTAATATTTCATGATTGGTTTTCAGAATACAATTTTTGTGATTTGATTGTTTTCAAGTTTTTCAACTTCTGTAAGTCTGCATTTTTGTTTAATATTTCTGTTTAAAATACAATATTAGTTAGATTTTCTATTTCCTCATTGCTTTGAGCTGAAAGATATATTTCCAATTGAAAAATTTACTGTTTCTGAAATGATAAAGAATTTAATTTGTAATTTTGTGAATAATTATGAAAAAGTGAAGAATATGCTGCACTTTACAACATTTTTTGCATTAACATATGCAATTATTCTTCAAAGTGTATTTTTAATATAATAAGAATATTTGCGCATATATCAACAAATTTGTTTAATTTTTATAGTCTGGTTGAAAAACTATAATTATTCAAAGCATTACCAAATGAAGGATTTTGTTCAATTGCTTTATCTTCCTCAACTATTTTTGTTTCTTCATCATCTTCTGGATCCTTTTGTTTTTCTTCAAAATTTATTTTTTCCCCATTATCAACATCTTTTTCTTTTTGTTCTTCTTTTTCTTCATCTTTATCTTTCTCCATTAGTTGAGATTCATCTTCAACAGTTTTGTCTTCAGTTTGAATATCAGTTAAATTTTCGTTTTCTTCTGTCCTTTGAGCTGAAATATATGTTTGCAATTCAACTCTTTAGTATTTTTGACATAATTATGGATTTTATGTGTTATGCTACAATGTATTATGTAAAAAATGAAGACTATGCTGCACTTTTTAATAATTATTGCAATAATATCTGCATTTATTCTTTAAAAATGCTTGTAAGAATATTTGTAGATATATCATGAAATATTTTAAATTTTTACATTCTTGTTGAAAAACAATATATTGAAAGTATTACCAGATGACGTATTCTCTTCTGTTTCATTATCTTCACTTTTTTCATTTTCTTCACTTTCATTTTCATCTGAGGAGTTTAGTTTGCTGCCAGTTCTTTCTTTTATTTGTAGCTCTACATTCTCAGATTGTGTGGATGATGATGTTTCCATATATTGTCTCAATTGCTTTTTTAGCAGCGTATTTTCAGCTTGAAGTTTTCGGTTGTCCAATTCAAGTTTTCTTATTATTTCTTTATATTTTTCTTCTCTTTTCTTGTATAATGCTTCATATTCTTCATCTTTTTCAACTGCATCTTTCAACAATTTTAGTTCCTCTCTTTGAAATCCTGGAATAAATAATTGAATCAAAATTGAAGCTTTAGAATATTTGAATATAATTATGTAAGAAATGTGAATAATTGGAAAAATATATATAATTTTAATTATGATTGGTATGTAAGTCCATAAATATTTTTAATAATGGCAGAAAAATCTGCAAGTATTATACAAAATTGTAGATATATCTTTAATTATTGTAAATAATTGTAGAACTATGTTCAGTTTTGCTTTTTTAACTGCAGATAAATATGCAATTGTTTATAATAATTGCAGATAAGTCAGCATC
Organism: Allium fistulosum; assembly: GCA_030737815.1. Lineage (NCBI taxonomy): Eukaryota > Viridiplantae > Streptophyta > Magnoliopsida > Asparagales > Amaryllidaceae > Allium > Allium fistulosum. The sequence goes on along the minus strand of CM060902.1, from coordinate 727,595,919 downwards.
TGTAGTGAATAATTACAGCAAAAAAGCTCAACTACTGCTAATAAATGCAGATATATCTGCAACTATTGTTAATTGTTGCAGATAAGTTTGCAAAAAAATAGATTACTGGCTATTTTTGTACTGTAGATTAACAATTCTACAAATTAAATTGCAGTTATACTTACTAAGTTGTATTCTATGGTCAATAACATTATTGGCTTGTGTTTTGATATATCCCATTTGCCAGCCAAGGGATATGAGTTGTTGTATTGCAATTTAGCAGATTTCAAAATTTGTGTTCTTTCACAGATCCACCACTGCAAAAAAGACAACTAGTATTAGAATAAATTATTAATTAATAGGATATTTATCTAATTAATCAAAAATTTAATACCATTAATAATGTAACGCAAGCATTTATTTTCCTTGGTGTGTCAATATATTTTTCAATTTGATTTATCAAATGTTTGTGAATCGTTTTTGGCCATGATATCTGCTGCATTTTATCTTCACAAACACAATATGGAATCATATTCCAAGATACAGTTGAGTTTGGATTTGATATTAAGAATGTTGCAACCAAATGCATTTGCAAAAGGTTTGCCGTATCTGCTTTTTCTTCTTTTGATGTTCCTTTTATTGTTGGAAACAACTCTCTTTCTATTTTTTTTGTTTACACTTATCTCTCCTTCAAAGTGTCTGTTGATGAATGCTGTAAACTGAGCATTGCTTTTGCCCCCTTTTTTCATATGGCCATAAGTTTTGATTTGCTCACCATTTGTAGGAATTGATAATAGTTGGCTTATATCATTCTTTGTGAATGTTAGTAACATATCTCCAAATTGGAAGCAGTTCAAGTTCTTTCTGTAGGCTTTGATGATTATGTCTATAGTTGTTGAGTTTTTTGTGTTTTCCTTTGCATGTATAATTCCAACATAGATCATATGAATGAATTTGTAGAAAGGTAAAGTTTGAAGATATTTTGTATGTGATACCGTCAGCAATTCTTCCTTCTTAATCCTGCCAAGGACATCGATGAAAGGCCTTAAATTATTTCTGTAGTTGTCTTCCCTTGAAGTAATTTTCTCTTCACTGATTGTGTTTCTTTTTTTTGTAGAATATTTGATCCTGATTGTTGTTCAACAGGAACAATTGATGTTTCTAGAATTACTTTTTTTCCTTCTTTTATTTCTTATTTTGTGTTTTCTGTAAAAGTACATTAAAAATTATGAAATAAATATGAACAATCTAATAATATAACAGGTGATGTTAATTACTAGCAGTTATAACGAATATGCAGAAAACACAGAAATGTATGCAATTATCTTAAATAATTGCAGTCTGTTCAGCAAATTTTATGGTATATGCAAATTTTCATGTATGTTGAATTGTTGCATATAATTTAGCAGTTTTAAAAAATAATTGCTTTTTTTTTTTCAGCAATTATTTGAATAACTGTGATATCAAAATTTTATTGTTTCTAATCATACATATTTCCAGAATTTTCTTCACTTTTTTCAAATAGATTGGTAATCCAATGAAAATATTGAAAAAACTGTTAGCTTATACAAACTATAGTTGTATATGTTTGTTAACTCATATTTTAGTACCGACCTAAAACGCCGCGACCTAAAGACTCTGCGACCTAAAACGCTGCGACCTAAAGACTCTGCGACCTAAAAGGAGTTGCGACCTAAGAAACCTCACGACCTAAAGAATGTCGCGACCTAAGGAATGTCACGACCTAAGGACTTCGTGACCTAACTGCTGAAGGGACTTCGTGACCTAACTTCTCTACGACCTAAGAGAGTCAGCGACCTAGTAAGCTTCACGACCTAGTGGCTCCAGACTTCACGACCTAACTACTAAAGGTTTCTGCGACTTATGAAAAGCTGCGACCTAGCGACCTAACATCTCAGCAACTGTTCCTTAGGTCGCTCACGACCTACGACCTACCTTAGGCCGCACACGACCTACTACTTGCCACCTTATCCAGAGAAGACCGAGAATAACTACATCAGGCTAACTTCCTAAGTCGCTCGCGACCTACGACCTAACTTAGGTCGTACGCGACCTAAGACTTTGGGGTTAAGTTTCGCACTGAATCATTCCTATAAGTCGCCAACGACCTAGTACCCTCCTTAACTCGCCTGTGACTTACCACTTCAGATGAATCCAAGTGCAAATTCATCAGCCTGCTTCTTAAGTCGTTAGTGGACTGCGACTTAGCTTAGGTCGTTCGCGACCTACGACCTAACTTAGGTCGTACGCGACCTAAGACTTGGGAAAACTTCTGTCCAGAATTCAATTCCTATAAATACCCCCCCAAACTCCAACAAGTAGGGGACTTTTGGCCGATCATTTCTCAAAGCGTCGTTACTCTGCCGAACTCTCAACTCATTCGACAATTGAAGATCTTCAAACATTCGAGACACTACAACAAGCTTCGGGAGGAATTTCCTACATCCAACACGGATTCATCGAGTTTCATCGTCGAAGTTTGAGCTAGTAGTGGAGATTGTCTTTGTGATCAAATTGTATTGTTTTCATAAGTGTATTGTATCGTCTTGTAACCGGATTCAGTAATAAAGAGATTCAAAGTGGACGTAGGCTCGATCTCAAGCCGAACCACTATAAACTGCTGTCTTTTACCACTTTTTCGCTATTTTACTGCTTACTTCCTGTTCCCGTCACATGGGTGGTGCTTTCACAATTCAACTACACACACCGGGTGTTAGCGTTCACTTTTTAGCGTTAACAATGTTGTATTTACATATATGTCAGTAGTTTTAAAAAATTAATTGCTTAATTTTCAACAACAATTTGAATAATTGTAAACTTTAAAATATGGCATTTATAATTATAAATATTATCAAATTATTCTACAGTTTTTTCGAAATAGATTGTTATTTCAATGAAACTATTCAAAAAGTAGCATATACAAATGAGATTACTCTGTTTAATTGAATTATTGCTGAAAAGTAAGCAGTTAAACTAAATTGTTGCAACTATATGTGATATTGTCAGTGATGCTTATTTTTGTTCATACATAAATGTTGCAAAGCTATTCAACAGTGCTCAGTATAGTTGCATATCTGTATACAATAATATGAATAATTGACATTAAACTATTCTAAAAATTACATATAAAAGTAAGTTTATTCTGTTTAACTGCTTTATTACTGAAAAGTAAGCAATTAAAGTGAATTATTGCAGCCATATGTGATATTGTCAGTAATGTTTACTTAATACCGTTTATACATAAATGTTGTAGAGATATTCAAAAAAATTTAACATAGTTGCATATTTGTCTGCAATAATTATGACTTGACATTATTATAATATTTACTGTTAGATTTGTAACTATTATGAAAAATTATAGGCAAATACTGACATTGATCGAATATATTGCTTAAAAATATGCAAAAAACACATTAATAACATTTTCTTAGAAATTTGAAGAGAGCGAACAGTTTTTTGAACAATTTTTAACAAAAATTGCAGTAATTAGAGAATGTTTTGTAGTTTATCGTGTGCATTCTGAATTTTCTTTGTATTACCGTAAAAAAGATCGATTACATGCACGGCTAACTTGAAAATCTCTAAATCACTTGCAAAAACCCTAAGATATATCGATTTAAAAAAGTGTAATATAAATCGACAATTCCTGAAATTGAGATATATCATCTTTGATCTTCCCATTTTGCCTTGTTTGATTTTGAAAATGTCAGATTTCGACTTGATTTTGGTTGTTTTGCTATTCGATTTTGTAGACTTCTCGGATTTTGTTGAAAAAAATGTGATTTGAATTGTAATAAAGGTCGAACGATAAGAAAAGCGTGGGTTCAGGGTTTTAGGATGACTTTTAAGGGTAATTTGGGGAAAGAAAAGGCTGCATTTAAAAATAGGGATGAAATTTATATGTTTTGTATCTAAGGGATTTTTGGTGAATTATAAAAGTTATTAAGGATGTATGGCAAATGTTCCCTTATTTTTAACCATTTTAAAGTCTTAATAACATATTACAACATTTTAAGAAGTGCTGTAAAGTTTAGAAAACCCAAAAAGTGTTTTAGTTTGAATGTCATTTTAAACCATTTAAAGTTTCAAACAAAAAATAATATCATTTACAAAGCTGCCATCTAAATCACCAATAATGTTTTAGATTCAAAGAATTGCAGATTCCTGTTTATGCCACAAAACCAGTTTTAAACTCCTAAATGTTTGACCAGTTTTTTATTTTTCTAACAATTAATTTAAAATCCAATTTTTTTTACAGTAAGTACTTTACTTATTTTAGTTGATAACTTTTAAGGAAACTCCTAAGGACGACTTCCAAAATTAACTTTAAAAATCATAAAACACAAGGCATTTTCAAAGTGCAGTCATAATGACTAATTCACTTCTAACTTTTCAAACTTTGTTATATCATTTCTATAATTTCCAAACCAATTCCTTACTTTTCCATACTCTATTATAAGTGTACAGAACAACCAAAACACATACTTTCATAATATTTTCACATATAACCATTTTGAGCAAGTTAAACACAAAGGATTTGTGAAGTGCACTTATAGCGACTATTCTCGCTTCAAACGCTTTCAAACACACTTTAATGGAACACACAATTAAATCAAACATGTAAACATTAAGTCAACGCCACGTTACGTGTTGTAGAGGATAATAAAACTGATACAATATAGAGTTATCATTTACTTTCAAAAGCAAATATGGTCCAATGTTATAACTTTAATTAGTACATTAACTTTATATTTATATAAAATAAATATACCACAACATATACAATAATATGGTGAGTAAACTCACCCTATAACCAAGCTAACATATGCACAAGTCTTCACAAAAATAAAAACCCTTACTACTATCACCAACTTACCAAAGCTCCCACCTTTACTCTAATTTAGGGCTCGACAATGCTTCCTCCTCCCTTTTTGCTCATGCCCCAAAATGGTGCACCCCTTTGTGCCAACTTCCTTCCAACTTTGAATTGCTTTTCCTAGACCCTAGGATGTTTTAAGGCCTTGGTTAAAGTTTGTGTAATAACCCGCAAATCCGTACCCCTTAAGTTGACACTAATCTCCATTAGATCAACTCAAAAAGAATGGAAATACGAACCATGAGGGTTAAAGAAGAAGAGGTAAAAGAAGGAAATAGAAACAAAATCAGAATCTCACAATCGCAGCGGACCAATATATATAATAGATAAATGACTAATCTTTAAAACAACAGAATTATATCTGTTTATACATTACATCATTAGAGTACAACACAATCAATAACACACAACTGGACAGTTATATTAACTTGTCCCACAAACAGAATACACAGTACACACAACACATCGGAATATACATCAAGTATGTAAGCTACGCCTCGCCATCCAGCTTGTCTCCTGAGCTCCACAGCATCATAACCTATATCCTATAATACTCGGTCTGACCCGAGCATTATAATAAAATAACACCCGAGTCAGTCTGGAAAACCAGCGTGAGAAAACACACTCAATTGGATTATTAAAGTTTTCCAAACCCTTTGAAATCAAAAGCATCCCGTAAGACCACGCCACAAATAAACGTGTCGGGTTTTACCTTACGATAGCCAAAACTTTTTTATCAAATTCGTCTGATATTATAATAGTGTCTATAGAAAGTAAAATAGAATTTAGCTGAAATGCTTGCATCTCACGTTTCAGCAGTAGTTGGGCACAATCAAAACCGTACAGGCACGTAGGGAGAATGGATTTCCAACTAATGACTAGGCACTGGGGTACCACCTGTCACAGTACCTGGTCTAGATCAGCGTACCGAGGACCACGCCCGATCCCCTGCAACACAAGACCGGAACTACCCCTTACTGGATAATTCCAAGTAAGATCACCCCGCGATTGGGATCGGCAACCGCTCACACAGCTGAAATAAAAAGGGACATCTAGACAGGGATGACCTCACCCTAATGGGTGCTACCCACTTAGCTTTGCTGCATAACCCCTGATTTTAAGTCATTCCCGGTTGATGAGGCTCGAGGCTAAGCGTTACCGTTTTAGAACATATCACTTAGAATGCTCTTCATCCACCTTATGATGTTCTGAAAGCATTCATCCATGCAAGTTCATTCCGGGTTCGAACGGAACCGAAGGCACTATTCCTACCACATCCATTTTGGGATCACCCTCAGGATTAATAGCGATTAGCCCTTGCACTTCACTGCTCCATCTTCGACTCCAAACTCGTTTTCCCCACGAAAACGTACAAACCGGATCGAAGTGGTTTTCGGGAAATAAATCCCGATCCCGGTCTCTTCGAAACGATCAGCGCATTGGCCAATATTGATATTCGGTTATTTAACTATCAATTAACATTCACAAACATCCATCAAACAATAAATAATTTTCCAAATTATTTACTTACCTCACACATATCTTCGCAAGATATATTCCCATTTTCAACCTTTTGAAAACGGTTTCAAAAACCACCTTTCTCTCACAGAGTAAAATCCCCAAATATTTTCTATCTCCACTGAAATCACCAAGTACAAAAACTTTAGATTTCTAAAATAATTTAAAATACTATTGTTAACGCTGAAAATTGAACGCTAACACCCGGTGTGTGTAATAGAGTTGTGAAAGCACCACCCGTGTGACGGGAACAAGAAGTAAGCAGTAAAATAGCGAAAAAGTGGTAAAAGACAGCAGTTTATAGTGGTTCGGCTTGAGATCGAGCCTACATCCACTTTGAATCTCTTTATTACTGAATCCGGTTACAAGACGATACAATACACTTATGAAAACAATACAATTTGACCACAAAGACAATCTCCACTACTAGCTCAAACTTCGACGATGAAACTTGATAAATCCGTGTTGGATGTAGGAAATTCCTCCCGAAGCTTGTTGTAGTGTCTCGAATGTTTGAAGAGCTTCAATTGTCGAATGAGTTGAGAGTTCGGCAGAGTAACGACGCTTCAAGAAATGATCGGCCAAAAAGTCCTCTTCATGTTTAATGTAGCGGTGTATTTATAGGAGTTGAATTCTGGACAGAAGTTTTGCCAAGTCTTAGGTCGCGTACGACCTAAGTTAGGTCGTAGGTCGCGAGCGACCTAAACTAGGTCGCAGTCCACTCGCGACTTAAGAAGTAGGCTGATGAAGTTGTACTCGGTAGGTCGTGAAGTTGTGCTGATGAAGTGGTAAGTCGTGAACGACCTAAGGTAGGTCGTCTCCCTTCCTTTGCCTTTAGCTTGTCAAGCTGCTTTATGAAGTTAGGTCGCGAAGCTCCTTAACTTGTTAGGTCGCCTCTGTAGTTAGGTCGTAAACCATTTTAGGTCGTAGAGTCTGCTAACTCGTGAAGCTTTTAGGTCGTGGGTTTCCTTAAGTCGTGACATGCCTTAGGTCGTTAGATTCCTTAGGTCGTGACATCCCATAGGTCGTTAGATTCCTTAGGTCGTTAAGTACCTTAGGTCGTTAGGTTCCTTAGGTCGTTAGGTTCCTTAGGTCGTGAGTTTCATTAAGTCGTGAGTTTCCTTAAGTCGTGAGGCCTTTTAGGTCATTAAGAGCTATTAGGTCGCAGAGTTTTAGGTTGCCGAAATAAAGGAGTTAACATTTGCCCCTCGAAGTACACGCCAATGTCATAGGTCGTGTGCTTCGACTTACTCTTGCTAGATCGTGGAGGACCTAAAACTTGCGTGCCTATTCGCCTTCCTCTCTCAGCCTCATATAAACTGTTAGGTCGCCTTCTTCCTCCTTATCCTTCTGCTTCGATTTTCCGTTGCTATTGACGAATCTCTGAGCTTCCAAGGGAGAATTCAACTTGTTTAGTCGACGACGCCCGTGCTGCTCTTGCTAAGGGACAAGAGCAGCTTGCCCGAGTGCGAGCTGAAGCGACGGGGGAGAAGTGTTTCGAAAAAGAAATACTTCTTGCTGCTCCTGTTCATACTTCGGTCTCAGCTGATGTCGATATCATTGGCTCTAGTTCTCACTCTTCACCTCCTGCCAAAGCTGACAAAGATATTGTTACCACTCCCATAGAAGAAGAGGCCCTGGAAGACATTGCGGCTCAGAAATTTGAGACTGATCTCGCCAAGCCGACTTCTCCAGGTAACTTTGACGTCGACCCAGCTCCGGTGAACCACTTATTCGATTTGACTGAGCTTGATGATCTTCTTACTTACTACTTAAGCCTTGACGAACCAATATCTTCTCTTATCTTAGAAAGTACTGATTTTAACTTCTTTTCTTATGTAGCGGAAGCACCGAAAACTGCGCCAACCTCTCCTTCTTCAGTTACCGTTCCTCCTTCTTCTCAAGTTACACCTCTTCCGGCTTCTCAACCAGGTTCACAGGAAGAACAAATAGCAGCCCTTCAAGGCTTGGATGAACCACCTGTTTCTCTGGAACAGAAAGCGGAAGATCTGGAAGATAGTGAGAAGACTCCGGAGCAGTCTTTTGACTATGACACAAAACTTTCTACATTTCTTACTCCGGGGAGTGAGTTCTCTTCCAAGAAGAAGGGGAAACGTGTGGTTTCAAAGAAAGGAAAGAAAGGCTCTTCTGCTGCTGGAGATGAAGCAGAAGTCGATCCGGCTGAGTCTCTTTCTCCTTCTTCTCCGATACGGCCTCCGAAACTAATTACCAGGCCGGGTAAAAGCTCCAAGGGTGGGAAGTAGGAGAAATGAGTTTGATTTTGCCTTTTCTGCTCTTTGCATGTATTGACCGGAGATTGTGCGGATACCGGTCTCCGCTTTTTTGAATCCTGCATATGTAAAGAATTTTCATAGTATTGAATAAAATAATCCTTTTACTTGAACGAATTCTTGTTAGCATATGTGAACACATTTATTTCTTGTTTTTGCACAAGTTTCTTTGTACGATATTGCAATGAGCTAGTGGTATGATATTTGAGCGTTGTTTTTATCAATATAGTTATATGTCCCTATACCACGGCTTACTGCAATATTCTGAAAAGATTTGTATTCTTATCCTTAGAGAATAATTCTTCCGTTTTGAGGAAATATTATTCTGCTTTTAATAGAATACGCTTTATATTGGAGAAGTTTTTCTGTCTTTCTCTTTTTGAAGAACACTTCATCTTTCGGGGATGGTCACTTTTACTTGTTGAAAAGTGAATCCCTTACGCAGTGAAGTGAATTTCTGAAGAATGTTTTGATCTACTGGATGTGCCTCGTTAGAGGGCTTTGCTTGATATGCCTTCGGGAAGGGCTTTTTGTTGTGCCTCGGGAGAGGGCTTTGGTTTTGCATTTCAAGCTTGGTGAAGTGTGCCTCTGAAGAGGGCTTGTGCTTCTGAAGCAATTTCTTGCCTACGAAGAAGTCTTGATTTTTGTGCCTCCGAAGCAATTTCTCGCCTACGAAGAGGGCTTTGTGCCTCCGAAGCAATTTCTTGCTTACGAAGAGGGCTTTGCGCCTCCGAAGCAATTTCTTGCTTACGAAGAGGGCTTTGCACCTCCGAAGCGATTTCTCGCCTACGAAGAGGGCTTTGTGCCTCCGAAGCGATTTCTCGCCTACGAAGTGGGCTTTGTGCCTCCGAAGCGATTTCTTGCTTACGAAGAGGGCTTTGTGCCTCCGAAGCGATTTCTTGCTTACGAAGAGGGCTTTGCACCTCCAAAGCGATTTCTTGCTTACGAAGAGGGCTTTGGGCCTCCGAAGCGATTTCTTGCTTACGAAGAGGGCTTTGCGCCTCCGAAGCAATTTCTTGCCTACGAAGAGGGCTTTGTGCCTCCGAAGCAATTTCTTGCCTACGGAGAAGGCTTTGTGCTTCCGAAGCAATTTCTTGCCTACGAAGAAGGCTTTGTGCTTCCGAAGCAATTTCTTGCCTATGAAGAAGGCTTTGTGCCTCCGAAGCAATTTCTCCCCCACGAAGAGGGCTTTGTGCCTCCGAAGCAATTTCTCGCCTACGAAGAGGGCTTTGTGCCTCCGAAGCAATTTCTTGCTTACGAAGAGGGCTTGGTGCCTCCGAAGCATTTCTCGCCTACGAAGAGGTCTTTGTGGAGTAGTATGGACTCTGTAGAATAGCGTCGTTGCTTGTGTCCTTTCACCATTTGCTCCTTAGTGATTCCTTATCGTTGCTTCAAGTACATGCCCTCAGTATTTTGCAAATCACTTGCTTTTTGCCAGAGAAATGTACTTCGTTGTTGAGTGATTTATGGGAATCATTGAGTCTTGTGGTGTGTAGAATAAGTAAGCTTTGCTTTGATAGCCTGCAATATTAAATCGATATTTTAGCAATTATTTTTTAAGATATTTGCATATCGTAATGAAACAGGCATTATCTAGCATTAGGACACAAGATTCGTAGTTCTTTATTATTGATTCATACTGATTTCTCAATGGTTTACAATACAAAAGTTATACATCCGAAACCATTTTTTACAAATTTAAGCAATGCTATTTAGTAAAAATTGGAAATTCAATCCGGAGATTCTGGGAGATGCCCCCGCTGTAGTTTTGTGGGTAGTCAGTGGTTGTCCCAATTTCTGCCTGCTGGGTGAGGGCCCCCTGTGACAACATTAATGACAAGCTTTTCGGAATCTTGCACTGCAGTGTTGTTGCCAGAGCCAGATCGATGGACGGGATGTTGTTGCCCCTGAGTGGATGAGGTCGGGTCGACTCTGTTGTTCTTCACATACTGTTGCAGTTTACCCTGTTTCAGCAACTCTTCAATCACATTCTTTAACTGGCAACATTGGTTAGTGTCATGGCCAGGTTGGTTGTGAAATTGACAGAATTTCCCATTATTTACTGCACCTCCCCTCATCTCAGGTGGTCTAGGGTACTTGACAACATCCTTCGTTGCGAAGAAGATGTTCTCTGGTGTATCAGTTAAGGGAGTGAAATCCGAAGGATTAAAGCGCCTCTTCTTATTTCTTTGCTTTGCTCCTTCGTCATTTTCCTTTCTCTGATTTCCAGACTCTCTTTTATTAGGAGCAACACCGTCATTCTGGACTTCGGCAACAACTACTTTTACTGGCGCGGAAAGGATTTCTAGGCGCATGAATTCGTCGGTTTTCTTATAGAATTTCTCAAGTGAATTAGGTTCTTTCATTTTTAGCCATTTTCCGAATTCACTTGATTTGTTGATGGCTCGCATCAGGTAAGTCAGGATCATACGTGGTTCTGCATTATCTACTTCAGCTAGGGCTACATTGAAACGGTTCAAGAAAGACTTGATAGATTCGCCGGGGCCTTGTTCAAGGTTGGATAGTGACATTATATCTTTAGCTCTTGAAGCATACAACCTGAACTGATCCTTGAACTTTCGAGTTAAATCAGAGAATTGATCCACGGACCGAACTGGTAACTTTGTGAACCAAAGTAGAGCCACCCCTTCCAAGTACACTGGAAAGTATCGGCATTTAATTTCATCTGATGCTCTTGCACCAGTCATATGCCAATCGTACTTGTATAGAAACTGGTTTGGATCACTCGTGCCCCTATAGGCTGGGATAGTAGGAGGTACGAATTTCCTTGGAAATTCTGCTTTCAGGATCCTTTCAGTAAACGGAGTCTTGCTTGGAGCAAATCCCCAGTCGTTCACATTTTCTTTCCTCTGCATACTCTCTTTCATGATTTGGCGAATCTTCCCTGATAGGTACTCCTCATTGTTCGGAGGCATTGCCGAGTAGACATCAGCTCTTCTTTCGGAATTTTGCCTGGGTAGTTGTTCGTGAAAAGTTGGCTGCGGCCTCGAACCTTCAGCTTGGAAAGGTGGCGCTTTGGTGGCGCCAGCTTCTCTTTGAGGAATATCTTTCTCCTGGGAATTATGAGCATCTTCGGTGAAGACTGTTTCATTGTTTTCTGGCCGTTGATTTGCCGCGAGTAGAGCGGTTAATCTGTCCATTATTAAGGCATTTTGAGCTTCAATTTGCTGATATAATCCCGACACTGCGTCGTCTAATTCAGCCCTTATGACTCCAATGGTAGGAGTTGCCTCGTTTGTTGTTGGGGAAGCGGAGGTTCCCTCATCAGCATTTCCGGATCTGGCAGATCTACCTTTTCTCCCAGGAGCCATGATCTCGGATAAATTTCTGGTCTTGAAAGAAACTTTTTCCACGAACTTTTGTGAAGCAATGGTGACAATCTTCCTGAGTTTAATTCTCAGTGAAAGCACCAAAATGTTAACGTTGAAAATTGAACGCTAACACCCGGTGTGTGTAATAGAGTTGTGAAAGCACCACTCGTGTGACGGGAACAAGAAGTAAGCAGTAAAATAGCGAAAAAGTGGTAAAAGACAGCAGTTTATAGTGGTTCGGCTTGAGATCGAGCCTACATCCACTTTGAATCTCTTTATTACTGAATCCGGTTACAAGACGATACAATACACTTATGAAAACAATACAATTTGACCACAAAGACAATCTCGACTACTAGCTCAAACTTCGACGATGAAACTTGATAAATCCGTGTTGGATGTAGGAAATTCCTCCCGAAGCTTGTTGTAGTGTCTCGAATGTTTGAAGAGCTTCAATTGTCGAATGAGTTGAGAGTTCGGTAGAGTAACGATGCTTCAAGAAATGATCGGCCAAAAAGTCCTCTTCATGTTGAATGTAGCGGTGTATTTATAGGAGTTGAATTCTGGACAGAAGTTTTGCCAAGTCTTAGGTCGCGTACGACCTAAGTTAGGTCGTAGGTCGCGAGCAACCTAAACTAGGTCGCAGTCCACTCGCGACTTAAGAAGTAGGCTGATGAAGTTGTACTCGGTAGGTCGTGAAGTTGTGCTGATGAAGTGGTAAGTCGTGAACGACCTAAGGTAGGTCGTCTCCCTTCCTTTGCCTTTAGCTTGTCAAGCTGCTTTATGAAGTTAGGTCGCGAAGCTCCTTAACTTGTTAGGTCGCCTCTGTAGTTAGGTCGTAAACCATTTTAGGTCGTAGAGTCTGCTAACTCGTGAAGCTTTTAGGTCGTGGGTTTCCTTAAGTCGTGACATGCCTTAGGTCGTTAGATTCCTTAGGTCGTGACATCCCATAGGTCGTTAGATTCCTTAGGTCATTAAGTACCTTAGGTCGTTAGGTTCCTTAGGTCGTTAGGTTCCTTAGGTCGTGAGTTTCATTAAGACGTGAGTTTCCTTAAATCGTGAGGCCTTTTAGGTCGTTAAGAGCTGTTAGGTCGCAGAGTTTTAGGTCGCCGAAATAAAGGAGTTAACAACTATATTATAAAATATACTTTAAACAAAATATTTAAATTAAAACTACTTTGATACTTTATTCAAAGATATATACTTTAAGAATATTTAAAATAAAGCTACTTAATAAAATATAAAACTAGACTTTTATCTTTTAAAACATAATACCAAGTCATCTTTAAATAATTACTACTAAAATAAATTTGAAAAATACTTGCTTTAAAATTTAGACATTTAAGAATAATAATTTTTCTAAAAAATATTTTAAAACAAACTTAAACTTTTAGCTTATACCTAAAAAATTTCTTTCAAAACTTTCTTGTCTATTCAGGGAAATACACTTCTCTCTCACATCTTTAAAAATAAATCACTATTTATTTTTAAAACTAATTTACCCATTCCTTTAATAAATTCCATCGTGAATTTATTCTTCCAAATATCCACTGATATATTACTTCACCTTTATAAACCCAGTTTATAAATTCGATAGTCTCATTTCCCTTTTAAATTTCCAATTTTAAACACTTAAATCAAATCTCAAATTGATTTCCAAAATTTACTCCATTTTAAAATAAATTCCTTTACTTACTAAATTTTATTCCAAAATCCATAAATTTCATAAATTCTGGATTTAACTCTTTATTATGATTTTAAACTGGAAATACCAATTTCATAAAAATTCCTCTTATTGCATCCTAAACCATTTAAATTCTGAATTTAAAAATAAATCCTTAATTCCATTTAATTAATACCTCTTAAGTTTTAAATTTCATTTATTCCCATTTATTCAAAAATCTCCTTTCCCATACTTGGAATTTATTTATTAACAATTTTAAAATCCACTTTTATCCTTTTCCCATTCATTCTTTAATTTATTTAAATTCCCTATAATTATTTTACTTAAAAATTCTCTTATATTTTCTTTTCAAAAATCCAATTCTATATATTTTGATAACTCGGTATACCGAAAGGTATATTCAATCAAACCATAACATCCAATATTCTAATTATCAATATAATTCATCACAGAATATCAAATAATCATATCACAGAATTATTAGAACAAACTAAATAACTTTGAGGAATCCAATTGGATCTCTCCAACCTGTTTCCCAGCATCCACAGATGTTAGCACAATATAATAATACCAATTCCACTTTGAGGTGGAATATCGCGGTATATGGGATTAATATAATATCATCCGCTATTATGCGGCGCATAGGGTCTCATCCGCTATATAATGCGGGAAATCAATCACTCCAATATATACTATATACTACTATATATGATATAGCACATCAAATCAATTCAATCATTCAACCAATTATTTAAATTTAACCATTTAAATTTAAATAACAATCCAGGTGAGTGAGATTATTTCACCTTTATCTTAGTTTGCAATCCACTTCAATCCCGACTATTTTCTTCATGACATTTGGACCTTGTACAAACATTGTATGGTTTTATTAATATTCGAGAAAATTGAACATTTAATTTCCATTTTTAATAAATTTAAATTAGTTAACACATTAATTCTAACTAAATAAATCTTCCTTATTTTTCTTCAAATATCTTATATCTATATATTTTTCTCTGTTTATAAACATTTTATTATTATTTTTAAATTAAAAACATAATTTTATACCTGCTGTTATCATCGCAATGACCACCAACGAATCGACTCTGACCCCAACAGAATCGAAGTCCACCAACCCAGCTCGACTTCGCAACCCACTTCGTCTGCTTGCCGCCATGTGCTCGCGAAACCCTAGAATGCCGTGACCAGAAAGCATCACGATTCTCCCTCCTATGCTTGAATTCGTGACATCGTCGCCTTTGACATTGAGAAACCCCTTGCCGTCGCCATCTCGAACCCGAAGCTTCTCTCGCGTGCGCGAGCGCCCAGCCTCAACACCAGACCACCGCTCCACTTTATGTTGCCCCCAGCCTCGACCCGACTACTGCTTTGATTAACCCCACAACACTGCGATTGGAATCGCAACCCTAACGAAATCGAGCTGATTCGAAATCGAATTCGATTTTTATTTTTCTCAGAAGAGGATTTTGATCGGCCCTCATATTTTCCCATTATGCCGAACTGAGGATTTAAGGAAGATGGAAGATAATACTCCCGATTTTAATTTAAACGAGAAAGGGTTTTGTTTTGTAAACGAATTTGACTTTTTTTCTCTTTTTTTGTTAAGTATTCGGTTGGTATATAAAAGGTGAGGAAGCGTATTCAAAAAGGAAGATGAGGCTCAGACTGCTTCGCTGATTTGAAGGGATGAAAAAGAGACGGCTGTGGTGAAATGATAAAGTTCTGGTGTGATAGAAATACAACTGATGAAGGTTGCTATTATAATGAATATATATATTTAATTCAAATTGACTCGATAAACGCAACTCAAAATCTCGACCTCCTGTCGAGACGTGCTGCTAGGCGTTTATAATGTTATACCCCTATTCCGAACGAAATGGAAAAGGTTTCGAGTCCTAATTCGATCGTATGGAGAAGATAGCTTTTTGGACTCAGTTATCACATTAAATTTTCGATATAAATTTCAGCGCGTTTATCTATTGTGCGATCACACAACAACTCCAAACGCTCCGAAATTTGAAATCCGATAATAATACAATATTATGGATCCAATGGAACTGGTTTCGTTGAATTCTGAGACTGCGCCTCGGAAGGCTATTTTTTTAAATATCTGTTTAAACGGTATATTTTCAAAACTGAACAAAACACTTTTAAATTCAATTTTAAAAGTTCTTTCACCTCCAGTATTATAAATATGAATTTTATATGCCTTTAATTTATTTTTAACAAACTTAAAACCCAAGATTCAACAATTTTCTCAATTCCCAATTATTGAAATTCAATAATCAAATCACCCAATAAATTGTGATATTTGAAATTCAAGTCAAAATTACCCTTTTGAATATTTAAAATCAATTAAATATTCCCTTTTCAAATATCCAAAATTCCGGGTCGTCGCATTCCTCCCCCTTTAAAAGAATTTCATCCCCGAAATTACTAGTTAAGAAGAATGGTCCAATACCCGTTAACTATTTCCAAAACCCAACAGTTTCAAACAACTCCCCAAAACAATCTTTTTATCAAAGACACACTAACCCTCTTTCTAACTTTCCAGCTTATCCATAAGTCCCAAACAATATTACTTACTTATCAATTCAAATTTAAATTTGAAACCAAATTTTGAATTATTAAAATTTTCTCAAAATTTTCAAACTCTCTAAATTTTTGAAATTTTTTGCCAGCGTCTCCTTTGCGCGGTTAGCTCGGAACAACTACAAAACGCCTCAACAGGCCCCCAGATTTCAAAAGAAAACAAAAGGCCAAGTGGCTAGATCAAAAAAACCCTATCAAATTTCATATAGAAATTTAAATACTTACCTATTGTCGAGCAATTCAATTTATCTTTTGAATCAAAAATCCAATTTCCTTTTGCTTTTTAAACACAGGTATATCCTACTTAGCAATAATATCCAATCATAGCTTTCAAAATCATTTTATACATTTCTTTACCAAAGTTTCAATATCTATTTCATTCAAGTCCGTACGATGTACATATACCATCCGTACACAATATCAAATTCGATCGCTCGCTCGATCGCACAGTTTCACTTCCGAACTATTATCGTTCACCCGACTTCCTAGTGCAGACTCAGATCTGGTTTCTTGATCAGAAACCGTCATCCTCCTTGCATAGCCACAAACTATGATAGAGAATATCCAGAATCAATCAAAATCCATATCCAGGGTTCGCCGTCAAAAATCGAGTGAAAAATCCCAACTCGGACCGATATAAATATCTCAAAATTCTGTGCTCGAATTTGGATCAAACCATTATGCGAATAAAATAATATACGTACATCCTACGTATAAATTCCAATTTATTATCAACTATATCAAATTTCTCTTTTATTCACATTTATTTTGATTTCCATTCACTTATTTACAATCATCCCATTTCCCCATTTCCAATTTTAAATCTTCATTCAATTATTCACTTAGTATATTTTTTATCCCAAAATTACTTAGTATATTCCCAATACCAATTTACTTAAGAATTCCATCCTTCATTTCTTAAGTCCAATATAAATTTTACTTATATTTATTTCACTTCTTCACTGCCGAAGTTTATATTCAATTTGAATTCCAATTCCCTATAAATTTCAATTTTCCTCAATTCATTAATTATTTTCAAATCTCAATACTTTTTCCCAATTTCCATTCAGATTTCCATCTTCCATTCTACTTGGATTCAATTTGTCTTCAAACTTTGAATATTCAATTTTATTCACCTTATCTCAACCCATATTTAATTAACCATTTCCTTTTATTAGTTTCACTTACTAATTTATTTAAAATCTCAAATAAAAGTTTATTTGCAAACTTTTTCTCTTCTCTTAGTTTCTTCGAACAATTTTCTTCGATTTCACCTTACTTCACATACACAATTTTAAATTAGATTTCAATATTTAGTTTCAATTCTATTTGCTTACAAATTTTAAATCATTTATCGTTAGTGAAAATTTTAAAAATTTTCTAACTCCCAAAATTTTCAGAAAATTTTGGCAGAGTCTCCTTTGTACGGAGGAGCTTTTGCAATTTGACAAGAGATATAAATATATATACATCGACCCACACGGTCGGAAAACAAAACAAAAAAACAAACAACAGATCATATTTCCTATCTTTTTATTGCGTAGGCGTACCTTTATTTAGCATTTTTAAGCAAGCGGCTTATTTATTTAGCATTTTGCGCGATCAAAACCAGCCAAACGGCATCCCTATACCTGTACTAACTCAATTCAAACATGTAAGTGCCAAATATATGCAATTTACAATATTCCACTTGCGTTAACCAAGCTAATACATGAATTCTATAACAATGCATGTTATATAGTTTTTCATAAGCACATATAAGGTTTCGACACCTATTTCAATTGCATAATTGCATAATTTTCATTCGAAACCATTTTATTTAGGCTCGACAACATTCCTTGCTTGTATATTAATAACCATTTCCAAATTAATTTAACTCAAACTTTATTTAATGGACTTTCATTTTCACCGAAGCCAAGCTTCCATAAATTTAAACTTAAGTTAATATACTTCAAATCATTCCAATTTCAGAACTTAAGTTCATTCTCATTTTATTTGATTCGCATCAAATTTCATCTAATTCAAATTGTCCATTCTCTTTATCCATTTTAAATTTTAATTCACATTCTCAATTTATTTCAAAACTTATTTCATTAATAACAAGACCAATTCAATTTTTATTAATACAAGGCCATTTCCAATTTATTTCTACTCATTTGAGTTTTATTTGCAGTTCAAACCATTACTATTATTATCCAAACTTATTTCATTCGACAACATTTCCAATCTTATTTAATTTACTTGCAATATACGCTGAATATTATTTATAACTCAAGCTTGACTTCAAAATCCACTTTCAACTCCCAATTCAACTTTAACTATACTTACTTGAGTTCAATCTTATTTTATATCTCAGATTTGGATTTTTATTTCAATTTCAAAATACCAAACAAATTTATTCTGGCTTATTACTTCACTTTTAGACTTTTATAAATCATAACTTATTAATTTTTCCCACTTCCATTCAAGTTATGATTTTATAACTTATCTCATCAGAATTTTCAATTCCATTCTGAATTTAATTTTTCTTAAATTTTTAATTTATTTCCAAATCAATTTAAATATTGAATTCCATTTTATTCTAACATATTGAAAATTTTATAAACTATCAACCCATTTATATTCTATAATAATCTCAAACCAACTCCTGAGTATTTAAACAATTACTCCTATTTCAAAAGCATTTTTAAAATTAATCATATCCAAAATCCTTTGGTATCAAATTATCTTTTGAATTTTAAAACCAAACTCAGTTTGAAGACATTACAATATAAAACAATTTGGTAGCAATTCCTCTTTTGGAAACTCGAAAATGAACATCGATGATGCTGCAGTCATCACCGAAGTTATTTTCCAGTGACCGAAAGAGAGTTAAATGCTTTTATCTCTTTAAAACCCCTTCAAATATTTTTAAATTCCAAATCTCTCCAGATTTCAAATCCAAATAAAAAATAGTTCCGAAATAATATCACCATTATTTCTCCAATATCTTTGAAAACTATTTTCAAACTCAAAGGAATTTAAACTTCCCAAAATTCCAAATTTCAAATCCATCCAATTTATATTCAAACATTACTCTGGAATTTTTATTTTCAATTTCAATTATAATTCACATTTTCAAATTCCATTTTATTACCTGAATTTATTTCCTTAACTTTGGTTATTTTAATTTCTAGTTAAATTTCCACATAACAATGATAAAAATTTAATATTATCATTCCTAACATCCAAGCAACCAATAATTTACAAAACCTTTCCTTTTACATCCGAAAATAATTTGGGGTAAAATTATTTCATTTACCCTATTTGAAAACCATACTGTGTCGGTTTATCTCATTCAAGAGTTCAGAAACCCCTATCGGTGACATGGCGTCCCACATACGACTAGAATCCATAAAATCTCAATCGATAAATCAACACAGTATAAAAACAAATTTTATATTCACTAACAAATACGCGCTCATATCTATTAATACACTCAAACTCATTCTAGAGTACTATGGACTCTATTTCAAATGAGTAATC
Organism: Allium fistulosum; assembly: GCA_030737815.1. NCBI lineage: Eukaryota > Viridiplantae > Streptophyta > Magnoliopsida > Asparagales > Amaryllidaceae > Allium > Allium fistulosum. The sequence continues at coordinate 727,576,080 of CM060902.1, read as the reverse complement.
CCCACCAGAGCTAAGGTTCTCGCCAACCTTCAGCTCTGATACCACTGTAATAGCCCGCAAATCCGTACCCCTTAAGTTGACACTAATCTCCATTAGATCAACTCAAAAAGAACGGAAATACGAACCATGAGGGTTAAAGAAGAAGAGGTAGAAGAAGAAAATAGAAACAAAATCAGAATCTCACAATCGCAGCGGACCAATATATAATAGATAAATGACTAATCTTTAAAACAACAGAATTATATCTATTTATACATTACATCATCAGAGTACAACACAATCCATAACACACAACTGGACAGTTATATTAACTTGTCCCACAAACAGAATACACAGTACACACAACACAGCGGAATATACATCAAGTACGTATGCTACGCCTCGCCATCCAACTCGTCTCCTAAGCTCCATAGCATCATAACTTGTATCCTATAATACTCGGTCTGACCCGAGCATTATAATAAAATAACACCCGAGTTAGTTTGGAAAACCAGCGTGAGAAAACACACTCAATTGGATTATTAAAGTTTTCCAAAACCTTTGAAATCAAAAGCATCCCGTAAGACCATGCCACAAATAAACATGTCGGGTTTTTACCTTACGATAGCCAAAACATTTTTATCAAATTCGTCTGATATTATAATAGTGTCTATAGAAAGTAAAATAGAATCTAGCTGAAATGCTTGCATCTCACGTTTTAGCAATAGTTGGGCACAATCAAAACCGTACAGGCACGTAGGGAGAATGGATTTCCATCTAATGACTAGGCACTGGGGTACCACCTGTCACAATACCTGGTCTAGATCAGCGTACCGAGGACCACGCCCGATCCCCTGCAACACAAGACCGAAACTACCCCTTACTGGATAATTCCGAGTAAGATCACCCCGCGGTTGGGATCAGTAACCGCCCACAGCCGAAATAAAAAGGGACATCAAGACATGGATGACCTCACCCTAATGGGTGCTACTCACTTAGCCTTGCTGCATAACCCCTGATTTTCAGTCATTCCCGGTTGATGAGGCTCGAGGCTAAGCGTTACCTTTTTAGAACATATCACTTAGAATGCTCATCGTCCACCTGACGATGTCCTGAAAGCATTCATCCGTGCAAGTCCGTTCTGGGTTCGAACGGAACCGAAGGCACTATTCCTACCACATCCGTTTTGGGATCACCCTCAGGATTAGTAGCGATTAGCCCTTGCACTTCACTTCTCCATCTTCGACTCCAAACTCGTTTTCCCCACGAAAATGTACAAACCGGATCGAAGTGGTTTTCGGGAAATAAATCCCGATCCCGGTCTCTTCGAAACGATCAGCGCATTGGCCAATATTGATAGTCGGTGATTTAACTATCAATTAACATTCACAAACATCCATCAAAAAATAAATAATTTTCCAAATTATTTACTTACCTCACACATATCTTCACAAGATATATTCTCACTTTTAACCCTTTTGAAAACGGTTTCAAAAACCACCTTTCTCTCATGGAGTAAAATCCCCAAATATTTTCTATCTCCACTGAAATCACCAAGTACAAACACTTTAGATTTCTAAAATAATTTACAATACTATATTATAAAATATACTTTAAACAAAATATTTAAATTAAAACTACTTTGATACTTTATTCAAAGATATATACTTTAAGAATATTTAAAATAAAGCTACATAATAAAATATAAAACTAGATTTTTATCTTTTAAAACATAATACCAAGTCATCTTTAAATAATTACTACTAAAATAAATTTGAAAAATACTTGCTTTAAAATTTAAACATTTAAGAATAATAAATTTTCTAAAACATATTTTAAAACAACCTTAAACTTTTATCTTATACTTAAAAAATTTCTTTGAAAACGTTCTTGGCTATTTAGGGAAATACACTTCTCTCTCACATCTTTAAAAATAAATCACTATTTATTTTTAAAACTAATTTACCCATTCCTTTAATAAATTCCCACCGTGAATTTATTCTTCCAAATATCCACTGATATATTACTTCACCTTTATAAACCCAGTTTATAAATTCCATAGTCTCATTTCCCTTTTAAAATTCCAATTTTAAACACTTAAATCAAATCTCAAATTGATTTCCAAAATTTACTCCACTTTAAAATAAATTCCTTTACTTACTAAATTTTATTCCAAAATCCATAAATGTCATAAATTCCGAATTTAACTCTTTATTATGATTTTAAACTGGAAATACCAATTTCATAAGAATTCCTCTTATTGCATCCTAAACCATTTAAATTCTGAATTTAAAAATAAATCCTTTATTCCATTTAATTAATACCTCTTAAGTTTTAAATTTCATTTATTCCCATTTATTCAAAAATCTCCTTTCCTATACTTGGAATTTATTTATTAACAATTTTAAAATCCACTTTTATCCTTTTCCCATTCATTCTCTAATTTATTTAAATTCTCTATTGTTAATGCTAAAAATGTACGCTAACACCCCGGTGTGAGTTGTGATATAGCGAAAGCACCACCCGTTGGTACGGGAACTAAAAGTAAGCGGAAAATAGCAGAAAACAGTAAAAGAGACAACAATTTTATAGTGGTTCGGCTCAAAATCAAGCCTACGTCCACTTAATCTCTTCTATCTCTGATTTGATTACAGACTTTACAATGATTCTTCGATTACAACATAATTAAGACAAGTAATTAGAACTTTGATGCATAAAAGCTCTTTGAATTCATGTTGAATGGACTTGATATTTTCCGAAGATTCTTTAAGTGTCTTTTGCCTTTGTAGTGTTGGAGCAAGTAGAGAAAACAACAGAGTCTTGGCATTCCAAAAATTCATCACCCCTCAAGTGCGGAGTAGGCGTGGTATTTATAGGAGAATCTGGGCTTAGGTCGGCCATGCCATAGGTCGTGAGCGACCTAAGAGTAATCCCGAGATAGCATAAGTCGTTAGCGACTTAATGGAACAATTTTGGGCGAGATATAGGCTGCGAGCGACTTAGTATGTGTAGCATAGAAGTTATCTCGGCAAGATTAGGTCGTAAGCGACCTAATAGAAGAGGCAGGGCATGTGGCTTAACTCTGGACCATGCTAGGTCGTTAGGTCGCTCTTTCTTTAGTTCGCTAGGTCGCTGCCTTCACTGAATAGCTAGGTCGCTATCCTATTGAATCGCAGGAGTCTTTTAGGTCGCTAGGTCGCTGGAGTTCTTAAGTCGTTGAGTTGTGCCATATTAAACCGCTTTGTGCTATAGGTCGCTAGGTCGCTGCCTTGTTATAGATCGTTAAGTCGCATATGTCTTGGATAGTTAAGTCGCTTATTCCCTTAAGTCATTGAGTCGTGCCATATTGAGCCGCTTTGTGCTATAGGTCGCTAGGTCGCTGCCTTGTTATAGATCGTTAAGTCGCATATGTCTTGGATAGTTAAGTCACTTATTCCCTTAAGTCATTGAGTCGAGTAGGAGCTAGGTCGTGTGCTTTGATATCTCTTAACTCGCGCCATCCTGAGTCGCTAAGTCGTGAGCGACTTATGAGAGAGATAGGTCGTTCGTGCCGATTCGAGTTCCACTGCCTTTGTATATAAGTCGCTTAAATCTCTCCTTCTTCTCTTCACCTGCTCTAACATTCTAACCCGCCATTGAAGAATTTTCGAGCTTTCGAAGAAGAATTCAAACTAACCAGTCGTCGATCATCTTCATCATCACACTACGTAAGTGAATCCGACCATTATCCAACCACGATCATCACCGAATCATGAATCCCCCAATTTCCAACCCCAATCCGATTTCACATATCGCATTTCACCACGAGTTATGTTACGATCGATTTTCGATCGTTATTGAACATGTTGTTGTTGTAATTCGTGAGAGCATAGCAGTGCATCAGATTTATGATGGATCCGAGGCGATATGTGCTATAGGTCGCTAGGTGCTATAGGTCGCTAGGTCGCTATGTGCTATAGTCATGCCATATTGAGCCGCTTTGTGCTATAGGTCGCTAGGTCGCTACCTTGTTATAGATCGATAAGTCGCATATGTCTTGGATAGTTATCGAAAGGTATATTCAATCAAACCATAGCATCCAATATTCTAATTATCAATATAATTCATCACAGAATATCAAATAATCATATCACAGAATTATTAGAACAAACTAAATAATTTTGAGGAATCCAGTTGGATCCCTCCAACCTGTTTCCCTGCATCCACAGATGTTAGCACAATATAATAATACCAATTCCACTTCGAGGTGGAATATCGCGGTATATGGGATTAATATAATATCATCCGCTATTATGCGACGCATAGGGTCTCATCCGCTATATAATGCGGGAAATCAATCACTCTAATATATACTATATACTACTATATATGATATAGCACATCAAATCAAATCAATCATTCAACCAATTATTTAAATTTAACCATTTAAATTTAAATAACAATCCAGATGAGTGAGATTAACTCACCTTTATCTTAGTTTGCAATCCACTTCAATCCCGACTATTTTCTTCATGACATTTGGACCTTGTACAAACATTGTATGGTTTTATTAATATTCGAGAAAATTGAACATTTAATTTCCATTTTTAATAAATTTAAATTAGTTAACACATTAATTCTAACTAAATAAATCTTCCTTATTTTTCTTCAAATATGTTATATCTATATATTTTTCTCTGTTTATAAACATTTTATTATTATTTTTAAATTAAAAACAGAATTTTATACCTGCTGTTATCATCGCAATGACCACCAACGAATTCGACTCCAACCCCAACAGAATCGAAGTCCACCAACCCAGCTCGACTTCGCAACCCACTTCGTCTGCTTGCTGCCATGTGCTCGCGAAACCCTAGAATGCCGCGACCAGAAAGCATCGCGATTCTCCCTCCTATGCTTGAATTCGTGACATCGTCGCCTTTGACATTGAGAAACTCCTTGCCGTCGCCATCTCGAACCCGAAGCTTCTCTCGCATGCGCGAGCGCCCAGCCTCAACACCAGACCACCGCTCCACTTTATGTTTCCCCCGGCCTCGACCCGACTACTGCTTTGATTAACCCCACAACACTGCGATTGGAATCGCAACCCTAATGAAATCGAGCTGATTCGAAATCTAAATCGAATTTTATTTTTCTCAGAAGAGGATTTCGATCGGCCCTCATATTTTCCCATTATGTCGAACTGAGGATTTGAGGAAGATGGAAGATAATACTCGCGATTTTAATTTAAACGAGAAAGGGTTTTGTTTTGTAAACGAATTCGACTTTTTTTCTCTTTTTTTGTTAAGTATTCGGTTGGTATATAAAAGGTGAGGAAGCATATTCAAAAAGGAAGATGAGGCTCAGACTGCTTCAGTGATTTGAAGGGATGAAAAAGAAACGGCTGCGGTGAAACGATAAAGTTTCGGTGTGACAGAAATACATCTGATGAAGGTTACTAGTATAATGAATATATATATTTAATTCAAATTGACTCGATAAACCCAACTCAAAATCTCGACCTCCTATCGAGACGTGCCACTAGGCGTTTATAATGTTATACCCCTATTCCGAATGAAATGGAAAAGGTTTCGAGTCCTAATTCGATCGTATGGAGAAGATAGCCTTTTGGACTCAGGTATTATATTAAATTTTCGATATAAATTTCAGCGCGTTTATCTATTGTACGATCACACGACAACTCCAAACGCTCCAAAATTTGAAATCCGATAATAATACAATATTACGGATCCAATAGAACTGGTTTCGTCGAATTCTGAGACTACGCCTCGGAAGGCTATTTTTTTAAATATCAATTTAAACGGTATATTTTCAAAACTGAACAAAACACTTTTAAATTCAATTTTAAAAGTTCTTTCACCTCCAGTATTATAAATATGAATTTTATAAGCCTTTAAATTATATTTAAAAAACTTAAAACCCAAGATTCAATAATTTTCTCAATTCCCAATTATTGAAATTCAGTAATTAAATCACCCAATAAATAGTGATATTTGAAATTCAAGTCAAAATTACCCTTTTGAATATTTAAAATCAATTAAATATTTCCTTTTCAAATATCCAAAATTCTGGGTCGTCACAGTTTGAGAGGGATTGGAGTTGATTTGCATAGGAAAAATGAGGATTGAAGAAGAGAAAAGAGGTATGAGTACTGAAGCTTCTCTACTCCTTCGAAAGCATATATAGTGTAGATTTAATCAAAAGGAAAATGACCTTCTCTACTCCTCAACTAGTAGGTTAAAGCCTACTCCCCCTATGTTCACATCACTTCTTTCCACCTTTGCACCTTGTACTTTAGCCTTAAGCTTTCCTAAACCCCCTCTCCCACAAAATATCTTCCTTATCTTGTTCCCCCACATCATTTTAGTTAACCTAAACCAACAAAATACTTTTAATTGCTAATTAATTACACAATAATATATTACGAGAGAGCATAACAACTTCGAACAACTTCTATGAAGTAAAACACCGTTTTTTGATAAATCGGTTTTTGGTCACATTATCGATATTTCTTCGAACTATTTATTTTGTAAATATTTGTCAAAAACAAGTTACAATCATTAGTTGTAAATTAAATGGGGGTTAACAAGGTTATAAAATAAATTTAATCACATTAAACCAAGATACAAATATTTGAATAATTCTCATATTTAAATATGAAGTGTTCGAAATTAAAAGTCGTTACAAGATGGAAATACATAATATATACTTATGTATGTCTAAACAATATATATGGTACCATTAATATCTGTATACAAACCATTTACATATATTATAGTATATTTACACAAGTATACACATAGGAATTTATATTCCTAATATGCATATTTACCATTTTGTCTACGTATGTAACGTCCCCCATTTAGAGGCCCAAAACTAACTGCTACGGATGCTACAATCATCCATAGTTATTAATCACCAACGACAAAATACGGTAATGTTAGATAAATTGATATACCAGAAACACATGGATATGGAAAAAGTTTAAAATTTCAAACCAACTTTCACATTCCATTCAAAACTTATTTCAACATTCATTACATAATCCCATAACGTTAACCACATTCAGAAAAATATAATTATTACAATATACTCCAAGAGCGACATATGAAATGTCCCCTTGGTAATCAGAGTGTATAATAGGCAATAAACCACTTTGCCTTAACAAAACAACACATCAAAATCACACGAGAAAGAACTTAAATAACAACATGCTTTCTGCATGACTCCGGAAGCTTTTTCGTTTTAAGAGTACCTAAAAACCTCAAATCTCAAACTACTCAAAATCAATTGAGTACCCGAGAGTTTAAGGGGAAACCATAAACTTCGAGTCAGGCACAAAGCTTGGTATGAATAATAATATACCATCTCAAATCATTTAAATATCCAGTGAGACCACGCCGCTTAGCGGAACGGGTTTTCCCTCACTATTATCTTAAAACCTTTATAAACCATTTTCTATGCCCCTACATCCACAATGGTTAATTCAATTCAAAACATTATTATGTGATGATATGCAAAACAATGGAATTTATTCTAGATTACCCATCCCCAATTCATTTTGACTATCTATCATAATTATAGTTTCTAGGATTACTATTAACCTAATGGTTTTCATGGGTTAACTAATAACTGGATTAAACTTTTAAGGACTCTCTGTCCAATTTTTTAGTTTTCATGGGATTACAACGAACCTATTGGTAACTCCAATATCATTTCTTTTATCATAGTTTTCATGGGCTGACTAGGAACCTATTGACTAACAGTCAATATCTTTCTTTTACCCTAGTTTTCATGGGCTAAATAGGAACCTATTGACTATCTGTCAATATTTCATCTTCTTATATGGATATAGTTTTCATGAGCTAACTATAAACCTGTATAACTGATATCTTTAATTATACATAGTTTTCATGGGCTAACTATGAACCTATTGGCCCCTGCCAATATCTTTTCCCTTACACAGTTTTCATGGACTTACTATGAACCTATTGGCCCCTGCCAATATCTTTAATTTATATTCACTACTGGGTCAACCTAACTAGTTATTCAGCCCTTCCCCACAATACCATTTTGGGTTCATTACAATGTGAATATATACATATATGAAGAAGCAAAAAATATAACTTGGTTAATTTCTTTAACCCATTTAGACTTCTTCATAAGTTCTATTTCAAATATTTTGTTTATTAATATGCCATGGTTTTGTTTTTAAATAAGATTGGATTATTTGTTTTGAAAATTATACCTTCGAAACCTTTGAAACCTTGCTTTCAACCTCATTGGATAGCCTCCTTCGAAAGCATATATCACTTTTCAAAACATTAGGCTTCTGCCTTTAAAAACACTTGAACAACCTTCTTTCGATACCTTTCGAATATAATAAAGTGTTACTTATTAATTTTTAGAAGCATAGCTTCGAAACCATTGGATGTATCTCTTCCTAAACATTGAAAGTCCCCCTTTCGACATTATTGGGTTTACCTTTTAAAACATCATTTGGATTAAAGCAAATAGAAACGAAAGTATCTCTTTCAAAACATTTTTTACTATATAAAAATATTGGGAAAATTATGATGGTGTCGAAACCATCTCTTTCGATAGAGTCGAAAGCATACATTTAAACTATTGAAGGATAGCTTAGGAACCCCTTTTGAAACCATTGCCTTTGAAACCCATAACCCTTTCAAAAGCATTTAGAAAGTGGCTTAATATAGCTTTAAAACAAATAATACCTTTCGACAATATTGATGGCTTCAATACACTCGAAAGGCACAAGAATCAGCGGTAGGGCTTCGACTAGGTCGGAATCCCTTCTTTCGAAAGCATTGATTTACAATTAAAGGAACACCTTCGAAACACTTTTTTATTTTCTTTTAAAACAAACATTGAAACCCCTTTGAAAGCCATTATAAAACTTCTTTTAAAAACATACTTACCGACTAAGTTGAAAGCTTAGTAAAACAAAAGCAGGTGCTTATCTTTTCAAAACAAACTGTGGTAACGACCCTATCAGAAGCTATGCTTTCGATACCATACCTTTCGTCTTTCTCCAATCCACTATGTATCATCTAGATGATACCATGTGTATTGAATTTAACTTATTGGGGTTTCGGTGTGATCGATGGTGAAAGGAAAGTAGCGATAGGTACCCTGATTAGAGGCGAAACCTATTTTTTGTGGGTTAAATAATACTAAATTAAGTAACTTAAACGTCTTTGATTTGCTTTTCAAATGAAATCCATAGGAAATGAAATGGTAAAAAGTGAATATATATATATATATATATATATATATTAGGATAAGGGTTAGGTAAAGCTTATTACCCTTATACCCTTATATAGATTAATTTATTTATAATCCTTTCTCATGCCCATTTAATTTATTCTTAAGCGCGGCCACTTAAATTTATTAAAATCTCAATCCCTTATCACTTAACATTTTCATTATTCTATTTAATTTATCTAATTAAATATCCTGAATAATGTTAATTAAAATTAGGGATGTTACAGGCTCCCCTCCTTAAAGAAATTCTTCCTCGAAATTCAGTAAGGACTAAATACCAATCATATCCATTGTCTGTAACCACTCCTAACAATAGTACTAGTTTATCTGACTAGAGATCATCTATATAAATCTAATATAGACATACCATTTAAAAAAATCAGGATTCGTAACTCGAATCCTGTCTTATGCCTCCCAAGTACAGTCCTTCTCATTGTCGCTCCACTAAACTTTTACCAACTTGACTGTCTTCGACCTTAATCTTTTCTCATCTCTCGCTACAACCCGAACTGGTTGTCTTACAATTGTCAAATTAGGCTCTACTACCAACTCATCCAATCCTATTGGAGGAACAGTATTCTCTGGATCATGCACATACTTGCGAAGATGAGACACATGAAATACATTATGGACACCTTCCATATTGCTCGGCAATTCTATTATGTGTGCGAGCTTTCCAATCCTTTCTATAATCTGGAATGGACCAACATATTTCGATGCCAGCTTCCCTGACTTTCCAAATCGTATCACAAGTCTTGGACCTCAATAAACCGAGAACTCTAAGTCTTTATGCCTTTTATCTGCGTAACTTTTCTATCTGGATTGAACTTCCTTCATCCGATCTCGGATCAACTCGATCTTCTCTGACACCTCTCTAACCATATCAGGACCTAAGACTAATCTGTCTCCAGTGTCTAACCAATGTGCGGGTAATTTGCATGGCCTTCCAACAATGCTTCAAATGGTGCCATTCCTATACTAGTCTGAAAACTATAATTATAGGAAAACTCAATCAAATGCAGGTGATTATCCAAAGATCCACCAAATTCTAATACATAAGCCTTCAATAAATCTTCGAGCACCTTATTGACTCTCTCAGTCTGCCCATCCGTCTGTGGATGATATGCTGTACTCATCTTGAGCTTGGTACCTAATACTCTCTATAGACTTCTCCAAAACTCACTAGTGAATATTGCATCTCTATCGCTGACTATGCCATTAGGAATTCCATGAAGTCTGACTATGTTCTTCATGAACAATTTTGCCAAAACAGGTGCCGTTCTGGTTGACTTGACTGGAATGAAATGGGCCTCTTACTCAATCTGTCCACTATGACCGATATACTTTCATTTCCCTTGTTCGACCTTGGCAACCCGTCAATAAAATCCATGGATGTAGAATCCCACTTCCAAACTGGAATCTCTAAAGGCTGAAGCAATCCACTCGGCTTCTGATGTTCGACTTTCACTTGTTGACAGTTAATACATTGTCTAACCCACAAGCCAACATCTCTCTTCATGCCTTCACAATAGAAGCTTCTCTTCATTTCTTGATACATCTTGGTTCCCCTAGGATGAATCGTAAACTTGGATCGATGACACGCATCTAGAACTTCTCTTTTCAAGTTCTATACGTTCGGAACACATAATCATCCCTTCTTCCTCAACCATCCTTTCTGATCAATGCCAAAACCTTTAAGATCATCGATCTCGGATCCCACCTCGAGTCTTCTAATTTTCTCGGCTATCTCTGGATCCTCTTTCTGTTTAGAAGCTATCCTCTTGATCAACACAGGTCGAACCTCTAAATAAGCCAACATAGCAGCACTCTAACTAGAATCAGTAATCGATCTCGACTTTACACTACACGTAGCCAAAACTTCTAAATCCTTCCATTCTTCCAACATAGCTAACACCACATTCTGATGTTTCCTGCTAAGGGCATCTACTACCTTATTTCCATTTCCAAGAGTATATTCTATACCAAAATCATAAGCAGCCAAAAACTCTAGCCACCTCTGCTGTCGCATATTCAACTTTTTCTGAGAGAATAAATATCTTAAGGACTTATGATCAGTGTATAGCTCAAATCTCTCCCCTAAGAGATAATGTCTCCAAATCTTCAGTGCGAAGATCACCGCAGCCAACTCCAAATCATGAGTAGGATATCTTACTTCGTGCAGTCTAAGCTGTCGAGAAGCATAGGTAACAACTTTACCATTCTGCATCAATACAGCTCCCAATCCTGTTCCACATGCATTAGTGTACACCACCGACCCTTGGTTTCTATTGGATCATAGGTTTCGATTGCTAACATGAAACAACAATTCATGAATCTATGACTACGACAACATCCGGACTCAACGACTCAAAGTAGGGTTCATATAGTTATATATTTTAACAAGAGTCATCAAATTTGTATATAGAGTCTAGTTTAGTGCTTTGTTAAAATCTTTCCTCAAGAATCATCATTCACATTCAAATAAACTTGCATGCATATTTTAATCAAAATCAAGTTTTCAAAAAATGCATGGAGCAGGGCTCGAACCCGGGTCACTAGTTTAGAAGGCAAGTGCTCTAACCAAATGAGCTATGGTGATTTTTGATTATCAGCAGAATTTAGTCGACTGAACAAAGTCATTCAGTCGACTGAATATCTATAAACAACCTATTGAACTTGTGCACATATGTATACACGTTTATATTTTCAAATTCAGTCGACTGAAGTTCATAGACCAGTCGACTGACCTGGTTCCAACTGCTATTTTTTTGAAAAGACACTTCCTTTTTGAATAGCCTTCTTCCTCGCGAAGAGTTGCAGCCATTGCTATTCGTTGAGAACTCTTCACCAGTAGTTGCAACTCCTTAACTACTATATATATGCATGAATTTCAAGATCAAATTAACTTCATTTACTTGCTTATACTTGAATCATATTTTCTGAATCAACTACTCTCTTGAATTCATACATTCATTGCTTACAATCACAATTCTACATTTCTAAAGCAATTTGAAACTTCCTAATCTTCATATACACACAAATACGCATCATACTTGAGGAAAAGATTATAGGAAGCGTGTACTACAAGTGACAAATCCGTGTTACAAGGTCAAGACAATCTACTTTGTAATCAAAGTCCTATTCGGTTGCTCAGGCAGTCAAGTCCTGTTCAGTTGCTCAGGCGGTCAAGTCCTATTTGGTTGCTTAGGCGGTAGAAGTCCTGTTCGGTTGCTCAGGCGGTGTAAACCTATTCCTCCGGGTTAAGTGAGGGTTGATAGTTAAATTCTAGAAGGAGTCTGGGACTGGACATAGAATGGGAGTTCGAACCAATATAAAAATCCCTGGTGTCATTTACTTTACTATTTATTTTTTATACTCATATTCTGCATCAGCAGATAACTTAGTTTATATTGCACTACCACTGCATTTACATTATTTACAACTGTTGGCCATTTCGATCCTATAGAACAGTTACTTTCAGTTTCCATCTGGAACAACTAACACTGGCGCGTTGGTCAACAATGTTTTAATTTAAGGAACCCTTCCTCACATTTGTCAGACCAAATGAACTTCACATCCTTCTTGGTCAACTTAGTCAAAGGTGATGCTATTCGTGAAAAATCTTTAATAAATCTCCGGTAATAGCCAGTAAGTCCGAGAAAACTTCTGATCTCGGTTACCATCTCTGGTCTCCTCCAATTATTGACAACGTCGATCTTAACTGGATCTACTGCCAAACCTTTCTTCAAAACTACATGACCAAGAAATTTGACCTCCTTATTCCAAAAATGATATTTAGAAAACTTCGCCTTTAGCTGATGCTGCCTTAGCATTTCAAGTACTACTCTCAGATGATTCTCATGCTCTCTCTCATCTTTCGAGTACACCAAAATGTCATCTATGAATACTAACATGAGCCCATTCAAGTATTCTCGGAAAAACCGGTTCATTAAGTACACGAAGGTGCATTCGTCAACCCGAATGGCAACACTAACCATTCACGAACCATACCTAGTTCGACATGCTATCAAACGAATACTGTCCTCTGCCACTCTCAACTGATGGAAACCAGTCGCCAAATCTAATTGGGAAAACACTCTGGCTCCACTCAACTGATCGAACAGATCATCAATTCAAGGCAAAGGATATCCATTCTTGATCGTCCTTTCATTCTGCTTACGGTAGTCGACACACATCCGTAATGACCCATCTGGCTTTTTTACGAAAATCGCGGCCGCTCAACAAGGCGAACTGCTTGGTCTGATAAAATTTCTTCCTTCTAGATCCACTAGCTGCACCTTCAACTCTTTCATCTCAGTTGGTGTCATTCTGCTAGGTGGTCTACTGACAGGTTCAGCTCCTGGTACAAGATCTATCCGAAACTCAATAACTCGTTTCGGTGGTAGTCCTGTAATCGACTCAAATATATTTGCAAACTCTCTTGCAACTCAAACCTAACATAGCTCCTCCGCTGCTTCCAAAGCACTTAACACAGCACAAACACTTCGGTCGGAATTCTCTAAAGAGAAAATGATCTGGTTATGACTATCTGGGTGCCTTATTGATATTTCCCTACCCTGGCAAAACATCCTCGCCTCATATCTACCCAACCAATCCATACCCAAAATGATCCTGAAATCTACGAAATCATTAACATACAAACTGCATGCAAACATATGACCCAACAAATCAAGTTCTAGCTGGTCACATCTCATTCCTGGAGTTGCATACCCTCCTATTGGATTCGCAACCCTTAAGGAAGAAACAGGGTAAGTGGGTTCTAGGCATAACTTATTACCCAAATTCTGGGATATAAATGCATGTGATGCACATGTATCAAATAGTCTCTTAACTGGAATACTTTGAATCAAAAATTTACCTTCCATCACAGTCTTTCCCTTATCTACTGCAGTTGATTTAGAAGAAGACGGTGGTCCAATAGTAAAAACCTTTCCTTTTTTTGCCCTAACTGGCTCTGGACACTAGTTCTTGTAAAGCCCAACTTGATCGCAATTGTAACACTTAATATGCTTCTTATCCGTAGCTTTCTTATGCCCCTTACCCGACCAGCAGTCATTTGCAAAATGACCCTTTTTGTCACATTTGTAGCAAACTAAATCAGCTTTTGACTTCTTGCCTGAATCTCCCTACCGGGCTCCTTTCTTTTTGAAGAACTTTCTCTTCTTTCCTTCAGAACTCTGGGATTCAATAGGCTTCTTTCTAGCACAAATAGCAAGCTTCTCTTCATGGCAAATGGTCATCTCCACCACCACATTACAAGGATCACAAATATGAGTCAGTGTCGCCCTAGCAAGCTCGGGCCTCAGTCCTCGAATGAACCTTTCATTCCTTCTGATGTCGGTGTCTATAATAACGTATCCATATTGAGATAGCTCATCAAATCTATTTGCATACTCGATAACTGACATGTCTCCCTGAACCAAATCCATAAATTTTCTCACTAATGCTGACTTGGCAACTTCAGAAATAAAACTCTGTTCGCATCTCCTTCGAAAATCAGCCCAAGTTAACTCTTCCTCTAGAACTCCGGCAGTCACACCATTCCACCAATGAATTGCCGACCCTTGCAACTGTCTAGAGGCCAACCTTCTCTTCTGTGCATCTTCTAAACCCAAATCAAAAAAAATCCTTTCACAATGTAATAGCCAATTTCCACTTCTATAGCATCTTCCGTTCCTATAAACGACTTTCCACCCAAACTGGTGTAGTCTCGGTTTAGCTTGGCATAATTATTCCCAATGATAACCACAATATTTGCTCCTCTAATATTTCCAGCCACTCCTGCAGTTCATGCTTGCATCAAATTAGTGAGGAACTAATACCTCATCCCCACATCTACTGGCCGATTCCCAACACTCACACCGGCTTCCGCATTTTGATTAGCGTTAGCCTCTCGACCTTGGTTCCTTCGGGTGTTAGGTCGAGTATTTCCATTAGTTGTGGTGCTTCCTCCACCTAGATTTCCTCTTCTGTTTCTTGCTTCCATATCTTCCTTCTCGTAAATCTATATACGAGCCCTAGTAAGATATAGAAGAACGGTCTAAGAGAAAGGGGAATCACGTACTTATAAATATATATATCAAATACAAGTACGTTAAAATCGCATTAACCCAACACCGATCAATATTTTTAATTTATTGGATTATGTTTTGAAAATCTTTTAGGTTTGAATTACTTAAGTTTTCATAAACCTATGCTCTGATACAAACTTGTAACATCCCCCACTTGGAGGCCAAAAACTAACGGCTATGGATGCTGCAATCATCCATAGTTATTAATCCTCGGCGACCAAATACGGTAATGTTCGATAAATTGATATACCAAAAACACATGGATATGGAAAAAGTTTAAAATTTCAAAAGAACTTTCACATTCCATTCCAAACTCATTTCAACATTCATTACATAATCCAATAACGTTAACCATGTTAAGAAAAATATAATTGTCACAATATACTCCAAGGCCGACATATGAAGATGCCCCCTTGGTAATCAGAGTATCTAATAGGAAATAAACCACTTTGCCTTAACAAAACAACACAGCAGAATCACATGATAAAGAACTTAAATAACTACATGCCTTCTGCACGACTCTGGAAGCTTTTTCATCTTAAGAGGTACCTGAAAACCTCAAATCTCAAACTACTCAAAATCAATTGAGTACCTGAGAGTTTAAGGGGAAAACATAAACTTTGAGTCAGACATAAAGCCCGGTATGAATAATAATTTACCATCTCAAATCATTTAAATATCTAGTGAGACCACGCAACTTAGAGGAACTGGTTTCCTCTCACTAGTACTTTAAAACCTTTATAAACCATTTTCTGTGCCCCTGCATCCACAGTAGTTAAACCAATTCAAAACATTATTATGTGATGATATGCAAAACAGTGGAATTTATTCTGGATTATCCATCTCCAATTCATTTTGACTGTCTATCATAATTATAGTTTCTAGGATTACTATTAACCTTTAGGCTAACTAATAACCGGATTAAACTTTTAAGGACTCCCTGTCTAATTTTATCATTTTCATGGGATTACTATGAACCTCTTGGTAACTCCAATATCATTCCTTTTATCCCAGTTTTCATAGGCTGACTGAAAACCTCTTGACTTACAGTCAATATCTTTCTTTTACCCTAGTTTTCATGGGCTAACTATAAACCTGTCTTACTGACATCTTTAATTATAAATAGTTTTCATGGGCTAACTATGAACCTATTGGTCCCTGCCAATATCTTTTGCCTTACACTGTTTTGATGGGCTTACTGTGAACTTATTGGCCCCTGCCAATATCTTTAATTTATATTCACTACTGGGTCAACCTAACTGGTTATTCGGCCCTTCCCCACAATACCATTTTGGGTTCATTACAATGTGAATATATACATATATGAAGAAGCAAACAATATAATTTGGTTAATTTCTTTAACCCATTTAGACTTCTTCATAAGTTCTATTTCAAATACTTTGTTTATTAATATGCCATGGTTTTGTTTTTAAATAAGATTGGGTTATTTGTTTTGAAAATTATACCTTCGAAACCTTCGAAACCTTGCTTTTGACCTCACTAGATAGCCTCCTACGAAAGCATATATCTCTTTTCAAAACATCAGGCTTCTGCCTTTAAAAAGACTTTAACAACCTTCTTTCAAAACCTTTCGAATATAATAAAGTGTTACTTATTAATTTTTAGAAGCATAGTTTCGAAACCATTGGAATTATCTCTTCCTAAACATTGAAAATCCCCTTTCGACATTATTGGGTTTACCTTTTAAAATATCATTTGGATCAAAGCAAATATAAACGTAAGTATCTCTTTCGAAACCGTTCTTTACTATATAAGAATATTGGGGAAATTATGATGGCGTCGAAACCATCTCTTTCGACATAGTCGAAAGCATACATTTAAAATATTGAAGGATAGCTTCAAAACCCCTTTCAAAACAATTGCCTTCGAAACCCATAACCCTTTTGAAAGCATTTAGAAAGTGGCTTAACATAGCTTAAAACAGACCATACCTTTCAACAGTACTGATGGCTTCAATACACTCGAAAGGCACAAGTATCGGTGGCAGGGCTTCGACTAGGTCTGAACCCCTTCTTTCGAAAAGCATTGATTTATAATTAAAGGAACACCTTCGAAACCTTTTTTTCCTTTTAAAACAAACATGGAAACCCCTTCAAAAGCCATTATAAAACTTCTTTTAAAAACATATGTATCGACTAAGTTGAAAGCTTAGTAAAACAAAGGCAGGCGCTTATCTTTTCAAAACAAACCGAGGTAACGACCCCATCAAAAGCTATGCTTTCGACACCATACCATTAGCCTTTCTTCAATCCACAACGTATCATTTAGATGATACCATGTGTATTGAATTTAACTTAATGGGGTTTCAGCATGATCGAAGGCGAAAGGTACTCTGATTAGATGTGAAACGTATTTTTTTAGGGTTAAATACTAAATTAAGTAACTTATATAAACTAACCTGCCTATGTGTTCATGTTTTATTGGTTGCCTTAACTTTTCCCATGCTTTTCAACACTAACAGCCTTTTTATTTTTGATAAGTATCAAACTTAAACTTTTGTAAATAAAACCTTCTTCTCTGTCTAAATGTAAATCATTTTGATCCTCTTCTCAAAATAATATATTTTACATATTAAACCACTTAAGAAAATTCTCCAAAATTTATAGAAATTTACTTTGATCATGTTATCTAACATATCAAAATTTCAAATCCAAATTATCAATATATTTTCTGAAATAAATTACTAAACCCAACGTGCTATATTTTCATTCAAAAATTCATAATAATCTTTCCAAAGCTCGGAAAATTATCAAACATAAAACCCAACTCTAAAATCATATTTTGCATAACATATAATTTTTCCATGGCATTTAAACATCAATATCACACAGTTTTGATCTAAAACCGTATGAACCATTATTTAAACAATCATGTTTAAATTTAAGTAAACCATAATTCAAGCATATCATCATCAAACATTATATATACGAATTTAAACTTAAATCCAAAACATATATTTAACAAATAGAGATGGAAATTATCATTCACCTTAATCTTTGATAAGGAAATGGATTGAGATGAGTTTGATTCCCCTTTTTATTTCATTTTCTTTTTCTTTGAATTTCTCTTCTTCTTTTCTTTTTAATGGCCAGCTCTATTCTTCTTTTACTTACGTCTTTGATTTTCTTTTCAAATGAAATCCATAGGAAATGAAATGGTAAAAAGTGAATATATATATATAAGGATAAGTGGTTAGGTAAAGCTTATTACCCTTATACCCTTATGTGTTTATAATCAATTCTCATGCCCATTTAATTTATTCTTAAGCACGGCCACTTAAATATATTCAAATCCCAATCCCCTTATCACTTAACATTCTAATTATTTTATTTAATTTATCTAATTAAATATCCTGAATAATGTTATTTAAAATTAGGGGTGTTACAATGTAAGTATAATATATATGTATATACATTAGATATAAATCCTAATTGCTATATGTATATATATAGTTACATGTTTATATATCATTAAGCTATCAAGTTACTGTATGAATATATTATATATATTCAAAATGATCATTAAATAGACTTAATTAATATGATTTATTAAATAAATAAAAAATATTTCAAACTAAAACATAATTTTATTTTAATAAGTAGATTGGATCTAATGCTAGTTAATAGATTACATAGGCATATTAAGATATTAAAAGAGTTTTTTTTTTGAAATTGACCCATTTCACCCACTGCTAAAATGGGATGGACTGAAGATTATATACACGTCAAATGATATATTTACAATACATACAATATAAGGGCCTCCTCATCATGTCCTCTAAGTCTTCGAGCTTCATCAACCTAAACAGTATAGGTAGAGAGGAAAAATGGAGAGGTCGGATAGAAGTTCGAGCGAGTGAAACATTTCTATGGGAATCAAACAATATTTTATGCTCGCTTTGCCTCCTTGCTATCTTATGTGGTTTGACATCTTAAAACAATATATGGGAATCAAATAAATCTCGTTCGAATTCATTCGCTTAATGGATATGGCACTATAGGGTCCAACTACAACCTAGTCGCTATTAGTGCAATTTTTTGCCCCGTTATAGTAAGAGTGGTCGACCAGTTTACCTGTAGTTAAATCCTTATGTTTACCCAAATTTCGTTAATTTTGATCGAATTTTGGTGTTGTCCGAGTTCATATTTATTGATTTTGTGATATTAAGGTTTATACATCTTACATTCAATCATTGCATACTAATTTTAAACCACGAGGAACCCAATTTCATATTAAATCATTTTAATCCTTTTGAATCAGTGAATAAATGTAATAAAATTGGAAGTTAATTTTATATTGACTCCAGATGTAACGATCCGTAAATTTATCACTTCGATACATTATATTTATATTTGAAATATTCAAGTACAAGATTTTATAATATGAATTACAATGCTTTGGACCATAAATAGTAATGGTAAACTTGTTTTAGAGGATACTAACAAATATAGATATTTGGGATTTTCATTAGAAAAACAACGAAAATCAGTTTTTGGAAAAACTGAGATTTTCTCAATATTAGCGTGCATAGAACTGGATACATAAACTTATCTATCAATTTAAGCAAGAATATGAAATAAAAATTATTTATTTTATTTTTAAAAATAAAATATTTTATAACATCATCAAGGAGTCATCAATTTTATATATTTTCTATAATTTTAAAACTAAGTTTAAATAATTAAAAAATTATTTTAAAATGATAATAGTTTATTCTAATTAGTAATATAGTGATAATAAATAATTTATAATAATTTTATAAAGATATATAATTGATTTGAAAATATAAGAAAATTTGAAACGCTTTATCGATATAACATCACTTTTTGTAATCACTTGATTAATAATTGTTTATATGGTTTTATATTTCAAATATGATCATTTTAATTAGTTAATAATGAAGAGAAATTATTTTTCAAATTTTATTTACATTTATATGTTATTTAATTAATAAGTGAAAATGTGATAGGGAATCAGCTTTCAAATTTTCAATGGTTTAACGAACGAAAGTTGTTCAAAGTGATTGCAACGTTGTTTGTTGTCTTATGCATATCCATACATGTATAAACATTTCATACACCTACATATATACATATACATTTACTTTTTACCCTTAACGGTCCGCCTTTTCGTTCAATTTGAGTTGGACATGTGTATTTTATTGTCAACTTAAAATGTATGGAAAAGCGGGTTGTTACCGTTTGTATCAGAGCTTAGGTTATGCAAACACCTGAGCCTGATACAGGTAAAGTATCATTAGAGATAGGGTTAGTATTAACCCTTAATTTTCTTCGACTCAAGAACTATATGGCTCAGTAAGTGTACGACTTAAGAGTTTCACGACCTACGACTCATGGCCCAGACGACTTAACAAGTTAACACTATCAACGACCTACGAGTTAAGAAGTGAACGACTTAAGTTATGTCACGACCTAACGAGTTTAAAAGCTAGCGACCTACGACCTAAGTGGTCTTAACGGTCTACGACTTAAGAGGATCTGCGACTTAACTACTCAGAGGACTTACGACTTAGTGACTTAAAAGAGCTAACAACCTAATTGCTGAAGGGACCTACGAGTTAGCAGGCCTACGACTTAAGGGGGTCTCCGACTTAACAGTTTGCGAGTTAAGGAAAATCTACGACTTAAGGAAGCTCCGACCTAACTACTGTAAGGAGTTACCAACCAAGACGACTTACGACTTAAGGAACTCAAGACTTAGCTTAAGTCGTCCACGACCTAAAAGCTATCAGGTTAAAGTCCAGTGCCTGCGCCTATACCACTTTTATCTGATAAGTCGGCCACGACTTATGATTTATTATAAGTCGACCACGATCTAAGACTTAACTCCTACCAAGCCACGAACTGAATTCAGTAAGTCGCCCACGAGTTACCTTAAGTCAACCACGAATCACGACTTATCTTAAGTCGTCCACGACTCATGACTTGGCAGAAACTTCTGTTCAGAATTTGACTCCTATAAATAGACCACCACTTCCAACATGAAGAGGACTTTTGGCCATTCATTTCTTCAAGCGTCGTTACTCTGCCGAGCTCTCAACTCATTCCACAATTGAAGATCTCCAGATATTCGAGACACTATAACAAGATTCGAGAGGAATTTCCTACATCCAACACGGATTCATCAAGTTTCATTATCGAAGTTTGAGCTAGTATTCGAGATTGTCTTTGTGATCGAATTGTATTGTTTTGATAAGTGCATTGTATCGTCTTGTAATCATATTCAGTAATAAAGAGATTCAAAGTGGACGTAGGCTCGATCTCAAGCCGAACCACTATAAACTGCTGTCGTTTACTGCTTTTTCACTATTTTACTGCTTAAATTCTGTTCCCGTCACACGGGTGGTGCTTTCACAACTCTACCACACACATCGGGTGTTAGCGTTAACTTTTTAGCATTAAAATTTTGGTGCTTTCACTGAGAACCCAACTCAGGCTACCACTCACCATTGCTTCACGGAAGTTTGTTGAAAGAATTTCCTACAAAACCAGAAGTCTATCAGACATAATGGCTCCTGGAAGGAAACGAAAGTCTGTCAGAACTGATGATGACCGCGACAATACTGCCACTTCTCTTTCTCCAAATCAGGCAGCTCCAAGCGTCGGTGTGACGCGACAAGAGTTAGATGCTGCTGTATCCGGACTGTACCAGCAGATTGAAACTCAGAATAATCTGATGATGGAAAAGCTGAATGCTCTACTTGGGGCTAATCAAAGACCAGTAAGTAATGAGGAGAACTTTGCTAATGCTGCTCCCAATTCCGAAGGGAGAAATATTCCTCAAGGGGGATCAGGTGCTGCTGAAGGGGCACCCCTCCAGGCTGAAGGATCCGGGCCGTCACCGGTTCTCCGTGAGCATTTACCTGGAAAAACCTCCGAAAAGATGGCCGAGGTCTATTCCGCGAAATCTTTAAACAATGAGGAATATCTCTCTAGCATGGTTCGGCAAATAATGAAGGAAAGCATACAAAGAAATGAAGATGAGAATGATTGGGGATTCGCTCCGAGTAAAACTCCATTCACTGAAAGGATCTT
The DNA here is from genome assembly GCA_030737815.1 of Allium fistulosum. Classification (NCBI taxonomy): domain Eukaryota; kingdom Viridiplantae; phylum Streptophyta; class Magnoliopsida; order Asparagales; family Amaryllidaceae; genus Allium; species Allium fistulosum. The sequence continues at coordinate 727,553,648 of CM060902.1, read as the reverse complement.
AAAAGCTGAGTTTCCGAGAAAATTCGTTCCCCCCACCATTCCTTCTTATCGAGGAACGAGTGATCCAAATCAATTCCTATACAAATATGATTGGCACATGACTGGTGCCAGAGCAACTGACGAGATTAAATGCCGGTACTTCCCGGTATACTTAGAAGGAGTGGCGTTACTTTGGTTCACCAAGCTTCCTGTGTGATCTGTTGATCAATTTTCCGATCTGACCCGAAAATTCAAGGAACAATTCAGATTGTACATTTCAAGAGCAAAGGATATAATGTCTCTCTAAGGTCTTGAACAGAATCCTGGAGAGCCCATTAAATCCTTCTTGAATCGCTTTAATTTAGCCCTAGCAGAAGTTGATAACGCGGAACCGCGAATGATCTTAACCTACTTAATGCGGGCTATTGACAAGTCTAGCGAGTTTGGAAAATGGTTAAAAATGAAAGAACCAAACTCGCTCGAAAAATTCTACAAAAAGGCTGATGAGTTCATGTGCTTAGAGAATCTCTCCGCGTCAGCTAAAGTTGTGACAACAGTGGTGGAAAATAATGCTACAGTTCAGAACAAGAAAGAACCTGCAAATCAGAAGAGGGAAAGTAATGGTGGAAAGAAGCAGAAAGATCTCAAAAAGCCCCACTTCCTCAAACCTTCGGATTTTACTCCTCTGACTGATACCCCAGAGAATATTTTCATCGCCACTAAGGATGCTGTTGATTTTCCAAAACCATCAGCAGTAAAAGTTGGGAAAAATGCTGTTCAAAGCGGAAGATTTTGCAAATTTCATAATCAACCAGGCCACGATACCAACGAATGCCGCCACTTGAAAAGCCTAATTGAAGAATTGTTGAGAGAGAATAAGTTGCAGCAGTATGTGAAAAGAAATAGAAAAGACCCGTCTTCATCTAACCAGGGGCAACTACCCCCAACTCATTCGTCTGGTTCAGGAGAGAGGCCTGCTGAAAAAGAAAGACCTATTATCAATGTGATCACAGGAGGACCTCATCCAGCTGGCAGGAGTTGGGGTGAGATGGAAAGGTATGCTAGAGCTTTGAAGTATGCTCCAACTGAAGAAAGTGTCTTGATCTTGGAAGATGCTGCACCTCTAAAGCAGCAGAAGACTTTTCATGATGATATTATGTTCAGAACCAGGGATTCTATTGATGTGGAAGCTCCTACTGAGGACCCTTTGGTTGTCTCTATCGGTATTGGACCGGCTATTGTCAGAAGAGTTCTGGTTGATAGTGGTGCTTCGTGCAACATACTCTTTAAAAAGACATTTGACCAAATGAAAATTCCAATGACAGATGTAGAAGCCTCTTCACACAAAATTGCCGGATTTACAGGAGAGCTGAAACAGCCAATTGGAACGGTGGACTTGTTTGTTGAAATGGGCGAAGGACATAAGAAGTTGGTTCGAAAGCAAACCTTTGTAATTGTTGATGGATTCTCCGCCTATAATGCTTTCTTGGGTCGGCCTACTCTTTCTGCTTTCAGGGTCGTCCTCGCTCCATGGTGCTTAACAATGAAATTTCCTACTGATAATGGGATTGCTGTCATTAAGGGAGATCAGAACGCAGGGCGAGAATGTTATCTTGTAGAACTCCGAGAGGCCAGGAAAAGAGAAATGGGGAAAGATGCGGCAGCTCCGCTCCGCATCAAGGAACCAACCCTGTAGCAACTACGGAGTGGCCCCTGTACTGGCGAACACAGCAATGCAAGGAAAGAAATGGATCCCAGGAAAGCCAGTACAGGGGAGAATAGAGTGGTACCCATGGAGGTAACGGTACCAATATCTGTTGACTCGAAAGACCCGAACAAAGTACTCAATGTGGGTTCACAGCTGAGCAAAGAAGTTCAAAACACGCTGATATCATTCTTAAAAGCCAATCTAGATGTGTTCGCTTGGTGTCATGCTGATATGTGTGGGATCTCCCCGGAAATTGCTGTACATACTCTGAACATTGATCCTAAATTCACGCCGGTGAAACAGAATAGAAGAACTCAAGGCCCAGAAAGGTCGACAGCACTAAAGGAAGAAGTCGATCGGCTCATGGAAAACGGCTTCATCAGAAACTCCACTTATCCAAATTGGGTTTCAAATCCAGTATTGGTCAAGAAGGCAAATGGAAAGTGGAGAGTATGCATAGATTTCTCAGATCTAAACAAAGCATGCCCCAAAGATTGCTTCCCGCTGCCCAGAATTGATCAATTGGTGGACGGAATAGCTGGGCATGAGTTGTTATCGTTTATGGATGCTTACTTCGGATACAATCAGATTATGATGCATGGGCCGGATCAGGAAGACACAAGCTTTATCACAGATGTGGGTCTCTACTGCTACAAAGTTATGCCTTTCGGATTGAAGAATGCTGGGGCAACCTACCAAAGGCTCGTCAATGCAATGTTCAAGCCTCAGATTGGTAGAACCATGGAAGTTTATGTCGACGATATGTTGGTAAAGTCAAAGAAAGCTGTAGATCACATGGGTCACTTGGAGGAAATGTTTGCAATTCTTCGAAAGTACAGAATGAAGCTCAATCCATTGTAATGTTCGTTCGGAGTAGAGTCCGGGAAATTCTTGGGTTTCATTGTGAGCTCCAGGGGCATTGAAGCCAATCCTACTCAAATCACAGCTCTAAGGAAGGCCAAAGCCCCTAAAACAAAGAAAGAAATGCAAAGTCTCAATGGAAAAGTCGCTGCTCTGAGTCGCTTCATTTCCAAGGCCACAGACAAATGCATTCCCTTCTTTGACGCTCTAAAGAAAGGAAAGAAAATTTTTGAATGGACTCCCGAATGCCAGAATGCTTTCGATGAACTAATTCGTCATATGGAAACACCTCCGGTTCTTTCCAAGCCTACTGACGGTGAAGACCTTTTCATCTATTTAGCAATTTCATCTCACGCCCTCAGTGCAGCACTTGTACGGGAAGATATGAAAGTACAGCGTCCAGTCTATTACATCAGTAAACGGTTCACTGGGGCAGAGATGAATTATTCGAAGATAGAAAAGCTCGCCTATTGCTTGCTAATTGATTCCAGGAAATTGAGACCATACTTTCAAGCTCATCCTATCAAGGTTCTTACTGATCAACCTCTAAAGCAAGTCCTGTTTCGTCCTGAAACTTCGGGCCGTCTCTTAAAATGGAACATTGAACTCAGCCAATATGATATCACTTACCATCCCCGGAGAGCAATCAACGGATAAGCTTTAGCAGATTTCATCGCAGAATCTACTGACAAAGGTGATAGTGAGAATGAAACAACTGATAGTATTCCAATCCAGTGGAAGTTGTATGTTGACGGATCGAGAAATGATTACTGTTCTGGGGCAGGGGTTGTGCTCGAAACCCCCGAAGGATGATCGTTGTGTTATGCATTGAGACTGGAATTTCCTTCAACGAACAATGAAGCGGAGTATGAGGCTCTTATTGCTGGTTTGAAAATTGCCAAGGAGCTAAACATCAAAGTGTTACAAATCTTTAGCGATTCTCAACTTATTGTTTGCCAGGTAAAGAAAGAGTTTCAGGTTAAAGGTGGAAATCTACCCGCATACTTATCAAAGGCATGTGAACTTCTCGAAGATTTCGATCATTATACGATAAGTCATATTCCTCGGGTAGAAAACATGAAAGCGGATTCTCTTGCGAAGTACTCAAGTTCTGGAGAAGCTCAATTACTGGGATTAGTTCCTGTAGAAGTTCTGTCAGCTCCAAGCATTGATGAAATGGATGTTGATTGGATTATGGCTACGTCTCAAGAGCATGGATCATGGATGACTCCAATCAAAGAATACCTACTCAATGGTTCCCTGCCAGAAAGTTCTAAGGAACGTCGAAAACTATTGAGGAAAGCGTCAAGATATATAATTCAAGATGGCCGATTATACAGACGGTGATTTTCAATGCCACTGCTCCGATGTGTAACTAAGGAAGAAGCCAAGACAATTCTAGCCGAGATACACGGAGGAGAATGTGGAGATCATTCAGCCGGTCAAACTCTAGCCAAGAAAGTCCTCCGATATGGGTATTTCTGGCCGGATATTAATCGAGACGCTGCTATTTACTCCAGAAAGTGCGACAAATGTCAAAGATTTGCAAAAATCCCAAAAGCACCTTCCACCGAACTCACACAAATGGTCAGCCCATGGTCGTTCGCCATTTGGGGGATAGACTTGATTGGACCTTTACCGATCGCTAAATCCGAAATCAAATATGCTATTGTTGCTGTTGATTATTTCACCAAATGGGCTGAAGCTGAACCTTTGGCCACCATTACTTCTAAAAAGATGATAAATTTTGTAACGAAAAATATCATTTGCAGATATGGTGTGCCACAGAAGATAATCACAGACAACGGTACTCAGTTTGAAAGTGAAGAATTCCAGGATTTTTGCAAACGGTTCAGAATTCGGAAAAGCTTCTCAGCAGTGGCTCATCCGCAGGCAAACGGGCAAGTGGAAGCAGTGAAAAAAATTATCAAGTCAACCATCAAAAAGCAACTCGAAAAAGCAAAAAGTGGTTGGGTCGATAAGCTTCCATTAGCACTATGCGCATACAGAACCACTCACAAAACTGCGACTGGGCACACTCCATTTTCACTAGCATACGGGTCACAAGCGATGATACCGGTGGAAGTAGAAGTTCCTTCACACAGAAGAATTCACTTCAATGAAGTTGAAAATGAAAAGTTGCAACTTGAAGCACTTGATTTTCTTGATGAAAAAAGAGAAGAAGCTAGGCTCAGAGTTTCAGCTTATCAGCAAAGGATAGCCAGGCACTTCAACTCTAAAGTTCGCCAACGCAGCTTTGAGGTCGGAGACTTAGTTTTGAAAAGGATCATGACAGCAACTGGTGTGTTTGGGCCAAACTGGGAGGGACCATATGCCATCGACAGTAAACTTCTTGATGGCACTTTCAAACTCATAACTGTTGAAGGAGATCCAATTCCAAGAGCCTGTAACAGCAACCACTTACGTCCTTATTTTACTTGAAAAAAAGCTTTGCTCAAAGTTGTAAAATAGTGATGAACGCATCAGTTGTATTGTAAAACATTGTAAATCAGTGTAAATGAATGAAAACTATAAAGTGGATGTAGGCCCGATTCTTGGCCGAACCACTATAAATCTTGTGTTCTTTACTATTTCATAATGCCCGTTTCATTTCAATAAGTAAATACTTTAAATGTATCGCTAAAATGTCGATTCAAAATTGCAGGACATTAAAACAAGGCTCGTTCGTTACAAAGCCAAGCGACCTCTATAAATCACCTATTACGCAAATACCAAGCGACAAAAAATTCTAAATTCAAATCCTATACAAGAAGAACTTCACATAAAAAGTTGGCAACTCCACTGTGGCAAGCCTTCGTTAACTGGTTGTGATTGTCGATATGAACAGACATCCAACTAGGTAACTCGCGTTTGTCCCGTGAAGTTATTCAACAGTGAAGTCCACTTCTTCGGATAAGGCAATTTACTTGCAAAAGGAAAGAAGATGCGCTTGAAAATGATAATAAAAGATCGATAATGAGCAGATGATGAGAGAACATGGCCAAGCAAACGCAGAAGCAGCCAAAAGGAAGTATGCCTCTCAATAAAAGGGCCGGTAGAACCACCGAAGGGATACCTTCCCAAGCAGAAGGAACATGGCCCTTGCTAACTGATCGTGATGCATCCGATCAGGCAGCTTGTGTCCGTCCCGTGGATCTACTCGCCCCTGAGACGCAACCTTCCTGGCACACTAACCAATCGACGCTCCTTCCCAAAGGACAACAATGCCCTCTAACGAGGCACGCCAAAAATTGAAAGTACTTCTCTCAATCAAAAAAGATTGGTGGAACCACCGGAGGGGCACCTTCCCAAGCTGAAGGAACATGGCCCTTGATAATTGATTGCGATCGCTTGTGCAAACAAACATCCAATCAAGCAACTTGCGTCCGCCCCGTGGATCCATTCAACCATGAGAAAGTAACTTCCAGGCAATCAAAAAGCCCTCTTCGGAGGCACAAGCCCTCTTCGGAGGCACCTGCCCTCTTCGGAGGAAAAAGCCCTCTCCCGAGGCACCACAAGCCCTCTTCGGAGGCACAAGCCCTCTTCGGAGGAACAAGCCCTTTTCGGAGGCACAAGACCTCTCCGGAGGCACAATTCTTTAAGAGGAGCCCTCTCCGGAGGCATGTCCCAAAATAGAATACTCAAATAAAAAGCCTTCTCCGGAAGCACAGTTAACCTCTCAAAGGAAGGTTAACTTGTTCATCTCAAAAAAGTTCCTTCTAAAAAAGTTGAAATGCTACAAAAAGACCCCTTCGGGGGCACACTTCACCTTGCTTGAAGTACCAAACATGTTTTTCAGAAAGTTCATTTCACTGCATAGGGAAATCTACTTTCTTTTTTGACAAATGAAAGTGATCATCCCCGAAAGTTGAAGTGTTCTTCAGAAAGAAAGAGGAAGTAAAAATTTCTCCAAAAAAAAAACGAGATATGATCTATTAAAAGCAGAATAATTCTTCCCTTAAAAGTGGAATAGTTATTCTCTGAAATAAGATTATCAGTCTTGTGAAAGTTAGAAATGTTGCAATGCACTTGTGGTATGGGGGAAACACTATACAATTCAATTACATTAATAAAAGGAATATGCAAGCAACATACCGCAAGTTCATTGCAATATCATGAAAAATAGATGTGGAATAAATGCATTCTCAAGCACAGACCAGAAAGTTTGTACAAGCAAGAAGAATTGTTTATTCTACACTAAAATGAGAAACAAATTCATTCTCACATACACAAGAACTTGTACAAGTAAAATAGCTATTTTATTCAATACTATGAAAACTTTTTACACTGTACAGATCACAAAAAAGAAGCGGGGACCGGTACCCGCACAATCTCCGGTCAATACATGCAAAAAGCAAAAATAAGAAGTAGAAGATCCAGCTTGCTATTCCTTCTTCCCGCCACCTTTGGAGCCTTTACTCGACCTAATGATTAGTTTCTGAAGTCGTTGTGAACGGTTCGGGGCAGAAGGAGAAAGAGGCACGGCTGGATCAACTTCTGCTTCCTCTCCAGCGGAAATATTCTTCTTCTTCCTTATGGCACGCTTCCCCTTCCTCTTCGAAGAAGATTCACTCCCTGGAGTAGTAAGCAATGTCGAAAGCTTCGTGTCATCATCTAGAGACCGCTCCGGGGTCTTCTCGATGTCATCAATATCCTCCGCCTTCTGCTCCTGCGAAGCGGCCGGATCATCCAGGCCTTGAAGAGCTTCAATTTTCTATGCCTGTGATCCCGGTTGGGAAGCAGAAGGAGGAGTAATTTGCGAAGATGGAGGAACGGCAATTAAAGGAGTGGAAGTTTGTGCAGTATTCGGTACCTCCGCTGTAGAAGAAAAGAAGTTAAAATCGGTATCCTCCGAGAAAAGAGAAGGTATCGGTTCACCAAAGTTTAAGTAATAAGTAAGAAGGTCATCAAACTCGTTTAAATCAAATAAATGATTCACTAAACTCGGGTCGATGCCAAAATTACCTAGAGAAGTCAGTTTTGACAAGACAATTTCAAATTTATCAGCCTCAGTGTCTTCTTGGCTTTGCTCTCCGATTTGAGTAAGGGGAGACTTGGTTGTGACAAGCTTAGCCTCGACGCTTTTTGTGGGAGAAGAAAAGTGAGAGCTGGAACCAACGATATCGACGTCGGTCGAAGTTGAAGTGTGGACAGGGGCAGTTAAAGATATTTTCTTCTCTGGATGTTCTTCCGCCACTATTCCAGCTCTAGCTTCAGCAAGTTGCTTTTTTCCCTTGGCAAGAGCAGCACGAGCTTCTTCGTCAAGATAGCGTGCCTCAAGTTCCGCCTCATCATAGCCTGCCCCGCCAAGCATGTCAACTGCTGCTTCCCATACTTCAGCCAGGGTAACCTCATAGTCGGGACCCAGAAAAGAGAGGCTCCCGTGACCCAGAACACTGTGCAGATAAAAGTTAAATAAGGTGGAGCTGATGTTAGCTTTTGTTGTTTCATGCGATTGCTCGGCCGCCTCTTTTTCGGCGACAGCTGCAGCTCGACCAGCAACAGCCTCATCACGCTCTTTCTCAGCATTAGCAAGTTGGGACTTTAGCAATTCAATCTCCACGTTCTGGGAGTTAACTATTTCCCGCAACTGAGTGTTACTTTTGCGGTATTCTTCAACAACGAACTGCTCAGCAGAAAATTTCATCTCAGCATCCCTCTGAGCAGCGTGCGCGTCCCGCACTTGTTTCTGAAACACCTCTTTTTTTTGAGATTGTGAAGCAGAAGAAGCGGCGAGATCTTCCTTGAGTTTTTTAACCTCGGACTCAAGTCTCGCATTATCATCAGCAATGCTCGTCATCTCGGCATCATGCTGTTTGCAAATTTTATCCCACTCGGATTTATCATTCTCCATGGTTAGCATGGCCTCAAGATTTGCACGGTTGACTCTTTGCAGCTCATCGACAAGCTTTTGCCATCCGGACACCCTTTCAATGTTAAGTTTGACGGCCTCAAGGCTACGCAGCATATCCGATTTATCGATCGGAACCAAATCAAGGTCAAAACGCACCCCTTTTAAGCACCAATTCGGAAATCGGCTTTGAAGAATAGGAGGGGCGTCTTTGACCTGATACTGAGGTCTGCTGATGATTGCCTAGATGTCAGATTTCTTTAAAGCAGGAGAGCTGGATGGAATATTAGGAGAGATGGGAGCATCAGTCTTCTCAGAAATTGCAGACGCATCACTTGGCTTGGATCGCTTGCTCGGTTCGTCAGCGATATGAGTCTTCCCCTTGTCATCATAAGACTTTCGCTTATGGGAATCGTCACTTCTGTGAGATGAATCATATCGCTCAGCGTCTTTCTGCCACTGCTCGTAATCCCGCCTTTCTTGAGCCTTCCTTCGAGCCCTCTCCTCATCTGTCTCTCTCTGGTCACCAAGGTATTTCCTAAAGTCATAAGATCCACGGCCTCCATGGCGCTGAAATGAGTCATAGTACGAGCCAGTTCGCCCCAATGTAGAACCTGAAATTGAAGAAAAGACAAGCCTTAGAAATCTTCAAATTAAGGAGGCTAAGTGCATATAAGTGCTAAGCATCCTAAGTGTGTGTGATGTGCGAACTACGCACGTCAAACTACAAACCACTCTTTGGTTAGGGAGTGATAGCAGATTGAGAAACGGGAGTTGATTCTTGAGCCGACAAAGTTTGCTGCAGAGTAGATGTTGCTTCTGTTACAGGAGAAGTGACTTTAGTTATGTCATCTTTAAAGAGCTCTCGAGAAGTTATCATTATATCACTTAAGCCATCGAAGGTGTCATCACCATGGTACCCAACAGAGCTTTCCTTTTCAGCCTCCACATCGGCTGACTTTTCAGAGATTCGAGGATTTTCTTCCTCTTCGATAATTGGGGCAAGTGCCAGTTTGCTGGACGGGCCTGCAACATCGGTAAGTGTGGGACATTTTACCAGTGAAGTTTCAGTGGCAGTTTCCTTCGGTGTGGGGTCTTCAACAGAAAGTGGGGCATTTGCTGTCTTCGAAGGAGAGTTGGGAACTTCGTGAGGCTGAGTAGAGCGAGAAGAATGAAGAAGTCCGAACTGATGAAGAAATTCGTCTTTCAACAAAAATTTTGCGTCCCGCTCTTCAATCGGTATAGCCATAAGCCTCTCCAGAGTTTGCTTGTTGCTAAGATTCCTAGAAGGAGGGGGAAGCGCTGAAATGAGAAAGCAAAGTTAACACTTGATGATTCATACTTCACAAAAACTCAAAAAATAGAAGAAGTAAAGATAGATAATCTTACTTCCTTCCCTCCACACAGCGTAGAATCCCGGGGGACATCGAACATTAAAGAATTGAGTCAAGAACCCATGAGCACTATCGGGAAGGCCAACAATCAATTTACGGTTTCTGGCACTTCTCACGACAGTAATAGAAGGATGATCTTTGGTTTTGGTGAAAGAGCACAAGTAGCATATCTCGTCGAAATTCGGAAGTCGCTCGAGAGTTCTCCCAAATAGCACACATAGCCCCATTAAAATGGCGTAGCTATTGGGATGTAGCTGAAATGGGGAAATGGCCAGTTGTTGGAGAAGATGCTGGATAAAGTTATTGAAAGGTGGAACGGCTCCACTAAGGCACATCTGTCGATTCACTCCTACAAAGCCAGGAGGCGCTACATCAGTAGTGCTATTCTTCTCAGGGAGGATGGCATCAGCTTCAGCAATGCTAAACTGAGTGCACAATTGCCGAAAAACCCTGTACGATAGAGTGGTAGAAGCTCTTTCTGGGGGATTGACTAAAGGAGCTGGAATAGGAGTGGACTCTCCAGTCTAGACTGTTACATCTCCTTGTTGAGAAGTCATTCTACACAAGCAACTGGATATTCAAATATGAAGGTGCACGTTTCCTAAATAGTGTGAAGTGTTGTGCAAAACTAGTAAAGATAACAAGTAAATACAACTGGAATTAAGATAGTCGGTAATTGATCGATTATCGAATTTCAGGGCTTGTTAATTTAAAGTTCAGGTACAGTATTAAGTGTAAACCGGTCATTTTTCAGTTGACTGTTTTAATGTTGCTTTAATACTTTGCTTGAATCTGTTGATTTAGAGCACTTCGTTCACCCAATCTATTTATGTCAATTATCTGTTATTAGCTAATCTGTCATTTGATGTGGGCAGTCAGTGATAGTATATTCGTCCCAATTTTCTGTAAATGTGGTATTAAACAGGTTGATTAATTTGCAAGTTAGAATGATCTGTGAAAAGATGCAGCAATTCAAAGTTCAGCAGTTCAAAGTTCATGCAAAACACAAGTCTTGAGTCACTAGCGACTTATATGTTAACTCGTCCACGGCTTAAGGACTTTAAGGAAAGACAGAACAGGTCATTTCGATTTTAGGTCGTTGATGCCTTGAGTCGGCAGTACTTCAAGTCGTTAAGTCGTGTAAAAGAAGAAAGAGACTTCAGGTTAAAGCGAGGCAATTTCCCCAAGTCCTAAGTCGTCCACGACTCAAGGCTTATGTCGTGAAAGGCTTAAGTCGTACAAGGCTTATGTCGTGATAGGCTTAAGTCGTACAAGGTTTATATCGAATGAGGCTTATGTCGTAGGTCGCAAGACGCTACTAAACCGTGACCATGCTAACATCTCACTCAATTGGACCCATTGACTTTTCTCCTAACCCGTTATCCTCCAAACCCGATAACCTCTCAATCAACTATGATCCTTATCCTCATTCCACCACACCATTGAATCACCCAAAAGCCAATTTCAGATCGCCAAAGCCTCGTCAACCTAATCAATTGAAAAACCTGAAATACAGTGATCCCTCATCTCCATCGCCCCATTCATCTAAAGCTAAAGTCGAGCAGAATCAGGTTCACGAACTGACAAAGCGGTGGAATTCGCAACAAAAACATTGCACGAGAGGATGGATTAAGTACAAGGAGGGGAATTCGCGAATTAATGATGATTAAGGATCGAGAAGGAAGCAGGAACACTTACGCAACGAAGAATCGAGGGTCGAATTGGTTGATTGTTAGAAAGGGAAAAAATTGCCTTGAGAAAGCTCGGAGGAATATTAATAGCAGATACGACTCAAGACATAGGCAATGAATAGAAGGAACGACTCAAGCTTTTTATACCTCGGGGCAGTGGAACACGAAAAGGCACACACGAGTTAAGATAAGTCGAAGCACACGACCTACGACTTAGGCATGTACTTCGAGGGGCAAATGTTAACCCTTAATTTTCTTCGACTCAAGAAGTATACGGCTCAGTAAGTGTACGACTTAAGAGCTTCACGACCTACGACTCATGGCCCAGACGACTTAACGAGTTAACACTATCAACGACCTACGAGTTAAGAAGTGAACGACTTAAGTTATGTCACGACCTAACGAGTTTAAAAGCTAGCGACCTACGACTAAGTGGTCTTAACTGTCTACGACTTAAGAGGATCTGCGACTTAACTACTTAGAGGACTTACGACTTAGTGACTTAAAAGAGCTAACGACCTAACTGCTGAAGGGACCTACGAGTTAGCAGGCCTACGACTTAAGGGGGTCTCCGACTTAACAGTTTACGAGTTAAGGAAAATCTACGACTTAAGGAAACTCCGACCTAACTACTGTAATGAGTTACCAACCAAGACGACTTACGACTTAAGGAACTCAAGACTTAGCTTAAGTCGTCCACGACCTAAAAGCTATCAGGTTAAAGTCCAGTGCCTGCGCCTATACCACTTTTATCTGATAAGTTGGCCACGACTTATGATTTATTATAAGTCGACCACGATCTAAGACTTAACTCCTACCAAGCCACGAACTGAATTCAGTAAGTCGCCCATGAGTTACCTTAAGTCAACCACGAATCACGACTTATCTTAAGTCGGCCACGACTCATGACTTGGCAGAAACTTCTGTTCAGAATTTGACTCCTATAAATAGACCACCACTTCCAACATGAAGAGGACTTTTGGCCATTCATTTCTTCAAGCGTCGTTACTCTGCCGAAAGCGTCGTTACTCTGCCGAGCTCTCAACTCATTCCACAGTTGAAGATCTCCAGATATTCGAGACACTACAACAAGATTCGAGAGGAATTTCCTACATCCAACACGGATTCATCAAGTTTCATCATCGAAGTTTGAGCTAGTAGTCGAGATTGTCTTTGTGATCGAATTGTATTGTTTTGATAAGTGCATTGTATCGTCTTGTAATCATATTCAGTAATAAAGAGATTCAAAGTGGACGTAGGCTCGATCTCAAGCCGAACCACTATAAACTGCTGTCGTTTACTGCTTTTTCACTATTTTACTGCTTAAATTCTGTTCCCGTCACACTGGTGGTGCTTTCACAACTCTACCACACACACCGGGTGTTAGCGTTCACTTTTTAGCGTTAACAGTTAGTAATACTCTAGGATGAGTAACTCATTAGAGATAGGGTAAGTGACACCCTAGAATGAGTTTAGAGTATTATATATAAGTGCATATTTTTTAATGTTATATAAAAAATGATTTTTATTTAAAAAATTTGTAAATTAAATAATTTTACCTAGGATTATATTTTAATATGAAGGAATATCTTTCAAAAGATATAGTTATTTATATAATGTTTGGTTGTTAAGGGAATGATAATATTCCATTATTATCGTTAATTAATTGGTTGTTTGATTTAAAAGTTTAAATAAAAACACCTCGTGAATTTAGTTTCATAATCTAACTATGTTTTGTTCGATAAATAATAATATTGGTTTAAGGTTAAAGGAATTCATTTAAGATAAATGATTTTATGAATGTATTTTAGAAAAATGTGTTTTATAAAAATAAAGTGATTTTATAAATTGGGTTTATAAATTTTTTTTAGAATTTAAATCTCAGTTTTTTTGAAAAGAATTTTATGATTAACTAGTTCAAGTGGCTCGAATGTAACTAAAAGGGCAGAATAAGTGTTCGGATGGTAAATGCTTCTCTTAAGTATTCCCCAATAATTTCTAAAGTTAAAAAAATAACATGAATCATTAATTGATAAATTAATTAGTGATTGTTAATTTTTTTATCAAGATGTTTGCATTTAATATTGGCTAAATGGAGTATATTATAATATAAGGAGTTTCTTATAAATGAAAGAAATATAATGATATTTTGAAATAATAAAATGGGTATTTGAATTCTTAAGAAAGTTGATTTAAAATAAAGTTATTTTGAAAAAGGAGTGTTTTAACAAATAAGTGTCTCGATAGATGAGATTTTGATAATTTAAACTTAGTAGAAGATTTTAGTAAAGCTCGTTTTATTAAAAGCTATGTTTTTGTGAAAAGCTATGTTCTTGTAAAACTTTTAAAAAGAGATTTATATAAGTAGAATAACTTTTCAAGATATTTTCTAAACAAGGGTTAAAGATATTTGGGATATACGAAAAGGATTAAAACATTTGGATGGGATTTTATGAAATGTTTTCATAAATAATTATAAAAAAGGGCTTAAGCAGAAGAAGACATGGATTTCGACATCATTTTCATAAATAAATGTTTTCAGGAAAGTGAGGAAGATATAAACTATAACATTGTTGTTATAGTAAGTGATTTCTGAAAAGAGATATTTTGTATAGTATACCGGATTTATGCATATCCTATATTTGGTGTTAAAGTTCGAGGTGGGAACTTATATCTATTTTTAAGTTAAGAATGTCGTTCATTCAAGGTCTGAGAGGTAATGATACCCCAACTTGATCGGGTTCATTGTTAACTAATAAATGGTTTAGGCTCGACATCGAAAATTAATATTAAGTATAATTAATCAGATCCCTATACTAGTGCTTTTGAGTTGTCGTAAAGATGTTTTACGCAACCTTCATTTTGGTCCAATAAAGTGTGTTTTTGAAAATATGAAGCTTTCCTCAACGATTTTTACGGATTTAAGTATATAAAGGTATTTTCTAAGTGTTGAAATTGAAAGGGTTTTTTTTGGAAAGAAGATAGAAATTTTTGGTGAATAATTTTTTTTAAAGCAATTATACATAAAGAAGCATCTTTATAAATATGTTTGAATAAAAAATTTCTAAAATGTTTGCATAAAATTTTAGAAAGGTTAATAAGCACGTATGAGGTACAAAGGTCATTTCATTGTACGATTTTGATCTAAGATTCGAGTACATGACTTTGATGTGTTTATACTGGTCCGAAAAAAGATATGAAAAGTCTTCGTAGCTCAAGCAGCAACTCAAAGCAGGAAATCTACAACCTGAAATAACTCGGGTCTGACCCGAGTATTACATTCAAAAGAAAATAATACACGGGTCAGTCTAATTCAAACTTAGTTATTAATGCACAGAAGCAATAATAATCAATATCAAATAGACGACAGTCATAGAAATCTCGTATATCCGACTCCTCGATAAGAGAATCGGATAGCGGCAGATATAACACTAAACAGTGTTAAACAACAAATCAGCAAATCCAAATCACCAACAAAGATAGATAAAAAGATTACCAATGCAAAAAATTTAGAAAACAACAGAATTGCCTAAACAGCAATTTAACAACAAAATCCAATTATTAAGTAAATAATTAGAAAATCTCAAAACGGTTAAATCAAACCAAACTCTGTGTGGCTGAAGTACACGCACGCGTGCACTGCCTCGCCACTACAGTACGTGAAATCATCACAACGGTGAATACTAACAGCAATCAAAACTGCAGAGATCAAAGTAAAACCCAAGCCAACAAAACAGCGTAAACAACACAAATCTAATTATCGATACGATAATTAGAAAACATATAATCTAATTAACTAAAAGATAATTAGATATCAACAAAATCATCAGCTTAAACCAAAGCAGAATACAACTCAAAATATTGAATTGAACCAACGAAACAATTCAACAATCAAAATATCAATTAAGTCTGTCAATTCTGCTAGGGATGCAGTACACGCACGCGTGTACTGCCTCGCCACTACAATAATGCATGTGAACACCTGAAGATTACACTGCAACAGGTCAGGAAACAAATGTATGCAACATCAACAAGTGATGTACACATGAATGCAACTACCCTCGAATACTACTGAACAACCCAAATCAATACCAAACAAGATCAGAGGCAACAAGTGAAACAAGTTCAACATGTCACAAAGCAAAGCACAGTGTAATAGCAAACTGCTGCACTACCCCAGGCAAGAGTAGTAAAAATACAAGTACACATCGGAATGAATGCACCCGTGATGCATCAAAGTGCACCAATCACACTTGAGTACATATACTCAAAGCAATAAAACCAAATCAAGCTGTATGTAAACAGTTCAATATCAAAGAAACAACCGAAGTCAAGTGCTACAAGTTACTGCATATCAATATGCAAACCAAAGTTGCAGTAGAACAACAAAAAGGCTCCAGTCAACATATATAATCCAAAATACAACAAAAATGGAACTGCGGCCACAACATAAATACTGGGCAGAACTACACAAAACTCAGATGCAAACACAAAACTCGAAATGATCTGAGCATAAGCAAGAAGGCTCAAAGCTATGCAGTGGAACTAAAAGAACAAAACGAAACAAAGAAGGCACATGGATGTGCAGACCAAAAGATGCAACTTCAACAGTGTATCAATGGTGAACTGCACATAACAAGTTTAGCGACAACATGAAAATATCATGAAGGAGCTCAAAGGCAACAAACCCAACAGTACTCAAACAGCATGTTCTACAAGTTTCAAATCAAGTGAAGTCACAATGGAACTGCACTGGACAAGTGTAGACAAATAAACACAGTGCTACCAGAAACCAAACTACAGCATGGAAAAAATGTTTTAGTGATGCATGGGAACCAAGACAACTACAACACAAATGGCTCTAACAATATATGGAACAGGATGATCGAACTCAATGCTCATGACAACGCAGACCTGAGTATACTGCAGTTTAGTAAACATATATGCAAGCAAAGATTACAGGTACAACAATCTCAATAATAAAATAGCCATGTTCGAAACCCAATACAGGGAACTACGTGATGAATAGGTATGCAGGTGAATGCAACATGGGCCAGTAACTAATGTATAAGTATCACAATCAAGAACAAGGTGCAGTGCCGAAGCAAAAAGGCATAATGTATTGCTTCTTCAAAAAGGCAAAATATATTGCTTCTTCAAACAAAATACTGGACAGTGCAAACACATGAATGTAAATTGCAACTACAACAGACAGTGCCAAAGAAAAATCCAAACCAAGTTCAAATATACAACATCGACAAAATCAAAGTAAACTCAAGATACATCTATCAAATGAGTCAAGCCAGAAATTCATATTTGAAACTGTATATTTTCAAAGTCCCCAAATTTTCAAGATTCAATGCTTATACGTAAAGCATATATGCAGCAGACAAAATATCAAATGTAACAGTAGCAACTAAAGTCGCAAGTATAAAAACATGGTACACAATTTCGAACAAAGACAGATATGTCTTAAAAGTCATCACATAAACACTGTTAAGTTAAATTCTCATCTAAAATATTTTCAAAATCAGGTTTATAGATTTCAATCCCAAGTCAGAAATCATCCCAAGTATTAAAACAAATCATACAACCGAGATAATAAATTGATGAAGTCAAATGATCATATGCGAACGAATATATAGGAATTCAATTCTTATATAAATAGTAACAACATCGATAACTACAAATAATCAAATATCAGAGAATCAAACAGTGATAGCAAGTTCGAGCGAAATAAAATCAAGCAAACAAATCATACGATTTGATAAAGTCAGAGATCAATCTCAACATCTAAATGAATATCAACTACTAGAGCAAAATCAACTGCCGAATTCAACAAAATATCAGAGAGTTCAAAGCCGAGGAAAGTCACAAAATCATTACGCTTTGAATTAGATGTGAGCGAAATAATCACTCACCTTGATGACGAACTCATTCACGTGGAGGCGTTCGACAATTTGAAGCAGCCGAGAATCCAGCCGAAGACAAACAAAAATCTACTACAAGCGGCGCTTCACATTAATAACCCTTATTTGAAGAAAAAGGGGAACGAAGCCCTAATTTTTGATCGAACGAAGAAAGAACGGAGCCGCCATTTTCCATTCTCTTTCGTTTGTTTTTAGGGTTTAAAAAAAAGGAGAAAATGAATTGGGGGAACGGGTTGCCTTAACTAGTTATCACGGCAAAACAATAAATCATGGGACAGATTAAATTTCAAAAGCCCACCAACATTTAACAAATTATAAAAGAATTTCAATCGATTCAAAACTGCTATTGCAATTAACACCCGATTTAATCGTCATTTTGACGATAAATACTTGTTGTAAAACTCCGGGTTGTTACAAATAGGATGATACCATCCAATTTATTTTAAAACATCCATCCATTTTCAATTTCCAAATCTCAAACCCATTTTGAGATCACACAAACTCCCAATTCAAATTAACCATTTAACTCCCCAAGTTAAATTCCAATTTCATCTCGAAATTTCCAATTCAGGTTGCATGTTAAATTATTTAACTCTACCAAAGTTAAATTCAATTTACTTAATCCAGCCAACCTTACCCAAATTTGAATTCCCATTTCAAATTTTAAACTTCACATTAATAATCTTATAAGTTCAAAAACTTATCACCTTGAATATCACATCTCATTCCAAATTTAAAACTCAACATTTAGAGTTTATTTCAACCCATTTTTGATATTATGTATATTCCTCATATATACATATTATTTTCTTTACACACCAAGTTATCCTTAAATTTTAAACCACCTATGGTTTTTTTTATTCAAAACAAATTTCTCTTAACATTTTGAAACAATTCAAATGTTTCTAGAGTTAGGTTTTAAAATTTCACAATTTAAAACCCACTTCTATTTAGAAGTTATACTCATCTTAAAAGGTTACTTCATTTGGCTTACTTATTAACAAATATATCATTATCAAACACAACAATCAATTACGATAATAATCAAGATTATCATATCTAGAAATCAATTCATTGTTATCTTATTCTGAAACTTTTCCCTAAATTCAAGATTAAATTTCAGTTTGAATCCATTTCAAACTTACCTTTATTTAATTTCAATTTGGTTGTATTCCTATTACCTCTTAGTTTAATTCCAATAGTTTTACAACCAATTTCCTTAACATTTATTGGTAAGAAATATTGCTTTATATATATATCAAAATATATACTTAAAGTCATTTAAAATCTTTATATAAGAAAATAACAAGTACGCTCTCATATATACATATACACTCAACTCATTCTAGGGTACTATTGACCCTATCCTTATGAGTACACCCACCAGAGCCAAGGTTCTCGCTTAACCTTTCAGCTCTGATACCAAGTGTAACGACCCGGAATTTTCGATCCCGAAAATACCAGATAGTTATAAAGAGGAAGAGATAAAAGAAGAAGAAACAGAATTACAACACAGATTCCCACATTCGCAGCGGATCAAAATATAATATCAAATAAAATTTTATATAAGAATACTATATCTGTCAATTTTATTTAAATACATCAGAGTTATACATATACACAATCACTAGATATATACAAATCAACATATCCCAGATAAACAGAAATATATCACAGTGGAAACACTCCATACGTTCCTGCCATCCAACTCGTCTCCTGAGCTCTCGAACGTCCTTACCTGAAAAATCTGTAATACTCGGTCTGACCCGAGCATTACACCAAAGTAACACCCGGGTCAGGTTGGAAACCAGCGTGAGTAAACCGATCTAATCATGGAATACAACAACATAAAACTTACATAAAACCCAGGGTAACTCGTGTCAATTTACATTCACAAGCTTAGTATAGACAACACTTATTTCACACATCAATCTCTAAGTACAAAAACTTAGTTTAAATGATCCAATTCACTTAAATCATTCCATTCCAGTCAATTGATTTCACAAATCAATCTATAAAGAATCAAAGTGGTTTCGGGTATTTACTGATACCCGACCCCGGTCTCTTCGAGTCCCATGTCATCTTAACCCAAGTTATTCAAATGAAATACAATTCAAACTTAAAACTTAGGATGCCACTTATACAACAATTCATCTAGATAGATAACCACATTATCACTGTTCAACCCAATCATATTACAAAACATTTCATATCAGAAATATCAACCAATTCAAGGCATTTAACATCATTCAATCATTCATAAGCAAGATTAATTAGTCACACCATTCCAATTAATTTAAATAAATTAAATTGAATTAATTCCTTTAATCGATTACCCTAAGTAATCAATTCTTAATTACTTCTTTTAAATAATTATCATAAGTAAATCACATTTAGTAATTACCCATTAATTACTCTTCTTAATTAATGTCATTAAGTAATTACTTTCATTATTATCACTAATTAATTTCATTAAGTAATTAACCTTTAATAAATTAATCATCTTTTAAATTAATTACCATAATTAATTAATCACATCAATAAATCAATCCTTTAAATTGATTTCACAAATTAATTACCCTTTATTAATTATCTTAGTAATTAAATTAATTAATTAATTCCTTAACTGATTACATTAATCACTTTAACCCTCTCTAATACATTAAATAATTAATACTTTATTAAATTTCACAATTTAGTTCACCTTTAAAAACATATAGGATTTAACCTATTATATAATTACCTAATTACTACAATTTGAAAACATTTAAAACTTTGGAAACTCATTTTAAACTTGCTAATACTTTGTTTAAAAACTTGGTTTACATTTTTCTTTGAACTTACACATTTTGATAAGATTTTAATACCTGATCACAACAACACACACAAACCCGGGCCAACCCATAAAATACCCGAGACTACCCCATGAAATCTCGCGTATACTTTTACTTCGAGTCGCACTACGCTTAGCACGAACATGACACCGAGTCTCCCATCATCTTCCCAAACTCAAAACCACAACCAAGCCCAGACTTACCCAAACGTGCACGTGCACGTGCACCATCCCTCTGACCACCTCCGATCATCGCCGAAGCCTTCAGCAAGTCGTCGCCACCTACCTCAGTCCTCACGATCCTCCAGAACAACGAAAATGATGGCCAATCAAAAACGATCTAAATGAACGAGCCTGGAACCAAAACTTCGACCAACAAACCCCTCGCCGACGACGAATGGACCACCAGCCAATCAAAAACGATCTAAACGAACGAGCCTGGAACCAAAACTTCGACCAACAAACCCCTCGCCGACGACGAATGGACCACCAGAACCCTCGTCGACGATGAATGGACCACCAGAACCCTCGTCCTTTCGACCACAACAGCGCCATGACCCCAACAACAATTTCCTCACTTCGCGATCTCCTCCGATCCCCCATAGACGTTGTCAAAGCCTCGCAAACAACGATGAACCAAACACAACACCAAACCCTATCTTGCCACCGATAGGCCACCTCGATCGCCAGAAAAATCCTCTAACATTTTTCCTGGGTCCATCCACCTACCAGCATCCTTCAACCCCAAGCTCGACGCCGTCCATCACGCCAATCGCCGTGAATTCGCGAAAAACCCAGATTCACTCAACTTTGATCATCTCAGTAAATACTTGACTAAAAATTATGATGTTTATGCCTAAATTCATCATTTACAATTTAGAATCATATAATAGATTCAATTCAAGAATTCTGATCAATTGATTTTTGACTTAAAATTAAACAGACCTGACATTTTCTATTTTTTTTGAAACAAAACTCCATATAATTATTTGAAACTATTTTTAAAATTTGGCTTATATACTTACAATCATTTTCTATTTTCAAATCCTAGCCTACAATCAAATACATGAGAAGATATAAATTCTTTTCTATAAAATTTGAAGCCTGGATATGAACAGAGAACAAATATCCATACACACAGACTTGGTACAGGCATTTCCTTCATACACACAAACATTCACATGTTTAAACATAGGCAAACAATATTCTACAAAAATTCATCACAAACATTTAAGCATGTACACAGATTTTAAAACTGTTTTTATGAATAGATGTTTACTCACCTGTTAATGATGAGCAGAGCAGTTTTGAAGCAGTTAAAACTTTGAAATTTTGAATAGCTTGATTCTTCTTTGATCCTCTTGTTTAGTTGAATGGTTGTAGTTTGTAAAATTGTGATGCTTACTTTCTGGTTTGCTCAGTTGTAAACGAACTGGAAATAAAAGAATGTACACATATAGAGAGGGAAGGTGTTTATAGGGGAGGTATCTACTGTACAACATTTTCTCTTGGTCAGAGATATTTTTTTTATTTTTTATTTTTATTCTGTTCGAATGCAAAATGAAACAAAGGCATAGCTTACTTATAAAAGAAGAAGTAGCTGTAGCTTCCAGTATACAGTAAGCTTCCACTTTATTTAATTCTCTTTTTTTTCTCTGACCAGACAAACATTTGTGAACACTGAAATGATTTTGGACAAATTCGAAATGACCTAATGTTGTGCTAGCATTAAATGCAAATGTCCTTCATGTTTACATCCTTATCCCATTTTATCTATGTTCATAGATTTTTTCTTTCCTTGCCTTACATATCTACTTCACAGGCAACATATATTCTTTTGCCTAGTTTTGTTTTTATACTTTATGTGCTCAATATAAAAATTGTTTTAATTACTTGTATTGGTTTAACTCATGTTGCATATGCACAAATAATTACTACACTTTTATTTCTTTTTTCTTTCTTTCACATAAACGTTTTAAATTTAAGTTATCGATATTTAATCTATATTCTTGTATACATTTACTTATTTATACTTATATTTAGTATTGATAAGATTGATTTTATTCCAAGCATTATTACTAGATTACATCCATATTTATTTATTTCAAATGTTAATAAAGTAGATCTTTATTTTAATTTAATGTGAATAAGATAGATTTTAATTTAAATATTTTTTTTGGAAGACTTCATTTTAAATTTCAAATCATAATTTTCTTCACAATACATATATATAAATAAATGGTAAATGTCCAAAAGTCTTATTCATTTTCAAAATGATAAGTTTGTATTTTATTTTAAAAAAATATTACCAAAATTCCGGGTCGTCACATATTTAGATTAATATTTTCTTCATTTTAAAATTGTTACATATTTAAAAATCCTCCTTTTGAATTAAAATTCAAATAATCTAAAAATACTTTGAAGATTTTCAGTGGTGATATTTTAAAAATATCATACATAAGAAATTCAAAAATCAAAATTTTAAATCAATTTTTCTGATCATTGCTTATTTACTAAAACATTGTGTTTATTATTATATTTTTCCATGCCTTATATTATTCTCAAAATATCATTTATTTTTCCAAAAATATATTATTCTTTTCAAACTATCGTGTCGAAATGCCTCATTCTAGTGTTTAGGAATACCTATCGATAACGTTGGCCAAACGCATCGACCAAAATTTCTTAAACACTTAACGGATATATTAACACATATACCATAAAAATTCTTTTCAACCGCCTTAGAAAA
Source organism: Allium fistulosum (assembly GCA_030737815.1). Classification (NCBI taxonomy): domain Eukaryota; kingdom Viridiplantae; phylum Streptophyta; class Magnoliopsida; order Asparagales; family Amaryllidaceae; genus Allium; species Allium fistulosum. The sequence continues at coordinate 727,530,652 of CM060902.1, read as the reverse complement.
TAATATTCATACTTACTCTATATCATCTGCTTTATTACATAAAATTATTAACTTATGATGTTACATATTTATACACATTCATCATCAACCATTTTACATTCAAAATGGTATATCACATCATATTCAATTATTCACAATAGTAAGAAACCATTCAAATATTATTATATATTCTTTTATTCATTAAGTATATTTTTCAGTTCCCAATTTAATTAGATACGTATTATTCATCATTCTATATTTTATAATTATTAATTGCTTAGACATTTTTTTTCCAGCGATTCTATTTTGGAGAAACCATTGACTTTTATTAATAATTGGGTTCATCCAAATTCAAATGGGTTTATAAATTATTTAAATTATAAACTTTTTTCAATTCCACCTTTCAAACTAAGCTTAAACAAAAACAAATATTAATGCAAATAACATATATTTCAATCGAACAAACAAACAATAGCCTTCAGCGGAAAGCTATTTTCCAGCTTCTACTACGCATTCTAATCACTAACAAATCAGGACACAATAATTTAATTCTAAGTCATCTACTTCTACTTATTTATAATATCAATTAAATCTCACGCTTTAAAGAAGTGAGTTCCAATATTTTCATAACAATAAGTTATATAGTATTATCAAAAGATTTTCCAAATGCGTTCCAATGATTATTCTCAATAATCATATATTCCTATTCCTAAATAGTTAATTAAATTACAAACAACTACACATCCAAGGGATGGGACTCTAGATCATCTAGGTTTAGATCTCGACTCTGTGCAATTTATATTCTATAATGTTTTGAATCCAGCTTTGATACCAAGCTATGAGGACCCCACCGCTATGCCCAGTTTAGCAAAGAACATTACAAGTAACGTCGTCTGCTAATCCAGAGAATACGGCCGGTTAAGGGCAATCGATTGTGATATATCTTTATACTAACACTGGCACGTCTTATTTACCGTTTTGATGATCTAAACTGAAATTTAGAGTTGTACAGTATTATTACAAAGTAATAAACACACTGATTAAAAATATTCTGAACAGTGTATAATATATATAAATCAGAATCAGAGTCACAGATCACAGCGGAATAATATATATCATTATACACATAATGGAATGTGAGTCTACAAAATATCAGTACTAGACCCACATAAATATATACATCATATCCAAAATCTTGTATCAGGTACAAAGTTATTGCTATATAATATAAATGACATAAATTCCTAACTGTCAATATATACAAATATGAAGTAAACTAAAACTATCAAAATAGTCTACTTCAATGCTAGCCCAAAATCCAAAGGTCAATGGGTCCATGTACCTGTAAAGTCCCAGCCTGATCCGAGTATTAAAATAATAAATGGGTCAAACTATATCTAAATAAAAGGTGAGATAAAATATTATAACTTTATGACTTAAAATAATAATCCATATAAAATATGCCAAACAAACAATTATAATAAGGCATATTAATTAAATTTACCACTTTATAAATCTATAAACGACAACTTTAAAATAAGTCATTCCCAAAATATGTCTGAAACCCAAAAATCCATAAAAGACATACCAAACAATTAATCACAAATCTCATCATTTTTGACTTAAGAATAACCAAATAAGTCTTAAATAAAATACGCCTAAAATAAATACTCAAATAACGCATATCTAACAAATCACCATTTCATAAATACATATCAAGTCTCAGTAGACTATCATCTCAAAATACGGTAATAACCAATTCAAAATTCCTCAGAGCCATAAAGGATACAAAATATCCATACTAAAAATGTCTAAAGAAATAATCATCAATAATGAAATAATAATTGTAGTCATCTATTAGTTTAATACAGTGACCCAAAATCTACCGAAAGAGACCCGCTACATAGAAAGGAAGCCTTCCAAAAGAGACTGTAGATTAGGGACACCACTCAAAGAAAAGAGCAGCCGTATACCTAATCTATCCTATGCAAATTTACCTTCTGAAAGAGGTAAACATTGTCTAATTGTAATAAACAAAATAAACTGATACATTGTAATATCTATAGACTACGATGCATGTAAAAATCTACCTTTCCAAAGAGACAACCGTATTTACACCACAATAGATCTTTCGAAAGAGATCTGCCTACCCAAATCTAAAAATGTATTGATTCTCAGATCGATGAAAAATGAGTTATCTTCTCTCGAGGATCTATCAGTCTGAAATCCGAACACCCAAAGATAATACAACTCTAAGTGTTAATTACTGTCACTCCAGTAACTACAAGAATTTAGTTAACTGTCCATACCAGAAAGTAAATTAAAGTATTTACTAAAAGCTAGTAATTTCCAATCAAACTCTATTTAATAAATTATAATAATAATCGAAAGAATTGTACAAAGTGTCCCATACCATCGGACAATTCAATCATTTATTAAAATTCTTTGTTTCATAGAAAATCACAAAATTCAAACGAAATTCAATTCAAGCTTGTTCATTTATATTTTTAAAAGAAAAGAGTTGAAAGATTTTTAATTTTAAAGAATGGAACTTCTTATCTAGAATTAGAAATCAAACTAGTACTTCTATAAACAATAACTTTCTTTATTTTAAAATCTATATAGATATATATAGTTACTTTTCTTTTAAAATTTATATAAATATATCATTTCATAAAGTTACATCAACTTTTAAATTTTACTTTTAATCCTTTTTAAAACAAAATCTTTATATACATAATAAAATATGTATTTTCTTTAAACTAATTCATCAGAAGAGTTTTAAATTTTAATAATCAATTGCTACAAATAATCAGGATGTAACATAGTCTAAATAAGCTCCACAATTAGCAAAAGAACAATTAAATAGTAAAAAAAATTACAACTAGGAACAGGGAAAAACTGTCCATTTTATTTATTTATTTTTTCTTTCACCGATCGACTTTTAGTGGTTCAGGCAAAATGTAAACCAATCTAGAGATGATATCGGGTCCTATAGACATCAATACATAAGCAAAACATATCCAGGTGCCTAGTGTTGCTGTGCAACAATTTTATCACAAAAATCCAACTACATATAATCAATTTTCCAAACAACTTGGTAATAAAATCAAACCATATTTAATTTAAAGCATCTCTATTCATAGATATAGAAATTGTGAGTGTTCAACTCACATTGACTGATTGCAACCCAAAGCTTCATTAAAACACTTCAACCTGCCTCTACTTTCGCTACACATAGTCGGAGCCTTCCAAATACGCCTTCACCATCCTCAGACCGTCTCCAACGGAGCCTTATCAAACCCGAGTTCGAGCCCAGGTCATCGCCATTTTCATGTTCGCGTGCCCTCCCCACGATCGCACGCCCTCTGTAACATCCCAGAATTTATTAATTTAAAAATTAGTAACTTATTTGAATTTTTTGTTAAAATAAACTATTATTAATATTGAATAAAAGAAAGGTATATGGGTATAAATAAATAATTGATAGTTTAAGTTTTAAATAAGTAATGAATGAATATAACAAAACAAGAATTTGTATTAAGCAATAAAATAAAAAATATGTACAAATTAAATGTTGTTAGTTAAAACTTTGAATAGAAATAAAATTTGGAATGTATGTTGTAACAAAATCGTATAGTTATGGAAAGACATAGGAATATATATAGGATTGTAAATAAAAATATAAACCAGGTAATAAGGCAAACAAAGAGGTAAAATTCTACAACATAAAAACAAACATTAGCTAACAAGGAAAAAAAAAATCTGCCAAACCAGACTTAGTACTTGCAAAAAGTAAAATAAAATTACATGTAAACAAAGGTGGGAACATAAGCATTTAATGCTTTCAAGCTCAGCACATAAAACCAGTCATTCGAAATGGAAAAAAATCATTTCAGCCTCTATATAAGAAAAAAATCTCTGAAATAATGTGTAAATAGTTTAAAAAGAGTACAGCTGAAAATCTTTCTTTAGTATTTTATTCAAAATCTTGTACCAGTGGATGTAACAAAGCCTGTATATTTTCTTTTATATACATCATTCCCATTCGTTCACTTGAAACCTGAGCAAAGAAAAAAAACATATAAACATCACTATATTTTCAAACTCAAGATCATTCAACAAAACAAAAATAGAGAAAGTTTAAAGGCAGATTATCTGCAAGGTTTCAAAACAAAAAGGGAGCTCTCTGTTTCAAAGAAAATTTCAAGTGAGTAAACAAGAATTTTAAAAGTTTTAAGTTTAATAAAATGACAGTTCAGGAGATTTATTTATGATATGGTGGTATATGCTTTGATCTTGTATATATATTTCTGTGATTGCTCTGTACTTCTCTGTAAACTATTACAGGTTGCATCTTTTGTTAAAAGCCCAAACTTTTCTCATCAAATCATTGTAAAACTTTCAGTTTCAATCAAACAAGATGTTCAAACTTCAAACAAGATTTTTTCAAAGCTGATTTAAAACACGTTAGTGGAATATTTCTACTGGAAACCCTGTTTACAGGTAATCAAGTAATAAAATGATAAATTCTTTTGTCATAAAAAGTTAATTCAAGTTTATAGTTTGAATGCTTTCTGAAATTCATGATTTTTAAAACTAAAATGAAGATTTTTAGTTGGGTATGTACAGAGCAGTTTGAGTTTGAACACAAAACATTTTTTCTCGAATTTCGGGCGATCAACCTAATTATAAATGTTGAAATTTTGATTGAAGCAAGTATACACATCATTGATTTTGAGAAAATTATCAGATAATTTTTCTATTGCATATATTGTTGGATCGAATCCATTTTAGGGTTTTATTTCCAGTTTTGGTTCATGTCAGTAACGTGGTGGGTACGACTCCTATACGTGATCGAGTGTCACGAATCTCTGGTGGAGGGTTGCTTGTCGTGTTGTATGGTGTGGACGAAATCTGGGCGACTCCGATGGTCGGCGTCTCGAGGTCGAGGCGATTTAGCAAAGCGATGGGTTCCAGTTTTTGAATGGGAGGGTTCGATTTTTATTCGAGGATAGTTGGGATGTTTTAGTGACTAGAGATGGTTGCTGGGTTGGAGGTTGACATGCCGGAATGTTCGCCGTTGGTCGAAGTCGCCTCCGGTGCCATGCACGTGCATGTGGAGGAGTGGGGTATCAGTTGTGATGAGTTGAGGAAGAAGGCTGGTAGCCCGGAGCACTGCTCGGGGAATTGGGAAAGAAACTTGAAGTCGAGCTCGAGTTGTTTTAACATGATGTCGGGTCAGTTTTAAAAACTTAAACAAAATTTATAAAAAATGTGTCACGGGTCGAATTGGCTTGAAACTCGAAGTAGGGAAGGGTTGTTCTCGGGGGTGACTCGGGGAAGATCTTGGGTCAGGCCTAAAAATAGTAAGAATTTAAGTTTTTGAAAATTTTGAAACATGAGTTAAAAATTTGTTTTTGAAATAATTATCTGAAATAAATAAAGTATTTTAAAGGCTTAAATTTTAAAAGTAAAATTGTTTAAGAAATTAACTTAAAATATTTGAAGAGTAAATCAAATATTTAAAATTTTAACTTAAAACAAAAAAATTCTTTATAATGATTAAATGATGATTTGAACAATTAAAATTGTAATTACTTTGTAATTAAAAGTTGATTAATTTAAAGAATAAATAAATTAATAAAGGTAATTAAGGTTTAATAAATTAACAATTAAAAATAAATAAATTAAGAAAATTAGTTAAAGAAAAATTAATTAGTCAAGTTAATTAAAATCTAATTAATTCATAGTTAAGAAAAATTAATTATTAAATTAAAATTTATGAAGACAATTATGTGGTTAATTCACTTTTAAATCATATTCACCTTAATAGAAAACGATTGACTATCATCAAATATTCTGTACTGGATTGATATTTCTATTGTGATACTGTGATTGTTTTGGTACTGAACTGTGATTTGTTATTTAATTCTGTATTGATGTGAAAACCCCTTTGCCCGTAAAACGGCATTTTTACTTCGATGCGATAGGGAGTCAGATTCCAGTTTGGTATCCGAAACCCACATCGAACCCTAAATATAAATCTTTGTGATTGTCATATCCACGTGTTTTAAAAATTTATCGATCACTATTCAGTTTAGTCGGGAAAGGACCTTTGTGTCATATAACCCATTCCGAATAGTGATACGTCGTAATGGATAGCATTTGAAGACCGGTGTTGAAGACCGGGTATTTATGAAAACGATAGGACGACCTATCGATTGTCTCTGCACTGAGTTGCTCCGGTATAGAGATTCCCTAAGTGATGGGAAGTTCGATCGGGATTGTGAATACCCGGATTGCAAGGACTTCTTCGGAAGTGCCTTCGGTTCTGTTCGATCCCGGAACAGACTTGTATGGTTGTATGTCCGACACTACACTTTGAGATATAAAGCTGATTTCTTTCAAATACATTTCTGTTTGGTGGCGGAGAATTTATTTTCTTAGCTTAACACCCTTCTTTGAGACGTACGAGCTCAGAGGTTATGTAGTTGAAGGTTATCAGTGATATACTCCCAATTTGGTAGTGTGGCATGCTGAGTGCTGCTGTGTGTTGCAGATCATTTGTTGATCGAAGCATGGCTTTCTTGTAAAGCGTAGCTTTGTGGACGAGACCTCATCGGACCTCACAACCCGGAAATGGTCAAAACAGGAAAGATGCGGCAAGGTTATGAGGGTCGCGCCCTTTAGGGTATGTCATTTCCTTCTGGAAAAAGGTGGTATCAGGTATGTAGCCCTGGTATTTAACCTATGTGGTTGCTCCAATCTCATTTCTTTGCGGTTGTTGATTTGTGATCGAGGCGCCTCGGATAAAGGTCCCAAAGGACCGGGGAATGGCATATTCGTGAGTTACCTAGTTACAGAGGTAACCCGGCCTTGTGTTGGCAGAGAGCCAGGTTGGTTCTCGGGACGTCCAGCCAGAGGCGTACCCATGTGGCAGTAGGAAGTTCCTTAGCCTGACCATTTGTTGAAAATCCAATTTCCAATACGAACCTTGAACGGTTTTGGTTGTAGAACCTGCCATTTACTTATGGTGGTCACCACTGTTTAGATGGTAGCTATAGTAGGCATACAATAATGGTTGTATGCTGGCTAAGATTAATATTATATTTTCGAAATGGCTTTCTACACTATGCACTAGTAATAATATCAAAGAATTTTTCTCGTATTAAGCATATTTGACTATCATAAGAAGAAATCTTCTCCAATTCTGCGTTTGCATTGTTTGTGTGGCGGGAGGTCTTATGGTAGTTTCATTTTCCAAAAGCATTAACGACTTCTTTTTAAAGATCTGTTTATATAAAGCAACTACTTTTGTTTACTCATACCAGTCCCATGACTGACCCGGAGTTTATTGTTTCTTTTCTAAACTCTAGGTGCCCATTATTTCCACACGGGCAGCCTAGTAGCAGGTTTTTCGTGCTTTGGTGTTAGCTGGATTTTGGAGTCTTTTTGGGTTTAGGAACTATCAGATTTTGGGAAGCTTTTGTCTTGGATATCTTTAGAACTGCTTAGAGTTCTGAAGACTTTATCCAAGTAGATGTATGTTGGAACTTTTTAGAAGACTCTGTTGTTGTTATGTTGTGGAGTTATTATCTTCTGTTATTGTATCTATATGTAGTGCTCTAGTATGGAAGACATGTGTATTATGATACTCTGATGTAGTAGTGGACATTATTATGATGTTGTATCTATGATGTAATGTATGATATTCAGTTTATTTCCGCTGTTTATATTCATTTGATGTTGTTATAAGCTCCGCCGAACTGAAGTTTGACGTTTGAATATCTGACAATCGAATACAAGTGAGGTATTTGATGTTGATTTTCGAACGCTGGATTTCAGGATCGTGACACCCTCTCAGTTCGTCGCTTCCATGTCGTCGCCCCTTCAACCAAGACTGCAAACCCTAATCGATACAGGAGTTGAAGTTCACATCGACCAAAACCGTGAAGCTCACACTCCTCCAATCACCTTCGGCCTCCTACCATGGAAGTGACTTCTCCCTCCACTGGCGGTTAACAACGAGCCGATCCAAATTGCGTTCGAGCATGCTTTTTTTGAATTAGGTTATACGATTTTGGGGATGAGAGAATGGGCTTCAGGATTCTGAGGCCGAGGAAGATTACATGATTTCTTTTTTGTTTCCTGAATGTTATAAGTCTGTGACTTTATTAACTTGGGCTTTGGGCTTATTACTCTTGTTTTCTTTTTATTTGATTCCTTTATAATTTGTAAATCTATTTTAGCTTAATTTAATTTGATTTACACTTCATTTGATAAGATAAATTTCCAAATTGCAAAATTTCTATCAATTCAATATTAGTTCAGTTTACTTAATTATGCATCGAACTAACATAAATAAATCTATTCATCTTTGTCAATTTATTAATTTTTATTAAATATCGAATAGAACTTATTTTCATCTATTACACTATATATATTCTATTTATAACTTAAAATATTTTATATTTAATGATAACACTTTAATTTAGTTTAATATATCTCTAAAAATTTATTTTATTAGTTAATTCAATTTGTTAAAATTAAAATCCATTATTTACTAGATTTCATTTAATTAAAACCTTATTTCAAAAATGTTAATGATATGAATTTAATTCGAATATTTTTATTTAAATTAACTTTATATAATATTACGGCTTCGAAAAACAGTGTTGTTACAAGTAGTAAACTTAAACATATTAATAAAATGATTAATTAACTTAATACACTTTTATAAATAACTAATAAATTTCAAAAATGTGGTGACATGGGATTTTCGACCCTCGAAAATCGACATCAATATGTTCACTGTATTACATGTTGAATATTCAAGTGCCGGAAATACCGATTGCTATGGGTAAAGAAGAAAGAGAGAGAAGAAAAATAGAACAATAACACAAAATCTCACAAATGCAGATGAACAAAATAAAATATATAACAACAGATTTTTGTACAAAAGAATCTGTAACTGTTTTATACTTACAATCATCAGAGTACAACAATCAGTACATAAATCTGGACAATTATAATAACTTGTCCTCACACAGCCGAAATATAAACCAAGTACGGAGATACGTCTCTGTCATCTAGCTCGTCTCCTGAGCTCCAAAAGCATTCTAACCTGAATCTGTAATACTCAGTCTGACACGAGCATTATAATAAAATAACCCCGAGTCAGTCTGGAAAACCAATGTGAGAAAACGCACTCAAGATGAATTATTAAAGTTATCAAAATCTTTCGAAAAACAAAGGTATCTCGTAAGACCGCATCACACATAAACACGACGATTTTTTCCCTTATGATAACCAAAACATTTGATATCAAAATCATTTGATATTATAATAGTGTCTATAGAAAGTAAATAGAAAATAGCCGAAATGCTTGCATCTCACATTCCAACATAGTTGGGCATAATCAAAACCGTACGGCGCTTTTTGGAGAATGGATTCCATACAATGACTAGGCTACTGGGGTACCGCCCATCACAGTACACCTTTATAAAAATGTACCGAGGACCTCGCCGGGATCCCCTGTGTTCGTCGACGGAATTTCTATTAGTTTAGAAAACCGTCGAACGAATTTAAATTAAAAATTTACCGCAAGCGCACGGTGTACGAATGTAGCACGTGGCGAATACGGGTCGATCCGCAGGGAATTGCTGATTTTAAAATTCTATTCAATCAAATTAAACCAAAGTCGAGTGATTGTTAACTAACTAAAAGAAAGTAAAAACAAACTAAAACTAAGGAGAATAAAAAGATGAGATTAAAGAGCAATTTAGAGGCAAATCCCCTCTCATGATCATATAAATCAACATAATGACATTATGATCTATTTTTGGTCATGTGTGAGTTTAGTTGATGCATTTATCATAAGCATGGCTTAATTGGGTTATTAATTAACACACTTAAACCATCAAACTTTAATGCACCCTCTAACCCACTTACTAACTTCAATGAAAATGATATGAAATCAAAAGTAGAATCTATTTTAAGCATGGTTTATTAACTATTGAATTAGAAACATAAACCATCAAATTTTGATTCTAAATCCACTTCCATTACCATGATCATATGTATATGAAGAGGTAATTAATGATTCATATGACTAAGCATAGCCTATTTGTTTTGAACAATATAAGCTATCAAACTCAATATTAAACACAAAACCACACAAACATCTACTTTCCATTAAGCACAAAAGAGACATAAAAGAAATTATGTTGCATCTACATGATTCAATAGAGCTTCATTACCCCTAAATTGAAGGGATTAGCCTCTCATTTTTGTTATCAAATCAACAAATGTAGAAACCAACATTAAACAAACAAGAGGAAAAAGAGAGAAAAAAGAAAGGAAAAACTATTCTACTTGCATGAAAAATAAATCTACACTACTAACATGAAAGTAAATAAGCATGAAAAGGAAAAGAACATGTATTGAAGTTGCATAAAAAAAATTACATAAAGAGAAATGGCTAAGTAGCCATGAAAAGAAAGAGAGAACTTGATTTTATTTTCTAAGCTAAACTCAACTAAGAGGAACCAAGGGAGAGGAGGGTTACATGAAGCATAAGGGGATTTTATACATGTGTTAAACCCTAATTCATATTTTTGGGGAATGACCAAAATACCCTCTTAGGAAGTGTGGAGGCCAAGTAATCATTAGCTTCAAATAATCCTCATTTAAGTGTACATGAAGCCATTAATTCCATACGCATGTGCATTAGCCTCTAATTTGTACATTAAGGTAGGTGGGTAGGTGGGGTCCTCCATTATCTTCACTTTGAATTATTTCCATCTTCATTTGTTCTCTTCACTCTTGTGCATGCATATATCATCATGTAACCACTTGTAAAATTCACCAAATTTCCTACAAAACAACATAGAAAATTCCAAGTAAATTTTCACAATTTAATAAATGCATAAAAATGACCATTTTACCTCTATATGAAGATGAATATGTGACAATTTGAAAATAATTTGAATTTTGGTTTAAATAAGTTAAAATACTCGATATGATCATTTATTTAATTTAAATAGATTAAATATGGTGGTAAAAATATGCACATTTACGTGCACATCAAATACCACCACACTTATCTTTTTATTCATCGCCGAATAAATGAAAACTAAGATAAATCCGTTTTCGTACGAAGCACGATTGCATTGAGCGTATGCAACAGGCCGTTAAACCTCTGGGTGTCCCCAGTAGGACGAGTGTTGTCTCGTGAGGGTTTTCAGCAGATACTACCCACAAAATCCAAATGCAGGATGAAAATATTTACAAATGCAAGATTTATTTACAAAGATGTGAATGCCAGTTTTTGAAAATATTTACGAATGAAGGATTTACTTTTAAATTAACACAAATAAGTTAAATATAGGTTTGGTCATTATCTTGAAATTTAAGTCATTTACTCGTCAAAATTTCCAACAAAAATTAAGTTATCATAACAAATAGACAATAGTTTAACTCGTTGTTTCAGTTGATAACAAAGTGTAACCATGAAATAGGTCCTTAATTGATTATCAAAGTTTATTAAAGTGGTATTTCATTTCATTTCAATAACAAATCAAATTAAATAAGTTAAAATAGTGCTTCGATTTCATTTGCTTACTCTCTCCATTTTTTGAAAATTTTATTGATATTTACAATATTTGCATATGCCTAACTCGGATAAACTGAGGCCAGATATATTACCCATGCATTGCCTTGCGGACTGATGTAAGGGGAATACAGAGCGTGGCGAGTGAACACACGAGTGTGAACACCTATTGACTGTAGGCGTTATTAAAAAGAATTTTTTATATATATACACCTAACTCAGATAAACTGAAGCCAAATATACGATCGTGCACTGCCTTTCGGGCTTACGTGAGAAGGGTACAGAGCATGGCGAGTGAACACACGAGTGTGAACACTTATTGACTGTAGGTGTTTATTAAGAAAATATATACATATATACAAGAATTTTTTTTGTTTTTATTTTTAGAGAGAGAGAGAGTTTTGCAAAATGATCTTAGCACCATTTAACTTAGAAGACAAAAAATGTTATATCCTTTACTTTAAATCAACCACTTTTTAAAACAAAGAATTTCAATTAGGATATATTTCATAATTATCACGTATGAATCTTCCTATATACTAGTTAAACCATTATTATTTGTAATCAAACTTCATTTTTATTTTTGTTAAGACGAATAGATTTTCAAAATTTTCAATTTAATAAACCAAAACCATATATTTATCTTATAGCGTTTCTTTAAAAATAAATCAAAATGCTTAAAAAAATTGTTTTTGGGATTTTTTTAATTTTTTTTTTTGAGTTTTTAAAAGAAAAAACAAAAATAAATCATGAAAAAATAAAAATGAAGATGAGTCTCCCCCCCACACTTGATTTTGACTGTGTCCCCACAGTCAACCCAAGTGGAAGGAGAAAAATAAAAACAAAAACAAAAACATGATCTTTATTTAAATGAAAATTACGGTATTTACACGAGATCAGAAAGTATATCGTCAAAAAGTAAATGAAATGGTCTTCCAAAGACCAATTCATTTGTCTCGTCAAAAATACGAGACACAGCTTAAGCTCGAAAAACCAAATCGTAAAAGATTTCAAAGTTGAATATTGATTTGGAAAAACTAATGTCGTTTTATTAAAAATCGTACGAGTTGTTTTGGTTTCGATAATTTTTGGGGTAGATATAACGATTGATTGAAATTCAAGTTTATTTTCACCAAATTGAAATTCAAGTTTGTCATTGAAAAATTCTTCAAAACTATTGATTTCAAAATCAAAGTGGTGATTTAAATCTTCCCCGTCGGAATTTAACAACTCGTCATCCAAAAGTCCAAAAAACTCGTGTTTGTTAAATTCGACTTCCTTTGTTGGATTATCAATGTTAACGGTAAAAAGTGAACGCTAACACCCGGTGTGTGTAATAGAATTGTGAAAGCACCACCCGTTGGTACGGGAACAGAATATAAGTTGAAAATAGCAGAAAACCAGTAAATGAACAACAGATTTATAGTGGTTCGGCCCGTAATTGAGCCTACGTCCACTTTATAGTCTTTTATTGCTGATTCGGTTACAATTTGATACAATATCCTTCAAAATATAATACAACTTGATCATGAAAACATTCTTGGCTACTAGCTCGATCTTTGATGATGAAACTCGACGAATCCGTGTTGGATGTAAGGAGCTCTTCTCGAAGATTGTTGTAGTGTTTCGAATGCTTGAAGATACTTGATTGCTGAATGAGAGGAGGCTTCGACAGCGTAACGGCGCTTGGAGAAATGAATGGCCAAAAAGTCCTTTTCATGTTGGAAGTGGTGGCCTATTTATAGGAGCAGATTTCTGAGCTCTCGGTTTGGCCAAGTCATGAGTCATGACCGACTCATGGTAAGTCGTAACTCGTATTCGACTTAAGATGTCTCGTGGGCGCCATATTTGGTCCATCTTGTGGCTCAGTTGGAAGACAAGTGCTAAGTCGTAGTCGACTCATCAGATCAAAGTAGCACATGCAAGGGCTTTGGATTCCAGCTTGATAGCCTTTAAGTCGTAAGCCTGATGAGTCGTAAGACCTCATGAATCGTAAATCTCCATGAGTCGTAAATCTGATGAGTCGTAAGACTGATGAATCGTAAGACCTCATGAGTCGTAAGTTTTCATAAGCCATAAGCCTGATGAGTCGTACAGACCTTGTGAGTCGTAAGACCTCATGAGTCGTAAGAAGCTTGTCTCGTTGAGTCATGAAGCTCTTAAGTCGTAGGCCACTTATAGCAAACCATGAGTCGTAGACGACTTATAGCAAACCATGAGTCGTTGACGACTTATAGCAAACCATGAGTCGTAGACGACTTATAGCAAACCATGAGTCGTAGACGACTTATAGCAAACCATGAGTCGTAGACGACTTATAGCAAACCATGAGTCGTAGACGACTTATAGCAAACCATGAGTCGTAGACGACTTATAGCAAACCATGAGTCGTAGACGACTTAAGGCCTTCCAGATAGTTAGGTCGCTAGGCAAGTTAAGTCGCTGAGTCTCTTAAGTCGTAGAAGAGTTAACTTGATGAGTCGTAAAGCTCCTAAGTCGTAGGCGGCTTAGCTTGATGAGTCGTACAGACCTTGTGAGTCGTAAGATCCTTTTGAGTCGTAAGCCTGATGAGTCGTAGCATGTTAAGTCGAAACCTTCTTAAGTCGTAGAGACTTTAACTCGTTGAGTAGTTAAGTCGGAGACTTCTTAACTTCTTAAGTCGTAGGTCGCTGAGTAGGACCATTCCTTAGATCGGAGTCTACTGAGTCGTAGATCATCTAAGTCAACTTGTTAAGTCTCGCAATCCTTAACTCGTTAAGTCTTGAGACGTATACTTCTTAGGTCGTGGATAATTCAGGGTTAACATTTGCCCCTCGAAATACACGCCTAAGTCGTAGGTCGTGTGTTTCGATTCATTTTAGCTCGTGTGAGTCGATTCCAATTCCTTCGACCTGAGGTATAAAACGCTTAGGTCGTACCTCTTATCTTCTTCTTCCTATCACACGTGCTTTAAGTCGTATCTGCCATTAACAAGATCTCAAGCTTCCAAAGGCGATTTCGACTCGATTTACCTCCAACCACTTCTAGTTACATCGCGTAAGCGTCTTCTCCCTTTTCCCAATCGTTGACCATTGCTATCGACCTTTCTCCATGAATTCTTCCCTCGGTCCTTGCGAATATTGCTATGTAGGATATTCATGGAATTAAGGTGGCTTGATATGGCTTGTAATGATTTGTGATCTGTGGTGGTTTAGAAATAGGGTTGACGAAGAGCTAACCGGTGAATGGGTTAACGGGTTGTATAGTTAAGGGTTAGGAGTTGGATGGATATATGGTTAACGAGTTAGGGATCAAACGAGTCAGGAGTTAGATGGACTAAATTCTGGATCGACTTATCACTTACAGCAACCTAAGCTTTGAGTCGTAGCCGAGTTACGACTTACGACTTAGAGAATTGAAGTCCCCTTTTAAACCCCACGACTTACGACTTAGAGAATAATTGTCCCTAGCTCACAGGAACCATTTGAGTCGTTTTGCGACTTAACACTTCAGACTTTGCTTGAATGTGGTACGATTGGAGAGTTACGACTCAACTTGATTCATAGCATATCTTTTAGTCCATGACCGAGCTAGAACTTGAGGAAAATCTGACCCATGCTAAGTCGAGAATGAATTAGAACTTGAGAAAATTTTGCACTGCCTCGAATGTTGAGACTTGAGTTATTTGAACCCTGTTGCATTCTTTTGTAGATTGTCAATAATTCTAACTGCCTGTTATAACATTTACAAAAAACTGGGACGAATATACTGCCACCGACTGCCCACATCGAATGACAGATTAGTTGATAAAGATTAAATTAAATTAAATGAACTGTATGAGTGAAATGCTACACAATAACCAACTCAAGTGAAGTATTAAAGCAAAATCGTAATGGTTAACTAAAACTGATTTGTCTACATTAACACTGCACTTGAGCATTAACAAGTTCTGAAATCTCGTAATCGACTGATTGTCAGTTAGTTTAATTCCAGTTATACTTGCTTTTTCTTATTTTCATTAGTTTTGCACAGCACTTCACACTTTTAGGAAACGTGCACCTTCACTTTTGAACATTCGGCTGATTGTGTAGAATGGCATCTCATCAAGAAGACTTGGAATCAGCTGGAGAAGCTTTTCCAATTGCTACCCCGCTGAATGATCCCCCGGAAAGGATTCCTACCACTCTGAGTCATAAAGTCTTCTGTCAACTATGCACCCAGTTTGGCATCGCTAAATCTGACGCTTTGCTCCCTGGAGTAAATGACACTGCTGATAGGCCGCCCCACGGCTTTATCGCAGTGAACCGCCAAATGTGCTTGAGTGGAGCGATTCCCCCGTTTAATGACTGTCATCGAGAACTTCTCCTTCGATTATCTATCTCCCCTTTTCAACTTCATCCTAATGGCTACGCCATCCTGCTGGGACTGTGTGTGCTCTTTAGGAGAATGCTGGACCGTTTTCCCAGTTTTGGAGAAATTTGCTTTCTATGCTCATTTACAAAGAACAAAGACCATCCCTCTATCACAGTTGTAAGGAGTGCCAGGAATCGTAAACTGATTATTGGTCTTCCCGAAAGCGTTCCTGGGTTTCTGAGCCAGTTTTTCTTTGTTCGTTGTCCCCCGGGATTTTACGCCATTTGGAGAGTGGAAAGTACGATTATCTATCTTTTCCCTGTGTTTTCTAAATTCTTTGAAGTCCAAATTGTCAAGTGTTAACTTCTTTTTCTACTGTTTCAGCGCTTCCTCCCCCCTCTAGGGAACCTCGTCACAAGACTACCTTTGAGAGGCTTATGGCCGTGCCGGTTGAGGAGAGGAGTGTTAAATTTCTATTGAGAGATGAGTTCCTCCACGAATTTGGACTCTTACATCCTTCCCGTTCCACTCAGCCACATGAAGTCCCTGATTCTCCTACTGAGGAGTCAGATGCCCCTGTTCCTGCTAAAGAACTTTTACCGCAAGATCTTACCGCTGAGACTTCATTGGTAAAGTGTTCTACTCCTACCGACATTGCTGGATCGTCCAGTAAGTTAGCACTTGCCCCGGTTGTTGAAGAGGAGGAAAATCTTCACACTCTTGAAAAGACGGCTGAGGTGGAAGTTGAAAAAGATAATTCTCCCATGCACCATGGCGATGATACTTTTGACAGTCTGAGCGACATCATGATAACCTCTCAGGAGCTCTTTAAAGATGATGTTTCTAAAGTGGTCCCTCCTGTTGTCGAAGCAACTTCTTCTTTGCAACAAACCACAACGCCTTCCACACAACTTATTGCCATTTCTACACCCAAAAGTGGTTTGTAGTCTGACGCGCGTAGTTTGCACATCACACACACTTAGAATTTTGGCACTTATATGCACTTAGCTTCTTCAATTTGAGGATTTCTAAAACTGGTCTTTTTCTTCAATTTCAGGTTCTCTGATGGGGCGAAGCGGCTCTTACTTCAACAAATTCTAGCGTTACGGAAGCCGTGAGGCTTATGACTTTAGGAGTTATATCGGTGCTGTGAAGGAAACTGATGAGGAGAGGGTTGCCAGAAAGGCTCATGAGAGGCGAGCTCATGAAGAGCGTCGCCGGAGAGAAGATGAGGAATACTATGGGAGTAGGGACGAGCGACGTGACTCTTCCCGCAGAAGCGACGATCCTTACAAGAGGAAATCTTACGATGACAAGGGGAAGATTCGTACTTCCGATGATTCCAGCAAACGGATCAGACTTGGCGAGAAAGATACATCTAATATCTCGGAAAAGACTACCGCTTCTATCCCTCCTAATACATCTTCTGGTTCTCCTGCCCTTAAGGAGTCTGACATCCAGACAATCATTAATAGGCCACAGTACCAAGCTGGAGATGGTCCTCCCACACTCCAGAGCCGATTTCCGAATTGGTGTCTGAAAGGAGTGCGTTTTGATTTGGATTTGGTTCCCATTGATAAGCAGGCGATGCTGAAAAATGTCGATGCTGTAAAGCTTGACATCGAAAGAATGTCTGGATGGCAGAAGCTGGTTGATGAACTTCAAAGGGTCAACCATATGAACCTTGAGGCGATGATGACCATGGAGAATGATAAGTCCGAGTGGGACAAATGGCGTAAACAGCATGACACGGAGATGAAAAGCATTAGCGATGGTTATGGGAAGCTCGAAGCTGAAGTTGAAAGACTTAAAAAAGAGCTTGCTACTTCTTCCACTTCTTATTCTCAGAAAGAAGAAATGCTTCAAAAACAAGTTCGAGACGCCCATGCTGCTCAGAGAGATATTGAGGTGAAACTCGAAGCAGAACAGCAGGTTACGAGAAAATACCGCGATGATGCTGTTCAGCTTCGAGAGAAAGTCAGCTCTCAAGATTTAGAAATTATAAGACTGCAATCTCAGCTACTGAAGGCTGAAAGAGAACGTGATGAAGTTCTCTCTGGTAAAGCTGCAGCCGAAGAATCCCATAAGGCGACCATAGCCACCATTGACGCGACTCTGTTCGACTTTTATATGCATTGTGTCCTGGGGCGTGGGAGCCTTTTATTTTTGGGACCAGAATATGAAGTCACCTTAGCGGAAGTATGGGAGGCAATCATTGACTTATTTGGTGGTGCCGGATATTCTGAAACAGATCTTCAAGCTACCTACTTAGGTGAGAGCGATCGCGCTGCCCTTGCTAAAGGAAAAGAGCAGCTTATCCGAGTGCGGGCCGAGGCGACGGGAGAGAAGCTTCCTGAGAAAGAAACACCTCCTATTGCTCCTGCTTATACTTCGGCTTTAGCTTACGCGGATATTACTGGCTCTAGTTCTCATTCCACGCCTCCCGCTAAGGTTGACAAAGAAACTGTAACCACCCCTACAGAGGAAGAGGCAATGAAAGACTTCCAAGCTCGGGAATTTGAGATTGATCTCGCTAAACCGGCTTCTCCAGGTAACTTTGACGATTCACGGTCTTCTTTTTTCTCGGAGAATACTGATTTTGATTTCTTTTATTATGCAGCAGTCGTGCCGGAAACTACACCAATTCTTCCTTCTTCAGCTGTCGTTCCTCCTCCTTCTCAAGTTATACCTCTTCCAGCTTCTCAACCAGGTTCACAGGAAGAACCAATAGCAGCCCTTCAAGGTTTAGACGAACCACCTGCTTCCGAAGAACAGAAGGCAGAAGGTCTGGAAGATACCGAGAAGACCCCGGAGCGGTCTTTTGACTACGACACAAAGCTTTCTACATTTCTTGCTCCGGGGAGCGAGTCTTCTTCCAAGAAGAAGGGAAAGCGTGCGGTTTCGAAGAAAGGAAAGAAGAGTTCTTTTGCTGCTGGGGATGAAGCAGAGATTGATCCGGCTGAGTCTCTTTCTCCTTCTTCTCCGATACGGCCTACGAAGCTAATTACTAGGCCGGGTAAAAGCTCCAAGGGTGGGAAGAAGGGGAAATGAGTTTGATTTTGTCTTTTCTGCTTTTTGTATTGACCGGGGATTGTGCGGATACCGGTCTCCGCTTCTTTTTGTAACCTGTACAATGTAAAAAATTTCTCATAGTGTTGAAATAAATAGATATTTTTCTTGTACAAATCCTTGTGTATGTAGGAATACATCTGTTTTTCATTTGAAGTGTAGAGTAAACGATTCTTTCTATTTGTACAAACTTTTTGTCTGTGTTTCAAGAACGCATTTACTCCACATCTTTATTACGTGATATTGCAATGAACTTGTGGTATGTCGCTTATATATTACTTTTATTACTGTAACTGAATTGTATAATGCTGCCCCCATACCACAAGTATATTGTAATATTTATTGCTTTCACAAGACCGATACTCTTATTTTAGAGAATAACTTTCCACTTTTTCAGGGAAGAATTATTCTGCTTTTTAATAGAGTATATCTTGTCTTTGGAGAAATTTTTATTTTCTTTTTCTTCCTGAAGAACATTTCAACTTCTGGGAATGATCACTTTTATTTGTTTGAAAGTGAATTTTCCTGTACAATGAAATGAGCTTCTGAAGAAGGTTTTGATTTTATGCCCCAGTAAAGGGTTTATTTTTGGTACTTCAAGCAAGGTGAAGTACGCCTCTGAAGAGGTCTTTTGGTCTCTGAAGAGAAGCAATTTTGGTCTCCGAAGAGAAGCAATTTTGGTCTCCGAAGAGAAGCAGTTTTGGTCTCCGAAGAGAAGCAATTTTGGTCTCCGAAGAGAAGCAATTTTGGTCTCCGAAGAGAAGTAGTTTTGGTCTCCGAAGAGAAGCAATTTTGGTCTCCGAAGAGAAGCAGTTTGCACTTCTACACGGGTGAAATGTGCCTCCGAAAAGGGCTTTTGCCTCCGAAGATGGCTTGTGCCTCCGAAGAGGGCTTGTGCCTCCGAAGAGGGCTTTTTAGTATTTCATCACTGGTGAAGTGGGTCTCCGAAGAGAAGCATTTTACACATCTACACGGGTGAAATGTGCCTCCGAAAAGGGCTTTTGCCTCCGAAGATGGCTTGTGCCTCCGAAGAGGGCTTGTGCCTCCGAAAAGGGCTTGTGCCTCCGAAGAGGGCTTGTGCCTCCGAAGAGGGCTTGTGCCTCCGAAGAGGGCTTGTGATTGCCTGGAAGTTACTTTCTCATGGTCGGAGGGGTCCACGGGACAGGTGCAAGTTGCTTGATTGGATGTTTGTTTGTACAAACGATCGCAATCAATTAACAAGGTGCCCCTTCGGTGGTCCTACCAATCTTTTTGATTGAGGAAAGCACTCCCATTTATTGGCATGCCTCGTTAGAGGGCTTTGGTTGGTGTGCCAGGAAGGTTGCGTCTTAGGGGCAAGTAGATCCATGGGATGGACACAGGCTGCCTGATCGGATGCATCACAATCAGTTAGCGAGGGTCTTATTCCTTCTTCTTGGGAAGGTATCCCTTTAGTGGATCTACCGGCTTTCCTGTTGAGAGGCATACCTCCCTTTGGCTACTTCCATGTTTGTCCGCTCATGTTGTATCATCATCCGCCAATCTGCGATCCTTTATCATCGTTTCCAAGCGCGTCTTCCTTTCTTTTGCAAGTAAATTGCTTTATCCGAAGAAGTAGACTTCACTGTTGAATGACTCCACAGAGTAAACGCAAGTTATTTGGTTGGATGCCTTTTTATATCAACGATCGCAACCAGTTAACGAGGGCTTGACACAGTGGAGCCGTCAACTTTTTATGTGAAGTTCCTCTTGTATGGGATTTGAGTTTGGAATTTTTGTTGCTTGAAATTTGCTTTAATAAATGATTTGTAAGGCTCGCTTAGCTTTGCGATGGGTGAGCTTTGCTTTAATGACCTGCAGTATTAGATCGACATCTTAGCAATACATTTAGAGTATTTACACATCGAAATATAACAGGCATTTTGTAATAGAAAACACAGAATGCATAGTTTTTCATTATTGAGTCACGCTGATTTCTCAGCGGTTTACAATGCAGAAGTTACACATCCATCATTATCTTTACAAATTCAAGCAATGCTGTTAAGTAAAAATGAATGCTAGTTATTGTTGTTTCAGAATCCCCAAGCTGGATTTCCATTTGTGCTTGATTCATAGCTTTTGGATTTTTATGCCAGAGAAAGTGAGAGATGCCCCAGCCGCAGTTTTGTGGGTAATTAGTAGTCATCCCAACTTCTGCTTACTGGGTATGGTCCCCCTGTGATAGCATTAATGACAAGATTTTCTGAATCTTGCACTGCAGTGTTGTTGTGAGAATCGGATTGATGGGTAGGGTGTTGTTGATCCCGAGTGGATGAGGTTGGATCGACTCCGCTTCTCTTAACGTATTGTTGGAGTTTACCTTGTTCCAGCAATTCTTCAATCACTTTCTTTAACTGGCGACATTGGCCAGTGTCATGGCCAGGTTGATTGTGAAATTGGCAGAATTTTCCATTACTCTTTGCACCTTTCGTCATCTCAGGTGGCTTAGGATACCGGACAACGTCTTTTGTTGCAAAAAAGATATTTCTTGGTGTATCAGTTAAAGGAGTATAATCCGAAGAATTAAAGCGGCGAGGTTTCTTTTCATTTCCCTGGTTCTTTCCTCCTTCATTCTCCCTTTTCTGACTTTCAGATTCTCTTTTCTTAGATGGGACACTGTTATTATTAGTTTGGGTAGCAACCACCTTCGACGTTGTAGAAAGGCTTTCAAGGCGAATGAACTCGTCGGCCTTTTTATAAAATTTATCAAGTGAGTTCGGTTCCTTCATCTTTAGCCATATTCCAAATTTACTCGATTTATCAATGGCTCGCATCAAATAAGTCAGGATCATGCGTGGTTCCGCATTTTCTACTTCGGCTAAAGCTATATTGAAATGGCTCAAGAAAGATTTGATTGATTCTCCGGGCGCTTGTTCAAGGTTAGACAGTGACATTATATCCTTAGCTTTTGAAGCATACAATCTGAACTGTTCTTTAAACTTTTGCGTTAAGTCGGAGAACTTATCTACAGACCGAACTGGAAGCTTTGTGAACCAAAGTAAAGCCACACCTTCCAGGTATACTGGAAAGTATCGACACTTGATCTCGTCTGATGCTCTTGCACCGGTCATATGCCAATCGTATTTGTATAGGAAATGATTAGGGTCACTGGTTCCCCTATAGGTTTGGATAGTAGGAGGTGCAAATTTCCTTGGAAATTCCGCTCTCAGGATCCTTTCAGTAAACGGAGTTCTGCTTGGCGCAAATCCCCAGTCAGCCTCATCCTCTTCCCTTTGCATGCTCTCTTTCATGATGCGGCCAACCATTTCAGACAGGTACTCTTTATTGTTCAAAGACACCTCCGGGCAAGCACCAGTTTTTCCCTCGGAATTTTGCCCGGGCATATGTTCATGACAAGTTGGTTGCGGCATAGAACCATCAGCTTGGAAAGGTGGCATTTCAGGAAGGGTGGTGTGATGGTTTTCTGGTTGACGATTTGCCCCGAGCAGGGCAGTTATTCTATCCATCATCAAAGCATTTTGAGTTTCAATTTGTTGGTATAATCCAGAAACTGCGTCATCCAATTCAGCCCTGGTGACTCCAACGGTTGGAGTTGCTTGGTCTGTTGTTGGGGAAGCGGAAGTCCCTTCGTGAGCATTTCCGGATCTGATAGGTCTACCTCTTCTTCCAGGAGCCATTATTTCGGATCTAGTTTTTAAGAGAGGTTCTTTTTATGAGTCTTTGCGAAGCAACGGTGGATGATCGCCTGAGTTGGATTCTCAGTGAAAGCACCAAAATGTTAACGGTAAAAAGTGAACGCTAACACCCGGTGTGTGTAATAGAATTGTGAAAGCACCACCCGTTGGTACGGGAACAGAATATAAGTTGAAAATAGCAGAAAACCAGTAAATGAACAACAGATTTATAGTGGTTCGGCCCGTAATTGAGCCTACATCCACTTTATAGTCTTTTATTGCTGATTCGGTTACAATTTGATACAATATCCTTCAAAATATAATACAACTTGATCATGAAAACATTCTTGGCTACTAGCTCGATCTTTGATGATGAAACTCGACGAATCCGTGTTGGATGTAAGGAGCTCTTCTCGAAGATTGTTGTAGTGTTTCGAATGCTTGAAGATCCTTGATTGCTGAATGAGAGGAGGCTTCGACAGCGTAACAGCGCTTGGAGAAATGAATGGCCAAAAAGTCCTTTTCATGTTGGAAGTGGTGGCCTACTTATAGGAGCAGATTTCGCTTGTATATTACTTTTATTACTGTAATAGAATTGTATAATGCTGCCCCCATACCACAAGTATATTGTAATATTTCTTGCTTTCACAAGACCGATACTCTTATTTTAGAGAATAACTTTCCACTTTTTCAGGGAAGAATTATTCTGCTTTTTAATAGAGTATATCTTGTCTTTGGAGAAATTTTTATTTTCTTTTTCTTCCTGAAGAACATTTCGACTTCTGGGAATGATCACTTTTATTTGTTTGAAAGTGAATTTTCCTGTACAATGAAATGAGCTTCTGAAGAAGGTTTTGATTTTATGCCCCAGTAAAGGGTTTATTTTTGGTACTTCAAGCAAGGTGAAGTACGCCTCTGAAGAGGTCTTTTGGTCTCTGAAGAGAAGCAATTTTGGTCTCCGAAGAGAAGCAGTTTTGGTCTCCGAAGAGAAGCAGTTTTGGTCTCCGAAGAGAAGCACTTTTGGTCTCCGAAGAGAAGCAGTTTTGGTCTCCGAAGAGAAGCAATTTTGGTCTCCGAAGAGAAGAGTTTGCACTTCTACACGGGTGAAATGTGCCTCCGAAAAGGGCTTTTGCCTCCGAAGATGGCTTGTGCCTCCGAAGAGGGCTTGTGCCTCCGAAGAGGGCTTGTGCCTCCGAAGAGGGCTTTTTAGTATTTCATCACTGGTGAAGTGGGTCTCCGAAGAGAAGCATTTTTCACTTCTACACGGGTGAAATGTGCCTCCGAAAAGGGCTTTTGCCTCCGAAGATGGCTTGTGACTCCGAAAAGGGCTTGTGCCTCCGAAGAGGGCTTGTGCCTCCGAAGAGGGCTTGTGCCTCCGAAGAGGGCTTGTGCCTCCGAAGAGGACTTGTGATTGCCTGGAAGTTACTTTCTCATGGTCGGAGGGGTCCACGGGACAGGCGCAAGTTGCTTGATTGGATGTTTGTTTGTACAAACGATCGCAATCAATTAACAAGGTGCCCCTTCGGTGGACCTACCAATCTTTTTGATTGAGGAAAGCACTCCCATTTATTGGCGTGCCTCGTTAGAGGGCTTTGGTTGGTGTGCCAGGAAGGTTGCGTCTTAGGGGCAAGTAGATCCATGGGATGGACACAGGCTGCCTGATCGGATGCATCACAATCAGTTAGCGAGGGTCTTATTCCTTCTGCTTGGGAAGGTATCCCTTTAGTGGATCTACCGGCTTTCCTGTTGAGAGGCATACCTCCCTTTGGCTACTTCCATGTTTGTCCGCTCATGTTGTATCATCATCCGCCAATCTGCGATCCTTTATCATCGTTTCCAAGCGCGTCTTCCTTTCTTTTGCAAGTAAATTGCTTTATCCGAAGAAGTAGACTTCACTGTTGAATGATTCCACAGAGTAAACGCAAGTTATTTGGTTGGATGCCTTTTTATATCAACGATCGAAACCAGTTAATGAGGGCTTGACATAGTGGAGCCGTCAACTTTTTATGTGAAGTTCCTCTTGTATGGGATTTGAGTTTGGAATTTTTGTTGCTTGAAATTTGCTTTAATAAATGATTTGTAAGGCTCGCTTAGCTTTGCGATGGGTGAGCTTTGCTTTAATGACCTGCAGTATTAGATCGACATCTTAGCAATACATTTAGAGTATTTACACATCGAAATATAACAGGCATTTTATAATAGAAAACACAGAATGCATAGTTTTTCATTATTGAGTCACGCTTATTTCTCAGCGGTTTACAATGCAGAAGTTACACATCCATCATTATCTTTACAAATTCAAGCAATGCTGTTAAGTAAAAATGAATGCTAGTTATTGTTGTTTCAGAATCCCCAAGCTGGATTTCCATTTGTGCTTGATTCATAGCTTTTGGATTTTTATGCCAGAGAAAGTGAGAGATGCCCCAGCCGCAGTTTTGTGGGTAATTAGTAGTCATCCCAACTTCTGCTTGCTGGGTATGGTCCCCCTGTGATAGCATTAATGACAAGCTTTTCTGAATCTTGCACTGCAGTGTTGTTGTGAGAATCGGATTGATGGGTAGGGTGTTGTTGATCCCGAGTGGATGAGGTTGGATCGACTCCGCTTCTCTTAACGTATTGTTGGAGTTTACCTTGTTCCAGCAATTATTCAATCACTTTCTTTAACTGGCGACATTGGTCAGTGTCATGGCCAGGTTGATTGTGAAATTGGCAGAATTTTCCATTACTCTTTGCACCTTTCGTCATCTCAGGTGGCTTAGGATACCGGACAACGTCTTTTGTTGCAAAAAAGATATTTCTTGGTGTATCAGTTAAAGGAGTATAATCCGAAGAATTAAAGCGGTGAGGTTTCTTTTCATTTCCCTGGTTCTTTCCTCCTTCATTCTCCCTTTTCTGACTTTCAGATTCTCTTTTCTTAGATGGGACACTGTTATTATTAGTTTGGGCAGCAACCACCTTCGACGTTGTAGAAAGGCTTTCAAGGCGAATGAACTCGTCGGCCTTTTTATAAAATTTATCTAGTGAGTTCGGTTCCTTCATCTTTAGCCATATTCCAAATTTACTCGATTTATCAATGGCTCGCATCAAATAAGTCAGGATCATGCGTGGTTCCGCATTTTCTACTTCGGCTAAAGCTATATTGAAACGGCTCAAGAAAGATTTGATTGATTCTCCGGGCGCTTGTTCAAGGTTAGACAGTGACATTATATCCTTAGCTTTTGAAGCATACAATCTGAACTGTTCTTTAAACTTTTGCGTTAAGTCGGAGAACTTATCTACAGACCGAACTGGAAGCTTTGTGAACCAAAGTAAAGCCACACCTTCCAGGTATACTGGAAAGTATCGACACTTGATCTCGTCTGATGCTCTTGCACCGGTCATATGCCAATCGTATTTGTATAGGAAATGATTAGGGTCACTGGTTCCCCTATAGGTTTGGATAGTAGGAGGTGCAAATTTCCTTGGAAATTCCGCTCTTAGGATCCTTTCAGTAAACGGAGTTCTGCTTGGCGCAAATCCCCAGTCAGCCTCATCCTCTTCCCTTTGCATGCTCTCTTTCATGATGCGGCCAACCATTTCAGACAGGTACTCTTTATTGTTCAAAGACACCTCCGGGCAAGCACCAGTTTTTCCCCTCGGAAGTTTGCCCGAGCATATGTTCATGAAAAGTTGGTTGCGGCATAGAACCATCAGCTTGGAAAGGTGGCATTTTAGGAAGGGTGGTGTGATGGTTTTCTGGTTGACGATTTGCCCCGAGCAGGGCAGTTATTCTATCCATCATCAAAGCATTTTGAGTTTCAATTTGTTGGTATAATCCAGAAACTGCGTCATCCAATTCAGCCCTGGTGACTCCAACGGTTGGAGTTGCTTGGTCTGTTGTTGGGGAAGCGGAAGTCCCTTCGTGAGCATTTCCGGATCTGATAGGTCTACCTCTTCTTCCAGGAGCCATTATTTCGGATCTGGTTTTTAAGAGAGGTTCTTTTTATGAGTCTTTGCGAAGCAACGGTGGATGATCGCCTGAGTTGGATTCTCAGTGAAAGCACCAAAATGTTAACGGTAAAAAGTGAACGCTAACACCCGGTGTGTGTAATAGAATTGTGAAAGCACCACCCGTTGGTACGGGAACAGAATATAAGTTGAAAATAGCAGAAAACCAGTAAATGAACAACACATTTATAGTGGTTCGGCCCGTAATTGAGCCTACGTCCACTTTATAGTCTTTTATTGCTGATTCGGTTACAATTTGATACAATATCCTTCAAAATATAATACAACTTGATCATGAAAACATTCTTGGCTACTAGCTCGATCTTTGATGATGAAACTCGACGAATCCGTGTTGGATGTAAGGAGCTCTTCTCGAAGATTGTTGTAGTGTTTCGAATGCTTGAAGATCCTTGATTGCTGAATGAGAGGAGGCTTCGACAGCGTAACGGCGCTTGGAGAAATGAATGGCCAAAAAGTCCTTTTCATGTTGGAAGTGGTGGCCTATTTATAGGAGCAGATTTCAGATTTCCGACTCATGGTAAGTCGTAACTCGTATTTGACTTAAGATGTTTCGTGGGCGCCATATTTGTTCCATCTTGTGGCTCAGTTGGAAGACAAGTGCTAAGTCGTAGTCGACTCATCAGATCAAAGTAGCACAGGCAAGGGCTTTGGATTCCATCTTGATAGCCTTTAAGTCGTAAGCCTGATGAGTCGTAAGACCTCATGAATCGTAAATCTCCATGAGTCGTAAATCTGATGAGTCGTAAGACTGATGAATCGTAAGACCTCATGAGTCGTAAGTTTTCATAAGCCATAAGCCTGATGAGTCGTACAGACCTTGTGAGTCGTAAGACCTCATGAGTCGTAAGAAGCTTGTCTCGTTGAGTCATGAAGCTCTTAAGTCGTAGGCCACTTATAGAAAACCATGAGTCGTAGACGACTTATAGCAAACCATGAGTCGTAGACGACTTATAGCAAACCATGAGTCGTAGACGACTTATAGCAAACCATGAGTCGTAGACGACTTATAGCAAACCATGAGTCGTAGACGACTTATAGCAAACCATGAGTCGTAGACGACTTATAGCAAACCATGAGTCGTAGACGACTTAAGGCCTTCCAAATAGTTAGGTCGTTAGGCAAGTTAAGTCGCTGAGTCTCTTAAGTCGTAGAAGAGTTAACTTGATGAGTCGTAAAGCTCCAAAGTCGTAGGCGGCTTAGCTTGATGAGTCGTACAGACCTTGTGAGTCGTAAGATCCTTTTGAGTCGTAAGCCTGATGAGTCGTAGCATGTTAAGTCGAAACCTTCTTAAGTCGTAGAGACTTTAACTCGTTGAGTAGTTAAGTCGGAGACTTCTTAACTTCTTAAGTCGTAGGTCGCTGAGTAGGACCATTCCTTAGATCGGAGTCTACTGAGTCGTAGATCATCTAAGTCAACTTGTTAAGTCTCGCAATCCTTAACTCGTTAAGTCTTAAGACGTATACTTCTTAGGTCGTGGATAATTCAGGGTTAACAATCAACAACTTTATTCCATAAATCAAGTTCAAAATCAAAGTTGTTGTATTCAAATTTTCAGAAAAAGGAAGATCGAAATTTAAATCGAGTTTCTCACCCTCAAAAGAATTGAAATCCAACTCAATTACCAAATTTTCAACAACTTCATTAAGATCATCATTTTTAATTTCAAAAGTTGTTATTTGAAAATCGTCGATTTGGGTAAAAGATGGATTATCACTTGACTCGTCACACATTGAGATTTGATTTTGTTTATCACGTTGTTTCTTATATGTTGCAAACAACGAATCCGTGTGATCATCGTATATTTCATTCATTTGTTCAACAAAATTCAATTTATAGTTATTAACTTGAGGATTTTCAATTTGAAATTGTTGAGAACAAAATTCTTCACTCGTATCGTATTCGAGATTATTCCCATTGCCAAAATTATTTTCGTTTTGATTTTGAAATTCATTTTGGAGTTCAAAATTGAATTGGCATGGGTTATACTCGAAATTGTTTGACTTTTGAAGTGAATTCAAATTTTGATTATTTTGAAAACTTTGATTCGAGTTATCGCACAAATATGAATTACACAACTCATTTATCATTTGATTTTTTTTGTAGAGATTTCAAGACGAAATGCTCTTTTCGAGATTCGAGGGTTGGTCATCGTTTTGAAAATTTTGTTGTTCAAAATTTGAATTGTTTAAAGAATAGTTGTCGTTAAAATATCCATACGAATTTGGAGTGAAATCATATGGATTATATTGATTATCACAACTATTGTAAAATTCAAGTGAATATGGAAATTCAGACATTTTCAAGAATGTTTTTGGTTTTTTGTTTTTTATAAAGGAAAAATATTTACAAATAAAATTTATTTTTCAAAAGGGAAATTGATTTTTGTTTTGTTTTTTGGTTTTTTAGATTTTTTTGTTTTTGAAAAGGTTTTATAATTTTTTTTGTGTTTTGGTTTTCTAAATTTTTTTGGATTTTTTAAATTTCAAAGAAAAAGGATTTAAAAATTTCAAAGAAAAAAAAAAGAATATTTACAATTTTTTTTTAGTTTCGGATTTTGAATTTTTGTTTTAAAATATGCATGAACTAATGCAACTAAATGAATGCAGCGGTTAATTACAAATTATTTATCCTAAGTTAACCCAAAATTGTATAATCACACTCTGTCTTAAATCAACAAGATAGTTCTCAGCCAGGTAACGGGCAGGAGTTGTCGGTGCACCACGAATCACCGTAGCAATGCAGCCGAAGGTTTAAGTACCTTCAGAGGAACAACCACTATAATATTTACGAATCACCGTAATATTTATAAATGGTTACTACTCTACCGTAGCCTAGACTCCAAGAATTTAAATTGTTCAAAGAAGACAACTTGTCAATATATAATTAAAAGTCATCGATGTCTAATCGTTATTATTAATCAAAATCTAGGATGAAATGCAAAACTGAAATTAAACGTGTATTAACAATGCAACTACGAATGGATTTTTTTGTTTTTTAATTTTTGATTTTTTTTAAATATATATATGCAAATGCAAGCAATCAACAATGCAACTAAAATAAAAACAAGAGATATATACAATGCAAGGCAAATAAAAACAATAGATATATCAAGCAAGCAGTTTTTTTATAACACAAAGCGAAGCAATTATTTTTGGGCAACAGTTGAGCGAAGCAAGCAACTTTTCCAATCTGCTTTGGCAACCTGAAATTTAAAACAAGATATATACAATTGTTTTTTCTTGAAAAGGAAACTTAAAAGTAAGGTTTTACTTAAAAAAATCGTTTCTTTCTTTTTTTATATATATTAAAGAAGAAACCAAATCAAAGCAAAATCTAAACAAACAAGTGAAAATAAAACAAACAAAACAAATTGAAAATCAAACACATCGAAACTTGTTATTTTTTTAGTTGGATGGAACTAAAAACAATTTATAACAAAAGGAATTTTTTTTAATTGATGAAACAAAACAAAACCAAAAACAAATTGAGCTAACTCCTTTTTTTTAAGGTCGGACCTAAAAAATATATTAAAAGAAAACTAAATAAAGCAATATAAACAAACAAAAATAAAAAAAGGAAAATTTGACTCAACCTACCAGCACAGCCCGACAAGAAAAGATTGCAAACCCATAAACCCAAATAAAATCACACAACTCAATCCATTCTCTTAAAAAAAAATTCACGATTCAGTTAACTTAAAATCAATTTAAACATAAACTTGCAACCAAATTCGATGTCAATTCAAACTCCGATTCCTAAATGAGTGGTGATTGCGTTCAAATGAGGGAGGCGATTTGTGGAGTTCGTGAGGCGGAGAAATTGTTTCGATTTTGGTTCGAGTTGGTGTAAGAAATGGTTTTGGGTTTCATTCGAGTACGAGACTGGTTTTTTTTTTTGCACGTCGCTGTGTCACAGAAGGGTGTTGGAGGAGGTTGCGGGTTGGTGGTGAGATTGGTGCGATTGGGTTGGTTCGTTCTTGATTTTGGTTGCGATGGTAGGCAGTGTTGAAGATGAGGGCGGTTGAGTTAGTATTGGTGTCTGGACAGGTTGAAGATGTGTGAGGATGTATATGTAGCAGGAAGTAGACTGTGGTGTGATAATGGTGGATGAACCAAATGGGGTGAGTTTGATGAATTATGTGAAAATGCAGTGGTATGTTGAGATATGCAGGGATTATGGCAAAGATGTAGGAGTTTGTATGTGGAAGTTGATTGGTATGGTTTGACGTGATGCGGCAGGTTGAAAGTGTGTTTGCAATTCTAGAGCACTGGGGATGTTTGTAAGTAGGAAGTGGCTAGTTGGTTGTGTACAGGGTAATGTAGAAGATGTGATGTATGTGATGGAAATTTGAGGCAATGGTGTATGTAAGTTGTTTGATTTATGATGAAGGATGGTAGATTTGAATGGATGTGTGCAGTGTGGTGAACTGAAGAAGATGTAAGGTGGAGGAGTAGTGGTTAAAATGTTGTAAGTGGAATTGCAGGTAATGTTGTGAGCAAGTCAGAGGAGTTTTTGCAAGAAATATGTATGGTGGTTGGAAAGGAGACAGAGGTGGAAATACTCAGGTGCAGGTCGATGTTAGTGGATGTTGTAAAGTTGGCCATGGTGGTTGAACAGTGCAAGTGGTTGATGGTGGTCAGTGATAATTGAAAGGGGGAAGTGTGTACAGGCAGTAGTAGTTTGATATGGATAGTAGTTTGTGAGAATTGGTTGAAGCAGGATGTTGAATTTTGCAGTTGCCAGAGGTGGAGTAACCAGTAGAAGTTATTGTGTGAGAATTTGTGGTATTGGTGATATAGACAGTGAATGTTGATCACTGTTGCAGTGGGAAGCTTGGGATTGACTGAGCTTGGTGAAGTAAGGTAAAGGTAGATGTATGATGGTCGGGGTCTGGGTTATGCAAGGTTTGATGGTGGCCCTGTGTTGCTGCTGTTAAGGGATGAGATGGTCTTGGATGAAACTGAATTTTTGATGTAGTGAAACAGTGACTGACTGGAGAGTATTGACCGATGATGTCAGTGATAAGGCTTGTAGAAGGCAGTGGTGGATGTATTGTATGTGGGATGGTGAATGAAGTAAGTGACAGTTGAGTGGCTGTTTGTTGGGGGAGAGACAGTGAAAGGGGGAGAGGCAGACAGTAAGTTGGCAACAGTTAATAGTGCACAAGTGTGCACTTCCCTTTTTTTCTTGTAAATGTATATAAAAAAGAAAAAGAAAAGAAAGATGTAAATGTATAAATGAAAATGCAAATGTGAATAATAATTTTTTTTAGAAATTGTGTTATTTTTTTCTTTTTAAATGTGGGAATGCAAACAAAACAACTAGAACAACATGCACACAAACAAAGGCAAACAAAAATTAACACACAACACAAACATACAATAGAAGAAAACAAAATAATTCGATGAATAGAGAATTAAAATCAAAACAACTCCCCGGCAACGGCGCCAAAAACTTGTTCGTCGACGGAATTTCTATTAGTTTAGAAAACCGTCGAACGAATTTAAATTAAAAATTTACCGCAAGCGCACGATGTACGAATGTAGCACGTGGCAAATACGGGTCGATCCGTAGGAAATTGATGATTTTAAAATTCTATTCAATCAAATTAAACCAAAGTCGAGTGATTGTTAACTAACTAAAAGAAAGTAAAAACAAACTAAAACTAAGGAGAATAAAAAGATGAGATTAAAGAGCAATTTAGAGGCAAATCCCCTCTCATAATCATATAAATCAACATAATGACATTATGATCTCTTTTTGGTCATGTGTGAGTTTAGTTGATGCATTTATCATAAGCATGGCCTAATTGTGTTATTAATTAACACACTTAAACCATCAAACTTTAATGCACCCTCTAACCCACTTACTAACTTCAATGAAAATGATATGAAATCAAAAGTAGAATCTATTTTAAGCATGGTTTATTAACTATTGAATTAGAAACATAAACCATCAAATTTTGATTCTAAATCCACTTCCATTACCATGATCATATGTAGATGAAGAGATAATTAATGATTCATATGACTAAGCATAGCCTATTTGTTTTGAACAATATAAGCTATCAAACTCAATATTAAACACAAAACCACACAAACATCTACTTTCCATTAAGCACAAAAGAGACATAAAAGAAATTATGTTGCATCTACATGATTCAATAGAGCTTCATTACCCCTAAATTGAAGGGATTAGCCTCTCATTTTTGTTATCAAATCAACAAATGTAGAAACCAACATTAAACAAACAAGAGGAAAAAGAGAGAAAAAAGAAAGGAAAAACTATTCTACTTGCATGAAAAATAAATCTACACTACTAACATGAAAGTAAATAAGCATGAAAAGGAAAAGAACATGTATTGAAGTTGCATAAAAAAAATTACATAAAGAGAAATGGATAAGTAGCCATGAAAAGAAAGAGAGAACTTGATTTTATTTTCTAAGCTAAACTCAACTAAGAGGAACTAAGGGAGAGGAGGGTTACATGAAACATAAGGGGATTTTATACATGTGTTAAACCCTAATTCATATTTTTAGGGAATGCCCAAAATACCCTCTTAGGAAGTGTGGAGGCCAAGTAATCATTAGCTTCAAATAATCCTCATTTAAGTGTACATGAAGCCATTAATTCTATAAGCATGTGCATTAGCCTCTAATTTGTACATTAAGGTAGGTAGGTAGGTGGGGTCCTCCATTATCTTCACTTTGAATTATTTCCATCTTCATTTGTTCTCTTCACTCTTATGCATGCATATATCATCATGTAACCACTTGTAAAATTCACCAAATTTCCTATAAAACAACATAGAAAATTCCAAGTAAATTTTCACAATTTAATAAATGCATAAAAATGACCATTTTACCCCTATATGAAGATGAATATGTGACAATTTGAAAATAATTTGAATTTTGGTTTAAATAAGTTAAAATACCCGATATGATCATTTATTTAATTTAAATAGATTAAATATGGTGGTAAAAATATGCACATGCACATCACCCTGCCAACACAACACCGGCCTACCCCTAACCTGGATAGTACCGAATATGTTATCACCCCGGGTGTTCCCACACTTCATCGAGCGCTCACATTTTCATGCACAACCATATCCATAATTTTTATATATCCGAGGGTATCTAGGAAGGTGATAACATACCCTAATTGGGTGCGACCCACTAAGCCTTACGACATCTCTCCTGTTTTAGTCATTCCCGGTTGATGAGGCTTAAGGCTAACGTTTACGTTTCAAGAACAATTCCACTTAGAATTCTCATCGTCCTCTAATGACGATGTTCTGATAGCATTCGTCCATACAAGTTGTCCTGGGTCTGGACAAACCGAAACACCGTCTTCACTATCTTCACGATATCACCATTCGGAACGCACAAACCAGATCGAAGTGGTTTTCGGATAATTAAATCTGATCTCGGTCTCTTCGAAACGATCAACGAATTTGGCCAATATTTGATAGTCGGTTATTTAACTATCAATATAACATCCATAAGCAATCATCAGGCCTTATTTTAATTTTTCCAAAATTTATTTTCAAAATATCTTTATTAGATATATTGTAACAACCCGCATATTTATCGATTTTATATTTAAATATTTTATCGTTAGTCGGATTTTGATCCGAAAAGCCACTTTTTGCATACGGTCAAATTAGGACTTGAGACAACTCCATTGAGTTCAAAATGACGTTTGCGGTCTTTTTGAGTGTAAACTTCGATATGTTTGGAGATAGTGAAATTTTCGTCACTTTTTGCTTTGGGCTTTGGTTTGGGCTGAACCACTTACTAACTCAGCCCAACCCCCTCTGCTCTTCATTAATTCCTTCTTCATTTTCCTAACACTTATAGCTTCTTTAAAAATGGTGGAGGGAATGGGAAATTAAAACTCCAAAGCTCTTGTTCATTTGCAAATCCAACAACTAACTCCAAATTCAAAGTAAAGACATTGGATTCAAGCTTTTGGTTGATTCTTCCATCACTTTTAAGCTGCTCCATCATCAATTTCATGGAAAAGGTGAGATTTTTATCTCACATTCTTGTCTATAACTATCTTGGATTTTGGGAATGACTACCTATCACTTTAGCATGTATATTTGCATTTGGTTTGGATTGAATTGGTGAAAAACCCAATTTTTCAACGTGTTTGGCAAATTCTGGGCCTTAGGTCACACTGCCTCGAAGAAGAAAGCCTGCATATTTTTCGTTCTAGGCTTAGGTCGTTCGCATGTGGTAGGTCGTTCGACAGATAGCTCGCTCCACCACTAGGTCGTTTGGCATTAGGTCGTAACTCCTAGGTCGTTCGACAATGGCTCGTTCCACACTAGGTCGCATGCCTGGCCCGTTTGCTTTAGGTCACTCTGCATCTAGCTCGCAACCACTTAGGTCGCTCGTGTGCTTAGGTCGTTCCATTTTAGGTCGTTTGACCTTAAACCGTTTGCAGTTAGGTCGTTCGACCTTATATGCTCACATTTGCGTTAGGTCGCTAGGTAATAGCTCGACCCTATTGCCATTTTAGGTCGCAACCTCTAGGTCGCTCAGCCTTCACCTTAGGTCGCAATTCCGTTAGGTCGCATGACCCCCAATACCATTAGGTCGCTAGACCTTATTTCCTTTAGGTCGTTAGACCTTATTACCTTTAGGTCGCAGGACCTCATTTCCTTTAGGTCGCATGATCCCTAAAGTCACTCGGCCCGTTCCACCTAAGGTCGTAAGGCCTTAGGTCGTTCCACGTTAGGTCGCACCAATATTAGGTCGCACCTGGGTGGGCCTTGTGCTACTTCTTAAGCCTTCAACTCCTTAGGTCGCACCTTGTTTGGTCGCGCCCATTTCTTGTGTTGAACTATGTTATGTTGCATCACACTTCTACTTTGATGGTTTTGGGATTGATTTCTTTGGACTTTACTCACGTCTTCGAATGTGAATTTATGTGATTCGATTTGTTTCAACAATCGTTTTGTGACTTGTCACTCTAAAGATATAAAGGTTTCAATACTAGTAGTAAATATCAAAACTCTTTCATCAAAGCGATTTCAACACTATTTTATTACAAAACTCCTTTTCTTAAACCGTTTTCAATCTACTAGTATATACTAGCCTTTACTTCACTCCGATGAGAAATCTAATTAAACGGCTTAGTAAAACAAGTGGTATGATACTTCGTCGGTTAACTCTTGGACTTGTTCAATTGAACCTTTTTGTGACAATTTCCTAGTGAAGATCTACAGTTTTTTCGTAAATATTTAAGTTAAGCAAGTGGTTATGGGACATGAAGCTAAACTCATATATTTACTAGCTTGGTGTGATTGACACTTCTTTATGATCATGACGATAATTTTTGTGATTTAGACTAGCGATTGAGCGATGTATTTTTGTCTGCGAGGGAGACTAGACCCCGCTTGTGTGATGTTTCTACTCACATATATGGGGTAGCGCCCCATGGTCTTCGGGCCGTTCGTGTGTTCAAAGGTCTTCGGGCCATTCGTGTGTTCGAAAAATTATATGGTTAACTTCCATGAGATAGCTTCTCGTTCGTGTGATAGGCCTTCCCCCTTTTTGTGATTTCTGGATTTCGTGTGTTGATTTCTGGATTTTGTTCTGGATTTCGTGTGTTGATTTCTGGAATTTGTGCTTCACCAATTTTCGTGATTTTCATTGATATGTTTTATCAATTCTTGTGCATTGGTGAATTCGTGTGTCATTACCTTTTTGTGGATTTGGATCTTTGAGAAGATTCTTGTGATATTGATTAATCTCTTGTCGATTATCATTTACATACTTATAGTAGTATGCCATTATGGTTATTATATGTTTATGCCATATCCCTTATTCTATATCATGTCATCTGATATTTATAGCTAGACTGATCCGTTTATTATTTGCTTATGAAATAATACTCGGGTCAGACCGAGATGTTACAGGTGCTTCTGCTTGACTTCTCTCCAGGGATCTATTACTCTGACTTTTGGCTAACTACTTAGATTAGTAGTTTTTTGTTGTATACATTTGAGATATAGACTCCGTGATGTATACTTACTCTTTTGTTTAGCTTGTAGCTACTCTTTTGTATTATCGTGGATCTTTCAGACCACTACTCTGATGTACACTTTCATGTGTTATATATATATTCATATCCTTTTCCGCCTTTGTGATATGGATGTCTGTGACTGATTTGTGTTAAGTTTATTTCTATGTTTGTTTCCGAAGATTATATATAGCCACTATGTGATAGCTTTGAGTTTGTATCGGTATGTCGGATTTCCTCCTTAAATGATTTGCATGCTATACTATCTGACATATCGGTGCTCGCACAAAGAAATTACACGGATGGTCGCTCCTCAACAGCCGTATTCTCCATGCTAGTCGACAGTATTACTCCGTAGTGTTCTTGGCTAGCGTGGGTATCGAGGTGGGGCGTCACATATATATTCAAATCCCTTCCAAATTTTCAATATTCGAGACAACTCAAATACTTATATCCATATCAGGATATTTCAAACCATCTCTTATTTCAACACTTAGAAAAATTCCATTTATTTCTCTTTTCTCAAAATCCTTCACAATTTATATTGTAAATTCCTTAACTCCCCTATAACGAATTCTATAAGTTCCGGGATTCCTTGATTTATTCCCTTAAATATTTCCCAAAGTCAAATACACGTCTATAATTCCAATTACCATTTTTCTGCTTCTTTTATAAATTCTAATTCATTTTTCGAAGTTCATTCTTATTTATCTACTTTGGAAATTTTCTTACTTTCCCACAAATTCCATTTTTGATAATTTTCTTATAATCTCATCTACTGAATAACCCGTTTCCAACCCTCGGGAAATTTATAAATAAATTTAAGTCATCACAAAACTCCATATATACATATATAAAAATTATAAGTATTTAAAAGAATAATAAATTTATTTTTAAAACATGTTCAATAAATTATTTAAAATATCAGAACATTTTTTATAAACATCAATAACTCATTTTTAGATAAACAAATCAATTTTTAAAGCTGATTCAAAAAATAAGAATTCATTAAAATAAATATTAAGTATTTGAAAAATTCACTTTTCGATGTACTTCAATTCTACTAGTTCAAAATTACATAGTTTGATAAATAAACTTCCATTTTTAAAAATAACTTAACTTTTTAAAATAAAAATATATTTTCAAAATCCCTATAACCAATTCAATTTATAAATTCCTCTTGATTCACAACCCATCGATTTCATTCCGATTCTCCTAACTATTTCCACTTTTCAAAAATAGTATCTACTATTTTCCTCAACCCTATTTCCATATTCTAACATAAATTCACCCTATGAATTTTATATTCCCAATTTAGCAACTGCTATCGTTTTCCCTTATTTATAAACACCGTTTATAAATTTTATAACTTCTTTTAGTTTTCCTTTTTATAAAACTATCCTCACTTATAAAATTACATTTTATAAGTCCATTCCTTTATAAATTCCATTTATTTTTAAAATCTATTTTTAATATCGATTTCAACAGCTTTTTACATTTTTCGGATATCATTTAAAAATCCTTTATATAGATTATTTAAAAAAAATTCTATATAAACCATTTACGGACTAGTTAAGTTCAACAAAAATCAAATTTATTGTTTACCCAATCAAATTCTTTTCAACTAATCAAATTTTTGATATAATTATTTTTATATCCAAAATCTCCTTTTGTTTTCTTAAAGTCAAATATAATATTTATGGTATTTAAAATACCAAAATTAAGGCCAGTGCTACTATATTATCCAATAATTCACATCACAACAATAATCTATAACAGATTATTCATACACATCATACATTATTATATATGAAGAACAATCAATATAAATTTGAGGAATCCAGTTGGATCCCTCCAACCCATTTCCCTACATCCACAAATGTTAGTTAACACAAAAAAACAATCCCACTTCGAGGGAGATATCACGGTAATATTGGGTCATCCGCTATTATGCGGGGCGCATAGGGTCTCATCCGCTCCAATAGGCGGGAATATATCCAACTACTAATATATATACTGCTATATATAATATAACATCCAAACTGATAATAATTTATAAATTCAACCAAGCATATGTTTGGCGATGGAATTTCTATCGAGTTAGAAAACCGTCGACAAATTTTGAAATAAAATTTATACCGCTAGCGCACGGCGTACTATCGTAGTACGTAGCGAGTACGGGTCGATCCACAGGGAATTGTTGGATTTTAAATTTATGTTCAATCAAATTAAACCAAAGTTGAAGAGAGTGTTAAGCTAGAAAATGAGAAAACTAACAAACTAGCAAAAGAAAATAGATAAAAATATGAGAGTAGAAAGACAATTTAGAGATAAATCCACTCTTTAGATCACATAGTTCAACACAACATGAAATTATGATCTCTCTTTTTTGGTCATCAGTTAGTTTAATTGATGTGCTTATCATAAGTATGGCCTATTTGTGCTATTAATTAGCTCAACATAAGCCATCAAACTATAACACACAATTTAAACTTGTGACATCCCGGAATTTTGGGCAATATCAATTTAATAATCTGCATTAAAAATTAAATTGATTTGATAATATTTGTTAATAAGATTTGAATTGATTTAATAATCTTCTTTCAATAAATATTTAACTGATAATTTATCTTTTAAAAGCTAATAAATTGTTTTCTATTTATAATGTATATATATTTGTATATATTGTAAATAGATAAGCTTTGTTTTAAATATAATAAATAAAGGCATGTTTTCTAATTTTAATATTTTTGGTAATTTGGGAATTTGATTTAATTTAATATTAAGCTATTAAATAAATAACCATATGATTTTAAAATACACAAGATAAAAGTTAATTGTTTACATATAAAAGTATATGGATATAAATTAAGTAATAAACCAATACAATGACTGAAACAACTTTATGTTATGTACATAAAGTATAAAAGTAAGCTAAGCAAGTAAAATATGTTTGTAGCTGTAAGTTAGTATGCAGGCAAATAAATAAAGACTAAAACAACTTTATATCTATGTACAAGCATAGCCCGGCAAGCAAAAGAAATATTTGAACACTTATACAAGCATAAAGGACTCTTGCCTTTAATGTTAGCAAAACAAAGTCATTCGAATGTTTTAAAAAAATCATTTCAACCACCAAAGAAGCTAGAAATCTCTGATATGGTACAAGCATTTATCACCCTGTTGTACCAAATAAAACACTGTAACTTATTTTATATATCAGCTCCTTACCTCATTTCTTCCATCCAAACTGAGCACCTTCTTTTCATAATCTTATCAAACCTTGTACATTTTCTGCATGCAAACCTGAGTTCTAATGCAAGTCTGCATCTTTTCTAACAAAAGCATTAGCAACTTAAAATTTTGAAGTTTTAAAAGCAAAGCATTTTCCAGTTCTAAAGAGTTCAAAGTATCAAAAGCTTTTCAAAATGGAAACTCTGGCTTCATTCTAGAACCTGGTGAGTAACATCACATTTTTAAAGCTTTAAATTGATTTTGGATGTGTGTTAAGTTCTGGAATGTATGTGTTTTTGGTATGAATATATAAAGGTTTGGTGAATTTTCTGCATACATATGGATGTGTGAATTTGTGTATATGTTTATCTCCTGTATCATCTCTGTTACCAGTTTTTTTTAGCTCAAGATTTATTCAAAAATCATTTTTCTCTTGGACCATTTGCTATTAGGATTTAGTCTATAAGCAAAAGTTGTTTGTTTCATATTAGATTAGAGGTTAAAAGTTTAAGTAAACAAAAACAAGTTGGATATGGCTCTGGAAAACTATGAGAACA
Organism: Allium fistulosum; assembly: GCA_030737815.1. Taxonomy (NCBI): domain Eukaryota; kingdom Viridiplantae; phylum Streptophyta; class Magnoliopsida; order Asparagales; family Amaryllidaceae; genus Allium; species Allium fistulosum. Next base: position 727,490,171 of record CM060902.1, on the reverse strand, counting down.
GAGATGATCAAGCTAAGTCGAAAGTTCAAATTTCATAATTTATTAATTCAGGGTTATAAATCAAATCTCTAATAAAAAACATGATTTTTAAAACAAAAATCATAAATTTTAGTATTTGTTTGAGGGTGCATTTCTGGTTTAACCAGAAATTGGTATTTGGGGAAGTTCTGATGATCTCGAAGATCTAGGAGGTCGGAATCTTCAGTGTTGATGGAGGAGTGATCATAGATTTAAGGAAAAATGGTAGAAGTGAGGTCAGATCACGGCGGTGGAGGTGGCGACCGATTTAAGTTTTTAACCTAGTTTGGCTGGGTCAGGAATTTTTGATCATCCCGTCTTCTCTGGGTAATCGAGTGCTACCAGATTTTGGGGGTTGGTAGAGGGGTGGTAGTCGAAGCTATGGCCGGAGGTAATGGCTCTCAGGTGGTCGGAGTTTGGAGTATGGCGATGTTTCCAGGTTTGATGTGTTGGCTCAGTCTGTGTTCCAGGTTGGGATTTTAAAGCTCGAATTCGAATATCGAATTTGGGACGATGCTTGGATGACCGCGACAGGATGAGGGAATGCTTTCCGATGTGTGTAGATCATCGGAGATGGCTGGAGTTGATCGGCGACCCAGTTCATGTGCACGGTGCACTTCTGATGATGTTGGTTGAGCAGGGTAGTGGACTCGAGTAATTCTCGAGTCATCTGAGGGTTTTGCTCGGAATTTGGTCGGGTTGGACCTGAAGTAATTGAAGGGTTGGCTCGAGTCATGTGTTTGGTTTTAGGTTTTTGAAAACCTGTTAGTTTTAAATAAGTTTGAAGGCAAGATTTAAATATGTTTTAAATCTAAGTTTAAATTTGGATACAAAATATGAATCTGTATTCCAGTTTTGAAATAAAGGAAAGTTTTAAAATTTTAAAATGTTTTAATCAAATTAGAATGTTTAAAGCATAATTTAAATAAGTTTGGATTTAAATTGAATTTGGTTTTAAAAATCTTATAAATTCCTTTATAAGATGGGTGTGACTTTAACATGTGATTTAAAGGGTTTTTAAATTGTTTTCAACTTGGTTAAAGTTAAATTTGTATTCATTTTTAAATCTAAAATTTAAAATAAAATTTGAAAGTAAATTGTTTTAAATGTTTGTTAATGATAATTTAATCGTTAATAAGAGTAAAGTTTTATTTTAAAATTAATTAGGATTTGTGATTCATTAAATTATTAAGATAATTTAAAATGAATAATTAATTAATTAAATTAATTAATGATATGGATGATTACTTAAGTAATTAAGAGTTCTAAATTAATTAATTAAAGTTTAAGACTGATTATTTAAGGAATAATTAATTTGGAATTAAAGATCATTAATTTGATAAGATTAGATTTTAAATTTATGATTAAAGGATAATTAATCAAGTAATTTAAGATTAATTAAGTTACAGTTAAAACATAAATTAATTTAATAATTAAAGGTTAATTAATTGGTTATTAAGGATAAATTAAATTGTAATTAATATTGATTTATCTAAGTTTAATTTCTTAAGAAAAGAAATTAAGAATTGCTAAAAGTAAATGAAGGTCATTAACTAGGATTATTAAATAATTAATTAATGTGATAAATTTTAGTAATTAATTAGATTAATTAATTAGGGATAATCATTTATGAAATGGGATAAGTATAATTACATAATGGAAGTAATTAAGGAATTAATTAATTAATGTAATTAATTTAATGTGATTAGTTTAAGTTAATTAATTAAGTTTAATTAATTTAAGATAATCGCTGGATGATTTGTTAAGTATAATTACTTAATGTAATTAATAAGTGTGGTTGCTTAGTGAAGTAATTAGTGGTAATTACTATATGTAATTAATTGAAGAGGATTTAATAATGGAAGTAATTTGGACTAAATTACTTTGTGTAATTAATCAAGGGATTAATTAAGATAATTAATTAAGGAGTAATTAATTTATTTAATGAAGTAATTAAGGGTAGTTAATTACTGAATGAGATTAATCAAGAGTGATTAATAATTATGGTTTAAGTAAAGATTAATTTCTTAATGTAATTAATTTAAATAGAATAATTAATTAAAATGTAATTAGGGACCATTAAATTTATATAATTAATGATGTAATTAAGGATTGATTCATTAAGATTAATTAATCAATAATAAGTGCTTAAAGAGTAATTAATTAATGTAATTAATTAAGGATTAATGTAATTAATTATAGTTAATTAATTAATAGAGTAATTAAAGATTAATTACTGTATTAGGTAAGGGTAATTAATTTGTGAAATTAATTAAATGATAATTACTTGAATGTAATTAAAGGATAATAAATCAAGGATGATTAATTAAGATGGAAATTAGAGAATGATTAATTAATTGATTTGTAATTAATTAATGGTTATGTAAGTAGGATTTATAATGATGAAGTAATTAATTTAATTTACTTTAAATTAATTAGAAATAAGATAATTAATTTAATTTATTTTAAATTAATTATAAATGGTGTGTTTATGAATCATTGCTTATGTATGGATGGATGATATTGATTTCCTTGAATGGTTTGAAATCTCAGATATGAGATAAATAATGCTGTGTGATTTGGATGCTTTGGTTGAAGTGTGATGATAATATGAATTATCTATTTATGATGATATTGTGAATTATCTATCTGTGTGTATATGGATAATGAATTGAATTGTATTAACTTTAAAACAACTTGGCCTTAAAAGATACGGTTTGGATTTCGATGAGACCGGGATCGGGTTTCCAGATTTGGATATCCGAAAACCACATTGATCCAAATTAACGATAGGTCATGAATCTCAAGTGAAGATGAAGATTCAGTGTGCAAGGGTTATTATTGTTAACTTTGAGGATGATTCCAAAATGAGTGTAACGAGATAATGCCTTCGGTTTCGTTCGAACCCGGAACGAACTTGTATGGATTGAATGTTTTCAGAACATCGTCAGGTGGACGATGAGCATTCTAAGTGATGTGTTCTGATGAGGTAATCGTAGCCTCAAGCCTCATCAACCGGGAATGGCTAAAACAGGGGAGGTGCAGCAAGGCTTCGTGGGTAGCACCCACTTGAGAGCGAGATATAACCCTGTCTAGATGTCCCTTTTTATATTCGGTTGTGTGGGAATTTGAGCTCCAACTGTCGGGGTTGTCTTGTTCGGGACTGTCCAGTAAGGGATGGTTCCAGCTTTGTGTTGCAGGGGATTTAGGGTGGATCCTCGGTACGCTGATCTAGGCCAGTTACTATGACGGGCGGTACCCCAGTAGCTCTGCCATTGCATGGAATCCAAAATCCAATAAGTGCCATCGGATTTGATTGTAGACCTAGTATGTTGGAATTTAATCATGTAACAATTTCAACTATTTCTTATTTACTTGAAAACACTAGACCTATTATAATATCACTAGATTTCCTATCAAATGTTTGGTTAGCGTAAGGTAAAAACTTTTCCATGTTTATGTGTGGGAAGTCTTACGTGATACCTTTTGTTTTCAAAGGCTTTACAAAGTTAAGCAACTTTAACCTGTTACTCATACCAGACTCATGTCTAACCCGGAGTTTATCTTCTGTTTTTCTTAAACTCTCAGGTACTCAAATTTTTACGAGTAGCCAAGGGATTCAGGTTAGCTTTGACGAATTGTGGAGGAGCAATGGAGCAGGAAGCTTCAGCGTTATAGATATATAGTTTTCCGCTGTGTTGGTATCTCTGTGATGTATCTCTGTATTGTATTGAGTTGTATTAACTAGACAAGTGTTTATAACTGTCTAGTATGTGATGTATTATCTGTGTAACTCTGATTGATGTTGTATATTATGTAATATTTATGTGATTAATATAATTTATTCGTTCCGCTGTTGAGATTCTAATGTTGTTTCTTCTTTCTTCTTTATCTTTTCTCTTTTCTATACCTTTCTTTCTTAAAGATGATGCAACTTTGTAACGACCCGTATTTTTACGGATCAAAACATCGTAAAACAGTTGACATTTGGTCGCATTGTTGATAAGCCGTTCAGAGCTTTAAATCCTAGGTCGTATGGGAGTTTAGAGCGACCTAAGGAAGATGCGAGCTAAGGAGTAAACGACCTAGTGGAGTGGAGCGACTTAAGAGTTAGGTCGTATGATAGCTTAGGTCGTGAAGGAGGTTATGTCATAGGCGACCTAAGGGTTGGGATAAGTCGTGTGGAAGTTAGGTCGTGTGGTGGCTTAGGTCGAGTGAATGACTTAAGGAGTATAGCGACTTATAGGATTCAGACTTAAGATAGTATACGACTTAAGGAAAGTTGGTGACTTAAGAGTTTTGGCGAGTTAACGACCTAAGGGGTAGGTCGGCGACGACCTAAGGAAGCTGGGGTAGCAGTGAGCGACCTGAGGAAGTTAAGTCGTAGAAGACTAAGGAGTTAGGTCGTGGGTTGTTAGGTTGCTAAGTATTAGGTCGTAAGGGGTTAGGTCGTGACCTAGTTAAGTCGCGTAATTGCTGAGTCGTTAGGTCGCACTGTGTCTTAGGTCATGGCATTTTTAGGTCGCGGAAGCGCATCTGCTGTTAAGTCGCTGGGTCGTTAAGGCGCGCATGTGATAGGTCGTAAGTCGCGCGTAGTTATGTCGCGGAGTGTTAAGTCGTATGGTTTGTGATAGGTCGCGTAGGGGTTGATCTGTTAGGTCGCGCGCATATGCTATTTGTTAGATCGTTGGATCTATAGGTCGCGCGCTTGCGCTAGGTCGTAAGTCGTAGACTGGTAGGTCGTGAGTGCGCTTAAGCTTAGGTCGTTAGGTCGTAGATTGAGGGGTTTCGATAGGTCGTAGGTCGTGATGCTCTATAGGTCGTGGACGACCTAAAAGTGGACGATCTAAGGGTTTTTCAGCCTATAAATAGGAAGGTTTTTCTCACTTTTTGGGATCCGGATTTCGAAGCGACGAAGTGCTGCCATTTTGAGAGCTCGACTTCTACACTTCTTCACTTCTTTTCTCCACTTTGATTTAGTACTTCCTTCCATCCAAATCGAAGATCAAATTGAAGATCGAAGAGCTTAGATTGAAGATCTACATTCTTCGAAGAGTGATTTCATCGTTGAAGCGGATTTGTGATAGATCGAGTTAGATCCTTCGTTGTCTAGATCTGAAGTGTGTTTCTTTTGAGGTGTTTTGGTGATTTTGTGAGTGGTGATTATCTCTCACACGGATCCAAAGGAGTATATCGGATCGTTGGCTTGATTTGATGTTAAAATAGTGATTTCCATGCATTTTCCTAATCCTAAGTATAGATCCATATAGATTCATTGTTCATAATGATTTGGCATCCATTTTACTACATGTTAACCTATGTAAGTTCATTCATCAAGATTATAGAGATATTGCTCATGTTTTCATGCTTGTTAGACTTTTGACTCTTTAATTACGAAATTGCCATTATTGTTATAATTGTCTATTTAGATCATATTTGAATGCTTGTTTACTTGGATTAATGTTTGACTTGATTGATTGCTATGAATTAGATGATTTATGATTTGATTTAGACCGAAGATGATTCAAAAGCTAAGGCAAAGGCTCTTGAATTGGGAAAGCTGCTTGTGACATATGTGGCGGATGAGGAAGCTCATATGGATAGATTTGATGATGATGTTGAGATGAAGCTTTGCTATGATGATGATGAGGCGAAGCATGATATGAGATAGTCTTGGTCTAATCCAGACGGGATCATTCCAAGCAGATTGATAACTCGGTGAAATGGTTCGAGTTTGAGGATAATGGTTTGCTCGAGAGGCGCTTGAGCTAGTATGGAAATAGTCGTCGAGGAGGATGACTAGAAGGCTGAGATCTCATCGTTGTTGAAGGTTCTAGCATGCTCAAAGCAAGAGTACGTTGGGCAGATTCGATAGTCCCTGAAGGCTACTGATTGGTAGTCAAGTACTCTGGGCAGATTCGATAGTCCTAGGCATGGGTCACGACGACGTACGGGAGTAATGTCTAGAACCGGGGTTTCCATTAGCCCTTGACGGACGGATGAAAGAATGAGCCGGTCATTCAATTAACGATGATATCGAAGCAATGATAACAGTGATAGCCAGAGTCATGGATGTTTGGTTGTATCGTCATTCGGTCTCAAGAGCGGTATTTTCTGGGTGCTTATCTGATCTTGGTTTAGGCCTTGGGGGTTTGTACTTGGAAAACATCGCCCTTGACTCGAGTGATAATTGCTTTACTTTAAATTGTATGCTCTGCTATGTTTGCTTATGCTTAGTGTGTGTCTGGGGGCTATCACTGTAGAAAGAGGTGGAGTGAGAGGGTTGTATTCCTATTCCTTTTTCCTTTATGCTCTTTTGGTATGTTGTTAGTTAATTTACCGCTCACTAAGACTGTTGTCTGACTCAAGGCTTTATGTTTTAACTCTTATTGCCTTGGGCTGTTCGTCCATTTTGGGACGGGCAGACTAGGTAGCAGGTGACAGGTGATGTTCTTGCTTTCCACGATACTGATGACGAAGACGAGCTGGAGGATTGCATATTATTTCTTACTATATGTACTGGATGTTCCGCTGTTTGTATATTCTCTGAGTGATATGTAGTGAGGCTTGTTGTATTGACTATTTAGATGTTTGTATTCAACTATTATGAAGTTTTATTGATGAGATTCTATTCTGTGAAGCTTCACTATGTATATATTCTATTGTATTTTGTCCATGCGCTGTGAGTAATACGATAGATTCTGCTGTTTTTAATTTACCCTGACAATCGTCCATGGCTGCCTGGCACACTTTACAGCGCACTTTCTCTAGGTTCAGTGCAGGGGTCATGGGCGGTCGTCACATTTGGTATCAGAGCCTTGGTTAATCGATTTTACCCAATGCTCGCTGACGTAACCACGTATGAGAGACGTAATTGTATTTTGATGGATGATTACTATATATAATATAGTAGCTTAGAAGTATGTGAGTCCTTTATGCAGTTGTTTCTCTAGGTGTGCTAATCATTCCTTTTTATAGATATTAAGGATGAGTCGAAGAGGGAGACCAGATGCTAAGGAAGACCGTGCTACTGAAGGGGCTGCTGATTATGCTGCTATGTTCGAAGCAATGATGACTTCGATCATGAGAAGGATGCCCGCTCCAGGGCCATCGGTGGATGTTGGAGTTCAAGTTCAAACTCCAAGACCGGTGGATTTTGCTAAGCTGTGTAAGGATTATACTACTCTTGGAGGGAAGGTTTTCTTTGGAACAGAATCATCCATTGAAGTCCAGAGATGGATAGATGCTTGTAGAAGAATTTTTGGTGATTTGGGAATCGAGGAGGCAACTAAGAGGAAGTTGGCATCAAGACAGCTTCAAGGAAGAGCTTCTGATTGGTGGATCTCTATCACCATTGATACTCCGGAGGAAGAGATTACTTGGGTGCAATTCCAAGCCAGATTTGAAGCTAAGTTCATTTCTACAGCTCAGAAGTCTGTTCTGTTCAAGAAGTTTGTGGAGATCAACCAAGGAGGAAGACCAGTTCTTGAGTATGTTTCTGAGTTTGAAGCTTTGTCCAAGTATGCCCGGTCGTATATTGAATCTTCATATCAGAAGAACAAGAAGTTTGTGATAGGCTTGGACAATTATCTTGGAAGACAGCTGGTGGATCATTTGGACGATTCATTTGAGAAGCTTGTGGAGAAAGCTCTCAGGCATGAGAATCTGTTTCCTAAAGAGGGATCTGTTGTTGTTGTAACCAAGGAGGAGTCTAGACCACAGCAGGGTGGAAACAAGAAGAGGAAGCAGCAGCAGCAAAAGGGTAGGGAAGGCTAGAAGAAGCCGAAGGGCGAAGTGACCTGCTACAATTGTCAGCAGAAGGGCCATTTCTCTAGAGATTGCAAGAACCCGAAGGTGCAAGTGAAGTGCCACAACTGTGACAAGCTGGGGCATGTTAAGAGGAATTGTCCAGAACCGCGGAAGGACAAGCAGATTGTGCAAGCTTATGCTTTAGGGGCTGTTCCATCATCTTCGAGAGCTCCTACCGTTGAAGAGAAAGGAAAGAGTGTGGTGGTTCAAGGTACTCTTTCCATATGTGGTGTTCCAGTTAGTGTTCTGTTTGATACTGGGGCGCCGCATTCGTTTGTTTGTAGTGAACTTGTAGGCCGGTTGGGTTTGGAACCGGATATTGTTGATAGGCCATTGGTTGTGACTAATCCAGTTGGAGGTTCGTCTTGTTTGTGTATGCTATGCCGTGGTCTGATTGTATCGAGTCATGATTGCTCTTTTGTTTGTGATTGTTTTGTTCTGAACTTTGCGGGGTTCGGAATTATTTTGGGTATGGGCTGGCTTAGGAAGTATGCGGCAAAGGTTGATTGTGAAAGGTTGGAGGTGACAGTAGAGAATGTGGAGGGGCGAAAGATTGTGATACGATGTAAGCATGAAGAAGGCGTCTTCATGAGCTTCATGTATTCGCTGGTTGTTCCACGGGATGGACTGTCATCTGTGCCAATCGCTAATGGATTTGAGGATGTCTTTGATGAGGTCAAAGGGTTACCGCTGCATAGAGAGATCGAGTTTCGTATAGATCTAGTTGAAGGAGCCAGACCTGTTGTGATGCCTCTTAGGTGGATGGCGCCTAGGGAACAGCAGGAGTTGATGGTGCAGGTTGATGATCTTTTGCAGAAAGGATTCATTCGGCGTAGTGTGTCCGAATGGGGTGCACCAGTTGTGTTCGCAACCAAAGCGGATGGATCGTTGAGGTTGTGTGTGGGTTATCGTGAGCTGAATAAGGTGACTAAGAAGAACAAGTATCCATTGCCGAGAATAGATGACTTATTTGATCAGCTTCACGAAGCTAAGGTGTTTTCTCAGATGGATTTGGCAACGGGATTTCACCAGTTAAGAGTGGCTAAGGATAGTGTGCCGAAGACTGCTTTCAGGACACCATCCGGTTTCTTTGAATGGTTGGTAATGCCGTTTGGATTCACTAATGCGCCAGCATATTTTGTGGATCTTATGAATAGAGTGTTCAGAGATCAGTTGAACAAGTTCGTGCTAGTGTTCGTGGATGATATTCTGATTTATTCCATAACTGAAGAAGAGCACAAGACGCACTTGCGTATTGTTTTGGAAATCTTATGGAAACATCAGCTGAAGGCTAAGTTTTCGAAGTGTCACTTCTGGAAGAGTGAAGTGAGGTTCTTAGGCCATGTGATTTCTGGAAATGGAATAGCGGTTAATCCTGCTAAGGTGGCAGCAATCCAGGATTGGGTTAGACCTAAGAATGCATCTGATGTGAGAAGTTTTCTTGGATTAGCAGGATATTATCGACGGTTTATCAAACACTTCTCCAAGGTGGCTGCACCATTGACAGGATTGACGAAAAAGAACCAAGTATTCAGATGGGATGCTAAGTGTGAGCAAGCTTTCGGAATCCTGAAAGAGCGATTGACAAGTGCTCCTGTTTTGACTATTCCAAGTGGGAATGATGAGATGGTGGTTTACACCGACGCATGTGGTACTGGACTTGGAGCAGTGCTGATGCAGAGGGATAAAGTTGTTGCGTATGCAAGTCGACAACTGAAGCCGCATGAAAGGAATTATCCGACTCATGATTTGGAATTAGCGGCGATTGTATTTGCTCTGAAGATGTGGAGACATTACCTATTGGGAGTTCGATTCGAGTTGTTTACAGATCATAAGTCGTTGAAGTATCTTTTCTCCCAAAAGGATTTGAATCTTCGGCAGCAACGTTGGCTAGAGTTTTTGGCATCATATGATTTTGGTATAGCCTATACTCCGGGAAAAGGTAACGCAGTAGCAGATGCGTTAAGTCGAAGACATGCAGGATTGGGAGCCATGTTTTCAGAATGGAAGAGTCTCGAGTATTTAGCTGGATTTGACTTCAGGCCCAGATGTGAATTGGAACCTGAGATGTTGGCAAACTTATCGATAAGACCCACTCTTGTGGAAAGGATTAGCGAGAGCCAAAAGCGAGACGGTAAGCTTGTCAAGATTATCCGTGATTTGGAATCTGAATTGGAACCAGAAAAGGATAAAGGATTCGAAGTCGATCGAGAGGGTTGGCTTCGGAAGCAAGGACGACTAGTTGTTCCCGATATAGATGAATTGAGAAGTGATGTTCTGAAGGAAAGTCATCACTCGAAGCTGACAATTCATCCAGGTGGAAATAAGATGTATCGGGATATGAAGAGAACCTATTACTGGGAAGGTATGAAGAAGGATGTTGGAAATTTTATTTCCAAGTGCATGAACTGCCAGTTGGTAAAAGCCAAACAGAAGAAGCCAAGTGGATTGCTTCAGCCATTGGAAGTGCCTACATGGAAGTGGGAGCAGATATCGACGGATTTTATTGATGGTCTACCTAGAACAAGAACGGTAAATGAAGGGATTTGGGTCATTGTAGATCGTTTGACTAAGAGTGCAAGATTCATTCCTGTTCGATCAACTAGGACTGCATCAAAGTTGGCTGAGCTGTATGTTAAGTGGATAGTTCGATTCCATGGTATTCCGAAGAGTATAGTGAGCGATCGAGACCCATTGTTCACTAGTGGATTTTGGAAGAGCTTCCAGGAATTTTTGGGAACCAAGTTGTGTTTGAGTACAGCTTATCACTCTCAAACAGATGGTCAGACCGAGAGAGTCAACCGAGTTTTGGAAGATCTCCTCAGAGCTTGTGTTTTAGATTTTGGAGGATCATGGGAAGATCACCTTCATTTGGTGGAATTTTCGTATAACAACAGTTACCAATCAAGCATTGGTATGGCACCGTATGAGGCATTATATGGAAGACCGTGTAACTCTCCGACATGTTGGTTAGAGACCGGAGAAAAGCTGATACTTGGGCCTGAGATGATTCGACAGACTTCGGATTGCATAGGGATCATCCGACGACGAATGAAGGCAGCCCAAGACCGTCAGAAAAGTTATGCCGATAAGCGTCGTAAGGATTTGGAATTCGACGTAGGTGATATGGTTTTTGTGAAGATTTCTCCACTGAAGAATGTTATTCGATTCGGGAAGAAAGGAAAACTGACTTCGAGATTTGTTGGACCATTCCCGATCATCGAGCGAATTGGAAAGCTCGCTTATAGATTGGAGTTACCAGAGAAGAAGTCGGGTGTGCACAATGTTTTTCATGTATCATATCTACGGAAGTATGTGCAAGACTCGAATACAGTGGTTTTTGCTGATAGCTGTGAAGATTTCGAAGTTGATCCACTCGATAGGAAACCTCGTAAGCCGCTTCGTGTTGTGGAAACCGACACGAAACAGCTTAGGAGGAAGGTAGTTAAGTTGCTCAAGATACAATGGAGTGATGATGATAACGACTGTACATGGGAGGTGGAAGAGAGGATGAAAGCACCTCATCCCGAACTCTTCAAGGTATGGCCCTAAGGTGTCGTGTCATCTAACGACATTGTAACTTGTTCTAAGTTTTAGAATTCGGCATGCTAAGCTAGAATTGGATGCATGGTTTGTTGATTGCTATGGATGGTAGGCATGCAGAATAGTCTCTGATTGCTCTGGTTGTTTGGAATTTCGGGGGCGAAATTCCTAAGGGGGAGAGAATGTAACGACCCATATTTTTACAGATCGAAACATCGTAAAACAGTTGACATTTGGTCGCATTGTTGATAAGTCGTTCAAAGCTTGAAGTCCTAGGTCGTATGGGAGTTTGGAGCGACCTAAGGAAGATGCGAGCTAAGGAGTAAACGACCTAGTGGAGTGGAGTGACTTAAGAGTTAGGTCGTATGATAGCTTAGGTCGTGAAGGAGGTTATGTCATAGGCGACCTAAGGGTTGGGATAAGTCGTGTGGAAGTTAGGTCGTGTGGTGGCTTAGGTCGAGTGAACGACTTAAGGAGTATAGCGACTTATAGGATTCAGACTTAAGATAGTAGACGACTTAAGGAAAGTTGGTGACTTAAGAGTTTTGGCGAGTTAACGACCTAAGGGGTAGGTCGGCGACGACCTAAGGAAGCTGGGGTAGCAGTGAGCGACCTAAGGAAGTTAAGTCGTAGAAGACTTAGGAGTTAGGTCGTGGGTTGTTAGGTTGCTAAGTAATAGGTCGTAAGGGGTTAGGTCGTGACCCAGTTAAGTCGCGTAATTGTTGAGTCGTTAGGTCGCCCAGTGTCTTAGGTCGTGGCATTTTTATGTCGCGGAAGCGCATCTGCTGTTAAGTCGCTGGGTCGTTAAGGCGCGCATGTGATAGGTCGTAAGTCGCGCGTAGTTAAGTCATGGAGTGTTAAGTCGTATGGTTTGTGATAGGTCGTGTAGGGGTTGATCTGTTAGGTCACGCGCATATGCTATTTGTTAGATCGTTGGATCTATAGGTCGCGCGCTTGCGCTAGGTCGTAAGTCATAGACTGGTAGGTCGTGAGTGCGCTTAAGCTTAGGTCGTTAGGTCGTAGATTGAGGGGTTTCGATAGGTCGTAGGTCGTGATGCTCTATAGGTCGTGGACGACCTAAAAGTGGACGACCTAAGGATTTTCCAGCCTATAAATAGGAAGGTTTTTCTCACTTTTTGGGATCCGGATTTCGAAGCGATGAAGTGCTCCCATTTTGAGAGCTCGACTTCTACACTTCTTCACTTCTTTTCTCCACTTTGATTTAGTACTTCCTTCCATCCAAATCGAAGATCAAATTGAAGATCGAAGAGCTTAGATTGAAGATCTACATTCTTCGAAGAGTGATTTCATCGTTGAAGCGGATTTGTGATAGATCGAGTTAGATCCTTCGCTGTCCAGATCTGAAGTGTGTTTCTTTTGAGGTGTTTAGGTGATTTGGTGAATGGTGATTATCTCTCACACGGATCCAAAGGAGTATATCGGATCGTTGGCTTGATTTGATGTTAAAATAGTGATTTCCATGCATTTTCCTAATCCTAAGTATAGATCCATATAGATTCATTGTTCATAATGATTTGGCATCCATTTTACTACATGTTAACCTATGTAAGTTCATTCATCAAGATTATAGAGATATTGCTCATGTTTTCATGCTTGTTAGACTTTTGACTCTTTAATTACGAAATTGCCATTATTGTTATAATTGTCTATTTAGATCATATTTGAATGCTTGTTTACTTGGATTAATGTTTGACTTGATTGATTGCTATGAATTAGATGATTTATGATTTGATTTAGACCGAAGATGATTCAAAAGCTAAGGGAAAGGCTCTTGAATTGGGAAAGCTGCTTGTGGCATATGTGGCGGATGAGGAAGCTCATATGGATAGATTTGATGATGATGTTGAGATGAAGCTTTGCTATGATGATGATGAGGCGAAGCATGATATGAGATAGTCTTGGTCTAATCCAGACAGGATCATTCCAAGCAGATTGATAACTCGGTGAAATGGTTCGAGTTTGAGGATAATGGTTTGCTCGAGAGGCGCTTGAGCTAGTATGGAAATAGTCGTCGAGGAGGATGACTAGAAGGCTGAGATCTCATCGTTGTTGAAGGTTCTAGCATGCTCAAAGAAAGAGTACGTTGGGCAGATTCGATAGTCCCTGAAGGCTACTGATTGGTAGTCAAGTACTCTGGGCAGATTCGATAGTCCTAGGCACGGGTCACGACGACGTGCGGGAGTAATGTCTAGAACCGGGGTTTCCATTAGCCCTTGATGGACGGATGAAAGAATGAGCCGGTCATTCAATTAACGATGATATCGAAGCAATGATAATAGTGATAGCCAGAGTCATGGATGTTTGGTTGTATCGTCATTCGGTCTCAAGAGCGGTATTTTCTTGGTGCTTATCTGATCTTGGTTTAGGCCTTGGGGGTTTGTACTTGGAAAACATCACCCTTGACTTGAGTGATAATTGCTTTACTTTAAATTGTATGCTCTGCTATGTTTGCTTATGCTTAGTGTGTGTCTGGGGGCTATCACTGTAGAAAGAGGTGGAGTGGGAGGGTTGTATTCCTATTCCTTTTTCCTTTATGCTCTTTTGGTATGTTGTTAGTTAATTTACCGCTCACTAAGACTGTTGTCTGACTCAAGGCTTTATGTTTTAACTCTTATTGCCTTGGGCTGTTCGTCCATTTTGGGACGGGCAGACTAGGTAGCAGGTGACAGGTGCTGTTCTTGCTTTCCACGATACTGATGACGAAGACGAGGTGGAGGATTGCATATTATTTCTTACTATATGTACTGGATGTTCCGCTGTTTGTATATTCTCTGAGTGATATGTAGTGAGGCTTGTTGTATTGACTATTCAGATGTTTGTATTCAACTATTATGAAGTTTTATTGAAGAGATTCTATTCTGTGAAGCTTCACTATGTATATATTCTATTGTATTTTGTCCATGCGCTGTGAGTAATACGATAGATTCTGCTGTTTTTAATTTACCCTGACAATCGTCTATGGCTGCCTGGCACACTTTACAGCGCACTTTCTCTAGGTTCAGTGCAGGGGTCATGGGCGGTCGTCACAAACTTTCTGGTGGTAGAAAGTTGGGTCGCTACAAAACTACTTTTACTCTCATGAAATATGACAACAAAGTTGAAAGCAAAATCTATTTTAAGTATGGCCTATTAACTATTGATTAGAAATATAGACCATCTATAATGACCCATAAATTTACGATAATTAAAATAGATAATTTAATAAGATTCTGTGATTTAATGTTGGAAGAAATAAAAATTTGTGATAAATTAATGAAATGGTAACTAAAATGAAAAGTAACAATGTTAATTAAAGTCAACCATTAACAACCTAAATGAAATTCCAATCAATTGAAATAATGTAAAGGTTATACTTGGTTAAAAATTGAATATAAGAAAACAAATGTAAATATTTAATTAATTAATGAATTAGTGTATAATTAATGATAATTGGATAAAATCAGTGTTATGTAAACAATTGTAACATTTGTTTGTAAATAATAACTTATAAGTGTGATTAAAAGTTAATGGTAACAATTATTATATGTTATCTATTTATTTAGCCGGTTAAGTTAAATTGGAAATCAATTATAATTGAATGGAATTAATTGTTGCATTGATGTGGTTTAAGACCATAACTGCAATATGTGAATGTAATAAAAATATATATAAATGTAAATTATATTCATAAGGAAATAATTGATTTAATAAAAGATTTGAATTAAGATAAATAAATCAATTGGGATCTTAAATTTTAATTAATGTATAAATTTGACGAAAATTCAATATAAATAGAAATATAGTAGTTAATACAAATAAAGATGGAAATTTGAAGATATTAATGTAATGAAAGACAAACAAATATTAAATATGTTATTTGAGTAATAAATGATTGAATATAAAGTCTGAAATCAAATTAAAACGATTTATTGGAATTAAATTATAATTAATTGGATTTAATTACAATTGAAATTGAAAACTATAATTAGTGAAATATTAAACACTGAATTTGATATGGAAATTTGCTTTAAGTCACTATAAATGTCTAAGTCATCAAAAATGATGAAATTTGTTAGTTTATAAATATTGAATTAAAAAGTGATTTAATTAATTTAGTATTAATTTATTTAATTAAGGTAAAATTAGCCACTTTGGGCCACTGACTCGGATTTCGACGAAACCAGTTTAATCGGATCCATAACGGTGAATTATTGTAGGATTTCAAGTTTCGTAGCGATCAGACTTGTCGTTTGATCGTACGGGCTCGAAACATCTAGAAATCAATTTAATTGAAATCATTTGAAATCAATTTTAAATAAGCTGATTTTAATCTAACTTCTTCATACGATGGAATTAGGACTTGAAACCTGTTCCATTGAGTTTAAAAATATTGAATACATCTATTTTGATATATGGGATGTGTTGGAACCTGCCTTTTTCGATTTTAATGAGACAACTATATATTTCAAACTATATACTTGCTGTCAATTATTATTGCAGGAATCTACAAAGAAAAGCTATTATCATATCGTCAACAAACAAAGCTCAAGCTCTCAAGTATATTGATTATTATTTCCGATTAGATATTTTTGTACAATCTCTGATATGATGATAACAACACACACACACACAAATAGTTTTTTTGAAAAAAACATGTTCTACAAATATAAAATATCTTTAACTATTTAAAGATATAAAAGTATTTTCAAAAATTATAAATATCTCAAGTTCAGAATCACTAAAATAAGGAAGAGGAACAAATCAGTACAAGTTTAGACGTCTGAACCTTTATTTAGCCGTTTGTCATCAATGACAGACGTATGATAATAAAGTTAAGACGTCTGTACTCCCTGTATTAATATTTTCTATTTTAACTGAACACAGACATCTATATAATTTAATACAGACATCTGTCATAAACGACGGACGTCTGAATTAAACAACAGACGTCTGTATTCACTGAAATTTTTTTCTTCTGCCTATTTGACTTTTTAAACTTACTTAGCCATCTGACTATTTTTCTCAGACATCTGAACTTGACGAACTGAAGCATCTCTTCATGAAAAATCAAATTTTGAAGAGTTGTCTTCTTCACCAAGAGTTGCACTCCTTCTAATGGTTGCAACTATTGAATGAAAACTATTCAATACTATAAATAGGGATGAAAATCCACTATTTCAATTACCAATTCTTTCTATCTATTCTTGCTTTATATTGTTATATTCTCAAGTGATTTTCAAATCTCTACTTCCTACAATTGAACATTCAAATCATCATATCAAGAAGATTATAGGAAGGGTGTACTATATTGACTATATTCGTGTTACTCAAGAACACACAAGTCAAGAAACAATTTATAAATTGTATCTGAAGTCCTATTCGGTTGCTTAGGCGGAAAAGTCCTGTTCGGTTGCTCAGGCGGTGTAATACCTGTTCCTCTGGGTTAAGTGAGGGTTGTTAGAGAAATTCCAGAAGGAGTCTGGGACTAGACGTAGAACAGGAAGTTCGAACCAGTATAAAAATCCCTGGTGTCATTTTTATTACTGCTATTTACTATTATTTATAATTCCGCACTTGCTATACTAGTTTAACTATATTATCGATCCATATACACTTTCATTTGGAATCAAAGCAAGGTCATCACATAACTATAACACAGTTATTTGATATTTAAAATAATATGGAAAATAACACTAGCAATAGCTTAACTGAGGGACAAGCCACTACACGACCACCATTGTTTAACGGATTAAATTATAGTTATTGGTCAACTAGAATGAGAATTTTTATGCAAGCTAGTGGATTTGAAACCTGGAATATCATTCAAACTGAATATATTCCTACTACAGAGTATGCTGCATGGTCTAATACACAAAAACTAGATGCTACTGCAAACGCAAAAGCAATGAACATGTTATTTTGCGCTTTAGACAAAAATGAATTCAATCGAGTCAGTATTTGTAAAACTGGATATGAAATTTGGAATACACTTAAGGTTACACACGAAGGAACGAATAAAGTAAAACAAAGCAAGATTTGTATGCTTAAAAACCAATTTCAAAATTTTAGAATGAAGCAAGGAGAAAGTATTAGTGAAATGTACTCTAGATTCCAGGATATCTATCATTCACTATTAGCTTTAGAAGTTACTTTTACTCAACCTGATATTGTTTCAAAAATCCTTAACTCTTTAACTGATGAATGGGAACGAAAAGTCTTAGCTATCGAGGAAGCTAATGATATTTCAACCATAAAAACAGAAGAGTTAACAGGAAATCTAATGTCCTATGAAGTAAATTTACAGGCAAGATGAGCACAAGCACAGGACAAGAAAACTATCGCTTTTCAAGCAGAAAAAGAAGACTCTGAATCAGAAGACGATATGGCATTTATAGCTAAGAATTTCAAAAAAAATTTGAAATTCAAAAAGAGCAATTAATTTGGAAATAACAAGGGTTTCAATAAGCCATCAAGCTCATCTCTTGAATGCTATGAATGTCACAAGAAGGGCCACATAAAGAAAGATTGTCCTGATCGGAAGAAAGAATATAATCTCAAAAAGGAAAAATATAAAAAGAAGCAAGCCTTCTCAGTTACATGGGATGATACAGAATCTTCTTCGTCATACAGTGATAGTGACAGTGATTCAGAACAAGCCAACGTTTGTTTTATGGCAACAAATGATGATGTAAGTGATCTAACTTTTGACGATTTAATAGAAATAAACTCTGAATTGTTAGATAAACTTAGAACCCTGAAGAGTAAATATAAAGATGCTTTAGGAAAATTAAATAGAACTGAAATAGAAACTGACATGTTAAAAGATGAAAAGAAAATATTAGAGGAAGAGTTAGTAAAATCTCAAGAATCTTATGTTAATATAACATCTCAATTCACTGATTTAAGTTGTGAAATGGAAAGACAGAAATATGAGAATGTTAAATTAGCAAAAGAGAATTATGATTTAAACTCTAATATTAAAACACTTGATATAGAAGTATCACATCTTAAAACAAAACTGGAAAATATTTCTAAAAATGTTTCTAAATTTAACAATGGAAGAGAGAGTCTCTCTAAAATAATTGAGAATTCTCAAACCTGTTCAAATAAAAAGGGGTTAGGATATAAAAAACCTATACAAAAGCATTCTAAAAATAATGGTTCATTATATACTAATTTTAAGAAAAAGGAATCTATATCTGCTCAAAAATCTTCTTCAAAAGTTGTTCATCCAAAATCAATTATGATTTGGGTTCCAAAAACTAATAATAATTTGATTAGGAATAACTACATTAAATCTTTCATTATGTCTGTACATAAGAATGAAAATTTTATTTTTAAAGGAAACTCTAAACTCAACTTGGTTTGGCTTCCTAAGATTTAACCCTTAGGACCCTAACGGAGGAAGTGGGTACCAACAGAATTTCAATATTTTTTGCAGGTACCAATTAAGAAAAGAGGAAAATGGATTCTAGACAGTGGTTGCTCAAAACACATGACAGGCGACAAAAATATGTTAACAAACATTATCTACTCAGATGGAGGATCTGTCACTTTTGGAGATAACTCCAAAGGTTATATCATCGGCAAAGGCGATGTGAGCAATGACGGTACATCTAATTTACCTCTTATTACAAATGTTTTATTAGTTAAAAATTTAAAACACAACTTACTAAATATTAGTCAATTATGTGATAAAGGTTTTAACATAGTATTTTCCGAAAATAAATGCAATATTTTTTATCAAAACAAAAATCTTATTTTCGAAGGAGTTAGAGATCGTAATATTTATATTCTGAATATGAAAATCAATCATAACACACACACACACACATATATATATATATATATATATATATGAGATTTATGATTGTTCATTTTGTTTTTATATGTATGTACTTTAAAAATTATATATATATGGTTATTCTTACATATTGAATCAGAAAACATAACTTAAAAAGGTTGAAATACAAAAAATTAGCCTAACAAACGTCTGATAGTTTTTAACAGACGTCTGTATACCTATTTTTAATATACACTTCAGACACACAGATGTCTGGAGACAATATTTCAGACGTCTGACTTTAGTACAAAAAGTTTCAAATTCTCTGGTTCTTATTGAGCCGTCTGAACATTATGACACAGACTTTTGTCTTCAAAAATAGACGTCTAAAATAAAATGTTCAGACGTCTGAATTTAGTTCAAAATGTTATTTATTCTCTGTTTCAAATTGAGACCTCTGAGCCGTCTGAACAAAATACTTCAAACGTCTGTCATCATTTTTAGTCGTCTATTATAAATTTGAGATGTCTGTCTCTATTGATTTTGTCAACTATTTTTACTCTCTACAGGACATCAGATGTCTGAAACCCTATTGAAATTAAAAACCTCAAAATCAAAAATAACCGCCCCCCTCTTCTAACACGGCTATTCACTTCTTCAATTCCCATATTCAAATCAAAAACCCTAGCACTCTCGCAACAATGGCGCCTAAATCCAAATCAAAAGGGAAAAAGGGAGGATGATGCAGGCCAGCATCATGATACTATAGGTCGCTCAAATGACCTACGACCTAACCATGATCACAAGCTAAGTCTAAGTCACGCCCGACTTAATGTGAGGAAGAATGAACGAGTTAAGGAGTTAGAGGAGGATAACGAGTTAACATTTCGTGAATTGTGGAAAGGTCAAGTTTTAGGTCGCAGCCGACCTAACAAAGCTTTTAAGTCGTATCAACGACTTAGTGAAGGTCGGCAACGACCTAGTGGGAAGGTGCGAGCTAACGAAGTGCTGGAACGACCTAACATGTTCTTAGGTCGCGTACGACCTAACGAGCTAAGGCATAAGTCGAGGGAACGACCTATCATGTCACCAGGGAGAGAGATACGACCTAACATGCTTTTAGGTCGCGTACGACCTAGCGAGATGGGAAAGAGGGTGCTCGAACGTGCTAGAAGAATACGACCTAAGTTAGGTCGCGGAGTTTTGATTCGACCTATGTTAGGTCGCAAGAAAAGGTCACGACCTATGATAGGTCGCTGGGTAATCTGGGAAGATAAGTCACGAAGTCTTAAGTCGCAAGGCTTAGGTCGCGAAGTTTCTGAAGCCATTTATTTTAGGTCGCAAAGCTATGGATGCCGTCCATTCTTTAAGTCGCTGAAGTATGAAGACCGTTGATCTCTTTAAGTCGCTGTTCTGGGATGCGCATGTTTTAAGTCGCTAAAGACTTAGGTCGCGGAGTTATGCTTCTTAAGTCGCAAAGTCTCATTTTAGGTCGCTAAAGCTTGTTGCCGTTGATTCTTCTGTGAGATAATCTGAACCGTTGAAGTCCTAGGTCGTTCTGTTTGAAAGTCGTAAGTCGTAGGAAGTTGTTAGGTCGTCAACGACCTAAGTGATATGTTTGTATTCTCTGTTTCTAAAGTCGCAGAAACTAGTAGCCGAAGATCTTGATGCCGCGTCCATCTAAACCGTTGATGTTAAGTCATAAGTACTTTAAGTCGTGTACGACCTATGTAAGTCGTAATGTGTTGTATACTTTCTTAAGTCATAAGTCGGAGGGGTTATAAGTCGGTTGCCGACTTAGGAGTTAATGTAATTTTCTGTTTTCTTTGCGTAAGTTGTAAAACGCCTATAAATAGGCCGTGTGAGTCATTTGTAAAGGTTGTTGATTTTTGAATAAAATTCTCTTTTGATTGCTGTGTGCTTTCATTCAAATTGATAGTTGAGTGTAATCTCCTATCTCCTCTTTCGGATAATCGAGTGCGCTCGATTCAACGATTGTAGAAGCCGATTCGCGGAATCTAGTGCGCTAGATCAACGCTCGAAGAATTGAAGATCTTTGAACCCGGTATCGTGCGCGATCAACGAGTTCGGATAGCTAAAATTTGGTATCTTCGGATCAACGAATTTGGGCATTTCAGTATCTTCCAATCCACCGATTGCTACTTTCATCGATTGGAGATTGTTTTGTTTAATCCGCTGTATCAGTTTTGGTATCAGAGCTTGTTTTAGCCAATCATAGCTAAATCGAGTCTTGGAGCCGATTTGTTTGAAGTTTGAAGCATCAAGTGTTAGCCGAGCTTGAAGTGAGGAAGCCGAGCTAAGGAGAGTGTAGACCGAGCATCATTGCATTGTCTAGCCGAGAATTGTGATTTGGAGAAGTTGTGTTCATCGTGTTCATCACGAAGTTGCAACAAAGTGGGAGTTTTCGATCCATTTCATTTTGGATCTAAGTTCGAAAGGTGTTTGAAATTTGGAGTGGAGCCGAAAGTCAAAGTTTGAAGGCTTGATCATGCCTCCGAGATATGTTAACCGTCATCATAGTGTTGCAGATTTGTATGGGAGAGAAGATCCTGAATAGAAGAAGCAACGTAGTGATGAAAGATTCAATAAGGATTTCGAGAAAGTAGAGAGAATGAAGTTTGACATGAATCGAAATCAACGGAGAGTGTCGCCATGTTATGATAGGGAAATAAGAGAATCATCTTTGTCAATAAATCGAGATCGTGGAGCTCGAGACAATCGTGATTATCAGAAGGAAGAAAGAAGAGCGTATCATGGTTACGAGCATGAGCCATCTTATGATTATGAGAAAAGAAGTAGAGAGGACGTGCATGGGCATAGAAGAGTCGATGTTCAGTATCGACAACGAAGTTCAACTAATTTTGAAGAGGAAAGTTATGGTGATCGTGTTCATTTTCGATATTCTGGTCAAAGGCAAAATCGATACAAGAATATTGAAGAGGATGGTTATACATGGAAATCAAGAAAGGATACGGAGATTCCAGAATTCCGAGGTGGATTACAAGCAGAGGAATTCTTGGACTGGTTATCCACGGTTGAAAATGTTTTTGAGCTCAACTACGTTCCTGCGGATCGTCAAGTGAAGCTAGTTGCTGCAAGTTTGAAAGGAAAAGCCATGGACTGGTGGCAACAAACTAAGTCAACCAGAGAGAGGATGAAGAAGTCTAAAGTTGTCAAGTGGGATAAGATGAAAAGGATGATGAAAGCAAATTTCTTACCCTATAATTATCAAGCTCGTATTGATCAACAATTGCAGAAGTTGAGTCAAGGGAGTCGAGGAAAGGGTGTGACTACAAACTCTAGCAATCAGAATCATGCTGTTCATTACAGTAGAAATGTTTTTAAGAGAGTCAATGAACCAGTTGTATATGGAATCACGAAGGCAAGCGTTGATGAACGAGTTAAGCAATATCATTATCAGGAGTTTGACCATCGAAGTGTTGAATGTACAAAGTCCCAGACGAAACCCTTTGTTATAGAGGAATATGAAAGCAAGGAAGTGGATGATTCTACTGAAAGCAAGACAGAAGAGGAAGAGGAACCAACTAGTCCATTACCTTTCGGCGAAAGTGCTGAAGAATCGGAAGGTAGTGCTGAAACCTTGGTTAGGTATGAGGCAAGTGAAGAGCTTACAACTCTCGAGGAGGTTAAACCAATGTTAGAAGAATTTGAAGTGGTCGGACATACAGAATCATTCGCAACCTTACCACTAAAGTTTGACAACGAAGATGAAGAGGTCGAGTTGGAGAACGAAGAATGTAATTTGATTGATGAAGTTAACTTTTATCAACCACCACAATTTGACGACGAAGAAGAATTTTTGCCAGGATTTGAGGAATCTTTATCAGGGAGAGTAGAAGTTTTGTCAATAGAGAAAGGAGGTAACTTGTTGTGGGGGACTGTTGAAATTGACTTTTATTAACTGTTGAAATTTGACGATGAAGAAGAAGTTGAGTCAAAGTATGTGGAGGTAGAAGTTGATTACTCTTCATTACCACAGTTTGATGTTGATAGTATTGAAGAAGAAGCTGTGTTCGGGATGGAGGAAATTCATTTGACAATGGAGGATTCTTATTTAGCACCTGAGCTTATGGATGAGAGTCAGCCGAGTATAAATTCCTTAGTTTCCAAGGAACATGAACAATGCGAGAGTGAAACAGAAGAGAAGGCAGAATCAGATAGCTTATTATTTTTGAAAGACTTCATTATTGAAATAGAAGATGATGATGAGTTATCAATGATGATTGAACCTGGAGAAAATTCTGATTTTGAGAATCCTGAAGAAGATGAAGTATTTGAAGAATGTGAGGATGAGATGTCTGAGGAACTGCTTGAAGAATCTAGTCTTGTATGCTTGGAAGAGCCTGACGGAAAGGTGGAAATTAGTACTGACTTGTTTGTATTATCCGGGCAAGGAACGAGTGAAGATTTTGATGTTTATGAGGAAGTTGGATCAGAATTCGATGAGTCTGAAGTCGAATACTCTGAGGAGTTTTCCGAAGAGTTACCATCTCTACAGGACATCCAACCTCACACTGAACTCGTACCAGATGCTATTTTACTGCCAGGATCGTATGATCTTATGTGTCTGAAAGAACAAGAAGAGTTGATACAACAGGAGGAAGTGAATGATTGTCAGTTGAAGTTGTCGGATGATGTCCACGCTGCTAACATTGCCAATGTCGATTGCTTGGAACCGTATTATAAACATAAATATGTTGAAGTAGAAGCAAGTGGGAATTCAGTTCAGTCAGGGGAGTTTGATGCAACACATCAAGGGAAGATTCAAGAGGATGACACATCTGAACGGGATAAGGAAAGGCAAGAATCTGAGCATGAGTCATCACAATTTTTCGGTCGTGATTTCCTAAGTCGTTCCATGATTTTAAACTTCCTTGTAACGTCTCACATTTTCGACACATTTTGGTTCTATATCACATCTTCCTATTGGCACAAGCAATATGGTATACGACACTATTCTTATGAAGTTCTGTGCTACCTGAAGTGGACCTGGCATGTAGTGCTTAGTTTATTCCGCAATTTTTCATATACCATCTCCCTCAGATCACTTTCTTATGTCGCCTGCCTGATGCCACGTCTGTTCAATTCCATGTATTATTTAGATCGAACCATAACATCCAAAGTAAAAAACAAGTTTAAACTCAAGAATGGTTATCACCAGGGCCGTGTCAAACCAGATAATGAATGGAAGACAGCGTCTCGAAGAAGAAAGCTTTTAAATTCGAGGACGAATTTCTCCCAACCAGGGGAAGATGATGCAGGCCAGCATCATGATACTATAGGTCGCTCAAACGACCTACGACCTAACCATGATCACAAGCTAAGTCTAAGTCGCGCCCGACTTAATGTGAGGAAGAATGAACGAGTTAAGGAGTTAGAGGAGGATAACGAGTTAACATTTCGCGAATTGTGGAAAGGTCAAGTTTTAGGTCGCAGCCGACCTAACAAAGCTTTTAAGTCGTATCAACGACTTAGTGAAGATCGGCAACGACCTAGTGGGAAGGTGCGAGCTAACGAAGTGCTGGAACGACCTAACATGTTCTTAGGTCGCGTACGACCTAACGAGCTAAGGCATAAGTCGAGGGAACGACCTATCATGTCACCAGGGAGAGAGATACGACCTAACATGCTTTTAGGTCGCGTACGACCTAGCGAGATGGGAAAGAGGGTGCTCGAACGTGCTAGAAGAATACGACCTAAGTTAGGTCGCGGAGTTTTGATTCGACCTATGTTAGGTCGCAAGAAAAGGTCACGACCTATGATAGGTCGCTGGGTAATCTGGGAAGATAAGTCGCGAAGTCTTAAGTCGCAAGGCTTAGGTCGCGAAGTTTCTGAAGCCATTTATTTTAGGTCGCAAAGCTACGGATGCTGTCCATTCTTTAAGTCGCTGAAGTATGAAGACCGTTGATCTCTTTAAGTCGCTGTTCTGGGATGCGCATGTTTTAAGTCGCTAAAGACTTAGGTCGCGGAGTTATGCTTCTTAAGTCGCAAAGTCTCATTTTAGGTCGCTAAAGCTTGTTGCCGTTGATTCTTCTGTGAGATAATCTGAACCGTTGAAGTCCTAGGTCGTTCTGTTTGAAAGTCGTAAGTCGTGGGAAGTTGTTAGGTCGTCAACGACCTAAGTGATATGTTTGTATTCTCTGTTTCTTAAGTCGTAGAAACTAGTAGCCGAAGATCTTGATGCCGCGTCCATCTAAACCGTTGATGTTAAGTCGTAAGTACTTTAAGTCGTGTACGACCTATGTAAGTCGTAATGTGCTGTATACTTTCTTAAGTCATAAGTCGGAGGGGTTATAAGTCGGTTGCCGACTTAGGAGTTAATGTAATTTTCTGTTTTCTTTGCGTAAGTTGTAAAACGCCTATAAATAGGCCGTGTGAGTCATTTGTAAAGGTTGTTGATTTTTGAATAAAATTCTCTTTTGATTGCTGTGTGCTTTCATTCAAATTGATAGTTGAGTGTAATCTCCTATCTCCTCTTTCGGATAATCGAGTGCGCTCGATTCAACGATTGTAGAAGCCGATTCACGGAATCTAGTGCGCTAGATCAACGCTCGAAGAATTGAAGATCTTTGAACCCGGTATCGTGCGCGATCAACGAGTTCGGGATAGCTAGAATTCGGTATCTTCGGATCAACGAATTTGGGCATTTCAGTATCTTCCAATCCACCGATTGCTACTTTCATCGATTGAAGATTGTTTTGTTTAATCCGCTGCGTCAGAGAATCTTCTCAACCATCTTCTCATGTTCTTCCTACTGATGAACAATTCGAAGCATGGCTTTATCACGAACCTAGGAGTATGGCTCGCTACAAATATCTCTCATCTCCGTCTTCTTTTCACGACAATCAAGTCAATATTTGTAGGCTTAGTGTTCTATCAACTTGCCCAAGGTTTTTCATCCATAAACTCTAGATTCGATCATCTCGACGCCAAAGTCGAAGAGAATGCAAAAGAAATGAAGAATGTTAAGACTATTCTTCGTCGAATGTGGAAAAACTCGTATGGTTCTTCACCTCCTCCCTCTCCAACATGGGTAGACTCTTAGACAAGATACCTCTCTTCTCTTTGGCTTGTCTACTCTCTACTTTGTTTTGTGAATTTCAAGTATGTTTTGTAATCTTTAAAACCTCTCTTTGGTGTACTGTTTACATACTTTTGTCACTTTTTTAACTTCTGTATAACTTGTCATCACTTACTGAATCATATGTTGCTCTATATGTGATTTGTTCTATAAGTAATTTATTCTTATGTTCTGTATCTTTTTGTATAAATGTGTATTTCTGTCCTATATCATTTTTTCTTTTTGTTTGGTATATTAAGATGTGGAACCTGTTCAAACATATGTTCAAATCTGTTTTTATACTCCAAATATTCTATCTCTTCTCCAACAAATTTTATCACTGTTATGTTCTGAACAAAGTTCATATTGTTGTTCAACAATGTGTTTTATCATCACATTTCTAACAAAACCCCTTATAAATTCCTTTTTGTTAATGACAAAGGGGGAGAAATATTAATCATTCTGCTATATAAACTATTCATATTGACAGGGGAGCAAAAGGTATGTTTTATACTAATCATTGAATTATATAGTTGTCATCATCAAAAAGGGGGAGAATGTTGGAACTTGCCTTTTTCGATTTTAATGAGACAATGATGCAGGCCAAGTAATAAGTCATAACCGACTTAAGGAAATTGAAACTTTAAGTCGTGACCGACTTAACATCATGGGTATAAGTCGTGACCGACTTAGTAAAGCTAAGGACCAAAGTCGTGACCGACTTAAGGGAGACAAAGGCATGAGTCGTGACCGACTCAACGGAGGTGAAAACATAAGTCGTGACCGACTTAACAGAGTGGAAGACCTAACTCATGAAGATGTGCGAGTTATCGAATATCTTAAGTCACCAGAACGACCTACCGAGTTATGCAGTAAGAAGGCTGAGCAAACTGATGAAGTATTAGATCGAGTACGACCTAACGAGATAAGGAAGAGTGCTGGGATACGACTTAAGGAAGGTGATAGGTCGGCACCGAGTTACGATTTATTTAAGTCGCCCGAAGTTTTAAGTCGCTGAAGCCCAGAACCGAGGATCTTTCTGCCGAGTTAATCTCTACCGTTGATTTCTTTAGGTTGCTGATCTGGGATGCGCATGCTTTTAAGTCGCCGAAGTTTATTACCGTTGATTCTTCTACCGAGTTAATCTCTACCACTGATGGGAGATGAACTGTTGATAAGTCGTTACCGACTTATACTAAGTCGTAGGTCGCAACTTTTATGAGTCGTGAGAAGTTGTAAGTCGTCTACGACCTAAGTGATGTAATCTGTTTGTATTTGTTAACTCGAAGTTGTTACCTGTTTTAAGTCGTGTGTTTTGTAAGTCGTAAGTCGTCTGTTTCATATGTCGTATGTTGTAAGTCGTATGGTGTCTGTATTCTGTTGAGTCGTAAGTCGTGTACGACTTATGTTGAGTCGGAGACTTTGTTAAGTCGGAAACGACTTAGGAGTTAGAGAAATTTCTGTTGTAAAGTTGTTCGCCTATAAATAGGCCGTGAGTCTCATTTGTAAAGTTGTTGATTTTTGAATAAAATTCTCTTTTGATTACTGTGTGCTTTCATCTAAATTGGTAGTTGAGTGTAATCTCCTATCTCCTCTTTCGGATAATCGAGTGCGCTCGATTCAACGATTGTAGAAGCCGATTCGCGGAATCTAGTGCGCTAGATCAACGCTCGAAGAATTGAAGATCTTTGAACCCGGTATCGTGCGCGATCAACGAGTTCGGGATAGCTAGAGTTCGGTATCTTCGGATCAACGAATTTGGGCAATTCAGTATCTTTCAATCCATCGATTACTACTTTCACCGATTGAAGATTGTTTTGTTTAATCCGCTGCGTCAGTTTTGGTATCAGAGCTTGTTCTAGCCAATCATAGCTAGATCGAGACTTGGAGCCTATTCATTTTGAAGTTGAAGTGATAGCCGAGAGCTTGAGGTGTTGAGCCGTGATCGAGTTGAAGTGTTCGACTTTATATTGAAGTTGTTTGATCGGATTTGAGTGGAAGGCCGAAACTTTGTCCATCGTGTTCATCGCGATTTGCAACAAAGTGGAAGTTTTCGATCCGTTTCATTTTGGATCAAAGTCCGAAAAGTGTTTGAATTTTGAAGTGTTAAAGAGTTTGGAATATTTCAAGTATGCCGCCGAGAAGAGCTAATCGCCACCAAAATGTAGAAGCTTTGTATCGAAGAGAAGAAGCTGATGAGATGGAACAAAGAATCAATGAAAACTTTAGTGAAAAGCTTAATGAAGGAATTGGCCGGTTAGAGAAGCTTATGACGGAGATGAATCAAAATCGGAGAAGGGTTTCACCTGAATCTAACCATGGGGGTAGTAGAGTCTCGCCACATTCCAATCGAGACAGAAGTGTTGAAAATGATCAAAGACGTGGGAGGAACTTGAATGATCATGAACGGAGGAATGTAGATAGAAGGGATGATGGTGGTAGGCGTGAAGGTAGTAGGGATGTGGGTGGACACGATAGACAACGATATACATCTGATTTTGAAGAGGAGTATGATGGTGGTAGTGTTCGAGGACAAGGACGAGGACAAGGGAGAAATTACTCTAAGTATGATCACAAGTGGGAGTCGGGGATGAAGACTGAAATTCCTGAATTCAATGGTGGTATGCAAGCGGAAGAGTTTCTAGATTGGGTAGCTAATGTTGAGGAGATTTTTGACTTCAAAGAAGTTCCAGAACATCGTAGAGTGAAGTTGGTTGCTACGAGGTTGAGGGGTAGAGCTTTGGCGTGGTGGCAGCAAACCAAACTTACACGTGAACGAATGGGAAAGTCAAAAGTTGAATCTTGGGAGAAGATGAAGAAATTGATGAAAGCCACGTTCTTACCTTACAATTATCAATCTTTGATGTATCAACGTTTGCAGAACTTGAGACAAGGGACGAAATCTGTGAATGACTATGCTGATGAATTTTACCAACTGATAGCAAGAAATGATATTATGGAGACAGAAGAACAATTGACGTCTAGATTCATTGGGGGGTTGCGAATGCAGATTCAGGATATGATTAACATGTTCGATCCTAGATCTGTAGCGGAAGCACATCAGAAAGCATTGGCTTGGGAGAAGCAGGGTAGACGAGGAGGAGGTGTGTTTACTAATTCCAACAATCAAGCGAAGGGTGTTAGTGGGAGTTCTAATGTTTCTAAACCTATCAGTAGACCAGTGGTGAAGGAGGTTGAGAAGGCAAGGGTTAACAATGGTTTCAAATGTTACAATTGTAAGGAATTGGGTCATAAAAGCACTGAGTGTCCAAAGCCAAAGAAGAGAACCATGATTGCAGAAGTTGAGGATGAGGATGGTGATGGGGATTGTTCTAGTCCAGTTGAGGAGGATGAGCAGGATATCGCGTCAGGAGATGAAGGTTGTAATCTAATGCTGAGGAGATCGTGTTTGACACCGAAGCAGGAAGAAGCTAGTTGGTTGAGGAGTAATATCTTTCAGTCGACATGCACTATACTGGGGAAGGTGTGTAAATTTGTGATTGACGCGGGAAGCTGTGACAATATCATTTCAACCGAGGCTGTAACAAAGTTGAAGTTGAAGACAGAGAAGCATCCGAATCCGTACAAGTTAGCATGGTTGCTAAAAGGAGGAGAAGTGAAAGTGGATAGACGAGTTCGTGTTCCATTCTCTATTGGGAAGAAATACAAAGATGAAATATGGTGTGATGTAGTAGAGATGGATGTTTGCCACTTTCTTTTGGGAAGACCATGGCAATATGATCGAGCAGTACAACATGACGGTCGGACCAATAGCTACAGTTTTATGTTTAAAGGCACGAAGATTATCTTAGTTCCAAAGAAGAGACAACCGGGAGAAAGTAAGTCAGAAGAGATTGAAGAGCTTAAAACTTTGTTATCTTTAAAGGAGTTTGTGAAGGAAGTAGAGGAGGATCCGGAAGTATTCTTGTTAATTAGGCGTGAGAGCAGTGAAGAAGTTGAAATTCCAGAAGAAGTTAAACCAGTTTTGAAAGAATTTGACGATGTATTTCCAGAGGAGTTACCAACGGAATTACCACCGTTGAGGGATATACAACATCAGATAGATCTTGTGCCAGGTGCTGTGTTGCCACACCGACCACATTATCGAATGAGTTCGAAGGAGCATGAAGAGTTGCGGAGGCAGGTAGAAGAATTGCTTGAACAGGGGCATGTGCAGGAGAGTTTAAGTCCTTGTGCTATACCAGCTTTATTGGTACCCAAAAGGGATGGAACGTGGAGGATGTGCACTGACAGTCGAGCATTGAATAAGATTACTGTGAGATATAGATTTCCGATGCCGAGGCTTGATGATTTATTGGATCAGATCAGTGGATCCGTAATCTTTTCTAAGATTGACTTGAAGAGCGGTTATCATCAGATTTGCATTAGACCAGGGGATGAATGGAAGACAGCATTCAAGACGAGGGAAGGCTTGTATGAATGGCTGGTAATGCCGTTTGGTCTATCGAATGCACCAAGTACATTCATGAGGGTGATGAATCAAATTTTTCGACCATTCATTGGGAAGTTTGTGGTGGTGTATTTCGATGATATTCTGATTTACAGTGGGAGTCCAGAGGAACATTTGAATCATCTTAGAGAAGTGCTGATGGTATTGCGACAAGAACAATTTTATGCTGCAACGAAGAAATGCGTGTTCATGACGCATAGTGTTTTATTTCTGGGGTATGTTGTATCGGAAGAAGGAATACAAGTTGACCAAAGTAAAGTCGAAGCGATTAGAGATTGGCCGCAACCCAAGACGATAACGGAAGTTCGTAGTTTTCACGGGTTGGCTTCATTTTATCGAAGGTTTATTCCACACTTTAGTAATGTGATGGCGCCTGTGACTGATTGTATGAAGGGTAAACAATTTACAAGGACGGAGGGAGCAGGAGTTGCTTTTGAACGAATCAAGGAGTTGTTGACGACAGCGCCAATTCTAGCATTACCTGATTTTCAGTTGTTGTTTGAACTACATACTGATGCATCGAAGGTTGGGATTGGAGGAGTGTTGAGTCAAAGAGGTCGTCCTATTGCATTCTTTAGTGAGAAGTTGTCAGGAGCGAAGATGCGATACAGTACATATGATGTGGAATTTTATGCTGTTGTGCAATCTATTAAACACTGGAGACATTATCTATTCCAGAAAGAGTTTGTTCTGTATACTGATCATGAGGCTTTGAAGCATTTGCAAGGGCAAGACAAGATTTCAGCGAGACATGCATCGTGGATTGCATATCTGCAACAGTTTACTTTTGTTGTTAAACACAAGTCAGGGGTGACGAATCGAGTGGCTGATGCTTTGAGTAGGAGGAGTCATTTGTTAACTACACTAAAGGTTGAAGTGACGGGGTTTGAAATGTTACCAGAATTATTTGACAATGATCCTAACTTTGCAAAGTTTGTTGATAAAGTCAAGGATGGGGAGACAGATGAGTTTATAATGATAGATGGTTTTCTGTTCAAATGAAATCGATTGTGCATACAGGAGGGTAGTCTGAAAATGAAGATTATCAAGGAGTTACACGAAGAGGGACATGTTGGTAGAGACCGTACATTACAGTTGATTTCACAATCTTACTTTTGGCCATCGATGAGGAAAGAGGTAGAGAGGTTTGTGGAGCGTTGTCATATTTGTCAGATTTCGAAAGGAACTGCGACTAATGCTGGTTTATATATGCCGTTACCCGTGCCTGTAAAACCATGGGTGGATATCAGTATGGATTTTGTTTTGGGTTTGCCTAGAACTCAAAGGGGAAATGATTCTATATTCGTTGTGGTGGACAAATTTTCGAAAATGGCACATTTTATTGCTTGTAAGAAGACGGCGGATGCTGTTCATGTTGCTCAATTGTTTTTCAAGGAAATCTATCGACTTCATGGATTGCCAGAATCTATTGTGTCGGATAGAGATACTCGATTTTTGAGTCACTTTTGGCTAAGTTTGTGGAAGATGGTCGGAACGAAGCTGAAGTTTAGTAATGCTTATCATCCACAGACAGATGGACAGACTGAGGTGGTAAACAGATCATTAGGAAATTTGCTGAGGTGTCTTGTGCAAGATAATCTGAAGAGTTGGGATGTAAAATTATGCCAGGCAGAGTTTGCTCATAATCATGCTGTGAATCGAAGTACTGGGTTCAGTCCATTTCAGATAGTATATTCAAGCTTACCGAAAGGACCGTTGGATTTAACGGTAATACCACACTCAAAAGGGACAATTAAAAAAGCTGCTGATTTTGTTGAAGGGCTGACGGAATGTCATAAAATCGTTCAGGAACGATTGGGGAAAGCAAATGAGAAATACAAACGATCTGCAGATCTGAAGCGAAGGAGTGTTGAATTTAATGAAGGTGATTGGGTTTATGCCGTGTTAACGAAGGATCGTTTTCCAGTAGGTGCGTATAACAAGTTGAAAGCCAGAAAAATTGGTCCTGTAGAAATCGTGAAACAAATTAATAAAAATGCTTACAAGTTGAAGCTACCAGATGATGTGTATACGTCTGACGTATTCAATGTTAAGCATCTCGTACCATATCACGGAGATGAAAGTATTGCGGGGGAGGAAAGTGCAAATTTGAGGACGAATTTTTCTCAACCTGGGGAGGATGATGCAGGCCAAGTAATAAGTCGTAACCGACTTAAGGAAATTGAAACTTTAAGTCGTGACCGACTTAACATCATGGGTATAAGTCGTGACCGACTTAGTAAAGCTAAGGACCAAAGTCGTGACCGACTTAAGGGAGACAAAGGCATGAGTCGTGACCGACTCAACGGAGGTGAAAACATAAGTCGTGACCGACTTAACAGAGTGGAAGACCTAACTCATGAAGATGTGCGAGTTATCGAATATCTTAAGTCACCAGAACGACCTACCGAGTTATGCAGTAAGAAGGCTGAGCAAACTGATGAAGTATTAGATCGAGTACGACCTAACGAGATAAGGAAGAGTGCTGGGATACGACTTAAGGAAGGTGATAGGTCGGCACCGAGTTACGATTTATTTAAGTCGCCCAAAGTTTTAAGTCGCTGAAGCCCAGAACCGAGGATCTTTCTGCCGAGTTAATCTCTACCGTTGATTTCTTTAGGTTGCTGATCTGGGATGCGCATATTTTTAAGTCGCCGAAGTTTATTACCGTTGATTCTTCTGCCGAGTTAATCTCTACCGCTGATGGGAGCTGAACTGTTGATAAGTCGTTACCGACTTATACTAAGTCGTAGGTCGCAACTTTTATGAGTCGTGAGAAGTTGTAAGTCGTCTACGACCTAAGTGATGTAATCTGTTTGTATTTGTTAACTCGAAGTTGTTACCTGTTTTAAGTCGTGTGTTTTGTAAGTCGTAAGTCGTCTGTTTTCATATGTCGTCTGTTGTAAGTCGTATGGTGTCTGTATTCTGTTGAGTCGTAAGTCGTGTACGACTTATGTTGAGTCGGAGACTTTGTTAAGTCGGAAACGACTTAGGAGTTAGAGAAATTTCTGTTGTAAAGTTGTTCGCCTATAAATAGGCCGTGAGTCTCATTTGTAAAGTTGTTGATTTTTGAATAAAATTCTCTTTTGATTGCTGTGTGCTTTCATCTAAATTGGTAGTTGAGTGTAATCTCCTATCTCCTCTTTCGGATAATCGAGTGCGCTCGATTCAACGATTGTAGAAGCCGATTCGTGGAATCTAGTGCGCTAGATCAACGCTCGAAGAATTGAAGATCTTTGAACCCGGTATCGTGCGCGATCAACGAGTTCGGGATAGCTAGAGTTCGGTATCTTCGGATCAACGAATTCGGGCAATTCAGTATCTTTCAATCCATCGATTACTACTTTCACCGATTGAAGATTGTTTTGTTTAATCCGCTGCGTCAGACAACTATATATTTGAAACTATATACTTGCTGTTAATTATTATTGCAGGAATCTACAAAGAAAAGCTATTATCATATCGTCAACAAACAAAGCTCAAGCTCTCAAGTATATTGATTATTATTTCCGATTAGATATTTTTGGACAATCTCTAATATGATGATAACAACACACACACACAAATAGTTTTTTTGAAAAAAACATGTTCTACAAATATAAAATATCTTTAACTATTTAAAGATATAAAAGTATTTTCAAAAATTATAAATATCTCAATTTCAGAATCACTAAAATAAGGAAGAGGAACAAATCAGTACAAGTTCAGACCTCTGAACCTTTATTTAGCCATCTGTCATCAATGACAGACGTCTGATAATAAAGTTAAGACATCTGTACTCCCTGTATTAATATTTTCTATTTTAACTGAACACAAACGTCTAAATAATTTAATATAGACATCTGTCATAAACGACAGACGTCTGAATTAAACAACAGACGTCTGTATTCACTGAAATTTGTCTCTTCTGCCTATTTGACTTTTTAAACTTACTTAGCCATCTAACTATTTTTCTCAGACATCTGAACTTGACGAACTGAAGCATCTCTTCATGAAAAATCAAATTTTGAAGAGTTGTCTTCTTCACCAAGAGTTGCACTCCTTCTAATGGTTGCAACTATTGAATTAAAACTATTCAATACTATAAATAGAGATGAAAATCCACTATTTCAATTACCAATTCTTTCTATCTATTCTTGCTTTATATTGTTATAATCTCAAGTGATTTTCAAATCTCTACTTCCTACAATTGAACATTCAAATCATCATATCAAGAAGATTAAAGGAAGGGTGTACTATATTGACTATATTCGTGTTACTCAAGAACACACAAGTCAAGAAACAATTTATAAATTGTATCTGAAGTCCTATTCGGTTGCTTAGGCGGAAAAGTCCTGTTCGGTTGCTCAGGCGGTGTAATACATGTTCCTCCGGGTAAAGTGAGGGTTGTTAGAGAAATTCCAGAAGGAGTCTGGGATTGGACGTAGAACGGGAAGTTCGAACCAGTATAAAAATCCCTGGTGTCATTTTTATTACTGCTATTTACTATTATTTATAATTCCACACTTGCTAGACTAGTTTAACTATATTATCGATCCATATACACTTTCTGGATGATCCATTTTTGTTCCGTAGACAGAATGGGCTTCTCGGGTCATTTATCGTTCAACTTCCAAATCAAATCTAGTATCATTCTAATTCTGATCTACCTATAAATAGTCCGTTATAAACCTTAGCTACTTCCTGTGCAGTTAAAGCGCTCGGCAGATTCAAAGCGGTGGAGGTGCAAAAAGTCATAGCGGGGATACAGCGAGGATATAGCGGGATATAGCGGATGGCTCTAAAATAGCATATAAAACTTGTACTTAATGTTTTTACAAATATATAAATGGTAATTAAATGAAAAATTATCATTCAAATTGAATTATAATTAGTACGCAAATAATTTTAAATAAAAACATGTGCGAATATACTTTAAATAAACGTAAAACTGTTATATAACATAATTAAATTTAGTAGAATATTAGAGTATGTTCATTTCTGAAAATATATTAAAAATTAAATCAAATAAATTAGTTTCGTAATTTTTATAACGTATAAATGCAATTTTTCATTTCATTTTATTAAAGAAGATATAGCGGAAATAGTGGAATATAGCGGGAATAACGGGATATAGCGGAAATAGCGGGGCTTAAAGCGGAAAGGCTATATTTTAGGGCTATATGGAAAAATCGTAGCGGCAGAAATCCGCTATGAGATATAGCAGGGTTATAGCGGGGTAATAGCGGGGCATTAACTACACAGGCTACTTCTTATTTTCATTTGTCTGTACGTACATCTTCTATCCATTTCTCATTCTCAATGACAAACAAACAAATTTCCAATTCAATTTCAAATCAAATTTCAATCGAAAATTCAAACTCCTCAATACATATCAAATTATATATCGATTTGAAGCTCTTGACGAGCGCAAATCAAATCCGTTGTCTGTTTTTCGATTTGGATTTCTGTGTGGCCAGAATTTGATGATTCAATTTCGGCCGTTCGTTTGTGGTCGTTGGATTTTGCGGTGGATCGTCGATTTTACGACGATCGGGTGGTAGCAAAGTGTAGAGGGGAGCATGATGAGTCGATCAGCATGGCTCGTTGGCACTGCAGGTCATGAGAATTGCCAGAAAACGGCCTGGAAGATCGTCGGCGGCGGTGTTGTCTGGTTGGGTCGTGCGGCCTCGCGTGGCACCGGGATGGTTGGCCTGGCATGGGGTAGGTGGCACGGTGGTCAGATCGAGGCGGCCTCACCTCTAGTGGTCGGAGTTCATGAATTTGTGCCGGCGGCTACTTTGTGTTCAAGCCCGTGTACCAGGCGATTAGGGTTTTGTAACAACCTGAATTTTGGAGCCAATTTAATTTTTTTTAATGAAAGTTGAGTTGAATTTTCATGAAAAATAAATAAATAAACATTAATGAGTTAAAAATTAAAACCATGAATATGAAATTAAAAATTTAAATAGTGAATACGTCTAAATGAAGTCGCCTGAATAAAATTTTAATTTTTGAAATATACAAAATTTGTACGTTCACAAATTTTGTACGTCAACTAGCAAGCCGTTTAGTGAAATTTATCCAAATTTAAAATCCAAATTTTTTTTCACAGAAAAGTCGTAGAAAGTTTTCTAATAAAAATAACGCAATTCGTTTCGTCCAATTCCGTCCGTTTGCACATTTTAACGATGCAAAACAATTTTCAAGTGGTTTGAAAACAATAAGTGCACTAACACATGGAACAAAACACAGGACAGCAGATAAAATCCGCTATTTTGAGCTAGCAAACATTGAAATTGTTTAAAACAATCTGAATGAAAGTTGTTGCATATAATTCAAGGTTTCCAGAATGACCAAGATCATCGAATTCCGATCATTGGTTCAAAAGTTATGATCATTTTACTAAAACCATCAAACTTAGACTGAATTTATGCATTTGGAGGACAGCGACGAATAATTGGAATTTTAACATAGATAACGCCGAAATCAGACAAAATAAATAAACAAAAGTTGTAGCTAAGTTTCTAAGCTTTCCAAAACATCCAAAATCATCAAATTCGGTAAAGAAACGAAGAAGTTATGGCTAATTTTGTTTCAGCTTCAAACATAGAGCAAATATACTTAAATTCAAATCAGAGAAATCGGCGTCCCTAACGCCATTTTGATCCGTCTATCGAAACGCAAATATCTGTATACCATTGCGACCGTCTCGTCACGGCGAATTTTTCGGTATATTCATTTGCGTATTTTGACACCCGGTTCGCGACGAAATGAGTAAAACGTCGTCCGTATCGGTGCACACTTCTTCCAACTCAGCAGCCACCTCACCCTCCACCTTAGCTGCCCCGTCACTGCCACAGCAGCCGTCCACACCTGAGACAATATCTCCACCCATCAGAACAAAATCTAAGCCTTTTGGGTTTCCTCATAACATGATTACCCACCTCCTTCTCCTATTGGCCAGCAGAAGAGGTGCTGCTGCCATACACTGTACACTGTACAACTCATCTCCTCAAAAATAAACCTGCCTTCAACACCGTATACTTCCTCCCCTCACTTCTCTTTTCATTCAACAGCAAACATTATAACTCAAAAAGAAAAAATTTAAAACAAACAAAGAAAAAAAAGAGGGAAGAACTCAAACTCTCTTTCCCTACCCAGCTCACGCCTTGCCACCAACCTTTCCACCTTCACCCGCGCCTGCTGCTCTGCCCAATCCCCTCCTCCGCGCGCCCAACCATCCAACACCCCGCTGCACCTCCCGCAACCCACTGCAGCGCCTCCCGCTGCTCCGCCTTGACCTCAACAACAACTCCATCAACTCATCGCTCGTGCTACATCACACTAGCCTCCCTCTTGCTCGTGTCGTAGTGTAAGTACTATATCCATAATTGTATACATATGAATATATGTATATTTGGTTATAATACTAAATTTGTGTTCATTTCCATTTGATCGCAGCGAGCCTTGTTCGTCGAAATTAGTTGGAGTGTTCAAGTTGAGTTCTAGTAGGGATCACCGTGCTTCTATTCGTGCCTCTTCTCGCCTTCGTCGATCTAGTTTCACTAACCATGAAAAGGTGAATATCGTTCACGACTAATGTTCTTGCTCGTTAATATGTGTGTATATGGATGTTGTAGTGAATTGTTGGTTAAATTTAGTTATAACTGAAATTGTGAAAACGGTAAAAAAAATTTATAAGTGCTGAAACGGCGATAAAACCCCAACTTTAAGGCCTTGTATCTCACTAATGGCTCACCGGAATTTGACGATTCCAATTGTGAAAAATAGACAATGTTTCATAGTTTAATTCTGCAAATTTTTACAGAAAAATACTGTCGTTTGGTTGTGCAAAATATATCTGAAAGTAGCACCCGAAACCAATTTAAACTCTGAACTTTAGTGTAAAAACAGAGCCTGAGTCCAAATTTGAGACGTCATAACTCTCTGGTCTTTTACCCAAATGAAGTAAATCTTTTTGCAGTTTAAAGTAGACATCTTGAACTTTATGCCTGTAAAATTTCATGACATTTGTACACCATTACAGTACCTAAAAACTGTCACCAAGTTGAACCCAGACCTGTTCGAACAAGTTCAAATTTGTAGAAATTGAGTCGTAAATCACATGAAATGACGAGCTATATTACTCGGATTGACCCGACACTTATTTTTCTGAGTAATTCATAGCATAAAAAATTTTACTGAAAAATTTGACATTTGAATTATTTTATATGAAGTGACAACTAGAGTAATATGTTAATATTAGCAGTTGTTAACACTTAGAAAAATTTTGACCTATAAAATTTTTGAATAAAATTTGTGTACATAAATTTTACCTCATCTTCACATAGTAATATGTGTTAGAAATTATACGAAATTGATAATATTGACCAATATGAATATTGTGATGATTGTTTATTTAATTTATGCATTTACTTTATGTAATTTACTTTGACACCATCCCTGTTATAACACTGCAAGTTCCCATATTATATGATTGTGAACCAAAAACCATGAAATCCAAATTTGGATAAGGGTTGAAATGATATACCAAAAAATTTAAATCACTTGGCCTAGGTTAGAAAATTTAAAATAAAATCACCGATTTGGTCAAGTAAATTGATTTTTGAAACTATTATTTAAAAATGAACAAATGAATTGATTTTAAAATTATGGTAAATGGATTTTTAGAAATCAAAAACAAATGAACAAATTTTGAAAATTTGTTAAGTGTATTCTTAAAATAAAAAAAAATAAAAATGGTTTTGGAATTTATTTAAATTGATTAGGAATAAAGTGAATGGAATAGATTCTAAAAACACTTGAATTGATAAAAAAAAATGAACGTTGTGGAAAATGGAATTTGGATGTTTTGAATCATAATAAAGTTAAGATAAAATTTAAGAATTTAAATATCAAGACTTTATCTTAATTGATTTAGTGTAAAACTAAATTTGTGAAATTGTTTAAAGGGGAATTTTATTAAGAGATTGTTTAGAATGAAATTATAAGATTTGTCGTAATAAAATTTTATAAATTGTTCAAGTGGGTAAATTATTAAGTGATAGTAATACATTTGTATCTTGTTATAAATTAAATTGGGAATTTAATAGTAGTTTGAAATAATGAAAAGGGGATAGATTGAAATTTTTCTAACTTAATAAATTGATAATTTAATTAAACTTTGATTTAATTAAATTGGTAAATAAATGAGTTTTGAGATGTAGATACTAGACTTGAAACTAAGTTGAATTGAAACCTAAGTTGAATTGATAAATGGCTTGTGTTCAAATATTTAATTTGGTAAAATTAAATAATTGATTGAAACTAAATCTAATTGGAAATCGTTACTAATTCGAATTTTGTCAACTAAATTTCGGATGAAATAATATTTTGAAAATGAATGATGGATTCTTTATTCGTGAATGGGTGAAAAATTATATCGAATGAAAACAAATTTTGTTAAATTAAATGACCAATCGGTGAAATAATAACGTTAGTTATTAAAGAGACCGAGGTCGGATATGGACATACTCTCTGTCGATACCGGAACCACTTTAATAACTATATTCGTGGAGTTGATCCAGAACGAAGTGGTTGGACTTGATGTACGTTGCTGATTTGAAGTAAGAGAACGTTAATGGATGCCTTGACACTCGTGTCAAATTTGAAATGACTAAAACAGGAGCCATACCCATGCCAGTGAGGTTAGCTACCTCTAGCATTCACACTCCTTCGTATACTATATCTACTTTGTTGTCGATTGGTGATCACCCTTGATTTGGGAGTGATGTGATGCGGTGGGCGATCGTAGCAGCGATGCGTTACCACCAGCCGGAGACGCGAAACGGTAGTATCCTACCTTGGGCATTGCCTCACGTGCCTTGTCATACTTTTAACCTTATGCGCGACCACTACGATTTTGATTTAGTGTTAGTGTATCACGGCGCGTCACTATCCACCGACGGTTTACTGGTGTGTTATATGCAAACTGTACACTAGTGCTTAAAAATGTGTTAAGGGGGATCAATGTAAAGCCTTAACACTATGAAAAATATTTATTTTACTTGATAGACATTACATATATAGCGTATTCTACTTTTGTGAATGATTTAACGGATCCTCAAGTGGGAAATACCATAATTACCTTGAGTTACATTGTATCTTATTGCACTTGAGTTATTTGACTTGATAAGAACATTAGTCCTGACTCGAGTGTTTGCTTTTTGTATGCTCGGGTCAGCCTGAGGATTGCACTATTTTGAGGAGCATATTTTGAGGAGCCGAAGACTTTGAAGACCCCATCTATCTATTATTTCCCTATTTCAGTTTGCATGTACTATTATTAGACATCTATGTATTTCTATTTCAGCTC
Organism: Allium fistulosum; assembly: GCA_030737815.1. Lineage (NCBI taxonomy): Eukaryota > Viridiplantae > Streptophyta > Magnoliopsida > Asparagales > Amaryllidaceae > Allium > Allium fistulosum. The sequence goes on along the minus strand of CM060902.1, from coordinate 727,449,088 downwards.
TTTTGAGTTGGAACTTTGTTGTAACTTATTGAGTAGCTTCATGAACTACTTATGTACTATTTGTATTCCGCTGCGAACTTTGTAACTTATTCTGTGTCTGTGATATGTGTTGATTTTCATTTATAAACTCCATTGATAATTCGTAGTTATGAGTAATTTACATTGACATGTGTGGATTATTGTCATCTTAAACTACTCGAAATTACAGGTTGTCACAGTTGGTATCAGAGCTTTGGTTCCCGAAAACCTTAGCCTGTGGAGTTTAAACTCATTAGAGATGGGGTAATCATACCCTAGAATGACTAGAAATCACCATTGAGAACACATGCTTTAAGCTTCAAATCTCTTTCAAATTCTATTCATTTGTATCCACTTCCGTAGCTTGAATTAATTTGCTTAAGATTCCTTAAGTTGAATTTATCTATCTTTGATTCTAATCCACTCTTAACTTTTCAGGATGAACAACCGTAGTTCTCCCTCCAAGAAGAATGGCACCCAAAGAGAAATTTGAATTGAAAGTCCAAATTGAAGATCTATTCTCTAAAGGACTCATTCGGAGAAGTCGATCAGAATGGGGAGCAGCAGTCGTTTTCGTCACAAAAACTGATGGCTCATTAAGGATGTGTGTAGATTACTGAGAGCTGAACAAGCTCACCCACAAAAACCGCTATCCCATGCCTCGTATCAATGACATGTTCGATCAGCTCCATGGAGCCAAAGTATTTTCTCAACTTGATCTTGCAACCGGTTTCCATCAACTCAGAATTTCTAAGGAAAGCATTCCTAAGACAGCTTTCCGTACAGAGGATGGCTTTTATGACTGGTTAGTTATGCCGTTCGGCTTAACTAATGCTCCAGCTTATTTTGTGGACCTCATGAACCGAGTATTCCGAGATGTTCTCAACAAATTTGTTCTAGTTTTCATTGATGATATATTGGTCTTTTCTAAAACCGAGAAGGAGCATGAAAAACACCTCAAGTTCGTTCTCGAAACTCTTCAAAATCATCAGTTGAAGGCCAAGTTCTCCAAATGCCATTTTTGGAGAGATGAAGTCAGATTCCTTGGTCATGTTGTTTCTGAAAATGGGATTTCGGTCGATCCAGCTAAGATCGCCGTAATCAATGTAAGCTCTATCTTATTCTTTCTTTTAAACCAAACCTTCATATCTTATTAAATTCGAAATTCACTTCTCTCGAATTTGCAGGATTGGGAAACTCCCAAGACTCCTACGGATATCCGTAGCTTCTTAGGTCTTGCGGGGTATTATTGAAGATTCATAGAAAATTTTGCTCGAATTTCTGCACCTCTCACTGCATTAACCCGAAAGGGTGTAAAATTCAATTGGAATGAGAAGTGTGAAGCCGCTTTCAATGAGCTCAAACGCAAGCTAACCTCCACCCCTGTCCTCACTGTTATTGATGGGAGCGAAGGATTAACCGTATACACAGATGCTTGCAGAGAAGGATTAGGAGCCGTCCTAATGCAACATGGTAAAGTCATTGCCTATGCGGGGCGACAATTAAAGATCCACGAGGTCAACTATGCAGCCCATGATCTAGAACTCCTTGCGGTTGTCTTTGCTCTAAAGCTATGGAGACACCATCTCTTGGGAACTAAATTTGAACTCTTCACCGATCACAAATCTCTCAAGTATATCTTCTCCCAAAAAGATCTCAACCAAAGACAAGTTCGATGGCTCGAATTTCTAGCTTCATATGACCTTGACATCAATTATACTCCGGGCAAGGCTAATGTAGTAGCCGACGCTTTGAGTAGAAACAATGCAATGCTTAATAATCTTGTTGAAGCGATGATGTATCAGCTTGTTATCTCCCCAACTCTTATGGACCGCATTGTGGCTAAACAATATGAGGATACGTTGCTCAAGCATATCAAAGAAGTTATTCTTAACAAAGAAGGTGGTGAGAATAAGGACTGGGGTGCACATATCGATAGAGATGGAGTTTTGAAAATCAATAATCGAATTTGTGTTCCAAATGTTGATGGTCTAAGGCAGGAAGTGCTTAAAGAAAATCATCATTCTGTACTCTCTATCCATCCAGGGGTCAATAAAATGTTTCAGAATATGAAGAAACTATACTGGTGGAGTGGAATGAAGCGTGATATTTCTACTTTCATTACTAGATATGCTACTTGCCAACAAGTAAAAGCTAGTTACCAAAAGACTGCCGGTTTGCTACAACCACTTGAGATTCCTAGTTGGAAGTGGGAACAGATATCTATGGACTTCATAGATGGTTTGCCAAAAACCAGAAGAGGTAATGTGAGCATATGGGTAATCGTAGACAGACTGACCAAGTCGGCTCATTTTATCCCAGTAAAAGCTACTCGTACAGCTTCGAGTTTAGCTGAGATTTACATGAAGGAGATTGTTCGACTTCATGGTGTTCCTACTAGCATTGTTTGCGATAGAGATCCCATATTCACTAGCAAATTTTGGGAAGTATTCCAAAATTTATTGGGCTCTAGGCTGAATCTGAGTACCGCCAACCATCCTCAGACTGATGGGCAAACCGAGAGGGTAAATCAAATTCTCGAAGACCTTCTTAGAGCGTGTATCTTAGACTTCGGTGGATCTTGGGAAGACCACCTTCATCTTGTTGAATTCACTTATAACAACAGCTACCAGGTAATAAATTTGAATTTAAAATAATAAAGATGATAATAAATTGTCAACCAATGAATTTTATCTTTGAAACTCAGGCTACCATCAAGATGGCTCCATTCGAGGCTCTATACGGACGACCGTGTAGATCTCCAGCTTGTTGGATAAAATCAGGCGACCGAATCATGCTTGGTCCCGATATGATTATGGAAGCCTCTGAGAAAGTAGAAGAAATCATAAGGAATATGAAAATCGCCCAAGATAGGCAAAGGAAATACGCCGACAGAAGAAGGAAGGATCTAGAATTTTCGGTGGGAGATCAAGTGTTTCTCAAAATTTCTCCATTGAAAAATGTAATCCGCTTTGGAAGGAAGGGAAAACTAGCTCCTAGATTCATTGGACCTTTCCGCATCTCTGAAAGGATTGGGACATTAGCTTATAGAGTTGAATTACCGGAAAAACTTTCTGGCGTGCACGATGTTTTCCATGTCTCTAATCTTCGGAAATACTTGCACGACCCATCCATGATTGTTCAACCAGCTCTATTGGAAGATCTAGATATTGAGCCAAATCTCACTATTGAGCATACACCACTTCGTATTGTCGATAGAGGTACGAAGCAGCTTAGAAGGAAGACAGTCAATCTAATCAAAGTTCAATGGAGTACCGATGATCGTGATTACACTTGGGAAACCGAGGAGAGCATTCGCGATTCAAATCCCGAATTGTTTGAAACAATGACAGGTACACCTTACTTCAAATCTGTTATATCTTTCTGCTCTATTCTATTCTATTCTCCTATCTTGTTCCTTTTCGAGGACGAAAAGTTTTGAGTAGGGGAGATTGTAACAACCTGAATTTTGGAGCCAATTTAAAAAAAAAATTAATGAAAGTTGAGTTGAATTTTCATGAAAAATAAATAAATAAACGTTAATGAGTTAAAAATTTAAACCATGAATATGAAATTAAAAATTTAAATAGTGAATACGTCTAAATGAAGTCGCCTGAATAAAATTTTAATTTTTGAAATATACAAAATTTGTACGTTCACAAATTTTGTACGTCAACTAGCAAGCCGTTTAGTGAAATTTGTCCAAATTTAAAATTCAAATTTTTTTTCACAGAAAAGTCGTAGAAAGTTTTCTAATAAAAATAACGCAATTCGTTTCGTCCAATTCCGATTCCGTTTGCTCATTTTAACGATGCAAAACAATTTTCAAGTGGTTTGAAAACAATAAGTGCACTAACACATGGAACAAAATACAGGACAGCGGATAAAATCCGCTATTTTGAGCTAGCAAACATTGAAATTGTTTAAAACAATCTGAATGAAAGTTGTTGCATATAATTCAAGGTTTCCAGAATGACCAAGATCATCGAATTCCGATCATTAGTTCAAAAGTAATGATCATTTTACTAAAACCATCAAACTTAGACTGAATTTATGCATTTGGAGGACATCGACGAATAATTGGAATTTTAACATAGATAACTCCGAAATCAGACAAAATAAATAAAACAAAAGTTGTAGCTAAGTTTCTAAGCTTTCCAAAACATCCAAAATTATCAAATTCGGTAAAGAAACGAAGAAGTTATGACTAATTTTGTTTCAGCTTCAAACATAGAGCAAATATACTTAAATTCAAATCAGAGAAATCGGCGTCCCTAACGCCATTTTGATCCGTCTATCGAAACGCAAATATCTGTATACCATTGCGATCGTCTTGTCACGGCGAATTTTTCGGTATATTCATTTGCGTATTTTGACACCCGGTTCGCGACGAAATGAGTAAAACGTCGTCCGTATCGGTGCACACTTCTTCCAACTCAGCAGCCACCCCACCTTCCACCTCAGCTGCCCCGTCACTGCCACATCAGCCGTCCACACCTGAGACAATATCTCCACCCATCAGAACAAAATCTAAGCCTTTTGGGTTTCCTCATAACATGATTACCCACCTCCTTCTCCTATTGGCCAGCAGAAGAGGTGCTGCTGCCATACACTGTACACTGTACAACTCATCTCCTCAAAAATAAACCTGCCTTCAACACCCGTATACTTCCTCCCCTCACTTCTCTTTTCATTCAACAGCAAACATTATAACTCAAAAAGAAAAAATTTAAAACAAACAAAGAAAAAAAAGAGGGAATAACTCAAACTCTCTTTCCCTACCCAGCTCACGCCTTGCCACCAACCTTTCCACCTTCACCCGCGCCTGCTGCTCTGCCCAATCCCCTCCTCCGCGCGCCCAGCCATCCAACACCCCGCTGCACCTCCCGCAACCCACTGCAGCGCCTCCCACTGCTCCGCCTTGACCTCAACAACAACTCCATCAACTCATCGCTCGTGCTACATCACACTAGCCTCCCTCTTGCTCGTGTCGTAGTGTAAGTACTATATCCATAATTGTATACATATGAATATATGTATATTTGGTTATAATACTAAGTTTGTGTTCATTTCCATTTGATCGCAGTGAGCCTTGTTCGTCGAAATTAGTTGGAGTGTTCAAGTTGAGTTCTAGTAGGGATCACCGTGCTTCTATTCGTGCCTCTTCTCGCCTTCGTCGATCTAGTTTCACTAACCACGAAAAGGTGAATATCGTTCACGACTAATGTTCTTGCTCGTTAATATGTGTGTATATGGATGTTGTAGTGAATTGTTGGTTAAATTTAGTTAAAACTGAAATTGTGAAAACGGTAAAAAAAATTTCTAAGTGCTGAAACGGCGATAAAACCCCAACTTTAAGGCCTTGTATCTCACTAATGGCTCACCGGAATTTGACGATTCCAATTGTGAAAAATAGACAATGTTTCATAGTTTAATTCTGCAAATTTTTACAGAAAAATACTGTCGTTTGGTTGTGCAAAATATATCTGAAAGTAGCACCCGAAACCAATTTAAACTCTGAACTTTAGTGTAAAAATAGAGCCTGAGTCCAATTTTGAGACGTCATAACTCTCTGGTATTTTACCAAAATGAAGTAAATCTTTTTGCAGTTTAAAGTAGACATCTTGAACTTTATGCCTGTAAAATTTCATGACATTTGGACACAATTACAGTACCTAAAAACTGTCACCAAGTTGAACCCAGACCTGTTCGAACAAGTTCAAATTTGTAGAAATTGAGTCGTAAATCACATGAAATGACGAGCTATATTACTCGGATTGACCCGACACTTTTTTTTCTGAGTAATTCATAGCATAACAAATTTTACTGAAAAATTTGACATTTGAATTATTTTATATGAAGTGACAACTAGAGTAATATGTTAATATTAGCAGTTGTTAACACTTAGAAAAATTTTGACCTATAAAATTTTTGAATAAAATTTCTGTACATAAATTTTACCTCATCTTCACATAGTAATATGTGTTAGAAATTATACGAAATTGATAATATTGACCAATATGAATATTGTGATGATTGTTTATTTAATTTATGCATTTACTTTATGTAATTTACTTTGACACCATCCCTGTTATAACACTGCAAGTTCCCATATTATATGATTGTGAACCAAAAACCTTGAAATCCAAATTTAGATAAGGGTTGAAATGATATACCCAAAAATTTAAATCACTTGGCCTAGGCTAGAAAATTTAAAATAAAATCACCGATTTGGTCAAGTAAATTGATTTTTGAAACTATTATTTAAAAATGAACAAATGAATTGATTTTAAAATTATGGTAAATGGATTTTTAGAAATCAAAAACAAATGAACAAATTTTGAAAATTTGTTAAGTGTATTCTTAAAATAAAAATAAATAAAAATGGTTTTGGAATTTATTTAAATTGATTAGGAATAAAGTGAATGGAATAGATTCTAAAAACACTTGAATTGATTAAAAAAAATGAACGTTGTGGAAAATGGAATTTGGATGTTTTGAATCATAATAAAGTTAAGATAAAATTTAAGAATTTAAATATCAAGACTTTATCTTAATTAATTTTGTGTAAAACTAAATTTGTGAAATTGTTTAAAGGGGAATTTTATTAAGAGATTGTTTAGAATGAAATTATAAGATTTGTCGTAATAAATTTTTATAAATTGTTCAAGTGGGTAAATTATTAAGTGATAGGAATACATTTGTATCTTGTTATAAATTAAATTGGGAATTTAATAGTAGATTGAAATAATGAAAAGGGGATAGATTGAAATTTTTCTAACTTAATAAATTGATAATTTAATTAAACTTTGATTTAATTAAATTGGTAAATAAATGAGTTTTGAGATGTAGATACTAGACTTGAAACTAAGTTGAATTGAAACCTAAGTTGAATTGATAAATGGCTTGTGTTCAAATATTTAATTTGGTAAAATTAAATAATTGATTGAAACTAAATCTAATTGGAAATCGTTACTAATTCGAATTTTGTCAACTAAATTTCGGATGAAATAATATTTTGAAAATGAATGATGGATTCTTTATTCGTGAATGGGTGAAAAATTATATCGAATGAAAACAAATTTTGTTAAATTAAATGACCAATCGGTGAAATAATAACGTTAGTTATTAAAGAGACCGAGGTCGGATATGGACATACTCTCTGTCGATACCGGAACCACTTTAATAACTATATTCGTGGAGTTGATCCAGAACGAAGTGGTTGGACTTGATGTACGTTGCTGATTTGAAGTAAGAGAACGTTAATGGATGCCTTGACACTCGTGTCAAATTTGAAATGACTAAAACAGGAGCCATACCCATGCCAGTGAGGTTAGCTACCTCTAGCATTCACACTCCTTCGTATACTATATCTACTTTGTTGTCGATTGGTGATCACCCTTGATTTGGGAGTGATGTGATGCGGTGGGCGATCGTAGCAGCGATGCGTTACCACCAGCTGGAGACGCGAAACGGTAGTATCCTACCTTGGGCATTGCCTCACGTGCCTTGTCATACTTTTAACCTTATGCGCGACCACTACGATTTTGATTTAGTGTTAGTGTATCACGGCGCGTCACTATCCACCGACGGTTTACTGGTGTGTTATATGCAAACTGTACACTAGTGCTTAAAAATGTGTTAAGGGGGATCAATGTAAAGCCTTAACACTATGAAAAATATTTATTTTACTTGATAGACATTACATATATAGCGTATTCTACTTTTGTGAATGATTTAACGGATCCTCAAGTGGGAAATACCATAATTACCTTGAGTTACATTGTATCTTATTGCACTTGAGTTATTTGACTTGATAAGAACATTAGTCCTGACTCGAGTGTTTGCTTTTTGTATGCTCGGGTCAGCCTGAGGATTGCACTATTTTGAGGAGCATATTTTGAGGAGCCGAAGACTTTGAAGACCCCATCTATCTATTATTTCCCTATTTCAGTTTGCATGTGCTATTATTAGACATCTATGTATTTCTATTTCAGCTCTTTTGAGTTGGAACTTTGTTGTAACTTATTGAGTAGCTTCATGAACTACTTATGTACTATTTGTATTCCGCTGCGAACTTTGTAACTTATTCTGTGTCTGTGATATGTGTTGATTTTCATTTATAAACTCCATTGATAATTCGTAGTTATGAGTAATTTACGTTGACATGTGTGGATTATTGTCATCTTAAACTACTCGAAATTACGGGTTGTCACAGGTTTCACGTGAACGAAGATAAGGTGACGTGGCATAGTGCTTTTTTTATTTTTTTATAATTTGATTTTTCAATTTGTTGTAAATTACATAACTTTCACATACGAGGTCGGATTTACGCGCAGTTTGTTCCCCTGGGATCATATCGAAATTTCTGACATTTGACGCTAGTCTGGACGAATTCTGAGACTGTTTGAATTTGGGGCTTACTTTGGATTTTAATTCGATTTAAATTCAAAGGTGGGTGATTTGACCCACTCACAACTTCTAAAATTTCTTATGTTAGTTAAATTAAATTTGTGATGTGATTAGAAATTTATTTATAGCTGTTTGGTATATTTAAATCGTCATTCCAGTTAATTTAAATTTATTTTGAATCAAATTGTCGTTTAATTTATCATTGAATGTAAACTGGCAAGTTAATTACCTGTAAATAATAATTTGTTAATTGTTGATATTTATTGGTTGAATTGAATGATGATTGTGATGGATGTTTGATTATTAATATTTGATGATTGGATGTTATGTTTAATTTATATATATTGTTATCACTCTGCAAGTTCCCTTAATTACTATTAGAAAAATTATTATGGGTTGAAATGATATATACCCGAACGATCTGTAGATTAGGGAAAAATCGTTATGGGTTGAAATGATAAACTCGAGCGATTTTACGAATTTTTATATTTAATTTGGGATTGCGGTTTGAAATGATATATAACCGTAAAATTTTAAATTTCGGATTGAAATGATAAATACCCGTATTACTTGACCATAGGGTAGAAAATTATATACGGACACCAGATTGGTTAAATTAAATGATTTTTAATCCTAAATTTTTGAATTTAATTAAATGATGTTTTGTAATAAAATTTGATTCATATAAATTGAATTATCATTGGAAAATCAAGTTTTATGTTGAAATGTGAATTTCTTTAAGAAATTAAATTGGAAGTTTAAAGTTGATTCCTTTTTAAGTATAAATGAAATTTTATTGGAATTGAGTTATTGAATTTGTTTGAAACATAACTTTAAAATTTATTGAAATTGGAATAATTTAAATTGATATTTCAAACATGGATTGGAAAGAATTAGAATTGAAGATTCGAAATTGGGTTTTGTTGATTTGGAATTTGTAATGGTCCAGATATGTTGGAATAAAATAAATAGTCAAATTGATATTAATTTCAAACTCATATTTTAACATAAACTGTTTAAAAAAAAATATTTTAAAGACTTTAATTATTAAGATTTTCAAACTATTAAACTATTTTAACCTATATTAACTATATTAAATCATTTTAACCTATTTTAAACCATTTGATTTATTTTAAACTAATTAACCCATTTTAACTAATTTTAAATCTAATTAATCTATTTTAAAGTTATTTAATCTATTTTAATTATATTTAATCTAATTTAAAATTATTTAACTATCTTAAATCAATTTAACAATATCTTTAGTCTATAACTAAACTATTTTAAAGTATTTTAACTATATATATTTAATTAAACTATTTTCTAAATTTTCAGACTAAATAGAGGGAAGTGTTTATATTCAAATTCACTAGTTTAAAAGAAAATGCGGTTAAATGATGTTATAACCTAAGTTGGGATTTAAATGTTATAATTAATTGAATATGATGATTTTAAAGTGAGGATTTAACCTAATTGGAAATATGATTTTTGAAAGAAATTATGATTTCGGAAACGATATGATTTCAAAGGTGAACATGATTTCAAAGTGAATATGATTTTGAAAGTGAATATAGTTTGGAAATGAATATGATTTCAAAAGAGATATGATTTCAAACTGAATATGATATTTTGATATAAACTGTGAATTGACTTTCGAAATGTAAAATAACCACCCGGTGTGTAATAAGCGATTGGTTGTTAAAGAGACCAGGATCAGATATTGTCATACTCTCTGCCAATACTGAAAACCGCTTTAACAATTGTGTACGTAGTGGAGATTCCAGAAATGAAGTAGGAGGGTTTGGCGAACGATTTCTGTATAAGGTATGACGTGACCTTGACTCCCGTGAGTCAGCATAGATGTGACTAAAATAGGAGCTATACTTGGGCCAAGTGAGGTCATTCCTCCGATCGGACATGCTTCTTTGATACCTTATTATGACATTTGTGATGATTTGGTGGCCACCCCTTGATTTTGATTTGGGAGTGTGTTCCGAGATGGGTGGTAGTAGCTACTATGCGTTGCCACCAGCCCGGTTCTGCAGTTGGTAAATCTACCATGGCATTGCCTTGAGTGCCGTGTTTACATGCCCTAGAGCGCCTTCTACGATTTTGTTTTGTACCATACCTATGGAGTTCCCTCTGATAGCCCTCTAGTTTACAAAGGAATTACGGTACTGTATAGACTAAGGGAATATATAAACATGTGTTAAGGGGGATATGGGTAACGCCTTAATGCTATTTTAATACTTTACTTTATTGTAGACACTATTATAATAGCGTATTGTACTATGTAACGACCCGTATTTTTACGGATCGAAAAATCGAAGAAAATTTCTTCGAAAAGTTTTCACGTTGATTGGCGAAATTGCTAAGTCCTAAGTCGTTCAAGACTTAGTATAGGTCGTAAGTCGTATACGACTTAGGGAATAGGAGCGACCCAGGGTTATGGCGAGTTAAGGGTTTGGAGATAGGTCGTTTGAACGACTTAGGAGATAGGTAGATTAGCGACCTAAGGAAGTTAGGTCATTAGACGACTTATGGTAAGGCAGCGACCTACGAGAGTTAACGACCTAGCAGTTAGGTTGTATAGTGATTTTAGGTCGTGTGTTAGTATTAGAGCGACCTATGGAATGTCGCGACCTATAGGAGTTAGCGACCTATAGGAGTAAGTGAGCTGTGTAGTTAGGTCGCTAGGCTAGTAGTCAGTTAGGTCGTATCCTAGCTAAGTAATAGGTCGCGTGTGTGTGTTAGGTCGTAGGTTCGTTAGGTCGCATCCCAGTTGTTCGCGACTTATGTTTGGTCGTGTGGTAGCTTAAGGAGTTAGGTCGTTAGACGACCTAAGGAATTAGGTCGTAACCCAACTGAGTTGTAGCAGTTAGGTCGTAAACGACCTAAGTTAGGTCGTGGACTTCTATAGTTGTTAGGTCGCGAAGAAGCGGTCTGTGGTAGGTCGTTGGGTGCTTGGATGCGCAGAAGTGTTAGGTCGTAGGACGAAGGAGTGCACATCTGTTAGGTCGTAGGCTTGGTCTGTTATGTCGGTGGGAGTCTTAGGTCGTAGGTCGGAGACGACCTAATTCCGAGTTACGACTTAAGGGATTTTCGCCTATAAATAGAAGGGGGTTGGCTTCATTTTTGGGATCCGGATTTCGAAGCGACGATGTGCTGCCATTTTGAGAGCTCGACTTCTACACTTCTTCAATTCTTTTCTCCACTCTAATCTAGTGATTCCATCCATCCAAGTTGAAGATCAAATTGAAGATTCAAGAGCTTAGATTGAAGATCTTCATCCTTTGAAGTGAGATTTCTTCATTTGAAGCGGATTCGCGATAGATCAAGCTAGATCCTTCGCTGTCCAGATCTGAAGCGTTTTGATTTGAGGTTGTTTAGGTGATTTGGTGAGTGGTGATTATCTCTCACACGGATCCAAAGGAGTATATCGGATTGTTGGCTCGATTTGGTGTTAAAATAGTGATTTCCATACACTTTCTTCATCCTAAGTGTAGATCCATATAGATCCATTGTTCATGATGATGTTACATCCCTTTTACTACATGTTAACATATGCAAGTTCATTCATCAAGATTATAGAGATATTGTTCATGTTTTCATGCTTATTTGACTTTCAACTCTTTAATTACAAAATTGCCATTATTGTTATAATTGTCTACTTTGATTATATTTGAATGCTTGATTGCTTGGATTAATGTTTGACTTGATTGATTGCTATGAATTAGATGATTGATGATTTGATTTAGACCGAAGATGATTCAAAAGTTAAGAGAAAGGCTCTTGAATTGGGAAAGCTGCTTGTGGCATATGTAGCGGATGATGAAGCTCTTATGCATAGATTTGATGATGATGTTGAGATGAGACTTTGCGAGGATGTGATGAAGTGAAGTATGATATGAGATAGTCTTGGTCTAATCCAGACGGGATCATTCCAAGCGGGTTGAGGATAATGGATGCTCGAGAGGCGCTTGAGCTAGTATGGAAATAGTTGTCGAGGAGGACGACTAGAAGGCTGAGATCTCATCGTTGTTGAAGGTTCTAGCATGCTCAAAGCAAGAGTACGTTGGGCAGATTCGATAGTCCCTGAAGGCTACTGATTGGGTAGTCAAGTACTCTGGGCAGATTCGATAGTCCTAGGCACGGGTCACGATGACGTGCGGGAGTTATGTCCAGAACCGGGGTTTCCATTAGCCCTTGACGGACGGCTGAAAGAATGTGCCGGTCATTCAATTAACGGTGATATCGAAGCAATGATAACAGTGATAGCCAGAGTCATGGATGTTTGGTTGTATCGTCATTCGGTCTCAAGAGCGGTATTTTCTGGGTGCTTATCTGATCTTGGTTTAGGCCTTGGGGGTTTGTACTTGGAAAACATCGCCCTTGACTCGAGTGATAATTGCTTTACTTTACATTGTATGCTCTGCTATGTTTGCTTCCACTTAGTGTGTGTCTGGGGCTATCACTGTAGAAAGAGGTTGGAGTGGGAGGGTTGTATTCCTATTCCTTTTCCTTTATGCTCTTTTGGTATGTTGTTAGTTAATTTACTGCTCACTAAGACTGTTGTCTGACTCAAGGCTTTATGTTTTAACTCTTATTGCCTTGGGCTGTTCGTCCATTTTTGGGACGGGCGGACTAGGTAGCAGGTGACAAGTGCTGTTCTCTTCTCACGATGCTGATATCGAAGACGAGCTGGAGGGTTGCATATTATCTTCTTATTATATGTACTGGATGTTCCGCTGCTTTGTATTCTCTGAGTGATATGTAGTGAGGCTTGTTGTATTGACTATTCAGATGTTTGTATTCAACTATTATGAAGTTTTATTGATGAGATTCTATTCTGTGAAGCTTCACTATATATATATATGTTCTATTGTATTTTGTCCATGCGCTGTGAGTAATACGATAGATTCTGTTGTTTTAATTTACCTTGACAATCGTCCATGGCTTCCTGGCACACTTTACAGCGCACTATCTCTAGATTCGGTGTAGGGGTCATGGGCGGTCGTCACATTTGGTATCAGAGCATTGGTTAATCGATTTTACCCAACGCTCGCTAACGTAACTACGTATGAGAGACGTAATTGTATTTTGATGGATGAATACTATATGTAATATGGTAGCTTAGTAGAGTTTGAGTCCTTTATGCAGTTGTTTCTCTAGATGTTCTGATCATTCCTTTTTATAGATATTGAGAATGAGTCGAAGAGGGAGACCAGCTGCTAGGGAAGGCCGTGCTACTGAGGGGGCTGCTGATTATGCAGCTATGTTCGAAGCTATGATGACTTCGATCATGAGAAGGATACCAGTTCCGGGGGCAGCAGTAGATGTTGGAGTTCAAGTCCAAACTCCGAAACCAGTGGATTTTGCTAAGTTGTGCAAGGACTATACTGCTCTTGGAGGGAAGGTTTTCTTGGGAACAGAATCAACTATTGAGGTCCAGAGATGGATAGATGCTTGTAGAAGAATCTTTGGTGATTTGGGAATCGATGATGCAACTAAGAGGAAGTTGGCATCAAGACAGGTTCAAGGGAGAGCCTCTGATTGGTGGAACTCTATTACCATCAATACTCCGGAGGAAGAGATTACTTGGGAGCAATTCCAAGTTAGATTTGAAGCTAAGTTCATTTCTACAGCTCAGAAGTCTGTTCTGTTCAAGAAGTTTGTGGAGCTCAAGCAAGGTGGAAGACCAGTTCTTGAGTATGTTTCTGAGTTCGAAGCTTTGTCCAAGTATGCCCGGTCGTATATCGAATCTGCATATCAGAAGAATGAGAAGTTTGTGACAGACTTGGACAGTTATCTTGGGAGACAGTTGGTGGATCATTTGGACGATTCATTTGAGAAGCTTGTGGAGAAAGCTCTCAATCATGAGAGTCTGTTTCCTAAGGAAGGATCGGTTGTTGCTGTGACTAGGGAAGAGTCTAAACCCCAGCAGGGTGGAAACAAGAAGAGGAAGCAGCAGCAGCAGCAGAAGGGTAAGGATGGCCAGAAGAAGCCGAAAGGCGAGGTGACTTGCTACAATTGTCAGCAGAAGGGCCATTTCTCGAAGGATTGTAAGAATCCGAAGGCACCGATGAAGTGTCACAACTATGACAAGCCAGGGCATTTCAGGAAGAATTGTCCAGAACCGCGGAAGGACAAGCAGATTGTGCAAGCTTATGCTTTGGGAGCTGTTCCGTCGTCTTCAAAAGCTCCTACCGCTGAAGAGAAAGGAAAGAGTGTGGTGGTTCAAGGTACTCTTTTCCTATGTGGTGTTCCAGTTAGAGTTCTGTTTGATACTGGTGCGTCGCATTTGTTTGTTTGTTGTGAACTCGTAGACCGGTTAGGTTTGGAACCGGATATTATTGATAGGCCATTGGTTCTGACTAATCCAGTTGGGGGTTCGTCTTGTTTGTGTATGCTATGCCGTGGTCTGATTGTATCGAGTCATGGTTGCTCTTTTGTTTGTGATTGCTTTGTTCTGAACTTTGCGGGGTTCGGAATTATTTTGGGTATGGACTGGCTTAGGAGGTATGCGACAAAGGTTGATTGTGAGAGGCTGGAAGTGACAGTCGAGAATGTGGAAGGGCGAAAGATTGTGATACGATGTAAGCATGAAGAAGGCGTCTTCATGAGCTTCATGTATTCGCTGGTTGTTCCACGGGATGGACTGTCATCGGTGCCAATCGCTAATGGATTCGAGGATGTCTTTGACGAAGTCAAAGGGTTGCCGCCGCATAGAGAGATCGAGTTTCGTATAGATCTAGTTGAAGGAGCCAGACCTGTTGTGATGCCTCTTAGGCGGATGGCGCCTAGGGAATAACAAGAGTTGAGGGTGTAAGTTGATGATCTTTTGCAGAAAGGATTCATTCGGCGTAGTGTGTCCGAGTGGGGTGCACCAGTTGTGTTTGCAACCAAGGCAGATGGGTCGTTGAGATTGTGTGTGGATTATCGTGAGCTGAATAAGGTGACTAAGAAGAACAAGTATCCATTGCCGAGAATAGATGACTTGTTTGATCAGCTTCATGAAGCCAAGGTGTTTTCTCAGATGGATTTGGCAACGGGATTTCACCAGTTGAGAGTGGCTAAGGATAGTGTGCCGAAGACTGCTTTTAGGACACCATCCGGTTTCTTTGAGTGGCTGGTAATGCCGTTTGGATTGACTAACGCGCCAGCATATTTTGTGGATCTTATGAATAGAGTGTTCAAAGATCAGTTGAACAAGTTCGTACTTGTGTTCGTGGATGATATTCTGATTTATTCCAGAACTGAAGAAGAGCACAAGACACACTTGCGTATTGTTTTGGAAATCTTACGGAAACATCAACTGAAGGCTAAGTTTTCGAAGTGTCACTTCTGGAAGAGTGAAGTGAGGTTCTTAGGGCATGTGATTTCTGGAAATGGAATAGCGGTTGATCCCGCGAAGGTGGCAGCAATCCAGGATTGGGTTAGACCTAAGAATGCAACGGATGTGAGAAGTTTTCTTGGATTGGCAGGATATTATCGACGGTTTATTAAAGACTTCTCCAAGATAGCTGCACCGTTAACAGGATTGACGAAGAAGAACCAAGTGTTTAGATGGGAAGCTAAGTGTGAGCAAGCATTCGGAATCCTGAAAGAGAGATTGACGAGTGCTCCTGTTTTGACTATTCCAAATGGGAATGATGAGATGGTGGTTTACACCGACGCATGTGGTACTGGACTTGGAGCAGTGCTGGTGCAGAGGGATAAAGTTGTTGCGTATGCTAGTCGACAACTGAAGCCACATGAAAGGAATTACCCGACTCATGATTTGGAGTTAGCGGCGATTGTTTTTGCTCTGAAGATGTGGAGACATTATCTACTGGGAGTTCGATTTGAGTTGTTTACAGATCATAAGTCGTTGAAGTATCTTTTCTCCCAAAAGGATTTGAATCTTAGGCAGCAACGTTGGCTAGAGTTTTTGGCATCATATGATTTTGGTATAGCTTATACTCCGGGAAAAGGTAACACAGTGGCAGATGCGTTAAGTAGAAGACATGCGGGATTGGGAGCCATGTTTTCAGAATGGAAGAATCTCGAGTATTTAGCTGGATTTGACTTCAGGCCTAGATGCGAATTTGAACCTGAGATGTTGGCAAACTTATCGATAAGACCTTCTCTAGTGGAAAGGATTGGCGAGAGCCAAAAGCGAGACGATAAGTTTGTCAAGATTATCCGTGATTTGGAATCTGGATTGGATCCAGAAAAGGATAAAGGATTTGAGGTCGATCGAGAGGGTTGGCTTCAGAAGCAAGGACGACTAGTTGTTCCCGATATAGATGAATTGAGGAGTGAAGTTCTGAAGGAAAGTCATCACTCGAAGTTGACAATTCATCCAGGCGGAAATAAGATGTATCGGGATATGAAGAGAACCTACTACTGGGATGGTATGAAGAAGGATGTTGGAAATTTTATTTCCAAGTGTATGAACTGCCAGTTGGTAAAAGCCGAACAGAAGAAGCCAAGTGGATTGCTTCAGCCATAAGAAGTTCCTACATGGAAGTGGGAGCAAGTGTCGATGGATTTTATTGATGTACTACCTAGAACAAGAACGGGAAATGAAGGGATTTGGGTCATTGTAGATCGTCTGACCAAGAGTGCAAGATTCATTCCTGTTCGATCGACTAGGACTGCATCAAAGTTGGCTGAGTTGTATGTTAAGTGGATAGTTCGATTCCATGGTATTCCGAAGAGTATAGTGAGCGATCGAGACCCATTGTTCACTAGTGGATTTTGGAAGAGCTTCCAGGAAGTTTTGGGAACCGAGTTGTGTTTGAGTACAGCTTATCACCCTCAAACAGATGGTCAGACCGAGAGAGTCAACCGAGTTTTGGAAGATCTTCTTAGAGCTTGTGTTTTGGATTTCGGAGGATCATGGGAAGATCACCTTCATTTGGTGGAGTTTGCATACAACAACAGTTACCAGTCAAGCATTGGTATGGCACCGTATGAGGCATTGTATGGGAGACCGTGTAACTCACTGGCTTGTTGGTTAGAAACTGGAGAAAAGTTGATACTTGGGCCAGAGATGATTCGACAGACTTCGGATTGCATAGAGATCATTCGGCAACGAATGAAGGCAGCCCAAGACCGTCAGAAGAGTTATGCCGATAAGCGTCGAAAGGATTTGGAATTCGACGTAGGAGATATGGTTTTTGTGAAGATTTCTCCACTGAAGAATGTTATCCGATTCGGGAAGAAAAGGGAATTGACTTCGAGATTTGTTGGACCATTCCCGATCATCGAGCGAATTGGAAAGCTCGCCTATAGATTGGAGTTACCTGAGAAGATGTCGAGTGTGCACAATGTTTTTCATGTATCATATCTATGGAAGTATGTGCACGACTCGAATATGGTGGTTTCTGCTGATAGCTGTGAAGACTTCGAAGTTGATCCAGTCGATAGAAGACCTCGTAAGCCGCTTCGTGTTGTTGAAACCGACACGAAACAGCTTAGGAGGAAGGTAGTTAAGTTGCTCAAGATACAATGGAGTGATGATGATAACGACTGTATGTGGGAGGTGGAAGAGAGGATGAAGGCAGCTCATCCTGAACTCTTCAAGGTATGGCCCTAAGGTGTCGTGTCATCTAACGAAATTGTAACTTGTTCTAATATTAGAATTCTGTACGCTAAGCTAGAATTGGATGCATGGTTTGATGATTGCTATGGATGATAGGCGTGCAGAATAGTTTTGATTGCTTTGTTGTTTGGAATTTCGGGGGCGAAATTCCTAAGGGGGAGAGAATGTAACGACCCATATTTTTACGGATCGAAAAATCGAAGAAAATTTCGTCGAAAAGTTTTCACGTTGATTGGCGAAATTGCTAAGTCCTAAGTCGTTCAAGACTTAGTATAGGTCATAAGTCGTATACGACTTAGGGAAAAGGAGCGACCCAGGGTTATGGCGAGTTAAGGGTTTGGAGATAGGTCGTTTGAACGACTTAGGAGATAGGCAGATTAGCGACCTAAGGAAGTTAGGTCATTAGACGACTTATGGTAAGGCAGCGACCTACGAGAGTTAACGACCTAGCAGTTAGGTTGTATAGTGATTTTAGGTCGTGTGTTAGTATTAGAGCGACCTATGGAATGTCGCGACCTATAGGAGTTAGCGACCTATAAGAGTTAGTGAGCTGTGTAGTTAGGTCGCTAGGCTAGTAGTCAGTTAGGTCGTATCCTGGCTAAGTGATAGGTCGCGTGTGTGTGTGTTAGGTCGTAGGTTCGTTAGGTCGCATCCCAGTTGTTCGCGACTTATGTTTGGTCGCGTGGTAGCTTAAGGAGTTAGGTCGTTAGACGACCTAAGGAATTAGGTCGTAACCCAACTGAGTTGTAGCAGTTAGGTCGTAAACGACCTAAGTTAGGTCGTGGACTTCTATAGTTGTTAGGTCGCGAAGAAGCGTCTGTGGTAGGTCGCTGGGTGCTTGGATGCGCAGAAGTGTTAGGTCGTAGGACGAAGGAGCGCACATCTATTAGGTCGTAGGCTTGGTCTGTTAGGTTAGAGTTGTTGGCTAAGGCTTAGGTCGGTGGGAGTCTTAGGTCGTAGGTCGGAGACGACCTAATTCCGAGTTACGACTTAAGGGATTTTCGCCTATAAATAGAAGGGGGTTGGCTTCATTTTTGGGATCCGGATTTCGAAGCGACGAAGTGCTGCCATTTTGAGAGCTCGACTTCTACACTTCTACACTTCTTTTCTCCACTCTAATCTAGTGATTCCATCCATCCAAGTTGAAGATCAAATTGAAGATTCAAGAGCTTAGATTGAAGATCTTCATCCTTTGAAGTGAGATTTCTTCATTTGAAGCGGATTCGCGATAGATCAAGCTAGATCCTTCGCTGTCCAGATCTGAAGCGTTTTGATTTGGGGTTGTTTAGGTGATTTGGTGAGTGGTGATTATCTCTCACACGGATCCAAAGGAGTATATCGGATTGTTGGCTCGATTTGGTGTTAAAATAGTGATTTCCATACACTTTCTTCATCCTAAGTGTAGATCCATATAGATCCATTGTTCATGATGATGTTACATCCCTTTTACTACATGTTAACATATGCAAGTTCATTCATCAAGATTATAGAGATATTGTTCATGTTTTCATGCTTATTTGACTTTCAACTCTTTAATTACGAAATTGCCATTATTGTTATAATTGTCTACTTAGATCATATTTGAATGCTTGATTGCTTGGATTAATGTTTGACTTGATTGATTGCTATGAATTAGATGATTGATGATTTGATTTAGACCGAAGATGACTCAAAAGCTAAGAGAAAGGCTCTTGAATTGGGAAAGCTGCTTGTGGCATATGTAGCGGATGATGAAGCTCTTATGCATAGATTTGATGATGATGTTGAGATGAGACTTTGCGAGGATGTGATGAAGCAAAGTATGATATAAGATAGTCTTGGTCTAATCCAGACGGGATCATTCCAAGCGGGTTGAGGATAATGGATGCTCGAGAGGCGCTTGAGCTAGTATGGAAATAGTTGTCGAGGAGGACGACTAGAAGGCTGAGATCTCATCGTTGTTGAAGGTTCTAGCATGCTCAAAGCAAGAGTACGTTGGGCAGATTCGATAGTCCCTGAAGGCTACTGATTGGGTAGTCAAGTACTCTGGGCAGATTCGATAGTCCTAGGCACGGGTCACGATGACGTGTGGGAGTTATGTCT
The DNA here is from genome assembly GCA_030737815.1 of Allium fistulosum. Classification (NCBI taxonomy): domain Eukaryota; kingdom Viridiplantae; phylum Streptophyta; class Magnoliopsida; order Asparagales; family Amaryllidaceae; genus Allium; species Allium fistulosum. The sequence goes on along the minus strand of CM060902.1, from coordinate 727,428,987 downwards.
AGAACCGGGGTTTCCATTAGCCCTTGACGGATGGCTGAAAGAATGTGCCGGTCATTCAATTAACGGTGATATCGAAGCAATGATAACAGTGATAGCCAGAGTCATGGATGTTTGGTTGTATCGTCATTCGGTCTCAAGAGCGGTATTTTCTAGGTGCTTATCTGATCTTGGTTTAGGCCTTGGGGGTTTGTACTTGGAAAACATCGCCCTTGACTCGAGTGATAATTGCTTTACTTTACATTGTATGCTCTGCTATGTTTGCTTCCACTTAGTGTGTGTCTGGGGGCTATCACTGTAGAAAGAGGTTGGAGTGGGAGGGTTGTATTCCTATTCCTTTTCCTTTATGCTCTTTTGGTATGTTGTTAGTTAATATACTGCTCACTAAGACTGTTGTCTGACTCAAAGCTTTATGTTTTAACTCTTATTGCCTTGGGCTGTTCGTCCATTTTTGGGACGGGCAGACTAGGTAGCAGGTGACAGGTGCTGTTCTCTTCTCACGATGTTGATATCGAAGACGAGCTGGAGGGTTGCATATTATCTTCTTATTATATGTACTGGATGTTCCGCTGCTTTGTATTCTCTGAGTGATATGTAGTGAGGCTTGTTGTATTGACTATTCAGATGTTTGTATTCAACTATTATGAAGTTTTATTGATGAGATTCTATTCTGTGAAGCTTCACTATATATATATATGTTCTATTGTATTTTGTCCATGCGCTGTGAGTAGTACGATAGATTCTGTTGTTTTAATTTACCTTGACAATCGTCCATGGCTGCCTGGCACACTTTACAGCGCACTATCTCTAGATTCGGTGCAGGGGTCATGGGCGGTCATCACATACTACATAGTAGATAGTTTAACGGACCCTTAAGAGATGGTAGTCCCGAACATCTCTTAAGTTACTGCACTCACGTTAGACACTAGATAGGAGATGTCAAAACCCGCAAACATCTCTGACACCATTACACTCATATTTACCATTGATTTAACTTAAATAAGATCTTTTAGTTCTGACATGAGTGTTTTGTCTTTTCAATTCGCTCGGGTCAGCCTGAGCATTTTAGGGTTGAAGACCTTATTTTTGGAGGACGAAGATTGTACTATTATTATTATTTATGATATGTATTCGACTGCATTATGTTGTTTCGCTGCATTTATTTTTTTATTCCTGTTTCTGTAACTCTGATGTTTGTGCTATAAAGAATAATCAAATGTATTTATAAAACAGCTTCATGAACTGTTATTTGATTATTATATTTCGTCATTCCACTACGAGATTCTGCATGTGTTTTATTTCTTTCTCGTTTTCTTATCCACCCCATAACAATCTGCCCATTTGAATGGTTTGAGTCCGATGCGTGTGTTTGCTTAAAACGTCCAAAAATGCAGGTCGTTACACCATCGAATCTTGATTTAAACATTCACTTCTTTGCCATAATCATATTTAGATGAAGATGCAATTTGTGTTTGTTGTTTGTTTAAGCATAGCCTATTTGGTGTCAATAATATAGGCTATCAAATTCAAAGCTAAAACAACAAGTTAAGCCACTTCAAATATTTCCATTAAGCACAAAAAGAGAGCAATAATTATCAAAATATTAAAGCTATATAATTAGAGAGCTTCATTACCCCTAAATTGAAGGGGTTTAGCCTCTCATAATTATTATCATATGAAAAAATATAGCTTGCATCATAGAGCAAAACAAAGAGGAAAAGAGAGCCTAATGAAAGAAAAACTAATCTACTTTCATGAAAAGTAAACTAAGCTACAAACAAAATAATAAAGAGAGCATGTAAATGTAAAAGAACATTAACTAACATTGCATAAAAAGAAAAATTACATGAAATAAAAATGGCTAAGTAGCCATGAAAAGAAAGTGAGCTCTCATATTATTTTTGATCTAAACTAACTTAGAGAAGAGAGCCTAAGAGAGACAAAAGAAGAGAGGGACTAATTACATGAAGATAAGGGGTATTCATACATGTATGAAACCGTAATCCATTTTTTTGGGGAATGCCCAAAATACCCTCTTAGAAAGTGTGGAGGCCAAGTAATCATTAGCATAAAGTAATCATCCACTAAGTGTGCATGAAGATTTAATGGCCATTTGCATATGGATTTGCTCTAATTTTAATATTAAGGTAAGTGGGTAGGTGGAGTCCTCCATTATCATGCCTTTGAATTATTTTCATCTTCATTCCTTTGTATCTTCTTTGTGCATGCATATATCTTCATCAAACCACTTGTGTATGAAGCCAAATTCCTATAAAATAATATAGAAATTTCCAATTAAATTTTCACAAATTAATATATGCACAAAAATGAACATTTTGCTCCTATATGAAGATGAATATATGACGATTTGAAAATAATTTGAATTTTGGTTTAAACATGTTAAAATACCCGATATGATAATTTATTTAATTTAAACAGATTAAATATGGTGGTTAAAATATGCACATTTACATGCACATCAAATACCCCAACACTTATCTATTTATTCATCCTCGAATAAAGAAAAACTAAGATAAATTTTTTTTTGTAGGAAGCACGATTGCTTTGACCACATGCAACAAGCCGTTAAACCTCTAGGTGTCCCCAGTAGGAAAAGTGTTGTCTCGTAAAGGTTTCAGCGGATACTACCCATAAAATCCTAATGCAAGATGAAAATATTTACAAAATGCAAGATTTACTTTTAAATCGACACAAATAAGTTAAATATAGGTTTTGGTTATTATCTTGAAAATTTAAGCCATTTACTCGTCAAAATTTCCAACAAAAATTAAGTTATCATAACAAATAGACTATAGTTTAACTCGTTGTTTCGGTTGATAACAAAGTTTAATTATGAAATGGATCCTTAGTTGATTATCAAAGTTTATCAAAGTGATATTTTCATTTCTTTTCAATAACAAGTCAAATTAAACAAGTTAAAATAGTGCTTGGATTTCATTTGCTTACTCTCTTTATTTATTTTTATTTTTTTGAAAATTTAATTGATATTTACAATATTTGCATATGCCTAACTCAGATAAACTGAGGCCAGATATATTACCCGTGCACTGCCTTGCGGACTTACGTGAGGGGAATACAGAGCGTGGCAAGTGAACACACAAGTGTGAACATTTATCGACTGTAGGCGTTATTAGTAAAATAATTTTTATATACTTACACCTAACTCAGATAAACTGAGACAAGATATACCGATTGTGCACTACCATTCGGGCTTACGTGAGAAGGGTATAGAGCATGGAGAGTGAACACACAAGTGTGAACACATGACTCTAGGTGTTTATTAAAAAATATATAAAAGAAATAATTTTTTTTTGAAGAGAGAGTTTTGCAAAATCATCTTAGCAACATTTAACTTAGAAGACAAAAAAATGTTATATCCTTTTATTTGAATTCACCACTTTTTTAAAACAAAGATTTTCAATTAGGATGTATTTCATAATTAACATGTATGAATCTTCCTATATACTAGTTAAACCATTATTATTTGTAATCAAACTTCATTTTTATTTTTGTTAAGACAATTAAATTTTCAAAAATTTCAATTTAATAAACCAAAACCATGTATTTATCCTACAGTATTCCTTTAAAAATAGATAAAAAATGGTTTAAAAAATTGAGATTTTTTTTGTTTAATTTTTTTGAGATTTTTTTTAATTTTGGAAAGAAAATGTAAAAATAAACATGAAAATTTAAAAAAAAGATGAAACTCCCCCCACACTTGATTTTGACTGTGTCCCTACAATCAACCCAAGTGAAAGGAGAAAATTAAAACAAAAATAAAAAAGATGACCAATATTTACATGAAAACGAAAAGATTATTATTTACAAGAGTTCGGAAAGTATATTGTCAAAAAGTAAATGAAACTTTCTTCCAAAAGCCGATTCATTTGTCTTGTCAAGTAAGCGAGACACAGCTTAAGCGCTAAAAACCAAACAATAAAAGATTTTGAAGTTGAATGTGGATTTGGAAAAACGAATGTCGTTTTATTGAAAATCGTATGCGTTTTATTTTCGATGATTTTTAGGGTTAATAAAACAATTGGTTGAAATTCAAGCTTATTTCCACCAAATTGAAAGTTAAGCTCAACATCCACAAATTTTTCAACACTATTGATTTCAAAATTGAAATGGTGATTCAAATCTTCCTCTTTAGAATTTAACAACTCATTTTCGAAAATTCCAAAAAAATCGTGTTCATTGAATTCGTCTTCCTTTGTTGAATTATCAACAACTTTATTACATCTGTCATGTTCAAAGTCCAAAGTTGTTCTGTTCAAAATTTCAAAATCGGGAAAAGGAAGATCAAATCTTAAATCGAGTTTCTCACCCTCAAAAAAATTGAAATCCAACTCAATTACCGTGTTTTGAACAACTTCATTAAGATCATCATTTTCAGTTTCAAAAGTTGTTTGAAAATCGTTTATTTGGGTAAAAGATGGATTATCATTTGACTCGTCACATGTTGGGATTTGGTTTTGTTTCTCACGTTGTTTCATATATGTTTCGAATAACAAATCAATGTGATCATTGTAGATTTCGTCCATTTGTTCAACAAAATCCAATTTATTGTTACTAACTTGAGAATTTTCGATTTGGATTTGTTGAGAACAAAAAATTTCACTCGTAAAGTAGTAGATATTATTACCATTGCCAAAATTATTTGAAAAGTGGAACACATTTTTTTTTGATTTTGAAATTCATTTTGGAGTTCAAAATTGAATTGGCATGGGTTATATTCGAAATCATTTACATTTTGAAGTGAATCCAAATCTTGATTACTTTGAAAATTTTGACTTGAGTTGTAACGACCCGTAAATTTTTAATAAATTTTATTTGTTTTATTTATTTAATTAAATGAATTTTGTGAAATTTTAAATATTAATATTTTGAAATAAAAAGTTAATATTTGAAATACGTCTATTAAAACATAGCAAATAGTAAATTTTCAAATTTTAATGTCGAAGTTTATTTTCTTGTGTAATTCTATTTCAATCTAAATCAGTTAAAAATCGATGGTGATAAAATGTTTTTCGAACCTGAATATTTTCTATAGAAAATTTGTAAATCATCTTCTTAGTGAGACGTCATATTTCGTTTCTCCAAATTTGGACTTCTATTGCTCCGTCTATCTTATTTCTAACAAATTTGCAACATTTTTCGGTACTGATTTTCGACTTTTGATAGGATAATCATACCACTGATATCTTTATACCATTTTGATCGCCTCGTCGTGCTGATTTCAACGGTATATTCAGTTCTGTTTTCCGAACCCCGGTACGCCGTGGAATCGGTAAACTGTTAGCCATTGTTGTTCGTTATTTGAGAATATTGGGTTCTATTTGATTTTTCATATATCTCCGTGTTAATCAAACAGTCACCAATAATTATTATTTCAGCTCTTGACCTTCTATATTCCACCGTTTCAAAAAAAAAATTCTGTTGAATATTTATCTCTATATCTTCTTTTCTTCCCATCTTTTACCTAAACTAAACAATATTATACCAATCCATTCCACATAAAGCGACCGCAACACATATTCTCATGTCCCCGCTCATCCAAGTCCCCGCGCGACCACCTCAACTGCGTAGCTTCTCTCACTCGACCAACTTCCAACTCAGGCCGAGCCACCACGCCGAACAACCGACCACAGCGGCCGAGCTCCTCCATGTAATCCTGTTCCCAGCCGATAGCCACTTTTGCCGAACCCAGATCCTCACCACTTCGCAACCCCATCATTTCCGCTTTCAATCAAGCTTGGCCGTGACTCATCATACTTGCGGTATCTCTTGGTTTCTTCTCCTCTACCGCCTCTTTATTTATATAAGAGGTATATATATATATCATACTAGTTATAGTATTATAGCATAGAAAAATGTTATATATATATATATATATATATATTTGCAAGTCTAAGTTTGGTTATTATTAGTTTATATAAGATATTGATTTAAAACTGTTATATTTGTATAGATCTAATACATATATGTGGTTATATGCAAGTTATACAACGTTAGTTTGTATAAATTTTATACAATATATATGTTAGTTTTATGACATATTTGTTATACTATATGTTAGTTTATTTACTGTTGCATATAAGTATATACAAGTTCGAGTTTTAAGTTTTATATGGATTTCAGAGAGAAATTTATATATATATTTATAATATTCATATTTATGTTCTATTCAGAGTTGCAATGTTCAAATATATATATCATAATAAATCAAGTTATGTTGAGTTTTATAATGAAAGACTGATTTTAAAATATTGGTATATGTATACTAGTTTATATATATTGTTAAAGTATGTTGCAGTGACCGTATAAACCTGTTATATAATAAGATTTGGTCATAATAGTTATGATTTGCAGATTTTATAAAGTATATATATGAGTCTATATGATGTTGTTAAAGTTAGTATATATAAGTTGGATTTGTTAAAAAGCCTGTATAAAAGTGCTTCTATATAATTTATATTATAAAGCAGATTACATGTGTTGTCAGTTGTAATATACATATTTCATCTATTAGTATATATATATGTACCAAAGTCATGTTTATAAAAAAGTAAGTTACAGTATGTTAACTGTAAATATACATGTCTGGTCAGTCTATATTCTAGTTAAATATGTATAGGTGTAACGACCCGTATATTTTTAACTGTTTTAATAACGTATTTAACTGAATTGTGTGAAATTTTAAACAATAAAATTTTGAAATAAAAATTTAATATTTGGAATACGTCTAATTAGACATAGCAACTGGTAAATTTTCATCAGATAATTTGGAAGTTTATTTTCTAGTGTAATTTTATTCCAATTTATACCATTTAAAATTGATGATAATAAAATGTTTTCCAAATCTGAATATTTTTCTATAGAAAATTTGTAAATCAACTTCTGAGTGAGACGTCATATTTCGTTTCGTCAAATTTGGACTGCTATTGCTCCGTTTATCTTATTTTTGACATTTTAGCAGCATTTCGGTACCGATACCGACTTTTGATTGGATGATCGTACCACTGAGATCTGTATACCGTTTTGATTGTCTCATCGTGCCGATCTCTGCGGTATATTCATTTCTATGTTTTGGAATCCGCTACGCAGCGAAATCCGTGTAAATGGTGACCGTACCGGTAACCAGTTTGTGTCTTTTGGTTTCTTTCACCATTTCACATTCCACCGTTTGACTGAAAGCCATTTGCTTTTAGAATGCCCAGAAATCAACATTCTCACTGAAATACATCTATACCATTGCTTTCGGTTTCTTTATTTCAAAAGAAAACAAAGGGGCTCACATACATATTTTTCCCGAACTGTTCATTTCCTTTTCATTTGCAATCCTCTCCTTCTTTTCAAAAACTTGCCCCCTCCCTTCCCCTCAGCCAAAGCTATCACCTCCAAAACCCACATCTGACCTAGTCAACCGGCAAGCCTACCCCTCCGACCTCTCCCATCACGTGAAGCCCCACCACACCATCTCGCCGTGCCCTGCTCCTTCACATCCAAGAACCACACCAGCCATTAAAACCCCATCACCCTCTCACGTACGCATCCATCTCCACTGCCGAGCATGCAACCAACCTCCAATCTCCGCCGTCCATCATCCCATCGGTTACAGATCATCACCAGCAGTCATCGCCTCGTGTGTAGTAACCCGCCCAGGCGATGGTCCACCTATGCCACTTCACTCACCTCTCTGTCCTGTAATCTTTTTTTTCTCTTCCTTTCTCCTCAGTTTTGATTCTTATTTTTTGCTTTCCAGTAGTTTAAGTATATGATAGTTGTTTATGTTTATATATGTAGTTGTGAAAGTTAAATAATATGCTATTGTATATGAAGTTATATCTATTTGAATATATAAACTTATATTTGTATTATATCTTCTGTTGAAAATTTTATTTGATTTGTGTATATATGGTTTATATATATTTGTATACATTTTCTGTTCATAAGATTTATACATGTATGATGTTGAGGTTTATGGCAGAAGTTTACAATGGTTTATAATTTTAATATGCTGTTACAGTTTGCTTGTATACATTTTTTTGTATATATATATATATATAAATTTTAGTTCATATACAAGTTATAGGTTATATATTTATTGGTATCAAAACAGATTTTTGGTAATAATAGTATATAGGTTGTACTGTGTATATATTTACTTATATATAATCTATATTATGTTATATTTACATTTTATATTAGTATTTGAAAGTTATTATATACCATATATATATATATATATAAATTTATATAAGTTACATGTTGTCAGTTTGTATAACTGTTATATTATATGTTGGGGTATGTATGTGCTGCAGTTTATTAGGAGTGGACGTGCATATATATAAATATATATATTGTTATATATACTTTGTCTGCATAATGTTGTAGATAAGTTATGTATGTTTGTATACTAGTTATGTACTAGTCTATTTATATTTGAGTCTAGTTTAGTATAGGTTTATTTGTTATTATGTGTTTCGATTTTTAAAGTATATATATAAAGATTTCAGATTTTTAACATGTGTTAATATTTATGTATATAAATACTTTTACAGTATTTTCAAACCATGCAATATTTTTGCTATATGTATTGATAATAGATATGGTTGTTGATTTTGAAATGTATATAGATCTTAATGTAAGTAGGTAATGTTGCTTACATTTCATCTGGTTGAGTTATAACAAGGCAAATCCTATTGTTTTACATATAGATTTTAGAATACATCTTGTATGTAAGATTCTATATATGTATGTTTGAGCTATACATATGTGTTTAAAATGTTTATTTATGTTTATTTCTGATGTTTAAAATGTATATGGAGAAGTTTAAAATATTTTTTTTTTATAAATATTGACTTTGAATGTAAATACAATGATTTTATTTGGATAATTGGTTTTAAAATACATATATAAAAATATATAGATTTTGAATATGTATTTTTGATTGATTTTTGGTTCTAAGAAGAGAAATAATAACATATTATATATTTCGTTTCAATTCATAAAAAGATGATTCTAATTGTTCCATCGATTCCTTATTATCAGCTTTGGTCGTCGAATTCGTGCCAATTTAGATTTGCTTTGGAATTTGTGCTTGGATTCGTAACCCATCTCATTCTTGTTCATCTCTAGCCTCGAAAGGTGAGCAATCACTCACGATTAACGTTCATATATTTATTAAATTTGATTTCAATTGAAATGTCAATTGAAATATGCTTGTTAGTTATTTACATTGTTATATATATATATGCCATTATCTGTATCTGTTCACCTGTGACATCTAACACCATTATCTGTTATTTATATTGATGATATATGCATGTTACTATTGTTATTTTATTATCATATCTGTTATCACTCTGCAAGTTCCCTATTAGTATAGAATTCACTATGGGTTGAAATGATACATACCCGAACGATCTGTAGAATAGAAGAAAATCATTACGGGTTGAAATGATAAACCCAAGCGATTTTCATTGAATTGAATTTGGGATTGCAGGTTGAAATGATATATACCCGTATATAATTTAAATTGCGGATTGAAATGATAAATATCCATATCACTTGACCATAGGATAGCAAATTTTATACATACACCGTCGGTCTATATATAAATATTTTGGAATGATTTCTATGGTTTGAAAAGAAATATATGGTTTTAATAAATATAGATTTTAAAGATTTATTAAAAGTTGATTTAATAAAGTTGATAAATAATATGTTTAAGTATTTATTTAATATCTATATTTTCAGATATAGAGTTTATAATGATTTGAAATTGATTTGAAATTATATTTTATTTAAGAAATTTACTTAAATAAGTTTGATTTGAAATTTATTAAATTTGAAATTTTAAAGATATGATTTTATAACTTGAATTTGATTAAAAGTGACTTAAATGGATATTTCAAACTTATATATATTTAAATGGGATAGTTTGTTTATTTAAATTTGTAAATTGAAGTTGTATTTAGATATTATTGAAATGATTAAGTAAATATTTCAAAACAAATAATAGTAAAGTGAATTTTATATATATATATATATATATAAGTATCAAATTTAGTTTTGAAATGTTGAATATTTAAAGCTTTGAAATATATTGAAATTGAAATGGCTTATTTTATGGTTCATATATGTATTTGAAATCGATAATTTGAAATGGTTTATTGAGAAGCTGAATCGAGTTGAAATTCATGATTTGAGATTTGATTAAATTAAAAATTTTGCAATTCAAGTTGATTTGAATCGATTTGTGAAATTTGAGGAAACTATTTTATTTTATAAAGTAATTTTAAATTATATTTAAAACTTTTGATAATTTACTTTATAAATTATTTTAATATAAACTATTTTAATATAAATCATTTTTAATATAAATTATTTTATTTTAAACTATTTTAACTTATAACTATTTATATAAACTATTTTATTTATAAACTATTTTATTATATATTCAAATTTTAATATCTAAACTGTTTAAAAGGAAAGTGTTATGATTCCCAAAATGCTATAATTTCAAAGTGTTATGATTTCCAAAATGCTATGATTTCAAAGCTGTGATTTCCAAAGTGTTTTGATTTTTAAAAGACTATGATTCCGAAAGCGTTGTAACTTTGGAAAGTGATATGATTTTGAAAATGGATATATTTGAATTGAAATGATATCGTATTAATTTGGTTTTGAAATGAAAATGATATTTTGGTTTTGATGTATAACCTATTTTGAAATGACCGCGGTGTTATAATAATGTTTGGTTGTTAAAGAGACCAGGGTCGGATATGGGCATACTCTTTGTCGATACCGAAAACCACTTTAACAACTGTGTACGCGGTGGAGATTCGAGAATGAAGTAGGATGGTGATGATGATCCTAAAGGTATATACGTGGACCCAACTCTCGTGAGTTGGCATAAAGTGACTAAAACAGAAGAGATTGACGGGCCATTGAGGTAGTACCTCTGATCGGACACTCTTCTTCGATACTATTCTATTACTTTGTGATTGATTTGGTGGCCACCCTTCGATTTTGATTGGGAGTGTTGTTCGAGGTGGGTGGTAGTGGCTGCTATGCGTCACCACCAGCCCGGATGCGTAATTGGTATATTTACCCTGGCACTGCCTAGTTGTGCCGTGTCACTTACCATATCGAGCTTTACTACGAGTTGTGATTTCTCCCGTAGCTTGTGGAGTATCGAGGATAGCCCCCGTTTTGGGAGTATGCTAATACTGGATAGACTACTGGGACTATTACGTTTAAGGTGGAAAATGTAAAGCCTTAATGCTATTTAAAAGTATGTTTATTTAATATTAGACATTATTATAGTAGTGTATATTACTACATAGTAGATAGTTTAACGGATCCTTAGAGGATGGTTATCCCAAACATCCTTTGAGTTACTTGTATTTCAGTTGATATTTCACTTGAGTTGGATTTATTCATATAAGAATGTTAATCCTGACTTGAGTGTTTTGTGTTTTGCTTTACGCACGGGTCAGACTGAGTGATACAGCATTTGAGACTCACCTTTGGAGTTGGAGCTTCGCTTGGAGATCCAACTATCTATCGATTCTGCTATCAGTTATTCAGTTGATTCCAGTGATGTATTCAGATCTTGTATTTGACTATTGTATTGAGACATCCATGTATTCGAGACTTCTGTTGTATCTTGTTTAACTCTGTTATATATATATATATAGTAGCTTCATGAACTACTATTCTTTTCTTTCCACTGCATTATTGTTATATTACTCCGTGTCTCTGATCTGTGATTATTTTATTTACTGTGTGATAACCCGGATTTTGGACGTTTGATAGTCGGGAAGTTAACTGATTTTATTTTTGAAATATTAATATTAATTAGTTAATCGAATAAATTGTTGATAATTAAAATATCGGGATATATATAAATTGATTTTAAAGCTATAATAAATATTGAATTATGAAATCTCTGGAGATGGTAAATCTTATATATAAGCATAAGTATAAAGGAATTGTATAGTTAAAATAAGATAAATCTTATCAATATTTAAACATAAGTACCAAACGAGTATATGATTATAAAAATGAATATAAATATATAACAGAAGAAAACTATGAAATTAACATAAGTATAATAATAGATAATAAATAGGAAAATAAATGTTTGTTAGTTTAACTTTAACAAAGAAAAAAAATAAGCATTTGATATAAAACAAAAATCTTAGTTATGTAAATTGTGTAATGAACGCTTAAGATAATTCTAAAATATAATAACTTTATAGAAGCATAGAATAGAAAGCAAACCACGTAAGTAACAAGAAATAAGACAAAGTGATATATATATATATATATATATATATGACTGTACTCACAAAAATCACATAATTAAACATAAGTATGCAGGCAAGTAAAAGAAAACCTATCAACATAAACAAAGTAAGGTAAAAAGGATAATATGTATTATCCAAGTAAACAAAGACTAAAAACGACTTTACATCTATGTACAAATATGTATATAAGCTGCCAGGCAAGACAAAGTAAAAACCTGAGATAAATATGTACCTTTGCATTTAATGCTAGCTTCAATAAGTCAATTCGAAGGGTTTGAAAATCCTTTCAGCCTCCAAAAGGAAATAAAAATCTCTGACCCAACTAAGAAACTTGTACCAGTAAAAATCATCACCCTGTATACTTGTTCTATATACATACCAATCTTCCTATTCTATTTTCGCTGATCAAAACTGAGAACCAGAACATATTTTACAAACTATAACAAAATGCATCAATCAATAAGCAAGGAGATAAAGAAGATCATAGGGGATTTCAGCTAAAAGTTTTCAAAAAAACCAAATTTGGCTCTCTGTTCAAAAACATCACAGTGAGTAAACCTTATTTTAAAAAAAACAGTTTAAAATCTGTTACTATGTTTTGATGTGTGGGATAAAAGTTATTAGTAACATGACATGAAATGATTACTTGAATGTTGGATGTGAATACATGTTTATTTAAGAGCCTGTATACTATATTCAAACCCAGGTTCTCTGTTTTCTACAATCACAAGTGAGTAACTTCTCTTTTAAGCTTTAAAACAAAAATTTAGTCCATGCTAGTATTGTTAAACTAAACTGAATTGGGTGAATCTGCTGTGTAAATATATATAAAGTATGTATGTTCTTTCCAACATAAGCTTCTCTGTTTATAGTTCAGTTCCTCTATTGTGATTTAAATTTCATTTTCTTTGGAAACAATTGTTGCTAGGACTAAATTTTCATACAAAAGATGTTTGATTAAATGTAGACTAAGGTTTCAAATTTTAATTTGGACAAATTAAAGCAGGAGTGTTTCAGTAACCCAAAACCATCAGTGCAATGTATATAAAGAGAAAACCAAACTTCATAATTCATAAATCCAGGATTGTAGATAGAATCCATTAACCAAAATATGATTTTTAACACTAAAACCATAATTTCTAGTTTGGGAATAAGTGAGCATTTTTGGAATGAACTGGAATTGGTCTGATAGAATTTTCTGATGATCTCTGTCGACTGGGAGGGCGGGACCTTCAGTGTTGATGGAGGAGCAATCGAGGATGAAAGGGAAATGTCGGGATGGTGATTCACGAGATGTGGTGGCTACGGCGACCAAGTTTCGCTTAGAACCCTAGTTTTAGCTAGGCGTAGTAATTCGATTCTCGTGGCTGTTTGGATTAATCGAGTGCAATGGTGTTTTGGGTGATGGAAGCTGGGTCGTTGACGAGGGCGAGGCCAGAAGGGCAGAACCTTGGTGGTCGGAGTTGAGTGGTTGAAGGAATTTCATGGAGGTTGTTGGGTTCCAGGTTCGTATGGGATGCAAATTTCGACTGAGGGCTTGGATTTATGTATTGAGGGTCGGGATGAGTTTCTGCGATGATGGTTGAAGTGTCGGAAAGATCATCGGAGGCCAGAGGTGATTCTGGCGTTGGCAAGTGCACAGAGATGGTTCTCGTGTTAGTGTTTGGGTTTTGAGTTGTGGTATCTGGGGAGATGGATTTTCTCGAGTTGTAACTCGAGTATGTGGGAGGTTCGCTCGAGTTTGAACTCGAGTAATGCCTGAGTGTTTTAAGCTTTGTTACTAGTTTTTGGTTATAAGTTTTAAAGAAACCTGTTCTGTTTTTACAAAATTAAAATTGAATTTCTAAATTGTAAAGTAAAGGTTTAAACAAGTTTAAAAATCTAAGTTTAAAAAAAAACTGGAATTCAAGTTTTAACCTTAGTTGTAAAAATAAAATAGTTTGGATTTAAATTTTGTTAACTACTTTAAATGGTTAAATAATTTGGATTTAAAATAAAAAGAATTATTAGTAGTTAATGAAGGGTCAATAACTAAGGATTATTAAAGGATTAATTAAGACGATTAATTAGATTGATTAATTAAGGATAATCAATTTATGGAATTGTTTAAGTATAATTACTTAATGGAAGTGACTAAGGGATTAATTACTCAATATAGTTAATTAAAGTAATGTGATTAGTCAAGCTAATTAATTGGTTTAATTTACTGAGGATAATCACATGATGGTTTGCTAAAGTATGATTACCGAATGTAATTGGAAAAGAGTAATTACTTAGTAAGGTAATTAATAGATAATTACTGGATGTCAAATTGAATTTGAATGGTAATTTTTACGGAAAGGATTTGGGTTTAATTACATTTGAAATTAATAAGAAGGGTAATCATTTAGTGGAAGTAATTAATAATTAATTACTTAGAGTAATTAATATTTGAAAATAATTAAGTACTGTAATTACTTAAGGGAAATTAATTACTAATGTGATTAATCAAGGCTGATTTATGAATAATTATTTTAAGGTTAATTATTAAATATGATTAATAACAAATAGAAGAAGTAATTAAGGATCATTAATTAATGTAATTAATGAGAATAATTAAAGGTTAATTACTGTAAATGGTTAAGGAAAATTAATTTGTGGAATTAATTGAAGGATAATTACTCTATGTAATTGAAGATAATTAATCAAGGTGATTAATTAAGATGGACATTTGAAGGATGATTGATTAATTAAACGGTTGTAATAAATTAATGGTTGATTAAAAAAAGTTGGTGAGTAATTCTTAAGAAATTGATTTAATTTAGGTTAATTAAATTAATTATAATAGGAATTAACAATGGTTGCTCATGAATGATTGTTTGAGTAGAATATCTGAATTGGTTGATATCTATTGGATGATATGCTGTGATATTCTGTGATATGAAATGTTTATGTATGATATGTTTGAGTGAAAATTTATAATGTGGTTATTAAAGGATGATGAATTTCTATGGAAAAAGTGACATCTTGTATTTAAAGTTGAATTGTGGTTCACTTGAATAACTTGGGTTAAGATGGTATTAAATTCGAAGAGACCGGAGTCGGGTAATAGTAAATACCCGAAACCACTTCGATTCTTTATAAATTGATATGTGAAATAAATAAGCTAAAATGAAATGATTAAGTAAATTGGGCCATTAAATCTAAGTTTTGGATACTTAGAAATTGATATGTGTGATAAGTAATGGCTATAACAATTGGTAAGGTGGTAAATTTAAACAAGTTACCCCGGGTTTATATAAGTTGCATGCTCTTTATTTCCATGTTAGATGGATTTACTCACGCTGGTTTCCAGCGTGACCTGGGTGTTACTTTGATGTAATGCTCGGGTCAGACCGAGTATTACAGATTTTCAGGTAAGGACGTCCTGGAGCTCAAGAGGCGAGCTGGAGGGCAGGAACGTATGGAGTATTCCGCTGTGATATATTGTTTTTATCTGGGACAAGTTATTTTAACTATCTAGTGTTTGTGTATATGTGTAACTCTGATGTATTAAAATGTAATTTAACTGATACAGTTTCTTTGTATAAATGATATTATATGATATTATACTTTGATCCGCTGCGAATGTGAGAATCTGTGTTATGTTTCTGTTCTTCTTCTTCTATCTCTTTCTTCTTTCCTAACTATCTGGAATTTTCGGGATCGAAAACTTCGGGTCGTTACATTTGGTATCAGAGCAAAGGTTAAGCGAGAACCTTGGCTCTGGTGGGTGTACTCATAAGAATAGGGTCAATAGTACCCTAGAATGAGTTGAGTGTTTATATATATATGAGAGCGTATTTGTTATTTTCATATATAAAGATTTTAAATGATTTTATGTAAGAATATATTTTGATATATATAAAGCAATATTTCTTACTAATAAATGTTAAAGTTATTGGTTGTTAAATTATTGGAAATAAATTAAGAAGTAATAGAAATACAACCAAATTAAAATTAAATAAAGGTAAGTTTGAAAAGGATTCAAACCGGAGAGTAAAATCCTGAAATTTGTAAGAGTATTTTCAGAATGCTGAAGTAAGTTACCTTGATTTTATTATCCATTAAATTAGGAGATAATATATAGTGAATTGGTTTCCAGTTATGATAACCTCGGTTATTATCATAAAATGTTTGTTGTATTTTGATAATGGAATGTTTTAAGGAAGTAACAATTTAGATAAGTATGACTTATGAATTGGAATTAAAGATAATTTAAATTGTGAAGTTTTAAATATAAGTCCAGATGATTTGAAAATTGTTTCAAAGTATTAATAGATATAATGAATAATATTTTCTAAGTGTAGGAATCTTATTTTAAAATAAGAGTTGTGTTAAAATTTTAAAGGGAATTGGTTTTGAAATTAAAAACCAATAGTAGTTTAAAATCTAAAGTATGACTTGAAGTGCGAATGAAATAAATATGTATATATGTGGGATATACATAAGATCAAAGTTGATTGGAAGTAAACACTAGGTGTTGAGTTTTGAATTTTCCCTAAAATGTGATAAGTTTTTGAGCTTATAAGTAAGAAGGGATATTGATAGGAAGTTTAAGAATTTGAAATGGAGAAATTCAAATTTTGTGAGATTGACTGGATCAAGTGAAATGAATTTAACTTAAGGGAAATTAAATAAGAACAACCTAAATTGGAAATTTCAAGATTAAATTAAAATTTTACTTAGTGAAGTTAAATGGGTTGTTTTGAAATGGGAGTTATGTGTGATCTCAAACGGATTTGAGGTATGGAAATGGGAAATGTGTGCTGTTAACGGTAAAAAGTGAACGCTAACACCCGGTGTGTGTAATAAAATTGTGAAAGCACCACCCGTTGGTACGGGAACAGAATATAAGCTGAAAATAGCAGAAAAGCAGTAAATGAACAACAGATTTATAGTGGTTCGGCCCGTAATTGAGCCTACGTCCACTTTATAGTCTTTTATTGCTGATTCGGTTACAATTTGATACAATATCCTTCAAAATACAATACAACTTGATCATGAAAACACTCTTGGCTACTAGCTCGATCTTTGATGATGAAACTCGACGAATCCGTGTTGGATGTAAGGAGCTCTTCTCGAAGATTGTTGTAGTGTCTCGAATGCTTGAAGATCTTTGATTGCTGAATGAGAGGAGGCTTCGACAGCGTAACGGCACTTGGAGAAATGAATGGCCAAAAGTCCTTTTCATGTTGGAAGTGGTGGCCTATTTATAGGAGCAGATTTCTGAGCTCTCGGTTTGGCCAAGTCATGAGTCGTGACCAACTCATGGTAAGTCGTAACTCGTATTCGACTTAAGATGTCTCGTGGGCGCCATATTTGGTCCATCTTGTGGCTCAGTTGGAAGACAAGTGCTAAGTCGTAGTCGACTCATCAGATCAAAGTAGCACAGGCAAGGGCTTTGGATTCCAGCTTGATAGCCTTTAAGTCATAAGCCTGATGAGTCGTACAGACCTTGTGAGTCGTAAGACCTCATGAATCGTAAATCTCCATGAGTCGTAAATCTGATGAGTCGTAAGACTGATGAATCGTAAGACCTCATGAGTCGTAAGTTTTCGTAAGCCATAAGCCTGATGAGTCGTATAGACCTTGTGAGTCGTAAGACCTCATGAATCGTAAATCTCCATGAGTCGTAAATCTGATGAGTCGTAAGACTGATGAATCGTAAGACCTCATGAGTCGTAAGAAGCTTGTCTTGTTGAGTCATGAAGCTCTTAAGTCGTAGGCCACTTATAGCAAATCATGAGTCGTAGACGACTTATAGCAAACCATGAGTCGTAGATGACTTATAGCTAACCATGAGTCGTAGACGACTTATAGCAAACCATGAGTCGTAGACGACTTATAGCAAACCATGAGTCGTAGACGACTTAAGGCCTTCTAGATAGTTAGGTCGCTAGGCAAGTTAAGTCGCTGAGTCTCTTAAGTCGTAGAAGAGTTAACTTGATGAGTCGTAAAGCCCTCAAGTCGTACATCCACTAAGTCGTAAACCTGTTAACTCGTAAACTGTTAAGTCCCACCATGTCTCAAGTCGCTAACCTTTTAACTCGTAGGTCGCTGAGTAGGACCATTCCTTAGATCGGAGTCTACTGAGTCGTAGATCATCTAAGTCAACTTGTTAAGTCTCGCAATCCTTAACTCGTTAAGTCTTGAGACGTATACTTCTTAGGTCGTGGATAATTCAGGGTTAACATTTGCCCCTCGAAATACACGCCTAAGTCGTAGGTCGTGTGTTTTGATTCATTTTAGCTCGTGTGAGTCGATTCCAATTCCTTCGACCTGAGGTATAAAACGCTTAGGTCGTACCTCTTATCTTCTTCTTCCTATCACTCGTGCTTTAAGTCGTATCTGCCATTAAGCTTCCAAAGGCGATTTCGACTCGATTTACCTCCAACCACTTCTAGTTACATCGCGTAAGCGTCTTCTCCCTTTTCCCAATCGCTGACCATTGCTGTCGACTTTTCTCCATGAATTCTTCCCTCGGTCCTTGCGAATACTACTATGTAGGATATTCATGGAATTAAGGTGGCTTGATATGGCTTGTAATGATTTGTGATCTGTGGTGGTTTAGAAATAGGGTTGACGAAGAAGCTAACCGGTGAATGGGTTAATGGGTTGGATAGTTAAGGGTTAGGAGTTGGATGGATATATGGTTAACGAGTTAGGGATCAAACGAGTCAGAAGTTAGATGGACTAAATTCTGGATCGACTTATCACTTACAGCAACCTAAGCTTTGAGTCATTGCCGAGTTACGACTTACGACTTAGAGAATTGAAGTCCCCTTTTAAACCCCACGACTTACGACTTAGAGAATAATTGTCCCTAGCTCGCAGGAACCATCTGAGTCGTTTTGCGACTTAACACTTCAGACTTTGCTTGAATGTGGTACGATTGGAGAGTTACGACTCAACTTGATTCATAGCATATCTTTTAGTCCGTGACTGAGCTAGAACTTGAGGAAAATCTGACCCATGCTAAGTCGAGAATGAATTAGAACTTGAGCAAATTTTGCACTGCCTCGAATGTTGAGACTTGAGTTATTTGAACCTTGTTGCATTCTTTTGTAGATTGTCAATAATTCTAACTGCCTGTTATAACATTTACAAAAAACTGGGACGAATATACTGCCACCGACTGCCCACATCGAATGACAGATTAGTTGATAAAGATTAAATTAAATTAAATGAACTGTATGAGTGAAATGCTACACAATAACCAACTCAAGTGAATTATTAAAGCAAAATCGTAATGGTTAACTAAAACTGATTTGTCTGTATTAACACTGCACTTGAGCATTAACAAGTTCTGAAATCTCGTAATCGACTGATTGTTAGTTAGTTTAATTCCAGTTATACTTGCTTTTTCTTATTTTCATTAGTTTTGCACAGCACTTCACACTTTTAGGAAACGTGCACCTTCACTTTTGAACATTCGGCTGATTGTGTAGAATGGCATCTCATCAAGAAGACTTGGAATCAGCTGGAGAAGCTTTTCTAATTGCTACCCCGCTGAATGATCCCCCGTAAAGGATTCCTACCACTCTGAGTCATAAAGTCTTCCGTCAACTATGCACCCAGTTTGGCATCGCTGAATCTGACGCTTTGCTCCCTGGAGTAAATGACACTGCTGATAGGCCGCCCCATGGCTTTATCGCAGTGAACCGCCAAATGTGCTTGAGTGGAGCGATTCCCCCGTTTAATGACTGTCTTCGAGAACTTCTCCTTCGATTATCTATCTCCCCTTTTCAACTTCATCTAATGGCTACGCCATCCTGCTGGGACTGTGTGTGCTTTTTAGGAGAATGCTGGACCGTTTTCCCAGTTTTGGAGAAATTTGCTTTCTATGCTCATTTACAAAGAACAAAGACCATCCCTCTATCACAGTTGTAAGGAGTTCCAGGAATCGTAAACTGATTATTGGTCTTCCCGAAAGCGTTCCTGGGTTTCTGAGCCAGTTTTTCTTTGTTCGTTGTCCCCCGGGATTTTACGCCATTTGGAGAGTGGGAAGTACGATTATCTATCTTTTCCCTGTGTTTTCTAAATTCTTTGAAGTCCAAATTGTCAAGTGTTAACTTCTTTTTCTACTGTTTCAGCGCTTCCTCCCCCCTCTAGGGAACCTCGTCACAAGACTACCTTTGAGAGGCTTATGGCCGTGCCGGTTGAGGAGAGGAGTGTTCAATTTCTATTGAGAGATGAGTTCCTCCACGAATTTGGACGCTTACATCCTTCCCGTTCCACTCAGCCACATGAAGTCCATGATTCTCCTGCTGAGGAGTCAGATGCCCCTGTTCCTGCTAAAGAACTTTTACCGCAAGATCTTACCGCTGAGACTTCATTGGTAAAGTGTTCTACTCCTACCGACATTGCTGGATCGTCCAGTAAATTAGCACTTGCCCCGGTTGTTGAAGAGGAGGAAAATCTTCACACTCTTGAAAAGACGGCTGAGGTGGAAGTTGAAAAAGATAATTCTCCCATGCACCATGGTGATGATACTTTTGACAGTCTGAGCGACATTATGATAACCTCTCAGGAGCTCTTTAAAGATGATTTTTCTAAAGTGGTCCCTCCTGTTATCGAAGCAACTTCTTCTTTGCAACAAACCACAACGCCTTCCATACAACTTATTGCCATTTCTACACCCAAAAGTGGTTTGTAGTCTGACGCGTGTAGTTTGCACATCACACACACTTAGAATTTTGGCACTTATATGCACTTAGCTTCTTCAATTTGAGGATTTCTAAAACTGGTCTTTTTCTTCAATCTCAGGTTCTTTGATGGGGCGAAGCGGCTCTTACTTCAACAAATTCCAGCGTTACGGAAGCCGTGAGGCTTATGACTTTAGGAGTTATATCGGTGCTGTGAAGGAAACTGATGAGGAGAGGGCTGCCAGAAAGGCTCATGAGAGGCGAGCTCATGAAGAGCGTCGCCGGAGAGAAGATGAGGGATACTATGGGAATATGGACGAGCGACGTGACTCTTCCCGCAGAAGCGACGATCCTTACAAGAGGAAATCTTACGATGACAAGGGGAAGAGTCATACTTCCGATGATTCCAGCAAACGGATCAGACTTAGCGAGAAAGATACATCTAATATCTCGGAAAAGACTACCTCTTCTATTCCTCCTAATACATCTTCCGGTTCTCCTGCCCTTAAGGAGTCTGACATCCAGACAATCATTAATAGGCCACAGTACCAAGCTGGAGATGGTCCTCCCACACTCCAGAGCCGATTTCCGAATTGGTGTCTGAAAGGAGTGCGTTTTGATTTGGATTTGGTCCCCATTGATGAGCAGGCGATGCTGAAAAATGTCGATGCTGTAAAACTTGACATCGAAAGAATGTCTGGATGGCAGAAGCTGGTTGATAAACTTCAAAGGGTCAACCATATGAACCTTGAGGCGATGATGACCATGGAGAATGATAAATCTGAGTGGGACAAATGGCGTAAGCAGCATGACGCGGAGATGAAAAGCATTAGCGATGGTTATGGGAAGCTCGAAGCTGAAGTTGAAAGACTTAAAAAAGAGCTTGCTACTTCTTCCACTTCTTATTCTCAGAAAGAAGAAATGCTTCAAAAACAAGTTCGAGACGCCCATGCTGCTCAGAGAGATATTGAGGTGAAACTCGAAGCAGAACAGCAGGTTACGAGAAAATACCGCGATGATGCTGTTCAGCTTTGAGAGAAAGTCAGCTCTCAAGATTTAGAAATTATAAGACTGCAATCTCAGCTACTGAAGGCTGAAAGAGAACGTGATGAAGTTCTCTCTGGTAAAGCTGCAGCCGAAGAATCCCATAAGGCGACCATAGCCACCATTGACGCGACTCTGTTCGACTTTTATATGCATTGTGTCCTGGGGCGTGGGAGCCTTTCATTTTTGGGACCAGAATATGAAGTCACCTTAGCGGAAGTATGGGAGGCAATCATTGACTTATTTGGTGGTGCCGGATATTCTGAAACAGATCTTCAAGCTACCTACTTAGGTGAGAGCGATCGCGCTGCCCTTGCCAAAGGAAAAGAGCAGCTTATCCGAGTGCGGGCCGAGGCGAGGGGAGAGAAGCTTCCTGAGAAAGAAACACCTCCTATTGCTCCTGCTTATACTTCGGCTTTAGCTTACGCGGATATTACTGGCTCTAGTTCTCATTCCACGCCTCCCGCTAAGGTTGACAAAGAAACTGTAACCACCCCTACAGAGGAAGAGGCAATGAAGGACTTCCAAGCTCGGGAATTTGAGATTGATCTCGCTAAACCGGCTTCTCCAGGTAACTTTGACGATTCACGGTCTTCTTTTTTCTCGGAGAATACTGATTTTGATTTCTTTTATTATGCAGCAGTCGTGTCGGAAACTGCACCAATTCTTCCTTCTTCAGCTGTCGTTCCTCCTCCTTCTCAAGTTATACCTCTTCCAGCTTCTCAACCAGGTTCACAGGAAGAACCAATAGCAGCCCTTCAAGGTTTAGACGAACCACCTGCTTCCGAAGAACAGAAGGCAGAAGGTCTGGAAGATAGCGAGAAGACCCCGGAGCGGTCTTTTGACTACGACACAAAGCTTTCTACATTTCTTGCTCCGGGGAGCGAGTCTTCTTCCAAGAAGAAGGGAAAGCGTGCGGTTTCGAAGAAAGGAAAGAAGAGTTCTTCTGCTGCTGGGGATGAAGCAGAGATTGATCCGGCTGAGTCTCTTTCTCCTTCTTCTCCGATATGGCCTACGAAGCTAATTACCAGGCCGGGTAAAAGCTCCAAGGGTGGGAAGAAGGGGAAATGAGTTTGATTTTGTCTTTTCTGCTTTTTGTATTGACCGGGGATTTTGCGGATACCGGTCTCCGCTTCTTTTTGTAACCTGTACAATGTAAAAAATTTCTCATAGTGTTGAAATAAATAGATATTTTTCTTGTACAAATCCTTGTGTATGTAGGAATACATCTGTTTTTCATTTGAAGTGTAGAGTAAACGATTCTTTCTATTTGTACAAACTTTTTGTTTGTGTTTCAAGAACGCATTTACTCCACATCTTTATTACGTGATATTGCAATGAACTTATGGTATGTCGCTTGTATATTACTCTTATTACTGTAACTGAATTGTATAATGTTGCCCCCATACCACAAGTGCATTGCAATATTACTCGCTCTTACAAGACTGATACTCTTATATTTGAGAATAACAATTCCACTTTTGAGGAAGGAATCATTCCGCTTTTAATTGAGTATGTCTCGTTTTTAGAGAAGTTTTTACTTTCTCTTTCTTCCTGAAGAACACTTCAACTTTTGGGAATAATCACTTTTATTTGTTTAAAGGTGAATTTTCCTGCACAGTGAAATGAGCTTCTGTAGAAAGTTTTGATTTCGTGCCCTAGTAAAGGGTTTATTTTTGGTACTTCAAGCAATGTGAAGTACGCCTCTGTAGAGGTTTTTTGGTCTCCGAAGAGAAGCAATTTTGGTCTCCGAAGAGAAGAATGTTTTGGTCTCCGAAGAGAAGCATTTTTGGCATTTCAGCTCTGGTGAAGTGGGTCTCCGAAGAGAAGCATTTTGCACTTCTACACGGGTGAAATGTGCCTCCGAAAAGGGCTTTTGCCTCCGAAGATGGCTTGTGCCTCCGAAGAGGGCTTGTTCCTCCGAAGAGGGCTTGTGCCTCCGAAGAGGGCTTGTGCCTCCGAAAAGGGCTTTTGCCTCCGAAGAGGGCTTGTGCCTCCGAAGAGGGCTTGTGCCTTCGAAAAGGGCTTTTGATTGCCTGGAAGTTACTTTCTCATGGTCGGAGGGGTCCACGGGACAGGCGTAAGTTGCTTGATTGGATGTTTGTTTGTACAAACGATCGCAATCAATTAACAAGGTGCCCCTTCGGTGGTCCTACCAATCTTTTTGATTGAGTAAAGCACTCCCATTTATTGGCGTGCCTCGTTAGAGGGCTTTGGTTGGTGTGCCAGGAAGGTTGCGTCTTAGGGGCAAGTAGATCCATGGGATGGACACAAGCTGCCTGATCGGATGCATCACAATCAGTTAGCGAGGGTCTTATTCCTTCTGCTTGGGAAGGTATCCCTTTAGTGGATCTACCTGCTTTCCTGTTGAGAGGCATACCTCCCTTTGGCTGCTTCCATGTTTGCCCGCTCATGTTGTATCATCATCCGCCAATCTGCGATCCTTTATCATCGTTTCCAAGCGCGTCTTCCTTTCTTTTGCAAGTAAATTGCTTTATCCGAAGAAGTAGACTTCACTATTGAATGACTCCACAGAGTAAACGCAAGTTATTTGGTTGGATGCCTTTTTATATCAACGATCGCAACCAGTTAACGAGGGCTTGACATAGTGGAGCCGTCAACTTTTTATGTGAAGTTTCTCTTGTATGGGATTTGAGTTTGGAATTTTTGTTGCTTGAAATTTGCTTTAATAAATGATTTGTAAGGCTCGCTTAGCTTTGCGATGGGTGAGCTTTGCTTTAATGACCTGTAGTATTAGATCGACATTTTAGCAATACATTTAGAGTATTTACACATCGAAATATAACAGGCATTTTATAATAGAAAACACAGAATGCATAGTTTTTCATTATTGAGTCACGCTGATTTCTCAGCGGTTTACAATGCAGAAGTTACACATCCATCATTATCTTTACAAATTCAAGCAATGCTGTTAAGTAAAAATTAATGCTAGTTATTGTTGTTTCAGAATCTCCAAGCTGGATTTCCATTTGTGCTTGATTCATAGCTTTTGGATTTTTATGCTAGAGAAAGTGAGAGATGCCCCAGCCGCAGTTTTGTGGGTAATTAGTAGTCATCCCAACTTCTGCTTGCTGGGTATGGTCCCCCTGTGATAGCATTAATGACAAGCTTTTCTGAATCTTGCACTGCAGTGTTGTTGTGAGAATCGGATTGATGGGTAGGGTGTTGTTGATCCCGAGTGGATGAGGTTGGATCGACTCCGCTTCTCTTAACGTATTGTTGGAGTTTACCTTGTTCCAGCAATTCTTCAATCACTTTCTTTAACTGGCGACATTGGTCAGTGTCATGGCCAGGTTGATTATGAAATTGGCAGAATTTTCCATTACTCTTTGCACCTTTCGTCATCTCAGGTGGCTTAGGATACCGGACAACGTCTTTTGTTGCAAAAAAGATATTTCTTGGTGTATCAGTTAAAGGAGTATAATCCGAAGAATTAAAGCGGCGAGGTTTCTTTTCATTTCCCTGGTTCTTTCCTCCTTCATTCTCCCTTTTCTGACTTTCAGATTCTCTTTTCTTAGATGGGACACTGTTATTATTAGTTTGGGCAGCAACCACCTTCGACGTCGTAGAAAGGCTTTCAAGGCGAATGAACTCATCGGCCTTTTTATAAAATTTATCAAGTGAGTTCGGTTCCTTCATCTTTAGCCATATTCCAAATTTACTCGATTTATCAATGGCTCGCATCAAATAAGTCAGGATCATGCGTGGTTCCGCATTTTCTACTTCGGCTAAAGCTATATTGAAACGGCTCAAGAAAGATTTGATCGATTCTCCGGGCGCTTGTTCCAGGTTAGACAGTGACATTATATCCTTAGCTTTTGAAGCATACAATCTGAACTGTTCTTTGAACTTTTGCGTTAAGTCGGAGAATTTATCCACAGACCGTACTGGAAGCTTTGTGAACCAAAGTAAAGCCACACCTTCCATGTATACTGGAAAGTATCGACACTTGATCTCGTCTGATGCTCTTGCACCGGTCATATGCCAATCATACTTGTAGAGGAAATGATTAGGGTCACTGGTTCCCCTATAGGTTTGGATAGTAGGAGGTGCAAATTTCCTTGGAAATTCCGCTCTCAGGATCCTTTCAGTAAACGGAGTTCTGCTTGGCGCAAATCCCCAGTCAGCCTCATCCTCTTCCCTTTGCATGCTCTCTTTCATGATGCGGCCAACCATTTCAGACAGGTACTCTTTATTGTTCAAAGACACCTCCGGGCAAGCACCAGTTCTTCCCTCGGAAGTTTGCCCGGGCATATGTTCATGATAAGTTGGTTGCGGCATAGAACCATCAGCTTGGAAAGGTGGCATTTCAGGAAGGGTGGTTTGATGGTTTTCTGGTTGACGATTTGCCCCGAGCAGGGTAGTTATTCTATCCATCATCAAAGCATTTTGAGTTTCAATTTGTTGGTATAATCCAGAAACTGCGTCATCCAATTCAGCCCTGGTGACTCCAATGGTTGGAGTTGCTTGGTCTGTTGTTGGGGAAGCGGAAGTCCCTTCGTGAGCATTTCCGGATCTGATAGGTCTACCTCTTCTTCCAGGAGCCATTATTTCGGATCTGGTTTTTAAGAGAGGTTCTTTTTATGAATCTTTGCGAAGCAATGGTGGATGATTGCCTGAGTTCAATTCTCAGTGAAAGCACCAAAATGTTAACGGTAAAAAGTGAACGCTAACACCCGGTGTGTGTAATAGAATTGTGAAAGCACCACCCGTTGGTACGGGAACAGAATATAAGCTGAAAATAGCAGAAAAGCAGTAAATGAACAACAGATTTACAGTGGTTCGGCCCGTAATTGAGCCTACGTCCACTTTATAGTCTTTTATTGCTGATTCGGTTACAATTTGATACAATATCCTTCAAAATACAATACAACTTGATCATGAAAACACTCTTGGCTACTAGCTCGATCTTTGATGATGAAACTCGACGAATCCGTGTTGGATGTAAGGAGCTCTTCTCGAAGATTGTTGTAGTGTCTCGAATGCTTGAAGATCTTTGATTGCTGAATGAGAGGAGGCTTCGACAGCGTAACGGCGCTTGGAGAAATGAATGGCCAAAAGTCCTTTTCATGTTGGAAGTGGTGGCCTATTTATAGGAGCAGATTTCTGAGCTCTCGGTTTGGCCAAGTCATGAGTCGTGACCGACTCATGGTAAGTCGTAACTCGTATTCGACTTAAGATGTCTCGTGGGCGCCATATTTGGTCCATCTTGTGGCTCAGTTGGAAGACAAGTGCTAAGTCGTAGTCGACTCATCAGATCAAAGTAGCACAGGCAAGGGCTTTGGATTCCAGCTTGATAGCCTTTAAGTCGTAAGCCTGATGAGTCGTAAGACCTCATGAATCGTAAATCTCCATGAGTCGTAAATCTGATGAGTCGTAAGACTGATGAATCGTAAGACCTCATGAGTCGTAAGTTTTCATAAGCCATAAGCCTGATGAGTCGTATAGACCTTGTGAGTCGTAAGACCTCATGAATCGTAAATCTCCATGAGTCGTAAATCTGATGAGTCGTAAGACTGATGAATCGTAAGACCTCATGAGTCGTAAGAAGCTTGTCTTGTTGAGTCATGAAGCTCTTAAGTCGTAGGCCACTTATAGCAAATCATGAGTCGTAGACGACTTATAGCAAACCATGAGTCGTAGATGACTTATAGCAAACCATGAGTCGTAGACGACTTATAGCAAACCAAGAGTCGTAGACGACTTATAGCAAACCATGAGTCGTAGACGACTTAAGGCCTTCCAGATAGTTAGGTCGCTAGGCAAGTTAAGTCGCTGAGTCTCTTAAGTCGTAGAATAGTTAACTTGATGAGTCGTAAATCCCTCAAGTCGTACATCCACTAGTCGTAAACCTGTTAACTCGTAAACTGTTAAGTCCCACCATGTCTCAGGTCGCTAACCTTTTAACTCGTAGGTTGCTTAGTAGGACCATTCCTTAGATCGGAGTCTACTGAGTCGTAGATCATCTAAGTCAACTTGTTAAGTCTCGCAATCCTTAACTCGTTAAGTCTTGAGACGTATACTTCTTAGGTCGTGGATAATTCAGGGTTAACATGTGCTACTGATGGATGCTGTTTTAAATAATCTGGATGTTTATTTACTTTGGCTTATCCCAATATCATTCTTTTGTTATTAATAATCCATGAAACTGTGAATTGGATTATTCTAATTGAATTAAGAAATGGATGGAGTTAATATACATCCATTGCAGAAATTAAATGGAATCACATTGAACTTAAGAATTAAATTTGCAAACTAAAATTGTTTAAGAATTGGTTTCAAAGTTAGAAGTTAAAAATTTGGAGATAAATGAAGTTCTGAAGATTTAATTGATTAAAGGTTTTGAACTCTTATTTGAACCTTGAAATAAGTTAAGTAAAGACAATTTAAAATGGAATTTTGAGAATTGGACTTAGAAATTAAATTGTTTAAGAATTGGAATTATTGATTTGAAAATAAATGTTAATCGGATTAAGGGAATAAATCAACATTTGAAAATTTAACTCGAATTTATATAATTCGAGATGGTTTAAAATTGAGATTTAAATTGAATTAGTTCAAAATGGAATTTGATTTGAATTGTGGATAATTCAACTTGAATTGGGACTGGATCAATTTAATGGGAAATTGATTGAAATGGAGATTGGGAAGTTGAACAGTTTGACTCTGGACTATTTTCAAAATAAAATGTTTTAATATAAATCTAATTTTCCAAACTATTTATCATACAAATTTTCTTTTTAAAACCCAAAACTATCTTAAGCTTGTTTTACAATTACTTTTGGAACTATTTAACCATTTTACAACTAATTTATAAACTGATTACTGTTTTTCAACTGTTTTATAAATAATTACTATTTTTCAACTATCTTACAACTACTTAACTATTTTACCATCTATTTTTCAACTAATAATTATTTTTCAACTACTTATCAATTTTTCAAAATTTTCAAGCTATTTCCTAAATATAAACTGGTCGGAGTTCAAACTGTTTATGAGTAAATACCCAACTGAGATAAGAATTGAAGTGATAATCCAAATGTGGATTAAGGCAAATGTGGATCAGTGAATAAAATCAAAGTGAGGATGAATAGAAAGGAGAAATTGATTTAACTGGTAATCAATGAAGATAAATACGTAGGATGTACGTATATTATTATATTCGCATAGTGATTTGATCCGGATTCGAGTACAGAATTTCGAGATAGTATTATCGATCCAAGTTGGGATTTTTCGCTGGATTTTCGACGGCGAACCTGGATATGGATTTTTGATTGATTTTGGATATTCTCTATCATAGATGTGACTATGCAAGGAGAATGATGGTTTCTGATCAAGAAACAAGATCTGAGTCCGCACTAGGGAGTCGGGTGGACAATACTAGTTCGGAAATGGAATTGTGTGATCGAGTGAGCGATTAGATTGATATAGCGTACGGATGATATATGGACCTCGTACGAGTTTGAATAAAATCAATATTGAAAATTTGTGGATAAGAACTGTAAATGATTTTTGAAATGAAAAGTATATTTTGTGAAATATATGATGAAATAAAGTGGAAATTGAATATTCCTATGGTAAAAATTTACTTTATGAAAGTGAGTAATTTGGTAAATGACTTTACAAAAGAGTAATCAAAATTTGAATATTGATTTGGAATAAACAAAGTTACATATCTTTGTTATATATATGATAAAACTCCCCTTGTTGAATCTATTAACAGAAGGAAAGGGTTTTGAATGTATTTGAAATATAAAAGTGAATTTATACAAGTACAAATTGATCTAAAGATTTTTCAAAACTTTTATATATATGTATATATAAAAAGGATTTGTGAAAATGATTTTGAGGAAAGGTTTTGGGAACCTATGGCATTTGGAAAGGCTTTTGATTTTTGGGTAAAACCAATATTGGAATTTGGAAAAGCCTAATATGTGAATTATCGATTTTGGGAATCGATTTTGTAAAGGAGCTTTATATGAAATTCATACTCGGTGTATGATTTGAAAATACTATACGTGTATAGTATAAAGTGTTTTGAAGTGGCTTTGGGGAAAAGTCGCTTCCTTGAAATAAACTTCTCAGGAGTGCCACAGGGTGGCACTGCCTTGAGCCTCAAAGGGGGAGGTTCTAAAGTTGATCCTGTGAGGAGTTCGGACAAAACTAGTTCCTGAGGATTATTTGTGTAGCGAAAGTCGAGGGGCTGGTGCCTACAGGGGCATTTGGGTTATGCTATGACGATAGTGTAACTCGATGTCACTGCGATCTACTGCAGACCATAGCAAAAGTCGTGTGTGCCGCTGAGAGCCAACAGTCTACGTTTGATTTTATATCGGTAGACTGCGACACTATGGTAACATAGCGAAGGTCGTGTGTGCCACTGAGAGCCAACAATCTACGTTTGATTTTATATTGGTAGACTGCGACCTATGTTAGAGTGGAGAAGTTTCATTTTGACAGCGAAAATCGCGTGTGCCGCTGAGAGCTAACAGTTACATGGACTTTTGCTGCGACGGCAACGTAACCCTGGAATGTAACTGCGATCTGTTGTGGGTTCCATGGTGTAATCAGTTACATGGACTTTTGCTGCTATGGCAACGTAACCCAAGATGTAACTGCGACCATGGATGGGGGTGATGATTTCCAGAGCATTTTTACCAAAGATATTTCCTCTATTTTCAAAATTGTTTTCTATATTTTCAATAAAATTATTTTCCAAATATTTTCACTGGATGTTGAAATGGGTCTGCTGAGTACTTACAGATTTTCAGTCCTACGCCTGATCAACGTATGACCGAATTTCTGTGAGAACAAAGATGGACTTGTCGAAACATCGAGTTATAAAAGTATTTTTATAAAAACTATTTTAGCAATATTATATAGATTTTTAAAATGATCAAGAAATTTATCTGATTTTAAGTATTTTAATAATTCTGGTTTCGTTCCTTTTCGAGGACGA
The DNA here is from genome assembly GCA_030737815.1 of Allium fistulosum. NCBI lineage: Eukaryota > Viridiplantae > Streptophyta > Magnoliopsida > Asparagales > Amaryllidaceae > Allium > Allium fistulosum. Next base: position 727,397,959 of record CM060902.1, on the reverse strand, counting down.
AAAGATTCAAAGGGGGGAGGAATGTGATAACCCGGATTTTGGACGTGTGATAGTCGGGAAGTTAACTAATTTTATTTTTGAAATATTAATATTAATTAGATAATCGAATAAATTGTTGATAATTAAAATATCGGGATATATATAAATTGATTTTAAAGCTATAATAAATATTGAATTATGAAATCTCTGGAGATGGTAAATCTTATATATAAGCATAAGTATAAAGGAATTGTATAGTTAAAATAAGATAAATCTTATCAATATTTAAACATAAGTACCAAACGAGTATATGATTATAAAAATGAATATAAATATATAACACAAGAAAACTATGAAATTAACATAAGTATAATAATAGATAATAAATAGGAAATTAAATGTTTGTTAGTTTAACTTTAACAAAGAAATAAAATAAGCATTTGATATAAAATAAAAATCTTAGTTATGTAAATTGTGTAATGAACACTTAAGATAATTCTAAAATATAATAACTTTATAGAAGCATAGAATAGAAAGCAAACCACGTAAGTAACAAGAAATAAGACAAAGTGATATATATATATATATATATATATATGACTGTACTCACAAAAATCACATAATTAAACATAAGTATGCAGGCAAGTAAAAGAAAACCTAACAACATAAACAAAGTAAGGTAAAAAGGAAAATATGTATTATCCAAGTAAACAAAGACTAAAAACGACTTTACATCTATGTACAAATATGTATATAAGCTGCCCGGCAAGACAAAGTAAAAACTTGAGATAAATATGTACCTTTGCATTTAATGCTAGCTTCAATAAGTCAATTCGAAGGGTTTGAAAATCCTTTCAGCCTCCAAAAGGAAATAAAAATCTCTGACCCAACTAAGAAACTTATACCAGTAAAAATCATCACCCTGTATACTTGTTCTATATACATACCAATCTTCCTATTCTATTTTCGCTGATCAAAACTGAGAACCAGAACATATTTTACAAACTATAACAAAATGCATCAATCAATAAGCAAGGAGATAAAGAAGATCATAGGGGATTTCAGCTAAAAGTTTTCAAAAAAACCAAATTTGGCTCTCTATTCAAAAACATCACAGTGAGTATTTTAAAAAAAACAGTTTAAAATCTGTTACTATGTTTTGATGTGTGGGATAAACGTTATTAGTAACATGACATGAAATGATTACTTGAATGTTTGATGTGAATACATGTTTATTTAAGAGCCTGTATACTATATTCAAACCCAGGTTCTCTGTTTTCTACAATCACAAGTGAGTAACTTCTCTTTTAAGCTTTAAAACAAAATTTTAGTCCATGCTAGTATTGTTGAACTAAACTGAATTGGGTGAATCTGCTGTGTAAATATATATAAAGTATGTATGTTCTTTCCAACATAAGCTTCTCTGTTTATAGTTCAGTTCCTCTATTGTGATTTAAATTTCATTTTCTTTGGAAACAATTGTTGCTAGGACTAAATTTTGATACAAAAGATGTTTGATTAAATGTAGACTAAGGTTTCAAATTTTAATTTGGACAAATTAAAGCAAGAGTGTTTCAGTAACCCAAAACCATCAGTGCAATGTATATAAAGAGAAAACCAAACTTCATAATTCATAAATCCAGGATTGTAGATAGAATCCATTAACCAAAATATGATTTTTAACACTAAAACCATAATTTCTAGTTTGGGAATAAGTGAGCATTTTTGGAATGAACTGGAATTGGTCTGATAGAATTTTCTGATGATCTCTGTCGATTGGGAGGGCGGGACCTTCAGTGTTGATGGAGGAGCAATCGAGGATGAAAGGAAAAATGTCGGGATGGTGATTCACGAGATGTGGTGGCTGCGGCGACCAAGTTTCGCTTACAACCCTAGTTTTAGCTAGGCGTAGTAATTCGATTCTCGCGGCTGTTTGGATTGATCGAGTGCAATGGTGTTTTGGGTGATGGAAGCTGGGTCGTTGACGAGGGCGAGGCCAGAAGGGCATAACCTTGGTGGTCGGAGTTGAGTGGTTGAAGGAATTTCATGGAGGTTGTTGGGTTCCAGGTTCGTATGGGATGCAAATTTCGACCGAGGGCTTGGATTTATGTATTGAGGGTCGGGATGAGTTTCTGCGATGATGGTTGAAGTGTCGGAAAGATCATCGGAGGCCAGAGGTGATTCTGGCGTTGGTGCAAGTGCACAGGGATGGTTCTCGTGTCAGTGTTTGGGTTTTGAGTTGTGGTATCTAGGGAGATGGATTTTCTCGAGTTGTAACTCGAGTATGTGGGAGGTTCGCTCGAGTTTAAACTCGAGTAATGCCTAAGTGTTTTAAGCTTTGTTACCAGTTTTTGGTTATAAGTTTTAAAGAAACCTGTTCTGTTTTTACAAAATTAAAATTGAATTTCTAAATTGTAAAGTAAAGGTTTAAACAAGTTTAAAAATCTAAGTTTAAAAAAAAACTGGAATTCAAGTTTAAACCTCAGTTGTAAAAATAAAATAGTTTGGATTTAAATTTTGTTAACTACTTTAAATGGTTAATTAATTTGGATTTAAAATAAAAAGAATTATTAGTAGTTAATGAAGGGTCAATAACTAAGGATTATTAAAGGATTAATTAAGACGATTAATTAGATTGATTAATTAAGGATAATCAATTTATGGAATTGTTTAAGTATAATTACTTAATGGAAGTGACTAAGGGATTAATTACTCAATATAGTTAATTAAAGTAATGTGATTAGTCAAGCTAATTAATTGGTTTAATTTACTGAGGATAATCACATGATGGTTTGCTAAAGTATGATTACCGAATGTAATTGGAAAAGAGTAATTACTTAGTAAGGTAATTAATAGATAATTACTGGATGTCAAATTGAATTGGAATGGTAATTTTTACGGAAAGGATTTGGGTTTAATTACATTTGAAATTAATAAGAAGGGTAATCATTTAGTGGAAGTAATTAATAATTAATTACTTAGAGTAATTAATATTTGAAAATAATTAAGTACTGTAATAACTTAAGGGAAATTAATTACTAATGTGATTAATCAAGGCTGATTTATGAATAATTTTGGAATGTTCCCTTCGGTTCCAAAGTCCATTCTTTTCTCCCCTATTCATGCTTCTTGATTCTGGTGTATCCCATAACTCCACTTCGAATGATCTCTATAATAAATCGGTGGTCTCGCCAATCTTTGAATGATTTGTAAAGGGGTGAAACTCCTTTACAACAGGCATTGATTCACCAGAGATTTATGTATCCTCGGTTTAGATGCTGCTATCTTTTGTTTTACCGAATTCTACCTATTGTGATCTGATGTCGATTTGATTCAGAATTCTGCATCGATCGTATTCTTGAAGTCACGATTGACCCGGTTAAGGTTACCCGCAATTTATATAACTTTATCCATCTTCCAATTTGAAATTCAATCATCTTATCTCCCTGTCGAGTCTATCTTTTAGTTGAATTCTATTTGATTAGAGTTCCTCTACTTTGAATCCCATCTTTGCTTTGAAATCCATTCTTAAATTATCGAGAGAGGGAGTGTATTTGTATTTGTATTAATATTAAAATGTTCTATATATTATGTTGTTTGAGTTGTTGATGTTGATTTGGGTTTCCGATCGATTCGTCTGGTCAACGCCATCGATAGGAATTCCAAAACACTTGAATAGAGCAAACTGACACAGTATTATTTTCAAATTTTGGTAAATGAAATAATTTTTTTGTATATTCTATATATAAGTATAATTTTCTGGATAGGTTAATTAAATTAATTATTTGAAATGATAATATTTGATTATCATTTATTATTCTATAAATGAATTTATAAACATGGTTTATAAATTGATTTGGAATTGAAATGAATCTAAATATGAAATTTGAGAATTTAATTTCGGTGATTTCAAGCTTTGGTTTTAAAGTGTATATTATTTAAAGTGTTTTCGGATAGAAACCATTTCCAAAGAACTTTTAAATGTTTAAATCAGTACTCTCTTGTTTGTCGCTGGAAAATAGTTTCGGTGATGGCGGCCGCATCATCGACGTTCATTTTCGAGTTTCGAAGTGGAGAGACCATTTAGTAGCTTTGCTACATTTTTGTTTTAGGAATTAATTTGATTTGAATTTCTTTAGCATAATTTGATTTATATATATATATATATATAGGTATCTTATTTTAAAATTTAATTTGATTTGATATATATAATATATATATATATATATATCTAAATTTTTTTGAAGTAAATTGGCGATTTAAATTCTAAAATTTTAGGTTTAAAGATGATTTCAATTATAAACTGAAGTCAAAATGCTTGGATAAATATTTAACTGGGAACAACTGAATTGTAAAATTTTATTTGTATAATACTCAATTGCATTTCAATATAACTTACCTAAATTATTCAGAAGTTAAAAATGTAATTGGATAATATACAATATAAAATGACTTTATAACGAAAGATGTAAGTGTTATAATAAATGTTATACACTTAAATTTAACTATAAGAATGTTAATAGAGATAAATAGAATAATAAGTTAATTGAATAATAGACGAGACAAATAAATTTGTTTTGAAGGAATTAATAAATTGAAATTAGATTAACTTATGGAAATACCTTGAATTTAAAATCAATTATTGAATATAAATTGATTTAAATTGAAATTTATATGGTTTAAATTAATTGTTTTCTTTTGTATTTCAATCTATTTTCTTTCTAGTTGTTTATATTCTCCGACCTCCTTCCTTTTCGGGGACGAAAAGTTTTTAGTGGGGGAGAGTGTAACGACCCGTAAATTTTTAACTGTTTTAATAACGTATTTAACTGAATTGTGTGAAATTTTAAACAATAAAATTTTGAAATAAAAATTTAATATTTGGAATACATCTAATTAGACATAGCAATTGGTAAATTTTCATCAGATAATTTGGAAGTTTATTTTCTAGTGTAATTTTATTCCAATTTATATCAGTTAAAATTGATGATGTTAACGGTAAAAAGTGAACGCTAACACCCGGTGAGTGTAATAGAATTGTGAAAGCACCACCCATTGGTACGGGAACAGAATATAAGCTGAAAATAGCAGAAAAGCAGTAAATGAACAACAGATTTATAGTGGTTCGGCCCGTAATTGAGCCTACGTCCACTTTATAGTCTTTTATTACTGATTCGGTTACAATTTGATACAATATCCTTCAAAATACAATACAACTTGATCATGAAAGCACTCTTGACTACTAGCTCGATCTTTGATGATGAATCTCGACGAATCCGTGTTGGATGTAAGGAGTTCTTCTCTTGAAGATTGTTGTAGTGTCTTGAATGCTTGAAGATCTTTGATTGCTGAATGAGAGGAGACTTCGACAGCGTAACGGCGCTTGAAGAAATGAATGGCCCAAAAGTCCCCGTGATGTTGGAAGTGGTGGGGTATTTATAGGAGCTGATCTGGATTCAGAAAATTCGCCTAAGTCTTAGGTCGCGTACGACCTTAGTTAAGTCGTAGGTCGCGAGCGACCTAAGCTAGGTCGCAGTCTCCTTGCGGCTTAAGAGATTAGCTGGTGAAGCAGTACTTGGCTTTATTTGATTAAGTGGTAGGTCGCAGGCGAGTTAAGGAATAGCTGTGGGAGTTCTAAGTCGTTGAAGCCCTAGCTCGTTAGCCTCTTAGGTCGTAGGTCCCTTAGGTTGCAAACTTCTCCCAAGTCCTTAGATCGCAAGGTCTTCTGATAGTTAGGTCGTAGACTCCCCTAGGTCGCAGAGCCTCCTTCAACAGTTAGGTCGCGACATTCTTTAGGTCGCTATGTTCTTAGGTCGCTAAGTTTCCTGCTGTTAGGTCGCAAGCTCCTCTAGGTCGCTAATTCCTGTTAGGTCGTAGCATTGCTAGGTCGCGGAGTTACCTTCAGTAGTTAGGTCGTAAGTCGTTCGAGTCCTCTTAGGATTTACGCTTTTTAACTCGTGGGCTTCTTATAAGTCGTGGCACCTGACTTGTTCATTTCTTAACTCGTAGGTCGTTGCAAAAAGGGAGTTAACATTTGCCCCTCGAAGTACACGCTTTAAGTCGTAAGTCGTGTGCTTCGATTTCCTTAGCCCGCTTCTTGATGAGTGCGCTAGATCGTGACCGACTTAAGATGAGTCGTAGGTCGCGAACGACTTAGTATAAGTCGTAAGTCAGATGTGTCGATTCACCTTTCACTGTCCCAGGGCATAAATAGCTTAGGTCGTTCCTTCTTCTCCTTCACCTGTTTCATTCCGTCATTTGCAAGCATTCAAGTTCTTCTCAGACAAACTCAATTACTCGATCGCCAGACATCTTCGATTTCGTATTGCGTAAGTGGATTCGATTGCTATTCATTCCTCGATTATCACCCAATTACGAATCCCATTTTCACCATCGACCCCCTTTTCTCATGCCGTACTTCTCTGCAATCCTTGTTTCAATTGATTACTGATGGGTTTGAGACGGCTTGTCCTGGTTTTGGGTAGTCGGTTAGAACAAGACGATGGACAGCAGCATTTCAGTTTGATTGATTCGTGGTTTGAGATGGAATGACATTAGACCGGGTTTATGGTGATTTCGGGATGATTAAATGCGCTGAGGGAACGAGAGTCTTGGTTGGAGGAGAAGCTAATGGGTTAACGGGTTAAGGAGTTAGCGAATTGATGTATTGGGGAGAAGACGAACGACTTAAGGCCTTCGTGTTCTGAATAGAAATCTTGAGACCTAAGTCCTAAATCATATACGACCTAAAGTAGGTCGTAGGTCGGTAACGACCTAAGACTTTACAATTTTTCATTGCCTTGAGACCTTTCTTATGCAGCACTCCTTAATAGACTGATGACTTAACTTAACTCGTAGCTTGCCCTTAGGTCGTGGACGAGTTAGCACTTAAGGATTTAACTTGCGAGCACATCTGAATGACTAGGTCGTGGATGAGATAGCCCTTAACTCGTAACTCGCGAATCCATCCGAACGACCTAGTAACCTAAACTCCATGACTTCGAATTCTTGGACTTGAATGATCTGACTTAAGAGAACATGCCTTGAACATCTTGACTTGCCTAATACGACCTAAAAGCCCCGACTTATGATAGGTCGTTTAACGACTTAGGACTTAGATGATTTTGCAAAGAAGTTGGCTGAACTCTTGAATTTGAACTGTGTTGTGTTACCTCTCACACTGTCTTGACTTTAATGCTAATAACCTGCTTAACACAACATTCACAGAATACTGGGACGAATATACTGCCACTGACTGCCCACATCGAATGACAGATTAGTTGATAAAGAGAAAATTAAATTAAATGAACTGAATGAGTGAAGTGCTACACAGTAACCAACTCAAGTGAAGTATTAAAGCAAAATCGTAATGGTAAACTAAAACTGATTTGTCTGCATTAACACTACACTTGAGTATTAACAAGTTCTGAAATCTCGTAATCGACTAATTGTTAGTTAGTTTAATTCCAGTTATACTTGCTTTTTCTTGTTTTCATTAGTTTTGCACAGCACTTCACACTTTTAGGAAACGTGCACCTTCACTTTTGAACATTCAGCTGATTGTGTAGAATGGCATCTCATCAAGAAGACTTGGAACTAGCTGGAGAAGCTTTTCCAATTGCTACCCCGCTGAATGATCCCCCGGAAAGGATTCCTACCACTCTGAGTCAGAAAGTCTTCCGTCAACTATGCACCCAGTTTGGCATTGCTGAATCTGACGCTTTGCTCCCCGGAGTAAATGACACTGCTGATAGGCCGCCCCACGGCTTTGTTGCAGTTAACCGCCAAATGTGCTTGAGTGGAGCGATTTCCCCGTTTAATGACTGTCTTCGAGAACTTCTCCTTCGATTATCTATCTCCCCTTTTCAACTACACCCTAATGGCTACGCCATCCTGCTGGGACTGTGTGTGCTTTTTAGGAGAACGCTGGACCGTTTTCCCAGTTTTGGAGAAATTTGCTTCCTGTGCTCATTTGCAAAGAACAAAGACCATCCCTCTATCACAGTTGTAAGGAGTGCCAGGAACCGTAAACTGATTATTGGTCTTCCCGAAAGCGTTCCTGGGTTTCTGAGCCAGTTTTTCTTTGTTCGTTGTCCCCCGGGATTCTACGCCATTTGGAGAGTGGGAAGTAAGACTATCTATCTTTTCCCTGTGTTTTCTAAAATTCTTCGAAGTCCAAATTGTCAAGTGTTAACTTCTTTTTCTACTGTTTCAGCGCTCCCTCCCCCCTCTAGGGAAACTCGTCACAAAACTACCTTCGAGAGGCTTATGGCCGTGCCGGTCGAGGAGAGGAGTGTTCAGCTTCTATTGAGAGATGAGTTCCTCCACGAATTTGGACTCTTACATCCTTCCCGTTCCACTCAGCCACATGAAGTCCCTGATTCTCCTGCCGAGGAGTCAGATGCCTCTGTTCCTGCTAAAGAACCTTTACCGCAAGAACTTACCGCTGAGACTTCATTGGTAAAGTGTTCTACTCCTACCGACATTGCTGGATCGTCCAGTAAGTTAGCACTTGCCCCGGTTATTGAAGAGGAGGAAAGTCCTCACATTCTTGAAAAGACGGCTGAAGTGGAAGTTGAAAAAGATAATCCTCCCGTGCATCATGGCGATGATACTTTTGACAGTCTGAACGACATTATGATAACCTCTCAGGAGCTCTTTAAAGATGATGTTTCTAAAGTGATCTCTCCTGTTATTGAAGCAACTTCTTCCTTGCAACAAACCACCACGCCTTCTATACAAGCCGTCACCATTTCCACACAAAAAAGTGGTTTGTAGTCCGACGCACATAGCCCACACGCCGTACACACTTAGGATTTTGGCACTTATATGCACTTAGCTTCTTAAATTTGAAAATTTCTAAGACTTGTCTTTCTTTTTCAATTTCAGGTTCTACAATGGGACGCTCCGGCTCATATTATGACTCATTTCAGCGCCATGGAGGCCGTGGATCCTATGACTTCAGGAAATATCTTGGTGACCAGAGAGAGACAGATGAGGAACGGGTCGAAAGAAAGGCTCAAGAAAAATGGGATTATGAGCAGCGGCAGAGAAGAAGAGACGCTGATCGATATGATTCTTCTTACAGAACTTACGATTCTCATAAGCGAAAGTCTTATGATGACAAAGGGAAGACTCATATTACTGATGAATCGAGCAAACGGTCTAAGCCAAGTGACGCGTCTGCTATTTCTGAGAAGACTAACGCTCCCATTTCTTCTGACATTCCGGCCGGTTCTCCTCCTCTAAAGGAATCTGATATTCAAACCATCATTAACAGGCCACAATATCAAGTTAAAGACGGCCCTCCAACGCTTCAGAGCCGATTTCCGAATTGGTGTCTAAGAGGAGTCCGTTTTGACTTAGATTTGGTTCCCATTGATAAGCAGGCAATGCTGAGAAATGTCGATGCTGTCAAGCTTGATATTGAAAGAATGTCTGGATGGCAGAAGTTGGTTGATGAACTTCAAAGGGTCAACCATTTTAACCTTGAGGCGATGATGACCATGGAGAACGACAAATCAGAATGAGACAAATGGCGTAAGCAGCATGACGCGGAGATGACGAGCATTGCAGACGACAATGCAAAGCTTGCGTCTGAAGTTAAGCAGCTTAAGGAAAATCTCGCTTCTTCTTCTGCATCATATACTCAAAAAGAAGAAGTCTTTCAGAAGCAAGTGCGGGATGCACATGCTGCACAAAGAGATGTAGAAATGAAGCTTGCCGCCGAACAGCACGTTAATGAGAAGTATCGCACAGAAAACGCCGAACTGCGGGAAAAAGTCACTTCCCAGAACGTGGAGATTGAGTTACTAAAGTCTCGGCTTGCCAAAGCTGAGACAGCTCGTGATGAGGCTATTACTTGTAGGGTTGCTGCCATTGCCGAAAAAGAAGCGGCTGAGCAATCTCATGAGGCAACGAAAGAAAACATCAGTTCTACCTTATTCGACTTTTATTTACACTACGTTCTGGGTCGTGGGAGCCTTGCTTTTCTGGGTCCAGATTATGAAATCACTCTGGCTGAAGTGTGGGAGGCCGCACTTGATATGTTTAAAGGTGCCGGCTATGATGAAGCAAAATTTGAGGAAGTAAAATTTGAGGCTCGCTATCTTGATGATGAGGCTCGCGCTGCTCTTGTTAGAGGGAAGGAGCAGCTTGCTAAAGCACGGGCTGAATCACTGGGAGAAGAGCTCTCAAAAGAGGAAGCTCTTTTAACTGCCCCTGTTCATACCTCCACTTCGGCTGATGCAAACATTATGGATTCCAGCTCTCATCCTTCACATCCAGTTGTGACCACTCCTACCGAAGAAGAGGCAATGAAGGACTTTCAGGCTCGGGAATTTGAGATTGATCTCGCCAAACCGGCTTCTCCAGGTAACTTTGACGATTCACGATCTTCTTTTTTCTCGAAGAATACTGATTTTGATTTCCTTTATTATGCAGCAGATGTGCTGGAAACTGCACCAATTCTTCCTTCTTCAGCTGTCGTTCCTCCTTCTCAAGTTACTCCTCTTCCAGCTTCTCAACCAGGTTCACAGGAAGAACCGATAGCAGCCCTTCAAGGTTTGGACGAACCATCTGCTTCCGAGGAACAGAAAGCAGAAGATCTGGAAGATAGCGAGAAGACCCCGGAACGGTCTTTTGACTACGACACAAAGCTTTCTACATTTCTTGCTCCGGGGAGTGAGTCTTCTTCCAAGAAGAAGGGGAAACGTGTGGCTTCGAAGAAAGGAAAGAAAGGTTCTTCTGCTGCTGGAGATGAAGCAGAGATTGATCCGGCTGAGTCTCTTTCTCCTTCTTCTCCGATACGGCCTTCGAAACTAATTACCAGGCCGGGTAAAAGCTCCAAGGGTGGGAAGAAGGAGAAATGAGTCTGATTTTGTCTTTCTGCTTTTTATATTGACCGGAGATTGTGCGGATACCTGTCTCCGCTTTTTTTTGTAATCTGCACAATGTAAAAAGTTTCCATAGTATTGAATAAAATGACTATTTTACTTGTACAAATTCTTGTGTATGTAGAAATATATCTGTTTTTCATTTGAAGTGTAGAGTAAACGATTCTTTTTACTTGTACAAACTTTTGTCTGTGTTTCAAGAACGCATTTATTCCACATCTTCTTTATGTGATATTGCAGTGAACTTGTGGTGTGTCACTTGTATATTACTTTTATTAACGTAACTGAATTGTATAATGTTGCCCCCATACCACAAGTGCATTGCAATATTTCTCGCTTTTACAAGACTGATACTCTTATATTAGAGAATAACTATTCCATTTTTGAGGCAGGAATCATTCTGCTTTTAATAGAGTATATCTCGTTTTTTGGAGAAATTTTTACTTTCTCTTTCTGTCAGAAGAACACTTCGACTTTTGGGAATGATCACTTTTATTTGTTTAAAAATGAATTTTCCTACACAGTGAAATGAGCCTCTGAAGAAGGTTTTGATTTATGTGCCCCAGTAAAGGGTTCATTTTTGGTACTTCAAGCAAGGTGAAGTACGCCTCTGCAGAGGTCTTTTGGTCTCTGAAGAGAAGCAATTTTGGTCTCCGAAGAGAAGCATTTTTGGTCTCCGAAGAGAAGCAATTTTGGTCTCCGAAGAGAAGCATTTTTGGTCTCCGAAGAGAAGCAATTTTGGCATTTCAGCTCTGGTGAAGTGGGTCTCCGAAGAGAAGCATTTTGCACTTCTACACGGGTGAAATGTGCCTCCGAAAAGGGCTTTTGCCTCCGAAGATGGCTTGTGCCTCCGAAGAGGGCTTGTGCCTCCGAAGAGGGCTTGTGATTGCCTGGAAGTTACTTTCTCATGGTCGGAGGGGTCCACGGGACAGGCGTAAGTTGTTTGATTGGATGTTTGTTTGTACAAACGATCGCAATCAATTAACAAGGTGCCCCTTCGGTGGTCCTACCAATCTTTTTGATTGAGGAAAGCACTCCCATTTATTGGCGTAACTGAATTGTATAATGTTGCCCCCATACCACAAGTGCATTGCAATATTTCTCGCTTTTACAAGACTGATACTCTTATATTAGAGAATAACTATTCCATTTTTGAGGCAGGAATCATTCTGCTTTTAATAGAGTATATCTCGTTTTTTGGAGAAATTTTTACTTTCTCTTTCTGTCAGAAGAACACTTCGACTTTTGGGAATGATCACTTTTATTTGTTTAAAAATGAATTTTCCTGCACAGTGAAATGAGCCTCTGAAGAAGGTTTTGATTTTTGTGCCCCAGTAAAGGGTTCATTTTTGGTACTTCAAGCAAGGTGAAGTACGCCTCTGCAGAGGTCTTTTGGTCTCTGAAGAGAAGCATTTTTGGTCTCCGAAGAGAAGCAATTTTGGTCTCCGAAGAGAAGCATTTTTGGTCTCCGAAGAGAAGCAATTTTGGCATTTCAGCTCTGGTGAAGTGGGTCTCCGAAGAGAAGCATTTTGCACTTCTACACTGGTGAAATGTGCCTTCGAAAAGGGCTTTTGCCTCCGAAGATGGCTTGTGCCTCCGAAGAGGGCTTGTGCCTCCGAAGAGGGCTTGTGATTGCCTGGAAGTTATCTTCTCATGGTCGGAGGGGTCCACGGGACAGGCGTAAGTTGTTTGATTGGATGTTTGTTTGTACAAACGATCGCAATCAATTAACAAGGTGCCCCTTCGGTGGTCCTACCAATCTTTTTGATTGAGGAAAGCACTCCCATTTATTGGCGTGCCTCGTTAGAGGGCTTTGGTTGGTGTGCCAAGAAGGTTGCGTCTTAGGGGCAAGTAGATCCACGGGATGGACACAAGCTACCTGATCGGATGCATCACAATCAGTTAGCGAGGGTCTTATTCCTTCTGCTTGGGAAGGTATCCCTTTAGTGGATCTTCCGGCTTTCCTGTTGAGAGGCATACCTCCCTTTGGTTGCTTCCATGTTCGCCCGCTCATGTTGTATCATCATCTGCCAATCTGCGATCCTTTATCATCGTTTCCAAGCGCGTCTTCCTTTCTTTTGCAAGTAAACTGCTTTATTCGAAGAAGTAGACTTCACTGTTGAATGACTCCACAGAGTAAACGCAAGTTATTTGGTTGGATGCCTTTTAATATCAACGATCGCAACCAGTTAACGAGGGCTTGACACAGTGGAGCCGTCAACTTTTTATGCGAAGTTCCTCTTGTATGGGACTTGAGTTTGGAATTTTTGTTGCTTGAAATTTGCTTTAATAAATGATTTGTAAGGCTCGCTTAGCTTTGCGATGGGTGAGCTTTGCTTTAATGACCTGCAATATTAGATCGATATTTTAGCAATACATTTAGAGTATTTACACATCGAAATATAACAGGCATTTTATAATAGAAAACACAGAATGCATAGTTTTTCATTATTCAGTCACGCTGATTTCTCAGCGGTTTACAATGCAGAAGTCACACATCCATTATCATTTTTACAAATTCAAGCAATGCTGCTAAGTAAAAAATGGATGCTAGTTATTGTTGTTTCAGAATCTCCAAGCTGGATTTCCATTTGTGCTAGATTTGCAGCTTCGGATTTATTTGCCAGAGAAAGTGAAAGATGCCCCAGTTGCAGTTTTGTGGACCATTAGCAGTTGTCCCAACTTCTGCCTGCTGGGTGTGGACCCCCTGTGACAACATTAATGACAAGCTTTTCTGAATCTTGTGCTGCAGTGTTGTTGTGAGAATCGGATTGATGGGTAGGACGTTGTTGGTCCCGAGTGGATGAGGTTGGATTGACTCCGCTTCTCTTAACGTATTGTTGGAGTTTACCCTGCTCCAGCAATTCTTCAATCACATTCTTTAATTGGCGACATTGGTCAGTGTCATGGCCAGGTTGATTGTGAAATTGGCAGAATTTTCCATTACGCTTTGCACCTCTTGTCATCTCAGGTGGCTTAGGATACTTGACAACGTCCTTTGTCGCAAAAAAGATATTTCCTGGTGTATCAGTTAAAGGAGTATAATCCGAAGGATTAAAGTGGCGAGGTTTCTTTTCATTTCCCTGGCTCTTTCCTCCTTTATTCTCCCTTTTCTGACCTTCAGATTCTCTTTTATTAGATGGGACATTGTTATTATTAGTTTGGGTAGCAACCTCTTTCGATGTCGTAGAAAGGCTTTCAAGGCGGATGAACTCGTCGGCCTTTTTATAAAATTTATCAAGTGAGTTCGGTTCTTTCATCTTTAGCCATATTCCAAATTTACTCGATTTATCAATGGCTCGCACCAAATAAGTCAGGATCATGCGTGGTTCCGCATTTTCTACTTCGGCTAAAGCTATATTGAAATGGCTCAAGAAAGATTTGATTGATTCTCCGGGCGCTTGTTCAAGGTTAGACAGTGACATTATATCCTTAGCTTTTGAAGCATACAATCTGAACTATTCTTTGAACTTTTGCGTTAAATCGGAGAACTTATCTACAGACCGAACTGGAAGCTTTGTGAACCAAAGTAAAGCCACACCTTCCAAGTATACTGGAAAGTATCGACACTTGATCTCATCTGATCTCTTGCACCGGTCATATTCCAATCGTATTTGTATAGGAAATGATTAGGGTCACTGGTTCCCTTATAGGCTTGGAAAGTAGGAGGTGTAAATTTCCTTGGAAACTCCGCTCTCAGGATCCTTTCAGTAAACGGAGTTCTGCTTGGCGCGAATCCCCAGTCAGCCTCATCTTCTTCCCTTTGCATGCTCTCTTTCATGATGCGGCCAACCATTTCAGACAGGTACTCTTTATTGTTCAAAGACAGCCCCGGGCAAGCATCAGTTCTTCCCTCGGAAGTTTGCCCGGGCATATGTTCATGACAAGTTGGTTGCGGCATAGAACCATCGGCTTGGAAAGGTGGCATTTCAGGAAGAGTAGTTTGATGGTTTTCTGGTTGACGATTTGCCCCGAGCAAAGCAGTTAATCTATCCATCATCAAAGCGTTTTGAGTTTCAATTTGTTGGTATAATCCAGAAACTGCTTCGTCCAATTCAGCCTTGGTGACTCCAACGGTTGGAGTTGCTTGGTTTGTCGTTGGGGAAGCGGAAGTCCCTTCGTGAGCATTTCCGGATCTGATAGGTCTACCTCTTCTTCCAGGAGCCATTATTTCGGATCTGGTCTTTAAGAGAGGTTCTTTTTATGAATCTTTGCGAAGCAACGGTGGATGATCACCTGAGTTGGGTTCTCAGTGAAAGCACCAAAATGTTAACGGTAAAAAGTGAACGCTAACACCCGGTGAGTGTAATAGAATTGTGAAAGCACCACCCGTTGGTACGGGAACAGAATATAAGCTGAAAATAGCAGAAAAGCAGTAAATGAACAACAGATTTATAGTGGTTCGGCCCGTAATTGAGCCTACGTCCACTTTATAGTCTTTTATTACTGATTCGGTTACAATTTGATACAATATCCTTCAAAATACAATACAACTTGATCATGAAAGCACTCTTGACTACTAGCTCGATCTTTGATGATGAATCTCGACGAATCCGTGTTGGATGTAAGGAGTTCTTCTCTTGAAGATTGTTGTAGTGTCTTGAATGCTTGAAGATCTTTGATTGCTGAATGAGAGGAGACTTCGACAGTGTAACGGCGCTTGAAGAAATGAATGGCCCAAAAGTCCCCGTGATGTTGGAAGTGGTGGGGTATTTATAGGAGCTGATCTGGATTCAGAAAATTCGCCTAAGTCTTAGGTCGCGTACGACCTTAGTTAAGTCGTAGGTTGCGAGCGACCTAAGCTAGGTCGCAGTCTCCTTGCGGCTTAAGAGATTAGCTGGTGAAGCAGTACTTGGCTTTATTTGATTAAGTGGTAGGTCGCAGGCGAGTTAAGGAATAGCTGTGGGAGTTCTAAGTCGTTGAAGCCCTAGCTCGTTAGCCTCTTAGGTCGTAGGTCCCTTAGGTCGCAAACTTCTCCCAAGTCCTTAGATCGCAAGGTCTTCTGATAGTTAGGTCGTAGACTCCCTAGGTCGCAGAGCCTCCTTCAACAGTTAGGTCGCGACATTCTTTAGGTCGCTATGTTCTTAGGTCGCTAAGTTTCCTGCTGTTATGTCGCAAGCTCCTCTAGGTCGCTAATCCCTGTTAGGTCGTAGCATTGCTAGGTCGCGGAGTTACCTTCAGTAGTTAGGTCGTAAGTCGTTCGAGTCCTCTTAGGATTTAGGCTTTTTAACTCGTGGGCTTCTTATAAGTCGTGGCACCTGACTTGTTCATTTCTTAACTCGTAGGTCGTTGCAAAAAGGGAGTTAACAGATGATAATAAAATGTTTTCCAAACCTGAATATTTTTCTGTAGAAAATTTGTAAATCGTCTTCTAAGTGAGACGTTATATTTCGTTTCGTCAAATTCGGAATGCTATTGCTCCGTTTATCTTATTTCTGACATTTTAGCAGCATTTCGGTACCGATACCGACTTTTGATTGGATGATCGTACCACTGAGATCTGTATACCGTTTTGATCGTCTCATCAAGCTGATCTATGCGGTATATTCATTTCTATGTTTTGGAATCTGGTACGCAGCGGAATCCGTGTAAATGGTGACCGTACCGGTAACCAGTTTGTATCTTTTGGTTTCTTTCACCATTTCACATTCCACCGTTTGACTAAAACCCATTTGCTTTTAGAATGCCCAGAAATCAACGTTCTCACTGAAACACATCTATACCATTGCTTTCGGATTTTTTATTTCAAAAGAAAACAAAGGGGCTCGCATACATATTTTTCCCGAACTGTTCATTTCCTTTTCATTTGCAATCCTCTCCTTCTTTTCAAAAACATGCCCCCTCCCTTCCCCTCAGCCAAAGCTATCACCTCCAAAACCCACATCTGACCGAGTCAACCAGCAATCCTACCCCTCCGACCTCTCCCATCACGTGAAGCCCCACCACATCATCTCGCCGTGCCCTGCTCCTTCACGTCCAGGAACCACACCAGCCATTAAAACCCCATCACCCTCTCACGTACGCATCCATCGCCACTGCCGAGCATGCGACCAACCTCCAATCCCCGCCGTCCATCCTCCCATCGGTTACAGATCATCACCAGCAGTCGTCGCCTCGTGTGTAGCAACCCGCCTATGCGATGGTCCACCTGTGCCACTTCACCCGCCACTCTGTCCTGTAATCTTTTTTCTCTCTTCCTTTCTCCTCAGTTTTGATTCTTATTTTTTGCTTTCCAGTAGTTTAAGTATATGATAGTTGTTTATGTTTATATATGTAGTTGTGAAAGTTAAATAATATGCTGTTATATATGAAGTTATATCTGTTTGAATATATAAACTTATATTTGTATTATATCCTTTGTTGAAAATTTTATTTGATTTGTATATATATGGTTTATATATATTTGTATACATTTTCTGTTCATAAGATTTATACATGTATGATGTTGAGGTTTATGGCAGAAGTTTACAATGGTTTATAATTTTAATATGCTATTACAGTTTGCTTGTATACATTTTTTTGTATATATATATATAAACTTTAGTTCATATACAAGTTATAGGTTATATATTTATTGGTATCAAAACAGATTTTTGGTAATAATAGCATAGGTTGTACTGTGTATATATTTACTTATATATAATCTATATTATGTTATATTTACATTTTATATTAGTATTTGAAAGGTAATATATACCATATATATATAAATTTATATAAGTTACATGTTGTCAGTTTGTATAACTGTTATATTATATGTTGGGGGTATGTATGTGCTGTAGTTTATTAGGAGTGGACGTGTGTATATATAAATATATATTGTTATATATACTTTGTCTGCATAATGTTGTAGATAAGTTGTGTATGTTTGTATACTAGTTATGTACTAGTCTATTTATATTTGAGTCTAGTTTAGTATAGGTTTATTTGTTATTATGTGTTTCGATTTTTAAAGTATATATATAAAGATTTTAGATTTTTAACATGTGTTAATATATATTTATATAAATACTTTTATAGTATTTTCAAACCATGCAATATTCTTAGCTGTATGTAATGATAATAGATATGGTTGTTGATTTTGAAATGTATACAGTTCTTAATGTAAGTAGGTAAGTTGCTTATATTCTTCTGGTTGAGTTATAACAAGGCAAATCCTATTATTTTACATATAGATTTTAGAATACAACTTGTATGTAAGATTCTATATATGTATGTTTGAGCTATACATATGTGTTTAAAATGTTTATTTATGTTTATTGCTGATGTTTAAAATGTATATGGAGAAGTTTAAAATAAAGTTTTTATAAATACTAACTATGAATGTAAATACAATGATTTTATTTGGATAATTGGTTTTAAAATACATATATAAAAATATATAGATTTTGAATATGTATTTTTGATTGATTTTTGGTTCTAAGAAGAGAAATAATAACATATTATATATTTCGTTTCAATTCATAAAAAGCTGATTCTAATTGTTCCATTGATTCCTTATTATCAACTTTGGTCGTCGAATTCGTGCCAATTTAGATTTGCTTTGGAATTTGTGCTTGGATTCGTAACCCATTTCATTCTCTTTCATCTCTAGCCTCGAAAGGTGAGCAATCACTCACGATTAACGTTCTTATATTTATTAAATTTGATTTCAATTGAAACGTCAATTGAAATATGCTGTTGTTAGTTATTTACATTGTTATATATATATATATATCATTATCTGTATCTGTCCACCTGTGACATCTGACACCATTATCTGTTATTTATATTGATGATATATGCATTTTACTGTTTTTATTTTATTATCATATCTTTTATCACTCTGCAAGTTCCGTGTTAGTATAGAATTCACTATGGGTTGAACTGATACATACCCGAACGATCTGTAGAATAGGAGAAAATCGTTATGGGTTGAAATGATAAACCCAAGCGATTTTCATTGAATTGAATTTGGGATTGTGGGTTGAAATGATATATACCCGTATATAATTTAAATTGCGGATTGAAATGATAAATACCCATATCACTTGACCGTATGATAGAAAATTTTATACAGACACCATCGGTCTATATATAAATATTTTGGAATGATTTCTATGGTTTGAAAAGAAATATATGGTTTTAATAAATATTGATTTTAAAGATTTATTAAAAGTTGATTTAATAAAGTTGATAAATAATATGTTTAAGTATTTATTTAATATCTATATTTTCAGATATAGAGTTTATAATGATTTGAAATTATATTTTATTTAAGAAATTTACTTAAATAAGTTTGATTTGAAATTTATTAAATTTGAAATTTTAAAGATATGATTTTATAACTTGAATTTGATTAAAAGTGACTTAAATGGATATTTCAAACTTATATATATTTAAATGGGATATTTTGTTTATTTAAATTTGTAAATTGAAGTTGTATTTAGATATTATTGAAATGATTAAGTAAATATTTCAAAACTAAATAATAGTAAAGTGAATTTAATATATATATATATATATATATAAGTATCGAATTTAGTTTTGAAATGTTGAATATTTAAAGCTTTGAAATATATAGAAAATGAAATGGCTTATTTTATTGTTCAGATATGTATTTGAAATCGATAATTTGAAATGGTTTATTGAGAAGCTGAATCGAGTTGAAATTGATGATTTGAGATTTGATTAAATTAAATTTTTTGGAATTCAAGTTGATTTGAATCGATTTGTGAAATTTGAGGAAACTATTTTATTTTAAAAAGTAATTTTAAATTATATTTAAAACTATTAATATTTTACTTTATAAATTATTTTAATATAAACTATTTTGATATAAATCATTTTTAATATAAATTATTTTACTTTAAACTATTTTAACTTATAACTATTTATATAAACTATTTTATTATATATACAAATTTTAATATCTAGACTGATTAAAAGGAAAGTGTTATGATTCCCAAAATGTTATAATTTCAAAGTGTTATGATTTCCAAAATGCTATGATTTCAAAGCTGTGATTTCCAAAGTGTTTTGATTTTTAAAAGACTATGATTCCGAAAGCGTTATAACTTTGGAAAGTGATATGATTTTGAAAATGGATATATTTGAATTGAAATGATATCGTATTAATTTGGTTTTGAAATGAAAATGATATTTTGGTTTTGATGTATAAACTATTTTGAAATGACCACGGTGTTATAATAACGTTTGGTTGTTAAAGACACCGGGATCGGATATGGGCATACTCTCTGTCGATACCGAAAACCACTTTAACAACTATGTACGCGGTGGAGATTCCAGAATGAAGTGGGATGGTGACGACGATCCTAAAGGTATATACGTGGACCCAACTCCTGTGAGTTGGCATAAAGTGGCTAAAACAGGAGCGATTGATGGGCCAATGACGCAGCGGATTAAACAAAAACAAGGTAGATCGATGAAAGTAGCAATCGGTGGATTGAGAAATAATGAAATGCCCAAATTCATTGATCCGAAGATACCGAATTCTAGCTATCTCTGACACGTTGATTGCGCACGATACCGTGAAGAGAGATCTACAATTCTTCGAGCGTTGATCAAGCGCACTTGATTCCGCGAATTGGCTTCAACGATCGAAGATTCGAGCGCACTCGAATGTCGAAGGTGGAGATAGGAGATTACACTCAACTACCGATTTTAATTGAAAGCACAAAGCTAACAAACAAGAATTTTATTCCAAAATCAATCTGTTCAAAATGTACAACACACTCCCTATTTATAGCAGTTTTCACCCTGACCCTTAACGTATACGACTTACGACTCAACTAGGTCGGCAACGACTCAACAACCCACGACTCAAGCACTTGTATTACAACCCACACAACATCACAAATTTACAACTCTTAGGTCGTGTACGACTTATAACCTGCGACTTACGACTTATAACAGAACGACCTAAAAACATGCAACTTAACAATATGTACAACGGCTTACAACATGACGACTCAACAACAACACAGGATTATAACAGCCCATAGGTCGTTTACGACCTAAATACAACAAAGCTCAGCAAACACCCACGACATACGACTTACCAATGCTTCATGAGTTAACATTGCCACGACCTAAAATTCAGCGACTCAAGAGACAACAGCTGCATCACTTTACACGACCTACCTAGGTCGTAGGTCGTGAGCTCCCTTCTTCAGCATACTCGTTAGGTCATAGACGACCTAAATCACTTCCCTTAAGTCGTAGCCGACTTAAGCCTTGCGCATTCTCAACTCGTGCTGCTACTTCGTTATCTCGTGGCGCTCCTTCTGTAGATCCCGAACGACTTAAGCTAAGTCGTAGCCTCTTTCCCTTAAGTCGTGGACGACTTAAATCTCCTTCCTTAAGTCGTGACCCGCTTGAGTTAAGTCGTGAACGACCTAAGACTTTGCAACCACTTAACTTCTCCACAGAATTCGTAGCCTGGATTGCATTATTAGGTCGTAACCTTTTATCTCTTGCTTTGTTATGTCGTGGACGACCTAAAGCTATCCCTTCCTTAGATTGTGGACGACTTAAGCCTTGTGAATTCGTAGCTTGCACTGCTTCGACTCTGGCCTGAGCTGCACCATCCTCCCCAGGTTGAGAAAAATTCATCCTCGAATTTGTAAGTTCTTCCACATCGGATTGTTCATCCCCATAATATGGTACGAGATGTTTAACATTGAACACATCAGAAGTGTACACATCCTCCGGCAGCTTCAACTTATAAGCATTTTCATTAATCCATTTCACGACTTCTACAGGACCAATTTTCCTGGCTTTCAACTTGTTATAAGTGCCCATTGGAAAACGATCCTTTGTTAACACAACATATACCATATCTTCTTCATTAAACTCAACATTTCTTCGCTTCAGATCTGCAGATCGTTTATACTTCTCATTTGCCTTTTCCAGTCGTTCCTGAACGATTTTATGACATTCAGTCAACCCATCAACAAAATCAACAGCTCGTTTAACCGTCCTCTTTGGTTGTGGTACTACCGTTGAGACCAACGGTCCCCTTGGAAAACTTGAATATACAATCTGGAATGGACTGAAACCTGTGCTACGATTTACCGCATGATTATGAGCGAATTCTGCTTGACATAACTTCACATCCCAGCTTTTCAGATTATCTTTCGCCAGACATCGCAATAAATTCCCCAGCGATCTGTTAACCTCTTCCGTTTGCCCATCAGTTTGTGGATGGTAAGCGCTACTAAAATTCAGCTTCGTTCCGACCATCTTCCACAAACTTAGCCAAAAATGACTCAGAAAACGAGTATCCCTATCCGACACAATAGATTCTGGCAATCCATGAAGTCGATATATCTCTTTGAAAAATAACTGAGCAACATGAACAGCATCCGCCGTCTTCTTACAAGCAATAAAATGTGCCATTTTCGAAAATCGGTCAACCACCACATAAATGGAATCGTTTCCCCTTTGAGTTCGCGGTAACCCCAAAACAAAATCCATACTCACATCAACCCAAGGCTTATTTGGTACAGGTAACGGCATATATAATCCGGCATTGGTCGCAGTTCCTTTCGACACCTGACAGATATGACATCGCTCCACAAACCTTTCCACTTCTTTCCTCATTGATGGCCAAAAATAAGATTGAGAAATCAGCTGTAGCGTACGGTCTCTACCCACGTGGCCTTCTTCATGTAGCTCCTTCACAATCTTCATTCTCAAACTACAATCAGGTATGCACAATCGATTTCCTTTGAACAGAAAACCATCTACCATCATAAACTCATCCGTCTCTCCCTCCTTGACTTTATCAACAAACTTTGCAAAGTAAGGATCATCGACAAATAATTTTGGCAACACATCAAACCCCGTCACTTCAACCTTCATTGTTGTTAACAAATGATTCCTTCGGCTCAACGCATCTGCCACACGGTTTGTAACTCCAGATTTATGCTTCACCACAAATGTAAATTGTTGCAGGTACGCAATCCACGATGCATGTCTCGCTGAAATCTTGTCTTGCCCTTGTAAATGCTTCAACGCCTCATGATCAGTGTAAAGAACAAACTCTTTCTGAAATAGATAGTGCCTCCAGTGTTTAATAGCTTGTACAACAGCATAAAATTCCACATCATAAGTACTATATCTCATCTTCGCTCCCGATAGCTTCTCACTAAAATATGCAATAGGATGTCCCCTCTGACTCAACACTCCTCCAATCCCAACCTTGGATGCATCAGTATGAAGTTCAAACACTAACTGAAAATTTGGTAACACTAGAATTGGTGCTGACGTCAAGAGTTCTTGACGCAGCGGTGGAATACAAAATTGAGGTTACGATGAAAGTAGCAATCGATGGAGTAAAAGATACTGAATGGCCCAAATCCGTTGATCGAACGATACCGGATTCTAGCTATCTCAAACACGTTGATAGCGCACTATACTGTGTTTAAAGATCTACGATTCTTCTGACGTTGATCTAGCGCACTAGATACCGTGAATCGGCTTTAGCAATCGTTGAATCGAGCGCACTCGATTGACCGAAGGTGGAGATAGGTGATCACACTCGACTACCAATTGGATGAAAGCACAAAGCTAACAAAGGATATTTTATTTCAAAATCAACAACCTATTACAAATGACACACTTGTCTATTTATAGTCATTACAACTCAATACTGACCAGCCGACTTAACAATATACAAATTACATCACAATGACTTGAAAAAAAATAACGACCTAAACAAGACAGTACGCGACTTAATTTGTTACGCGACTTAAAAAAAAATAAGGTCGTTCACGACCTAACAGCAGTTTGGTAATGCAAGCTTCGTTCGCGACTTAAAAATATTCGCGACTTAAGGGAGAAACGTACGCGACTTAAAAACTTCGATCTAAAATATGCGGCTTCGTTCTTGATTTAGGGAAGCTTGGAGGGAAGTTCTACGGCTTAGGTTTAGGTTGGGAAAAGGGAGGAGTGAGGTCGCGGCTATGAGTTGGATCGGGGAAGTCTTAGGTCGAGGAAATTAGGTCGTGGAGAAATTAAGTCGGGGAAAAAGTTAAGTCGTGGAGATGATAAGTCGTGGGGTTTGGAAAATCGTGAAAGTGATAAGTTGTGGAAAAAGTTAGGTCGTGGACTGGGTTTGGGATAGGTCGCGGTATACGGGAATGGAATAAGTCGCGGTAGACGATGATGGGATAGGAGTTAGGTCGTGGAGCATTGGTGATGGACGATCGCGAGTTAAGGTATGTGTCGATTCCTTCCCTCTCATGCCATCTCGTGCTGCATCATCCTCCCCTTGATGGAAAGAATTCGACCTCGAATTCACGCTCTCCTCTTCTTCAACGAGTTTTTTCCCATAATACGGTATTAAATGTTTGACATTGAAAACATCAGAAGTATTAACCTCTTCCGGCAACCTTAACCGGTACGCATTATCATTTATCTTCTTTAAGATTTCCACAGGACCAATCTTCTGAGCTTTCAACTTGTTGTAAGTGCCAACCGGAAAACGATCTTTCGTCAAAACTGCATAAACAAAATCACCCTCTTTGAAGACAACACTTCTTCGTTTCTTATCTTCCCTTTGTTTATACTTCTCATTTGTCTTCTCCAATCGTTCCTGAACGATTCTATGGCATTCTGTCAACCCATCAATAAAATCTGACGCCCGTTTAATCACTCCTTTCGGTTGTGGCATTACCGTCAAATCCAACGGCCCCTTTGGCAAGCTTGAATATACAATCTGAAATGGACTGAATCCAGTACTTCGATTGATAGCATGATTATGTGCAAATTCCGCCTGACACAACTTTATATCCCAACTCTTCAAATTATCTTGCACAAGACATCGCAACAAGTTTCCCAATGATCTATTCACCACTTTCGTTTGCCCATCTGTTTGAGGAAGATATGCACTACTAAAATTAAGCTTTGTTCCGACCATCTTCCACAAACTTAGCAAAAAATGACTCAGAAAACGAGTATCCCTATCCGACACAATCGATTCTGGCAATCCATGAAGTCGATATATTTCTTTGAAAAATAACTGCGCGACATGAACAACATCTGCCGTTTTCTTGCAAGCAATAAAATGCGCCATTTTCGAAAATCGGTCAACCACCACATAAATAGAATCATTACCCCTTTGAGTTCGCGGTAACCCAAAAACAAAATCCATACTCACATCAACCCACGGTTTGGTAGACACAGGTAACGGCATATATAATCCTGCGTTTGTAGCGGTTCCCTTGGACACTTGACAGATATGACATCGTTCCACAAATCTCTCAACCTCTTTTCTCATCGATGGCCAAAAATAAGATTGTGAAATCAACTGTAATGTACGGTCACTCCCCATGTGGCCTTCTTCATGTAGCTCCTTCACAATCTTCATTCTCAAACTACAATCAGGTATGCACAATCGATTTCCTTTGAACAGAAAACCATCTACCATCAAAAAATCATCCGTCTCTCCCTCCTTGACTTTATCAACAAACTTTGCAAAGTAAGGATCATCGACAAATAATTCTGGCAACATATCAAACCCCGTTACTTCAACCTTCATTGTTGTTAACAAATGATTCCTTCGACTCAACGCATCTGCCACACGGTTTGTAACTCCAGATTTATGCTTCACCACAAATGTGAATTGTTGTATGTACGCAATCCACGATGCATGCCTTGCTGAAATCTTCTGTTGCCCTTGTAGATGTTTCAACGCCTCATGATCAGTGTACAGCACAAACTCCTTGTGAAATAAGTAATGTCTCCAATGTTTAATCGCTTGTACAACAGCATAAAATTCCACATCATACGTACTATATCTCATCTTCGCTCCTGATAACTTCTCACTGAAATATGCAATCGGGTGTCCCCTCTGACTCAAGACTCCTCCAATCCCAACCTTTGACGCATCAGTGTGTAGCTCGAACAACAACTGAAAATCTGGTAATACTAGAATTGGTGCAGACGTCAGCAACTCCTTGATCTTCCCAAAAGCATCCCCTGCTTCCTCTGACCATGAAAACTATTTACCCTTCATACAATCTGTAACAGGTGCCATCACACTACTAAAGTGTGGAATAAACCTTCTATAAAATGAAGCCAACCCATGAAAACTCCGAACCTCTATTATCGTCTTGGGCTGTGGCCAATCTTTAATCGCCTCTACTTTACTCCGATCCACCTGTATCCCTTCCTCTGATACAACATACCCTAGAAATAAAACACTATGCGTCATGAACACGCATTTCTTCGTTGCAGCATAAAATTGTTCTTGTCGCAGTACCATCAGCACTTTTCTCAGATGATTCAAATGTTCCTCTGGACTTCCATTATATATCAGAATATCATCGAAATACACCACCACAAACTTCCCAATGAATGGTCTAAAAATCTGATTCATCACCCGCATAAATGTACTTGGCGCATTTGATAAGCCAAATGGCATTACCAACCATTCGTATAGACCCTCCCTAGTTTTAAAAGCAGTCTTCCACTCATCACCTGGCCTGATACGAATTTGATGATATCCGCTCTTCAAATCAATCTTCGAAAAGATAGTAGCTCCGCTCAATTGATCTAGCAAGTCATCCAACCTCGGCATTGGAAATCTATACCTCACAGTAATCTTATTCAATGCTCGACTATCAGTGCACATTCTCCATGTCCCGTCCTTCTTCGGTACTAACAAAGCTGGCACAGCACACAGACTCAAGCTTTCCTGCACATGCCCCTGTTCAAGCAAATATTCCACTTGCCTCCTCAATTCTTCATGTTCCTTCGGACTCATTCGATAATGTGGTCTATGTGGAAACATTGCTCCCAAAACAAGATCAATTTGATGTTGAATGTCTCTCAGTGGCGGTAACTCCTTTGGTAACTCCTCTGGAAATACATCCTCAAATTCTTTCAATACTAGTTTCACTTCTTCTGGAATTTCAACCTCTTCACTGCTCTCACGCCCAATTAACAAGAATACTTCCGGCTCTTCCTCAACCTCCTTAACAAACTCCTTCAAAGATAATAAAGTTTTCAGCTCTTCAATCTCCTCCAGTTTGTTTTCTTCTTGTTGTCGCTTCTTAGGAACCATAGTGATTTTAGTACCTTCAAACATGAAACTATAACTATTGTTTCGCCCATCATGTTGCACCGCCCTATCATATTGCCATGGTCTCCCCAGCAACAAATGACAGACATCCATATCTACAACATCGCACCAAATTTCATCTTTGTATTTCT
The DNA here is from genome assembly GCA_030737815.1 of Allium fistulosum. NCBI lineage: Eukaryota > Viridiplantae > Streptophyta > Magnoliopsida > Asparagales > Amaryllidaceae > Allium > Allium fistulosum. The sequence goes on along the minus strand of CM060902.1, from coordinate 727,370,864 downwards.
TCCCAATCAAAATTTAACACAAGCCCTTCGTCCAACTTTCACCTCACCACCCTTCCTCAACCATGCTAACTTGTACGGTTTAGGATGTTTCTCAGTTTTTAACTCTAACTTCTACACCGCTTCTGTAGAGATAATATTGTCACAACTTCCAGCATCAATAACAAACTTGCAAACTCTTCCTAGAATAGTGCGTGTAGACTGAAAAATGTTATTCCTCAACCAACTACATTCCCCCTCTTGCTTTGGGGTCAAACAACTTCTCCTCATCATCAATGAATACCCTTCATCTCCCGACAACAAGTCTTCCTCCTCCACTGGTAATGAATTAGAACATTCAGCTTCTTCCTTCTCATCCTCAGCTTCCGCAACCATCACTCGCTTCTTAGGCTTTGGAAACTCATTGCTTTTATGACCCATCTCCTGGCAATTGTAGCATTTGAAACCATTGTTAACCTTCGCCTTCTCAACCTCCTTCACCATTGGCTTATTGACAGACTTAGGAATATTAGGACTTCCACTAACACCCTTCACTTGATTGTTGGAATTAGTAAACACACCACCACCTCGTCGTCCCTGTTTCTCCCAAGCCAACGCTTTCTGGTGTGCTTCCGCTATAGATCTGGGATCAAACATATTTACCATGTCTTGAATCTGCATACGCAATCCTCCAACAAATCTAGCTGTTAATTGTTCCTCTGTCTTCGTGATATCGTTCCATGCAATCAGTTGATAGAATTCATCAGCATAGTCATGAACAGACTTCGTTCCTTGCCTCGAGTTTTCCAGCCTCTGATACATAAGCGATTGATAATTATAAGGTAAGAATGTGGCTTTCATCATTTTCCTCATCTTTTCCCATGATTCAACCTTTGACTTCCCCATCCGTTCACGTGTAAGTTTGGTTTGGTGCCACCATGCCAAGGCTCTACCCCTCAACTTGTAGCAACCAACTTCACTCTACGATGTTCTGGAACTTCCTTGAAGTCAAAAATCTTCTCCACATTAGACAACCAATCCATAAACTCCTCAGCTTGCATACCACCTTTGAATTCTGGAATTTCAGTCTTCATCCCAGATTCCCACTTGTGATCATACTCCGACTGATTTCTTCCTTGTCCACGTCCTCGTCCATGAACACTACCACCATCATACTCTTCTTCACAATCCGATGTATATCGATGTAGATCCTGACCACCAACATCTCTACTACCATCACGTCTACCACCAACATCCCTTCTATCTACATTCCTCCGTTCTCGATCATTCACATTCCTCTCACGTCTTCGATCATCATCATCTCTATAACAATCTCGACTCACACTTCTATGATCGTTATCAACACTTCTCTCCCGATTGGAATGTGGTGAAACTCTACTTCCCCCACGGTTAGATTCAGGTGAAACTCTTCTTCTACTTTGACTCATTTCAAGTATCATTCTCTCTAATCGACCAATCCCTTCATTAAGCTTCTCATTAAAGTTTTCGTTAATTCTTTGCTCCATCTCATCGGCCTCTTCTCTCCCATACAAAGCATCAATGTTGCGATAACGGTTAGCTCTTCTCGGAGGCATGATCACTCTTCGACAAATTCCAACAAAAACTTCACTTCGATCTAAAAATCTTCAAATCAAAACTACCCACTTGTTGAAATCTTCAAAAATCTCCAAATGAACAAATCTCTTCAAAATCTCGATAACCCACTTCTCCAAATGATGTAAATCTCGCACAACTCCAAAAATCTACGCAAACTCCTTGCGTTCTAGCTCTGATACCAAATGACGCAGCGGCGGAATACAAAATTGATGTTACGATGAAAGTAGCAATCGATGGAGTAAAAGATACTGAATGGCCCAAATCCGTTGATCGAACGATACAGGATTCTAGCTATCTCAAACACGTTGATAGCGCACTATACCATGTTTAATGATCTACGATTCTTCTGATGTTGATCTAGCACACTAGATACCGTGAATCGGCTTCAGCAATCGTTGAATCGAGCGCACTCGATTGACCGAAGGTGGAGATAGGAGGTCACACTCGACTACCAATTGGATGAAAGCACAAAGCTAACAAAGGAAATTTTATTTCAAAATCAACAACCTATTACAAATGACACACTTGTCTATTTATAGTCATGTTCAAAGTCCAAAGTTGTTCTGTTCAAAATTTCAAAATCGGGAAAAGGAAGATCAAATCTTAAATCGAGTTTCTCACCCTCAAAAAAATTGAAATCCAACTCAATTAGCGTGTTTTGAACAACTTCATTAAGATCATCATTTTCAGTTTCAAAAGTTGTTTGAAAATCGTTTATTTGGGTAAAAGATGGATTATCATTTGACTCGTCACATGTTGGGATTTGGTTTTGTTTCTCACGTTGTTTCATATATGTTTCGAATAACAAATCAATGTGATCATTGTAGATTTCCTCCATTTGTTCAACAAAATCCAATTTATTGTTACTAACTTGAGAATTTTCGATTTGGATTTGTTGAGAACAAAAAATTTCACTCATAAACTAGTAGATATTATTACCATTGCCAAAATTATTTGAAAAGTGGAACACATTTTATTTTGATTTTGAAATTCATTTTGGAGTTCAAAATTGAATTGGCATGGGTTATATTCGAAATCATTTACATTTTGAAGTGAATCCAAATCTTGATTACTTTGAAAATTTTGACTTGAGTTGTAACGACCCGTAAATTTTTAATAAATTTTATTTGTTTTATTTATTTAATTAATTGAATTTTGTGAAATTTTAAATATTAATATTTTGAAATAAAAAGTTAATATTTGAAATACGTCTATTAAAACATAGCAAATAGTAAATTTTCAAATTTTAATGTCGAAGTTTATTTTCTTGTGTAATTCTATTTCAATCTAAATCAGTTAAAAATCGATGGTGATAAAATGTTTTTCAAACCTGAATATTTTTTATAGAAAATTTGTAAATCATCTTCTTAGTGAGGCGTCATATTTCGTTTCTCCAAATTTGGACTTCTATTGCTCCGTTTATCTTATTTCTAACAAATTTGCAACATTTTTCGGTACTAATTTTCGACTTTTGATAGGATAATCATACCACTGATATCTTTATACCATTTTGATCGCCTCGTCGTGCTGATTTCAACGGTATATTCAGTTCTGTTTTCCGAACCCCGGTACGCCGTGGAATCGGTAAACGGTTAGCCGTTGCTGTTCGTTATTTGAGAATATTAGGTTCTATTTGATTTTTCATATATCTCCGTGTTAATCAAACAGTCACCAATAATTATTATTTCAGCTCTTGACCTTCTATATTCCACCGTTTCAAAAAAAATTTCTGTTGAATATTTATCTCTATAACTTCTTTTCTTCCCATCTTTTACCTAAACTAAACAATATTATACCAATCCATTCCACATAAAGCCACCGCAACACATATTCTCATGTCCCCGCTCATCCAAGTCCTCGCGCGACCACCTCAACAGCGTAGCTTCTCTCTCTCGACCAACTTCCAACTCAAGCCGAGCCACCACGCCGAACAACCAACCAAAGCAGCCGAGCTCCTCCATGTAATCCTGTTCCCAGCCGATAGCCACTTTTGAAGAACCCAGATCCTCACCACTTCGCAACCCCATCATCTCCGCTTTCAATCAAGCCTGGCCATAACTCACCATACTTGCGGTATCTCTTGGTTTCTTCTCCTCTGCCGCCTCTTTATTTATATAAGAGGTATATATATATATATCATACTAGTTATAGTATTATAGCATAGAAAAATGTTATATATATATGCAAGTTTAAGTTTGGTTATTATTAGTTTATATAAGATATTGATTTAAAACTGTTATATTTGTATAGATCTAATACATATATGTGGTTATATGCAAGTTATACAACGTTAGTTTGTATAAAATTTATACAATATATATGTTAGTTTTATGACATATTTGTTATACTATATGTTAGTTTATTTACTGTTGCATATAAGTATATACAAGTTCGAGTTTTAAGTTTTATATGGATTTCAGAGAGAAATTTATATATATATTTATAATATTCATATTTATGTTCTATTCAGAGTTGCAATGTTCAAATATATATATCATAATAAATCAAGTTATGTTGAGTTTTATAATGAAAGACTGATTTTAAAATATTGGTATATGTATACTAGTTTATATATATTGTTAAAGTATGTTGCGGTGACCGTATAAACCTGTTATATAATAAGATTTGGTCATAATAGTTATGATTTGCAGATTTTATAAAGTATATATATGAGTCTATATGATGTTGTTACAGTTAGTATATATAAGTTGGATTTGTTAAAAAGCCTGTATAAAAGTGCTTCTATATAATTTATATTATAAAGCAAATTACATGTGTTGTCAGTTGTAATATATATATTTCATCTATTAGTATATATATATGTACCAAAGTCATGTTTATAAAAAAGTAAGTTACAGTATGTTAACTGTAAATATACATGTCTGGTCAGTCTATATTCTAGTTAAATATGTATAGGTGTAACGACCCGTATATTTTTAACTGTTTTAATAACGTATTTAACTGAATTGTGTGAAATTTTAAACAATAAAATTTTGAAATAAAAATTTAATATTTGGAATACGTCTAATTAGACATAGCAATTGGTAAATTTTCATCAGATAATTTGGAAGTTTATTTTCTAGTGTAATTTTATTCCAATTTATATCAGTTAAAATTGATGATAATAAAATGTTTTCCAAATCTGAATATTTTTCTATAGAAAATTTGTAAATCATCTTCTGAGTGAGACGTCATATTTCATTTCGTCAAATTTGGACTGCTATTGCTCCGTTTATCCTACTTTTGACATTTTAGCAGCATTTCGGTACCGATACCGACTTTTGATTGGATGATCGTACCACTGAGATCTGTATACCGTTTTGATTGTCTCATCGTGCCGATCTCTGCGGTATATTCATTTCTATGTTTTGGAATCCGCTACGCAGCGAAATCCATGTAAATGGTGACCGTACCGGTAACCAGTTTGTGTCTTTTGGTTTCTTTCACCATTTCACATTCCACCATCTGACTAAAAGCCATTTTCTTTTAGAATGCCCAGAAATCAACGTTCTCACTGAAATACATCTATACCATTGCATTCGGTTTCTTTATTTCAAAAGAAAACAAAGGGGCTCACATACATATTTTTCCCGAACTGTTCATTTCCTTTTCATTTGCAATCCTCTCCTTCTTTTCAAAAACTTGCCCCCTCCCTTCGCCTCAGCCAAAGCTATCACCTCCAAAACCCACATCTGACCGAGTCAACCGGCAAGCCTACCCCTCCGACCTCTCCCATCACGTGAAGCCCCACCACACCATCTCGCCGTGCCCTGCTCCTTCACATCCAAGAACCACACCAACCATTAAAACCCCATCACCCTCTCACGTACGCATCCATCTCCACTGCCGAGCATGCGACCAACCTCCAATCTCCGCCGTCCATCCTCCCATCGGTTATAGATCATCACCAGCAGTCATCGCCTCGTGTGTAGTAACCCGCCTAGGCGATGGTCCACCTATGCCACTTCACTCACCTCTTTGTCCTGTAATCTTTTTTTTCTCTTCCTTTCTCCTCAGTTTTGATTCTTATTTTTTGCTTTCTAGTAGTTTAAGTATATGATAGTTGTTTATGTTTATATATGTAGTTGTGAAAGTTAAATAATATGCTATTGTATATGAAATTATATCTATTTGAATATATAAATCTATATTTGTATTATATCTTCTGTTGAAAATTTTATTTGATTTGTGTATATATGGTTTATATATATTTGTATACATTTTCTCTTCATAAGATTTATACATGTATGATGTTGAGGTTTATGGCAGAAGTTTACAATGGTTTATAATTTTAATATGCTGTTACAGTTTGCTTGTATACATTTTTTTGTATATATATATATAAAAACTTTAGTTCATATACAAGTTATAGGTTATATATTTATTGGTATCAAAACAGATTTTTGGTAATAATAGTATAGGTTGTACTGTGTATATATTTACTTATATATAATCTATATTATGTTATATTTACATTTTATATTAGTATTTGAAAGGTATTATATACCATATATATATAAATTTATATAAGTTACATGTTTTCAGTTTGTATAACTGTTATATTATATGTTGGGGTATGTATGTGCTGTAGTTTATTAGGAGTGGACGTGCGTATATATAAATATATATTGTTATATATACTTTGTCTGCATAATGTTGTAGATAAGTTATGTATGTTTGTATACTAGTTATGTACTAGTCTATTTATATTTGAGTCTAGTTTAGTATAGGTTTATTTGTTATTATGTGTTTTGATTTTTAAAGTATATATATAAAGATTTTAGATTTTTAACATGTGTTAATATATATACGTATATAAATACTTTTACAGTATTTTCAAACCATGCAATATTCTTAGCTGTATGTAATGATAATAGATATGGTTGTTGATTTTGAAATGTATACAGATCTTAATGTAAGTAGGTAATGTTGCTTATATTCATCTGGTTGAGTTATAACAAGGCAAATCCTATTGTTTTACATATAGATTTTAGAATACAACTTGTATGTAAGATTCTATATATGTATGTTTGAGCTATACATATGTGTTTAAAATGTTTATTTATGTTTATTGCTGATGTTTAAAATGTATATGGAGAAGTTTAAAATATATTATTTTATAAATACTAACTTTGAATGTAAATACAATGATTTTATTTGGATAATTGGTTTTAAAATACATATATAAAAATATATAGATTTTGAATATGTATTTTTGATTGATTTTTGGTTCTAAGAAGAGAAATAATAACATATTATATATTTCGTTTCAATTCATAAAAAGCTAATTCTAATTGTTCCATTGATTCCTTATTATCAGCTTTGGTCGTCGAATTCGTGCCAATTTAGATTTGTGTAACGACCCGTATTTTTAAACATTTAAAAATATTAAATTAAATAATATTTTTGAATAAAATTGTTAGGAATTTTTTTTGTAAGATTTTACTGATACAAATTAAATTACAATACAAGTTATGAGCTTAAGTAAAAATTCTATTAATGAAACATGTTTGCAATAATGTAAGGATGATAACAAATGCTAGTTTGTATTTTAATAGCGTTGGTTTGAGTGAAATTAACAATTGTTTGAATGTAAATTTCCAATTGATTGGAATAATAAATGGTAATAAAGAATAATAAATGTTTCTTTATTAAATAAGAAATCATATGTTTATTTATTTGAAATGTTTGGTAGCTGAAAGATTAATTGCAGAGACGAGAAACTATTATTTGGTAAGAAATGTATAATTTTTGTTTGTATCCAATAGTGTGTAATTATGTTTAAATTACTATTAGATAGGAAATAATTGTTCTATTTCTCATTACATTTATTTTTTTCATTTTAAATTCACCTTTGTAAACAATTGAAATTAATGTAATTGAATAATTTCAATTAATGGTAGAGAGGACACCAAATTGTAAATTAATAGGTGTAATTAAATGTAGCTTATGTTTTATGAAAATATAAGGAAAGTTAATTTAATGAAAAGAACATTTATATCAAATGAAATGAATGTTTCATTTGTGGATGTAGGTTTAATTTCATTAAAATAAAGAATAGAATGATTGATTTAAAGGAAGAAATATATGTATATTTGAACTATCTTTTAGCACACAGATGGATTACAAGAGTAGGAAAATAATCTATTTAAGAAAGTTAATTTATAACTCTTATGTGTAAACAACGGTTATATAAATGTATTTAAGTTACTATAAAAAGACTTCAGTTGTTTTAATTATCTTATGTGTAAACAACAATTCTACAAATGTATTTAAGTTACTGTAAAAAGAATTCAGTTGTTTTTATTATCTATCCATTAATTATTTTCCGTTTTAAATTTTAATGTTGAAATTTATTGCCGTGGATTTAATTTGAAACCTTTTAAAAAAAGGGAAAGTGAATTTAATTGAAATTAATGACGTTTAATGAATGAAATGTACAGGATCCGCTTTAAAGTGTAATTTTGAAACTAATTAAAATTATGTCGATTTGGAATCTTTCAATATTAAAGAGGCAAAAAAAACCATTAATTGTAATTAATGGATTTAACCAAAGAAATGTACGTTATTGTTAAAATAAAATGTATGTTTTAATGAAAACAAAATAAACGTTGTTGTTTTTAAAGTAAGTGTAATTTTATAAAAAGAAAAAAAATTGAATTTTGATGCAATATTTTACGGTCGTTGAATAGTAATCTTTGGTAGTATAGAAGTGATTTTAATGCTAATCGTAAAATTTAGAATAAATTAAATATTTTATGTTCATGATTGTGCGCTGAGAAAAACGCCGATTTTGAATTGGAATTTGGAATCATGGTTCTCCTTTTATTTTATGTAGCGGTGGTCATCGTTACTTTAACTGGTGTGTTCAAATTTTATTTACTGTATGTTAATAAACCTTTTAGATAGGTGTAAAGTTGAGTTGATTTGGAGTTAAAGAAATTAATTGAATTGAAAAATATTTCCATATTGAATTAATGTGATATTAAATTCCTTTTGAAGTATGAAAGGTGATGTTCATCATGAATTCATATCCATGCACGTTTCATATTCTATTGCCTTTTCTAACTACTATCTCATTCATATTTTTCTGCCTTGTTTACTCTCACATTTCAGCTATTCATATTAAAAAAAAACCTCTCTCTTTATGTCATAAAACTTTCATTTATTCTCTATATATTCATTTTCCATTCTTATTGTTAGCTATACATTCTCTTACCCACTTTTATTCGACCTAATTCTTATATACCTCTTGTATTTGCATCTAAGCATTTATTTTTACACGTTACAACTTTTAGTATTCACTCTTTTTCATAACTTCTGCCTGCACTAATTCGTCCATTAACAATTCAGATTTAATGCACATGCATCATTCATGCTAGCCTGTTCATGTTTATATTTATTAAACACATAACCACGTCGTTTCTTTGAAAAGCTTACTTTATTTTTGTATTCTTTTATCACCTTCACACTTTCCAACCTGTTGACTTTTCAATATCCCACTAGAGAACAAAACCAAAGTACGTACAGATTGTTTCTCATTCCTCTATCTGAAGCTTTCTGCTCACACTTCCTCCATCCTCAAAACTACATAAACTCCAAAATTTCTAAATCCACAAATTCCCCTTGGTTCATCTCTCTAAAAAAAAGAAGAAGAAAACTTAATCAGTTCGATGTGCATTGTCGTGCTTTGCGTTTCTATTAGATTGTTGCTATGGATAAGATTGGTTAGCTTGTCGTGTTTGGATTTCAACTAGGATCTACATATTTGTGTTGTCAAAAACTCTCTAACCTCGAAAGGTGAGCAATCACTCACGATTAACATTTTTATTGTTAGGTAAATAAACATGGAAATGTTATAAGAAATGTTTGCTTTAGATATGAATATGTGATATATGTTGTTATGTTCCCTTGAATTTGCGTTATGATATTCACATGCACATGTTGTTTTATATGTCACAAGTAGTATGTTATGTTGATTTGATTAATTATCACATATGTATGTGAAATACATCACATATGATATGTAAAAAAAAGTGTTATGTTAGAAAAATATATTTTTATATGCCATGTTGAAATACATCCCATATGATATGTAAAAAAATGTGTTATGTTTGTGAAAAATGATATGCCATGTTAATTTATTGTAAATCACCTTGCAAGTTCCTTGTATATATGTCATGTTATATATTTATATGTTATGTTAGAATTTGAAATATTCACTTATGTTGTTTACGATATGTGACACATGTGATATGTTAGTTATGCATGTGTATATATTAAATTGTTAATTATGCACGCATGTTGGTAATTGACATGTTATGTTATTTATGTTGTTATTGTTCTCACACTCCAAGTTCCCTGATAGTTAGCAAAATCACTTTGGATTGAAATGATACATACCCGATATAAAACCACTTTGGGTTTAAATAAATTGATTTAGAAATAAAATTGGAATATTGTAGGTTTAAATTTATGTTTGAACTTGAAATTATGAAATTGAAATTTAATTGATTTAATGAAAGTTTTAATTGGATTTTTTAGATTTAAACTTGTTGTTTGATTATAACTTAATAGCTTTAAGTGAAAAATTGAAATCTGAAGTTGGATTTAATAATGAATCGATTGGAAACGATTATAAAGTCGGTATTTGAACTAAACTGATTTATAGTGTGAAAGATGATGTTTATTTAAACCTAAGCATTTCACTTATTGATTTATCTGTACATTTCACTTGAGTTGACTTACTTAAATAAGAATGTTAGTCCTGACTCGAGTGTTCTTGTTTTACTTTACTCTCGGGTCAGACCGAGTATTTCAGTTTAGCGAAGACACTTATTTTTTGGAGGACGAAGACGAAGATTCAGTATATTATTGATATTTATTATTTCACTACATTCTGTGTTCTGCTACATTATTTGTTTATTTCTGATGTATGTATAACTCTTATTTGAATTGTAAAAGTGTAATCAAATGTTATTTGTAAAACAGCTTCATGAACTGTTTATTTGATTATTATATTTTGTTATTCCGCTGCGAGATTCTGTGTTATGTTTTCTTTTTTTCTTTTTTTCTTATTTACCCCATTAACAATCCTCCCTTTTGAATGGTTTGAGTCTGATGTAACGACCCGAAATTTTGAACGAATTAAATTGAGAATATTTAATTTATTTTAAATATTTGAACGACGATTTAATTTGAATCCTCGATATAAATTTGAATTTGACGATTTAATTATAAAATTTAATCTATTTAATGCTGAGTAAAAATTTTGAATCTTCAGTTTAAAGCTAGAGAAAAATATTTGGAAAGCTTATAAAACTCGTGTTGATAATTCTGAAGATAACAGAAACTTCATAATTTAATTTCAGACTGTTTTGGTCAGTTCTGGAATTTATATCGTTCGAACCGATATTTAAAAATAGCCGTCCGAGGCACAGTCTCGGAATTCGACGAAACCAGTTCCATTGGGTCCGGAATATTGTATTATTGCCGGGTTTCAAATTTCGTATTCTTCAGAGTTGTTTTGTGACCGTACGATTAGAAAATGCATTGAATTTTTATCGAAATTCAATTTGAATTTTTAAAATTTTTAAACTGGTCAACGTCAGCACGTTTCGTTCCTAAACTTACGCCTACAATCATGCAGAGAACAAGGAAGAAAATCGAGCAACCCATCCCTCTTCGATTTTTAATAACAGTTCGTCCCTTCTCTTTTGCTCTGCTCAAAATCGAAATGAAAATGGCCGCCTCTTTTCGTTTAAAAGAAAACAAGTAACGAAAATAGTTTCGTTCGAATCCTCTTCAGCAAATTAAAAATCAAAACGAATATAAACTGGCCGAAGCCCTTCTCCTCCTTTAAAATTTCGTTATTCCACATTCGTTCGAGTCAAAATCGCGGTACATCTAATTCGAAAAACGAAAAAAAAATCGCGAGCATGTGAGCAATGAAATCGAGCAGGGAGGGTCGCGATTCGGGGACGTTGGCGACCAGGCATTTTAAATCAAAATCGCGATTTCGATTACGGGGAAGTCATCGCGATTTGGAACTGGGGGAGTCGCGTGGGTCTCGTTCGCAGCTAGGGCAGAATCTGGGCGCGTGGAATCGAGCGTACTTCGTCGAGCATGTTGCGATCTGGGTTTCGAATCAGCTTGGGTTCGTCGCACTGTCAAGTACTCGGCCGAGATTGGGTTGTTCGAAGGGGAAGTCGTTTGACGTTAGGGTGGCGATGTGCTGTGGGGTGTTGAGCTCGAAGTCGGCGACAGTCACAATGAAAACAAGGCCAGAACGATGGTCGATGACATTTCGGTGGGTTTGCGAATCATGTGGATGCAGGGAGGCTCTCGAACATTTCTGTTGATGGCCGGAGCAGAAAAGGGGGTGTGTGTTGAAGGCTATAAGGTATAAAATCCTTATCTTTAATTTAATTTAAAATAAAGATATAAAGTTTAAAACAGAAACTTGTCTGGTTTGAAAAAAAAAAAAAAAAATTTAAAAATGAAGAGTAATTCCAGTAAAGAATTTCTTTATGTATAGGTAAAGCAGATGTATATATATACTGATTTTTATCAGTTTGTAAAAAAAAAAAAAAAAATATTTTTAAACAGTAGGAAAAAGAAATTATTACTGTTGTTATAGATAGTAAAGTTTTATAAGCAGTTTGGAAATGGAGGGTAAAAAAAAAAAAAATATACATATTTTATTTTTCTTGATCTTAAAATTTATTGGTTAAATTTAAATAGCTAGCTAAATTAGTTAATTGATTTGTTCGATTCTAAGGAAACAAATATTAATAAAACCATAATTTTGTACAAGGTTAAAACTACAAAGGAAACAGACCGAAAATGGAAAATGGATTGCAAATTAAAAGCTAAGGTGAGATCTTCTCACTCAGATTTAATTTTGAATTGCAGTTATTGATTGTTGTTTGGATGTGCTATTAGATATGATAGGATATATCTATATATATAGCAATATATACATATTGGCATATGTATATATTGGATTGATGATTTCCCGCCTCGTATAGCGGATGAGACCCTATTGCGCCGTTAGTAAGCGGATTTATAAAAACCCATATACCGCGATAATTCCGTACTGGAGCGGAATTGGTATTGTGCTGACGTCTTTGGATGCAGGGAAACAGGTTGGGGGGATCCAACTGGATTCCTCAACTGTATTTATTTATTTACAGATGTTGATATATATTCTGTCATCATATGATGATATATGATGTTTGATGTTGTGATGGACTAATTGATGCGTTGCATCATCGGGTTCAATTTTAAAGTTTAAAAATAAACGATTTTTACTTTAAAGGGGATTTTGAAGTGATTTTTGGAAAGTATACGATTTATTAAAATTTGGAATTTATTTATCTTAAATAAATAAATGTTATAAATTTAAAGTTATGAAAAATTTTAAATTGTGAAATATACCTGAAAGGTGATTTTGAAATAAATAGTCAAGTGATAAATAAAACAGTTTAAGTTGGATTTCTTTTGAATTACTAAAAATGATGTATATAAAAGATGTACAGAATTGATATTTATCAATTTAAAGTGTTGGAATTTTAAAACGAGTGTTTATAAGTGTTAGAGATTTATAGAATTATAAATTGTAAAGATATGAGATTTATAGAATTATAAATTGTGAAAATATGAATTTTATAGATTTATAAAGTATGAAGTTATAAAATGGATGAAACGGTAGCATAAAAGATTTATAAGAGATTAATTTATAAATTGGATTTTTGCCTTTAAATGGAATATTGATCGAATTTGTAAATAAAAGGAGATTTATTAAATCGAAGTTGTTATAAAATAGAAATAGAATTTATAAACGTTGTTTTATAAATTCGAAATCAATGGGATTTGAGAAATTTAATATAGAAGATTTTTAAAGAAGATATATTCGCGATTTTGGATAGCGAATTTTTATTGAGATAAAAATGTGTAGAAATGATTGAAATTGGGTTAAGTGAATTATATTCACGATTTTGGACAGTGAATATATTGTTAAGTAAAATGGATAGTTTTGGAAAAGTGGCATTGAAAATGAAGTTAAACATTTTAGAGATGTTTTTAAAATGTATTGTGAATCGAAAACATAGATTTCAACATTTTTATTGTTGAAATAGGCGTTTTCGAAAATATAAGGAAATGATGGACTATAACACTGTTGTTATAGTAAATGATTTTCGGAAGAAAATGTTTTGATGTAGTATTGGGATTTATATATCTATCTTAATTCCGAATCCCTATACTAGTGATTTTGAGTCGTCGTAACGATGTTTTACGTAACATTCGTTTTGACTCAAATAAATGTTGTTATAGTAAATGTTTTCCTTAAAGAATGAATATATACTTAATATTGATTTAAGTATATTGAATATTTTCCAAGTGTTGAAAATAAATGATTTGTGAAATACTTATTATTAAATAAGTATGGAATGTTTTCCAATATGAAATGAACGTTTTTGAGATTTATCTTCTTAAAGATAAATCGAAATCGAATATTGAAAACGATTTGAAAATCGTATATCAATAGACATTTTTGAAACATAAATTCACTATGGAATTAAAAAAAAGAAAAAGAAAAGGGAAACTGTTTAGAAAAATAAACGTTGTTTTATTTTTGAAGTGTGGAAATTTTATATCTAGTAAAAGATATTTTTGGAAGATGAAATAATTGGGAAAATTATTTGGAATCTGATGATGTTGCGCATCTTTATTGATAGTTAAATAACCGACTATCAATAATTACCTTGAGTAGGTATTTGTTGTGAATTGGATGAATTTGAATGCCACACTTGTTTTTAAATAATCGCTCACTATTCGGGTTAGCCGGGAAAGGACCATGGGGTCGTATAACCCATTCCGAATATGTGATACGTCGTTATGAATTGCATTCGAAGACCGGTGTTGAAGACCGGATATTTTTGAAAACGGAAGGATTACCGTCGAGTTACTCTACATCGGCTGATCTCCGGTTTAGAGGTTTTATCACCCTTAGTGACGGGAAATCCTGACGTGATTGAAAATTATCCGGAAATGCAAGGGCTTCGTGAGAAGTGCCTTCGGTTCTGTTCGATCCCGGAACAGACTTGTATGGATTGTGTGTCTGACGTTACAATTTGAGATATAAAGCTGATTTCTTTCAAATACATATCTGTTGGTGGCGGAGAATTTATTCTCTTAGCTTAACACCCTTCTCTGAGACGTACGAGCTCAGAGGTTATGTAGTTGAAATTTATCAGCGATATATCCCAACTTGGTAATGTGGCATACTGAGTGTTGCTGTGAAATGATCAGTGTTTGATCATTTGTGATATGATCATTTGTTTGATCTTATATCTTTGTGATCATAGGTTGATCATTTTGTTTGACCCGAAGCAGGGCTTTTTGTAGAAAGCGTAGCTTTGTGGACGAGACTTCGTCGAGCCTCACACCCCGGAAATGGTCGAAACAGGAAGAATGCGGCAAGGTTCTAGGGAGTAGCGCCCCTTAGTGTATGTCATTCCTTCTGGATAAAGGTGGTATCATGGTATGGAGCCCAGATACTTAACCTCTGTGGTTACTGCATTATTATTATCTATGTGGTTTGTTGCGAATCGGGGATCCTCGGGAAGATCGGTGACGATCGGGGGATGGCATACGCGTGTCAGTAGTTACCTATTTTTGCATAGGTAACCCGGCCTTGTGTTGGCAGAGATCCGGTTAGGTTCTCGGGTCGTCTATTCCAGGGACGTACCCATCGTGGATAGGAAGTTCCTTAGCCTGACCATTTGTTGGAAATCCAAAGAAACAATACGTGACTTGTACGGTTTTAGTTGTAGAACCTGCCATTTAATATGGTAGCTATAGCAAGCATACTATAATGGTACCTATGTTGGCTAAGATTTATATTATACTTTCGAAATGATTTCTACACTACGCACTAATAATAATATCAAAAAGAATTTGATTTTTACGTAGTAAGCATCTTTGATTATCATAAGAAGAAATCTCCTCCAAGTCTGCGTTTGCATTGTGTGTGTGGTGGGAGGTCTTATGGTAGTTTCATTTTCCAAAAAGCATTGCGAATTTGACATTAAAGTTTTCCTGTTGTTTATTTTAAAGATAAACTGTTTTACGATCTCACACCAGTCACCATGACTGACTCGGAGTTTATTGTTTCCCTTCTAAACTCTGGGTGCCCACCAATTTCCACACGGGCAGTCTAGAGTTAGATTATTAGGTTATCTGGATATTCTGGAGCTTTGGAGATAAGCTGGATGGCGAGACGTAGTATTTGTATCTGATAGTATTTATTCCGCTGTGTATTCTGTATGAGGACAAGTTATATAACTGTCCATTGTTGTACTGAGTTGTATATTGACTCTGATGATTGATGTATATATAAACTGATATAGCTCTTTGTTTTAAAAGACTAGTGTTTAATTATTATATATTGTTCCGCTGCGATATGTGAGATTCTGATATTGTCTCTGTTTTCCGTGTTGTTGTTCTTTTTCTTTCTCTTCTTCCTTCTACTCTTTTCTTCTTCTTCTGCCTTTTTCTTCTTTCTTAAACCCTCACTATTGGAGTTTCCGGCACTCGATTGCTCGACAGTCGATAAAGTGAGTATCGATGTTGAATTTTCGAAAGTCGAAAATTTCAGGATGTGACAAAGTGGTATCAGAGCATATGGTTAAGCGACAACCCTGCTCTGTTGGGTGTTACTCATTAGAGATAGAGTCAGTAGTACTCTAGAATGAGTTGAGTGTAATAATAGATATGAGCGCGTATTTGTTAGTGAATATATAAAATTGTTTTATATTGTGATGATTGATTTATTGAGTGGTATATGGATTCTGGTCTATACGAGTAATTAACGATCATTGATAGGGATCTCTAAACACTCGAATAGAACAATTCGGCACAGTATTGTTTTAAATAGGGTAAATGAAATAATTTTACCCAAAGCTATTTTTGTATAAAAAAGAAACGATTTTCTATGAATTATCATAATATATGGATGTTTGGTTGTTAGGAAAGTGATGATATTGAAATGTTATCATTACTACTGAAATTGAATAAGAAATTGAAATCGTGACTCCAAAGTTAAGAAATAAATTCACATACAAATGAAATTTGAGAATATAAATTATAAATGTGAATTGTAATTTAAAATAGAATTCCAGAGAAGTATTTGGAAATGTTTTGAAAATGATTTGAAAATTTTGGAGATTTGGAAAGTTTAATTCCTTTTTGATTTGAAAATGAATTTCAAAGGTTTGAAAAGTATTTTAGAGAGATGAAAGCTCTAAACTCTTTTCGGTCGTTGGAAAATAACTTCGATGATGACCGCGGCATCATTGGTGTTCATTTTCGGGTTTCCAAAAGAGGAATTGCTGCCAAATTGTTTTAAATGGAAGCGTTTGGAAAATTTGGATTTTTGTTTTGGAAATTAAAAGGGTAATTTGAATTGTTTTCAAAAAAAAAAAAAGGTTTTGAAAAGGTTGAAAAGACTCTGGAATTGAGTATTGAATTATGAAAATAAAAATTGTGAATGAATGAATCAATTTGAAATTGTAAGTACAGGTAAATCAATTAAATGAAACTGAAATTGGAAGTTGAATTAGATAAATTGAGACTTGAATTGTGAACTAAATAAAAGCATAGTTCGAAATTGCAAATAAATTCAAGTAAGAAGAAATAAATTTCAAATGAATAGAATTCACAATTGTAAGTGAATAAAAATTGAAACTGAATGTTGAAAGCAAATTTGAATAAAGTGATGATGGATTAGTAATTGAAACTAATCTAAAATAAGCAGTTGTAAATAAAAGTGAATCGGTGAAATTCAATATTCAGAATAGAAGTCAAAATTGAATTCAAATAGAATTGAAATTGTAAACTGAATCAAAATTAGATTGGAATTGTGAATTGAATTCAAATGAGATTGAAATGTAAAATGGAATGGATATAAATATGTAACTAGATATTATGGCTAGTAGGATATACAGGTGTAAAGGAATTGGGATTGAATTGCAAATGTGAATTTGAATTGCTCGAAAAAGGTATGTATTTGAATTTCAAATATGAGTTTTTGATGATTTCTCTCTAGCCGCTTGGCTTTTTCTTTTTCTTTTTGAAATCTGAGAGTCCGTAGGGACGTTTTGTAGTCGTGCCGTATTAGCCGCGCAAAGGAGACGCTGGCGAAATTTTTCAGGAATTTAGGGCGTTAGAAAATTTTTGAGAAAATTTTGAAAGTTTAAATTTGAATTTTGAATTCGAATTTGAATTTAGAAGTTAAACAATGTTGTTTGAAACTTAAAATTGAAGTTGGGAATTTAGTTGAGGTGATAACGAATCTTTAGCAAAAAGATTTGTTTTGATAAATGGATAAAACTATTTAGATTGTGAAAAATAGTAGACGAGTTAAGGACCTTTCTTTCTAACTTGTAATTTCGAGGACGAAATTCTTTTAAGGGGGGAAGTCTGTAACGACCCGGAATTTTGAACGAATTAAATTGAGAATATTTAATTTATTTTAAATATTTGAACGACGATTTAATTTGAATCCTCGATATAAATTTGAATTTGACGATTTAATTATAAAATTTAATCTATTTAATGCTGAGTAAAAATTTTGAATCTTCAGTTTAAAGCTAGAGAAAAATATTTGGAAAGCTTATAAAACTCGTGTTGATAATTCTGAAGATAACAGAAACTTCATAATTTAATTTCAGACTGTTTTGGTCAGTTCTGGAATTTATATCGTTCGAACCGATATTTAAAAATAGCCGTCCGAGGCACAGTCTCGGAATTCGACGAAACCAGTTCCATTGGGTCCGGAATATTGTATTATTGCCGGGTTTCAAATTTCGTATTCTTCAGAGTTGTTTTGTGACCGTACGATTAGAAAATGCATTGAATTTTTATCGAAATTCAATTTGAATTTTTAAAATTTTTAAACTGGTCAACGTCAGCACGTTTCGTTCCTAAACTTACGCCTACAATCATGCAGAGAACAAGGAAGAAAATCGAGCAACCCATCCCTCTTCGATTTTTAATAACAGTTCGTCCCTTCTCTTTTGCTCTGCTCAAAATCGAAATGAAAATGGCCGCCTCTTTTCGTTTAAAAGAAAACAAGTAACGAAAATAGTTTCGTTCGAATCCTCTTCAGCAAATTAAAAATCAAAACGAATATAAACTGGCCGAAGCCCTTCTCCTCCTTCAAAATTTCGTTATTCCACATTCGTTCGAGTCAAAATCGCGGTACATCTAATTCGAAAAACGAAAAAAAAATCGCGAGCATGTGAGCAATGAAATCGAGCAGGGAGGGTCGCGATTCGGGGACGTTGGCGACCAGGCATTTTAAATCAAAATCGCGATTTCGATTACGGGGAAGTCATCGCGATTTGGAACTGGGGGAGTCACGTGGGTCTCGTTCGCAGCTAGGGCAGAATCTGGGCGCGTGGAATCGAGCGTACTTCGTCGAGCATGTTGCGATCTGGGTTTCGAATCAGCTTGGGTTCGTCGCACTGTCAAGTACTCGGCCGAGATTGGGTTGTTCGAAGGGGAAGTCGTTTGACGTTAGGGTGGCGATGTGCCGTGGGGTGTTGAGCTCGAAGTCGGCGACAGTCACAATGAAAACAAGGCCAGAACGATGGTCGATGACATTTCGGTGGGTTTGCGAATCATGTGGATGCAGGGAGGCTCTCGAACATTTCTGTTGATGGCCGGAGCAGAAAAGTGGGTGTGTGTTGAAGGCTATAAGGTATAAAATCCTTATCTTTAATTTAATTTAAAATAAAGATATAAAGTTTAAAACAGAAACTTGTCTGGTTTGAAAAAAAAAAAAAATTTAAAAATGAAGAGTAATTCCAGTAAAGAATTTCTTTATGTATAGGTAAAGCAGATGTATATATATACTGATTTTTATCAGTTTGTAAAAAAAAAAAAAAAAAATATTTTTAAACAGTAGGAAAAAGAAATTATTACTGTTGTTATAGATAGTAAAGTTTTATAAGCAGTTTGGAAATGGAGGGTAAAAAAAAAAAAAAATATACATATTTTATTTTTCTTGATCTTAAAATTTATTGGTTAAATTTAAATAGCTAGCTAAATTAGTTAATTGATTTGTTCGATTCTAAGGAAACAAATATTAATAAAACCATAATTTTGTACAAGGTCAAAACTACAAAGGAAACAGACCGAAAATGGAAAATGGATTGCAAATTAAAAGCTAAGGTGAGATCTTCTCACTCAGATTTAATTTTGAATTGCAGTTATTGATTGTTGTTTGGATGTGCTATTAGATATGATAGGATATATCTATATATATAGCAATATATACATATTGGCATATGTATATATTGGATTGATGATTTCCCGCCTCGTATAGCGGATGAGACCCTATTGCGCCGTTAGTAAGCGGATTTATAAAAACCCATATACCGCGATAATTCCGTACTGGAGCGGAATTGGTATTGTGCTGACGTCTTTGGATGCAGGGAAACAGGTTGGGGGGATCCAACTGGATTCCTCAACTGTATTTATTTATTTACAGATGTTGATATATATTCTGTCATCATATGATGATATATGATGTTTGATGTTGTGATGGACTAATTGATGCGTTGCATCATCGGGTTCAATTTTAAAGTTTAAAAATAAACGATTTTTACTTTAAAGGGGATTTTGAAGTGATTTTTGGAAAGTATACGATTTATTAAAATTTGGAATTTATTTATCTTAAATAAATAAATGTTATAAATTTAAAGTTATGAAAAATTTTAAATTGTGAAATATACCTGAAAGGTGATTTTGAAATAAATAGTCAAGTGATAAATAAAACAGTTTAAGTTGGATTTCTTTTGAATTACTAAAAATGATGTATATAAAAGATGTACAGAATTGATATTTATCAATTTAAAGTGTTGGAATTTTAAAACGAGTGTTTATAAGTGTTAGAGATTTATAGAATTATAAATTGTAAAGATATGAGATTTATAGAATTATAAATTGTGAAAATATGAATTTTATAGATTTATAAAGTATGAAGTTATAAAATGGATGAAACGGTAGCATAAAAGATTTATAAGAGATTAATTTATAAATTGGATTTTTGCCTTTAAATGGAATATTGATCGAATTTGTAAATAAAAGGAGATTTATTAAATCGAAGTTGTTATAAAATAGAAATAGAATTTATAAACGTTGTTTTATAAATTCGAAATCAATGGGATTTGAGAAATTTAATATAGAAGATTTTTAAAGAAGATATATTCGCGATTTTAGATAGCGAATTTTTATTGAGATAAAAATGTGTAGAAATGATTGAAATTGGGTTAAGTGAATTATATTCACGATTTTGGATAGTGAATATATTGTTAAGTAAAATGGATAGTTTTGGAAAAGTGGCATTGAAAATGAAGTTAAACATTTTAGAGATGTTTTTAAAATGTATTGTGAATCGAAAACATAGATTTCAACATTTTTATTGTTGAAATAGGCGTTTTCGAAAATATAAGGAAATGATGGACTATAACACTGTTGTTATAGTAAATGATTTTCGGAAGAAAATGTTTTGATGTAGTATTGGGATTTATATATCTATCTTAATTCCGAATCCCTATACTAGTGATTTTGAGTCGTCGTAACGATGTTTTACGTAACATTCGTTTTGACTCAAATAAATGTTGTTATAGTAAATGTTTTCCTTAAAGAATGAATATATACTTAATATTGATTTAAGTATATTGAATATTTTCCAAGTGTTGAAAATAAATGATTTGTGAAATACTTATTATTAAATAAGTATGGAATGTTTTCCAATATGAAATGAACGTTTTTGAGATTTATCTTCTTAAAGATAAATCGAAATCGAATATTGAAAACGATTTGAAAATCGTATATCAATAGACATTTTTGAAACATAAATTCACTATGGAATTAAAAAAAAGAAAAAGAAAAGGGAAACTGTTTAGAAAAATAAACGTTGTTTTATTTTTGAAGTGTGGAAATTTTATATCTAGTAAAAGATATTTTTGGAAGATGAAATAATTGGGAAAATTATTTGGAATCTGATGATGTTGCGCATCTTTATTGATAGTTAAATAACCGACTATCAATAATTACCTTGAGTAGGTATTTGTTGTGAATTGGATGAATTTGAATGCCACACTTGTTTTTAAATAATCGCTCACTATTCGGGTTAGCCGGGAAAGGACCATGGGGTCGTATAACCCATTCCGAATATGTGATACGTCGTTATGAATTGCATTCGAAGACCGGTGTTGAAGACCGGATATTTTTGAAAACGGAAGGATTACCGTCGAGTTACTCTACATCGGCTGATCTCCGGTTTAGAGGTTTTATCACCCTTAGTGACGGGAAATCCTGACGTGATTGAAAATTATCCGGAAATGCAAGGGCTTCGTGAGAAGTGCCTTCGGTTCTGTTCGATCCCGGAACAGACTTGTATGGATTGTGTGTCTGACGTTACAATTTGAGATATAAAGCTGATTTCTTTCAAATACATATCTGTTGGTGGCGGAGAATTTATTCTCTTAGCTTAACACCCTTCTCTGAGACGTACGAGCTCAGAGGTTATGTAGTTGAAATTTATCAGCGATATATCCCAACTTGGTAATATGGCATACTGAGTGTTGTTGTGAAATGATCAGTGTTTGATCATTTGTGATATGATCATTTGTTTGATCTTATATCTTTGTGATCATAGGTTGATCATTTTGTTTGACCCGAAGCAGGGCTTTTTGTAGAAAGCGTAGCTTTGTGGACGAGACTTCGTCGAGCCTCACACCCCGGAAATGGTCGAAACAGGAAGAATGCGGCAAGGTTCTAGGGAGTAGCGCCCCTTAGTGTATGTCATTCCTTCTGGATAAAGGTGGTATCATGGTATGGAGCCCAAATACTTAACCTCTGTGGTTACTGCATTATTATTATCTATGTGGTTTGTTGCGAATAGGGGATCCTCGGGAAGATCGGTGACGATCGGGGGATGGCATACGCGTGTCAGTAGTTACCTATTTTTGCAGAGGTAACCCGGCCTTGTGTTGGCAGAGATCCGGTTAGGTTCTCGGGTCGTCTATTCCAGGGACGTACCCATCGTGGATAGGAAGTTCCTTAGCCTGACCATTTGTTGGAAATCCAAAGAAACAATACGTGACTTGTAAGGTTTTAGTTGTAGAACCTGCCATTTAATATGGTAGCTATAGCAAGCATACTATAATGGTACCTATGCTGGCTAAGATTTATATTATACTTTCGAAATGATTTCTACACTACGCACTAATAATAATATCAAAAAGAATTTGATTTTTACGTAGTAAGCATCTTTGATTATCATAAGAAGAAATCTCCTCCAAGTCTGCGTTTGCATTGTGTGTGTGGTGGGAGGTCTTATGGTAGTTTCATTTTCCAAAAAGCATTGCGAATTTGACATTAAAGTTTTCCTGTTGTTTATTTTAAAGATAAACTGTTTTACGATCTCACACCAGTCACCATGACTGACTCGGAGTTTATTGTTTCCCTTCTAAACTCTGGGTGCCCACCAATTTCCACACGGGCAGTCTAGAGTTAGATTATTAGGTTATCTGGATATTCTGGAGCTTTGGAGATAAGCTGGATGGCGAGACGTAGTATTTGTATCTGATAGTATTTATTCCGCTGTGTATTCTGTATGAGGACAAGTTATATAACTGTCCATTGTTGTACTGAGTTGTATATTGACTCTGATGATTGATGTATATATAAACTGATATAGCTCTTTGTTTTAAAAGACTAGTGTTTAATTATTATATATTGTTCCGCTGCGATATGTGAGATTCTGATATTGTCTCTGTTTTCCGTGTTGTTGTTCTTTTTCTTTCTCTTCTTCCTTCTACTCTTTTCTTCTTCTTCTGCCTTTTTCTTCTTTCTTAAACCCTCACTATTGGAGTTTCCGGCACTCGATTGCTCGACAGTCGATAAAGTGAGTATCGATGTTGAATTTTCGAAAGTCGAAAATTTCAGGATGTGACATCTGACATGTGTGGTTTGTTGTCGATTTGAAACGTCCATAAAGGTGGGTTGTTACAGTTGATATCAGAGCTTTGGTTTAGACATACCTTAGCCTATTGGGGTTAACTCATTAGAGATAGGGTAGTAATACCCTAGAATGAGTTGTCTGAATGTATATACGAGAGCGCGTATTTGTTAGTGTTATAAAAATGTTTTATATAAGTTTTGAAATGAAATTATTTTTCCTAATATTATATGATATATATAAAGGAATAAATTTTTATAACTGATATAGTTATTTGTAATGTGTTTGTTTTATGAAATGGTAATATCTAATTATTATCATTTATTGTTAATTTATTGTATTTAATCAAATTATAAATATTGGCAATTATTGTTGATTGAAATAATGGACTAAACACTAGTTTAATAATGGTGTATTAAAGAGAATAAAATGAATAATTAGGATATTTGTTTATGAAATTGAAATGTTGTTGTGAATTTTGTTGTTTGTTGACCGGTAGTTTCAACTATTGAAATAAAATGGAATATCAGGATATTTTGGATAATCGAAACCTTCTAAATTAATATATGAGTTAAAACTTAGAAATTGTATTGAATTATGCAGTTGAATTTGATAACATTAATTTGAAAGCAAGTGAAACAAGGTTTAATTTGATATATCTATGTGCAGTAAATGAATAGAATTGTTGTATACATTCTTGGCATGTAATGTAATAATATAAAAGTGTGAACTTTAAGCCTAGGGATGTTTAAATTGAAATTGTGATTAAGGAAATGTTGTAAATGTGATTAAATTGGAGAAAAATATGTTTATAAATTTAATTAACATAAATAAATTAAAAGGTAAAGGTGAAAGTAAATGTGATAAGCAAATATGAATTAAAAGTGAAATGATTATAAATAAAGCCATGACTTGTAAATTGTTATGAAATTAATGGATGTAATAAATGGTTATAAATAAAGTTGTGATAACTTTAAACTCGAACAATGTCTTATAAAAAGGAATTAAGTTTTATAAATTGGTTATGAACTTAAGAAAATTCCTTATGAAAAGATTTGCAAATAAATGTTGTATTAAATGAGAAATATTACATGTGAAATGAATGTAATTTAAAGTGAAGAGAAATATAAGCAATTTTATGAGAATGAATACATTAATGTTTTATATTAATTGGAGAAATTCTATGAAACAAATATTAAAGTATGAAGTGATATTTGTGTTAATCAATGAGATTAAAAATGAATTTAATTGAAATGTAATTGTGATGAAACAAATTAGAATAATTACGTATGTTGTATGTATATTGTTTTATTCGCAAATATATCCGGATTTGAGTACACAAGTTCTATGTGAATTACACCACTTTGTGTTAGGATTTTTCATTCGATTCTTGATGGCGAATATTTGATATGGATTTTTGGTTTGATTCTAGAATTCTCTATCATAGTATATGGCTATGCAAGGAGAATGTTGGTTTCTAGTCAAGAAACCTTATCGAAGTCCGCATTAGGGAAGTCGAATGAAAAATACTAGTTCGAAAGCAAACTTGTGTACTCGAGCGAGCGATCGAATGTGATTTTGTGAAATGATGACATATGTACCTCTTATGTTCTAATATTATTGATATGCTTTGACGCTGAATTTGAAAGTCGTTGGGTTGGATATCTTTGTAATTTAAATTGGAATTTTTCCTGTATGCAAAACTACTATTAATTTAAAACCATTTTACAAAACTATTTTCTTTTATTTTTCTTATACAAACTATTTTATTTACAAACCTATTTTACAAACTATTTTATTTACAAAACTGTTTTACAAACTATTTTATTTACAAAACTGTTTTACAAACTATTTTATTTACAAACTATTTTACAAAAATATTTTATATACAAAACTATTTCACAAAACGATTTTATGTACAAAACTATTCTAAATTCAAAAGCTTTTACAAAGCAAAGATGTTCAATCCCATATGGCTTTTCATACAACAAAATTGATTTTGGAAAAATTTTGATTCTTGTATAAGACGGACTTTATATAAGTATAAGGTGATTTTGAAAACTGTTGATTTTAGAAGGTATTCGATCTAAAGAGATAAATCTAACACATAAAGGAATTTATATAAGAATGATTTGATATATTCGAGATTATTGATTTTGGAAAGTATTTTATTTGAAAATGAAATCTTATATATAATGGAATTTATATAAGTGCGATATTTGAAGCTATTATTTTGAAAAGGTACTATATATGGTATGTTATATTTTGAAGTAAGAGGTATGGGGAAGTACCCTCCACGAAGAAGTATAGTGTGATATGCTTCGACCCAGATGGACTTGGGGAATCCAGGAATGGATTCGACCGATAAACCCTAATATACTTGGGTGAATTCAGAAATGGATTCGAACCGATATGGTTGTCCGGACTTAAACTCATGAGTTCCTCGATTTTTTTCCAGGGTAGATGGTTCTTTAGTTTACCCAATGGAGGCGCTTTCGATCCTGGGATCTGTTGTTTATGGATCTTCCGGGAAGGAAGTGCATCTGTTGCGTAAATCATTGAATCAGCAGTTACCACTGCAGCAAGGGTCGATGGTCTCTTGTTTACAAAATGGCTACGATATTTTTCTGGAATCCGGAAGGTGGAAGGATCTTCTGGAAAGTTTTGTGTCCATTGCGTAAATTCTGGATCAGCAGCGGGCCACTACTATTGTAACATCATCATTTGACATCAAATTTTGAGCGGTACTTCTCATACCTGTTTTTAAGTATTTTTCACTGGGTGTTGAAACAGGTCTACTAAGTACTTGGAGAATTCTAGTCTTACGCTTGATCAACGTACGACCAGAGTCTGCAAGAACGAGGATAAACTTGTTAAAACATCGAGTTATAAAAGTATTTTGATAAAGTATTATATAAAAGATATTTTGGTTATTTTTTTTCATTTCTAAATACTTTAAAATGTTTAAAATATTGTTTATTTATGTAAAACATGGTTTAATAGTAAATTATTAGTGTTGTAAATATTGTGGGAAGTTATTAATTAAATAAAATGTATTTAAAGTTAATGATTATTGATTTATTAATGATGTTTAAAAGTATTTTGAGATTTAAAACTAATAAAATTTATAAATAATGGATTTAAGGTTTTCAATAACTTCTTCTTAAATATAAGTAATGATGTAAATAATTGTTTTTAAATAGTTTACCTATATTTATAAAGATGTTATTTAAATTTTTTAAATGGTATTTTTATATGAAGCAAGAAATTTTACAAATGAATTTTTTCGTAAAGTATTAAAGATGATTGATTTGCAAATGAAGTTTTCAAATGAATATGTCAAGTAAAATTTATATAAGTTTCTTTGAATGTATAATTTAAAGGTATTATATAAATGAAAAAAAAAATTGATTTGCGAAGTTCATTTATGGTAATATACTTGACAAATGAATTTGAATCTCTATTTTGGAGGTATGGTTTGAAATATTTACTTGCTTTTGAAGTACTAATTGTAAATTTATAGGTTTATTTACTATTTGAATTTTGTATTAAACCATAATAAATGTTTTTCCATGATTTGAATATTCGTTTTAAAACAAGTGTGTACAATTAATTATGAAGATATGAAATTTTATACTTTGATTTGGATATTTAATGTAAGATTTGAGTATACTATTAGTTTCAGTTTAATAATCTAGAGTTTATACTTATTTTAAAATAATGAGTCTAATAAATTATCGAATTTAAGGAACTTTTTTTTTTAAAGCTTATCATATGTTTTGATATAAACTTTTAACATTGTTTAAACTTTTTGGAAAATCCTTGCAAAATGCTATGAGGATGTTTTAAATATATCTTATATTCTTACTAAGTGAATGAGATTAAATGCTTTAATTGAATTTTTAGATATATTGAAATATTTCTTTTCTCTTCAGGAGCGAATACCAAAAACTTAATTTTTTATTCTATAACAGAATTAAGTTATAAACTTAGGTAAGGCAGTAGGAGCTTAAGTAGTATTTTATGAAATGATTCATTAATGACTTAAATCTTTAATGGAAAACAAATTATGCAAGTGATTGATCTTTTATATAAATAAATGAATGGAAAGGTAAACGATGAGAAAAAAAACTAGTAGAATAAATTTAAGTAAATTTAAAATTCTTGTTGTTTGGCTGATGGGAAGTTTGGGAAAGAATACTTCTAATTGTTTGAGGTTGTATGAATAATCTATTAAGTGATTATCCAAGGCTGTTGAGCATAAAGTACACTTATTAGTTTATTTATCACCCTTGTACGATTAAAAGTTCTGAACCTGAACAAACCATTAGTTTTGGTTGCTATGGATGTGTGATGGATTCTTTGTTGCCTATGATGGTTGTATAGTTTTGTGTGCATATGATTGTGATATATTGTATTTTTTTGTGCTATTGATTTGAAACAACTGAAATATTATTCTTTCACATAATTTTAACTCTTTGGATTATATAAGTGAAATACAGGTTATAGAAGCAACAACTACTGCTTTTGGTTTCATAAATAAAGTTTGTTTGCCCGACAAATAGGTACGTTTTCAGATTAATAAATTGACCGTTTTAAATAAAATATAACAAATTTTTGAATTCCTTCTTGTTTCATTTCGGGGACGAAAATTTTTGGGTGGGGGAGATTGTAACGACCCGTATTTTTAAACATTTAAAAATATTAAATTAAATAATATTTTGAATAAAATTGTTAGGAATTTTTTTTGTAAGATTTTACTGATACAAATTAAATTACAATACAAGTTATGAGCTTAAGTAAAAATTCTATTAATGAAACATGTTTGCAATAATGTAAGGATGATAACAAATGCTAGTTTGTATTTTAATAGCGTTTGTTTGAGTGAAATTAACAATTGTTTGAATGTAAATTTCCAATTGATTGGAATAATAAATGTTAATAAAGAATAATAAATGTTTCTTTATTAAATAAGAAATCATATGTTTATTTATTTGAAATGTTTGGTAGCTGAAAGATTAATTGCAGAGACGAGAAACTATTATTTGGTAAGAAATGTATAATTTCTGTTTGTATCCAATAGTGTGTAATTATGTTTAAATTACTATTAGATAGGAAATAATTGTTCTATTTCTCATTACATTTATTTTGTTCATTTTAAATTCATCTTTGTAAACAATTGAAATTAATGTAATTGAATAATTTCAATTAATGGTAGAGAGGACACCAAATTGTAAATTAATAGGTGTAATTAAATGTAGCTTATGTTTTATGAAAATATAAGGAAAATTGATTTAATGAAAAGAACATTTATATCAAATGAAATGAATGTTTCATTTGTGGATGTATGTTTAATTTCATTAAAATAAAGAATAGAATGATTGATTTAACGGAAGAAATATATGTATATTTGAACTATGTTTTAGCACACAGATGGATTACAAGAGTAGGAAAATAATCTATTTAAGAAAGTTAATTTATAACTCTTATGTGTAAACAACGGTTCTATAAATGTATTTAAGTTACTATAAAAAGACTTCAGTTGTTTTAATTATCTTATGTGTAAACAACAATTCTACAAATGTATTTAAGTTACTGTAAAAAGAATTCAGTTGTTTTTATTATCTATCCATTAATTATTTTCCGTTTTAAATTTTAATGTTGAAATTTATTGGCGTGGATTTAATTTGAAACCTTTTAAAAAAGGGAAAGTGAATTTAATTGAAATTAATGACGTTTAATGAATGAAATGTACAAGATCCGCTTTAAAGTGTAATTTTGAAACTAATTAAAATTATGTCGATTTGGAATCTTTCAATATTAAAGAGGCAAAAACAACCATTAATTGTAATTAATGGATTTAACCAAAGAAATGTACGTTATTGTTAAAATAAAAAGTATGTTTTAATGAAAACAAAATAAACGTTGTTGTTTTTAAAGTAAGTGTAATTTTATAAAAAGAAAAAAAAATTGAATTTTGATGCAATATTTTACGGTCGTTGAATAGTAATCTTTGGTAGTATAGAAGTGATTTTAATGCTAATCGTAAAATTTAGAATAAATTAAATATTTTATGTTCATGATTGTGCGCTGAGAAAAACGCCGATTTTGAATTGGAATTTGGAATCATTGTTCTCCTTTTATTTTATGTAGCGGTGGTCATCGTTACTTTAATTGGTGTGTTCAAATTTTATTTACTGTATGTTAATAAACCTTTTAGATAGGTGTAAAGTTGAGTTGATTTGGAGTTAAAGAAATTAATTGAATTGAAAAATATTTCCATATTGAATTAATGTGATATTAAATTCCTTTTGAAGTATGAAAGGTGATGTTCATCATGAATTCATATCCATGCACGTTTCATATTCTATTGCCTTTTCTAACTACTATCTCATTCATATTTTTCTGCCTTGTTTACTCTCACATTTCAGCTATTCATATTAAAAAAAAACCTCTCTCTTTATTTCATAAAACTTTCATTTATTCTCTATATATTCATTTTCCATTCTTATTGTTAGCTATACATTCTCTTACCCACTTTTATTCGACCTAATTCTTATATACCTCTTGTATTTGCATCTAAGCATTTATTTTTACACGTTACAACTTTTAGTATTCACTCTTTTTCATAACTTCTGCCTGCACTAATTCGTCCATTAACAATTCAGATTTAATGCACATGCATCATTCATGCTAGCCTGTTCATGTTTATATTTATTAAACACATAACCACGTCGTTTCTTTGAAAAGCTTACTTTATTTTTGTATTCTTTTATCACCTTCCCACTTTCCAACCTGTTGACTTTTCAATATCCCACTAGAGAACAAAACCAAAGTACGTACAGATTGTTTCTCATTCCTCTATCTGAAGCTTTCTGCTCACACTTCCTCCATCCTCAAAACTACATAAACTCCAAAATTTCTAAATCCACAAATTCCCCTTGCTTCATCTCTCTAAAAAAAGAAGAAGAAAACTTAATCAGTTCGATGTGCATTGTCGTGCTTTGCTTTTCTATTAGATTGTTGCTATGGATAAGATTGGTTAGCTTGTCGTGTTTGGATTTCAACTAGGATCTACATATTTGTGTTGTCAAAAACTCTCTAACCTCGAAAGGTGAGCAATCACTCACGATTAACATTTTTATTGTTAGGTAAATAAACATGGAAATGTTATAAGAAATGTTTGCTTTAGATATGAATATGTGATATATGTTGTTATGTTCCCTTGAATTTGCGTTATGATATTCACATGCACATGTTGTTTTATATGTCACAAGTAGTATGTTATGTTGATTTGATTAATTATCACATATGTATGTGAAATACATCACATATGATATGTAAAAAAATGTGTTATGTTAGAAAAATATATTTTTATATGCCATGTTGAAATACATCCCATATGATATGTAAAAAAATGTGTTATGTTTGTGAAAAATGATATGCCATGTTAATTTATTGTAAATCACCTTGCAAGTTCCTTGTATATATGTCATGTTATATATTTATATGTTATGTTAGAATTTGAAATATTCACTTATGTTGTTTACGATATGTGACACATGTGATATGTTAGTTATGCATGTGTATATATTAAATTGTTAATTATGCACGCATGTTGGTAATTGACATGTTATGTTATTTATGTTGTTATTGTTCTCACACTCCAAGTTCCCTGATAGTTAGCAAAATCACTTTGGATTGAAATGATACATACCCGATATAAAACCACTTTCGGTTTAAATAAATTGATTTAGAAATAAAATTAGAATATTGTAAGTTTAAATTTATGTTTGAACTTGAAATTATGAAATTGAAATTTAATTGATTTAATGAAAGTTTTAATTGGATTTTTTAGATTTAAACTTGTTGTTTGATTATAACTTAATAGCTTTAAGTGAAAAATTGAAATCTGAAGTTGGATTTAATAATGAATCGATTGGAAACGATTATAAAGTCGGTATTTGAACTAAACTGATTTATAGTGTGAAAGATAATGTTTATTTAAACCTAAGCATTTCACTTACTGATTTATCTGTACATTTCACTTGAGTTGACTTACTTAAATAAGAATGTTAGTCCTGACTCGAGTGTTCTTGTTTTACTTTAATCTCGGGTCAGACCGAGTATTTCAGTTTAGCGAAGACACTTATTTTTTGGAGGACGAAGACGAAGATTCAGTATATTATTGCTATTTATTATTTCACTACATTCTGTGTTCTGCTGCATTATTTGTTTATTTCTGATGTATGTATAACTCTTATTTGAATTGTAAAAGTGTAATCAAATGTTATTTGTAAAACAGCTTCATGAACTGTTTATTTGATTATTATATTTTGTTATTCCGCTGCGAGATTCTGTGTTATGTTTTCTTTTTTTCTTTTTTTCTTATTTACCCCATTAACAATCCTCCCTTTTGAATGGTTTGAGTCTGACATGTGTGGTTTATTGTCGATTTGAAACGTCCATAAAGTTGGGTTGTTACAATTTGCTTTGGAATTTGTGCTTGGATTCGTAACCCATCTCAGTCTCGTTCATCTCTAGCCTCGATAGGTGAGCAATCACTCACGATTAACGTTCTTATATTTATTAAATTTGATTTCAATTGAAACGTCAATTGAAATATGCTGTTGTTAGTTATTTACATTGTTATATATATGTGCCATTATCTGTATCTGTTCACCTGTGACATCTGACACCATTATCTATTATTTATATTGATGATATATGCATTTTACTGTTTTTATTTTATTATCATATCTGTTATCACTCTGCAAGTTCCGTGTTAGTATAGAATTCACTATGGGTTGAATTGATACATACCCGAACGATCTGTAGAATAGGAGAAAATCGTTATGGGTTGAAATGATAAACCCAAGCGATTTTCATTGAATTGAATTTGGGATTGCGGGTTGAAATGATATATACCCGTATATAATTTAAATTGCGGATTGAAATGATAAATACCCATATCACTTGACCGTATGATAGAAAATTTTATACAGACACCATCGGTCTATATATAAATATTTTGGAATGATTTCTATGGTTTGAAAAGAAATATATGGTTTTAATAAATATTGATTTTAAAGATTTATTAAAAGTTGATTTAATAAAGTTGATAAATAATATGTTTAAGTATTTATTTAATATCTATATTTTCAGATATAGAGTTTATAATGATTTGAAATTATATTTTATTTAAGAAATTTACTTAAATAAGTATGATTTGAAATTTATTAAATTTGAAATTTTAAAGATATGATTTTATAACTTGAATTTGATTAAAAGTGACTTAAATGGATATTTCAAACTTATATATATTTAAATGGGATATTTTGTTTATTTAAATTTGTAAATTGAAGTTGTATTTAGATATTATTGAAATGATTAAGTAAATATTTCAAAACTAAATAATAGTAAAGTGAATTTGATATATATATATATAAGTATTGAATCTAGTTTTGAAATGTTGAATATTTAAAGCTTTGAAATATATTGAAAATGAAATGGCTTATTTTATTGTTCAGATATGTATTTGAAATCGATAATTTGAAATGGTTTATTGAGAAGCTGAGTCGAGTTGAAATTGATGATTTGAGATTTGATTAAATTAAAAAATTTGGAATTCAAGTTGATTTGAATCGATTTGTGAAATTTGAGGAAACTATTTTATTTTATAAAGTAATTTTAAATTATATTTAAAACTATTGATATTTTACTTTATAAATTATTTTAATATAAACTATTTTGATATAAATCATTTTTAATATATACTTTAAACTATTTTAACTTATAACTATTTATATACACTATTTTATTTATAAACTATTTTATTATATATACAAATTTTAATATCTAGACTGTTTAAAAGGAAAGTGTTATGATTCCCAAAATGCTATAATTTCAAAGTGTTATGATTTCCAAAATGATATGATTTCAAAGCTGTGATTTCCGAAGTGTTTTGATTTTTAAAAGACTATGATTCCGAAATCGTTATAACTTTGGAAAGTTATATGATTTTGAAAATGGATATATTTGAATTGAAATGATATCGTATTAATTTGGTTTTGAAATGAAAATGATATTTTGGTTTTGATGTATAAACTATTTTGAAATGACCACGGTGTTATAATAACGTTTGGTTGTTAAAGACACCGGGATCAGATATGGGCATACTCTCTGTCGATACCGAAAACCACTTTAACAACTGTGTATGCGATGGAGATTCCAGAATGAAGTGGGATGGTGACGACGATCCTAAAGGTGTATACGTGGACCCAACTCCCGTGAGTTGGCATAAAGTGGCTAAAACAGGAGTGATTGACGGGCCAATGACGCAGCGGATTAAACAAAAACAAGGTAGATCGATGAAAGTAGCAATCGGTCGATTGAGAAATAATGAAATGCCCAAATTCATTGATCCGAAGATACCGAATTCTAGCTATCTATGACACGTTGATTGCGCACGATACCGTGAAGAGAGATCTACAATTCTTCGAGCGTTGATCAAGCGCACTTGATTCCACGAATTGGCTTCAACAATCGAAGATTCGAGCGCACTCGAATGTCGAAGGTGGAGATAGGAGATTACACTCAACTACCGATTTTAATTGAATGCACAAAGCTAACAAACAAGAATTTTATTCCAAAATAAATCTACTCAAAATGTACAACACACTCCCTATTTATAGCAGTTTTCACCCTGACCCTTAAATCGTATACGACTTACGACTCAACTAGGTCGGCAACGACTCAACAACCCACGACTCAAGCACTTGTATTACAACCCACACAACATCACAAATTTACAACTCTTAGGTCGTGTACGACTTATAACCTGCGACTTACGACTTATAACAGAACGACCTAAAAACATGCGACTTAACAATATGTACAACGGCTTACAACATGACGACTCAACAACAACACAGGATTATAACAGGCCATAGGTCGTTTACGACCTAAATACAACAAAGCTCAGCAAACACCCACGACATACGACTTATCAATGCTTCACGAGTTAACATTGCCACGACCTAAAATTCAGCGACTCAAGAGACAACAGCTGCATCACTTTACGCGACCTACCTAGGTCGTAGGTCGTGAGCTCCCTTCTTCAGCATACTTGTTAGGTCGTAGACGACCTAAATCGCTTCCCTTAAGTCGTAGCCGACTTAATCCTTGCGTATTCTCAACTCGTGCTGCTACTTCGTTATCTCGTGGCGCTCCTTCTGTAGATCCCGAACGACTTAAGCTAAGTCGTAGCCTCTTTCCCTTAAGTCGTGGACGACTTAAATCTCCTTCCTTAATTCGTGACCCGCTTGAGATAAGTCGTGAACGACCTAAGACTTTGCAACCACTTAACTTCTCCACAGAATTTGTAGCCTGGATTGCATTATTAGGTCGTAACCTTTTATCTCTTGCTTTGTTATGTCGTGGACGACCTAAAGCTATCCCTTCCTTAGATCGTGGACGACTTAGGTCTTGTGAATTCGTAGCTTGCACTGCTTCGACTCTGGCCTGAGCTGCACCATCCTCCCCAGGTTGAGAAAAATTCGTCCTCGAATTTGTAAGTTCTTCCACATCGGATCGTTCATCCCCATAATATGGTACGAGATGTTTAACATTGAACACATCAGAAGTGTACACATCCTCCGTCAGCTCCAACTTATAAGCAGTTTCATTAATCTGTTTCACGACTTCTACAGGACCAATTTTCCTGGCTTTCAACTTGTTATAAGTGCCCACTGAAAAACGATCCTTTGTTAACACAACATATACCATATCTCCTTCATTAAACTCAACATTTCTTCGCTTCAGATCTGCAGATCGTTTATACTTCTCATTTGCCTTTTCCAGTCGTTCCTGAACGATTTTATGACATTCAGTCAACCCATCAACTAAATCAACAGCTCGTTTAACCGTCCCCTTTGGTTGTGGTACTACCGTTGAGTCCAACGGTCCCCTTGGCAAACTTGAATATACAATCTGGAATGGACTGAAACCTGTGCTACGATTTACAGCATGATTATGAGCGAATTCTACTTGACATAACTTCACATCCCAGCTTTTCAGATTATCTTTCACCATACATCGCAATAAATTCCCCAGCGATCTGTTAACCACTTCCGTTTGCCCATCAGTTTGTGGATGGTAAGCGCTACTAAAATTCAGCTTCGTTCTGACCATCTTCCACAAACTTAGCCAAAAATGACTCAGAAAACGAGTATCCCTATCCGACACAATAGATTCTGGAAATCCATGAAGTCGATATATCTCTTTGAAAAATTACTGAGCAACATGAACAGCATCCGCCGTCTTCTTACAAGCAATAAAATGTGCCATTTTCGAAAATCGGTCAACCACCACATAAATGGAATCATTTCCCCTTTGAGTTCGCGGTAATCCCAAAAAAAAAATCCATACTCACATCAACCCAAGGCTTATTTGGTACAGGTAACGGCATATATAATCCGGCATTGGTCGCAGTTCCTTTCGACACCTGACAGATATGACATCGCTCCATAAACCTTTCCACTTCTTTCCTCATTGATGGCCAAAAATCAGATTGAGAAATCAACTGTAGCGTACGGTCTCTACCCACGTG
The DNA here is from genome assembly GCA_030737815.1 of Allium fistulosum. Lineage (NCBI taxonomy): Eukaryota > Viridiplantae > Streptophyta > Magnoliopsida > Asparagales > Amaryllidaceae > Allium > Allium fistulosum. The sequence continues at coordinate 727,334,622 of CM060902.1, read as the reverse complement.
GCCTTCTTCATGTAGCTCCTTCACAATCTTCATTCTCAAACTACAATCAGGTGTGCACAATCGATTTCCTTTGAACAGAAAACCATCTACCATCATAAACTCATCTGTCTCTCCCTCCTTGACTTTATCAACAAACTTTGCAAAGTAAGGATCATCGACAAATAATTCTGGCAACACATCAAACCCCGTCACTTCAACCTTCATTGTTGTTAACAAATGATTCCTTCGGCTCAACGCATCTGCCACACGGTTTGTAACTCCAGATTTATGCTTCACCACAAATGTAAATTGTTGCAGGTACGCAATCCACGATGCATGTCTCGCTGAAATCTTGTCTTGCCCTTGTAAATGCTTCAACGCCACATGATCAGTGTAAAGAACAAACTCTTTCTGAAATAGATAGTGTCTCCAGTGTATAGCTTGTACAACAGCATAAAATTCCACATCATAAGTACTATATCTCATCTTCGCTCCCGATAGCTTCTCACTAAAATATGCAATAGGACGTCCCCTTTGACTCAACACTCCTCCAATCCAAACCTTGGATGCATCAGTATGAAGTTCAAACACTAACTGAAAATCTGGTAACACTAGAATTGGTGCTGACATCAAGAGTTCTTGACGCAGCGGCGGAATACAAAATTGATGTTACGATGAAAGTAGCAATCGATGGAGTAAAAGATACTGAATGGCCCAAATCCATTGATTGAACGATACCAGATTCTAGCTATCTCAAACACGTTGATAGCGCACTATACCATGTTTAAAGATCTACGATTCTTCTGACGTTGATCTAGCGCACTAGATACCGTGAATCGGCTTCAGCAATCGTTGAATCGAGCGAACTCGATTGACCGAAGGTGGAGATAGGAGATCACACTCGACTACCAATTGGATGAAAGCACAAAGCTAACAAAGGAAATTTTATTCCAAAATCAACAACCTATTACAAATGACACACTTGTCTATTTATAGTCATTACAACTCAATACTGACCAGCCGACTTAACAATACACAAATTACATCACAATGACTTAAAAAAAATTAATGACCTAAACAAGACAGTACGCGACTTAATTTGTCACGCGACTTAAAAAAAAATAAGGTTGTTCACGACCTAACAGCAGTTTGGTAATGCAAGCTTCGTTCGCGACTTAAAAATATTCGCGACTTAAGGGAGAAACGTACGCGACTTAAAAACTTCGATCTAAAATATGCGGCTTCGTTCTTGATTTAGGGAAGCTTGGAGGGAAGTTCTGCGGCTTAGGTTTAGGTCGGGAAAAGGGAGGAGTTAGGTCGCGGCTATGAGTTGGATCGGGGAAGTCTTAGGTCGAGGAAATTAGGTCGTGGAGAAATTAAGTCGGGGAAAAAGTTAAGTCGTGGAGATGATAAGTCGTGGGGTTTGGAAAATCGCGGAAGTGATAAGTCGTGGAAAAAGTTAGGTCGTGGACTGGGTTTGGGATAGGTCGCGGTATACGGGAATGGAATAAGACGCGGTAGACGATGATGGGATAGGAGTTAGGTCGTGGAGCATTGGTGATGGCCGATCGCGAGTTAAGGTATGTGTCGATTCCTCCCCTCTCATGCCATCTCGTGCTGCATCATCCTCCCCTTGTTGGAAAGAATTCGACCTCGAATTCACGCTCTCCTCTTCTTCAACGAGTTTCTTCCCATAATACGGTATTAAATGTTTGACATTGAAAACATCAGAAGTATGAACCTCTTCTGGCAACCTTAACCGGTACGCATTATCATTTATCTTATTTAAGATTTCCACAGGACCAATCTTCCGAGCTTTCAACTTGTTGTAAGTGCCAACTGGAAAACGATCTTTCGTCAAAACTGCGTAAACAAAATCACCCACTTTGAAGACAACACTTCTTCGTTTCTTATCCGCCCTTTGTTTATACTTCTCATTTGTCTTCTCCAATCGTTCCTGAACGATTCTATGGCATTCTGTCAACCCATCAACAAAATCTGACGCCCGTTTAATCACTCCTTTCGGTTGTGGCATTACCGTCAAATCCAACGGCCCCTTTGGCAAGCTTGAATATACAATCTGAAATGGACTGAATCCAGTACTTCGATTGACAGCATGATTATGTGCAAATTCCGCCTGACACAACTTTATATCCCAACTCTTCAAATTATCTTGCACAAGACATCGCAACAAGTTTCCCAATGATCTATTCACCACTTCCGTTTGCCCATCTGTTTGAGGAAGATATGCACTACTAAAATTCAGCTTTGTTCCGACCATCTTCCACAAACTTAGCCAAAAATGACTCAGAAAACGAGTATCCCTATCCGACACAATAGATTCTGGCAATCCATGAAGTCGATATATTTCTTTGAAAAATAACTGCGCGACATGAACAACATCCGCCGTTTTCTTGCAAGCAATAAAATATGCCATTTTCGAAAATCGGTCAACCACCACATAAATAGAATCATTACCCTTTTGAGTTCGCGGTAACCCCAAAACAAAATCCATACTCACATCAACCCACGGTTTAGTAGGCACAGGTAACGGCATATATAATCCTGCGTTTGTAGCGGTTCCCTTTGACACTTGACAGATATGACATCGTTCCATAAATCTCTCAACCTCTTTTCTCATCGATGGCCAAAAATAAGATTGTGAAATCAACTGTAATGTACGGTCACTCCCCACGTGGCCTTCTTCATGTAGTTCCTTCACAATCTTCATTCTCAAACTACAATTAGGTATGCACAATCGGTTTCCTTTGAACAGAAAACCATCTACCATCAAAAAATCATCCATCTCTCCCTCCTTGACTTTATCAACAAACTTTGCAAAGTAAGGATCATCGACAAATAATTCTGGCAACATATCAAACCCCGTTACTTCAACCTTCATTGTTGTTAACAAATGATTCCTTCGACTCAACGCATCTGCCACACGGTTTGTAACTCCAGATTTATGCTTCACCACAAATGTGAATTGTTGTATGTACGCAATCCACGATGCATGCCTTGCTGAAATCTTCTGTTGCCCTTGTAGATGTTTCAACGCCTCATGATCAGTGTACAGCACAAACTCCTTGTGAAATAAGTAATGTCTCCAATGTTTAATCGCTTGTACAACAGCATAAAATTCCACATCATACGTACTATATCTCATCTTCGCTCCTGATAACTTCTCACTGAAATATGCAATCGGGTGTCCCCTCTGACTCAAGACTCCTCCAATCCCAACCTTTGACGCATCAGTGTGTAGCTCGAACAACAACTGAAAATCTGGTAATACTAGAATTGGTGCAGACGTCAGCAACTCCTTGATCTTCCCAAAAGCATCCCCTGCTTCCTCTGACCATGAAAACTATTTACCCTTCATACAATCTGTAACAGGTGCCATCACACTACTAAAGTGTGGAATAAACCTTCTATAAAATGAAGCCAACCCATGAAAACTCCGAACCTCTATTATCGTCTTGGGCTGTGGCCAATCTTTAATCGCCTCTACTTTACTCCGATCCACCTGTATCCCTTCCTCTGATACAACATACCCCAGAAATAAAACACTATGCGTCATGAACACACATTTCTTCGTTGCAGCATAAAATTGTTCTTGTCGCAGTACCATCAGCACTTTTCTCAGATGATTCAAATGTTCCTCTGGACTTCCACTATATATCAGAATATCATCGAAATACACCACCACAAACTTCCCAATGAATGGTCTAAAAATCTGATTCATCACCCGCATAAATTTACTTGGCGCATTTGATAAGCCAAATGGCATTACCAACCATTCGTATAGACCCTCCCTGGTTTTAAAAGCAGTCTTCCACTCATCACCTGGCCTGATACGAATTTGATGATATCCGCTCTTCAAATCAATCTTCGAAAATTTAGTAGCTCCGCTCAATTGGTCTAGCAAGTCATCCAACCTCGGCATTGGAAATCTATATCTCACAGTAATCTTATTCAATGCTCGACTGTCAGTGCACATTCTCCATGTCCCGTCCTTCTTCGGTACTAACAAAGCTGGCACAGCACACAGACTCAAGCTTTCCTACACACGCCCCTGTTCAAGCAATTCTTCCACTTGCCTCCTCAATTCTTCATGTTCCTTCGGACTCATTCGATAATGTGGTCTATGTGGCAACATTGCTCCCGGAACAAGATCAATTTGATGTTGAATGTCTCTCAGTGGCGGTAACTCCTTTGGTAACTCCTCTGGAAATACATCCTCAAATTCTTTCAATACTGGTTTCACTTCTTCTGGAATTTCAACCTCTTCACTGCTCTCACGCCCAATTAACAAGAATACTTCCGGCTCTTCCTCAACCTCCTTAACAAACTCCTTCAAAGATAATAAAGTTTTCAGCTCTTCAATCTCCTCCAGTTTGTTTTCTTCTTGTTGTCGCTTCTTAGGAACCAAAGTGATTTTAGTACCTTCAAACATGAAACTATAACTGTTGTTTCGCCCATCATGTTGCACCGCCCTATCATATTGCCATGGTCTCCCTAGCAACAAATGACAGACATCCATATCTACAACATCGCACCAAATTTCATCTTTGTATTTCTTCCTAATCGAAAATTTAACACAAGCCCTTCGTCCACCTCACCACCCTTACTCAACCATGCTAACTTGTACGGTTTAGGATGTTTCTCAGTTTTTAACTCTAACTTCTTCACCGCTTCTGTAGAGATAATATTGTCACAACTTCCAACATCAATAACAAACTTGCAAACTCTTCCTAGAATAGTGCATGTAGACTGAAAAATGTTATTCCTCAACCAACTACTTTCCTCCTCTTGCTTTGGGGTCAAACAACTTCTCCTCATCATCAATGAATACCCTTCATCTCCCGACAACAAGTCTTCCTCCTCCACTGGTAATGAATTAGACCATTCAGCTTCTTCCTCCTCATCCTCAGCTTCCGCAACCATCACTCGCTTCTTAGGCTTTGGACACTCATTGCTTTTATGACCCATCTCCTGGCAATTGTAGCATTTGAAACCATTGTTAACCTTCGCCTTCTCAACCTCCTTCACCATTGGCTTATTGACAGACTTAGGAATATTAGGACTTCCACTAACACCCTTCACTTGATTATTGGAATTAGTAAACACACCACCACCTCGTCGTCCCTGTTTCTCCCAAGCCAACGCTTTCTGCTGTGCTTCCGCTACAGATCTGGGATCAAACATATTTACCATGTCTTGAATCTGCATACGCAATCCTCCAACAAATCTAGCTGTTAATTGTTCCTCTGTCTCCTTGATATCCTTCCTTGCAATCAGTTGATAGAATTCATCAACATAGTCATTAACAGACTTCGTTCCTTGCCTCAAGTTTTGTAGCCTCTGATACATAAGCGATTGATAATTATAAGGTAAGAATGTGGCTTTCAACATTTTCCTCATCTTTTCCCATGATTCAACCTTTTACTTCCCCATCTGTTCACGTGTAAGTTTGGTTTGCTGCCAACATGCCAAAGCTCTACCCCTCAACCTTGTAGCAACCAACTTCACTCTACGATGTTCTGGAACTTCCTTGAAGTCAAAAATCTCCTCCACATTAGACAACCAATCCAAAAATTCCTCAACTTGCATACCACCTTTGAATTCTGGAATTTCAGTCTTCATTCCAGATTCCCACTTGTGATCATACTCCGACTGATTTCTTCCTTGTCCACGTCCTCGTCCATGAACACTACCACCATCATACTCTTCTTCACAATCCGATGTATATCGATGTCGATCCTGACCACCAACATCTCTACTACCATCACGTCTACCACCAACATCCCTTCTATCTACATTCCTCCGTTCTCGATCATTCACATTCCTCTCACGTCTTCGATCATCATCATCTCTATAACAATCTCGACTCACACTTCTATGATCGTTATCAACACTTCTCTCCCGATTGGAATGCGGTGAAACTCTACTTCCCCCACGGTTAGATTCAGGTGAAACTCTTCTTCTACTTTGACTCATTTCAAGCATCATTCTCTCTAATCGACCAATCCCTTCATTAAGCTTCTCATTAAAGTTTTCATTAATTCTTTGCTCCATCTCATTGGCCTCTTCTCTCCCATACAAAGTATCAATGTTGCGATAACGGTTAGCTCTTCTCGGAGGCATGATCACTCTTCGACAAATTCCAACAAAAACTTCACTTCGATCTAAAAATCTTCAAATCAAAACTACCCACTTGTTGAAATCTTCAAAAATCTCCAAACGAACAAATCTCTTCAAAATCTCGATAACCCACTTCTCCAAATGATGTAAACCTCGCACAACTCCAAAAATCTACGCAAACTCCTTGCGTTCTAGCTCTGATACCAAATGACGCAGCGGCGGAATACAAAATTGATGTTACGATGAAAGTATCAATCGATGGAGTAAAAGATACTGAATGGCCCAAATCCGTTGATCGAACGATACCGGATTCTAGCTATCTCAAACACGTTGATAGCGCACTATACCGTGTTTAAAGATCTATGATTCTTCTGACGTTGATCTAGCGCACTAGATACCGTAAATCGGCTTCAGCAATCGTTGAATCGAGCGCAATCGATTGATCGAAGGTGTAGATAGGAGATCACACTCGACTACCAATTGGATGAAAGCACAAAGCTAACAAAGGAAATTTTATTTCAAAATTAACAACCTATTACAAATGACACACTTGTCTATTTATAGTCATTACAACTCAATACTGACCAGCCGACTTAACAATATACAAATTACATCACAATGACTTAAAAAAAATTAACGATCTAAACAAGACAGTACGCGACTTAATTTGTCACACGACTTAAAAAAAAATAAGGTCGTTCACGACCTAACAGCAGTTTGGTAATGCAAGCTTCATTCGCGACTTAAAAATATTCGCGACTTAAGGGAGAAACGTACGCGACTTAAAAACTTCGATCTAAAATATGCGGCTTCGTTCTTGATTTAGGGAAGCTTGGAGGGAAGTTCTGCGGCTTAGGTTTAGGTCGGGAAAAGGGAGGAGTTAGGTCGCGGCTATGAGTTGGATCGGGGAAGTCTTAGGTCGAGGAAATTAGGTCGTGGAGAAATTAAGTCGGGGAAAAAGTTAAGTCGTGGAGATGATAAGTCGTGGGGTTTGGAAAATCGCGAAAGTGATAAGTCATGGAAAAAGTTAGGTCGTGGACTGGGTTTGGGATAGGTCGCGGTATACGGGAATGGAATAAGTCGCGGTAGACAGTGATGGGATAGGAGTTAGGTCATGGAGCATTGGTGATGGCCGATCGCGAGTTAAGGTATGTGTCGATTCCTCCCCTCTCATGCCATCTCGTGCTGCATCAGTTCTTTAATTCGCTCAAAAGCAATCCCTGCTCCCTCCGTCCATGCAAACTGTTTACCCTTCATACAATCAGTCACAGGTGCCATCACACTACTAAAGTGTGGAATAAACCTTCGATAAAATGAAGCCAACCCGTGAAAACTCCGAACCTCCGTTATCGTCTTGGATTGCGGCCAATCTCTGATAGCTTCAACTTTACTTTGGTCACCTGTATTCCTTCTTTCGATACAACATACCCCAGAAATAAAACACTCCTCGCCATAAAAACACAATTCTTCATAGCCGTGTAGAATTGTTCTTCACGAAGGATAATTAACACTTTCCTCAAATGCTGAACATGCTCCTCCGTACTAGCACTGTAGATCAGAATATCATCAAAGTAAACTACCACAAATTTTCCAATGTACGGCCTAAAAATTTGGTTCATCACCCTCATGAAGGTACTTGGTGCATTCGATAGACCAAACGGCATAACCAGCCATTCATACAATCCTTCCCTCGTCTTGACTGTTGTCTTCCATTCGTCCACTGGTCTAATTTGTATCTGATGATAACCACTTTTAAGATCAATCTTCGAAAAGATCATAGACCCACTGATTTGATCTAACAGATCATCAAGCCTCGGCATCGGAAATCTGTATATGTCCATTATCTTGTTCAATGCTCTACTATCCGTGCACATTCGCCATGATCCATCCTTCTTTGGTACCAACAAAGCTGGTACTGCACAAGGACTCAAACTCTCCTGAACTCGCCCTTGTTCCAGTAATTCCTCCACCTGTCTCCTTAACTCTTCATGTTCCCTTGGACTCATCCGATAGTGGGGTCTATGAGGCAATGCAGCACCTGGCACCAAGTCAGTCTGATGCTGTATGTCTCTAAGCGGTGGTAACTCCTTCGGTAACTCCTCTGGAAACACATCATTGAATTCCTCCAAAACTGGTTTCACTTCCTCTGGAACTTCAGCAACTTCACCGCTTTCATGCCCAATCAACATAAAAACTTCAGGACTCTCCTTTATCTCTTCCACGAATTCCTTCAAGGACAACAAGGTTTTCAATTCCTCAATCTCCTCCAGCTTGTTCTCATTCTGCTGTCGCTTTTTCGGAACTAATGTGATCTTCGTGCCTTCGAACAAGAAACTATAACTATTCGTTCGACCATTATGTTGTACTTCACGATCGTACTGCCACGGCCTTCCCAACAGCAAATGGCAAACATCCATGTCAACCACATCACACCAGATCTCATCCTTTTATTTCTTTCCAATAGAAAATGGAACATGAGCTCGCCTCTCTACCTTTACTTCGCCTCCTTTCCTCAACCAAGCAAGTTTATAAGGACTAGGATGCTTCTCCATTTTCAATTTCAACTTTCTCATAGCTTCCGTTGAAATGATATTATCACAACTTCCAGCATCAATGACAAATTTACAGACCTTTCCCAAAATAGTGCATGTTGACTGGAAAATGTTACTTCTCAACCAACTCGACTCTTCCTCCTGCTTCGGGGTTAAACAAGATCTTCGTAGCATCAGATTACATCCCTCGTCTCCCGACACTTCTTCTTCCTCATCACGCTGTGAATTGAGATCTTCTTCGACATCCTCATCCTCCACTTCAACAATCATAGTTCTCTTCTTCGGTTTTGGACATTCGCTGCTCTTATGACTCACTTTCTGGCAAGTATAGCATTTGAAACTGGTATTGACTTTAGGTTTAGCCACTTCATGAACAACCGGCTTACTCGACGCTTTAGGAATATTAGAACTACTACCCGCTCCTTTGTTCTGCCCCGTAAAATCTGGAAACACACCTCCCCCACGTCTTCCTTGTTTCTCCCAAGCCAACGCCTTCTGATGCGCTTCGGCCACAGATTTGGGGTCGAACATGTTCACCATGTCTTGGATCTGTGCTCTAAGTCCACCGACAAACCTCGCGGTCAATTGTTCTTCTCTTTCCATGATATCATTTCGAGCAATTAATTGGTAGAACTCATCTGCATAATCAGCAACCGTCTTCGTTCCTTGCCTCAAGTTCTGTAATCTCTGATACATTAGTGATTGGTAATTATAGGGCAAGAACGTAGCCTTCATCAGTTTCTTCATCTTTTCCCAAGCAACAATTTTTGACTTCCCCATCCGATCCCTAGTAAGTTTGGTTTGCTGCCACCATGCCATTGCTCTCCCCCTCAGTCTAGTAGCAACCAACTTCACTTTACGATCCTCCGGAACCTCCTTGAAGTCAAATATTTCTTCAACATAAGCTATCCAATCAAGAAATTCTTCGGGTTGCATACCTCCTTTGAATTCTGGTATTTCAGTTTTTATCCCAGATTCCCACTTGTGATCATACTCCGACTGATTTCTTCCTTGTCCACGTCCTCGTCCATGAACACTACCACCATCATACTCTTCTTCAACATCCGATGTATATCGATGTCGATCCTGACCACCAACATCTCTACTACCATCACGTCTTCCACCAACATCCCTCCGATCTACATTCCTTCTATCACGATCATCATCATTCCTACTATGGTTATCAACACTTCTACGATCATGATTTTCTCTCCTCTCCTGGTCTGAATGTGGTGAAACTCTACTTCCTCCATGGATTGATTCAGGTGAATTTCTTCTTCTACTTTGATTCAATTCAAGCATCATTCTCTCCAATCTACCAATACCTTCATCAAATTTTTCATTCATACGTTGCTCCATTTGATCGGCCTCTTCCCTTCGATAAAATGCTTCAATATTTTGATGGCGGTTAGCTCTCCTCGGCGGCATGGTTCAAACTTCTCAAATACTTCACAAATCAGACACAACTTCAACACTTCAAACAAAATTGCACGGCTCAAACTTCAAGCTCGGCTAACACTTCAACTTTGAAATTCTCGGCTCCAAGACTCGATTTAGATATAATTGGCTAAAACAAGCTCCGATACCAAACTGACGCAGTGGATTAAACAAAAACAAGGTAGATCGATGAAAGTAGCAATCGGTGGATTGAGAAATACTGAAATGCCCAAATTCGTTGATCCGAAGATACTGAATTCTAGCTATCTCTAACACGTTGATCGCGCACGATACCGTGAAGAGAGATCTACAATTCTTCGAGCGTTGATCATGCGCACTTGATTCCGCGAATTGGCTTCAACGATCGAAGATTCGAGCGCACTCGAATGTCGAAGGTGGAGATTACACTCAACTACCGATTTTAATTGAAAGCACAAAGCTAACAAACAAGAATTTTATTCCAAAATCAATCTGTTCAAAATGTACAACACACTCCCTATTTATAGCAGTTTTCACCCTGACCCTTCAGTCGTATACGACTTACGACTCAACTAGGTCGGCAACGACTCAACAACCCACGACTCAAGCACTTGTATTACAACCCACACAACATCACAAATTTACAACTCTTAGGTCGTGTACGACTTATAACCTGCGACTTACGACTTATAACAGAACGACCTAAAAACATGCGACTTAACAATATGTACAACGACTTACAACATGACGACTCAACAACAACACAGGATTATAACAGCCCATAGGTCGTTTACGACCTAAATACAACAAAGCTCAGCAAACACCCACGACATACGACTTATCAATGCTTCACGAGTTAACATTGCCACGACCTAAAATTCAGCGACTCAAGAGACAACAGCTGCATCACTTTACGCGACCTACCTAGGTCGTAGGTCGTGAGCTCCCTTCTTCAGCATACTTGTTAGGTCGTAGACGACCTAAATGACTTCCCTTAAGTCATAGCCGACTTAAGCCTTGCGCATTCTCAACTCGTGCTGCTACTTCGTTATCTCGTGGCGCTCCTTCTGTAGATCCCGAACGACTTAAGCTAAGTCGTAGCCTCTTTCCCTTAAGTCGTGGACGACTTAAATCTCCATCCTTAGGTCGTGACCCGCTTGAGTTAAGTCGTGAACGACCTAAGACTTTGCAACCACTTAACTTCTCCACAGAATACGTAGCCTGGATTGCATTATTAGGTCGTAACCTTTTATCTCTTGCTTTGTTATGTCATGGACGACCTAAAGCTATCCCTTCCTTAGATCGTGGACGACTTAGGCCTTGTGAATTCGTAGCTTGCACTGCTTTGACTCTGGCCTGAGCTGCACCAGCCAATGAAGTAGCACCTCTGATCGGACACACTTCTTCGATACTATTCTATTACTTTGTGATTGATTTGGTGGCCACCCTTCGATTTTGGTTGGGAGGGTTGTTCGAGGTGGGTATTAGTGGCTGCTATGCGTCAACACCAGCCCGAATGCGTAATTGGTATATCTACCCTGGCATTGCCTAGTTGTGCCGTGTCACTTACCATATCGAGCTTTACTACGAGTTGTGATTTCTCCCGTAGCCTGTTGAGTATCGAGGATTGCCCCCATTTTGGGAGTATGCTAATACTGGATAGACTACTGGGACTATTACGTGTTAAGGTGGAAAATGTAAAGCCTTAATGCTATTTAAAAGTATGTTTATTTTATATTACATTATTATAATAGCGTATATTACTACATAGTAGATAGTTTAACGGATCCTTAGAGGATGGTTATCCCAAACATCCTTTGAGTTACTTGTATTTCAGTTGATATTTCACTTGAGTTGGATTTATTGATATAAGAATGTTAATCCTGACTTGAGTGTTTTGTGTTTCGCTTTACGCTCGGGTCAGACTGAGTGATATAGCATTTGAGACTCACCTTTGGAGTTGGAGCTTCGCTTGGAGATCCAGCTATCTATCGATTCTGCTATCAGTTATTCAGTTGATTCCAGTGATGTATTCAGATCTTGTATTTGACTATTGTATTGAGACATCCATGTATTCAAGACTTCTGTTGTATCTTGTTTAACTCTATTATATATATATATATAGTAGCTTCATGAACTACTATTCTTTTGTTTCCGCTGTACTCTATGTCTGTGATCTGTGATTATTTTATTTACTGTATATGCTGAGTTTTGCCAAATTTAAATTAACAATCTGATATGTTAAGCAATTCAATTTCCGACACATATGGATACGAATGGCTGAAAATTTCAGGATGTTACAATAGGTGTTCAAAAACTATAGGTTTACAGTAAATTTTGATGAGTTTAAAAGATTTGAGTTGGTTAAAATATATATATATATATATATATGGATATTAAGTTTATATTTTTATAGGAAGTTGTTATATATGGGCCACTATATATGAGTTATTATTTGCACTAGTATATAAACTTTATTTTTGCTGGTTTATGGTATAGGTATATTTTATATAATATGTTACTGCTGGTATATAAATACATATATTATATATTATAGTTTTGTTTAGATCGCTGTTATACAATTGTTTATAAGTAAAATATGTTCTGTTATATTTTATGTTTTGTCTAATGGGAACCTATTTTTTTGTGTGGGTATTATTGTATAAGTGATAGTTTATATATATTGAAATAAAGAAAATTCGTTTATTTTAATTGTATATAGATATAGTATGATAATATATATATTTTCAGTTTTCTCAAAAACTGATTTTGATTTGTTTCACCAATTTTCGTATCAGCTTTGTTCGTCGAACTCGTGCCAACCTAATTTTCTTTGGAAGTCGTGCATGGATCCATAACTCAATTCATTGTCTATCCTCTCTAGCCTCGAAAGGTGAGCAATCACTCACGATTAACGTTTTTTTTATTAAATTTTATTTCAATTGAAACGACAATTGAAATATGTTGCTGTTAGTTATTTACATTATTATATATATGCCGTTATATGTATCTGTTCACCTGTGACATCTGACACCATTATCTATTATTTATATTCATGATATATGTCTGTTATATTATTATAATATCTGTTATCACTCTGCAAGTTCCCCGTTAGTATAGAATTCACTATGGGTTTAAATGATACATACCCGAACGATCTGTAGAATAGGAAAAAATTGTTATAGGTGAAAGGATAAACCTAAGCGATTTTCATTGACATTGAATTGGGATTGCGGGTTGAAATGATATATACCCGTATATATTTAAATTGCGGATTGAAATGATAAATATCCGTATCACTTGACCATAGGATAGAAAATTATATACAGACACCGTTGGTCTATATATATAAATTTTGAAAAGGATTTCTATGGTTTTGGAAAGAAGTATATGGTTTTTAAAATATTGATTTTTAAAGATTTATTAAAATTGATTTAATAAAGTTGATATATAATATGTTTAAGTGTTTATTTAATATCTATATTTTCAAATATAGAGCTTATAATGATTTGAAATTTATTTGAAATTTATTAAATTTGAAATTTTAAAGCTATGATTTTATAACTTGAATTTGATTAAAAGTGACTTAGATTAATATCTCAAAATTATATAAATTTAAATGGGATATTTTGTTTATTTAAATTTGTAAATTGAAGTTGTATTTAGATATTATTGAAATGATTAATTAAATATTTCAAAAACCAATAATAGTGAAGTGAATTTGATATATATATAAAATTACCGAATTTAGTTTTGAAATGTTGAATATATTGACTTTGATATATATTGAAATTTGAATGGATTATTTTATGGTTCAAGTATGTATTTGAAAATCGATAATTTGAAATGGTTTATTGAGAAGCTAAATCGAGTTGAAATTGATGATTTGAGAGTTGATTATATTTGAATTTGGAATTCGAATTGATTTGAATCGATTTGTGAAAGTCGTGGAAACTATTTTATTTTATAAAGTAATTTTAAATTATATTTAAAACTATTGATATTTTACTTTATAAATTATTTTAATATAAACTACTTTTATATAAATCATTTTTAATATAAATTATTTTATTATAGACACTTTAACTTATAACTATTTATACAAACTATTTTTATTTATAAACTTTTTTAACTTATAACTATTTATATAAACTATTTTATTTATAAACTATTTTATTATATATACTAATTTTAATATCTAAACTATTTAAGAGGAAAGTGATATGATTTTGAAAATGGATATATTTGAAGTGAAAATGATATTGTATTGATTTGGTTTTTGAAATGGAAATGATATTTTGGTTTTGAAGTATAAACTATTTTGAAATGACCGCGGTGTTATAATAACGTTTGGTTGTTAAAGAGACCGGGATCGGATATGGGCATACTCTCTGTCGATACCGAAAACCACTTTAACAAATGTGTACGCGGTGGAGATTCCAGAATGAAGTAGGATGGTGGAGACGATTCCTATTGAGGTATATACGTGGCCCCGACTCCCATGAGTTGGCATAAAGTGGCTAAAACATGAGCGATTGATGGGCCAATGAGGTAGCACCTTTGATCGGACGCATTTCTTCGATACTATTCTATTACTTTGTGATTGATTTGGTGGCCACCCTTCGATTTTGATTGGGAGTGTATTCCGAGGTGGGCGGTAGTGGCTGCTATGCTTTTCCACCAGCCCGGATGCGTAATTGGTATATCTACCCTGGCATTGCCTAGTTGTGCTGTGTCACCTAACATATCGAGCTTTACTATGAGTTTCTATTTGTGTCGTACCTATGGAGTATCTTCTTGTAGCCTCTCGAGGTACGCAGGTACTGTATAGACTATTGGCACTATTATGTGTTAAGGGGGATATGGGTAACTCCTTAACGCTATTTAAAAGTAAGTTTATTTTATATTAGACATTATTATAATAGCGTATATTACTACATAGTAGATAGTTTAACGGATCCTTAGAGGATGGTTATCCTAAACATCCTTTGAGTTACTTGTATTTCATTTGATATTTCACTTGAGTTGGATTTATTGATATAAGAATGTTAATCCTGACTCGAGTGTTTTGTGTTTTTCTTTATGCTAGGGTCAGACTGAGTGATACAACATTCAAGACTCACCTTTGGAGTTGGAGCTTCGCTTGGAGATCCAACTATCTATCCAGCTTTCAGTTGTTCAGTTGATTCCAGTGATGTATTCAGATCTTGTATTTGATTATTGTATTGAGACACCTAGGTATTCTTGACTTCTGTTGTATCTTGTTTAACTATGTTATATATATATATAGTAGCTTCATGAACTACCATTCTTTTGTTTCCGCTGGATTATTGTTATATTACTCTGTGTCTGTGATCTATGATTATTTAATTTACTGTATATGCTGATTTTTGCCAAATTTAAATTAAAAATCTGATATTTTGAGCAATTCAAATCCGACATGTATGGATGCAAATGGTTGAAAATTTCAGGTCGTTACATGAGTTATCACACAAAAAAGAATTACACAAATCATTTATCATTTGATTTTGTTGTGTAGAGATTTCAAGTAAAGACGAAATGTTATTTTCAAGATTTGAAGGTTGGTCATCATTTCGAAAATTTTGTGGTTTAAAATTTGAATCGTTTAAACAATAGTTGTTGTTGAAATATCCATAAGAATTTGGTGTGAAATTATATGAATTTTCACAACTATTGTAAAATTCATGTGAATATGGAAATTCAGACATTTTCAAAAATATTTTTGGTTTTTTTAAAGAAAAATATTTACAAATAGAATTTATTTTTCAAAATGGAAAATAGATTTTTTTTTTGATTTTCAATTTTTTTTTTGGCTTTTTTGAAAAGGTTTTAAATTTATTTTTTGATTTTTTTATATTAGAAAAAATAACCCATTTTTTTGTTTGATTTTTGATTGAAAAATAAATTTCAAAAGAAAGGATTTAAAAAAAACTAAGTTAAGAAATATTTACAATTTTTTTTAGTTTTGGATTTTGATTTTTTTATGTTTTTTATTTTAAATATGCATGAACTAATGCAACTAAATGAATGCAAGGGTTAATTACAGATTACCTATCCTAACCCAAAATTATATAATCACACTATGTCTTAAATCAACAAGATAGTTTTCAGCCAGGTAACATACATGATTTATCGGTGCACCACGAATCACCGTAGCAATGTAGCTGAAGGTTTAAGTACCTTTAGAGAAACAATTCAGTATAATATTTATGAATCAACGTAATATTTATAACTGATTATTGCGCTGCCATAGCCTAGACACCAAGATATTAAATTGTTCAAAGAAGACAACTTGTCAATATACAATTAAGTGTTATCGATGTCTAACCGTTTTTATTAATCAAAATCTAAAATGAAATGCAAAATAGAAATTAAACGTGTATTAATAATGCAACTACGAATGGATTTTTGTTTCTGTTTTTGATTTTGAATTTTTTTTGAAATGTTTTTCTAAAATGCAAGAAATCAATAATGCAAAGAAAATAAAAACAAGAGATAGAGGTTAAAAGTAGCAAAAAATTTTATAAGCAAGCAAGCAATTTATTTTTGGCAATAGAGCGAAGCAAGCAACTTTTCCTATCTGCGATTTTCTACTCTAGCAACCAGAAATTAAAACAAAGATATATAGGTTTATTAAAAGGGGTACTAAAACAAATGGAAAATCAAAACAATCAAAATCAATTGAAATAAAACAAAATAAATGGAGGAAAGAAACTTGTTTTTTTAAATACAGGAAATTATTGTAAAGGACAAAAATTTTCAGCATTTTTGCCTCAAGGACAGACCTTCAATATTTTATCCTGAAGGACAACTTTTTTTAGGTATCAGTTTTTAGTCACTGATAGTATCAGTTTATAGTTATCGGTAGCAGTTTTTAGGTATCAGTTTTTAGCTTGGTAGCAGTTTTGTTGTCCTTTTGAATAATTTTGGAAAATATTTGTCCTTATGAATAATTTTTAGAAGAATGTTTTTCCTTATGGTAAAAATATTAAGGTTGTGTCCTTAAGGCAAAAAATATACAAATCTTTGTGCTTTTAAATTAATTCCCCTTTTAAATATATATAAGGATGAAGAAAAAAACAAATTAAAACAAAACAAAACAAATTCAAAAATTTGCCCTCTTTTTTTTTAATTAAGAAGTAAAACAAATCGAAACATAACAAAACAAATTAAAACAAATTGAAACCTCTTTCTTTTCTTTGTTTTTTCTTTGTTTTTTTTAATTTGTTGAACAAACTAAACTAAAAAAATTAAAACAAAAGTAAATAAACTAAAAAAAGAAAAATAAATATCACTCAAGTACAAAAACCCGGCCCACTAAACAATAGAAAACTACATACCGCTCATCCCCAAATTTACTTTGTTCTCTTTTAAAAAAAAGTTCAAAATCCAAATAAAATAAGAGACGCGAGAAGAAGAAAAATTGGTGGTCGCGTAAATTCGTCGCGATTGATGAAGGAGGAGAGTAGCGGTTTGCTGTGTTTCAAGGAGGTGATTGAATTGGGGGTTCGCGAGTTCGTGGTAAGCAATTGGTTTTGGTCGCGGTGATCGACTGCTGTTGATGGGTTGTTGAAATGGCACGGCGATGTCAGTGTTCGAATTGGGCAGTAATGGAAGTGAATTTTGGTAGGGATGTTGCTCGAGTTGAGAAGGCGATTGAAGTGGATTTGTTGATGTAGTGGCGTTCGAAGTGGTGATTCGTGCAGAGTCGTAGAAGTGGAGGTTCAGGATGGTGAAAAGTAGTCAGTTCGGTGCTTGGTTTCTGTAAAAGAGAATTGATGTTGTTGAACTAAAGTTGATGAAGAATGGAGTGGTGATTGTAAGTGGTAAGGGGAGGAGGCAGTTGTTGATGTTGCAGTGGTTGCTCTGGTAGGTGGTTTGCGATTTGAATTGTAGGCTAATGGTTGTTTTTGCTTGTGACAGTGGTTTGGTGATTAGCTGTGGATAGGATTACAGATAGAAGTGTGTATGGACAGTGGATAGAAGTGATGTCGTGGTGATGATGCTCTTGTAGTTGCAAGGTAATGAATGGGATTGCTGAATGGTAGCCGTTGTTTGCAGTTTGAAGTCAGTATGTCAGGAGAGAGTGGTGGAAGGGTATAGTAGTTCAATTTGTAGTTGTGATGTAGAGGTCTGTTGTATGCAGGGGCTTGGAGATGTTGACTGGAGGTTGATAAAAGTAGACATAAGTGGAGATTAGGTATCCGGTGGTGGAAGATAATTGGAATGTGTTTCAGGTTGTAGTTGAAAGGGGGAGGTTGATGACTGAGATGATGTGCACAGTTGTATAGTTGATCGGTGGCAGCAGCTTGATGATTTTATGTAACATTCCGTTCTTTCGATGCTCGAAAGTCGACATTAATACGTCCATTGTATCAACTGCCGAGAAATCGAATGCCGGAAAACCGAATTGTTATGGTTAAAAAGAAGAGGTAGAAGAAGACAGAAGAAAAAGAAAGAAAAAGAAACATAAACAATATCAGAATCTCACATTTGCAGCGGAACAACATATAATAGATAAATGAATAATCTTTAAATCAAAGAACAATATCAGTTTATAAATTACATCATCAGAGTTTACAACAACAATACAACACTGGACAGTTATATAAACTTGTCCTCATACAGAATACACAGAGGAATAATAATATCATATACAAGTGATACATCTCGTCATCCAGCTCGCCACTGAGCTCCATAGCATCTCCTAAATCCAGAATGACCTGATAACCTGACTCTAGACTGCCCGTGTGGAAATTGGTGGGCACCCAGAGTTTAGGAAGGAAACAATAAACTCCAGGTCAGTCATGGTGACTAGTGTGAGAACTAAAACAGTTATTTGCACAAAAGAACAAAGGAAGTAAAAGACATTCACAATGCTTTTGGAAAATGAGACTACCATAAGACCTCCCGCCACACACACAATGCAAACGCAGAATTGGAGGAGATTTCTTCTTATGATAGTCAAACATGCTTACTACGCAAAAGAAAACTCTTTTGATATTATTACTAGTGCATAGTGTGGAAAACATTTCGAAAGTATAATATTAATCTTAGCCAACATAAAACCATTATTGTATGCCTACTATAGCTACTATGTTCAATAGCAGGTTACCGCCACATTCCATGGCAGATTATACAACTAAAACCGTACAAGGTTCGTATTGTTTCTTTGGATTTCCAACAAATGGTCAGGCTAAGGAACTTCCTTACACCGAAATGGAAACGCCTCTGGAAAGACGCCCCGAGAGTCAACCTGCTCTCTGCAAACACAAGGCCGATGCTACCTCACGTTGTACAGCTGTAACTAGGTAGCTAACACACAAGCTATGCCATCCCTCGATCGTTACCGGCCTTTATCCGAGGATCCTCAACCACAAAGCAACAACCACAAAGTATAATAAATTTGAAGCATCAACAAAGGTAAAGTATCTGGGCTCCATACCATGATATCACCTTTTATCCAGAAGGAAATGACATACCCTAGGGGCGCGACCCCTAAAAACCTTGCCGCAACATTCCTGTTTCGACCATTACCGGGTTGTGAGGCTCGATGAAGTCTCGTCCACAATGCCACACTTTTTCACAAAGCCACGCTTTGATCAACAAATGATCAACATCACTTCGTATGTCACATTACCAAATTGGGAATGTATCACTAGTAACCATCAACTACATAACCTCTGAGCTTGTACGTCTTAGAGAAGGGTGTTAAGCTAAGAGAATAAATTCTCCGCCACCAACAGAAATATATTTGATAGAAACCAGCTTTACATCTCAAAGTGTACCGTTAGACACACATCCATACAAGTCCGCTCCGGTATCGAACGAAACCGAAGGCCCTTCCAAAGAAGCCCTTGCAATCCGGGTATTCACTAATCACGCCCGGACTTCCCATCACAAGAAGAGTGATATAAATCTCCATACCGGAGCAACTCGGTGCAGAGACATTCGACAGGTTGTCCTTTCATTTTCGAAAATACCCGATCTTCACACCGGTCTTCAAATAATATCCATTCACGACGTATCACTAATTCAGAATGGGTTATATGACTCAAAGGTCTTTTCCCGGCTAACCCGAATAGTGAGCACAATATTTAAAAACATATGGATATTGGGATTTCAATTAAGTCACAACTTATTACCCAAATCTTTTCCTTTAAATGGTTTAAACAAATTACCATTTTAAATCTTTAAACAAAAAGATTTACTTCACAAAGTTTACCCAGTTTCACAAAGATTCATTCACAGATTTCCAAATCAATTTCCATTTCAATTGGATTAACCCATTAAATCTTTAAATTAAGATTTAATTTATAGCTTTCAAAACTATTCACAATTCAAGTCTTTTATAATATAAAAGATACACCTTTTAAAATCTTCTTTGATTTCAAAATAAAGCTTAATCATCTTCACAAAGGTTAATTCATAGTTTTTCCAAACTATTTACAATTCAATTTTCAACTTGAAATGTTTCAATACAAATTGGAAATCTTTTCACTTTATGAAAGCTATTATTATCTGAAAACGGATAGTTTTCGTTTTGGGAAAAACTGGTTACAATTACACAGTTTAAAGCCATCCAATTACAAAACTTGAATATAAATTTAAATTTCCAAAACCATATTTTAAATGGTTAGAAACCCATATAACACCTTTTATAACTTGTAAAATCTTTTAAACCAAAATTCCCAAATCATCGAATTCAATTTTAAGTATTGAATTCAAAATTTAAATCAAATGATTTAAATTCTAATTTTTATTAAGTTATTTAAAATAAATTTTATTTCTGAAACTCATTTTCGAAAACTTTCAATTCCAATTCCAAAACTATTTTGGATTCAAAAATTCAATTTTTCAAAATTGATAAAAATCTGTGACTTAACCGATTTCCACGTGAAATCCACATTTGTGTGTGTATTGTGTAGTCCATAGTTTAACACAATAGTGCAACAACATTCAACCATCACAGATCAAATATAACAATATAATTTGATAAGAGGTATAACTATAACGCTTATCTTTCATTCACAGATCACAAATATATATATATATATATATATATATATATATATCACAGATAAACAAATTACAGATCACAACACAAAACAGGATATATCACAAAGCATCACATATCAGAGATGTCAAACAATTCAACATCCAATATAATCCAAACATCCATAAGTAGGATTAATTTAATTATCTGATTAATTTAAAGGTAGTCAATTTAGAGTATGTGCTCTCTGAGAGCAGATATTTTACCCCTATAGTAACCCTGTTTAGGTTACTTAATCAGATAAATTTCTATAAATAACTTTGACTATTATGGTAAATTAATAATCAATTAATTTCAAATTGATTTTCAAATTTATTTCAAAACACCAAATAAATTTCTAAATATTTCCAATAGATTTATTTTCAATCACCAAAAATCAATTACTAAATGGATTTCTAAATTTATTTCCTTTTCAAAATAAATTCCTTTTTAAGAAGATAAATTCCTTTATTTTCCAAACTATTCACAAATCCAAATTTTTTTAAAAAATTCTCAACTTATAAATAATATTTTCGATATCCATTTATTAAGCCCTTTTTTCCAAATTTGAAATTTAATTCAATACAGTTCAAAAATAAGACTTTTATCTTTTAACTCCTTTTTAATTTATCCAATTATCAAAAATAAATTTTTCGATAAATTTTCAACTTGAATTTCAAAAATCCAATTTTTATTTATTTTCGGTATCCAGCGATACCAAAAATATATTCGGCTAAATTATAGCCTTCAACGATTTCAATCACAATATAATCACACACAGATTATAAATAAATCAACACACAACAAATGAAACAAATTCAAATGTTTGAGGAATCCTGTTGGATAACTCCAACCTGTTTCCCTGCATCCGAAGATGTTAGCACAATACCAATTCCACTTCGAAGTGGAATATCGTGGTATATGGGATTTATAAAATACTATCCGCTACTATGCGGCACAATAGGGTCTCATCCGCTATATAATGCGGGAAATCAACTACAAATACATATATAATACCAATTCCACTTCACGGTGGAATTATCGCGGTATATGTTTTTAATAAATAACCTTCGCTTAATATACGGCGTATAGGGTCTATTTCAACACAATAGATAACAATTATCATTCAATTCAAACAATCAAGCAATTTTAAATCTAACTATTTAAAATTTAAATTGAAACACAATTCGATTGAGTGAGGAGTTCTCACCTTGCTTCCAAAAACAGTTGCAGTATTTTATTTCGAATAAAATTAAACACGCATTTAATTTTACCCAAAATTCAAACTAGCTCCAAACGACTCCAAACCAGCTCCATTGCGTAGTGCTCGTCAATACGGACCCGACGCAATTCGTTTCATGCGAAACAGATCTAGCATCAAAAAGTTATGCATTTTTAAAGTTCGAACGAATTTAAATATAATTAATTTCACAATTTATTTTTATATTTTATACCCTAGCTCATCATCACCGTTCGTTTTGAACTGCGGAAATCACGGCCGCATCCCCTTTTCTTCCATACGCGTTCGTTCGCTCCCAGGATCTCATGCACGCAAGAAACCCATTTGCCGCCTTCAAACCCTAAACATCGCGACCACACCACATGCCTAGACGTCGATCAGGCGACGCCAACTCGAAGGCCAACACGAACGGCACCACCACCGTAAACACGGTCGAACTCGGTGCATCTAGGGCCGAGAAAATCATGTACGAACTCACTCTTTGAATGCAAATTGTCGTCGATCCGAAGCTCCGTTTCCGATCACAGCCGTTGGATCTGTAGATCTCGATATGATCTTCAATGTTGCAGTTGACAATTTTTCATAATTGTTGATGGATTGAGAGAAAAACAAGAAGAAAGGTGGGAGTTTTCTGGCCGTGCAAACATTAATGGCGGCTGACCTAAGCTCTCTAGGGTTTTAGTGTAAAATGATGAAAATGGGGGCCTTTTATAGAAAATTGCAAAACACTATTCATCTTGAAATTTTCCGAACTCCAAACGAAGCGTGCCGGCTGGCGTTTCTAAGGTTTTACCTGCGTTCCGAACACAATGGAACGTGTTTCAGGAGCTAATTCGGTCATATGTGCGAGTTACGAAATTTAACGAACAATTTTAAATTAAATCGATTAAAATGATTTCGATGCGTTTCAGCTTGTCCCGGACAAACCGTAAATCTGATTGACACGAAATTTGAAATCTTACAATAATATAACATTACGGATCCGATGAAACTAGTTTCGTCGAAGTCCGAGACTGTTTGAAAAATGACTATTTTCACTCATCAATTAAATATTAAAATATTCAATTTTCACAAATTAACTTTTAAATGAATTTTAAAAGTTCACAAACATCATTATAACTCCAATATGATTTAATATAGCTTTATAAATCATTTTTATACACATTTAATTCAATTTCCAATTATTTCTGGAATTTCAAATATTAATTGTAACGACCCGGAAATTTCGAACCCGAAAATTCCAGATAGTTAGAGAAAAAGAAGAAAGAGGAAGAAGAAGAAGAAAATAGAAACACCAAAATACAGAAACCTCACATTCGCAGCGGATCAAAATATAATATTACATAAATAACAGTTTTACAAAAAAAAAACTGTATCAATACACTTATACATTTTATATATCAGAGTTACACTGTTACACAACACAAGACAATTTGAAAACATGTCTCCGATAATCAACAATAATATATACAACGGATATCACTCCATACGTTCCTACTATCCAGCTTGCCTTCTGAGCTCCTGAACGTCCTTACTTGAAAATCTGTAATACTCGGTCTGACCCGAGCATTATATCAACCTACAGCTCTGATACCACATGTAACGACCCGACTTCCTATGCCCAGAAAGACGCATCATTATGAAGAAAGAAAGGGATAGAAGAAGAAAAGAAAAGAAGAAAGAACAACAACACATCAGAAATCTCACAGCGGAACGAGAAATATATTATATCACATAAGATATTACATAGTATCATATACATCAGAGTACACAACTTATACATCACAGAATAGACAGTTATAAACTTCTGTCTATTATACAACACAAGTACATCAGTACAATACAACATACACAGCGGAAACTCTATATATCTACACGTTGAAGCCTCCTGCTCCACAGCTCCTCCAGAATTCGTCAAGACTAACCAGACCCCTGTCTGACCCAAGTTCCTTCCCCCTTAAAATAATTTCGTCCCCGAAATTAAAAGCAAAGTTAATAATAATCCAGCAAAGATTTTAATTTCAAACACAAACCTATCATCCAATTCCTATCAATCAAAGCAACCCATCCAACAATCAAACAAACCTAGCTAACTATTCTGATTTAAATCAGAATAGACTTCATAATACTGTCTCGAGTTTCCCCGAGTATAAATCACCGGGAGACTCGCTCTACAGAAGCTAAACAAACTACACCACCATAATCCAGAGCTCCTCTCTTCTCTAGATCCACCAATCTGAACAAAATATCAGATCATACTCAAGTCTAGCTCAACTTCCAAATCTATCTGAACTGCAGATTCCACACTAGTAATGCATCATACACGTACTCCCTCAGAGATACGTGAAATACAATGAATTCCAGATATCCAACTGGCCATTCAATCCTGTAGATCAAAGAACTACTTCTCTCAAGATAGACACCACTCCAGAGCTAAGGTATTTCCAATGTCGAACTCACCTGGATGGAAATTGAAGTATTGAGTCAATTTAAAGGGAAGTGGAAATTTAAATTGAATTGGTGGGAAATTAATTGGAAATGGAGATTGGGAAATTAAAAAATGTAACGACCCGGAATTTTCGAACCCGAAAATTCCAGATAGTTAGAAGAAAAAGAAAAGAGATAGAAGAAAGAAACAGAACAAGACACAGATTCTCACATTCGCAGCGGATTAAAATACAATATCAAATAATAATATCAGTTATACAAGAAAACTGTATCAGTCAATTACATTTTAATATATCAGAGTTACAACATCTCACAATCACTGGAAAGTTAAAATAACTCGTCCCAATAAATACCAATATATCACTCTCTATACGTTCCTGCCATCCAGCTCACCTCATGAGCTCTAGAACGTCCTTACCTGAAAAATCTGTAATACTTGGTCTGACCCGAGCATTACATCAAAGTAACACCCGGGTCAGGCTGGAAACCAGCGTGAGTAAACCCATCTAACATGAAATACTAAAACAATAAACTTATTTAAAACCCGGGGTAACTCGTTCCTTACTACGAGTTCTTAACTTGCAATAGTCAATTACACAACTTTTAATCATATCTAAGCATTATTACACAGATTAAATGGCCAAGATTACATCATTTATTCCATTCCAGCCTATTTATTCCAAAGTCAAATTCATAAAGAATTATTGTGAATTCCAAATCGAAGTGGTTTCGGGTATGTACTGATACCCGACCCGGTCTCTTCGAATCCAGTGTCATCTTAACTCAAGTTATTCAAGTGAATACAATTAAATTTTAAATACAGGATGTCACTTTACACGGCAATTCATCTTGATAGATAACCACATTATCACTGTTCAACCCAACCATATCACAAAATATTTCATATTAGAAATACAAAATAATCTAAGGCATTCAACATCATTCGATCATTCATAAGCAAGATTTATTAGTCACACTATTCCAATTAATTTAAATAAATTAAATTAATCTCTTTAATCACTTTTAAATCCCGCTTACTTACTTTAATTAATTACAAACCATTAATTACCCATCCCTTAATTATCCTCTTTAATTAAAATAAATAATTAGCCTTAAATTAATAACACAATTTGATTAACCTTTACCACTCACATTTATTACATTTATCCTTAATTAATTACTCAAACTAATAATCCTATAATCACTAACATCGATTATTTATCCTTTAATAATCACACTTATTAATTAACTAACCCCTTAATTAATTTCCTTAATTAATCAATCCTTTAATTATCCATTAGATTAATTATCCAAAATTACTTCCATTTAATGATTAGCCCATTGGTTAATTGTCTTTAATTAATCAACCTTTAATTGATAAGTAAATTAATTTAACCTTTAACAATTTAATCCTTCAATTACTTTCATTAAGTAATTATTATTTAATATAAATCATATTTATAAATCAATCTTTTAAATTGATTTCACAAATTAATTAATCTTTAATTAATTTATTCCCTTCTCTGATTTTATTAATTAGTTAACCATCCTTAATACATTGAATAATTAATACTTTATTTAATTCCATCACTTACATCACCTTTCAAAACATATGGGAATTAACCTACTATATAATTTCTTAATCAAACAATTTTAAAGCAATCTAAAACTTTGAAAATTTGTTTAAATTTTCTAATACTTTGTTTAGAACTTGATTTATATTTTCTTTTGAAACTTATTCATTTTGATAACCCTTTAAAACTTAATTAAACACTTTCTATAACCTGCATTATTTTATTTCCTTCCAAATCTGATCATAAATTTTTGCTATAAACTATAAACTTGATCATACCTAAATTTAAACCCGGTTATCTTAACGCAAACCAAAATCCGAGCTGACACTAATTTTCCCGAGCCAACTAGCAAATATCCCGAGTTCGACTCGTGCAAACCATCTTCTTCCCCAAACCCACAATTCCCAGTTTTCCGTGCACACATCTGTGCACGCCGTGCACATATACAAACCTGCCGATCGCCTCCGACCACTGCCCCTACCTTCGACAAGTCATTTACGTCACCGCCGACCATCCTGACCCACCTGAACTTCCAGATTTGCCGTAAGTCGAAAACGAGCTATTCATCACCAAATCTGGAACCCAACTCCCAACATTTTCCCTTGACGCCGACGATCTAATCCACCAGAAATCATGTGACTTCGTCCAAAGCTGCACAAAACCTCCACGTCTCGATCCCCCCAGCTCCGGTTTACTCCGATCAAGCCTTGATGAGGCAGTAACACCTCAAACCTATTCGACGAAAACTGCTACTCAACCCTAATTCGACGAACCTACGCCGCGCCGATGATCTATAATTTTGTCCAACATTTTTCCGATGCTCCTTATCCCCCTAGCTTTCATCACGATCAAACTCGTCACCCAAAACTCCATCGATTGCCGGAATTTGACGAAATTACAATTTCCGTTCATCTCTTAAATTCACAACCTATACTAAACTAGAAATTACCAATTTCATCTTAAAAATCCTATTTTCTAAAGATGCTTCAAGTTATATAATTTAAACAACAATTTACAACATTCGAATTTTACATATTTTAAATTTTTCTTTGAAAAACTAATTTCCCAGATGCCATAAATCACAATCATACTTAAAACTATTTTTAGATCGTAATTTATGTTTAAACAAACTTGTTTGTTTGAAACTCTAAGCCTATTAGTAACTAGATGAATGTAAATTGAATTTCTTTGTTTATTTTTCAACTCTGTAACTAAGATAACAGAGAAGATCAAGTATATTTAACATGCACAGAACAAACACATTTATACATAGAGATACATACTTAAAAATACACATGCAAGCACAATTAATTCAAGAATCATATGCACATATCTTAGTTTACTTAAGTTCTTAAATATTGTGTTTTACTCACTTGTTAAAGAGAAACAGAGAAGGCCTGTAATTTGTTTAAACCGATCTGGGCTAGAAGTATCAGATCTTTGAGCTTATTTGATGTTGAGAAGATCCTTGTTGAAGCTTAAATTTGATTTGCCGCAGATTAGATTTTGAATAGAAATTGCTTGATTAACTCGCCTGAGCCTTGATTTCCTTCAGTTTCTTTTTTTTTTTTCAAAAATGTTTACAGGTTGATGAAGAATATATACAGGCTTTTGATTTGTTTTGAATCAACTACAGATTTGTTCTTGAATCGGCTTGAAGGCTGATACAGTTTTCTTTTTGGTTTTGGTCTATCTATATTTCCAAAACATGCCACTTGTTAATATAAATTAACACTTGTAATCTCATGAAATCCTTAGCTTACATGTGTAATTCATGTATAAATATATGTTTATATATATATTATAATAATTCCATTTTATTTTTATTTTATAAATGTCTTAAGTGTTTTAATATTTAAGTTTCTCTTATGCTTATCTATTATAAATTTAAAAGTAGATGGTATAAAATCCCAATCAAACACTTATAAATAGTTATACAAATATACTAATTATATATATACTTTATTATTATTTTTAAATGTTTTCCACAAAACTTTTATATTAAATTTCTATTTAGTAATTGCTTTCCTTCATTTATATTAATATGATTTTTAAAAGAAAATAACAAACTATACAAGTAAAATCATATATGTACATATATTTTATATCCAATTTGTTTAAGATATTTATTCTTTGAATTTCAAATCTCAAGTTCAAATTCAATTTAAAATCAACAACACATATTTAATTTGTTTTGATAATAATAATTTGACTAATCTAAATGATTATATTAGGAAATTGTCAAATAAATATTTATCCATTTTAAATAATTTAATTAAGGGATTATCACATTTTAATAGTTAAACTCAGATAATTATTCAATCATCTAATACCCAAAAATCCAGATTATTACATTCCTTCCCCCTTAGAATCTTTTCGTCCTCGAAAAGGAACGAAACTGGACTTTATTCAATACTTAAAATCTGATAAATTTTTCTTTGATCATTTTTAAAACACTTTAAAATCTATGTAGTATTACAAAAATAGTTTTATAAAAATACTTTTATAACTCGATGTCTCAACCAGTCCATCCTCGTTCTTACCGAAATTCGGTCATACGTTGATCAGGCGTATGACTGAAAATCTATAAGTACTTAGCAGACCCGTTTCAACATCCAGTGAAAATACTTTGGAAAATAATTTTATTGAAAATATAGAAAACAGTTTGAAAATAGCAAAAATATCTTTGGTGAGAATGCTCTGGAAATCATCACTTCCATCCAGGGTCACAGTTACATCACGGGTTACGTTGCCATCGCAGCAAAAGTCCATGTAACTGATTACACCATGGAACCCACAACAGATCGCAGTTACATCCAGGGTTGCGTTGCCGTCGCAGCAAAAGTCCATGTAACTGTTGGCTCTCAGCGGCACACACGATTTCGCTGTCAAAATGAAACTTCTCCCACATAGGTCGCAGTCTACCGATATAAAATCAAACGTAGACAATTGGCTCTCAGCGGCACACACGACTTTCGCTATGTTACCATAGTGTCACAGTCTACCGATATAAAATCAAACGTAGACAGTCGGCTCTCAGCGGCACACATGACTTTCGCTACGGTCTGCAGTAGATCGCAGTGACATTGAGTTAAACTGTCGTCACAGCATAACTCAAATGCCTCTGTGGGCACCATCCCCTCGACTTTCGCTACACAAATAATCCTTAGGAACTAGTTTTGTCCGGACTCCTCACAGGATCAACTTTAGAATCCCCCCTTGGGGTTCAAGGCAGTACCACCCAGTGGTACTCCTGAGAAGTTCATTTCAAGGAAGCGCCTTTTTCCCCAGAGCTATACTCAAAACATTTTATACTATATATTTATAGTATCTTCAAATCATACCCTTTATGATTTATATCAAAATCTCCTTTACACAAATCGATATCCAAAATCGATAATTCTCAAACTAGGCATTCCAAAATCCAAAATTGATTTTCCCAAAAATCAAAAGCCTTTTCCAAATTCATAGGTTCCCAAAACCTTTTTCAAAATCATTCTCATAAGATCCTTTATATATATATATATATATCTTTAAAAATCTTTAGATCACTTCAAACTCTGTATAAAACCTCTTTTATACTTCAAATATTTTCAAAATCCCTTTTTATTCTGGCTAGATTCAATAAGGGAAGTTTATCATATTACAAAATATAACTTTATTTATTGCCAAATCAAATATTCAAGTTTGATTTCTTTATAAAGTTATTTACCATTTACTTACCTCCATAAAGTAAATTTCAACCAAAGAAATATCCAATTCCATTATATTTCACATAATATACCTTTCATTTCAAAAACCACTTCAAATTTCTTATCCACAAATTTTAAATGCCAATTTCATTCAAACCCGTACGATGTACACATATCATCTGTACGCTATATCAATCTGATCGCTCAATCGATCACACAATTTCACTTCCGAACTAGTATCGTCCACCCGACTTCCTAGTGCGGACTCAGATCTGATTTCTTGATCAGAAACCGTCATTCTCCTTGCATAGTCACAACTATGATAGAGAATATCCAGAACCAATCAATAATTCATATCCAGGTTCGCCGTCGAAAATCGAGCGAAAAATCCCAACTCGGATCGATAATACTATCTCGAAATTATGTGTTCGAATCTGGATCAAATCATTATGCGAATAGAATAATATACGTATATCCTACGTATTTATCTTTATTGGTTATTAGCCAAATCAATTCTCTTTTCTATTCACATTTCCTTTAATTCCATTCACTAATTCTCAATTGCTTCCATTTCCAATTGAGTTATTACTTCAATTACAAACAGTTTGAACTCTGACCAATTTAAATTTAAAAATAGCTTGAAAAAGTTTAAAATAGATAAGTAGTTGAAAAATAGTTATTAGTTTGTAAAATAGCTGTAAAATAGTTAAGTAGGTATAAAATAGTTAGATAATTGCAAAATAGTTTTTAAAATAGTGATTAGATATAAGTAACTGAAAAATAATAATTAGTTTATAAAACAGTTTCAAAATGGTTAAATAGTTCCTAAATAATTGTAAAATAAGTATAAAATAGTTTGGGGTTTTAAGAAGAAAGATTGCATAGTAAATAGTTTGGAAAAATATATTTGTATTAAAACCATTTATTTTGAAAACAATCCAGAGCCAAACTGTTTAATTTCCCAATTCAAGTTGAATTAACCTTAATTCCTTTACAAATTCAAATCAAATTCCATTTGATTTTTAAACTTATTCAACTTAAATTACAATTCCAATTTATTTCAATTCAATTTGGATTAATTTCAAATTGAACCAGCTTCAATTTCAAATCATTTCAATTCTAATTTAACATTTAAACTTATGCTTATCCATCTTCAATCATAATTCTAATTAGTTTAAATCAAATTCAATTTGAACTAATTCTATTCAAATCTCAACTTAAAACCATCTTGAATTATATAAATTCGAGTTAAATATTTTAAATGTTGATTTAATCCTTTAAATCAAATTAACCCTTACTTTAAAATCAAATCAACCTTTATTATTATTATTTAACAACTTAAATCTTTAAACCATTAATTCTGAATCCAAATTCCACAATTCCATTTTAAATTATCTTTACTTAACTTATTACAAAGTTCAAATAAGAATTCAAAAACAATTAAATCTCCCGATTCTAATTTATTATCTATTTTAAATTTCCAGATCTCAAACCCATTTTGAGATCACTCATAATTCCCATTTAAATTAACCATTTAACTACCCAAGTTAAATTTAAATTTCATCTTGAAATTTCCAATTCAAGTTATTTATTCAAACTTATTTAACTTCCTCCAAGTTAAATTTACTTAATCCGGTCAACTTTTCACAATTTGAATTCCCATTCAAATTTTAACTTCAGATTAATAGTCTTTCCCTTTTTAAGTTAAAAAAAAAACTTACTTTACTTTGGGTTTCACATCATATCCCAAGGAAAATTTAAAATTCAATACTTAGAGTTTATTTCAAACATCTTTAATATAATGTATATTCTCATCTATACATATTTATTTCCTTTACACTTCAAGTCATACTTAAATTTTTAAACCATTTTTGGTTTTTAATTTCAAAACAAATTTCTTTAAAACAATTTCAAGTTTTCTGGATTTAGATTTAAAATTTCACAATTACAAATTATCTTCAATTCCAATTTATAAGTCATACTCACTTAAAATTTACTTCCCTAAAATATTTCATTTTACTTAATCATTTACAACATTTCATTATCAACCATCTATGATAATAACCAAGATTATCATATCTGGAAACCAATTCATTATTATCTTTATTTCTACAAATTCAAGATTTTGATTTCAGTTTGGATTCATTCAAACTTATATTCATTTAATTTCAATTTGGTTGTATTACCATTACCACTCAATTCTCATTATTTTATTTAATTCCAATATTTTAACAACCAATTACCTTAATATTTATTAGAAAGAAATATCAATTTATATATCAAAATATATTCTTATATAAAATCATTTAAAATCCTTATATAGGAAAATAACAATTACGCTCTTATATATATATATACTCAACTCGTTCTAGGGTACCATTGACCCTATCCTTAACGAGTAATCCCAACAGAGCCAAGGTTCTCGCTTAACCTTCAGCTCTGATACTAAATGTAACGACCCGGAATTTTCGAACCCGAAAATTCCAGATAGTTAGAAGAAAAAGAAAAGAGATAGAAGAAAGAAACAGAACAAGACACAGATTCTCACATTCGCAGCGGATTAAAATACAATATCAAATAATAATATCAGTTATACAAGAAAACTGTATCAGTCAATTACATTTTAATATATCAGAGTTACAACATCTCACAATCACTGGACAGTTAAAATAACTCGTCCCAATAAATACCAATATATCACTCTCTATACGTTCCTACCATCCAGCTCGCCTCATGAGCTCCAGAACGTCCTTACCTGAAAAATCTGTAATACTCGGTCTGACCCGAGCATTACATCAAAGTAACACCCG
Source organism: Allium fistulosum (assembly GCA_030737815.1). Classification (NCBI taxonomy): domain Eukaryota; kingdom Viridiplantae; phylum Streptophyta; class Magnoliopsida; order Asparagales; family Amaryllidaceae; genus Allium; species Allium fistulosum. The sequence continues at coordinate 727,301,714 of CM060902.1, read as the reverse complement.
GGTCAGGCTGGAAACCAGCGTGAGTAAACCCATCTAACATGAAATACTAAAACAATAAACTTATTTAAAACCCGGGGTAACTCGTTCCTTACTACGAGTTCTTAACTTGCCATAGTCAATTACACAACTTTTAATCATATCTAAGCATTATTACACAGATTAAATGGCCAAGATTACATCATTTATTCCATTCCAGCCTATTTATTCCAAAGTCAAATTCATAAAGAATTATTGTGAATTCCAAATCGAAGTGGTTTCGGGTATGTACTGATACCCGACCCGGTCTCTTCGAATCCAGTGTCATCTTAACTCAAGTTATTCAAGTGAATACAATTAAATTTTAAATACAGGATGTCTGTAACGACCCGTATTTTTACGGATCGACAAGTTCGTCAAAATCTGGAATTTTTGCATTTTTAAGTCATTTCAGATTTTTGTGGAAATTTGTCTAAGTCCTAGGTCGTGGACGACCTAAGAGCTAAGTCGTGACCGAGTTAAGGACTTCGGCGAGTTAGTGTTAGGTCGTGGGTTAGTTGGAGCGACCTATAGAATTGTGCAACCTAGGATTTAGTTAAGTAATTAGGTCGGCAGGGCGAGTTAACGACCTAAAGACTGACCGACTTAAGGAAGACTAGTTGTTGGCTTTGGTTAGGTCGTAGGCGACCTAAGGGGTTAAGTCGTGACCGACTTAAGAGGTTCTGGCGACCTAAGAAAATGTGTGAGCGACCTAAGTGTTAGGTCGGCAGTTCGAGTTAGCGACCTAGTAGAGTTAACGACTTAGGGAATAAGCGGTTTGCGACCTATAAGAGTTAGCGACCTATGGGATTGACCGACCTAAGTGTTAGCGTAGTTAGGTCGTTAGATCTGTGTTGAGTTAGGTCGTAGACGACCTAAGATGGTTAGGTCGCGTGTGTGTTAGGTCGCGAGTTTGCTGAGTCGTAGGTCGCGTGAGTTGTTAGGTCGCTAGAATAGTTTAAGTGTTAGGTCGCGTGGATCTAACTGTTAGGTCGTATGTTGTTTTAGGTCGACATGTGTTAGGTCGCGTAGGAGCCTAAGTTGTTAGGTCGCAACCCAACTGAGTCGTAGGTTGTTAAGTCGCTTAGATAGTTTAAGTGTTAGGTCGTAGCCTATGCTTTAAGACGAAAGCGACCTAGGAGTTAAGTGTTAGGTCGTAACATTGTTAGGTCGTAAGATGGGGAGGCCTGTTAGGTCGCTAAGCGCGTAAGAGGTTAGGTCGCGCGTGCGATGAGTCGCTGGGTCTGGCTAAGTCGTTAGGTCGGAGAGGCTTAGGTCGGAAACGACCTAGGGAGATAGCCGAGTTACGACTTAGAGCAGTTTTCAGCTATAAATAGGAGGGGTTGTTCTCACTTTTTGGGATCCGGATTTTGAAGCGACGAAGTGCTGCCATTTTGAGAGCTCGACTTCTACACTTCTTCACTTCTTTTCTCCACTCTAATCTAGTGCTTCCATCCATCCAAATCGAAGATCAAGATTGAAGATTCAAGAGCTTGGATTGAAGATCTTCATCTTTTCAAGAGAGATTTCATCGTTTGAAGTGAGATCTTGTCGGATCTAGCTTAGTTCTTCGCTGTCCAGATCTGAAGTTGATATCTTTTGGATTGTTTAGGTGATTTGGTGAGTGGTGATTATCTCTCACACGGATCCAAAGGAGTATATCGGATTGTTGGCTCGTTTTGGTGTTAAAGTAGAGATTTCCATGCATTTTCTTCATCCTATGTGTAGATCCATATAGATCCATTGTTCATGATGATGTTACATCCATTTTATCATATGTTAACCTATGCAAGTTCATTCATCAAGTTTGTAGAGATATAATCCATGTTTTCATGCTTATTGGACTTTCAACTCTTTAATTACGAAAATGCCATTATTGTTATAATTGTCTACTTAGATCATTTTTGAATGCTTGATTGCTTGGATTGATGTTTGATTTGATTGATTGTTATGAACTAGATGATTGATGATTAGATTTAGACCAAAGGTGATTCAAAAGCTAAAGGAAAGGCTCTTGGATTGGGAAAGCTGCTCGGGGCATATGTAGCGGGATGATGAAGCTCTTATGCATAGATTTGATGATGTGATGTTGAGATGAAGTTTCGCGAGGATGTTATGAAGCGAGGTAATCATATGATGAAGACTTGGTCGAATCCAGGCGGGATCATTCCAAGCATGTTGATAACTCGGTGATATGATTCGAGTTGAGGATAATGGATGCTCGAGAGGCGCTTGAGCTAGTATGGCAATAGTCGTCGAGGAGGATGACTAGGAGGTTGAGATCGCATCGTTGTTGAAGGTTCTAGCATGCTCTAAGCAAGAGTACATGGGGACGCCCAAAAGACTAAGTTGATGGTCGAGTACTCTGGGTAGATTCGATAATCCTAGGCACGGGTCACGATGACGTGCGGGAGTTATGTCTAGAACCGGGGTTACCATTAGCCCTTGACGGACGGCTGAAAGAATGTGCCGGTCATTCAATTAACGGTGATATCGCAACAATGATAACAGTGATAGCCGAGTCATGGATGTTTGGTTGTATCATCATTCGGTCTCAAGAGCGGTATTTCCTGGGTGCTTATCTGACCTTGGTTTTAGACCTTGGGATTTGTACTTGGAAAACATCGCTCTTGACTCGAGTGACAATTGCTTTACTTTAAATTGTATGCTCTGCTATGTTTGCTTCTGCTTAGTGTGTGTCTGGGGGCTATCACTGTAGAATGAGGTTGGAGTGGGAGGGTTGTATTCCTATTCCTTTTCCTTTATGCTCTTTTGGTATGTTGTTAGTTAATTTACTGCTCACTAAGACTGTTGTCTGACTCAAGGCTTTATGTTTTAATTCTTATTGCCTTGGGCTGTTCGTCCATTTTGGGACGGGCAGACTAGGTAGCAGGTGACAGGTGCTGTTCTCTTCTCACGATACTGATATCGAAGACGAGCTGGAGGGTTGCATATTATCTTCTTATTATATGTACTGGATATTCCGCTGTTTTGTATTCTCTGAGAGATATGTAGTGAGGCTTGATGTATTGACTATGTGGATGCTTGTATTCAACTATTATAGAGTTTTATATGATGTCATTTTGTTCTGTAAAGCTTCACTATACATATGTTCTATTGTATTTTGTCCATGCGCTGTGAGTAATGCGATAGATTCTTTTGTTTTAAATCTTACCTTGACAATCGTCCATGGTCGCCTGGCACACTTTACAGCGCTTTATCTTTAGATTCGGTGCAGGGGTCATGGGCGGTCGTCACATTTGGTATCAGAGCATTGGTTAATCGATTTTACCCAACGCTCGCTGAAGTAACTACGTATGAGAGACGTAATTGTATTTTGATGGATGATTACTATATATAATATAGTAGTTTGGTAGAGTTTGAGTCCTTTATGCAGTTGTTTCTCTAGATGTTCTGATCATTCCTTTTTATAGATATTGAGAATGAGTCGAAGAGGGAGACCAGCTGCTAGGGAAGGTCGCGCTACTGAAGAGACTGCTGATTATGCAGCCATGTTCGAAGCTATGATGACTTCGATCATGAGAAGGATACCAGTTCCGGGGGCGGCAGTTGATGTTGGAGTTCAAGTCCAAACTCCGAAACCAGTGGATTTTGCTAAGCTATGCAAGGATTATACTGCTCTTGGAGGGAAGGTTTTCTTGGGAACAGAATCTACTATCGAAGTCCAGAGATGGATAGATGCTTGTAGAAGGATCTTTGGTGATTTGGGAATTGATGATGCAACTAAGAGGAAGTTGGCATCAAGGCAGCTTCAAGGTAGAGCTTCTGATTGGTGGAACTCTATTACCATCACTACTCCGGAAGAAGAGATTACTTGGGAGCAATTCCAAGTCAGATTTGAAGCTAAGTTCATTTCTACAGCTCAGAAGTCTGTTCTGTTCAAGAGGTTTGTGGAGCTCAAGCAAGGTGGAAGATCAGTTCTTGAGTATGTTTCTGAGTTCGAAGCTTTGTCCAAGTATGCCCGGTCATATATTGAATCCGCTTATCAGAAGAATGAGAAGTTTGTGACCGGCTTGGATAGCTATCTTGGGAGACAGTTGGTGGATCACTTGGACGATTCATTTGAGAAGCTTGTGGAGAAAGCTCTTAGGCATGAGAGTCTGTTTCCTAAGGAAGGACCTGTTGTTGCTGTTACCAAGGGAGAATCTAAACCACAGCAGGGTGGAAACCAGAAGAGGAAGCAGCAGCAGCAGAAGGGTAAGGATGGCCAGAAGAAGCCGAAAGGCGAGGTGACTTGCTACAATTGCCAGCAGAAGGGCCATTTCTCTAAGGATTGTAAGAATCCGAAGGCACCGATGAAGTGTCACAACTGTGACAAGCCAGGACATTTCAGGAAGAATTGTCCAGAACCGAGGAAGGACAGGCAGATTGTGCAAGCCTATGCTTTGGGGGCTGTTCCGTCGTCTTCGAAAGCTCCTACTGTTGAAGAGAAGGGAAAGAGTGTGGTTGTTCAAGGTACTCTTTTCCTATGTGGTGTTCCAGTTAGAGTTTTGTTTGATACTGGAGCTTCGCATTCGTTTGTTTGTAATGAACTAGTAGGCCGGTTAGATTTGAAGCCGGATATTGTTGATAGGCCATTGGTTGTGACTAATCCAGTTGGGGGTTCGTCTTGTTTGTGTATGTTATGCCGTGGTCTAGTTGTATCGAGTCATGGTTGCTCTTTTGTTTGTGATTGCTTTGTTCTGAACTTTGCGGGGTTCGGAATTATTTTGGGTATGGACTGGCTTAGGAAGTATGCGGCTAAGGTTGACTGTGAGAGGCTGGAGGTGACAGTCGAGAATGTGGAAGGGCGAAAGATTGTGATACGATGTAAGCATGAGGAAGGCGTCTTCATGAGCTTCATGTATTCGCTAGTTGTTCCACGGGATGGACTGTCTTTAGTGCCAATCGCAAATAGATTCGAGGATGTCTTTGACGAAGTCAAGGGGTTGCCGCCGCATAGAGAGATCGAGTTTCGTATAGATCTAGTTGAAGGAGCCAGACCTGTTGTGATGCCTCTTAGGCGGATGGCGCCTAGGGAACAGCAGGAGTTGAGGGTGCAAGTTGATGATCTTTTGCAGAAAGGATTCATTCGGCGTAGTGTGTCCGAGTGGGGTGCACCAGTTGTGTTTGCAACCAAGGCAGATGGGTCGTTGAGATTGTGTGTGGATTATCGTGAGCTGAATAAGGTGACTAAGAAGAACAAGTATCCATTGCCGAGAATAGATGACTTGTTTGATCAGCTTCACGAAGCCAAGGTGTTTTCTCAGATGGATTTGGCAACGGGATTTCACCAGTTGAGAGTGGCTAAGGATAGTGTGCCGAAGACTGCTTTTAGGACACCATCCGGTTTCTTTGAGTGGCTGGTAATGCCGTTTGGATTGACTAACGCGCCAGCATATTTTGTGGATCTTATGAATAGAGTGTTCAGAGATCAGTTGAACAAGTTCGTACTTGTGTTCGTGGATGATATTCTGATTTATTCCAGAACGGAAGAAGAGCACAAGACGCACTTGCGTATTGTTTTGGAGATCTTACGGAAACATCAGCTGAAGGCTAAGTTTTCGAAGTGTCACTTCTGGAAGAGTGAAGTGAGGTTCTTAGGCCATGTGATTTCTGGAAATGGGATAGCGGTTGATCCCGCTAAGGTGGCAGCAATCCAGGATTGGGTTAGACCTAAGAATGCATCAGATGTGAGAAGTTTTCTTGGATTAGCAGGATATTATCGACGGTTTATCAAAGACTTCTCCAAGGTAGCTGCACCATTAACAGGGTTGACGAAGAAGAACCAAGTGTTCTGTTGGGATGCTAAGTGTGAGCAAGCTTTCGGAATCCTGAAAGAGCGACTGACGAGTGCTCCTGTTTTGACTATTCCAAGTGGGAATGATGAGATGGTGGTTTACACCGATGCATGTGGTACTGGACTTGGAGCAGTGCTGATGCAGAAGGATAAAGTTGTTGCGTATGCCAGTCGACAACTGAAGCCGCATGAAAGGAATTACCCAACTCATGATTTGGAATTGGCGGCGATTGTATTTGCTCTGAAGATGTGGAGACATTACCTGTTGGGAGTTCGATTCGAGTTGTTTACGGATCACAAGTCGTTGAAGTATCTTTTCTCCCAAAAGGATTTGAATCTTCGGCAGCAACGTTGGCTAGAGTTTTTGGCATCATATGATTTTGGTATAGCTTATACTCCGGGAAAAGGTAACGCAGTGGCTGATGCGTTAAGTCGAAGACATGCAGGATTGGGAGCCATGTTTTCTGAATGGAAGAGTCTCGAGTATTTAGCTGGATTTGACTTCAGGCCTAGATGCGAATTGGAACCTGAGATGCTGGCAAACTTATCAATAAGACCCACTCTTGTGGAAAGGATTGGTGAGAGCCAAAAGCGAGATGATAAGCTTGTCAAGATTATCCGTGAGTTGGAATCTGGATTGGATCCAGAAAAGGATAAAGGATTCGAGGTCGATCGAGAGGGTTGGCTTCGGAAGCAAGGACGACTAGTTGTTCCCGATATAGATGAGTTGAGGAGTGAAGTTCTGAAGGAAAGTCATCACTCGAGGTTGACAATTCATCCAGGTGGAAATAAGATGTATCGGGATATGAAGAGAACCTACTATTGGGAAGGTATGAAGAAGGATGTTGGAAATTTTATTTCCAAGTGTATGAATTGCCAGTTGGTTAAAGCCGAACAGAAGAAGCCAAGTGGATTGCTTCAGCCCTTAGAAGTTCCTACATGGAAGTGGGAACAAGTGTCGATGGATTTTATTGATGGATTGCCTAGAACCAGAATGGGAAATGACGGGATTTGGGTCATTGTGGATCGTCTGACTAAGAGTGCTAGATTCATTCCTGTTCGATCGACTAGGACTGCATCAAAGTTGGCTGAGTTGTATGTTAAGTGGATAGTTCGATTCCATGGTATTCCGAAGAGTATAGTGAGCGATCGAGATCCATTGTTCACTAGTGGATTTTGGAAGAGCTTCCAGGAAGTTTTGGGAACCGAGTTGTGTTTGAGTACAGCTTATCACCCTCAGACAGATGGTCAGACCGAGAGAGTCAACCGAGTTTTGGAAGATCTCCTCAGAGCATGTGTTTTGGATTTCGGAGGATCATGGGAAGATCACCTTCATTTGGTGGAGTTTGCGTACAACAACAGTTACCAGTCAAGCATTGGTATGGCACCGTATGAGGCGTTGTATGGAAGACCGTGTAACTCTCCGACATGTTGGTTGGAAACTGGAGAAAAGCTGATACTTGGGCCAGAGATGATTCGACAGACTTCGGATTGCATAGAGATCATTCGGCAACGAATGAAGGCAGCCCAAGACCGTCAGAAGAGTTATGCTGATAAGCGTCGAAAGGATTTGGAATTCGACGTAGGAGATATGGTTTTTGTGAAGATTTCTCCACTGAAGAATGTTATCCGATTCGGGAAGAAAGGAAAATTGACTCCGAGATTTGTTGGACCATTCCCGATTATCAAGCGAATTGGAAAGCTCGCTTACAGATTGGAGTTACCAGAGAAGATGTCGAGTGTGCACAATGTTTTTCATGTATCATATCTACGGAAGTATGTGCACGACTCGAGAACAGTGGTTTCTGCTGATAGCTGTGAAGACTTAGAAGTTGATCCAGTTGATAGAAGACCTCGTAAGCCGCTTCGTGTTGTTGAAACCGACACGAAACAGCTTAGGAGGAAGGTAGTTAAGTTGCTCAAGATACAATGGAGTGAAGATGATAACGACTGTACGTGGGAGGTGGAAGAGAGGATGAAAGCAGCTCATCCTGAACTCTTCAAGGTATGGCCCTAAGGTGTCGTGTCATCTCACGATATTGTAACTTGTTCTAATTTTAGAATTCTGTACGCTAAGTTAGAATTGGATGCATGGTTTGTTGATTGCTATGGATGGTAGGCGTACAGAATAGTTTTGATTGCTTGGAATTTCGGGGGCGAAATTCCTAAGGGGGAGAGAATGTAACGACCCGTATTTTTACGGATCGACAAGTTCGTCAAAATCTGGAATTTTTGCATTTTTAAGTCATTTCAGATTTTTGTGGAAATTTGTCTAAGTCCTAGGTCGTGGACGACCTAAGAGCTAAGTCGTGACCGAGTTAAGGACTTCGGCGAGTTAGTGTTAGGTCGTGGGTTAGTTGGAGCGACCTATAGAATTGTGCAACCTAGGATTTAGTTAAGTAATTAGGTCGGCAGGGCGAGTTAACGACCTAAAGACTGACCGACTTAAGGAAGACTAGTTGTTGGCTTTGGTTAGGTCGTAGGCGACCTAAGGGGTTAAGTCGTGACCGACTTAAGAGGTTCTGGCGACCTAAGAAAATGTGTGAGCGACCTAAGTGTTAGGTCGGCAGTTCGAGTTAGCGACCTAGTAGAGTTAACGACTTAGGGAATAAGCGGTTTGCGACCTATAAGAGTTAGCGACCTATGGGATTGACCGACCTAAGTGTTAGCGTAGTTAGGTCGTTAGATCTGTGTTGAGTTAGGTCGTAGACGACCTAAGATGGTTAGGTCGCGTGTGTGTTAGGTCGCGAGTTTGCTGAGTCGTAGGTCGCGTGAGTTGTTAGGTCGCTAGAATAGTTTAAGTGTTAGGTCGCGTGGATCTAACTGTTAGGTCGTATGTTGTTTTAGGTCGACATGTGTTAGGTCGCGTAGGAGCCTAAGTTGTTAGGTCGCAACCCAACTGAGTCGTAGGTTGTTAAGTCGCTTAGATAGTTTAAGTGTTAGGTCGTAGCCTATGCTTTAAGACGAAAGCGACCTAGGAGTTAAGTGTTAGGTCGTAACATTGTTAGGTCGTAAGATGGGGAGGCCTGTTAGGTCGCTAAGCGCGTAAGAGGTTAGGTCGCGCGTGCGATGAGTCGCTGGGTCTGGCTAAGTCGTTAGGTCGGAGAGGCTTAGGTCGGAAACGACCTAGGGAGATAGCCGAGTTACGACTTAGAGCAGTTTTCAGCTATAAATAGGAGGGGTTGTTCTCACTTTTTGGGATCCGGATTTTGAAGCGACGAAGTGCTGCCATTTTGAGAGCTCGACTTCTACACTTCTTCACTTCTTTTCTCCACTCTAATCTAGTGCTTCCATCCATCCAAATCGAAGATCAAGATTGAAGATTCAAGAGCTTGGATTGAAGATCTTCATCTTTTCAAGAGAGATTTCATCGTTTGAAGTGAGATCTTGTCGGATCTAGCTTAGTTCTTCGCTGTCCAGATCTGAAGTTGATATCTTTTGGATTGTTTAGGTGATTTGGTGAGTGGTGATTATCTCTCACACGGATCCAAAGGAGTATATCGGATTGTTGGCTCGTTTTGGTGTTAAAGTAGAGATTTCCATGCATTTTCTTCATCCTATGTGTAGATCCATATAGATCCATTGTTCATGATGATGTTACATCCATTTTATCATATGTTAACCTATGCAAGTTCATTCATCAAGTTTGTAGAGATATAATCCATGTTTTCATGCTTATTGGACTTTCAACTCTTTAATTACGAAAATGCCATTATTGTTATAATTGTCTACTTAGATCATTTTTGAATGCTTGATTGCTTGGATTGATGTTTGATTTGATTGATTGTTATGAACTAGATGATTGATGATTAGATTTAGACCAAAGGTGATTCAAAAGCTAAAGGAAAGGCTCTTGGATTGGGAAAGCTGCTCGGGGCATATGTAGCGGGATGATGAAGCTCTTATGCATAGATTTGATGATGTGATGTTGAGATGAAGTTTCGCGAGGATGTTATGAAGCGAGGTAATCATATGATGAAGACTTGGTCGAATCCAGGCGGGATCATTCCAAGCATGTTGATAACTCGGTGATATGATTCGAGTTGAGGATAATGGATGCTCGAGAGGCGCTTGAGCTAGTATGGCAATAGTCGTCGAGGAGGATGACTAGGAGGTTGAGATCGCATCGTTGTTGAAGGTTCTAGCATGCTCTAAGCAAGAGTACATGGGGACGCCCAAAAGACTAAGTTGATGGTCGAGTACTCTGGGTAGATTCGATAATCCTAGGCACGGGTCACGATGACGTGCGGGAGTTATGTCTAGAACCGGGGTTACCATTAGCCCTTGACGGACGGCTGAAAGAATGTGCCGGTCATTCAATTAACGGTGATATCGCAACAATGATAACAGTGATAGCCGAGTCATGGATGTTTGGTTGTATCATCATTCGGTCTCAAGAGCGGTATTTCCTGGGTGCTTATCTGACCTTGGTTTTAGACCTTGGGATTTGTACTTGGAAAACATCGCTCTTGACTCGAGTGACAATTGCTTTACTTTAAATTGTATGCTCTGCTATGTTTGCTTCTGCTTAGTGTGTGTCTGGGGGCTATCACTGTAGAATGAGGTTGGAGTGGGAGGGTTGTATTCCTATTCCTTTTCCTTTATGCTCTTTTGGTATGTTGTTAGTTAATTTACTGCTCACTAAGACTGTTGTCTGACTCAAGGCTTTATGTTTTAATTCTTATTGCCTTGGGCTGTTCGTCCATTTTGGGACGGGCAGACTAGGTAGCAGGTGACAGGTGCTGTTCTCTTCTCACGATACTGATATCGAAGACGAGCTGGAGGGTTGCATATTATCTTCTTATTATATGTACTGGATATTCCGCTGTTTTGTATTCTCTGAGAGATATGTAGTGAGGCTTGATGTATTGACTATGTGGATGCTTGTATTCAACTATTATAGAGTTTTATATGATGTCATTTTGTTCTGTAAAGCTTCACTATACATATGTTCTATTGTATTTTGTCCATGCGCTGTGAGTAATGCGATAGATTCTTTTGTTTTAAATCTTACCTTGACAATCGTCCATGGTCGCCTGGCACACTTTACAGCGCTTTATCTTTAGATTCGGTGCAGGGGTCATGGGCGGTCGTCACAATGTCACTTTACACGGCAATTCATCTTGATAGATAACCACATTATCACTGTTCAACCCAACCATATCACAAAATATTTCATATTAGAAATACAAAATAATCTAAGGCATTCAACATCATTCGATCATTCATAAGCAAGATTTATTAGTCACACTATTCCAATTAATTTAAATAAATTAAATTAATTTCTTTAATCACTTTTAAATCCCGCTTACTTACTTTAATTAATTACAAACCATTAATTACCCATCCCTTAATTATCCTCTTTAATTAAAATAAATAATTAGCCTTAAATTAATAACACAATTTGATTAACCTTTACCACTCACATTTATTACATTTATCCTTAATTAATTACTCAAACTAATAATCCTATAATCACTAACATCGATTATTTATCCTTTAATAATCACACTTATTAATTAACTAACCCCTTAATTAATTTCCTTAATTAATCAATCCTTTAATTATCCATTAGATTAATTATCCAAAATTACTTCCATTTAATGATTAGCCCATTGGTTAATTGTCTTTAATTAATCAACCTTTAATTGATAAGTAAATTAATTTAACCTTTAACAATTTAATCCTTCAATTACTTTCATTAAGTAATTATTATTTAATATAAATCATATTTATAAATCAATCTTTTAAATTGATTTCACAAATTAATTAATCTTTAATTAATTTATTCCCTTCTCTGATTTTATTAATTAGTTAACCATCCTTAATACATTGAATAATTAATACTTTATTTAATTCCATCACTTACATCACCTTTCAAAACATATGGGAATTAACCTACTATATAATTTCTTAATCAAACAATTTTAAAGCAATCTAAAACTTTGAAAATTTGTTTAAATTTTCTAATACTTTGTTTAGAACTTGATTTATATTTTCTTTTGAAACTTATTCATTTTGATAACCCTTTAAAACTTAATTAAACACTTTCTATAACCTGCATTATTTTATTTCCTTCCAAATCTGATCATAAATTTTTGCTATAAACTATAAACTTGATCATACCTAAATTTAAACCCGGTTATCTTAACGCAAACCAAAATCCGAGCTGACACTAATTTTCCCGAGCCAACTAGCAAATATCCCGAGTTCGACTCGTGCAAACCATCTTCTTCCCCAAACCCACAATTCCCAGTTTTCCGTGCACACATCTGTGCACGCCGTGCACATATACAAACCTGCCGATCGCCTCCGACCACTGCCCCTACCTTCGACAAGTCATTTACGTCACCGCCGACCATCCTGACCCACCTGAACTTCCAGATTTGCCGTAAGTCGAAAACGAGCTATTCATCACCAAATCTGGAACCCAACTCCCAACATTTTCCCTTGACGCCGACGATCTAATCCACCAGAAATCATGTGACTTCGTCCAAAGTTGCACAAAACCTCCACGTCTCGATCCCCCCAGCTCCGGTTTACTCCGATCAAGCCTTGATGAGGCAGTAACACCTCAAACCTATTCGACGAAAACTGCTACTCAACCCTAATTCGACGAACCTACGTCGCGCCGATGATCTATAATTTTGTCCAACATTTTTCCGATGCTCCTTATCCCCCTAGCTTTCATCACGATCAAACTCGTCACCCAAAACTCCATCGATTGCCGGAATTTGACGAAATTACAATTTCCTTTCATCTCTTAAATTCACAACCTATACTAAACTAGAAATTACCAATTTCATCTTAAAAATCCTATTTTCTAAAGATGCTTCAAGTTATATAATTTAAACAACAATTTACAACATTCGAATTTTACATATTTTAAATTTTTCTTTGAAAAACTAATTTCCCAGATGCCATAAATCACAATCATACTTAAAACTATTTTTAGATCGTAATTTATGTTTAAACAAACTTGTTTGTTTGAAACTCTAAGCCTATCAGTAACTAGATGAATGTAAATTGAATTTCTTTGTTTATTTTTCAACTCTGTAACTAAGATAACAGAGAAGATCAAGTATATTTAACATGCACAGAACAAACACATTTATACATAGAGATACATACTTAAAAATACACATGCAAGCACAATTAATTCAAGAATCATATGCACATATCTTAGTTTACTTAAGTTCTTAAATATTGTGTTTTACTCACTTGTTAAAGAGAAACAGAGAAGGCCTGTAATTTGTTTAAACCGATCTGGGCTGGAAGTATCAGATCTTTGAGCTTATTTGATGTTGAGAAGATCCTTGTTGAAGCTTAAATTTGATTTGCCGCAGATTAGATTTTGAATAGAAATTGCTTGATTAACTCGCCTGAGCCTTGATTTCCTTCAGTTTCTTTTTTTTTTTTCAAAAATGTTTACAGGTTGATGAAGAATATATACAGGCTTTTGATTTGTTTTGAATCAACTACAGATTTGTTCTTGAATCGGCTTGAAGGCTGATACAGTTTTCTTTTTGGTTTTGGTCTATCTATATTTCCAAAACATGCCACTTGTTAATATAAATTAACACTTGTAATCTCATGAAATCCTTAGCTTACATGTGTAATTCATGTATAAATATATGTTTATATATATATTATAATAATTCCATTTTATTTTTATTTTATAAATGTCTTAAGTGTTTTAATATTTAAGTTTCTCTTATGCTTATCTATTATAAATTTAAAAGCAGATGGTATAAAATCCCAATCACACACTTATAAATAGTTATACAAATATACTAATTATATATATACTTTATTATTATTTTTAAATGTTTTCCACAAAACTTTTATATTAAATTTCTATTTAGTAATTGCTTTCCTTCATTTATATTAATATGATTTTTAAAAGAAAATAACAAACTATACAAGTAAAATCATATATGTACATATATTTTATATCCAATTTGTTTAAGATATTTATTCTTTGAATTTCAAATCTCAAGTTCAAATTCAATTTAAAATCAACAACACATATTTAATTTGTTTTGATGATAATAATTTGACTAATCTAAATGATTATATTAGGAAATTGTCAAATAAATATTTATCCATTTTAAATAATTTAATTAAGGGATTATCACATTTTAATAGTTAAACTCAGATAATTATTCAATCATCTAATACCCAAAAATCCAGATTATTACATTAATTTATCGATTTAATTAAACAATTAAATCTCTATATTCAAAATAAATTTATTCGACTTACAAATCTTACTTGTTAATATTTAATCAATTAAATATCTGAATTTCAAATGACTAATACGCAAGAAACTAATACGCAAGCCTCCAGCTCGTCTTCGTCATCAGCATCGTCGGTCACTAAGAACAGCACCTGTCACCTGCTACCTAGTCTGCCCATCCCAAAAATGGATGTACAGCCCAAGGTAATAAGAGTGGAACATAAAACCTTGAGTCAGACAACAGTCTTAGTGAGCGGTAAATTAACTAACAACATACCAAAAGAGCATAAAGGTAAAAGGAATAGGAATCCAACCCTCCCACTCCACCTCTTTCTACAGTGATAGCCCCCAAACACACTAAGCGGAAGTAAACATAGCAATCAGACAATTAAAGTAAAGCAATTATCACTCGAGTCAAGGTCGGTGTTTTCCAAGTACAAACCCCCAAGGCCTAAACCAAGATCAGATAAGCACCCAGAAAACATCGCTCTTGAGACCGAATGACGATACAACCAAACATCCATGACTCTGGCTATCACTGTTATCATTGCTTCGATACCACCGTTAATTGAATGACCGGCACATTCTTTCAGCCGTCCGTCAAGGGTTAATGGCAACCCCGGTTCTAGACAGAACTCCGCACGTCGTCGCAGCCCGTGCCTAGGACTATCGAATCTGCCCAGAGTACTCGACTACAATCATAGTCTTTAGGGACTATCGAATCTGCCCAGCATACTCTTGCTTTGAGTCTGCTAGAACCTTCAATAACGATGAAACCTCAGCCTTCTAGTCATCCTCCTCGACGACTATTTCCATACTAGCTCAAGCGCCTCTCGAGCAAACCATTATCCTCAAACTCGAACCATTTCACCGAGTTATCAACATGCTTGGAATGATCCCGTCTGGATTAAACCAAGGCTATCTCATACCATGCCTTGCTTCATCTCATCATAGCAAAGCCTCATCTCAACACAACATCATCAAATCTATCCATATGAGCTTCATCATCCGCCACATATGTCACGAGCAGCTTTTCCAATTCAAGAGCCTTTCCCTTAGCTTTTGAATCATCTTCGACCATCTTGTCCAAATCAAATCATCAATCAACTAATTTATAACAATCAATCAAGTCAATCATTAATCCAAGTAATCAAGCATTCAAACATGATCTAATAAACAATTATGACAATAATGGCAATCCTGTAAATAAAGAGTCTAAATCTAACAAGCATGAATTATGGGCACTATCTCTACAACTTGATGAATGAACTTACATAGGTTAACATGTAGTAAAATGGATGTCAAATCATCATGAACAATAGATCTATACTTAAGTTTAAGAAAATGCATGAAAATCACTATTTTAACACCCAATCAAGCCAACAATCCGATATACTCCTTTGAATCCGTGTGAGAGATAACCACCACTCACCAAATCACCTAAACACCTCAAAAGCAACACACTTCAGATCTGGACAGCGAAGGATCTAACTCGATCTATCACAATCCCGCTTCAAACGAAGAAATCTCTCTTTGATGGATGAAGATCTTCAACTTTAGCTCTTGGATCTTCGATCTTGGATGGAAGGAAGTACTAAATCAAAGTGGAGAAAAGAAGTGAAGAAGTGTAGAACTCGAGCTCTCAAAATGGCAGCACTTCATCGCTTAAAAATCCGGATCCCAAAAAGTGAAGAAATGGACGTGTATTTATAGGCTGAAATCCCTAAGTCGTTTGCTCGCTATTAGGTCGTCCACGACCTAAGAAACCCCACGACCTATGTCTTAATGACTTAACAGAATGCGGCTTCGCGACTTAACAACACAAATCCTCACACGACCTAACTATCCTCACGTGCGCGACCTAATAACCCATCGACCTAGGCCCCAACACTAATGCGCGACCTACGACCTAACGCATATGCGCTTCCACGACCTAATGACCTACCGCATATGCGCATCCACGGTCTAAAAAATGTCACGACCTATGACTCAACACTACTGCGTGACCTACGACCTAACTGAGATACGACTTAACCTTAGCTCGCTCCTAGGTCGCTCACGACCTAACACTCAGCGACCTAACCCTTTAAGCCTTCACGCGACCTAACCTAACACACATGCGCATGACCTAGCAACTCATCCAAGGTCGCGACCTAACTAAACACAGGGTCTCACGACCTAACACCTAAGTCGTCTGGACGACCTAACTGCTAAACTTAAGTCGCTCACGACCTAACTAAGCACAGCACCCCATAGGTCGTTCACGACCTAACTACAACAACTCCTTAAGTCGCTCGAACGACCTAAATTCCCTAGGTCGCTAACCCGCTTAATTTCTTAGGTCGTTAACTCGCTAACACCAGCTTCCTTAGGTCGTTGCCGACCTATCCTCCTTAGGTCGCTAACTCGCCCAGTCTCCTAGGTCGCTACTCTTATGCCGCTAACTCTTAAGTCGCCACTATCTTAAGTCGCCAATTCTATAAGTCGCCAACTACTATCACCAACTTCCTTAGGTCGCCAACTCCCTTAAGTCGCTCCACTTCCTTAAGTCGTCTACTCCGACCTAACTACTATACGACCTAAGCCTTATCTCGTCCACGACTTAGACTCTGGGCGACTTATCAACATTGCGACCTAATGACAACTGTTTTACGATGTTTCGATCCGTAAAAAATACGGGTCGTTACATTCTCTCCCCCTTAGGAATTTCACCCCCGAAATTCCAAACAAACAAGAGCAATCAAAAACTATTTTGCATGCCTATCATCCATAGCAATCAACAAACCATGCGTCCAATTCTAGCTTAGCATGCAGAATTCTAAAACTAGAATAAGTCACAATATCGTGAGATGCCACGACACCTTATGGCCATACCTCAAAGAGTTCAGGATGAGCTGCCTTCATCCTCTCTTCCACCTCCCATGTACAGTCGTTAACATCATCACTCCATTGTATCTTGAGCAACCTAACTACCTTTCTCCTAAGCTGTTTCGTGTCAGTTTCCACAACACGAAGCGGCTTACGAGGTCTCTTATCGACTGGATCAATCTCAAATCTTCACAGCTATCAGCAGAAACCACTGTATTCGGGTCGTGCACATACTTCCGTAGATACGATACATGAAAAACATTGTGCACACCCGACATCTTTTCTGGTAACTCCAATTTGTAGGCGAGCTTTCCAATTCGCTCGATGATCGGGAATGGTCCAACAAATCTCGGAGTCAATTTTCCTTTCTTCCCGAATCGAATAACATTCTTCAGTGGAGAAATCTTCACAAAAACCATATCCCCTACGTCTAATTCCAAATCCTTACGACGCTTATCAGCATAACTTTTCTGACGGTCTTGGGCTGCCTTCATTCGTTGCCGAATGATCTCTATGCAATCCGTGGTCTGTCGAATCATTTCTGGCCCAAGTATCAGCTTTTCTCCTGTTTCTAACCAACATGTCGGAGAGTTACACGGTCTTCCATACAATGCCTCGTATGGTGCCATACCAATGCTTGACTGGTAACTGTTATTATACGAAAATTCCACCAAATGAAGGTGATCTTCCCATGATCCTCCGAAATCTTAAACACAAGCTTTAAGGAGATCTTCCAAAACTCGGTTGACTCACTCGGTCTGACCATCTGTTTGGGGATGATAAGCTGTACTCAAACACAACTCGGTTCCCAAAACTTCCTGGAAGCTCTTCCAAAATCCACTAGTGAACAATGGGTCTCGATCGCTCACTATACTTTTCGGAATACCATGGAATCGAACTATCCACTTAACATATAGCTCAGCCAATTTTGATGCAGTCCTGGTTGATCGAACAAGAATGAATCTTGCACTCTTAGTCAAACGATCTACGATGACCCAAATCCCTTCATTTCCCGTTCTTGTTCTAGGTAGCCCATCAATAAAATCCATCGATATTTGTTCACACTTCCATGTAGGAACTTCTAATGGCTGAAGCAATCCACTTGGCTTCCTTTACTCAGCTTCTACCAACTGGCAGTTCATGTACTTGGAAATAAAATTTCCAACATCTTTCTTCATACCTTCCCAGTAGTAGGTTCTCTTCATATCCCGATACATCTTATTTCCACCTGGATAAATTGTCAACTTCGAGTGATGACTTTCCCTCAGAACTTCATTTCTTAATTCATCTATATCGGGAACAACTAGTCGTCCTTGCTTCCGAAGCCAACCCTCTCGATCAACCTCGAATCCTTTATCCTTTTCTGGATCCAATCCAGATTCCAAATCACGGATAATCTTGACAAGCTTATCGTCTCGCTTTTGGCTTTCGCCAATCCTTTCCACAAGAGTGGGTTTTATCGATAAGTTTGCCAACATCTCAGGTTCCAATTCACATCTGGGCCTGAAGTCAAATCCAGCCAAATACTCGAGACTCTTCCACTCCGAAAACATGGCTCCCAATCCTGCATGTCTTCGACTTAACGCATCTGCCACGGAGTTACCCTTTCCCGGAGTATAGGCTATACTAAAATCATATGATGCCAAAAACTCTAGCCATCTTTGCTGTCTAAGATTCAAATCCTTTTGGGAGAAAAGATACTTCAATGACTTATGATCTGTAAACAACTCGAATCGAACTCCCAATAGATAATGTCTCCACATCTTCAGAGCAAAAACAATCGCCGCTAACTCCAAATCATGAGTCGGATAATTCCTTTCATGCGGCTTCAGTTGTCGACTTGCATACGCAACAACTTTACCCTTCTGCATCAGCACTGCTCCAAGTCCAGTACCACATGCGTCGGTGTACACCACCATCTCATCATTTCCACTTGGAATAGTAAAAACAGGAGCACTTATCAATCGCTCTTTCAGGGTTCCGAAAGCTTGCTCACACTTAGCATCCCATCTGATACTTGATTCTTTTTCGTCAATCCTGTTAATGGTCCAGCCACCTTGGAAAAGTCTTTGATAAATCGACGATAGTATCCTGCTAATCCAAGAAAACTTCTCACATCAGATGCATTCTTAGGTCTATCCCAATCCTGAATTGCTGCCACCTTAGCGGGATCAACCGCTATTCTGCTTCCAGAGATAATATGACCTAAGAACCTCACTTCGCTCTTCCAGAAGTGACACTTCGAAAAATTAGCCTTCAGCTTGTAACATCCCGTATTTTTAAGCCATGGAATTTGAACATTTAATTCATTTTAAATGTTTAATATGGGTTTAAGATTTATTTTGAACTAAAAAGAATTGGTTTAAACTAAAATAACAAGTGATAATTTCTAATGTGGAGATTTAATATGAGATTGAATAATAAATAATTAAATATTCGGGATTGGGATAAAAAGGTGGATTTGGGTGTAAATAGTAATAAAATGATATTTAAATGTATTTTTAGGTTCGAATGGGTATAAATAATATTATGGGATTTTTAGATGAATTTAAAGGTCGATAAATTATTATTTGGGATTTTATATTAATTCAAAAATGAATTTAATATTATTAAAATGCAATACAATCAGATTTTGATCTGGATTGAACCAGAATGATTTTATATGTGGTTATACATTTTATATGGTTTATTATTAAGTTAACAAAATTTTAAAAGTGAAATTTGAAGCGTTTTCGACGATTTTCAGAAATCGCCTGATTTAATAGACGAGTTAAAATAGCCTTCCGGGGCGCAGTCTCGGAATTCGACGAAACCAGTTTCATTGGATCCGTAATAGTTAGTTATTATCGGATTTCAATTTTCGTAGCAATCGGAGTTGTCGTTTGACCGTGGCAGCTCGAAACGCATAGATATCGATTTAACCGATTTAATTTTAAATTGACCGTTTAATTCCGTATCTCGTGCATACGATCGAATTAGCTTACGAGACTTGTTCCATTGTGTCCGAAACGCGAAATAACCCTAGGATAGCCTGTCGGAGCGTGAGAATGGGAGGTCGTTTGCCTTAACTGATTAAATCAAGAAATTTTATGGATTTAATAATATTAAATATATATATTTATTAACAATTATCGTTCAAAACCCTAGAAAGGAGCAGCCGCCGTTCTTAGCAATTTAATGGCCGAAACCCTTCAAATTTCATCTTCAATTTTCGATCAATCCACAAACTAATTTCAGAAATCTTCAACAACAAAAATCAAGGGCTTGACGAAAGCTATACATCCAACGGCTGCGATATGGTATTACGTAGAGGATTGCTCGAATTTGGTCTGCATTGGAGCTCGGTTCGAATGGGTTTTCACGGCAAGGGAAGCGATCGAGAGCGTCGGGGCGGCAACTGGGGTTGCGTGGCGGTGAGGCGCTTCGACTGGCGGCGTTTGATCATTCCCAGGTGAAGCGTGGGTAGCTCGGTCATCGTTGGAAGCTCACGTGCAATGGGTTTCCTTGTTCGTTTTTCCTAGAGCATGTACGAGAGGGAGAACGTAATCTGTAGTCTTGATTTCGAATTTTAGATGTGCGGCCTGGATTGGTTCGTAGGTATAAAAATAAATAAATAAATACTTGTTTTAAATTAAAGTGCAAAACTTGTAAAATTCATATCTATTTCATACGTAATCAGAATTTGACGAATCTGGAAGCGACGAAATCGTAGGAACGCATGCTACGTGATGGCGCAGATCCGGAGTCATTCCGGGCAAGTAGAAATTTGGGTTAAATCGGACATCGTCCGGTTTAATTTAAATTTCGAACGCTCGTCGAAACTCAAAGTGAGTTTTCTCACTCACATCTGGTTGCTAGACATTATAAATAATTGATATTTAAATATCTGAATGATTGGTTGACTTTAACTGCTGTTATCTGGCTGGATTGATATTTATATTGTGATGTGCTAACATTTGTGATGCAGGGAGAAACAGGTTGGAGGGATCCAACTGGATTCCTCACAATGTAGCAATTATTTTATAATTGATAGTGATACCTGTTTATATGATGTGATTGATAAATCTGGAAATTTAGTTGTTCTGTGACATTGTTGTATAAAGTATAATCACAGAATTTAATTATAAATGGATAAATTGTGTTTGTACGAAATAAAATGAATTGTTAAATTTAGAATTTCAAAGAATAAAATTTGAAATCGGATTTGAAAGAAAATGTAAATTGGGCCAAATTGGGATTTTGAATATAATGGGAAGTTTATGAAATGGGTAAATGGAAAGTATAGTTTTCTGGAGATTAAATTTATGAAATTATAAATTGTTTAAAATAACGGTGTTTATTTTAATAATGACTAATGTTATCCGGAAATTAAAAATATGTTAAAATGAAGTTTCCGACTATAAATTAACAAGTTCAAATGAATGTTTTGAAATGCCGTATTTCATTGGAATTTAATTAAGTGAATTGGAAATTTGGCTTCCATTGAAAATTCACCAAAACGTTTAAACTATAGTTAAAAATGAATTTCCGGAAATGAAAAATTGTGATTTAACTTCGGAGGAAGTTATAGTTAAGTATGGAATTGGAAATTTATGTTGTAAAACATAAATTGACTTGAAATAAATCAGTGGATTTATATTAAAGAGTACTTGGAAATGTTTTGAAACGGGAAAGTGTTTCCCTGGGAAAACCAAGTAAATGTTTATAAAAAGATTTTATTTAAGTAAAGGTTAAGTTTTAAATCGTTTTAAAAAGTATTTTTAAGAGATCGTTATTTTTAAAGAAATAAATTAATAATTTTTAATACCGTAATAATTTGGAAGTATATTAGCAATTACTTTTTACAAATGGATTTATTTTAAGGTTGGTTTTAGCTTAAGTTGTTAAAATTAGCATTTTTCTTCTTATAACGCTATTTTGAATTTAGTTAAACTAAAACCCTTATTTTTAAATCAAAGTTATGTGTTAATAACTAGTTTTCTTCACATATTTTAAATTTATATTTTGAGTAAATAAATAGAAGTAATTTTCATATTTTAAAGTATATTTCAGTATAAAGTATTTTTAACTGTTTTAAATGCAAATTGTTTTATACTTGGTTATTCCCGATGGGAATAAAGGGTAAAGGATTTACCTTATAAAGGAAGAGTGGAAAATTGTTTTCAAATGAGTTTTGGAAATGTGAAAATATATCTTTGAAAGATATTAGAGGCAAATAAATAATATGGAGATTATTTATTGTGTGATGGATGTGTATGGATGTTTGTGAACATTAATTGATAGTTAAATCACCGACTATCAATATTGGCCAAATGCGCTGATCGTATCGAAGAGACCGGGATCGAGTTTCCGTATACCGGGATTCTAGGTCTGGAGACTCGAATACCACTTCGATCCGGTTTGTACGTTTCGTGTAACGTGTTCGGAGTCGAAGATGGAGCAGTGAAGTGCAAGGGCTAGTCGCTACTAATCCTGAGGATATTTCCAAAATGGATGTAGTAGGGGTAGTGCCTTCGGTTCCGTTCGGACCCGGGACGGACTTGTATGGACGAATGCTTTCGTGACATCGTCAGGTGGACGATGGGCATTCAAAGTGAAATGTTCTGTAAAGGTATCGTTTAGCCTCAAGCCTCATCAACCGGGAATGACTGAAAATCAGGGGATATGCAGCAAGGCTTCGTGGGTAGCCCCCACTTGAGAGTAAGGTCATCCCTGTCTAGATGTCCCTTTTATTTCGGCTTAGTGGTGCGGTTGCTGATCCCAACCGTGGGGTGATTTTACTTGGAATTATCCAGTAAGGGATGATTCTGGTCTTGTGTTGCAGGGGAGCGGGCGTACTCCTCGGTACTGTGATCTAGGCCACGTACTGTGACAGGTGGTACCCCAGTGCCTAGTCATTCGTTGGAAATCCATTTTCCCTACGTGCCTGGTACGGTGTTTGTTTGTATACCTAGTATGCTGGAATTTAA
Source organism: Allium fistulosum (assembly GCA_030737815.1). Lineage (NCBI taxonomy): Eukaryota > Viridiplantae > Streptophyta > Magnoliopsida > Asparagales > Amaryllidaceae > Allium > Allium fistulosum. Next base: position 727,278,823 of record CM060902.1, on the reverse strand, counting down.
TCATGTAACAATTTCAGCTATTTTAATAAGTATTTGTAAATAGACACTATTATAATATCAGAGGATTTTTATAAAAAGTGTTTTAGCTATCGTAAGGTAAAAACCCGACATGTTTATTTGTGGCGTGGTCTTACGAGATGCTTTTGTTTTTAAAGAATTTTGAAACTTTAATAATCAATTGGGTGTATTTATGATGCGCTGGTATTCCAGACTGACTCGGGTGTTATTTTATTATAATGCTCGGGTCAGACCGAGTATATTACAGGATAGGTTGCTATGGAGCTCAGGAGAGGAGCTGGAGTCCGAGACGTATTTCTCGTACTTGTATTATTCCGCTGCTGTGATTGTTGTATTGACTGATTGTCTGGATATTGATGATTGTATTATGACATACTCTGATGATGATGTATTGTATATAAACAGATATAGTTTCATTTGTGTAAAGATCTGTTCTATATATTATATTTTATCCGCTGCGACTGTGAGGTTCTGATTTTGTTTAGTTCTTTCTTCTTCTATCTACTTTCTTATTCTTCCACAATCTGTCTTTTCCGGCATTCGATCGTCGGCATATTATACTGTTGAGTATTTTGTGTCGATTTTCGAGGGTCGTGAAGAGCGGGTCGTGACACAGCTGATGTTTTCGTAAGATTTCCAAAACAATACGCAAGTGCGTCTTGTGCTCTTCCTCAGTTCTGGAATAAATCAAAATATCATCCACGAACAATAGTACAAACTTGTTCAACTGATCTCTGAACACTCTATTCATAAGATCCACAAAATATGCTGGTGCATTGGTCAATCCAAACGGCATTACCAGCCACTCAAAGAAACCAGAGGGTGTCCTGAAAGCAGTCTTCGGCACACTATCCTTAGCCACTCTTAACTGGTGAAATCCCGTTGCCAAATCCATCTGAGAAAACACCTTAGCTTCGTGAAGCTGATCAAACAAGTCATCTATTCTCGGCAATGGATACTTTTTCTTCTTAGTCACTTTATTCAGCTCATGATAATCCACACACAACCTCAACGATCCATCTGCTTTGGTTACAAACACAACTGGTGCACCCCATTCGGACACACTACGCCGAATGAATCCTTTCTACAAAAGATCATCAACCTGCACCCTCAACTCCTGCTGTTCCCTAGGCGCTATCCGCCTAAGAGGCATCACAACAGGTCTGGCTCCTTCAACTAAATCGATACGAAACTCGATCTCTCTATGCGGCGGTAACCCTTTGACCTCATCAAAGACATCCTCAAATCCACTAGCGATTGGCAGCGATGACAGTCCATCCCGTGTAACAACCAGCGAATACATGAAGCTCATGAAGACGCCTTCCTCATGCTTACATCGTATCACAACCTTTCGCCCCTCCACATTCTCGACTGTCACGTCCAACCTTTCACAATCAACCTTTGCCGCATACTTCCTAAGCCAGTCCATACCCAAAATAATTCCGAACCCCGCAAAGTTCAGAACAAAACAATCACAAACAAAAGAGAAATCATGACTCGATACAATCAGACCACGACATAGCATACACAGACAAGACGAACCCCCAACTGGATTAGTCACAACCAATGGTCTATCAACAATATCCGGTTCTAACCCCAACCGGCCTACAAGTTCATTACAAACAAAAGAATGAGACGCCCCAGTATCAAATAACACACTAACTGGAACACCACAAATGGAAAGAGTACCCTGAACTACCACACTCTTTCCTTTCTCTATAGCGGTAGGAGCTTTTGAAGATGATGGAACAGCCCCCAAAGCATAAGCTTGCACAATCTGCTTGTCCTTTCGCGGTTCTGGACAATTCTTCCTGATATGCCTCGGCTTGTCACAGTTGTGGCACTTCACCGACACCTTTGGATTCTTGCAATCTCTGGAGAAATGGCCCTTCTGCTGACAATTGTAGCAGGTCACTTCTCCCTTCGGCTTCTTCTGGCCATCCTTACCCTTTTGCTGCTGCTGTTTCCTCTTCTTGTTTCCACCATGCTGTGGTTTAGACTCTTCCTCGGTTACAGCAACAACAGATCCTTCTTTAGGAAACAGATTCTCATGCCTGAGAGCTTTCTCCACAAGCTTCTCAAATGGATCGTCCAAATGATCCACCAACTGCCTCCCAAGATAACTGTCCAAGCCTGTCACAAACTTCTCATTCTTCTGGTACGAAGATTCAATATACGACCTGGCATACTTGGACAAAGCTTCAAACTCAAAAACATACTCAAGAACTGGCCTTCCACCTTGCTTGAGTTCCACAAACTTCTTGAACAGAACAGATTTCTGAGCAGTAGAAATGAACTTAGCTTCAAATCTGGCTTGGAATTGCACCCAAGTAATTTCTTCCTCTGGAGTATCAATGGTGATAGAGTTCCACCAATCAGAAGCTCTCCCTTGAAGTTGTCTTGATGCAAGCTTCCTTTTGGTTGCATCCTCGATTCCCAAATCACCAAAGATCCTTCTACAAGCATCTATCCATCTCTGAACTTCAATGGTTGACTCTGTTCCCAAGAAAACCTTTCCTCCAAGAGCAGTATAATCTTTACACAGCTTAGCCAAATCCATCGGTCTCTGAGTTTGAACTTGAACTCCAACATCTACTGATGGCCCCGGAGCTGGCATCCTTCTCATAATCGAAGTCATCATAGCCTCGAACATGGCAGTATAATCAGTAGCCCCCTCAGCAGCACGGCCTTCCCTAACAGCTGGTCTCCCTCTTCGACTCATTCTTAATATCTATAAAAAGGAATGATTAATACACCTTGAGAAACAACTGCATAAAGGACTCACATACTTCTAAGCTACTATATTATATATAGTAATCATCCATCACAATACAATTACGTCTCTCATACGTAGTTACGTCAGCGAGCGTTGGGTAAAATCGATTAACCAAAGCTCCGATACCAAATGTGACGACCGCCCATGACCCCTGCACTAAAACATAGATATAGTGTGCTGTAAGGTGTGCCAGGCAGCCATGGACGATCGCCAGGGTTAAGTTAAAACAGCAGAATCTATCGTATTACTCACAGCGCATGGATAAAATACAATATAGAATATATATATATAGTGAAGCTATACAGAATAGAATCTCTATTAAACCTCATAATAGTTTGGTACAACATCTGTATAGTCAATACATCAAGCCTCACTACATATCACTCAGAGAATATACAAGCAGCGGAACATCCAGTACATATAGTAAGAAACTAATACGCAAGCCTCCAGCTCGTCTTCGTCATCAGCATCGTCGGTCACTAAGAACAGCACCTGTCACCTGCTACCTAGTCTGCCCATCCCAAAAATGGATGTACAGCCCAAGGTAATAAGAGTGGAACATAAAACCTTGAGTCAGACAACAGTCTTAGTGAGCGGTAAATTAACTAACAACATACCAAAAGAGCATAAAGGTAAAAGGAATAGGAATCAAACCCTCCCACTCCACCTCTTTCTACAGTGATAGCCCCCAAACACACTAAGCGGAAGTAAACATAGCAATCAGACAATTAAAGTAAAGCAATTATCACTCGAGTCAAGGTCGGTGTTTTCCAAGTACAAACCCCCAAGGCCTAAACCAAGATCAGATAAGCACCCAGAAAACATCGCTCTTGAGACCGAATGACGATACAACCAAACATCCATGACTCTGGCTATCACTGTTATCATTGCTTCGATACCACCGTTAATTGAATGACCGGCACATTCTTTCAGCCGTCCGTCAAGGGTTAATGGCAACCCCGGTTCTAGACAGAACTCCGCACGTCGTCGCAGCCCATGCCTAGGACTATCGAAACTGCCCAGAGTACTCGACTACAATCATAGTCTTTAGGGACTATCGAATCTGCCCAGCGTACTCTTGCTTTGAGTCTGCTAGAACCTTCAATAACGATGAAACCTCAGCCTTCTAGTCATCCTCCTCGACGACTATTTCCATACTAGCTCAAGCGCCTCTCGAGCAAACCATTATCCTCAAACTCGAACCATTTCACCGAGTTATCAACATGCTTGGAATGATCTCGTCTGGATTAAACCAAGGCTATCTCATACCATGCCTTGCTTCATCTCATCATAGCAAAGCCTCATCTCAACACAACATCATCAAATCTATCCATATGAGCTTCATCATCCGCCACATATGTCACGAGCAGCTTTTCCAATTCAAGAGCCTTTCCCTTAGCTTTTGAATCATCTTCGACCATCTTGTCCAAATCAAATCATCAATCAACTAATTTATAACAATCAATCAAGTCAATCATTAATCCAAGTAATCAAGCATTCAAACATGATCTAATAAACAATTATGACAATAATGGCAATCCTGTAAATAAAGAGTCCAAATCTAACAAGCATGAATTATGGGCACTATCTCTACAACTTGATGAATGAACTTACATAGGTTAACATGTAGTAAAATGGATGTCAAATCATCATGAACAATAGATCTATACTTAAGTTTAAGAAAATGCATGAAAATCACTATTTTAACACCCAATCAAGCCAACAATCCGATATACTCCTTTGGATCCGTGTGAGAGATAACCACCACTCACCAAATCACCTAAACACCTCAAAAGCAACACACTTCAGATCTGGACAGCGAAGGATCTAACTCGATCTATCACAATCCCGCTTCAAACGATGAAATCTCTCTTTGATGGATGAAGATCTTCAACTTTAGCTCTTGGATCTTCGATCTTGGATGGAAGGAAGTACTAAATCAAAGTGGAGAAAAGAAGTGAAGAAGTGTAGAACTCGAGCTCTCAAAATGGCAGCACTTCGTCGCTTCAAAATCCGGATCCCAAAAAATGAAGAAATGGACGTGTATTTATAGGCTGAAATCCCTAAGTCGTTTGCTCGCTATTAGGTCGTCCACGACCTAAGAACCCCACGACCTATGTCTTAACGACTTAACAGAATGCGGCTTCGCGACTTAACAACACAAATCCTCACACGACCTAACTATCCTCACGTGCGCGACCTAATAACCCATCGACCTAGGCCCCAACACTAATGCGCGACCTACGACCTAACGCATATGCGCTTCCACGACCTAATGACCTACCGCATATGCGCATCCACGGTCTAAAAAATGTCACGACCTATGACTCAACACTACTGCGCGACCTACGACCTAACTGAGATACGACTTAACCTTAGCTCGCTCCTAGGTCGCTCACGACCTAACACTCAACGACCTAACCCTTTAAGCCTTCACGCGACCTAACCTAACACACATGCGCACGACCTAGCGACTCATCCAAGGTCGCGACCTAACTAAACACAGGGTCTCACGACCTAACACCTAAGTCGTCTGGACGACCTAACTGCTAAACTTAAGTCGCTCATGACCTAACTAAGCACAGCACCCCATAGGTCGTTCACGACCTAACTACAATAACTCCTTAAGTCGCTCGAATGACCTAAATTCCCTAGGTCGCTAACCCGCTTAATTTCTTAGGTCGTTAACTCGCTAACACCAGCTTCCTTAGGTCGTTGCCGACCTATCCTCCTTAGGTAGCTAACTCGCCCAGTCTCCTAGGTCGCTACTCTTATGCCGCTAACTCTTACGTCGCCACTATCTTAAGTCGCCAATTCTATAAGTCGCCAACTACTACCACCAACTTCCTTAGGTCGCCAACTCCCTTAAGTCGCTCCACTTCCTTAAGTCATCTACTCCGACCTAACTACTATACGACCTAAGCCTTATCTCGTCCACGACTTAGACTCTGGGCGACTTATCAACATTGCGACCTAATGACAACTGTTTTACGATGTTTCGATCCGTAAAAAATACGGGTCGTTACAGGAGATTAGATGGACAGTGGAACTGTAGGCAAGAAGTAGAGCTTGTGTGTTGTTCAGGTGTATTGTGCCAAGTATGAAGGCAAGTATGAAGGAAATGCAAATGTGCAAAGAAATGCAAATGTGCACAGGGATGTAAATGCAACAGTGGATGTAAATTTGTAGAAAAGGAAATTTGTACAAAGAAATTGTTAGTGAAAATAAAATGAATTTTTTTTCTTTTCAATCACAGTTGTGTTTTTTTAGTAATTGCAATGTAAATACAAAACAAATAGAAAACAACAATCACACAAACAAAAATGAAACGAAAAACACACAACAGAAACTTTTTTTTATATGCAAACAAACACACAAAAACAAATCAAACAAAAATAATTCAAAGAATAGAAAATTAAAATCAAACTATTCCTCGGCAATGGCGCAAAAACTGGTTTGGCGACGAAATTTCTATCAAGTTAGAAAACCATCGACAAATTTTGAAATTAAATTTATACCGCAAGCGCACGATGTTCTATCGTAGTACGTAGCGAGTACAGGTCGATCAGTAGGGAGTTGTTAGATTTTAAATTTCTATTTATTCAAATTAAACCAAAGTTGAAGAGAGTGTTAAGCTAGAAAATGAGAAAACTAACAAACTAGCAAAAGAAAATTGATAAAAATATGAGAGTAGAAAGACAATTTAGAGATAAATCCACTCTCTAGATCACATAGTTCAACACAACATGAAATTATGATCTCTCTTTTTTGGTCATTAGTTAGTTTAATTGATGTGCTTATCATAAGTATGGCCTATTTCTGCTATTAATTAGCTCAACATAAGCCATCAAACTATAACACACCATTTAAACTACTTTTTACTCTTACGAAATATGACAACAAAGTTGAAAGCAAAATCTATTTTAAGTATGACCTATTAACTATTGATTAGAAATATAGACCATCGAATTTTGATTTAAACATTCACTTCTTTGCCATAATCATATTTAGATGAAGAGGCAATTTGTGTTTGTTGTTTGTTTAAGCATAGCCTATTTGGTGTCAACAATATAGGCTATCAAATTCAAAGCTAAAACAACAAGTTAAGCCACTACAAATATTTCCATTAAGCACAAAAAGAGAGCAATAATTATCAAAATGTTAAAGCTATATAATTAGAGAGCTTCATTACCCCTAAATTGAAGGGGTTTAGCCTCTCATATTTGTTATCATATGAACAAATATAGCTTGCAACATAGAACAAAACAAAGAGGAAAACAGAGCTAAATGAAAGAAAAACTAATCTACTTGCATGAAAAGTAAACTAAGCTACTAACAAAATAAGAAAGAGAGCATGTAGATGTAAAAGAACATTAACTAACATTGCATAAAAAGAAAAATTACATGAAATAAAAATGGCTATGTAGCCATGAAAAGAAAGAGAGCTCTCATATTATTTTTGATCTAAACTAACTAAGAGAAGAGAGCCAAAGAGAGACTAAAGAAGAGAGAGACTAATTACATGAAGATAAGGGGTAATCATACATGTATGAAACCCTAATCCATTTTTTTGGGGAATGACCAAAATACTCTCTTTGGAAGTGTGGAGGCCAAGTAATCATTAGCATAAAGTAATCATCCAGTAAGTTTGCATGAAGATTTAATGGCCATTTTCATGTGGGTTAGCTCTATATTTTATATTAAGGTAAGTGGGTAGGTGGGGTCCTCCATTATCATGCATTTGAATTATTTCCATCTTCATTCCTTTGTATCTTCTTTGTGTATGCATATATCTTCATGAAATCACTTGTATATGAAGCCAAATTCCTACAAAATAATATAGAAATTTCCAATTAAATTTTCTCAAATTAATATATGCAGAAAAATGACCATTTTGCTCCTATATGAAGATGAATATATGACGATTTGAAAGTAATTTGAATTTTAGTTTAAACATGTTAAAATACCTGATATGATCATTTATTTAATTTAAATAAATTAAATATGGTGGTAAAAATATGCTCAATTACGTGCACATCAGCATCCAATAATTTATTTTAATTACTATAAATTAATTCCAAAAATCCAAAAAGGGTGAGATTTACTCACCTTGATTTTAAGTTGCAAATCCATTCCTAGTGACTCCGAAAAATCCCAAACAAATTTTATTGCGTGATATTCTTCGATGCGATTCTAGTGCCCCATGTTTCGTGCGATATCGAACACGTATGCGAAAATTACACGATTTATAAATTTTTTCCCGATTTATATTATATATTTAATTCCTTAAATATATATCATTAGTGGTTAATTACTGCCATTAGCATCTAGTTCCTAAATTATGAAACTCCAACCGTACCTCATCGCGATGTCCAGAATAAACAACAAGCGACCACTGCTCCATCGCATCTACATCCTCGTCCAGTCCTCGCCCACGACTTCATCCCTCCCAAACATGCTTCCAGGCGACCAAAATTATAGAGCTTGACTTCCAATACTCAGCTACCTCCATCACGCCCTCCATCCTAAAGCACCGCCCATTTTCGCTCGTTGACTGCCCTCCATACGCGTACGTAAAATCCAAATCGCCAGAGGAACCTAGCAACGATCGCCCAAACCCCATGCTCGCGCACGATAGCCGCAACCCCCCATAGAGCAGCGAAGCCTTAACCGCGTTCGACTCCCACCGTTGCTCGACCACACCATCGTCCAAATCCGCTCCACCCTCTAGACATCGTGCTTTCTCCCATCGCGATTTAATTCATGCTTTTCCCCCTCTCTTTTTTCTAATTATCGAATGAATTTGACATCTTTCGTTCGTTTGAATTTGATTTCGGGTTTTGAACTGAAGGGATAAGAGACGTGCGATTTAAAAGGTGAAAAAGGGAGAGAGTTTGTTTAGGGATAGGTCGACACATATAGGGTAGCTGATGGAAATGTTTTAGACGGCTGATGTGAATGGATATGACAATATATATATATATATATATATATATATATATATATTTATTATAAATTCCAAATATATAGTATTTTATTCGAACCGCTATCAAGGCGTGCTGCCTGGCGTTCCTAATGTTATATCTCTATTCCGAACGCAATGGAACAAGTTTCGAGTCCCATTTCGATCGTATGAAGATAATAGCTTTTTGAATCGACTATTTAAACTAAATTTAATTAAATTATTTCTAGGCGTTTCCAGATCGCATGACTAAACGTTAACCCTAAACGCTACGAAATTTGAAATCCGATAAGAATACACTATTACAGATCCAATGGAACTGGTTTCTTTGAATTTTGATACTGTGCCCCGGATCGCTATTTTAACACGTCAATTGAATCGGTGATTTCCAAAAATTAGCGAAATCGCTTGAAATTTCAGTTTTAAAATCTTACCTAACTAAATTAAAATTCCAAATCCAATATTTAAGCCATTTAAATATTCAAAATCAAACGATGAAAAATTCGGTCATTACATTCCTCCCCCTTAAAAGAATTTCGTCCTCGAAATTGGTAAGGCAGAAAAATGCTCCAAACTTATTAAGTTTCCTAAACCCACTTAGTTAAAACTCGATACTTCACTTTGCTAAATCTTTAGTTTCAACCTAAACCATTAGTTTTCATTTCTAATTCAAAACCCCTCCTTTCAAATACAATTCAAAATCAACCTTTTTAATTTAACAAAAAATTTCCAAAATTTTTCTAACACCCTAAATTTCTGAATTTTTTTGACAAAGTCTCCCTTGTACGGAGAGCCTTTTGCAATATGACAAGAGAGATAAAATTATATACATCGATCCACATGGTCAAAAAACATAATATATATCAATATTTATATCATTGTGGTATTTAATCCAAAAACGTACCTTATATTAGCATTTTTAAGCGTGCAGCTTAATTTTATATGCAATTACGCAACCCAAATCCAGCCCAATAGTCTTCGGGTACCTCTACATACTGAATTTAAATATGTAAGTCCCAAAATATGTAATTCACTAACCTTTCATTCATTTAACTAATTAAATACATGAATTTTATAAACCACATGCCAAACATATATTTATAAGCAGTTATAAGGTTCTGATACTAATTTAATTACTTCCAATCGATACATATACCATTTCATTCAATCTGAATGATTTAAAACCAAATTATTTGCATTCAATTAATTTTTATACCAAACAAACTCATATCCATTCCAAATTGATTTAGAAATCAATTTATTCACTTTCCATTTATTCATGGAATTTTATTTATTTCGGTTTTCGTCAAACGATAATTTTTCTATGCAAATTCAGCGATAGTTATTTAATATAATAATCATTTCAATTTATAGCTATTTTAAGTTGATTCCAAATAAATTTATATTCAATTCTATTCCATTTCATATTGATTCTCAATTAATTTATTTACATTCCATTCATATCCACATTCGTTATATTCAAATCCATTTTATTAAGCTCGGAATCCTTCCATGCTATTTTATTAAATAATCATGTCACCAATTTATTTGAGCCAAGCTCTCATTCAAAAACTTAAGTTAATCCGTTTATCTTCAATTAATTCAACTATATAACCTTAGTCCATCGCAATCAAACTCCGTTTCAATTTTAGATTGATTTTTATTCAATCAAATTCCATTCCATTTACTAATCAATTTAATTAATTCATTCACTCAATTCACTTCAAAACTGAACTTCAAGCTCGATTTTTTTAAACAACACCCACGACCATATTCAATTTATTTATACTTAACTTGAATTTATTTATAACTTAAATCATCACTATTTCAATCCAATTCCATTTTATTCGAGAACATTTCAAAATATATTTAATTCGCTTATAATTAAGTCAAATCTTATTTATAACTCAAGTTCCACATTTAATTTTAATTTCAATTTACCAACTAACCCATTTAATTAGTCAATTCCATTTTCCATTGCACAATTAGATTTTTATTCCAAAAATCACTCCATTTAATTTACTTGAGTTCAAATTCATTTTATATTTCAAGTTTGGATTTTACTTCTTCACCTTAAAATATCATACCATCTTATTTTGGTTGTTCTATTCCATTTTTCCAATTTAACGAGTTACACAACTTATTCTTCACATTTCCATCAATTTTATACTCACATTTTATCTTTAACTCGAGATTATACATCTATTTATAGCCTAAGTATATATTTATTCCATTAATTTCAATTCTTATAAGCTATATAAACTTATTTATTCACCATCCCATAATTCTTCCCTTAAATTTTATTCCATTCAAGATTTTATAGCTTATAGTTATATAATCATTTTACCACTCACAATTTTTATTCACTTCATTTCGATTTTATTTCTAATCCAATCCTATTTTAATTTAATTTCAATTTCAATTCCATTTAACCAACATCTCAAAACCATATTCGAGTTATTCATACTTAAATTAAATTTCACTCCGAACAAATTTATTTTTAATTCACTCAATTTAACAAAGTAAGAATTCAATTCCAATTTCAATTTTTTCCACACTTCCTTACTTATTTTATTTGTTCCATTCACTTATACACATTCCTTATTCACATTAACATTCATTTATATTTAGTTGACTTCACTACATTCTATTCATTTCCCTCCATTTAACTTTATTTAAGTAAATTCCCATTTCATTTATGCACCTCATTAATTCAATTCAAATCCATATAAATTTTATTTCTAAAATTTAATTCAACTCAACTTAAGTTGAATTCAATCTAACTTTCTCGATTTAAATTTTAATTCCAAAATTCAATTTTCACACTTCTTTCCTTGCTAACATTATTCTCCACTTAGAAGTTCAAAAACTTATTTCATGGTATTACCTAAAACATTTAAATGAGGATTCCAGAATTCAAATACCCGGTTTTACTTCAAATCATTTTGAAACTAAGATATAGCTTTTTGGTTTTAACAAACCATTTCTTTGAAATTTTGAAAGTCAACCTGATTTTATCCAAAACAATTCCTTTTGGAATTTCTAAAAACAACACTTGTTTTCTCCAAAAAACTCCATAACAAATTACTACGGTAGTAATCCGTCACTTAGAAACTCGAAAATGTATACTGATGATGCTGCACAGTCATCGCCAGGATTATTTTCCAGCGACTGAAGTGATTTCAGTGCTTCCTTGCTTCCAAAACCCATTTTTAAATCCATTTTAAAGATTTTCTAATCCAAAAATAATATCACCATTATTTATTTCAAAATGCCTTGGAAAACCTTTCCAAAAATCTCCAGGATTTAATATTCCAAATTCTGGTTTGAATCCATTTTTAGTTTTTCACTCATTCGTATAATTCATTATTATACAATTTAATTTTGGTTTTTATAAACCATTTCCAATTTTATAATCTTATTTTGATTATATAATAATAACCAAACACACCAATTTACTATAATAATTTCAAAAAAATATTTTTTTCTTAACAAAATAAAATTTGGGTAAAATTATTTCATTTACCCACTTCAAAGCCATACTGTGTTGGGTTACCACGTTAAATGTTTAGAAACTCCCATCGATTTAGTGGCATTCCACTATTTGACAAGAATTTATAAGCCACTCGACCGATAAGTCAACACAACATAAACATTTTATATTCACTAATAAATACACGCTCATATCTATTAATACACTCAAACTCATTCTACGGTACTACTGACCCTATCTCTAATGAGTAAACCCCATCAAAGCCAAGGTTCTCGCTTAACCTTGCCCTGATACCTAGTGCAGCGACCCGAGATTTTCGACCCTCGAAAATCGACATCAATACATTCACGGTATTACATGCCGAATATTTAAGTGCCGGAAATACCGATTGCTAGGGGTAAAGAAGAAAGAGACAGAAGAAAAAAAGAACAACGACACAGACTCTCACAAACGCAGCGGAACAAAATATAATATATAATAACAGATTTTTATACAAAAGAATATATAACTATTTTATACTTACAATCATCAGAGTACAACAACCAATACATCAATCTGGACAGTTATAATAACTTTTACTCACATAGCGGAAATATAAACCAAGAACGGAGACATGTCTCTGTCATGTAGCTCGTCTCTTGAGCTTCAAAAGCATTCTAGCCTGAATCTGTAATACTCGGTCCGACTCGAGCATTTTAATAAAATAACACCCGAGTCAGTCTGGAAAACTAGCGTGAGAAAACACACTCAAGTTGGATTATTAAAGTTATCAAAATCCTTTAAAAAACAAAGGTATCTTGTATGACCGCGTCACACATAAACACGATGGGATTTTCCCTTACGATAACCAAAACATTCGATATCAAAATCATCTGATATTATAATAATGTCTATAGAAAGTAAGTAGAAAATAGCCAAAATGCTTGCATCTCACATTTTAGCATAGTTTGGAACAATCAAAACCGTACAATGCTTATTGGAGAATGGATTCCATACAATGACTGGGCTACCGCCCATCACAGTACACCTCTATAAAAATGTACCGATGACCTCGTCGGGATCCCCTGCCAACACAAGACCGGCCTACCCCTCACCTAGATAGTACTGAATATGTTATCACTCCACGCAGGGTACAGTCCCCCATGAGGACAAAGAGACATCGCATATCGCTAGTCTAAACCATAAAATGATCATCATTGATCAATAAGAAGTGTCAATTACACTAAGCTAGTGAATAAATGAGTTTAGCTTCATGTCCCATAACCACTAGCTTAACTTAAATATTTACGAACAAATTGTAGATTTCCACTCGAAAATGTCACGAGAGATTCAATCGAACAAGTCCAAGAATTAACCGATGAAGTAAACGCAAGCGTTTCATACCACTTGTTTTGCTAAGTCGTTTAATTGGATTTCTCATAAGACAAAGGTAAAGGTTTGTATATACTAATATATTGGAAAACGGTTTTAAAAACGAGTTTTGTATTAAAAATGGTATTGAAATCATCTTTGTGAAAGCGTTTGAATATTTACTACTAGTATAGAAACCTTTGTATTTTTAAAACTGACAAATCATAGAAAACGATTGTAGAAACAATCGATCAACCAAATGTTCACATTCAAAGACGTGAATCAAAACCAAAGAAATCGATACCAAATCCATCAAATGGATATTCCCAAAAATCCAAAGAAAGAAGTCATCAAGTCGATAATAAGTGATAACAACTAACCGGATCAACAAAAATCGATTAAAATTGGAAATCCACTAAAAAAGACAGCCAAAATAGGCAAAATGAACAGTTCTAGACGTTTGGGGTTAAATCGAAACGTCTGGATTTGGGTTGTGGAAATAAACCAGAAAATCCCCAGACGTTTGAAATTTCAAAGCAGACGTCTGAGACCAAACCAAACGTCTGAACCTATAAATCAGAAGTCTGGAATTGATCAATGCCATTTTTATATTCTGCGTGCTTATTTTTTTTCCTCCCGGTCTAAATCCAGACGTCTAGAATTGATAACCAAACGTCTGGTCACATGGTCTGGGCAACAGTTTGCCTAGGCCATGATGGCCAAAATGATTCGGGAGCGATCAGACGAGCAACGAAGACTAGGGATTTATGCCAAGTGACAACCCAGCCTTATAGGCTCTTCGATACACCCCAAATATCATGTCTAAACATCCATAGTAGGATTTTCATAAAATTGGACTTCAAAACCCAAAAATTGGAAAATTCACCAAATCAATTCAAATCAAAAGCAAATGAACATGAATAGATGTTAGGAATTCATACCTAACAATAATGAAAGTTATAGACGTAGATGTGAGTTAAAGAACTCACCTTTAAAACTCAAAGACACGAATGAGAAGCTTTAAAAAAAGCAAGACCAATTCCTCTTCAATATACCTCTAGAATCTTCAATCTATTATCAAAGGTGAAGTTTTTCCTAAGTTAGGCTATAGGAATTTCTATAAATTGAAGAGAGATAGAGATGGAGAAGACGAAGAGGATGCTTACCTAAGTTTCTCTTTGATTTTAGAGAAAGAACTTGAATTTCCTAATAAAACTAGGGTTTAGGAATTTTAATTTCCAACCCTTTCCCCCATTTTTCTCTTGAGCTTGAGTGTTAGGAAATGAGGAATGAAATGAATGAAGAGTAGAGGAATTAGGGTATTAAGTTGGGTTAGTGGGCTGAAACCCAAAGCCCAAAATAGAAAATATCAAAATTCTACTCAACTCCAAACATATCGATGTTTATACTTAAAAAAGTTGTAAACGCCATTTTGGACTCAATGGAAGTGGTCTCGAGTCCCAATTCGACTATTTACAAAAAGTAACATTTCGGACTTTAATCCGATTAACGATGCTCTATTTAAATAAAACATTTAATTATACAATCATGAAATATGTGGGTTGTTACACACTTAGCCTTGTTGCATCTCCCCTGTTTTAGTCATTCCTGGTTGATGAGTGTTGAGGCTAACATTTATCATTCAAGAACAATTCCACTTAGAATGCTCATCGTCCTCCAATGGCGATGTTCTGATAACATTCGTCCATTCAGGTTGTCCTATATCTGGACAAACCGAAACACCGTTTTCACTATCTTCATGATATCACCATTCGAAACGCACAAACTTGATCGAAGTGGTTTGCGGATAATTAAATCCGATCCCGGTCTCTTCGAAACGATCAACGAATTTGGCTAATATTTGATAGTCAGGTATTTAACTATCAATATAACATCCATAAGTAGCCATCATGCCTTATTGTAATTTTTCCAAAATTTATTTTCAAAATATCTTTATAAGATATATATTCAAATCTTTTCCAAATTTTCAATATTCGAGACAACTCAAATACTTATATCCATATCAAGATATTTCAAACCATCTCTTATTTCAACACTTAGAAAAATTCAATTTATTTCTCTTTTCTCAAAATCCTTCACAATTTGTATTATAAATTCCTTACTTTCTCTATAACGAATTTTATAAGTTCCGAGATTCCTTGATTTATTCCTTTTAATATTTCCCAAAGTCAAATACACGTATATAATTCCAATTACCATTTTAATGCTTCTTTTATGAATTCTAATTCATTTTTCGAAGTTCATTCTTATTTATCTACTATGGAAATTTTCTTACTTTCCCTCAAATTCCATTTTTAAGAATTTTCTAATAATCTCATCTACTGAATAACCCGTTTCCAACCCTCGAGAAATTTATAAATAAGTTTAAGTCATCACAAAACTACATATATACATATATAAAAAATATAAGTATTTAAAAGAATAATAAATTTATTTTTAAAACATGCTCAATAAATTATTTAAAATATCGGAACACTCTTTATAAACATCAATAACTCATTTTTAGATAAATGAATCAATTTTCAAAGATGATTCAAAAAATAGAATTTATTAAAATAAATATTAAGTATTTGAAAAATTCACTTTTCGATGTACTTCAATTCTACTAGTTCAAAATTACATAGTTTGATAAATAAACTTCCATTTTTAAAAATAACTTAACTTTTTAAAATAAAAATATATTTTCAAAATCCCAATAACCAATTCAACTTATAAATTCCTCTTGATTCACAACCCATCGATTTCATTCTGATTCTCCTAACCATTTCCAGTTTTCCAAAATAGTATCCACTATTTTCCTCAACCATGTTTCCATATTCTAACATAAATTCACCCTATGAATATTATATTCCCAATTTAGCAACTACTATCGTTTTCCCTTATTTATAAACACCATTTATAAATTTTATAACTCCTTTTAGTTTTCCTTTTTATAAAACTATCCTCACTTATAAAATTCCATTTTATAAGTCCATTCCTTTATAAATTCCATTTATTTTTAAAATCTATTTTTAATATCGATTTCAATACCTTTTTACATTTTCCGGATATCATTTAAATATATATATTATTTTAAAAAAAATTCTGTTTAAACCATTTACGGACTAGTTAAGTTCAACAAAAATCAAATTTATTGTTTAGCCAATCAAATTCTGTTTAAGTAATCAAATTTTCGATATAATTATTTTTATATACAAAATCTCTTTTTATTTTCTTAAAATTCAAATATAATATGTATGGTATTTAAATTACAAAAATTAAGGCCAGTGCTACTATAGCATCCAATAATTCACATCACAACAATAATTTATAACAGATTATTCTAATACATCACATATTATTATATATAAAGAACAATCAATATAAATTTGAGGAATCCAGTTGGATCCTTTCAACCTGTTTCCCTGCATTAACAGATGTTAGGTAAGACAAAAATACCAATCCCACTTCGAGGGGCATATCGCGGTAATATAGGGTCATCCGCTATTATGTGGGGCGCATAGGGTCCCATCCGCTCCAATAGGCGGGAATATATCCAACTACTAATATATATACTACTATATATAATATAACATCCAAACTGATAATAATTTATAAATTCAACCAAGCATCCAATAATTTATTTTATTAATATAAATTAATTCCAACAATCCAAAAAGGGTGAGATTTACTCATCTTGATTTTAAGTTGCAAACCATTCCTGTTGACTCCGAAAAATCCCAAACAATTTTATTGCATGATATTCTTCGATACGACTCCGGCGCCCCTTGTTTCGTGCGATTTCGACCTTGTATGCGAAAATTACATGATTTATAAATTTTTTTCCGATTTATATAATATAATTAATTTCTTAAACATATATCATTAGCTGTTAATTACTGTCATTAGCATCTAATTCCTAAATTATGAAACTCCAGCCATACCTCATCGTGATGTCCAAAATGAACAACATGCGACCACTGCTCCATCGCGTCTCCATCCTCGTCCAGTCCTCGCCCACGACTTCATCCCTCCCAAACACGTTTATAGGCGACCAAAATTCTAGAGCTTGACTTCCAATACTCGGCTACCTCCATCACGCCCTCCATCCTGAAGCGCGGCCTACTGTCGCTCGTTGATAGCGCTCCACGCGCGTAAGCAAAATCTAAATTGCCAGAGGACCCTAGCAACGATAGAACGCGTGCCTCGCCCAAACCCCATGCTTACGCATGATAGCTGAGACCCCCCACAGAGCAGTGAAGCCCTAACTGCACTCGACTCCCACCGCTGCTCGACCACACCATTGTCCAAGGCTGCTCCACCCTCAAGACATCGTTCTTTCTCCCATCGCGATTTAATTCGTGCTTTCCCCCACTTTTTTTACAATTATCGAACGAATTTGACTTCTTTCGTTCGTTCGAATTTGATTTTAGGTTTTGAACTGAAGAGATAAGAGACGCGTGATTTAAAAGGTGAAAAAGGGAGCGACTTCGTCTAGGTATGGTCGGCCCATATAGGGTGGCTGATGGAAATGTTTTAGACGGTTGATGTGAATGGATATTTTATTTGAATCGTTATTAAGGCGTGCTGCCTGGCATTCTTAATGTTATATCCCTACTCCGAACGCAATGGAACAAATTCCGAGTCCCAATTCGATCGTAGGAAGAAAATAGCTTTTTGAATCGACTATTTAAATTAAATTTAATTAAATTATTTCTAGGAGTTTCCAGATCGCATGACCAAACGTTAACCCAAACGCTATGAAATTTGAAATCCGATAATAATACACTATTATGGATCTAATGGAACTGGTTTCATCGAATTTCGAGATTCTGCCCCGGATCGCTATATTAACACGTCGATTAAATCGACGATTTCCAAAAATTAGCGAAATCGCTTGAAATTTTGAGTTTTAAAATCTTACTAACTACATTAAAATTCCAAACCCAATATTTAAACCATTTAAATATTCAAAATCAAACGATAAAAAATTTGGGTCGTTATAAAAAACATCATTATTAAATAATTGTCTAGCTTAAAATATCGTTAGTAAAATAATTAATTAACTTTAAAATAACCTTAATAAAATAATTAATTAACTTAAAACATCATTACTAAATAATTACTTAACTTTAATATATTTTTATTATTCAAATAATATTAACTTAACCATTTAAATATAGAAAACACTTTACTTCAAAATATTATGAATTAAAGTAAATTTTAAATCCATTTTCCTTCCAAAATTTCTAAAGAGGCTTAGCAACCACAACGTCATTTAAACAAGCTACCAATTATTTTATTTCAACATTCCCAGTCATACCCAGATAATTAAACAAGCAACATATATGTAATTAACACCCATAATTACAATCGAAAGATAGCACATCATTCATCTAGGTCACTTGACATATAAATAAATGTCCAAATTGATAAAATAGTAGGACGAGGATTTATTCTACTAAGTAGATGTCCAATATAATTTACTTAATTTAAATATTGCAGAACGGTGTTTATTCTGATTAACATATGTCATTAATGAAGTAACATTGATTAACTACATTATTATACAAAAATTACATAATTATATTCAGTTAGTATTATTTTATCATTAAATATACTTCAACAAAACTGCCAACTAAGTTTAACAAATTATCATACTCGTCAATACAAGTCTAACACAAAGATTTGCGGGACAAACGGATTTCATATAGATGTGTTATGGTTTCACAAATTTCAAATTATTTATTTGCTAAACTAATTTACCTAAGTATTTTAAATCTCGCCATACCCCTTACCCGTAAGCCCAAGGCCCAATAAATAAACCCAATAAAAAACTCTTTATTCCCAAAATTATTCCCTAAATCAACTTCCAAATCAATTCTTGGAGCCAAAAATGATCCTGCACGAACATGGACGCATGCACGTGCATGCCGCCTCTCTCCTTCGACCGCCGTGTCGACCATCTACACATACTCCATGCGCTTCGCTCGACTCGACCGCACCACCATCCTCGCCTACAGCGCCTCCAAACGCGGTTCAATCCTTCGATCCACAAAATTCACATGCGTCCAGTATTGCACATGCGCCGCCAAATTGAGCTTGCCATAGCACCTCGACCAACACAAATCCTCATCACTACCTCCACCTGAACCATCGATCACCCCAACACCTCCAAGCCAAAACTCACCGAACTCAATGTGTGACGCCCCACCTCTATACTTACACTAGCCAAGGACACTACGGGGTAATGCCATCGACTAGCGTGAAGAATAAGGTTGTTGAGGAGCGACCATCTGTGTAATTGCTTTGCGCGAGTCTTGGTATGTCAGATAATATAACTTACATTTCATTTCAAGAGGAAATCTGACATATCAAATACAAACTCAAAGCTACCACACAGTGGCTATGAGGACTTCGGAAATAAATATAGAAATAAACATAACACAAATCAGTCACAGATATCAATATCACAAAGGCGGAAACAGATATGAATATATCACATAGAAATGTACATAAAAGTAGTGGTCATACAAGATCCACTACATCACAAAAGAATAGGTACAAGTGCTAGACAAAAGAATAATTATACAACAAGGAGTTTATATCTCAAAAACGCATGATAACAATAATGCCATACTATGAAAAGTATTCATCAAATACCAACAAAAATCATACAATATCTCAAATCATCTCAAAACACCAAAAATAATCACATTCTTTAAATTACTCACCAAAACACAAATATTGATAGAGCTTATCAATGCAAACTACGAAAATTGGTGAAACACAAATTCTAGAAATCACAACCAGAAATCCAGAAATCACAAAGGGGGAAGGCCTATCACAAACGGGAGTATGAAAACTCACCAACACGTGTATCACAAACAAAACGCTATTCCATGGTCGCTAACCATCAATTTTGAGTCGAAGCTCCACAAACGGCCCGAAGACCATGGATCGCTACCCCACCAAATTGAACCGAAGTTCCACAAACGGGGTTTTTAGTCCCCACACAAACAAATAAACATCGCACATCGCTAGTCTAAATCACAAAATGATCATCATCGATCAATAAAAAGTGTGAACCACACTAAGCTAGTAAATATAAAAGTTTAGCTTCATGTCCCATAACCACTAGCTTAACTTAAATATTTACGAACAAATTGTAGATTTCCACTCGAAAATTGTCACAAGATTTCAATCGAACAAGTCCAAAAATTAACCGATGAAGTAAACGCAAGCATTTCATACCACTTGTTTTACTAAGCTGTTTAATTAGATTTCTCATACGAATGAGGTAAAGGTTTGTATATAGTAATAGATTGGAAAATGGTTTTAAAAACAAGCTTTGTATTAAAAATAACATTGAAATCATTTTTGTGAAAGAGTTTGAGTATTTACTACTAGTATAGAAACCTTTGTATTTTAAAGTGACAAACCACAGAAAACGATTGTAAAAACAATCGATCACCAAAAATTCACATACGAAGACGTGAATCAAGTCCAAAGAAAACGATACCAAATCCATCAAAATGGATATTCCAAAAATCTAAAGGAAGAATTCATCAAAGTCGATAAAAGTGATAACAACTAATCGGATTGACATAAATCGATAAACATTGGAAATTTACTCAAAAATGAGGCAAATAGGCAAATCTGCACAGTTCCAGACGTCTAGGGATCAATCCAGACGTTTGGATTTGGTCTTTGGAAATATTCCAGAAAACCACCCAGACGTTTGAAGTTTCTAAACAAACGTCTGAAACCCCTTTCAGATGTCTGAACCATCATTTCAGATGTCTGAAGTTGTTCTCTGCCATTTTTTTATTTTCTATCGTGTATATTTTTTTTTGCTCCAGTCTGAATCCGGACGTCTGAACTTGCATTTCAGACGTCTGAACCACTCATATGGGCAAAAATTACCTTAGGCCAATGATGGCCAAAACATATCGGGAGCGATCGGACGGGCAACGACGACTAGGGATTTACGCCAAGCGACAACCAAGCCTTATAGGCTCTTTGATACACCCCAAACAACATGTCCAAACTTCCATAGTAGGATTTTCATAAAATTGGACCAAAACACCAAAATTTGGAAAATTCACCAAATCAATTCAAATCAAAAGCAAATGAATATGCACAAATGTTAGGAATTCTTACCTAACAACAATGATAGCTATAGACATATATGTGAGTTAAAGAACTCACCTTTAAACCCAAAAACAATGAATGAGAAGCTTTTAAAACAAGGCAAGAACAATTCCTCTTCAACACACCTCAAGAATCTTCAATCTATTATCAAAGGTGAAGTTTTTCCTAAGTTGGGTTATAGGAATTTCTTTAAATTGAAGAGAA
Organism: Allium fistulosum; assembly: GCA_030737815.1. Lineage (NCBI taxonomy): Eukaryota > Viridiplantae > Streptophyta > Magnoliopsida > Asparagales > Amaryllidaceae > Allium > Allium fistulosum. Next base: position 727,256,866 of record CM060902.1, on the reverse strand, counting down.
ATAGAGATGGAGAAGATGAAGAGGATGCTTACCTAAGCTTCTCTTTGTTTTCTAGAGCTTGAATTTGAATTTCCTAGTAAACTAGGTTTAGGAATTTTAATTTCCTTTTCTCTTCCACCATTTTTCCTTTGAATTGAGAGTACTAGGAAAATGAGAATGTATGAAGAGGAGAGGGGGTGGAGCCAGGGTATTAGATGGGTTGATGGGCTGAAACCCAAACCAAAAGCCCAAGTAGAAAAATAGCAAATTCTACTCAACTCCAAACATATCGATGTTTATACTCAAAAAAGTTGTAAATGCCATTTTGGACTCAACGGAAGTGGTGTCGAGTCCCAATTCGACTGTTTACAAAAAGTAACATTGCGGACTTTAATCCCCTCCTTAAAGAAATTGCGTCCCCGCAATACTTAAGAAAAAGAAATAAAAAGTAACAACCGTACAAAGGAATAATAACACAAAAAAGAAGAAATTTTGAAATGAGAAGTTCACCTTAATGAGCTCGAGTGAGTAAGTCCGGATGTGTTCGCTCGATGAATTCTCTGGACTCCCAAGAGCAATCCTTAGGATTTGAGAACCATAGAACTTTCACAAGAGGAAAATCTTTATTTCAAAGGTGTTTAACCTCCGAAGCAATGATTCGAATAGGATGTTGCTCATAAGTCAAATTAGGCGAAACTTCAATTTCTTCAGTAACACCGGGCTGAAGAATAGAACCGGAATCTCGAAGGCATTTCCATAGTTGAGAGACTTGGAAAACGTCATGAATAGCAGAAAATTGAGTCGGTAATAAAAGGTGATAAGCCACGGAACCAATACATTCGTTGATGGGAAATGGACCAATTTAACGAGGTGCTAATTTTCCCGGCCGACTGAAACGCACAACACCCTTTATAGGTGAAACACGAATGAACACCAAATCTCCCATAGAAAATTCTAATTTCCTTCTTCGGTTATCAGCATAGGATTTTTGTCTACTTTGAGCTTCTTTCATCCTATGACGAATAAGGTCAATCGTTTCTGTGGCATCACGAATAAAATCTGGACCTAAAACCAGCTTCTCACCGGCTTCAAGCCAACACGAAGGAGATCGGCATGGCCTTCCGTAGAGTGCCTCAAAAAGAGCCATACCAATACTAGATTGGAAGCTGTTATTGTAGGAAAAATCAAGAAGAGAAATATGATCTTCCCAACTTCTACCAAAATCAAGAACACATGCACGAAGAAGATCTTCAAGAGTTTGTTTCACACGCTCGGTTTGTCCATCGGACTGAAGTTGATAAGCGGTGCTAAAATTAAGCTTCGTTCCCAAAGCTTTTTGAAGACCTTTCCAAAATCCACTAGTAAACAATGGATCATGATTGCTAACAATAGAAGTAGGAACTCCATGCAGTTTAACAATTTCTTTAACATAGAGTTTAGCCAAATTAGGTACGGTCCGATTGGACCGAACGGGAAGAAAATGGGCGGATTTTGTATGTCTATCTACTATCACCCATAGGCTATCATGACCCGAACGAGAATGGGGAAGACCGTCAATAAAGTCCATGGAGACTTGATCCCACTTCCATATTGGAATGTCCAAAGGTTGCAATAACCCACTGGGCCTTTGATGCTCGGCCTTAACGAGTTGGCAAGTCATGCAACGCTTAACAAAGTTAGCAATATCAGATTTCATCCCATCCCAATATTAAAGTCGCTTCATATCCGCGTACATTTTACTACTACCGGGATGAATGGTAAATTTAGAACGATGATAATCTTCTAAAATATCTTTACAAAGATCACAAATATTTGGCAAGATAAGTCTACCAAATTTCCGAATACCGCCACGAGCATCAATATCAAAGTCTTTCAAACCTTCAATATCAATTTTATCCCTACAACTTTGCCTAAGAAGAACCAATTCGGGATCATGCTTTTGAGCTTCAAGGATTGGGTCTAAAAGAGAAGGATGAGCCTCAATGCTACACAACACAAGAGATGAACATGAATTGGATTCACGATCTCGAATCTCACAAGTGGATAAAGTCTCGAGATCATTCCATTCGGATATCAACATGGAAACAACCGCTTGTTGCTTTCGGCTAAGGGCATCGGCAACACGATTTCCCCTTCCGGGAGTATAAAGAATATCAAGATCATAAGATACAAGGAACTCAAGCCAACGTTGTTGATGCAAATTAAGTTCCTTTTGAGAAAATAAATACTTCAAGGATTTATGATCGGTGTAGAGAACAAATTTCTCTCCCAAAACATAATGACGCCAAATTCTAAGGGCGAAAACAATAGCTACGAGCTCTAAATCATGAGTGGCATATCTAGTCTCGTCAGGCTTTAATTGCCTAGAAGCATAAGCAATAACACGTTTTCTTTGCATGTGAACGGCTCCCAAACCAACACGACTAGCATCGGTATAAACAATAATGTCATGGTTCCCTTCGGGAATCACAAGAATAGGAGCATCGGAAAGGAGTTCTTTTAATTTTAGAAAAGAAGCTTCACATTTGCATGACCAAATGTATTTAACTCCCTTCTTTGTCAAATTAGTAAGAGGTACAGAAATTTTAGAAAAGTCTTTTATGAACCGACGGTAATTGCCCGCCAATCCGAGAAAGCTACGAATTTCCGTCACACTCTCCGTTCTCTTCCAATTTTGGATCGCTTTAATATTTGAAGGATCCACGGAAATTCCAGATTCAGAAATAATATGCCCTAAAAATTTCACACGAAATTGCCAGAAGCGACATTTAGAAAATTTTGCTTTCAATTGGTTGCTCCTAAGATTTTCCAACACAACCCGAAGATGATTTTCATGCTCTTCCTCGGTTTTAGAATAAACAAGAATATCATCGATAAAGATGAGAACAAATCGATCGAGGAAGTCTTTGAAAACTCGATTCATAAGGTCAACGAAATAAGCTGGAGCATTTGTCAAACCAAATGGCATAACAAGCCATTCATAAGATCCATAACGAGTACGGAACGATGTCAAAGGAATACTATCCTCTGCAATACGGAGCAGATGAAAACCGGTTGCTAAGTATAACTATGAAAAGACTTTAGCACCACTAAGTTGATCAAATATATCATCAATCCGAGGTAAAGGATATTTATTCTTGATGGTGAGATCATTAAGCTTGCAGTAGTCAACGCAAAGCCTAAGTGTAACATCAGATTTCTTCACAAAAATAGCCGAAGCTCCCTATGGAGAGGAACTAGAACGAACAAACTGTTTTGCTTCCAATTCGGATAATTGTTTACGCATCTCCTCATTTTCCTTATTGGACATACGATAAGGAGGACGAGTAATATGTTGAGCTCCAGGGATTAGATTAATTCTGAACTCAATTGCTCGCTTAGGTGGTAATCCTAATACGGGCTCAAATATGTCGGGAAATTCACGAACAATGTGAATAGGAGTAACATCTTCCTCATCATCATTATCGTCATCATGAGGATTTAGAGAATACAAGGATGCTCCCGAATTGGAATCTAAATCTTTAAGAACAAGAGAAATCTGCTTAACAGATTGAGGATGCCGAAGATATATAGTCCGCTCAGAACATAGGATATGAGCTTCTTAATGGTTAAGCCAATCCATTTCCAAAATCATTCCGAAGCCTAAGTAACGCATAACAAAAATAGCCGAAGCTCCCCATGGAGAGGAACTAGAACGAACAAACTGTTTTGCTTCCAATTTAGATAATTGTTTACGCATATCCTCATTTTCCTTATTGAACATACGATAAGGAGGACGAGTAATAGGTTGAGCTCCAGGGATTAGATTGATTCTGAACTCAATTGCTCGCTTAGGTGGTAATCCAAATACGGGCTCAAATATGTTGGGAAATTCACGAACAATGTGAATAGGAGAAATAACATCTTCCTCATCATCATTATCATCATCATGAGGATTTAGAGAATACAAGGATGCTCCCGAATTGGAATCTGAATCTTCAAGAACAAGAGAAATCTGCTTAACAGATTGAGGATGCTGAAGATATATAGTCCGCTCAGGACATAGGATATGAGCTTCATAATGGTTAAGCCAATCCATTTCCAAAATCATTCCGAAGCCTAAGTAACGCATAACATGCAAGTCGGCACGGAAAGAGTAATCACATAAAATAATCTCGACATCTTTACACAGTAAACTGGGTGTTGCGGATCCACCAACCGGATTCGCAATCCTCAATGAAGTCATCAGGCTAATAACTTTCAAAGACAAAGCATCAACAAGTTCTTTTGATATAAAAGAGTGAGATGCACCCGTATCAAAAAGAATTCGAATAGGAAGATCACGAAATATAATAATGCCATCAAGGATAGAATGAGAAATACCTTGACCAAGAGAAGTGTTAGTAGGGGCTTGTACCACATTTAGCTTTCCCTCTTTCTTGCTTTGGAGTTTGGGACATGAAGATATAGTATGACCCGAACTTTTGCAATAGCGGCAAGCAAGGGACTTCACACACTTGTTTGCATAATGGTCCTTAGAACCACAATTGTAACATTCTCCACGACTAGAGGTAGGAGATTTTGGTACCGAAGTAGCTTGCTTCCCTTTCTTGTTGGGATTAGGCTTGAATTTAAAAGGCCTCTTCTTATTGATGTTTTGTTTGACTTCAACATCACTTTCTTTATCGGCCTCTTCGAGTCGAAGAGCGATATCAACAAGCTGATCGAAAGAAACTTCTAATTTCAGAAGTAATGGTTTTTTGAGGTTCTTATTCAACCGATAGACAAATATTTGATTTTTCTTCAATGGGGTATTAACATACTCGACCCCATATTTAGATAGAGATTTGAAAGATGCGACGTAATCCGTCACAGAAGATTCACCTTGAATAAGGGCAATGAAGCATCGAGCTAAAGATACTTTTTCAGCTTCCGGCATAAATTTTAACTCGAATCTTTCCCGAAATTGCTCCCAAGTAAGATCCGCTTCAATAATTTTCGAGATCAGAAGCTCATACCAATCTAATGCTCTCTCCTGGAGCATGCTAGAAGCCACTTTGACTCGATGTAGATCAATAAGATTCATGTGGGAAAAGATGCGATCGCATGTTCTAAGCCAAGCCTGGACTTCTATAATGCTTTCGGAACCCTTGAAAGGCTTTCCACCCAAGTTGATGTAATCACTGCACAAGCGTGCAAACCCAGATTTAGGATGAGTGAGCTCTGGAACAGGTCCGATAGCTTGAGCATTCTTCACAAGATCTAAAAGTTGCTGAGCAGACATAAATACTCCATCCTGAGGAGTAGCACTTGATTAACTGGCACTGGGACGCTCTGGTTTAACCATTTCTCTTCTTTAAGAAAGAAAGAAGAGGAAAAGGGTTATTCACAGAATGAATATCAACAAACTTGATTGATAAAACAAGCCATCATAAAAAGAAATAGGATAGAACGGTACGAAGACTCGAATTAAATCCTATGGCACATTTCCTAAGAAAGACTTAGGACAATGATCCTTGCTAGATTATTCTACATTGTTCTGAAGTTTGGCTTTGATACCAAGCTGTGACGCCCCACCTCTATACTCACACTAGCCAAGGACACTACGGGGTAATGCCATCGACTAGCGCGAAGAATAAGGCTGTAGAGGAGCGACCATCTGTGTAATTGCTTTGTGCGAGTACCGATATGTCAAATAATATAACTTACATTTCATTTCAAGAGGAAATCTGACATATCAAATACAAACTCAAAGCTACCACACAGTGGATATGCGGACTTCGAAAACAAATATAGAAATAAACATAACACAAATCAGTCACAGATATCCATATCACAAAGGCGGAAATAGATATGAATATATCACGTAGAAGTGTACATAAAAGTAGTGGTCATACAAGATCCACTACATCACAAAAGAATAGGTACAAGTGCTAGACAAAAGAATAATTATACAACAAGGAGTCTATATCTCAAACGTATAATAACAAAACCTACTAATCTAAAGTAGTTAGCCCAAAAATCAAATGATGAAACCTGATAAGAAGTCAAGTAGAAGCACCTGAAATACCTCGGTCTGACCCGAGTATTATTAAGAAGAAAATAATAAACAGATCAGTCTAGCTATAAATATCAGATAAAATGAGATAGGATAAGAGATATGGCAAAAACGTATGATAACAATAATGCCATACTATGACAAGTATTCATCAAATAACAACAAAAAACATACAATATCTCAAATCATCTCAAAACACCAAAAAGAATCACATTCTTTAAATTATTCACCAAAACACAAATATTGATAGAGCGTATCAATGCAAACTACGAAAATTGGTGAAACACAAATTCTAGAAATCACAACCAGAAATCCAGAAATCACAAAGGGGGAAGGCTTATCACAAATGGGTGCATAAAAACTCACCAACACGTGTATTACAAACGGAACGCTATTCCATGGTCGTTAACCATCAATTTTGAGCCGAAGCTTCACAAACGGCCCGAAGACCATGGGTCGCTACCCCACATAATTGAACCGAAGTTCCACAAACGGGGTTTATAGTCCCCACACAAACAAATAGACATCGCACATCGCTAGTCTAAATCACAAAATGATCATCATCGATCAATAAAAAGTGTGAACCACACTAAGCTAGTAAATATAAGAGTTTAGCTTCATGTCCCATAACCACTAGCTTAACTTAAATATTACGAACAAATTGTAGATTTCCACTCGAAAATTGTCACAAGATTTCAATCGAACAAGTCAAAAAATTAACCGATGAAGTAAAGGCAAGCGTTTCATACCACTTGTTATACTAAGCCGTTTAATTAGATTTCTCATACGAATAAGGTAAAGGTTTGTATATACTAATAGATTGGAAAACGGTTTTAAAAACAAGCTTTGTATTAAAAATAACGTTGAAATCATTTTTGCGAAAGAGTTTGAGTATTTACTACTAGTATAGAAACCTTTGTATTTTAAAGTGACAAACCACAGAAAACGATTGTAAAAACAATCGATCACCAAAAATTCACATACGAAGACGTGAATCAAGTCCAAAGAAATCGATACCAATTCAATCAAAATGGATATTCCAAAAATCTAAAGGAAGAATTCATCAAAGTCGATAAAAGTAATAACAACTAATCAGATCAACATAAATTGATAAACATTGGAAATTTACTAAAAAATTAGGCAAATCTGCACAGTTCTAGACGTTTGGGGGTCAATCCAGACGTCTGGATTTGGTCTTTGGAAATATTCTAGAAAACCACCCAGACGTCTGAAGTTTCTAAACAGATGTCTGAAACACCTTTAAGACGTCTGAACCATCATTTTAGACGTCTGAAGTTGTTCTCTGCCATTTTTTATTTTCTGCCGTGTATATTTTTTTTTGCTCCAAGTCTGAATCCATACGTCTGAATTTGCATTTCAAACGTCTGAACCACTCAGCTGGGCAGAAATTACCCAAGGCCAATGATGGCCAAAACATATCGAGAGCGATCGGATGAGCAACGATGACTAGGGATTTACGCCAAGCGACAACTCAGCCTTATAGGCTCTTCGATACACCCCAAACAACGTGTCCAAACATCCATAGTAGGATTTTCATAAAATTGGACCAAAACACCAAAATTTGGAAAATTCACCAAATAAATTCAAATCAAAAGAAAATGAATATGCACAAATGTTAGGAATTCATACCTAACAACAATGATTGCTATAGACGTAGATGTGAGTTAAAGAACTCACCTTTAACCCCATAAACAATGAATGAGAAGCTTTTAAAACAAGGCAAGAACAATTCTTCTTCAACACACCTCAAGATCAATCTTCAATCTATTATAAAAGATGAAGTTTTTCCTAAGTTAGGTTATAAGAATTTCTGTAAATTGAAGAGGAATAGAGATGGAGAAGATGAAGAGGATGCTTACCTAAGCTTCTTTTTGTTTTCTAGAGCTTGAATTTGAATTTCCTAGTAAACTTGGTTTAGGAATTTTAATTTCCTTTTCTCTCCCACCATTTTTCCTTTGACTTGAGAGTATTAGGAAAATGAGAATGTATGAAGAGGAGAGGGGGTAAAGCCAGGGTATTAGATGGGTTGATGGGCTGAAACCCAAACCCAAAGCCCAAGTAGAAAAATAGCAAATTCTACTCAACTCCAAACATATCGATGTTTATACTCAAAAAAGTTGTAAACACCATTTTGGACTCAATGGAAGTGGTCTCGAGTCCCAATTCGACTGTTTACAAAAATAACATTTTGGACATTAATCTGATTAACGATGCTATATTTAAATACTACATTTAAATAATACATTTAAATATACAATCGTAAAATATGCGGGTTGTTACACGATGCCTCCTCGTTTGTGTCCAGACCTATTTTGAAACCAAAGAAAAATAGAAACCCTAAACTTAGCTCGACCCACCAGCTTAGACTTCCATCGTTCGCGCGATCTTTACCACAACTCCGCCATCACCCAAGGTTGTACCAGCTCCAATCGCTCTGACATACAACCCTTAGATCATTAGAATTTACTAAATGACCGAAATCCGATCAACTCACCTCCATGACATAACTCCAACCCATAAATTCCTATAACTTGCCTTAAAAATCAAGATTTCCAGAAACGAAAGTGACCATATACTTTGTTCCTCAATTCACGCTGGAGAAAAAACTGACACATTTCGACCACTTACTATTTTCGACCAATATCTCACACTCCATTTGATGAAACAACTCCCGACTATTTTTAAAATAACTAGAGACTAAGGCGAACAACTTTTCAATTGGTCACCTTGGCTAATTTTAAATAGTTTGAGTGCTATTTATTTTTGAATAGGAAATGAGAGTATTTTCTTTATTTATAGAGAGGAAGGAAGTAAGAAGAAGATGAAACAGTGCCTTACCTATGTAAGTTATATCCTTGTTTTTGTCTCTATATATGTGTTTATGTATCAGGAATAACATTCATTTTCAAAGCAAATTCAATATAATATGATTTAACAATTTCGTAAATATGAGAATCTCATAAAAATCATGACCAGGCTACAAATAATTATATGCCACATTTATTTCAAAGAAATATTAAACAAAGAGTAGAGATCACACCTTCCACATGATAGAAGATGCAAATCCAAGCTTCTTATTCTAATATCCAAACCTCTTAGCTACTAACAACACAGCTAAACTACTTAACTTCAATTTTAAGTTTTAAAAAGATTGTTAACCCTGAATTATCCACGACCTAAGAAGTATACGTCTCAAGACTTAACGAGTTAAGGATTGCGAGACTTAACAAGTTGACTTAGATGATCTACGACTCAGTAGACTCCGATGTAAGGAATGGTCCTACTCAGCGACCTACGAGTTAAAAGGTTAGCGACCTGAGACATGGTGGGACTTAACAGTTTACGAGTTAACAAGTTTACGACTCAGTGGATGTACGACTTGAGGGCTTGACGACTCAGCGAGTTAAGCGACCTACGACTTAAGAAGTTAAGAAGTCTCCGACTTAACTACTCAACGAGTTAAAGTCTCTACGACTTAAGAAGGTTTCGACTTAACATGCTACGACTCATCAAGTTAACTCTTCTACGACTTAAGAGACTCAGCGACTTAACTTGCCTAGCGATCTAACTATCTGGAAGGCCTTAAGTCATCTACGACTCATGGTTTGCTATAAGTCGTCTACGACTCATGGTTTGCTATAAGTCGTCTACGACTCATGGTTTGCTATAAGTCATCTACGACTCATGGTTTGCTATAAGTCGTCTATGACTCATGATTTGCTATAAGTGGCCTACGACTTAAGAGCTTCATGACTCAACGAGACAAGCTTCTTACAACTCATGGTCTTACGAGATAAGAAGTGAACAACTTAAGTTATGTGGCGACTTAGTGATTGAAAAGAATCAACGGCCTAACTGCTAAAGGCTCTACGACTCATGAGGTCTTACGATTCATCAGTCTTACGACTCATCGGATTTACGACTCATGGAGATCTACGACTCATGAGGTCTTACGATTCATCAGTCTTACGACTCATCAGATTTACGACTCATGGAGATTTACGATTCATGAGGTCTTACGACTCACCAGGCTTACGACTTAAAGGCTATCAAGCTGGAATCCAAAGCCCTTGCCTGTGCTACTTTGATCTGATGAGTCGACTACGACTTAACACTTGTCTTCCAACTGAGCCACAAGATGGACCAAATATGGCGCCCACGAGACATCTTAAGTCGAATACGAGTTACGACTTACCATGAGTCGGTCACGACTCATGACTTGGCCAAACAGAGAGCTCAGAAATCTGCTCCTATAAATAGGCCACCACTTCCAACATGAAAAGGACTTTTGGCCATTCATTTCTCCAAGCGCCGTTACGCTGTCGAAGCCTCCTCTCATTCAGCAATCAAGGATCCTTCAAGCATTCGAGACACTACAACAATCTTCGAGAAGAGCTCCTAACATCCAACACGGATTCGTCGAGTTTCATCATCAAAGATCGAGCTAGTAGTCAAGAGTGCTTTCATGATCAAGTTGTATTGTATTTTGAAGGATATTGTATCAAATTGTAACCGAATCAGCAATAAAAGACTATAAAGTGGACGTAGGCTCAATTACGGGCCGAACCACTATAAATCTGTTGTTCATTTACTGCTTTTCTGCTATTTTCAGCTTATATTCTGTTCCCGTACCAACGGGTGGTGCTTTCACAATTCTATTACACACACCGGGTGTTAGCGTTCACTTTTTACCGTTAACATTTTGGTGCTTTCACTGAGAACCCAACTCAGGCGATCATCCACCGTTGCTTCGCAAAGACTCATAAAAAGAACCTCTCTTAAAAACCAGATCCGAAATAATGGCCCCTGGAAGAAGAGGTAGACCTATCAGATCCGGAAATGCTCACGAAGGAACTTCCGCTTCCCCAACAACAGACCAAGCAACTCCAACCGTTGGAGTCACCAGGGCTGAATTAGATGACGCAGTTTCTGGATTATACCAACAAATTGAAACTCAAAATGCTTTGATGATGGATAGAATAACTGCCCTGCTCGGGGCAAATCGTCAACCAGAAAACCATCAAACCACCCTTCCTGAAATGCCACCTTTCCAAGCTGATGGTTCTATGCCGCAACCAACTTGTCATGAACATATGCCCGGGCAAACTTCCGAGGGAAGAACTGGTGCTTGCCCGGAGGTGTCTTTGAACAATAAAGAGTACCTGTCTGAAATGGTTGGCCGCATCATGAAAGAGAGCATGAAAAGGGAAGAGGATGAGGCTGACTGGGGATTCGCGCCAAGCAGAACTCCATTTACTGAAAGGATCCTGAGAGCGGAATTTCCAAGGAAATTTGCACCTCCTACTATCCAAGCCTATAGGGGAACCACTGACCCTAATCATTTCCTATACAAATACGATTGGCATATGACCGGTGCAAGAGCATCAGACGAGATCAAGTGTCGATACTTTCCGGTATACCTCGAAGGCGTGGCTTTACTTTGGTTCACAAAGCTTCCAGTTCGGTCTGTAGATAAGTTCTCCGACTTAACGCAAAAGTTTAAAGAACAGTTCAGATTGTATGCTTCAAAAGCTAAGGATATAATGTCACTGTCTAACCTTGAACAAGCGCCCGGAGAATCAATCAAATCTTTCTTGAGCCGTTTCAATATAGCTTTAGCCGAGGTAGAAAATGCAGAACCACGCATGATCCTGACTTATTTTATGCGAGCCATTGATAAATCGAGTAAATTTGGGATATGGCTAAAGATGAAGGAACCGAACTCACTTGATAAATTTTATAAAAAGGACGACGAGTTCATTCGCCTTGAAAGCCTTTCTACGACATCAAAAGTGGTTGCTGCCCAAACTAATAATAACAGTGTCCCATCTAAGAAAAGAGAATCTGAAAGTCAGAAAAGGGAGAATGAAGGAGGAAAGAACTAGGGAAATGAAAAGAAACCTCGCCGCTTTAATTCTTCGGATTATACTCCTTTAACTGATACACCAAGAAATATCTTTTTTGCAACAAAAGACGTTGTCCGGTATCCTAAGCCACCTGAGATGACGAAAGGTGCAAAGAGTAATGGAAAATTCTGCCAATTTCACAATCAACCTAGCCATGACACTGACCAATGTCGCCAGTTAAAGAAAGTGATTGAATAATTGCTGGAACAAGGTAAACTCCTACAATACGTTAAGAGAAGCGGAGTCGATCCAACCTCATCCACTCGGGATCAACAACACCCTACCCATCAATCCGATTCTCACAACAACACTGCAGTGCAAGATTCAGAAAAGCTTGTCATTAATGCTATCACAGGGGGACCATACCCAGCAAGCAGAAGTTGGGATGACTACTAATTACCCACAAAACTGCGGCTGGGGCATCTCTCACTTTCTCTGGCATAAAAATCCAAAAGCTATGAATCAAGCACAAATGGAAATCCAGCTTGGAGATTCTGAAACAACAATAACTAGCATTCATTTTTACTTAACAGCATTGCTTGAATTTGTAAAGATAATGATGGATGTGTAACTTCTGCATTGTAAACCGCTGAGAAATCAGCGTGACTCAATAATGAAAAACTATGCATTCTGTGTTTTCTATTATAAAATGCCTGTTATATTTCGATGTGTAAATACTCTAAATGTATTGCTAAAATGTCGAACTAATACTGCAGGTCATTAAAGCAAAACTCACCCATCGCAAAGCTAAGCGAGCCTTACAAATCATCTATTAAAGCAAATTTCAAGCAACAAAAATTCCAAACTCAAATCCCATACAAGAGGAACTTCACATAAAAAGTTGACGGCTCCACTATGTCAAGCCCTCGTTAACTGGTTGCGATCGTTGATATAAAAAGGCATCCAACCAAATAACTTGTGTTTACTCTGTGGAGTCATTCAACAGTGAAGTCTACTTCTTCGGATAAAGCAATTTACTTGCAAAAGAAAGGAAGACGCGCTTGGAAACGATGATAAAGGATCACAGATTGGCGGATGATGATACAACATGAGCAGGCAAACACGGAAGTAGCCAAAGGGAGGTATGCCTCTCAACAGGAAAGCCGGTAGATCCACTAAAGGGATACCTTCCCAAGCAGAAGGAATAAGACCCTCGCTAACTGATTGTGATGCATCCGATCAGGCAGCCTGTGTCCATCCCATGGATCTACTTGCCCCTAAGACGCAACCTTCCTGGCACACCAACCAAAGCCCTCTAACGAGGCACGCCAATAAATGGGAGTGCTTTCCTCAATCAAAAAGATTGGTAGGACCACCGAAGGGGCACCTTGTTAATTGATTGCGATCGTTTGTACAAACAAACATCCAATCAAGCAACTTGCGCCTGTCCCATGGACCCCTCCGACCATGAGAAAGTAACTTCCAGGCAATCACAAGCCCTCTTCGGAGGCACAAGCCCTCTTCGGAGGCACAAGCCCTCTTCGGAGGCACAAGCCATCTTCGGAGGCAAAAGCCCTTTTCGGAGGCACATTTCACCCGTGTAGAAGTGCAAAATGCTTCTCTTCGGAGACCCACTTCACCAGTGATGAAATACTAAAAAGCCCTCTAGCGAGGCACGCCAATAAATGGGAGTGCTTTCCTCAATCAAAAAGATTGGTAGGACCACCGAAGGGGCACCTCGTTAATTGATTGCGATCGTTTGTACAAACAAACATCCAATCAAGCAACTTGCGCCTGTCCCGTGGACCCCTCCGACCATGAGAAAGTAACTTCCAGGCAATCACAAGCCCTCTTCGGAGGCATAAGCCCTCTTCGGAGGCACAAGCCCTCTTCGGAGGCACAAGCCATCTTCGGAGGCAAAAGCCCTTTTCGGAGGCACATTTCACCCGTGTAGAAGTGCAAAATGCTTCTCTTCGGAGACCCACTTCACCAGAGCTGAAATGCCAAAATTGCTTCTCCTCAGAGACCAAAACTGCTTCTCTTCGGAGACCAAAATTGCTTCTCTTCGAAGACCAAAATTGCTTTTCTTCGGAGACCAAAATTGCTTCTCTTCGGAGACCAAAATTGCTTTTCTTCGGAGACCAAAATTGCTTCTCTTCAGAGACCAAAAGACCTCTTCAGAGGCGTACTTCACCTTGCTTGAAGTACCAAAAATAAACCCTTTACTGGGGCATAAAATCAAAACCTTCTTCAGAAGCTCATTTCATTGTACAGGAAAATTCACTTTCAAACAAATAAAAGTGATCATTCCCAGAAGTCGAAATGTTCTTCAGGAAGAAAAAGAAAATAAAAATTTCTCCAAAGACAAGATATACTCTATTAAAAAGCAGAATAATTATTCCCTGAAAAAGTGGAAAGTTATTCTCTAAAATAAGAGTATCGGTCTTGTGAAAGCAAGAAATATTACAATATACTTGTGGTATGGGGGCAGCATTATACAATTTAGTTACAGTAATAAAAGTAATATACAAGCGACATACCACAAGTTCATTGCAATATCACGTAATAAAGATGTGGAGTAAATGCGTTCTTGAAACACAGACAAAAAGTTTGTACAAATAGAAAGAATCGTTTACTCTACACTTCAAATGAAAAACAGATGTATTCCTACATACACAAGGATTTGTACAAGAAAAATATCTATTTATTTCAACACTATGAGAAATTTTCTTTACATTGTACAGGTTACATAAAGAAGCGGAGACCGGTATCCGCACAATCCCCGGTCAATACAAAAAGCAGAAAAGACAAAATCAAACTCATTTCCCCTTCTTCCCACCCTTGGAGCTTTTACCCGGCCTGGTAATTAGCTTCGTAGGCCGTATCGGAGAAGAAGGAGAAAGAGACTCAGCCGGATCAATCTCTGCTTCATCCCCAGCAGCAGAAGAACTCTTCTTTCCTTTCTTCGAAACCGCACGCTTTCCCTTCTTCTTGGAAGAAGACTCGCTCCCCGGAGCAAGAAATGTAGAAAGCTTTGTGTCATAGTCAAAAGACCGCTCCGGGGTCTTCTCACTATCTTCCAGACCTTCTGCCTTCTGTTCTTCGGAAGCAGGTGGTTCGTCTAAACCTTGAAGGGCTGCTATTGGTTCTTCCTGTGAACCTGGTTGAGAAGCTGGAAGAGGTATAACTTGAGGAGGAGGAGGAACGACAGCTGAAGAAGGAAGAATTGGTGCAGTTTCCGGCACGACTGCTGCATAATAAAAGAAATCAAAATCAGTATTCTCCGAGAAAAAAGAAGACCGTGAATCGTCAAAGTTACCTGGAGAAGCAGGTTTAGTGAGATCAATCTCAAATTCCCGAGCTTGGAAGTCCTTCATTGCCTCTTCCTCTGTAGGGGTGGTTACAGTTTCTTTATCAACCTTAGCGGGAGGCGTGGAATGAGAACTAGAGCCAGTAATATCCGCGTAAGCTAAAGCCGAAGTATAAGCAGGAGCAATAGGAGGTGTTTCTTTCTCAGGAAGCTTCTCTCCCGTCGCCTCGGCCCGCACTCGGATAAGCTGCTCTTTTCCTTTGGCAAGGGCAGCGCGATCGCTCTCACCTAAGTAGGTAGCTTGAAGATCTGTTTCAGAATATCCGGCACCACCAAATAAGTCAATGATTGCCTCCCATACTTCCGCTAAGGTGACTTCATATTCTGGTCCCAAAAATGAAAGGCTCCCACGCCCCAGGACACAATGCATATAAAAGTCAAACAGAGTCGCGTCAATGGTGGCTATGGTCGCCTTATGGGATTCTTCGGCTGCAGCTTTACCAGAGAGAACTTCATCACGTTCTCTTTCAGCCTTCAGTAGCTGAGATTGCAGTCTTATAATTTCTAAATCTTGAGAGCTGACTTTCTCTCGAAGCTGAACAGCATCATCGCGGTATTTTCTCGTAACCTGCTGTTCTGCTTCGAGTTTCACCTCAATATCTCTCTGAGCAGCATGGGCGTCTCGAACTTGTTTTTGAAGCATTTCTTCTTTCTGAGAATAAGAAGTGGAAGAAGTAGCAAGCTCTTTTTTAAGTCTTTCAACTTCAGCTTCGAGCTTCCCATAACCATCGCTAATGCTTTTCATCTCCGCGTCATGCTGCTTACGCCATTTGTCCCACTCAGATTTATCATTCTCCATGGTCATCATCGCCTCAAGGTTCATATGGTTGACCCTTTGAAGTTCATCAACCAGCTTCTGCCATCCAGACATTCTTTCGATGTCAAGTTTTACAGCATCGACATTTTTCAGCATCGCCTGCTTATCAATGGGGACCAAATCCAAATCAAAACGCACTCCTTTCAGACACCAATTCGGAAATCGGCTCTGGAGTGTGGGAGGACCATCTCCAGCTTGGTACTGTGGCCTATTAATGATTGTCTGGATGTCAGACTCCTTAAGGGCAGGAGAACCGGAAGATGTATTAGGAGGAATAGAAGCGGTAGTCTTTTCCGAGATATTAGATGTATCTTTCTCGCCAAGTCTGATCCGTTTGCTGGAATCATCGGAAGTATGACTCTTCCCCTTGTCATCGTAAGATTTCCTCTTGTAAGGATCGTCGCTTCTGCGGGAAGAGTCACGTCGCTCGTCCCTATTCCCATAGTATCCCTCATCTTCTCTCCGGCGACGCTCTTCATGAGCTCGCCTCTCATGAGCCTTTCTGGCAGCCCTCTCCTCATCAGTTTCCTTCACAGCACCGATATAACTCCTAAAGTCATAAGCCTCACGGCTTCCGTAACGCTGGAATTTGTTGAAGTAAGAGCCGCTTCGCCCCATCAAAGAACCTGAGATTGAAGAAAAAGACCAGTTTTAGAAATCCTCAAATTGAAGAAGCTAAGTGCATATAAGTGCCAAAATTCTAAGTGTGTGTGATGTGCAAACTACACGCGTCAGACTACAAACCACTTTTGGGTGTAGAAATGGCAATAAGTTGTGTGGAAGGCATTGTGGTTTGTTGCAAAGAAGAAGTTGCTTCGACAACAGGAGGGACCACTTTAGAAACATCATCTTTAAAGAGCTCCTGAGAGGTTATCATGATGTCGCTCAGACTGTCAAAAGTATCATCGCCATGGTGCATGGGAGAATTATCTTTTTCAACTTCCACCTCAGCCGTCTTTTCAAGAGTGTGAAGATTTTCCTCCTCTTCAACAACCGGGGCAAGTGCTAACTTACTGGACGATCCAGCAATGTCGGTAGGAGTAGAACACTTTACCAATGAAGTCTCAGCGGTAAGATCTTGCGGTAAAAGTTCTTTAGCAGGAACAGGGGCATTTGACTCCTCAGCAGGAGAATCAGGGACTTCATGTGGCTGAGTGGAACGGGAAGGATGTAAGAGTCCAAATTCGTGGAGGAACTCATCTCTCAATAGAAATTGAACACTCCTCTCTTCAACCGGCATGGCCATAAGCCTCTCAAAGGTAATCTTGTGACGAGGTTCCCTAGAGGGGGGAGGAAGCGCTGAAACAGTAGAAAAAGAAGTTAACACTTGACAATTTGGACTTCAAAGAATTTAGAAAACACAGGGAAAAGATAGATAATCGTACTTCCCACTCTCCAAATGGCGTAAAATCCCGGGGGACAACGAACAAAGAAAAACTGGCTCAGAAACCCAGGAACGCTTTCGGGAAGACCAATAATCAGTTTACGATTCCTGGCACTCCTTACAACTGTGATAGAGGGATGGTCTTTGGTCTTTGTAAATGAGCATAGAAAGCAAATTTCTCCAAAACTGGGAAAACGGTCCAGCATTCTCCTAAAAAGCACACACAGTCCCAACAGGATGGCGTAGCCATTAGGATGAAGTTGAAAAGGGGAGATAGATAATCGAAGGAGAAGTTCTCGAAGACAGTCATTAAACGGGGGAATCGCTCCACTCAAGCACATTTGGCGGTTCACTGCGATAAAGCCGTGGGGCGGCCTATCAGCAGTGTCATTTACTCCAGGGAGCAAAGCGTCAGATTCAGCGATGCCAAACTGGGTGCATAGTTGACGGAAGACTTTATGACTCAGAGTGGTAGGAATCCTTTCCGGGGGATCATTCAGCGGGGTAGCAATTGGAAAAGCTTCTCCAGCTGATTCCAAGTCTTCTTGATAAGATGCCATTCTACACAATCAGCCGAATGTTCAAAAGTGAAGGTGCACGTTTCCTAAAAGTGTGAAGTGCTGTGCAAAACTAATGAAAATAAGAAAAAGCAAGTATAACTGGAATTAAACTAACTGACAATCAGTCGATTACGAGATTTCAGAACTTGTTAATGCTCAAGTGCAGTGTTAATGCAGACAAATCAGTTTTAGTTAACCATTACGATTTTGCTTTAATACTTCACTTGAGTTGGTTATTGTGTAGCATTTCACTCATACAGTTCATTTAATTTAATTTAATATTTATCAACTAATCTGTCATTCGATGTGGGCAGTCGGTGGCAGTATATTCGTCCCAGTTTTTTGTAAATGTTATAACAGGCAGTTAGAATTATTGACAATCTATAAAAGAGTGCAACAAAATTCAAGAGTCCAAAGTTCAAACAACTCAAGTCTTAGCATTCAAGGCAGTGGGAAATTTGCTCAAGTTCTAACTCGATCACAACTTAGCATGGGACAGATTTTCCTAAGTCCTAGCTCGTTCACGGTCTAAAAGAAATGCCATGAATCAAGTTGAGTCGTAACTCTCCAATCGTACTACACATTCAAGCAAAGTGAACAAGTGCTAAGTCGCGAACGACTCAAATGGTTCCTACGAGCTAGGGTAAACTATTCTCTGAGTCGTGGGTCATGAGGTCTAAAAGGAGGCTTCAATTCTCTAGGTCGTAAGTCGTAACTCGGCTACGACTCAAAGCTTGGTTGCTGTAAGTGATAAGTCGATCCAAAATTTAGTCCATCTAACTCCTGACTCGTTTGATCCCTAACTCGTTAATCATATATCCATCCAACTCCTAACCCTTAACTATCCAACCCGTTAACCCATTCACCGGTTAGCTTCTTCGTCAGCCCTATTTCTAAACCACCACAGATCACAAATCATTACAAGCCATATCAAGCCACCTTAATTCCATGAATATCCTACATAGCAGTATTCGCAAGGACCGAGGGAAAAATTCATGGAGAAAGGTCGATAGCAATGGTCAGCGATTGGGAAAAGGGAGAAGACGCTTACGCGATGTAACTAGAAGTGGTTGGAGGTAAATCGAGTCGAAATCGCCTTTGGAAGCTTGAGATCTTGTTAATGGCAGATACGACTTAAAGCACGAGTGATAGGAAGAAGAAGATAAGAGGTACGACCTAAGCGTTTTATACCTCAGGTCGAAGGAATTGGAATCGACTCACACGAGCTAAAATGAATCGAAACACACGACCTACGACTTAGGCGTGTATTTCGAGGGGCAAATGTTAACCCTGAATTATCCACGACCTAAGAAGTATACGTCTCAAGACTTAACGAGTTAAGGATTGCGAGACTTAACAAGTTGACTTAGATGATCTACGACTCAGTAGACTCCGATCTAAGGAATGGTCCTACTCAACGACCTACGAGTTAAAAGGTTAGCGACCTGAGACATGGTGGGACTTAACAGTTTACGAGTTAACAAGTTTACGACTCAGTGGATGTACGACTTGAGGGCTTGACGACTCAGCGAGTTAAGCGACCTACGACTTAAGAAGTTAAGAAGTCTCCGACTTAACTACTCAACGAGTTAAAGTCTCTACGACTTAAGAAGGTTTCGACTTAACATGCTACGACTCATCAAGTTAACTCTTCTACGACTTAAGAGACTCAGCGACTTAACTTGCCTAGCGATCTAACTATCTGGAAGGCTTTAAGTCATCTACGACTCATGGTTTGCTATAAGTCGTCTACGACTCATGGTTTGCTATAAGTCGTCTACGACTCATGGTTTGCTATAAGTCATCTACGACTCATGGTTTGCTATAAGTCGTCTACGACTCATGATTTGCTATAAGTGGCCTACGACTTAAGAGCTTCATGACTCAACGAGACAAGCTTCTTACGACTCATGGTCTTACGAGATAAGAAGTGAACAACTTAAGTTATGTGGCGACTTAGTGATTGAAAAGAATCAACGGCCTAACTGCTAAAGGCTCTACGACTCATGAGGTCTTACGATTCATCAGTCTTACGACTCATCGGATTTACGACTCATGGAGATCTACGACTCATGAGGTCTTACGATTCATCAGTCTTACGACTCATCAGATTTACGACTCATGGAGATTTACGATTCATGAGGTCTTACGACTCACCAGGCTTACGACTTAAAGGCTATCAAGCTGGAATCCAAAGCCCTTGCCTGTGCTACTTTGATCTGATGAGTCGACTACGACTTAACACTTGTCTTCCAACTGAGCCACAAGATGGACCAAATATGGCGCCCACGAGATATCTTAAGTCGAATACGAGTTACGACTTACCATGAGTCGGTCACGACTCATGACTTGGCCAAACAGAGAGCTCAGAAATCTGCTCCTATAAATAGGCCACCACTTCCAACATGAAAAGGACTTTTGGCCATTCATTTCTCCAAGCGCCGTTACGCTGTCGAAGCCTCCTCTCATTCAGCAATCAAGGATCCTTCAAGCATTCGAGACACTACAACAATCTTCGAGAAGAGCTTCTAACATCCAACACGGGTTCGTCGAGTTTCATCATCAAAGATCGAGCTAGTAGTCAAGAGTGCTTTCATGATCAAGTTGTATTGTATTTTGAAGGATATTGTATCAAATTGTAACCGAATCAGCAATAAAAGACTATAAAGTGGACGTAGGCTCAATTACGGGCTGAACCACTATAAATCTGTTGTTCATTTACTGCTTTTCTGCTATTTTCAGCTTATATTCTGTTCCCATACCAACGGGTGGTGCTTTCACAATTCTATTACACACACCGGGTGTTAGCGTTCACTTTTTACCGTTTACAAAGATGATGTTACTAGCTTAAGAATGGTAGAGGAGGAAAAAAATGAAGCTAAGAAGTGTAAAAATGAAAAAGAAAATGAGGCAAGGGATTAACTTTTTAAATGCATAAAAAGAGGAAAAAGACATTAATACCCTTAATTATTATTTTCATCTTTCCCATCTTTTCCCTAAGCCACCAAAGTACCAAGCATTAGAAAATATGGTGGATTTCAGAAGGGTTCATGTACCTTTATTCACTTCTAAACCTAAGAAATCTTAGGATTTAAATTCAAATTTCATTCCCATCTTTCCAAATTTATTTAAACATTTCATATAAATTTTAATTAACCTAACCATTTAAATATATGATGGATTTTTGAATGGTCCATGTACTTTAGTCCACTTGTTCATTAAAGGAATCTTTTCAATTTCAAATCCATCTTTTCCCCTTTAAATTTAAATATATTTTATTATTAATTCTTACTATTATTATTTTATTCATTCTAACATTTCAAAATAAAATTGTTTTCCCTAAACATTTAAATATTTTTTTTAAAGTATATGCAAAGGTAAAACACTTACTATATCTTATCGTTCGATAAACAACTGAAAATCCAAAAAGTAGGTTTTGGTCACATTTTCAGTTTTTCATCGAACTTCGAATTTTTGTAAACAAAATTCAAAAACTGAATTTATGAATATTAGTTATTAATTAGATGAAAGTTATTTAATTATTAAAAACCCTTAATAGAATATTTAATTAAATTGAATATTCACAAATAAAAAAACGAAAAATTTCTAATCGTTATACTCTATATCAAAGATTCATTGAAACCTAATAGGTATGGAATGAGTGTTTAAATTCCTTTGTTTCTTCCATCTACATTGAGTGTAGAAAAACAGTATTTACTATTTTATACAAAAGTGGAGTTACTTTTATGTTTGATTTACTGTTATGCTTATTTTAAAAATCAGGTTATAAAGAGGATATAAAGAGGATATTTAATTTAACTTCAACTGTTTTGGATTTATAATAAAATTTGAAAGAAAATTAATAATGTGATACAAACATTAAATGACCAACCTTTTATCTTGGTAATGAAAGTCGATTAACAATGAGAAAGAAACAATAAAATAGTGATCAAATAAAGTGTGTGTGCATGTCTGTGTGTATTTTTAGTGTAGTATATATGTTTGTACACTTATATTTAATTTACTGTTCACTGTTATTTTGTACCAATGAGATATGAACATATCTTATATTACCCATGGTTTATATATCAAAATGGCTCACCGGATATTTTATTAACCCTGATGCATGTTGTAATATGCATGGTTACAAGTTTATCAAAATACTAATCTTGTTTTCATTTATGTATGTGCATTTCTATAGCAATAACTAGTTCTTTTTCAATATTCTTTATGTGTCAGAAGGTTAAATGTTATAGCTAATCTAATACTAGTGTTTAAGCATTTACAAATGTGTAGCTACTGATGTCTTCTTTAAGTTCACATTTGAAATTGACAGTTCATGCTTGAGTGATGATATGTCTATTGCTCAAAATATAATAGATTTAGATAAGGCGGATGAATATGGTAACTTCAACACACTAGCAATTCAAGTTGTACTTATGGACGCAAAGATGCATGGTAAACGACGACATAGTGGATCAACTTTAGGTAGGTGCTACATTCCTCATGATAGGAAGTCTCGATACAATCTAATTATAAATGATACTTCAAAGAGGAATATTCAAAATATTTACCATGCCTATTTCGACATTGTTTTCGAATGAATTTTAAACCTTTCAATTGCATCTCACATGGAATTGTAATGTTTCATGACTAACTTACACAAAAAGTTGATGCAATAGGAAATTTTGGGTTAAGTCCTTTACAGAAAATGATAGTTGTAGTTAGAGCGCTTGCATATGGTTGTGCAGCAGATTTTCATGTTGGATAACATCAAATAGAAGAAAGCACTACGATTAAAAGTCTTAAGCATTTTTTACTATTATAATGGGAATATTTAAGGAATAATATTTAAGAAAATCAAACCAAGCAGATATTGTAAGGTTACTTAAAGAAGGAGAATGCCGAGGTTTTCTATAACGACCCAGATTATTGGTTATTTGAAATTGGAATATTAAATTGATTTTAAATATTTAAAAGTTAATTTTTAACTTGAATTTCAAATATAACAATTTATTGGATATTTTAATCATTAAATTTAATAATTGAAAATTGGTTAAAACATTGAATCTTGAGTTTTAAACTTGATAAAAATAATTTAAAGGCTTATTAAACTTATATTAATAAGAATGAAGGTAATAGAACTTTTATACTAAATTTAAAAGTGATTTGTTCGATTTAAAAATAGCTCGTTTGAATGAAGGTAATGCAAACCTTTCTTCAATTGAAAATACTTTGTCCCAGCAGTACTATGAGGCGTTAGCTAAAGAAAGTGATATGATAAGGCAAAAGTCCAGAATTAAATGGCGTAAAAAAGGAGATAGAAATAGTGCGTACTTCCATGCTACTCTCAGGAACAAGCAACGTAGAGAAAATATCGCAACTATCAATGATGTGAATGGTGTGCTTAAAAAATCTGTTGTTGATGTTCAGGATGCCTTTGTACAAAATTTCTCTTCCATATTTGGCAATACGAACAATTTCATTCCTTGTATTGATGAGACCCTTTCTGACATCCTACCAAGAATATCTACAGATGACTATAACTTCCTTTGCACCAAAGTTACCACTGAAGAAATTGAACAGGCGATGTTTTCTCTAAACAGTAACTCATGCGGTGGCCCTGATGGGTTGAACGCTAAATTCTACACTTCATGTTGGTCCTTTGTTTCAACTGATGTGAGCAATGCCATAAAGCTTTTCTACAAGAAGTCCAAGCTATTCAGGTCGTACAACTACACCAATATAGCTCTAATTCCCAAAAATAAGAACGCTCATCATGTTAATGAATTTCGTTCTATATCATGCTGTAATACCATTTATAAATGCATCTCAAAGGTAATTGATTCGAGACTAAAGCTTGTGCTTCCTAGAATTATTAGCAAGAATCAAGCTGCTTTCCTTCCTAGTAGGAATATTCTGGATCATATCCTTCTCTCGCATGAACTACTTAAAGGTTATAAACGTAAGAATGCTACCCCGAAAGCTATGATAAAACTTGATATCATGAAAACCTTTGATATGTTACAGTGGAACAGCATCATTCGTATCATGGGCTATATGAATTTCCCGCCCCACTTTATTGCTTGGATATATGAATGTATCTCTACTCCAACATATTCAGTCATTGTCAATGGTATTGCTGCTGGTTTTTTTGGAAGTGGGCAAGGCACAAGGCAGGGAGACCCATTATCTGCATTTGTCTTTATTATGGTTATGGAACTTCTAACGAGAATGATCAACAAGCTAATAAACCAAGGAAAGTTCAAGCTCCATCATGCGTGCATTGATCCTAAAATCTCAACGTTGATGTTTGTTGATGATTTAGTAGTGTTTTGTACTCCGGACATCACAACTGTCAACAATTTGATGCATACTCTTGATCAGTTTTATGCGATGATTGGATTAAAGATTAACATCCAGAAATCAGAAATCATACTGGCTGGTGTTAACATGGAACAGGTAGATGAAATTTCTCTAGCTACTGGCCTGTCGCCTAACACTTCCAATATTTCCTACTTGGGCCTGCCGCTTGCAACATCAAAAATAACAACTAATCAATGTCTGCCTCTTTTTGAGAGAATTACAGCTAGATTAAACTGCTGGACTACGGGAAAGCTTAGCCAAGCTGGTAGACTTACCTTAATTAAGTCGGTGTTAACGTTAAAATATGAACGATAACACCCGGTGTGTGTAATAAGATCGTGAAAGCACCACCCGTGTGACGGGAACAGAAATCAAGCAGGAAAATAGCAGAAATGCAGTAAAAGACAACAATTTATAGTGGTTCAGCTTGAGATTTAGCCTACGTCCACTTTGAATCTCTTTATTATTGAATTTGGTTACAAATCGATAAAAATCTCTTCAGGAAACAGTACAATTCGATCACAAGAAACAATCTTGACTACTAGCTCAATCTTCGACGGTGAAACTCGATGAATCCATGTCGGATGTAAGGAATTTCTCTTGAAGCTTGTTGTAGTGTCACGAATGCTTGAAGGATCCTTGATTGCTGAATGAATGGAGAGTTCGACGGAGTAACAGCGCTGTAGAAATGATTTGCCAAAAGTCCTCTCCATGTTGGAAGTGATGTCCTATTTATAGGAGCTGATTTCTGGGCAGGAAATTTGCCTAAGTCTTAGGTCGCGTACGACCTTAGTTGAGTCGCAGGTCGCGAGC
The DNA here is from genome assembly GCA_030737815.1 of Allium fistulosum. Taxonomy (NCBI): domain Eukaryota; kingdom Viridiplantae; phylum Streptophyta; class Magnoliopsida; order Asparagales; family Amaryllidaceae; genus Allium; species Allium fistulosum. The sequence continues at coordinate 727,231,673 of CM060902.1, read as the reverse complement.
GACCTAAGCTAGGTCGTTGTCCCCTTGTGGATTCAGAAGTTAACTGGTAAGACTGTACTGGGCTTCATTTGATCAAGTAGTAGGTCGCACGCGAGTTAAAGAATAGCTGTGGGAGCTCTAGGTCGTAGGTCGCTGAACATGCTTTAACAGTTAGGTCGCTAACCTCTTTAGGTCGTCAAGTCCCTTAGGTCGCTAACTACCTTAGGTTGTTAAGTCCTTTAGGTCGCTAGCTACCTTAGGTCGTTGAGTTCCATAGGTCGCAATCCTTTCTGTTGCAAGATCGCAAGGTCTTCTGTAGCCTTAGGTCGCAAGCCCTTCTGGATCTTAGGTCGCGAAGCTTCCCTGTAGCCTTAGGTCGCGAACTTCTTATGCCGTTAGGTCGCAATCTTAAGTCCTTAGGTCGCAAACTTCTCCCAAGTCCTTAAGTCGCGAGCTTCTCTGGATCTTAGGTCGCGAAGCTTTCCTGTAGCCTTAGGTCGCGAACTTCTTATGCCGTTAGGCCGCAATCTTAAGTCCTTAGGTCGCAAACTTCTCCCAAGTCCTTAAGTCGCGAACTTCTTATGCTGTTAGGTCGCGAGGTCCTCCTGGATCTTAGGTCGCAAACCTAGCTTAGGTCGCTGAATTCTCTAGGTCGCAACCTTCTCTTAGGTCGTTAAGTTCTAGGCTGCTGAGATAAAAGGATTAACAGTCGGTTATTTATGCGATGCAAGTGTACTAGGCTAGAACTTTCGTTCTACCCTTTAAGTTAATTACGATGATTAGAAGTTCCTTTATGAGATTTCTATGGACGGGCAGGACAACGGGTAGATACATTGCGCCAATTAAATTTAGCAAAGTTGAGCGACCTATGAATAAAGGGGGTCTTGGTATCATTAACTTAACTCAATGGAATACGGCGGCGTTTGCAAAACATGTGGACACCTACTTTAACTGTGACGACAGCCTATGGGCTGAATGGTTGCGACAAAATGTTGTCAGGTGAATGAGCTTATGGAATATGATAAAGCCACAAAACTTGAGTTGGACATGGCAAAGTATATTCAAGATTAAGGAGACTTTACTACCTCTCATTCAAATGAACTCTAACCGTATATATAGTGTGAGTTTCTAGGATGATCCATGGCTCGACAGGGGGATGATTCTTAGAAGGCAGCTCACGTACAATGAGATTCAGCAAACTGGCATTCACTTAGCAGCAAAGGTAAGAGATGTTCTCTTTAATTTCCTGAGTACATATACCTTTTCTTCCAACCCGAGAATTCAGAACGTTTGGAATTCGATCAGAAGGTATACTCCGTTGTCATCTTCATCTGATAAGCTTGTATGGGGTGATAAAAAGTCTAGGTATAAAATTGGCGACGCATATGACTACTTGATGAAGAACACTGCACAGCCAAAGTGGAAATGGTGGAAGCGAACATGGAATATGGACAGTAGTTTGAGAGAAAACCTTTTGCTGTGGAAAGTGCTTAACCGTGCAATCATGACCAAGGCTAAACTTGCATGCATGGGAATGAATGTTAACATTTTTTGCTCATTTTGCTATGATCAGGTTGAGACTGTTGAACATCTCTACTTCGAGTGTTCAAAAATTAAACAAGTTTGGGCTGCGGTTATGTCTAAACTCTGTAGATATGATATTTCTCTTGACAATCAGGTCGAGTGGAATATTATCCATGCAAAAACAGGCCACATGCAAAAAGATAAGAGAATTTTTTGTGCTGTTCTGAAGAGTTTTATTGCAGCAGTCTGGAGAGAACGTAACACTAGAGTATTTGATGCCAGTAGTGCAAAAACTGAAGCTATGTTCAAGCTTTGGATAATTCACGAGATCAAAATTTCTCTGGGTATGCTTAAATTCTCATTTGATCCAGGAATAAATCAATCCTTCTAGATGAGATAACTGTGTTTTGTTTTTTTTATTATTTTAGTTTCCAGTTTTTTGTAGCACTTTGTTTTCCTCTGTTCTCTGAGCTTGCTTTGTGTTGTATGTGTTGTGTTTCTTATGGTGCTGCAATAAAATGGTCGGGGACCATCCAACCCCGTCAGCCTTGCCAAAAAAAACTTTTAGTTAATAAAGATTTTTAAAAAATTTCCAAAATTTTTCTAACATCCTAAATTTTTGAAAATTTTTGGCAGAGTTTCCCTAGTACGGAGAGCCTTTTGCAATATGAAAAGAGAGATAAATATATATACATCGACCCACACGGTCGAAAAACACAATATATAACAATGTTTAAAATTTTTGCGATATTTAATCCGAAAACATACCTTATTTTGGCGTTTTAAGCGAGCGGCTATTTTTTCTATGCAGTTTACACTACCAAAATCAAGCAAAACAGCTCCATATACCTGTACTTACTCAATTTAAACATGTAAGTACCAAAAACATCAAATTCAATAACATTTCACTTATTTAAATAGTTAAAACACATAAAATTCATAAACCAACATGCCAAACATATATTATAAGCAATTATAAGGTTCTGATTCTAATTTAATTGCTTTCAATCGATTTTAATACCATTTCATTCAATCCGAATGATGTACAACCAAATTATTTGCATTCAATTCATTTTTATACCAAACAAACCCATATCCATTTCAAATTGAGTTAAAAATCCATTTATTCACTTTCTATTAATTCGTAGAATTTTATTTACTTCTGTTTGCGTCAAACGACAATATTTCCATGCGAATTCGGTGATATTCATTTATTAGAATAATCATTTCAATTTATAGCTATTTAAATTGATTCCAAATCAATTTATATTTAATTCTACTCCACTTCAAATTGATTCATATTCGAAATTTTCAATAAAAACCTTGTTCGCTAAATTTTATGTCAACGACATCCAATCCATAAATTTATTTAAGCCTGGCTTCCATCCAAAATATTAACTTAAGTTATTCATTATTTCCAATCAATTCAATTAAATAACTTAAATTTTTTTCTATTGCAATAAAATTTCCTTTTGTTTAAATTGACTCTTGTTCAATATTTACCTTCAATTTATTTCCAATTCAAAACTCAATTCCATACTCGAATTCATTTAAATAATATCCCAAAGCCATATTCAATTTATTTACACTTAAATTGAATTTATTTATAACTCAAGTCATCATCATTTCAAACCATTCTTATTTTATTCGACCACATTTCCATAAAAAAATTAATTCGCTTACAATAAGTCGAATTTTTATTTATAACTCAAGTTCTAATTCCAATATTCACTTTTTATCCACAATCAAATTTATTCAACCTGGTTAAGTTCCATTTTTGCATATTCAATCACTAACTAATTTATTTAATTAGTTCACTTCCATTTTATAATCCAATATCTGATTTTATTTCGAAAATCACCCCATTTAATTTACTTGATTTCAAATTCATTTTTATAATTCAAGTTTGGATTTTATTTCCTGCACTATAATATCAAACCATTTTTATTTTTGGTTTTCTATTCCACTTTCCAATTTTTATAACTTACACAACTTATTTTCTCACATTCCCTCAATTTTATACTCGAGTATATCCACATTTTATTTTTACTCAAGATTATACATCACTTTATAGCTTAAATATACTTTTATTCCATTAGTTTCAGTTTTATAAGCTCTTCAAACTTATTTATTCACAATTCAAAAAATTTCACTTAAATTTTTATGCCATTCAAAATTTATAATTATGGTTACACAGTCGCTCAAATTCTATATTCAATTTAGTTCGCCACCATTTCTAATTCCAATTCAATTTTTCACACTTCTTTCCTTATTAATTATCATCCTCCACTTATAAGATCAAAAACTTATTTTCTAACATTAAGGATTCCAGAATTTTTTTTAAATACCCGGTATTTATTTCAAATCACTTTGAAATCAATATATATATAACTCTTTTTTTTCAATCCAACTCCTTGGAAATTTGAAAATCAACTTAACTTCATTCAAAACAAATTTATTTCGAAATTTCTAAAACAACAATTGTTTTTCAACAAAAATATCCATATCAAATTATTTCGGTAGCAATCCGTCACTTAGAAACTCGAAATGAACACCGATGTTGCGACCATCATCGGAATTATTTTTCAGCGACTGTAGTGAGTTCAGTGCTATATCACTTCCAAAATCCATTTTTAAAACCTTTTCTATTCAAAAATATTCCACAATGATATTACCATCATTTATTTCAAAAATATTTCCAAAAATAATACTCTAATTATTTTTCCATACCACTTTGAAAAACATTTTTTCCAAACTTCTTGGGATTCAAATTTCCAGATTCTGATTTGAATCTACAGTTTTTAAATTGGTTATATTTATAACCATTTCAAATTTTATAATCTTTTTAGATTATAACATTATCAACCAAACACTTCAATATACTATAATAATTTCAGAAAATTTATTTCCTTTTATATTAAAATAAAATTTGGGTATAATTATTTCATTTACCCCATTTCAAAACAATACCATGTCGGTTTATATTGTTTAAGAGTTTAGAAACCCCTATCAATACGGTTGTACTTCCCGTACCGACCAGAATTCATAAACACTGAACTGATAAATCAACACAATATAAAACAATTGTTATTTACTAACAAATATGCACTTATATCTATTAATACACTCAAACCCATTCTAGGGTACAACTGACCTATTTCTAATGATTAATCCCTAACAAAGCCAAGGTTCTCACTTAACCTTCACCTCCGATACCAATTGTAAAGGCCCGAATCTCCGTACCCTTTGAGTCGACCATAATTCACATCAGTTCAACTCAAATTAAATGAAAATACGAATCTTTAGGGGTGAAGAAGAAAAGGTAGAAGAAAAATAGAAATAACAACACAGAATCTCACAATCACAGCGGAATAAAATATAATTTATAATAACAAATTTTTATACAAAAGAATCTGTAACTGTTTATACTTACAATCATCATAGTACATCAATCAATACATCAATCTGGACAATTATAATAACTTGTCCTCATACAGTGGAAATATGAATCAAGTACAGAAATACGTCTCTGTCATCCAGCTCATCACCTGAGCTCCATAGCATTTTATCCTGAATCTGTAATACTCGATCTGACCCGAGCATTATAATAAAATAACACCCGAGTCAGTTTGGAAAACTTGCGTGAGAAAACACAATCAATTTGAATTATTAACTTTTATCAAAATCCTTTGAAAAACAAAGGTATCTCGTAAGACCACGCCACACATAAACACGACGGGTTTTTACCTTACGATAACCAAAACAATTTTTTCATCAAATCATCTGATATTATAATAGTGTCTATAGAAAGTAAATAGAAAATAGCTGAAATGCTTGCATCTCACCTTTCAACATAGTTGGGAAAAATCAAAACCGTACGGCGCTTATTGGAGAATGGATTTCATACAATGACAAGGCACTGGGGTACCACCTATCACGGTACACCTCTAGAAAAATGTACCAAGGACCTCGCCGGGATCCCCTAAAACACAAGACCGGCCCTACCCCTAACCTGGATAGAACCGAATATGTTATCACCCCGGGTGTTCCCCCCTTTAAAATCGAGTGCTCACTTTTCCATGCACAACCATATCCATAATTTTAATATATCCGAGGGCTTCTAAAAAGCTGATAACATACCCTAATTGGGTGCGACCTACTTAGCCTTACTGCATCTCCCTTGATTTTCAGTCATTCCGGTTGATGAGGCCTGAGGCTTTGATTACCTTTCAAGAACAAATTCACTTAGAATGCTCATCGTCCTCCAATGACGATGTTCTGATAGCATTTGTCCATACAAGTTGTCCAGGGTCTGGACAAACCGAGCCACCATCTTCACTATCTTCACGATATCCATTCGTAACGTTCAAACCGAATCGAAGTGGTTTTCAGATAATTAAATCCAATACCGGTCTCTTCGAAATGATCAGCGCATTTGGTCAAAATTGATAGTCGGTTATTAAACTATCAATACAACATCCATAAAAACATTCACCAGGACTTAATATAAATTTTCCAAAAAATATTCTTTTCAAAGTGCCTTTACAAGGTATATATTCAAATTCCATTCCATATTCCAATATTTGAAAGTAATTTCGAATACTTAAATCCATAACAGGATATTCCCAAAATATTTCAATACCTAGAAATATTTCCTAATTTCCATTTTAATACTAAGGAAGATATTATAACTCTTATTTTCTAAAATCATTTCAAGTATCCAAACATAGAAATTTTCTTAGCTTATCTCCTACATTTCCGAAAATTTATATTAATTCCTTTTCATTTTCCAAATTCGATTATACTCACTTAAATTCTTGTTTATCCATTTACAACTTCTTTATGGATTTTAATTCATTTTCCGAAGTTCTGTATTTGTTAACCCCTAAATTTCTACGACTTATGGCCTTACGACTCATGGCCTTACGACTTATGAGCTGTACGACTCATGGACTTACGAGATAAGGAGTCTACGACTCATGGACTTACGAGATAAGGAGTCTACGACTCATGGTCCAGATGGTTCAGCGAGTCAAGGTCTGTACGACTCATCAGGTTTATGATTCATGGAAACGTACGACTCATAAGGTCTTACGACTCATAGGGCTTACGACTCATCAGGCTTACGACAAATCAGGCTTACGACTCATCAGGCTTACGACTCAAGAGGACCTCACGACCTAAGGACATCACAACCTAACAATGTACGAGTTAAAGTGCCTGCGAGTTAAGGAGTCTGCGACCTAAGATGTCTACGACCTAGGACTCAATGACTTAACTTGCCCAGCGACCTAAGGCTACAGAAGACCTTGCGACCTAAGGCTACAGGAATGTCACGACCTAAGGGAAGTCGCGACCTAAGGAAGCTTGCGACCTAAAGACTCCGCGACCTAGTAGTGTTGCGACCTAAAGGCTACGACCTAAGGAAGATTCCGAGTTATGAAATGCTCCGACTTAAGAAGGTTCCGACCTAACGGGTTACGACTTAGTGGGTTTACGACTTAAAGGCTGCGAGTTAAGGTCTTACGAGTTAAGGTCTGATAAGTCGGCTACGACTTAATACTTGTCAAAGACAGCCACAGGATGGGCCCAGAACAACCCAATCCCTTAACTCGTCACCGACCTAACCCTATCCCTTAACTCGTCACCGACCTACCCTAAGTCGGCTACGACTTAAAGACTTAGAGAAATTTCCTAAGTCCAAATCAGCTCCTATAAATACCCCATCACTTCCAACTTGGAGGGGACTTTTGGCCATTCATTTCTCCAAGCGCCCTTACGCTGTCGAAGCCTCCTCTCATTCAGCAATCAAAGATCTTCAAGCATTCGAGACACTACAACAATCTTCGGGAAGAGCTCCTAACATCCAACACGGATTCGTCGAGTTTCATCATCAAAGATCGAGCTAGTAGTCAAGAGTGCTTTCATGATCAAGTTGTATCGTTTTTAGAAAGATATTGTATCAAATTGTAACCGAATCAGCAATAAAAGACTATAAAGTGGATGTAGGCTCAATTACGGGCCGAACCACTATAAATCTGTTGTTCATTTACCACTTTTCTGCTATTTTCAGCTTATATTCTGTTCCCATACCAACGGGTGGTGCTTTCACAATTCTATTACACACACCGGGTGTTAGCGTTCACTTTTTACCGTTAACAGTATTTAAACACTTTAGAATTTCCTTCAATTTCAAGACTTCCATTTATAAGTCCCATTTACGAATCTCGAGAAAATTTATAAATAAATTTTTTAATCACTTCTAAACTCTATATATACAATAAGTATTTAAAAAAATATAACTTATTTTTAAAACATGTTCAAGTAATTATTTAAATATCGAGAACACTTTTATAAACATCAATAACTCATTTTTAGAAAACAAAACAATTTTCAAAGCTGATTAAAAGTTAGAGTTTACTGAAATAAATACTTAATATTTGGAAATCTACTTACCGAAGTATTTCAATCCTAACTAGTTTAAGTTTTCATAGTTTTAAATAATAAAATTTTCCTTTTAAAAACAAACTTAACTTCTTAAAATTAAAAATATATTTTTAAAACCTCAATAACCAATTCAATTTATAAATTCCTCTCGAATCGCATCACATCACTTCCGTTCCGATCTCCTTAACCATTTTCAATTTTCAAAAAAATAGTATCCACTGTTTTTCTCAACTATTTCCATATTCTAATATAAATTCATCCTATAGATTTATATTCCCAATTTATCTTCTTGATATCAATTTTCTTTATTTATAAACATCGTTTATAAATTTTTTTATAACTCCTTAGAGTTTCACTTTTTACAAAACTAATCTCTCTTATAAAATTCCATTTTTATAAATCCATTCCTTTATAAATTCCATTTATATTTCAAATCTATTTTTAATATTGACTTCGACTCCTTTTTTATATTTTTAGAATGTCATTTATAAATTCTTTTATATAATTCATTTTTATAAAGCTCTATTTTAAACAATTTACGAATAGTTAAATACAACTAAAACAAATATTTATTACTTTTTTTCTTCTCCAACTCAATTTCCTTTAAAATAATCCAAATTCCAATATAAATATTTTTATATCCAAAATTCCTTTTTATTCCTTCAAATTCAAAAAATTATATTTATGGCATTTACAAAACTAAAATTTAGGCTAGTGCTATTATAACATCCAAAATTTAGTCACAACTAAATCTATATCAGATATATTCACAAACATCATATATCAATACATATATGAACAAGAAATATATTTTTGAGTGGTCCGGTTGGATCCCTCCAACCTGTTTCCCTGCATCCACAGATGTTAACACAACATAAAAAAATACCAATCCTGCTTCGGGGTGGAATATCATGGTATATAGGGTCATCCGCTATTACGCGGGGCGCATATGGTCTCATCCGCTAAAATATGCAAGAATATTACTCCAATTACTAATATACATACTACTATATATATAATACATCATTCAAAAGATAATAATTTTTTAACTCAACCAGGCATCCAATAATTAATTTTATCTATTTTTAGAAATTAATCCGATAATCCAAATGAGTGAGAATTTTCTCACCTTGATTTTTAGTTTGCCGAATATCCAGATTTTGAATTCCCTAAAATCCCAAACTAATTCTAGATTATCTATATCGTAGCTACGAATCCATCATGATCGATTTCATGATTTTTGGATCTTGCATGAATATGTTATGACATTTATAAGTTTTACAATATATATATATATATATATATATATATGTATATATATTTCATTCACTTAAATCAAATTTTTAAACAATTAATTACCATAGTAATTAATCCCAAACCATACCTTAAATTTAACGATTCTCAGACTCTAGGCTTCAAACCCGACCATCGACACTACTCGATGCTCTGGCGCCTCCATGCGAGCCAGACCAACCAACCCCCATCAACAATCCCTACCTTGAAGTGCCGAGCTCCCCCCTTCAACGTCGCAGCAGCACTCACACGCCCAGAAAACCACGTTCACATCACCATACACCACAACTCTAAGCCCCACGTGCCGAACTCTAACGCGATTCCTCGACCATGCTTCGAGCTCCAGACCACTGCCTCCTTCCTCCATGCTCTCGCGAAACCGCCTGCCCAAGCTTCGCCTTCCTTCGTTCGCTGCCACGCTCGAAGCTAGCGCCAGAATCCACAATCGAACACGCCTCCTTCCTCACGCAACTTGCCTCGATCGTTGCCCACTCATTACCGAGTTCGACTTATTTATTTCGTGAATTAAAGTGTAGAATGAGGGAGGGAGTCTCGAATTTTAACGTCGTTTGTTTTTCTTTCTTTCTCTTTTTTTTCTATTAACATTCTTTTTCTCTTTTCCTCGATTTGAACTGAAGAGAAAGAAGCGGGATAACATGATTTAAAGAAAGGAGGGCGGCTTCATTCAGATATAGGGTGGCAATTACAGATATAGGGTGGCTGATGGGTGATACAAGTTAAATCGATATGAATATTTCTTATTTAATTTTTGAAATATCTAAATATTTATTCTGAACCCCTATCGAGTCATGTGCCTAGCATTCCTAATGTTATACCGCTATTCCGAACGCCATGGAAAAGGTTTCGAGTCCAAATTCGATCGTATGGAGAAGATAGCTTTTTGGATCCAATTATTATATTGAATTTTCGATATTAAATTCAATGTGTTTCTATTATGTACAACCAAACGATAACTCCAAACACTACGAATTTTGAAATCCGATAATAATACACTATTATGGATCCAATGGAACTAATTTCGTCGAATTCCGAGACTGTGCCTCAGATCGCTATTTTAACGTGTCGATTAAATTGAAATTTCAAAAATTTACGAAATCACTTGAAATTTCAGTTTTAAAAACTTATTAACTCAATTATAATTCCAAATCCAATATTTAAACCATTTAAATATTCAAAATCAAAACGTCGAAAAATCCAGGTTGTTACATAATTAGTGCTTTTTTATACTGGTTTAATATAGAAATAGTAGCTATGTTAACTTACTGTCAATATAGTTAGCATGTGTATAGAATTCACTACTCTATTGTGTAGTGTTTTTCTTACATGTGTATTCTATTTTATATATCAGATTATGTTAGCACGTAGTAAGTAGAGAGTATACTTATTATATCATTTACTCTACGATAATAATATAATATAGTTTAACCATTTTTAAATACTTTAAATTAGTAAGAACCATAGACTTACAAGATTATTATAAAAAGGGAGTTACATAAAAAATGAATAGTGCTGACTATAGATAAATATAGGATAAGCAAGTGGGCTCAATAATATTGCACTAGAGTTGTCACAAATATGTACAAATGGAACATTGTCATAAATAAATGAAGGAAAAAATCAATAACATACATAAAACAAATATAGCATAAGCAGTCTATTAAAAATTATTATAACTAAATGGACATAAAAAAGAGTTCAACTACCTAACATGAACTACTAGCATGAATGTATGAAAAATTATAGAAATTTTTAGATAGATTCTTCAAATATCAAACTTCATCACTGTCCTTTTTAAAAAATCATCATCTTCCCATTCCTTCAATATCCGACTTTGCACTTTTTCATTAAAAGCTCTCACTACAGCTTGAAGGCTATTTAGATCCGTGTTTAGAATGCATTCTCGTTCCTTCCACTTTCTCATTTTTTACTTCCTACTTGAGTTTCCATATTCAACTGATGGATTTTTTCTTTAATTCCATATTCTTTTCTTAAAATTGATCCCCTAGTTTCACATTTTGTTGTGTAACCAAGTTATGTTGCTCTAAAGTGTACTGAAAATTATTTGATGCCTCTAATGTTGACTTTTGTTCATTAACTTTTTGCCTTTTTTCTTTACTACCTGTTCTTCCCAATGGTAGATCAAGACATGCATCATTAATGATTTTTTTAACTTGATAAATTATCCATATTCATGTGGTCGGTATCAAACGAAGATGACATTTCAGTTACCTTCTTTATTAATGGAGTTGAAATATTAAAATCATCGATGTTAGCGTTCTTTGTTTTCTTGACAAATAGGTTTTTGTAAGCTAAGCCGAACACCACTTTTTATCTTTCATTATCTCCCAACAATGTTCAAATTTGAATGGTATCCCATCTCCTAACTCCCTATACATATTTAAGCTTCTCTTTTCCGCATACAAAATGAATAAATAAAATAATCTTAACGATAATGATTTCCCTTATAAAAAGGATGTACTACGGGAATATGTACTATATAGGTTTTATTGTATACCAAAATGAATATAATTCTTACTATATCTACAATAGTAGTTCCACTTTGTAGAGCCCTCTCCAATGACTCATACATCGAGTGGATGTTGCAAATAGCCATTTTTACATATTCCAATGACATTATAAGCTATTAGGTCCTCATTTTTCATTATATGTACTAATATGATCTCTCCATATTTTCAAGATGCGATCCCATAATTTTGATGAACTTTGAACTTTTTCCGCAAATGAATCAACACCGATATAATGGTAGGCTTTTATAAATGCAGTATTTTCGTTAATAGACTAAAAGCAATAGTTATAGCATAGTTGAGTGGGTTGTGATTGTGTTGAGGACTTGACAAATTAATGTTTTTCTTCGATTTCTTGGAAGTATTAGAAACTTGAGTATCAACACAAGGAATTTGGGTGCTAAATTTAATTGGAAAGCGGAATCTAGATCCATATAACTCGTGAGCAGTAAGGCGATGAGGAATACTGATGCGGTTTAACCCAAAAGTAGCATGTAATGCAAATTGCATAGGGGGAAGCTGACTTGAGGAAAGATGTTGATCGTTATTATGAACCTAGTAATCCAGTTGAGGACCTAAAGAGTCACCAAGATCATTCATATGAGGCTAATTTTCACTATCACTATTAATTTGTTGGGTGCCAAAAATGTGATCCTCTTATGAATTCACTAAAATATTAGCTCAAGTACATGTAATTGATTAAGATTTAAACAAGTGTATAAATATATAATACATATCGTACCTTAGTATGTAAGATCTTGTACTACTAAAATAATAAAATAATGGCTTTAGGAAGAAGATTTTCCTATGAAATAAAGTGCTTTGAATAACACATCAATGTCTTTGTACTGTGATATGAATAATAGCTAGAAAGTATAATGCTAATATTAAATTTGAAATGATATCAAGAAGCTTCCAAGGATGTCCATAGTTAAAGTGCAAAGTAGCTTAGATTTGATAATTCGTATATCTCTAAAAGTTAATTCAAATTTTATTTAGTCATATTTATCTATTCAAATTTGAAATGAAAGACAAGCACCATTGTCCCAATGGTAAGTGATTCAACATTGGTGTAAGAGGTCATAAGTTTGAAACTTGCGAAGCGTGATTCGAACGTTTATTGACATGTGATATGTTGTCCCGGTGATATGTTGTATATAAAGTACCATTCAAAAAAATGAAAAATGCAGTATGTTATAGGTTATTACAGGAGAAACTCATTGGTCCAAGATACTTGATTCACCAGCTTTAAACATTTTATTAGTTTCAAGCAAACTCTACATCTATAGAAAAGAGAGGCAATAACTTACATCTAGTCTTGGTGGTTTTTTGGCTTGGCTGAGCAGTTCAATAAGGATCACTATTTTATAAATAAGAATGGAAAGGTGCAACTGAAGCATATATAATTGAATACAAACTAACTAAAGTTAAGATTAAAGTTAAATGAACAAACAGAAAATTAAATACTCGTTGATAATGAAAGTAAAAGATAAAATTAAGTTACATTTCTATTTTATAATCTCTTCCTCCTTAGATGGATACTCTACCTCTGTAAGGGAAAATTTCCCTCTTTAAACCATGTGATCTATCTATCAATGTGAAATCTAATTAGGTGGGAAATTTTAGTGGGAAAGATTTAGCACCAAGTTTGTTTATTTACAAAATTAGATAATAAATAAATAGCTAGTGGCTACATTTTAGGAATGAAGTTAATTTTTAGTTGACATTTTCTACGGCGACCCTTGATTTTGACCCCTTCGTATTTAATATCTAAATTATTTAAATATTTGAATCTTGATTAAATATCATAAAATGGATTTTATAACCTTGTTTAAATTAATAAACATTTCAAAGAAATATCGATAATGTGACCGAAAATCGTTTTATCGATAAACGACTTTTTACTCGATAAACATTGTTCGAACTTTTTGTGCATTTCCACTATATTAACGTGTCATTAATTAGCAATTATAAGTATTTTGAGGTTTACGACTGACTAAATGTAATTAGTGATGTCATGGGTGGATATTTTAAGGAGATATTTCGTAAAGAAAACTTAAGGGCTAAGCTATGGGGAGTGAGGGGAAAGTAAAGCACATAGAGGGAAGCTTGCTTTCTTCGCTGGCCAAGAAGGTTTAGGAAGTTGCTTTGAACTCCTATTATTTCTTATTTAATTCCTTCTTTAGTTCACAAAGTTGGTTTGAAAATTTAACACATTGAAAACAATGTCTTCATCCTCTCTCTTTTCTTTAACTTTCTAAATACAATGCAAATAAATTCCAAACTATCATAAACTTTGGCAAGGGTCCTAGCACAACATAGGAGCATGGAATAACAACCCAAAACATGAAGGAAAGAAGCACACTCACTGCCTCCAAATTTTGGCCATGAGAAATTGGTGGAAAAGGAAGCATATCTAAGAGCTTTTGGAAGCAAGAGTGAGGTTGTTGGCTTATTTGGTGATGGTAGGAAGTGTTCATGTATTCTTGAGTGCTTGTGCTTGACGTTAGCAATAGTGTAGGTGAGCTAACTCACCAATGAAAAGTAAATATTGTGTTTATAATTGTGTGTTAATATAAAGTTAAGAAGCTAACTAATGAAGTTATAACTTTGGACCCCTCTTGGTTTTGAAAGGAAATGATAACTTTACATGTAGAATACTCACTTCTTTTGCCCTCTACAACATGTAACATGGCCTTGAATAAGCATGTACATGTTTGGTTTGGTTGTATGTGATGTGGAAGTATGTGCGCAAATGTGTGAAGTGAAAGAGTTGTTATAAGTGCACTTTGAAATTCCCTTGTGTTTAATTTGTTTAAAATGGTGATTTGTAAATATATTATGAAAGAATATATTTTGTTGTGGTCCACACTTATAGTATTGTATGTGACAGCAAGTAAATGGCTTGGAAAATTATAGAACTTGTAGAACAATGTTTGAAAAGCTAGAAGGCGAGAAAGGTCATAGTGTGGACACTTCTACATGCCTTGTTTTTGAAAATTTTAATATGATTTTGGAAGACATTCCTAGGGTTTTATTTGCATGATTATTAAGTATTATAAGTTTAGTATTTATAGCAAAAAAAATCAGAGTTTAAAACCTTTTATTAAATAGAGGAAACTGGTAAAAAAATTTGCTCATTTTAAAGTGTTCGCTGTCCAGGTATCTTTAACATCACTCAACAAATGCAGTTGTTGACCAACGATAGGATTGTTCTTATGGCATTGTTTTGTGCTGTGTTGTTTTAACCTATTTTGTAATGAACCAGAATTTTGAATGTTTTATAACTAAGTATCGGAATTATTTAAATAGTTAAATCATGGATTTAATGTGAATAAAAATGATTTTGAAAGATTATTTGAATTCTTTTTAGATAAGAAATGAAATGGTAAACTTTTAATTTTTAATTAAAAGTTGTTTAGATGGGTTTAATAATAATTCTTTTTAATCGACTGTGAAACTATCATTCCAGGGCACTGTCTCGAATTTTGAGGGAACTAGGGTTGTTGGGTCCGAAATAATGAGACGTTATACGCCCATGAGTTTCATGACTATCGGATGTCCTTTGTGGTCGTGCATGCTCGAAATGCATAGCATTTAATTTAAGAGAGTATAAAATAATATATATTTTACAGTAATATACCTCAGCTTAAACCTACTTCCCTCTTCCTCTTTCTTTATTCTTTCTTCAAAAAACATAAGTCGACGCGCATTCTTTTTCTTCCATCAATTAAATCGAGAGAAATAGTTAACGAAATCAAGTGATTTTAGATTCAATAGCTTCATATTTGTGAGAGCTTTATTTTGGCATGGGTCAATTTGTGTGTGATCGAGTTTAGGTGTGCTTGACTAGGAATAGGCCGAACTAGGGTTGGAATTGATTGTCGACTGAGGTGGCATTTGGTCGAGCTGATGGTGCCTTTAGGTTTCATGTGTAAAGGCAACTTCAAGATGACGGTTTGGGAGGTTGCGGCACTGCCTAGAAGGATGCGATGTTGGCTTAAGGGTGAACAGTGTCAGGCCATGACTAGCCAAAGAGGATCAAAGTTGAAATCGGTGGCATGTTTGAACTTGGGGTACTAATGCGTGTTGATTACCTCCTGTAGGAGGAGCTATGGTGGAGGGGATAAATTCTCAACCTAGCATTGGCAATTTAGGGGACGGTGGTCCGAGGGGAGGTTGAGTGTTTGGATGTTGGGTCAACGAGTCGAGTTTGAGTTCGAGGAGTTGTTCGGCTCTAATCGTTCCTCGAACCTTGGCGCCTTGCTCTGTGTCTCTGAAATTTATGCACTATTGGAATGGGTTTCTTCCCGCATAAAACTTAGGGGTGGGAGTTTTAAAATGGAGGAAAAGGATGGTTAGTGGAAGGTGATTACATTAGTGAGTTAATTAATTTACTAATTAGTGTTTTAAAATCCATATTCTCATATAACTCGTAACTTTTGCATATAAGGTTGAATTGAGGCGCCGTTTTCGTCGTTGCGTTCATATTGAGATTATCTACATCTAGGATTAATTTGATTAGATAAATTTACTCACTAGTTGATCATATATTGTTGTGTATATAATTATTGTTGTATTAAAATATAAATACTGTAACGAACATTGCAAGTTATTACTTTTGGACCCCACCTTGTTTTGAACTAGTGATAATAATATCTGTAGTTAATCTTCCTTTTTATTTTGTAAAACATGTATCATGGCCCAGACTTACTATTTACATGTTTGATATTGTTGTGTGAAAAGTGATAGTGTGTTGTGAATTGTTGAAGCGAAATTGTCACTATAAACGCACTTGAAATCCTCAATAGTTAACACTTGTTAAATTGGTTAGATGCGAATATATTATAAAAATATATATTGGTTGTTCTACATAGATTTTGGTGTGTTTGACATAAAGGAAATGGCTTGTCATTTGTGGAAATTTAAAATTGATTTGTAAATGTTAGAAGTAGAAAAGTCGCTATAGATGCACTTTAAAATCACTGTTTTCGACGATTTTAAAGTTAACTTTGAAAGACATCCTAGAGCTTCTTCATATTTTTAATAAGTATTATAAGCTTGATTATTATAAGAAAATATGATTATTTACTCACTAGTCGCTGTAGGTATACTTATTTTAACTTAAAGTTAACTTAGAAAATTTGTCAAAGATTTTATTTGTGAAATAAAAGGCTTTTATATTATAATATCTTTCAAATTATTTATAATATTTTAATAAATATCTTAGTTTTATAAATAAATTAGTATATGTATAGATATACCTTTTTAAGGTGTTTTATTATATTTAGAAGTTTGGAAAAGAATTTTGTATTGTGTAAAACAAAATATAAATGAGCTTTTGGATTATAACACTTATGTTATAATGGATGATTTTGTAAATTGACCATAAAGGTATATTACCTTGTTTAGTAAGTGAAGATGTACTTAGAACTTTAAATGAATGTTTCAAATTTAATGGCGATTATAAAAGTGATTTTGGGTTTGTAGTAATGATGTTTGGGTAATATTCATTTTAACCCATTAAACTATACTTTTGAAAAGTAACTAGATCTTTAAAAAGGGAGTTTTAAATATTACAATTAAGCGAAGCATTTTGGGTTTATGGTAAACAATGTTTTATTAACATTTTTTAAATCCATGAATAGTATTTTAAAGCAGTAAAATATTGTTAAATGATTTTGGGAAAATACCTAGATCTTTAATAATGGAGTTTTCAAGAAAAGAACAAGTATGAATTGGTTTTGGGTTTGTTATGACAATGTGTTAATGACATTCATCTTTATCCCCCTTCGATTATACTTACAAATGTAAATAGATCTTTGAAAAGAATGTTTAAAGATTATCATAAATGAAATGGTTTTACGTTCCTAGTGACAATGCTTGAGTAACATTTGTCTTAAATCATTTGAAATTGATTTGTGAATATACTCATAAGGTATAGATAAGTATATTAATACTCTTGAGAAGTATTGGAACATGTAGAAACGAATATTAAAGTTTAATTAATAAAGGAAGTTTCCTTTATAAGGAGTTATTAAGTAAAAAGGAGTTTTACCAATAAAAGAGGCTTTTAATTAATAAAGGAAGATTAATTAAAAAGGGGATTAGAAGTCGTTTATATGACTTGATCGTGCTTGTATGTTTCGATCATGCTTTGTGTAACGACCCCGAATTTTATATATATTTAATTTGATAATTACTTTAATTTTTGAATAAAAATTGTGAAATTTATTGATAAATCGATTTGAGTTTCCCCGAAACCAAATAAATTATATATTAAATCATTTGAATTTAAATCCTGTATATATATGTGAATACATACATATATATATATATATATATGGGCATCTATGAGTAGAATTTGAATTTATATATATGTACATATATATATACATATTGAATTAAATCTTAAAGGGATGGTTTTAAATTAAATAAATTATATAGTTCATACAATATAAAGAAAAATAAAATACAAACAAATGGTACTTACAAAGGAAACAACTTACATTCAAATATGTAAAAAGATAAGTATGAAATAAGGCAACAAAAACATAAGGAGGTACACTTGAAAATAAATAAGAAACCAGACAACATATATTTTTTCAAACATGATAAGTGTGAAAACAAAACAAAACAAAAATATACCTAAGTATGTAAACAAGTAAAGGCTTCCAATATAAGCCAAGTAATAAATGAAAATATCTTTAGTACATAAGATAAATACCATCAGCCACCGAAATGAAGAAAGAAAATATAGTTTTGTACAAACTAATTAATGCTAGCACACCAAAGTTATCATATCAGCCACCACAAGAGAAAAATCTCTAATGATTGTACAACATAAGTTTATCAACTTGTACAAACCAAAAATTATCACCTGTACAAATTGTATACCCAGTAACTCATTTCCATATACATCAACTTTCTCACCTCAGTCTCGATTATTCCAAGCTGTGAAAAAGAAAAAAACTAAAGTATACCATCATCAAAACTCAAAAAAAATTCAACTTAAACAACAATCTAACTCAATTCAAACCCGAGATCAAAAGACTTCAGCTAGCAAATTCAATTCTGTTTCAAAGTGGAAGGCTCTGTTCATTTTTCTGGAATCAAGGTGAGTAACATCACATGTTTTAAGTATATTTATTCTGTTACATGTTCTCTCTGAAATTTAGTTTATATGTGAGTATATTTTTAAATATATCTCTGTGTTTGGGTATGAATATATGGTAAGCATTTCTGTGTATCTCTCTCTGTTTTGATTCTAGGCTTGATTGCTCATTAAAATTCATCTGCTCTTAATCCAAGCCTTGATTAGACTTAAGTTATAAAACATAAAATGTTTGTTATAACATATACTTAAGTTTAAAAATTTGGTTAAAAGAAAAAAAAATTAAGATCTTTCTCCCTGAATCTTTTTAGACATCAATATATAAATAAAATTTGTTTGTTATATCAAAATATAAAATTTTAAAAATTTTTCATTGTTCAATCTGAAGCTAGATTAAACAAAAAGGGAAGAAGAACAAGTAGATTTTAAAACATATCAAAATATCAATTATAATAATTGTTTGATTCAAGTACATAATCTGTTTTGTCATCAAAAATTAGGATTTTTAAAGAAAAAATCATAATTTTTAAACTTGTGGATTAGGAGAAAATGCATGTTGACCGTGGTTTGAGTTTTCTACATTTTCCGGTGATCGGAGGGCTCGGGGTGGTCGGGACGACCACTACTGGAGCAGGCTGGGGACTCAGCGGTTCGAGCAAAAATGGTGACAAGGTTTTTAAGCCACCAGGGAGGCCGGACGGAGGAGTTGTAGGGTTTAATAACCCATTTTGGTCAACGATGGAAATTAGTCGATTTCATCTGCGAGGATGAGCTGGAAGTGATCGGTTGAGGGGGAAAATGGAGTTGGGTTTTCGGTGATGCCATGGTCGAGGTGGCGGAGCTTCAGGTGGTCGGAAATGGGTAGGTCGAGGTGATTATCGGCGACCAGTTTTGGTCCAGGGTGGATCGATCGAGTAAATTTATGATTTCGTGATCGATCGAGTTATCTGAGTGGCTCGATGGATTGAGGAAGTCGAAGATGACTTGTGGATGGAGGTCGCGGATGTCGGAGCTTCGCCAGCGATGGGTGCACGTGCACCAGATTTTATGTGCACTTGAGTTTGGGTTTTGGCGATGAAATTTCGTCTTGAGTTTTGACTCTGGGTGGAGAAGGTTTAGCTAGGGTATTGGTTCGAGTTCGCGTGATGTTTTAGGGAAAAACAGTTTTAAAATTTAAACAAGTTAAAAAAGAGAGAGGAGGAAGCTCAGGAATAGGGGCAGATAAACTCGGGTATCATTTCGAATTAATCCTGGATTGCCTCGGGTTAAGTTAAGATGTTAACAAGTTTAAGCTTGACAAAATCAAGCTTTAGAATTAATTTCTTAAACTATTTCTTTCAAATAATTAATTTAAAAGCTTGGTTAAGTAAAGATATGTAGTCTATTATAACTTAGATTAGTTAAATATTAAGTTTATTTTATGCTTAATTTATAATGTAATTAAGTAGAATTAAATGATGAAATGTTTTGTCGTTAATTAAACTTAAGGATTTTTTTGTAAATTTACAATTTAATGATAATTAATCCTAAGTTTATTAAATTCTGATGATGATTAAGTATGTGATTATGATAAATGTATTATCTTAAATTTATTTAAGGTTGGGTGACTAGGACTATTAATTAGTTAGTTAATTGATTATCAATTAAAGGTTAATTAATTAATTAAGGTAATTAATTATTAAATTAAGAAGGATAATTAAGAGGGATGATTAATTTAGATTAATTAATAATTGTAATTAATTAAAAGAATAATTAATTAGGGAAAGTGGTTAAGAAATAATTAAGGAGTAATTAATTAGTTATTGTAATTAATTAAGAATAATTAATTAAAGTGTTTGATAAATTAATTTATATCAACTGATTTGTAATTAATAAATCAGTATTGGATAACTAATTCATAAGTAATTAATTTAATTGGAATAAATTGAATTAATTAGGATTAAAAAATTAATTAATCCTGCTTATAAATGATTATTGAATGCTTGACTTTACTTATGAATGATTGTATTGTATGAGATGCCTTGAATTGATTGTCCTATCTGATCTGTGATATTTTGTTCTGTGGATTGAGCTGTGTATAATTTATTCATTTATTGTGCTACATTTGTATATATCTATGATCTGTGAATGAACGATAAGCATTATAGTTTATACCGCTTATCAATATTGCTATGTTTGAATCTGTGATGATTGAATGGTGTTGCACTACTGTGTGAAACCCCTGGACCACACTTTTACACACACAAATATGGATTTCACGTGGAAATCGGTTAAGTCATATATGATTTAAATTTAATATTTTTGAAATTCAAATTTTAATTACAATTGATTTTGGAAATGAATTTGGGTTAAAGGTTAAAGCTTTTGAAAAGGAGTTTAAAATAAAAGTTATTTTGAATAACTTGGTAAAGTTTCCAATTTAAATAATTTAATTTGAATTTGAATTCAAAATTTGGAATTGAATTCCATGTTTGGAAATTATGGTTAAAGATGTTATAAATGTGTTTATATGAATTTAAACCATTTTAAAAGTATGGTTTTGAGAATTTGAATTTAACTCAAGGACTTTAACTCGTATAAATGAATCAGATTTTCCAAAATGAAAACTATTTGTTTTCAAATAATAGAAGCTTTCATATAAGAAATGAAATTCCAATTTAAAGGAATTTCAAGTTTGAATTGGAAAATGGTTTTCCGAGTTATGAATAAATCTTTGTGAAGATTGTTGAACTTTGTTTTGAAATTGGAAAGGTGTACCTTTTGTATAAAAGGTCGAAATGGAATTGTTTTGAAAGCTATCAGTTAAACCTTTGTTTTAAAGATTGATGAGTTAAATCAAATTGAAATGGAAATCGATTTGAAATCTGTGAATGGATCTTTGTGAAACTGGGTGAACTTTGTGGATTAAATCTTTTATTTAAAAGATTTAAAATGGTAGTGTGTTTAAATCATTTAAAGAGAGAACTTTTGGATAATAAGTTGTGACTTAATTGAAATCCCAATATCCATGTGTTTTTAAATATGCGCTCGTTATTCGGTTTAGCCGGGAGAGGACCTTTGTGTCATATAACCCATTCCGAATAATGATACGACGTATATGGATAGCATTTGAAGACCGGTGGTGAAGACCAGATATTTTTGAAAACGAAAGGACAACTCGTCGAATGTCTCTGCATCGGCTGATCTCCGATATAAAGATTTTAGCACCCTTTGTGATGGGAAGTCCGGACGTGATTAGAAATTATCCGGATTTGCAAGGGCTTCTTCGGAAGTGCCTTCGGTTCTGTTCGAACCCGAAACAGACTTGTATGGTTGTATGTCTGACACTACACTTTGAGATATAAAGCTGATTTC
Source organism: Allium fistulosum (assembly GCA_030737815.1). Taxonomy (NCBI): domain Eukaryota; kingdom Viridiplantae; phylum Streptophyta; class Magnoliopsida; order Asparagales; family Amaryllidaceae; genus Allium; species Allium fistulosum. The sequence goes on along the minus strand of CM060902.1, from coordinate 727,209,416 downwards.
TTTCAAATACATTTTTGTTTGGTGGCGGAGATTTATTCTCTTAGCTTAACACCCTTCTCTGAGACGTACGAGCTCAGAGGTTATGTTGTTGAAGGTTATCAGCGATATACTCCCAATTTTGTAGTGTGGCATGCTGAGTGCTGCTGTGTGATGCTGATCATTTGTTGATCAAAGCATGGCTTTGTTAAAAAGCGTAGCTTTGTGGACGAAACCTCATCGAGCCTCACAGATCGGAAATGGTTGAAACAGGAAAGATGCGGCAGGGTTTCAGGGGTAGCTCCCCTTGGGTATGTCCATCCCTTCTGGAAAAGGGTGGTATCATGGTATGGAGCCCAGATACTTACTCATGTGGACACACTATATTTATTACTGTGTGATGTTGGTTATCGAGCGCTCGAATAAAGGTACCAAAGGACCGGGGGTGGAATATCTCAGGTTTACTACCCAGGAAGGGGGTAACCGGCCTTGTGTTGGCAGAGAGCAGGTTGTCTCTCGGGGTGTCCCTCCAGAGGCGTTCCCATGTGGCATAGGAAGTTCCTTAGCCTGACCATTTGTTGGAAAATCCAAAGAAACAATACGAGCCTTGTATGGTTTTAGTTGTATAACCTGCTATGGAATGTGGCGATAACCTGCTATTGAACATAGTAGCTATAGTAGGCATAAGTGCGAAATGTCTATGCTGGCTAAGATTAATATTATACTTTCGAAAGGATTTTCACACTATGCACTAGTAATAATATCAAAAGAGTTTTGTTTGCGTAGTAAGCATGTTTGACTATCATAAGGAGAAATCTCCCACATGTGTGCGATTGCATTGTGTGTGTGCCGAGAGGCCTTATGGTAGTTTTATTTTCCAATAGCATTGCGGATTTCAATGTTTAAAATTCTTTTGTTGTTTGTTTTAAAGATAAACTATTTTTGTTACTCACACCAGTCCAACGACTGACCTGGAGTTTATTGTTCCTTTCCTAAACTCTGGGTGCCCACAATTTTCCACACGGGCAGTCTAGAGTTGGGTTTTTCAGATAGTTAGACTTAGTAGATTATCTCGAGCTAGATCAGTTTCTAGAGTTCACGACTGACGTTGCTTATCTTGGTGCAACGTGATGGTTGTTCGAGCTTGATATTGGAGTTGGTGGACTCATTTCCTTTAGAAGATCGTTTGGAGTTATCAATTATGTTATTTCCGCTGTATCATTATTTATCTCTGATATTGTTGTATCATATTGATATCATTGTTGTATATCATTCTGGATATTGTATTCATTGGAGTTGTATATGATATAACCTATTTCTTTCTTCCGTTGTGTTGTTATACTTAATGGTGTTATAAGCTCCGGAGAGCTAGATTCGGCGTTTGAATCTGCGGCATTTTGAGTACAAGTGAAGTACGGGTGCCGATTTTCGAAGGTCGAGTCCAGGATCTTTACACTTTGTGTGTTACTTACTATGGACAGTATATAGGACTTGGTTTCTCGTATACGATTATTCTCATTTTTATTGGATTTGACCAAAATATAACTTTGGAAATATCTAGAAGAAACATGGGAATTATATGGTACGGTTATCTTCGGTTATGCTATACTATGCGTATGAACTTGTTTTGCTCTTCTAAGATAAATGATAAGGAAATCCATTCGCTTAAACAGTTAGAAGATGATCTTCACTCTTACGTATTATCTGTTTATTTCACATAGAACCAAAGTTGAGTTTACAGAAAATTCGTCGATTTGTTTTCGAGCGCTCGGTAAGCGGGGAAGTGTACTTATATGAGATGATTTAAAACTGCAATCAACCCAAAACCATATACGTGTTCAATGCTTTGAAAGAGGTTCGTGAATGGTTCGAGATGTTGGAATCTATATAGAGATTTGAGATCTATTTGAGATGCTCGACCACATGTAGTTGATCTATTTTGAGATCGGGGAATTCATGTGTGATTCTGTGATCTGTTGAAGTATGGGAGTCCAGGTGTAATCTTGAGATCTATTCGAGTTGGATCTCATATGGAAGATCTTTTCAAGTGGTGGCTTGTGTGCTAGAATGCCAAACATATCCTCACCAGCGGAAATGACTAAAACTAGAGATAGGATGTATAGCCAAAGGGTTAGCAACCCATGAGGGTTTATGTGACTCCATCCTAGAGTTACTTACGGATAAGCATGCGGGAGCAAAGCACTCAACTAGTTTAGCTAGCTATGTATTTCCTATGGTACATTCACTGGGGATGTATGTTGCTTTGGAAGGATATGTCTGATCCTTATGCAGTAGATCAGAGTTGACATTGATTTGAGGAGATCTACATAGAAATCCTACACTATTTGCAAATGCGCCTTAGCGGTTGTAATTTTATACCTATTGTTGCGATATACACTCACATGCATCGTAGCTCCGTGATTATTTATATTTCACACCTTAGACATTATTATAATATCACTAGATTTTATAGCAGAAATGGATTGGTTATTGTAAGATAAAAACCCATCCGTGTTTATTTGTGGTGTGGTCATGCAATATACTTGTGTCTTTGAAGGGATTTATAAATATAGTAATCCATATGATTTGAGTTTCTTACGCTGGTTTACCAAACTGATCATGGTGTTATTTTATTAATGCTCGGGTCAGCATGAGTACATTTTCAGATTTACTTCCGGTTCATTGGAGCTCTTGGAGAGGAGCTAGATGATTTCCTACCGTATTTTATTTCGAGTATGTTTCTTGTATTGTATCTATTAGCATTTGCGAGGATGGACTGTTATAAATATCCAGGCTGATGATAGGTTTGTTTGCCCTGATTATTGTATGTATATTAAAGTTTTCTTTTTATTAAAGATCTTTTGAGATATTATATACTATCGTTCCGCATGTGAGATTCTGATATTGTATTCTAGTTTCTTGTCCTATTTCGTTTTCTTTTATTTTACCCTAACCTTTTGTCTTTCGACACTTAGATACTTAGCACATGAATAATGTAGATGTATTTAGTGTCAACATTTGAGGATCGAAAAGTCGGACCGTTACATTTGGTATCAGTGAAGAAGGTCAAGCGTGAGCTGTGACGCCCCACCTTTATACTCACGCTAGCCAAGGACACTATGAGGTAATGTCGTCGACTAGCACGAAGAATAAGGATGTTGAGGAGTGAACATCAGTGTAATTGCTTTGTGCGAGTACCGATATGTCAGATAATATAACTTATATTTCATTTCAAGAGGAAATCTGACATATCAAATAAAAACTCAAAGCTACCACACAATGGCTATGTGGACTTTGGAAACAAATATAGAAATAAGCATAACACAAATCGGTCATAGATTTTCATATCACAAAGGCGGAATCAGATATGAATATAGCATATAAAAGTGTACATCAAAGTAGTGGTCAAACTAGATCCACTACATCACAAAAGAATAGATACAAGTGCTAGACAAAAGAATAAGTATACAACAAGGAGTCTTTATCTCAAATGTATACTAACAAAAACTACTATGCTAAATGATGCAGCAGCGGATCACAAAAATGATGATTCTGTGAAAGTAGCGATTGTGGAATAGAAGATACCGAATGGCCCAAATCCGTTGATCCAAAGATACCGGATTTTAGCTATCTCAAACACGTTGATCGCGCACGATACCGTGTTTAAATATCTACGATTCTTCGTACGTTGATCTAGCGCACTAGATACCATGAATCGGCTTCAGCGATCGTTGATTCAAGCGCACTTGAATACCGAAGGTGGAGATAGGAGATCACACTCAACTACCGATTGAAGAAGTGGCAAAAAGCACACAAACAAATTTTATTCAAAATCAACTAAACCTTTACAAGTGACACCACTCGCCTATTTTTAGGCTTACAACACAACAAAAATTTGTACAACACATAGGTCGTTTACGACCTAACATAGACCAGCGACCTAACAAAGTACACGACCTAACATGGATCGCGACCTACGACTTATATACAAACGACATAAGAAAACACTTTACAACACTTTACAACATACATCACAAAGCCTTGAGCGACCTAAGATACAACACGCACATGGCAGCAGCGACCTAAGCTCTTCCAGCGACTTATGTCTTGCGACCTATACTTGAGCAATCTAAAAATGCGAGGTAGCGACCTAACTTCCCAGCACATAAGGTCGAGCGACCTAAGATGGATGCGGCTTAAGCTTCAGCGACCTAATTCTCCTCGTGACCTAACTTAGGTCGTAGCTCGAGACAGTCTCCACTCGAAATACCGGAGCGACCTAAAGTGAGCGGTATGTGAGAGTTAGGTCGTTCGCGACCTAACTTTGATTTGTTTTCCTTGCTAGGTCGTAGCTCACTTGAGCGACCTATCACATTAACTCGCGCGATTGTCTTCATGCTTAGCCCGTTAACTCGCGAGCGACCTTCGTTATGTTGCAAATCTCCACTAGGTCATTTGCGAGCTTCACTAAGTCGCTGGAGCGACTTACAGGACTCGTTAGGTCATTCGCGACCTAACACTTCACCAAATTGGGCTATATCATCTTGGAGCGACTTAAAGGAATCGTTAGGTCGTTCGCGACCTAACACTTCACCATTCTGGGCTGCATCATCCTCCCCTGGTTGGGAAAAATTCGTCCTCGAATTTACGCCCTCCTCTTCCACAACAAGCTCATCCCCATGATATGGTATAAGATGTTTAACATTAAACACGTCAGAAGTGTATATATCCTCCGCCAGCTTCAACCTATAAGCGTTTTCATTGATCCGTTTCACGATCGTTACAGGACCAATTTTTCGATCTTTAAGCTTATTGTATGCTCCCACTGGAAAACGATCTTTCGTTAGTACAGCATATACTAAATCTCCTTCATTAAATTCAACGCTTCTTCGTTTCAAATCCGCAGATTGTTTATACTTTTCATTCGCTTTCTCCAATCGTTCCTGAATGATTTTATGACATTCTGCCAATCCATCAACAAAATCAATAGCCCGTTTAATCGTCCCCTTCGGTTGTGGTACTATTGTTAAATCCAACGGCCCCTTTGGTAAGCTTGAATACACTATCTGAAATGGACTGAAACCCGTACTACGGTTTATAGCATGATTATGAGCAAACTCCGCTTGACATAACTTCATATCCCAACTCTTCAGATTATCCCTTACAAGACATCGCAACAAATTTCCCAGGAATCTGTTAACAACTTCAGTCTGACCATCGGACTGCAGATGGTAAGCACTACTGAAATTTAGCTTTGTTCCCACCATCTTCCACAAACTCAGCCAAAACTGACGAAGAAATCTAGTATCCCGATCAGAAACAATGGATTCTGGTAAACCATGTAAGCGATACACTTCTTTAAAGAATAACTCGGCAACACGGACGACATCAGCTGTCTTCTTACAAGCGATGAAATGTGCCATCTTCGAAAACCTGTCCACTATAACATATATCGAATCATTCCCCCTCTGGGTTCTTGGTAATCCCAAAACAAAATCCATACTGATATCAACCCATGGTCTAACCGGCACGGGTAACGGCATATACAATCCCGCATTCGTCGTTGTCCCTTTGGAAATTTGAAAAATATGACATCTCTCCACAAACCTTCCAACTTCCCGTTTCAACGAAGGCCAATAATAAGATTGAGAAATCAATTGCAAAGTACGATCTCGGCCCACATGACCTTCCTCATGCAACTCCTTTACAATCTTCATACGTAAGATGCACTCTGGTATGCACAATCGATTCCCCTTAAAAATAAAACCATCCACCAATACAAACTCATCAGTCTTTTCCTCCCTGACTTCATCTACAAACTTTGCAAAGTAAGGATCATCAACCAATAATTCAGGCAACACATCAAACCCTGTCACCTCTACCTTCATTGTAGTCAACACATGATTCCTTCGACTTAATGCATCTGCCACTTTATTCGTAATTCCCGATTTATGCTTCACCACAAATGTAAATTGTTGTAAGTATGCAATCTACGAAGCATGCCTAGCTGCAATCTTTTCCTGTCCCTGCATATGCTTCAACGCCTCATGATCAGTATATAAAAAAAATTCTTTATGAAACAAATAATGTCTCCAGTCTTTCACAGCTTGCACGATAGCATAAAATTCCACATCATAAGTATTATATCTCATCTTTGCTCTTGATAGCTTCTCACTGACATATGCATAAGGTCGTCCTTTCTGACTCAACACCCCTCCAATCCCAGCTTTAGATGCATCTGTATGTAACTCAAACAACAACTGAAAATCCGGCAACACTAGAATCGGTGCTGTCGTCAAAAGTCCTTTGATTCTCTCAAAAGCAAATCCTGCTTCCTCCGACTATGAAAATTGCTTCCCTTTCATACAATCAGTAACTGGAGCCATCACGCTACTGAAGTGTGGAATAAACCTTCGGTAGAATGATGCCAAACCATGAAAGCTTCTAACTTCTGTTATCGTCCTGGGTTGTGGCCAATTTCTGATTGCTTCAACTTTATTCTGATCCACCTGTATACCTCCATCTGAAATAACATACCCCAAAAATAAAACACTATGCGTCATGAACACGCATTTCTTCGTTGTAGCATAAAATTGTTCCTGTCGCAATACCATCAACACTTCTCTCAGATGTTGCAAGTGTTCTTCTGAGCTTCTACTATATATCAGTATATCATCAAAATACACCACCATGAATTTCCCAATGAATGGTCTAAAAATTTGATTCATCACCCGCATAAATGTACTTGGTGCGTTCGAAAGACCAAACGGCATGACCAGCCATTCATATAATCCTTCTCTCGTCTTGAATGTTGTCTTCCATTCATCCCCTGGTCTTATACGGATTTGATGATAACCACTTTTCAAATCAATCTTCGAAAAGATAGTAGCCCCGCTCAACTGATCCAACAAATCATCAAGTCTCGGCATCGGAAATCTGTATCTGACAGTTATCTTATTGAGTGCCCTGCTATCCGTACACATCCTCCATGTTCCATCCTTCTTCGGTACTAACAAAGCTGGCACCGCACAAGGACTTAAACTTTCCTGCACTCGCCCCTGCTCAAGCAACTCTTCCACTTGCCTTCTCAACTCCTTTTGTTCTTTTGGACTCATTTTGTAGTGTGGTCTATGAGGTAACATAGCTCCTGGAACAAGATCAATTTGATGTTGAATGTCTCTCAACGACGGTAACTCCGTTGGTAGCTCCTCAGGAAATACATCGTCAAACTCTTCCAACACTGGTTTCACTTCTTCAGGGATCTCAACCACTTCATGACTCTCACGTCCAATCAACAAGAATACTTCAGGTTCCTCTTCTACCTCCTTAACAAACTCCTTCAATGATAACAAAGTTTTCAACTCTTCAATCTCCTCCAACTTGTTCTCTTCGTGTTGTCGCTTCTTAGGAATTAAAGTGATTTTAGTACCCTCAAACATGAAACTGTAACTGTTAGCACGTCCATCATGTTGCACAGCCCTATCATACTGCCATGGTCTCCCCAACAACAGATGACATACGTCCATGTCCACAACATCACACCAGATTTCATCTTTGTATTTCTTCCCAATTGAAAAATTAACACAAGCTCTTCGTCCAAGTTTCACCTCCCCACCTTTCCTCAACCAAGCTAACTTGTAAGGTTTCGGATGCTTCTCTGTCTTCAATGATAACTTCTTCACAGCTTCTGTAGAGATAATATTGTCGCAACTTCCTGCATCAATAACAAACTTGCAAACCCTTCCCAAGATAGTACATGTTGATTGAAAGATGTTACTCCTCAACCAGCTAGTTTCTTCCTCTTATTTTGGTGTTAAACACGACCTCTTCATCATCAATGAATACCCTTCATCTCCCAACACATTTTCTTCCTCCTCATCATGTAGTGAATTAGAACAATCAGCTTCTACCTCATCTTCCTCTGCCTCAGCAATCATCGTTCGCTTCTTTCGCTTCGTACATTCATTGCTTTTGTGACCCATCTCCTGACAATTGAAACATTTGATACCACTATTGATTCTGGTCTTAGCAACTTCATTAACAGCCGGTTTTGCAACAGCCTTCGAAACATTCGCATTGCTACTAGCCCCTTTCATTGGATTGTTAGAATTTGTAAACACACCACCCCCTCTCCTGCCTTGCTTCTTCCAAGCTAGAGCCTTTTGATGTGCTTCAACCACAGATCTGGGATGAAACATATTCACCATATCTTGTATCTGCATTCTCAACCCTCCAACAAATCTAGCTGTCAACTGCTCCTCCGTCTCCATAATGTCATTCCTTGCAATTAGCTGATAGAACTCATCCGCATAATCGTTCACAGACTTTGTCCCCTGTCTCAGATTCTGCAATCGTTTATACATAAGAGATTGATAGTTATACGGCAAGAATGTAGCTTTCATCAACTTCTTCATCTTATCCCAAGATTCAATCTTTGACTTTCCCATCCTTTCCCGCGTAAGCTTAGTTTGCTGCCACCATGCCATGGCTCTCCCTTTCAATCGTGTAGCAACTAACTTCACTCTTCGATGCTCAGGAACCTCCTTAAAGTCAAAAATTTCTTCCACATTGGACAACCAATCCAAAAATTCTTCCGCCACCATTCCACCTTTGAATTCTGGAATTTCAGTTTTCATCCTTGACTCCCATCGGCGATCATCCTCAAAATCTCTATCTCGATTCTGTCCTTAGCCATGATCTCGATAATGAAAACTTCGTCTATCACCATCCTCGTCAACCACAGATGTGCTTTGATAACGATCCCGTCCATCCACATCTCTATGATCACGCCTATCCCTTCTACTTTGCCTTTCATCATCTTGATAGGTTTCATTTTCAAATTCTCGATGACTTCTTCTTCCTTGATGAGATTGTGGCGGTATTCTCCTTTCACCCGAAACCGATGGCGAAACTCTGTTTCTACCTTGGTTTGAAATTGGCGATGTTCTTCTTCGGGGTTGATTCATATCCATCATGAGCTTCTCTAGCCTCCCAATACCTTCATCTAATTTCTCATTGAATTTATTACTAATGCGTTGTTCCATCTGTTCAGCATCTTCTCTCTTGTACAAATCTTCAACATTTTGATGACGGTTAGCTCTTCTTGGCAGCATTGTTGATTCTTCAAACTCTCTTCAATTCTCGGCCTTGAACAAAAAAAATGAACTTCAACACTTAAATCGTCCTTGGTCTTCAAAGTAATGCACGGCTTCAATTAACTCTTCAAACTCTTCGATAAGAATTGGCTCCAAGACTCGGCTTAGCTATGATTGGCTAAGTCTAGCTCTGATACCAAATGATGCAGCAGCGGATAACAAAAATGATGATTCTATGAAAGTAGTGATTGTGGAATAGAAGATACCGAATGGCCCAAATCCATTGATCCAAAGATACTGGATTTTAGCTATCTCAAACACGTTGATCGCACACGATACTGTGTTTAAAGATCTACGATTCTTCGTACGTTGATCTAGCGCACTAGATATCGTGAATCGGCTTCAGCGATCGTTGATTCAAGCGCACTTGAATACCGAAGATGGAGATAGGAGATCACACTCAACTACCGATTGAAGAAGTGGCAAAAAGCACACAAACAAATTTTATTCAAAATCAACTAAACCTTTACAAGTGACACCACTCGCCTATTTATAGGCTTACAACACAACAAAAATTTGTACAACACATAGGTCGTTTACAACCTAACATAGACCAGCGACCTAACAAAGTACACGACCTAACATGGATCGCGACCTACGACTTATATACAAACGACATAAGAAAACACTTTACAACACTTTACAACAAACATCACAAAGCCTTGAGCGACCTAAGATACAACACGCACACGGCAACATCAACCTAAGCTCTTCTAGCGACTTAAGTCTTGCAACCTATACTTGAGCGACCTAAAAATGCAAGGTAGCGACCTAACTTCCCAGCACATAAGGTCTAGTGACCTAAGATGGATGCGGCTTAAGCTTCAGCGACCTAATTCTCCTCGCGACCTAACTTAGGTCGTAGCTCGAGATAGTCTCCACTCGAAATACCGGAGCGACCTAAAGTGAGCGGTATATGAGAGTTTGGTCGTTCGCGACCTAACTTTGATTTGTTTTCCTTGCTAGGTCGTAGCTCGCTTGAGCGACCTATCACATTAACTCGCGCGATTGTCTTCATGCTTAGCCCGTTAACTCGCGAGCGACCTTCGTTATGTTGCAAATCTCCACTAGGTCGTTTGCAAGCTTCACTAAGTCGCTGGAGGGACTTACAGGACTCGTTAGGTCGTTCGCGACCTAACACTTCACCAAATTGGGATGTATCATCTTGGAGCGACTTAAAGGAATCGTTAGGTCGTTCGCGACCTAACACTTCACCATTCTGGGCTGCATTACTAAATTAGTTAGCCAAAAGTCAGGTGACGGACCCTGATAAGAAGTCAAGCAGGAGCACCTGAAATACCTCGGTCTGACCCGAGTATTATTTAAGAAGAAAATAATAAACGGATTAGTCGAGCTATAAACATCATATAAAGTGAGATAGGATATGAGATATGACAAAAACGTATGATAACAATAATGCCATACTACGACAAGTATACATCAAATAACTACAAAAATCATACAATATCCCAAATCATCTCAAACATCCAAAAAGAATCGCATTCTTTAAATTGTTCACCAAAAACCCAAATAATTGGTAGAGCTCATCAATGCCTAACATCAAAATTGGTGAAACACAAATTCTAGAAATCATCAACTAGAAATCCAGAAATCACAAAGGGGGGAAGGCCTATCACAAATGGGAGCATGAAAACTCACCAACACTGCTTCACAAACGGAACGCTATTACATGGTCGCTAACCATCAATTTTGAGCCGAAGCTCCACAAATGGCCCAAAGACCATGGGTCGCTACCCCACCAATTTTGAGTTGAAACTCCACAAACGGGGTTTAACCCCCACACAAACAAAGAGACGTCGCACATCGCTAGTCTAAATCACTAAATGATCATCATCGATCAATAAAAAGTGTGAATCACACTAAGCAAATAAATATAAGAGTTTAGCTTCATGTCCCATAACCACTGGCTTAACTTAAATATTTACGAACAAATTGTAGACTTCCACTCGATAATTGTCACAAGATTTCAATCGAACAAGTCTAAGAATTAACCGACAATGTAAACGCAAGTGTTTCATACCACTTGTTTTGCTAAGCCGTTTAATTAGATTTCTCATATGAATGAGGTAAAGGTTTGTATATACTAATAGATTGGAAAACGGATTTATAAATGAGATTTGTATTATAAATAGAGTTGGAATCATCTTTGTGAAAGAGTTTGAATATTTATTACTAGTATAGAAAAACTTTATATTTTAAAGTGACAAATCACAAAAATGATTGTAGAAACAATCAACCACCAAAATCCACATTCGACGACGTGAATTAAAACCATAAAAATCGATACCGAATCCATCAAAATTGATATTCCCAAAAATCCCAAAAAAGAGGTCATCGAAGTCGATAAATGATAACGACAATTAGGATCATCAAAAATCGATTAAAAACCGGAAAACCCACACAAAACAGCCTGAAATAGGCAAAAAGCAAACTTCACAGATTCAGTCGATTGTTCTGTAGGGTCAGTCGACTGAAACAAGCCTAGAAACTCTCGGGTTTCAGGTTCAGTCAACTGACTCAGCAGTTCAGTCGACTGATACAGGGACAAAAACATTTTTGTCCCCAGTTCAGTCGACTGAACTGCATGGTCAGTCAACTAACACAGGCCAGAGAGCTTTCTGGTCCCAGATTCAGTCGACTGACACTGTAGTTCAGTCGACTGAATTGTGGTTTCCAGTATTTTCAGCCTAGCCCCTAAAAGGGGCAAAAATCCAAACGGAAGCGATCGGACGAGCATCAGAGACTGTGGATTTATGCCAAGCGACAACCCAGCTTTATAGGCTCTTCGATACACCCCAACAACATGTTCAAACATCAAAGATAGGATTTTTAAAGATTTGACTTCAAAACGCCAAAAATTGGAATATTCATCAAACCAATTCAATTCAAAAGCAATTGGACAAGGAATATATGTTAGGAATTACTACCTAACAACTATCAAAGATATAGACATAGATGTGAGTTCAAAAACTCACCTTTTAAACTGAAAACAACAAATGAGAAGCTCTAGAACAAGCAAAGATTGATTTCTCTTCAACAACACCTCTATAATCTTCAATCTATTATCAAAGGTGAAGTTTTTCCTAAGTTAGGTTATAGGAATTTCTGAAAATTGAAGAGGGGTTGAGATGGAGAAGATGAAGAGGATGCTTACCTAAGCTTCTCTTGGATTTTGGACTTGAATTTATATTTCCTAAACAAACTAGGGTTTTGGAATTCTAATTTCCAATCTCTTCCCCCATTTTTGCTTTAGCTTGAGTGTTAGGAAATGTTATGAAGGAATGAAGAGGAGTGGAGTGGGAGTTAGGGTATTAGATGGGTTGGTTGTTAGGTTATTGGGCTGAAACCCAAACCCAAAGCCCTAAATGAAAATATCAAAATTTCACTCAACTCCAAACATATCAATGTATATACTTAAAAAGGTCGCAAATGCCATTTTGGACTCAATGGAAGTGGCTCGATTCTTAATTCGACTGTTTGCAAAAAGTAACATTTCGGACTTTAATTCGACTAACGATGCTATATTTAAATAAAACATTTAAATATAAAATCGTAAAATATGCGGGTTGTTACATGAACCTTGGCTTTAGTAGGTATAACTCATTAAGAGATAGCGTAATGGAATGCCTTATCATGAGCTGAGTGTATTATATATACAAGAGTACGTATTTTTTATTATTATACTATAGAGTGGATTATGGATTCTGGTCAATATGATTTGCTATCGTTACTGATAGGGACCTCAAAACCTTGAACAGGATAAATCGGCAAGGTATTGTTTTCAAAATTGTTAAATGAACTAATTTTACCTAGGATTATACTTTGTATATAAAAGGATAATTATCATAAAATTGAGATAGTTATTTATGATGTGTTTCTTTGTTAGAAAATAATAATATTCAATTATTATCATTTATATTGTGATTAGTTGTGTTCGACTGGTTTATGAGCAATTTTACCTTTTCACTGCCTGGGTTGGGTAGATAGTAACTTGTGGGGACATCAAAAAAACACCTTGTGAATTAAATTTCATAGTTTGACTATAAGTTGTTCGCTGATAATGTCGGGTTAAAAATTTAACTTTATAAAAGATTGTTTCTTATAGACTTTGAGAAAGGTATGATATTTTAAAGATAAATACTTGTGTGATAGTTTTATATAAGAAAATGACCTTGTATAAAGTAAGTTTATAAATATGAAAATGATTTAAACTGTGAATTTGAGAATTTAAATCCTGGTGTTTTGCAAATTGTTTTTCAAAGTTTGTGGAGAGAAAATAGTAGTAGTATTATTTGAAAGTGAATATCAGGGAAATTGGTTTATGAAATCGATATTATCATATGTAGTAATATTTACAAAGTATTTGATACCATTTTGAAAAATATTTTTGGTTAAGTCCTAAAGGCATGGTTTGGATGCACTCAGCTAACTTCTATCACTAGAAAATAATTCTGGTGATGACTGCAACATCATTTGTGTTTATTTCTGAGTTTCTACTATAGTAATTTTGCTTCCTTGTTGTTTTGGTAAAATAGATTTGGTTTAAATCCAGGAAGTATGATTTGATATACAAAAGTTATAAGTATATATTATCTAAAATGATTTGAGAACTGTTTAGTTTTGAAGTTTTCGGTTGTTATATTATGGATACCTGTATCTTATGCATTAGCGTAGTTGGGTTTGCATCTTATTTGATCTATTGATTGCTAGTTTTCAATTATTGAAATGGAATGGAATTTTTGGCAGTTTTGGGACATTCGAGAACTTTTGAATTGCTGTAAAAAGTTAAATCTAAATTGTTAACTCCTTTTTGACAATGACCTACGAGTTAAGAAGTGAACGACTTAAGTTATGCCACGACCTACCGAGTTAAGAGAGCTAACGACCTAACTGCTGAAGGGACCTACGAGTTAGCGGCCTACGACTTAAGAGGATCTATGACTTAACTACTCAGAGGACTTACGACTTATCTTAGGTCGTCCCCAACCTAAAGCTTCTACCCACCGACCTAAGACGGCACCGGCTTAATAGGCTACGAGTTAAGGAAAATCTACGACTTAAGAGGGCTCCGACTTAACAACAGGACCGACCTAAAACACTTACCCACTTGAGGAATGCTCCGAGTTAAGGTAGGCACCGACTTAAGAGATGCTCCGACTTAAGAGTCTACGAGATAAGGAAGTCTTCGACTTAAGGCAGTTGTTAACGACTTAAGGCCTACGACCTTCTATAAGTCGCGTACGACTCATACTAACTCATTCAGAGGAAACCATGTAACCCAAGATACATTTCTTAAGTCGTTACCGACCTACGACATATGCCAAGTCGCTGTTGACTTATGACTTTAGCTCGTTCTGGACATTCAGGGGGAACTAATATAAACCCCTATCTCCTCGCCGACTCACGACCTAAGGCTTCTCATGCCATCTCCTTAAGTCGCTCACGACCTGCCACTTTCCCTTAGCCCGTTCACAACCTATGCCTTGGCAAATATGTGGAACCATTATGGCAGTTGTTAAAAGATAGCCCGAGCTTCTTAGGTCGGGGACGACTTATGACCTATCTTAAGTCGTAAACGACCTAAGGACTTGGAAACTGAGTTCAGACCAGATTCTTCCCCTATAAATATGAGAGCTACTCTAACGAGGAGGGGACTTTTGGCCGATCATTTCTCAAAGTGTCGTTACTCTGCTGAACTCTCCACTCATTCAACAACTGAAGATCTTCAAACATTCGAGACACTACAACAAGCTTCGAGAGGAATTCTCTACATCCAACACGGATTCATCGAGTTTCATCATCAAAGTTTGAGCTAGTAGTCGAGATTGTCGTTGTGATCAAACTGTATTGTTTTCATAAGTGAATTGTATCGATTTGTAACCGAATTCAGTAATAAAGAGATTCAAAGTGGACGTAGGCTCGATCTCAAGCCGAACCACTATAAACTGCTGTCTTTTACTGCTTTTTCTGCTATTTTACTGCTTAATTTCTGTTCCCGTCACACGGGTGGTGCTTTCACAATTTTACTACACACACCGGGTGTTAGCGTTCACTTTTTAGCGTTAACATTTTAGTGCTTTCATTGAGAGCAGAACTCAGGAAGATTTTCACCATTGCTTCGCAAAGACTCATAAAAAGAACCTCTCTTAAAAACCAGAAGTTGATCCGAAATATTGGCTCCTGGAAGAAGAGGTAGACCTACCAGATCCAGAAATGCTCATGAAGGGACTTCCGCTTCCCCAACAGCAGACCAAGCAACTCCTACTGTTGGAGTCACCAGGGCTGAATTAGATGACGCAGTTTCTGGATTATACCAACAAATTGAAGCTCAAAACGCTTTGATGATGGATAGATTAACTGCTTTGCTCGGGGCAAATCGTCAACCAGAAAACCATCAAACAACCTTTCCTGAAATGCCACCTTTCCAAGCTGAGGGTTCTATGCCGCAGCCAACTTATCGTGAACATGTGCCCGGGAAAGCTTCCGAGAGAAGGACTGATGCCTGCCCAGAGGTGTCTTTGAACAATAAAGAGTACCTGTCTGAAATGTTTGGTCGCATCATGAAAGAGAGCATGCAGAGGGAAGAGAATGAGAGTGACTGGGGATTTGCACCAAGCAGAACTCCGTTTACTGAAAGGATCCTGAAAGCGGAATTTCCAAGAAAATTTGCACCTCTTACTATCCAAGCCTATAGAGGGACAAGTGACCCTAATCATTTCCTGTATAAATACGACTGGCATATGACCGGCGCAAGAGCATCAGACGAGATTAAGTGTCGATACTTTCCAGTGTACTTGGAAGGTGTGGCCTTACTTTGGTTCACAAAGCTTCCAATTCGGTCAATAGATCAATTCTCCGACTTGACGCAAAATTTTAAAGAGCAGTTCAGATTGTATGCTTCAAAAGCTAAGGATATAATGTCACTATCTAGTCTTGAACAGGCTCCCGGAGAATCGATCAAATCTTTCTTAAGCCGTTTCAATATAGCTATAGCCGAAGTGGATAATGTAAAACCGCGTATGATCCTGACCTACTTGGTGCGAGCCATCAATAAATCGAGTGAATTTGGAAAATGGCTAAAAATGAAGGAACCAAATTCCCTTGAGAAGTTTTATAAAAAGGCCGATGAATTCATGCGCCTGGAAAACCTTTCCGCCTCAGCAAAAGTATTAGTTGCCAAGGACAACAATAATGATCTTGCTTCTAACAGAAGAAATTCTGAGAATCAGAAAAGGGAAAACGACGGAGGAAAGAATCAGGGGAATGAGAAGAAACTCCGCCGCTTCGATCTTTCAGATTTTACTCCTTTAACTGATACACCAAGAAATATCTTTTTCGCAACAAAGGATGTTGTCAGGTATCCTAAGCCACCTGAGATGAAGAGAAGTGCAGTGCGTAATGGAAAATTCTGCCAATTTCACAATCAACCTGGCCATGACACTAACCAATGTCGCCAGTTAAAAAATGTGATTGAAGAATTGCTGGAGCAGGGTAAACTCCAACAATACGTTAAGAGAAGCGGAGTCGATCCAACCTCATCCACTCGGGATCAACAACGTCCTACCCATCAATCCGATTCTCGCAACAACACTGCAGTGCAAGATTCAGAAAAGCTTGTCATTAATGTTGTCACAGGAGGTCCACACCCAGCAGGCAGAAGTTGGGACGACTGCTAATTGTCCACAAAACTGCGACTGGGGCATCTTTCACTTTCTTTGGCATATAAATCCGAAGCTGCGAATCTAGTACAAATGGAAAATCAGCCCGGAGATTCTGGAACAACAATCACTAGCATCCATTTTTTACTTAACAGCATTGCTTGAATTTGTAAAATGATAATGGATGTGTAACTTTTGCATTGTAAACCGCTGAGAAATCAGTATGATTGAATAATAAAAAAAAACTATGAATTCTGTGTTTTCTGTTACAAAATGCCTGTTATATTTCGATGTGTAAATACTCTAAATGTATTGCTAAAATGTCGATCTAATATTGCAGGTCATTAAAGCGAAGCTCACCCATCGCAAAGCCAAGCGAGCCCTACAAATCGCTTATCAATTATTAAGCAAATACCAAGCAATAAAAAAATTCCAGACTCAAATCCCATACAAGAAGAACTTCACGTAAAAGTTGGCGACGCCACTGTGTCAAGCACTCGTTAACTGGTTGCGGTCAAGACATCCAACCAAGTAACTTGCGTTTACCCTGTGGAGTCACTTAACAGTGAAATCTACTTCTTCGGATAAAGCAATTTACTTGCAAAAGAAAGGAAGACGCGCTTGGAAACGATAATAAAGGATCGCAGATAGGCAGATGATGAGGAAACATGGGCCGACAAACATAGAAGCAGCCAAAAGAAGCTATGCCTCTCAATAAGAAGGCCAGTAGATCCACAAAAGGGACACCTTCCCAAGCAGAAGGAACAGGACCCTTGCTAACTGGTCGTGATGCATCCGATCGGACAGCTTGCGTCCGTCTCGTGGATCCAATCGCCTCTGAGACGCAACCCTCCTGGCACACCAATCCACCAAGGCTCCTCTCCGGAAGCCGATAAAGCCCTCTAACGAGGCATGCCAAAAAATGAAAGTGCTTTCCTCAATCAAAAAAGATTGGTGGAACCACCGGAGGGGCACCTTCCCAAGCTAAAGGAACAGGGCCCTTGTTAGTTAATTGCGATCATTTGTGCAAACGAACATCCAATCAAGCAACTTGCGTCCGCCCCGTGGATCCATTCAACCATGAGAAAGTAACTTCCAGGCAATCACAAGACCTCTTCGGAGGCAAAAGCCCTCTTCGGAGGCACATTTCACCAGTGTAGAAGTGCAAAATGCTCCTCTTCGGAGGCCCACTTCACCAGAGCTGAAATGCTAAAAAGCCCTCTTCGGAGGCACATTTCACCAGTGTAGAAGTGCAAAATGCTCCTCTACGGAGGCCCACTTCACCAGAGCTGAAATGCTAAAAAGCCCTCTTCGGAGGCACATTTCACCAGTGTAGAAGTGCAAAATGCTCCTCTTCGGAGGCCCACCTCACCAGAGCTGAAATGCCAAATTGCTTCTCTTCGGAGACCAAAATCGCTTCTCTTCGGAGACCAAAATCGCTTCTCTTCGGAGTACAAAATCGCTTCTCTTCGGAGACCAAAAAAAAAACTTCTTCGGAGGCACACTTCACCATGCTTGAAGTACCAGACATAAGCCCTCTTTAGAGGCACAAAAACAAAGCCTTCTTTGGAAGCACTAAACAAATCAAAAATTTCTTCAGAAAGTTCACTTCATTGCGTAGGAAAATCCACTTTTTAACAAATAAGAGTGATCATCTCTGAAAGTTGAAGTGTTCTTCAAGGAAGAAAGTGAAAATGAAAATTTCTCCAAAAATGAGATATAATCTATTAAATGCAGAATGATTCTTCCCTTAAAAGCGGAATAGTTATTCTCTGAAATAGGAATATCAGTCTTGTAAAAGCTAGAAATGTTGCGATGCACTTGTGGTATGGGGGAAACACTATACAATTCAGTTACATTAATAAAAGTAATGCGCAAGCAACATACCGCAAGTTCATTGCAATATCACGAAGAGTAGATGTGGAATAAATGCATTCTCAAACACAGAAAAAAAAGTTTGTACAAGTAAAAAGAATCGTTTATTCTACACTAAAAACAAGAAATAGATGTGTTCACATATGCTAACAAGAATTCGTTCAAGTAAAAGGATTATTTTATTCAATACTATGAAAATTCTTTACATATGCAGGATTCAAAAAAGCGGAGACCGGTATCCACACAATCTCCGGTCAATACATGCAAAAAAGAAGAAAAGGAAAAATCAAACTCATTTCTCCTTCTTCCCGCCCTTGGAGCTTTTACCCGGCCTGATAATTAGTTTCGGAGGCTGTATCGAAGAAGAAGGAGAAAGAGACTCAGCCGGATCGACTTCAGCTTCATCTCCAGCGGCAGAAGAGCCTTTCTTTCCTTTCTTCGAAACCACACGTTTCCCCTTCTTCTTGGAAGAGAACTCACTCCCCGGAGTAAGAAATGAAGAAAGTTTTGCGTCATAGTCAAAAGACTGCTCCGGTGTCTCCTCACTATCTTCCAGATCTTCCGCTTTCTGATCCTGAAAAACGGGTGGTTCATCCAAGTCTCGAAGGGCCGCTATTTGTTCTTCCTGTGAACCTGGTTCAGTAGCTGGAAGAGGAGTAACTTGAGAAGAAGGAGGAACGGTGGCTGAAGAAGGAGAAGTTGGCGCAGTTTTTGGTGCTTCCGCTACATAAGAAAAGAAGTTAGAATCAGTACTCTCCAAGATAAGAGAAGATATTGGTTCGTCAAGGCTTAAGTAATAAGTAAGAAGATCATCAAGCTCAGTCAAATCGAATAAGTGGTTCACCGGGGCTGGGTCGACGTCAAAGTTACCTAGAGAAGTCGACTTGGCGAGATCTGTTTCGAATTTCTGAGCCGCAATGTCTTCCAGGGCCTCTTCTTCTGTGGGAGTGGTAACAATATCTTTGTCAGCTTTGGCAGGAGGTGAAGAGTGAGAACTAGAACCAATGATGTCGGCATCAGTAGAGACTGAAGTATGAACAGGGGCAGCAAGAAGTATTTCTTTTTCGGAATGCTTCTCCCCCGTCGCTTCAGCTCGCACTCGAGCAAGCTGCTTTTTCCCCTTAGCAAGAGTAGCATGGGCGTCCTCGTCTAAATAAGTTGCTTCAAGGTCTGCTTCGGCATAGCCGGCACCACCAAACATATCAATAGTCGTCTCCCACACTTCAGCTAAGGTGACTTCATATTCCGGTCCCAAAAATGAAAGGCTACCACGCCCCAAGACGCAATGAACATAAAAGTCAAACAAAGTCATATCGATGGTGGCTCTAGTTGCCTTATGGGACTCTTCAGCCGCTTCTTTTTCGGCAACGGCTGCAACTCGACCAGCAACAGCCTCATCACGTTCTTTCTCAGCTTTAAAAAGTCGAGCTTTTAACTCCTCAATCTCCACGTTTTGGGAAATAGCTGTCTCCCACAGCTCATCGTTTTCTTTGCGGTATTTCTCGGTAACATGTTGTTCAGCTGTAAGCTTCATTTCAGCATCCCTCCGCGCAGCGTGTGCGTCCCGCACTTGCTTCTGAAAGACTTCTTCTTTCTGAGTATACGATGCAGAAGAAGTGGCGAGATCTTCCTTAAGTCGCTTGACTTCAGATTCAAGCCTTGCATTGTCATCCGCGATGCTCGTCATCTCGGCATCATGCTGCTTGCACCATTTATCCCATTCAGCCTTATCGTTCTCCAGAGTCAGCATGTTTTCGAGATTCATGTGGTTGACTCTTTGGAGTTCATCAATAAGCTTTTGCCAGTGCGACATCCTCTCAATATCAAGCCTAACCGCATCATGATTTCTGAGCATGGCTTGTTTATCGATCGGAACTAGATCTAAGTCAAAGTGCACTCCTCTTAGGCACCAATTCGGAAATCGACTCTGAAGTGTTGGAGGACCGTCTTTAACTTGGTACTGGGGCCTTTGGATGATCGCTTGGATATCAGATTTCTTTAGAGCAGGAGAGCTGGATGGAATGTTAGGAGAGATGGGAGCGTCAGTCTTTTCCGAATTTGCAGATGCGTCCTTTTCGCCAAATTTGGTCCGCTTACTAGAATCATCAGCAATGTGACTCTTCCCCTTGTCGTCATGAGATTTCCTTTTATGAGAAACGTCACTTCTGCGGGAAGAATCATATCGCTCGTCTATATTCCCATAGTGTTGTTCATCTTCTATTCTACGACGCTCCTCATAATCCCATCTCTCTCGAGCTTTTCTAGAGGCCCTTTCTTCGTCGGTCTCCTGACGGGAAGGAAGATAACGCCTAAAATCATAAGCATCGCGGCTTCCATGACGCTGAAATTTGTCGTAATACGATCCACTTCGCCCCATCAGAGAACCTGAAATTGAAGAAAGGACGAGCCTTAGAAACCTTGAAGTTGAAAAAGCTAAGTGCACATAAATGCCAAAAATCCTAAGTGTGTGTAGTGTGCAAGCTACGCGCGTCAGACTACAAACCACTTTTGGGTGTGGAAATGGCAATGACTTGTGTGGTAGGTGTTGTAGTTTGTTGCAAAAAAGAGGTCGCTTCAACAACAGGAGAGATCGCTTTTGAAGTATCATCTTTAAAAAGCTCCTAAGAAGTTATCATTATATCGCTCAAGTTATCAAAGGTGTCATCGCCGTGATACCCAGCAGAACTCTCTTTTTCAACTTCCACATCGACCGTCTTTTCAGAAATTCGAGGATTTTCTTCCTCTTCAATAACAGGTGAAAGTTTTGACTTGTTGGATGATCCCGCAACATCGATAGAAGTAGAACACTTTACTAATGCAGTGTCTATAGTTGGCTCCTTTGGAACCATCTCTTCCGTTGAAGCTGGGACATCTGCTGTCTGTGCTGAAGAATTAGAAATTTCACGGGGCTGAATAAAGCGGGAAGAGTCTAAAAGCCCGAAATGATGTAAAAATTCGTCTGTAAATAGAAATTGAATGCTCCTCTCCTTAATAGCCACCGCACTGAAAGTTTCGAAGATTGGCTGGCGGACGGAATCCCTAAGCAGAGAAGGTAGTTCTACAAAAGGAAAGGGCGAGGTTAACACGACAACTCAAGCTTCGAAAAGTTCGGAAAAAATAAGGAGCGAAGATAAAAGGTCTTACTTCCTACTCTCCAGTTGGTATAGAATCCCAGAGGACAACGAACAAAGAAAAACTGGCTCAGGAACCCGGGAACGCTTTCGGGAAGACCGATAATCAGTCTACGGTTCCTGGCGCTCCTCACAAGTGTGATAGAGGGATGGTCTTTGTTCTTTGCAAATGTGCACAAGAAGCGAATTTCTGCAAAACTGGGAAAACGGTCCAGCGTTCTCCTAAAAAGCACACACAGTCCCAGCAGGATGGAGTAGCCATTAGGGTGTAGTTGAAAAGGGGAATAGATAGTCGAAGGAGAAGTTCTTGAAGACAGTCGTTAAATGGGGGGATAGCTCCACTCAAACACATTTGGCGGTTAACTGCGACAAAGCGATGAGGCGGCCTATCAGCAGTATCATTTATTCCAGGGAACAAAGCGTCAGCTTTGGCAATGCCAAACTGGATGCATAATTGACGAAAAACTTTATGGCTCAGAGTGGTAGGAGTCCTTTCTGGAGGATCGTTCAATGGAGTAGTAATTGGAAAAGCTTCTCCAGCTGGTTCCAAGTCTTCTTGTTGAGATGCCATTCTACACAATCAACTGGATGTTCAAATGTGAAGGTGCACGTTTCCTAAAAAGTGTGAAGTGTTGTGCAAAACTAATGAAAATAAAAAGCAAAGCATAACTGGAATTAAACTAGCTGACAATCAGTCGATTACAAGATTTCAGAACTTGTTAATATTCAAGTGCAGTGTTAATGCAAACAAATCAGTTTCGGTTGACTATTACGATTTTGTTTTATTACTTCACTTGGATTGGTTATTGTACAGCATTTCATTCATATTCATTTAATTTGATTTTTTCTTTATCAACTAATCTGTCATTCGATGTGGGCAGTCAGTGGCAGTATATTCATCCCAGTATTCTGTGAATGTTGTATTAATCAGGTTGTTAGTTTCCAATAAAAGCTCAAGTTCAAACAGTTCGAAGTTCAAACGGTTCATTTTGGCAGTTTAAAACTAAAGTTCAGTCAAGTTTCGTCAAGGCTTTGCGAATGTCCAAGGCATGTTCTCTTAAGACAGATTGTTCAAGTCCAAGAATTCAAGGCAATGGAATTTGGTTAAGTAATTAGGTCGTTCAGATGCGCTCACGAGTTAAGAGTTTAAGTGCTAACTCGTCCACGATCTATAAGATGTCGCAAGACAAGTTAGGTCGTTAACTTTTTAGGTCATAAGCCGCACAAAGGAAAAGTCAAAATAGCCTTCCTGTCCTAGCTCGGCAACGACCTAAACCCTATGCCGCAAGAGTGGTAGAAGCAACCAAAGGAGTTAGGTCGTGCACGATCTAGGCTATGAAAATGTTAGATCGTTTTCAAGGGATCTCAAGCTATCTCCTGCTCGAGCCAAAGCTTCAGTTCCTCTCTCCAAATTCCTTCCTTCACTAAGAAGCTCATTAGCTCATCAATCTCCCAACCCATCTCATTCCCCATAATTATCCAACCCAATAATTCCCTCTTCATCCCCTCTAAAATCACAAATCAGTCAACCTAAAGCACTGAAACTCTTCCCCTTCTACTCGCAAATCACCGAAAGCCAAATCAGACCATCTCGAATCCATCAGGCAATCGATTGAAACGAAAAATTGTGAGGCGTGGCATAAGGCAAGTGAGATTCATAATTCAATGACAACCGAGGATTGAGTAGAGAACGGGTTCACTTACACAATGTAAAGTTAAAGATGATTGATGGTCGAGTAATTGAATTCGCCTTCGAGAGCTTGAAATCTTGTTAATGGCTGAATGAATGTTAGATCAGATGAGCTGAAGGAGTGAACGACCTAAGTTATTTATGCCCCAGGGCAATGAAATGCGAACCGGCATCACACGACCTAACTCCTCGCTAAGTCGTTCACGACATAACAACTAGTCAGAGCGCAAGAGAAGATCGAAGTACACGACCCACGGCCTAGGCGTGTACTTCGAGGGGCAAATGTTAACTCCTTTTTGACAATGAACTACGAGTTAAGAAGTGAACGACTTAAGTTATGCCACGACCTACCGAGTTAAGAGAGCTAACGACCTAACTGCTGAAGGGACCTACGAGTTAGTGGCCTACGACTTAAGAGGATCTATGACTTAACTACTCAGAGGACTTACGACTTATCTTAGGTCGTCCCTAACCTAAAGCTTCTACCCACCGACCTAAGACGACACCGGCTTAATAGGCTACAAGTTAAGGAAAATCTACGACTTAAGAGGGCTCCGACTTAACTACAGGACCGACCTAAAACACTTACCCACTTGAGGAATACTCCGAGTTAAGGTAGGCACCGACTTAAGAGATGCTCCGACTTAAGAGTCTACGAGATAAGGAAGTCTTCGACTTAAGGCAGTTGTTAACGACATAAGGCCTACGACCTTCTATAAGTCACGTACGACTCATACTAACTCATTCAGAGGAAACCATGTAACCCAAGATACATTTCTTAAGTCGTTACCGACCTACGACATATGCTAAGTCGCTGCTGACTTATGACTTTAGCTCGTTTTGGACATTCAGGGGGAACTAATATAAACCCCTATCTCCTCGCCGACTCACGACCTAAGGCTTCTCATGCCATCTCCTTAAGTCGCTCACGACCTGCCACTTTCCCTTAGCCCGTTCACAACCTATGCCTTGGCAAATATGTGGAACCATTATGGCAGCTGTTAAAAGATAGCCCGAGCTTCTTAGGTCGGGGACGACTTATGACCTATCTTAAGTCGTAAACGACCTAAGGACTTGGAAACTGAGTTCAGGCCAGATTCTTCCCCTATAAATATGAGAGCTACTCTAACGAGGAGGGTACTTTTGGCCGATCATTTCTCAAAGCGTCGTTACTCTGCTGAACTCTCCACTCATTCAACAACTGAAGATCTTCAAACATTCGAGACACTACAACAAGCTTCGAGAGGAATTCTCTACATCCAACACGGATTCATCGAGTTTCATCATCGAAGTTTGAGCTAGTAGTCGTGATTGTCTTTGTGATCAAACTGTATTGTTTTCATAAGTGAATTGTATCGATTTGTAACCGGATTCAGTAATAAAGAGATTCAAAGTGGATGTAGGCTCGATCTCAAGCCGAACCACTATAAACTGTTGTCTTTTACTGCTTTTTCTGCTATTTTACTGCTTAATTTCTGTTCCCGTCACACGGGTGGTGCTTTCACAATTTTACTACACACACCGGGTGTTAGCGTTCACTTTTTAGCGTTAACATAAATGTTTTTGTGAAAGTATAAAAATTTGAACCTTTTGTAACTCATAGATGGAAAGATAGTAGAATTTAAACAATTTTAAAATTGATTGAACATCCATGTTAAGTAAAATGAATTAGATGATTTTGTATATACTTTTACGATGTAGTGGAGTATTATACGAGTATGAACTAAAGTTGCATACTGTTTAATAACTTGAAGTAAAATTTATGAAATGGTTCATAAGTGATTTTAATACTAAGTAAGAAATACTATAAGTGGAAATGAATGAGATTTAAAATGTAAACAAATTTGTGTACTTAAGAAACCAATTGAATAGAGTTACATAAGTTATACGTATATCATTTTATTTGCATGTGCATTCTTAACCCAGATTCGAGTACATAGATTTCGAGGTGATTTACACTGGTTCGAGTTTGGATTTTTCACTCGATTCTTGTTGGCAAACACTTGATATGGATTGTTAATATGATCCTGAAGTTTTCTATCATAGTATATGGCTATGCAGGAGAAATAGAGGTTTCTAATCAAGAACCTGATTGGAATCCTCACTAGAGAGGTTTAGTGATATAAACTAGCTGCAAGTGGAATTTAGGTGATGGATTTAGTGATCAGAGTTAATATCGGGAATGGATGATATATGTATATCGTATGGGCTTTAGTATATTTGTATGCTATGTGTGTTGGCTTTTGGAGAGTTTGAGGGACGGCTCTTCGATTTTTTTTGTGGTAGAATGAGTAATTGAATAAGTAATAACCTGAGGCTGTTGATCATAAGGTATTGCTTAACGGATTGTTTGTCACCCTTGTGCCATGAGAAGGTTTCGGGATTTGGGGAAACCGTTGTGTATTGATGTGTGATTGTTGCTTTTGTTGCTCGTGATAGTATTTCGAGGACAATTCTTTTAAGGGGGAGAATGTAATGACTTTGAATTTTGAATGTTTTATATTTAAATATCAAAATTATTTAAATAATTAAATCATGGATTTAATTTGAATAAAAATGATTTTGAAAGCTTATTTAAATTCTTTTTAAATAAGAAATGAAATGGTAAACTTTTAGTTTTTAATTAAAAGTCGTTAACCTAATTTTAATAATAATTTTTTTAATTAATGGGTGAAATTATCACTTCGAGGTACTATCTTGGATTTTGATGAAACTAGTGTCATTGCGTTCGAAATAATGAGTTGTTACACACTGACGAGTTTTGTAATGATTGGACGTGTTGTGTGATCGTGCGTGCTCAAAACGCTGCGTTTAATTTAAGAGAATATAAAATAATATATATTTTGCTATAAATACACTTTAACTTAAACATATTTCCCTCTTCCCCTTTTTTTGTTCTTGCTTTAGAAAACATGAGCTACGACCTATTCTTTTTCTTCCATTAATTAAGACGAGAGAAATAGTTAACGGAATCGAATGATTTTGGATTCATTGGCTTCATATTGGCGAGAGCTTCAATTTGGTGTGTGCCGATTTGTGTGCGATTATGTTTGGGTGTATTCGACTAGGAACAAGCCAAACTAGGGTTGGAATTGATTGTCAACCGAGGTGGCCTTTGGTCGAGTTGATGGTACCATTGGGTGTCACGTGCAAAGGTGAGTTGGAGATGGTGGTTTGGGAGGTTGCGGCGCTGCCTAGAAAGATGTGACGTTGGCTTGGGGCCTTAACAGTGTCAGTTTGTGCCAAGCCGAAGGGGGCCGAAGTTGAAATCAATGCCATGATTGGGCTCGAGGTACTAAGGCGAGTTGATTGGTGCTAGTTGGAGGGGCTATAGTGAAGGGGTTGTGACCTGGTAATGAAAAATTAGGGAATGATGGTTAGAAACTATAGGGGACACTACTACAAAACATGCCAATTGCATTGCCTCATTTGAATCGGTTTAAGTAAAAACTGATGCAAATAGAACTATTTGCATTAGTTATGTCTTAATAACCGATGCAATTGGTACGTGGAAAGCAGTAGGTAATAAAAAAGTCAAATTTGCATCAGTTGTCACTAACAACTGATGAAAATATGTCGGTGCAAATAGTTTTATTCACATCGGTTTTAAAGTCAATCGATGCAACTACGTCCAACATAATACTTTTCGCATCGGTTTCGTTTCGTACGCGATGCAATTTCAAAAATTAGGTTATTCCCGCGTTTGTAGTTCTTTTCCGCCGTCCCTTTCTATTCCCCAAAATAATTCTCGTGCTTCAAAGAAAAAAAAACCCTAAAATCATCGGATCGTTTGATTTCGAGTGTCGAGTTTCGATTTTGCTGATTGATTTCAAGTTTCGAGTTTGCTAATTGATTTTCAGGTATAAAATTTACTTTTCTTGCTGACATCGACTTTTTTGAGAAAAATTCATATATTTTTGAAGGATAGCTTGAGTTATTGAGCCACAGTGGAAACATGAAGCCCTTGATTTTACGATTCTTCTTTATGAAAACAATGACCGATTCATAATAGTTGACTTGAAATTGATTAGTCATAATTTTTTTCTTTGACTTTAAATGAGTTTGGGATGCTTTTCCAATCCGTATATGGTTTTTGAGATTCATGGATCATTGTAAGAATCATTAGTTTTAGAAATGGAATTTTCACGCGACCTATGGGTTGAATTTGACCATGTATTGATTACAGTATTTTATTGGTAAATCGTGCTTTAAATTATGCTTCTTGACTATGATTATTCATCATAAGTTTATGGCTTAGTTTCCATTGTTTTGTTTAACTAAACTGTCAATATGTTGGGTCTTTATGGACCGAAATGAGCTCTCTTTTGAATTTGCAAGCAGTTCTAGATAGAGCCTTACACAATTTTGGTATTACAAGAGTTGGGGCTATAGCTCCAAGCCTCGAAGCCACAGTGGAAACAGTTGATGTGGTAGTTGGGTTGGTTTACTGACTGGAAGTGGTTCGTGTTGCATGTAGTGGAAATGAGTGGCCGTGTTTGAAGTTGCACAGTGTAATGTTGATAGAAATGTAAAGTGCACAGTTGTGTGGATATGTAGGTATGGTTTGATGGTAATGGTGGTTCAGGCGTTGATAAGTGAATATGTTTGGGATGGTTTGTATAGGCAGTTTGGTTTGTGAATATGTTGCAGTGATGGTTGTTTTGTTATGAGTAGGAAGAATTTGTGACAGTGCAGCTGCACTGTAGGGTCTGGTTTGATGGATGATGGTATAGCAGTAGTGGCTGTAATGATTAGGCAGAGGAGTAGGCAAATGTATGTGATTGGTTTTGTGAGTATCGTTGGTATGGTTTAGATATTGGATGGAGGTTGATATGGATTAGAAGGCAGTGATGTATGGTTGCTGTGAAGAAGTTATGGCAGCAGGCAGTTGTACAGGCAATTGTATGAGGAGGATATTGGTAATAGTGTTAAATGCAGAAATGCAGAAGTAGAAGGTAGTGTTCTGATATGGCTGAACTGTTGATCAGCGATGGTGGAAGAGGAGATGGGTCAGAGGTTGGTGAGGCACTGTTAATGAAGAGGAGCAGTTTGACAGAGTTAAAATGTTAGGAAGCATTTGGAACAGCAGAACTGTTGTGACAATAATTGGTTATATTCAACACTTTGGTTATATCTAACCAGCTCTCTGGGTCATTTGAACCCCTCCAACAGACAATAAACATGATTATTTAGATGAGATTCTATCACTCCTTCTAGGCAAAGGAGTTATTGAGCCAATCCTGGTCACCCATCTTATTCTGCTTGTTTCTCTTAACTTCCTTCAAAGCATTGCATAATTTGTTTGTTGCTGTTTGTTTCCAAGAGAGTAATATTCTATTTATGTTTGCATTCTTTATTATCATTTCAGTTCTCAGATCTGATTTCCTTAGTTGTGCAGTTTAACTTTGAGATTAAGAACACTTGCTTCGTACAAAGACTTTTAATGTGACAGGCTACAAAGGTATTGTTGAGAGAGCATGGAGTAATAATTATTTTGGCAAACGCTTAATTCATTTTTCTTTAGAAAATAAAGGTGGCTAAGAAATCACTAAAAAAATGGCATAAATCAATTCCAAAGTTCAAGCAGACATTCAAGCATCTTAAGAATGTGAATAACTTGTTATATGATCAGATAGTTCGAGACCCAAGCAATGATCAGGCAATCAGATCATACAAGGAAAGTCTTCAACATCTTTTAGATATGCCTCAGAGACTGTCGATTCACATGTAGACATTAAAGTTTAAGTGAAATTTGTCTTTCGTCAGTTTTCGAAATCAGGTAGATACTTGATAAAATAAAACTAAGTGAAATTTTGTTGTTGAATGCATACAAGTACATGTACTCTCTAATGCCTAACTTAAACTAAACATTTTTTGTGCAGGCTGAATGGCAAGAGGCATGAAGTGAGCTTTGTTGTTAGAGATTTTGATCACATCTTTCAGTATTTTTGTTGTTAGAGAGTACATCCTCCCAATATGACTGAATATGGAATGACACGTTGATGGTTGAACAATAAAATCAATTGAAAGGTCCTCCCAACTTTTATTTGGCACTGGAAGAGGCTATAATAGTTCAGGTGAGCTAACTTTTATTTGGTAAATTTTTTTCTGTCTGCAACTATAAGAAATGAGAATGTTAACAGTGATAGAGTCCAGCTTAAATCCTATAGCCTTGAGGGCTTCAACAAATAACCATGCATTTCCAGCGCCTAAATTCATACATAAAGATAATATAATTTTGTTACAAATGTGATTTTTGGGGATTTAATTCTAGTTTTTTATAAAATAATACAAATCTTCATAATAAAAGATAGCTTGAGATACAACTGCTAATAATAAAAGATAGCTTGTGATTTTTGGGGATTTAATTCTAGTTTTTCATAGCACTGAGGCACATAATAAAAGATGTCACTGAGAATGAAGGATAGCTTAAGATACAACTGTTGCTTGTCTGCTCATCATACTGAGCTATTATTGTGTAATGCTGTTGTCTCATTTTTTGCAACTCAAAAATAAATTGTAAACATATGCTCTATTCAGAATCGATATCTGACTTGTTTTCAATTCAATATCTTCTCTAATGCATTTTATTTGATTCTGAGCTACCACTTCAGAAATGTTCTCATAACTGCATTATTTGCATTATCAATCCTCACTGTTGCATGATAAAAGAAATCTTGAACAGCAACATGATAAAAGAAACCTTCCATGGATATTTCAATTAAAGAGGGAATATCACATTCATGATACTACTGCTCACGTTTTAAGTACTTGTTTTAGCACCGCTCACGTTTTAAGTACTTGTTTTACATTGCTTTGTGTGCTTCACATTTTCGTACTTGCTAGTTCGATTACTACACACAAGTCACATGTGCCACTGCCACTTTTTCTATTATACTACACAACTATCCTATAAAGCATTTCAACTTCATCCACATTTTCTATTTTGTAAAACCACTTGATTTCCTAACATTATTTTGTAAAACCACTTGCTTAGAGCTATTCAGTGGTTCTGTTAGCATTTCTTTATGGGTTATAGCTGTTGTTTTCTTGGATTCTATGTTTTCTAAAAGATTGGTTGTACTTGACTTTGTTTATGAAAAATATCATATTTCATGTTTCATCCATATATTTGGTTACACAAAATATTCTCAAACATGAGTTCAAGATATATAATCTTGTAAAAAAAAATATAAGATTGTTTTGTTTGATTTAATTTTATAAGTGCATGTATATATAACCTATGTATGTGAACAATATCCAAGGAGATAATCAGAACAAACTTAAATAGCAGACCGGGGTTTAGTGGTAATCGCACTAGTTCTGTTCATAATTCTGACTCCAGGCCTTCTTTTTCAGAATAGTTAGTAAGTTGCAGGATTGAGTACCAGAACTTGGTAATGGAATGCTCAACCCGTTTCATTACCTGTTAAGTAAATACAGTTACTTGGATGTTTTTAGAAGAGATGGATGTTGGACTTGGATGTTTTGATGAGCGGTGGTTAGTTATGTAAGGGTTATTGCAAAGTTTGATGTGTGGGTGGATGTGTTAGAGTTACTGTCAGGTGATGGAGGTTGGTTGTCTGTTGCAACAGGGTGTTGTTCAGGCAGAAGCTGGGTGGTATTGGAGGGTGAGCAGCAGTTGTAGGCTGTCAAGTCACTGATGAGATTGGAGGTTAGGCAAACAGTTAGCAGATGTTGGTGGAAGGAGCAGTAGTATGTTGAGTGCTTTAGTATAACTGCTGTGTGTGGTGACTCTGCTTATTGGAGTTGATGGTCAGTAGAAGTGGTTGTTTCGAATTGGTGGTGATGTAGAGGAGTGGATGGGGTTCTGGTGGTAGAGAGGCCGTTGGTCTATAGGCAATGGAATCTTGGATTTGTAGAGGGAGACGGCAGATGATGGATATTGATGCAGGTAAGGTGCACTCAACTGAAAGGCACGGTGTTCGTTTGGGTTGAATGAGAGGAGTGTTTCAGAGAGTGATGTATATGCACAAAGGGGATGGTTAGTATGGAGAAGCAGTTGTGACTTGGGGAGGTTGATGTGGTTAGTTCGTTTGATGGTGGCAGAGCAATCTGTAAAGAGGATGGAAGTGGTGGGATAATGAATTGGTGGTTTAGCAGTGAGTAATGGAAAATGCACTGTACACAGTTGTATGGTAGAAGGCAAGTGCAGATGAATATATTTGATGTCACTGTGATATGGCACTATTGTTACTTATGTAATTGATGTGGATGGAAGTGTTGTATGAAGTAGTGTACAGGGTTGCAAGTGTTGAATGCAGGGGTGGGTTGAAGAGATGACAAAGGGAAGAGAATGGTTTTGAAGGCAGTGCACAGTTTGAAGTGCACAGAAGCAATAAGCACAGCAATCACAGCAATGAAACAGTGAAAAGCAATGTATGCACAGTGTAAATCAAAAGAAGAAAACGAAGAATGTAATTGTTCAGGTTATGTGAATGATGAGGCTGATGTACAGGGATATGTGAATGTGTGGCAGTTATGTGTTGTGGTGAGTTCAATTGTTTTGAAGTGTTGTGGCACTGAAGTTTGTATGGTGCACAGGGTTGATGGGTTATGAAGGCAGCTTGTAATGTCTGGGTTGAGTGAGTTGGAAATCTGAAGTAGGAAGAGATGTATATGGTCAGATGCTGAAGGGTTGGTTTTGTCGGCAGGTGAAGTATGGGGTGGTGATGGAAGTGAGGTATGGGCAGAAGTGTGTAGTTGATGTTAGCACTGTGAACTGGTATTTGATGCAGCGTATAGGCTGAGAGTCATTTAACCCAAATTCATTTAGCATTAATAAAAATATATCTGATATACGAACTAAAGGGTATATAGGTCACCGAACATAACATACCATTACTGGTATTTATTCCTATAACTAATGTTACCCCAAGCAGTAAAACTGACTAAAATACAATTTTGACAAAATAAATATTTGTCAAAGTCTATAGCAGAAGTTAATTAACTCCTATATGTAACATTAAAAGAGTGCTAAAATATTTGGTGATAATCATCTATTATCCATGTATCAAAAACTTGCTAGTCAGTAGTATGATCATACATCAGTCATCACACTGAACGCTGAACCGGTTAAACAGTTTGATGCATTGAATGTTTGTATTTTGCAGGATCATATGCATATGCAGATTGCATAGCTCAACTTCAGGTAGCTCAAGTACAAAATAGGATGAAGGTTTGTGCATTTAAAGACCATCTTCTGCTTAATTTATCCGCTGACAACGATACATTCTCTTCTCTGTATATATGTATTTTTGTGTGTCAACATATAACACGCTGCATTTATTTTTTACTACTGTCTGTCTGATTATGTACTGTGAAATTTATTTATGTTTTTCATTATTTTGTCGAATTATTAAATCTGATTATGTACTGTGGAATTTATTTATGTTTTTCATTCTTTTGTCAAATTATTAAATCTGATTATGTATTTGCCATCAAATTTTATTTTGAATGATTGTAATATTGCATGCAATAATTGTTTGTTATAATCAATAATATATATAGTCTATTTGAGTGCCGCAATAATGGTCACTGAGAATGGCTTTTTTGCATCAGGTATAAATAGCTGATGCAATAGAAGGATTAGTTTGCATCAGTTTTCATTACAACCGATGCAACATGGGAATTAATTTGCATCAGTTGGTATAGTATGCCGATGAAAAATGGGCTGTGTTCAAGCAACCAACCATGATATTTTGCATCAGTTGTTACTAACAACTGATGCAAAAAGCAACTTTTTGCATCGATTTCAGAACTGATGCAAAAGTGTTAACCCTGTTGCATCGGTTGCATATGCATCGGTTGTTGAACTGATGCAAAAGGGGGGTAAACAACTGATGCAAATGGCCTGTTTTGTAGTAGTGGGAGGTCGAGTGTCAGGATATTGGGGTCGACGAGTTGAGTTTGATGAGGGGATTTGTTTGGCACTAACCATTCGTCGAACCATGGAGCCTACCTCTGTGTCATTGGAATTTGTGCATGATTGGGATGGGTTTCTTCGTGCATAGCATAGAGGGGTAGGAGTTTTAAAATGGAAGAGAAGGATGGTTAGTGGAAGGTAATTATATTAGTGAGTTCATTAATTTACTAATTGGTGTTTTGAAATCCAAATTCTGATATAACTTCTAACTTTTGCATACGAGGTCAAATCAAGGCATCGTTTTCGCAGGTGTGATCGTATCGGGATCATTTATATCTAAGATTGGTTTGGGCTTGGATGAGTTTACTCACTAGTTGATTGTATATTGTTGTGTATATAATTGTTGTTGTACTAAAATATAAATCGTATAACGAACAATGCAAGTTATTACTTTTGGACCCGGCCTTTTTTTGAACAAGTGACAATAATATATGTAATATAATATTCCTTTTTAATCTGTAAAACATGTATCATGGCTCAGACTTACTATTTACATGTTTGATGTTGCTGTGTGAAAAGTGTTTGTGTTTTGTGAATTGTTGAAGCGAAATTATCACTATAAACGCACTTGAAATCCTCGATAGTTAACACTTGTTAAATTGGTTAATGCGAATGCATTGTAGAAAAATATATTGGGTTATTCTACACATGTTTTGGTGTGTTTGACATAGAGGAATTGGCTTGGACATTTAAGGAAATTGGAAATGGAAGTTGTAAATATTATAAGTAGAAAAGTCGTTATCGGCGCACTTTAAAATCGCTATGTTCAACGAGTTTAATGTCAACTTTAGAAGACATCCTAGGGCTTTTTCATATTTTTAATAAGTATTGTAAGCATACTTATTATCAAAAAATATCAAGGTTAAAATATATTATTCATAATCATTTATGGATTTTTAAAATAACGGTTTTAAATTAGAAAAAGGGTTTTTATGGCCTTTAAAATAAATTATAAAATAAGTATCATTAAGTGGCGTTTTAAAAAATTATTTTAAAATATAGTATAATTAATTTAAAGTGAATCTTAGGCTCAGGTCCCTAATAAGTTTCAAAATACACAAAAACCCCAGTAAAAAAAGTATGTAAATTTGGTCTCTAGAATTAAGTTACTAAGTAATTGCATATAGTTATGCAATTATTCACTGAATAATTGCAGACATTTATGCAATTATATCCAAAAGATGCATAAATTTATGCAATTTTTTCGGTGAATAATTGCGGAAATTTCCGCAATTTTTTTGGTGAATAATTGCAGAATTTTCCGCAAATTTTTGAAAAAATTCCGGAATTTTCTGCAATTTTTTGGTGAATAATTGCCAAAATTTCCGTAATTTTTCAGTGAATAATTGTGGAAATGTCTGCAATTTTTTGATATAATTGCATAAATGTCTGCAATTATTCACTGAATAATTGCATAGGTGTATGCCATTATTCTGTAACTTAATTCTAGGGACCTAATTTACAAACATTTTTTTACTGGGGTTTTTGTGTATTTTGAAACTTATTAGGGACCTATGCCAAACTATGCCTAATTTAAAAGCATATTTTTAGTATATATATGAGTTTAGAAAATTTGTTAAAGATTTTATTTGTGAAATAAAAGGCTTTTATATTATAATATCTTTCATATTGTTTATAGTATTTTATTAAATATCTTAGTCTTATAAATAAATTAGTATATGTATAGATATATCTTTTTAAAGTTATTTTAGCATATTTAGAAGTTTGGAAAAGAAATTTAGTATTTTATAAAAATACACACACATAGATACATATATATAGGTTATTAAATTATAACACATATTTTATAATGGATGGTTTTGTAAACTGATTATAAAGGTATATTACCTTGTAAATTAAGTGAAGATGTTCTTAGAGCTTTAAATGAATATTTCAAAGTTAATGGAAAGTATAAAAATGATATTGGTTTTATAGTAACGATGTTCGTGCAACATTTGTTTTAACCCATTTAACTATACTTTTGAAAAGTAATTAAATCTTTTAAAATGGTATTAAAAAGATAATGATTCCGTGAAGTGGTTTGGGTTTGTTGTAAGCAATTTTAACAACCCAAAATTTATTCCATAATATTTAATTTGTTAATTAAATAAACAATAAAATAACTTTTTGAAATTATTAGAAATAATCTACGGAAGTTGCACCATTGTGTCCGTGGTAATTTTCTGGTCAATTTCTATATATAGAACGTCAAAATCTAAGCTAATATGACCAAGTTATAAAATAAACAAAATAAGTAGAAAACGAAGAAATATATATATATATAGGCAGGTCGACCGGCCGGTCGACCTGGACACCAGGCGGTCGACCGCAAAGTCGACCCGCCTCTACTAATTACAAATGAACGAATGTTCGTTCGTTCGAACGTTCCAGAGCGAATTTTGCCGACTTGATGATGTGTTTTGCATTCTTCTAACCAATCCGGTCCATCTATTTTTGCATCTGATGGCTCCTATTCGGCCTATGACGTGGTTGTGTCTTATTCAGTCCCCAAATCCAATGGTCCGAGATCCA
Source organism: Allium fistulosum (assembly GCA_030737815.1). Lineage (NCBI taxonomy): Eukaryota > Viridiplantae > Streptophyta > Magnoliopsida > Asparagales > Amaryllidaceae > Allium > Allium fistulosum. Next base: position 727,173,432 of record CM060902.1, on the reverse strand, counting down.
CTTCTACCCCTATAAATAGACCCCTAAACCTAACACTTATTCTCATTCTAGGTTTTCTCCAATTGGGTTCGCCTTTCTAGGAAGGACCCTAAACGGAATAATTTTTCCAAAGGAAAAAATCGTTATAAATTAAATTATTTTACAACTCCAAGTGGATCCGGGAAGACAAAAGGAAGAGCTTAGGACTGAAGGTGAGTGATTATAATTATTTTAGATTTCTTTGAGTAATTTAAAATAATAGGGTTTCCAATAGGCTTAGTTTTGCCACGATTTTTGAAATAACCTTTTTTGTAGTTTATTTACAGTTTTTAGAATTATTTTCAGTCTATTTCCATTCAGCTATTCTTTTTAGTAATTTTAGGTTATTTCTGTTAATTATAGCATTTCTATTTATTTATAGTATTTTAGTTTATTTACTCTTATTTATACGTTATTTACATCTTCTTTCTACGCTTTGGATTTTCTTCTATTTTCAGTTTTCTTTTATTCCTCCTTCTTCTTCGCATATGGATTAGAATAGGATTAATGCGAATATGGATTAAATTGTAAGAAAACTGAAATAATGGAATATAAGATTGTTTGCGCCAAAAATGGTCACAAACCCCAAATATCGTGAAAGCACCAGTGTATGAACACAGATCAGCAATAAATGATCACAAGTCACATAACTAAGTAATGTAGAGGATAAAAAATGAAGAATAATAAACTTAAAATGGAAAGAAAAAGACAGAGACACAAGATTTATAGTGGTTCGGCTATCTCCGACCTACCTCCACTTCAGAAGTTAATTTTTTATTGAATTTCCTTGCTGGTTACAACTGATTATAGTAGATTACAATGATAAAATTCGAGTATAACAGCAGCTATGGAGTGCAAAGTCGAATCGGGTAGAGTCTGGACGTTAAAAAGCCAAAGATCCTTTTCCTGTAGGCTCTGGGGTGCTATTTATAAGCGTTCCATGCAAGTATCTCTCTCAAACTTCAGGAGACTTCTTCTGGCACGAGATGGGCCCATGCGATCGATCCCATGGAGTTTCGACTCGATCCGTGATCGATACGAATGTAATTCGTATCGACCAAGATTTTGTCCAATGGTGTCGAAACATGGTGTGAACATTCCTTAGCTTATGCGTAGGCTTCTGTGAAAATTTTATAGCATTTGGACTTGTAGATCTCCAGATATGATCGATACGAAATGTGGTGTTCGTGTGCCACGTTGTTCGTATCGATCAATCTCGTATCAATACTGGATCGTATCAATACCGTGCACGTGCTTGCTGATGACGTGGCGCTATCTTCGAGGCTCGGTCCACTTTCTATGCCGCGTCGAATGCTTCTTCCCCGAAACCATGCTTGTTGTTTGTTCGTGTCTACTTCGCATCCATCAGTAATACTTTGTTCGTGTCCATTCATCCCAGCCCCTATTCGTTTTGATACTGGCGGCATCCTTCGTATCGATCATCGCATTCCGATCGATACAAAGTGACTTGTTTCGAGGGGTCGTGATCAACTCGAATCGAAGACTATGATGGAGGATGCCATCGATTCGAATAACCAAGAACTTGATGGATATGAGTAAGGTCTATGGGGTGGATGGATATGAGTTAACCTTGCATGTGATAGATACGCACGAGGACTATGATGGATACGAAGTAGTGTTGACACAAGGTATGTTGATGGACACAAATAGCATCGATTCAAAGCATGCAGCTATGTTCCATCCTGATCGATTCGAACTGCATCGAGTCGAACAAACTATCACATGCTTACCTATCTAATCCAGGTCCACCGCCATCGAGTCGAAATCCATTTGGCCCTCCTACCTGATCGATACGAATGCATTGTTCGTATCCTAGTGGATCGATATGAAATGTATCGATACGAACCATTGTTCACGTATCTTAACCCATCCTTATCTCGAGCATACGAATTCCGATTGACCTGAAATTTGAAACATAGCCTCTACTAGCCTTGATCATCATTTCCTATCAATCCTTCCATGATTGGAGCTCAGCCAAAATTTGACGACATCGATCACAGCCTTATTTCCAATCGATTTCTAATCCTGATATCCATCACTTTCCAGCTAGTTTTTTGATATTCCAGCCTTGACCAAAGGGTGGGATAACATTTGCCCCCTAAAACATGCATTGTGATAAGAAGGGGTGTTTAGAATTGTTCAGAAACTGATATCTAAAGTCCATAGCCATATCATCCAAGTGCATCGTTCTTGACTGCTCCGAGTCGATGTCTGATTCCAAATCCAGTAACCAAAGCTTTAGATAATTCCATATCCATCCGAACTCGACAGCCGAGTTTTAATCCATCCTTATCCAATAACCAATAACCGAATCCAGAACCTCTCCGGGTCGATATCCAAATCCGTATCCTCTCCGGGTTCTTGCCAACCGTAATCCTCACCCGACGACCGTGGTCCAGTGTCCCTGGACGCTGAGTAATGCCATGACTTAAGTCCTAAGCCGAATTATGGTCGCTCCGGACCCTTGTCGAGCATTGTCCATACCCGAAGACCTGAAATAGTAACCGATAGATATTGTGGGGCCTAAGTCCTAGGCCGAATCCTAGTCTCTCTAGACCCTTGCCGAGCATAGTCCATACTCGACGACCTGAATAAGCCGATTCGCCACATTCGAACGAAGAGACTTACCCCTTGCCAGGAATAATCCATACCCGACGTCCATTTACCAAAAACCAGATAAAAATCCAATCAAAATCCAAATCAAATCGGGAAACCAAAAATCCATATCAGAAATCCAAGTCAATATCCAAAACGGAAAACAATCATCCAAACGAAAGTCCAAACCAGAAAACAAACAACATCCGGAGTTCAAACCAAACTCCAAAACCAAGCCAAAAAAGACAAATGTTCAAACCAAAAGAAGAAACGGATTTCACAAACCATAGCGTCGCGGTTTATCGTCAGTCAAAGCATGCCTATGGGCCATCTCTGTCCCCGTACATGAGTAAATGACTTGGTCGTTTGCCAATAGTTTGCTACTTATTTCACATCATCCCTGTCAATTGATAACCAACCGACCATCATACCTAGGCCTCACGCCATCGTTGTTTGAGGTGGACGGTGGTCGCTCCAGCTCCACCGCCGCATTCCGAGCCCCAACATATTGTCGCAACTAACCATTCCTTACATGCTCCTCAATTATGTCCTTCAGATGCCTGCAACTGTTGGTATCATGTCCGTCTAAATCATGAAAAAGACAGTGCCTCCCTGATGCCCTTTCACGCTTCGAGGGTTCTCTCCTAGCTGGCCTTCGGTAAGAAGGAGATTCCGAGTCTCCATGAATATCCGTTCCAACATCTCGTTTAATCCCGTGTAAGTGGAAAACTTAGGCTCCCTCCACCGCTTCCTAGCTTATCCTGATTCATCATCCAGCTTCCTTTTCCCTTTATCTTGATCTTTATCTAAGCTTCTGGTGGATGGCCCTCCATCCTCAGCCGCATTCACCTCCTTTAATTTCATATCCGAACATGCATCTTCCTGTTGAAGGAATCTCTCAGCTTCGTGAAAGAATTCCCCGAGATCCAGTGGTGGGTCCCGTATTAGAGATACTTTGAAATCTGAATCCTCTCTGACTCCTGATACTGCTGCCATTAAAACCATCGATGGATCCGGCCGATCCACTGAAGCAACTGCTGCATTGAACCGAGTTAAGAAAGCTCTGAGCGATTCATCTGTCCTTTTCTTTACTGACGTTAACGTCATCACATTCTTCAGTCTTTTAATGTGAACCCGGAACTGCTTCAGAAACCTGTCCACCAATTCTGTTCATGTCCTAATAGATCCTTCTTCCAGCTGTCAGAACCACATAGCAGCTATATCCTTCAGGTACAGAGGGAAACATCGGGCCATTACTTCCTCCGATGCCCCCAGCACTTCCATATGTCGTGTGTACCTCATCAAGTGATCAGTAGGATCGGCCTTGCCATTGTATACCTCTAGCGTGGGTAGCTTGAACTTTGGTGGGTTCCGAGCCATGCTGATTTCACGAGTAAACGGACTGCTATTTACTCCTTCCAGATCTTTGTTTGTCAATCCTCCACGCATAGTTCGCCTGATAATCTCAGCCAATCCAGCGCTATCCGTCAAGGGTTGCCCCCCGAGTCCCTGAGGGAATTCCGGTACGTATTCCTCATCACGTGGTCTTACATTCCTGCCGGCATCTTGTTGGGTAGTGTCAACTGGAATTCCTCCATGACTCGGTCCATCGTTGCTAGGTGGCGTGCCCCCAAGCCTAGATCCATCCAGATTTGCAGTTGTGTGCTGATTAGGGGTTGCGCCTTGTTGAGCTGCTCCATTCGAATACCAGTTGGGTCCTTCCTTTCCAGCTGCGTGGATCTGAACTCCTAAAGCTCCAGCTGTTCCTGCTTGTCCAAACTGTCTGAGAAGATTTTGCATCATTTTCTCCCGCCTTTTCAAAAACTCTTCGTGCATAGCTCCTATCATCATCTCCATCTCGTCTCTGGTAATGAAAGCAGAAGTCTGATTAGCCCCTGATGATGCCTCCTGGCTTCCTTCATGTTGACTTCTCTTAGCTCTTTGTCTCCTACTTGATTGCCTTGTCATAGCTCTTTAGATTTGAACCCTTAAGCCTCCAAATCCGAATTCCAAATCTGGTATAGCGGGTGCTAGTCCTTCTCAGTGAAAGCACCAAAGTGTTTGCGCCAAAAATGGTCACAAACCCCAAATACCGTGAAAGCACTAGTGTATGAACACAGATCAACAATAAATGATCACAAGTCACAGATCTAAGTAATGTAGAGGATAAAAAATGAAGAATAATAAACTTAAAATGGAAAGAAAAAGACAGAGACACAAGATTTATAGTGGTTCGGCTATCTCCGGCCTACGTCCACTTCAGAAGTTAATTTTTTATTGACTTTCCTTGCTGGTTACAACTGATTACAATAGATTACAATGATAAAATTCGAGTATAACAGCAGCTACGGAGTGCAAAGTTGAATCGGGCAGAGTCTGGACGTTAAAAAGCCAAAGATCCTTTTCATGTAGGCTCTGGGGTGCTATTTATAGGCGTTCCATGCAAGTATCTCACTCAAACTTCAGGAGACTTCTTTTGGCACGTGAGTGGGCCCACACAATCGAACCCATGGAGTTTTGACTCGATCCATGATCGATAAGAACGTAATTTGTATCAATCAAGATTTTGTCCAATGGAGTCGAAACTTGGTGTGAACATTCCTTAGCTTGTGCGTAAGCTTCTGTGAAAATTCTATAGCATTTGGACTTGTAGATCTCCAGATATGATCGATACGAAATGTGGTGTTCGTGTGGCACGTTGTTCGTATCGATCAATCTCGTATCGATACTGGATCGTATCGATATCGTGTACGTGCTTGCTGATGACGTGGCGCTATCTTTGAGGTTCGATCCACTTTCTATGCCACCTCGAATGCTTCTTCCCCGAAACCATGCTTGCCCTTTGTTCGTGTCTGCTTCGAACCCACTACTTCGCATCCATCAGTAATACTTTGTTCGTGTCCATTCATCCTAGCCCCTATTCGTTTCGATACTGGTGGCATCCTTCATATCGATTATCGCATTCTGATCGATACGAAGTGACTTGTTTCGAGGGGTCGTGATCAACTCGAATCGAAGACTATGATGGAGGATGCCATCGATTCGAATAACCAAGAACTTGATAGATACGAGTAAGGTCTATGGGATGGATGGATACAAGTTGACCTTGCCTGTGATAGATACGCACGAGGATTATGATGGATACGAAGTAGTGTTGATACGAGGTATGTTGATGGACACGAATAACATCGATTCGAAGCATGCAACTATGTTCCATCCTGATCGATTCGAACTTCATCGAGTCGAACAAACCATCACATGCTTACCTATCCAATCTGGGTCCACCGCCATCGAGTCGAAATCCATTTGGCCCTCCTACCTGATCGATACGAACGCATTGTTCATATCCTAGTGGATCGATACGAAATGTATCGATACGAACCATTGTTCACGTATCTTAACCAAACCATATCTTGAGCATACGAACTCCGATTGACCTGAAATTTGAAACATAGCCTCTCCTAGCCTTGATCATCATTTCCTATCGATCCCACCATGATTGGAGCTTAGCCAAATTTTGACGACATCAATCACAGCCTTGTTTCCAATCGATTTCTAATCCTGATATTCATAACTTTCCAGCTAGTTTGATGATACTCCAGCCTTGACCAAAAGGTGGGATAACAAAGATGTAAATTTCAAAGAATGTAATATAAATGGAATTGGACTGAATTAAAAAGATTGGCCTAGTTATAACTAGAATTATAACTATAAAGAGTAAATGATGAAAGAGGCTTATTTTCATGCTTAGACCTTGGGTTAAGTAATAAGCATGATTATAACGTAGGTAGTAATCAACAGCATTTCCCCTATATAATGGTCTCACATTAGCCTGAAGCGAGATGAGAGCATGCTTATGCTAAGATTGGTAGTAATTGGTCAAATAGAAGTCCAAATCACGAGGGATTAGGATAAGGGGCGCAACTAGATATTGTTTGGATGACGGGCCAGCACCAACAACATTTCCCCAATTTTCTATGGACACACGGTGATCTCACATTAGCCTGAAGTGAGATGAGGGGAATGCTTATGCAGGAGTTTGAGGTAATAATAAGACCCAATAAGCGGAGCAAAAGGTAGCATGGGCATGGTGGCAGTTACGCATGCGACTTCCATTCTGGTGCTCAGTAATCGCTATGAGTTCCAAGCACTTCGTATAGGTGTCTTTCGTAGACACCATTGCCTTCTGTGTAGGGAGTTATATATGTCGTCCAGATCCACAATGGGTGCTTTGTGCATCTTTCATAGATACCATTGGATGATGTGTAGGCAGTTATATAGCGTCTGGTCCGCAGTAAGGTCTATGGAATAGTAGGCCGATCGAAGGGTAGAATTAGGAATTCAGCCTAATTATAGGATTAGGAATTCAGCCTAATCAAAGCAGCTATCGAGAACAAGTGCAAACAATCAATGTTAACCTATCTTATAGTTAATCGTATTTATTTCCAGTTTATCTCTTTCCTATTTCCTTTGTTTCCTCTTTATATACTAGAACTGTTGTAGAGTCTATTACTTTTACTTTGCTTGAAGATTCTAGTAATTAGTATCATCCACCAGACTTTTAGTCTGACCCACTCCTCTATTTTCCCCCTTCCCCCCTTAGGCAATCAACGCAGAGGACAGTAAATTGCAGTTGCATGGAGATTCCTTAGAGGAGTTTGCTACCAAGTATTTCTTTTCTTTCAGCTTTTATTCTTTCTATGTACTAGTTTATTATGAGGGATATTATATACTATGATTTTTGAGACTAGGAGTTTTTGTTTCATGAGACATATTGGATTTTTAGACATGTATCTGGTATTTGGTATTTGACTTATTTATGAAGCAATTATGAAGTTTTGTTTTAATTAAGTTATTACTTTATGTTTCCGCTTTTTTTATCTATTTTTGTCTTGTGAATCTTAGTCTCTGTTAGATTTAGTTATACCTATAATGCACCATGCCTTTTAATGTGTCCTTTTGGGTATATTAAGGGGTGTTGGGTGTTTCACTTGGTATCAGAGCCTAAGGTTACAGGATTCCAAAAAAATTATTTTTAAAAGTAAAGTATTTTTCAAAATAACTTGTTTTAAAGATATTTTTCAGAAAAGAACTTTTAGAAATGATTTTAAGTATAAAAGAGTTTTTATTAAAATCCCCTCATAAGTCCATTCAATCTCCCTTTGACTCTTTCCTAAACTATCGTTTTCTTTTCGTAGAATGGCTGATGCCCCGAACCTTCCCGAGGGCATTCCAATCCCAGCCTGGTTTCGTAGGTACTTACAAGCCACGACTCCAGAGGTGCATGGGTCTATGCCCAATCCTGCACCAGCGGGTGGGAATCCCATCAACCCACCTGCCGCCATCAATTTCTTTAAGCTTTGTAAAAAATTTGCGAGTTTGGATGGGAAGACTTTTTCTGGCAAGGAGACTTTTGTAGAGGCTAGAGCTTGGCTTAGGGACACGGAGAGGATTTTTGGTCTTTTGGGATTGAATGGTCAGTAGCTGGTTCAACTAGCCGCTTGGCAGCTGAAGGAGGAGGCATCTTATTGGTGGGAGGTGATAGAGTTGGAGGGTAGAAATGTTACTTGGGATGGATTTCGGGAGCGATTTGATAGGAAGTTTCTATCTTAGGCGGAAGAGAGTGTTCAACTAGAGAGGTTTATCAATTTGAAGCAAGGGAGTTTGTATGTTAAGGAATACATCAATAAATTCAATGAGCTATCGCGGTTTGGTATGGATTTAGTGAACATGCCACACAAGAAAGCTATGAAGTTTGCGAAGGAATTGAATCAACCCCTTCAGGGATTATTGCTGACTCATGTACCGATGGGAGCTACTTATGAGTCTTTGGTCGAGATGGTGCTTATGTCGGATACAGTCGAGGAGGGAGAGTCTAAAGAGGAGGTTAAGTCAGAAGGTTCAAAGAAGAAGTGGTGGGAAAAGAATAGAAGAAGAAGAAGAAAGGTGATGGTCTCAGAAGTAGGTTAATAAGGAAGTAAAGTGCCATAGTCGTGGGAATGTTGGATATATGGCCAAGGATTGCAAGAATGATAAGGTGAAGGGTAAGTGCTATATTTACGGGCAGCCCGGTCATATGAGTAAGAGTTGTCCCCAGAGAGATGGTTAGGGAGCGAGTGCGCCAGTTGGACAGATTCAGGTGTTAGATGCAGCACCTTCCAGTAGCATTCTAGATAGAGGTAGGAAAGTCATAGTTGAAGGTTTGATTTTTATATCTGATTTTCCCATTCAGACTTTATTTGATTCTGGAGCATCACATTCTTTTATCTCTAGTTCTCTAGTAGATTGTTTTCACTTGGACATATCATTAGTAGTAGACCCCATTATTGTTTCAAACCCATAGGAAGATTGGCACACTTATCTATGGTTAGTAGGGGTTTGAACATCTTTATTTTAGGCGTAGAATTTGAGTGTGACGCCTATGTTTTGGGATTCTCGGGGTATGGAATGATCCTAGGGATGGATTGGCTATCCACATAAAGAGCTATCTTAGACTGCGAGAGGAGAGTCGTTAGACTTGAGACTTGCAGCGGTAGGACTCTAGAGGTGTCTTGCAACCCTCAAGGGTCGGTTATGTTGAGCTTCTTATACTCCCTCGATTCATCTTCATCAGAGTTGCATTCGGTTCCTGTCGTTAGAGATTTTGCAGACGTCTTTGAGGAGGTTAGGGGACTAGCCACTAAGAGAGAGATTAACTTCGGGATTTATTTGACCGAGAATGCTAAGCCAGTAGCGTTACCTGTAAGGCACATGACACCTAGGGAGAGGAAAGAATTGAGCAAGCAGATTCGTAAGCTTTTGAAGAAGGGATTCATAAGAAGGAGCATATCAGTGTGGGGAGCACCAGTTGTCTTTGCCACTAAGGCAGATGGTTCTCTCCGACTCTATGTGGATTATAGAGAATTAAATAAGCTCACCAAGAAGAACTAGTATCCACTCCCTAGGATTGATGATCTGTTTGACCAGTTGGTAGGTTCTTCGGTTTTCTCTTAGCTTAATCTAGCCACGGGATTCCTTCAACTTAGAGTCGTTGATGATAGCATAGATAAGACTGCTTTTAGGACACCAGATGGATTCTTCGAGTGGTTGGTTATGCCTTTTGGGCCAATGCTCCAACCTCTTTCGCTGATTTAATGAGCCACGTCTTTAGGAATGTCCTAAATAAGTTTTTGGTGGTATTCGTGGATGACATCTTGGTATTTTCCAAGAATATGGAGGATCATGATGTTCATTTGGAAAAAGTTCTCCGTGCACTTCGTAATCATCATTTGATGGCTAAGTTTTCAAGTGTCATTTTTGGAGGGAGGAGGTACGTTTCTTAGGGCATGTAGTTTCGAAGGAAGGTTTGGCTGTGGATCCCGCCAAGGTTATTGTAGTGCAAGATTGGAAGGCCCCCAAGAACATCACCGAGGTTAGGAGCTTCCTAGGATTGGCTGGCTACTACAGGAAGTTCATAAGAGACTTTGCCAAAATTTCGACACCTCTCATGCGCCTTACCAAGAAGAATAAAGCTTCCATGTGGGATGTGGATTGTGAGGATTCCTTCACGAAGCTTAAGGGAGCCCTTACTAGTGCACTAGTGTTAGTTTTACCCAACGGAGCTAAGCCTTTCACTGTATACACTGATGCATGCGGGACGAGTCTAAGAGCGGTGTTGATGCAAGAAGGGAGGGTGGTGTGTTATGGTAGTAGGCAGTTGAGGACGCATGAAAAGAACTACCCTACCCACGATTTGGAGTTAGCTGCCATAGTTTTTGCACTTAAGTCTTGGAGGCACTATTTGCTTGGAGAGAGGTTTAAGCTTTTTACCGACCATAAGTCATTAAAGTATCTATTCTCGTAGAAGGACTTGAACTTGAGGCAACAGAGGTGGATGGAGTTTTTAGCCTCGTATGATTTTGAGATTGCTTATACCCCTAACAAGGGTAATGTGGTTGTTGATGCATTGAGTAGAAGGAAAGAAACCCTTAGTCCTATGTTTGTAGAGTGGAGGAGCTTAGAGTTTTTTCTACTTTTGATTTTAAGCCCTCTACGGGCATTACTCCCAGATTGTTGGTGACATTAGAGGTGAGGCCTACCCTTATCGATCAGATTGGCTCGAGGCAACGGGTGGATTCGGAGCTCATGGACATTATGGATAGGATTAGCCAAGGATAAGTCTCGAGACATCTCCAACGCTATTCCATTAATAGTAGACGGTGGCTTAAGAGAAATGGGAGGCTTTGTGTTCCACGTGCAAGTGACTTGTTGAGAGCAATTTTGGTGGAGGCGCACCATTCCCATATAACTATTCATCCGAGTGGGGACAAAATGTATCGGGATATAAAGAGGATGTTCTATTGGGGTGGTATGAAGAAGGATGTGGCGGAGTTTGTAGCTAAGTGTCTTATATGCCAAAGGGTAAAAGCAAAGCAGTAGAAACTCAGTGGATTACTTCAGCCTTTAGATATACCGGAGTGGAAGTGGGACAATATTTCTATGGATTTCATTGATGGTTTACCTCGTTCTAGGTAGCATTTGGTTGATTGTTGACAAGTTGACCAAGAGTGCCCACTTCATCCAAGTTAAGAGTAAGCGTACGACTTCATATTTGGCATCCTTGTATATTAAAGAGATAGTCCGTCTACACGGAGTTCAATCTAGCGTTGTTAGTGATAGAGATCCCATTTTCACTACTGAGTTTTAGAGAAACTTATAGGAGGCGGTAGCGACGCAATTTAGGTTGAGTATGGCCTATCACCCCCAGACAAATAGCCAAACGGAGAGGGTAAATAGGGTGCTTGAGGATTTGGTATGGTTGTTCATTTTGGACTTTGGAGGTACTTCGGAGGAGCATCTTCCATTGTTGAGTTTGCCTATAATAATAGTTATCAAACAAGTATAGGAATGGCACCATTTGAGGCTTATATATGAGACCTTGTAAGTCCCCATCATGTTGGGTAGAGTCTACGAAGAAGTTATTACTTGGGCTCGATATGGTCAAAGAGACATCTAAGAGGGTGGATTTGATTCGGTGGAGGATGAAGACAACTCAAGACAAGCAGAAGTCTTATGTGGATAAGCGAAGGAGAGACTTAGATTTTGAGGTCGGAGACTTATTTTTTATCAAAGTATCCATGCTTAGGAAGGCGGTAAGGTTCGGAGCAAATGGAAAGTTAGCCCCTAGATTTGTTGGACCATTTCCTATCAAAGAGAGAGTCGGCAAGATGGCTTACCGAGTAAAGATACCTGATCGGCTCGCAAGAGTGCACGACGTTTTCCATGTTTCGCGCTTACGAAAGTGCTTACATGACTCGTCGAAGGTTGTAGAGCCTAGTCAGTTGGAGGAGGTGGAGGTAGAAAGGGAAGCTTCTGTTCGGCATATCCCCACGAAGATTGTTGGAAGATACATCAAGTGACTAAGGAATAAGGAGGTTCCACTGGTGAAGGTGCAATGGGGAGATGATGTTGTAGACGCCACTTGGGAAGCAAAAGAGAAGATTTGTACTTCCTATCCTCATCTGTTTGATAGTAAGTTTTAGAATTCCTTTTTTCATCTTTAGTTTTGAATAGGTTCTTTCCTTTATTATCCTTGGGGAGGGTAAAACTTAGGATTTAACCTATAGATGGTAGGATTTGATGTAAACATGTTAATAGAACATGTTATGAATGATGTATGCTAGTGGATGCAAGTGTTTGCTAGTGGATGCTATGGACACATAAAGGTACACTAGGCACTATTATTCTTTAGGGATCGGCCTAATTAAGACACTAGAGCATATGCATATGGATGTGTGCGCATATTTACTTTATTTCCATGGTTGCCATAAACGGATGTTTATCACACGATTGTTGCATTTGAATGATGGTTGTAGCACGCATATAGAACTATTAGTTATCATTTGGAATTTTTGCATTCATTTGGATACATGACACGGACATGATTGCATAAAAGGAGGTCAACTGAATCAGTGGACCACCTGATCTTTAGCATTAGTTAGGGTCATTTACACTACACTAATTGCATAAGTATCATAAACTTCATTAGAAAAACTTAAGGACAATGGATGAATGGTTGATGATTTAGTAGTTGGTTGTAGAACTTGGATGAAAACATTTAGTCATTCTTTTATCCATAGAGATTTTGGGGACATTATAATATGTAGTACAATAATGCAAAAGACGTCTAAATGACATAGTTTAGGTGAAACAATATTCAGGTTTCAGCATTCAGACGTCTGAATGACATTATTCAGACGTTTGAATTTAGCTTGTAACAAAAAACTATCATATCTCAAATGGTTAGAGAACTTGCCTTCTGAACTAGTGACCCGGGTTCGAGTCCCGCTCCATGCAATGTTTGAAAACTTGATTTTTCATTTAAAATATGAATGTATATGTGTGTGTATCTTGAGAAGATTTTAACAGTTGTAAACTCTAGACACGACACTCTATGACTAATAATACTTTGTTTGTCACCTTCGTCTTGTCTCTATCGTATATATCTCTTCTTGTATCTCCATATACATTGTAATGATCCTGAACTCGGCCTTCGAAAATCGGCACCCGTACTTCACTTGTACTCAAATGCCGCAGATTCAAACGTCGAATCTAGCTCACCGGAGCTTATAACACAGTAAGTATAACAACACAGCGGAAGAAAGAAATGGATGATATCATATGCATCATAAATGATACAATATCCAGAATATGATATACAACAATGATATCTATATGATACAAGAATATCAGAGACAAACAATAATATTACAGCGGAAACAACAGAAGTGATAACTCCAAATGATCTTTAAAAGAGAATGAGTCCAAAAACTCCAACATCAAGCTCGAACCATCATCACGATGCACAAAGATAAGCAAGGTCGGTCGTTGAACTCCAAAAACTGAACTAGCTCCCGATAATCTACTAAACCTGATTATCTGAAAAACCCAACTCTAGACTGCCCGTGTGGAAAATTGTAGGCGCCCAGAGTTTAGGAAGGGAACAATAAACTCCGGGTCAGTCATGGGACTGGTATGAGTAACAAAACAGTTATTTTCACAAAGAAAATAAAAGAATTTCGCAATGCTTTTGGAAAATGAAACTACCATAAGACCTCCCGCCACACACATAATGCAATCGCAGAATTGGAGGAGATTTCTTCTTATGATAGTCAAACATGCTTGATACGCAAAATATTTTTAATATTATCAATAGTGCCTAGTGTGGAAAACATTTCGAAAATATAATATATATCTTAGCCAACATACAACCATTATTGTATGCCTACTATAACTGCTATGCTCAATAGCAGGTTACCGCCACATTTCATAGCAGGTTATATAACTAAAACCGTACAAGGCTCGTATTGTTTCTTTGAATTTTCCAACAAATGGTCAGGTTAAGGAACTTCCTACTGCCACATGGGTACGCCTCTGGAAGGACGTCCCGAGAACTTAACCAGCTCTCTGCCAACACAAGGCCGGGTTACCTCTGTAACTAGGTAACTACTACACGAATATGCCGCCCCCCGGTCGTTTGCGACCTTTATCCGAGGGCCCTCGATCACAAAGCAACAATCACACAGTAAATGAGATTGGAGCAACCACACAGGTAAAATATCTGGGCTCCATACCATGATACCACATTTTTCCATAAGGAAATGACATACCCTAAAGGGAGCGACCCTCATAACCTTGCCGCATCTTTCCTATTTCGACCATTTCCGGTTTGTGAGGCTCGATGAGGTCTCGTCCACAAAGCTACGCTTTACACGAAAGCCATGCTTTGATCAACAAATGATCAGCAACACTTAGCATGCCACACTACCAAATTGGGAGTATATCACTGATAACCTTCAACTACATAACCTCTGAGCTCGTATGTCTCAAAGAAGGGTGTTAAGCTAAGAGAATAAATTCTCCGCCACCAAATAGAAATGTATTTGAAAGAAATCTGCTTTATATCTCAAAAGTGTAATGTCAGACATACAACCATACAAGTCCGTTCCGTGTTCGAACAGAACCGAAGGCACTTCCAAAGAAGCCCTTGTAATCCGGGTATTCACAATCACGATCGGATTTCCCATCACTTAGGGAATCTCTATACAGGCGCGACTCAGTGCAGAGACAATCGATGGGTTATCCTTTCATTTTCGAAAATATCTGGTCTTCACCACCGGTCTTCAAATGCAATCCATATACGACGTATCATTATTCGTAAGGGTTATATGACGCAAAGGTCCTCTCCCGGCTAAATCGAATAATGAGCGCAATATTTCAAAACATATGGATAATGGAATTTCAATTAAGTCACAACTCATTATTCAAATTTCCTCTTTAAATGGTTTAAACAAATCACCATTTTAATCTTTTTAAACAAAAAGATTCAATTCACAAAGTTCACCCAGTTTCACAAAGATCCATTCACAGATTTTCAAATCGATTTCCATCTCAATTGGATTAACTGAAAAGACCCTCCTATTTCTACCCTAATTCCATAAGGATTTTTTTTTTACTTCATCAAAGGGAATTTAAATCAAATAGAAATCAAAATGCCATACAAGCTATAGACATAGCCACTTATTTCTTTTATAAATAGGTAAATTAGGCAAAATCAGCAGTTCAGACGTCTAAATTCTTATGACAGGCGTCTAAACTTAATCCCAGACGTCTAAATAATTTTGACAGACGGCTCAGGGATCAAAAATTGAAACAGAGATAAAAAGACATTTTGAACTAAATTCAGACATCTAATTTTTTTGTGACAGACGTCTACTCTTAACCTCAGACGTCTAAATTATTATGACTGACGTCTAAGTTTGGTCTCAGACGTCTAAATTATTAAGACTGACGTCTAAATTCGATCTCTATATACATGCATATGCACATTCAATTTATACGTGTCTGGATGACCACCTACATTCATTTACACTTTCGTATATACCCCAACATCTTAGTATATATATATTTTTATACCTTTTCAAGTGTACATAATTATTTTATACTTCCTGTACAAGCATGAAGATATGATTCCCTTTTATTCTTTGTTTATTCTTGCCTACATAATTACTTATAGGTCATATACAAGATGCTTCCAGCCTTGAATCTAAATGCTATTTCCTGAACTATCAATTGTATTCATTTATCTTGCCTGCTACATGAATATGTATCTTCCCTTTTATACTTATCCTATATTTTACCTGAGCAAACATGAATATATTTATTTCTTTCTTTCCCCTTTTGTTTTATTGCTTTGTAATATAAATGAAGTTCCATAGTTAAGATGATGATAAAATTTGTTCTTACACACTTCCAATTTATGTTGTATGTTTGCTTATTCTTTTTAATTCTATTTTATGTTAACTATCAATATTTAAATTATATTCATAAGTTTTTACTTATATTTAATTTTTATATTTTATTGATAGGATTTGATTTATTTTAAACATTATTATCCATATATATATATTCACCAAATGTTAATAAGATAGAGTATTTTAATTCAGTTATATAAGATAAATTTTATTGTACATATTTTAAGAGATTTGTTTTAATTTTCCAAAATCAAATTTCCCCTTCAAAATACAAATGTATATAAATAAATGGCAGATATTTCCAAAAGATTTATTTATTTTAAAATGATAAGTTAACTTTTTATTTATATTAGATTAAATATCTATTAAAATAATACTGCCAAAATACCTGGTCGTCACATTCCTCCCCCATTTGAATCTTTTTGTCCTCGAAAAGGAACGAAGCCAGACTTATTAAAATGCTTAAAATCAGATAAATTTTCTTTGATCATTTTTAACTACTTTAAAAATCTATATAATATTTCTAAAATAGTTTTTATAAAAATACTTTTATAACTCGATGTTTCGACAAGTCCAACCTTGTTCTTACAGAAATTCGGTCATACGTTGATCAGGCGTAGGACTGAAAATCTATAAGTGCTTGGCAGACCCATTTTCAACATCCAGTGAAAATACTTGGAAAATAATTTTGCTGAAAATATAGAAAACATTTTTGAAAATAAAGGAAATAGCTTCGGTGAGAATGCTCTGGAAATCATCACCCCCATTCATGGTCACAGTTACATCCTGGGTTACGTTGCCATCGTAGCAAAAGTCCATGTAACTGCAAGCTCTCCACGGCCTCTCGATTATGCCATGAATCCCACAACAGATCAAAGTTACATTCCAGGGTTACGTTGCCATCGCAGCAAAAGTCCATGTAACTGTAGGCTCTCAGCGGCCTCTGATTTCCGCTGTCAAAATGAAACTTCTCCACTCCTACATAGGTCACAGTCTACCGATGTAAAATCAAACATAGACTGTTGGCTCTCAGCGGCACACACGACTTTCGCTATGTCACCATAGTGTCGCAGTCTACCGATATAAAATCAAACGTAGACTGTTGGCTCTTAGCGGCACACACGACTTACGCTATGGTCTGCAGTAGATCGCAGTGACATCGAGTTACACTATCGTCACAGTATAACCCAAATGCCTCTGTAGGCACCAGCCCCTCGACTTTCGCTACACAAATAATCCTTAGGAACTAGTTTTGTCCAGACTCCTCACAGGATCAACTTTAGAACCTCCCCCATAGAGGCTCAAGGCAGTGCCACCCTGTGGCACTCCTGAGAAGTTCATTTCAAGGGAGCGCCTTTTTCCCTAGAGCCAATCTCAATACACTTTATACTATACACATATAGTATTTTCCAAATCATACACCTTGTATGAATTTCATATAAGTGCTTTTACTCAAAATCGATTCCCAAAATCGATAATTCTCAAAGTAGGCTTTTCCAAATTCCAATATTGATTTTACCCAAAAATCAAAAGCCTTTCCCAAAATCCATAGATTCCAAAAACTTTTCCTCAAAATCATTTCCATAAAATCCTTTTTATATATATACATATATATAATAATCTTGGAAAATCTTTGGATCAATTTATACTTGTATAAATGCACTTTATACTTCAAATACTTCAAAAATCTTTTTCTTCTGGCGATTTATTCAACAAAGGGAGATTTATTTTATATAACAAAGATATATAACTTTGTTTATTCCAAATCAAATTTTTAAATTTGACTTCTTTACAAAGTCATTTACCATATCACTTACTCCCGTAAAGAAATTTATTTATTATCGAAATACCCAATTTCCATTTTACTTTATCATGTATTTCACAAAATATACTTTCAAATTTCAAAAATCATTTTACAGTTCTTATCCATAATTTCCAATACCAATTTCATTCAAACCCGTACAATGTACACATATCATCCGTACGCTATATCAATTTGATCGCTCACTCGATCACACAATTTCACTTCCGAACTAGTATTGTCTACCCGACTTCCTAGTGCGGACTCAGATTTGGTTTCCTGATCATAAACCGTCATTCTCCTTGCATAGTCACATCTATGATAGAGAATATCCAGAACCAATTAAAAATCCATATCCAGGTTCGCCGTCGAAGATCGAGCGGAAAATCCCAACTCGGATCGATAATACTATCTCGAAATTCTGTGCTCAAATCAAGATCAAATTTCTATGCGAATAGAATAATATACGTACATCTCACGTATTTACCCTTATTGATTATTAACCAAATCAATTTCCTTTTCTATTCACATTCATCCACGATTCTATTCACTTATTCACATTTTCTTAATCCCATTTGGATTAGCACTTCAATTCTTATCTCAAATTGGGTATTTAATCAATAACAGTTGGAACTCCAACCAGTCTATATTTAGAAAACAGCTTGAAAAATCTAAAAATAGATAAATAGTTGAAAATAATTGTTAGTTTGTAAAACAGCTATAAAACAGTTAAGTAATTGTAAAATAGTTGGAAAATAATAAAATAATTGCAAAACAGTTGTAAAATAGTAATTAGTTCATAAACAGTGATAAAATTATTAAATAGTTTCAAAAATAATTATAGAATAAGTATAAAATAGTTTGGCCTTGAAAAGTAAGGTTGGATATAGTAAATAGCTTGGAAAGATAGATTCAAGAAGACTTATATTACGATAATTTGTTGAAATAGTTTCAGAGTCAAACTGTCTCACTACCCAACCTTTAACTCAATCATTCAATTTAAATTTCCATTTAAATTGACTCAATACCAAAATAACTTCAAATTTCAATCACTTCCCATTCCGATATTGATTCAATTCCAATCAAGTTGAATTATCCTTGATTTCTTTTCAAATTCAAATCAAATTCCATTTGATTTTAAACATATTCACTTAAATTACAATTCCAAATTATTCAAATTAATTTAGACAAATTTCGAATTGAACCCACTTCAATTTCAAATCATTTTAATTTCCTTATGAATTAATCCCAATTCCCATTTGGATTTTATACTTATCCATCTTCAATTCCAGTTAATTCAGACTAAGTTCAATTTGAACTAATGAAATTTGAATCTCAACTTTAAACCATCTCGAATTATATAAATTCGAGTTAAATTTTCAAATGTTGATTTAACCCCTTAAATCAAATTAACCTTTATTTTTAATTTAACAACTTAAATCTTTAACAAATTTTCAATTTTGAATCCAAATTTCATTTTAAATTGCCTTTACTTAACTTATTTCAAGGTTCAAATAAGAGTTCAAAATTTTTAAACAATTTAATCTTAAAAATTCAATTTATTACCCAATTTCATTTTCCAGTTTAAAACCAGTTTTTAAACAAATTTTAATTTACAAATTCAATTATTCAAATTTTCAGTTCAAAGTAATTCCATATCCTTAATTCCAAATTAAAGTTTAATTCCCCTTTTTATCTCAATAATGGATATATTAACACTTTATTCTTTATTCATTTATACCAATCCAATTTACACTTTAAAGATTATTAATAACCATAGGATGACATCATCCGATTTATTCTAAAACATCCATCCATTTTCAACTTCCAGATCCCAAACCCATTTTGAGATCACAAAAACTCCCAATTCAAATTAACCATTTAACCTTCCAAGTTAAATCTCAATTTTCATCTTGAAATTTCCAAATCAGGTTGTTTATTAAATTCTTAACTTTTCCAAAGTTAAATTCAATTTAATTTCATTAACCTTACCAAATTTGAATTCCTGCTTCAAATTTTAAACTTCACATTAATAATCTTATTAGTTCATAACTTATTACCTTGGGTATCACATCTCATTCCAAATTTAAAACTCAACATTAGGAGTTTATTTCACCCCATTTTTGATATCATGTATATTCCTCATATATACATTTGTTTACACACCAAATTATCCTTAAATTTTAAACCACCTTTGGTTCAAAACAAATTTTCAAACAACTTTTGTTGAAATAGGACCCTTCCATTTAAATATATTAAATGACATTATTTATTATTTCTTTATCAATTTGAAACAATTCCATATTTTCCGGCTTAGACTTAAAACTTCCCAATTTAGGTATTACAATTTCAAATTATAAGTCATACTTTGCCTAAATGTTTACTTCCCTAAAACATTTCATTTTTCTTGCTCATTCCCAACATTTCACTATTAAACAAAACAACCATTTATGATAATAACCAAGATTATCATATCTGGAACCCAATTTATTATTATCTTTATTCTAGAAACATTTCTACAAATTCAGGATTTTAATTTCAGCTTGGATCCTTTTCAAATTTATCTCCATTCAATTTCAATTTGGTTATATTACTATTACCACTTAATTCTCATTATTTTATTTAATTCCAATAATTTTTTTAACAACCAATTACTTTAACATTTATTAGTAAGAAATATTGCTTTATATATATCAAAATATATTCCTACATAAAATCATTTAAAATCTTATATATGAAAATAACAAGTACGCTCTCATATATATATAAACACTCAACTCATTCTAGGGTACTACTAACCCTATCTCTGATGAGTAAACCAACCAGAGCCAAGGTTTTCGCTTAACCTTTGCTCTGATACCAACTGTAACGACCCGGAATTTTCGATCCCGAAAATTCCAGATAGTTATGGAAAGAAGGAAGAGATAGAAGGAAAGAAAGAGAAAACATAACACAGATGCTCACATTCGCAGCGGAACAAAATATAATATCAAATAATAACAGTTTACAAAAGAATACTGTATCTGTCAATTTACATTTATTTACATCAGAGTTATATTCCAATACACAACAATGGTCATATATAAATCAAATATGTCTCAGAAAATCAAAAATAATAGTCACAGCGGAATCACTCCATACGTCCTGCCATCCAGTACTCCTCCTGAGCTCCAGAACGTCCTTACCTGAAAATCTGTAATACTCGGTCTGACCCGAGCATTACATCAAAGTAACACCCGGGTCAGGCTGGAAACCAGCGTGAGTAAACCCATCTAACATGAAATACCAATGCATATAACTATTTAAAAGCCCGGGTAACTTATATCAAGTTACAACTTCATAAGTCGTTAAAGACGTCACTCACATCTCACATCAATTTCTCAGTACCGGAACTTAGTTCAAATTCACTTAAATCATTTTGTTTCAGCCCATTGATTCCACATATCAATTTATAAAGATTCAAAGTGATTTCGGGTATTTACTAATACCCGACTCCGGACTCTTCGAATATAATATCATCTTAAAATAAAAAGCTGTTTAAGTTAAATAATTCCATTTATATTCATAATTACATATTTACATTGTCATTTTATCATAGATAGACAAACCATATTATCACAGTTTAACCCAAACATAATATATCATATATCATCACAAATCAGATAATCCCATGCTTCCAATCATTCATGAGCAAGATTTATTTGTCACCCAATCTGATTAATTTAATTAACACAAAATAATTTAATTACTTTAAATCCTGCTCCATTAACATTAATTAAACCATTTAATTAATTATTGAAATTAATTAATTTTTCTTTAATCATTTTATCATTCACATTAATTAATTAACCTTAAATTAATTAATCATCCTCAAATTAGTTACCTTAATTGATTAATCACATAATTAATTATCCTTTAATTTTCCCTTACGCACTTGATTTATCAAACTTAAATAATTAATTAATTAACCTTAATTACTTTCATTAAGTAATTAATTACTTTTTTTTAACTTATCTTCAATTAACCAACCTTTAATAAATATATCATAATAACAGATTAATCTCAAATTTTATTAATTAATTAATTACATTAATTCATTATTGTTAACGCTAAAAAGTGAACGCTAACACCCGATGTGTTTAGTAGAATTGTGAAAGCACCACCCGTGAGACGGGAACAAGAAGCAAGCAGTAAAATAGTGAAGAAGCAGTAAACGACAGCAGTTTATAGTGGTTCGGCTTGAGATCGAGCCTACGTCCACTTTGAATCTCTTTATTACTAATTCTGGTTACAAGATGATACAATACTCTTATGAAAACAATACAGTTTGATCACAAAGACAATCTCAACTACTAGCTCAAACTTCGATGACGAAACTTGATGAATCCGTGTTGGATGTAGGAAATTCCTCTCGAAGCTTGTTGTAGTGTCTCGAATATCTGAAGATCTTCAATTGTTGAATGAGTTGAGAGCTCGGCAGAGTAACGACGCTTGAAGAAATGATCGGCCAAAAGTCCTTCTCTAGTTGGAGTTTGGGGGGTATTTATAGGAGCTGAATTCTGGACAGGAGTATTGCTCCAAGTCTTAGGTCGCGTACGACCTAAGCTAGGTCGTAGTTCGCGAGCGGCCTAAGATAGGTTGCAGTCTATACGCGACTTAAGAAGTGCAGCTTGAAAGAGTTGCATTCGGTCTTATCTGAACAAGTGGTAGGTTGTGAATGACCTATGGTATGTCGCGCTCCTTTCTTTGCCTTTAGCTCGTCAGGTTGTTAAGTCGCTGGATCACTTCAGGCGTTAGGTCGTAAACATCTCTAGGTCGCAATCTCTCTTAGGTCGCAACATTCTTTAGGTCACAAGCTCTCTTAGGTTGCAACATTCTTTAGGTCGCAAGCTCTCTTAGGTCGCAACATTCTTTAGGTCGCAAGCTCTCTTAGGTGCAAGCTCTCTTAGGTCGCAACATTCTTTAAGTCGCAACTTCCCTTAGGTCGCAACTTCCCTTAGATCGCAACTTCCCTTAGGTCGTAACTTCCCTTAGGTCGTTAAGCATGTTAGGTCGCATAGCCCCTTCAGCAGTTAGGTCGCTAGGTCCTTCAGCAGTTAGGTCGCAGAGTTTTCTTAGGTCGCAACTCTCTTATCTCGCAGCAACTTTAGGTCGCAGATTTTCTTAGGTCGCAGCCACTTTAGGTCGCAGACTTTCTTAGGTCGCAGCCACTTTAGGTCGCAGACTTTCTTAGGCCGCTATGTTCTTAGGTCATAGGATTTTAAGTCGCTAGAAAAATATGAGTTAACATTTTCCCCTCGAAGTGCAGGCTTATGTCATAGGTCGTGCGCTTCGACTTAACTTTGCTAGGTCATGATCGACCTAAAACTTATGTTAACTTGTATGCCTACTCGCCTTCCGCTCTCAGCCTCGTATAAATTAGTTAGGTCGTTCCTTCCTTCTCACCTTACTGTTTCAAGCTTCCATCGCCATTGACGATTCTCCGAGCTTCCCAAAGAAAAATTCAACCCATTCAGTTGTTGATTCTTCCTCACCAACATAATTCGTACGTGAATTCGATCTCCATTGCATCATAAACTCTATTCAATTGTGGATCCACATTTTCCGACTCGAATCCAGCTTCATGTGTCGTGTTTCGTTTCAAGCAATCATTACAACTGATTCTTGGTCGTCGTTTGTCATGATGTTGCGATTCACGAAGTCACGGTAACATTCACCATGGATCGGAGGGATTCGGAACCAATTTTTCTGATGGCTCATGGAGATGAATGAAATCAACGAAGAGGGTGATGGGATTCTTCGTAATGGCGCTATTGGGTTATTGGGTCAGGCGGATGATTTCGTGGGGAGGAAGTCAGCGAGCCACCAGATCTGGACGACCTAAAAGTTAGGTCGCATTGGGAATTGCAAAACCTTACGATTTAAGAAACCTGACCAAACTACGCGCATTCGAACAACCTTTTGCGACCTAAGTAGCTTCGACCTATGGTAGGTCGTGAGCGACTTAGGACATGAGCCATTTGGACTCAAGGGAATTTGCATTGCCTCGAATTATTTGCTTTGCAGTGCGACCTAAAGTAGCTTCGACCTATGATAGGTCGGTGAACGACCTAAGACTTGAACAAACTTTGCGTTGCTCTGAATGTTCTAACTCGCCCTGCACGACTTAACTATGCCTCAACCTATGCTAGGTCGTGAGCGAACCAATACTT
Organism: Allium fistulosum; assembly: GCA_030737815.1. NCBI lineage: Eukaryota > Viridiplantae > Streptophyta > Magnoliopsida > Asparagales > Amaryllidaceae > Allium > Allium fistulosum. The sequence goes on along the minus strand of CM060902.1, from coordinate 727,149,493 downwards.
GGAAATTTTGAGCAGAACTTGACTGGATTTATGAGTTTGAGCTGTGTCGCACTTTGTTGACCTTAATTGTACTTTTTCACAGATTATATCATCCTTCACAGCTGTCAACTTGTACAACATTTGCAAAAAACTGGGACAAATATACTGCCACTGACTGCCCACATCGCATGACAGATTAGTTGATAATGAATAGTTAACTTAAATGAATTCTACGGATGAAATGTTGTGAAATGACAAATTGTATTGAAACAAAACTGAAATAATCAACCTAACTTGACTTGTTTGCATTAACACAACATTGTATTTGAACTTGAAATAACAAGCCTCGAAATTTTATAATCAATAAACGTCAACTATCTCAATTTCAATTATGCTTGCTTGTTGTTATTTTTGTTATGCACAACACTTCACACTTTTTAGGAAACGTGCACCTTCATATTTAAATATCCAGTTGATTGTGTAGAATGACATCTCAACAAGAAGATTCAGGACCAGTCGGAGAAGCTTTCCCAATAGCCAACCCACTGATCGATCCTCCGGAGAGGACTCCTGAGCCACAAGGTTTTTAGACAACTATGTACCCAATTCGGTATTGACGAATCAGATGCTATATTCCCTGGAGCAAGCGACACAGTTGACAGGCCACCCCTCGGTTTTGTCGCAGTGAACCGCCAAATGTGTTTAAGCGGAGCTATTCCGCCTTTCAACGAATTTCTTCGTGAACTCTTTCTTCGATTAGCTATTTCGCCTTTCCAACTACACCCCAATGGTTATGCTGTTTTGATGGGGTTATGCATTCTGTTTAGGAGGATGCTTAACCGTCTCCCGAGCTTTGACGAAATTTGCTACTTATGCACTTTTTCAAAGAACAAAGACCATCCTTCAATCGTGCTCGTGAGAGGTGCCAGAAATCGGAAATTGATTTTGGATTTGCCCGAAAGTGCTCACGGATTTCTGAGTCAATTTTTCTTTGTGCGATGTCCTCCAGGATTCTACGCTGTCTGGAGAATCGAAAGTAAGATTGTCTTTTGTCGTTCATCTCATGAGTTTTTCGAAACCCGAATTACCAAGTGCTTAACTTCATTCTTTTTCTTTTTCCAGCACTTCCTCCCCCGCTCAGAAATCCCAGCCTTAAGTTAATCCTTGAAACCTTAAATGTTGTGGCGGCGGAAGAAAGAAGCGCCAAATTTTTGTTGAAAGATGAATTTTTGCATCAGTTTGATCTTTTACACTCTTCTCGATCTACCCAGCCTTACGAAGTCCCTAATTCTCCAGTAAGAACATCGGATGCCCCAGTCCATGCTGAAGAACTTTCATCGAAAGGACCTGCCATTGAGACTTCCTTGGTAAAGTGTTCTACTCCTACCGACATTGCGGGGTCATCAAGCAAATTAACATTTTCTCCCGTTATTGAAGAAGAAGAAACTTCTCAACATTTCGAGAAAGTTGATGATAAATGAGTCGAGAAAGAAAGCCCCACAAAACACGATGGTGACGATACTTTTGATGGGTTGAGTGATCTGATGATCACTTCACAGGAACTCTTCAAAGATGATATAGCTAAAGCTACATCTCCTGTGACTGAAGCGACATCTACTTTGTAGAAAACTCCGTCGGCTCAAAAATCAACTCCCGCTTCTCAATCTGTTATCACTCCCCAACCAAAGAGTGGTTTGTAGTTTGACGCGCGTAGTTCGCACACCACACACACTTAGGATGCTTAGCACTTTATACACACTTTGCTTTTTTTCAATTTGGAGATTTCTAAGACTTGTCTTCAATTTCAGGTTCTTCAATGGGGCGAAGTGGCTCATATTTCGACAACTTTCGGCGTTACGGAAGGCGCGGTTCTTACAATTACGGACAATATCTCCCCACTCGCAAAGAATCTGACGAAGAGCGAGCAATTAGGAAAAATCAAGAGAGGCGAGCTTACGAGGAGCAGCAGAGAAGAAGGGACGATGACTCCCATAAAAGGAGATATCATGATGATAAAGGGAAAAGCCATGCTGCCGGAGACCCAAGTAAACGGGCTAGACTTGATGAAAAGGACGCGTCTGCGATTTCTGAAAAAACTGACGCTCCTATCACTTCTAACATTCCATCTAGCTCTCCTCCTTTAAAGAAATCTGATATTCAAGCGATCATTAACAAACCCCAGTATCAGGTTAAAGATGGCCCTCCAACGCTTCAAAGCCGATTTCCAAATTGGTGCTTAAAAGGAGTGCGCTTTGATTTAGATCTAGTTCCGATCGATAAACAAGCCATGCTCAGAAATCACGATGCAGTTAGGCTTGACATTGAGAGGATGTCGCAATGGCAGAAGCTTGTTGATGAACTCCAAAGAGTCAACCTCATGAATTTCGAAAACATGCTGACTCTGGAGAATGATAAGGCTGAATGGGATAAATGGTGTAAGCAGCATGACGCGGAGATGACGAGTATCGCGGATGACAACGCAAGGCTTGAATCTGAAGTCAAGCGACTTAAAGAAGATCTCGCCTCTTCTTCTGCATCGCATACTCAAAAAGAAGAAGTCTTCCAGAAGCAAGTGCGAGATGCACATGCTGCGCAAAGGGATGCCGAGATGAAGCTTGTAGCCGAGCAACACATTACTGAGAAATACCGCAAAGAAAATGCTGAGCTGCGGGATACAACTGCTTCCCAAAACGCGGAGATTGAGATGTTAAAAGCTCGACTTCTTAACATTGAGAAAGAGCGCGACGATGCAGTTGCTGGACAAGTTGCAGCTGAAGAATCACATAAAGCAACTAAGGACATTATTGACTCTACTTTATTCGACTTTTACATCCATAGCGTTTTAGGGCGTGGTAGTCTCTCATTCTTGGGTCCAAAATATGAGATCACCCTAGCTGAAGTGTGGGAAGCAATAATGGACATGTTCGGAGGTCCCGGATATGCTGAGGCAGATCTTGAAGCGACTTATCTAGATGATGAGGCGCGTGCCGCCCTTGCTAGGGGAAAAGAACAACTCGCTGAGGCTAAAGCTGGAACAGTGGCAGAAGAGCATCCAGAAAAGAAAATATCTTTAACTACCCTTGTCCATACTTCGATTTCGACCGACGTTGATATTGTTGGTTCCAGTTCCCACTCTCCTCTTCCTGCAAAAGACGTTGAGGGTAAGCTCGTTACTACCGAGTCTCCCCTTACTCAAATCGAAGAGAAGAGCCAAGAAGACACTGAGGCTGATAAATTTGAAATTGATTTATCAAAACCGACTTCTCCAGGTAACTTCAAATCAGATCTGGCTCAAGTGGATTATTCATTTGATTCAATTGACTTGGATGAATTTCTTGCTTACTACTTAAGTCCTGGTGATCCGATATCTTCTCTTTTCTCGGATAATATTAATTTTGACTTCTTTTCTTCTATAGCGGAAGCACCAAGCACTGTGCACTCTTCCCCTCTTCCAGTTATTCCTCCTCCATCTCTTCAAGTAACTCCTACTTCTCAACCAGGGTCGCAGGAAGAACAAATAGAAGCTCTCCGAGGCTTGGAGGATCCACTCGCTTCTCAAGAACAAAAAGCAGAAGGGACGAAGGACAGTGAGAAGACTCCGGAGCAGTCAATTGATGACAATACAAAACTTTCCAAGCTGCTGACTTCGGGAAGTGAATCTTCTTCAAAGATGAAAGGAAAACGTACACTAAAGAAGAAGAAGAGAAGTGCTTCAACTGGGGAAGACAACATAGAAGAAGACCCAATCACCCCTCCTTCTCCATCCCGCCCCCACCGGATTCCGAAATTAAATATCAGGCCAGGCAAAGGCTCCAAAGGTAGCGGGAAGAAGGAATGACAAGCTGGATTTTCTACTTCTTATTTTGCTTTTTGCATGTATCGACCGGAGATTGTGCGGGTACCGGTCCCCGCTTCTTTTGTAATCTGCACAATGTAAAAAGTTTTCATGGTATTGAATAAAATCGCCATTTTACTTATACAAATTCTTGTGTATGTGAGAATGCATCTGTTTCTCATTTTTAGCGTAGAATGAACGATTCTTTTTACTTGCACAAACTTTTTGTCTGTGTTTGAGAATGCATTTATTCCATATCTACTTTTCATGATATTGCAATGAACTTGCGGTATGTTGCTTGCATATCACTTTTATTAATGTAACCGAATTGTACAGTGTTGCCCCCATATCACAAGTGCATTGCAACATTTCTAGCTTTTACAAGACTGATACTCTTATTTCAGAGAATAACTATTCCACTCTTAAGGGGAAAAATCATTCTGCTTTTAATAGATCATATCTCGTTTTTGGAGAAATTTTTACTTTCTCTTTCTTTCTTGAAGAACACTTCAACTTTCAGAAATGATCACTTTTTTTTGTTAAAAAGTATATTTTCCTACACAGTGAAATGATCTTCTGAAGGAGGTTTTGATTTTGTGCCCCAGTATAGGGCTTATTTTTGGTACTTTGAGCATGGTGAAGTGTGCCTCCGAAGAGGTCTTTTTGTAGCATTTCAACTTTTTAGGAAGAACTTTTTTGAGATGAATAAGTTACTTCCTTTGAGAGTTGAAATGTGCTTCCGGAGAAGGCTTTTTCTTTTGAGCATTCTATTTTGGGACATGCCTCCGAAGAGGGCTCCTCTGAAGAGTTGTGCCTCCGAAGAGGGCTTGTGCCTCCGAAGAGGGCTTGCGGTGCCTCGGGAGAGGGCTTTTGCCTCTGAAGAGGGCAAGTGCCTCCGAAGAGGGCTTGTGGTGCCTCGGGAGAGGGCTTTTGCCTCCGAAGAGGGCATGTGCCCCGAAGAGGGCTTGTTGTGCCTCGGGAGAGGGCTTTCGCCTCCGAAGAGGGCGTGTGCCTCCGAAGAGGGCTTGTGCCTCCGAAGAGGGCTTTTTGATTGCCTGGAAGTTACTTTCTCATGGTTGGACGGATCCACGGGGCGGACGCAAGTTATTTGATTGGATGTTTGTTTGCACAAACGATTGCAATCAATTAACAAGGGCCTTGTTCCTTCAGCTTGGGAAGGTGCCCCTCCGGTGGTTCCACTAATCTTTTTTTTAATTGAGAGAAGCACTTTTTGGCGTGCCTTGTTAGAGGGCTTCGTTGACCTCTGGGAAGGAGCATCGGTTGGTTGGTGTGCCAGGAAGGTTGCATCTCAGGGGCGAGTAGATCCACGGGACGGACGCAAGCTGCCTGATCGGATGCATCACAATCAGTTAGCAAGGGCCCTGTTCCTTCTGCTTGGGAAGGTGTCCCTTCGGTGGTTCTACCGGCCCTTTTATTGAGAGGCATACCTCCTTTTGGCTGCTTCCGTGTTTGCTTGGCCATGTTCTCTCATCATCTGCTCATTAGCGATCTTTTACCATTGTTTCCAAGCACATCTTCTTTCCTTTTGCAAGTAAATTGCCTTATCCGAAGAAGTGGACTTCACTGTTGAATAACTTCATGGGAAAAACGCGAGATACCTAGTTGGATGTCTGTTCATATCGACAATCACAACCAGTTAACGAAGGCTTGCCCCAGTGGAGTCGCCAACTTTTTATGGGAAGTTCTTCTTGTATAGGATTTGAATTTGGAATTTTTGTCGCTTGGTATTTGCTTAGTAGGTGATTTATAGAGATCGCTTGGCTTTGTGACGAGCAAGCCTTGTTTTAATGTCCTGCAATTTTGAATCGACATTTTAGCAATACATTTAAAGTATTTACATATCGAAATGAAACAGGCATTATGAAATAGTAAAGAACACAAGATTTATAGTGGTTCGGTCGAGAATCGGGCCTACATCCACTTTATAGCTTTTATTCACTTGCACTGATTTACAATGTCTTTCAATACAACTGATACATTCATCACTATTTTACAATTTTGAGCAAAGCTTTTTTCAAGTAAAATAAGGACGTAAGTGGTTGCTGTTCCAGGCTCTTGGAATTGGATCTCCTTCAACAGTTATGAGTTTGAAAGTGCCATTAAGAAGTTTACTGCCTATAGCATATGGTCCTTCCCAGTTTGGCCCAAACACACCAGTCGCTGTCATGATTCTTTTCAAAACTAAGTCCTCGACCTCAAAGCTGCGTTGGCGAACTTTAGAGTTGAAGTGCCTGGCTATCCTTTGCTGATAAGCTGAAACTCTGAGCCTAGCTTCTTCTCTTTTTTAATCAAGAAAATCAAGCGCTTCAAGTTGCAGCTTTTCATTTTCAGCTTCATTGAAATGAATTCTCCTGTGTGAAGGAACTTCTATTTCCACTGGAATCATTGCTTCTGACCCGTATGCCAGTGAAAATGGAGTGTGCCCAGTCGCAGTTTTGTGAGTAGTTCTGTATGCCCATAGTGCTAATGGAAGCTTATCGACCCAACCACTTTTTGCTTTTTTGAGTTGCTTTTTGATGGTTGACTTGATAATTTTGTTCACTGCTTCCACTTGCCCGTTTGCCTATGGATGAGCCACTGCTGAGAAGCTTTTTCGAATTCTGAACCGTTTGCAAAAATCCTGGAATTCTTCACTTTCGAACTGAGTGCCGTTGTCTGTGATTATCTTCTGCGGCACACCATACCTACAAATGATATTTTTAGTTACGAAATTTATCATCTTTTTGGAGGTAATGGTGGCTAATGGTTCAGCTTCAGCCCATTTCGTAAAATAGTCAACGGCAACAATAGCATATTTGATTCCAGATTTAGCGATCGGTAAAGGTCCAATCAAGTCTATTCCCCAAATGGCGAACGGCCATGGGCTGACCATTTGTGTAAGTTCGGTGGAAGGCGCTTTTGGGATTTTTGCAAATCTTTGGCATTTGTCGCACTTTCGGGAGTAAATGGCAGCATCTCGATTAATGTCAGGCCAGAAATATCCATATCGGAGAACTTTCTTGGCTAGGGTTTGACCACCTGAATGATCTCCACATTCTCCTCCGTGTACCTCAGCTAGAATTGTCCTGGATTCTTCCTTGGTTACACATCGAAGTAATGGCATTGAGAACCCCCGTCTATATAATCGGCCACCTTGAATTATATACCTTGATGCTTTCCTCAATAGTTTTCGCCGTTCTTTAGAACTTTCTGGCAGGGAACCATTGAGTAGGTATTCTTTGATTGATGTCATCCATGATTCATGCTCTTGAGATGCAGCCATAATCCAATCAACATCCATTTCATCAATGCTTGGACCTGACAGAACTTCCACAGGAACTAATTTCAGTAATTGAGCTTCTCCAGAACTTGAGTACTTTGCTAAAGAATCCGCTTTCATGTTTTCTACCCGAGGAATATGACTTATCGTATAATGATCGAAATCTTCGAGAAGTTCACATGCCTTTGACAAGTATGCGGGTAGATTTCCACTTTTAGCCTGAAACTCTTTCTTTACCTGGCAAACAATAAGTTGAGAATCGCTGAAGATCTGTAACACTTTGATGTTTAGTTCCTTGGCAATTTTCACGCCAGCAATGAGAGCTTCGTACTCTGCTTCATTGTTTGTTGAAGGAAATTCCAGTCTCAAAGCATAACACAACGATCGTCCTTCGGGGGTTTCGAGCACAACCCCTACCCCAGAACAGTAATCATTTCTTGACCCTTCAACATACAACTTCCACTGGATTGGAATGCCATCAATTATTTCATTCTCACTATCACCTTTGTCAGTAGATTCTACGATGAAATTTGCTAAAGCTTGTCCGTTGATTGCTCTCCGGGGATGGTAAGTGATGTCATACTGGCTGAGTTCAATGTTCCATTTCAAAAGACGACCCGAAGTTTCAGGACGAAACAGGACTTGCTTTAGAGGTTGATCAGTAAGAACCTTGATAGGATGAGCTTGAAAGTATGGTCTCAATTTCCTGGAAGCAATTAGCAAACAAAAGGCGAGCTTTTCTATCTTCGAATAATTCATCTCTGCCCCAGTGAACCGTTTACTGATGTAATAGACTGGACACTGTACTTTCGTATCTTCCCGTACAAGTGCTGCGCTGAGAGCATGAGATGAAATTGCTAAATAGATGAAAAGGTCTTCACCATCACTAGGCTTGGAAAGAACTGGAGGCGTTTCCATATGACGAATTAGTTCATCGAAAGCATTCTGGCATTCGGGAGTCCATTCGAATTTTTTCTTTCCTTTCTTTAGAGCGTCAAAGAAGGGAATGCATTTGTCTGTGGCCTAGGAAATGAAGCGACTTAGAGTAGCAACTTTTCCATTGAGACTTTGCATTTCTTTCTTTGTTTTAGGGGCTTTGACCTCTCTTAGAGCTGTGATTTGAGAAGGATTGGCTTCGATGCCCCTGGCGCTCACAATGAAACCCAAGAATTTCCCAGACTCTACTCCAAACGAACATTTCAATGGATTGAGCTTCATTCCGTACTTTCGAAGAATTGCAAACATTTCCTCCAAGTTACCCATGTGGTATACAGCTTTCTTTGACTTTACCAACATATCGTCAACATAAACTTCCATGGTTCTGCCAATCCGAGGTTTGAACATCGCATTGACGAGCCTTTGGTAGGTTGCCCCTGAATTCTTCAATCCGAAAGGCATAACTTTGTAGCAATAGAGACCCACATCCGTGATAAAGCTTGTATCTTCTTGATCCGGCTCATGCATCATAATCTGATTGTATCCGGAGTAAGCATCCATAAATGATAACAACTCATGCCCAGCTGTTCCATCCACCAATTGATCGATTCTGGGCAGTAGGAAGCAATCTTTGGGGCAAGCTTTGTTTAGATCCGAAAAATCGATGCATACTCTCCACTTTCCATTTGCCTTCTTAACCAGTACTGGATTTGAAACCCAATTTGGATAAGTGGAGTTTCTGATGAAGCCGTTTTCCATGAGCCGATCGACTTCTTCCTTTAGTGATGTCGACCTTTCTGGGCCTTGAGTTCTTCTTTTCTGCTTCACTGGCGTGAATTTTGGATCAATGTTCAGAGTATGTACAGCAATTTCCGGGGAGATCCCACACATATGAGCATTGCACCAAGCGAACACATCCAGATTGGCTTTTAAGAATGATATCAGCGTGTTTTGAACTGCTATGCTCAGTTGTGAACCCACATTGAGTACTTTGTTTGGGTCTTTCGAGTCAACAGATATTGGTACCGTTACTTCCACGGGTACCACTCTATTCTCCCTTGTACTGGCTTTCCTAGGGTCCATTTCTTTCCTCGCATTGCTGTGTTCGCTAGTACAGGGGCCACCCCGTAGCTGCTACAAGGTTGGTTCTTTGATGCGGAGCGGAGCTGCTGCATCTTTTCCCATTTCTCTTTTCCTGGCCTCTCGGAGCTCTACAAGATAAAATTCTCGCCCCGTGTTCTGATCTCCCTTAATGACAGCAACCCCATTATCAGTGGGAAATTTCATTGTCAAGCACCACGGAGCGAGGACGGCCCTGAAAGCAGCAAGAGTAGGCCGACCCAAGAAAGCATTATAGGCGGAGAATCCATCAACAATTACAAAAGTTTGCTTCCGAACCAATTTCTTATGTCCTTCGCCCATTTTAACAAACAAGTCCACCGTTCCAATTGGCTGCTTCTGCTCTCCTGTAAATCCGGCAATCTTGTGTGAAGAAGCTTGTACGTCTGTCATTGGAATTTTCATTTGGTCAAATGTCTTTTTAAAGAGTATGTTGCACGAGGCACCACTATCAACCAGCACTCTTCTGACAATAGCCAGCCCAATACCGACAGAGACAACTAGAGGGTCCTCAGTATGAGCTTCCACATCAATAGAATCCCTGGTTCTGAACATAATATCATCATGAAAAGTCTTTTGCTGCTTCAGAGGTGCAGCATCTTCCAAGATCAAGACACTTTCTTCAGCTGGAGCATACTTCAAAGCTCTAGCATACCTTTCCATCTCACCCCAACTCCTGCCAGCTGGATGAGGTCCCGCTGTGATCACATTGATAACAGGTCTTTCTTTTTCAGCAGGCCTCTCTCCTGAACCAGATGAATGAGCTGGGGGTAGTTGCCCCTAGTTAGATGAAGAAGGGTCTTTTCTATTCCTTTTAGCATACTGCTGCAACTTATTCTCTCTTAACAATTCTTCAATCTGGCTTTTCAAGTGGCGGCACTCGTTGGTATCATGGCCTGGTTGGTTATGAAATTTACAAAATCTTCCGCTTTGAGCAGCATTTTTCCCAACTTTTACTGCCGGTGGTTTTGGAAATTCAACAGCATCCTTAGTGGCGATGAAAATATTCTCCGGTGTATCAATCAGAGGGGTAAAATCCGAAGGTTTGAGGAAGCGGGGTTTTTTAAGATCTTTCTGCTTCTTTCCACCATTACTCTCCCTTTTCTGATTTGCAGATTCTTTCTTGTTCTGAACTGTAGCATTATTTTTCACCACTGTTGTCACAGCTTTAGCTGACGCGGAGAGATTCTCTAGGCGCATGAACTCATCAACCTTTTTGTAGAACTTTTCGAGCGAATTTGGTTCCATCATTTTTAACCATTTTCCAAACTCGCTTGACTTGTCAATAGCCCACATTAAGTAGTTCAAGATTATTCGCGGTTCCGCGTTATCAACTTCTGCTAGGGCTAAATTAAAGCGATTCAGGAAGGATTTGATGGGCTCTCCAGGGTTCTGTTCAAGACTTGAGAGAGACATTATATCCTTTGCTCTTGAAATGTACAATCTGAATTGTTCCTTGAATTTTCGAGTCAGATCGAAAAATTGATCAACAGATCTCACAGGAAGCTTGGTAAACCAAAGTAACGCCACTCCTTCCAAGTATACCGGGAAATACCAGCATTTAATCTCGTCAGTTGCTCTGGCGCCAGTCATTTGCCAATCATATTTGTAAAGGAACTGATTCGGATCACTTGTTCCTCGATAAGGAGGAATGGTAGGTGGAACGAATTTTCTGGGAAACTCAGCTTTCAGGATCCTTTCAGTAAATGGAGTTTTACTCGGAGCGAATCCCCAATCATTCTCATCTTCGTTTCTCTGCATGCTTTCCTTCATTATTTGCCGAACCATGCTAGAGAGATATTCCTCATTGTTTAGAGACTTCGCAGAATAGACTTCGGCCATTTTCTCGGTTTGTGCGTGTAAATGCTCACGGAGAACTGGTGACGGCCTGGATCCTTCAGCCTGGAGGGGTGCCCCTTCAGCAGCACCTGATCCCCCTTGAGGAATATTTCTCCCCTCGGAGTTGTGAGCAGCATTAGCAAAGTTTTCTTCATTTCTTACTGGTCTTTGATTAGCCCCGAGCAGAGCATTCAACTTTTCCATCATCAGATTATTCTGAGTTTCAATCTGCTGGTACAGTCCGGACACGGCAGCATCTAATTCTTCTCGCGTCACACAGACGCTTGGAGCTGCCTGATTTGGAGAAAGAGAAGTGGCAGTATTGTCGCGGTCATCATCAGTTCTAACAGACTTACGTTTCCTTCCAGGAGCCATTATGTCTGATAGACTTATGGTTTTGTAAGAAATTCTTTCAACAAACTTCCGTGAAGCAATGGTGAATGATCGCCTGAGTTGGGTTCTCAGTGAAAGCACCAAAATGTTAACGCTAAAAAGTGAACGCTAACACCCGGTGTGTGTAGTAGAATTGTGAAAGCACCACCCGTGTGACGGGAACAAGAAGCAAGCAGTAAAATAGTGAAAAAGCAGTAAACGACAGCAGTTTATAGTGGTTCGGCTTGAGATCAAGCCTACGTCCACTTTGAATCTCTTTATTACTGAATCTGGTTACAAGACGATATAATACTCTTATGAAAACAATACAGTTTGATCACAAAGACAATCTCGACTACTAGCTCAAACTTCGATGACGAAACTTGATGAATCCATGTTGGATGTAGGAAATTCCTCTCAAAGCTTGTTGTAGTGTCTCGAATATCTGAAGATCTTCAATTGTTGAATGAGTTGAGAGCTCGGAAGAGTAACGACGCTTGAAGAAATGATCGGCCAAAAGTCCTTCTCTAGTTGGAGTTTGGGGGGTATTTATAGGAGCTGAATTCTGGACAGGAGTATTGCTCCAAGTCTTAGGTCGCGTACGACCTAAGCTAGGTCGTAGGTCGCGAGCGACCTAAGATAGGTTGCAGTCTATACGCGACTTAAGAAGTGCAGCTTGAAAGAGTTGCATTCGGTCTTATCTGAACAAGTGGTAGGTTGTGAACGACCTATGGTATGTCGCGCTCCTTTCTTTGCCTTTAGCTCGTCAGGTTGTTAAGTCGCTGGATCACTACAGGCGTTAGGTCGTAAACATCTCTAGGTCGCAAGCTCTCTTAGGTCGCAACATTCTTTAGGTCGCAAGCTCTCTTAGGTCGCAACATTCTTTAGGTCGCAAGCTCTCTTAGGTCGCAACATTCTTTAGGTCGCAAGCTCTCTTAGGTCGCAAGCTCTCTTAGGTCGCAACATTCTTTAAGTCGCAACTTCCCTTAGGTCGCAACTTCCCTTAGATCGCAACTTCCCTTAGGTCGTAACTTCCCTTAGGTCGTTAAGCATGTTAGGTCGCGTAGCCCCTTCAGCAGTTAGGTCGCTAGGTCCTTCAGCAGTTAGGTCGCAGAGTTTTCTTAGGTCGCAACTCTCTTAGCTCGCAGCCACTTTAGGTCGTAGACTTTCTTAGGTCGCAGCCACTTTAGGTCGCAGACTTTCTTAGGCCGCTATGTTCTTAGGTCGTAGGGTTTTAGGTCGCCAGAAAAAATATGAGTTAACAATTATTCTTCAATTCTTATTAAATTAAGTTGAATACTTGAAAGTATTATCATACGAAATTATTTAAGACTTATTTAATAACTTTTAAAATAAATCCATTATTAACTTAAAACCTTTAAGTTTGAAATCTTGTTTGATAAAACTTGGTTTGTTTTAATTTTTAAACATATTTTATTTAAATATACAAAACCTGGTTACTTTTTCAACCTGACCCGAAACCACTTCGCGTCTCAACCCGAGATCCAACCCCATTTTCCCGAGCTCCTTCCCGAGCTATATATTTTTTTCTTTTCTTTTTTAGTTTAAATTCAAAACTGAAACATAGTTTAAAACACTCGCAAGCATCTTCGAGTTATTACATCACTTACTCGAGTTCACATCTTCTTCTTCCTACCCAAAAATATCCAGACTCAGCTGTATATGTGTGCACGTGCACAAATGCAAACGTCTTCTCCGACCATTGATAACTTCACCGATCAGTCAACCCTGACCTATTACTCGACGACGACCACCCACTGTTTCGAATCGAACTCGATAGTAAAATCGAGCCATTCGAATGAACCCAAAAAAAACTCGTCGAACTCCAAAATCTGTCCAACGTCGCCACCACAGGACACTGGTGGCCACGAAACTCCGGCCTAGACTCCGTCTGTCCTCCATCATCCTCTTCCTCCACTTCGGGTCCATCCCGATTCCGTCACGTCGCCATGAACATCCAAAAACCCACCCTGACCAAAACTCAGCCCGTAACCCTAAATCGACGTCGTTCGTCTATTTCAGAGATCAATAAATCCTAATTGCATTTTTCCTAAGGGCCTCTACATCCAAGCTTGCTTCAGGCCAAACATCCATGATCGAATCTTCCCAAGTCGACGAGAATCGACGACTACCCCAATATTGATCAACTCGAGAATTCATAGTAACCTTGTACTTAAAAATCCTGATCTCTATACTAAAAATCATGGATTCTAAGTACGAATCCAAATTTAAAATCGAAAATAGGAAATTTAACAATCAAAATCTGACTTGAATAAATTTCTTACTGTAAATTACAAATATCCAGTTAAATTTTTTTTCTAATTTAACCTATGACAAGTTTCAAATTCAAGATTTAGTTAACCAAGCATTATTCTTTTAAACATCATATTCTATTTAAATTTATAGGAAGAGAGATTAAATTCTGAACATATTGGGTCTGTTATAGACTAATAGGGACCTGCTTCAGATATGTACACTGTACTCATACAACACGTTTACACTTCCATAGAGACATATCATTCTAATGCTTCCAGATTATATAACATACATCAGGAAATAAGGAAGATTCAGCTACACACAGACTATTGATAAAATTTTGATTTAAAGATGAGATTTACTCACCCGAAAAACAATCTAAACAAGGAACAACTTCCAAATTGAAGCACTGTAGTTTGAATTCTTGAAAGCCTCCCTGCTTTGTTGTTGAATTTGTTTGAGTTTGTAAAGTAAAGAGGTTATTTTATTTTTCTCAGGTTTACTTCTAAGTTTAAACCAACAAGTTAAAATAAGATGATGTATATATATGTTTAGAAATGGCTTTAAACAATGGTAGCAGCTTCTGGTACAAGCTTTCATTAATATGGGTCAGAGATTTTTACTCTTGGAGGCTGAAATAAGATTTTGTAATGTGTACTAGAGATAATATCATTAAATGCTTGTCTCCTTCAATCTACAAACTTATACTTTACCTTTTGTTTAAATTTCGTATATACCCCAACATCTTAGTATATATATTTTTATACCTTTTCAAGTGTACATAATTATTTTATACTTCCTGTACAAGCATGAAGATATGATTCCCTTTTATTCTTTGTTTATTCTTGCCTACATAATTACTTATAGGTCATATACAAGATGCTTCCAGCCTTGAATCTAAATGCTCTTTCCAGAACTATCAATTGTATTCATTTATCTTGCCTGCTACATGAATATGTATCTTCCCTTTTATACTTATCCTATATTTTACCTGAGCAAACATGAATATATTTATTTCTTTCTTTCCCTTTTTGTTTTATTGCTTTGTAATATAAATGAAGTTCTATAGTTAAGATGATGGTAAAATTTGTTCTTACACACTTCCAATTTATGTTGTATGTTTGCATATTCTTTTTAATTCTATTTTATGTTAACTATCAATATTTAAATTATATTCATAAGTTTTTACTTATATTTAATTTTTATATTTTATTGATAGGATTTGATTTATTTTAAACATTATTATCCATATATATATATATATATTCACCAAATGTTAATAAGATAGAGTATTTTAATTCAGTTATATAAGAAAAATTTTATTGTACATATTTTAAGAGATTTGTTTTAATTTTCCAAAATCAAATTTCCCCTTTAAAATACAAATGTATATAAATAAATGGCAGATATTTCCAAAAGATTTATTTATTTTAAAATGATAAGTTCACTTTTTATTTATATTAGATTAAATATCTATTAAAATAATACTGCCAAAATACCTGGTCGTCACAATTACATCCAGTAATTTAAATTAATTGCTTCACTAAGTAATTACACTTCCTTAATTACATTAAGTAGTTATACCTAACCCAATATCAAGTAATTATCTTTAATTAATTAAACTTAATTAATTAATTAAAATTAACCACTTTAACTTAATTAATTACACTGAGTAATTAATTACTTAAATTACTTTATTAAGTAGTTACCTTCACATTTCATTTCAAATTCAAGAGTTAAAATGATTTCAAAATTAACTTTAACAAAATTTAGATCAAATTTACAAACCTTTTAAATCAAGGTTAGAGAACACTTATCTTATAAAAGAATTTGAAAAAAAAAATTAAACCAAATTTATTTTTAATTTCAAACCAGTTAAATTATACTTTATATTTAAAGTTGTTAACATATTTAAATTTTATAAAACTTTATTTTATCCCAAACTAGGATACAAATTTAGATTTGAATTCAGATTTAAAATTTTAATTTATAACTTCTTCCAAATTTTAATTCAATTTAAAAAAAATTAACAGACAGGTTTAAAAGCTGTAATAACTCAATCTACCCGAGACCATACCCACTTGACTTCGGGACGAAATCCTTGCTGCTTCGGGCAAAGCACGCAACTGCTCGAGAAGACTCGAGTTCTCACTTCTGCTCAAAACTAACAAAATCAACACCACCAGTAATGTACACAGTGCACATGCACCAGCCATCCACCCATCTCCGATCAACCCCGATGACTTACACAAGTCATCGATCTCCCATGTAACCTAACTCGATCACCCGAACCGATAATTCCCCTCAAAATCAAAATCCAATATTCAAACCCAAACTGGAACCTCCAGACTACAATCCTGGAATTCACCTCGCCCTTCAATTTTCGATCATCAGAAACCCAGAGGCTCCGGCCACAGCTTCACCTACGTCTAGTCTATCATTACCCAAAGCATGGTAACACTCGATCCACCAGAGGATGAATGCTGAAGCAATTCCCAACATCCACTAAAACTAGGTTTAAAAACAATCTCGACCTCCTGCCATCGCCACCGTGATCTGTCATTACTTCTACCATTTTTCCCTTAGTCACTGACAACTCTTCTTCCTCCATAAAGAATCACAACCTCCCAGACTAACGAGTTCATCAGAATTCCCTCAAATTCCAATTTCTGGTTAAACCAGAAATGCACTTAAATCCCACTACTAAAAATCGTGATTCTAGTTTCAAAAATCAAGTTTTAGTTTCAGTATTTGATTTAGATTCCTGAATCAAAGAATCAAGGTAATTGATTTTTAACTTATTTTAAATTTACTGTGATGTTTAGTACTTCCAGAGACAATACAAATTTGTTTTAACTGAAACAAATTTTTAAACTTTAATTATTGATAAATTAAACATATTTTGTTTGAAACTTATATCCTAACTTAGATTAGATAATGAAATAATGATGTTTGACTAAATTATGAACCTGGGAATCTAAAGAAAACTGTAGTAGCATAAAACAACGGTTTACACTCATATATCCATTCATATACATAGAAGATAAACATACACAATACAATATTTATCACAGAAAACTAGCATGCAACCATAACCATACTTAAGTTTTAAAAATGTGATGTTACTCACCTTTTACTTCAGAAGAAAGAACAGAGCTTCTTTTATGTTGACACAGGCTGAAGAAATGCAAACTGGAATTCATCTTGATCTTTGGCTTGTAATGATTTGTTTGATCTTTTTAAATTGAAGTTTGTTTATGTTTTTAAGATGATATTCTTTTTCTAGTTTTGAATGAACGAATTGAAATAAGTTTGATGTATATATGGAAATGAGAAGTTGATGTATATATGAGATGAAGTTTACAGAGTAATATTTTTGTACTGTGTGATATATTTGGTTTGTACAATTTATTAGTGATATTTTTTTCCTTTGTGGCTGAGATGATATTGTGGTGTCTGCATTTATTATCAGTTGTACAAATATATATTTTATTTTGTTTCTTCTTTAGCAAGCTTCATTCCCTTTTTTTTAACATATACTTGCTTACTTGTTTGCATATTTTATGTTTTCCTTTTCTTTATGTTGTATGTTTTCACACTTATGCTTGAATATATATA
This sequence comes from Allium fistulosum, assembly GCA_030737815.1. Lineage (NCBI taxonomy): Eukaryota > Viridiplantae > Streptophyta > Magnoliopsida > Asparagales > Amaryllidaceae > Allium > Allium fistulosum. Next base: position 727,132,238 of record CM060902.1, on the reverse strand, counting down.
TTTTCTTTGTTTTACTTACTTATATTTATATTTGCTTACTTCTTTTACAAGTGTTGTCTGGTTTGTATTTCCTACTTATGTTTTCTTTTGCAAGCTAGTACAAATATTATTTTTTCCTTTGTTTGTTCCATTACTTAGTGATATAAGTGAGCTTCTAACTTTGTTTTCTTTTTCTTTTATTTTTGGTAGTCTATTTGTATTACATTGTTTTGTATGGATTTATGAGATTAAAATTTATATATTTACTTTATATTGTATAAAACTATATAATTTATTTTGAAATATAGATGAATTTCTATATTTTATTTTGTTGTTAAAATTTTAGCCAATGCTTTTCTTTCTATTTTTATAACTTATCTTATATACATCTATTTTCATTTTTGTAGTCTATTTTGTTTGTATTAATACATATTATTTAAAAGAGAATGTTTTGAAATCAAATACATACTAAATGAATCACATAGATATATTTTATAAATTCAAATTATTTTTAAACCATTTATTTAAAATTTAAATTTAAATGATTTAACACATATTTTATTTGAATTTGGAGAAACTCAAATCAATTTACCAATTAATTTCACAATTTTTATTCAAAAATTAAATTAATTATCAATTTAAACTTTAGTAAAAATCCGGGATCGTTACAGGCTCCTCTCCTTAAGAAATTTCGTCCCTAAAATTTGAAAGTAGAGAGACAACAAAAGAATAGATGAAGAATGTTTCATCAAATTAACTGAACATCTATTCTGCCTTTGGCTTACCAAATCAGAATATCAATAATAGATACAAGAACGAATCTTTTTTCACAAGATACTCGGGTTATCCGGATCTACGAAGTATGCAGTGGCATTGGTCAGTTCGAAGGGATAACTAACCATTCATAGAACATATCCGGACCCTAAAATAGACAGATATATGGATACAATTCCAAAACTTTTAGTTTAGAAACTAAAGTATACCTATCAACCATAGCAACCAAAGCAACCAATTCATCCAAACAACCAATTCTAACCTATTTGGAGTTTATGTCCCATGCAAATATATCAAATCTTCTTCCTGGATCTACCCAGAACCATGGAAGAATTGAAAAGAGATGTTGAACAAAAGAGATTGATAGAGAAAAGATTGTTTCCTTGTCGTTACAGGGTATTGACCATTTATAGTCGTATTCCCCTGTCCCCTATCTTATCCTCTTCTTGCACTCATACTTACTATCACTGGATAGTAAGAGAATTTACTGAGGTATACGGACATATATCTTAGGGATTACTCATTCTAGGGTATACTTCACCCTATCTCTAATGAGTTACTTAATGTGTTATACTCCTGAGCAAAAGTTCAACCTTAGCTCTGATACCAAATGTAATGATCCTGAACTCGGCTTTCAAAAATCGGCACCCGTATTTCACTTGTACTCAAATGCCGCAGATTCAAACGCTGAATCTGGCTCACTGGAGCTTATAACACAGTAAGTATAACAACACAGCGGAAGAAAGAAATGGATGATATCATATACATCACAAAACAAATGATACAATATCCAGAATATGATATACAACAATGATATCTATATGATACAAGAATATCAGAGACAAATAATAATGTTACAGCGGAAACAACAGAAGTGATAACTCCAAATGATCTTTAAAAGAGAATGAGTCCAACAACTCCAACATCAAGCTCGAACCATCATCACGATGCACAAAGATAAGCAAGGTCGGTCGTTGAACTCCAAAAACTAAACTAGCACCCGATAATCTACTAAACCTGATTATCTGAAAAACCCAACTCTAGACTGCCCGTGTGAAAAATTGTGGGCACCCAAAGTTTAGGAAGGGAACAATAAACTCCGGGTCAGTCGTGGGACTGGTATGAGTAACAAAACAGTTATTTTCACAAAAAAAATAAAAGAATTTCGCAATGCTTTTGGAAAATGAAACTATTATAAGACCTCCCGCCACACACACAATGCAATCGCAGAATTGGAGGAGATTTCTTGTAACGACCCGTTATCTCTAGGTTATTATCAGACTGTTAGTATTTTTAAGTCGTCCAGAGTTTAGGTCGACTAGAGCTTAGGTTGTCTGGAGGGTAAGTCGTGTGATGGTTTAGGTCGTGGGGTAGGTTAGGTCGAGTGAACGACCTAAGAGATAGGAGCGACCTATAGAATTTGGTGACCTAAGGATTTTGGTTTAGGTCGTAGTGGTTTAGGTCGTATGAGAGTTTGGAGCGACCTAAGGAAGTTGGCGAGTTAAGGAGTAGACGACCTAAGGTTTGAGCGACTTAAGGGAAGACTACAACCTAGGAGTTAGGGACCTAAGGGTTAGTAACCTACAGTATTTAGCGACCTAGTAGTGAGCGACCTAGTGGTGAGCGACCTAGTGGTTAGCGACCTATTAGTTAGCGACTTAAGAGCTAACGGTATAAGAGTTAGCGAGTTAGCGTAGTTAGGTCGTGAGCGACCTAAGTACAGTAGTGGAGTAGTTAGGTCATTAGACGACCTAAGATGTTAAGTCGTTTCCTAACCAAGTTAGTTAGGTCGTGAGCTTCTGTGTATGTTAGGTCGCGTAAGAGCTAAGCTGCATCTGGGTTAGGTCGTAGGTCGCGTGGAAGCGCATGTGCAGTTAGGTCGTTAGGTCGTAGAAGCGCTTATGCGTTAGGTCGCGTGGATGCGCATGTGTTAGGTCGTAGGCTGGAACTGTTAGGTCGTGGGTTTTTAGGTCGTGGGGTTTTTAGGTCGTGGACGACCTAAGAGCGAACGACCTAAGGGAAATCAGCCTATAAATAGGAGGGTTCTACTTCATTTTTGGGATCCGGATTTTGAAGCGACGAAGTGCTGCCATTTTGAGAGCTCGAGTTCTACACTTCTTCACTTCTTTTCTCCACTCTAATCTTGTGATTCCTTCCATCCAAATCGAAGATCTTATTGAAGATTCAAGAGCTTAGGTTGAAGATCTACATCCATCAAAGAGAGATTTCATCGTTTGAAGCGGATTTGTGATAGATCGAGTTAGATCCTTCGCTGTCCAGATCAGAAGTGTGTAGCTTTTGAGGTGTTTAGGTGATTTGGTGAGTGGTGATTATCTCTCACACGGATCCAAAGGAGTATATCGGATCGTTGGCTTGATTTTGTGTAAAGTAGTGATTTTCATGCATTTTTTGTAAACTTAAGTATAGATCCATTGTTCATGATGATTTGACATCCATTTTACTACATGTTAACCTATGCAAGTTCATTCATCAAGATTATAGAGATATTGCTCATGTTTTCATGCTTGTTAGACTTTAGACTCTTTATTTACGAAATTGCCATTATTGTTATAATTGTTCATTAGATCATATTTGAATGCTTGATTACTTGGATTAATGTTTGACTTGATTGATTGCTATGAATTAGATGATTGATGATTTGATTTAGACAAGATGGTCGAAGAAGATTCAAAAGCTAAGTGAAAGGCTCTTGAATTGGGAAAGCTGCTCGTGGCATATGTAGCGGATGATGAAGCTCATATGGATGGATTTAATGATGATGTTGAGATGAGGCTTTGCTATGATGAGATGAGGCGAAGCATAGTATGAGATAGTCTTGGTCTAATCCAGACGGGATCATTCCAAGCATGTTGACAACTCGGTGAAATGGTTCGAGTTTGAGGATAATGGTTTGCTCGAGAGGCGCTTGAGCTAGTATGGAAATAGTTGTCGAGGAGGATGACTAGAAGGCTGAGATCTCATCGTTGTTGAAGGTTCTAGCATGCTCAAAGCAAGAGTACGTTGGGCAGATTCGATAGTCCCTGAAGGCTACTGATTGGTAGTCGAGTACTCTGGGCAGATTCGATAGTCCTAGGCATGGGTTTCGACGACGTGCGGAGTTATGTCTAGAACCGGGGTTTCCATTAGCCCTTGACGGACGGATGAAAGAATGAGCCGGTCATTCAATTAACAATGATATCGAAGCAACGATAACAGTGATAGCCAGAGTCATGGATGTTTGGTTGTATCGTCATTCGGTCTCAAGAGCGGTATTTTCTGGGTGCTTATCTGATCTCGGTTTAGGCATTGGGGGTTTGTGCTTGGAAAACATCGTCCTTGACTCGAGTGATAATTGCTTTACTTTAATTGTATGCTTTGATATGTTTTCTCTGCTTAGTGTGTGTCTGGGGGCTATCACTATAGAAAGAGGTGGAGTGGGAGGGTTGTATTCCTATTCCTTTTCCTTTATGCTCTTTTGGTATGTTGTTAGTTAATTTACCGCTCACTAAGACTGTTGTCTGACTCAAGGCTTTATGTTTTAACTCTTATTGCCTTGGGCTGTTCGTCCATTTTGGGATGGGCAGACTAGGTAGCAGGTGACAGGTGTTGTTCTTGCTTTTCACGATGCTGATGACGAAGACGAGCTGGAGGATTGCATATTGTTTTCTTACTATATGTACTGGATGTTCCGCTGCTTGTATTTTCTCTGAGTGTTATGTAGTGAGGCTTGATGTATTGACTATTCAGATGTTTGTATTCAACTATTATGAAGTTTTATTGATGAGATTCTATTCTGTGAAGCTTCACTATATATATATTCTATTGTATTTTGTCCATGCGCTGTGAGTAATACGATAGATTCTGCTGTTTTAATTAACCCTGACAATCGTCCATGGGTTCCTGGCACACTTTACAGTGCACTATCACTAGGTTCATTGCGGGGGTCATGGGCGGTCGTCACATTTGGTATCAGAGCATTGGTTAATCGATTTTACCCAATGCTCGCTAACGTAACTACGTATGAGAGACGTAATTGTATTTTGATGGATGATTACTATATATATAATATAGTAGACTAGTAGAGTTTGAGTCCTTTATGCAGTTGTTTGTAATGAACTTGTAGGTCGGTTGGGTTTAGAACCGGATATCATTGATAGGCCATTGGTTGTGACTAATCCAGTTGGGGGTTCATCTTGTTTGTGTATGTTATGCCGTGGTCTGATTGTATCGAGTCATGATTGCTCTTTTGTTTGTGATTGTTTTGTTCTGAACTTTGCGGGGTTCGGGATTATTTTGGGTATGGACTGGCTTAGGAAGTATGCGGCAAAAGTTGATTGTGAAAGGTTGGAGGTGACAGTCGAGAATATGGAGGGGCGAAAGATTGTGATACGATGTAAGCATGAAGAAGGCATCTTCATGAGCTTCATGTATTCGCTGGTTGTTCCACGGGATGGACTGTCATCGTTGCCAATCGCTAATGGATTTGAGGATGTCTTTGACGAGGTCAAAGGGTTATCGCCACATAGAGAGATCGAGTTTCGTATAGATCTAGTTGAAGGAGCCAGACCTGTTGTGATGCCTCTTAGGCGGATGGCGCCTAGGGAACAGCAGGAGTTGAAGGTGCAGGTTGATGACCTTTTACATAAAGGATTCATTCGGCGTAGTGTGTTCGAATGGGGTGCACCAGTTGTGTTCGCAACCAAAGCGGATGGATCGTTGAGGTTGTGTGTTGATTATCGTGAGCTGAATAAGGTGACTAAGAAGAACAAGTATCCATTACCGAGAATCGACGACTTGTTTGATCAGCTTCACGAAGCTAAGGTGTTTTCTCAGATGGATTTGGCAACGGGATTTCACCAGTTAAGAGTGGCTAAGGATAGTGTGCCGAAGACTGCTTTCAGGACACCATCCGGTTTCTTTGAGTGGCTGGTAATGCCGTTTGGATTGACTAATGCGCCAGCATATTTTGTGGATCTTATGAATAGAGTGTTCAGAGACCAGTTGAGCAAGTTCGTACTAGTGTTCGTGGATGATATTCTGACTTATTCCAGAACTGAAGAAGAGCACAAGACGCACTTGCGTATTGTTTTGGAAATCTTGCGGAAACATCAGCTGAAGGTTAAGTTTTCGAAGTGTCACTTCTGGAAGAGTGAAGTGAGGTTCTTAGGCCATGTTATCTCTGGAAATGGAATAGCGGTTGATCCCGCCAAGGTGGCAGCAATCCAGGATTGGGTCAGACCTAAGAATGCATCTGATGTGAGAAGTTTTCTTGGATTAGCAGGATATTATCGTCGATTTATCAAAGACTTTTCCAAGGTAGCTGCACCATTAACAGGATTGACGAAAAAGAACCAAGTGTTCAGATGGGATGATAAGTGTGAGCAAGCTTTCAGAATCCTGAAAGAGCGACTAACAAGTGCTCTTGTTTTGACTATTCCAAGTGGGAATAATGAGATGGTGGTTTACACCGACGCTTGTGGTACTGGACTTGGAGCAGTACTGATGCAGAGGGATAAAGTTGTTGCGTATGCAAGTCGACAACTAAAGTCGCATGAAAGGAATTATCCGACTCATGATTTGGAGTTAGCGGCGATTGTATTTGCTCTGAAGATGTGGAGACATTATCTATTGGGAGTTCGATTCGAGTTGTTTTCAGATCATAAGTCGTTGAAGTATCTTTTCTCCCAAAAGGATTTGAATCTTCGGCAGCAACGATGGCTAGAGTTTTTAGCATCATATGATTTTGGTATAGCTTATACTCCGGGAAAGGGTAACGCAGTGGCAGATGCGTTAAGTCGAAGACATGCAGGATTGGGAGCCATGTTTTCAGAATGGAAGAATCTCGAGTATTTGGCTGGATTTGACTTCAGGCCCAAATGTGGATTGGAACTGGAGATGTTGGCAAACTTATCGATAAGGCCTACTTTTGTGGAAAGGATTGGCGAGAGCCAAAAACGAGACGATAAGCTTGTCAAGATTATCCGTGATTTGGAATCTGGATTGGGCCCAGAAAAGGATAAAGGATTCGAGGTCGATCGAGAGGGTTGGCTTTGGAAGCAAGGACGACTAGTTGTTCCCGATATAGATGAATTGAGAAATGAAGTTCTGAAGGAAAGTCATCACTCGAAGTTGACAATTCATCCAGGTGGAAACAAGATGTATCGGGATATGAAGAGAACCTATTACTGGGAAGGTATGAAGAAGGATGTTAGGAATTTTATTTCCAAGTGTATGAACTGCCAGTTGGTAAAAGCCGAACAGAAGAAGCCAAGTGGATTGCTTCAGCCATTAGAAGTTCCTACATGGAAGTGGGAGCACATATCGATGGATTTTATCGATGGGTTACCTAGAACAAGAACGGGAAATGAAGGGATTTAGGTCATTGTAGATCGTCTGACTAAGAGTGCAAGATTCATTCCTGTTCGATCGACTAAGACTGCATCAAAGTTGGCTGAGTTGTATGTTAAGTGGATAGTTCGATTCCATGGTATTCCGAAGAGTATAGTGAGCGATCGAGATCCATTGTTCACTAGTGGATTTTGGAAGAGCTTTCAGGAAGTTTTGGGAACCGAGTTGTGTTTGAGTACAACTTATCATCCTCAAACAGATGGTCAGACCGAGAGAGTCAACCGAGTTTTGGAAGATCTCCTCAGAGCTTGTGTTTTGGATTTCGGAGGATCATGGGAAGATCACCTTCATTTGGTGGAATTTTCGTATAATAACAATTACCAGTCAAGCATTGGTATGGCACCGTATGAGGCATTGTATGGAAGACCGTGTAACTTTCCGACATGTTGGTTAGAGACCGGAGAAAAACTGATACTTGGGCCAGAGATGATTCGACAGACTTCGGATTGCATAGAGATCATTCGGCAACGAATGAAGGCAGCCCAAGACCGACAGAAAAGTTATGTCGATAAGCGTCGTAAGGATTTGGAATTCGACGTAGGTGATATGGTTTTTGTGAAAGTTTCTCCATTGAAGAATGTTATTCGATTCGGGAAGGAAGGAAAATTGACTCTGAGATTTGTTGGACCATTCCCGATCATCGAGCGAATTGGAAAGCTCGCCTACAGATTGGAGTTACCAGAGAAGATGTCGGGTGTGCACAATGTTTTTCATGTATCGTATCTACGGAAGTATGTGCATGACTCGAATACAGTGGTTTCTGCTGATAGCTGTGAAGATTTCGAAGTTGATCCAGTCGGTAAGAGACCTCGTAAGCCGCTTCGTGTTGTGGAAACCGACACGAAACAGCTTAGGAGGAAGGTAGTTAAGTTGCTCAAGATACAATGGAGTGATGATGATAACGACTGTACATGGGAGGTGGAAGAGAGGATGAAGGCAGCTCATCCTGAACTCTTCAAGGTATGGCCCTAAGGTGTCGTGTCATCTAACGACATTGTAACTTGTTCTAGTTTTAGAATTCTGCATGCTAAGTCAGAATTGGATGCATGGTTTGTTGATTGCTATGGATGGTAGGCATGCAGGATAGTCTTTGATTGCTCTGGTTGTTTGGAATTTCGGGGGCGAAATTCCTAAGGGGGAGAGAATGTAACGACCCGTATTTTTATGGATCGAAACATCGTAAAATAGTTATTATCAGACTGTTAGTATTGTTAAGTCGTCCAGAGTTTAGGTCGACTAGAGCTTCGGTTGTCTGGAGGGTAAGTCGTGTGATGGTTTAGGTCGTGGGGTAGGTTAGGTCGAGTGAACGACCTAAGAGATAGGAGCGACCTATAGAAATTGTCGACCTAAGGATTTTGGTTTAGGTCATAGTGATTTAGGTCGTATGAGAGTTTGGAGCGACCTAAGGAAGTTGGCGAGTTAAGGAGTAGACGACCTAAGGTTTGAGCGACTTAAGGGAAGACTACAACCTAGGAGTTAGCGACCTAAGGGTTAGTACAGTATTTAGCGACCTAGTAGTGACGACCTAGTGGTGAGCAACCTAGTGGTTAGCGACCTATTAGTTAGCGACTTAAGAGCTAACGGTATAAGAGTTAGCGAGTTAGCGTAGTTAGGTCGTGAGCGACCTAAGTTCAGTAGTGGAGTAGTTAGGTCGTTAGACGACCTAAGATGTTAAGTCGTTTCCTAGCCAAGTTAGTTAGGTCGTGAGCTTCTGTGTATGTTAGGTCGCGTAAGAGCTAAGCTGCATCTGGGTTAGGTCGTAGGTCGCGTGGAAGTGCATGTGCAGTTAGGTCGTTAGGTCGTAGAAGCGCTTATGCGTTAGGTCGCGTGGATACGCATGTGTTAGGTTGTAGTCTGGAACTGTTAGGTCGTGGGTTTTTAGGTCGTGGGGTTTTTAGGTCGTGGACGACCTAAGAGCGAACGACCTAAGGGAAATCAGCCTATAAATAGGAGGGTTCTACTTCATTTTTAGGATCCGGATTTTGAAGCGACGAAGTGCTGCCATTTTGAGAGCTCGAGTTCTACACTTCTTCACTTCTTTTCTCCACTCTAATCTTGTGATTCCTTCCATCCAAATCAAAGATCTTATTGAAGATTCAAGAGCTTAGGTTGAAAATCTACATCCATCAAAGAGAGATTTCATCGTTTGAAGCGGATTTGTGATAGATCGAGTTAGATCCTTCGCTGTCCAGATCTGAAGTGTGTAGCTTTCGAGGTGTTTAGGTGATTTGGTGAGTGGTGATTATCTCTCACACGGATCCAAAGGAGTATATCGGATCGTTGGCTTGATTTTGTGTAAAGTAGTGATTTTCATGCATTTTTTGTAAACTTAAGTATAGATCCATTGTTCATGATGATTAGACATCCATTTTACTACATGTTAACCTATGCAAGTTCATTCATCAAGATTATAGAGATATTGCTCATGTTTTCATGCTTGTTAGACTTTAGACTCTTTATTTACGAAATTGCCATTAATAAACTTGATAGAAGTTATTATTTTTGAATATCTTGATAGAATAATTATATAACTTGCAAAACCATTAATAAACACTTAACTTCAAATTGATTAAAGAATTTGAATAAATTCAAAATCATACTTTATAATTTCAAAACAAGGCTTAGAACTCCCAATGGTACTAATTTAAGTTACCATTCAATTTCAATTCCAATTTACTTCATAGTTATTTACATAGGTCAAGATATATATAAATACAAGTCATACCCAAATCAAGGAATTATCATGTCAATATGAAATAACTAACATATACATGTCCAAATAATAATAGCAGGATGTTGATTTTTCCTGCTATATAGATGTCCAAACAACCCTGTCACTGTAAAACCGTAATTTTCTATGCTAAATGTCATTGGTAATTTGAGCATATCTTTCTCGTTTGATGTCCAAATTTGATGGTTCTTGATGTTCTGGAAAGAATAGATTGTCTACTATAACTTTTGTGTTTTGGGTTTTGTTAAATTTTGAAGTTTACATGGTCAAAAGTTCATTCTAGTGTCACTGTCCCGAGACTAAAATGACAGCCGTAGTGAACTTCAGATATGAAAATTGTTTTAATCATAACTTTTTCATTTCTTTTCGGATTTCGGTAACTTTTAATGTTCTAGAAAGCTTATAATATCATCTATAACTTTAATATTTCGTTCTTTCTCAAATTTTGGGTTGAATAGGGGCGAACTGGCTAAACAAGCCGCTGGCCTTTGTTTTTCTTATGTATTCACTTCCGGGCATGAGTCCGACTTTGAGACGTCCCAGTTTCTTCGTCTCTTATCGGAACTCAGCGATTCTTTTTTCAGTTTAAATTACAAATGTTGAAATTTATTTCTACAAATTTTTAGGTCATTCCGACCATGTTAACTTGTATATATCTGCTATCGAACTTGAACCTGCAGCATGCTGGAATTCAGCGATTTAACCTTGTTTTAGTCCAATTTTGGAAACGACGCAGATTCTTCGTTTCAAATCGGATTTGAATAATTCTATTTGAAAATTGAAGTAGGAATGTTGAATTACGGTCCTGAAGAATTTCAAGTCATTTTGATACCGTTAACTTATTCAAACCTGCTGTCGAATATTGAGTCGCAGCTTGTTTTAAACGGATAATACAGTGTAATTTCCGTTATTTCGATGTTCTCTTGATATTTCTTTCTGGATTTCATACGTGGGGTTAATAATGTGTTTTTAAAATATTTTTCAAATAAATGGGCTTTTGAAATTATTATTATATTATTTTTTTAAGTATAAAAATTATATACTCTATAATAAGAGAATTTCAAAGGCAATTTCTGAAGCAATTTCGAAGCGTTCCAAAAACTCGTTTTCTTCAACTTAATTTCTATATAAAACACACAATTTTGCACTTCGAGTGAAGAGGGAGGAGAATTAAATGATTGGATAAAACGTGTGCTATGAACACGTGCGTTTATCTTTTTAGTTAATTCCTAATCTACGTTTGATCGTTTTGGCCTACGGGTCTAGTTTACCGATGATATGAGGTGAACCTTTTACTGCTTTAAGTGTGAAATTTTCTAGCGGTTAGTAAACCTTTTAGTGCGAACGGGTGGTATGGGACACACGTTAACACTTTTCGGGTTCCTTTCCGAGAGTTTGTGACACATATTACCAGTTAGTGGCGTCCAGTACTGGGCCTTCGGACCTTCGCCACTACGGTTTGTTTCCTTCGGGTTTGTGTCTTCGGGTTTGTTGCCTTCGGGTTTGTTGCCCTATAGTATCGCTTTTGGAGTTAGTCCTTCGTCACCGCTCATGAGATACTTGGGTTTGTCGCCTTCGGGCTTGTGGATCCTTGTTTATACAGTACTGAGCATGTGCATCTTTTGTTTCATTGATATATATATTTCCCTAGAGCATCGCCTTTCGGAGTTGGTCCTTTGAACCACTCGATACATAGCGATTACCTCGTGGAAACTTGTGATGCCTTCATTGGCATTTGTGTTTTCCTTTTTGGCTTGATTTGGGATATTTATATACTTTGTATATTATGAGTTGCTGATGATATGAGGCTTGTTATTTGAGTTTATTAGATCTTGAGTTATCTCTTTTAGAGATTTTATTGTTACTATGAGATGTATTCTCTTTTATGATATCCATATAGACTCTCTTTGTTTACTTCTCATTTAAGAAGCATTGTTATCTTGTCTGTACTCATATCATCATCTTGTCTCACTCTAACTGATATGTTTTAGTTAGACTGACCCATGTATTTTATACTCGGGTCAGACCGAGGTGTTTCAGGTTAGGTACATTTGGACTTAGCCTATTCTACTTCCGCATGGACTATTCTGCTAGCTCTTTTTGTTATAGCTTTTTGTGTAGTCCTTTTTGTTGGCACTCTGATGTATATTCTTTTGACCCATGTTTGGGTTATGGTCGTCATACCACTTTGATGTATCATTTTAGATTGTGCTAGTGATTGTATTTGTACTTATGCATATGTATGCATTTCTGCTATTCTGTGATGTTATTTACATTTGAGTTGTTATGTTTTGTTCTGATAGATCCATTAGCCATTATAGTTTTGTATTAAATATTTATTGGATACGTCGATCCACTTGAGAAGAAAAAAAAATAGATAGCACTTATCGACGTATTCAGTAGATAGTTAAGACAAGGCTATAGATGGTCGCTCCTATCCACCTCTATTCTCCGCATTAGCAGACGGTATTACCTCATAATACTCTTTGTTAATATGGGTCTTAGAGTGGGGCGTCACAACTTGCTCGTAGAATGGTGATTTATTCAACTAACATATGTCCACACAATCAACAATCAATTTATAATAGAATGGGAATTTATTTTGTTATTCTATATCCACAATAATCAAACACTTACCCTATAGCAGAACGGTGATTTGTTCTCCTATTAGATGTCCAAGCAATACAATCAATCAACACTATAACTCATTCATAGTTATTTTTCTACTTCTTGGTATCAACACTTGAATTCTTGTTTTCAAAACTATCTTGGAACAAAAGTTCCCTTTAAACGATTTGATTGTTAGAAAATCGGGATTTAAAATTTAAAACTCCCTTTTAAAATAATTAAATTCAACAATAATGGCAATTACATAAAAAAAGGGTTTATTTAAAGGTGATTACAAATGATGTTTTATAAAGGATATTTTATAAAGAATTCTTGTAAGAAGATTTATAAGAATTTTATAAATAGGAAGAAAATTGAAAATCATTTCAGAGATTTGGAAAGAGGCTTTATAAATTAACTTAAAGGTTTATAAAAGTGGGCTATAACTTTATTTTGGAAGTTATAAGTTAACTGAAATATGAGGTTAGCTTTTGAAAAGGAAACTTGTTTGGTTATTTAATATGGGATTTGAAAAGAAGAAGACTTTGTAAAGTTTGTAAATATACTTATACCATTGAGATAAGTATATGAATATTTTCCAAGTATAAAGGAAATGCAAGGTATTTGGAAATAGTGTTTTGAAAGGATCTTTTGATCAAGTTTTATGAAGTGGTTTATTAATTAAAGATTAATAAAGGCTTTGTGGATCCCATATTGAAATTAAACCATTATTGGATGTTTGTTATGTGATAGTTAAATAACCGACTACCAATTCTGGACCCAAATCGTAACTTTGGAAACATCAAGGAAAAACGCGGGAATTATATGGTACAATTGCCATCGGTGGTGCTATACTACAGGTATAAACTCATTTCGTTCTCCTAGGACAAATGATAACGAAAACCCGTTCTTTCAAACAGTTAGGAGGTGAACTCCGCGCTTATTTGTTTGTCTGTTTATTTCCTAAAAAACCGGGGTTGAGTTTATCGGAAACTATCGAAGTTGTTTCGAGAGACTGTAACAACCCGCATATTTATCGATTTTATATTTAAATATTTTATTGTTAATCGGATTTTGGTCCAAAAAGCTACTTTTTGCATACGGTCAAATTAGGACTCGAGACCACTTCCATTGAGTTCAAAATGACGTTTTCGATCTTTTTGAGTGTAAACTTCGATATGTTTGGAGATAGTGGAATTTTTGCCACTTTTCACTTTGGCTTTGGTTTGGGCTGAACTTACTAACTCAGCCCAACCCCTTCCTTCTCTTCATACTTCATTTCTATTTGCATATACATTCAAGCTTCTTCAAAAATGGTGGAGGGAATGGGAAATTAAAACTCCAAACCTTTAATCTTCATTGCTAATCCAACATCTTCTCCGAATTCAAGTGAAGACATTGATTTAAGCTTGTTGTTGCCCTTGTTTTTCTTCAAGCTTCATCTTCATTGGTTTTTTGTACAAAGGTGAGATTTTTATCTCACATTCTTGCCTATAACTGTCATTGGATTGTTGGGAATGATTCCCCATCACTTTAGCATGTATGTTTGCATTTGGTTTGGATCGAATTGGTTAAAACCCCAAATTTTCGTGTGTTTTGCCAAATTCCTGGTCATAGGTAGCACTGCCTCGGCCCGTTCGCATCTTGGTCGCTGGCACTTAGGTCGTAGGTCGTAGGTCGTTGGACCTTAGGTCGCTCTGGCGTGGATTTGGACTTAGGTCGCTCGCTCCTTAATTCACTAGGTCGTTCGAGTATGAAGAGACTCACCTGCATTTAGCTCGCTAACCTTTAGGTCATTCGGCAACAACTGGGACGCTAGGTCACACGTGTTAGTTCGTTAACCGCTTTAGGTCGCTCGACCTTACCAACTTGTTAGGTCGCGCACACTTTGGTCGCGTACCATGTTAGGTCGCGTACCACTTAGGTCGCACCATTAGGTCGCCTGACCTTAATTATTTTAGGTCGTAAGACCTTGTTTCCCCTAGGTCGTAAGACCTTGTTTCCACTAGGTCGTAAGACCTTGTTTCCCTTAGGTCATAAGGCCTTAGGTCGTGCCACATTAGGTCGCGCGCCACATGGGTCGTAAACCTTTAGGTCGCTTGACCTCACAAAACCCTTAGGTCGTTATTCCTTAGGTCGTTTGGCCTCATCACTGCTTAGGTCGTTAGGTCGCTTGACCTACTTGCACTCCTTAGCTCGACCTTGTTAGGTCGCTCGATCCTTTTCCTTAGCTCGGCCAAGGCTTAGGTCGTAACACATTAGGTCGCTCGCCTTTTATACTTAGGTCGTATGACCTGTATTTGGCTAGGTCGCTCGACCTGTTCTACTGCTAGGTCGCACGGCATTCTACCCTTAGGTCGTTCGACCTATTTGACTTAAAGTCGTTGCACTTTAATTCGACCACTTTAGGTCGCAAGTATATTTCTACTATGATGGTTTTGGAACTGATTTTTCTTGGATTTTTCTCACGTCTTCGAATGTGAAATTTTGTGATGCGATTTGTTTCAACAATCGTTTTATGACTTGTCACTTGAAAAATGTGAAGGCTTCAATACTAGTAGCGAATATCAAAACTCTTTCATCAAAGCGATTTCAACACCATTTTACTACAAAGCTCTTTTTCTCAAACTGTTTTCCAATCTACTAGTATATACAAGCCTTTACCTCACTCGGATGAGAAATCTAATTAAACGGCGTAGTGAAACGAGTGGTATGAAACGCTTGCGTTCACTTCGTCGGTTAATTCTTGGACTTGTTCGATTGAACCTTTTTGTGACAATTTTCTACTGAAGATTCACAATTTGTTCGTAAATATTTAGGTTAAGCAAGTGGTTATGGGACATGAAGCTAAACTCATATATTTACTAGCTTGGTGTGATTGACACTTCTTGATGATCATGACGATCATTTTTGTGATTTGATTTAGACTAGCAATTGTGCGATGTCTCTTTGTCTACGAGGGAGACTAAACCCCGTTTGTGTGATGTTTCACCATCACATATGTGGGGTAGCGCCCCACGGTCTTCGGACCATTCTTGTGGAGTTTCGGCTCAAAACTAATGGTTAGCTACCATGAGATAGTGTCTCGTCTTGTGTTACACGTGTTGGTGAGTTTTCATACTCCCGTTTTGTGATAGGCCTCCCCCTTCTTGTGATTTCTGGATTTCTTGTGATGATTTCTGGAATTTTGTGCTTCACCAATTTTCGTGATTTCCATTGATAAGTTTTATCAATTTTTGTGCATTGGTGAATTTGTGTGTCATTGACTTGTTATGAATACAAGTTTAGGGTATGATGCCCTATATTATCTTTGAGAAGATTCTTGTGATATTGATTAATCTCTTATTGATTATCATTTACATACTTATTGTAGTATGCCGTTATGGATGTTATTTGTTCATGCCATATCATTTATTCTATACCATATCATCTGATATTTATAGCTAGACTGATTCGTTTATTATTTTCTTATAAATAATACTCGGGTCAGACCGAGATGTTACAGGTGCTTCTGCTTGATTTCTCTTCTGGATTATTCTGACTTTTGGCTAACTACTTAGATTAGTAGTTTTTGGATGTACACATTTGAGATATAGACTCGATGTAGTGTACTTATTCTTTTGTATAGCACGTGTTGCTATTCTTTTGTATTATCGTGGATCTTTCTGACCCCTACTCTGATGTACACTTTCATGTGTTATATATATATATATTCATATCTTTTTCCGCCTTTGTGATATGGATGTCTGTGACTGATTTATGTTATGTTTATTTCTATGTTTGTTTCCAAAGATTATTTATAGCCACTGTGTGATAGCTTTGGGTTTATATCGGTATGTCGGACTTCCTCCTTAAATGAAGTTCATTCTATACTTTCTGACATATCGGTGCTCGCTCAAAGAAGTTACATGGATGGTCGCTCCTCAACAGCCTTATTCTCCAGGCTAGTTAACGACATTACACCGTAGTGTTCTTGGCTAGCGTGGGTATAGAGGTGGGGCGTCACAGCTTGGTATCGGAGCCATACTTCGGAACAATGTAGAATAACTTAACAAGGATCATCGTCCTAAGTCCAACTTAGGAGTCGTGCCTTGGGATTTAATTCGAGTCTTCGTACCGATTTATCCTATTTCCTTTTATGTATCGTTGTTCTATCTATCAAGATTTGCTTGATATTTAATTGGAGAATAACTTTTCTTCTTCTCTCTTTCTTAAAGGAGAGAATGTCTAGACCAGGTCGTCCTAGAGCCGGACCATCTACTGTCACTCCCCAGGATGGAGTTTTTATGACTACTCAACAGCTTCTTGATTTAGTAAAGAATGCTCGGGCAGCTGGTCCTAATCCGGAACCTACTCATCCTAAGTCTGGATTTGCACGTTTGTGCAACGATTATACCAACTTGGGTGGGAAACCATTCAAGGGTTCCGAAACTATTATTGAAGTCCAGGCTTGGTTAAGAACATGCGATCGAATCTTTTCTCGCATGAATCTTATCGATCTTCACCGTGTTCAGGTGGCTTCCAGTATGCTCCAAGAGAGAGCATTGGATTGGTATGAACTTCTTGTTTCTAAAATCAATGAAGCAGATCTCACCTGGGAGCAATTCTGGGAATGCTTCGAATTAAAATTCGTACCAGAAGCAAAGAAGGTGACATTGGCACGTCGTTTTATAGACCTTGTTCAAGGTGAATCCTCTGTGACAGATTATGTCGCATCCTTCGAGTCACTGTCCAAATATGGGGTTGAATACATCAACAATCCATTGAAGAAGAACCAGAGGTTCGTCTATGGCTTAAACAAGAATCTCCAAAAGCCATTACTTCTAAAGTTAGAATTTTCTTTCGACCAACTCATTGATATTGCTCTTTGTCTTGAAGAGGCTGATAAGGATAGTGATGTTGAAGTGGTGGCTTCCAAACCAAACTTCAACAACAAGAAGAGGCCAAACAAATTCAAAGGTCCTTATCCCAACAAAAAGGGGAAACCTGCAGCTCCGGCAGCAAAGATTTCTACCCCTAGTAGCGGGCAATGCTATAACTGTGGTTCTAAGGACCATTTTGCGAACAAGTGTTCAAAGCCCTGTTCTTGTCGCTATTGTAAGAGCCCGGATAATTATATAAATTTATGCCCCAGACTTCAAGGTAAAAAGGAGGGAAAGCTTAATGTGGCTAAAGTCCCTGGCAACACATCTCGCGGTCAAGGTATGTCTCATTCTGTTCTTGATGGCATTATTATATTTCATGATCAACCTATTAGAGTTCTCTTTGATACGGGTGCATCCCATTCTTTTATATCAAAGGAACTTGTAGACACTCTTTCTTTAAGTGTTGTTGCTTTAATGACTTCTTTAAGAATTGCGAATCCGGTTGGTGGATCCGCAACTCTTAGTTTTCTTTGTAAAGACGTTGAGATTATTTTGTGTGATTTTTCTTTCCTAGCCGATTTGCATATCATGCATTACTTAGGCTTTGGAATGATTTTGGGTATGGATTGGCTTACTCGTTATGAAGCTCATATCCTATGTCCTGAGCGGACTATTTATTTCCGTCATCTGCAATCTGTTAATCAGATTTCTATTATTCTTAAAGATTCGGATTCCGCTTTGGTTGCATCTTTATATTCTTTAAATCCTCGTGATAATGATAATGATGATGAGGAAGATGTCATTTCTCTTATCGCGTCGTTCGTGAATTTTCCGACATCTTTGAGCCCGTTTTAGGACTACCACCTAAGCGAGCAATTGAGTTTAAACTTAATCTTATACCTGGAGCTCAACCTATTACTCGTCCTCCTTATCGCATGTCTAACAAGGAGAATGAAGAGATGGGCAAACAATTATCCGAGTTAGAGACGAAACAACTTATTCGCTCTAGTTCCTCGCCTTGGGGAGCTTCAGCTATTTTCGTAAGTAAGTCCGATGGTACACTTAGGCTTTGCGTCGACTACCTCAAGCTTAATGATCTTACTATTAAGAATAAATATCCTTTACCTCGGATTGATGATCTGTTTGATCAACTTAGTGGTGCTAGAGTCTTTTCACAATTGGACTTGGCTACCGGTTTTCATCAGCTTCGTATTGCAGAGGATATTATTCCTTTGACTTCTTTCCATACTCGTTATGGATCTTATGAATGGCTAGTTATGCCATTTGGTTTAACGAATGCCCTGGCTTATTTCGTTGACCTTATGAATCGAGTTTTCAAAGATTTCCTCGATTGGTTTGTTCTCATCTTTATTGATGATATTCTTGTGTATCCTAAAACCAAGGAGGAACATGAAAAGCATCTTCGGATTGTATTGGAAACTCTTAGGGGCAATCAATTAAAGAAAAATTTTCTAAATGCCATTTTTGGCAATCTAGTGTGAAGTTTCTTGGTCATATTATTTCCGAATCCGGAATATCAGTGGATCCTTCAAAGATTGAAGCGATTCAAAATTGGAAGAGACCGGAGAGCGTGATTGAAATCCGTAGCTTTCTCGGACTGGTAGGTTATTACTGCCATTTTATAAAAGACTTTTCTAAGATTGCCGTTCCTCTTACTGGCTTAACAAAGAAAGGTGTTAAATACATTTAGTCGGACAAATGTGAAACTTCTTTTCAGAAATTAAAAGAACTCCTTTCTGATGCTCTTATTCTTGTTATTCCCGAAGGGAATCAAGATTTTGTTGTTTATACCGATGCTAGTCGCGTTGGTTTGGGTGTCGTTCTTATGCAAAAAGAACGTGTTATTGCTTATGCTTCTAGGCAATTGAAGCCGGCTGAGACTAGATACGCCACACATGATTTAGAACTCACGGCTATCGTTTTCGCTCTTCGAATTTGGCAACACTATCTTTTGGGAGAGAAATTTATACTTTATACTGATCATAAGTCTTTGAAATATTTATTTTCTTAAAAGGAACTTAATTTGCGTCAACAGCGTTGGCTCGAGTTCCTTGCCTCTTATGATCTTGATATCCTTTATACTCCCGGAAAGGGAAATCGAGTTGCCGATGCAGTTAGTCGCAAGCAACAAGCGGTTGTTTCGATGATGATATCCGAATGGTGGGATCTTGAGGTCTTATCCACTTGTGAAATTCGAGATCGTGTCTCTGATTTATGTTCATCTCTTGTTTTATGTAGCCTTGAGGCTCGTCCTTCTCTTTTAGACCGCATTTTTGAAGCTCAACAGCTAGATCCTGAATTGGCTTTGCTTGGCCAAAATCTTAAGGATAAAACCGATATTGAAGGTTTAAAAGACTTTGATATTGATTTTCGTGGCGGCATTCGGAAATTTGGTAGACTTATCGTACCAAATACTAGAGATCTTCGTAAAGATATTTTAGAAGATTCTCATCGTTCCAAATTTTCCATTCATCCCGGTAGTAGCAAAATGTACGCGGATATGAAACGACTTTATTACTGGGAGGGAATGAAATCTGATGTTGCTAACTTTGTTAAGTGTTGCATGACTTGCCAACTTGTCAAGGCTAAACATCAAAGGCCTGGTGGGTTATTGCAACCATTGGAAATTCCAGTTTGGAAGTGGGACCAAATTTCCATGGATTTTATAGATGGCCTTCCCCGTTCTCGCTCGAGTCATAATAGTTTATGGGTGATCGTTGATAGACTTACTAAATCCGCCCATTTTATTCCCATTCGGTCTAACTGAACCGTTCCTCTTCTGGCCAAACTCTTTATCAAAGAAATTGTTAAACTTCATGGAGTTCCTTCTTCCATTGTTAGTGATCGTGATCCATTATTTACTAGTGGATTCTGGAAGAGCCTTCAAAAAGCTTTGGGAACGAAGCTTAATTTTAGCACCGCTTATCACCCCCAGTCCGATGGACAAACTGAGTGTGTGAATCAAACACTTTAAGATCTTCTTCGTACTTGTGTTCTTGACTTTGGTGGAAGTTGGGAAGATCATATTTCACTAGTTGAGTTTTCCTATAATAACAGCTTCCAATCTAGTATTGGTATGGCTCCTTTCGAGGCACTCTACGGAAGACCATGCCGATCTCCTTCTTGTTGGCTTGAGGCCGGTGAGAAGCTGGTTTTAGGACCAGATTTTATTCGAGATTCCAAAGAAAAGATTTAACTTATTCGACATAGGATGAAAGAAGCCCAGAGTAGACAAAAATCCTATGCCGATAACCGAAGAAGAAAATTAGAATTTTCTATGGGAGATCTTGTATTTATTCATGTTTCACCTATGAAGGGTGTTGTACGTTTCAGTCGATCGGGAAAGTTAGCGCCTCGATACATTGGGCCATTTCCTATCATTGAACGTATTGGTTCCATGGCTTATCGGCTTTCATTACCGGCTCAGTTTTCTACCATGCATGACGTGTTTCACGTTACTCAATTACGGAAGTGCCTTCGGGATTCCAATTCTATTCTTGAGCCCAGTGTTGTGGAAGAGATTGAAGTTTCACCTAATTTAACTTATGAGCAGCATCCTATTCGAATTATTGCTTCGGAGATCAAACGACTTCGAAATAAAGATGTTCCGCTTGTTAAAGTTCAATGGTCCTCAAATCCTAAGGATTGCTCTTGGGAGTCTAGAGAATTCATCGAGCGTACACATCCGGAATTACTTTCTCATGCTCTTTGAGGAAAACTTCTTATTTCTAATTTCTTTTGTGTTAATATGCTTTTATGGTCGTTATTTTTTATTTCCATCTTATATATTGCGAGGACGCAATTTCTTTAAGGAGGGGAGTCTGTAACAACCCGCACATTTATCGATTTTATATTTAAATATTTTATTAAAATATTTTATCGTTAATCGGATTTTGGTCCGAAAAGCTACTTTTTGCATACGGTCAAATTAGGACTCGAGACCACTTCCATTGAGTTCAAAATGACGTTTGCGATCTTTTTGAGTGTAAACTTCGATATGTTTGGAGATAGTGGAATTTTTGCCACTTTTTCACTTTGGCTTTGGTTTGGGCTGAACTTACTAACTCAGCCCAACCCCTTCCTTCTCTTCATACTTCATTTCTATTTGCATATACATTCAAGCTTCTTCAAAAATGGTGGAGGGAATGGGAAATTAAAACTCCAAAGCTTTAATCTTCATTGCTAATCCAACATCTTCTCCGAATTCTAGTGAAGACATTGATTTAAGCTTGTTGTTGCCCTTGTTTTTCTTCAAGCTTCATCTTCATTGATTTTTGGTGCAAAGGTGAGATTTTTATCTCACATTCTTGCCTATAACTGTCATTGGATTGTTGGGAATGATTCCCCATCACTTTAGCATGTATGTTTGCATTTGGTTTGGATCGAATTGGTTAAAATCCCAAATTTTTGTGTGTTTTGGAAAATTCCTTGACATAGGTCGCACTACCTCAGAACTGGCCCATTTGCATCTAGGTCGCTGGCACTTAGGTCATAGGTCATAGGTCGTAGGTCATTGGACCTTAGGTCACTCTGGCGTGGATCTGGACTTAGGTCGCTCGCTCCTTAATTCACTAGGTCGTTCGAGTATGAAGAGACTCACCTGCATTTAGCTCGCTAACCTTAGGTCGTTCGGCAACAACTGGGACGTTAGGTCGCACGTGTTTGTTCGTTAACCGCTTTAGGTCGCTCGACCTTACCAACTTGTTAGGTCGCGCACACTTAGGTCGCGTACCATGTTAGGTCACTTACCACTTAGGTCGCACCATTAGGTCGCCTGACCTTAATTATTTTAGGTCGTAAGACCTTGTTTCCCCTAGGTCGTAAGACCTTGTTTCCTCTAGGTCGTAAGACCTTGTTTCCCTTAGGTCGTAAGGCCTTAGGTCGCACCACATTAGGTCGCGCGCCACATGGGTCGTAAACCTTTAGGTCGCTTGACCTAATAAAACCCTTAGGTCGTTATTCCTTAGGTCGTATGGCCTCATCACTGCTTAGGTCGTTTGGTCGCTTGACCTACTTGCACTCCTTAGCTCGACCTTGTTAGGTCGCTCGATCCTTTTCCTTAGCTCAGCCAAGGCTTAGGTCGTAACACGTTAGGTCGCTCGCCTTTTATACTTAGGTCGTATGACCTGATTTGGTTAGGTCGCTCGACCTGTTCTTCTGCTAGGTCGCACGGCATTCTACCCTTAGGTCGTTCGACCTATTTGACTTAAAGTCGTTGCACTTTAATTCGACCATGTTAGGTCGCAAGTATATTTCTACTATGATGGTTTTGGAACTGATTTTTCTTGGATTTTTCTCAGGTCTTCGAATGTGAAATTTTGTGATGCGATTTGTTTCAACAATCGTTTTGTGACTTATCACTTGAAAAATGTGAAGGCTTCAATACTAGTAGCGAATATCAAAACTCTTTCATCAAAGCGATTTCAACACCATTTTACTACAAAGCTCTTTTTCTCCAACCGTTTTCCAATCTACTAGTATATACAAGCCTTTACCTCACTCGGATGAGAAATCTAATTAAACGGCTTAGTGAAACGAGTGGTATGAAACGCTTGCGTTCACTTCGTCGGTTAATTCTTGGACTTGTTCGATTGATCCTTTTTGTCACAATTTTCTAGTGAAGATTCACAATTTGTTCGTAAATATTTAGGTTAAGCAAGTGGTTATGGGACATGAAGCTAAACTCATATATTTACTAGCTTGGTGTGATTGACACTTCTTGATGATCATGACGATCATTTTTGTGATTTGATTTAGACTAGCAATTGTGCGATGTCTCTTTGTCTACGAGGGAGACTAAACACCGTTTGTGTGATGTTTCACCATCACATATGTGGGGTAGCATCCCACGGTCTTCGGACCATTCTTGTGGAGTTTCGGCTCAAAACTAATGGTTAGCTACCATGAGATAGTGTCTCGTCTTGTGTTACACGTGTTGGTGAGTTTTCATACTCCCGTTTTGTGATAAGCCTCCCCCTTCTTGTGATTTCTGGATTTCTTGTGATGATTTCTGGAATTTTGTGCTTCACCAATTTTCGTGATTTCCATTGATAAGTTTTATCAATTTTTGTGCATTGGTGAATTTGTGTGTCATTGACTTGTTATGAATACAAGTTTTGGGTATGATGCCCTATTTTATCTTTGAGAAGATTCTTGTGATATTGATTAATCTCTTGTTGATTATCATTTACATACTTATTGTAGTATGCCGTTATGGATGTTATCTGTTCATGCCGTATCATTTATTCTATACCATATCATCTGATATTTATAGCTAGACTGATCCGTTTATTATTTTCTTATAAATAATACTCGGGTCAGACCGAGATGTTACAGGTGCTTCTGCTTGATTTCTCTTCTGGATTATTCTGACTTTTAGCTAACTACTTAGATTAGTAGTTTTTGGATGTACACATTTGAGATATAGACTCGATGTAGTGTACTTATTCTTTTGTATAGCATGTGTTGCTTTTCTTTTGTATTATCGTGGATCTTTCTGACCCCTACTATGACGTACACTTTCATGTGTTATATATATATTCATATCTTTTTCCGCCTTTGTGATATGGATGTCTGTGACTGATTTATGTTATGTTTATTTCTATGTTTGTTTCCGAAGATTATTTATAGCCACTGTGTGATAGCTTTGGGTTTGTATCGGTATGTCGGACTTCCTCCTTAAATGAAGTTCATTCTATACTTTCTGACATATCGGTGCTCGCTCAAAGAAGTTACATGGATGGTCGCTCCTCAACAGCCTTATTCTCCGGGCTAGTTGACAACATTGCACCGTAGTGTTCTTGGCTAGCGTGGGTATAGAGGTGGGGCGTCATAGAGACCATGAACGGATATGTTATCCAAAAACAATTTCGATCCAACGAATGCGTCTCGAAGTGAAGACATCGTGAAGAGCATGAAATCGAAGATAGAGATGTGAAGTGCAAGGGCTAGTCGCTACTAATCCTGAGGGTGATTCCAAAATGGATGTAGTAGGAATAGTGCCTTTGGTTTCGTTCAGACCCATAATGGACTTGTATGGATGAATGCTATCAGCACATTGTCATTAGAGGGCAATGAGCATTCTAAGTGAAAAAGGTTCTTGAAAGCTAATCGTAGCCTCAAGCCTCATCAACCGGGAATGATTAAAACATGGGAGATGCTTCAAGGCTATGTGTTTCGCTACCATTAGAGTACGGTCATCACCCAATCTAGATCGATATTATAGATCATGTATGTTCGGAGCCCATTTAGGTTGTTGATACCAACCAAGGTGATGACATATTCGGCGCTATCCAGCAAGGGGTAGGGCCAGTCTTTACTCGCGGGGAGTCTATGTGAGGCTCTCGGTGTATTTTATCGAGAGATACACCATGACGGGTGGTACCCTAGTAGCCCAGTCATTAGTTGGAATGCATTCTCCAATACGAGCTTTACGGTTTTAATTGTATACCAAATATATTGGAACATGAGATGCAAGCATTCCAGCTTTTTTAATATTTTACTTTGACCCCTAGACATTATGATAATATCATTGGATTTGATATAAAATGTTTTGGTTATCATAAGGTAAAAACCCATCGGTTTTTATGTGGATGTGGTCTTATGAGATACCCTTTGTTTTAGAAAGTTTTCGAACATAAAATCAGTTTTGTTGTTACCTGTTATAGATTTTTACTCACGCTGGTTTACCAGACTGACCCGGGTGTTATTCCATATAATGCTCGGGTCAGACCGAGCACGTTTTCCCAAGTAGTTGGATACTTTGGAATTGGGAAGGAGCTGGATGATCAGGACGTATTCACGTATATTTTTCCGCTGTATTCATTGTTGTGTTTATCAGCAATTGTGAGGATAGACTGTTATAATTGCCCAGGCTAAAATAGGTTAGTATACTCTGATTGATGTCTGTATATACATGTATTGTAGTTTTGTTTTTGTATAAAGAATTATGGTATATTATAAAATATTCGTTCCACTTTGAGATTCTCTGTTGTTTAATTTTCTTCTTATCTTCTTCCTTCATTCTTTTCCCTAACAATCGGGTCTTCTGGCATTCGATTGCTCGACATGTGATACTATGGATGTATTAGTGTCGGTTTTTAAGGGTCGAAAAGTCCGGTTCATTACATAACAGTTGTCTTATTTTTTTGGATCAATATCCAAAAATTATTTCACCAACAATTTAGTGAAGAGTTATAATTATTCCAACCTTTTTCTCTCTTTCATCGCTAAAAATGGGCTTTTCCAATATGCTCTTACAAAAGATACCTGAAAGAGGCTTCGCACAGGAGGTCCCTATTTTTGATATTGTTACAAGAAAAGTCCCTGTAGCAATGAACATGTAAATTTGGTCCCTGTTATTTCTAAAGCAGAAAGCGCAAACCAGCTTGTGCTTTTCTGATAGAAAACCCAAGTTAAATTGCACTTGTTAAAAATCTCGAATTTTCAAAAATTTCAAAAACAATTTCAAAATGAGAAAGCGAAAACTCGCTTGCACTTTTTGATCGAAAGCGCAAGTGAACTTGTGCTTTTCAAAAATTTCAAAATCAAAAAACGCAAACTAGCCCATGCTGTTTAAAAATTTAAATTTATTTGAAAATTTCAAAAAAAATTCAAAATCAGAAATATGCAAGTTACCTTGCATTTTCGTTAGAAAAGTGCAAGACACCTTGCGTTTTCTAATTTTTAAAAATAGGGACAAAATTTACATATTAATTTCTATATAAACTTTTCTTATAACAACATTAAAAACAGGGACATGTAGCTCTTTTCTTGCACTTGAAACTTCAAAGTCTAATAAAATCCTAAAATAACAAACTTTAATTGGCATATTGGAACACTAAAAGGTGCTTTGCACGAAAGGTCCATATTTCTGCTGTTGTTATAAGAAAAGTCCCTGTAGAAATGAATATGTAAATTAGGTCCCTGTTTTTTCTAAATCAAAAAACGCAAGTTAGCTTGTGCTTTTTAAACATTAAATTTTTTCTTAAAATTTCAAAATGTTCAAAAATATTTCAAAATGAGAAAGCGCAAACTAGCTTGCGCTTTCCTGATAGAAAGTGCAAGCTAACTTGCGCTTTTCAAAAAATTTAAAAAATTTCAAAATTTTCAAAATTTCGAAAAAAATTCTAAAATCAGAAAAGTGCAGTTTACCTTGCATTTTTTGTCAGAAAAGTGCAAGGCACCTTGCGTTTTTTATTTTTAAAAAATAGAGACCAAATTTACATATTCATTTCTCTAGGGACTTTTCCTACAACAATATCAAAAACAGAGACCTGAGACTCTTAGACACTAAAAATAGATGACCACACATTGACTTTTGAGGTTAACATAAAAGAAAATGATCCAAAGTTAGTTAAAAAAAAACAACTGTGATTAATTTCTTATCATCCCAAAAGCCATTATCAGACGGTGTCTACAAAACCCCAATATTATAAACGGATTCAAGTGCCAAATGAATCTGACCAACTAAAGAGTGAATGAAGTGTAAATCCTCCCGTTCCTTTTCTTCCATAGCTCGATACATCATACTTTTGGGTTGTAAATCATCCGACTATAGTTTTGATTTGTTCACTTCATTGTTTATAGAAAAACTAAAAACGATCTTCAAATCCACAAAAATAATAATAATAGTAAATAAATAAATAAATAAAATAATAAAAATAAAAAATAAACCAATCATAATAAAACAAGACTTTTAAAGAAATTAGAGGAAACTAAAACGACAAAAACATTATTGTTTCAGGGTGAGTTTGCAATGAACGAAAACATGGTATTTTAACGGAGCATTTGAACGGCTATTTGAGCAAGAAAGTTGAGTGAACGGGGTATGCGTTTAGAGCTGCGAACGGAGTATTTGAGTTGGGTTTCAGTTGTGATTTTTAATGTAATTGATTTATAATTTATTAATTATTATTTTATTGTGTAGTATGAGTTTAATAATTGCAAATAATAAAAATTAAATTACTCGATTTTTCATTAAATCAAACCAATACATTTTAAACTCAATGGAAGTGGTCTCGAGTCCGGATTCGACAGTTTACAAAAAGGTCACATTTCGGACTTTAAATTCAACAAACGATGCTATATTTAAATAAAACATTTAAATATGTAATCGTAAAATATGTGGGTTGTTATAATACTCTTCCAATTGAGCCTCGACTATTCTTAGTATGTATAGGTAGCATCCTTGTTAAGATTTGAGTTGGGTAGATAGAAATTGGGAAGCATTGAAAATGAACACCTTGTCAATTAAGTTTAACAATTTGACTATAAGGCATTCGTTGTTAATGTTGAGGTCGAATTTGATTTCAAATTTGAATATTTTAGGATAAATATTTAAAAATGGTTTAATAGAAGTGATTTACAAAATGGGTTTATAAAAATGTAACATTTAAGTTGGAAGGAATTTAGGTTAAAAACTCGAGAACCTAAATCCCCGTGCTTTTGAAAAATGATTTTCAAGGTTTTGGTCAAATAATATTAATATTATTTGAAACCAATTTGGTTTAAGTATAAATTTTTGGGAATAAAAGTGCAAGTAAGAAGTGTTATCTTTGGATTGGATAAGGCGAATGAGTCTTGATTGTTTTGTGATAATCAGAATAATCTTCTAAGTGACGATCAGATGTTGCCTAGGCGAACATTGTGAGATACTTAGTAAATTATCCTCTTTATCATTGTATAATTAAAACAAGTTCACCCAAACGAACCCAAAGCAAGTCGGTGATAAATGTTTTGTTGAAAAATGTGAAGTATTGTTTCAAAATGGGATTTCGATATAAATAGAATATTTTTAAGTTAACTAGTTCGAGTGGCTCGAAAATAACTTAAATTTGGGGAAGATATATGTTCAGATGGTAAACACTTCTCTTGAGTATTACCCTTCTTGGTAAGGAAATGTATGATACTGTTTGGTCGTACCAGCCCCTTAGTATCATTTTGGAGTTACTCGGGCTATAGATATATATTTTATATAATTGAAATATAGAGTTTCATTTCAAAAGGTTTTTGAAATAAAAGATGGGTATTTGGATCTTGAGTTTTCTTAAGAAAAAAAATGCAAAATGGAATAGTTGAATCTAATAAGAGTATATACTCTTAGGATGTAGTGAAGAATTGTATAAATTGAACATAAGTTAGTTTTATGAAATGTTTTCATAAATAGCTTTTGTGGAAATAGAATTGGTATTAGGGAGAACCAATTAAATGAGTGCGTAGGATGGGCGTAGATCATTTCTCTTTCTCATGTAGTTTTGATCTAAGATTCGAGTATATGACTTTGAGGTGATTTACACCCTTTCGATTGAGAATCTATTACTTGATTTTTGAAGGCAACCATTTGATGAGGATTTTTGGTAGGGGACCAAATTTTTCTATCATAGTATCTGACTATGGAAGGAGAACAGAGGTTCCAAATCAAAGGACCTGATTAGAGTCCGCACTAGAGAATTAGGTAAGCGATACTAGTTCGGAGGTGAAGTTATGTATTCGAGTGGTGATCGAATCAGATTTTGTTATGAATGATCTATGAACATCAGGCTGACTTATGGATAGCACCAGGATGTTCTTGAGGTGTAATTTCAGGGACGAAATTCTTTTAAGGGAGGTAGAGTGTAACGACCCAGGGTTTTAGTCACTTAAACTAGGCAATTTTATATTTTATATAGTCAATAAATGAATTTTTATAGATAAATAAACTTGTTTTAATCAATTAATAATAATGGTAAAGTCATTTTAAAAATTTGTTAAACAAATTAAATAGTTCGTAGAAAAATAGAAAATGTGACCGAAGAAAGTTTTCTGGAATTTCGACTTTTCGACACCGGAAAGTTGTCAAAAATGATGTTCGTCTTTGTGCACTATATATATATATATACACATGTATAACAGTTAATTAACTAGATAATAATAAACTTAAGAATATTATCTTATAATTAATTTTAATTTACTAAGTGATTTGGCAACACATAATAATTATAAATATATATTTACAAAGAGACTAATGTGACAACACATAATAATTATATATATATTTATAAAGTGAGTGATGTGACAACACATAATAATTAGATATAAATATATGCTTATAAAAGGAGTGATGTGACTAGACAAGATTATCATAAATTATTATGTATATATATAAAAGCATTTCAATTATTTCTTTCTTCCATTTTTCATTTCTTTTTCCAAATTTTTTTCCTAACTCTCTTCTACCTAAAGCTTCAAACCTCTTTAATGGCTTCCTTTAAAATTTTAAATTTTTATATTTTCATGTTTTAAATTTTTTAAAACTTTTTAAACTTAGCTTCAAACTCCTTCTTTTCCATTCAAATTCCTCTATTTTTACCCCAATTTCTTTTGGCCATAATGTCTTATATACTCCACCAAATTAAGATTTTTTTTTCCAAATCATGTATATTTCCGGTGGCTACAACTTTGTAATCTACCACTTTTTCTGATTTCGAGCTTAGATGCTCTAAAAATTCATTTTTTGCAGGTGTATTTTTGAACTTAGATTTTGATATCTGAAAATACCCCTCACTGTTCTGGACATAACTTCCTCAAAATTTAACCTTTTTGAGTAACTATTTTTTTTAAATGATATAAGAAAGAATGATCTAAAACTTTCCTTCTAATCACTTTTTAAAAATCCAAAAGTAAGGGGTCCAAAAATCCATGAGAAAGTGACCTATTTTCGAGCTCAGTTTAGGGTTCGAGTGGAACTTTATCGAGCTTTAAGGTAAGTAAATTCCTAATTTATGTGGAAAGAACTTTATCTTATATGTTATATTGATTTTAAAGCTATATGTATGTCACATATGATTAGATCTTGGTATGTTTGAAAATGTTGATTAGTGCTAATGTATGAGTTAGCATTAGCACTCAAATGGATATGTTTAAATGATGACCGGTATAGGCTGGAATTTGTTTATGTGACCTTGGATATGTGATTGTGTGAATATAGAAGGTAGTATCTTGAAAGTGAAGTGGACTTGAGATCCGGTTACAAATCAAATCGTTTACTTGTTGTTTTAGTAAAGATTTGATTTGTTTTTCTTAAATTTGTTTTCAAACTTTACTAAAGTTTTAGAATTTCTTCCTGTAGTAAATGAGTGAAAAGTTTGAGTTTTGAGATAATAACTTAGAAATGAATCCTAGGTTATAGTACCCAGAACGATAGTCGCTATGGATGCAGTTCAGATTTTTCAAATTTTCAATTATTAAGTTTCCTTTTAAAAATATTTTGGAAATCCTTTTCCATATAAGTTAACGATACTTAAGTTATTTTTAACTTAATTAAGAAGGTTTATTAGTTAAAATTAATTGGTTAATTAAGAATATTTATTTACTAATTAATTAAGTAATCATGTTAAGTAATTAGTATTAATTAATATTAATATTAATTAAGTAAGTTAATCATTTATTAATTATGAAGTTTTAATTAATGACTTACTTATGTTAAAAAGGGTAATTAATTTTATTTAATCGATTTTAATTATTTTATTTATTATTTAATTATAGTTTAAATTATTTAATTAATTATTATTTAATTAAAGGTTAATTATTTATTAAATTATTACTTAATTAAGGATTAATTTTACGTAAATGTTTATTTTGTTCAAGTTTAATTATTAATTAATTTTTAATTAACTAAGGTTTAATTTATTATTAAAGTTTTAATTAAAAATTATTTTACTATTATTATTTTATTAAATAATTAAGATTAATTAATATTTAATTATTAATGAAGGTTAATTAATTATTTAATAGTTCGTAAATTATTAATTTGGGTTTAATTAATAGTTAATTGGGGGTTAATTAATTATTTCTAATTAATTATTTATTAATTATTAATTAATTTAAATTAAGATTCAATTAGGTTTAATTACGATTTAATAAAGAGTTTAACTTGAATTTAATTGTTTTAAAAGGGAGTTTTAAGTTTTAAATCCTGGTTTTCTAAGAATCAAATCGTTTAAAGGGAACTTCTATTCCAAGGATAGTTTTGAAAACAAGAATTCAAGTGTTGATACCAAGAAGTAGAAAAATAACTATGAATGAGTTGTAGTGTTGATTGATTGTATTGCTTGGACATCTAATAGCATAATAAATCACCGTTCTGCTATAGGGTATGTGACGCCCCACCTCTATACCCAAGCTAACCAAGAACACTACGATGTAGTGCTGTCAATTAGCGCGGAGAATAAGGCTGTGGAGGAGCGACCATCCATGTAACTTCTTTGTGCGAGCACCGATACGTCAGATAGAATAGAATGCATATCTTTTAAGGAGGAAATCCGACATACCGGTACAAACACAAAGCTATCACACGGTGGCTATATATAATCTTCGGAAAACAAACATAGAAATAATCATAACGTAAATCAGTCACAGACATCCATATCACAAAGGCGGAAGAAGATATGAATAAATATATAACACATGAAAGTGTACATCAGAGTAGTGGTCAGAAAGATCCACGATAATACAAAAGAATAGCATCACGTGCTATACAAAAGAATAAGTACACAACATAGAGTCTATATCTCAAAGGTGTACATCCAAAAACTACTAATCTAAGTAGTTAGCCAAAAGTCAGAATAATCCTGAAGAGAAGTCAAGCAGAAGCACCTGTAACATCTCGGTCTGACCCGAGTATTATTTATAAGAAAATAATAAACGGATCAGTCTAACTATAAATATCAGATGATATGGTATACAGTAAAAGGCATGACATGAACATGTAATAACCATAGCGACATACTACTATAAGTATGTAAATGATAATCAACAAAAGATTAATCAATATCACAAGAATCTTCTCAAAGATAAAATAGGGCATCATACCCTAAACTTGTATTCATAACAAGTCAATAACACATAAATTCACCAATGCACAAAAGCTGATATCATATCAATGAAAATCATGAAAATTGGTGAAGCACAAAATTCCAGAAATCATCATCAGAAATCCAGAAAACACATAAAGGGGGGGAGGCCTAACACATGAATGGGAGCATGAAGCTCACCTACGCGTAAACACATGACGAGAAGTTATCTCATGGAAGCTATCCATTAAATTTTCACACATGAATGGCCCGAAGACCATAGGAAATGTGATGGCGAAACATCACATGATCGGGGTATAGTCTCCCACGTAGACAAAGAGACATCGCTCAATCGCTAGTCTAAATCACAAAAATGATCGTCATGATCATAAGGAAGTGTCAATCACACCAAGCCAGTAAATATATGAGTTTAGCTTCATGTCCCATAACCACTTGCTTAACTTAAATATTTACGAACAAGCTGTAAATCTTCACTAGGAAATTGTCACAAAAAGGGTTCGATCGAACAAGTCCAAGAGCTAACCGACGAAGTGAACGCAAGCGTTTCATACCACTCGTTTTACTAAGTCGTTTAAGTCGATTTCTCATTCGAGTGAAGTAAAGGCTTGTATATACTAGTAGATTGAAAATCGGTTTGAGAAAACGAACTTTTGATACTTAAAATAGTGTTGAAATCGCTTTGATGAAAGAGTTTTGATATTTACTATTAGTATTGAAACCTTCATATATCTTTAAAGTGACAAGTCATAAAACGATGGTAGAACAAATCAATTCACGTTCGAAGACGTGAGTAAAGTCCAAAGAAGTCAATCCCAAAACCATCAAAGTAGAAATTCTGATAAATGCTTTGTCAGATAAGATTGCCTACGCAGAGTAATTCACGGTATGACTTAGTGAAGGCAAGCTGGTCCAACGACCTAAGGAGAAGTAGGTCATACGACCTAAGGGAAGACTGCCGTGCAACCTAGCTGAAGAACAGGTAAAATGACTAAGTACAAACTCGCGAACGACTTACGACTTAGGGGATAAAGTCATACGACCTAAGTGGAGAATGCCACGCGAGCTAGCAGAAGAACAGGTCAAATGACCAAGTACTAACTCGCGAACGACTTACGACTTAAGGGAGGAAAGCGACTTAAGAGAAGCAGCGACCTACGACTTAACGATTTAAAGCCAACGACCTAGGACTTAAGAGTCATACGACCTAGGACTTAAGGGAGGCAAGAGACTTACGACTTAAGGGATAAGGTCATACGACCTAAGTCTTGAACGACTTAACGACTTAAACCTTTAACGACTTAACGACTTAAGCCAGGGCGAGCGAGCTAACTGCAAAACGACCTACGACTTATGCCTTTAGCTCCTGAACGACTCAACGCCTGGAACGACTTAACACTTTAACTCGAGAACGACTCAGGCCTTTAACTCGTGAACGACTCAGGCCTTTAACTCGTGAACGACTCAGGCCTTTAACTCGTGAACGACTCAGGCCTTTAACTCGTGAACGACTCAGGCCAGACGAACAGAAATACACGCGCGCGACCTAAGCCCTTAACTCGTGAACAACTCACGACTTAGGCTTAACTCGTGGACGACTCAGCGAAGGCAGAAACGACTTAAGGCCAGAAAAATCACCAAAACGCTGAAAATCGAAGTTTTTCGCCAATCCAATCCAAACCAAATGCAAATGTTGATGCAAATACAATAGGGGATCATTCCCAACAGTCCAAGATAGATATAGGCAAGATGTGAGATCAAAAATCTCACCTTTTCCACGAAATTGATGAAGATGAAGATTGAAAGCAAGGGGAAGCAATCCAAAGCTTGAATCCACAATCTTCTACTTGAATTTGATGTTGAATCTCGGATTTGCAATAGAATTTGAGTTGGGAGTTTTAATTTCTCTTTCCCTCCACCATTTTTGAAGAAGATTGAAGTATTTGATGAAGTGATGAAGAGAAGAGGGGGTTGGGCTGAGTTAATGCAGTCCAAACCAAAGTCTCAAGCGGGAAAAGTGACGAAAATTTCACTATCTCCAAACATATCGAAGTTTACACTCAAAAAGATCGCAAACGTCATTTTGAACTCAATGGGGGTGGTCTCGAGTCCTAATTTGACCGTATGCAAAAAGTAGCTTTTCGGACTAACATCCGACTAACGATAAAATATTTAAATAAAATATTTAAATATAGAATCGATAGATATGCGGGTTGTTACAGGGTAAGTGTTTGATTGTTGTGGATATAGAATAGCAAAATAAATTCCCATTCTATTATAAATTGATTGTTGATTGTGTGGACATATGTTAGTTGAATAAATCACCATTCTACTATATGTAATGATTGTTTGGACATCTATATAGCAGGACAAATCACCATCCTGCTATTATTATTTGGACATGTATATGTTAGTTAGTTCATATTGACATGATAATTCCTTGATTTGGGTATGACTTAAATTTATATATATATCTTGACCTATGTAAATAACTGTGAAGTAAATTTGAATTGAAATTGAATGGTAACTTAAATTAGTACCATTGGGAGTTCTAAGCCTCGTTTTGAAATTATAAAGTATGATTTTGAATTTATTTAAATTCTTTAATCAATTTGAAGTTAAGGGTTTATTAATGGTTTTGCAAGTTATATAATTATTCTATCAAGATATTCATAAATGATAACTTGTCTATAGAAAGGAGTTTACATAAACAAAGGTTTATTTAAAGGTGTTTACAAATGATGTTTTATAAAGGATATTTTATAAAGAATTCCTTTAAGAAGATTTATAAGAGTTTTATAAATAGGAAGAAAATTTAAAATCATTTCAGAGATTTGGAAAGAGGCTTTATAAATTAACTTAAAGATTTATAAAAGTGAGCTATAACTTTATTTTGGAAATTATAAGTTAACTGAAATATGAGGTTAGCTTTTGAAAAGGAAACTTGTTTGGTTATTTAATATGGGATTTGAAAAGAAGAAAACTTTGTAAAGTTTGTAAATATACCTATACCATTGAGATAAGTATACTGTTAACTCTTATTTTCAAGCGACCTAAAACTGCACGACCTAACTACAGAAAGACCTTGCGACCTAACTACAGGAAAAGCTTGCGACCTATAGAAGCTCAAGACCTAAGGTAGTTAGCGACCTAAGGGACTTAACGACCTAAGGTAGTTAGCGACCTAAGGGACTTAACGACCTAAGGTAGCTAGCGACCTAAGGGACTTAACGACCTACGGTAGTTAGCGACCTAAGGGACTTAACGACCTAAGGTAGTTAGCGACCTAAGGGACTTAATGACCTAAGGTGGTTAGCGAGCTAAGGGACTTAACGACCTAAGGTGGTTAGCAAGCTAACAGACTGCGCGACCTAACTATTAAAGCAGCTCAGCGACCTACGACCTAAGAGGCAAACGAGCTAAGACTTCAACGACCTAAAGCTCCCAGAACTATTCCTAACTCGCCTGCGACCTAAGACTTGGCAAGATTTACTAAGACTTCATCAGCTGACTTCTTTAGCCGCAAGAGGACTGTGACCTAGCTTAGGTCGCTCGCGACCTACGACCTAACTTAGGTCATACGCGACCTAAGACTTGGGCAAAAATTCTGCTCAGAAATCAGCTCCTATAAATAGAGCTCCAACTCCAACGAGCAAGGGACTTTTTGGCCATTCATTTCTTCAAGCGTCGTTACTCTGTCGAGCTCTCAACTCATTCCACAATTGAAGATCTCCTGATATTCGAGACACTACAACAAGCTTCGAGAGGAATTTCCTACATCCAACACGGATTCATCAAGTTTCATCATCGAAGTTTGAGCTAGTAGTCGAGATTGTCTTTGTGATCAAATTGTATTGTTTTGATAAGTGCATTGTATCGTCTTGTAATCAGATTCAGTAATAAAGAGATTCAAAGTGGATGTAGGCTCGATCTCAAGCCGAACCACTATAAATTGCTGTTGTTTACTGCTTTTTCACTATTTTACTGCTTAAATTCTGTTCCCGTTACACGGGTGGTGCTTTCACAACTCAACCACACACACCGGGTGTTAGCGTTCACTTTTTAGCGTTAACATTTTGGTGCTTTCACTGAGAACCCAACTCAGGCTACTACTCACCATTGCTTCACGAAAGTTTGTTGAAAGAATTTCCTACAAAACTAGAAGTCTATCAGACATAATGGCTCCTGGAAGGAAACAAAAGTCTGTCAGAACTGATGATGATCGTGACAATACTGCCACTTCTCTTTCTCCAAATCAGGCAGCTCCAAGCGTCAGTGTGACGCGACAAGAGTTAGATGTTGTTGTATCCGGACTGTACCAGCAGATTGAAACTCAGAATAATCTGATGATGGAAAAGCTGAATGCTCTAATTGGGGCTAATCAAAGACCAGTAAGTAATGAGGAAAACTTTGCTAATGCTGCTCCCAATTCTGAAGGGAGAAATATTCCTCAAGGGGGATCGGGTGCTGCTGAAGGGGCACCCCTCCAGGCTGAAGGATCCAGGTCGTCACTGGTTCTCCGTGAGCATTTACCTGGACAAACCTCTGAAAAGATGGCCGAAGTCTATTCCACAAAATCTCTAAACAATGAGGAATATCTCTCTAGCATGGTTCGGCAAATAATGAAGGAAAGCATGCAAAGAAACGAAGATGAGAATGATTGGGGATTCGCTCCGAGTAAGACTCCATTCACTGAAAGGATCTTGAAAGCTGAGTTTCCGAGAAAATTCGTTCCTCCCACCATTCCTTCTTATCGAGGAACGAGTGATCCAAATCAATTCCTGTACAAATATGATTGGCATATGACTGGTGCCAGAGCAACTGATGAGATTAAATGCTGGTATTTCCCGGTATACTTAGAAGGAGTGGCGTTACTTTGGTTCACCAAACTTCCTGTGCGATCTGTCGATCAATTTTCCGATCTGACCCGAAAATTCAAGGAACAATTCAGATTGTACATTTCAAGAGCAAAGGATATGATGTCTCTCTCAAATCTTGAACAGAATCCTGGAGAGCCCATTAAATCCTTCTTGAATCGCTTTAATTTAGCCCTAACAAAAGTTGATAATGCGGAACCGCGAATGATTTTGACCTACTTAATGCGGGCTGTTGACAAGTCAAGCGAGTTTGGAAAATGGTTAAAAATGAAGGAACCAAATACGCTCGAAAAATTCTACAAAAAGGCTGATGAGTTCATGCGCCTAGAGAATCTCTCCGCGTCAGCTAAAGTTGTGACAACAGTGGTGGAAAATAATGCTACAGTTCAGAACAAGAAAGAACCCGCAAATCAGAAAAGGGAGAATAATGGTGGAAAGAAGCAGAAAGATCTTAAAAAACCCCGCTTCCTCAAACCTTCGGATTTTACCCCTCTGACTGATACACCGGAGAATATTTTCATCGCCACTAAGGATGTTGTTGAATTTCCAAAACCGCCAGCTGTAAAAGTTGGGAAAAATGTTGTTCAAAGCGGAAGATTTTGCAAGTTTCATAACCAACCAGGGCATGATACCAACGAGTGCCGCCACTTGAAAAGCCTAATCGAAGAATTGTTGAGAGAGAATAAGTTGCAGCAGTATGTGAAAAGAAATAGAAAAGACCCGTCTTCATCTAACCAGGGGCAACTACCCCCAGCTCATTCATCTGGTTCAGGAGAGAGGCCTGCTGAAAAAGAAAGACCTGTTATCAATGTGATCACAGGAGGACCTCATCCAGCTGGTAGGAGCTGGGGTGAGATGGAAAGGTACGCTAGAGCTTTGAAGTATGCTCCAACTGAAGAAAGTGTCTTGATCTTGGAAGATGCTGCACCTCTAAAGCAGCAGAAGACTTTTCATGATGATATTATGTTCAGAACCAGGGATTCTATTGATGTGGAAACTCCTACTGAGGACCCTTTGGTTGTCTCTGTCGGTATTGGGCCGGCTATTGTCAGAAGAGTTCTGGTTGATAGTGGTGCTTCGTGCAACATACTCTTTAAAAAGATATTTGACTAAATGAAAATTCCAATGACAGATGTACAAGCCTCTTCACACAAAATTGTCGGATTTACAGGAGAGCTGAAACAGCCAATTGGAACGGTGAACTTGTTTGTTGAAATGGGCGAAGGGCAGAAGAATTTGGTTCGGAAGCAAACTTTTGTAATTGTTGATGGATTCTCCACCTATAATGCTTTCTTGGGTCGGCCTACTCTTACTGCTTTCAGGGTCGTCCTCGCTCCATGGTGCTTAACAATGAAATTTCCTACTGATAATGGGATTGCTGTCATTAAGGGAGATCAGAACGCAGGACGAGAATGTTACCTTGTAGAACTCCGAGAGGCCAGGAAAAGAGAAATGGGGAAAGATGCGGCAGCTCCGCTCCGCATCAAGGAACCAAACCTGTAGCAACTACGGAGTGGCCCCTGTACTGGCGAACACAGCAATGCAAGGAAAAAAATGGATCCCAGGAAAGCCAGTACAGGGGAGAGTAGAGTGGTACCTGTGGAAGTAACGGTACCAATATCTGTTGATTCAAAAGACCCAAACAAAGTACTCAATGTGGGTTCACAGCTGAGCATAACAGTTCAAAACACGCTGATATCATTCTTAAAAGCCAATCTAGATGTGTTCGCTTGGTGCCATGCTGATATGTGTGGGATCTCCCCAGAAATTGTTGTTCATACTCTAAACATTGATCCAAAATTCACACCAGTGAAACAGAAAAGAAGAACTCAAGGTCCAGAAAGGTCGACAGCGTTAAAAGAAGAAGTTGATCGGCTTATGGAGAATAATTTCATCAGGGAATCCACTTATCCAAATTGGGTTTCAAATCCAGTACTGGTTAAGAAGGCAAATGGAAAGTGGAGGGTGTGCATCGATTTTTCGGATCTAAACAAAGCTTGCCCCAAAGATTGCTTCCCGCTGCCCATAATTGATCAATTGGTGGACGGAACAGCTGGGCATGAGTTGTTATCGTTTATGGATGCTTACTCCGGATACAATCAGATTATGATGCATGAGCCGGATCAGGAAGACACAAGCTTTATCACAGATGTGGGTCTCTACTGCTACAAAGTTATGCCTTTCGGATTGAAGAATGCTGGGGCAACCTACCAAAGGCTCGTCAATGCAATGTTCAAGCCTCAGATTGGTAGAACCATGGAAGTTTATGTCGACGATATGTTGGTAAAGTCAAAGAAAGCTGTAGATCACATGGGTCACTTGGAGGAAATGTTTGCAATTCTTCAAAAGTACGGAATGAAGCTCAATCCATTGAAATGTGCGTTCGGAGTAGAGTCCGGAAAATTCTTGGGTTTCATTGTGAGCGCCAGGGGCATTGAAGCCAATCCTACTCAAATCACAGCTCTAAGGGAGGTCAAAGCCCCTAAAACAAAGAAAGAAATGCAAAGTCTCAATGGAAAAGTCGCTGCTCTGAGTCGCTTCATTTCCAAGGCCATAGACAAATGCATTCCCTTCTTTGACGCTCTAAAGAAAGGAAAGAAGAATTTTGAATGGACTCCCGAATGCCAAAATGCTTTCGATGAACTAATTCGTCATATGGAAACACCTCCGGTTCTTTCCAAGCCTACTGAAGGTGAAGACCTTTTCATCTATTTAGCAATTTCATCTCACGCCCTCAGTGCAGCACTTGTACGGGAAGGTATGAAAGTACAGCGTCCAGTTTATTACATCAGTAAACGGTTCACTGGGGCAGAGATGAATTATTCGAAGATAGAAAAGCTCGCCTATTGCTTGCTAATTGCTTCCAGGAAGTTGAGACCATACTTTCAAGCTCATCCTATCAAGGTTCTTACTGATCAACCTCTAAAGCAAGTCCTGTTTCGTCCTGAAACTTCGGGCCGTCTCTTGAAATAGAACATTGAACTCAGCCAATATGATATTACTTACCATCCCCGGAGAGCAATCAAAGGACAAGCTTTAGCAGATTTCATCGCAGAATCTACTGACAAAGGTGATAGTGAAAATGAAACAACTGACGACATTCCAATCCAGTGGAAGTTGTATGTTGACGGATCGAGAAATGATTACTGTTCTGGGGCAGGGGTTGTGCTCGAAACCCCCGAAGGACGATCGTTGTGTTATGCATTGAGACTGGAATTTCCTTCAACGAACAATGAAGCGGAGTATGAGGCTCTTATTGCTGGCTTGAAAATTGCCAAGGAACTAAACATCAAAGTGTTACAAATCTTCAGCGATTCTCAACTTATTATTTGCCAGGTAAAGAAAGAGTTTCAGGCTAAAGGTGGAAATCTGCCTGCATACTTGTCAAAGGCATGTGAACTTCTCGAAGATTTCAATCATTACACGATAAGTCATATTCCTCGGGTAGAAAACATGAAAGCAGATTCTTTAGCAAAGTACTCAAGTTCCGGAGAAGCTCAATTACTGGGATTAGTTCCTGTAGAAGTTCTGTCAGCTCCAAGCATTGATGAAATGGATGTTGATTGGATTATGGCTACGTCTCAAGAGCATGAATCATGGATGACTCCAATCAAAGAATACCTACTCAATGGTTCCTTGCCAGAAAGTTCTAAGGAACGTCGAAAACTATTGAGGAAAGCGTCAAGATATATAATTCAAGATGGCCGATTATACAGACGGGGATTTTCAATGCCACTGCTCCGATGTGTAACTAAGGAAGAAGCCAAGACAATTCTAGCCGAGGTACACGGAGGAGAATGTGGAGATCATTCAGCCGGCTATACTCTAGCCAAGAAAGTCCTCCGATATGGGTATTTCTGGCCGGATATTAATCGAGACGCTGCTATTTACTCCAGAAAGTGCGACAAATGCCAAAGATTTGCAAAAATCCCAAAAGAACCTTCCACCGAACTCACACAAATGGTCAGCCCATGGCCATTCGCCATTTGGGGGATAGATCTAATCGGACCATTACCAGTTGCCAAATCAGGAATCAAATATGCTATTGTTGCTGTTGATTATTTCACCAAATGGGCTGAAGCTGAACCTTTGGCCACCATTACTTCTAAAAAGATGATAAAATTTGTAACGAAAAATATCATTTGCAGATATGGTGTGCCACAGAAGATAATCACAGACAACGGTACTTAGTTTGAAAGTGAAGAATTCCAGGATTTTTGCAAACGGTTCAGAATTCGGAAAAGCTTCTCAGCAGTGGCTCATCCGCAGGCAAACGGGCAAGTGGAAGCAGTGAATAAAATCATCAAGTCAACCATCAAAAAGCAACTCGAAAGAGCAAAAGGTGGTTGGGTTGATAAGCTTCCATTAGCACTATGGGCATACAAAACCACTCACAAAACTGCGACTGGGCACACTCCATTTTCACTGGCATACGGATCAGAAGCAATGATTCCAGTGGAAGTAGAAGTTCCTTCACATAGAAGAGTTCATTTCAACGAAGCTGAAAATGAAAAGCTGCAACTTGAAGCACTTGATTTTCTTGATGAGAAAAGAGAAGAAGCTAGGCTCAGTGTTTCAGCTTATCAGCAAAGGATAGCCAGGCACTTCAACTCTAAAGTTCGCCAACGCAGCTTTGAGGTCGGAGACTTAGTTTTGAAAAGGATCATGACGGCAACTGGTGTGTTTGGACCAAACTGGGAAGGACCATATGCCATTGGCAGTAAACTTCTTGATGGCACTTTCAAACTCATAACTGTTGAAGGAGATCCTATTCCAAGAGCCTGGAACAGCAACCACTTACGTCCTTATTTTACTTGAAAAAAGCTTTGCTCAAAATTGTAAAATAGTGATGAATATATCAGTTGTATTGTAAAACATTGTAAATCAGTGTGAATGAATGAAAGCTATAAAGTGGATGTAGGCCCGATTCTCGGCCGAACCACTATAAATCTTGTGTTCTTTACTATTTCATAATGCCTGTTTTATTTCGATATGTAAATACTTTAAATGTATTGCTAAAATGTCGATTCAAAATTACAGGACATTAAAACAAGGCTTGCTCGTCACAAAGCCATGCGACCTCTATAAATCACCTATTACGCAAATACCAAGCGATAAAAAATTACAAATTCAAATCCTATACAAGGAGAACTTCACATAAAAAGTTGGCGACTCCACTGTGGCAAACCTTTGTTAACTGGTTGAGATTGTCGATATGAGCAGACATCCAACTAGATAACTTGCGTTTGTCCCGTGAAGTCGTTCAACAGTGAAGTCCACTTCTTCGGATGAGGCAATTTACTTGTAAAAGGAAAAAAGATGCGCTTGGAAACGATAATAAAAGATCGCTAATGAGCAGATGATGAGAGAACATTGCCAAGCAAACAAAGAAGCAGCCAAAAGGAGGTATGCTTCTCAATAAAAGGGCCGGTAAGAACCACCGAAGGGACACCTTCCCAAGCAGAGGGAACAGGGTCCTTGCTAACTGATCGTGATGCATCCGATCAGGCAGCTTGCGTCCGTCCCGTGGATC
This sequence comes from Allium fistulosum, assembly GCA_030737815.1. Classification (NCBI taxonomy): domain Eukaryota; kingdom Viridiplantae; phylum Streptophyta; class Magnoliopsida; order Asparagales; family Amaryllidaceae; genus Allium; species Allium fistulosum. Next base: position 727,089,594 of record CM060902.1, on the reverse strand, counting down.
TACTTGCCCCTGAGACGCAACCTTCCTGGCACACCAACCAACCAACGCTCCTTCTCAAAGGTCAACAAAGCCCTCTAACGAGGCACGCCAAAAAATGAAAGTACTTCTCTCAATCCAAAAAAAAAAAGATTGGTGGAACCACCGGAGGGGCACCTTCCTAAACCGAAGGAACAGGGCCCTTGTTAATTGATTGCGATCATTTGTGCAAATGAGCATCCAATCAAGCAACTTGCGTCCGCCCCGTGGATCCACTCAACCATGAGAAAGTAACTTCCAGGCAATTACAAGACCTCTTCGGAGGCAAAAGCCCTCTTCGGAGGCACATTTCACCCGTGTAGAAGTGCAAAATGCTCCTCTTCGGAGGCCCACTTCACCAGAGATGAAATGCTAAAAAGCCCTCTTCGGAGGCACATTTCACCCGTGTAGAAGTGCAAAATGCTCCTCTTCGGAGGCCCACTTCACCAGAGATTAAATGCTAAAAAGCCCTCTTCGGAGGCACATTTCACCCGTGTAGAAGTGCAAAATGCTGCTCTTCGGAGGCCCACTTCACCAGAGATGAAATGCAAAATCGCTTCTCTTCGGAGACCAAAAGACCTCTTTGAAGGCACACTTCACCATGATTGAAGTACCAGACATAAGCCCTCTTCAGAGGCATAAACACAAAGCCTTCTTCGGAAGCGCTAAACAAATCAAAAAATTCTTCAGAAAGTTCACGTCACTGCATAGGAAAATTCACTTTTTAACAAATAAAAGTGATCATCCCCAAAAGTTGAAGTGTTCTTCAGAAAGAAAGAGAAAGTAAAAACTCCTCTAAAGACTAAATATACTCTATTAAAAGCAGAATGATTCTTCCCTTAAAAGTGGAGTAATTATTCTCTGAAATAAGAGTATCAGTCTTGAAAAAGCTAGGAATATTGCAATGCACTTACGGTATGGGGGCAATACTATACAATTCAATTATATTAATAAAAGTAACATGCAAGCAACATACCACAAGTTCATTGCAATATCACGAAAAATAGATGTGGAATAAATGTATTCCCAAACACAGACAAAAAGTTTGTACAAGTAAAAGGAATCGTTTATTCTACACTAAAAACAAGAGAAACAGATGCGTTCTCACATACACAAAAATTTGTACAAGTAAAATTACTGTTTTATTTAGTACTATGAAAATTCTTTACATGTGCAGATATCTCAAAAAAGCAAAAGCAGGGACCGGTACCCGCACAATCTCCGGTCTATACATGTAAAAAGCAAAATAAGAAGTAGAAAGTCCAGCTTGTCATTCCTTTTTCCCACCACCCTTGGAGCCTTTGCTTGGCCTAATAGTTAATTTCGGAATCCGATGTGGGCGAGATGGAGAAGGAGGAGTGGTTGGGTCTTCTTCTGTTTTGTCTTCCCCAGTTGAAGCACTTCTCTTCTTCTTCCTTATGGCACGCTTCCCCTTCCTCTTCGAAGAAGATTCGCTTCCTGGAGTAGCAAGCAATGTTGAAAGCTTCGTGTCATCATCTAGAGACCGCTCCGGGGTCTTCTCGATGTCTTCGAGATCCTCCGCCTTCTGCTCCTGAGAAGTAGCCGGATCATCCAGGTCTTGAAGAGTTTCGATTTTCTCTGCCTGTGATCCTGGTTGGGAAGCAGAAGGAGGAGTAACTTGGGAAGGTGGAGGAGCGACAATTAAAGGAGTGGAAGTTTGTGCAGTATTCGGTACCTCCGCTGTAGAAGAAAAGAAGTTAAAATCGGTATTCTCCGAGAAAAGAGAAGGTATCGGTTCACCAAAGTTTAAGTAATAAGGTCGTCAAACTCGGTTAAATCAAATAAATGATTCACTGGATCTGGATCGACATCAAAATTACCTGGAGAAGTCGGTTTTGACAAGTCAATTTCAAATTTATCAGCCTCAGTGTCTTCTTGGCTCTGCTCCTCGATATGAGTAAGGGGAGATTCGGTTGTGACGGGCTTGGTCTCGACGGTTTTTGCAGGAGAAGAAAAGTGAGAGCTGGAACCAACGATATCGACGTCAGTTGAAGTCGAAGTGTGGACAGGGGCAGTTAAAGATATTTTCTTCTCTGGATGTTCTTCTGCCACTATTCCAGCTCTGGCTTTAGCAAGTTGCTCTTTTCCCTTGGCGAGAGCAGCACGAGCTTCTTCGTCAAGGTAGCGTGCCTCGAGTTCCGCCTCATCATAGCCGGCCCCGCCAAGCATGTCAACTGCTACTTCCCATACTTCGGCCAGGGTAACCTCATAGTCAGGACCCAGAAAAGAGAGGCTACCATGACCCAGAACGCTATGCAGATAAAAGTCAAATAAGGTGGAGCTGATGCTAGCTTTTGTTGTCTCATGCGATTGCTCGGCTGCCTCTTTTTCGGCGACAGCCGCAGCTCGACCAGCAACAGCCTCATCACGCTCTTTCTCAGCGTTAGCAAGTTGAGACTTCAGTAATTCAATCTCCACGTTCTGGGAGTTAACTTTTTCCCGTAGTTCAGCATTTTCTGTGCGATATTCCTCAGCAATGTGCTGTTCGGCGGCAAGCTTCATTTCGACATCTCTTTGTGCAGCATGTGCATCCCGCACTTGCTTCTGAAAGACTTCTTCTTTTTGAGTATGCGATGCAGAAGAAGTGGCGAGATCATCCTTGAGTTTTTTAACCTCGGACTCAAGTCTCGCATAACCATCAGCAATGCTCGTCATCTCGGCGTCATGTTGTTTGTAAATTTTGTCCCATTCCGCCTTGTCGTTTTCCATGGTCAGCATCGCCTCAAGATTTGCACGATTGACTCTTTGTAGCTCATCGACAAGCTTTTGCCATCCGGACACTCTTTCAATGTTAAGTTTGACGGCCTCTAGGCTACGCAGCATATCCGATTTATCGATCGGAACTAAATCAAGGTCAAAACGCACCCCTTTTAAGCACTAATTCGGAAATCGGCTTTGAAGAATAGGAGGGGCGTCTTTGACCTGATACTGAGGTCTGCTGATGATCGCTTGGATATCAGACTTCTTTAAAGAAGGAGAGCCGGATGGAACATTAGGAGAAATGGGAGCATCGGCCTTTTCAGAAATTGCAGATGCGTCACTTGGCTTGGATCGCTTGCTCGATTCGTCAGCAATGTGAGTCTTCCCCTTGTCATCATAAGACTTTCGCTTATGGGAATCGTAACTTCTGTGAGAAGAATCATATCGATCAGTGTCTTTTCTTCTCTGCCGCTGCTCATAATCCCATTTTTCTTGAGCCTTCCTTCGAGCCCTTTCCTCATCTGTCTCTCTCTGGTCACCAAGATATTTCCTAAAGTCATAAGATCCACGGCCTCCATGGCGCTGAAATGAGTCATAGTATGAGCCGGTATGCCCCATCGGAGAATCTGAAAACCGAAAAAGAAGTAAAGTTTAGAAATTTCCAGAAAAAGAGGATAAATGCTTATAAGTGCTGAAAAATCCTAAGTGTGTGCGGTGTGCGAACTACGTGCATCAAACTACAAACCACGCTTTAGTGTGGGAACAGAGACGACAGGTGTAGAAGGCATCGAAGTTTGTTTCAAAGAGGAAGTCGCTTCAACGACAGGAGAGTTCGCTTTTGGAATATTATCCTTGAAAAGCTCTTGAGAAGTTATCATTATGTCACTCAAGTCATCAAAGGTGTCATCACCATGGTACTCAGCAGAATTCTCCTTTTCAACTTCCACATCGGCTGACTTTTCAGAAATTCGAGGATTTTCTTCCTCTTCGACAACCGGGGAAAGTGCTAACTTGCTAGACGACCCCACAATGTCGGTAGGAGTAGAACACTTTACCAATGAAGTCTCAATTGTAAGTTCTTTTGGTGTAAGTTCTTCAGCAGGAACTGGGGCATCAGATGTTTTTACTGGAGAATTAGGGACTTCACAAGGCTGAGTAGATCGGGAAGAGTGTAAATGTCCATGCTGGTGCAAAAATTCATCCTTCAACAAGAATTTGGTGCTTCTTTCTTCCGCCGCCGCAGCATTTAAAGTTTCAAGGATTGACTTGAGGCTGGGATTTCTAAGCGGGGGAGGAAGTGCTGAAAAGAAAAAAGAACGAAGATAAGCATTTGATAATTCGGATTTCGAAAAACTTATAAGATGAACAGAGAAGTGCAATATTACTCCCGATTCTCCAGACTGCGTAGAATCCCGGAGGACATCGAACAAAGAAGAATTGGTTTAAAAAACCGTGAGCACTTTCAGGCAAGTCCAAGATCAATTTTCGATTTCTGGCACCCCTTACAAGGACAATCGAAGGGTGATCTTTATTCTTAGAGAAGGTACATAGATAGCAAATTTCGTCAAAACTCAGAAGACGGTCAAGCGTCCTCCTAAACAGAACACACAACCCCATCAGAACGGCGTAGCCGTTGGGGTGTAACTGAAAAGGCGAGATAGCTAGTCGAAGGAAAAGTTCCCGGAGAAATTCATTGAAAGGCGGAATAGCTCCGTTTAAGCACATGTGACGATTCACCGCGACAAAACCAAGAGGTGGCCTGTCAGCTGTATCACTTGCTCTAGGGAATATAGCGTCTGAATTGGCAATACCAAATTGGATACACAGTTGTCTAAAAATTCTGTAGCTCAGAGTAGTCGGAGTTCTCTCCGGAGGATAAATCAGTGGATTGGCAATCGGGAGAGCTCCTTTAATTAGTCCTGAATCTTCTTATTGGGACGTCATTCTACACAATCAACTGGATATTTAAATATAAAGGTGCACGTTTCCTAAAAAGTGTAAAGTGTTGTGCAAAACTAAAACAATAACAAGCGAGTATAACTGAAATTGAGACAATTGACGATTGTCGATTACAAAGTTTCGAGGCTTGTTATTTCAGGTTCAAATACAATGTTGTATTATCGCAAACAAGTCAGCTTAGGTTGATTATTCCAGCTTTGTTTCAACACTTCATTTGAATTAGTCATTTCACAGCATTTTATTCATAGAATTCATTTAAGCTAATTATTCGTTATCAACTAATCTGTCATGCGATGTGGGCAGTCAATGGCAGTATATTTGTCCCGTTTTTCTGCAAGTGTTGTATTTAGGTAGGTTATTGGCATTAAAGTCAAGACAGTTTGAAAGAAAAATGCAACACAGTTCAAATTCAAGAATTCAGTCAACTTCTGTGCAAATTTCCCAAGTCGTAAGTCGTTTAACGACCTATCATAGGTCGGGGCTTTTTAGGTCGTACTGTGCGAGCCAAGACGTTCAAGGCGGTACAAAGGTGGTTCAAGTCCTAGGTCGTTCTACGACCTATCATAAGTCGTAGCATTTTTTAGGTCGCACAGTGTAACTGAATGAATCAAAGCGGTGCAATTTTCTCTAAGTCCTAGGTCGTGCACGACTTGGCTTAGGTCGAAGACTCTTTAGGTCACAAATGTTGTTAGATCGCAAAGGCTTAAGTCGCTAAGCATTCCAGCACGACCTAACTCTTAGGTCCTCCAAATCCGGTGGATCGCTGACTTCCTCTCCAAGCAACACCACATTGGATCCGATAACCCAATACCGCCATTATAAGAGAATTCGATATCTTCCTCATTTCATCTTCGAATCATCCAGCAAATCGATTGGAAATCATCCATATACCTCCGAGTCGTTCGGCAAATCAACTGGAAATCCCACTGATCCATTGTGAAAGCTTTCGTGCGATCATGAATCAACGCAATATATCAGACAACGATCAAAAATCGATCAGAACAACCAAAAAATGAAGCATGACACACGAAATTAAACTTGGGTCGGTAAACGTGGGTTTATGATCAATCAGCGGCTGTGGAGGAGAAGAGATTGATCCACTTACGTAATATATCTGATAGGAATGGATCGATGTTTTGCTGGGATGAATTCGCCTCCGAAGAATTAAGAATTCGTCAATGCTAATGGAATCTCAGAGTAGAAAGGTGGGGAGGAAGGCACGACCTAATCTATTTATATGAAGCTGGGAGAAGAAGGCGAACAGGTGTACGGGTTAGTGCAAGCTGTAGGTCGTTCACGACCTAGCAAGGTTAAGTCGAAGCGCACGACCTACGACCTAGGCCTGCACTTCGAGGGGCAAATGTTAACTCTTATTTTCAAGCGACCTAAAACTGCATGACCTAACTACAGAAAGACCTTGCGACCTAACTACAGGAAAAGCTTGCGACCTATAAAAGCTCAAGACCTAAGGTAGTTAGCGACCTAAGGGACTTAACGACCTAAGGTAGTTAGCGACCTAAGGGACTTAACAACCTAAGGTAGTTAGCGACCTAAGGGACTTAACGACCTAAGGTAGTTAGCGACCTAAGAGACTTAACGACCTAAGGTGGTTAGCGAGCTAAGGGACTTAACGACCTAAGGTGGTTAGCGAGTTAACAGACTGCGCGACCTAACTATTAAAGCAGCTCAGCGACCTACGACCTAAGAGGCAAACGAGCTAAGACTTCAACGACCTAAAGCTCCCACAACTATTCCTAACTCGCCTGCGACCTAAGACTTGGCAAGATTTACTAAGACTTCATCAGCTGACTTCTTTAGCCGCAAGAGGACTGCGACCTAGCTTAGGTCGCTCGCGACCTACGACCTAACTTAGGTCGTACGCGACCTAAGACTTGGGCAAAAATTCTACTCAGAAATCAGCTCCTATAAATAGAGCTCCAACTCCAACGAGCAAGGGACTTTTTGGCCATTCTTTTCTTCAAGCGTCGTTACTCTGCCGAGCTCTCAACTCATTCCACAATTGAAGATCTCCTGATATTCGAGACACTACAACAAGCTTCGAGAGTAATTTCCTACATCCAACACGGATTCATCAAGTTTCATCATCGAAGTTTGAGCTAGTAGTCGAGATTGTCTTTGTGATCAAATTGTATTGTTTTGATAAGTGCATTGTATTGTCTTGTAATCAGATTCAATAATAAAGAGATTCAAAGTGAACGTAGGCTCGATCTCAAGCCGAACCACTATAAATTGCTATCGTTTACTGCTTTTTCACTATTTTACTGCTTAAATTCCTTTCCCGTCACACGGGTGGTGCTTTCACAACTCAACCACACACACCGGGTGTTAGCGTTCACTTTTTAGCGTTAACATATACGAATATTTTCCAAGTATAAAGGAAATGCAAGGTATTTGGAAATAGTGTTTTGAAATATGCAAGTTACCTTGCATTTTCGTTAGAAAAGTGCAAGACACATTGCGTTTTTTTAATTTTAAAAAATAGAGACAAAATTTGCATATTCATTTCTGCAGAGACTTTTCTTATAACAACACCAAAATCAGGGATCTGCGGCTCTTTTCTTGTACTTGAAACTTCAAAGTCTAATAAAATCCAAAAATAACAAACTTTAATTGGCATATTGGAACACTAAAAATAGATGACCACACATTGACTTTTGAGATTAACATAAAAAGAAAATGATCCAAAGTTAGTTAAAAAAAACAACTGTGATTAATTTCTTATCATCCCAAAAGCCATTATTAGACGATGTCTACAAAACCCCAATATTATAAACGGATTCAAGTGCCAAATGAATCTGACCAACTAAAGAGTGAATGACGTGTAAATCCTCCCGTTCCTTTTCTTCCACAGCTCCATACATCATACTTTTGGGTTGTAAATCATCCAACTATAGTTTTGATTTGTTCACATCGTTGTTTTTAGAAAAACTAAACAAAACGATCTTCAAATCCAAAAAATAATAATAATAATAAAAATAATAAAAAATAAACCAATCGTAATAAAACAAGACTTTTAAAGAAATTAGAGGAAACTAAAACGACAAAAACATTATAGTTTCAGGGCGCATTTGCAATGAACGAAAACATGGTATTTTAACGGAGCATTTGAACGGCTATTTGAGCAGGAAAGTTGAGTAAACGGAGTATGCGTTTAGAGCTGCGAACGGAGTATTTGAGTGAGGTTTCAGTTGTGATTTTTAATGTAATTGATTTATAATTTATTAATTATTATTTTATTGTGTAGTATGAGTTTAATAATTGCAAATAATAAAAATTAAATTACTCGATTTTTCATTAAATCAAACCAATACATTTTATATTCAAATACATGCAAAAATAAATAAAATAAACAGACAACAACTACAAAATACAGTCAAATGGTACACCATAATTTCTTGTACTTCATCATCAAACAATGTTTTCACCACATTCAAGGTTGGGAAATGTTCACGAAAAACCTGAATAATCTTCCTACGCTGAATAGGTATAACAACAGACAGTATAGAAAGACAACGCCGACGACGTTGGTGAAACGTTCCGTCTAAACGAACGACCTTCCAACGACAAGCCTGCTCGAGCTGCCATCTGTGTGTGGGATCAATCAAGATTCAACATGCCGTTAAATGCGGCCGCCACAGAAGCATAACTCTTTCCGTGCGACAGAAAATCAACGCACAGATGTATGAACAGTTCTTCCCTTTCGGATGTCAATAAAGCAATGAGTTGGAAGTAAGTAGAAGCAGTAGCGAAGCAGAAGAGTGCGTCATACTGAAAACTGAAAATTGCAAAAATTAAAATAGAAAAAAAATCCCACAAAATCATATGTCATAGATAGAAAAAAAATAAACATAGCAACGGAGAAAAATAACTAAAGATATACTCGAGCGATTCGGTAAAAATTGAAAAAGGGAGGTTATGGCTGTTTTTGGTGGTAGTAAGAAAAATGGGGAAGCTGATAGTAAAAAGGAGTGGAGGGAGGGGCAGAGAGTCGACCGTCAAAGTGAAACGATTCAAAGCGTCCGGCGTGTCGGACGCGAATGTATCTCTTCACTTCAATCAGTCCAACGTTTCATTTCTTTTGGAGTTGGAATATCGGATTGTTCGTCGTCAACCGTGATGTGCCAAATTTTGGCCGTTAATGGTAGATTAATTTTTGTATAAACATAAAGACTTCGGCATTTTACTTGTATATTCATTAAAACAGAAAAGCGTACGATTCTTGAAACCGCCGATTTCTTCACTGTTTCAATCAACCTGGTTTCTAGTACACTTTCTCAAATTCAAAGACCATTATTGATAATCCGTTTCATCATTTTTGTTGAATTATTATTTAAGTAACATGGCCCACCCAAATCTATAACATTTAGTTAAAGACTTAAAAGGGGTCCTTGGATTCCATCGCATTCAAATTCATGTCGACAAACGACGTCTGTCGTTGAGCAGAGCATGTGAACAGGAACGAGTTCATGTGAAATCTTTAATATCTGTCGACTCAAAATTTGGATCATGCAAAGTATTCGTTCATTAGTTAATTAACGTTATCGATTAACTATTATAATATCTATGTATGATTATTATGAGGTATCACTGATGCTGATCCTATAATCTTTAAATTGGCTTTCATGGATAAGACAAACTCTTATGATTAACTATAACTAGTATTTATATGTGACCGACGTAGATTGTGCTTGTGCATGGCATTTAAGCACGACGGTGATGTTTCTTGTAATGATCAAATTAGCTAGCGAGCACTCCCAACAAGGGGTCAATAAGTGCTCGATGAGTCCAGTTTAGGGTTCATTACCGACTGTCAAAGTCACTTTAGTTACTGTTGGTGTTAGTTATTGTGGGTTAATGCTTTTTATTAGAGTGACTGACTTTTATGTTGGGATGCTCCTGTCGTTCTCATCCAGCGAATAGTTAGATAGTTTTACTGACTTATTCAGGTTAAATAACTATTTTCATGCATCGTAATCATATGTTGTTGTCTCAGATTTAGACTTAACTTAGCCCATGGACAGATCAGCTAAATCAAAGTGGTTTTAAATTGACTGAAAACAGTGGACGCAAAGTGTTTGCAGTAAATAAAAACATAACATTCTTCATGTTGTACACATGTACGCCAAAATATACCTGAAGTAAAGACGAAATTTTTTTTAATGGGGAAACTCCATTCCTTTCTCTTTTTTTTTTTTTTGCTTTTGAAAAGGATGTTAAAGTTAATAAAAATGTACGAAGAATTAGTCTAGATAGTTGGCATGAAACATGATACCATTGCCTAGCTTAGGTGAAGAAATAGGTTAGTGGTTTAATGTTTTGGTCTATTTAAAGGATTGTAATTCCTACCGTTCTAAATAAGTTAATAACAGTGTAGTCTTCTTTTGTTTCATGTTGAATCTCTCTCCTTCTCTCCATTTGAAATTCTAACATGGTATCGGAGTTAGGAAAAGAAGGGAGATAGAGAAATCTAGAAAGACTGAAAAAAAAAAGTAATAAAAATTAAAAAAAGGATGCTCGCATTCATTTATACGCATGGAGTTCTGACGTCTTCTCGTGTCTAGATTAGTCGACGTCTGGTGGATGTCACCAAGACCGGTTTCTATATGTTCGTGCTTCTCGAGGAGTTATGGTCGCGCCAGGATTTGAACGTTAGAGCTGCCATGCCTGATGACTCACATCAACTAGAGTTAGTTGGTGCAGGATATTTTCAAGTTTTTCTATCTTGATAAAATAAATTACAGGATGCTATGTAAGACCCTTTGTTAGGCCTACAGATATTCTATTTGGTCTTTCTCTTTTCTCATCATGGCTATGGCCCCACGCAGCCACCCCTCAACTAATCGAAAGACCTCTAAAGAGCTAAGTGGCTGTGCCCTACTGCAAACAATCTAAACATCCAATTGGTTGCGCCCCTCATCCAATGTCTCAATAGTGAAAGAATCATTGGCCTTTTGGTTTTACTCATGTCTTTCCCGAACTCAATTCTTGGTTTGATGTTAGCCCGATATCCACATGCGACTATCCTTTTGGGTCCTGCCCACTGAAACCTACTCGCAAGTCAAGTACGGTGTCATACGAGTATCCTACTCCAAACGTCAACCCCTTTTGACTGCTTACAATGGTCCTGCCATGCAAAAGTAGTCAAGGCATACTCTTTTGATGGAACACCTACAGACCTGCCTCCGGGGGACTTCTTCGTTGTGCCTATCCCAGAGGGATATCCTAGAGTACCCTCATGTCCCGTTGAAGTCTCGTACTTCCTTCTAGCCCAAAATAACTAAGTTGGACATGCTACTTCTGTGTTGGAACCTGTGATGAACTACTTCGTTAGGCTCTTCATCCTTTGGGCTGCTCCAAATGCATTTTACTATTTTATTAGACCCTAAGTCTAATCTTTTATTTTGCGTTTAGTTCACTTTTCTTATTCTGTTGGCTACTTATTTACCCTAATTAACTTAAGTTTGTCCTAGCCTTACCTAACTATTGTGAGACCATCAGTTCCTGACTAAAAGGGAATGCTGCTGGTATAAGCCTTGTTTCTCTGTTTGCTTATTAACTTAGTGTAAGTTTTAAAATAAGCCTCTTCTGTTATTTCTGCTCTATTTGCTTATTAACTTACTCTAAGTCTTAAAATAAGCTTTTTCTGTTCTTTCTACTTAATTACAACCTATGTTACAATTTTACTTGTAATTGTCACTTTTATTCTCTTTTATAATCTATAAATTATAAATATAATTACAAGCGTCTCTTTTCTATTCTAGCATGTCTTCTATTACTATGATATTGAATTCTCTTTAATTCTCTTATATTATATGACAATTTTGGCTTGGGACTACGTCCGACTATCACAAATTTACTTATCATAATAACTACTCTGCTTTTATTCTACTATCTGCGTAGTAAATGCAGATCTAGGTACATTTATGTTAATTGCTTCTAGTCTTGTCTAATAATTAACTTGATTTCTTCTTTAATTCCTATAACTCTTCACTTTAACTTCTTTTATTCTAGGAAGTGGTTCTATTCTATTTGGTTGGTTACAGAAACTATGCTAAAAATCGATTTCCATATTTTCATACTAAATAATGCTATAAACAATAGTCTGTAACTGCAAGATATTTCTTTTATTATTTCTTTACTTTGTTTGGATAGTGCAAAATACAGTAGTTTCTCTATTTTATAGTAATTCCTTTTTCTTTCTTTTACTCTTGCAATTACGTTTATCGTTATCTTTTAAATATTAAGCTATAAAAATGTATTCTCTTTTCTCAACCAACCAATTAATCTATCGCTTACTTTCAAATTAATTTATTAGATTTTCTTTTTTTATTTATTTCTCCCATTTTAGCATAATTAACTTTAAATTTCTATTTTTCTCCTTTTATTTCAGTTCTTCTTACATCTAATTTCTGTAAATCTAGTGTTTTTCAATTCGTATTTGTGAATTCTTCTCTTTAACTAATTTATTCGCATAAAAAGGAATAAAAGGAAGCTAACATTTACAGGCTATCATAAACGTAAAAGGTATATAATCTAATTCCACTCACCAGTCGTCCTTAGCTTTGCTTGTGCTTAGATTGGCTCCATGGTCTTCCTGGATCCCCTTCTAAAGTGTCTAATATTTTTATTGAGAAGATCTTCTTCCTAGAAATATTTTCTTTTTAGGGTCCAGCCTCAGACAATGAACCCAAAGAAATATTTCCTATTTAGGGTTCAGCCTTAGGCAATGAACCCATTGGGAGAAATTCTGATTGTGAGAAAATAGCTAGGCCTAGGGTTCTATTTATAGTAAAATTGGAGAACTCAGACCATTGGACTTTTGGATTAAATCTGGAGTCATCACGTCACAGGGTCACTACGAGTCGTCGGATGCAGAAAACGATGCTACGGATTGCGCAAAAATCGATTTTGAGGAGTTCGGCACGTACCTGGACGAATTGTCGTATAGGATACAATGTGGGTCAACCCTAGGGTTGACCTATGATCTCTTCGGGTCGACTTGGGCGGTCGACCCGGGAGGTTGTGGGTCGACCTATGGGTCGACCCTTATATTTTTTTTCTTTTATTCTGTTTTCTCTGATTTTTGTTTCTTTCGTAATTTCCCCGTATTAACTCGGATGTCGACAAGTTATATATAGAAATTGATCAGAAAATCGCCACGAATACAATGTTATAAGTTTCGAGGCCATATTCAGACAATTACAAAAATGTTTATTCTCATTATTCATCGTTATTTGATTATTTAATTATATAAAAATGCGGGGTGTTACATTTCCCATGCTCACGACCATCCTTCCTCCGCCACTTTGCTCTCGGCCCAAACCTTCCTCCCACCTGCATAGCTCATGGCCAAAGCCTCCTCGTCCCAATACTCATGGCCTAAGGCCATTTAAAGAAGAGAAGAAGAAGAAGTGAATTAAGAAGAGGTTAGAGAGTAATTAGTGGATTGGTGCTTAAGCACTCCACTATTTTTAACCCTCCTACCTCTATTAAAGAGAGAAGCCATTAACGAGCAAAAGAAAGCTCAAAAATGAAGAAGAAGAATAATGAGAAGTGTGAAGAAAATGAGAAAAATGGATGGGTATTTATAGGAAAAGTAAGGAGTGGTGAATTACAAAATTAACCCTTTACAAAATTACCAAAATATCCTAACTTTATCTTACTTTTTCAACACTTACCATCACTTTTTCATATCACTGCTTTTTTTCTTAATCACTTAATGCATAAGGAAAATAAAGTAAAGATTTTATTTGATTTGATTTCACATGATTTTGTCCTTTTATGTTTACTTTTTCTTAATGATTTTCTAGAAATTTCTAACCTTAATTACCAAAAGTAAACTTGATTAGTTAATTGTTAATACTTAACATATTTAAAAATGTGTACATGTATATATACATAAAGGTGCAACAACGTTGCGGCAACTTTTATTCGACAAAACGTTGATTTTCGACAAAATGTTTTACGGTCACATTTTGACGTTTTTGTTAAACAATTTATTCATGTATACCAAACTTAAAAATAAATTTCTTATCATCTTTAAATAATTAAAACGAGTGTATTTGAGTTATAAAATAATATAAAACAATATCAAAATTCATTTGCAAATATACGACATTGATTTTGTCAATGCGCGACGAAATTTGTCAATCACTATAACATATATATATATATATATATATATATATATATATATATATATATATAGTTATCAAACTTTTATCAACCAATTATATAATGATTTAAAACCAATTATTTATCCTTTAAAGCATTTTTTGGACTGTATATTCAATTTTATTGAAAACCGGCTTTTGTCAATTTTGTCAATGTTACGGTAAAAGTCCAAAATCTTTATTCAATTCTAAAAATAAGTTCACCATTCTTATTTATCTTATAAAACATGATTATTTAAGTTTGAAATTCTATATTTGAATATTTAAATACATTAAATATTTTATTTTGAAAGTGGTAAAATTATGGATCGTTACAGACTTCCCCTCTTAAAAGAATTTCGTCTCCGAAATTACCCCAAAACAAACCCCAAAGGTATTTACCAAAAATATTTATCTTTAATCTTAATTATTTAGGATATACATAGACCATCCATATGAAATATATGATTTGATCTCTTATTTGAATTCACAACTTTTCTTCCGAACTAGTGTCGATTCCTCAATCCTCTAGAGCGGACTCTAATCAGGCTTCTAGATCATAAAACTTTGCTTTCCTTACATAGCTCTCAACTATGATAGAAAACTAAAGTACCTAACCACAAACCCTCATCAATGTTTGCCGTCAAGAATCGAGTGATAAATCCGTTTTTGGATTTGTGTAAACACCTCAAAGTTTCGTACTCGAATCTTTAATCAAATTCGTGTAATAAAATGATATACATATAACATATATATTTATTAACTTCCAAAAACTTTTCATAAATTTTTTATCTTAAGTTCAAACATTTTAAAAGATGTTTCTTATATAATCCCTTTAATTATTTATTTCCAAATATTTTTATTACAGGAAAATATTCCAAAGGAACCATTTTTCACTCAATAGATAATTTATCTTTATTAAAAAAAAATTGTTTTTTTATTTTATTATTTTTTTATTTTTTTATTCACAATCATTTTTACTTAGTATATTTCCTTTAATAATATTATTTATGAATCGTTTCATAAAACTATTACTTAAGTTTATTATATCTTACAACTTATGCAAATCAATCACTTTTAAGTCCAAATTCATAATTTATGCTAGAAAAAAATTTCAAGGTTATAATTATCTTTTTAAAGAGTCATTATTTTACTTAAGTGTATAAATAGTTCATGACTTAAATCTATATTTGTATGATCTATCTTTACATCCTAAGAGTATATACAAATCCTAAATTTCAAATTGATTTTACCTAAATCCGTTTGTTTAACAAATTTAAACTTTGTTTTAATTTACTATTATCTTCAATTCATAAGTTGTACAACTTATTTCTTATTTAATACTATTATTATTTTTCTAGCTTTGAAAAACAAATTTTAAAACTACCGGTATTCAAATCATCAAATTCTCAGCATTTAAATCCTTTTTATCTGTAACTAATATTTGTAAATTATACATATCTAATTTCATTTACTCAACATATTTCACAATATTTTACCAATACTTTTCATCAATTTCTTAGCTCTGAGTTAGGTATGAGTCAGAAATTTTCGACTGTCCAAAATCATCAAAAATTCTGCTTTATCTTATCAATTGGCGATCCCAATTTATCTTTGGTTTAAACACTTTTATAAAGATAATTAATCAATTTATCAATTAACGATTCACATTATCTCTTTAACTTTAGAAAATTATATAGATCGAGTAACTCCTAAACAATACCAAGGAACTGGGTACTACCAATAGTATCACATATCCCTTTAACAAGAAGAGTAATACTTAAGAGAAGTGCTTACCATCCGAACACATCTCTTGCCTATTTTTAGTTTATTTTCGAGCCGCTCAAACTAGTTATCATAAAATACTTCTTTTTATTTGAAATAATACCATTATTATTTTCAAAATCCTTTAGAGATTACTTTGTTTATAAAATCTATTTTATAAATTCATCTTATATTAACTTACTTTCTTTTAATCACCTTTAAATTTTCATATCTTCCATATCTACCTTTTATAAAATTGTCTTACCTTTGTAAAATACCTCCATTTTTTATAAGATACGCTCATTTATTATCATATATTAATTCATTTATCTAAGCCCAGTATTATTATCAAACATCCTATAGTCAAATCATGAAACTTAATTCACAAGGTGTTTGTGACGCCCCACCTCTATAATCACACTAGCCAAGGACACTACTGGGTAATGCCATCGACTATCGCGAAGAATAAGGCTGTTGAGGAGTGACCATCTGTGTAATTGCTTTGTGCGAGTACTGATATGTCAAATAGTATGAAATGCATTTCGTTACAATAGGAAATCTGCCATATCAAATACAAACTCAAAGCTACCATACAGTGGCTGTGAGGACTTCAGAAACAAATATAGAAATAAGCATAACACAAATCAGTCACAGATATTCATATCACAAAGGCGGAAACAGAAATGAATATAACACATAGAAGTGTACATCAAAGTAGTGGTCATACAAGATCCACTACATCACAAAAGAATAGGTACAAGTGCTAGACAAAAGAATAAGTATACATCACGGAGTCTCTATCTCGAATGTATAAAAGCAAAAACTACTAATCTAAATTAGTTAGCTAAAAATCAGATGATTATCCCAGATAAGAAGTCAAGTAGAAGCACCTGAAATACCACGGTCTGACCCGAGTATTATTTAAGAAGAAAAATAATAAACGGATCAGTTTAGCTATAAATATCATATAAAATGAGATAGGATAAGAGATATCACAAAAACGTATGATAACAATAATGCCATACCGTGACAAATATACATCAGATAACAACAAATTCATACAATATCTCAAATATTCTCAAACAATAAAAAGAATGTCATATTCTTTAAATTATTCACCAAAACACAAATATTGATAGAGCTTATCAATGCATATCATCAAAATTGGTGAAACACAATTCTAGAAATCAACAACCAGAAATCCAGAAAACAGAAAGGGGGAGGTCTATTACAAACGGGAGCATGAAATCTCACCAATACATGTGTCACAAACGGAACCCTATTCCATGGTCGATAACCATCAAGTTTAAGCCGAAGCTCCATAAACGCCCGTAGACCATGGGTCGCTACCCCACCAATTTGAACCGAAGCTCCACAAACGGGGTTTTTAGTCCGCCACACAAACAAAGAGACATCACACATCGCTAGTCTAAATCACAAAATGATCATCAATGATCGACAAGTGTAAATTACACTAAGCTAGTAAATAAATGAGTTAGGCTTCATGTCCCATAACCACTAGCTTAACTTAAAAATTTACGAACAGATTATAGACTTCCACTCGAAAATAAGTGTAAATTACACTAAGCTAGTAAATACATGAGTTAGGCTTCATGTCCCATAACTACTAGTTTAACTTAAATATTTACGAACAGATTGTAGATTTCCACTCGAAAATTATCACGAGAGTTTAATCGAACAAGTCCAAGAATTAACCGACGAAGTAAACACAAGCGTTACATACCACTTGTTTTGCTAAGACGTTTAATTAGATTTCTCATACGAACGAGGTAAAGGTTTGTATATACTAATAGATTGGAAAACGGTTATATTTAAAAGTATTGTTGAAATCATTTTAATGAAAGAGTTTTAGTATTTACTACTAGTATCGAAACCTTTGTATTTTAAAGTGACAAATCACAAAAATGATTGTAAAAACAATCAATCACCAAAAATTCACATACGACAATGTGAATTAAATCCATAAAAATCGATATCAAATCCATCAAATGGATATTCCCAAAAATCCAAAGAAAGAAGTCATCAAAGTCGATATAAGTGAAAACAACTAACCGGATCGACAAAAAACGATTGAAATTGGAAATCGAATCAAAAACGGCCAAAATAGGACGAATTGACAGTTCTAGACGTTTGGGGGTTCATCCAGCGTCTGGATTTGGGTTCTGGAAATATTCCAGAAACCTACCAGACGTTTGAAAATTAACCAGACGTCTGGTAGGTTTGGACCAAACGTGTTGTCCAAGTCTTTGGCATTTTTTTTCTTTTCTGTCGTATATTATTTTTTTCATCTACTGCCTAAACCATACGTTTGGACCTTACAACCAGACGTCTGGTTGCCTTTTCTGGGCAACAATTTGCCTAGGCCAGTGATGGCCAAAATGATTCGCAAGCGATCGGACGAGCGACGGAGGCTAGGGATTTATGCCAAGCGACAACCCAGTCCTATAGGCTCTTCGATACACCCCAAATAACACGTCCAAATATCCAAGATAGGATCTTTAAAGATTTTAACTTCAAAACACCAAAATTTGGAAAATTCACCAAATCAATTCAAATCAAAAGCAAATGAATGTGAATAGATGTTAGGAATTCATACCTAACAACAATGAAAACTATAGACATAGATGTGAGTTAAAGAACTCACCTTTAAACTCAAAAACAACGAATGAGAAGCTTTTAAAACAAAGGAAAGATCAACCACTCTTTAATTTCAACTCTAGAAGCTTTAATCTATGATCATAGGAAAATATTTCCTAATTTAGGTTATAGTAATTTCAGGAAATTGGAGAGAGATTGAGGTGGAGAAGAAGAAGAGGATGCTTACCTAATCTTCCCTTTGATTTTGGACTTGAATTTGTATTTCCTAATCAAACTAGGGTTTAGGAATTTTAATTTCCTATCTTTTCCTCCATTTTTAATTTAGCCTGAGAGTGTTAGGAAATGGAATGAATGAATAAAGAGGAGTGGGGTGGAGTTAGGGTATTATGTTGGGTTAGTGGGCTGAAACCCAAAGCCAAAGCCCAAAATAGAAAAGTAGCAAAATTCTACTCAACTTCAAACATATCGATGTTTATTCTCAAAAAAGTTGTAAACGCCATTTTGGACTCAATGGAAGTGGTCTCGAGTCCCAATTCGACTATTTAGGAAAAGTAACATTTCGGACTTAAATCCGATTAACGATGCTATATTTAAATAAAACATTTAAATATACAGTCGTAAAATATGCGGGTTGTTATAGATTCCCCTCCTTAAAGAAATTGGGTCCTCGCAATACTTAAGAAGAAAATAAAAAGTAACAACCATACTAAGGCATAACAACACAAAAAGAAGAAATTTTGAAATGAGAAGTTCACCTTAAGGAGCACGAGAGAGTAAGTCCGGATGTGTTCGCTCGATGAATTCTCTAGATTCCCAAGAGCAATCCTTAGGATTTTAGGACCATTGAACTTTCACAAGAGGAACATCTTTATTTCGAAGGCGTTTAACCTCCGTAGCAATGATACGAATAGGATGTTGCTCATAAGTCAAATTTGGTGAAATTTCAATTTCTTCAAATACACCGGGCTCATGAATAGAATCGGAATCCCTAAGGCATTTCCATAGTTGAGAGACATGGAATACGTCAGGAATAGCAGAAAACTGAGCCGATAATAAAAGGCGATAAGCCACGGAACCAATGCGTACGGTGATGGGAAAAGGACCAATATATCGAGGTGCTAACTTTCTCGATCGACTGAAACGCACAACACTCTTCATAGGTGAAACACGAATGAACACCAAATCTCCCACAGAAAATTCTAATTTCCTTCTTCGGTTATCGGCATAGGATTTTTGTCTACTTTGAGCTTCTTTCATCCTATGACGAATAAGGTCAATCTTTTATGTGGCATCACGAATAAAATCTGGACATAGAACCAGCTTCTCACCGGCTTCAAGCCAACACGAAGGAGATCGGCATGGCCTTCTGTAGAGTGCCTCGAAAGGTGCCATACCAATACTAGATTGGAGCTATTGTTGTAAGAAAACTCAACAAGAGAAATAGGATCTTCCCAACTTCAACCAAAAAAATCATGAACACATGCACGAAGAAGATCTTCAAGAGTTTGATACACAGGCTCTGTTTGTCCATCGGACTGAGGATGATAAGCAGTGCTAAAATTAAGCTTTGTTCCCATAGCTTTTTGAAGACCTTTCCAAAATCCACTAGTAAATAATGGATCACGGTCGCTAACAATAGAAGTAGGGACCCCATGCAATTTAACAATTTCTTTAACATAGAGTTTGGCCAAAAGAGGTACGGTCCGATTGGACCGAACGGGAAGAAAATGGGCGGATTTCGTAATTCTATCTACTATCACCCATAGGCTATCATGACCCGAACGAGAACGGGGAAGACCGTCAATAAAGTCCATGGAAATTTGATCCCACTTCCAAATTGGGATTTCTAGAGGTCGCAATAACCCACCGGCCTTTGATGCTCGGCCTTCACGAGTTGGCAAGTCATGCAACGCTTAATGAAGTTAGCAATATCAGATTTCATTCCACCCCAATAATAAAGTTGCTACTACTATCGGGATGAATGGTAAATTTAGAACGATGAGAATCTTTTAAAATGTCTTTACGAAGATCAATAATATTTGGCACCATAAGTCTACCAAATTTTTGAATGCCACCACGAGCATCGATTTCAAAGTCTTTCAAACCATCAACCTTATTTTGATCCCTACAACTTTGGCTAAGAAGAGCCAATTCAGGATCTTGCTTTTGAGCTTCAGGGATGAGGTCCAAAAGAGAAGGATGAGCCTTAAGGCTACATAAAACAAGAGATGAACATAAATTGGATTCACGATCTCGAGTCTCACAAGTTGACAAAGTCTCGAGATCATTCCATTCGGATATCATCATGGAAACAACCGCTTGTTGCTTTCGGCTAAGGGCATCGGCAACACGATCTCCCTTTCCGGGAGTATAGAGAACATCAAGATCATAAGATGCAAGGAATTCAAGCCAATGTTGTTGACGCAAATTAAGTTCCTTTTGATAAAATAAATACTTCAAAGATTTATGATCGGTGTAGAGAACAAATTTCTCTCCCAAAAGATAATGACACCAAATTCTAAGAGCAAAAACAATGGCCGCGAGCTCTAGATCATGAGTGGCATATCTAGTCTCGGCAGGCTTTAATTGTCTAGAATCATAAGCGATAACACGTTCCCTTTTGCATGAGAACGACATTCAAACCAATACGACTAGCATCGGTACAAACAATAAAGTCTTGATTTCCTTCGGGAATCGCAAGAATAAAAGCATCGGAAAAGAGTTCTTTTAAATGATCCTCTTTCCCGAAAAGCTCAGACTTTCGAAATTATAATTAACTTTGTGTAATCATCTTTTTAGAAAAAATTACTTTTTTACAAGTCAATTTACTGTGTTTGACTGTCTCATCATAGCGTTTAGGAGATTCATATCGATAACGTTGATCAGGCGCATCGACCGGAATTCTTAAAGCACTCAATGGGCAATACAACACAAAATCATCTTCTATATGATAAACATGCCTCTTATTAAATTTACAAATATTCTTTGCTCATTTTAAGAACAAAATCCAATTATACTTATAAATATCTTATTAAAAAGATTTGCAAATTTTAAACTACTGTTTTCACCCATAATCAATGAATACAAGGACTGACTCATCGAAATATTCGCAGAATACTCGATTCACAAAATGGATGAAATAAGCTGGAGGTTTCGTCAAACCAAATGACATAACGAACCACTCATAAGAATCATAACGAGTGCGGAATGCGATAAGGGGAACGCTATCCTCCGCAACTCGTAGCTGATGAAAACCGGTGGCAAGGTCGAGATGAAAAGACCTTAGCACCACTCAATAGATTGCTTAGGTGATAATCCTAAGACAAGCTCAAATATACCGAGAAATTTACAAAATACTTTAATGAGGAAAATAACATCTTCGTCATCATGTGATTCTAGAGAACAAAATGATGCCACCAAATTGGAATCGAAATCATTAAGAACAATAAAAATCTGCTTAACAGATTGAGAATGTCGAAGATGGATAGTCCTCTCGGGACATAGGATATGGGCTTTATATAGATTAAGCCAATCCATTCCAAAAAATCATTCCGAAACCTAAGTAGCAATCGGATCGGAAAGCATAATCACATAAAATAATCTTGACATCTCCACAAAGTAAACTGAGTGTTGCGGATCTACCAATCGGATTCGCAATTCTCAATGAAGTCATCAAGCCCATAATATTTAAAGAAAAAGTAGCAACAAGTTCTTTCGATATAAAAGAGTGAGATGCACCCGAATCAAAAGAAATCGAATAGGAAGATCATGAAATAAAATAATGCCATCAAGGACTGAATGAAAAATACCTTGACCAAGAGAAGGGTTACTAGGGGCTTGCACAACATTCAGCTTTCCCTCTCTCCTACTTTGAAGTTTGGGACATGAAGATAAAAGATGAATCAAACCTTTGCAATGGCGACAAGTAAGAGGCCTCGGACACATATTTGCATAGTGGTCCTTAGAACTACGATTGTAGCATACTCCACGATTAGGGATTGGAGTCTTTGCTGCCGAAGTTGCCTGCTTCCCTTTCTTGTTGGGATTAGGGCTTTTGAACTTCATATGCCTCTTCTTGTTGTTATCGGGGCTCTTTTTGGAACCCCCAACATCACTATCACTTCCTTTATCGGCCTCTTCTAGTCGAAGAGTGATATCTACAAGTTGATCGAAAGGAACTTCTAGTTTCAGAGGTAAAACCTTTTTGGGGTTCTTACTCAAAGCACAGATAAACCTTTGATTCTTTACAAGATCCAAAAGTTGTTGGGCAGACTTGAATACGCCATCTAGAGAAGGTCTACTGGATTGACCAGCGCTAGGACTACCAGATCTAACCATCTCTTCTTCTTTAAGAAAGAAAGAAAGAAAGAAGAGGAAAAAGGTTATTCTCAGAATGAATATCAAACAAACTTGATTGATAAAACAAGGCAACATAATAGAAAATAGGATAGAACGGGTCCTAAGACTCGGATAAATCCTAAGGCACGACTCCTAAGAAAGACTTAGGACAATGATCCTTGCTAGATTATTCTACATTGTTCCGAAGTTTGGCTCTGATACCAAGCTGTGACGCCCCACCTCTATACTCACACTAGCCAAGGACACTACTGGGTAATGCCGTCGACTAGCACGAAGAATAAGGCTGTTGAGGAGCGACCATCTGTGTAATTGCTTTGTGCAAGTACCGATATGTCAGATAGTATGACATGCATTTCATTTCAATAGGAAATCCAACATATCAAATACAAACTCAAAGCTACCACACAGTGGTTATGAGGCCTTCAGAAACAAATATAGAAATAAGCATAACACAAATCAGTCATAGATATTCATATCAAAAAGGCGAAAACATATATGAATATAACACATAGAAGTGTACATCAAAGTAGTGGTCATACAAGATCCACTACATCACAAAAGAATAGGTACAAGTGCTAGACAAAAGAATAAGTATACATCATGGAGTCTCTATCTCGAATTTATAAAAGCAAAAACTACTAATCTAAAGTAGTTAGCTAAAAATCAGATAATTATCCCAGATAAGAAGTCAAGTAGAAGCACCTGAAATACCTCGGTCTGACCCGAGTATTATTTAAGAAGAAAAATAATAAATGGATCAGTCTAGCTATAAATATCATATAAAATGAATAGGATAAGAGATATCACAAAAACGTATGATAACAATAATGCCATACTGTAACAAATATACATCAGATAACAACAAAACTCATACAATATCTCAAATATTCTCAAACACTAAAAAGAATGTCATATTCTTTAAATTATTCACCAAAACACAAATATTGATAGAGCTTATCAATGCATATCATTAAAATTGGTGAAACACAAATTCTAGAAATCAACAACCAGAAATCCAGAAAACACAAAGGGGGAGGCCTATCACAAATGGAAGCATGAAAACTCACCAACACATGTGTCACAAACGGAATGCTATTCCATGGTCGCTAACCATCAAGTTTGAGCCGAAGCTCCACAAACGGCCCGAAGACCATGGGTCGCTACCCCACCAATTTGAACCGAAGCTCCACAAATGGGGTTTTTAGTCCCCTACACAAACAAAGAGACATCGCCCATCGCTAGTCTAGATCACAAAATGATCATCAATGATCGACAAGTGTAAATTACACTAAGCTAGTAAATAAATGATTTAGGCTTCATGTCCCATAACCACTAGCTTAACTTAAATATTTACGAACAGATTGTAAACTTCCACTCGAAAATAAGTGTAAATTACACTAAGCAAATAAATAAATGAGTTAGGCTTCATGTCCCATAACCACAAGCTTAACTTAAATATTTACGAACAGATTGTAGATTTCCACT
The DNA here is from genome assembly GCA_030737815.1 of Allium fistulosum. Lineage (NCBI taxonomy): Eukaryota > Viridiplantae > Streptophyta > Magnoliopsida > Asparagales > Amaryllidaceae > Allium > Allium fistulosum. The sequence goes on along the minus strand of CM060902.1, from coordinate 727,065,499 downwards.
CGAAAATTGTCACAAGAGTTCAATCGAACAGTTCCAAGAATTAACCGACGAAGTAAACGCAAGCGTTTCATACCACTTGTTTTGCTATGCCGTTTAATTAGATTTCTCATACGAATGAGGTAAAGGTTTGTATATACTAATAGATTGGAAAACGGTTTAAAAATGAGCTTTGTATTTAAAAGTAATGTTGAAATCATTTTAATGAAAGAGTTTTAGTATTTACTACTAGTATCGAAACTTTTTTATTTTAAAGTGACAAATCACAAAAATGATTGTAAAAACAATCAATCACCAAAAATTCACATACGACAATGTGAATTAAATCCATAAAAATCGATATCAAATCCATTAAATGGATATTCCCAAAAACCCAAAGAAAGAAGTCATCAAAGTCGATAATAAGTGATAACAACTAACCGGATCGACCAAAATCGATTAAAATTGGAAATCCAATCAAAAACGGCCAAAATAGGCAAAATTGGCAGTTCCAAACGTCTAGGGGTTCATCGAGACGTCTGGATTTGGGTTCTGGAAATATTCCGGAAACCTACCAGACGTCTGAACTCTAACCAGACGTCTGAAAACTAACTAGACGTCTGGTAGGTTTGGACCAGACGTCTGGTCCAAGTCTCTGCCATTTTTTTCTTTTCTGCCGTATTTTTTTTAATCTGCTGCCCAAACCAGACGTCTGGACCTTACAACAAGACGTTTGGTTGCCTTTTCTAGGCAACAATTTTCCTAGGCCAATGATGGCCAAAATGATTCGGAAGCGATCGGACGAGCAACGGAGACCAAGGATTTATGCCAAGCGACAACCCAGTCCTATAGGCTCTTCGATACACCCCAAATAACACGTCCAAATATCCAAGATAGGATCTTTAAAGATTTTGACTTCAAAACACCAAAATTTGGAAAATTCACCAAATCAATTCAAATCAAAAGCAAATGAACGTGAATAGATGTTAGGAATTAATACCTAACAACAATGAAAACTATAGACATAGATGTGAGTTAAAGAACTCAGCTTTAAACCCAAAAACAACGAATGAGAAGCTTTTAAAACAAAGAAAAGATCAACCACTCTTCAATTTCAACTCTAGAAGCTTCAATCTATGATCATAGGCAAATATTTCCTAAATTAGGTTATAGGAATTTCAGGAAATTGGAGAGAGATTGAGGTGGAGAAGAAGAAGAGGATGCTTACCTAAGCTTCCCTTTGATTTTGGACTTGAATTTGTATTTCCTAATCAAACTAGGGTTTAGGAATTTTAATTTCCTATCTTTTCCTCCATTTTTAATTTAGCTTGAGAGTTATAGGAAATGGAATGAATGAATGAAGAGGAGTGGGGTGGAGTTTGGGTATTATGTTGGGTTAGTGGGCTGAAACCCAAAGCCAAAGCCCAAAATAGAAAAGTAGCAAAATTCTACTCAACTCCAAACATATCGATGTTTATACTCAAAAAAGTTGTAAACTCCATTTTGGACTCAATCGAAGTGGTCTCGAGTCCTAATTCGACTATTTACAAAAAGTAACATTTGGGACTTTAATCCGATTAACGATGTTATATTTAAATAAAAAATTTAAATATACAATCGTAAAATATGCGGGTTGTTACGGTGTTTGTTAAATCAATGGATGATAATACTTAAAGGTTATCAATCCCTTAATTACAAGCTAACACACTATTGATAACTATACCATTTTCGAAAGTTATTTCTTTATAAATAATACATAAGCTTAGGTAAAATTATTTCATTTACCCAAAATTTTCAAAATCAGTATGTCGGTTCGCCTTGTTTAAATGTTTAGGAACCCTCATCGATAACGGTGATCAGGCGCATCGATCAAGATCCATAAATCAATCAACAGATAAATCAACATAAAATATTTTATTAGTTACTAACAAATACGCGCTCATATATAATACTCTCAAACTCATTCTAGGATGTTATTAACCCTTTCTATAATGAGTTACTCATCCTAGGGTATTACTAACCCTATCTCTAAGGAGTCTTACCCCAACAAAGCCTAGGTGTTCGCTCAACCTAAGCTCTGATACCAAATGTAATTACCCATTTTTCCGTACCCTTTGAATTGACAATAAGCCACACATGTCTAACTCAAATTGCACGAACAAGCAGATCATTAAGGGTAGAAAGGAAAATAAAGAAAGAATGGAAAAGAAAAACAGAATCTCACATGCATGGAATAACATATATTATTTCAACAATAATATTTACAATGGAAAATATTAAAACATATATCAGAGTCTAACCTAGATTCAGCCTGGACAGTTATAACACTTGCCCTTACAAATGCTTACAAAACAAATGCAATAGATGCATCGGATAATATAATACATCCATACGATGTAGAAGATCTCCAGCTCTTCTCTTGAAACTCCAAGCGTCTTCAACTAATCCTGAAACTACTCGGATTTGATCCGAGTATTAAAAATACCCAGATCAGGCTTGATAAACCAGTGTGAGATACTTGAAATTTTAAATGTATAGCTCATGACGATGTTATCAAAACCATTGAAAAGAAGGGTGTCTCATAAGACCACACTCATACATAAATATGGATGGATTTTTGACCTTATGATAACCAAAACACTTTTATTACCAAAATAATTTGATATTATCTTTAATGACATTCTTTTAGAAAACATCTTTCAAATAAACTTATTCAAATAAGGTATCAATACCCGGACTAAGTCTAAGGGAATATATCTAGACTAGGTCAAACGGAATATACCGGATGGAATATATGATACCAAAAGGGGTAGTTGAAATGTTTGGAAAGCATTACAGCTATTTTGGGAATACAATCAAAACCGTAAATCTCGTATTGGAATTTGATTTCCAACATGATAGAGAACCTCGATAACCACGCATAGCAACCGGAACCCGGTGGTTTTTCGTCCAAGGACTCACACACCACTACTCCTCATATTGCCACACTTCTTGATATCTAGTGGCTTCTCAAGCAAGGACTCACACGCCACTATACCATACAATAAGGGTCCCGCCTGGACACCTTGGTGACCTAGATCATATGCCGCCAGTCACCATGAGGGGTTATATGCCACGCTTGTCATACTAAGCCTGAAATATGTAACATAGTTCCCGTATCATTTCAAGATGTGAGGCTTGGGAGTAAGGTTATGCTCAACTTAGACAAAGCCACGCTTTTCATACAAAACCATGCTTTGATCGTAACAGGTTCCACTTTGAATGCCACATTGTCATTCCTTTGATCACTATTTGACCTCCAGAAACATACAACCTCTGAGCTCATACGTCTCAGAGAAGGGTGTTAAGCTAAGAAAAAATGCCTTCTCCGCCACTAAACATATGTACTTTGTAAAAGTCAACGTTTGTGACTCCGCAATACAATGTCAGACACTCATCCATACAAGTTCATTCTAGGATTGAACGAAACCGAAGGTACTCCTCCTACTACAATTAGTAGCGAGTAGTCCTCGTAATCCGAAGATTTCAAAACACGATAGAACCACTACTATAAATGTCTCTATATTGGGAGCTATCTAAAGAATGTCCACAAGCAGTCCTTTCGCTATAAAGATCTTTGGTCTTCAATAATCATCACTATCAACATGTCTTCACTCTCAAACGTATACATTGGTTTGAAGTGGTTCTCGGATAGGAATCACCCAAATCCAACCCCGGTTCCTTCGAAACCAATTATCGATAAAAGATGTTTAGTTCATATGTGGATATTAATCATAAATCAATCACTTCATCATTTATTTAAATCAAACAAAGTAACAGAATGGCTAACGATGAAGTGTGTCCGATTAGAGGAGCTACCTCCTTGGCCCGTCGATTCCTCCTGTTTTAGCCACCTTATGCTAACTCACGGGAGTTAGGTCCACCTTATGCAACTTAAAAATATAACCTTTAGAACCATAACATTCAGAACTATAACCCTTCATTAACCTTTGTAGCATTCAGAAAATGTCACTTTTAAGAAACCGCAGCAGTACAGAAATGCTACTCTAAGAATTCGCAGCAGTGCAGAATGCTACTGTATGAATTCGCAACGGTGTAGAATTTGTTACTGTAAGAATCCGCAGCAGTGCAGAATTGTTACAGTAAGGAAACTACAGTAGTTTTGAAGTGTTACAGTAAGGAAATCGCAGCAGATTTGAAGTGTTACAGTAAGGAAATCGTAGCAGTTTTGAATTGTTACTGCAATACTTCCTACTACAATAGTTTATATAAAGTGGAAATTAGGGAGACATCCCTATCATACTTTCATATTGTAAAGCGGGTCCCTGTCAAAGTTTCATCGTAAAGCGGGTCCCTGTTTTCTGGAAACGAAGAAAAATTATTGCTGAAATGTCAGCAACTTTTATAAATAAGTGCTGATATTTCAGCAACTATCTGTGTCAAAGTTTTATTGTAAAAACAAAGAAAAATTATTGCTGAAATGTCAGCAACTTTTATAAATAAGTGCTGATATTTCAGCAACTATCTGTGTCAAAGTTTTATTGTAAAAACAAAGAAAAATTATTGCTGAAATATCAGCAGTTTTTATAAATAAATGCGGATATTTCAGCAACTTTCATAAACTGTGTTCACAGTGTACAGAAATGTTGCTGAAATATCAGCAACTTTTATAAATAAGTGTTGATATTTCAGCAACTTTCATACACTATGTTCATAGTGTACAGAAATGTTGCGGAAATGTCAGCAACTTTTATGAAATGTTGCATCATGCTATGCAATAATCGTGAATAAAAAACAGGGACCTAATTTACACTGAAATTTAGTGAAGGACTTTTCGTGAATTTTGAAACTTAATAAGGACCTGTGCCAAAAGTACCCTTATATAAAATCTGATAGTACATATATTTACAGTTTTTATCATAGTCATTATATCATTTCTATTATATTACTCAAATTTAGCTATTTGGACATTAAAAAAACCATACCTTTAGTTAAATAACTTTGTTACTATAATGTCAAAATTTTAAAGCTGAAATCCTTATGCTAAGTTAAAAGTATGTCATTAACTTACACTTTATTTTTTTCTTTAGTAAATAACATTTACCATTTTGATTTCCTAAGTTATGCCATTTACCTTAGTTAAAACTTACATTTCAAATGTACATTTTAATTTACATTTTTCTTTCTTCTCAAAAACCATTTATCATTTAAATCACTATTACATGAATTGAAACTTACAATTTATAGGTTAGAATAAAATACCATTTTACATCAAATCGGATTATTAAATTTCAATAAACCTTCATTTTGTAAATTAGATTCCAAAATTTACATTTCCAACTATTTATTTCTTATAAAAATTATAAATCATGTAAACAAATTCACAGAAATTATTATATTAAATTTTAGTTGAGATTCATATATAGAAATGCAAAATACTTAAAAAAATTTAGAAAATCATTTTAAATCAACCATAGAGTCTGTATAAAATTATCTACCCTAGGGTCAAATAAATACGGACATATATGTCATTTCAATCCGCAATTTATAAATTTTCTGGGTTTTATATCATTTCAAACCCGCAATCCCAAGTCAAATAAAATTGCTCAGGCCTATCATTTCATCCCATAATAATTTTCCTTAATCTAAAAATCATTCGGGTATGTACCATTTCAATCCATAGTGAAGGAACTTGCAGTATGATTACAAAATATCAAATAAACATAACCATATTCAATGTATTATGGCATATGATCATAACAGGTAAAATATGATATGAAGTAACATAACAATATTCAATAAATCATGGCATATGATCATAACGGGTAAAATATGATATGAAGTAACCTAACAATATTCAATAAATCATGGCATATGATCATAACGGGTAAAATATGATATGAAGTAACCTAACAATATTCAATAAATCATGGCATATGATCATAATGGGTAAAATATGATATGAAGTAACATAACACTATTAAATAAATCATGGCATATGATCATAACGGGTAAAATATGATAGGAAGTAACATAACAATATTAAATAAATTATGGCATATGATCATAACGGGTAAAATATGATATGAAGTAACATAACAATATTAAATAAATCATGGCATATGATCATAACGGGTAAAATATGATATGAAGTAACAGAATAAAATCATAATTGAAATTTCTTAACTTGCATATACAAATCCATACAATTCCATCGTCATCAATTCACAAAATTATAAGTACGTTGTCAAGAGTGATTACTCACCTTTCTTTGGTTAGAGAGGTGATTCAAAGCGCAACACAAAGACTACAACAAGCACGACTAATTACGGACTAGCTTGAGTGAGAGGAGAATCCAATTCCATCGCTTAAAAAAATAAAATAAATTCCATACGTAAACAAATAATTCACATAGAAAAATTAAAATAGAAAAATATATAGATATAAACATGTGAAGAGGGCTTGACTAGGGGTGCATAGGCTTGGCTATAGGCTAGTTTATTAGTGTTTGGGTTCGGCCATAGGGGTTTTGGGTGAACGGGGTTCGGCCATAGGAGTTTGGGTTTGGTTAGACTAGTTTTTGGTGAAGGGGTTTTCGGCCTAGGGTTAGTAATTTGGTAGAGGAGGGCTCGACCTAGGGATTAGGTGATGGAGGAGGTGGTTACGGCCAAGGCAAGGCAAGGGGAAGGTTGAGGAAGTTCGGCCATGATGTGTTGGTTGGAGGAGAGGAGGTAGAGGCCGAAAATTGTGAAGAAGAAGAAGGGAAAAAGGAAAGAGGAGAAGTGGTTTTGGCTAGAGTTTGGTGATGGGAAGGTGATGGAATAGGTGTGGCCGAAATTTCAAGGGAAGGAGGAGGAAAATTTTAGAGGAGAAGAGGGAGAAGGTCTAGGGTTTTGAGAAGGAAGACGAAGGAGAAGAAGACTTACATTTTTCTATGGAGGCACAAATGATGTGTAGGCTAACCAAAACCCTAGGATCTTATATAGTCATCTCAATAGGTGGCCTTTCATTTACTAAAGGGGTTTCTAGCCCATTAGTACAAGCCCAAACAAATCAACATGCAAATAAGATAGAAGTTATAGGGAAAATAACTACGTGTAATACGCCAAAAGTTGCAAAATTTGAGAAGTAAACATCAAAAATTTAACAAAACGAAAAACTGGGAAAATTTTAAAATTAAATTCATCTTCATAAAAAAAATTAAAAGTTAAAAATTAAAATTTTAAAAATTTCACAGAAAGTCAAACTTTGACCAAAGTTGACCAAAATTTGCATTTTAAGAAAAAACTTTATTTTATTAAATTTGGAAGAGCATTTCACATCAAAACTCAAAATTATACATTAAAATTTCCCAATTTATCAATTTTAAAATAATTATACTCAAAATTTCAAATAAATTTTCATTTAAAATATTTTCAAAATTTGCGGGTTGTTACACTCTCCCCCACTCAAAACTTTTCATCCTCGAAAAGGAACGAGACACGGAAAACAAAGAAGGATAAGGTAGGATAACGAATAATATCTGGAATAAACAATTCCGTATTTGAAACACGAATGCTCTTCTCCGTTTCCCGGGTACAATCCCGATCATCAGTACTCCATTGCACTTTGACTAGGTTGACAGATTTTCTTCGAAGCTGCTTCGTACCTCTATTGATAATACAAAGTGACTTCCTCTAGACATCCAAACTCTTGAGAGCAGAAGGCTGAACAATCAAAGATGGATCATGAAGATACCGACGAAGATGCAAAACATGGAACACATTATGCACTCTAGAAAGTTTCTCAGGTAATTCCAAACGATAAGCTAAGGAACCAACTCTCTTTAAGATGCGGAAATGACCAATAAACCTAGAAGCGAGCTTCCCTTTCCGTCCAAACTGAATCACATTTCTTAATGGAGAGACCTTAAGGAAAACCTGGTCACAAACAGAAAACTCCAAACTCCTCCTACACCTGTCAGCATACTTCTTCTGTCTATCCTGAGCAATCCTCATCTTTCTCCTAATCTCCTCAACCTTCTCAGATGCTTCTAGAATCATATCTGGACCAAGAACCAAACGATTACCAGATTCAGTCCAACAAGACGGAGATTTTCAAGGGCGTCCTTAAAGAGCAGCAAATGGAGCCATTGCGATACTAGCCTGAATTTTAAGAGATGGAATAAGATAAACAAATGTTTAAGACAACCTTAAACAGATATTTGATATTATACCTGATAACTATTGTTATAGGTGAATTCAACAAGATGGAGATGATCTTCCCTAGATCCTCCATAGTCAAGGACACATGCTCGAAGAAGATCTTCTAAAATCTGATTTACCCTTTCCGTTTGACCGTCGGTCTGCAGATGGTAAGCAGTGCTCAGATTCAGACGAGTACCTTAAGATTCTTGAAAAGCTCTCCAAAACTGGCTAGTAAAGATGGGGTCTCTATCGCAAACAATGCTAACAGGAACACCATGAAGACGAACTATCTCTCTCATATAAATCTCATCTAAACTAGAAGCAGAACGGTTAGACCTAACCGGAATGAAATGAGCTGACTTAGTCAATCTATCCATAATAACCCAAATACTTTAATTACCTCTCCTAGTCCTTGGTAATCCATCAATAAAATCCCTAGAAACTTGTTCCCATTTTCGATTGGGAATCTCAAGAGGTTGCAAAAATCCAGCGGTCTTCTGGTGATCAGCCTTAACCTGCTGACAAGTTGCACATCTACTAACAAAAAGAGAGATATCACGCTTCATACGACCCCAGCAATACAGCTTCTTCATATCATGGTACATCTTCGTCACACCTGGATGAATAGAAAGTCTAGACCGATGATTTTCTCGAAGTAACTCTTGCCTTAATCCATCGACATTCGGGACACAAATCCGATTATTAATCCTTAATTCCCTTTACCATCAATCTGAGCTCCACTTCCATCTAGGCTACTACAAACAACCCTGCTACGAAAATTTTCCTTAATAAGCCTAATTATCCTATCCTCATCCTGCTTAGCAATAATACGATCCATAAGAGGAGAAGAAACAACAAGTTGACACAACATCACCTTCTTTCGACTTAAAGCATCGGCTACAACATTAGCTTTCCCTGGGGTATAGTTGATGTCGAGGTCATAAGAAGCTAGAAACTCAAGCCACCTAACTTGTCTCAAATTCAAGTTCTTCTGGGTGAAAATATATTTCAAAGACTTATAATCTGTAAAGAGCACAAACTTAGTTCCCAATAAATGATGTCTCGAAAGCTTCAAAGCAAAAACTACGGCAAGCAATTCCAAATCATGAGCAACATAATTAGCTTCATGAGTCTTCAACTGACGACTGGCATAAGCGATAACCTTCCCATTCTGCATCAGAACAGCTCCCAAACCTTCACGACTAACATCAGTGTATACCATTAATCCCTCATTTCCATTTGGAACGGTAAGAACTGGCGCGGAAGTAAGATTGCACTTCAACTCATTGAATGAAGCTTCACACTTATCATTCCATCTAAACTTAGCATTTTTATGAGTTAGAGCGGTGAGAGGTGCAGCAATATGAGCAAAATTCTCAATGAATCTCCGATAATAACCGGCAAGGCCCAGAAAACGACGGATATCAGATGGAGTCCTAGGAGTTTCCCAATCCTGAAACGGAATAGGGAAGAATAAGAACTACAGAGAAAGAGATAGAATAATTAAATTCACAAAAGAAGGAAGAGAAAATAAACCTACATTGTTCGCAACGATCTTAACTGGATCAACATAAACTTCGTCACCAGAAACAATATGTCCAAGAAATCAGACTTCATCTTTCCAGAAATAGCATTTCGAGAATTAGGCTTTCAACTGATGACTTCTGAGAGTCTCGAGAACAGAATTTAAATGGACTTCATGTTCCGCCTTAGACTTAGAGAAAACAAGAATATCATCGACGAAGACTAGAAAAAAGTTATTAAGAGCATCACAGAAAACTCGATTCATAAGGTCGATAAAGAAAGCTGGGGCATTAGTCAAACCAAAAGGCATAACTAACCACTCAAAGAAACCATCCTCAGATCGGAAAGCAGTTTTGGGAATACTTTCTTCAGCAATTCTAAGCTGGTGGAAACCGGTGGCAAGATCAAGCTGAGAGAATACAGTAGCTCCATAAAGCTGATCGAACATATCATTAATACGAGGCATTGGATCTTTTTTTCATAGTGAGCTTGTTCAGCTCCCTATAATCAACACACATCCTCAAAGAACCATCAGACTTAGTGACAAAAACCACTGCTGCTCCCCATTCAGAATGACTGGGCCTGATCAGACCTTTGGAGAACAAGTCTTCAATTTGCTTCCTCAACTCAACCTTCTCATGGGGTGCCATTCTTCTGGGAGGTAGAACTATAGGTCGAGCTCCAGGAATAAGATCAATACGAAATTCAATTTCCCGTTTAGGAGGTAAAGAAGTGACTTTACCAAACACATCGGGATAGAGTTTGACCACATGAGTAGAATCAAGATCACTAGGGGAAGAATCAAGAGAATAGATAAAACTGCCTACATAATCCTGAGGTATACGACACTGAATCACTAAAGGATCACCCTTATCACCAACAAGAGAAACGGTTCGGTCCTTACAAGAAATAACAGCTTCATGATTCTTTAGCCAATCTCCTCCAAGCAATAAATCAAAAGCATCGAAACCAAGAAAATAGAAATCACCAGAAAAACGATAGCCAGAATGGAAGAGTTTCACATTGTTACAAATCCTACTAAGGTTTATAGGACCACCAATAGGATTAGTAACACACAAAGGTTCGATTGCATACTTAGGTGAAAGGATATGCTCAAACTTATCACAAAGGTCCAAAGAAATGAAACTATGCGAAGCTCCAGTGTCAAATAGAACACGAACCGGAAAATCAAACAAAGTAAAGGTGCTCTAGAGAGTACCTTGCGTATCACTAGGAGCAGGTGGAGTAGGCGGAGCATGAGTGGAAGAAGTCATGGAAAAGACTCCAGATGTCTTGTCCTTCTAATACAAGGGACAATCCTGCTTGAAGTGGCTAGGCTACAAACATACATGGCAGAGGTCTCGCCTAGTCACCTGAACTGGAGGAACAGCAGCTTCGGCTAAAGTGGGACAGCTGTTGGCATAGTGACCCTTCTGATCGCACCTGAAGCAAGTGATGGAATAAAAATAAATAGGCTGCCTCCGAGAAAAAGAAGATCCTAAACGTGGATTCTTAAGCCAATTCTGCTTCTGCCGACGGAAATTAGATTTCCTCTTCTTAGAGTTGCCAGAAGAGGGCTGAGATGAAGGTGCACGAGCAACAGATGATTCCTTAGAAGTGGGGTTCTCATATGTAATGGCCATATCCATTAATCCAGTAAAAGGGCTGTGCACATGAGAAATCAGACGATCATAAAACTCTGGGCGGGCTCCAGCTATAAACTTCTCATTCTTCTTAAGAGGGGTATCAATCAAGCTAGGACCAAATTTGGAAAGTTCGTTGAACTTCCGCTCATACTCAGAAAATGACATATCCCCTTACTTAAGATCCATAAACTCTCTGTACAGCTGAGATTTTCCAGCTTTTGGCATCCACTTCCCCACAAAAGCCTCCCTAAACACGATATCCAAACTAAAGAAATATTCCAAAAAGGATAATCTAAATCAAATTCAAAAGGACTAACTCAAGACAATACCGAAACTATTCCCAAGAAATATCTGCCTCAATAGTGTTGGCTGTGACAGACTCCCACCAATCTTGGGCTGCCTCCTGCAACTGCCATGCTGCTAGCTGACGCTTCTGAGCGTCGGTGACCTCCAAACCCGTAAAAATCCTTTCCAAACTTCTTAACCACTGTTGAGCCTCAATGATGGTCTCTGATCCCGTAAACTTAGTACCACCTAGCTGAGTGAACTCCTTACAGAGAATAGTAAACCTAATGGGTGCAACTGGTGCTGGAACTAGGGCAACACCATGACCCTGACCTCTGGCATTCCTACGATTTATCCTGGAAATTCAAAATGGATTTTAGGACAAAAATAAAGGAAAGAGATAAAAGACAAGGTTCAACTAGAACAGAAATCCTAATCAAAGAATTCTATCAAACAAGGTGGATTCGTAAAGAAGGGAAATTCTAAGGGAAATTAGATTTTTTAAAACAAGAAAAATTTTATATCCAAAATAATCCTTTAGAATTATTTGAAAATCATTTGAAAACCCTTTTTATACTTGAAAATACGTTCTCTCGCAAAGAATGATTCTACGATTGATTTTACTCATTCTATGGTATTTCTACCCTATCTCTAATGAGTTTTTGCCCTGTAGGCTAAGGTTTGCCTAAAACCAAAGCTCTGATACAACTGTAACATCCCGCCGTTTTGGACCATTCAAATCGACAATAAATCCACACATGTCAAACTTGAATAATTCAAAACGACAGATTGTTAATAAAATTTGGAGCAAATAAAATCAATCACATAATCACAGACACAGAATATCAGAATAACTCGCAGCGGAATAAAATAACTATAGTAGTTCATGAAGCTACTAGATACAAAGTCTCAAAACAAATACATAATACCAAAGTCTGAAACCAATACATTTGGAAATTCAAGGTACAAAAGTTCTCTACTACAAAAGAAAAAGTGAAAATAACTGGAATAGAAATATCAAGTAGAAAGCTAAATTCCCGGTGGATCTCTAGCTCCAAAAGGATGAAACCAAAGTTGTTAAACTCAGGCTGACCCGAGCGTAAGCAAAAACACAAAACACTCGAGTCAGGACATACGTACTTATAAAATGTAAATCAACTCAAGTGAACTGTAAAGAAATGAATCGATAACTTAAAGGATGCTTGGGACCGCCCATCCTCTAAGGATCCGTTAAACTATCTACTCTGTAGTAATATACGCTATTATAAATAATAGGGTCTAAAGTAAAGTATACTATTTACAAAATAGCGTTAAGGCTTTATATTTTCCACCTTAACACATTTTTAGGTATGCCAATAGTCTATACAGTACCGTAACTCCCCGTAAACTGGAGCCGCCAGATGATATATACCACATAGGTACAACATAAAACAATCTCGTAGAGGGCGCGCTAGGGTAGGTGACACGGCACAACTAGGCAATGTCAGGGTAGATATACCAATTACACTTCCGGACTGTTGGTAACGCATAGCTGCAACTACCGCCCAACTTGATCCACACTCCCGAATCAAAGGTGCGCACCAAATCAATCACAAAGTAATAGAATGACTATCGATGAAGTGTGTTCGATTAGAGGAGCTACCTCCTTGGCCCGTCGATTGCTCCTGTTTTAGCAACCTTATGCTAACTCATGGGAGTTAGGTCCACGTAAATATACCTTTAGGATCGTCGCCACCATCCTACTTCATTCTGGAATCTCCTCCGTGTACACAGTTGTCAATGTGGTTTTCGGTATCGACAGAGAGTATGCCTATATCCGATCCCGATGTCTTTAACAACCAATCGTTATTATAACCCGTGGTTATTTCAACTTCAAATGGTTTATATTTCATATCAATCATATTCATTTCAAAACCATATAAATTCCATATCATTAGTCTTTAAAATATATTCATTTTTCCAAAGTAGTAACACTTCCAAATTCATTTAATTATTGCCCCTTTTAGGCATAAAATCTAGAGATCGTAGCAATTTAAAAAATATAACCTTTAGAACCATAACATTCGGAACTATAACCCTTTATAAACCTTTGTAGCATTCAGAAAATGTCACTTTTAAGAAACCGCATTAGTAAAGAACTGTAAGAATTCGCAGCAGTGCAGAAATGCTACTGTAAGAATTCGCAACGGTGTAGAATTTGTTACTGTAAGAATCCGCAGTAGTGCAGAATTGTTACAGTAAGGAAACTGCAGCAGTTTTGAAGTGTTACAGTAAGGAAATCGCAGCAGTTTTGAATTGTTACTGCAATACTTCCTACTACAATAGTTTATATAAAATCAGATAGTACCTATTTTTATAGTTTTTATCATAGTCATTATATCATTTCTATTATATTACTCAAATTTAGCTATTTGGACATTAAAGAAACCATACCTTTAGTTAAATAACTTTGTTACTATAATGTCAAAATTTTAAAGCTGAAATCCTTATGCTAAGTTAAAAGTACGTCATTAACTTACACTTTATTTTATTTTCAGTAAATAACATTTATCATTTTGATTTCCCAAGTTATGCCATTTACCTTAGTTAAAACTTACATTTAAAATGCACGTTTTAACTTACATTTTTCTTTCTTCTCAAAAACCATTTATCATTTAAATCACTATAACATGAAATGAAACTTACAATTTATAGGTTAGAATAAAATACCATTTTACATCAAATCAGATTATTAAATTTCAATAAACCTTCATTTTGTAAATTAGATTCCAAAATTTACATTTCCAAATATTTATTTCTTATAAAAATTATAACTCATGTAAACAAATTCACAGAAATTATTACATTAAATTTTAGTTGAGATTCATATATAGAAATCCAAAATACTTAAAAAAATTTAGAAAATCATTTTAAATCAACCACGAAGTCTGTATAAAATTATCTAATCTAGGGTCAAGTAAATACGGACATATATATCATTTCAATCCACAATTTATAAATTTTTCGGGTTTTATATCATTTCAAACCCACAATCCCAAGTCAAATAAAATTGCTCAGGCCTATCACTTCAGCCCATAATAATTTTCCATAATCTAAAAGTCATTCGGGTATGTATCATTTCAGCCCATAGTGAAGGAACTTGCAATATGATTACAGAATATCAAATAAACATAACCATATTCAATATATTATGGCATATGATCATAACAGGTAAATTATGATATAAAGTAACATAACAATATTCAATAAATCATGGCATATGATCATAAGGGGTAAAATATGATATGAAGTAACATAACAATATTAAATAAATCATGGCATATGATCATAACTGGTAAAATATGATATGAAGTAACATAACAATATTAAATTGGGTAAAATATGATATGAAGTAACATAACAATATTAAATTGGTTAAAATATGATATGAAGTAACATAACAATATTAAATAAATCATGGCATATGATCATAAATAAATCATGGCATATGATCATAACGGGTAAAATATGATATGAAGTAACATAACAATATTAAATAAATCATGGCATATGATCATAATGGGTAAAATATGATATGAAGTAACAGAATAAAATCATAATTAAAATTTCTTAACTTGCATATACAAATCCATACAATTCCATCGTCATAAATTCACAAAATTATAAGTACGTTGTCAATAGTGATTACTCACCTTTCTTTGGTTAGAGAGGTGATTCAAAGCGCAACACAAAGACTACAACAAGCACGACTAATTACGGACTAGCTTGAGTGAGAGGAGAATCCAAATCCATCGCTTAAACAAAATAAAATAAATTCCATACGTAAACAAATAATTCACATGGAAAAATTAAAATAGAAAAATATATAGATATAAACATGTGAAGAGGGCTTGACTAGGGGTGCATAGGCTTGGCTATAGGCTAGTTTATTAGTGTTTGGGTTCGGCCATAGGGGTTTTGGGTGAAGGGGGTTCGGCCATAGGAGTTTGGGTTTGGTTAGACTAGGTTTTAGTGAAGGGTTTTCGGCCTAGGGTTAGGGTTTTGTAGAGGAGGGCTCGTCCTAGGGATTAGGTGATGGAGGAGGTGGTCAAGGCCAAGGCAAGGCAAGGGGTTGAGGAAGTTCGGCCATGGTGTTTTGGTTGGAGGAGAGGAGGTAGAGGCCGAAAATTGTGAAGAAGAAGAGGGGAAAAGGAAAGAGGAGAAGTGGTTTTGGCTAGAGTTTGGTGATGGGAAGGTGATGGAATAGGTGTGGCCGAAATTTCAAGGGAAGGAGGAGGAAAATTTTAGAGGAGAAGAGGGAGAAGGTCTAGGGTTTTGAGAAGGAAGATGAAGGAGAAGAAGACTTGCATTTTTCTGTGGAGGCACAAATGAATGGATGTGGGGGCTAACCAAAACCCTAGGATCTTATATAGTCATCTCAATAGGTGGCCTTTCATTTACTAAAGAGGTTTCTAGCCCATTAGTACAAGTCTAAACAAATCAACATGTAAATAAGATAGAAGTTATAGGGAAAATAACTGCGTGTAATACGCCAAAGTTGCAAAATTTGAGAAGCAAACATCAAAATTTAACAAAACGAAAAACTGGGAAAATGTTAAAATTAAATTCATCTTCATAGAAAAAAAAGTAAAAGTTAAAAATTAAAATTTTAAAAATTTCACAGAAAGTCAAACTTTGACCAAAATTTGCGTTTTAAGAAAAATCATTATTTTATTAAATTTGGAAGAACATTTCACATCAAAACTCAAAATTATACATTAAAATTTCCCAATTTATCAATTTTAAAATAATTATACTCAAAATTTCAAATAAAGTTTCATTTAAAATATTTTCAAAATTTGCGGGTTGTTACACATGCTCTGCTGCCGTGCTTTTAGATTCGCTACCTCCTTTACTACGTGCTCTTTCTCTTCCGATAAAAGATGATTTCTGTGATGAGTAGACTAGACTTGACTTTGGTGGTTTTGCTTCTCTGGCTTAATCGACTCGGTCAGGTCTTTGACTTTCTGCCTAGCTTCTTCCAACGACTTTTTCAGCCTAGTAACTTCCTCATCAAAATGGGCTATAGTCTCCTTGTCTTGCTTATCTTCGAGCTTTAGTCCTGCAAACTCTACCTTTTTTTCCAACTGAAATCATCTCTGCCCTTTTTTTTCATTTGAAGTACTGATCGTAAGTGTCATTGACATAAGCCATAGTTTGGCATTGGACGTGCATAGGTATGTCTTTTAGGTCCATGGAAAACTTAACTCCATCGAAGCAAATCTTTAGGAATCGATGCTTCAGATCAGCCATATGAGGATTAGAATCAACTTGTTTCTCTATCGAAACGACCAAAGGTTCGATAGCTCTCTTATCACCCATGTGGCAAGAGGGGTCAGGAACAACAAGTTTGGATGATTGCTCAAATTGCCGATGATCACAAGAAGGTGCCGTTTGCTTTGTGGAGTGGGGATCCGAAGTGGGGACACAAGAAACATCCTCAAGTGGAATGTCATCAGGTTGTTCAGAGTACTTCACCGTTGGGTCCTCGCCGTTATTCTCGGACGAGGAGTAATCATCATCACTATAAGTAGTTTGACCGATGTTGTGGCCCACTTCTAGCAAGTTATAAGCCAAACGATTTTCATGGTAAGAAGTAATCTCGCCTCTCTCTCTATGACCGAGACTTGAAGGAGAGTCCTAACAGTGTCTACAAGAGCCGCGCTACTAGGCCTCCTCAGTACATCTGAAAGAGCAAAGATATTCATTTAAAACAATGGTTATAAAGATTAAATGTTAAAAGTTAAACTAACAAGTTATATAAAGTTTAAACAATTTCTCTAAACTAGTGTTCTAATTCAATTTTAAAAGATTTTGTTTAAAACATAGATTGATTTTTAATTCTTTTTAAGCCAAAGCTAGATTTCAAAATGTTAATTTTAAACTTCAAAACACTTAAAATTAGTAATAATTAATTTTAAGGACAGTTTGGCACAGGTCCCTAATAAGTTTCAAAATACACAAAACCCCAGTAAAAAAAGTTTTTAAATTAGGTCCCTAGAATTAAGTTACCGAATAATGGCATACACTTATGCAATTATTCAGCGAATAATTGTAGACATTTATGCAATTATATCAAAAAATTGCAGACATTTCCACAATTATTCATTGAAAATTTGCGGAAATTTCCGTGGTTATTCACCAAAAAATTTCCGCAATTTTTTCAAAAATTTGCGGAAAATTCCGTAAATATTCACCAAAAAATTACGGAAATTTCCACAACTATTCATCGAAAAAATTGCATAAATTTATGCAACTTTTGGATATAATTGCATAAATGTCTGTAATTATTCAATGAATAATTGCATAACTATATGCAATTACTTAGTAAGTTAATTCTAGGAACCTAATTTGCATACTTTTTTTTACTGGGGTTTTTGTGTATTTTGAAACTTATTAGAGACCTGAGCCTAATATTCACTAATTTTAATATGTATAAGGGTTTGAATATTTAGATGAGATTCAAAAGGCAAACAAAAGAATGAGTAATGGAAGAAAAAAGACCTCCAACTTTTTCTCTTCTTAAATGCCTACTTAAACACA
This sequence comes from Allium fistulosum, assembly GCA_030737815.1. Classification (NCBI taxonomy): domain Eukaryota; kingdom Viridiplantae; phylum Streptophyta; class Magnoliopsida; order Asparagales; family Amaryllidaceae; genus Allium; species Allium fistulosum. The sequence goes on along the minus strand of CM060902.1, from coordinate 727,047,300 downwards.
TTAATTATCATATTATAAATATATATATGTAAACTTTTGTTAAAAGACCTCCACCTCTTTCTCTTTCTAAATGCCTACTTAAACTCATTAATTATAATATAATAAATACATGTAAACTATTGTTAATTAGTTAAAATAATTTCATAACATATTACGTATAAATGTAGGCAAACTATGTATATATAATTATTATTTTGTATAATTTCAAAATCAAGCTATGAACAATAAGGCATATGTAAAAGAAATATATGTCTGTTGTGGTATAAATTCCAATACCTATAAACGTACACATTAACCATGTACACTATCTATATGTTGTATGTGCACTATACACATATGAGTGTTTTTGATACGCTTCTTATAATGTACTTAATTCAAATTAAATTAAACTCCCTTTTAAACAAATTAAATGAAATAAGATTTTATTTAAAATGAATTTTTGATTGCACCTAAAATCAATTAGACTTCGTAGGCCCAACAAAGATCCAAAATGAATTTTTTTTTTTGAAATCACTCATTTAATCCGGTTATGACAGGCCATTGTGACTCAACAAAATACGTTCCTTAATTGCACCTCATTTTTTCCAATGCATTTCTCATTAATAGTCAACTTTAACAACTATCATGCCACTCAATTATTACACAAAGCAAGCAAATAAATTTAACATACAAGAAAAACTATCACAACAAGATAACCAAGCACATGAGAACATAACCAATAAGCAAACAATAATAAGACAATGCAAGCAAAAGAAATCAAAGTAATAAAACAAGTCATGAACTATAAAACAACCAAAGTCAAACCAAAACAATTTTTCTAACATAACTAATCACTAAACAAACATAAGAGCAATGCAACCAACACAACCCAAGCAAACAAATGAAATCGACCAAATCCAAAAAACTTTAAAGCAAAATTCCACTACCCTATCTATCCAAGTGGACAAGCATATCATTCATCATAACACAATATGCAAGTTAACCAATCTAAGATTTCTTATTTAAGTCGACAAAAAATGTTATTTTTTAACAACTGGGTTGAAGTTAGTATCAGGTTGTATATGCTGTGTGTTTTTCTTTTGGGGTTGTAAGTGTCCTTGGATGTACCGATCTTCATGGGTGTATATATTGTGAATATTAGACTCAGGTCCCTAATAAGTTTCAAAATACACAAAAATCCCAGTAAAAAAGGTATGTAAATTAAGTCCCTAGAATTAAGTTACTAAGTAATTCCATATAGTTATGTAATTATTCACTGAATAATTTCGGATATTTATGCAATTATATCCAAAAGTTGCATAAATTTATGCAATTTTTTCGATGAATAATTGTGGAAATTTTCCGCAATTTTTTGGGTGAACAATTGCGGAATTTTCCGCAATTTTTCAGTGGATAATTGTTGAAATTTCTGCAATTTTTTAAAAAATTGTGGAAATTTCTGCAATTATTCACTGAATATTGCATAAGTGTATGCCATTATTCGATAATTTAATTACAATGACCTAATTTACAAACTTCCATTTTTACTCAATTTTTTTTTAAAAAATTTGAGATTTCTTTTTGCCAATAATCATTTCTTTTGGTTAAAATAGTTGCACCATTTCCAATAAATTTTGAATATTCAACCCAACGTATGCATCTTTATTTCTTTATGGATAGAGGTAGACTGGAAAAGCACTAAGAAAATCTATGAAATAAAACCTAATCCCGTCCTTCCGCTCCTCCTTCACTCTCCACACTCTATTCTACATATGTCGATTCTTTAGTTCATTGAACTTTACAATTGTAAGCTTTACTTTGTAGAGTGGTCCAGTTTATCTCGAGGAATTGTCGTTTTTTCTTCAACGCTACTGATAGAACACTTTTGTTTCAAAAAAATACAATGACATATATTTGAACATACCTTATTTTAACGCAAATTAAATTCGGTGATAGAGCAATTACGGCGTTACAGGGTTAAAAAATACCATTGCATAGTTTTTATTTTAATCTGTTTTACCTATATTAACATTTGTACTAGGAACACTTACTTTGTAAATATCAACACTTTTGTAAAGCTTTACAAAACCACTTCTAAGAGCAATCCCAATGGAGTGGGTTGGAAAACGTCAATTCTTGCATTTTCAGCCCCTACCCACCCACAATCGAAGAAAACACAAAGCCTCAACGGAAGCTTTTTGCTTGTTCTTAGTCGACTTTATTTTAACCGGCTAAGACATTTAACTGTGGATTGCAATCCACAACATACAGTTAGCCGGCTTTAATAAAGTCGGCTAAGCGTACACAACGTACATTTAACCGGTTAAAATAAAGCCTAATAAACTTAGCCCATTATTATAGCCAGCTAAATCGACGACCTTCTGGGTTGCTTTGGCGATCTTCTGGATTGCCAAAGTAACCCAGAATTGGACAAGGCATCCCAACCAATTCACGATTTTGGAAATGCTCTAACATCATCTTTGACACTATACAATTTATACTACTAGATTATGTTACTAATCAATATTAAAAACCATCACATTTCACCAACACACAGTGAATTTTCTAATTCAATTGTGTCTTTCAATCTCCAGCACGTGCGTACGTTTATGATTTGATACAGATTTGTTGTAATAAAATGAATTTCAATGTTATATGTCAACCAACTCATATTTAATCATCATATTTATAAAATTTTAGTGATATAAGACTATTTCAGTCTCTTGCCGTCTTTACTGTTTTAACATGCGAGATAATCCTCTATTTCAGTTTCAACCGGTCGTTTCCGTTTCAACATGCGAGACGTACGGCCCTAACAGCTTCCACATCTTCATTTCGGGGTGAATGACTTCTTTGAAAATTGCACGATTCATCTCAAGTGGTGCTGGTTTCATCTTTAGCTACGGCAATGAACGTAAAGGTAGATCACGAAAATAACAAAGTGGAAGGAGGATCAAGATTTGGAAGGAGTGCATGAATTTGCAATATTGTCAGACATGATAGTAAAAAAACTTTGATTCACATACAGCGAATGTGAAAGTTGACCTTAGTTTACCATAAATACTAGGATTTTTTTTCGATTTGAACTCGTTTTTAAACTTATTATCACAAACAGCCTCGTTTTAAAACTAATATCAAATATATATATGTTTTGAAAAATACACCGGCTACTTTTCAAAAGTTGTCGTCGTAGTTTTTTTTTACTGGAATACTAAGTGGTCCTGAAAACAACACTCGAAGAGTGGAAAAGATCCAAACCACAACAACTTTATGTCTCCCTTTGGAATATGTTTCGTACAACCTAGCACCCTAATTTTCCTGCAACGATAGCAAAGTTGTTGTGTTCGCGGAAGCTTCTGGAGATGCTTATTATTTTATCGTTTTGTGTTTAGATGCTCAACATAGAACACTTGTTGCTCATAAAAGTTTGTATTTGTTTTGTTTGGAAGCAAGCGTCCATTTAAAATAGTATGGTTTTCTAGTACTCATCACTTATGGATTTTTGATATATAATAGTACAAGTGTATAGCTAAGGTGGATTACCACTGTTCAATTATATAATTTTAATAAGAATAACATCTAATACAGTTTTTTTTTTTTTTTGATTTGAAAGTTAAACATCATCAAATTTCAAAATGATATTAACGTGGTTTTCACGGTCTGATCGGTTGAACCACTAACCTTTGGTTTTGCACTAACGCAGTTCGACTAACGGTTCGGTGTTCGAAACTATGCAACAAAAGTAAACAATCCATTCTAAAGACCATCAACATGATGAATTACTCTTGTGATATTCTAGAGGAGAAGATAAACCATACAACAAAATCTATGTTCAAATGTATTCAACAACAAACCAGTAAATATCCACATGGAGTATACAGCATTGTCCTAGAAAGAAAAAAAAGAATAACAGAAAAGGAATCATACTTCAGTTTAGACAACTCCAAAAGCAGGGAAATGTGAATCAAAGGTCAATATCGATCTTCCAGCTCTTAATCGTCTCTCACTCTTCGCTAACTCGGCTACCGATAGAAGTCGGCTCGAAACAACCCTCTCACTCTTAGCCAGCCATTTAGACTGCATGTACCTGTACTTCCTCCATGGAGCAATATGCATGTTATTGCCCTTCATGGATTTCTTTGTCGCGCTGCACATTACCTTCACCACACCTTTCAGTTTATCTGCCTTCCCTACGAATATCTCCGGCAAACTGCACATCAGTTTACTGTACTCTGTACACGATCTCACGGTTTCGAACTCCGACTTGAAGTTTAACTCGACTATTATCCTGCTTTTATGTATGACATCTATGTAAGTATGTTCTCCAGCTGGAGTATCAAGAGATGTATTCCAACTCGACTTGCATACTGCGCTGTTATATCCCATTTCTCTAAGCTCCTTCACAACACATTCCTTGAAATCACACTTGTATATTTTTGCTGTAGACTGTAGTCTCCGCACTATTTCTTCTGTATCTCTCTGAATCTTCACCTCCGTCGATGTACGCCGTAACAATGTTTCCTAGGAAATTTTAAATTTGCCATTTTAATAAATCTTCCAATGTGGAGTTTATATATGATATGGATGCTTACCTGAAGTTGTTGATGTAGTGAATCCCAAAATATTTTTCTTTCTGTCATATTTTCAATCTCTGATCCTTCTTCCTCATCTTGGTCGCTCATCCAATTGTTTTCTTCCATGCTTGTTTCATCTTGAAGATCTAGGAATTCGAATAGCATAGCTTATATATTCTTGTATTTAATTTCCTTACTGAATGAAATCAAACTCTAATTTTGCTGCTTTATTTTGTTTGTGTAGGAAGGCTTATATTTATATACATGAGGAAATGAAAGACGTGATAGGCTGGATCGCCAAATGAAGTTAATGTTTAGGTGGCAAGATAGAATACCAAAGAGAAATTGGGATCTATTCTTAGTTCTTTGTTCTTACCATTGAAATTAATTATGGTTACTTGCTTTTCTTACAAGTTACCAAGCAAAGTCATGTACGAGTTCTTCAGGATATTCGATTTCATTCTATTTTAAACTTGGCATGAGTTATGCTACGAACCAAAATTATAATGGGTAAAGAAATTCCATGGGATAGGTCTGTGAAAGAGAAGTTTTTCTGATGCGGATTATTTTTGGTTATCAGATATTTATATCAATGAATACAGATATCGAATGATTATCCCATCCGCTAAGTTCGATAAATCAAGGAAAATAAATAGAACATACATAAATAGTTTTTCAATTACGTTAATTATAAAGTATACAAAATCAATAAACATAATGACAGTAAATTGTTTAACAGTTAATTTACATTAAATGTATATAATATAAACTATTAACTTAATAAAAATATAAATACATATATTTAATTGTGTTAAAATACAAATAAAATAAAACATAATTTTAACAAAAATCGAATAGATAATTTTTAAAATACGAATGGCTACGTGTCTGCATCCGCATTCGTATACGTTTTTTCGAATGTCGGAATATCATGAACGGCTCAGATACAAAAACTACACTGGGGCAGGATGCCAAACCGTTGTTAATAATAACCATTAACGTACTAGATATATTAATTATCATTGAATTATCAGTGAAATTTGACCTATAAATGGGTTACGTGAGTAGATGTTGTCAACAAAAAATCAATTAAAGTCCCCTATGGACCTGGAAAGTTGTTCCCACGCTTGCGTATGATTCATTCACGTTGAAAACTACTTTCGAATGCGTTTACCTTTTCATTGAAATTTTATTTTTGGTATTGTCAATGTGCGTCTTTAGGACACATTGTTAAAAATTAATTATATTTACATATTTCATTGAATTCAGACGGAATATTTGAGTAATTTAAAATCTTAGCACGTGTCCTTGAAATACTTAAAACTTGTTAAAATTTCTTGATTTTAATACCAACTTTTTAAGTTTTGCCTGAATTCACATACTGATAATACATTCTTATCTATCATTTGTAATACATGTGCCTATCTAATACCAGACTGTATATCCAACATTTATTTGAAACAAACTGACGAAGCTAGCTAGCAGCCTCATTATCAACATATTCTCACCCTTTTTTAGGTTAACTAGTAACTCCCACACATGCTCAGCACATGGTGTGCACGGACGTAGTACATTTGAATTGTTAGTTTATAACTTAACCCTATTCATGGACTCCATGACCAAGCCGGTTAACATGACCAACAGTCTTAATGTTTGACGTAAGCTAATAAACTTCGAATTTCAATAGGAGTCTACGGTCGCTTCCATTCTTGAACAGCCACCACTTTCGCTAGATTCACTGAAATGCCATCTTCTAACACAATACGTCCTTGGTACCTCACTTTTGATTTGCAAAAATGGCACTTAGAAAATTTCGCCTTCAGAACGTGTTTCCTTAACGTCTCTAACACCATTTCCAATGGTGTTAGTGTTCTTCATCGGGCATAGAGCAGATAAGGATATCATCCATAAAGACTAACACAAACTTATTGAAAACATCCCGGAAAACACGATTCATAAGGTTTATGAAATATGCGGGTGCATTGGTTAGCCCGAAAGGCATAACCAACCACCCAAACAAAAGGTCTAGCCCTCTAAACATAGTTAAGGCAATACTAACTTCAGCTATCCTTAACAGGTGTAATCCCATAACCAAGTCCATCTGAGAGAATTCTTTCTCCTCGTGAAGTTGGTCAAAAAGGTCATCAATGCAGGGTAAGGGTTACCTATTCTGAATGGTCTGCTTATTCAACTCTCGCTAATCCACACACAATCTTAAAGAACAATCATACTTAGCTACAAAAAGCACACTTGATCCCCAATTCGAATGACTCAGTCTAATCAATCCTCTTCTCAATAAGTCATTGGTGTGATTAACTAGCTCCTCCCTCTCTCACGGAGCCATCCTTCGGTTAGGTTAAATTACAAGTCTCGCACCAGGAACTTAATCAATGTGAAACTCTATCTCTCGGTGTGTGGGTACACTACTTACTTCTTCAAACACATCAAGAAAATACTTAACCACATCTATAAACCCTAAATCTTCTTGGGATGATTCTAAGGCATAAAGGAAATTGCTCATACACTTGTAGGGTCATCACATGATGCTTGAACAAATTTTCTAAATTTGGCCTTCAAGGACACTATTCTCCAAACACAATCTTAAATAGCTCCATACTCTGGCAACTAATCCATACTAAAAATAACGTCGAACCTATTAAAATCCAAAAAAAATTAGACCGCAAGGAAAATAGTGGGCAGGATAAGAATTCGGTGTACCATTGCAAACCATACAAAAATTAGTGGCACCTCTTATGGGGTTCGCCACACTACTAGGGTTGTCTACAATTATAAGGAAAAGTTGTAATTTGTATACTAATTTTTAGAAATGAAACCATGGGAAGTCTTGGTGTCAAATAATACTCTAACCAAAATTGCGTTAATCAGTAAAGTACCTTCAAGGACGCTCTTTCACCATATGCCCCGGCTACTGACATTAGTAGCAAAGCGTCTTCAGGACCATCGGGGGGATTGGTCCTCCCAGCTACTGCTATCGAACTCCAGAATTCTTGCAAAACTTAGCGATGCGGCCCTTCAGCTTACACTTTGGCAAATAAAATCCTTGAAACAATCCTAAATGTTCCCCACCTCCTGGCTTTCCATTCCACTACTTCTTCCAGTTCAGGTTAATCTTCCTTTTGTTTAAATTGTTGCTATTGGTATTTCCACGGAGTGCTGCTGATGCTGGCTTCTTTTTCTCCAAAACCTCATACCTTATATCCATGTCTACCAAATCCATGAGAGAACCCTTAAGATGAGAAGTCATCTTTTCTCGGACACCTTTTCTCATTCCCATAACAAACACTCTCATTCTTCTTTAGCATTGTATCAAGTAACTTAGGTCCAAAATGAGATAGCTCATTAAACCTTGTCTCATAAACTTCCACTGAGGTCTCCCTGCTTGAGATCTAAGAAATTCATATGCATCCTAGTCTTTCCAGCTGTGGGTACGAACTGATCCTCAAATGCTTCCTTAAATCTGGCCCGAGAAACAAACTTTTGGTACATTAGTTGTAAGGGAGCCCGACCATGCTACCGCTCCCTCTTGCAATTGTGATGATGCCAAGAACCTCTTCCACTTAGCCGAAAGAATAAGTGTAACGACCCGGTATTTTCAACCATTCGCATCCATTATAAGTGTATAGGTAGACACTCATGCCGGAGTTGAATTTCTCAAAATACCGCGTTGTAATTAAAATTTGGCAAATCTCAGAATATACAGTAAATAAATATAATCACAGATCACAGACACAGAGTAAAATAATGCAGCGGAAGTAAAAGAAATAGTAGTTCATGAAGCTACTATATAAATATATCAGAGTACATAAGATACAATAGAAGAAATAGAGTACAACGGAAGTATAAATAAGATAACCAAGTACAAGCTGAACAGAGCAACATAACTGAAGTCGATAGAACAAGACTAGCAGATAATCTCCAGCGATTCAAATCTCCAGAAGGTGGAAATCCAAATCTGTGAATACTCAGGCTGACCCGAGCGTAAAGCAAAACACAAACACTCGAGTCAGGACAATATATACTTATATAATATAAACCAACTCAAGTGAACTGTAATAAGGTACAAGTAACTTAAAGAATGCTTGGGACTGCCCATTCTTTAAGGATCCGTTAAACTATCTACTATGTAGTAATATTCGCTATTATAATAATGTCTAATCAGTAAAGTATAATCATATAGAAAATAGCGTTAAGGGGATGGAGAACCTTAACGCGGTCGGATCTTAAAATCATAATCGTAGTAAAGCTCGATATGGTAGGTGACACGGCACAACTAGGCAATGCCAGGGTAGATATACCAATTACGCATCCGGACTAGTGGTGACGCATAGCAGCCACTACCGCCCACCTCGAACAACACTCCCAATCAAGGGTGGCCACCAAATCAATCACAAGTAATAGAATGGTATCGAAGAAGTGTGTCCGATAAGAGGTGCTACCTCCTTGGTCCGTCAATCGCTCCTGTTTTAGCCACCTTATGCCAACTCACGGGAGTTGGGTCCACGTAACATACCTTAAGAACGTCGCCACCATCCTACTTCATTCTGGAATCTCCACCGCGTACACGGTTGTCAAAGTGGTTTTCGGTATCGACAGAGAGTATGTCCATATCCGATCCCGGTCTCTTTGCCAACCAATCGTTATTATAACCCGTGGTTATAACCTTTAAAAACAATACTTTACTTCAAAATAAGATATCATTTCAAAATCATGTCTTTATCAAAATAAAGATTTATCATTTCCAAATCATTTCAATATTCTAAAATATCGTATCCTTTCAAACTTATTTTCAAATCATTTTAATACATCAAAATATTATATCTTTTCAAACTTTATTTCAAATCATTTTTATATATCAAAATATCATACCTTTGATAGTTATACTTCGAAACCAAAATCATTTTATTTCAAAACTATGTTCATTTCAAAACAACATCATTCCCATTTCAAACATATATTCACCTTTCAAATAGTCTATACTTTCAAAGTTATAACTCTTTTGAAACAAAACATTTGAAATCATTATACTTTGAAAATCACAGCATTTCGAAATCATATATTTAAAATCATCATTTAATTCTATACATTTACAAACTTATTAAATTCAAACCATCAAATTTCAATTCAATTACAGTTTACCAACAAACCATTTCAAATCTTATCAATTCCCAATATAGATTAAATCCACAAAATACAATATTCAATCTTTAGTATATTTCAAAACTTTAAATCTCCCACATTTCATAAATCCAGTATCATTTAAATAAACTCAATTAATATATACTTCAAATATTCATTTATCAAATAAATTAAATAAGTCAGAAATCAAGTATCATTTCAAACTCATTTCACAATATCAAAATATTATTCAAAACACCATTCATTTTTATTCATTTAAATACCATTTAAATCCATTCATTTTATTAAATTTAAATACCATTTTAAACTCACATTAGAAATCAAATTCTTCCACTTAAATATCTCTTCATTATCTTTAGAAATTTAACATTTAATTTCCCAAAATTATATCATTTTCCAGAGATTATTTTTCATTAAAATTAATTTAAAACAACAAAATATAGTTTCCGTAGCACTTATAAAATGCTACGTAAAGTTATAGTTTAAAACAGTTAATTAACAAAAGACAGCGTTAAATGCTGTAATAGATTTCTTTTTAAGTTTCAATTAACTTACATGTTAAGTTTAACCACTATAGCACTTACAAAGTGCTATAATAGCCTTTATTTCAAATTAACCTTTTAGTTCATTTAAAACACTACAACATTTACAAAATGCTGTAATATCCTTTACATTACATTTAAAAATGCTGTTAAATCATATTCAGAGTTTTATTTACAATTCCACAAATAATTAACTTTTAATATAAATCATTTTAACTTATAAAATCATATATTTCACATTTAACACAATCATTTAAATACCTTTATTTCTATGATTTTATAAAGTCAAATTTCCATACAAAAATCAAATTTAATAACAATTAAATTTTCATTTCTTTAATTAAATTATTAACTTAACAACTAAGTTTAAATTTCCAAAAATATAGCTTATTTCCATTTATTTTACTTAATTAAAATTTCACTTTTAAACAAATTTCACAAAATTCAATTTAAGTTATATTTCCAAATTCAGCTTAAATGTTCATTTATTCCATATTTTAATTTATACAAAATCATTAACACCTTTAAAACATTATTATTACTTAATAAAAATCATTAAATTAATCTTTAAATCAAATTTGTCATATTTTCTTACTTTACAAAAATTCCATTTATAAACAAAATCATAAATTCCAAAATTAACTTATATTTCAAATTCTACTTCACCATTTACTTAATTCACTTATTTAATTTGTAGAAAATCACAAATACTTTATAGAAATCATTTTAATGAAATTTAAATCAAAATACCATAATATTTACATTAAAAAGTATTTTAAAAATTTCAGAAAAATATATAAACCACGGGTCTGTATATAATTTTCTAGCCTAGGTCAAGTGATACGGATATGTATCATTTCAATCCGCAGTTTACAAAGAAAAACCGGGTTTTATCATTTCAAACCCGCAATCCCAAGTAATATAAATAAATAAATAAAAACCGTTCAGGCCTATCATTTCAGCCCATAACGATTTTTCCTTATTCTAAAGTCCGTTCGGGTATGTATCATTTCAACCCATAGTGATTCTAATCTACAGGGAACTTGCAGTGTGATAAACTGATATAGATAAACAGAATAGCATGAGATAACAGTAATAGATGATATAACATATGTAATATCAGGGGTAAACATTATATGATTATAATATAACAGTTACAACAGGATGATATAATTTTACAGATTCAAATGGTGTCAGTTTACTAGTTATATAAGTACACATTGTCTGGTGAGAATTACTCACTTGTTCAAGCTGGAGATGACAACCACAAACGCACAACAAATATTTCCAGAGGCACGAGAGCACGATAATTATTTGAGTGTTGGAGAGCCAAAGCTAATTGCCTTGTCACATTCAAACCAAACAATTACAAACAACATAAGATTTCAACCCAAAAATTCAATAAACAATGCTAGAAATGGATGCATAAACAAAGTCAAAGTGTTTGCACTTGCTTCCTACCACCTATGCTTCAGCTCCAGATCTAAAATGGCACGGCTAAAGGCATGGTTTGGATCAGGTATGGTCTGGAAAAGGTGCGGCTACAAGGTGATGAAGGTGAGTGGAAGTTACAAGGTGTTGAAGGCAATGGAATACCAAAGGGTTTCAAGGCAAAGTGTGACTTTTGTTGCACCATAGGGTTCGGCCCCTTGCTGATGTGGCTTGGCCATGGTATGTGGTGGTTAGGTGGTGGCTGGAGTGTGGGCCAGAGGTGGTGGAAGGTCAGGTCAGAGGTGGTGGTGGTGGAGGTAGTGGTGGCAAAAGGTGGTAGAAGGAGGAGATGACAATTCTAGGTCATAAGTGATAGTTTGTGATGGTTTTTGGTGGATTTTGTGTAGATCTTGGACTTGGATTGGTTAGGCCTGAGGAGGAGGGTTGCTAGGATGGGTGATGGTCAGAGGAAGGGGGTCGTGGTGGTCGGCCAAAGCCTGGAGGAGGAGGAACCAAACTATGAAGGTAGAGAGCATATGCAGTTTCAATAGAAAAAACATAGAAAACAAGGAAGAAAGAAGGAATTTTTACCCAAAATTTTGAAGCCATGGCCGTGATTTTTTTGGAGGAGAAAGAGAAGTGTTTGCGTGAAAAAAATGAAAAGAAGTCCGCTGAAAAGAATAGGGTATGCATGGCCAAAAACATTGAAGAGAGGAGTTGAGAATGTGAAAGGTCGGGAGGTGAAAAGCCATAGGAATTTCAATAGTTTAAAACTTTTCATATTTCCTCTAATTTCTTTTTAAGTTTTATATAACTGAAATATATATATAAACTCAGATAAAATACGAAAATTTAGTAAATAAACAAAAATAAATAAATTAATTATTAATTATATAAAATTTAATTAAGTAAAACAGCAAAAATTGCAACTAGTCTTGAAAATATGAAAAATAAATGCAATGAACTTTGGAAAAGGTTTATGGACTTGTAAAACATTTATAAACAAAGATAATAACATAAAATAAAAATGCATTCACAAAATGAATAAATAAATTTTAATTAAATATAATTTAATTGAAGAAAATAGCAGAAAAATAGAAACTAGCCTTTAAAATAGAAAATAAATTCAATACGCTTTGGAAAAATTATATAATCACTTTAAATTATTTAAAAGACAAAATTATACATAAAATAAAATACTAACACATATTAGAACAAAATATGACAAATAAAATATAATTTAAAATAGACAATATTGCTAAATACATCAGTTTACACACAATATTGAAATATACATAACTTTCAATATTTAACTCCGTTTCCAACGAAACGAAAAGTTGTATCCATGGAATTAAATCTATTTTCATAATAAGAGATAAAATTTAAGAATTTGAAATATTTAAATTTAAAGTTCAAAAGTCAAAGTTTGACCAGTTTCAATAGAAATTCACTTTTCAGTGAAATATCCAATTTATACTAGTTTGAACTATAAATCACTTAATAGTCAACATTTATATTTAAAATGAAATGTTTGAAATAGAACAAGTTTAAAATAATTTAAAATAAAAATAAAGTCAAAATTTAAAATATAGGCCAAAATCTAGGGTTGTTACACTCTCCCCCACTCAAAACTTTTCGTCCCCGAAAAGGAATGAAGTACGGGAAAACACAGGAAAGATAAAATTGAAATGAGATTAAGACAAGATGACAAAAGATTGAAATTATACCTGATAACTGTGGTTATAGGTAAGTTTAACAAGGTGGAGATGGTCTTCCCAAGATTCTCCAGAATCAGGAACACAAGTACGAAAAGATCCTCTAGAATCTGATTCACTCTTTCCGCTTGACCGACAGTCTGTGGGTGGAAAGCAGTGCTCAGATTTAAAATGAGTACCAAAGATTATAAAGATTATACAAAGATTTCTAAGCAAAAAGATTATAGATAGATGCCTATACCAGTCTGTAGCAAGATAAGGAAAAATAAGGACAACTAACAGACAGTTTGAAAAACAAAATTAGGTAATAAGTTTGAAAAACAAAATAAGATAATAGGTTTGAAATTTCCATGGTTTCAGCTTAACTGATAATTAATTTTACACAAGTTAAATAAATCTTAACTATCTCTAATTTCATTATCTTATCATCAAATTTTCTTAAACAAACAATCTCTAAAATCATGATTTGATTAAAATTAAGTGTATAACATTCAATAAATTTAATTCTTCTTTATTCCTAATTATAATTAAATTTATCCCTCTCAAATATTTTATCACATATGTTAAATATGCTTACACTTATTATAACTGTTTTAATTTATTCCTAATTCCCTTAACATCATTTGTATTGTAAATTATTCAATTAACCTTTTAGTCTATTTACCTGTGTTAATCTTTTTAAAACTAAAATTTAAGTGTATAATATTTATTATAACCACTCAAATTTTATTTATAAAAATCTTTTTATATTGTATATTATCCAATTACATTGTTAACTTCTAAAAATTAAGGTAAGCTATATTGGAATGCAATTGAGAATTATACAAATAAAACTTTCTAAAATTAATATACACTATAAACATCCTAATTCAATCATTTCAAGCTTTAATCATCTATTCAAAAATTTTGATTTTCTTTTTATACTTGAAGTTATTATTTAAGATAGAATTTAAGAATAAAATCTCTGATTCCTTTCAAACCATTTAGAGATAGATAAATGTATGTACATAATTTGTCAAATCAAATTTAAATCATATATCTATATATTTTCTAAATCAATCATATTTTAGAAATTTATATCAATCAAGTTTCCCAAAACAAAGCTGTAGCAAGACTACAGAATGGTTTCTTCACTTCGAAACTCGAAAATGAACGTCGATGATGCTGCAGTCATCACCGAAATTATTTTCCAGCGACAAAGAGAAGAGCACTTAATTTTTAAACTTTAAAATCCTTTAGAGACAAAAAAAAAATTTTATTCAAAAATACTTTAAATAATATCCTTTTAAAAATTTTAAACACAAGGTTTGAAATCCATCGAAAATTAAACTCTTTAAATTTCTTGTTTTAAATTCATTTCATAAATTTATAAACAACTATTTATAAATTCCTTTGTAGAACAATAAATGATAAATCAAGTATTATCATTTAAATAATCAATTTAAACCAATTTATTAAGTTCCATAAATTTACTTATATATTAAAATATATTTAATTAACCAAATTTTAAAATAATATTGTATCGGTTTGTTCTGTCAAAGTGTTTTAGAAATCCTATCGATAGCGTTGATTAGACGAATCGATCGGAAACCCAAATCGACATCAACAACTCAAACAACACAATATATAATAAAATATAGATTTAAAAGTACAATTCAAAATGTTGGAGATAGTTTAGAAACAAAGACAAGATGATTAATTAACAAAATATGAAGATGGATAAGCTTAGATAAATCACGGGCAACCTTAACCGGGTCAACCGTGACTTAATGAATAAGAGCAAATGTGGATTTTCCTGGGGTAAATCTACATCCGATCTCAAGAGATAGAGTTTGGAATAACAAAAGATATTAGCATCTAAACCAAGGATAAATATAAATCTCTGGTGAATCGATGCAAATTTGTAAAGGAGTTTTCCCCCTTTTACAAGTCATTAGAATATTGGCGAGACCACCAATTCACTATAAAGCTCATTCGAAGCGGAGTTATGGGATACTCCAGAATCAAAAGAAGATGAATAGTGAGGGACAAGAATGAATTTTGGAACCGCAGGGAACGTTCCAAAAAATAAAAGGAAATTCGAATCAAGAGGAAAAGATTCAAACTCGAACGAAAGTGATTCTGTAAATAAATCTACTCTATATGCTGAGTTTTGCCTCAAAGCCAAAGCTCTGATACCAACTGTAACGACCCGGTATTTTCAACCATTCGCATCCATTATAAGTGTATAGGTAGACACTCATGCCGGAGTTGAATTTCTCAAAATACCGCGTTGTAATTAAAATTTGGCAAATCTCAGAATATACAGTAAATAAATATAATCACAGATCACATACACAGAGTAAAATAATGCAGCGGAAGTAAAAGAAATAGTAGTTCATGAAGCTACTATATAAATATATCAGAGTACATAAGATACAATAGAAGAAATAGAGTACAACGGAAGTATAAATAAGATAACCAAGTACAAGCTGAACAGAGCAACATAACTGAAGTCGATAGAACAAGACTAGCAGATAATCTCCAGCGATTCAAATCTCCAGAAGGTGGAAATCCAAATCTGTGAATACTCAGGCTGACCCGAGCGTAAAGCAAAACACAAACACTCGAGTCAGGACAATATATACTTATATAATATAAACCAACTCAAGTGAACTGTAATAAGGTACAAGTAACTTAAAGAATGCTTGGGACCGCCCATTCTTTAAGGATCCGTTAAACTATCTACTATGTAGTAATATTCGCTATTATAATAATGTCTAATCAGTAAAGTATAATCATATAGAAAATAGCGTTAAGGGGATGGAGAACCTTAACGCGGTCGGATCTTAAAATCATAATCGTAGTAAAGCTCGATATGGTAGGTGACACGGCACAACTAGGCAATGCCAGGGTAGATATACCAATTACGCATCCGGACTAGTGGTGACGCATAGCAGCCACTACCGCCCACCTCGAACAACACTCCCAATCAAGGGTGGCCACCAAATCAATCACAAGTAATAGAATGGTATCGAAGAAGTGTGTCCGATAAGAGGTGCTACCTCCTTGGTCCGTCAATCGCTCCTGTTTTAGCCACCTTATGCCAACTCACGGGAGTTGGGTCCACGTAACATACCTTAAGAACGTCGCCACCATCCTACTTCATTCTGGAATCTCCACCGCGTACACGGTTGTCAAAGTGGTTTTCGGTATCGACAGAGAGTATGTCCATATCCGATCCCGGTCTCTTTGCTAACCAATCGTTATTATAACCCGTGGTTATAACCTTTAAAAACAATACTTTACTTCAAAATAAGATATCATTTCAAAATCATGTCTTTATCAAAATAAAGATTTATCATTTCCAAATCATTTCAATATTCTAAAATATCGTATCCTTTCAAACTTATTTTCAAATCATTTTAATACATCAAAATATTATATCTTTTCAAACTTTATTTCAAATCATTTTTATATATCAAAATATCATACCTTTGATAGTTATACTTCGAAACCAAAATCATTTTATTTCAAAACTATGTTCATTTCAAAACAACATCATTCCCATTTCAAACATATATTCACCTTTCAAATAGTCTATACTTTCAAAGTTATAACTCTTTTGAAACAAAACATTTGAAATCATTATACTTTGAAAATCACAGCATTTCGAAATCATATATTTAAAATCATCATTTAATTCTATACATTTACAAACTTATTAAATTCAAACCATCAAATTTCAATTCAATTACAGTTTACCAACAAACCGTTTCAAATCTTATCAATTCCCAATATAGATTAAATCCACAAAATACAATATTCAATCTTTAGTATATTTCAAAACTTTAAATCTCCCACATTGCATAAATCCAGTATCATTTAAATAAACTCAATTAATATATACTTCAAATATTAATTTATCAAATAAATTAAATAAGTCAGAAATCAAGTATCATTTCAAACTCATTTCACAATATCAAAATATTATTCAAAACACCATTCATTTTTATTCATTTAAATACCATTTAAATCCATTCATTTTATTAAATTTAAATACCATTTTAAACTCACATTAGAAATCAAATTCTTCCACTTAAATATCTCTTCATTATCTTTAGAAATTTAACATTTAATTTCCCAAAATTATATCATTTTCCAGAGATTATTTTTCATTAAAATTAATTTAAAACAACAAAATATAGTTTCCGTAGCACTTATAAAATGCTACGTAAAGTTATAGTTTAAAACAGTTAATTAACAAAAGACAGCGTTAAATGCTGTAATAGATTTCTTTTTAAGTTTCAATTAACTTACATGTTAAGTTTAACCACTATAGCACTTACAAAGTGCTATAATAGCCTTTATTTCAAATTAACCTTTTAGTTCATTTAAAACACTACAACATTTACAAAATGCTGTAATATCCTTTACATTACATTTAAAAATGCTGTTAAATCATATTCAGAGTTTTATTTACAATTCCACAAATAATTAACTTTTAATATAAATCATTTTAACTTATAAAATCATATATTTCACATTTAACACAATCATTTAAATACCTTTATTTCTATGATTTTATAAAGTCAAATTTCCATACAAAAATCAAATTTAATAACAATTAAATTTTCATTTCTTTAATTAAATTATTAACTTAACAACTAAGTTTAAATTTCCAAAAATATAGCTTATTTCCATTTATTTTACTTAATTAAAATTTCACTTTTAAACAAATTTCACAAAATTCAATTTAAGTTATATTTCCAAATTCAGCTTAAATGTTCATTTATTCCATATTTTAATTTATACAAAATCATTAACACCTTTAAAACATTATTATTACTTAATAAAAATCATTAAATTAATCTTTAAATCAAATTTGTCATATTTTCTTACTTTACAAAAATTCCATTTATAAACAAAATCATAAATTCCAAAATTAACTTATATTTCAAATTCTACTTCACCATTTACTTAATTCACTTATTTAATTTGTAGAAAATCACAAATACTTTATAGAAATCATTTTAATGAAATTTAAATCAAAATACCATAATATTTACATTAAAAAGTATTTTAAAAATTTCAGAAAAATATATAAACCACGGGTCTGTATATAATTTTCTAGCCTAGGTCAAGTGATACGGATATGTATCATTTCAATCCGCAGTTTACAAAGAAAAACCGGGTTTTATCATTTCAAACCCGCAATCCCAAGTAATATAAATAAATAAATAAAAACCGTTCAGGCCTATCATTTCAGCCCATAATGATTTTTCCTTATTCTAAAGTCCGTTCGGGTATGTATCATTTCAACCCATAGTGATTCTAATCTACAGGGAACTTGCAGTGTGATAAACTGATATAGATAAACAGAATAGCATGAGATAACAGTAATAGATGATATAACATATGTAATATCAGGGGTAAACATTATATGATTATAATATAACAGTTACAACAGGATGATATAATTTTACAGATTCAAATGGTGTCAGTTTACTAGTTATATAAGTACACATTGTCTGGTGAGAATTACTCACTTGTTCAAGCTGGAGATGACAACCACAAACGCACAACAAAGATTTCCAGAGGCACGAGAGCACGATAATTATTTGAGTGTTGGAGAGCCAAAGCTAATTGCCTTGTCACATTCAAACCAAACAATTACAAACAACATAAGATTTCAACCCAAAAATTCAATAAACAATGCTAGAAATGGATGCATAAACAAAGTCAAAGTGTTTGCACTTGCTTCCTACCACCTATGCTTCAGCTCCAGATCTGAAATGGCACGGCTAAAGGCATGGTTTGGATCAGGTATGGTCTGGAAAAGGTGCGGCTACAAGGTGATGAAGGTGAGTGGAAGTTACAAGGTGTTGAAGGCAATGGAATACCAAAGGGTTTCAAGGCAAAGTGTGACTTTTGTTGCACCATAGGGTTCGGCCCCTTGCTGATGTGGCTTGGCCATGGTATGTGGTGGTTAGGTGGTGGCTGGAGTGTGGGCCAGAGGTGGTGGAAGGTCAGGTCAGAGGTGGTGGTGGTGGAGGTAGTGGTGGCAAAAGGTGGTAGAAGGAGGAGATGACAATTCTAGGTCATAAGTGATAGTTTGTGATGGTTTTTGGTGGATTTTGTGTAGATCTTGGACTTGGATTGGTTAGGCCTGAGGAGGAGGGTTGCTAGGATGGGTGATGGTCAGAGGAAGGGGGTCGTGGTGGTCGGCCAAAGCCTGGAGGAGGAGGAACCAAACTATGAAGGTAGAGAGCATATGCAGTTTCAATAGAAAAAACATAGAAAACAAGGAAGAAAGAAGGAATTTTTACCCAAAATTTTGAAGCCATGGCCGTGATTTTTTTGGAGGAGAAAGAGAAGTGTTTGCGTGAAAAAAATGAAAAGAAGTCCGCTGAAAAGAATAGGGTATGCATGGCCAAAAACATTGAAGAGAGGAGTTGAGAATGTGAAAGGTCGGGAGGTGAAAAGCCATAGGAATTTCAATAGTTTAAAACTTTTCATATTTCCTCTAATTTCTTTTTAAGTTTTATATAACTGAAATATATATATAAACTCAGATAAAATACGAAAATTTAGTAAATAAACAAAAATAAATTAATTAATTATTAATTATATAAAATTTAATTAAGTAAAACAGCAAAAATTGCAACTAGTCTTGAAAATATGAAAAATAAATGCAATGAACTTTGGAAAAGGTTTATGGACTTGTAAAACATTTATAAACAAAGATAATAACATAAAATAAAAATGCATTCACAAAATGAATAAATAAATTTTAATTAAATATAATTTAATTGAAGAAAATAGCAGAAAAATAGAAACTAGCCTTTAAAATGGAAAATAAATTCAATACGCTTTGGAAAAATTATATAATCACTTTAAATTATTTAAAAGACAAAATTATACATAAAATAAAATACTAACACATATTAGAACAAAATATGACAAATAAAATATAATTTAAAATAGACAATATTGCTAAATACATCAGTTTACACACAATATTGAAATATACATAACTTTCAATATTTAACTCCGTTTCCAACGAAACGAAAAGCTGTATCCATGGAATTAAATCTATTTTCATAATAAGAGATAAAATTTAAGAATTTGAAATATTTAAATTTAAAGTTCAAAAGTCAAAGTTTGACCAGTTTCAATAGAAATTCACTTTTCAGTGAAATATCCAATTTATACTAGTTTGAACTACAAATCACTTAATAGTCAACATTTATATTTAAAATGAAATGTTTGAAATAGAACAAGTTTAAAATAATTTAAAATAAAAATAAAGTCAAAATTTAAAATATAGGCCAAAATCTAGGGTTGTTACAATAAGACCCTTGAAAACCTTTTCAGATGAACTGAGTCAATCTTGAATTTCTAATATATGATGGATTCTGTCCCCTTGAATGGTTTCCTACCTGGATTTGTATAATTCTAGAATATGATTGCAAAATTTCCCTAGACTACTTAGAGATGCCTCTTCAACAATCTAAACTCTTCTAGCATTCAGAGCTTGACCATTGCTGGTCGTGGTGTTGCTTGCTCCTCTACCTCAACTCAACCATTGGCGGTCGTTGGTAGTCATGGTGTAATGGTCCGCCTTTCTTACTCCGAAAGATGAGCCATTTAGTATAAAAGAAAAGGGAAAGACTAGAAGAAATAAAAACACAAAACCTCACAACACAAAGAAACAATATATATATATATATATAATAGTCGACATAAGATCATATATACTTACTTCCACGTGGTAATACATCAAATGTCACAATAGTACAAATTTCAGCCAGGGAATTTTAACTGCCTGTACCCACATTACTGATAAAAAATACATACATACATACATACATAGACAACGAAACTAAAATAAATAACTAGGTATCGATGAAGCCACCTACTCCAAGCTCCTCTAAAATGCATCCATAAAAACCTGGGATTCTTGGCTACTCATACAAATTTTAGTACCCAAGAGTTTTAGAGAAAGAAAATAAAACTCCGGGTCAGACATGGGTCTGGTGTGAGTAAACTCCAAACAACTGAATTATTACTTTAAAAAAGCTTTTCAAAATCAAAGATATCTCGTAAGACCACACTACCATAAACACGAACGGGTTATTACGTTATGATAATCAAAACACTTTCTATAGTAAATCCAATGATATATAATAATATCTCAGGGTTTGAAAGTAAATATAGAATCATAGCCGAAATTGTTACATAAATTAAATTCAACATAATAGGTATATAAATAAGTCAGAAGGCACTTCTTAGAAGTTGGGTTCCATCTATGACAGGGCTATTGGGGTAACGCCCATCACAGTTACCTTTAGGTAAAAAGAACTAAGGTCAACAAGATCATCTTGCAGCCATGCCAACCCAAGACCGACCTACCTTTTATTGTATAGTGCGGAATATGATCATCCATCGGTCATGATCAACAACCACACTGGGCCTCAAAGCATACATAGAATTTAGTTACCGATCTAGCTCAGAGATGACCATACCCTAATGGAAGCGACCCACTTAGCCCTATCGCATCTCCGTTGTTTTTGTCATTCCCGGTTGATGAGGCTTGAGGCTGTGATTTTACCTTTTCTCAAGCAATTCCCACTTGGAATGTTAACAATGCCTTCTAGGCGATAATGAATGTTAGCATTCATCCACACAAATCATTGAGGATATGAATGAACCGAAGGCATTACTTCTACAACATCCATTTTGGAATCACCCTCGAGATTTGTAGCAAGCAGACCTTGCATTTTAAAGACATCCATCTTCGATTTTAGGTTTTTCCAATTTGAATGTTACGTTGGTTTGAAGTAGGTTTCAAGTAACGCGGGCTATCCAATCCCAGTCTCTTCGAACCAACATTCGATAAATTTAAAAAGGTCAAGTTATCGATAGTGGACAACTCCACTATCTAGGGTGTAAAAGTTTTGCATATGGAAATATCTTCCATATACTTATTTTATCATGACTCATTTATCGAAATTAACTCCATTCTATTTATCACGTTTCAGTATTCAGCATTTAGTGCTAAATACAAGTCGACTTATTTTCAATAAAACGTGTTAATGTTTTAGAACAACTTATTCATATTCGTTTAGCTTCTTAATGGCACAAATAAAGAGAATCCCTTGTTTAAAACTTGTTTACATATAAAAGAAAGCTCCTTTTAAAATAAAATCGATCCTTGGAAATAAAGTAATCAAAAATAAAACCTTAAATTAATGAATTAAAATAAGTTTAAGCCCTTATTTAATAATAATTAAATCCAAATTTAATTAATGATTAAATCTTAATTAAAACTAAATTTAAATCTTAACTAAATCTTAGTTAATTAATTAATAATTAAACCCTACCAAATAAGAATTATTAAATAATTAAACCCTAATTAATTTATAATTAATTAAATAATTAAAATTGATTAAATATAAATTAATATTTAATTTACTCTTTACTTAATTAATAATTAATTAGAACTCTCTTAATTAAATAAATTATGGTTTAATTTATACTTAAGTAATAATTACCTTTACATAATTAATAATTAAATATTAATTATCCTTAGTTAATTAATTAATTAATTATTAAACTCATACTTAATTAAACAATAACTATCTTTTATACTTAAATTATGATTGAAAAAGGTTTTCAAAATATTTAAGATAAAACACTTTAGTTTAGGAATAAGTGTTTTATTTGTCGAACTGCATCCATAGCGACTATCGCTATAGATACTATAAGTTTTCAAACTAGTTTTACTAGTCTAATACTCTTCAAAACTCTTCTTTTGACTTACTTTTTAAAAGATAGTAAGAAGTTTTTGAAAACTAGAAATAAAGTTTGAAACATTAAAACTTTTCTAGTAAATAAAAATAAAAAACATAACTGTAGTTTCAAGGGATCTCAAATCACATTAATAGGTCAAGATGCTAACTTTCTTAGCATATACAACACATACATGGTAACAACATCTATTTACATGGCATAATAACAACCCATAACCAAGATCACATTTTTCAACCATTCACAACGTTTAGACTTCAATTTCAAGTCTAATCCAACATCACATATAAGCATTCACATGTATATTCCAAACATCACAAGTAATCTAATGATCAATCAATAATTTACAACAAAAATGGTTAACATAAACAAGGTTATATCTTTCCCAAAAATGAATTAATTTTACTCACCAAAGCTACGAAAACAAACCACATTATGCCTAGAGCATGAAATGGCCTTAGATCTTGGGTCTCTCTTAGTAAAAACTTGATTTTGGCCTATGGAGATGGATGTTAGGCTTAGCCTACGGAGGTTATGGGCTTGGCCTTGGTTGTAAAGGGGAGGTGTGGGTTAGTTCTTGCAAGGTGGAGGTATAGGAAAAGAAAGAAGGTGTTTTTATGGACTTTTACAAAATAAAAGAGAGGAAAGGAAGGACATTTAAGCTTTTAAAATATTTTTGGAAACCATTAAAGGACTTTGAACAACTTTAAGCAAGGATATGGATTTGAGAAAATAAGTAAATGAAATGGGAAGTGAGAGATAGAAATTTGAAATTGGTTTTATGAAAATTGAATTGAGAAAATTAACTAAATGCCCTTAAGAACACTACCCTCCACTCATTTAATTACACATCACCACATCCCCCTCATCCTCCTTTCAATATGCAAGCCACATGGCTCTCCCTTTATCCAACATACAAAACTCTACCTTATAGATATGACGGAATGTGAAAATGTGACATTTCCTTATTTATTTATTTTAAATTTTAAATCTTAGAAAAATGTCACATCTTATTTCTTTACATAAATGTTTGTATATATTTACCTTTATTATATTTCTAACCATACTTATATTATTTGTGAATGTGTGTATATGTTAACTAAATTGATTACAACCTTTTCAACAATTTTTAGACACCAAAAAGTTGAATATCCGAAAAACGATTTTCGGCCGCATTTTCTATTTTCCATTGAACTAATTATTTTTGTAAACATATTTTAAAAATCATTTCATCATCACTGGTTATTATTTGAAAGGGGTATTTTTGAGTAATAAAATTCATTTATAAACTATTTAAAAATATATTAAATATCCATATGTAAGTGATTAAAATTTCGGGTCGTTATAGGTATATTTTAATACTGACTCACTTAAGCTTACTCTCAAATAGACTGTCATGTATGATTGTGGCAGTATCAGTTATTGTACTAAAAGTTTTACATGTTTGAACTATATGATGTTGTTGCGTAGGTGCATAATGTAACATCCCCCTGCTTGGTGGCCCAAAACTAATGGCTACGGATGTTATAGTCATCCATAATTATTAATCCTCGGCGACCAAACACGGCGATATTAGATACACTAATACACAGAAACACAAGAATATGGAAAAAAAATTCCACATTTCATTTCAAAATATTCCAAATTGATTACGTAATCCCAATTCGCAGACCACGTTCGGATGGCATATAATTATTACAAAATACGACAAAAGTAACATATGGAGATGCCTCATTGGTAGATCAGAGTATATAGGTAGGCAAGAAAACAATTTTCCTTTACAAAAAAACACACAGCGGAAATAAAAGAACGCTAATAGCAATATTGCCACTTGCTCGTCCTTGGAAGCTTTATTCGTCCAAAGGAACACCTGGAAACCTTAACTCTCAACCTACTCAAAATCAATTGAGTACTTGAGAGTTTAAGGGGACAATAAAAACTTCGAGTCAAACATAAAGCCTGGTATGAATACTAATTCACCATCTCAAACCATTTAGATATCTAATGAGACCACACAGCTTAGCGGAACGGGTTTTCCCCTCACTAGTATCCTGAAACATTTATAAAACCATATATTATGCTCCTGCATCCACAATGATTAAAACATAGCATTTCAAAATATTATGATGATATGCAAAACAACTAAATTAATTCTGGATTACCCATCCCCATTCAATCCGACTATCGGTCCCAATTACAGTTTATAGGGTTACTATTAACCTGTTAAATGTTAATGACTATCTGTCCAATTACTTAGTTTTCATGGAATCACTAAGAACCTACTGGTAACTTTAATAACTTATTTCTTATCCTAGTATTCATGGGCTAACTAGGAACCTATTGGCAGACTCCCAATATCTTAATCCGGATATAGTTCTCATGGGCTAACTACAAACCTACTGGCCCCTGCCAGTATCAAATCATAGTTTTCATGGGCTGACTATGAACCTATTGGCCCCTGCCAATTTCATACAGTTTTCAAGGGCTCACTATAAACCTATTGGCCCCTACTAATATCTTCAATTAAAATTTTAACATCTGTTAAGTTATATTCACTACTGGGTCAACCTAACTGGTTATTCTACCCTTTTCCCAAAATACAGTTATGTGTTAATAACAATGTGAATATTATTTTCAAAATCTTATTTATGCCATGGTTTTTTCCTTAAAAATTGAGAATGGGTTATTAGTTATGAAACCTTAGAACATCAC
This sequence comes from Allium fistulosum, assembly GCA_030737815.1. Lineage (NCBI taxonomy): Eukaryota > Viridiplantae > Streptophyta > Magnoliopsida > Asparagales > Amaryllidaceae > Allium > Allium fistulosum. The sequence goes on along the minus strand of CM060902.1, from coordinate 727,021,398 downwards.
TTCTGAAACTCCTGGATGACCTCCTACGAAAGCATAGAAAACCTCTTTCCAAAATTCTAAGTATATGTCCTTCGAAACCAATAAGACCTTTCGATGGTATCAAGAAAACATTCTATAAAACATAAATTTTGAAACAAATAAAATAACCTTTCAAAAGCATTGGGTTGTGCTCTTAAAACATTATTTGGGTCAAGATGGTTGTATACGAAAGTATCTCTTTCGAAACCAACAAAAACTAGAATTAGGGAAAAGTTGATGGTGTTGGAGCCACCTAGTTCGAAAGCAAAGGACTTTAAAATTAAAACTTCGAAGGTCTGACTCGAAACCACCTTTCGATTCTATCTCCTTCGAAACCCCAACCCCTTTCAAAAACAATTAGGAAAGAGGTCTGCTTTAAGGTAAAAACAAGTGCAACCCTTCGAAAGCATTACAGGACAACATGGTCGAAAGTAGAGTAGCGGCTAGGCTTCAACTAGGTCAAAACCAACCCCTTTCGAAAGCTTTTAATTAAAGAAAAAGAAACCCCTTCGAAAGCTATTTGTATAATTCCTTTCGAAAGCCTAGCTTTCGACTATGTTGAAAACTTTAAGTAAATCAAAGCAGGAAATTATCTTTAGAAAACAAGCTAGGTTTCGACGCTATAGGGTATTGACTTGGTCGAAAGCCTCTTCAAAAACTAGGCAAGCATTGATCTTCTTTAAAGTTGAATCCTTGGTTTCGACTATGATAAAAGCATAGCTTTCGACACCCTACCTTTCACTTTTTTACTAACACACTTTGTACCAATTTCCATTGATACCATGTGCCTTGGTTCCGGCTTTATGGGTTTTGACACTGATGGTTTCGACTAAAATAGCGAAGGTAAAGGAGTTGAAAGGTATTCCTCCCGAAATAGGTGGAACCTCCCTTTTTCTGAAAAGTTGTTTTATATCTGAAAATGGTAATTACTTTATAACTAATCGTACCACTTGTAACTCCTTGATTTGCTACTCTAAACTTTTCAAATACTTTTCCATTAAAATTGCTGCATTTATTCAGCTATAATCAAAGGATCTTAATGTTAATGTCTTTCCATATAGTAAAACCGAAATTTATAGAAAAGCCCCTCTTTCAAAATAATTTATTTCCCCCAGTAAATCAGTTGGGAAAAATCACAAAAATTCGAATTAATCCTGTAATCAAACATATTAAAATTTTATACCTAATTTCTTCCTGAAAATCTCAAAATAAATACTTAACCCAATCGTATCATATTTTCAATCAAAAATTCATAATAAAATTTCCATAGCTTGGAAAATTCTTAAAATTAAAACCCATCTCCAAAATTATGTTTCACTTAACATAAAAAATTTCCAAGGCATTTTAAAATAAATAAACCATGGTTTTGACCCTAAAATCGTACGGATTTCGTATAATTTAATGGTTTAAATCAAACAATTCATAAATTTGAGCATATCATCATCCAATATATCATGGAAACAAAATAAATATTCAAACTTGAAATCACATGATTATAAAACAAAAAAGAGATGGTAAGAATTATTATTCACCTTAGATTTGATAAGGAACTTGAGATTTAGTGTTGATGAATCCTTCCTAGCTTGATTCTTAGCTTTAAGTTAAAATTCCTCTTTTCCTCCTTTATAATGGTTGGCTATCTTAGGGTTACTTGCGTTTTTGATCATGAGAAAAATGAAACGTGAATGGACAAAATAAGAAGTTATAGCCTTGTATAACTAATTCGTTAATTTACTAATATGCCCATGTGTAGTTTAATTAACCAATAAACCATTTTAAAGCCCATTTACTTTGTTAATAAGCACGGCCCTATTCTGTAATTTGTAATTTAATCAAATCTCAATCTCCTTATCATCATTATTCTATTTAATTTATCTAATTAAATCTTGTGAATAGTGTTATCATAAATTAGGGATGTTACAGGCTCCCCCCTTAAAGAATTTCGTCCTTGAAATTCAGTAAGGATTAAATACTAGACATAGCAATCATCTGTAACAACTCCTAACAACCATACTAGTCCAACTGACTAGCAATTATCTATATAATTATAATATAGACATACCCTTAAAGAAAATCAAGATAAGTATCTTTAATCATGTCCTTTGTCTCCCAAGTATAGTCCTTCTCGTTGTCGCTCCATTGAACTTTCACCAACCTGACTGTCTTGTTCCTTAACCTTTTCTCATCTCTAGCTACAACCCGAACTGGTTGTGTAACAAAAGTCAAATTAGGCTCTACCACTATGTTACCCAACCTTGTAGGAGGAATAGTAGACTCTGGGTCATGCACATACTTACGAAGATAAGATACATGAAATACATTATGGACACCTACCAAACTGCTAGGCAACCCTACTCTGTATGCGAGCTTTTCAATCCTTTCTATAATCTGTAATGGACCTACATATCTTGGGGCTAACTTCCCCGACTTTCCAAATTGTATCGTACCTTTCAAAGATGATATCTTAATGAAAACCTTATCTTCAACTGAGAATTCTAGGTCCTTACGCCTCTTATCTGCGTAACTCTTCTATCTGGACTGAGCTTCCTTTATCCTTCCCCGGATTGACTCAATCTACTCTGACGCCTCTCTAACCAAATTTGGACCTAAGACCAATCTGTCCCCAGTCTCCAACCAACATGCGGGTGATTTGCATGGTCTCCCATACAAAGCTTCAAACGGCGCTATTCCTATACTAATGTGGTAACTATTATTATAGGAAAAATCAACCAAATGTAGGTGATCTTCCCAAGATCCACCGAAGTCTAATATACAAGCTCTCAATAAATCTTCGAGTACCTTATTGACTCTCTCTGTCTACCCATCTGTCTGAGGGTGATATGTAGTACTCATATTAAGCTTGGTACCCATCACTTCCTGTAGACTCTTCCAGAATTCACTAGTGAACGATGCATCTATGTTGCTGACTATACTACTAGGGACTCCATATAGTCTAACAATGTTCTTTAGGAACAACTTAGCTAAAACAGGTGCCGTTTTGGTTGACTTAACTGGAATGAAATAGGCACTCTTGGTCAATCTGTCTTGGCAACCCGTCTATAAAATCCACTTATATCGAATCCCATTTCCAAACTGGAATCTCTAAGGGCTGTAGTAACCCACTCAGTTTCTTATGTTCAGCTTTCACTTGTTGACAGTTTGCACAATGTCTAACCCACAAGCCTACATCCCTCTTCATGCCTTCCCAATAGAAGCTCCTCTTCATACCCTGATACAACTTGGTTCCTCCGGGATGAATCGTAAACTTGGTCGATGACATTCTTCAAGAACTTTTTTTCTCAAGTTTTCCACATTTGGAACACACAACCATCCCTTTTTTCTTAGCCACCCTCTCTGGTCAAGGCTAAAATCCTTTAAATCATTGATCTTTGTTCCAACCTCAAGTCTTTTGATCCTCTCGGCTAATACTGGATCCTCCTTCCACTTAGAAGCAATTTTCTCAATCAATACTGATCGAGCTTCTAAACAAGACAACCTGGCGGTATTCTGGCTAGAACTAGCAGTCGATCTTAACTGGACATCACAACTGACTAAAGATTCTAAATCTCTCCATTCCGCCAACATAGCTAACACCACATTCTAATGTCTCCTGCTAAGGGCATCTGCCACCTTATTACCATTCCTTGGTGTATACTCTATACCAAAATCATAAGCAGCCAAAAACTCCAACAACCTCTGCTATCTCATTTTCAACTCTATCTAAGAGAATAAATACCAAAGAGATTTATGATCAGTATATAACTTAAATTTCTCTCCTAAGAGATAATGTCTCCAAATCTTCAATGCGAAGACCACGGCTGCCAACTCCAAATCATGAGTAGGATATCTAACCTCATGTAGTCTAAGCTGCCTAGATGCATAGGCAATGACTTTACCACTCTACATCAACACTGCTCCTAATCTAGTTCCACACGCATCAGTATACACCACCAATCTTTGGATTCCGTTTGGAATTACTAACACTGGTGAATTAGTCAACAAATGCTTTAACTTAAGGAATGCATCCTCACATTTGTCGGACCAAACAAATTTCACATCCTTCCTGGTCAGCTTAGTTAAATGTGCTGCTATCCATGAGAAATCCTTAATGAATCTCCGGTAGTAGCCAACAAGTCCAAGAAAACTCCTGATCTCAGTCACCGTCACTGGTCTCTTCCAATTATTCACAGCTTCGATCTTATCTGGATCGACTGACAATCCTTTCTCTGAAACAGTTAGTTTCAAAAAACTTTACCTCTTTCTTCCAAAAATGACACTTGGTAAACTTCGTCTTTAGCTGATTCTGCCTCAACGTCTGAAGCACCACTCTAAGATGAACTCATGCTCTTTCTCATCCTTAGAGTATATTAGAATGTCATCTATAAATACTAGTACAAACCTATCCAAGTACTCTCAGAAAACTTGGTTCATCAAATCTATGAAGAAAGCAGGTGCATTCGTCAATCTAAATGGCATCACCAACCACTCATATGAACCATACCTAGTTCAAAATGCTATCAAAGGAATACTGTCCTCTGCCACTCTCAACTGATGGAAACCTATCGCCAAATCCAACTGGTAAAATACTCTAGCTCCACTCAACTGATCAAATAGATCATCTATTCTTGGCAAAAGATTCTTATTCTTAATTGTCCTTTCATTTAACTTACGATAGCCAATACACATCCTTGACAACCCATCTGGTTTCTTCACGAACACTACGGCCGCTCCCTAAGGCGAACTGCTACGGCCTAATAAAATTCCTTCCTTCTAGATCCACTAGCTGCACCTTCAATTCCTTCATCTCAATTGGTTTCATCCTACTAGGTAGTCTACTTACCGGTTCGGCTCCTTGCACAACATCTATTCTAAACTCAATAGCTTTTTTCGAGGGTAGTCCAATGACTCGCTTAATGACATTTGCAAACTCTCTTGCTACCTGAACCTGACTTAACTCATTTCCTACCTCCATGGCATTAAGCATAGCACTAACACTCCGGTCAATATTCTCTACTGAGAATATCACTCGGTTATGACTATCATGGTGTCTTGGTGATATCTCTCTATCCCAAAATGATCACGAAATCTACGAAATCAATAACATACAAACTGCATGCAAACTTATAACCTAACAAATCAAGTTCTAACTGGTCACATCTCAGTCCTAGAGTTGCATACCCTCCTATAGGATTTGCAACCCTTAAGGAAGTAACAAGGTAGGTGGGTTCTAGGCATAATCTATCAACTCAATAATGAGATATAAATGAATGTGATGCATCAGTATCAAAAAGTACTCTAACTAAAATGCTCTAAATCAAAAGCATACCTTCCATCACAGTCTTTCCCTTATTTGCTATAGTAGGCCTAGTTGGTCCTATAGTAAAAACTTTTCCATTATCCTCCCGAACTGGCTCTGGACACTGATTCTTATAATGCCCAACTTGATCACAGTTGAAGCATTTCACATTCTTCTTAACTGCAGCTTTCTTCCCATTTCCTGACCAACATTCATTAGCAAAGTGACCTTTCTTGTCACACTTATAACAAACTACCTCAGCCTTTGATTTCTTGGCAATATCTCCCTTTTGGGTTCCCTTCTTCTTAAAGAACTTCCTCTTCTTCCCTTGAGATCCCTGAGTTTCCACTAATTTCTCTTTAATTAAATCAGCAAGCAGCTCCTCATGGCGAATAGCCATCTCCACCACTATATTACAAGGATCATGGACATGTATCATGGTCATTCTAGCAAGCTCGGGTCTCAGTCCCCGAATGAACTTCTCATTCCTTTTGATGTCAATATCTATAATAGCATATCCATATCTAGACAGCTCTTCAAACTAAGTAGCATACTCAACTACCAACATGTCTTCTTGCACTAAATCCATAAACTTCCTTATCAACTCAGACTTAGAAAACTCCGATACAAACTTCTACTCAAATCTCATTTTAAAATCATTCCAAGTTAATTACTCTTCCGGTACTCCAGAAGTGACACTATTCCACCAATGCAGTGCTGACCCCTGCAACTGTCTAGAGGCCAACCTCCTTTTTTGTCCATCATTGTAACGACCCGGATTTTTTCGATGTTTAATTTGAAATATTTAAATGGTTTTAAATATTGGATTTGGAATAATAATTTAGTTAGTAAGGTTTTTAAAACTGAAATCTTAAGCGATTTCGTAAAAATTGAAAATTGTTGATTTAATCGACGCGTTAAAATAGCGATTTGGGGCACAGTCTCGAAATTCGACAAAACTAGTTCCATTGGGTTCGTAATAGTGTATTATTATTGGATTTCAAATTTTGTAGCGTTTGGATTTACCATTTGGTCGTACGATCTGAAACGCCTGGAAATAATTTAATTGAATTTAATTTAAATAGTCGATTTAAAAAGCTATCTTCCATATACGATCAAATTAGGACTCGAAAAGTGTTCCATTGGGTTTGGAATACCAGTATAACGTTATGAACGCATGGCGGCACGCCTCCATAGGGGTTCAAAAATTCGAGATATGTGATGTGAGATATTTGGAATAAAATAATATATATATATATATATATAATCAAAATCAAGTCATAGGCGCCTAGTCACGTTCGATCACATCTCTTCCCTTCTGAAATACGTTACCCTTTTATCTTCAAATCACGTCCCCCTCCTTTTCATTCTTTCAGTTCGATTTCAATTCACAAAAAAGGGAAACGAGAACGAAATCTCGTTCTTATATAACAAAGAAATCACTAGAGGAAAAAGAATTGACTTCCACATAAATATATATATATATAACGCGATTGAATCGCGATGGGACGACTCGATGTGAAGTTCGCGAGCTCGATTTCACGTGAGGCCTGAGAGGAAGCGATTCGCGATTTGATGGGGCCGCAAGCTCGATGGGTTGTAGTCGCGAACGTAAGGTCGTGAGGGTTGGGTTGGCGAAGGCAAGAGGCTGCGATTGGGTGAAGGGCGATGCCGTTTGGGTGATCAATGTTCACTTGCAATAGGCTATAGAGGAAGAGCCACATCGGTTAAAGGTTTCAACGTGAGGAAGGGAGTATGCCGCAAGCGACTGTGTGCCAAAGTTGGGTTGTCAAGTCGCAACGTGGGAGGCCAGTGACAAAGCTTCTTTGTATAGAGATAGAAATCGGCTATTGTATCAGAGGCTTTTCCGAGATAGGCACTTCTCAAGACTAGTATTTGATACTGATATTGGTGAATCTGGCAGTGTCAGATAACATTAGTTTAGTCATTGATTGGTTGCACTGGAAAGACATGCTACGTTTTTGAGTCCAATGGTTTTGTTGACCATGATGTTCTTGGTTTTTCTGTTTTAAATCGAGCCTGGAAATAACGAATTTTTTTGAACAAGATTGCAAAGGTAATTAATTTAAATAGTTATTGATTTCAGTTAATTAATTTAAATTATATCAAATGTTCATTTACCAATATCAAACACATACGAGGTCCAAAATGAATAAATCAAACGTGTGGAATTCGTAGCTGGGAAATCTACGTGATGGAATTAAAATTGGAATGGATTGCAAATAAAATCAAGGTGAGAAATTCTCACTCATTGGATTACTGAATTAATTTTAAATAGTTAAAATTAATTATTGGATGCTTGGTTGAATTAATAAATTATTATCAATTTTGGATGTTATATATATAGTAGTATATATATTAGTAGTTTGATATATTTCCCGCCTATTGGAGTGGATGAAACCCTATGCGCCCCGCATAATAGCGGATGACCCTATATACTACGATATCCTGCCTCGAAGCAGAATTGGTATTTTTATGTTGTATTAACATCTGTGGTTGCAAGGAAATAGGTTGGAGGGATCCAACTAGATTCCTCAAAATGTTAATTTAATTTCATATATAATGATATATGATATGTTTGAATAATCTGTGATAGATTATAGTGTGATTTGAATTTATTGGATGCTTTGGTAATACTGGCCTAAATTCTGGTATTTAAAAATACCATAAATATATGTTTTGAATTTGAAAGGAAACTAAAAAGGGATTTTTGGAAGTAAAATATTTATATAGAGTTTTGGATTAGTTAAAAGAAATTGATTGGGTAAAATAAATGGTTTGAATTTCAGTTGACTATTCCATGATAGTTAAATGGAGATTTTGAAATAATGTATATAAAGGATTTTTAAAAGAAAAGAAAATTTCTAAAGTGATACTTATTTTAAATATTAAAGGTTTTTAAAACCGAGATTTTTAATAGATTGGGAGAATAGAAGGGAACTTGGAAATAAATGTAAAATTGGTTATAATGGATCTTAAGTAAGATTTCTAAATTATGAAATGGAAATAGAATCGAGATTTGGTTAGTTTTTGGAATATAGTTGGGTTATTTAAGAAATTGGTTTATAAACGGAAATTAATTTCGAAATCGATTTATAATAGATTTAGTTGATGTGAAACCATTGTAAACTGGAAGTGAGACTAGGGGATTTATAAACAATGTTTATAAGTAAAGTGAAATGATTATCATTTGATAAATTGAAGATATAAATTCACGGTAAGAATTTATAATGAGATGGGTAAATCGGTTCAAAAAGGAGTGATAGATTTTACCTTTGGAAATGTGAAAGGGATTTATGAAATTGGGGACGTAAATCGATTGGTGATAAATCGAGAGGGATTTATAAATATCAGATTGGTTATTTTGGAATTGAAAATTATATTTCTATCGAGAAGTTGAGTTTGTTTTAAAAAGAGGATTTTTAATTATTAAACTAGATAGTTTAAAAATGTTTTGGCATAAAAATATTTTAGAAAATTAGTTATTTAAATATTTTCAAATTGTCAAAATTGATTATAAGTTTTATAAACAAGCCTTGTAAATCGATATAAATTTATTAACAAATCAAAGTTAATTATTGTTTCAAAGTTATGTAATTATTTTAATTGTTTAGAAAGTATATTTAATTATTAAATAAAGTTTTCAGAAAGTAATGGTATACTTTCATGGAGAAATCAGGAGGCAGAGATTGCCTACGGTTAAGTTTGGATTTCTTTGGGATAGAGACGTAATCATTGAGCTGCAAATCCACGGTTGATACCGCATGGTGCTTTTCGTAGTTATTTTAAAACGTTTTCAAATATTGTTGATAGGAATGGTTTGTGAAAATACTTATTTCGATAAGATAAGTATATACCTTTTTGATAAAGAGATTTAATTTATTAAAATTTAAATTAAATAAAACTTATTGATTTCAGTAGGAAATAAGATCTTTAATTGAATGATTGTTTATTTGATAGTTAAATAACCGACTATCAAATCTGGACTACAAACATAACTTTGGAAATATCTAGGAGAAACACGGGGATTATATGGTGTAATTAACGTCAGAAGGTGCTATACTATACGTATAAACTCGTTTCGTTCTTCTAGGACGATGATAAGGAAATCCGTCCACTAACGGTTAGGAGATGATCTCCGATCTTATTTTCATCTGTTTATTTCCTAAAGAACCGGGATTGAGTTTACCGGAAATATCGAACGTTGTTTCGAAGAGACCGGGATAAGATAAGTTATCCGAAAACCACTTCGATCCAACGAATACGTTTTCGAAGTGAAGACAAGAGCGTGTAATTGAAGATGGAGCATTGAAGAGCAAGGGTTAATCGCTACTAATCCTAAGGATGATTTCAAAATGGATGTAGTAGAAATAGTGCCTTCGGTTTCATTCAGACGTAGAACGGACTTGTATGGATAAATGCTTTCAACACATTGTCATTGGAGGACAATGAGCATTTTAAGTTAAAATTCCTTAAAAAGGTAATCGTAGCCTCAAGCCTCATCCACTGGAATGACTGAAAATAAGGGGAGATGCAGCAAGGCAAAGTGGGTTGCACCCAATTAGGGTATGTTTATCACCTTTCTAGATACACTCGGATATTATAAAGTGAATATTAGGCTCAAGTCCCTAATAAGTTTCAAAATACACAAAAACTCTATTAAAAAAGTATGCAAATTAGGTCCCTAGAATTAAGTTACTAAGTAATTGCATATAGTTATACAATTATTCACTGAATAATTACTGACATTTATGCAATTATATCCAAAAGTTGCAAAAATTTATGCAATTTTTTCGGTGAATAATTGCTGAAATTTCCGCAATTTTTTTGGTGAATAATTGCGAAATTTTCGGCAATTTTTTGGTGAATAATTGCGGAAATTTCTACAATATTTTGAAAAAATTGCGGAAATTTCTGTAATTTTTCAGTGAATAATTGTGGAAATGTCTGCAATTTTTTAATATAATTGCATAAATGTCTGCAATTATTCACTGAATAATTGCATAAGTGTATGCCATTATTCGGCAACTTAATTATAGGGACCTAATTTACAAACCTTTTTTTACTATGCTTTTTGTGTATTTTGAAACTTATTAGGGACCTATGCCAAACTGTCCCTATTATAAATACGGTGCATAGGAAGGAGCTCGATAAGGGTGGGAACACCTGAGGTGATAGCATATTCGGTTCTATCCAGGTTAGAGATAGGACCGGTCTTGTGCTGTAGGGGATCCCGGCGAGGTCCTTGGTACATTTTTCTAGATGTGTACTATGATAGGTGGTACCCCAATGCCTAGTCATTGTATGGAAATCCATTCTCCAATATGTGCCTTTAGGGTTTTGGTTGTAGAGCCTAGTATGCTGGAATTTAATAATGTAACAATTTCGGCTATTTGAATAAGTACTTGTACCTAGACACTATTATAATATCAGATGATTTTGATATAAATAGGTTTTGGTTATCGTAAGGTAAAAACCCGTCGTGTTTATTTGTGGCACGGTCTTACGAGATACCTTTGCTTTTCAAAGGATTTTGATAACTTTAATAAGTTCAAATTGAGTGTGTTTTCTCACGCTGGTTTTCCAAACCGACTCGGGTGTTATTTCATTATAATGCTCGGGTCAGACCGAGTATTACAAATTCAGGATAGGATGTTATGGAGCTCAGGAGACGAGCTGGATGACAGAGACGTATTCCACGTACTTGGTTATATTCGCTGTGTGTATTAGGCTGTATAGTCAGCACTGTGAGGACAAGTTATTATAACTGTTCGGATTGATGTATTGAATGTTGTACTCTGATGATTGTAAGTATAAAACAGTTACAGACTCTTTTGTATAAAAATCTGTTATTACATATAATATTTTGTTCCGCTGCGTTTGTGAGATTATGTGTTGTTGTTTCTGTTTCTTCTACCTCTTCTTTTCTTTTCCTCTAACGATCTGGTATTTCCGGCACTCGATTGCTTGGCATGATATATACAGTGAACGAATTGATGTCGATTTTCGAGGGTCGAAAATTCTGGGTCGCTACACTCATTCAAGCCTAAATTAATAAATATACACTCACAATGCAACGACCAATTATAAACCTCTACGGCACTCTCCGTTCCTAAGAATGACTTTCTACCCAAACTGGTATAATCTCTGCTCAGCAAAGCAATATTCCCAACTAGAGCCACAGGATTAGCTCCTCCTGCACTTCCAGCAACTTCAGCAGCAACTCCAGCTTGCACCAAACCAGCAAAGAACGAGTACATCGCCCCCATATCTACTGGTGGATTTCCAGCACCCACATTGGCTTGAGCATTTTTGTTACTAGCATTAGCCGATCGATCCTGGTTTCTCCTGGTAGTGGGTTGAGAATTTCCATTAGTTGTGGTGCTTCCTCCACCGGGATTTCCTCTTTCGTTTCCTGCTTCCATATCTCCTTTTTCGTAAATCAACATACGAGCCTTAGTAAGATACAGAAGAGCGATCTAAGAGAGCGGGGGATACATACTTATATATATATATATATATAACTATATATAGCAATTACAAGTACGTTACTATAGCATTAACCCAAACCCCAATCTTATTATCTGAATCATTGTATTATGTTTGAAAAATCTTTTAGGTTTAAGTTTCTTTTAAAGTTTCATAAACCTATGCTCTGATACCAACTTGTAACATCCCCCAGCTTGGAGGCCTAAAACTAACGGCTACGAATGTTGCAGTCATCTATAGCTATTAATCTTCGATGACTAAACACGGCGATATTAGATACATTGATACACAGAAACACAAGAATATGGAAAAAAAATTAAACAACAAATAAATTCCACGTTTTATTTCAAAATATTCCAAATTGATTACCTAATCCTAATTCGCAGACCACGTTCGGATGGCATATAATTTTACAAAATACGATAAGAGTGACATAAGAAGATGCCCCATTGGTAGATCAGAGTATATAGCTAGGCAAGAAAACAATTTGCCTTTACAAACAAACACACAGCGGAAATAAAAGAATGCTAATAACAATATTGCCTCCTGCCCATCCTTGGAAGCTTTATTCGTCTAAAGTAACACCTGGAAACCTTAACTCTCAACCTACTCAGAGTCAATTGAGTACCCAAGAGTTTAAGGGGAAAACAAAATTTTCGAGTTAGACATAAAGCCTGGTATGAATAATAATTCACCATCTCAAACCATTTAGATATCTAATGAGACTACGCCGCTTAGCGGAACGGGTTTTTCTTTCACTAGTATCCTGAAACATTTATAAAACCATATATTGTGCTCCTGCATCCACAATGGTTAAGACATAGCATTTCAAAATATTATGATGATATGCAAAACAATTAAATCAATTTTGGATTACCCATCCCCATTCATTTTGACTATTTGTCTCAATTATAGTTTCTAGGATTACTATTAACCTATTAAATGTAAGGACTATCTGTCCAATTGCTTAGTTTTCATGAGATCACTAAGAACCTATTGGTAACTCCAATATCTTATTTCTTATCCCAGTTTTCATAGGCTAACTAGGATCCTATTGGTTGACTGCCAATATCTTAATCCGGATATAGTTTTCATGGGCTAACTACAAACCTACTAGCCCCTACCAGTATCAAATCATAGTTTTCATGGGATGACTATGAACCTATTGGCCCCTACCAATATCATACAGTTTTCATGGGCTTACTGTAAACCTATTAGCCCCTATTAATTTCTTTAATTAAAATTTTAACATCTGTTAAGTTATATTCACTACCGGGTCAACCTAACTGGTTATTCTGCCATTTCCCCTTAATACAGTTATGAGCTACAATGTGAATATTATTTTCAAAATCTTATTTATGCCATGGTTTTTTCCTTAAAAATTGTGAATTGGTTATTAGTTTTGAAACCTTAGAACATCACTTTCGAAACCCTTGGATGATCCCCTACGAAAGCGTAGAAAACCTCTTTCCAAAACTCTAAGTATATGTCCTTCGAAACCAATAAGACCTTTCGATGGT